>CM060938.1:795881585-800881585 GCA_030765085.1 Allium cepa
AAACTTATTCTTGTAATGCCCTATCTGGTTCAATTATAGCATTTCAAATTCTGCTTCCTTACAACCATCCTTCCATCACCCGAATGGCACTCATTAGCATAATGCCCCTTCTTATCACACTTGTAGCAACTATATCTGCTTTTCCTTTCTTGGTTGCTCCTCCTTTCTAAGCACCCTTCTTCTTGAATAACTTCCTCTTCCTCACCTGAGGACCTTGGGATTCAATTGACTTCTCTCTAGCTGAAACAATAAGCATCTCCTCATAACGGATGGTCATCTCCACCACCACATAATGAGGATCTCTAATATAAGTCATAGCCATTCTACCCAGCTCTAGCCTCAATCCTCTAACGAACCTTTCATTTCTTCTAACATCAGTGTCAACTAAAGCATAACCATATCGAGATAGCTCATCAAACTTAGCAGTGTACTCGACCACTGACATCCCTCCTTTGAAAAGATCCATGAACTTCCTCATCAATGCCGACTTAGCAACCTCAGACAAGAACCTTTGCTTAAACCTTCTCTTAAAATTAGCCCATGTCAGATCTTCCTCCAAAACTCCGACCGTCACACCGTTCAACCAATGAAGCACTATCCCTTGCAATTGTCTAGAGGTTAGCCTTCTCTTCTCTCTATCATCCATGCCTAGATCCATGAAGATCCTCTCACAACTCAGCATCCAATTCTCAACTTCAACAGCATCTTCCGTTCCAACAAACGGCTTCCCACCAAGACTGATGTAGTCTCGGCTTAGCTTAGCATAGTTATATCCAACTGGAACTACAAGATTTACTCCACCAACAAACTAGTAGTACCTGCTTGCAAAAGACTAGCCAACAACTGATACACCATCCCCACATCTGCTAGCGAATTTCCAGCACCTACATTGGCCTCAGCATTTTGGTTAGCATTAGCCTGTCGACCTTGGTTTCTTCGAGTATTAGGTTGAGCATTTCCATTGGTTGTGGTGCTTCTTTCATCTAGATTTCCTCTTCCGTTTCCTGCTTCCATATCCTATTTCTCGTAAATCTACATATGAGTCTTAGTAAGATATAGAAGAATGGTCAAAGAGAGAGGGGAACACCTATTTAGACATATAGGTATATATATCAAACAAAAGTACGTTACAATAGCATTAACCCATACCCCGATCATATTTTCAAATTCATTGGATTATGTTTCTAAAAGCTGTTAGGTTTAACTTTTCTTTTAAAGTTTCATAAACCTATGCTATGATGCCAACTTGTAACATCCCCCTACTTGGAGGCCCTAAACTAACGACTATGGATGCTGTAGTCGTCTATAGTTATTAATTCTTGATGACCAAATACGACAGTGCTAGACAGCGATACGTAGATCACAGAAATATGGAAAAAATTTAACAATTCAAAAACATATTCCCACATTCAGATCAAAACCTTCGATGTTCATTACATAATCCCAAAATACGTTCACCACATTTAGCAAAATATAATTATTACAAATATGCCAAGATCGACATATAAAGATGCCCCATTGGTTGACCAGAGTACATAGTAAGGATAATAAATCTTCCCTTACAAACAAATACACAACGGAAAAGAAAACTCTAAGTAACTATCTGCCTCCCGCATGCCTCTGGAAGCTTTATTCGTCAAGAAGAAAACCTGAGAACCTTAAATCTTAATTACTCAAAATTAGTTGAGTACCCAAGAGTTTAAGGGAAAACTAAAATTTCAAGTCGGATATAAAGCCTAGTATGAATAATAATCTAACATCTCAATCCTTTTGGATATCTAGTGAGACCATGCTACTTAGTGGAACGGGTTTTCACCTCACTAGTTTCCTAAAACCTCTATAAAACCATATACTATGCTTCCTGCATCCACAATGGTTGAAATATACATTTTCAAAATATTATGATGATATGCATACTTGAAAACATTTAGAATTTCCCTTCCCATATTAGTTTGTCTAACCGTCTAAGTTTCACCGACTATCCATCTTATATTTTCAAGGGCTATCCATCCCATTTTAGACTTTATTTGTATCAAAGAGGGACTATCCATCCCACATTCATTTAAAATGACGCGGAATGTTCGTCTCGTATCCCATAGCTTTCCTAGGATGACTATAATAATTATATGGAGACTATCCATCCCCAACATGATGTTGACTATCCGTCAAACATCTCATAGTTTTTCTAGGATGGCTATGAACCCTTATTTGATTATATAGAGACTATCCATATCTAGGATGACTATGAACCCATCACTTGGCCACTTAACTCATGTTATCCAAATGATTCCAATTATCCCATGCTATCCACACAGTTAACCTATTTCCATTAGAATCCCTTATTTTGGTTATATTCCAGTTATCCCAAGCTATCCACATGGTTAACCTATTTTCATTAGTGTTCCTAATTTAGGTTATATTCATTTACAATTTGCATGGGTATCCCCCAATTGTTGTGCCAAAACATATAAGTGTTGATATCCCCAACTATTGTGTTGAACTCATTAAACCCACCCCGGTATCCCCAAGGTTATACAACATTTAGTATATAAGATTACCCACCCAGCATATCCAAAAGTCCAGTGTTATATAAACATAACCTTTCGAAAATATCCCCTTCGAAAGTATAAGCTTAGTTAAAAGAGAAAATTTTTCAACCCCTCCAATAGTATCCCCTTTGAAAGCTTTACTTTCGACCCATTCGAAAGCATAAAACACATATTTTAAAGGGGCATTTCATTAGAAGGACAAACTTTGCAGTCCAATTAGTTTCTTGGACACACATCCATAAGAATTAATTTCAAGGCCAAAGTCAGCTAAATAATTACTTTTAAGGACAAAGTCAGCAGTCCAATTACTTTCAAGGACATAATTTCATAAGTTTTTAGGCCTTAGAAACTAATTATTTTACATTTTGTCCTTAAAAGTAATTATTTCAGTTATGTGTCCTAGAAACTAATTGCACTTGCTAAAGAGGCCCTTGTGGCTAATTTCCACTATTTTAAAACAGTATGCTCTAGCCTTTGTAATACTTTAAAACACCTCTTTCAAAACCTTTTGACCATGTTAATGTATTATTATATAATAGTAAAAGAATAGCTTCAAAACCACTTGAAAGTATCCATTTCGAAAACATAGTTTTCGACTGTGTCAAATGCTTCTTTAAAAACTAACATTTCGAAAGCACCACTTTCGACCTTGTCGAAAGCTCTTTAAAAACTGATCATTCAAAAGCATTAGGTTTATACTTAAAATATTTAATTTGGGTCAAAGTGAAAATAGGTGAATGTATCCCTTTTGAAACCCCTTTTTATTTTATAGAATATTTGAGAAATTTGATTGTGTCGAAACCATCCTTTCGAAAGCTTTAAAACATCTAGGAAAACAATTTAACCTTCGACAACGTCAAAAGGTTCTGCTTTCGACCACTTTGAAAGCATTAAACAAAAACTAAGTAACTCCTTAGAAAGCTATTTCTTTAAAACAAAGGAAGCGGCTCTCTTTTGAAAGAATATTTGAAATACTCTTTTGAAAACATAGCTTTAGACTATGTCAAAAGCTCGTTTGTAAACTAACCTTTCAAAGCCATCGCTTTCAGCCTAATCGAAAGCATAGCTTTCAACCTTGTCAAAAGCTTTTTAAAAAACCATCCTTTTGAAACCATAGCTTTTGACCTTGTCGAAAGCTCTTTATAAAACAACCATATCTTTTGACCTTGTTGAAAGCATAGCATTCGACCTTGTCGAAAGTTCTTTTAAAAACACCCATAGTTTCCGACCTTGTCGAAAGAATAGCTTTCTACCTTTTCAAAAGTTCTTTAAAGACAGGCAAGTGTTTTTCTTTGCAGAAAAAATATCTAAGAAAGCAACTCCTCCAAAAGAACACCTTCGAAAACCTACCTTCCGCCTTTGTCCAGTTCATTACGTACCACCTAGATGATATCATGTGCATTGCTTTCGACCTTGTTGGTCAGCGAATTCGAAAGGTCTAGGTCGAAAGGTTTGCCAAAGAAGGCCGACCACCTTTTTCTGGGAAAAAGCCGATTTTACCAAATAAATTAAGCTTTTTATAACACACTTGTCTACTTGTAAACATTTGATTGGCTTTTACAAACTTTTAAATAACTTGGATAATTTTTTCCACTTTTTCCCAAATTTAAAATCAAGTTAACTTTTAATAAATAAGCCCTTCCCTTTATTAAAAAAATTAAATCATTTAAGTTTTCCTTTCTAAATAATTAAATTTCCATAATAAGTCACTTAGTAAGAATCCCTAAAAATTCCAGAAGTTCGTTTTCATTATGTTACCTAACATATCAAAATTTCAGACTCAAATTCTTAATATATCTTCCAAAATAAATTTATAAACCCAAATAATCATATTTTCCTTTGCAAATTCATAACTAATTCTCCACGGCTTGAAACATTATGAAAATTGAAACCCAACTCCAAAATCATATTTACCATAACATATAATTTTCTCATGGCATTTAAAAATCATTAAGTCTCGGTTTTACCCTAAAATCGTACATATCTTTTTTAAACAACCATGTTTAAACATATATAAATTAGTAATCAAGCATATTATTATTCAATATATCATAAAAATATATTTATTCTTAAATCTAAAACTATATGATAATAAAACCAAAATAAAGATGTAGAAATTATTATTCACCATAGGTTGGATAACAAAATTGAAGTTTGATTGAGATTGATTTCTTCTAGCTTGATCCTAAGCTTTAAGTTGATTTTCTCTTCTCTTCTTTCTTCCTAATGGCCGACCTTGCTCTTCTTCTTATGGTTATAATTGTTCTTTTGATGAAATGAACATATATGGCCTAAGGAAGATGGTATAAGGGAATGTGGGTGGCGATTTACTCTACTTCCCTTATGTTTAATTACTTATCCATTTATAAGTTCATTTAGTTAAATAAGCATGGCTACTTAATTTATTGATCAACCTAAATCTCCTTATCTACATTATTCTATTTAATTTATTCAAATTAAATGTCCTGAATAATGTTAAACAAAAATAGAGGTGTTACAGAAGAATCATGAGCTACTCCTCTCGATCATTCACACCTCCAAGTAAGGTTTTAAATGATAATCATCGACTTTGAAAATCAATCCATCCCTAAGGATTTTTATTTCTGTGGCACCATGTGGAAAAGAAGTATGCATGACGTATGGTCATGTTTACTTGATTGTAATTTTCTAAGGAAAAAATGAAGGCGAAATTCATACAAAAGAACTTTTTGATTTGGCAAAAATGGTTTCCTATGGATTTACTTGTCATGAAAAACTTTTGTTCTTTCTTTGTAAATTTTGTCATTTTCATAAACATTGTTCCTAATCTCCTCTAATTCATTGATTTGCAATTTTCATTTTCCGCCTAGTTTTCACGATCAAAGTTTATGTTCTTAATTACCCACAATGCTTTATGTTCAGATAGGTAAATGGCATGCTTACCATATACAAGCTAAAAGGAGACATCCTAAAATTTGTTTTATATGTCAAAGTGCATCTGTAAATTTTTATAACCATTCTTTTCAATTTTAATTTATAGTTTTCTCCAAAACTTTCTTGATTTGGCGATTTGAGCTTCAACTTGACCACAAGTTTGAGGATGATAAGGAGTGGTAACTTATGGGTTATCGAGTATTTCTTTATTATAGTTTTAGATAAACGATTACAGAAATGGGTTCCATTATTGCTTATTATTGTGCAAGGTGTTCCAAGCCTCAAAAAGATATTTTCTTTTATGAATTTCACAACATTTTTTTATTTGTTTTACTGAGAACGGCTTCAAACCATTTAGAGACGTAAGCAACAGCAGGAAGAATGTATATATTTCCAAAAGAGTTGGGAAATGATTCCATAAAGTCAATACCCTAAACATCAAAGATTTCGATCGTAAGAATGGGGTTCAAAGGCATCATCTTTCATCGAGAGATTTTTCCTAACAGTTGGCAGCGATTACAAGTTTACAGAACTCAAGTGATCTTTGAAAAGCATAGGCCAGTAGAAACCACATTGAAGCACCTTTTCCATTGTTTTGTTCGGACCGAAGTGACCAACACAAGCTTGGTCATGACAAAACGAAAGGATACTCTTGATTTTGCAATCTGGGATGCAATGTCGAATGTTTTGATCGGAACAATACTTAAATAAGTATGTACCATCTCAGTAGAAGTACTTGACTTAGGAAAGAAACTTATATTTATCTTTTTTTGATGAAAATGAAGGAGTTTCCTTAGTGACTAAATAGTTCACTATAGCGGCATATCATGGATCAATGGAAATGGAAAGGAGTTATTCATCGGGAAAGTTCTCATTGTTCGGTAAAGAAGTTGGTGCGTTTGGAAGACATGACAGATAATCAACAATGAAATTATCGGATCCTTTTTGATATTTTAATGTAAGATTAAATTCTTTGAGTAAAAGGATCCAGTGGATCAAATGAGACTTACATCCTTTTTAGTAAAAAGGTATCTAAGAGCAGATTGGTCGGTGTAAACCGTAATGTATGATCCAATCAAATAAGGTTGGAATTTTTCAAGCGTAAAACTACCACTAGAAATTCCTTTTCGATGATTGTGCAATTGAGTTGAGCATCATTTAAAGTCATATTAGCAAGTAGATGACGTGAAGAATTTTGTTTATGCCTTGTCTTATGACAACACCAACCGCAAAGTTAGAGGCATATTATTTTGAAAGGAAGATCCCAATTGGGTGAGAAAATGATGGAAGTGAAAAGGAGTTCATTTTTGAGACGTTTGAAAGCAGAAACACAATCAGAATTAACGTCAAATGGAACATCTTTTCCTAGATGAGTTGTTAGAGGTCGACCAATTTCACTAAAGTCCATCACAAAGCATCAATAAAAACCAATGTGTCCAAGAAATGAATGAACATCCTTGATAGATTTGGGAATGCGTAGATTCACAATTACATCAACTTTCACTTTATGTACCTCAATGCCTTTGTTTGAAATAACATGCCCAAGGACAATTCCATGTTTCACCATGAAATAACATTTTTCCCAATTTAACGTTAGGTGTTTTTCTTGCGTCGATTTAGAACCAACTCAAGACAGTGTAAGCACTCGAAAAAAGAGTTTCCAAAGATAGAAAAACTATCCATAAATACTTCCAAAAAGCATTCGATCATATCAAAAAAGATACTGACCATGCATGTTTTAAAAGTAGCAGGAGCATTGCAAAGGACAAATGGCATATGTCATTACGAAAAATTACCGAAGGGACATCTGGAATTCATTTTCTCTTGATCTTCGAGAGCAATTAGAATTTGGTTATAAACAGAATAACCATCAAGAAAGAATAAAATTCGTGGTTGGCTACTCGTTTACCAATTTGATCGATGAAAGGAAGAGGAAAGTGATCTTTACGTGTTGTAGCATTTAATTTTTGATAATCGATGCAAACATAATAACCTGTTTGAGTACAAGTTGTAATGAGTTTGTTAGCACCATTCTTTATAATGGCAAGTCTGGACTTCTTAGGCACGACATGAATTGGCTAACCCACGAACTATCAGAAATGGGTTACATGATTCTGTTATTGAGAAGTTTAAAAATCTCATCTCGAACTACATCTTTCATTTTTGGATTAAGCCTTCGTTGCATGTCACAAACAGGCTTGGCTTCATCAACTAAGTGGATAAGATGTTGAAAAGAGCAGGACCGATTCCCTTCATACCATAATCGACCATCCAATTGCCTCTTTGTTTTTTGATAGAATTGAAAGAAGGGAAGCTTCTTGATTAAGAGAAAGAGTTGAAGAGATCATGATAGGAAACTTTTCGTTGCCACCTAAGTATGCATACTTAAGGTGATTAGGAAGAGATTCGAGTTCCAACCTAGGGGGTTGCTTGATCAAAGATTTTGGTTGAAGTTCCGACTCAACAGGAAAGGGTTCAAATAGAAGTGCATTTTCAATCTCGTTAGGCTCGTCTTGAAACATTTGTTCTTATTCGGTCTCGCATTCATTGTGAAATTTTTCTTGATAGCTAACTTCCAATGCTTGGTCAAGTGATTCGTTCGATTGGTTTTTGAGATAGAAGACATTAAGATCCAAATTTACGTTTCCATAAGAAATTTTCATCAAACCATTTCGACAATTGATTTGGACATTTAAAGTGGCCAAGAAAGGTCATCCTAAAATCAGTGGAATTTGAATCATCAGATTAGTCATAGCATGTGTCTCTTGAATGATGAAATCGACGGGGAATATGAATTAACCAATTTTGATGAGTACGTCCTCAATTTGTCCCATGGATTTCTTTATTGAATGATTGGCAAATTGAAGAGTTACTTTCATCGATGTTGTTCACTCAAACCAAGTTGCTGGTAAACTGAATAAGAATCAAATTGACATTCACACCAAAATCTCGTAAGCACTTATTAGTTGCCTTGTCTCCTATCGTGCATGAGATCATCGGATATCCAAGATCTTTGTACTTATTAAGGATTGGTTGAGAAAAAACTTCGCTAAGACTAGCAGCTAATAAAACTTTCTTAGGTACATGAGTGTGTAATTATTGAGTACATAATTCTTTCAAGAATTTAGTGCAAGTTGGAATTTGTTGAACAATACTGAGAAGAGAGACGTTCACTTTGACTTGTTTAAAAATTTCCAACATCTTTTCCATTTGATCGAAATGTTTCTTAGGTTGAAGTCGATGTGAAATTGAATTCAATACTTAGTAGGTTGGTCTACTTGAGTAGAAGAAGATTTGGATTCGCATTTGATTCGATGTTTCGCTCGATATTGTGTTCATAATTGTTTGTCGATTTCGAAGTGTCATGAGAAGTTTTCAATAAATTGTTTGGATTAACAGCTTGGTTATCGATTTGTTTACCGGAATGCAAAATCGTGATGGCATTCATTTGGTTCACATTGATATCTTAAATGACATGGGTTTGATTAGAATTCGTGTTTTAATTTCGAGGATTCAGAACTAGTTGACTTAGGAACGTTCCTCATTCACATTCACTCATAAAGGTGGCTAATTGACTCATTTGCCTTTCAAGTTTAGCAATCGATTTGACTTGTATTTTGAATATACGAGGTTAACAAATTTTGCAAATTGCTATTTGATTGGAGGTTTTGAGTGGTTACTTTAGCCAAAGTATCAAGACTTTTCTTAAGTGAAGTCAATTTTATATCGTCTTGGGGAGCAAAAGATTATTACGGCTGATTTTGAGATGAATTCACAAATTTTCATTGAAAGTGGTTGGGCTGAAAGTGGGAATTCGAAGCATTGTTCGAAAATACTTGAAAATTGGGAAGAACCAAATTGTATTAGAATTATTTTGGTTCCATTCAAGATTAGGATGATTTCTCCAACAAGGATTGTACGTTGGAGAAAATGGATCATTCTTAGTCTTGTTAAAAGCATCGAGTTGTTCTATCAAATTAGGACACCGACTGGCTATGCGATTTAGATCGTTGCATTTATAATATATTTGTTGGAAAACCTGGTTCATTTGGTTGGATGACAAAACGTTGTCGACTTTTTTTTATCATTGCATCAACTTTAGCTTCTAAAGTCAACGATGATCCTTCCGAGTGCGCTAGATCGTGAATAAGTGGTTTTTGTATTAGAACATTCACATTAGGATGACTTTTCGATCCAGTTTTCAAGGCATTTTCACGCATCGTCCTAATGGTGGGCAAGAAAATTGCCTCGTAACATCTATTCAAACATGATTCGTAAACTATTTTCAAGTCCATCGTATAAGATTTGGCAAAGAGTCCAACTTTCAAAATTATGATGTAGACATTTTATCAAAATCTCTTTAAATCTTTTAAAATATTACTTGAAAGGTTCACCCTTGAATTGATGAAAATTCACAATTTCATTTTTGGATTTTAGTTGTTTTTTCCAAGGGGTAGAACTTTTTGAAGAAGACTTTAATGAATTCATCCTAAATTTTGATCATGTTCGAAGGTAAGTTGTACAACCATTTTTAAGTGTAATCGTTAAGGGCAAATTAAATTAACCAAAGTTTGATTCTGTCATCACATAATAGTTTGAGTCTAATGGTTGTACATACTTGTTCAAATTTTTTTAAGAAAATGTATGAGGCATAGTGTTTAAAATTGCCAAATTTAGGAAGCGTGGCAACATGATTTGAATGAATTTCAAAGTGATTACCCGTTGAGGCGGGTAATGGACATAAGAAGGAATAGAGACTCTATCGGTAAAGATTCTATCCACGAGAGTTCACGGAGCATTTTCATTCGTCATCATTGGAGGATCGTTTGTTCGAATTAAACAATTCGTTATTGTGTCATAAGTCGAGGTACTCATGCAGAAGTGAAAAGATCAAGGGAAGATAGACGTGAAAATCAAGGTTAAGAGAATAAAAGAAGGTTTTAGAGAATGAAATGAAGTGAAAAATTCCCTTGTTTTTTTTCTTTTTTAAAAACAAAAATATTTACCAAAAAGAATTTATCTTTCAAAAGGGAGATTTGATTTTTATTTTATTTTATTGATTTTAAAGTTTTTTATTTTTTACATATTTTTATTTTTTATTTAGTTTTTTGTTTTTGTCTTTGAATTTTTTTCTTTTGGATTGGTTTTTATAAAAAACAAAATTAAGTAAAATGCTTGTTTTTTTTTTGTTGGATTTTTGGATTTTTTTATATATGCATGAACTAATACGACTAAATGAATACAAGGATTTAATTACAACTTTTCTAACCTTAGTGGTTTCTAACCTAAAATTGTATAATAATACTTTGACTTAATCCAACAAAATAGTTCTTAGCCACGTAACGGATAGGGGTTATCGGTACACCATGAATCACCGTAGAAATGTAGCCGAAGGTTTAAGTACCTTCAAAAAATCACTATAATATTTATGAATCACCGTAATATTTGTAAATGATTACTCTGTCATAGCTTAGATACCATGAAAATAGATCGTTAAAAGAAGAAAACTTGTCAAAATACAATTAAGCCCCTGGATGAGCTCATGACACCTTTGTGACGACCCGCCTTTCTTAACCCAGAAAGACGTTTCATCGTTAAGAAAGAAAGTGATAGAAATAGAAAAGATAGAGAAAAAGAATAAAACATCAGAATCTCACAGCGGAATGGAACAAAATATAATACATCACATAACATTACATAGTTATACATACATCAGAGTCACATAACATCATATACATGAGACAGTCATACATACATATCTGTCACTACATATCCAAAATACATCACATACACAATCTACTGCAGCGGACAATATATATATATAGATACGCCTGGACTCCTGCTCCAAGCTCCTCCAGATAGCAACACTTCTAGATACCTATCACTTGGCTACTCGTAAAAATTTGAGTACCCAAGAGTTTATGAAAACACAAAATATAAACTCCGGGTCAGACATGGGTCTGGTATGAGTAAACTGGTTAAAATTGCTTAACTTTGAAAATCATTTGAAAATAAAGGTATCACGTAAGACTCCCCACAAATAAGTACGGGTAAGTTTTTACCTTACGCTAACCAAAACATTTTATAGGAAATTCTGTGATATTATAGTAGTGTCTAGGGTTTTCAAGTAAATAGAAAATAGCCGAAATTGTTACATGATTAAATTCCAGCTACTAGCCACGAAAGTGGGTAATACAAATCAAAACTGTAGGGTCTCGTAGGGTAAATGGATTTCCAACAATGGCAGGGCTACTGGGGTACCGCCCGTCACAGTACGGGGCCTAGATCACCGTACCGAGGATTACTCCCTTCATCCCCTGCAACACAAGGCCGGAACCATTCCTTACTGAACAGTCCCGAACAAGATAACCCCGCAGTTGTGGCCAACAACTGCCCACTAAGCCGAAATAAAAAGGGACATCTAGACAGGGGAAAATCTTGTCCTGCTTGGGCATGACCCACCTAACCTTGCTGCATCTCCCCTGTTTTAGCCATTCCCGGTTGATGAGGCTTGAGGCTACGATTACCTTTATTGAACATTATCTTAGAATGCTCATCGTCCGCCTGACGATGTGTTGAAAGCATTCAATCCATACAAGTTCGTTCCGGGTTCGAACGAAACCGAAGGTATTATCTCGTTACACTCATTTTGGAATCACCCTCAGAGTTAACGACGATAACCCTTGCATTCTGAAACTCCATCTCGATCTCCATTTGATAAGTTACGACCTATCGTTTAATTTGGATCGATGTGGTTTTCGGAGAATCAAAATTGATTCTTCCGATCCCGGTCTCATCGGATCCAAACGCCATTTTAAGGGCCAAGTTGTCTATTTAACTTAACAGTTTAATTAAATATCAGAATTTAACATAACAGATATATCAGATAAATCATATACAGTTAACACAAATATCCATAATATATCATCAACATATTACAGAAATATCATCAACAGATATCACAGTCAACCAAACAGAGTTATCAATGCATATCAAACAGTTTGGTTTTACTTAACTAAATTATCTGCTTAAGAATAAACTATTATATTCTGTAAATTAATTACTGATTAATTAGCTGATTAACGATTAATTAATTAATTAGTTAATCATTAATTTGTAATTAATAAATTATCTAACCTTTACTTAATTGCTTATCTATTCATTAAGTATTTCTCAATTAATCAAATAATTAGTTAATTCTTAATTAATGACTTACTTATTAAAAGGAATTAATTATTTAATTATTATAAATTACTTTAATTATCAATTTAATTAAAATGTAATATCTTTAATTAATCTCGTATGTTAACTTCCATTCACTAACTAACTTTTTAATGATAAGCTTATGTTCTTGATATTTTATTTGATTAAATATTTATTTCAAAATCAGCTTAAAGTTATTAATTTAAAAAATTCAACTAAAAATTTTAATCAACATTCCACTATTTACTGACCAATCTTCTACCTTTATATAATTACTTAAATCAAGTCTTTAATTAAATCATTAGCTTAATTAATTAACATTTGTTTATTGATCCAGTTATAAACCTGTACAAAATCAGTGTATGCCCATTTTAAAGCACCGAGACAACATCGTGCCTTACTCGAGAAAAAAAAAACCCGAGTTTCCCACGTCTCACTCGTGCTCTCCCCTTCCCTTCTTCTCTCCAGTTCTTCTCTTCTTTTTTTTTTTATAAAGTTGAAAACGCTTAGCTGAAACTTCTCTAGCACGCGACTCGGGGAAACACAAAAATTACTCGAAGCATCCTCACCTATGTCTCGCGCAACCCACGCGATAACACAGAACCCAAAAACAAACGCGACACTGATCACCACCGTGCACGTGCACGGTGGTTCGCGTTGCCATCGGCAACTGGTGGCGATCCTCACACATCCCAAAACACCCCTAGGCTCGAATTCTAAAACCAGTTTTCGATTTTAAGATAAAAATGAAAATATGACTTAAAACTCGAATAAAACGACAGCAACCCCACCGCCTATTTGATCGCGCAGCCACCACACATCACCAGAGGTGATGAAAATTCGCCTGAACCTCACTCACACCTCCACCTAGCTCCTCCACAGGTCGCGACCAACTCGATTTGTTATTTGAGCTGAAATCACATTTTTACAGAGCTTCAAAAAAAATTGGGCTTAAACCCTACTTGTGATTCAAACAAAAAATATATGAATTCGAAAAATAAATTACTATTTTTCTAGTGTTAATATCTCTTTCATCTTGCTTCATGCCAGATTTCAGGAATTAAAATTAACTCTATTACCCACAATTCACAAAAACCCATTTTTATTTGATTTCGTAACTTCTCTTCATACCTTTGCATAAAAATCATAAATTTTATGTTAAAAATCATAATTACTTGTATGAATTCTAAATATGTTATTGAAATTCCAAATTTAAACATTTGAATTTACACTTTAATTTCTTGTTTACCTGAAGTTGGATAATACAGTATTAGTATCATACTGTTAAATCTTAAACATGTTTGCAGGCTTGTTTCATATAAACAAACTCAAATTTATTCAATACAACATTTAAATGGTTATATGACTAAGATTTGTTTAAACTTGAAGTACTGATACAACTTGAAGTACTGATCAATAACAGTTATGCAACTTCCAGTGCAATCAACATATATACAGAACAATATATATTTAAACTTCATCAACATATATCAGAGAGAAAAAATATGCAAGCTAAAACTTTTGAAAATTAGTTTTGTTTACTCACCTTAATCCAAATTAAACAGAGCTCTTCAGTTCCTAGATAAACACAAACTTGTTAATTTGCTTCCCAGACTTCCAGCTTGTTTGTATTTTGCTCAGGTTGATAGTTTACAGTTTTTACTTCTTTTCTTTTTGTTTAAGTTGTTCAGTGTTCATAAGTAATCTGAAGGTTATAAGTGAATATATAGATGCATGAATATAAGTTAAAGTCACTTAACAATAGGTTTTATCTGGCCAGTAAAAGTCTGCAGAAAGTAATGATATAAGGAGATTTCGGCTGTGTACTTAATTAAACAATATGTTATGCTGTTTAATGTTCATGTTATTAATTATGACAGCAAGTAATAAATTTTACTGACAGTAGCTACTTAGTACATAGATATTTATGTGTTTACTTACTTTGTTGAATAAGATATTATCATTTCGGCCAGTAAGTTTTACAGCTACAGGTTTTATTTTCTTTACTACCTTGAGTTGAAAACTAGTTTTATATTAAAGTTTACTCTGATTCCTTAGGCCTGAATGTTTTATTTGTTAAATAACTTACATATAGGTTATATGTTTTTACAAACTTCCTGATATGATCTATTGTTAACATGTTATTGTTTACTTATTTTGTTAGTTATATTCTATTGAATAAGTCAGATTTTGTTTTTAAATGGTTTTGAAGTATTAACTTCTTTTATAAACATACATAACTGTTTAATATTTAATAACTCATCAATTTAAATGTTGACAAGCTTATATTTGATTTAATTTAGATTAAATATTTATTAAAATATGCCGTAAAAATTCCGGGTCGTTACATTCCTCCCCCCTTAAAAGAATTTCGTCCCCGAAATTTAAACAACAGTAAATTCAAAAGCTTTTATATTAACAATCCAAACATACATATCATTCATACAATAGCAAACAAACAAACAGTCTATACGAACAAACAACACTAGTTATCCGAACATAAATCCGGATAAGCACTCCTAAAACTATCAAGAGTTTCCAAGGTACAGTCTCTGGGATCCTCACTCCATTGCACCTTGACGAGTTTCACCACTTTGTTCCTGAGTTGCTTCTCGTCTCTGTCCACAATCTGAACTGGATTTCTGACTACAGTTAAATTTGGCTCCACTTCCAAATCTTCTTGAATTACCGGTTCTACAACCAGTGAGGGATCATGAACAAATTTCCTCAAATGCGATACATGAAACACATTGTGAATCCCAGACATCCGCTCTGGTAATTCAATCCTGTAGGCCACAGTTCCAATTCTTTCCAACACTCGGAACGGTCCAATGTATCTCGGAGCAAGTTTTCCCGTCTTTCCGAATCTTATAGCACCTTTAATTGGGGAAACTTTAACAAAAACCAAGTCTCCGATCTCAAATTCTAACGGCCTTCGCCTTCTATCAGCATATTTCTTCTGACGATCTTGAGCAGCTTTCATTCTTTTCTTAATAAGCTCAACCTTCGCAGAAGCTTCACGAATAAGATCGGGTCCGAGCACAAGACGATCCTTCGATTCAATCCAACAAGATGGAGATCTACATGGTCTTCCGTATAGAGCTTCATAAGGAGCCATCTTAATACTCGCTTGATAACTGTTATTATAAGAAAATTCCACTAAATGAAGATGGTCCTCCCAAGATCCTCCAAAGTCTAAAACAAAAGCCCGTAGCATATCCTCAAGAATACGATTCAGCCTTTCTGTCTGTCCGTCCGTTTGAGGATGATAGGCTGTACTCAATCTCAAATCTGTTCCCATTGCTGATTGCAGAGCTTCCCAAAATTTGCTAGTGAAAATAGAATCACGATCACTTACTATGCTGACTGGGACACCATGCAATCGAACTATCTCCTTTAAGAAAATTTCCGCCAAAGAAACTGCAGTACAGGTTGCCTTAACTGGTATAAAATGGGCACTCTTAGTTAAGCGATCTACAATAACCCATATACCGTCATTTCCTTTCCTGGTTCTAGGCAAACCATCAATAAAATCCATCGAGATCATTTCCCATTTCCAATTCGGAATTTCCAAAGGTTGCAATAAGCCGGCAGATTTCTGTTGATCGCCTTTCACTTGCTGACAATTGGTACAACTGTTCACAAATCTAGCAACATCCTTCTTTATACCCGGCCACCAGAATGCTCTCCTCATGTCCTTATACATCTTCGAGATTCCAGGATGAATATTCAATTTGGAACGATGACCCTCAGATAAAACTTCCTGCTTCAAATCCTTGTCGTTCGGAACACAAATTCTCCCATTGATTCTTAGCGTTCCTTGGTCATCAGTGTCAAAACTAGGACACTGACCTCTTCTGACTTCTTTGATGATCCTCCTCAACTTCTTATCAGATTCTTGCTTGCTTGATATCCTTTCAATAAGAGATGGAACCACTTCCAGAAGAGAAAGAACCGCATTTCTACTGAGAGCATCAGCTACGACATTCGCTTTCCCTGGAGTGTACAGAATATCCAAATCATAGGAAGCAAGAAATTCAACCCACCGCTGCTGTCTCAGATTCAGATCTTTTTGAGAGAATAGATATTTCAATGGTTTGTGATCCGTGAACAATTCGAATTTCTCTCCTAAAAGATAATGTCTCCAAATCTTCAGAGCAAAAACAATGGCAAGCAATTCAAGATCATGCGTAGCATAGTTCTTCTCATGAGGCTTCAACTGTCGACTAGCATACGCAACCACCCTTCCGTTCTGCATCAGAACTGCTCCCAAACCAACAATACAAGCATCCGTGTAAACCTCGAATTTTCTCTTCCCATCCGGAACAGCAAGTACTGGTGCACTCGTGAGCCTTATCTTCAATTCCTGAAAAGCTTCTTCACACTGAGGCGTCCATTTGAATTTCGCTCCTTTCCTGGTCAGCTTAGTCAAATGCGAAGAAATTTTGGAATAATCTCTAATAAATCTCCTGTAGTAGCCCGCCAATCCTAAGAAACTGCGAACTTCCGTCGGTGTCTCTGGCTGTTTCCATTCCAGAATAGTTTCCACTTTCGCTGGGTCTACAGAAATGCCTTCACCCGACACAATATGCCCTAAAAATTTAACTTCCGATTTCCAGAAATGGCACTTCGAAAACTTCGCCTTCAGCACATTCTTCCTCAGAGTCTCTAACACAATCCTCAAATGTTCCCTGTGCTCTTCTTCGGATTTGGAATAGACCAAGATATCATCAATGAATACTAGCACAAACTTATTCAACACATCTCTAAAGACTCGGTTCATAAGATCAACGAAATAGGCAGGAGCGTTGGTTAATCCGAACGGCATAACCAACCACTCATAGAAACAATTCGGTCCCCTAAATGCAGTCAAGGGAATACTGTCTTCAGCTACCCTCAACTGATGGAAACCTGATGCTAGATCCAATTGAGAAAAGATAGATGCACCATGCAACTGGTCGAAAAGATCATCGATGCGAGGAAGAGGATATTTATTACGGATAGTCACTTTATTCAGTTCTCTATAATCCACACAGAACCTCAGTGATCCATCCGATTTAGTCACAAACACTGCCGCTGAACCCCAACAAGAAAAACTAGGTCTTATCAACCCCTTCTCTAAAAGATCATGCGTCTGCTTAATCAACTCTTCTCTTTCCCTAGGAGCCATTCTCCTGCTAGGTTGAATTACTGGCACAGCTCCTGGAATCAAATCAATACGGAACTCTATCTCTCGATGTGGTGGCAAACATTTAACTTCTTCAAAAACATCAGCAAAATTTCGAACCACATCGATATCTTCAACACTCTCTTCAGAATTCTCAATTCCATGCAAAATACTGCTCAAGTGAATTCCTGAATCATCACACGACACTCTGGCAATTCTACCCGGATCAGTTTCCAACGAAACTGTTCTTTCATCACAATTCAAAACGGCTTTATACTTATCCAGCCAATCCATACCCAAAATAAGATCAAATCCCTTAAAATTCAACACATACGGGTCACAAGAGAAACTGTGGGATAGATAAGAGATCTTCAAGTCCTTACAAATAGTGTCTAATTTAGTCACCCCTCCTATAGGATTAGATACCAAGATAGAATTGTCTACAGAACTAGGAGTAAGAGAAAACTTTTCCACAGAGTCCAAAGAAATAAAACTCAAGGAAGCACCCGAATCAAACAAAACTCTAATATACTTTCCATTTAAAAGTAAAGTACCTTCTAATATTCCTTTGCCCTTCGAAGATGCAGATGGTCCAGCTTCCAAAGCAAAAACTTTATTCTGAGGTGCTCTCTGCAGAAGTGGACAGTTCTTTATCATGTGCCCTGGCTGATGACAATTAAAGCACAATGATTTCTGAACCATGGCTGATCCTGGGCCACTCTGATGCTGTCGATGCTGCTGCTGGAATCCCTTCCTAGGACAATTATTTGCCAAATGCCCTAACTCTGCCTCTTCTTCCTGAACTCATGTCGGTCACCTGAAAAGGTAACTCAACCAATTTAGATAGATAGATGGATATATATATATATATAATATTATATGAAAATACAAATACGCACTCTCTAGAGAACTACAACACTAGAGCCTAGGTACTCGCTTTACCTAGCGCTCTGATACCAACTGTGACGACCCGCCTTTCTTAACCCAGAAAGACGTTTCATCGTTAAGAAAGAAAGTGATAGAAATAGAAAAGATAGAGAAAAAGAATAACAACATCAGAATCTCACAGCGGAATGGAACAAAATATAATACATCACATAACTATTACATAGTTATACATACATCAGAGTCACATAACATCATATACATGAGACAGTCATACATACATATCTGTCACTATATATCCAAAATACATCACATACACAATCTACTGCAGCGGACAATATATATATATATATATATATATATAGATACGCCTGGACTCCTGCTCCAAGCTCCTCCAGATAGCAACACTTCTAGATACCTATCACTTGGCTACTCGTAAAAATTTGAGTACCCAAGAGTTTATGAAAACACAAAATATAAACTCCGGGTCAGACATGGGTCTGGTATGAGTAAACTGGTTAAAATTGCTTAACTTTGAAAATCATTTGAAAATAAAGGTATCACGTAAGACTCCCCACAAATAAATACGGGTAAGTTTTTACCTTACGCTAACCAAAACATTTTATAGGAAATTCTGTGATATTATAGTAGTGTCTAGGGTTTTCAAGTAAATAGAAAATAGCCGAAATTGTTACATGATTAAATTCCAGCTACTAGCCACGAAAGTAGGTAATACAAATCAAAACCGTAGGGTCTCGTAGGGTAAATGGATTTCCAACAATGGCAGGGTTACTGGGGTACCGCCCGTCACAGTACGGGGCCTAGATCACCGTACCGAGGATTACTCCCTTCATCCCCTGCAACACAAGGCCGGAACCATTCCTTACTGAACAGTCCCGAACAAGATAACCCCGCAGTTGTGGCCAACAACTGCCCACTAAGCCGAAATAAAAAGGGACATCTAGACAGGGGAAAATCTTGTCCTGCTTGGGCATGACCCACCTAACCTTGCTGCATCTCCCCTGTTTTAGCCATTCCCGGTTGATGAGGCTTGAGGCTACGATTACCTTTATTGAACATTATCTTAGAATGCTCATCGTCCGCCTGACGATGTGTTGAAAGCATTCAATCCATACAAGTTCGTTCCGGGTTCGAACGAAACCGAAGGTATTATCTCGTTACACTCATTTTGGAATCACCCTCAGAGTTAACGACGATAACCCTTGCATTCTGAAACTCCATCTCGATCTCCATTTGATAAGTTACGACCTATCGTTTAATTTGGATCGATGTGGTTTTCGGAGAATCAAAATTGATTCTTCCGATCCCGGTCTCATCGGATCCAAACGCCATTTTAAGGGCCAAGTTGTCTATTTAACTTAACAGTTTAATTAAATATCAGAATTTAACATAACAGATATATCAGATAAATCATATACAGTTAACACAAATATCCATAATATATCATCAACATATCACAGAAATATCATCAACAGATATCACAGTCAACCAAACAGAGTTATCAATGCATATCAAACAGTTTGGTTTTACTTAACTAAATTATCTGCTTAAGAATAAACTATTATATTCTGTAAATTAATTACTGATTAATTAGCTGATTAACGATTAATTAATTAATTAGTTAATCATTAATTTGTAATTAATAAATTATCTAACCTTTACTTAATTGCTTATCTATTCATTAACTATTTCTCAATTAATCAAATAATTAGTTAATTCTTAATTAATGACTTACTTATTAAAAGGAATTAATTATTTAATTATTATAAATTACTTTAATTATCAATTTAATTAAAATGTAATATCTTTAATTAATCTCGTATGTTAACTTCCATTCACTAACTAACTTTTTAATGATAAGCTTATGTTCTTGATATTTTATTTGATTAAATATTTATTTCAAAATCAGCTTAAAGTTATTAATTTAAAAAATTCAACTAAAAATTTTAATCAACATTCCACTATTTACTGACCAATCTTCTACCTTTATATAATTACTTAAATCAAGTCTTTAATTAAATCATTAGCTTAATTAATTAACATTTGTTTATTGATCCAGTTATAAACCTGTACAAAATCAGTGTATGCCCATTTTAAAGCACCGAGACAACATCGTGCCTTACTCGAGAAAAAAAAAACCCGAGTTTCCCACGTCTCACTCGTGCTCTCCCCTTCCCTTCTTCTCTCCAGTTCTTCTCTTCTTTTTTTTTTTATAAAGTTGAAAACGCTTAGCTGAAACTTCTCTAGCACGCGACTCGGGGAAACACAAAAATTACTCGAAGCATCCTCACCTATGTCTCGCGCAACCCACGCGATAACACAGAACCCAAAAACAAACGCGACACTGATCACCACCGTGCACGTGCACGGTGGTTCGCGTTGCCATCGGCAACTGGTGGCGATCCTCACACATCCCAAAACACCCCTAGGCTCGAATTCTAAAACCAGTTTCCGATTTTAAGATAAAAATGAAAATATGACTTAAAACTCGAATAAAACGACAGCAACCCCACCGCCTATTTGATCGCGCAGCCACCACACATCACCAGAGGTGATGAAAATTCGCCTGAACCTCACTCACACCTCCACCTAGCTCCTCCACAGGTCGCGACCAACTCGATTTGTTATTTGAGCTGAAATCACATTTTTACAGAGCTTCAAAAAAAATTGGGCTTAAACCCTACTTGTGATTCAAACAAAAAATATATGAATTCGAAAAATAAATTACTATTTTTCTAGTGTTAATATCTCTTTCATCTTGCTTCATGCCAGATTTCAGGAATTAAAATTAACTCTATTACCCACAATTCACAAAAACCCATTTTTATTTGATTTCGTAACTGCTCTTCATACCTTTGCATAAAAATCATAAATTTTATGTTAAAAATCATAATTACTTGTATGAATTCTAAATATGTTATTGAAATTCCAAATTTAAACATTTGAATTTACACTTTAATTTCTTGTTTACCTGAAGTTGGATAATACAGTATTAGTATCATACTGTTAAATCTTAAACATGTTTGCAGGCTTGTTTCATATAAACAAACTCAAATTTATTCAATACAACATTTAAATGGTTATATGACTAAGATTTGTTTAAACTTGAAGTACTGATACAACTTGAAGTACTGATCAATAACAGTTATGCAACTTCCAGTGCAATCAACATATATACAGAACAATATATATTTAAACTTCATCAACATATATCAGAGAGAAAAAATATGCAAGCTAAAACTTTTGAAAATTAGTTTTGTTTATTCACCTTAATCCAAATTAAACAGAGCTCTTCAGTTCCCAGATAAACACAAACTTGTTAATTTGCTTCCCAGACTTCCAGCTTGTTTGTATTTTGCTCAGGTTGATAGTTTACAGTTTTTACTTCTTTTCTTTTTGTTTATGTTGTTCAGTGTTCATAAGTAATCTGAAGGTTATAAGTGAATATATAGATGCATGAATATAAGTTAAAGTCACTTAACAATAGGTTTTATCTGGCCAGTAAAAGTCTGCAGAAAGTAATGATATAAGGAGATTTCGGCTGTGTACTTAATTAAACAATATGTTATGCTATTTAATGTTCATGTTATTAATTATGACAGCAAGTAATAAATTTTACTGACAGCAGCTACTTAGTACATAGATATTTATGTGTTTACTTACTTTGTTGAATAAGATATTATCATTTCGGCCAGTAAGTTTTACAGCTACAGGTTTTATTTTCTTTACTACCTTGAGTTGAAAACTAGTTTTATATTAAAGTTTACTCTGATTCCTTAGGCCTGAATTTTTTATTTGTTAAATAACTTACATATAGGTTATATGTTTTTACAAACTTCCTGATATGATCTATTGTTAACATGTTATTGTTTACTTATTTTGTTAGTTATATTCTATTGAATAAGTCAGATTTTGTTTTTAAATGGTTTTGAAGTATTAACTTCTTTTATAAACATACATAACTGTTTAATATTTAATAACTCATCAATTTAAATGTTGACAAGCTTATATTTGATTTAATTTAGATTAAATATTTATTAAAATATGCCGTAAAAATTCCGGGTCGTTACAACCTTTAAGTCCAATGTCTAACCGTTATTATTAGTTATATTCGATGATGAAATGCAATTTGTGGGTCAGGATGGGGTGATGAAATCCCTCACCTTATGTGAATTTGGATGTTGCCCTTAGAAAAGAAAAATAAGATGCAATGAATGCAAAAACTGGAATTAAACGTGTATTAACAATGCAACTACGAATGAAATTTGATTCTATTTTTGTTTTTTGGGTTTTAAAATGCAAGCAACCAGCAATGAAAATAAAAACAAGTGATAAGAGCATGATACTAGAGTGTGTAGAATTATTAATAATTTAATTTGAAAGAAGTAATTTTTTATAATTTTTTTTATAAGCAAGCAAAGCATATTTTAGCAAGCAAGTCATCTCCTTCTAAGTTCTTGCAAATTACAACCTACAAAATTGTTCAAGACGAATACTGTAAGAAAAACAAAAATAACTTCCCATTTCTAAGGATAAAAGGAAATTAAAAGAAAATATTTACAAGCCAAAACAAAACAACATTAAAGAAATCTCAAAAATTTAAAAGCCAATGAAATATCTGTTTTTTATTTTCCTTTCTTTTTTTAAAAAGCAATCCCACAAGCAACTTTAGAAAATAAATGCAACGTGATTAAAAAAGAAAATATTACAATTACTTTAGAAAGAGTGATTTCAAGTAATTCACAATCAAACTCAATACACTCAAAATTGAAATAAAAACCATAATTCCTAATCAAATCAAAATATCAAACTACGGGGTGAAGGAGTGCAGTGGCGATTGGATGTTGCTATTGTGATTGGGCAAGGATGATTTTTGATTGTGATGGAGTTGTTGGTGGCGATTTTGATGATGGGGGTTTTGCTCGGTTGTTGCAATTAGGTAGTGGGTTTGGGTTTTGCGATATGTGGATGGTGTTGAGATAGTGAGTTTGGGATGTTGCAAGCTTGTATGGAGTTGCAGCGGGAAGGAAACAGACGTGTTTGAAGGTGGAATGAAGTTGAAGTAGTTATTGCTGGATGATGGGTTGGTGGTTGGATGTAGGAAGAGGAGGTAAGGATGACGAGTTTTGTTTGTGGTTGCTTAACTGTTGTGGAGGAAGAAGTTGCAGAAGGGTGGTTTCCTGACTGTGGTCGAGGAAGAAGTTTTGGTGGCAGTGAGAAGGGATGGAGATGTTGATGATGATGATAGTTCTGATGAGAAATTGAAGTAGCAGTGGGTGAAGTGATGGTGATGTAGTGTTCTGTACTTTGATGTTGGTTGCGGTTTGGCTTGATGATGGAGGAATGTTGCTGAACTGTAGTTGTATTGGTAGCGGGTAATGATTTAGTTGTTGGTCGGTAGTGTGTTTGAGGATGGAGGAGTGATTGATTATAAGTGTGTTGTGATTGAAGATTTGACAGTGAAAGGATGTTCAAGTAGAATACAATATGGTGATGGTTTAAGTGAGTTATTTTGTTGTAATATGGTGAAGTGCACTAGGAAGAAGGAGATGGTGGTTGTTGACTTGTCAATGTGAAGTGCGACGGTGGCAGAAGTGATGCAAGGGAAGATGAAGTATTGGTTTTCAAGTGCAGTGAAGAGGAGGAAGTTATATCGATAGCAGGTAGTGAATTTTTTTAAATTCAAGCAGAGTGGTTGAGGAAATTGTATGGGAATGGTGCAATTCTGTTTGGCAGTGAAAGGTTAAGTATGGTGGTATGCAGGTGGCGGAGTTGTTGCAGCTTTGGGATGGTGAGATGGAAGTGTAGTTTGCACGAGGAGTTGCTGTAGTGAAGTAGAGGAATGCTCGAAGGTTGTAGGAAGTGGGAAGTTGATTGCTTAGCTAAGTGGAGCAATGGGTGATTTGGAAAGAGATTGGTGACAGGAGAAGGCAGTTGTATTTAGTGGGTGGAAGTTATTGCAGTAGTGATGGTTGTGGATAATGATGTTGAGGAGCAGAGAGTAGGTGATGGTTGTTTTGGGTAGGAGTGTGGTTGAAATTTGGTTGGCAAGGAGGAGCAGTTGTGGTTGATGTATGAAGAGGAGTTCTAATGTAATGTGACGAAGGAGTGAAAGGTTGGTGATGGTTGGAAGTTGAAGGAAACAGTTATGTGGCAGTGAGTTGGGAATTGGTGGGTGAACTTGGCAAAAGAGAGATGCTGGTTTCTGGCTTGTGGTTGATATGTTGTTGGCGATTTAAGTTGATGAAGGAGGACTTGCAGAAGTGAGGCAGAAGTGTAGGTAGTAGGCGGTTTCTTCACTGTTGCTTAACTGTTGTTGAGGAAGTGTGGTTAGCTAAGAGGTTATTTGGTTGTGGTGACAGGTAATAATGAGGAGATGTGAGTTTGAGGAAGCCGAAGGCTGTAATGGTTTATGATGGAGGAGCGAGTTTGATGGTTGAAGGTTTGTAGTGGCGTGGTGGAGTGGGAAGAGTTATAGCAGTTTGACGAGAGAGGGTTGTTGTTGTTGAAGAAGTGGTGGAGGAGTATTGGTTGATGGTGTAGGTGAATGAAGGGTGGGCAGAGAAGGTGAAGGGGTAGTATTTAAAGTGAATGGTTTTGGTTGTCTAAGTGATGAGGAGGGAAATGATGTGTTTGTTGAAAAAATCAATTGTACGGTGCAATTGAAGTTGCAGTGGAGCATCAGTGTAGATGTAATGTAAATGCAGTAACAGAAAGTATGTTTGGCTGAACAAATGCATTGTAATGCAAACTTAATTGAAATGCAAATGCAACAAAGAAAAGTTTGTAACAATTGCAAATGTGTAACAATAGTTTCTTTTATGAAAACCAAATGTAGCCCAGTGATACACCAAATGGACAGAGAACAAAACAAGCAAAAAGAGAAAATTAATACAAAATCTATGCTGTTAATGCCCGGCAATTACCCCGTTATAACCCTGGTATATCTCATAGCGGATTTGCTATGATTTTTCCATATACCCCCAAATATAGCCTTTCCGCTTTAAGCCACGCTATTTCCGCTATATTTCGCTATTTCTGCTATATCTTCTTTAAAAGAAATGAATTAAAAAATGACATTTATACGTTATAAAAATTATGAAATTAATTAATTTAATTGAATTTTTAATATATTTTTAGAAATGAAATACTCTAATATTCTACTAAATTCAATTATGTTATATAACAGTTTTACGTTTATTTACAGTATATTCGCACATGTTTTTATTTAATATCATTTATGTATTAATTATAATTCGTTGAATTTATTTTTTATTTTAATTACCATTTATATATTTTTTGAAACATTAAGTGCAAGTTTTATATGTTATTTTAGAGTCATCCGCTATATCCCGCTATATCATCGCTGCTATTATATTTCGCACCTCTGCCGTATCGAATCTGCCGAGTGCTTTAATTGCACTGCACAAAATAAATGAAAGCAAAACAAATTGAACAAAGCAAATGCATAACAATATTTTTTTGTTTTTTTAATTTTTTTTGCTTTTTAAGAAGAACAAAACACAAAATGAAAAAAAACAAAAATAATTCGAAGAGTTAAATTTCATTCCCCGGCAACGACGCCAAAAAACATGATGATCGATGGATTTTCAATCGATTAGAAAATCATCGAAAAATATAATTGTTATAAAACCTCAAGCGTATGGCGCACTATCGTAGTACATATGCGAGTACGGATCTATTCATAGGGAAAGAATTAAATCCTAATATTACACAATTAAATTAGCCCGAAGTTTTTGAAATTTTTTAGTTTGAAAATTGTAGAAAATAAACTACAGAAAAAGTGAATAAAACTATGAGATTAAGGAGAAATTTAGAGGCGAATCCCCTTCCAATCATTCATATAGATCAACACAAAATTCATTTATAATCTCTCGTTAAAATATTAAGTAGAAATGATTAATGTGTTTATTAGAAGTATGGTTTATTTGCGCTATTAATTAGCACAGTTTAAACCATCAAACTCTAACACACTATTCAAACCCACTTGTCAATTCTCATGAAAATGACATGAAATTAAAAATAAAATTTATTTTAAGCATGATCTATTTACTCTGAATTAGCAAAGTGACCATCAAATTTTGATTCTAGTTTGATTTTCATTATCAAAGTCACTTAAGCAAATAATTAAATATTTTATGTTATATTGTTTAAGCACAACCTATTTGAGATGTCAACATAGACTATCAAATTCATTAAATGAAAAACATAAACTACAATCGTTCATAATTTCCATTAAGCATAAAAAAGAGATCACAAATGAAATCATTATGTTAAGTTAATATGTTTCATGAGAGCTTCATTACCCCTAAATTGAAGTGGTTTAGCTATTCGTATTTGAATACATCTTAATATAAAATGATTTCAACCTAAAAACAAGAAAAATGAGAACTAATTAAAAGAAAATAGAGCTAACTACTTGCATGAAATAAAACTAAGTTAATTACAAGAGTGAAATCTATGCTACTGACATGAAATAAGAGAGCATAGAATAAAATAGCGATAAAAGAAAGCATGAAAAAAAATGCATAGAAGTAAAGAGCAAGGTTAAGAAGCCAATAAATAGAAATTTTATTTATCATTGATTTATGGCTACAATATTGCATAAAAGAAGAAGATCATTACATGAAACATAAGAGGTATTTATATATGCTTAAAACCCTAATTCAATTTTAGGGAATTACGAAAATTGCCCTTGAGATGGTGGAACCTCCAAGTAATCTTTAGGAAATTAATTAATCATCACTAACATGCCTTTAAGCCTCCATTAACATGTGCATGTGCTTTTAATTATGGACCATTAATTAGTGGGTATGTGGGCTCTTGCATGTTACATGAATTCTTTTATTTCCTTTCTTCCTTAGCCTTCAACATATGTGCATGCATACATCCATGAAACCTCTTCGTATTTGCACTCCATTTCCTACACATAAAAATAAAAACGTCCAAATATATTTTCCCAAAATTAATTCATACATAGAATTACCATTTTACCCCCAAATGAAGATGAATGAATGATGATTTGAAATCAAATTAAATTTTGAATTAAACTAGTAAAATACCTTAATATGATCTTTTATTTAAATAAAAGAAAATTAAACATGCGAGTAAAAATACACACTTTTACATGCACATCAAAGGTAGTCCCTTACCTAATCACAGTTGGAATCCATTTTCCAATACGAACCTTTGGACTTGGTTGTATATCTATTATGCTGGAATTTAATTAATGTAACAATTTCGGCCATGATTTAATATATACTTTAACACTAGATATTATTATAATATCACTAGATTTTCTGAAGAAAATATTTTGGTTATTGTAAGGTAAAAACCTTTCCGTGTATATGTGCTGCATGGTCTTACGAGATACCTTTGTTTTTAAAAGGGCTTTATAAGTTAAATAAATAAAATTCCTTGTGATTTGAATTTCTCGCGTTGTTTTATGTAACAACTCGTATATTTGGACCATTTAAATTGACAATAATCCACACATGTCAACTTAAATAGTGCAAAACACGAATCATTAATGGAGTATATGTATATAAATGAGAATCATCATAGAATCACAGAAATAAAATATCAAAGAATAGTGCAGCGGAAATATAACATAGTCATAAGAGTAGTTCATGAAGCTACCCATAAGTACAACAATGTTTCAAATAAAAGGAAATAAACAACATAGAAGTCTAAATAGTCCAAATGGAAAGAACAAATACTGATAAGATAAGATAGTGAAAGTCTTCGGTCTTCAGCTCCAAATAAACAGCAGCAGCAATCTTCAATCTGATCCGAGCATATGCACAAACAAACACTCGAATCAGGACATATATTCTTATACAGATAATATGGTTCAAATTCAAATAACAATAACTCAAAGATGAATGGAATAACATATTTAAGGATCCGTTAAACTATTTATACCTAATAGTGTACGATACATAGATAATGTCTAACAGTAAAGTAAAATATCAAAATAGTGTTAAGGCGTTACCATTTTCCCCCTTAACACATTTCATATAGCATTATAGACTATACAGCACTGTAAACTCTACCGTAAACTAGTGGGATATCAGGGAGTACTCCATAGGTATAATACAAAACAAATCGTAGTGGTCGCGTATATGGGAATACAAGTATGACAAGGCACATGAGGCAATACCCAAGGTAGTGAAACTACCGTTTGCCCGATTCGGACTGGTGAGAACGCATTGCCGCAACGATCGCAACACCGCGAAACAACACTCCAAATTCAAGGGTGCGCACCAATCAATCACAAAAGTAAATGAGTAGTTTACGAAGAAGTGTGTTCGCTCGAGGTAGCTAACCCCATTTGGCCCGGCACGGCTCCTGTTTTAGTTATTTCAAATTTGGCACAAGTGTCAAGGCTATCCATTATCGTTCACTTTCTTCAATCATCAACGTTCTCCATTCCAACCACTTTATTCTGGATCACACTCCGCGTATAGTTATTAAAGTGGTTTTCGGTTTAGACAGTGAGTATGTCCCTAACCGATTCTGGTTCCTTTAATAACCTTCGTAGTTATTAACACCGGTTGGTCATTTAATATATATGTCAAAACCAAATCAAATTCAATTTCAATTATAATTCATAAATCAACATTTCGTTAGTCTTTCTAAATCAATTTCCGAAATTTACGTTTCATAACTTTTCAATTTTATTTCAAAATTCCATAATTCAATTTCAAGTTCAAATTTAAAACAATTCAAATATTCATTTAATTTCGTATAGATTTCATTCCATAATCATTTATCGTTCAAATCGATTTAAACTCAACTATCGATTTCATTCGATATTCATTAAAATAATTTATCATTAAACAATCTCAATTAAATTTCCAATTCATTACATTACTTCTTTTAAGTTCAACTTATTGTATCAAGCTTACAAATTTAATTTAAATTAGATTTGTCGAATCCAATTCTTTAAATTTCAAGTCTTCCATTTGTTTCGACAAATGCATTTAATTTCTTGTTAAAGAAATTCATTTCATTTATTATTTTCTTAGTTACAAATTTCAAAACTCAATTAAAGAAACTTAGTTTCACTTATTAAAAATTCAATTTCATTTAGTAAAGAATATTCAATTCAATTCAATTATTAAATAATTCCATCTCATCAATTTATCGCAAATTTCAAATCTTAATTATTACATTTCAAACTCATTCATTAATAAATCCAACTTAATTATTAATAAATTTTTAAAAACCTAATTATTAATCATTTTAAAACTTCATCATTTATAATTTCAAACTTCATTATTAATAACTTTAAAACTTAATTATTAATTATTTCAAAACTTCATTATTAATAATAATTCATAATAATTTCAAACTTAATTATTAATAATTCACAACTTAATTTATTAATAATTTAACTTAATCATTACATTTCCAAACTTCGTTATTAATATTCAAACTTTGTTATTAATAAATTTCAAGACTTGATTATTAATAATTCCAATTTAATTATTACTAATTTCAAACTTAATCATTAATAATTTCAGATTTAATTATCAATTAATTCTAATTTAATAATTACATAATTAAATTTTATTCAATATTCTTTTGTCAATTACGACGTTCATATTTGTTTCAAACTTAAATATTCACATTTACAATTCATTCGAATTTAAATTCCAAATTTTTTATTCAAAACCTTATTATTAGTCAAATAAAACTTTATTTTATTTTAAATCAAAACATTGACCAATCGGTTTTAATTTAATTTTCTATCCTAAGTCAAAGTTATTTGGGTATTTATCATTTCAACCCGATTCCATTTCAATTCAAAATCAGAACATCCAAAGGGAACTTGTAGTGTGATAACTGGGATGGTGTCAAAGTAAATAAACAAGCAATAGCATCCATACACAACAATTTAACAATTTATTAAATAATCCCGAAATAATCGTATTAATTTACATTTGTTATTTATGTAAATTAATATAATTAGTTCTAGAATCTACACTATTATTTCATGTAGATTAAGGATTATTACGTTACGGTTTTTCACTTGTCGTTCAATTTCAATTTCGAATTTACACTAAACAATTAATCCGATTACGTTAAATGGTACAAAGTGAAATTAACCAATTTCTACATCAATTTAATTAACAATTAAAGTGTCAAGTTTAACTAATCAGTATTCAACATATGAAGGGGTCAAGTTTAACAAATCAAAGTTCGACGTATATAATCCGATTTAAATTGGTTAACTATCCTATTCAAGTTTACTTGCAATTTAATTGTCACTTAACAATATCAATTACATCCAATCCACATCAAATAGCAATCATTCATCAATACAAACTAGCATAAAAATATAGTCGTGAAAATTAATTCACCTTTCGTGGATAAAGAAATTGACGGCGAAGCAAGAAGAAGCATGAAAAGAAACCGGTACAACACGAACAACGGACATTGCAAATATCGATAAACGAGACGATATTAATTTAAGTGAACGTTCATATATAATTATAAAATTATATAACCGTGCTTACCGATAACGAAGGAAAGAACGAAGGCTGAGAGATTGATGCTGCCGCAAAGAAACTCAGTCGGTTGCTGCAACAACAGAGAAAAAGAAACGGTTACTGTTTACTCAACAAATCGATACCGTTCAATTTCATTTTTTTTCTGTTTTTCCTTTTTCTTCTTTTTTTTTTTTAAGAAAACGCACGCACACTTTTACTTCTTCTCTGCTTGCATGTAGCTACTCACGCATGCAAGGAACATGCATGCATAAACATAATTTCAATGTTAAACAGAGCCTGAGATTCCCATCTGAAGTCATGGCTTCATCAAACTCCCCCACACCACGTACACACACCAAACACATGCACACTTCATTTTGTTTTTTGTTTTTTTTGAAACCAAAAACACACACACTCACAACACCCACGCACGCATGTAACACACTCATGCACACGGCAAGAAAAAGGGAGCACTGTGTTCGGCCTTGCACTCTTGATATTATTTTTTACACACTCACGCAACGCATAACACACACAAATATGCACGCACTGTTCATACACGCATGCATTATAAATACTTCATTCTCCAGCATGCTGTAACTCAACTCAATATATATATATATATATATATATATATATATATATATAAACACAACAGCCGAGACCAAAATATGCAGCTACTAGCTGCCCCATACACATGAACAGTTTTTTTTTCTTTTTCAAACAGAGGTCGAGACCTCCCTCTTACTTTCACCTTTAGCACACCTCTACTTGCAAACAGTTGCACACATAGCCCACTTCCAAACATACGCATGCCCCCACTTCCCATTCCCTTCTTTTCTTTTATATATTATAGAACAGAGACATACATAATTCATGCACCCTCCCACAGATTACACAAATGAATCACTGTAACACTCAAGGCATGCACACGCACTGCACCATTCAAGGCATGCAACCCTTTTATTTTTATTAACTCACGCATCCCCCCTTCCTATAGCAAGCTACACGCACGCAATTTTTTTTTCTTTTTTTCAGCCGAGGCCGTGTAAGGTGGAAAAATTTGGCAACAGAGTGTGTATATATATAGGCGGCAAGTATCAGTGGAGAAGGAGATTCCAATTGTGTATATTATTTCTTGCAAAAGAAGAGGAAGAGAAGTGTAAAAGAGGGGAGAAGGAAAGTGGACAGTACGTATAATGCAGAGGGGAGAAGGTTTACCTAAAACTTGGGGTTTTTGAACGACAGTGAAATGAACATTGCAATGAACAGTGGACTGGTACTAAAGAATATAATTTCTACTTGTTTCTTCGAATCTCACAATTTCAATATTGAACACCGAAAAGTTATACCCCTTTCTAATGTCAACCCTCATCTCCCAACTACTTTCTTAAATGCATCAGCTGATTTTTATATATTTTAAAATTTTTGAGTGGGTACGGGCTACAAATTTGGGTTGAAATTCGTTTAACCGGTCCGTTCGGAACGGTTAAATTAACGCGACGGATTATGCCGGACTCCGATTCGCGCAAATAAATATACCGTTATGATCAGTGCGACGAGACGCTTCCAACGGTACACAGATTATTGCGATGCGATGGTTTTATAAAATTCGCATTTACGCCGCTTAAATTGTGCGTTTTGCAAAACAATTTAAACGGAGCAGGCGATGACAGTATTTGACGAAACGAATTTCATAATCATGATCAGAATAATTTTTACAACCTAACTGCGTAAAATTATTTGGGTTTGAAAGATAAATTTTACGCAGCTTTATATGAACTGATATACAGTAAAACGCGAACGAAATTTACTGTAATATTTTGCGATGAAACTTTTTCTATGCTCATATCTAACTAGACGTCTCTCATAATTAAAGTTTGGACGTAAATTGAGATCGTTTATAAATTTCAAAATTTTTATATTAAAACAATGGATTTTAAAATTTTAAATTGGGCTGAAAAAGTCAGGGTCGTTACAGTTTACCAGACTGACCGAGCGTTGATTTCTTATAATGCTCGGGTCAGCCCGAGCATATTTTTCAAATTTACCTGGACACTTTGGAGCTTTCAGGAGACAAGCTGGTTTCTCCAAGTTGTATTCATGTATCTTAAAGTCTTTCACTGTGTATTGTTTGTTTTGTTCCTATCTATACAAATTAGGAATTGTAGGGACAGGTTGTTATAACTGTCCATGCTAATAGGTTAGTAAACTCTGATGTTGTGTAATAAAGATGATTCTTTTTGTAAAGTGTTATGTATATTATATGTTACTCGTCGCATATGTGAAATTTTGTTCTGTCTTTTCTTTCTTTTACCCCAAATAACCTATCTTTCGGACACTTAAATGATTGACATACGAATACCGTGGATGTAATAAATGTCATCTTTAGGTGTAAGAGAGCCATATTGTTATATTTGGTATCAGAACTTAGGTTGAGCAAACACCTAAGTTTTGTTGGGGTAAACTCGTTCGAGATGGGGTAAGTGAGATCCAAGAATGTGTCTAAGTGTATCGTATTATTGAGCGAGTATATGTTAGTGCTATAAAAATGTTTTATATTATATTGATTTATCGATTGAATGGCTTACGAATTTTGGTCAATATAAAAGGTACAATTATATCGATAGGGGTTTCTAAACACTTGAACTAGGCAAATGACACGATATTGTTTTAAAAGCAGTAAATGCAATAATTTTACCTAGGGACATATTTTATATATACAAAGAATGATTTTCTAAATATAGTTATATTAATACTTTTAATAGTTCATAAGAAATTTTCCTTAATATAGTTACTTTGATGTGTTATTGTTTAGAGTTGATAATATTTGATTATTATCATTTAGGGTTTGATTAGTCATGCTTATCCTATTATGAGTGTTGATTATTATTTGTTGACTATTATTTGTTGATTTTCCTTTTTACATCTTGGGTTGGGTGGATAGAAAATTTGGAAAAATATTGAAACGGACATCATGTAAATTAAGTTTCTCAATTTTATTATAAGGTGCTCGATGGTATGTTGGGTTAAAATTGGATTTTAATAAAGGTATTTATTAAAATAAATATTTCAGATGGTTTTATATAAAGTTGATTTTATATATCTGGATTATAAAATATATTTTTAAAATAAGATGGATTTTCGAATAATTTAAATCCCGGTGGTTTTGATAAAATTTTGAAATGAATCTTGGAAAAATAGCATTACTAGAAAATATTTTAAAGTATAAATATTTTGAAAGGGAATTTGAGAATAAGATTTTTCTTCCAACATTTCGGGAAATGAGTCTCGATTCTATTTTGTAATGATTAGAATAATCTTATAAGTGACAACCATATGTTTGCTTAAGCGAACATGATAATGCACTTAATAAATTATTCTCTTTGTCATTGTATGATCAGAACAAGTTTGAATCTGAATGAATTCAAAGCAAGTGGATGGTAAATATTTTATTAAAATTTATTTAGCTGGAAATATATATAGTATTGTTTCAAAAAGAGATTGAAAAGAAGAAATATTTTTATAATTAACTAGTTCGAGAGACTAAAAATAACTAAAAATGGGAAAGGTAAATGTTCGGATGGTAAAAAATTCTTTTGAGTATTACCCTTCTTGGTAAGGAGATTTATAGTACTATTTGGTAGTACCCAATTCCTTGATATCTTTTTTGAGTTACTCGGGCCATATGTATGTTTTCAAAGGATTGAATATGCGCATCATTTCAAAATATTTTTGAATAAAACCCTAGTACTTAGCTCCTAAGTATGTTGATTTATGATTGGTTTAATAAATGAAGTTTTAAATGAGCAAAATTTAATAAGACGGTTAATAGGCGTTGTTTATTTTAAACCACCTTTGTTGACATCTAGAAAGTGAAAAATTATTTGATGTTTTTGGGCCTGCTAATAAATATTTTTACCTCAAAGTGTTTAAATATAAAGTAGACTCTAGGATAGAGTTTGGATATTAGCATCCTACTCTTCTTAGCTACTTACCAGATCAATTGGTAGTAAAGAGGTTATATTGGTTGACTTAGTTTTGAGACCAAAAATTATTTTAGGCCTACATCTAAATAATTAAAAGTGAATAGAATTAGACATCATATGTTTGTATATGCTCTTAGAATGTAGGAGGGTATTATACAAGTTAATAAAGTTAAATGATTTTATAAAAAAAAAGGTTTCATAAATAAAGTTATGTCATTTTAAAATGCTTAGACCTAAGTAGAAATTGTTATGAGATGTTTTCATAAATATTTTAGTGAGGGTAGAAAGTAGTTGGGTAGTAAGAACCAATAAGATAAGTACGTACATGGATCCCTCCTCTTTTTCATATAATTCTCGATCTAAGATTTGAGTACATGACTTAAGGTGTTTCACACCATTCCAAATAAGGATTTATTACTTGATATTTGATGACAAATACTCGGTAAGGATTCTTAATGTGGAACCAAAAGTTCTCTATCATAGTATATAACTATGTAAGGAGAATAAAGGTTTCTAATTAAGTAGCCCGATTGAAACCCACACTAGGGAATAAGGTGAGCAATACTAATTCGAAAGAAAAGCTATGTTTTCGAATGGATGGTCAGATTTTGCATAGGAATGATCTACGTACATTAGATGGACAGATGAGTTGTGTTAAATGTTTCTGGGATAAGTTTGTAGTAAAATTTCGAGGATGAATCTTTTAAGGGGAAAGAGTGTAACAACTCAGAATTTCATCCCTTTTATTTATGAATATTTAATTAATTTTAAATATTTAAATAAAAATTTTATAATTAAAATAAAACTCTTTTAGATAATAAATAAGGATGGTAATTTTTTTTTAATTTTTTTACATAGATAATTAGTTCGAAGAAAAATCGAAAATGTGACCAGAATTCATTTTTCGAATTTTCGACTTTTCATCAGCTAAAAGTTGTCAGTAACATTGTGAATTATTTAGTGTAAATATACATAGTCATCTTATAATAAGTTAGTGTTATATGATGTATATATGTATATGTATGTATGTATGTGTGTATTTATTTATAAAAGAGATGTGACCATTTTATATGAATTAAAATTAAGAAAAAAAGTAAAGTGAAACATGCTTAAACAACAAGTACACATGCAATTAATGCATTTTGGCTTAAACCAAGAAAGGGGAAGGAAAAAATTTCATGAGAAAATGAGGTGGAGGGAGGCAAGGGTGTGGCAAGCTTGTATGGAGGGTAATGCGCTTTAAGCCCTTTTGGTAATTTAGCTTAAGGCATTTTATATAAAAGTTTTTCTTTTTTAACACTCCTTTCATTTTTCATTTCTAAGCATTTATTTTCTCTTTAATAAACTCTATCTCCTTTTTTAACTCTTTCGTGGCGTCAAAGAAATTCTAAAGTTTAAAATCCTAGCTTTCTTTGCCTTTAAATCAGTAAAAAGCTAGTTAAATAGTCCTTCTTCCTTTCTACAGCTCCATCTCTTTAAAACAAAGCCATACACTCGTCTTTCTCAAGCATGTACAAATGTATTATCCCCTTGGCCAAACTATCTTATTATTTTAAGTCCTCAAAATCTCATTTTTACAAAAGTTAAGCATGATCTAGGCTCGGGTCAAGTTTTAGTGAAGTTTGGTGGAGTTAATTAGAGTTTGGATAACTTAAAGTGAGTAAAGTTCTCGCTTTTTAATAATATTTTTAAACCATATATCATTGCTTACTTATTGTAAATATAATGTATGACTAGGTGAAAATAATTATTGGATTATAATGATGTTTGGGTATGAGTTACATGTGCTTATGTGCCATGATTTGAAATTAGACTTGAAATGAAGTCTAATATTTATATTATTTAGAAAATTGAGATCTTAGCTTATGGTATGTGATGTGAATATAAATGTTATAGTCATGAATACATGATTGTATGCTAAGGAAGTTAGCATTTTTGCTCGTTTAAGCGACATATAATCCATTGTGTAAAAGCTTTGAACTTAGGTTTACATTTAAAAATATTTTCAAGATTTAAAATTGTTTAGTTTTCAAGAACATACCTTTATGTTTAGGAAGGTTTTCCAAGAGTAAAAGACAAAGGAAGACCCGCAAAATAAAAGTTCAAGTTTTGAAAATTTTGGATTGCGTGGCGATAGTCGCTACAAGTGCAGTTCATGAAAACGAACTCTTTTTGAAATCTACAAGTGTTTTCACTTAGGAATATTTTTGGAAAGAGTTTCCAAACATATTTTATGTTAAAAAAGGTAATTATTTAATTAATTAATAATTTATTTATTTATCGATTAATTAATTAATTAATTAATTAATTAAGGTAATTCGTACTTAATCATTAATTAACAAGGGTAATTTGTAATTAATTTAGAATCAAGTAAGTTAATTATAATTAGTTAATTAATTAAAAGTTAATTATTATTAATGATTAATTAGGGGTTAATTATTATTTAATTATTTATTAATTACTAATTTATTATAAAAGTGTTTAATCTTTCTAATTAGGTTAATTTTTTTAAGATTTACTTATTATTAATAAAGGTTTAATATATTATTTTATTATTAATTTAAAATTAATTATGGTCTAATTATTTATTAATTGGTTAACTCTTATTTTATTATTTATTTAGAGGATAATTATTATTTAATCATTCGTTTTACAGTTAATTATTGTTTAATTAATAGTTGAGGTTCATTTATTATTAAATAAGGAGTTAAATTTTATTTAACTATTGAATAAAGGTTTTAAATTTTAAATCATTTATTTTTGAATATCAGTTTGTTTTAAAACAGTTTCCTTTTGCAAAAATATTTCTAACCAAGGGATTTCTTTGTCGATTACCCTTAAGTAGCCTTAAATGATTTTGTAACCAAATGACATTGGTACTAGAACAAAACACCATTCTGCTATTATAATTATTTAGATATGTGTTTTTTAGAACAAATCCTTATCTGCTATTATAGGTACTTGGACATCTTACCTATATGTTGATTTGTTTGTTGTTGGATGATTCCTTTTACATACCTATTAGTTGTGTAAATACCCATGTTATAACTTGGATAAGTTAAACTCGATTAAAGGAAGCACTATAGTCACTAAGTTTCTATCTGATTTTGTGAAGTCAAGTATTTCATTTTATCCTTTTTGGAAAGGGTTTAAAGTTATTATAATTTTTAAATATGATATTTAAAGGATGATTAAGTAATGATTTTATTAAAGGTATTTTTGAAGTTAATTGAATAATTTTCAAAATGATTGTTTAAAATCATTGTTTCGTTAATATGATTTAAAGATAATTAAATGGAGGATGTCTTTAAATAATAACTTGTTATTTAAAGTTGTTTAAAACAATCATTTTGTTTATCAAAGGAACTTTATTAAATGAGATTTATTAAAGGAGTTTTGTTTCAAATAAGGAATATTTATGAAGAAATTTTTATAAATGGTTTCGAATATTTAAAAAGGAGTTTTTATAAATGATTTTGGAGATTTATTAAAGAGTTTTATAAATAATTTTGGATATTTAGAAAGAGTTATATAAATGGTTTTTATATTTATAAAGAAATTTTGTAAATTGATTTGGAGTTTTATAAAGAGTTTTACAAATGGGTTTGGAATTTGAGTAAAAGAGATTTCATAAATGGAAGAGATTCATTAAAAGGATTTATAGAAGTAAATTATAAAAAAAGATTCAGATTTCCTTTTACCGACCTTTTTAATTTTGGTGGTATAGACATTCGCTCCACACTTAATACCAAAGGGATATTGTTTGAGGTTATCTTTATCTCCAATTTAAATAACATTTGTTTGATCCTTTTAATATGCTTTCATAATAATTAATCTTTAACAAATGTTTTGTGAATATACTTATGTCAATAAGTATATGAATGTTTTGAAAAATGTTTTGAAAAGAGATTTAATGAATGAAAGATCTGTTTCTTGGCTTAGTAGTTGTTATGGGTAATTAAATCTCTAAATTGTTATTGTTTGATTATTTGATAGTTATATAATTGTCCATCAAATTTTACCCAATTTGACTTAGGAAGTATGATTGTATATTCGAGTTCCCCAGTGAGGACCTGAATACTTGTTGCATACTTCCAAAGAATCGAAATTGAGTTAGCTAGAAATTATTGCTTAGTTTGGAGACATTGGTTATTATAGACACAGGTTTTTCAGATTTATCCAAACCACTCTAAACTAAAAAAATTGTGATGAATTATGCTATGGAGCTATACTTTTCTCCCCGAGGGTGATTCTAAAATGGAATATAATAAATTTTGAACGTTTGATTCTGAAATAAATTTTATGGACGGATGTTGACATTGCATTTCTTCCCGGAAGGCACTGTTAACATTCCAAAATGGTCTACTAGAAAGAAAGGTAAAAGCAAAGACTCAAACCCCACACCCCGAAAATGGCTAAAACAAATGATGCTCATAGAGTTATGGGATTAGCTACCATTATGAGTCATCCTCCCATTATGGATTATCCCCTTATATTTGTTTTATGTATAGGCATTGATTAAAAAATCAAAGTAGCCTCGGTACCAAGGGATGAGGTAATCCAGCTTGTCATTTTTAAGGAGTAGACTGACTCCGTGGTCGCAGGAGGTCCATATTTGTGGCCCTCAAGTACATTTTCTAGAGATGTACCATTGGAACGTAGTCCCTTACCTAGTCACAACTGGAATCATTTTGCAATATGAGCTTTCGCATTTGATTATATATCCATTATGCTGGAGTTTTATTAATGTAACAATTTCGGCTTTGATTCAGTATTTACTTTAAACCTTGACATTATTATAATATAGATTTTCTATAGAAGATGTTTTAGTTATTGTATGGTAAAAAACCATCCGTGTTTATATGCGCATGGTCATACAACATATCATTGATTTAAAAAGAGTTACGCAAGTTAAATAAATAAAATTCCCTGTGATTTGAGTTTCTCATGCTAGTTTTACCATATTGACCCAGGCGTTGTTTTCCTATAATGCTTGGGTCTGCCCGAGCATGTTTTCCAGATTTCGATAAGCACTTTAGAGCTTTCAGTAGATGAGCTGGATTCTTCAAGGCATATTAACATACCTTAAAGTATTCCATTGTTTTTTTTTCTTATTCTTTCCTTTATAAATCAACAATTGTAAGGATAAGTTGTTATACCTGTCCAAGTTGATAATAGGTTAGTATACTCTTTTTATAAAGATCTTGTGTATATTATATGTTACTCGTCGCATATTTGAGATTCTGTTTTGTCTTTTCTTTCTTTAACGCCAAATGACCGGTCTTTTGGACACTTAGGCACATGAATACCATAGACGTATTAAATGTCGTCTTTAAGTGTAAGAAAGGCAGATCATTACGGATTTGCTTTTAGAGGAAAAAGGTAATCCTGGCCTCACAAGCCTCACGGCCTGGTAATGACTAAAACATGGGATATACTATAGAGCTATATGGTTCATTACCATTAGGAGCATCATTTCTTGATCTAAATATGATATTTGCGGATTTTGGAATGCGTGCGCATAGGAAGAGTAGGGCCATGACCGAGTGCATCTATTTGAAGCCTCGGTGCCTGAGGGATGACGTAATCCAGTATAACATGTTAGAGGGGAAGCCGGCTCTATGTTGGAAGGGTTTTTAAAGGTTTTCAACCTCAGTACATTGTCCACAAATGTACTGTAGTAGGTGGTACCGCGTTAGTCGTGTCATTGATGGAATCCATTCTCCAATATGCTCCTTAATGAACTTAGTTGCTCCAACCTCTGGAAAGTGAGATGCAAGCATTTTAGCTATATTATATATTTATTTTAAACCATAGACAGTATTATAATATCATAAGATTTTCTGTTTAAAATGGTTTGGTTATCATAGGGTAAAAACTCGTTCATGTTTATGTGCAGCGTGATCTTACAAGATACCTTTATTTTTGAAAGGTATTTATAATATTAAAAATCCATTTGATGTATTTCTCATTATAACAACTCAAATTCCAGTGGGTCCGAATTTTTCGCAAAAATGCTACAATCCATGCCCATTGAAGCCCGAGTTAGGTATCTGGTATCCTGCAAATAGGCAAAGATAAATATATCAGAGCTCAAATAAATATCTCACAACGGAACTGACTAAAATATAATAGTAAGTAAATGCTCAGCAAGATAACACTTTCTATACAAGTGTCTCGATGTTGGAAAATCTCTGCCATCTAAGTAACCTGTGGGATGATATAAGGAGGGGGTCGGAACTAAAGTTCTAGTGAATGAACAAATTATACACTTCTAAGCATAATTCAACATATATCGTTCTATTTCCATTTTCTGTTATACTAGGTTTATAATACTCCCGCCTCTGTGCGTGAATCGCACCCATCACTCCCTAGTAGATTAAGACCTAATAACCAATATATATGTGTGTGTGTATGTAAGTAGATACATGCCCAAAGACCATATCGGTCCTAGGTACTACCCATAGTACCTTCCGTATCCTCCTCAAAACGGGCTTCATCGTCTCGCCACTAGAGCGTACTGTAACTACATCTGTAAAGGACAGCTTCGTGATGCCTACAGTATAGATGTTCCATCGTCTACTATGAAAATGTGAAACTGCATCTGAACTAGCTTATACTAGTGCTTGGACATCTACAATGTACCACCCAGTGCATACATTGAGGATTGCACTTAATCATTCTGTCTACTCCCTGAGCTCTGACAACGAGGTCTACTTTGTATGAAACTCAGTCGGGGATTTTATATATCTGTATAGGTACGCTTCGTTAGGCCTACAATACAGATATTCTACTTAGTCTGTCTCTTTTCTCATTGTGGCTATGGCCCCACACAGCCACCCGTCAACTAATCGAAAGACCTTTCAAGGGCTAAGTGTTTGTGCCCTACTGCAAACAATCTAAACATCCAATTGGTTGTTCCCAATGTCTCGGTAGTGAAAGAATCATTGGCATGTTGGTTTAACTCTAGTTTTTCCCGAACTCGCTCTAACTGATAATGTCTGATCTCCTCATGGGATTATTCTTTTGGGTCTTACCCACTATAACCTACTCGCAAACTAGAGTATGGTATCATACGAATATTCTACTCCATCATTATCCTTTTGACTGCCTATAAAGGTCTACTTCATTAAGCCTGCAATGCAAAAGCAGTCAAGGCATACTCTCTTGATGGAATACCTACAGACCTGCCTCCGGGGTGCAACTTCGTTAGGCCTACTTCAGAGGGCCATCCTAGAGCATCCTTACATCCCGTTGAAGTCTTGTATTTCCTTCTAGCCCAAACTTACTAAGTTGGCGTGCTCTTCCTGTACTAAAAATCTACAATGAACTGCTTTGTTTGGCTCTTTATCCAGATTCTCTTTGGGCCATTCCAAACGCACCTTACCATTATATTAGACCCTACTTCTAATATTCTATTATGCATTTAGTTTACTTTTCTTAATCTGTTGGCTACTTATTTACCCTAATCAACATGCCCAGCCCCACCATATGTGAGACGTCATCTTAGACCTGAAAGGGAATGCTACCAGTACGGGCCACTTCTATTATTTTACTTATTAACTTAATCCAAGATCTAAGTTTGGTAAAATAAGCCTCTTCTATTTCTTTCTTTTTAATTATAACATGTGTGTTACAATTATACTTGCAGTTGTCCCTTTTGTATTCTTTTCTTTCTTTTATAACCTACATGTTATAAATGTAATTGCAAGTGTCTTTTCTCTATTCTATTCTTTCTTCTTTTATTATGATACTAAATTTTCTTTAGTTCTCTTATATTATATGCCAGTCTTAGCTTGGGACTACGTCCAACTGTCATAGATTACTGCTTATAGTAACTGCTTAACTATTTATTCTACTATCTGCGCAATAAAATCAGATCTAGTCACATTTTCTGTTTATTATTTTTTGTCTTGTCGAATATTTAACTTGATTATTTCCTCTTCTTTGATTTCTTTAATGCTTCACGTTATTCTCTTTTATTCTAGGAAGTAGTTCTATTCTGTTTGGTTGGTTACAAAAACTGTGCTAGAAATCCTTTCCATATTTTAATACTAAATAATGCTATAAACAATAACTCATAACTGCAAGATATTTCTTTTATTGTTTCTTTAATTGTTGGGTTATGCAAAATACAGTAATGTCTCTATTTTGCACCAATTCCATTTTCTTGATTTTATTCTTGCAATCACGTTTATCGTTATTCTTACAATATTAAACTATGGAAATGTATTCCCTTTTCTAAACCAACTAACTAATCTATCACTAACTTCCAAATCAAGTTATTAGATTTTCCCCTTTTTAGTTCATTTCTCCTATTTTAACGTAGTTTACTGTAATTTCTTACTTTTAAGCTTATGCCTTTCTCTACAACTTTTAAGCCTAATATTACTTATATTTAATTGGATTCCTTTCTTTTTCCTTATAAATAACATTTAAATATAAGTAGATTTCCCTTATAAAATTTACAATTTCAACACAACTAACTAGTAGAACTAATTACTGAAATAAATGCTGAATTAAATATTTAACAGGAATCTAACGATATTATATATCACAAACACAAAAGAGATATAATTTAAATCCACTTACCTGTCATCTTTACCTTTACTCCATGGCCTTTCTGGATCCACTTCTACGGCATTTAATATTTTTATTAAAAAGATATTCTCCCTAGAAATATTTTCTATTTAGTGTTCAGCCTCAGGTAATGAACTCGATTGGGAGAAAAATCTGATTATGATAAAATAGCTTGGCCTAGGGTTCTATTTATAGTGAATCTTAGGAATCTCGGGCCGTTGGATTTTAGGATCGAATCTAGCGTAATCACGTCACAGGCTTGCTGCTAGTCATTGGATCCCGAAAACTATGCTTTAGATTGCGCGAAAATCAAATTATAAGACTTTGGCACGTCTCGTCCAGGGAAAAAGGCGGGTTGACCCTACGTCTTTGCAGGTCGACCTACGGGTCGACTCGTAGGGTCTTACAACTTTTTTTCGATTAACTCCAATTTCTTATTTCTCGTAACTTCTTCATATTAACTCGAATTTCGATAAGTCATATATACAAATTGATCAGAAAATCACCACGAACATAATGGTATAAGTTTCGAGGATATATTCTCACGGTTCAAAAAATTCTTATTCTTAATGTTCATTGTTATTTGATTATTTAATTATCTTAAAATACGAGGTGTTGCACTCATGCTGGTTAAACATTCCGATCCAATCGTTATTTTCTTATAATGATCGAGTCAGCCTGAATATATTTCCAAATTTAGTTATGGATGCTTTGGGGCTTCAGGAGGTGAGATGGATGCTTCCAAGACATATTTACATATCTCTATTTCTACTACATTTTTATTTATCAGCATTTGTGAGGACATGCTATCTTAAATGTCCGGATTGATGATAGATTGGTATTGATCTGATTGATGTATATATATTGCATTTTTCTTTTAGAAAGATCATTGGTATATTACTGGTCACTCATCTCGTTGTAGGATTTTGTTCCTTTTTTCCTTTTCTTTCTTCCCAACAATCTGTCTTTCCAACACTGCAATTCTCCACATGTGAATACCTTAGATGTATTAGTGTCGAATTTTGAAGGTCGAAAAGGCATATCCTCACACGTGGTATCAGAGCTTAGGCTGAGAAAACTTTTAAGCTTTGGTGGGTGAGCTCATTAGAGATAAGGTAAGTGACACCTTAGAATGTGTTTGAGTGTGTTACATACGAGAGCGTACTTGTTAATGCTATAAAAAAAATTATATTGTGTTGATTGGTCTTTTCAATGGCTTATGAATTCTGTTCAATGCACCTGATCAACATTGTCAATAGAGATTTCTAAACATTTAAATAAGACAAACCGACATAGTATTGTTTTAAAATTGGTAAATCAAATAATTTTACGTATAATTATATTTAATTATAAAAGAATAACTTCTAAAAATTTAAATAGATTTTGGTTGTTAGGATTATCATGTAAAGACCTAGAATTTTTATCAATTGATTTTGAAATATTTAATTTATATTAAATATTGAAATGTTAGTTTTACGAGTCAACCAACTTAAATTTCAAAAATAAAGGATTATTAAAAATGTGAATTTTGAATTCATTATGAATAAAAATGATTTCGAATGATGATTTAAATTCTATTTAAATAACAATGAAGATAGTAAACTTTCAAATGTGAATTAAAAGTGAATATACTAGTTTTAATAATAATTGTTTTAATTAACATGTGAAAATAGCCTTTTAAGACATTGTCTCGGATTTAAAAGAAAATAATTCCATTGGATCCGTAACATACAATTATTGTATCTTAACGAATTTCGTGGCAATTAGACGTATCATTTGGTCGTGCGAGCTCGAAATGTTTAGCAACTAATTAAAGAAATTAATATAATATAACCGGATTTGGAAAGCTATCTTTTGTGTATGATCGAATTGGGTCTCGAGACTAGTTCCATTGTGTTCAGAATAGGAGTATTTAATATAGAGCGCCAGACGGCAAACCTTGTTTAGAATTCGAGATTTTTGAGCGCTTAGAATGAGATATTATAATATAAAATAATATATACTCTCCCATACTCATGTTGTTCACTCCATGCTTCGGCCACACTCTCCAACCCATACCCCTTTCCCTTATACAATTCACGCGCAACCAGAGAAATCACGTTCGTTTTATTTTCTTTTCAAATTCAAAATCATCTAAATCCAATGGCCTACAATAATCACGAACACTCTAGGCTGAATTTGACTATGATTCCAATTAGCAAAAGGTATACGACGACGAAGTGGACTTGTTCAACGGTTGGATTAAGTTTGATCAAGCCGTGGTGGCTACAGTTCTTCGATGGCCGTGGTTTCATCAATTCTAATGATTTGGCTCACTTTCAGTTGAAGCGACGTGAAGGAAATGCATAGAGGGGAGGACGGCGAGGTGTTGGGGAAGTTTTGAGGCAATCGATCAACTATGACAGTGGGAATTTCAAGTTGAACATTAGCATTTAGGTTTGATTTTGAGGCGATTGCGGCGTCGTTGGTGTCGAGGCTAGCGGCGGAGGGAAGCTCATGGACGTGGCTACTCGTGGTCGAGATGCGGTGGGCTATTGTAGGCTCTGGTTGTAACGGCTTCCTATTTCAAAACATTCAAATCGACAATCACCCACGCATGTTAGACTTGAATTGCTCAAAATAACATATTGTTAATTTATATTTGGCAAAACTTAGCATATACAGTTAATAAATCAATTACAAAATCACGGACACAAAGTATTATAACAATAAGCAATAGAATAGATAAATAGTAGTTCATGAAGCTACTACAGAACAAGGAAGTCTAAAACAAAATACAATAGAATCTCAAATACATAGAAATCTCAAATACAAATCAAATGAAAAGTCCGAGCATAAATAACTAGAAATAACTGAAAGCCGAATAGATAAAAGACAGATCTTCAAGCAAAGCTCCAAGCTCCAAAGATGAGTCTCATATGCCGTGACACTAAGTCTGACCCGAGCAAAAAGCAAAACACAAAACACTCGAGTCAGGATTAACATTCTTATGAAAGTAAATCAACTCAAGTGAAATGTCTAAGTGAAATGCAAATAACTTAAAGGATGTTGGGATTCCATCCTTTATGGATCCATGGAACTATCTACATACATAGTACAATACGCTACATATATAATGTCTACAGTAAAATAACTATTAAAATAGCGTTAAGGCATTACCCATATCTCCCTTAACACATTATATATATATTCCCATAGTCTATACAGATACTGTAAGCTCCACCAAATCGATGGGATACTCAGTAAGCACTCCATAGGTACTATACAAACTAAACTCGTAGCGGGCGCGATAAGGAATGTGACAAGGCATGCGATGCAATGCCTAGGGTAGGATACTGCCATTTTATGGATCCAGACTGGTGGTAACATATAACAGCTATTACCGCCCACCTCGAGACATTCTCCCATAATCAAAGGTGCACCTAGTTAAATCACAAAGTAATAGAATGGCATCGAAGAAGCATGCTCGATCGGAGGTGTGACCTCAATTGGGCCGGCGTGGCTCCTGTTTTAGTCACAACAAGCTGATTTGCAGGAATCATGGCTGCGTTCGTACCTCCTATTGATGTCGCTAAACCATCCTACTTCATTTTGGATTCTCCACCACGTGCACAGTTGTTAAAGTGTTTTGCTGTATTGGCAAAGAATATGACAATATCTGATCCCGGTCTCTTTAACAACCAAACATTTATTTCACACCCTGATCATTTTCATTTCAAACAGTTCATACTTGATATCAAAATATCATATTCATTTCAAAATCATATCGCTTCCGAAATCATATTCACTTTTAAAATCATATAACTTCCGAAATCATATTCACTTCCAAAATCATAACTACAAAATATTTTAAACCATAATATCAAAATATTCGCATTTAAATCCAATAAATCTAAATCATAACAGTTCCAACTTAAACGGTTTAAACACTGAAAGTAGTTTATATATATTGAAATAGTTATAAATTAAAAATAGTTTATATATATGAAAATAGGTTATAAATTGAAATAATTTATATGTTAAAATATATATATCGAAAATAGTTTCAAGTTAGAATTGTTCTTCCAATTTCACAAATTAATTTAAATCAACTTTAATTTTAGAATTCAGTTTAAATCAATCTTGACTCAATAATTTCAATTAAAAAGGTTAAAGGTTCAATTCAAATTCAAATCAATACCAATTTTGATTTATATCGATTTCAAATCCAAGTTTGAACTACAAATTTAAACCACTACTGATTCAAGAAGTTTCAAAGTTTAATTATTCAAACAATTTACAATAACTTAATTTAACCAATTTCATTTATATTTCAAAATGCAACTTTAATTTTATTTAAATTTGAAATATTCATTTAATCGTTTTTAATAAGCATTTAAATGAAATCCCGGATTATAATCTGAACCAAAATTAAATATTCAATTTCAATTTTATTTAAATTTAAAAATATGAATAATCACCTTTGGTCAAACATTTAAACAAAATCTCAAATTACAAATTTAAATCAAAATTAAATATTCAAATTCAATTTCATTTAAATTTAAAAATATTCATTTAATCCTCTTTAATCAAAATCAAGTTACCAAGTTATAAAAACATAGCTTTAAAATCTAAAAATCAATAGGTTCCAAATCAATCCTTTTTGAAAACAAGAGCAAAAAGCTCACTTTATTAACTAATGAAATATTACAACCAAAGAAAATGACCTACAAGCAAAAACAATTACACAACCATGACCAGATTACAAATCAAGACCAGATTACACCCAACCACACTATGACCGGATTACAACCATGAACACATACATGACCAGAATATAATTAGAGAAATTGACTTACAACCATGACCAGATTACAAACAGAAAAAAGACTTAAACATCAAACAACAGCTACATAACAACTATATTGGAATAACAAGGCAGCAGCATTGAAACCAAGAAATCAAGATGGCTTCAGGAAAGAAAAGCAATGCAAGCAAACTCCTAAGCCACCAAACAGACATAACCATCAGCATATAAGGCTTCACTCTGTAAATGCTTCACTCTGAAAATGCTTCACTCTATAAATGCTTCACCAAACAGACATAACAGGCAACTTCCATATGAAAAACAGCATAACAGCGAAAGCTTCACTCTGTAAATGCTTCCAGAAACCTCTCTTGCCAAACTTAAAAAGAATCAGTAAACAACAAAGTGAACAACTGAGAACTGTAAAGAAAATAAGAATAATCTTAACAAGTATCAGTTCTTAAAAACCAAAGAATATTCCTGTGAATCTGAGCAAACAATTGTGAGGAATTCCTTATACTGTTACCAAATATTCTATTATTTCTCTCTTGCCAAACTTCATAAACCAATCTTTTAAGCATCTTTAGCAGAAGCTTTGTCTGACGTGATTTCCATCTAGTTGCCTTGAAGATATTGAACCATTCAATAGGACTTAAAGTTGAAGGTTTGTAAAATCCACAAGATGATAATAATCTATACCAGATTTGAAAAACAAAAGGACACTCAAAGAATAAATGTGTGTTACATTCTATACCAGTCTTACAAAAAACACACATATTCTCTGAGATAATACCAATTCTACAAAGTTTATCCTTGGTATTTAATGCATTAGCCATCACTTTCCATAACAGCAAATTTTCTTTAGCACTGCCACCTATTTTCCAAATTCTTGTATACCATGGAAAAAGAGAACCATTATCATAGAGAGATTTGTAAACAAGCTTAATTGAAAAAGTCTTCCAGACCATACTAGCACATTATAAGATCTTATTGTAGGATAGTTTGAAATGATGTTCCGTAATTGTCTTAATTGAAAAGAGCTTGTGTAAGGCAAAACTAAATTACCATCATGAATAAAATCAACAACTTTAGCCTGTTCAGCTATACCAGAAATATTTCTCAAATTGTAATCAACAATCGAACTAAGGATTAAGCCTTGTTTAGACCAGGGAGAGTGCCAAAAAGACAAGTCCTTAATCAGATCATGATTACATTGAATTAAAGGAATAAATGTTTCTCTAAGCTTCAAAATACACCTCCAACTCCAACTACAACTTTGAGGAATTGGCATAGTCCAAAAAATTTTCCTACCAATAAGATTATGATTAACCCATTGTGACCAGAGATTGTTGTCAGATGTAAATTTTTTATTGAAATAGACAGATATAGCAGCTCTGTTCCATTGAAAGATATTTGTTATTCCAAGACCACCATGTTTCTTTGCTTCAAAAAGTTTATAGAAAGAAATTGCAATTAACTTCCTAGTAAATGGATCACCATGCCATAAGAATTTATTAAGAGCACTAGTAATCATATTAATAAGCTTAGCTGGAAGAATATAATGCCTTGTCCAATATGTAGTCATGGCTATAGCTATTGACTGAACAATGGTTAGCCTACCAGCTTGTGAAAGTTTTCCAACAGGCCATAAGTGAAGTTTTTCAATGATCTTTTCAAACAGTGGCATGCAATCTTGCTTAGTAATTCTAGATGTAATCAAAGGCAGACCCAAATAGAAAGAATTTCTAGGCAGTTCTTGAAGACCAGAAAGATTAATAATAGCATTCTTATCCAATGGACTTAATCCAGCAACTAAAATATTAGATTTAGCCAAATTAATTTGAAGTCCAGTGATAGAGTGAAAAAGCTTCAGAGTTGAAAGAATGCATTGAATATTATCATAAGTGGGCTTTGTAAAAACAACCAAGTCATCAGCAAAAAGGAGATGAGTAATAAGTGGTTGCTTACATTTAGGATGCAACTGAAAAACTCCTTTAAAAACAAGTTCCTTGAACATAGAATTAAGAAGCTCCATGACAATTATAAACAAATAGGCTGAAATAGGATCACCTTGCCTAACACCATGTATACCCTTAAAATAACCATATAGACCACCATCTCTCAAAATAGAATACATAGGAGAAGAAATACAAGTATAAATCCAAGCTAAGAATGGTTTTGGAAAATTCATTTTGGACATAACTGCTAAAATAGAATTCCAATGCACAGAATCAAAAGCCTTCCTAATATCCAATTTTAACATACACCTTGGAGAAATGGTTTTCCTTTCATAACCAAACAACAATTCTTGAGTCAATAAAATGTTATCACTAATAGATCTACCAGTGATGTAAGCAGCTTGATTAATGGAGATAATAGATGGCAGTACAAGTTGAAGTCTGTTAGCTAAAATCTTTGAGATGATCTTATAGATGATATTACAACATGAAATAGGCCTAAAATCAGTGACAGATGTTGGATTTACAATTTTAGGAATCAAAGCTATTGCAGTAGCAGATAAACCAGCAGGAAGCTTGTTATGAAGAAAAAAGAATTTGATTGCCTTAACAATATCTAGTCCAATAATATTCCAACTATGTTGAATGAAATAAGCATTATAGCCATCTGGTCCTCCACAACTATTACTATCCAAACTGAACACTGCATTCCTAATTTCATCTTCAGTTATTATACTAATCAGAGAATTTGATTGGGGGTGTGATAATGTGGGAAGAGTAATATTAAAGAGGAAATTTAAATCAGGAATGAAAGAAGTGGACGGTGCTAAGACAGAAGAGAAATATTGGACAAAAGCCTGATTAATACCATCAAAAGTGTTCACCAGCAACCCATTCATATCCTTAATTTGAAAAATGCATTCGCGACTTCTTTTAACTTTAAGAAAGTTATGATAGTACTTAGTATTCCTGTCTGCCTCCTTTTCCATTTTCAAATGAAGTTTCTGTTTAAGAGATGACACTTCTCTATCAATTACTTGCTCAAGTTCATGCCTTAAATGCAATTCAACTTGTTTTAATAAAGTATCACAAGGTCTGACACACAGTGCTTCCTGAATCTTAATAAGGTCATTTCTAATTTGAGTAGATAGTTTAGAATCATTACCAAAATGTTCTGCTGACCACACCTTAAGATGAAACCTGAGCACCTTCATCTTGAGAATAATATTTGCAAGAGGGTCTTTGCCAAATTGCATACACCAGACTTGTCTGAGAATAACAAAAAAATCAACATGTTTGGTCCAAAAATTAAAAAATTTAAAAGTATGTTTCCCTCCACCAAAATTCTCAACTCCATTTTGAAAGATTAAAGGACAATGATCAGAAAGGGAAGGTTGAAGAATGTGATAAAATGAATTTGGCCAATATTGAAGAAAAGGCAGATTTATAAGAATATGATCAAGTTTACAAAGAGTTACATTACCATTCCTACTACAATTAGACCATGTAAAATCAGAACCAAAGAATTTAAGAGGAAATAAATTTGCTTGACAAATAGCACTATTAAAAGGAGATATATCCCTGAGTGATAAAGAACATCCACCAAATTTCTGATCACAAGCAAACATGAAGTTAAAATCACCACCAACAAGCCAAGGACAAGATAGAGGATTCAGTGATGGAAGGTGATCCAAAAAGTTCTGTCTTAAAGACAAAGAATTATGTGCATATACCGAGGTAAGGAGAAAATTCAAACCAGAAGGTAAATGAGTACATTGATAGTGAATAAATTGATCTGAAGCACTGATTCTAGAAAGATTAAAAATACTTGGATTCCATAAAGTCAACAGTCTACCATAGTTAGATTCTAGAAAATTATGATCAGAAGACCAGGATGAAGCTATCATGCTTACAGCTTTCATAGAAGATTGAATATCAAGCTTAGTTTCTGAAATACATATTAATTGAATATCCCTTTCTCTTAAAAGATTCCTAATCCCAATTTGCTTAGAGGGTGAATTAGCACCCCTAATATTCCAGAATGCAATATTATTCATTTAAAAGGCAGAGGAGGTAGCAGAGGAGGTAGCAAAGGATTTTAATCAATGGAAAAATCAATCCTTGTTTAAATTCAATTATTATCCAATTTAAAATTTCAAGTCACTTTAATTTATCTTTACAACCTCTATTATTGAAGTTATTACAAAATCTATTTTTAAAATATTAATATAATTTTGGATAAATACTTAAATATATTATATATATTAATTAAATACTTAAACTTTTTTATAAAAGAGGAGTGCTAGGAATGCTATGCCGGGGAAGCAAGGCCGAAGATTGATGGCTGGAGTGGGTCTGGGTGAGGTTTCTATTGGTTCAGATTTGAAGCATAGAGATGGTGGCATTCGGGGACTGTGCGTGTTTGGTGGGGAAGGTTTGAGGCTGAATGAAGTATATGGGAAAGGTTGTGGGCTTCATGGCAGTAGACGACGATGGATAAAGGAGAAAGGTGTTTGGGAGATGGACTAGATGAGGCCGGGTTTGCATCAGGGAGAAGCCAACAGGGTAAAAACAATATATATGAAAGCACTAATATAATATATTCTTAAAATTTTTTATATGACAGAGAAAATGACAAAGAATAGGACAGAAATGAACGAACCAATAAATATATTCAAACCAGTGGAATAGTAAAAGTCAAATATTAAATTTCTGGGAAATATAAAAGGTTACTGGCCATTGGTTGTCTCGGAGATCAATGAATGGACACAGAACACCAAAAGGTTCCAAACGGGTACTGTTTGCGCCAAAATTGGTCACAAACCCCAAAAGATGCGAAAGCACTAGTGATTACAAGAAGATCCGCAATGTTTATGCACAGATCTTAGATCAAGATAATGTAGAGAGTAAAAGTGAAGAAACAGTCAAATTAAAATGGAAGAAAGCAGGGAAAAACACAATATTTATAGTGGTTCGGCAATCCAGCCTACGTCCATGTTGAATCAATCCATTTTATTGTGTTTGTACTGTAATCACAATTACAAGCCTTTAGCATCAATTGCAACAGCTCCAGAAGATCTCCTTTTTAGTTGCCATAGGACTCCTATTTATAGGTGTAGATCCGAAAATATCCGCCCCAAAACCTGGAATATCTCTTCTCTTGCGCAAGCGGGCCCACCAGACCGATGTAGAGCGATTTGAGATCGATGCGTGTTCAATTCATATCGATCCAAGAGTGGTCCAATTGAGCTGAAATCGATCATAAAGGTTCTCAAGTGCATCAGGAAGCTCCTCTCCAAATTTCATCGCATTTGGAGTTGTCGATGTTGAGTTATGATTGATGAAAGTTGTAGTTTGTCAGTTGGCCGCCTCATTCGTATCCATAGATCTCGTATCCATCACCTTTGTGTCCATCAACCCGTTCCCCTCTTCGTATCGATCGGCCACTGTCCTCTTCGTATTGATCGGCCACTATCATCTTCGTATCAATCCTTGAGCACTCCAAAAGTGCATGCCTTCGTATCCATTCAACCTACTTCTTTCGTATCCATGTTGTTCGTATCGACCCAAGCTTTTGTTATGGATCGATACGAACAAGACTGGCATGAACTCTATCTTCGTATCCATCCTCCGAGTATATCCTTTGTATCGATCAACACTCGATCGATACGAGTTGCTCATCCAGACGCCCTATGACCATCATTCTGCTCTTCGTGTCGATCACCCCTTCGGCCGATACGAAGTATTTTTCCAAACTTGTACCATGTCCAACCAGATCAATGCATATTACATCGATACGAAAACCATCGACTCGAACAGAACTGCTGGATCCACCTTTGATTGGTATGAAGATATCGATCAAGAACCATCCCTCAACAATATTGATCCATCGATATCTCGAGCATACGAACTTTGATTGACCTGAAATTTGAAATATAGCCTCTGATAGCCTTATTCATCGTTCCTAATTGATCTCGTCTTGATTGGAGCTTGGCCAAATTTTGACGACATCGATCATAGCCTTGTTTCCAATCGATCTTCAATCCTGATATCCATCCATTTCAGCCAATCTGTTGATATCCCGGCCTTGACTAAAAGGTGGGATAACATTTGCCCCCTAAAACATGCCTTGTGGTAAGAAGGCATGTTTTGAAAAGCTCTGATTCCGACATCCGAAGTCCATATTCCATCCATAGTCATACCAATCGATTCATAATCCAATCCATTACCAAGCCATCCTATCCGAGCACCATAGCCATATCTTGATCCAAATCCGCGACTACTCCGAATCAATGTCTGATTCTGAGTCCAGTAAACAAATCCTTAGCCAATTTCATATCCATTTAAATCTGACAATCGAGTTCTAATCCATCCATATCCAATAACTGAATCCAGGACCTCTCCAGGTCGTTATCCAAATCCGGGACCACTCCTGGTCCATACCCAAATCTTTAGCTGTTCATAGCTGACTTCCAAATCCATAACCTTTTCGGGTTCTTGCCAAGCATAGTCCACACTCGACGACATGTATTGAAGAACACCTTGGTGTCCTTGGTTCAGTGTCCCTGAACGTTGAGTAATACCATGGCTTAAGTCCTAAGCCGAATCCTGGTCGCTCCGGACCCTTGACTAGCATAGTCCATACTCGACGACCTGAAATAGCAATCGATAGATATTATGGTGATAATTCCTAGGCTGAATCCTGGTCTCTCCAGACTCTTGTCGAGCATAGTCCATACTCGACGACCTGAATAAGCCAATTCACCACGTTTGGACAATGAGACTTACCCCTTGCTAGGCATAATCCATATTCGACGGCCATTTACCAAAAACCAGATAAATATCCAATCAAAATCCAATCCACAATCCAGATCAAATTAGAAAATCAAAAATTCATACCAGAAATCCAAACCAATATCCAAACTAGAAAACAAACATTCAAACTAAAGTCCAAACTAGAAACCAAACAAAACCAGGAGTTCAAACCAACCTCCGAAACAAAACAGAAAAAAGCAAATGTCCAAACCAATAAAGAAAAAACAGATTTCACAAACTATAGTGTCATGGTTCGTCATCATCTCAGATCATGCCTAGGAGCCATCTCCGTCCCTGCACATGAGTAAGTGACTTGGCCATTCGTCCAGAGTTTGCTACTTATTCCATATCATTCCTGTGAGTTGATAACCAATCGACCATCATTCTTGGACCTCGTGCCATTGTTGTTTGAGGTAGACGGTGGCTGCTTCTGTTCCACCACTACATTCCGAGCTCCAACATATTGTCGCAACTGACCACTCCTTACATGCTCCTCGATTATATCATTTAGATGCCTGCAGCTATTGGTATCATTTCCGTCCAAATCGTGAAAGAGACAACGCCTTCTCGATTCGTTCAATCCTGTGTAGGTGGAGAATTTCAGCTCTCTCCATCGCTTTTTAGCTTTTCCCGATTCGTTATCCAACTTCCTCTTTTTTATCATTATCTTTACCCAAGCTTCCGCCTGATGGTTCTCCATCCTCGACCGTGTTCACTTCCTTCAACTTCATATCTGAACATGCATCCTCCTGTCGAAGGAATCTCTCGGCTTCGTGAAAGAATTCCCTGAGATCCATTGGTAGGTCCTGTATCAATGACACCTTGAAATTCGAATTATCTCTGACTCCTGACACCGCTGCCATTTAGACCATCGATGGATCCAACCAATCCATCGAAGCAACCACTGCATTGAACTGAGTTAAGAAAGCCCCAAGCAGTTCTCCTATCCTTTGTTTTACTGATGTTAGCGTCGTTACGTTCTTTGGCCTTTTGATATGAATCCGAAACTGCTTTAGAAACCTGTCCACCAATTCTGTCCATGTCCTGATAGATCCATCCTCCAACTGCCTAAACCAAATAGCAGCTATATCCGTCAAGTATAAAGGGAAACACCGGGTCATAACTTCCTTCGATGCCCCCAGCACTTTACATATATCTTGTGTATCTCATCAGATGATCGGTAGGATCAGTCTGGCTGTTGTATATCTCCAGAGTAGGCAGCCTGAATTCTGGTGGATTCCGAGCCATTATGTTCATGGGAAAACAGACTCATGTTTACTCCTTCCAGATCTCTGTTTGCTAAAACTCCACGCATAGTTCGCCTGATAATTGTTAGGAACTGAGTTGATGATGTTTTGATGACAACAACCTTATATAGTTATTATACTTTACTTTATAAAATATATACTAACATTTTCATATATATATATATATATATATATATATATATGTATATAGGAAGTATATGCAGGTATCATCGAAGACTGATCAGTATAAAGACTCAAGCATCAAGATAAAGATTAAAGATTCAAGATTCAAGACTCTAGAGAATCAAGATTTCAAGATAAGTGTCTATTATTTTGTTAAAACTTCATAATAGCACTCTCATCTTTCTTCCAATTTTCTTTTGGGATGGAACCCAATTTCTATCGAAACCAGTGGCTTGCAAACCCACGACAAGTAGCTTACAAACCTACGACAAGTGGCTTACAAACCCACGAAAATCAAAATCATTTAAACTACTTTGTACAAGTTCTCGAGTCCTATGGAGGAGCTCTGTAGGAAGGTTCTTGCAATTTCAGTTTGAATAGATTTTTCAAAATGTTTTTAAATCTATTTTCAAAATGTTTTAGCTTTCAAAATCATGTTTTCAAAAATATTTTCAAACTTTATTTTAGCCTTGAAATATTCCTCTATTCTGATTTTAAAGACTTCTATTTTTAAAACATCAAAACATATTCTAATTTTAAATATTACTTATATAATTGACGGTCTATATCAATTATATATATATATATTTAAAATAATGTTTTATATTCATTCTCTATCTCAAAATATTGTTTACACACTTTATTTTGCTTCAGAGAAGTTTCAACTTGTTTTAAATTCAAATGCTTTTACAAAACAACATCTCAACAATTTTGAACTGAGGGATGTCGACATAAGGGGATACCCCATGTCGACATGGTGGCCGTTGGATTCAAAATTCAACTTTTCAAAAGAAGTGTCCAATCGTTCGAAAAACCTTTCGCCAATGGTTATGACTGTTGTGCATCTATATAAAGGCTTCCAAAACGAGTTTTTTAACAACTATTCTCTCAATTTCTTCACTCCTTCTTCTCCACCATTCCATATTCATAAAACTTCATATTTTCAAGGTCGTGCCATCATTCTGCCAAATTCTCAATAGGAAATCATTTGGATACTCTCTCTATTTGATTCTCCATCATTCTACTAAAGATCAAAGTGCTATTCAGAGTTATAGGATTAATTTGTATTCAAAAAGTCCACAGAGTCTATCCATTCAAAAGGATTGTTATTAAGAAGTATTAGGGTGATCTTGTGTCCCGTAAATCAAGAGAGTTTACCCCAGACTCGGAGATAGGAGGGTTCCTCAAGGCCTTAGAAATTGAGGGTTGTAATTTGGATATTGGCTTATAAAAATCTGTACAAGGATATTGCCTTGGTGCAGGACTGGATGTAGGAGGATTCCGAACCAGTATAAAATCCGGTGTGTTCTTTCCTTTTACTTGCTTTACTTTACTATTTGCATTTGTTATATGTTCTGTGATCATTCTGTGTTAGAATTCTGTTTAGATTTGTGTTGAAAGTTTTAACTTAGTCATATAGTTCATATATTCTTTAAAACACTATTCACCCCCCCTCTAGTGTTATTTCTGCCTTAAGATCCTTAATCCGCATCTCCAACAATTGGTATTGGAGCATTGGTTTTCATTGTTTTCATAATCTGAAACTTAAAAAATATAAAAATGGCATTTTTGGAAAATTGTGTTAAAACTGTTTTGAATCTATGCATTTCATCAAAGTATCATAAGTCTGCATAAAGTTATTTTGAAAAATCAAGTTATCTACCGAATTGGTGTGTTATGCAGGGACAAACATGTTATATGGCTTTTGACGAATCAACATCCAATGGACAAACTGTGCAAATTGAGAAAGATAAATGGATACTTGATAGTGGATGTTCGAGGCACATGACTGGAAATCCCGAGATACTCAAGGACATTACTTATCAAGATGGTGGATTAGTCAATTTTGGTGACAACTCTAAAGGATATGTGGTTGGCGTCGGCAATGTCGGTAACTCTAAAACTTTACTTATTTCTGATGTTTTATTAGTTAGGAACATAAAACATAATCTGCTTAGTATAAGTCAACTTTGCGATAAAGGTTTTAAAATTAAATTTGAAAAAGATAAATGTCACATTGAAGATGATAAGTCTAATATAATTTTTGAAGGTATTAGGAAGAAAAATATTTATATCCTTAGTATGAAAATTTCAAATGATAATCTATGTCTTTTGGCTAGTACAAGTGACCATTGGATTTGGCATAAAAGATTTGGCCATTTGAATTTCAAATTATTATCTAGGATATCAAAACTTGACTTACTTAGAGGTCTACCCAAGTTAAACTTAAAAGTAGATAGTATTTGTGATGCTTGTCAATTAGGAAAACTTAAGAAAAGTTCATTTAAATTAAAAGATGCTATTTCTACCTCTAGTCCTCTAAAATTACTTCATTTAGATTTATTTGGTCCATCTCAAGTTAAATCAATTAACCATAGTAAATATGTTTTTGTTATAGTAGATGATTATTCAAGATATACTTGGACAATATTTTTAAAACATAAAAGTGATGCTTTTGAAATATTTAAAAACTTTTCTAAAAGAATTCAAAAACAACATTCTTTCAAAATTAAAACTATTCGAAGTGATCACGGTGGTGAATTTGAAAATGAAAATTTTGAGAATTTCTGTACTCAAAAGGGAATTACTCACAACTTTTCATTTCCAAGAACTCCACAACAAAACGGAGTAGTAGAACATAAGAGTAGAACGATTCAAGAGTGTGCTCGTACAATGCTTTCTGATAGTAATTTACCTAAATGTTTTTGGGCTGAAGCAGTTGCTACAGCATGTTATATATTAAATAGAATTTTAATTAGACCATTAACAAATAAAACTCCATATGATTACTTTATAATAATAAACCTAAAGTAGATTATTTTAAAGTCTTTGGGAGTTAATGTTTTATACTTAATACAAAAGATAATTTAGATAAATTTGAACCAAAAGCTGATAAAGGATTCTTTATTGGTTATTCTAATAGAAGCAAAGCATTTAGAGTTTTTAATTTAAAAACTAATACTATTGAAGAAACTATGCATGTATCTTTTGATGAATATCTTAAAGGTATTGTACAAATAGATGATGAAGAAGATTTTATAAATTTAAATCAATCTAATGAAACTATTAGTGAAATAAATCAACCTAATAAGAGATTTAAAATATCAAAAGATCATCCTATAGAAAATGTTTTAGGAAATATTGAATCTGTAGTAAGAACTAGAAATCAATTAAGTAGAATGAGTAATGTAGCCTTTATATCAACAATTGAACCTAAAAATCCAAAGGAAGCATCGTCTGATGATTCATGGATTCTTGCTATGCAAGAAGAATTGAATCAATTTACCAGAAATGATGTATGGGAACTTGTTCCTAAACCTGAGGATAAAAGTATAATTGGAACTAAATGGGTTTATAAAAATAAAATGAATGAACTCGGTGAGGTCGTAAGAAATAAAGCTCGTTTAGTCGTGCAAGGTTATTGTCAAGAAGAAGGAATTGACTATGATGAAACCTTTGCCCCCGTAGCAAGATTAGAAGCTATAAGAATTCTACTTGCTTTCGCTAATTATAATAATTTCAAATTATATCAAATGGATGTTAAAAGTGCTTTTCTAAATGGTTTTGTAAAAGAAGATGTTTATGTTGAACAACCTCCACTTTTTGAAGATAGTAAATTTCCAAGCCATGTATACAAGTTAAAGAAAGCTCTATATGGTCTAAAACAAGCTCCTAGAGCCTGGTATGAAAGACTAAGATCTTATTTACTTCAATCTGGTTTTGAAATTGGTAAAGTAGATACAACACTTTTTATTAAAAGAAATAATCAAGATATTCAACTGGTTCAAATATATGTAGATGATATAATCTTGGGTCAACTAATAACATAATGAATAAAGAATTTTCAGATATAATGACTAAAAAAATTGAAATGAGTCACATGGTAGAATTAAGTTTCTTCTTAGGGCTTCAAATTAAACAACTAGAAAATGGAATCTTCATAAGTCAAGAAAAATATGCTAAAGACTTAATCAATAAATTTGGTTTAAGCACCTCTAGTGGGAAACCAACTCCAATGTCAACAAATGTAGGTTTAAGTAAAGAAGATAAATCAAAAGATATTGATCAAACTTTATATAGGGGAATGATTGGTTCGCTACTCTATATAACAGCAAGTCGTCCTGATATTATGCATAGTGTTTGTCTCTATGCAAGATACCAATCACAACCTAAAGAAACTCACTTAAAAGCTGTTAAAAGAATTTTAAGATATGTAAAATACACTTTAGATTATGGTTTATTTTATTCTAAAAATAATACTTTTGATTTAATATCATATTGTGATTGTAACAGCCCGCAAATCCGTACCCCTTGAATCAACACTATTCTACCTCTATTAACTCAAGTGGCATAGAATTACGAACCATTAGGGTTAAAGAAGAAGAGATAGAAGAAGGAGAAACTAAATAATATCAGAATCTCACAGTCGCAGTGGAATAAAATATAATAGTAAATATAGAACTTTACACAAAATGAAATCTATCACTGTTTTATACATTATATCATCAGAGTATCACATACACAACCAATACCAACCAGACATACCATACAATCACAACAGCGGATATATATATAGGTACATATAATACGTCTCGGACTCCAGCTCTTCTCCTGCTCCATAACATCCTGACCTGAACATATAATACACGGTCTGACCCGAGCATTATAATGAAATAACGCCCGAGTCAGTATGGAATACCAACTGATAATAATGCATCCAAATTGATTATTAAAGTTTCAAAAATCCTTTGAAAAACAAAAGCATCTCGTAAGACCACGCCACAAATAAATATGTCGGGTTTTTACCTTACGATAGCTAAAACATTTTTTATAGAAATCCTCTGATATTATAATAGGGTCTATTTACAAATACTTATAAAATAGCCGAAATTGTTACATCTATTAAATTCCAGCTACTAGCCACAAAAGTGGGTAATACAAACAAAACTCGTACAAGGCTCGTAGGGAGAATGGATTTCCAACAATGACTAGGCACTGGGGTACCACCTGTCACAGTACGGGGCCTAGATCACCGTATCGAGGATTACTCCCTTCATCCCCTGCAACACAAGGCCGGAACCATTCCTTACTGAACAGTCCCGAACAAGATAAACCCCGTGGTTGGCGCGACCAACCACCCACTAAGCCGAAATATATAAGGGACATCTAGACAGGGGAAATATCTTGTCCTGCTTGGGCATGACCCACATAACCTTGCTGCATATCCCCTGATTTTTAGTCATTCCCGGTTGATGAGGCTTGAGGCTAAGCGTTACCTTAAGAAAGTTTTCACTTAGAATGCCCATGGTCCACCTGACGATGTTTCGCAAGCATTCGTCCATACAAGTCCGTCCCGGGTTCGAACGGAACCGAAGGCACTACTCCTACTAAATCCATTTTGGAAATATCCTCAGGATTAGTAGCGGCTAGCCCTTGCACTTCACTGCTCCATCTTCGACTCCGAACATGTTTTTCGCACGAAACATACAAAGCGGATCGAAGTGGTTTTCGAGAAATAAATCTCGATCCCGGTCTCTTCGAAACGATCAACGCATTTGTCCAATATTGATAGTCGGTGATGTAACTATCAATTTATATTCATAAACATCCATAAGCATCCATCACATAATAAATAATTCCCACATTATTTATTTGCCCAAATATCTTTAAAGGATTTATTTTCAAATTTCCAAAGCCCACTTGAAAACAATTCCAAAAGTTCTTCCTTTACCCTATATTCCCATTGGAACTAACCAAGTTCAAAACATTTAGATTTAAAACAGTAAAAATACTTTATTCTGAAATATACTTTAAAATATGTAACTTTACTACTAATTATTTACTAAAAATATAGTTTCAAAATATTCAAAGTTAAACCATTTATTAGGATATAAATCTTGATTTTAAATAAGGGTTTTAGTTTAAACTAAACTTATAAGTAGAGTTTTTTTAAAAAAAAAAACTAATACTAATTTCAATAACTTAGTTCAAAACTAGTCTTTTGAACAAATCTATTTGTAAAAATAATTATTAAGATATTTATAAAATTTACTATTGCTAATTTATAATAGTTACTTTTGAAAATAAATATTTTCAAACATTCTTTTAAACAAGCTTGAATTTTAAAAGCTTCCTTTTTATAAAATCAGTTTAAACTCGAACTTGGTTTTCCTAGGGAACTCATTTCCACTTAAACATCACAGAAATCCTTCTCACAATTTCTGTCAATTTATTTCAATTCAGGTTTATATTTTAATAACATAATCTGATTTTCCCATTTATCAACTAATAGCTTTTCCCTTTGTTTATCATTCCAGATTTACCAATTTTCATTCCAAATGGATTTCAAATTTTAATTCTTTTAAATTCATTATTTAACAATATCTTTTATTTCTCTAAAATTCAATTTATCCATTTATAATTAAATTCTGAATTTCTAGTTTATCCAACCATATTCTTTATTTCTTAAAACCCAAATTTTATTCCTTTAAATTCTTTATATAACCATTTCTTTTATTTTCTTAAATCCCAATCAATCCCGTTTACAATTAAAATTCAGGATTTATATTTATTTCAACAATATCACAGTACAATTTAAACTCAGATTTATCAATCACAATATGAAAACAGATCACAACATCAATTATAAAGATAATTATTGTAATGTGAGGAATCCAGTTGGATCCCTCCAACCTGTTTTTCCCTGCATCCACAAATATTAGCACAACGCATATATATAGATATCAATCCAGACTAATAAGAACAATAATATGCAACCAATCACACAGATATTTAAATATTTATTATTTAAATCAGCCAATATCCAGATGTGAGTGAGAATAACTCACCTTGATTTTCGGCGAGCGTTCGAAATTTAAATTAAACCGAACGACGTTCGATTTAACTTAAATTTCTACTTGCCCGGAATGACTCCGAATCTGCACCATCGCGTAGTACATGCTTCTCGACTTCGGTGCCTAAAATTTCGTTCCAATCTGATAACGTATGAGTAAGTTACGGATTTTTAAAGCTTGAACTAAATTTATAACCAATTTCTTTTATTATATTTTTTATACCCAAATACACGGCCGCATTCTTCTTCTACCCTTCGAACGCAAACAACAGGACCCCAACGCGATCAGGAACCCATCACGCGACACTAGGGTTCGACGTAGCCTCCAAACCGTTCGCCTTCACGTCGATCAGAACCTCCCATCTCGAAGAGCGCCTCCACCTCCACCCTCGCCCAGAACGCAGGCCCACTCGGTCACCCTAGGTGATGCGACTCCCCTTTGAACGCGCGACGAACGCGGCGGCTCCACGCCCTCCACGCTGCGCTAAACTCCATCACCACCGTACACAACGTAGATCTCAAAGCCCTCTTCGATTCTCCAGTTGAAAGTTTTCAAAATAGAAGCATGGATCGAGATAAAAAGAGAGGGGAAGCACGAGTAATATCGGCCATTGGAGATATATTAGCGGCGGCCTGAAGTTTTGCTAGGGTTTAGAACGATAATGCTAATATATAATTAATTATTTAATAATATTTTAATCTCCTTCTTCATATTTTAATACCCTATGCAAACGAACTCCAATCTACACGTGCCGACAGGCGTTCCTAAGGTTTTTCCACGTTCCGGACACAATGGAATAGGTTTCGTAAGCTAATTTGTTCGTATGTGCGAGATAAGGAATTAAACGATCAATTTCAAATTAAATCGATTAAAACGATTTCGATGCGTTTCGAGCTGCCGGGGTCAAACGACAACTCCGATTGCTACGAAACTTGAAATCCGATAATAACTTACTATTACGGATCCAATGAAACTAGTTTCGTCGAATTCCGAGACTGTGCCCCGGAAAGCTATTTTAACTCGTCTATTAAATCAAGCGATTTTCAAAATTGTCGAAAAACGCTTAAAAATTTACTTTTAAAATTTTTACTAACTTAATAATAATTTATATAAAATTTATAAACACCATAAAAATCATTCTGGCTCATTCCGGACCAAAATCTGATTAAATTGCATTTTAATAATATTAAATTCATTTTTTTAAATTAATATAAAATTCCAAATAATTACTTATTGACTTTTAAGTCCGTCTAAAAATCCAACCACCTTATTTATATTCAAATAGACTTAAAAATAAATTTGAAAACCATTTGTATAACTATTTACATCCAGATTCACCACTTATTCCAATTTTGAATATTTAATTATTATTCTTCATTATACAAAATCGAATGGAATCACTATAATTAAAAATTATAGCTTATTTTATTGATTGAACCCGAATCCATTTATTTCAAAATCAATTAAGAACGCACATTAAACATTTAAAACAAATTAAATGTTCAAATTCAACGGCTTAAAAATACGGGTTGTTACATTCCTCCCCCCTTATAAAAATTTCGTCCCCGAAATTTGCTAAGGTAGAAAATACCCTCCAACCCATTTACTTACCCAATTAGCTTAGTTGAAAGCTTATATACTCTTCCCAAAATCCTTTAGCTCAATTCCCAAACTCATTTGCTTTACTTATTCTAAAGCTTTAATTTTTAACTTATAACTTTCCAAGTTAATTACAAATTTTCAAAATTCCCAAAAGTTTTCTAACTCCCGAAATTTCCGAAAAAATTTGGCAGTCTCCCCTGTACGGAGGAGCTTTCGCGATATCGCGATACACACAAATATATATACATCGACCCACACGGTCGGAAACCAAAATATATCACAATATATATATATATATATATATATATATATATATATATATATATATAATTTCCCAATTATATTTGCGTAAGCGTACCTTTTTAGCAAATTTTAATAGCGAGCGGCTAAAATTTTAGCATATATGCGCTCCATCTGTCTCGAATGTCTCCTGCACCAGTACTATACTCAACAAACTCATTAGTTTCCATAGATATGCACTTTTTAACAACATTTCCAATATAAATGTAAGCCAAACATAACCATTTCATATCCAAGCCAAGCAACTTCATAATTGTGCATGCAACCTCCTTTATACACAAATCCATAATTTCGACATCATTTAAAATCCTCTTTACTAACTCAAACTTCATAGTTTAACAATGTTAACCATATTTATTTCAACAATCCAAAGATTTCAATCACTTTAATTTCTTATTCAAATCCAAACTTCATTTTTATTTCAATATGATTAACATATGCTTTACTAACATTAGCATATTCCATTTCAATCCCAGGTTGCTTTACAAACCAATTTTATTTTCAATTTTGAATTTTCATTTCTTTTATAATTGCATTTTCATTCTGATGCAAAAATTACTTAATAACATTTCAATCCATCCCAATTAATTCAAAAACCAATTATTTGCTTACTTTAAACTATTTATCTTCATTTACCACAATTCAACAAATTTACAATGCAAATCTACATGTTATTCATATAATCACCATTACTTAAGCTTATAATAATTTTAAAATTAATTCCCACTTAGATTCATATTAATTTATCAAATTCTGCATGATTCACAATCCAAGCATTCTTATTCCATTTCAATTTGTTAAATCAATCCTTATTCTTACTTTTCAAATTTATTAATCATCTTAGGTTTATTTTTATATATTATTATTATTATTATTATTATATTATTATTTTTTAAAACCAAGTCTTGATTTTCATATTTCAAATCCATTATTCAACTTAAGTTTACTTTTATCATTCCATCTTATTTACAACTCATATATCCTGTCTTTCTCACAATTACAATCTTAAAAGTCATTTGCTTAAGCTTTCTTTACAATATCTCCATTATCTTCTTATAAATCAAATTTTTATTTTCATTTGATTCTCATCCAAATCAAATTCCAATTCATTTATAAACTTTAATGCATTTTGCCTATTTATTAAATCCATTTTAGACTTATTTTATTAGCAAAGAAACCACTTTAAATCATTTCACTCATTTGAATCTATTTACAATTCAAACCGTCATTATTATAATTTAATTCCATTTTCATTCACACTTCATTATTTGTTACCACCAATTTAAATCCAATTCAATCAAATTTTAATCCATTTAGATTTAATTCAATTTCAAATTCTCAACTTTAATTCTCCATATACAAGTTCAAAACTTGTTTACTAATTTAAGTTCATTCATTACCTTTATATCTCACTTTACCTTATCTCAATTCACATTTCATTTGAGTTTAGTTTGGACTCACCATACCATTCAACTATTTCCCAATTGATTATAATTTCATCCTTATTTATATAAGTTCACCAACTTATTTATTTTAAAGCTCATATTGCTCATTTGAATCCATTTACAGCATATAATCACAATTTCAAATTATATATATATGTATCACTGGATTCTTAAGGATACAAACTTTCTTTCATTTAACTTCTTTGCAAATTTTAAATTTACAACTTCAGATAATAAGTATGACACTTAATAGCTTATGGGTACAGTTTGTCACACAATGACCCACAATTGCAAAGTTATTTTACATTTCCATTCAACCCAAATCAAATTTAATTCCAATTCCCAATTTTATTGAACTTATCCCAAGTTAAATTCAACCTTCCATTCATTTCAATAATGTCATTTACCTCATTTACCCAAATAATTTTAATTTCAAGATTAAAATTTCATTCCCTTTCTTACTTAATATCAACTCCAATTCTTTTTAAATCGACCTTATTTACAAGTTATATAGTTGATTCATTTTAACTTTCATTTTTTTTATTATAAACAGAATTTCCAGAATTCAATTTACCTGGATTTATCTCAAAACCATTTTGAAATATATCAAATATACACCGATTTGGTATATCAATCAAATCACCAGATTTTCCAAAACAATTTGTTTATACCAAAACAAATTTCCCATTTTTGAAATGTCCAAAATAACTGTTATACCCAACTAGTCTAAACAATATCATAACCAAGTACTAGGGAAGCAATCCATCACTTAAGAAACTCGAAAATGAATTCTAATGATGTGGCCAGCATCATCAGGATTATTTTCCAGCGACTGAAGTGAGTTCAATGCTTCTTACTTTCCTAAATTCATTTCAAAACTGTTTCCATTTAAAAATAATTTCCAAATCAATATTCCAATATTGCCTTCAAGCACCTTAGCAAACATTTCAAACTTTCCCAGGATTTTAAATTTCCAAATCCTTATTTCCATACATTTAAATTTTTTTCCAAACTTCCGGAATTTAAATTCTGGTTTAATTCAAATTTGGTTATTCTTCCTTTGATATAATTTATATTTGCAGAATTTTATTTCATTATAACTATTTCAAATTTCAGATTAAATTTTAGATTCTTACTTAATTTAGGCATTAACAACCAATCATCCAAATATATATATAATAATTTCAGAAAATTATTTCTTTTATACCAAAATATAATTTGGGCAAAATTATTTCATTTACCCACTTTTAAAACGTTACCATGTCGGTTTATCTTGTTTAAGAGTTTAGAAATCACTATCGATATGGTTGTACTTCCCGCACCGACCAGAATTCATAAACACTCAACCGATAAGTCAACACAGTATAAAAACAATTTTATATCCACTAATAAGTACGCTCTCTTAGCTATTATTACTCTCAACTCATTATAGAGTACCATTGACTCTGTTTCATGAGTAATTTCCACACCAAAGCCTAGGTTGTCGCCAACCTAAGCTCTGATACCAAGTGTAACAGGCCGCAAATCCGTACCCCTTGAATCAACACTATTCTACCTCTATTAACTCAAGTGGCATAGAATTACGAACCATTAGGGTTAAAGAAGAAGAGATAGAAGAAGGAGAAACTAAACAATATCAGAATCTCACAGCCACAGCGGAATAAAATATAATAGTAAATATAGAACTTTACACAAAATGAAATCTATCACTGTGTTATACATTATATCATCAGAGTATCACATACACAACCAATACCAACCAGACATACCATACAATCACAACAGCGGATATATATATATATAGGTACATATAATACGTCTCGGACTCCAGCTCCTCTCCTGCTCCATAACATCCGGACCTGAACATATAATACACGGTCTGACCCGAGCATTATAATGAAATAACACCCGAGTCAGTCTGGGATACCAACTGATAATAATGCATCCAAATTGATTATTAAAGTTTCAAAAATCCTTTGAAAAACAAAAGCATCTCGTAAGACCATGCCACAAATAAATATGTCGGGTTTTTACCTTACGATAGCTAAAACATTTTTTATAGAAATCCTCTGATATTATAATAGGGTCTATTTACAAATACTTATAAAATAGCCGAAATTGTTACATCTATTAAATTCCAGCTACTAGCCACAAAAGTGGGTAATACAAACAAAACTCGTACAAGGCTCGTAGGAAGAATGGATTTCCAACAATGACTAGGCACTGGGGTACCACATGTCACAGTACGAGGCCTAGATCACCGTACCGAGGATTACTCCCTTCATCCCCTGCAACACAAGGCTGGAACCATTCCTTACTGAACAGTCCTGAACAAGATAAACCCCGTGGTTGGCACGACCGACCACCCACTAAGCCGAAATATATAAGGGACATCTAGACAGGGGAAATATCTTGTCCTGCTTGGGCATGACCCACCTAACCTTGCTGCATATCCCCTGATTTTCAGTCATTCCCGGTTGATGAGGCTTAAGGCTAAGCGTTACCTTTAGAACGTTTTCACTTAGAATGCCCATCGTCCATCTGACGATGTTTCGCAAGCATTCGTCCATACAAGTCCGTCCCGGGTTCGAACGGAACCGAAGGCACTACTCCTACTACATCCATTTTGGAAATATCCTCAGGATTAGTAGCGGCTAGCCCTTGCACTTCACTGCTCCATCTTCGACTCCGAACATGTTTTTCGCACGAAACGTACAAACCGGATCGAAGTGGTTTTCGAGAAATAAATCTCGATCCCGGTCTCTTCGAAACGATCAATGCATTTGTCCAATATTGATAGTCGGTGATGTAACTATCAATTTATATTCATAAACATCCATAAGCATCCATCACACAATAAATAATTCCCACATTATTTATTTGCCCAAATATCTTTAAAGGATTTATTTTCAAATTTCCAAAGCCCACTTGAAAACAATTCCCAAAGTTCTTCCTTTACAAGGTAAATCCTTTACCCTATATTCCCATTGGAACTAATCAAGTTCAAAACATTTAGATTTAAAACAGTAAAAATACTTTATTCTGAAATATACTTTAAAATATGTAACTTTACTACTAATTATTTACTAAAAATATAGTTTCAAAATATTCAAAGTTAAACCATTTATTAGGATATAAATCTTGATTTTAAATAAGGGTTTTAGTTTAAACTAAACTTATAAGTAGAGTTTTTTTTTTAAAAAAAAAGACTAATACTAATTTCAATAACTTAGTTCAAAACTAGTCTTTTGAACGAATCTATTTGTAAAAATAATTATTAAGATATTTATAAAATTTACTATTGCTAATTTATAATAGTTACTTTTGAAAATAAATATTTTCAAACATTCTTTTAAACAAGCTTGAATTTTAAAAGCTTCCTTTTTATAAAATCAGTTTAAACTCGAACTTGGTTTTCCTAGGGAACTCATTTCCACTTAAACATCACAGAAATCCTTCTCACAATTTCTGTCAATTTATTTCAATTCAGGTTTATATTTTAATAACATAATCTGATTTTCCCATTTATCAACTAATAGCTTTTCTCTTTGTTTATCATTCCAGATTTACCAATTTTCATTCCAAATGGATTTCAAATTTTAATTCTTTTAAATTCATTATTTAACAATATCTTTTATTTCTCTAAAATTCAATTTATCCATTTATAATTAAATTCTGAATTTCTAGTTTATCCAACCATATTCTTTATTTCTTAAAACCCAAATTTTATTCCTTTAAATTCTTTATATAACCATTTCTTTTATTTTCTTAAATCCCAATCAATCCCGTTTACAATTAAAATTCAGGATTTATATTTATTTCAACAATATCACAGTACAATTTAAACTCAGATTTATCAATCACAATATGAAAACAGATCACAACATCAATTATAAAGATAATTATTGTAATGTGAGGAATCCAGTTGGATCCCTTCAACCTATTTTTCCCTGCATCCACAAATATTAGCACAACGCATATATATAGATATCAATCCAGACTAATAAGAACAATAATATGCAACCAATCCCACAGATATTTAAATATTTATTATTTAAATAAGCCAATATCCAGATGTGAGTGAGAATAACTCACCTTGAGTTTCGGCGAGCGTTCGAAATTTAAATTAAACCGAACGACGTTCGATTTAACTCAAATTTCTACTTGTCCGGAATGACTCCGAATCTGCACCATCGTGTAGTACATGCTTCTGCGACTCCGGTGCCTAAAATTTCGTTCCAATCTGATAACGTATGAGTAAGTTACGGATATTTAAAGCTTGAACTAAATTTAAAACCAATTGCTTTTATTATATTTTTTTTTATACCCAAATACACGGCCGCATCCTTCTTCTACCCTTTCGAACGCAAACAACAGGACCCCAACGCGATCAGGAACCCATCACGCGGTACTAGGGTTCGACGTAGCCTCCAAACCGTTCGTCTTCACGTCGATCAGAACCTCCCATCTCGAAGAGCGCCTCCACCTCCACCCTCGCCCAGAACACGGGCCCACTCGGTCACCCCTAGGTGATGCGACTCCCCTTTGAACGCGCGACGAACGCGGCGGCCCACGCCCTCCACGCCGCACTAAACTCCATTAGCACCGTACATAACGTAGATCTCAAAGCCCTCTTCGATTCTCCAGTTGAAAGTTTTCAAAATAGAAGCATGGATCGAGAGAAAAAGAGAGGGGAAGAACGAGTAATATCGACCATTGGAGATATATTAGCGGCGGCCTGAAGTTTTGCTACGGTTTAGAACGATAATGCTAATATATAATTAATTATTTAATAATATTTTAATCTCGTTCTTCATATTTTAATACCCTATGCAAACGAACTCCAATCTACGCGTGCCGATAGGCGTTCCTAAGGTTTTTCCGCGTTCCGGACACAATGGAATAGGTTTCGTAAGCTAATTTGTTCGTATGTGCGAGATACGGAATTAAACGATCAATTTCAAATTAAATCGATTAAAACGATTTCGATGCGTTTCGAGCTGCCGGGGTCAAACGACAACTCCGATTGCTACGAAACTTGAAATCCGATAAAAACTAACTATTACGGATCCAATGAAAGTGGTTTCGTCAAATTCCGAGACTGTGCCCCGGAAAGCTATTTTAACTCGTCTATTAAATCAAGCGATTTTCAAAATTGTCGAAAAACGCTTAAAAATTTACTTTTAAAATTTTTACTAACTTAATAATAATTCATATAAAATTTATAAACACCATAAAAATCATTCTGGCTCATTCCGGACCAAAATCTGATTAAATTGCATTTCAATAATATTAAATTCATTTTTTTAAATTAATATAAAATTCCAAATAATTACTTATTGACTTTTAAGTCCATCTAAAAATCCAACCACCTTATTTATATTCAAATAGACTTAAAAGTAAATTTGAAAACCATTTGTATAACTATGTACATCCAGATTCACCACTTATTCCAATTTTGAATATTTAATTATTATTCTTCATTATTCAAAATCGAATGGAATCACTATAATTAAAAATTATAGCTTATTTTATTGATTGAACCCGAATCCATTCATTTCAAAATCAATTAAGAATGCACATTAAATATGTTCAAACTCAACGGCTTAAAAATACGGGATGTTACAGTGATGCTGATTATGCTGGTTGTAAATCAGACCAAAAGAGTACAAGTGGAACTTGTCACTTTCTAGGACATTCACTGGTTTCCTGGTTCAGCAAGAAACAAAATACTGTTTCCTTGTCAACAACTGAAGCAGAGTATATATCTGCTGCTCTGGCCTGTTCACAAGTCATATATATGCAACAAACTTTAAAAGATTTTGGAATTAACATAAGTAAATCACCAATATATTGTGATAATACTGGTGCAATAAATCTATCTAAAAATCCAACTCATCATGCTAGAACTAAACATATTGATATAAGACATCATTTTCCTAGAGATAATATAACTAAAGAAATAATAACTCTAGATTATATAAATACTGAAAAATAAATTGCTGATATATTAACTAAACCATTAACCGAACAGAATTTTACTAAATTTAGAAGAGAATTAGGTATTTGCTCAAAATCTGAAATATAAAATAATATAATATAATAATCACTAAAAAATTCAAAATAAAAATTACATTTTTTTAACATGTCGACATGCCCCATCCCATGATGTCGACATACCCAACAAATTTGAAAATTGAATTTCCCTCCAGTGTTAGTTATTTGGCTATTTATCTATTTATTTCGCTTTCTCTCTTCTTTCTTCACTATATTCTCTGTAAATAACTTCTGAAACAATAAAATAATGGCCTCCTCTTCTACTAATGAACCCACTTCACCCACATCTTCTCATTCTGGTCCATTTCAACGAACTACGCACGCTCGAGTGATCAAATTGCAAGAGAAGATGAAAGATATCCTTCAATTGTGGACTGAAATTCAAGAAAGTCAACTTAGGATGGCTAGAGAACAACAAAGGCAAGGGAATATTATTAGGAATGTACAAAAATTCCTTATGGATAACCGTACAAATCCTATTAATATTGAAGACTCTTCACAAGCCATGGAATCCGAGGAAGAAGAACCTATGGAAGAACCACAAGAAGACCAAGAGGAAGATCAAACTTTACCCCAACCCGAAGTCCCTATGATTACGGACGAAAGCGTTATTTGCGTTGGTGAGATCCTTGTTGATACTAATGGAAACATAATTGAACAACGTGGAAACTTTTGTCTCCACTACCCCAATTGTTCGATTCATAAGTCTCCTATAGTTAAGGATCGCCATTAAAGCGTACTTTCATTTTATTCTTTGTTTTAAATTGTTTTGTTTGTTCGTGTTCTTATATATGTTGTAATAACTAAAATGTGTTCACTTATACATATTATTTCATGCTTGTTCTATACATATTATTTGTTCATACTAATCATTCTTGAATTCTTAAGTAGTTAATAGTTTTTGTTGATGACAAAGGGGGAGAAAGTTATAAAAATATATATGCTTGGTGTAAGGGGGAGTCATGGAGTAAGGGGGAGTTGTAGTAAGAAGGGAGTTATGGTATGGTAAGAATATTTTATAAATAAAGGTTGTCATCGTCAAAAAGGGGGAGATTGTTAGGAACTGAGTTGATGATGTTTTGATGACAACAACCTTACATAGTTATTATACTTTACTTTATAAAAAAAATACTAACATTTTCATATAGATAGATTTATATATATATATGTATGTATATATAGGAAGTATATGCAGGTATCATCGAAGACTGATCAGTATAAAGACTCAAGCATCAAGATAAAGATTAAAGATTCAAGATTCAAGACTCTAGAGAATCAAGATTTCAAGATCTCAAGATAAGTGTCTAGTATTTTGTTAAAACTTCATAATAGCACTCTCATCTTTCTTCCAATTTTCCTTTGGGATGGAACCCAATTTCTATCGAAACCAGTGGCTTACAAACCCATGACAAGTAGCTTACAAACCTACGACAAGTGGGTTACAAACCCACGAAAATAAATATCATTTAAACTACTTTGTACAAGTTCTCGAGTCCTATGGAGGAGCTCTGTAGGAAGGTTCTTGCAATTTCAGTTTGAATAGATTTTTCAAAATGTTTTTAAATCTGTTTTCAAAATGTTTTAGCTTTCAAAATCATGTTTTCAAAAATATTTTCAAACTTTGTTTTAGCCTTGAAATATTCCTCTATTCTGATTTTAAAGACTTCTATTTTTAAAACATCGAAACTTATTCTAATTTTAAATATTACTTATATAATTGACGGTCTATATCAATTATATATATATATATTTAAAATAATGTTTTATATTCATTCTCTATCTCAAATTATTGTTTACACACTTTATTTTGCTTCAGAGAAGTTTCAACTTGTTTTAAATTCAAATTCTTTTACAAAACAACATCTCTACAATTTTGAACTGAGGGATGTCGACATAAGGGGATACCCATGTCGACATGGTGGCCGTTGGATTCAAAATTCAACTTTTCAAAAGAAGTGTCCATTCGTTCGAAAAACCTTTTGCCAATGGTTATGACTGTTGTGCATCTATATAAAGGCTTCCAAAACGAATTTTTTAACAACTATTCTCTCAATTTCTTCACTCCTTCTTCTCCACCATTCCATATTCATAAAACTTCATATTTTCAAGGTCGGGCCATCATTCTGCCAAATTCTCAATAGAAAATCATTTAGATACTCTCTCTATTTGATTCTCCATCATTCTACTAAAGATCAAAGTGCTATTCAGAGTTATAGGATTAATTTGTATTTAAAAAGTCCATAGAGTCTATCCATTCAAAAGGATTGTTATTAAGAAGTATTAGGGTGATCTTGTGTCCCGTAAATCAAGAGCGTTTACCCCAGACTCGGAGATAGGAGGGTTCCTCAAGGCCTTAGAAATTGAGGGTTGTAATTTGGATATTGGCTTATAAAAATCTGTACAAGGATATTGCCTTGGTGCAGGACTGGATGTAGGAGGATTCCGAACCAGTATAAAATCCGGTGTGTTCTTTCCTTTTACTTGCTTTACTTTACTATTTGCATTTGTTATATGTTCTGTGATCATTCTGTGTTAGAATTCTGTTTAGATTTATGTTGAAAGTTTTAATTTAGTCATATAGTTCATATATTCTTTAAAACACTATTCACCCCCCCTTTAGTGTTATTTCTGCCTTAAGATCCTTAATCCGCATCCCCAACAATAATCTCAGCTAATCCAACGTTGTCCATCATACGTTGCCCTCCAAGTCCTCGAGGGAATTCTCGTACATACTCTTCATCATGTGCTCTTGTGCTTCTGCCAGCATCTTGTTTTGTGGTGTCACCTAGAATTCCTCCATGAATCGGTCCATCGTTGCCAGGTGGTGTGCCCCCGAGCCTGAATCCATCCAGATTAACAGTTGTATGTTGATTAGGGGCTGCGCCCTGTTGAGCTGCTCCATCCAATTGGCTGTTGAGTCCTTCTGTTCCATCTCCGTGGATCTGAACTCCAGCAGCTCCAGCTATTCCTACCTGTCCAAACTGTCTGAAAAGGTTCTGCGTCATCTCCCCTTGCCTTTTCAACAATTCTTCCTGCATAATTCCCATCATCATCTCCATTTCATCTCTAGTGATGAAAGCTGAGGTCTGATTTGCTCCTGAGGAAGCCTCCTGACTCCCTTCATGATGACTCCTTTCTGGTAATGTCTTTCTAGTCGATTGCCTAACCATGATCCCTTTTAGATCTGGTCCTTCAGCTTTTCAAATCTGAACTTCGAGTCTAGTATAGCGGGTGCTAGTCCTCTTAGTGAAAACACCAAAATATTTGGGCCAAAATTGGTCATAAACCCCAAAAGCCACGAAAGCACCAATGATTACACACAAATCCACAATATTCACGCACAGATCTCAGGTCCAGATAATATAGAAAGTAAAAGTGAAGAACTAGTCAAATTAAAATGGAGGGAAGCATGAAAGAACACAAGATTTATAGTGGTTCGACAATCCGGCCTACGTCCACTTTGAATCAATCCTTTTTATTGCTTTTGTACTGTAATTACAATTACGAGCCTTTAGTATCAATTGCAAAAAAGGTAGAGTTTTCACGTTTAAGCCCTAGAAGATCCCCATTTTAGTTGCTATAGGACTCCTATTTATAGGTGTAGATCCAAAAATATCCGCCCCAAAACTTGGAATACCTCTTCTCTTGCGCAAGTGGGCCCACAAGGCCAATCCAAAGCGATTTGGAATTGATGCGTGTTCAATTCATATCGATCCAAGAGTCGTCCAATCAAGCTGAAATCGATCATGTAGGTTCTCGAGTGCATAAGGAAGCTCTTCTCCAAATTTCATCGCATTTGGAGTTGTGGATGTTGAGTTATGATCGATGAAAGTTGTAGTTTGTGAGTTGGCTACCTCGTTTGTATCCATAGATCTCATCACCTTCGTGTCCATCAACCCGTTCCCCTCTTCGTATCGATCGTCCATTGTCCTCTTCATATCGATCGGCCATTGTACTCTTCGTATCCATCCTTGAGCACTCCGAAAGCGCATGCCTTCATATCCATTTAACCTGCTTCTTTTGTATCCATGTTGTTCGTATCAACCGAAGCTTTTGTTATGGATCGATATGAACAAGACCGGCATGAACTCTATCTTCGTATCCATCCTCCAAGTATATCCTTCGTATCGATCAACATTCGATTGATACGAGTTGCTCATCCAGACTCCCTATGACCATCTTTCTATTCTTCGTATCGATCCCCCTTCAACCGATACGAAGTATTTTGCCAAACTTGTGCCATGTCCAACCAGATCGATGCATATTACATCGATACGAAAACCATCGACTCGAACCGAACTACTGGATCCATCTTTGATCGATACGAAGATATCGATCTACAACCATCCCTAACCAATATTGATCCATCGATATCTCGAGTATACGAACTCCGATTGATCTGAATTTGAAATATAGCCTCTCCTAGCCTCGTTCATCGTTCCCAATCGATCCTGTCTTGATTGGAGCTCGACCAAATTTTGACTACATCGATCATAGCCTTGTTCTTAATCGATCTCCAATCCTGATATCCATTCTTTCGAGCCAATCCATTGATATCCCGACCTTGACCAAAAGGTGGGATAACATGTACCGATACGGCTAATCATTTCACTGATTTCACCATGTACCAGACATCGAAATGCACAAATGAATATACAGTGGAGATCGACATGACAAGACAAACAGAATAGTACACAAATATGAGTGACACGGTCGTCCTATCAAAACTCAAATTTCGCTGCCAAAATTGCTGCTAAAACGTCGAAAATAAGATAAACGGGGTTAGAGCAGTCCAGTTTTGGCAAAACAAAATATGATGTCTCACTTAGAGAATGATTTACATTTTTCTTATATAAAAATATTTAGATTTTTAAAATATTCAATTTCCATCAAATTAACCGATTTAAATTTATAATTTGAAATTTCATAACCAAATAAATTTTCAAATGAAAATCTACCACTTGCTATGCTTCAATATACGCATATCAAATATCAAATTTCCATTTCTAAAATTTTGACATATATATTTCAAGAAAATTTTAGTTAATTACGTTATAAAAATCGTTAAAATTTTCAGATCGTTACACTGGCGATGGCGACGAGATCAAAAAATGGCGCCTGCCTTTGGTTCAAACGGGCAAGAAAGGGGATTAAGGGGGGTTTAATAACTTAATTAAGGTTAGTTATAATCCTAATGTTGTGATTAAGGAATATTTTGTTTATTAAATTATCGAATGTTGTGAATTAAGTAATTAATTCGTTTTATGTCCGAATCGGATGCAATTAGTCGTGTTTGATTCATATTGACGAGTACTACAATATGGAATTGATTTGGTAATGATTAGAGCTAGTTGAATTTTGTACTAAAGAATGACTTTCGATTTAGACGGAACCAAATCTCTTAAATAATAGTGAGTTAAACTCACCTTTTTCGTTCACTAGTATGTTATATAGTTGATAAAAATTATGGATTAGATGTTAGGATGTTTTACTGTTTTATCGTTGATTTGGTTTTATTTTCTACCCAGGAGCGGATGACCTTATATATACACCTTCCTAGTAGTGGATGACCCATATTATATGATTATATAATGTTTGTGATGTAGGGGAACATGTTGAGGGATCCGATGGGATTCCTCACCGTTGTTGAATTATATATATATATATATATATATATATATATATATATATATATGAGCTATGATGCATAGGAACAGGTTGAAGTGATTCAATGGGATTCCTCACTATTATTGAATTGTTTTAAATATTGTTCTTCTTATGAATCATTGAAAATCAAACCTGGTTGTTTGACAATATTGGTTATGACATTATTATATGTTCGAAACTTAGACCATATATTGATAGAAAATCAGTATCAACATTGGTTAAGTGTTTGGTAGTTGTTGGCCTTAAATTAGTATTTTGAAATACTATAAATTGCCATTTGGGTTAGTATAGATTTTTTAGACGGAGAATAAATTGAAATCTAAAATTAGGTTTCAGAAATGTTTTGTTTCGAAGGATTTAATTTCTATTTTAATCGAACCTTTTTATCCGTCTTTTCTAAGTTATTTATTTATATTTAATATTGTTTTAAGATTATTTATATTTAATATTGTTTTAGAGATTATTTATTTATATTTAATGCTATTTTAAAGTTATTTATCAATATTGTGAAAAGTTAATTATTTAAAAAAAATATGGCTTGAAATTAATAATAATGATTTATTAATAATGTTTTGGAAATAAAATATTACTATTTTTAATAATGGTAAAGATTAATTATTATTCTTTTAAATTATTAATTATTATTTTAAAGGTGTTTTAAGTTTATAATTATTGTTTAATTATAATGTTATTGTTGATAATTATTATTATTATATAATAGTGTTTGAAGTAAATGATTTTTATTCATTTATAAATGTTTTGAGACTTGTAAATGGAGTTTTATATGCGGATTTGGTTTTTATAAAAGGAGTTTATAAAATGGCCTAAAGACTTAAAGGAAGATTATTCAAGGTAAAGGAGATTATAAATGGCTAAATTTTTATAAATGAATTTTAGAAACATGTTTATAGATTTATAAATGGATTTTTATAATTAGTTTTACAGATTTATAAAGAGTTTACGAATGATTTAAGAAAGCATCTTCAAATGTATATAAATGGTTTTAGAGATTTATAAATAGTGCATAAATGACTTTAGGGATTTAAAAGGGGTTTATAAATGGTTTCAGAATTGTGTAAAAAGGAAATCTTCTTCCGTTCTGTGAATATACTTATACCATTCAGATAAGTATATGGATATTTTTCCAAGTATTGAAAATATAATGATTTGTGAATATATCTTTGTAAAAGTATTTTGATACAAGTATTTACAAGATGATTCTAAATGATGAAAAGATTAATTAAAGAGGCTAGTGCTTACTTATGTGCTTAACTAATAATGGTTTTCCTTTTGTAATCAAATCTTTGATTTGAATGTTTTTTATTCAATAGTTAAATAATCAACTATCGAATGTGAACCAAAAACGTAACTTTGAAAATATCTAGGAGAAATATGTGAGTTATATGGCACAGTCATCTCCGATGTGTTGTACTATGTATGAAAATCCCGTTTCATTCTTCTAGGACAAACAATAGGGAAATCCATCCACAAATAGTTACGAGGTAATCTCTACTCTTATCTTTGACTTTTTATTTTCTAAGAACCAGGGTTGAGTTTACCAAAAAAAATCGAATGGTGTTTCAAAGAGACCGAGATCAGGTATGTTATCCGATAACCACTTCGATCCATATCAAGCATTTCGAAGTGAAGATATCTTTAAGATGATGGAATTGAAGACATAGGTCTTTGAAGTGCAATGGCAGGTTGCTACTAATCCTGATGGTGATTCCAAAATGGATGTAGTAAAAGTGGTGCCTTCGGTTTCATTCAACCCCAGAATGAATTTGCATCGATGAATGCTGGCATTGCATTGTTGCCTGGACGTCCATATTAGCATTCCAAATTGGAAGTGCTATATAAAAGGTAAACATAGTTTCAAGCCTCATCAACCAGGAATGACTAAAATATGGGAGATGCAGCAGGGCTAAGTGGGTCGCTCCCAATTAGGATATGATCATTCCTATCTTGAGTTGATAGTATCTCTCATTTGTATGTTTCAGGCCCATTAACCTAAGGGTGATCATATTCGATACTACTAGTTAAGTGTTGGCTGGTCCTATGTTGGCAAGGGATCCTAGTGATGTCCTTGGTGTTATCTTATCTAGAGATGCACCGCTATAGGTGGTACCTAGTAGCCCAGTCATTGTATGGAATCCACTCTCCAATAAGCACCGTACGGACTTATTTATGCCCAACTATGTTGAAATGTGAGATGCAAGCATTTCAGCTATTTTATATTTTACTTTGACCCCTAGACATTATGATAATATCACCAGATTTTCTATATAAAATATTCTGGTTATCGCAAGGTAAAAACCCTTCCATGTTTATGTGTAGCATGGTTTTACGAGATACTTTTATTCTGAAAAGTGTTTGATAAATTTAAAAATCCAATCGATTTATGTTTTTCTCACGCTGGTTTACTAGACCGAGTCAGGTGTTATTTTATTATAATGCTTGGGGTCAAACCAAGCATATCTGCATATTTCTTTGGATATATTGGAGCTCAAGTGACGAGCTGGAGGTCTAATACGTATCTAAGTATTTCTTTATATTCCACTGTGTTGTCTGTTGGTTGTATTTTTCGTAACTGTAAGGACGGGTTGTTATAACTTTCCAGACTAAAATAGGTTAGTATACCCTGACTAGTGTATGTGTATTACATTATGCATTGGGTAAATATTTGTTGTATACTATAGATTATTCTTTCCGCTGTGAGACTTTGTGTTGTTAAGTTTTCTTCTTATCTTTTTTTTTTCTTCCCCCCTAACATTCGGGTTTTCCAGCATTTGATTGCTTGGTACACAATACAGTGGACATATTAGTGTTGATTTTAGAGGGTTGAAAATCCTAGTTTGCTACATATTATTTATTGTTTGATTGGTTGTGCTCGGCTAGTTGATAAGCTGTTTTACTTTTTCAATGCATGGGTGGGTAGATAGTAATTTTGTGAACATTTCAACGAACACTATAAATTAAGTTTCACATTTTGACTATAAGACGTTCGATGATAATGTTGGGTTAAAATTTTATTTTAATAATAATTGTTTAGTTCAATCTAAACAAAGATTTATGTAGCGAGATAATTTTATATAAGAGTTGAACTATACAATTATGGTTTATAAATATGATTTATAAATAGAAAGGTTTTAATTTGTGAACTTAAATCTGAATATTTTGGAATTTCTTTTTTAAAGTTTTAGGAAAATAATAATAGTACTATTTGAAAGAAAGTATTTTTGAGATAATTTAAAAGGATTTTAAAGAAGGTATGAAGCACTGAACTCACTTATGTCATTGGAAAATAATTTTGGTGATGACTACAATATCATCGACGTTCATTTTCAATTTTCTAAAGGGGGAAATGCTACTATAATAATTTGCTATAGGGCTCTTTTAGTGAAACAAATATTGTTTTAAATCGCGAAAGTATGATTGATATACAAAAGGAGATTTGCATTTTAAATATTATTATTGTTTCAAAGTGTTTTGAAATAAAGCTCGAGTATTTAATTTTGAAGTTCTTAGCAAGATTATTTTACAACCTCATGTATCATTTGCATTAAGGAAATATGATTTGCATACTGCATTATGATATTTGTTTGGTATTTTTCATTTGTTGAAATGAAAAGGAATTTTCGATGATTTAGATAGTTGAACACTACCAAATTGATATAGAAATTGAAGGTGAGTGTTTTTCAGAAATTTTAAGAAAACAAGTTTTTGTAACTTATAATTTAAGAAGATAGCAGGTTGAAACCAGTTTTTAATTTATTAAACATCTTTGTTAAGTATAACAAATTTTATATTGTATATATATTCTTATGATATAGTAGGATATTATACAAGTTAAAACTTAAGTTTTTATGGAATATTTTTGTAAATGATTTTTGGTACAAAAAGAATTGGTATAAGTAACAATCAATAAGAATAAGTATTAAAGTTGTACGTAGATCATCTCTTCGCACGGTTCTTGATCTAAAATTCAAGTACATGACTTTGAGGTGATTTCCATCGACCCAAACAAGGATTTATCACTTGATTATTATCGACGAACGGTTGGTGAGGGTTCTTGGTATGTTACCGATGTTTTATACCATAGTACATGACTATGTAAGGAAAAAAGAGGTTTCTAATCAAGGATCTTTATAGGAGTCCGCACTAGATAAGTCAACAGAGCGATACTAGTTCGTAATTGAAGTTTAAGTATTCAAGTAAGTGATCGAATCACATATTGTGTACGGTTGATATATACACATTGTACGAGCTTATGGAATATGTTAAATACTTATGTGGGTTTTTTTTCCTGGTTTACTAGTGATGAAATTTCGAAAACGAAATTTATTTAAGGAGGGAAGAATGTAATGACCTGGACTTTTTAACATTTCAAATTTGAATTTTTTTAATTTAATATTTGGATTTGATTCAAATGTAATAAATTATTTTTTTGATAAAAACCACTTGATTTTCTATTTAATATTATTAAATAAATTTATAGGATTTTCCCACAACTTTAATGTGGAAAATATTTAAATTATCATTTGACATATTTTAAGGCAAACATTGGTAGTCTTGAAATTTTACAAGATAAGATAACCAGTGTATTTTACTATTGCTTTATATTGTGTCATACTATTGTGCACGATTGTATTTTTATGTCATCGTTCACGGTCTATACGCGAATCAAATATTGTGTAGCAGAGTACCACACAACTTGCTTTGTAAAACATTTTCAAATCAAATTAAAACTAAAATTTTCAACTATCCACTAATGGAGATTTGATTGTGATGTGATGGTTGCTTTGAAATTTTAGTTTACTTGGGATATAAGTTATGTGTTTGAAATAAGTATGCATACATCATACTTTATCACTTGATTTTCGTCTTCTCCTTCTTCTTTTTTTCCCTTTGCCTCTTAAATGAAAATGCTCCATCCTGCCATTTTAAAAATCATCATCTCCAAATCTATTTAACTTCTAGCCAAAACACAAAACATGAAAGATGTTTGTTTCCATGTCTAGTGTTTCTAAAAATTATCGCTCAGCGTTTCGTCAAGTGGATAGGCCGAAAACGTTCGAAAACAGTAAGTGGTCCAAAATTGGTAGTTTTTTGACAAGCACGAATCGGGGATTGGAGGGAATTATCATGTTTGTCCGTACAAGGCATGATTTTAAGATTGGTCTCATGATTTTTGGTGGACGGAATCGTCGTGGAAAGCTAAATGAATGGATTCCGTTCATCTTGCAAATTCCATCGCCATGATGGGTCAAGGAGGTTGCATTTATGGCTTGAGGAGGCTTGGATGATGGTGATGGTGATGGTGATGGAGGCTGCCGTAAGTGGTCTGTGGTGTTGAGTCGAGGTTAAATTTTGGTTTAATGGCCGCATGCTTTGTGTTCAGGTTCTTGGCATGGTGATAGTGGCATGGATGACTGAGCTGAATGTGATAGCACCGAAAGGTGCATGGGGCAATGGGGGTTTAGCGACGATGATGGCATGACTAGTTTAACAACCCGAATTCCAATGGGTCTGGATTTTTCACGAAAATGCTAAAATCCAAGCCCACTGAAGCCCATGTTGGGTATCCGGTATCCCGCAAATAGGCAAAGATAATTATATCGGAGCTCAAATATATATCTCATAGCGGAACTGACTAAAATATAATAGGAAGTAAATACTCACCAAGGTAATAACACTTTCTAAACAAGTGTCTCAAAATTGGAAAATCTCTGCCATCAATCTAACCTATTGGATGATATGAGGAGGGGGTCAAACTAAAGTTCCGGTGAATGAACAAATCATACACTTCAAAGCATAATTCTATATATACCGTTCTATTTTCATTTTTTGTTATATTAGGTTTATTGGGTTTATAAAACTCTCGCTTCAGTGCATGAATTGTACCCATCTACTCCCTAGTAGATTAAGACCTAATAACCAATATATATATGTAGTTACATATCCAAAGACCATATCGGTCCTAGGTACTACCCATATCACCTTTCGTATCCTCCTCGAAAAGTGCTCCATCGTCTCGCTACTAGAGCATACTGTAAATACATCTGTAAAGGGCAGCTTCGTGAGGCCTACAATATAGATGTTCCTTCGCCTACTATGAAAATGGGAAATTGCATCTGTTCTAGCTTATACTAGTGCTCGGACATCCACAATGTACCATCCAATGCATACGTTGAGGACTAGCACGCAATCATTCAGTCTACCCCCTAAGCTCCACCAACAAGGTCTACCTTGTGCGGAACTTAGTTGGGGATTTTCTACATATGTAAAGGTCCTCCTCATTTGGCCTACAATACAGATATTCTACTTGGTCTGTCTCTTTTCTCATCATGGCTATGGCCCGACACAGCCCTCCTTCACCTAATCGAAAGACCTTTCAAGAGCTAAGTGGCTATGACCTACTGCAAACAATCTAAACATCCAATTGGATGTGCCACTCATCCAATGTCTCGACAGTGAAAGAATCATTGCCTGTTGGTTTAACTATAGTCTTCCCGAACTCGCTCTGACTGATGATGGCTAATCTCCGCGTGCGACTATCCTTTTGGGTCCTACCCACTATAACCTACTCGCAAACTAGAGCACGGTGTCATACGAATATCCTACCCCATCATCAACCTTTTGACTGCCTACAATGTTCCGCTTCGTTAGGCCTGCAAGGCAAAAGCAGTAAAGACATACTCTCTTGATGGAACACCTACATACCTGCCTCTTGGGGTGCAGCTTCAATAGGCCCATCCCAAAGGGTCATCCTAGATTATCCTCATGTTCCGTTGAAGTCTCGTACTTCCTTTTAGCCTAAACTAACTAAGTTGGACGTTCTCTTTCTATACTAAAAATCTACGATGAACTACTACGTTAGGCTCTTTATCCAAATTCTCTTTGGGCTACTCCAAGCGCACCTTACCATTTTATTAGACCGTACGCCTAATATTTTAACATGCATTTAGTTTATTTTTCTTATTCTGTTGGCTACTTATTTACCCTAATCAGCATGCCCAGCCCCACCCATGTGTGACACCATCAGTCCTAGACCTAAAAGGGAATGCTGTCAGTATGGGCCACATCCATTATTTTACTTGTTAACTTAATCCAAGATCTAAGTTTGTAAAAATAAGCCTCTTCTATTTCTTTACTTTTAATTATAACAAACGTGTTACAATTATACTTGCAATTGTCGCTTTTATATTCTTTTCTTTCTTTTATAACCTACATGTTGTGAATGTAATTACAAGTGTCTCTTTTCTATTCTAGTTTTTTTTATTACGATACTAAATTTTCTTTAGTTCTCTTATATTATATAACAGTCTTAACTTGGGACTACGTCCAACTTTCATAAGTTACTTATCATAGTAACTGCTTTACTTTTTACTCTACCATCTATGTAATAAATGCAGATCCAGTCACATTTTCTGTTTATTATTTCTAGTCTTGTTTAATAATTAACTTGATTATTTCTTCTTCTTAATTTCTCTAACGCTTCACGTTAGTCTCTTTTATTCTAGGAAGTAGTTCTATTCAATTTGGTTGGTTACAAAAACTATGCTAAAAATCCATTTTCATATTTTAATACTACACAATCTATAAACAATAACTCGCAACTGCAAGATATTTCTTTTATTGTTTCTTTAATTATGGGTAATGCAAAATACAGTAATGCCTCTATTTTGCGCTATCCATTTTCCTTGCTTTTATTCTTGCAATTACGTCTATCGTTATTCTTACAATATTAAACTACATAAATGTATTCCTTTTTCTAAACAACCAACTAATCAATCACTAACTTCAAATCAAGTTATTAGATTTTCCCCTTTTTAATTCATTTCTTCCGTTTTAACACAATTTACTGTAAATTTCTCACTTTCAGGCTTATGCCTTTCTCTACAACTTCTAAGCCTAATATTACTTATTTTTAAATAGATTCCTTTCTTTTTCTATATAAATAACATTTGAATATAAGTACTCTTCTCTTATAAAATTTACAGTTTCAACACAACAAACAAGTAGAACTAATCACTAAAATAAATGCTAAATTAAATATTTAACGGGAATCTAACAATATTAAATATCATAAACATAAAAGAGATATAATTTAAATCCACTCACCTGTCGTCCTTAGCTTTAATCCATGGCCTTCTTGGATCCACTTCTACGGCGTCTAATCTTTTTGTTAAATAGATATTCTCCTTAGAAATATTTTCTATTTAGGGTTCAGCCTCAGGCAATGAACCTAATTGGGAGAAAATCTGGTTGTGAGAAAATAGCTAGGCCTAGAGTTCTATTTATAGTGAATCTTAGGGATCTCAGGCCGTCGGATTTTAGGCTTGAATCTGGTACAACCACGTCATAAGCTTGTTGCGAATCGTTGGATCCTAAAAACAACGCTTGATATTGTGCGAAAATCAAATTATAAAACGTTAACTTTTAACCGTTATCTATTCGTTCTAATTAATTTCCATCAATTGCAAATTTAATTCCCTTTACAGCACATGTTTATTTTGAAATTCAAACGTTGCTAATTAATGTAAACTAATTTCCTTTAATTGCTGATTTGACTAACATTGCCTACTAATGTTAATTAATTACCTCTAATTGCTGATGTCAATTAATTTCTTTATGACGTGCGTCTATTTTGAAGTTCAAACGCACGTTATTTATGGAATTTATACGCACATATATTTATAAAGAAATATATTTATACACATTTACACGTACAATTATTTTCCAATATGAAACTTCGAAGGTCAATAAAATTTTCATACGAAGTCCGTTCGAGGCATATTATATATGTAAATTAATCATAAAATCGCCACAAACACATTGGCATAAGTTTCAAGCCCATATTCTGACAATTCCAAAAATGCTCATTTTCACGGTTTATAATTATTTTGGTTATTTAATTATCTAAAAATGCGGGGTGTTACATTCTCTCACCCTTTAGGAAATTTCTTCCTTGAAATTCAATAAGGGTAAAATTTTATGACTCTCTGCATCAATCACATCCATTTTGTGTACATCCAATTTTCGCAACCGTCCGTGTCTTTGTGCAAAGTGTGATTCAACATAAATATATGCATGTACATGAATTTCTAAGCGGTACCTCCTATATGAATGCTTTCTTCTTTGAAAACTCCTTTTTAAAATATGATGCACACATCCTAAATATACTTGCAATTTTTATATGAATGCAATCTTTTGAGAATTCAAAACATTTTTCATTCAATTTTTCCCACACTCCTACGAATAGGGGCATAGTTCAACGAATTTTACATCCAAATCCTACCACACAACTTTTAATATTCGAATTTCAGAAAAATCTTATTTTTTTCAAACTCGATTTCTTATGTCAGAAAGAATGTTGAGAACGAAAAATCTCACATTTACCGTTTTACTTTTGCGCACCTCTTTCTCCGTGCATGGAACTCGTGCCACCATTCTATAAAAATCTCTATTTTCTTTCCCAAGCACAATTCGCATAAGAAAATTTTTCTTGTCAAAATTTTCTTGTTGACGTTTCTATCGCTTTCTTTAAATTTGTTGTTTTCCTTTTAGTTACTCGTCTTGGATTTTACTTTTCTTTTATTATTTACATCCTATGCCCTTATTCTCTTCTTGTGAACATCACAAAAGCATAGAGAAAAAGCACCATACTAATCATCACTGATTTGCTACAATAGGAACTAAATGCTTACATAGGAGTAGAATCCTATAACTAAAAGAGAAAACAAGTCCTACTGTAAAGTGATACTAGGTAGGTGAGTATAGCAACTAAACACAGCTATCGTATAGGGATAGAAGACTTAGGACCATATCCACCCTGACACAGAATGGTCTTACTTTAGGAATCAAAGTAACTCATATGCTCCTCATGCGGCCTATTACTCATTACTAACTAATGCTGTATTACTCATGATGAATAAGATCTGGGAGTCACCTACTATAACAATAGTGTCATAGTCTATGCTTCCTTTATTCTTTACGAAAATGTCTATTACAACAATAAATGTTGTAACCTACATTATCGATAATTAACACACTCTAGGTTTTTATATTTAAAATCTTTGTTTACCTACAAAGAAACTAGCGAGCTATACATGCTCTATAATTCCTCAAAAAGAATTTCACTTTTAACAAAATTTACATCATATTAAAACCAATTAAAATTTCATACCACTTTTTTTTTTCAAAAACCCAATATTTACTTCCTCAAACATACTAATAATTATATTTTTCAATTTCAAAAGTTTCATTTCATTGGGCTAGACATAAAGTGGATTTTCTTCTTATTACCCTAGGAATACCCTTTCTAAACCATGAAAATCTCATTTCCTTACTAAAATCTCTTATTCCTTCCAAAATAAAAATACTCTCCCTACTATCCCTAGGGAACTTTCCCACTTCCTATAACATACAGATACCAATCTTCTCTCAAAACATAGCTTATTGTACAATATAAATTGGCAATAACATAGGGCTCAACATCCTTGGGCCATCCCAAACCCAACTAGCTATCTATGCATAGATATACTTCTAAAAACTTTCTATATGTTAAAATCTATAATTGGAGACTATGTGGATTTTAGTACATAATATATCTATATTTTATTCAAAAATACAAATACGTTCACTTATATTTCCAAATTTACTTAGGATGTACTAACCTAAGCTCTGATATGAAATGTTGCAACCCGAATTCTAGTGGGTCCGGATTTTCACAAAATCTTAAAATCCAAGACCATTGAAGCCCGAGTTAGGAATCTGGTATCCTACAAATAGGCAAAGATAAATATATCAGAGCTCAAAAAATATCTCATAATGAAACTGACTAAAATGTAATAGTAAGTAAATACTCAACAAGGTAATAACACTTTCTAAACAAGTGTCTCAAAGCAGGAAAATCTCTGCCATCTATCAAACTGTGGGATGATATGAGGAGGGGGTCAGAACTATAGTTCTGGTGAATGGACAAATTATACACTTCTAAGGATAATTTTATATATATCATTCTATTTTCATTTTCTGTTGTATTAGGTTTGTTGGGTTTATAATACTCTCGCCTCTGTACGTGAATCGTACTCATCTACTCCCTAGTAGATTAAGACCTAATAACCAATATACACATGTAGCTAAATGCCCAAAGATCGAATCAGTCCTAAGTACTACCCATAGTACCTTCCATATACTCCTCGAAAAGGACTCCATCATCTCGCTACTAGAGCATACTATAACTATAACTATAAAGGACAGTTTCGTAGGGCCTACAATATAAATGTTCCATCGTCTACTATGAAAACGTGAAACTGCATCCGCATTAGCTTATACTAGTGCTCGGACATCCACAATGTACCACCCAGTGTGTACATTAAGGGCTACATGTATTCATTCTGTCTACTCCCTGAGCTCCGCCAACAAGGTCTACATTGTATAGAACCCAGTTGGGGATTTTCTATATCTGTAAAGGTCCGCTTCGTAAGGCCTACAATACAGATATGCTACTTGGTCTATCTCTTTTCTCATCATGGAAATGGCCTCACGCATCCCTCCTCAACTAATCGAAAGACCTTTCCAAAGCTAAGGGGCTGTGCCCTATTGTAAACAGTCTAAACATCCAACTGGCTGTGCCCCTCATCCAATGTCTCGATAGTGAAATAATCATTGGCCTGTTGGTTTAACTCTAATATTTCTCGAACTCGACTGATGATGGTTGATCTCCGCTTGCGACTATCCTTTTGGGTCCTTCCCACTATAACCTACTCGCAAACTAGAGTATGGTGTCATACGAATACCCTGCCCCATAATAAACCTTTCGGCTACCTTCAAAGGTCTGCTTCGTTAGGCTTGCAATGCAAAATCAGTCATGGCATACTCTCTTGATGGGACACTTACAGACCTACCTCCGGCGGTGCAGCTTCGTTAGACCTACCGTAAAGGGCCATCCTAGAGTATCCTGACGACCCGTTGAAGTCTCGCACTTCCTTCTAGCCCAAACTAACTAAGTTGGACGTGCTCTTTCTGTACTAAAAATCTACAATGAAATGCTTCGTTAGGCTCTTCATCTAGATTATTTTTGGGCTACTCCAAATGCACCTTACCATTTTATTAGACCCTACATATATTGTTTTATTATGCGTTTAGTTTAGTTTACTTTTCTTATTTGTTTGCTACTTATTTACGCTAATCAGCAAGCCCAGCCCGACCCATGTATGAGACCATCAGTCCTAGACCTGAAAGGAAATGCTGCTGGTCCAGGCCACTTCTATTATTTTGCTTATTAACTTAATCCAAGATCTAAGTTTGGTAGAATAAGCCTCTTCTATTTCTTTCTTTTTGATTATAACCTACATGTTCCAGTTATACTTGCAATTGTCACTTTTATATTCCTTTTTTCTTTTATAACCTACATGTTATAAATGTAATTGCAAGTGTCTCTTTTCTATTCTAGCCTGTCCTATTTTATTATGATACAAAATTTTCTTTAATTCCCTTATATTATATAACAATCTTAATTTGGGACTACGTCCAACTGTCATAAGTTACTTATCATAATAACTGCTTTACTTTTTACTCTACTATTTGCGCAATAAATGCAGATCTAGTCACAATTTCTGTTTATTGTTTCTAGTCTTGTCAAATAATTCTTCTTTATTTTCTTTAACACTTCACATTATTCTCTTTTATTCTATAAAGTAGTTCTATTCTATTTGGTTGGTTACAAAAACTACGCTAAAATCCATTTTCATATTTTAATACTACATAATGCTATAAATAATAACTCATAACTGAAAGATATTTTTTTATTGTTCCTTTAATTACTGGGTAATGCAAAATACAGTAATGTCTCTATTTTACACTAATTCCATTTATTTTCTTTTACTCTTGCAATTATATTTATCTTTATTCTTACAATATTAAAATATGAAGATGTATTCCCTTTTCTAAACCAACCTACCAATCTATCACTAACTTCCAAATCAAGTTATTAGAATTTCCTATTTTTAATTCATTTCTCTTGTTTTAACACAATTTACTATAAATTTCTCATTTTTAGGCTTATTCCTTTCTCTACAACTTCTAAGCCTAATATTACTTATTTCTAATTGGATTCCTTTCTTTTTCCGTATAAATTACATTTAAATATAAGTAAACTTCTCTTATAAAATTTACAGTTTCAACACAACTAACTAGTAGCACTATTACTGAAATAAATGCCGAATTAAATATTTAACGGGAATCTATCGATATTATACATCATAAACATAAAAGAGATATAATGTAAATCTACTCAACTGTCGTCCTTAGCTTTAATCCATGGCCTTTCTAGATCCACTTCTGCAGCATCGAATCTTTTTATTAAAATGATATTCTCCCTAGAAACATTTTCTATTTAGGGTTCAGCCTCAGGCAATGAACCCAATTGGGAGAAAATCTTATTATGAGAAAATAGATAGGCCTAGGGTTCTATTTATAGTGAATCTTAAGGATCTCAAGCCATTAGATTTTAGGATTGAATTTGGTGCAACCACGTCTTAGGCTTGCTGCGAATCGTTGGATCCTAAAAACAACGCTCGAGATCGCATGAAAATCAAATTATAAAACGTTAACTTTTAATCGTTGCCTATTCATTCTAATTAATTTTCATCAACTGCAAATTTAATTTCCTTTATAACACATGTTTATTTTGAAATTCAAACGTTGCCAATTAATGTAAATTAATTTCCTTTAATTGCTTATTTGATTGACATTGTCTACTAATGTTAATTAATTACCTCAAAATGCTGATGTCAATTAATTTCCTTTATGGCGCGCGTCTATTTTGAAGATCAAACGCGTGTTACTTCTGAAATTTATATGCGCATATATTTATAAACAAATATATTGGCGCACATTTACACGTATAATTATTTTCGATAAGGAACATCGAACATCAATAACTTTTTTATACGAAGTCCGTTCGAGGCATATTATTTATTTAAATTAATCAGAAAATTGCCATGAACATAATGGTATAAGTTTCGAGGCCATATTCTAGCAGTTTCAAAATGCTTATTTTCACTGTTTATAATTATTTTGGTTATTTAATTATCTAAAAATGCGAGGTGTTACAGCTAGTTGAGACGGAAGCAATGGATAGAGTCGGTGTATGGCATGTTAGTGAACAATGTGCATGAGATACATGGAGGCGCGGATGTGAAATTGTAGAGGGAGGCACTATTCATGTTGGTATTGGTCATGTTTTTTTCGTAGTGGGTTGGGCTTGCTTGGATTTGGTGAGAAAATTGTATAATTTGTTTGCTTAATTTACATTAGTTAAGTTCTTGAAATATCAAATGTCATATCTCATTCGTTTTAAATCCAATTAACTCGTAAATTTTAAGGTTAGACATGTATTGACAACTACAATATTATAGTATGTTGGTAGTTTTAATGAAGCATGGAATATTGATAAAGTAATAGTGAATGAATAATAATGTGGTTAAATTAAGTGTACTTAGCTAATATTATTTATTTGGCCAAATAAAATATTGTTCTACTATAATAAATTGAATCAATTATTTTGGACATCTATTGAGCAAAATAAAACATCACTCTGCTATAATTTAATTGAATACATTACTGACAATATCTATTTAGTGGAATAAATCTCCATTCTGCTATTATATTAATTTGGATATGTATTCATATGCCAATTAATTAATATGTGGATTAATCAGATAAGTGAAGGATTAGCTAGTACCTGTAAACTATTGATTTTATTTACATATATGCTTGCTTATATAAATACCAGTGATATTAATTGGAAGGTGAATTGAAAATAAATGATATCTCATTTAAGCCTAATATTGGTCGCTAAATTATTTTTTAAAATTGAAAAGTTATAAATTTGAATTAACTTAAATTTTATAAGAATTGAAGTTAAAGTTAGTTATTTATTTTATTAATGATGTTTAAGCTAACTAATTATTTTATGGATGATGTTAAATTTAATTAATTATTTACTAATGATGTTTTAAAGTTAATTAATTATTTTATTGATGATATTTTAAAGTTAATTAATTACTTTATTTATGATGTTTTAAAGTTAATGAATTATTTATTTATGATGTGTAAAAGTAATAAATTAATTTAATAAAGGTGTTTATAAATAATAAGTTATTTTATATAAGGAATTTTACTTAATAAATGATCTTGTGTAATAGAGATTTATAAATGATATTTTGTAAGAGAGATTTATATATGGTATTTTATAAATAAGTAAGAGATTTATAAATGGTAATTTATAAATAAAAGAATGGATTTATAAGCAGTATTCTAAAAAATAACGAAGGTTGTGTTAAATATATAATATTTATAAGAATGGCTATTGGATTTATAAAGGATTTTATATAGAATTTTTATAAAGGAGTTTATAAAGGGAGATTTATAAATAAAAAAGAGTTTTATAAATGGAAAAGAGTTTTACAAACAGAAAGGAGTTTTATAAATAATTTTAGAGATTTATAAAAGGCGTTTTATAAATTAGTTTGATGATTTATAAAAGGACTTGTAAATATGAAATGGGTTTATATAAAGAGAATTTTATAACAGGAATGAGATTTGACGTTGATAAATAATCCTTCTTAATTATGGTGGTATGGAAGCATTCTTTCCATACTTAACACTAAAGGAAAAGTGGTTTGGATTTACATTAAATAATGTTTTAAATGACATTTATTTGACCCATTCAATATGATTTTCAAAATTTTGAAATCTTCCACAAAGAATCGTGAACATATTTATGCCATTGTTACGAATAATGGAAATGTTTTCTTAGTATTTAAAGCGAATCGGTTCGAGACTGACTTGAGACGATGTAATCGAAGATGGAACTCTTTGAAATGCATGGGCTATTTGCTGCTAATCCTTAGGAGGATTCCAAAATAGATGTAGTAGAAGTAGTGCCTTTGGTTTGTTCATATCCTATACAACTTATATGGATGAATGTTGACATTACATTGTTCCCTAAAAGATAGTGTTAGCATTCCAATTGAAAATTGCTAAGAGAGGAAGTCCTCACTAGCCTCACAACTCAGTAATGACAAAAACAAGAATATGCAGTAGAGCTATATGGTTTACTATCATTAGGAGCATCAATCCTCGATCTTGATTTGATATTAATGGATTTTGGTATGTGTGTGCACAGAAAGAGTGAGGCTAGGGCCTGATGCATCTATTTCTAGACTTGGTACCCTGTGGATGATGTAATCTGGTATGGCATGTTAAAGGGGGCAGCCGGCTTTATGTTGGCAGGGATCGAAAGGTTTTCAACCTCGATACATTTTTTAGAGATGTACTGTGGCAGGACATACCCTAGTAGTCTTGTCATTGATGGAATCAATTCTCCAATACGTGCCTTACGAACTTAGTTGTCTTAACTACTAGAATGTGATACGCAAGCATTTTAGCTATATTATATATTTGTTATAACCATAGACATTATTACAATACCATAAGATTTTCAATTTAAAATGGTTTGGTCATTATAGGGTAAAAACCCGTCCTTGTTTATATGCGGCATGGTCTTAAGAGATACCTTTATTTTTAAAAGGTTCTTATAATATTAAAAATTCATTTGATTGTGTTTCTCATGCTGGTTTACTAGATTGATCCGGGCGTTATTTTCTTATAATGCTCAGGTTAGCATGAACATACTTCTATATTTAGTTGTGGATGCTTTGGAGCTATAGGAGGCGAACTGGATGCCTCCACGGTTTATTTACATATCTTTATTTCACTGCATTTGTTATGTTGTATGTATCAGCATATACTACAGTTCTTTTTTGTAAAGATCATTGGTATATTATAGATTACTCGTCATATTGTAGGATTCTGTTCCGTCTTTTCTTTTTTCACCCTAACAATCTGTATTTTGAACCCTCGAATGCTCAACATGTGAGTACCATGGATATATTAGTATCAACTTTTGATGGTAGAAAGGTGGATCATCACATGCCTCCTCCTATCATTGTTGCAAAATTTATCTTTCCTTGTTTTTGATCCAAACCTTTCAATAATTTACTTACTTGCATCGAGAAGTTCCTGGAACTCTTCTCGATGTTTAATTATTTGTGTTTATTCCTTAAATTTTGATTTTGATCCTGTTTATACCCATTCTTTCAAGTCCGGATTTTTGTTCTAATTATATTCCCTTTTTCATGTATGGATGTTATTCCTTTGAGGTAAACCCATTTCGTGTTTAGCAGCATGGTCTCATAGATTATTATATGTTCACATATTTCTTAAGTTTTCTCATGCCGGTTTTCGAGACTGGTCTGGGTGTTATTTTATTATAATGCTTGGACCAAACTTAGTTTTTCTAAGTTGCCATTGGTGGGATAAGGAGCTCATGAAGTAAAGCTGGATGTTCATCTATTGTAGTATTTTTTTTGCTGTGTTATTATATACATACCCATCAACAATTATAAGGTCAGGAAGTTGTAGCTGTCCAGACTGATGAGGTTTATTTTTAACTCTGATATACCATGTATTTTAGAGTAACAGCTTTTATTGTAACGCCTTGCGTTAAATTACAATTATATATGCAAATAATTTAATTAAGTTACATATGTTTAAAATTTTAAAACGAAGAAATCTTTGTAAATGGGGAAACTAACTAATATTATTAAGAATATATATATATATATATATCTGTGTGTGTGTGTGTGTGTGTGTGTGTGTGTGTGTGTGTGTGTAAAAATATATCAGTGAGAGAAATTATATATAGTCAATTAATAGGGAAGATTAATTTACGGTGTTTGTTTAAAAGGGAAATTAATATTCAATTAATTAGTAGAGGTGATTAATTGACAGAAACTGACAAGCAAGGGAACATATATTGTAGAAATTAATTAATTTGATTAGATACATATATGTTAGTGCAAGAGAATAAAATGGAGGAAGAGTAATTTATGCAAGTAATCAATTGTCAATTAATAAACATGGAGACTTATGGTAACATATATAATTAAGATTGTGATTCAAAATTCAGTTGTAGAATATATGCATGCAATAATTATGGGAATAAAATAAATTAATATGCATTTATGCGTCGAATTAATATGGCATTGATTGGCGTATTAATTTTGGTAAGAAATCTATTAATTGGGTAGTAAATTAGTTCTAGGTGTATATGAAATCTATTAGTTGGGTGATAATAGGGGAATCTTATTTAAAAGAAACGTCATATTTAAAAACAAATGTTTCCATAGATTGCGAGAGAGAAGGGAAAAGTGATTATTGAAAAGATTATTGGAGAATAAATTTGAAATAAAAACAAACGAAGTGAAGAAAACATATTAATTTAATGTCCATAGACTGAGTGTACGCTTTAGATTTTAGGCTTTTATATCTAATGGTTAGCACTGATTTGAACCACTATAAATATAAGTGCAGAGCCTCATTTTTATTCTCATTATTTTTCTCTTGCCTACAGAAGCTCTGCCATTTTTCTATCTCTTCTACATTTTTTTAATAACAAAATCTTAGACCTAATTCACACGAATTTAGATCAAAATAGAAAGAGAATAGAATTAATTAGGGAATTAGGAATTGGTTCAAATCAAAAGGCTAAGTCAAAGGTAAAACCGTAGATCTGAGTTTTATTTGCAATTTCTAATCCAAATCTCTTCCTTTTCTCTTTTAAATATTATAGATCTGTAAATATATCATTTGTAATTCAAAATAGAGATTACAAGGGAGGTAAATATAGATGTTAGGGACAGATCCAAAATAAGAACAGGTAGATTTGGAAAGCTAGCAATGTGAGTGGATTTAGTTATATCTTTTACATTTATGATATACTATCGTTAAATTCTCGTTAAATAATTTTATTCAGTATTTCAGTAATTAATTCTGTTAATTAGTTATGCCGAACTATAAGAAATTTACAGTTATTTACATCTAATTTGAAGTTACAATTTAGCCTAAATGCTAGTTTCTTTTTATTCTCTTTGTACAAGAATAATATAGTTAAAAATAAAATTTGTGATTATGGATTAAAATGGAAAAATACTAGATTAGATGTAAAAGAAAAGTTGGAATAAAGCTAGAAAAATGGAATTCTACAATAAATTACGCTAAAATGAGAATAATAAATTAATCTAACAACTTGATTTAGAACTAAGTAATAGATTAATTGGTTGGTTTAGAAAATAGGATATATTCCTATAATTTAAGATTTAAAAGATAACAATAAACGTAACTGCAAGAATAAAGAAAAAAAGGGAACTAGCGTAAAATAGAGAAACCACTGTATTTTATACTATTCCATAATAATGAAAGAAATACCTTGCAGTTATGAATTATTGTTTATAGTATTAGTTAGTATCAAAATATGGAAATTTTTATAGAATAAAGAAAAAAAGAAGCCATTGGAGAGAGAGACAAAAGATATATTATTCACTTCTGAGAATAGATATCTATTTACATTACATGGCCTACTTTATATTAAGGCTTCAGAAGTAAGAACTGAACTTATCCCACGATGTGGGACTAAATAAAACAATGTACAAGCATATTCACTTCATAATATACATATATTATAACACTCCCCCTTGAATATGCGTCTTCAAAATCTTGAATGCTCGGATAATTTGGAAATTTCCGTTTCGAAACGTGTATGATGATTGCTCCCCCTCATTATTATCTTGCTTGCATTTATCGATTCAATCGATATAGATATTGTCTGTTGCCTCATTAAAAACCTCTATTAGAAAAGCCCAGTGGGAAAAAACCTTAAATGAGGAAAAGTGTGCAACTTGTGAAATCATAAATATCATACTAAAATGATATTCCTTATAAGAGTTTGATACTTCAGGATCAAAATAATGCCTCATTAAGAAAAACCCAATGGGAAAAATCTTAGTGAAGGAAAAAGAGTACAATGACATATTTTATTTTCTTATTTCTTTAAATAAAGCTTGATACTTTTGGATCAAACTAATGCCTCAATAAACCTTACTAAGTAAAACCCTATGGGAAAAATCTTAGTGAAGGAAAAAGAGTACAATATAGTATGTCATATTTCAATAATTTACTGCATCAGATAGAGTTTGATACTTCCAGATCAATTTAATATTTAAGTAAAAACCTTACAAAGGAAAACCCGATGGGAAAAACCTTAGTCAAGGATAAAAATATAATTTAACTTAAATAACATATTTGAGATGTTATTTCTTGAAAAGACGTTTGATTCTTTTAGATCAAGATAATGCCTCATTAAAACCTTAATAAGAAAAACCCAGTGGGAAAAATCTTAAATAAGGAAAAAGACTACATTATAGCTTATTTCAAATGTTACTAGGGAGTTGATACTTCTGGATCAAGGTAATGCCTCATTAAAACCTTACTAATAAAAACCCAGTGGGAAAAATCTTAGTTAAGGAAAAAGAGTGCATTATAAAATACTTATGAATGCTCCCCCTGATTTAAAATTTTCCTCTAAATTCATATTCGTCTTTCGATAACTCAAATTGGTTATAGATACTTCTGGATCCATAAATATGTATCTCATTAATAATACAATTTATTAATAGTTTCCTTCGATACAATCAAATTTTCTAAGAATGTTTCTTCCAAATTTGGTTTGCATTTTATGCATTTTGTATGCTACTTTTATGAAAAACACTTCATGTGCTTTCATTTTTTTTGTGTGCTTCAAATTAGTTTTGCGCATTGCAACTATACATCTTTTATGAATATTAAAAATTTCATTACAACATTACTAGAAAGCAGGAAGTAATCTACTCATCTTGAAGTATATCAAGATTTTCATTACAACAATACTTAGAAGTAATTTATAATCTACACTTCATGTCTTTTGCATTCTTTATAACTACAAAAGTTATATATATTCTTCATAAATTTGTAATACTTTAATAAGTATTTGCACATCGCAACTATCATCGTATAGCACTATAAAAGAATTGCCTATAAAATATTGTCAAATGTGATAATAAATTATCCAAAATTCAATCGTCTATTGTCATGGACCCGTAGCTCCATTAGACAAATAATGATATGTAACCTTTTACTTTTTAGAACTTACGATGAATCAAATATTATATGCACAACTATTCTTGAAGAAATATCTTTAGATATGCTCCTGAAGAGATAATCTATAAGTCGTATCATAATTTTCACTAAAGCTATATAAATACGGTCTTGAACAAATCGGTATGGGAAACCATTATAATTTCTTATTTTAATAACATTTCAAGGGTCTAGAAGATACTCTTATTTATGTTGTAAATATATCTATTTTACTGAACTCTCTCTAGGAGATGTTTATATATAATTATAAGTTAGTATATATTTTCTAATAAATAATCATAATTAATGTTCAATAGTAATATTAGAGATATAATCAAGGAATAATGATTTTTTTTAGCAATAACAATAATTTATCCAAAAAAAAGAATAATGGTATTCTATACCAATGTTACACTCCAGAAGTAGTGGTTTTATCTCTTGCATCTTACTTTCAGTTGGTGAATCTAATTTTTTCACTGTATTTAAAGTTTGATATGCCATTTTAAAAGCAATTACAACAAAAATCTCCAGCATGGATATTTTATGCTACCGTAAAAGTAGTAATTATGTAATATGTATAAAATAAACAGTGTATATTGATATGGCATTCAAATAGTGCATATATATATATTTCTAGAAGAGAAAGTTCACTCCAGAAGTGGTGATACTAATATATCTCTAGAAGAGATTTATAAATTTGAAAATGATAACATATCTCTAGAAGAGATTTATTTATATATTTGGTAATTTTATTAAACCAAATAAGTGTACATAAATTTGATTATAAAGGATCCTAATTTAGCTTAGATTAGATCCTAAAAGTTTGAGAGCTAAGAGGAAATCTGTATCTGTAACATTCCAAGTATCTAGACGATACTTTTATTATTTTTGCTGTATTTTTTTTTACAGAACTCTCAATAGAGATGTGTAGAAATGTCTATATGCAATTAAAAATTACTCCTTGATAAGTAATCATAATTAGTGTTCAAAACTGATATTTGAGATATAATTGAGGAATAAAACTTAACAACTTGAAGTTGTGTGTATATTTTGTTCGAACCAGAAGTTCGATATGGTTTCAAACCAAATGTTTTGAACATTATCATGCGGTTTTGACAGGTTTGCATTGACATTGATTTATAAATAGAAAGTAATAGTTTTGATCCTTGTAATAGTTTGTTCCAAAAATCACTAATTCAAATGAGAAAGAATATGAAAATTTTATAATATACATGTGATACGTGGATGCACGTATACATCCATATATGTAAATGTTTAGCTAACAACCTGAAGTTTGTTATAAGCTATTATTTAGTGATTATGCATATATATTATTTAGTGATTTAAAATTCAATCAACATAAATGCTGGATGACCTGAAGTCATGTATGTATTCAAATGATCTACACAATAAGTAAATTCCTCCAATAGCTTAGATCAATGAATGAGAACAAACTCTAATAATCAATATCAATTGAATGCATCTTATCAATGAATAAAAGAATTATCCTCCTATTATTAATATGTATGGTGTATTTGCTAGTAGCAATGTCATAATGGATCAAAATGAGAATCCAAAGATGATTATATTTAATGTGACAATGTTTGTCAACATTGAGGGGGAGGATAAAGGGATACAAGCTCATTTTGATCATCAATGTTAAATATTTGTTAAAATATACAATGATAAAAAATATTAAGTAACTTGAATAAATTATCTGTAATATCCCCAGTAGACTTTCTCCAATATAGATTTGAATCCATGAAGGATCAAAATTTGTAAACCACATTTGAAATATGGTTCAAAAGTCAGTTCAAAATATTTTTGGAGTAAGTAATAAAGATGCCAAATAAAGGAGGCGAGTGTTCTTGAAGAAACACTTAAGGATGCTCTGAAAGAGATCCATGACATGATTCTCAAATAACCCTAGAAGTGGGTTAGGTACCTAAAACACGATAATTAAAGAGATCTCAATAAATCATGTCTAGAACCGACAAGAAATAATCATCGATGATAAATTTATAAATAATAAAGCGCTTATGTTTATAAATGGATTGAAGATCCTGGATTAGAGAAAAACATGATTGGCCATCATGAGATTCTCTTAAATAAGAAATGTGAACTTGTAGTTTGCAACACACACACACATATATATAATAGAAAAACACACTGAAATTACTGAAGCACATGTAGTGCTACATCGTGCTGATAACGTGTTATAGAATAAAGAAAAATAGAAGCCATTGGAGAGAGAGACAAAAGATATATTATTCACTTCTGAGAATAGATATCTATTTACATTACATGGCCTACTTTATATAAAGGCTTCAGAAGTAAGGACTGAACTTATCCCACGATGTTGGACTAAACAAAACAATGTACAAGCATATTCACTTCATAATATACATATATTATAACAAAAATGGATTTTTAGTATATTTTTCATACCCAACCAAATAAAATAGAATTACTTCCTAGAATAGAAGAAAATAAAGTAAAGTATGAAAGGAATCAAGTAAATTATTAGAAAAGAATATGAAGCTATAAACGATAATGAACCTAGATCTGCATTTACTCGTAGACTATACAATAAGACAATTATTATGATAAGTGAATTATATAATATAAGAAAATTAAAGAGAATTCTATATCATTTTAAAGAAGACAGCCTAGAACAGAAGAGAGACACTGGTAATCATATACATATTATAAAAGAAGATAAAAGTGGCAATTACAAGTAAAATTATAGCATAGGTTATAATTAAAGTAGAAAGAAAGAAAAGACTTATTTAAGATTTAAATTAAGTTAATAAGCAAATAGAACGGAGATAATAGAAGATGCTTATTTAATAAACTTAAGACTTAAATTGAGTTAAATAAGCAAGGTAATAGAAGTGGCAGTACCAACAACATTCCCTATTAGATCAATTATGGTCTCACAATAGCCAAAAGTGAGATGAGGGCAAGAATATGCTAATTAAGGTAAATAAGTAGCCAACAGAATAAGAAAAGTAAACTAAACGCAAATTAAAGGATTAGAATTAGGGTCTAATAAAAGAGTGAGATGCATTTCGAGTAGCCCAAAGGATGAAGAGCCTAACGAAGTAGTTCATCATAGATTTCAGTAAAGAAGAAGCATGTCCAACTTTGTTATTTTGGCTAGAAGGAAGTAAGAGACTTCAACGGGATGTAAGGATACTCTAGGATGTCCCTCTGGGTAGGCCTAAAGAAGCTACATCCCCGAAGGCTGGTCTGTAGATGTTCCATCAAGAGAGTATGCCTTGACTGCTTTTTGCATGGCAGGACCATTGTAGGTAGTCAGAAGGGGTTGGTGTTCGGAGTAGAATATTCGTATGTCCCAGTACTTGCAAGTAAGTTTAGTGGGAAAGACCCAAAAGGATAGTCGTATGCGGATATCAGCCACCATCAAAACCAAGAGCGAGTTCGAAAAAGACTAGAGTTAAAACCAAAAGTCAAATGATCTTTCACTATCGAGACATTGGATGAGGGGCGCCGCCAATTAGATGTTAGATTGTTCGCAGTAGGGGACGACCACTTAACTCTTTAGAGGTCTTTCGATTAGTTGAGGGGTGGCTGCATGGGGCCATATCCACGATGAGAAAAGAGACAGACCAACTAGAATATTTGTATTATAGGCCTAATGAACCTGTCCTTTACAGATATAGAAAATCCACGACCGAGTTTCGTACAAGGTAGAATTTGTTGGCGGGATTCAGAGAGTAGACATAACGATTACGTATAGTCCTCATTGTACACATTGGGTGGTACGTTACTGATGTCTGAGCATTAGTATAGGCTAGTCGGACGCAGTTTTACGTTTTCATAGTAGACGACAGAACATCTGTATTGTAGGCCTCACGAAGCTATCCTTTATAGTTGTAGTCATAGAATGCCATAGGAGCAAGACGATGAATTCCTTTGCGAGGAGGATACAGAAGGTACTATGGGCAGTACCTAGGACTAATATGGTCATTGGGCATATAGCTACACACACACATCAGTTATTAGGTTTTAGTCTACTAAGGAGTATATGGGTACGATTCATGCATAGAGGCAAGAGTATGATAAACCTAGTGAACCTAGTATAACAGTAAATGGAAATAAAATGGTATATGTAGAATTAAGCTTAAAAGTGTATTTATCCATTCACCGAAACTTTATTTCTGACCCCTTCCTCATAACATCCTACAGCTTAGGTAGATGGCAGAGACTTCCCAGCTTTAAGACACTTGTTTAGAAAGTGTTATTATATTGGTGAGTACTTACTATTATATTTTAGTCAATTCCGCTGTGAGATATTTAATTGAGCTCTGGTAAATTTGTCTTTGTCTATTTGCAGGATACCAGATTCCTAACTCGGGTTTCAGTGGGCTTGGTTTTAGCATTTTTGCAAAAAATCTGGACCCATTGGAATTCAGGTTGTTACATATACTATCTTTGTAATTTTATATGTCATCGTTCCGTTGTGAGATTCTATTTTCCCTGTTCCTTTTCTTTTTATCCTAACAATCTGCCTTTCAGGCACTTGGATGCTCGATATTTAAATACCGTGGATGTATTAAGTGCGACTTTCGAGGGTTAGAATGGCGGGTCATTACATATAGCATAGGGATTCTTGACAATAGACGTGAGTTACAGAGACAACTCACTAAAATGATGCAAGAAGAATGAATTTTCTCAACCACAGACCTCACCGCTATGGCCATACAACCCTCAACTTCCACATCATCAACACCTAATAGCTGCTTCATGACTCCAAGCTGAACATCCATCACGCCTAAGACATTACGCTTCACCATCACTAGCACTAGGTCATGCCACAACAGCTCCATGTCACGCCAGAGGTTGTAGGCACTCTGACGTTGCTTGGCTAAGATCATCACGACCGTTCAATATTATCACACTACTACAGCTACCTACAACATCGCAATTTCCATTTACACATTGCAGCAAAAACATCCCTCCCTTCTATCGTGCCTCGGCCTCCTGAGTTGAGCTTCTCTTCATTTGTTGCACATGCGCACACTTTTGCATCAATGATTTCTGGTTGCGATTTATTCTCTTTTCTTTTTTGTACTCTTTTATGCGCGATATTTTATTTCTCAAGTTTCTTTTTGACTAAAGGAATTTAGGGTCGGAAAATGATGAAGGGGGTTTGGTTTGGGTTAATAGAATGTAGTAAGGAGAATTCTTGAACAAAGAGGAAAGATAGTGGCTTTCCCCTTGATTTAGTTTGGGCCCATAAACTCTAATTCAATCTAGTTTTAATTTCTCATTTCTTTTCTTTTTAAAATTTCTTTTAATTTATTGGTTAAATTTTAATTTGAAATAACATTATACGTACAAAAATATTTTATATCCAATTAAAACAATTTATTCAATTTCAATATATTATTCGAAAGAAATTTATTGATATGATTCAATTTATTGAATCAAAATCTTATATTTAATACAATTTAATTAACTAATTTTTTTAAATAATAATTATCAAAATTTGAATTTAAATAATTTTATTTTCAGTTAAATTTATTTATTTATACGACGTAGAAAGAAGGGTTGCATACGAAAATAGAGTAATCCATAGAGGCGTCTCTATTGTATGGTTCTACTGCTAGACCACCTAACTATACATCAACTAACATCTTTAGTAGTAGTTATTAGTATTATTCCTATCTAAATATACACTCAATGCCCGGTCCGTTCAATGAACTACTACTCGATGGTTTTTTCCACCTATGCAATGGTACTCTTAATCGAATATACATCCAATGCCCCACCCGTTCGTTGGATCAGCGTCTAATAGTTCTTGCCATCTTGCATTGGTGTACTAAGTTGAGTATGTATTTAATGCGTGACCTAATCATTGGATTATTGTCCAACTTTTCTTTCCGTTTATGCATTCGTACATCTCCCTTCTAATCCACTTCCTAAGATCTATACCGTTACACAAGTAGCTATCAAGGGCTTATCCACCCCTCACTAGTACTCTACTGATCCTTTTTTTGATGAACGTCTTCGTCCACTCCTTCCACCTTCCACTAATCTATGGCTAGGACTAGCTACAAACAATATGAACTTCTAATTGGGATATAGTCGAACGCCACGTCAAGTTTGCATTCCAAATCTATTAAGCTAGACCTACAACTTTACCCAAATGAGGTACGTTTCTAGCTTGCTATCCAACTCCATTGAGTTGGGCGCACTCTCAGATAACTAAAAGTAAGAATAAGTTTCCTCGTTCCTTCCTACTTCACATGTTCCAAATTCTACAATAATTCAGGCATCAAAAAATACGATTAAGTCTCCAGCTATAAAAATAATAATATTCTTTAGGTTTTTAGACGTCCAGCTACACTTCTCATATTTCTAAACCTAATATTCAAATGTCAGAAAATGGGTTCAAACATTTGATCAAAGTCAGATCATAACCTAAGACTCCCGAGTTTGATTTCCTGAAATCCAGACGTCTAAATGTAATTTTCGGATCTTTGGTTGCTTTTTTAGACGTTTGGTTTATTATCCAAGTTTTAAAGATTTACTTACTTTGCTATTTTGAACGTCTTCTTTGTAGGTTTGAATATAGATTTCAGATTTTATCTTGATACAATTTCAGCTATGATTTCTACTTTGTATTGTCCTACTTCAGGTAATTTATTCCAACATTTATCAATGGTTTTTCATTCAATTATATGTATAATATTTAAGATATTTTATGCACATTTAATTCAATTTCCTATTCTACCTATCTAAGATCATTTCAGATTATCATATTGATCAAATCCATTAAAATTATCTATCGTTTATCAAAATTAACCCTATATGTTTTACAATTTAGATCTATTGGATTAGAGGTAGTATTATTTTTACTTATCAATTCAATAATTAGTTCTATTATTTTTTAAGATCTCCCAAATTATTTTAGTTCATAAATTTAGAAGAAAAAGATAGATTCATGACAAAAAATCACATTTTTGTTACCAAGAAGGTATATAAGTGAAAATCACTTTCCGAAGTGAATAATTATATCCTTATTCATATTTTACTTACCTTTACGTAAATAGGAAATAAACTTCCTTTTCTTTTTGTTTAAAGAAAGTAACATCTATATTCTCTCTATTAATGTCATTAATTACCATTTACTATAATTCAAATTAATTAATATCATTTATTGATATTTTGCACCTTTATTATTATTTAATATTGCATAAAATCATGTTTTTATATATAAAGGCGTGTGTGTTTATACGTATATGTATGCATTTACTTACATTAGTTAAAAACCTTGTTCTTCACCAACAGGTAATGAAATAAATCATTAATTGATTGGTATTAATGTTTTCAAGTTCAAATCGATTTTACCCTTTATTCTTTAGGGGTTTTAGACCAAAGGTCCCTACTCTCAAAGCTCATGTACAAGAAATCCCTACTCATAAACCCATGTAAATTAGGTCCCTATTTTGATATTTTTTACCAAAATGCCCCTTCCAGAAAATTGGTCCAACAACGAAATCAGGGGCAAAAGTAACATAAATTAGCCAAAAAATTAAAAATAGGGACCTAATTTTCATAACTTTTTTGGGAGGGACTTTTCTTCCATCATCTTTCAGTTCTAGGGACTAAGCAGTCATTCCTTGTATTCTATATTAATAATGAGATAGCGTACTTATCTTTCCTTTAAAATAACTCTTTACTTACATGCGTATTCACTTTTTAAACATATAACATTAGATGCACACTTTTCTTTTTAAACATACCGTTACACTCTCTTTCTAACATATGTAACAAATATTTCATTAATTAAAGTAATAAGTTCTATTAACATGGTAATTAATGTTTTCTCTCTTTGCATGTAAATATCTTCTTCCTTTTCTTTTATGTATATTTACATAATTGTACTCTTTTTAAACCAATTTATACATATTCAATTAATCATTTAATAAAAAAGTTTTTATTTACTCTTATAATAAATTCTTATACTTTCAAAAATAGGTGTAAATCCCCAAACGCGCATTATGGTAGATATTCCATATTCTTCAAGCGATATCCTTTATTGATATTTTATATATGAATTTGGGCTAGAAAAATCTAACAACATAATGGAAAGTCGTATTTCCCAAATTCCTTCATTTTTAAAAATTATTTATAATATTATTGTAAAAAATTATTATTTTACCATATTAATATTTTATTTGTTATTGAAATTTCTAGAGTATTATAGCTTGATAATTACTTTCTTTTATTATATTTATTATAAGGTTTGGATAATTATATAAAAAAAAATATAACATTGGTTATGGCTATAGTACAATAATGATTTAAGACATATTACATTTTACCTTGGGGATGTATTTATAATAAATTTAACTAGTTTCCTTTTAAATCTTAGCTACAATACAAAGATTGGCTATAAATAACACTTAGAATCATTGATGAAATAGGCACTCAATCCATGAATGCCATGAATGGAAAGTTTAAGATGCATAATTTAACAAATATAACAATTTATCATAGGTTAAGAACATTATATCCCATCATGAAAGGATAAAATATGATAATAATATGCGGACGCACATGCACAAATAGCTTTGTCTGTGTGTATATGTAGATAGACACACACATATGTATATATATATGAGTACGTAATGCACAACGAGTAACATATATGAGATATACTTGCAAACATAGATAAATACATCTAAAAGTAACATTACATCATATCTTGAATAACGTAATGGTCTAATACATATATTATAGTTTGAAATTTAACAAAATACCAGAAACCGGATATACAATGACACAGCGATAATGTCAACTTTATTGGGCTACTTCGGACTAGTCTTGCTTCAAATTAACAAAAATCGTATTATCCTAAGTCAACCTACTCAAATGACATACAAAAAAATGGATATATAAAGGGTCAACACGAGTTCAGTGGGAGTAAATATCACTAACTTGTATGATCTTACAATGCTAATAAATCATGGAGGATACACCTAGATTACATATATATCACCTTGTATTTTCTCCTATATTGAATATTCTATACTAAGGCTAAACTAATAACAACGACGGTAGGTGGTTTAGGACATTAAAAACTAACATGTTATGTAAGTGATTGGGTGCCCCCAACATAGCAAAGACTAACAAAGAAGGTCATAATACCAACTACCATGATGCACTTTCAAGGCATTCACACTACTACCCACAAATGTGTCATCATCTAGTCGATACCCATTATATCTTACTATTTTCCCTTAGAAATTAATGGAGGATGAGGTGAACAAGTGATAATCGTTTGTCAACTCCTAGTAGAATCCAACATAAAGTCGCATTAAGTAGATAGACATCCCTAATTCTAAGTAATTAATATTGGTATTTGCTATATATTAGTTTTGAGTGACCGTCCTACATCTTCAGTGTCCAATATACCTAAAGAGTGTGCTATGAGGTGCCCAACTAATGTAGGATGATAGTCTAGAGTGAAAAGAAGAGAAACAATCACAAAACCTGTTGTATATCTTATAACGCGTCGATAAAATATAATAATAAAGATGATAACTAAAATGAACTATAATATCAAAGTACACATGTTCACAAAATTATATAAGATAGTAATAAAGCATATACAGTTAAAATAAACTTAGACTGTCTCTACATATAATAATGAACACCGTCTAAGCTCCATTGTGTCCCATGATGAAATAAGAACAAGCGAGCCACTATATAATACAAGAAAACTTCATCCTACTCATCCTCTGCATAGCCTCCACATACTACCTAGACCTGCTATCTAGTCTACTCATTTAAGAGTTCCTGAGATAATAAGAAACAAGGCATAAAACCTTGAGTCGGATAAAAGTTTGGTGTGAGTAAGAAGAAATATCGGAATACAATACAAGTAGATATAGTAAGGAACAAGGGTATAAAAAACATACCTGACCTATCCCTACTACCAAAGAGTTAGTGCATAAGAAACATAATATGCTACTCTACTATTATCATCAAGTGTACTATATTGTAAGTATAATGTCGAGTGTGTAGATATCTCTATCCATGTTACCTACATCATGTGACATCCCTAAAGTGACAAAATACAAGTGAACAACCAAAGCAAGCATAACATCAATCAACGAAACCTTACAGTTGCTTAATGTGCTCTAAATATATGATAACTCATATTGACATTCCTCTACTTAGGATTAATGGAAAAAACCCACTTTTCAGTGTACTCACCCACAGCCCAAAGCTGACATTAGGTCCATTCCATCAATCCACATTATACAGATCCATTCCACCAATCTAGGGTAGCCACCAAGTACCGAATGAGGGTCCTCACAATAACCTTGCTTACGAGTAAATAGAAAATATTTTAAGTACCAACGATCCCTTAGCACAGATATTTGAATCCTTTCCTTGCTTCATCTTGTTTCCATTCATACTCAAGGAACAATTACACATTCCTTCCTTTCCATGATAGAACCATTCAACATTCTATCCATGGATCACCCTTCTTAGAACCCATCCTTGTGGATAATCATCCTATTAACTCCCTTCTACATCGAGCCATCATCATCATTATAACATAAATCCATCATCATCGAGTTACCATCATCATAGTCCCTATACATCAACCCTCATTGTGCTATTACATTGCAACTGAATGTCGAGCAAACACCTTCAGCATGACCTGCATGACATCTACATCTTCCCCTAAAAGTTTGACTACTACGGGCACCATCAATCTAGAAGTTTGACTACTACGAGCACCATCAACTCATGTCGGTACCGACCAAAAGAGGTCGGCACCGATACGAATTCCTTATCCCTTAGCCAAATTTTGCTAAATATTTCCCTTATCGATCTTTTCTTCTTTAGCCCACTTGGAACCCTTTTTCTTCATTCCTTAAGCTTCCAAGTCCCCATCATCAATCCACGTGCTAGAAAAGAGATCGATACAGTTCAAAAGTGATCAGTACCGAGTTGTCTACTTAGCCAATATTCTGAAGTTTGGGCTCCTGAAGTTCCTTTTTTGCACTATCCCAAAACATGCCCGAAGTCCTACCACCTTCGACCCAAATCAACCCTTCCACCGACCTGAATTGCACTTGCCTCTACTATATTTCTAGTCAGGGCCAATATCTAGTTGAGCATCCAAATGGACTCTAACTGACTTGCGATATGAAGTGTAGGCTTCTCCCATCCTTCAAAGCTCCTCCTTCAAGTTTCATCCTATTTTGAGCAATTTTGACTTCGTTTTGCCCAATTCAACGACCACTTCCTAAATAATCTAAAAGCATTAACAAACCATATCAAAACAATACATTCAAACATACTGATGTATACACAAATGTGCATATTTTTACCACCATATTTAATCTATTTAAATTAAATAAATGATCGTATTGGGCATTTTAACACGTTCCAATCAAAATCCATATTAATTCCAAACTGTCACATATCCATCTTCATATAGGGGCAAAACATTCATTTGTGTGCATATATTTCTTTGAGAAAAATTAATTGAAAATTTATATATATTTCTATAGGAATTTGATCTCAAATATGAGTGGTTTCATTAAGACACATGCATGCACAATATGAATATAAAGGAATGAAGATGGAAATAATTCAAAGTGAAAATCATGGAGGACCCCACCTACCCACCACCTTAATGTACAAATTAGAGGTTAATGCACATGCTTATGGAATTAATGGCTTCATGTACACTTAAATGATGATTAGTAGAAGCTAATGATTACTTGGCTTCCACACTTTCTCAAGGGTAGTTTGGTCATTCCCCAAATTATGGATTAGGGTTTCATGCTTGTATACATAACCCCTTATGTTTCATGCAACCCTCATTAGTTTTAGGCTCAAAATAAAAGAAAGCTCCTCTTTTCTTTTCATGGCTACTTAGCCATTTTTACTTCATGTAACTTTCATTTTTTATGCAATGTTAGTTAGTGGTCTCTTTCTTTTACATATTTCTTTTTCTTATTTACTTTCATATTAATAGTGTAGATTTATTTTTCATGCAAGTAGAATAGTTTTTTTCTTTTCTTTACTTTGCTCACTTTTTACTTTTCTTTTCTTTCATGTTGCAAGCTATATTTGTTGTTTTGATAACAAATATGAGAGGTTAATCCCTTCAATTTGGGGGTAATGAAGCCTCTAATCATGTAGCTTCAACATTTTGATAATTATAGCTCTCTTTTTGTGCTTAATGACAATGCTTGAAGTGGTTTAATTTGTTGTTTTTGTTTTGAATTTGATAGCCTATATTGTTGACACCAAATAGGCTATGCTTAAACAATCACTAACACAAATGCCTCTTCATCAAAATGTGATTATGGAAAAAGAAAGTGATTTGAAATTAAAATTTGATGGTATATATTTCTAATTAATAGTTAATAGGCCATACTTAAAATAGATTTCATTTGCAACTTTGTTGACATTTTCATGAGAGTTAGTAAGTGGTTTAAAGGTTGTGTTATAGTTAAATGGCTTATGTTGAGCTAATTAACAACACAAATGAGCCATACTTATGATAAACACATCATTTAAACTCACTTATGACCAAAAAAGAGATCATAATTTCATTAATTGTTGAATTATATGATCTAGAGAGTGGATTTATCTCTAAATTGTCATTTAACTTTCATATTTTTATCTAATTTTCTTTTGCTAGTTTTTGTTAGTTTCTTACATTTCTACCTATTCACTCTCGACTTCGGTATAATTTGATTGAATAGAATTTTAAAATCATCAATTCCCTGCAGATCGACCCGTATTTGCCACATGCTACATTCCTACACTGTGTGCTTGCGGTATATTTTTATTATTAAATTTGTTTCGCTATTTTCTAGTTCATAGACATTTAGCCATCCGAACAAGTTTTTGGCGCCGTTGCCAAGGAATTGTTTTGATTTAAATTTTTATTCTTCGGATTATTTTTCTTTGTTTGATTTTTATGTGATTTTTATTTTGTGTGTTTGCATTTTAAAAAATTTATTGTGTTTTTGTTGTTTAATTTTTCAATTTGTTTGTGCGATTGTTTTTTGTTTCATTTGCATTTGCACTCATTTAAAAAATAATTCCAAATTGCATTTTCTGCTCATTTGTCACTCTGCTGTGCATTGTATTACTATTCTCTGTTTTCCTTGTTTTCATTGTTACTGTGTTCTCTTGTTTTGCTAAAAAAAAAGGAAAAGAAAGATTGTTGCATTACAATGTTCATTTCCTTGTTTTGTTACAGCTCTTTGCATTGTTAAAAACTCCACTGCCCATCCACATTCCACATTTCTTATCACTTCACCGCCGATCAGAACCACCTCACTTCACATATTTCCCCGCCTCCTCTTCTTTATAACTACATAATAGCCTCTGATCAACAGTGACCTCACTTCAACAACACTGCCACTGCCTATAACATCAGAAAAAAATCTGAACGAGTTGCTGAATCCACTTCAACAACCACCTGAACCATTGCCTTGATACCTTACTACTCTGTGCCTTTCACGTTTCCTCTGACCATCCTTACAAACCATGCTCTGACATTCACCAAACTGTCAGTTCATCTCCATAACTCCACCAACATATCCTCACACTTCATCAAAATCACCACTGACATTACCAATCCACGTCCTATCCCTCTGTTCAAACTCTGCAAATCAAAAACCTGTCCAACATTCAAACCCCTCACCTTTCAAACCTCCATACCACTTTCGTCAACAGCCCCATCAAACTACAATGTCCACTTCACCAAACTGCATGCTCTTGCATCACATCCATAACCCTCATTAGTGTACCAAACCTTCGACAACACATCACAGACAATAAACAAGATACATTAACCTGTCGTCAAGCCACATACGACTAGACTACTTCACCTGCAGCCATCACAATCCTCACAATCATCATCATCAACAACCGTCGCCATTGAACAAGCTTCTCCGACACCAGAAACAACAGCAGACCATACCTTCACCAAACCCTAATCAAGCTGCAACATCTACCTAAACTCGCGAATATCGCAGCAACCCAAATCGACTCCCCCAATTGCCCATCCTCAAACTTCACCCAAGTCAACATCACAGCCACCTCGCCCAAAATCCAACTCGCCTGAAATAGCCGCAACCCCTAAATTCATCAAGAACCACCCATAAAGCAAACGACAACAAATCTCCTTCATAACACCCAGCAACTTCACCATCTTCATCTCTACAACCACCACAAACCCCAGCTCCTCCTCAAATTCCGCAACACCAAAACAACAAAATTCATTGCGAGCACCATCCACCTCGAACCCATCAGACCACTCGTGACTTCGCCCCTCTGTTTCCATTCGCCTCGCGACCCACAATCAATAATCGAACCTGGCAGGCCTCCCTTCAGCAATCACCTTGACTAAATTGCGAGTCCATCAATACGATTACACGATCTCAATTCGAGCCAAAATAATTTGTTTTTGATTGATTTTGTTAAAAAAGAAGAAGAGTGGAAGCTTTCATTTTTAGACGAGAAATTGGATTTGTGTGTTGTTTTGTCTTTTGATTAAAATAAAGCATCATAGTTGCGGGCCTTTGTTTCTTGTTTGGGTCGGAATTCTTTTTTTTATAGTTTAGTTTGATTAAGCTTTTACCTTGTTTATTTAAGTTCTCTCTTTATAAAAAAAGAATGTGAATTTGTTTTTGTTCCACTTTATTTTTTTAAAATCATTTTGAGTGGGTGTGTCTTCATTTTATTTTTGATTTGTTTTGTTTTGATTTTAGTTTTGCGTTCGTGTGAATTTTTTCCATATATACAAAAAATGCTTAATTTGTTTTCTTTTGTTTAACTTATCTTGTTTGATTTGCTTTTAGTTTTGTTTGGTCAAAAAAACAAACAATGAAACAGTATTTATCTTGTTTTCAATTGTTTTAGTCTATTTTATTTTCAAATAATTTTAGTTTAATTTGTTTTGCTTTTCATTTGTTTTGAGTTTCTTCTCTTGATATAAAAAAATATAAAAGAAATTGTATATATTTTGTTTTTCGTTTCAGGTTGCCAAAGCGGATTGGAAGAATTGCTTGCTTCGTTCTGCTGCCAAAAATAAATTGCTTCCTTGCATATAAAAATTGCTGCTTTCATCTCTATTTTTATTTATCTTGCATTGTTGTTTGCTTGCATTTGCATAATTTTTTTTTCAAAAAACTAAAAAACAAGAATTCCGTTCGTAGTTGCATCGTTAGATTCACATTTAATTTCTGTTTTGCATCTCATCCTAGATTTTGATTAAAAAAATGGTTAGAAATCAATACTAATTAATTGTATATTGACAATATGTCTTCTTTGAACAATTTAATTTCTTGATGTCTAGCCTATGGCAGAGCAATAATCAGTTATAAATATTACGGTGATTCATAAATATTATACTAAATTGTTTCTTTGAAGGTACTTAAAACTTCGGCTGCATTGCTACGGTGATTCGTGGTGCACCGATAAATCCTGTCCGTTACCTGGCTGAGAACTATCTTATTTATCTAAGACAAAGTGTAGTTATACATTTTTGGGTTAACTTAGGATAAATAATTTGTAATTAGACCCTTGCATTCATTTAGTTGCATAAGTTCATGCATATTTAAAAAACAAAAACAAAAACAAAAAAAATTCAAAATCCAAAACTAAAAAAAATTGTATATATTTCTTAACTTAGTTTTTTTTCCTTCGAAAATTTTCAAATCAGAATTCCAGAAATCCAAAAAAAAGTTAGTTTTTTTAGGAGATCAAAAATCCCAAATCCAAAAAAAATATAAATTCTTTTCAAAAAAAATCAAAAATAAAAAACAAAACAAAATCAATTTTCCATTATGAAAAACAAATTCTATTTATAAATATTTTTCCTTTATAAAAAACCAAAAACATTCTTGAAAATGTCTGAATTTCAATATTCACTTGAATTTTACAATAGTTGTGAAATTTAATATAATCCATATGATTTCACTCTGAATTTGTATGGATATATATCGACAACTATTCTTTAAACAATTCAAATTTTGAACAACAAAGTTTTCAAAACGATGACCAATCCTCGAATCTCGAAAATAGCATTTCATCTCTACTTGAAATCTTTACACAGCAAAATCAATGATAAATGATTTGTGTAATTCATATTTGTGCAATAACTCGAGTCAAGGATTTCAGAATTTGAATTCACTTCAAAATTCTAATGATTTTGAGTATAACCCATGTCAATTCAATTTCGAGCTTCGAAATGAATTTCAAAATCAAGACGAAAATGTGAGCCAATTTGCAAATAATTTTGGCAATGGGAATAGTTTCAGTAACGATACGATTGAAATCTTTGGTTATCAACAAATTCAAAATGATAATTTTCAAATTAATAATCATGAATTTGATTTTGTTGACCAAATGAAAAAAAATAACGGGGATTATTACTTGAAAAATACAAAACTTTTCGTGAAAATCATAATCAAATCTTAACTTGCGAAGAATCAAATAATAATCTACTGTTTATCGAAATTAACAATTCTTGTTCTCAATAAGTCCAAATCGAAAATTTTCAAGTTAATAATTACAAATTTGACTTTGCTGAGCAAATGAATGAAATTTACGATGATCACACGAATTTGTTAATTAAAACATTAGAAAATTTTTGTGAGAAACAAAATCAAATTTCGATGTGTGACGAGTCAAGTGATAATCCATCTTTTACCCAAATCAATAATTTTCAAACAACAATTTTTGAAACTGAAAATGATGATCTTAACGAAGTTGTTGAAAAGATGGTAATTGAGTTGGATTTCAATTCTTTTGAGTGTGAGAAACTCAATTTAAATTTCGATCTTCCTTTTTCTGAAAATTTGAATACAACAACTTTGGATTTTGAAATGGATATATGCGATGAAGTTGTTGATAATCCAATGAAGGAAGTTGAATTTAACAAACACGAGTTTTATGGATTTTTCAAAAATGAGTCATTAAATTCTGATAGGGAAGATTTCGATCACCATTTTGACTTTGAAATCGATAATTTGGAAGAATTTTTCAACGACAAACTTGTATTTCATTTTGGTGAAAATAAATGTGAATTTCGATCAATTGTTTTATCAACCCCAAAAATCATTGAAAACAAAACAACTCGTTCAATTTTTAATAAAACAAAATTCGTTTTTCCAAATCGACAATCTACTTCAACATCTTTTACGATTTGGTTTTTCGTGCTTAAGATGTGTCTTGCACATTTGACGGGACAAATGAATCGGTCTTTAGAAGACCGTTTCATTTACTTTTTGACCGTACACTTTCTCATCTCTTGTAAATAATAATCTTTCGTGTAAATATAGGATCTTTATTTTATTTTTTCTCCTTCCACTTGGGTTGACTGTGGGGACACAGTCAAAATCAAGTGTGTGGGGGACTTATCTTCATTTTTTATTTTTTTATAGTTTATTTTTGCTTTTTCTTTTAAAAACTCAAAAAAATAAAAAATGCCAAAATATATTTTCTATTGATTTATTTTTAAAGAAACACTATATGATAAATATATGGTTTTAGTTTAATATATTTAAATTTTGAAAAATTATTCGTCTTAACAAAAAAAAAATGAAGTTTGATTACAAATAACGATAGTTTAACTAATATATAGGAAGGTTCATACGTGATAGTTATGAAATATATCCTAACTGAAAATCTTTGTTTTAAAAAGTAGTTGATTTAAAGTAAAGGATATAACTTTTTTTTGCCTTCTAAGTTAAGTGGTGCTAAGATGATTTTGCAAAACTCTCCCTTTCCGAAAAAAATTGAAAATATACAAAAAAACACATAAAAAAACAGAACATTTGTATATATGTAAATATTTTCTTAACACCTATAGTGGAAAGGTGTACACACTTGTGTATACACTCGCCATGCTCTGTACCTTTCTCACGTAAGCCCGAAAGGCAATGCACGATCGGTATATCTGGCCTCGGTTTATCTGAGCTAGGTGTATATATAAAAAAAATCTTTTTAATAACGCCAACAGTCAATTGGTATTCACACTCGTGTGTTCACTCTCCACGCTCTGTATTCCCCTCACATAAGTCCACAAGGCAATGCATGGGCAATATATCTGGCATCAGTTTATTTGATTAGGCATATGTAAATATTGTAAATATCAACAAATTTTTCAAAAAAATAAGAGAGAGCGAGCAAATGAAATCCAAACACTATTTTTAACTTATTTGATTTGACTTATTATTGAAAAGAAATGAATATACCACTTTGATAAACTTTGATAATCAACTAAGGATCCATTTCGTAATTACACTTTGTTATCAACCTAAACGAGTTAAACTATAGTCTATTTGTTACGATAACTTGATTTTTGTTGGAAATTTTGACGAGTAAATGACTTAAATTTTCAAGATGATGACCGAAACCTATATTTAACTTATTTGTGTTGATTTAAAAGTGAATCCTTCGTTGTAAATATTTTCAAAAAACTCACATTCATCTCTTTGCAAAAAACACCTTGCATTTTGTAAATATTTTCATCCTGCATTTGGATTTTGTGGGTAATATCCGCTGAAAACCCTCACGAGACAACACTCATCCTACCGGGGACACCCAAAGCTTTAACGGCTTGTTGCATACGCTCAATGCAATCGTGCTCCCTACAAAAACGGATTTATCTTCATTTTTCTTTATTCGAGGACGAATAAAAAGATAAGTGGGGGGGTATTTGAGGTGCACATAAATGTGCATATTTTTACCACTATATTTAATCTAGTTAAACTAAATAAATGATCATATTGGGTATTTTAACATGTTTTAACCAAAATCCACATTAATTCCAAACTATCACATATCCATCTTCATATAGGGGCAAAATGGTCATTTGTGTGCATATATTTCTTTGAGAAAAATTAATTGGAAATTTACATATATTTGTGTAGGAAATTGATCTCAATGTGAGTGGTTTCATGAAGACACATGCATGCATAACATGGATATAAAGGAATGAAGATGGAAATAATTTAAAGTGAAGATCATGGAGGACCCCACCTACCCATCACCTTAATGTACAAATTAGAGGCTAATGCACATGCATATGTAATTAATGGCTTCATGTACACTTAAATGATGATTAGTAGAAGCTAATGATTACTTGGCCTCCACTTTCTCAAGGGTAGTTTGGTCATTCCCCAAATTATGGATTAGGGTTTCATGCTTGTATAAATAACCCCTTATGTTTCATGCAACCCTCCTCTTCCTCTTCATTAGTTTTAGGCTTAAAATAAAAGAAATCTCCTCTTTTCTTTTCATGGATACTTAGCCATTTTTACTTCATTTAACTTTCATTTTTTTTATGCAATGTTAATTAGTGCTTTCTTTCTTTTACATTCTTCTTTTGTTTATTTACTTTCATGTTAGTAGTGTAGATTTATTTTTCATGCAAGTAGAATAGTTTTTTCTTTTCTTTATTTTTCTCTCTTTTTCCTTTTCTTTTTCTTTCATGTTACAAGCTATATTTATTGTTTTGATAACAAATATGAGAGGTTAATCCTTTCAATTTAGGGGTAACGAAGCCTCTAATTATGTAGCTTCAACATTTTGATAATCATAGCTCTCTTTTTGTGCTTAATGACAATGCTTGAAGTGGTTTAATTTGTTGTTTTTGTTTTGAATTTGATAGCCTATATTGTTGACACCAGATAGGCTATGCTTAAACAATCACTAACACAAATGCCTCTTCATTAAAATATGATTATGGCAGAAGAAAGTGATTTGAAATTAAAATTTGATGGTCTATATTTCTAATTAATAGTTAATGGCCATACTTAAAATAGATTTCATTTGCAACTTTGTTGTCATTTTCATGAGAGTTAGTAAGTGGTTTAAAGGTTGTGTTATAGTTTGATGGCTTATGTTGAGCTAATTAAAAGCACAAATGAGCCATACTTATGGTAAACACATTATTTAAACTCACTTATGACCAAAAAAGAGATCCAAATTTCATTAATTATTGAATTATATGATTTAGAGAGTGGATTTATCTCTAAATTGTCATTTAACTTTCATATTTTATCTATTTTTCTTTTGCTAGTTTTTGTTAGTTTCTTACATTTCTAGCTATTCACTCTCAACTTCGGTATAATTTGATTGAATAGAATTTTAAAATCATCAATTCCCTGCGGATCGACCCGTATTCGCCACGTGCTACATTTGTACACTGTGCGCTTGCGGTAATTTTTATTATAAAATTCGTTTGGCTATTTTCTAGTTCATAGATATTTAGTCGTCCGAACACATACATATCATCTATAGGCATTCATTCAACACATATAATCTATACAAACATATTTAGCATACAAGATTTGGCCTAAATCTAGTTTTGCACTAAAATGGCAATATGATCTAAAAGAGATTGTAAAATCATTTAAAGTCCATTTTAATATTTTTAGATTCAACCATAAATATTTTTAAGGGTCGGATTAAAGTTTAAAATCATTTTCACATGAAATCATATCAAAGACATTACTTTTAATTGTATGGAAAAAATGAAGGATGGTAGGAGATTAGTAATCACTCACATAATACCCAAATACTAATTTACCCCATATCGTAAATGGACAGCAACAAATCCGAGTTCAAAGCACTCAAATGATGGATCTATAATCCCCTTCACTAATTACCCTTCTAATGATGAACTAGGCTAAGATTAGTAGGACAGAAGGAGACTTCTTAATAAGAGTAGGGTTAATGGAAGTTTGGAATGAGAAATGATTTGGATCTGTCCCTTCATCCCTAATTAGGAACAATTCTAAAAGTTTGTCAGTAGGCCTAAGTATGGACTTAGTTTAATTACACACTAATATGTCCAGTAGCAAATAGAACTTATAACTGGCATATCCTATAAACAATAAGTAGGTTTCCTATTATGACTGCTTTAGGAAGGAGAAACCATCATCCCGATCAAATGGAAGTGGTTTTAGACCATAATTATCCCCTATTAGAAGTTATAGGTTTTACAAGAATTTTTGGCTTCAAACTATCTAATAAAAATTCTAAAAATGGAAAATGTCCTTAATAGTCATTTTTCAGAGTTTTAGAGTCATATGACCTTATATTATTTAAATAATAATATTTTATAATTCTTCGATTCGTAAAGTACAAATTATTACACTCTTTCCCCCTTTAGGAAGCCTTCCTCTGAAATCCCCAAATAAATCAAAGAAGGTCAATTATAGTTACCTGCATGCCTAACAATAACATGCAATCATCAAACATACCAAACAGGCAACCTAATAATCAATAAGGTATATAAACATATCTAGCGTGTATGATGCTAAACTATCCTATATGATATCAAAGTGAAAGTAAATATGATAAACAATAGGCCATAACAAGCAAAGAGATTTGGATATGCAGCCTTTATGCTCTCCTCGGTTTCCCATGTATAACTACCTTCATTTTTACACCATCGAACATTTACTAACTCCACTATCTTCCTCTTACAATACGAATAGGTCTGTGGAATCTCAAAGCTTTTAGTTCAGTCTCGATATCATCAAGTTGATCTGGTGAAATCGTCAAGCCTAAGCCATGCATAAACTTTCGCAAGTGAGAGATATAGAATATATTACACATGCCTGCTATCTTTTACAGCAAGCTGACTTTATATGCTAGATTTCCAATCCTCTCTACTATCAAAAAAAGACATATGAATCATAGTGCCAACTTCTCCTTACTACCAAATTGAACAACACCCTTCAATGGAGAAATCTTGTCAAACGTCATCGCCAACAAAGAACTCCAAATCTCTACTTTAATTATTAGAATAGCTCTTCTGCCTACCTTAAGCAACTTTCAGTAGTTGTCGAATGATCTCTATCTTTTAGTGGACTCTCTGATTATATCTAGCTCGAATATCAGTTTCTCAACCGCTTCCCACTAATATAAAGGAGCATTACATGATGAGCCATGCATTGCTCTATATAGTGCCATATTAATACTATACTAACAACTACCATTCTATGTGAACTATACTAAATGCAAATGATCATCCCACGAGCCTTTGAAATTGACTCTGGAAGCTCACAAGTGATCCTCCAATATATAATTCGCCCACTTGGTCTTCCTAACCATTTGCAGGTGATAAGCTGTACTAAGATTCAGCTTCATCCCCAATGCTTCTTGTAAGCTGTGAATAAAGGATCTCGATCACTCATAATGCTCTTCGTCACACATGAAGTTGCACCATTTCGTATACAACTCAACTAATTTGGATGTTATTCTACTAAACTTAACAAGTAAGAATCGAGTAATCTACTTCCACTTATCGACTATGACCTAAATGCTAACACACTCTTCTATGGTCCTTAATGATCCATCAATAAAGTCCATAAAAAATTGCTTCCATTTCCAATCGGGAACTTCAAGTGGTTACATCAACCCACTTCGTTTCTTCTGCTCTGCCTTTACCAACTGGTAGTTTATACACTTCTAGACGAGTCTTTCGACGTCCTTCTTCATCCCCTCACAATAATACCTTTGCTTCATATCAAGGAACATCTTGTTACTGCTAGGGTGCATAGTCAACCTAGAATGATGGCACTTTCGAAATACTTCGTCTCGTAATCCATCAACATCGAGAACAAACAATTACCTATCCTTACGGAGCCAACCTTCCATGTCGAGTCAGTAGTTCTTCATCCCTTCAGACTTTTCTCCTTCCTCTATCTCCGCCATGATGCCCACTATTCTAACATCTTACCTCTGACTAGTACTGATCTGATCAATAAAAGTAGGTCTAACTGTCAAGCTCACCAACATCTCTGGCACTAGCTCGCAATGAGGTCTGAAATCATAGCCAACAATATACTCTAATTGCTTCCATTTTAGGAACATCACCCCCAAAATGGCATGTCTTCTACTGAATGCATCGATGACTGCATTTGCCTTACCAGTATACAGGAAATTCTAAAATCAAAAAGGCTAAGAACTTCAACCATCGAGTTGATGAAGATTGAGTCCTTCTTGGAGAAAAGGTATTTCAGGGATTTATGGTCAGTGAGCAGCTTGAACATTTCTCCTAATAGATAATGCCTGCATATCCTCAAACCAAAAACTATCGCTAAAAACTCCAAATCGTAGGTTTGACACTTCTTCTCATGTTGTTTCAGCCATTGACTAGCATAGGAGACAACTTACCTCCTTGCATTAGTACAACACCTAATTTAGTACCATAAGCATCGATGTATACTGTCGTCTCCTCATTCCTGCTCAGAATGGTCAACGATGTTGTACCCATCAACCTCTCCTTTAAAATTATGAATGCTTGCTCACATTTCGAGTTCCATACAAAAGTCTAATTCTTCTTCGTCAAATTAGTCAATGAGACAACTACCTTAGAGAAGTCCTTAATATAATGTCTATACTATATTTTCAATCCTAGGAAACTCCTCACGTTAGTAGCCTTTTAAGGTTGGTTACAAGCTTGAACCACTGCCACCTTCGTTGGATTTACTACAATGCCCTTCTCAAAAACAACATGACCTAAGTATATCACTTCCCTCTCCAAAAGAGACATTTTGAAAACTTTGCTTTCAACATGTGCATCCTTGACACTTCAACTACAATTCAAGTGAGTTATATATTCCTCTTATGTCCTAGCATAGACCAGGATATCAACCATAAACATAAGCATGAATTTTTTCAGCCAATCCCTAAAGACACGACTCATGAGATCAATAAAGTATGCCTAAGTATTCCTTAACCCGAACGGCATATCCAACCACTCATAGAAACTAGAAGACATATGAATGCAATGGTCGACACACTCTCCTTTGCTACTCTCGGTTGGCGAAATATTGTTTCCAAATCTAACTGAGAGAACAACTTCATGCCATGGAGCTGACCGAATAAGTCATCAATACGCGGGAGTGGATACATGTTCTTCCTCATCACCTTATTCAACTCATGGTAATCTACACATACCTCAAAGAGTCATCCACCTTAGTGAAGAATACTATGGGTGTGCCCCCATTCAATTATACTCCTATAATTGAACCCTCTCCTCAATAGATCATTTACTTGCACCTCTAACTCCTTCCGCTCTTTGAGTGCCATACGCCTCGAAGACATGACTATCAGCTTTGCATCTTTCACTAAATCTATGCGGAATTCAATCTCTCAGTGCGATGGTAATTCAGTCACCTCCTCGAGCATATCCGGATACTCTTTAACAATAGGCATAGATGGCAACACATCATAGGGACCTCGAGCATATATAGAAAGCTAATATAACCCCATCCTTCGATAAGCAACCAATCACTACCTTCCACCCCTCTTTAGCCCCAACTATCACCAACAGCTTCTCACAACCCACCGTTGTTGCATAGGTCCTAAGCCAATCCATCCTCAAGACAGTCCTGAACTAATGAAACTCAAAATAAAGCAACTATGAATAAAAGAGTATCCATGACTAAATTAGATCAAATCATGACAAACCATACAAAGACTAATGAGGCCTCTAATAGGGTTTGTCACTGCTAAAGGTTGGTCAAATGTTTCAAGGTCTTAATCCTAGTTTATCTATGAAGTCAATAGATGTAAAGGACTGTGAGGCCCCTGTATCATAAAAAACGTGTATGGAAACACCATAAATAGAAAGAATACCTTGAATAGTGATACTCTTCCCTTTCTTCTTCGTTGAGGGATCACTCGACAAAGTCGGGACAATATCCAAAGCATGTGCTTTCACTACCTACTTTTGCTATACTTATTTCGAGCAATTTTTCTACAGATGTTCGAATAGCCACAGTAATTGCACTTTTTTATTCCATCAGCCATGCAATCTCTAATCAAGTAGCCCTAATCTCTGCAATCATAGCAGACAAGATTTCACTTTGCCTTCTTCTGAGCATTCTTCCCCTAAAACTGCTTTCTCATTCCCTTATACTTTTTCTTACCTCAACTTCCTTGCTGCGGTTTTGGTTCTTCTTTATCAACAACAATAGACTTAAGATTAGGCCTACAAGCTCTTAAGTTGAAGGACTTTCCCAATTGCCTTCTCAAACGGGTCATCTATATGCCTCATAAGCTTTCCCCCAAGTAGTCACCCAATCACATAGTTAGCTTCTCATTCTTCTTTAGAGGAATGTCAATAAAAGACATCCTATATTCGATAAGGCATTGGACTCAACAACATACTCGGAGATAGACATGTCCCCCTTCTTCAAGTCTGCAAATTTTCTAAACAACATCGGCTTTTGAGTAATTAGAATGAAATTATCCTCAAATCAGGCTTTGAACTGGTCCTAAGTGAAGTAGGTCATGCATGTCACAGTCTTAAAAGCATTCCACTAGTTCTCTTCCTTAAAGCTAACGAGACTAGCAGAATCCTACACTTCCTTAGCCAACCAATCCTACACTTCCTTAGCCAATTCCATTCCTTGGAATGGTCAGCCACTAAGACTAGCAGAATCCTTATTCAGCTTGGTGAAATCAACTTTGGATGCTTGCAACAACCGCCCTACAGCATTGACACCCGGTAATATAATATACTATAGTGGAGTGCGCTGTAATGGTGCCCGATCGATGCAGGACAATTATCAAGGTTGTAGTAAAGTAAATAAATTATAAAACCCATCATATATCTCACAGTGCGTCGAATGAAATATAATAGTCATCATAGATATAAAACATGCAAGATAATAATAACTGAATAAACTAAAGGAGCCGGAGCACGCAGATCCATAAAACTATACAACTTAAGTGGTAAAGTTTATACAACTAATATAAAATTAATTAAGTAATTGTATCTAAATGATAAAGCACTATTAAGCTCCATAGTGCTGCATAATGGAATAATAAGCAATAATAGCTAAATATAGTGATATGTGGGATTATAGCCTCAACTTTCCACCTTTCGAGCTCCATATGCTCACTAGACCTGATATCCCTACTTTACTCATTTAGGAGTACCCAAAATAATAGGAAGAAAAACATAAAATCTCAAGTCAGACAATAGTCGGATGTGAGTAATGTAAAATCTCAAATACTATAAAGTAAATATACTAGGACAAATAATAAGAAAAATCATACCTGACCTCTTCCTACATCCACAGAGTCAACATATAACATAGTATATTTGTACTTTTCATCATAATCATCATGGTGTACTATTTATCTATTTGCACTAAAAAATAGCAAAAACACTCAATAGAAGTTTTGAAGAGAAATAATGAAGAATGTAAAATGAAAACAAAGGACAATAACAAAGAAATAGCGATAAATTGAGAGAATAGTATGCACACACGATTTATAGTGGTTTGGCAATGTTTTCCTACGACCGCTTTGAACAGATTGCTTTATTAATCACCTTATAACTGAGTACAATAGGGATCGATGAAAATTCTTAGTTGCAAAAGAGTATAAAGCAATTAGCAGCATAAAAAGTCCCAAAAACGAACAAAACAAGCATGTACTTATGTTGATCCCTATCAAGGGAAGAGTGCCGATCCCTCCAACTTCATCTTCTTGAGGTGTGATCCCTAGGGTAAGCTCCCTAAGGTCTCCATATCTTGCTTGCAAAATTTCATATGCATTGGACTTGTGGATCTTGAGATGTTGGTTGTTTTCTATTAAGATGCTCTTACTCCCAAAAACATACCGATCGTGGAAGTTAATTTATGTCGATCCCTCCTATATGTTTAACTATCGTTCGTACTTTGAACATTCTACCTTGCATATCTATTAGTTCCATTCAACCTCGACTTTGTATTATCATCTTTACTTGATTTTTGGGCCACACAACCATCACTCTTGACTCATCGGCCTTGGTAGTAGTTGAGTCCAACTTGTGTAATCAATTCAATATTGCCGAGTTAAAATACCTGATAACACTCGCCCTTTAAAGTACAACTTGTGTTGAACATGACGTGCTTTGGATCGAAGCAAGTTAGAGTCATCGGAAAGAAAGCAGTCCAGTTTTACGAATAGTCTCTATCCCTATATTGAATTAATTTGCCAAAGTGTTGTATCCTTCTTTGTTTTCCATTGCGCTTGGTCGATTTTCGATAGTATAAACCTAAGGTTATGCTCAGTTGATATATAAGTCCGTTTCCACGAGATAATAAGCTTTGGTTATTTGGGCTAGCCTCGAACTTGAAAGCTTCAAGTTTGATTTCAATTTTTGTCGATTTCAAAAATTAAACTTTTAGACCATACACATGCATGTTTCGATTCACGTTCTTTTCGTTGGCTCTTGGATGCGTTCGTATGCTTACGATTTGTTGCCAACTTCGTTGAGTAATGATGCATTTTGAACATACGTGCTTTGAATAATTTTCATGCCTATGTTTGTTTGCATATGTTCCCATAGCCGATCCTTCCTTTTTTTTTCTTTTCTTCTTCTCTTTTTTTGGGCATTTGTAGGGATCAACGTATGTTTCGGTGATCCATCTTTTTCTTTTTATGGTTATAGGGATGGTATATTTCTAGCCGATCCCTCTCTCTCCTTTTTTTTATGCATATTTAAAGGGATCGGTATTTTCCTAACCGATTTCTCCCTATTTTGTGTTGAGCTCGAAGACATGGGGCAAACCCTTATCCTTATATATAAGCTAGAACTCCTTCTTCTCAACCTTCACTTATTCATCCCTTCCCTACTTACTTTCATCTTCATACTTCCTTCAAGTCTGACCTTGAAACCTCCCCTGTCTTAAAAGAAAACCCGACTCCTTCCTTTCGAATTAAACATCACCTTCATGTATAATCTCACCTTCCTATTTCACTTCAGATCATCATTTCGCCTTCCATTTGAATTGCAATCCAATACTTCTTCGTGTATAGCTCATCTTCTATATATTTAGATAGGTTTTTTTTTACCTTTAATTTTTTATTTTATGATGATACAATGGATTATATTCCATTGGCAGTGGTTTGAAGTTCGATGGATGGAGAGGTGATGAGGCAAGCTGCTTAGGGGAGACAAGATGTGCGATGGAGTAGGGTTTGGTAGAATAATGAAGTAGGATGAAGAAAGGAGCATAAGACATAAGGTTTGGTCAAAAAGTTTGAAGGATATCACGCGAACTTGAAAGGAGAGGGATCGACTACCTTTGATTCGCATGGATGGGTTGGTATTTTCTAGCTTGCATGGAGGGACGGTAGTACTGGTTAGCATGGAGGGATTGACAGTGGAAATTAGGTGAAGGGTTGAAAGTAGTGAAGTAGAGGGAACAGTTGAGGTGGTTGAAGGTAGAGATCGGCACTAATCACTTGGAGAGAAGGTTCAGTTGTTTTGCTCTGGGATAGGGTTCGGCATATAGGGATCGGCTACTTACATTTGGCTAATTCTAGTCTTCAAATTGAACTCGAAAATCAATCCATAATCACTTATTTGAACAGTAAAAAACAATCCAATCTTAATGAACTTGAACATATGACAATGATGAACAAATGGACTTGCATATACACTGATGAACTCAAAATTAAATGACCAAATCAATGGGACTTATGAAATGAATTAAAACTCAACATATAGACTTTAATAGCAGATTCCATGCTTTTATATGCCGATTGTCGATCCCATAGTTTACACGACCGATCAATCTTTTTGCCAGTTGAGAAGGTCGGCGATGACAGTCACTATGGTCGAAATCCGAAGTCGCATTATTTACTTTGTTTTGTTTTATTTTGAGTTGCTTATCTCTACACTACATGACACTGCACCACACTAGCTTACATTAAGCATGGTGGAAATGTAAACTTTTCTAATATCGATTAACTACTAAGTTGGTTAACATGGACTTCAGAGTATCTAGCTGCGATGTCTTTCGAATCAACTTCACAACAGAGCAATCTCGAAGCTAAGTCAAGTACCGCAACTTTATCTAGTAGGCTTTCCCCTGGTTGTCAAACTGAACAAATAAAAGTTTCTACCCCATTGGCCAACCTTTTCTCTGACATTCTCGTCCACGCATTGGAAGATAAATCCTGCCCCAGACACTATAGAAGGTGCTATATTTTTAGATAACCTAATAGGTTCTCAAGTCACCAGAATTGATGATGTCGGTTTTCACAGATTATGTTCTAGACACGGGATTCCCTTCGAGGATGTTCGGGTACAACAGGGCTCATTTAACCCCGGAGGGGTATACAACATAAATCACGTTCATGTGCCGGAATGGATATGTGTCACCCTTCTTTTATGTGGGAGATCCTAAAATATCTTGGAATAGGTCCTACTTAACTACAGTCGAACAGCTATGCCTTTCTTCATGACACTTTCTTACTATTTATGAACATCTTGTTCCACTCGCAAACTTCTAAGGACATCGGGTTTATTTACAACTTCAGAAGACAAACATGGAGTTTTTCCTGCTTTTTTATTGAGCTTTACCCAAATGTCAAGTCCTGTATTATACTTGGAACAAATTCAGCCTCTTAAAACACAAATAGTTTTATGTCTAATGTCCACTGGCTTTGCAAGGCGATGGTTGGAAGGACGTAAGTATCATCTTCATTCTATTATCAAATTCTTTAGCCTAGATCATATCCTCAGTCAACTAACATTCTGATACAGGTGTCCATCCACGTCCAGAGGGAGATAATTTTCACGGGCAATTTCTGCAATTCGTGCCGGTCTAATAAAAAACAAAGACATTAGACTTGTTATAACCGAGGGATGGTTATTCCTGTTTGATTTATTGGAGAAAGGTCACAGCATTGAGCTTCCAGGAAGTACCATGCTATAGGATATGCTATAGAATAAGAAAGTGATATCAATAACCCTATTGTGCCCTCAGTGGAGGGGACTCAGGATGACGCCGAAGAGGATGAATTTAGAGGTGCGGAGCCCAACGATCCTGGTGATGCTGATGCAGGTCCAGGCAATGCACCTGTGGTCGAACAGTCATAAGGCGCGCAACCTCACATGCCGGTTAGGAGAAGAAAGAAACTGCATGTAAGCTCTATATGAGAAAAACTGCTAAGGTGCTTAAGTTTTTTATAATTTCTGTCGAAAAAGAGTCATCCTCCCAACATTAGAAAGCTCGATGATAGGGTTTTCAAAACTCCAAATCCCTGATGACATCATGACTTAGGACTTCCCCAACATCGGCATTGAAGGGCTCAATTCTACCACCAGAAGTGGTAAGGCGTCCTTCCTCACTAGCAAAGGAGAGTAAACTTCTATGAGCAAGGGTACAACTACTAGTCCATCGGGGAGGCAATGGGACACTCACAATCATGAGCACTTCACTGCACGATCTCCATCTACTTTTTGTATAATGGTCACATATACATTTTTGTTTAGTTTTTGTAGGTGCGGTGTCTCAGTCTCGAGCTTTTGATCGCTTGAGGGGCTCCTCATGTAATAGGATCCAACCATGATTCAGAATCGGATAAGTGTAGAGAAAAGGATAACGACCGAGAAAGAAGTCGTCGTTCAAGGGATCGTCATCTTCCAAACATAAGTCCCAATCTCGGTCGTCCCATCAGGAAGTTCAACCTAATCTTTCTATGCACAGTGGCGATTGGACCTCTTTCTATGGTCCTCAAGTTAGTATACTGCCTGAGCAGTATCCCAGCTCATCCAGATCCAAGCGGTCTTATGACCGCAGGTCGAGAAAACGTCCAATTGTCGCTTCTGATCCATCTTTCCCGAATGAGGCTCCTGAAGCTTCCAAAGCATAAAAATTGGCCGAACTTAAGGTCAATTTTCCAAAGGTTTATTTCGATAGGCTTAAGTTCCTCTGCTCCATTCATGCAATCCCAGGGAATACTAAGGCAAGTTCTCTCGCATGTGTCAACGACATTTTATGCAACATAAATCATTACATCACTTAATAGAGAAGATCTCTGAAGTATCTATTGAGAGACAACATGAAATCGATCATCTCAAGCTAGAGGCGATCCATGAAAAAGATATAACTAGACATCAAAACACTGAGATCTTGGTTTTGATAGTCAAGCCGACGGAGGCCAAAAAAGGTGCTAAGGAGACATCTGAGGTGGTGGTTGTCTAGAAGCTCTCCATAAAAAGGAACTTGATGTTGCCATCAATCGCAATGATGCGCTTGCCGTGGAAAAAGATACCTTGCAATATAAGAAAATATTTTAGCCCTTCACATTGAGGAGCTTGAAGGACTTCTTAAAAAGTAGAGGGAAGAAAAAATTGAAGCTCAAATGGAATCGCAAATATATTACTAAGAGGCCATTGAAGCCCGAAATTTAATGATTAAGCTTGATGACCAACTTGCTAAAATTGAAGTCCTCAAAGAAGAGACTAGAGAAACATACCACAATGAGATGAGAGAACGGATCGAAGACCGGGTAGAAGATGCCAAAGAAGCCGGTCGAAATGAAATTAAGGACATGTTTGATCCCCTGGTTATTGAATATAATGCTGAAGTCCATCCACCATGATTTAAGCTTTCTTAGCGAGGGTTATCTTGAGTTGTTCGCTGAGGCTTGGGAATATATTGTTGAAATAAAAAAGAGAACCATCGATAAAGCTGATTTAGACGAAGAGAAACTAGTATGGGAGATTCTTCGAGGGATGAGCCTCCAGACCTTGCTACTGCGAGACTTTGATATTTTGAAATTCTAGCACCTTACGGCAAAGGGGAAAACACTGCAGAGCCTTCATAGTCCTATCCTAAAGGTCCCTCTTCTCTTCAAGCAGCCGGAGCATCAGTTTCTCTAGGCTAGGGACAGGAGCTACGATCCGTACAAACCCTGTTATCAATCTAAGATGCTAATCCTTTTTTTGGAATGGAACACTCCGATGACAATTGAGAGTCAACCGGATGCAGGTATTCCGCTCTATTCTCAATTTTTTGAGAGATTTTGTTCATCATGTCCAATAGTCATGGTCTTATCTTCTAGTTTCCCAGAATCTATAGATCTTCGAGTCCCAGTCAAACTCTAAAAAGTGGTGCCGCCGTGGAGCAACAATTAACATCTACTGGGATTTGGGCGGCCACTGCTGCTCCAGGACTCGATGCTCAAGTTATCGGAGCACTTGATGATGATAAAGCTAAAGACCCACCTTTGCTTAATATGTCGGATGACGTTGTAATTACTGACAACAATGAACATACCGATCAGCTCAACTTAAAAGAGCGCATCGAGAGGGAGGAATACTTGAAAAAAAGCTAAGGCCGAACCCATCGATACAGACATTGACGAACCAAATCTCATTACATTACAAGTCATCCTACCCGTCGGTTCCGTAATAACTCCCTCCAACCTCTGAATGCTCTCCTGCCAAGGGCGGCAAAGGACCAAGGAAAAGCACAAGCGAAAGTTCAGGCGGTGGCACTCCTAAGAGACTCAGAAAGGAGAAAGGGCGGAAGAAATAGTCATTACTCTATCTTATTTTGTATATAGTTTGCATAGCCATTTTTCTCTTTTGTTGGCTGTATTTATGCGGGTGCATTCCCCGTTTTTGAATAACCTTGTATCATAATTCTTGAAGTTCATAACGTGAATAAAAGTTCTTTGTTTTCTATCAAACTCTTATGTAAATTTTTTATTTAAGTAGTCGAGCTATTACTGTCCATTCAATGTACTTGTAAATCATTACTTGTTGCTTTGGATGATAATTCGGTAATTCTATCCCAAGGCCTCCATATGGCTGTGGTCTTGAATCATACCAAACACGGAGCTCAAGCCCTAATGTTACGCTGTCGAATTCAGCGGTTTGAATGATTATACTCCTACACCAAGTCTTTGGTTAGCGGAGCTAGATGGTGGATGGTCGAGCTCCATCTTTTGTAAGTTCATAATATTCCTATCGATTACAGGTCGGATTTCACCGAATAATGAGTGGTTGAACAGCACTCTTCTATTTGTTTATACTCATGTCTACACTCTAGGGATATGAGTCATTTAGCGGGTGGTCAAATCGCACCGGACTTATGTTTATACTCCAGACCATACTCTTAGGAAATAGAGTAATTTATAAAAATAGTTGGATCATACTTTCTTTAATTGATTGATTTTCCCCCATGTCCGGGGGTTAACTTATCAAGCGATCGATCGTATCATGATCTTTTTTGATTCATATTTTTCCCATCATTTAATAGGATTAAGTTAGTCGTTGGATGGTCGAATCACATCCATTCCTCATTAGATATACCATTCATGGTTTGTGAATGTGAATCATCAAGTGAACGGTCAGGCCATTCTCATTTAGTTTAGTTCAATCATGAAATTTTGTAATCGGCTAGGTCCAAACTCTGTGAACTTACTCATACATGTCAATACTAGTTGTTCCCATATCGTAACTAATATGTAATTCTACAACAAACACATACATAAAGGAAATTCAAAACTTTATTTGCCAAACGAAAAGAAATGACATAATTTGTCTTATTACATATCATTGAAAATCAAATGCTAAAGAAAATCGTGAAATTAAATACAACTGAATGAAAAAGAAATAAACTAAGTGAAATAGCATCGTAAAAGCTCGATGTTCCATGCCTTCATGAGTGTGATGCTATTAACTGTCACTAGCTTGATAGTTTCCTCTTCAAGACTTTGTTCGATGATGTATGGCATTTCCAAAGTAGGATTCATACATGACGGGTAGGAAAAACCCATTTTAATATGAGATCGCCAATTTGAAAGGTTCTAGGTTTGACTTTAGTGTTATAATACCGGACGACTCGGTGCCAGTGTGTAGTTGCCCTTAAAATCAGTTTCTTCATGCTTCACATTTACAAAGTCTAGAGATTTCAAGAGGAGATCTTTATTCGTTCTGGGATCTTAGTAGGTCACTCGATGAGAATGAACTTCGAGCTTAATAGGAATAATGCTTTGGAACCATATGCAAGGCCTAATGGAGTATGGCCATTTGCAGACTTATGGGTAGTCCTATAAGCTAATAGGGCTATCGGGAGTTCATCCGCCCACTTTCCTCTAGCCATTCCAAATGCTTCTTCAGAATGGATTTTATGATTTTGTTCACAGCTTCAACTTGTCCATTAGCTTCAGGGTGAGTGACCAACACATATCTCTTTTCAATATGATGCTAACGGCAGAAGTCTTTGAATTTAGCACTGTCAAATTGGGTCTCATTTGTTACAATAGCTAGTGGAATACCAAAATGACAGATGATTTTTCGGACGATGAAGTTGCTTACTTTATTGGTTGTGCTTATGGCTAAAGGTTCCGCTTTGGCCCATTTGGTGAAGTAATCAACTGTGATGATAGCGTATCTCGCACCACCTTTGGAGATTGGTAAGGAATTGATAATATCTATGCTCCATATGAAAATGGCCATAGACTAACTATTTGTGTAATTTCCGTCGGTGGAGCTCTGGTAACATTTTTATGTACCTGGCACCGCCTTACATAATCAGCATCACCTTGATTGATGTACGCCAATAATATTAGTGACGAGGTATTTTCTTTCCTAGAGTTTTCCCCTCATTATGATCGCCACATTCTCCTTCATGAACATAATTCAGGACTCATTTTATTTCATTATGAGTGATACACCAGAGCATGGAACAGGAAGACCCTTTATGTACATTATTCCATGCTGTATGATATATCATGAAGCTAAATAAAGGACTTGTCGTTTTTCATTCCTTCATTTGGGAAGCACCCCTGTAGCAAATAGTTATTAATCGGAGTCATCCATGACTCCTTTTCAAGCTCTGTCCCTAGTACCCGGTCAATTTCCATCCTGTTTATGCTCGAACCTTTTAATACTTCAATGGGAACCAAGCTCATTTGTTGTGCCTTCCCGGTGCTAGCAAACTTTGCCAACTAATCAGCCTCCTTTGTTTCTTTCTAGGGAATGTGCGTAATATCATAGTACTGAAAACTTGTTAATAACTCTTGGACTTTGGTAAGGTATAGAGTGACTTGTTGTCCTTTAGCGCAATAATCTCCCTTCAGTTAATATACTATCAATTATGAGTCACAAATGATTTCAAGAGACTTTATCCTATTTCTCTGGTAAGTTTAAGTCTAGCAATCAGAGCCTCATACTCAGCTTCATCGTGTTTTGCAGGGAAATCTATCTTTAAACCATAGCAAATTGACCGAAGTTACAAGCATAATTCTAGCTTGATAACAACGATCACTGGATGCTCTATCTTTATATAACTTCCACCATATGGTAGGGGTATCATTACTCTCTTAAAAATCATCCTCCACAGTAAATTGTACTATAAAATCTGCCAGCGCCTGACCTTGGATAGCCCTCCAAGGAAGATAAGTGATGTCGAATTGAATAAGTTCGATATTCCACTTGAGTAACCTTCCAGACGTCTCAGTTCACTACAAGACCTCTCGTAGTAGCTGGTTGGTGTAAACATTCAGAAGATGTGCCTTAAAATGACAGAAAAGCTTTTCCGAAGCAATCAACAACCAATTTTCCAGTTTCTCTAACTTTGTATAGTTTCTTTTAGCTCCTATCAACTGTATTCTAACATAATAGATGGGTCTTTAGATTGATTCTCTCCGCGAAGCAGTGCGACACTTATAGCGTGTATTGACATGGCCAAGTAGAAATATAAATCTTCATGATCCACCGGCTTTGACAAGATGGGGGTCTCTCTAAGTGTTTCGCCAAATCTTGGAAGGAATCTTCACAATCCTATGTCCATTCAAAATTCATTTTTCCTCTTCTAATCAAGATAAAGAAAGGAATGCATTTACCTTTAGCTCTAGAAATGAATCGGCTTAGGGCAGTAACTTTCCCATTCAGGCTCTGTACTTGTTTGATAGTTTTCGGGACTTGGATATTGCAAATAACTTGGATCTTTTAGGGATTAGCTTCGATTCCATGAGCACTGATGATGAAACCCAAGAGCTTTCCGGATGCTGTGCCAAAGAAATACTCAGAGGGTTGGTCTTCATTTTATAGTATTGGATGATGTCGAACATTTCTGCAAAGTCTCCAATGTGGCTGCGAGATCATCATGACTTCGCGAGCATATCATCCACATATACCTGCATTGTCTTTCTGATCTGATCTTTAAGCATTCTGTTGACTTGGTGTTGGTAGGTTGCTCCTACATTTTTAGTCCAAACTGCGTTACCACATAGCAATATAATCCAACATCGGTAATGAAATTGGTACGCTCTTGATCAGAAATATGCATCAGGATTTGGTTATATCCTAAGTACGCATGCATAAAAGATAGCAATTCACGTCCTGCGGTTGAGTCTACCAACTGGTTGATCCTTGGAAGGGGAAAGCTATCTTTTGGGCATGCCTTGTTCAAGTCCAAGTAATCAAAGCATGTCCTCCTTTTCTCATTCTCCTTTCTCACAGGTGCAATAATAGATACCCACTTAGGGCAGAGGGCATCGTGAAAAACCCATTATCTTTGAGCCTATCCATCTCCTCTTTAAGAGCGGAAGATTTCCCCAGATCTAAGCCATGCCTTTTCGTTTCATTGGGACATTCCACAAGCTAATATTCAATGCATGGCTAGCGATGGTAGGCGAGATCCCACCCATGTCAGAGTGTATCCAAGTGAACATGTCGATTCGCTTGAAGAAATCCAGCAGCTCTTTCATCATCCGGGGCTCAGATGTGATCCAATCTTTAGGACCTGTGATGCATTGTCGTGCTAACTATGATGTCAAATGTCAGCTCATCCGATGCATCCTTGGTCTCTTTGTGCTCCTTCTCGTCATCTCTCGATTCCATGTCTCTTTTTAAACTGACTGTGGCGCCCGAGCCAAGGCTCAGGCGCTGGTTATCAATCCTCAGTGGCGTGGATGCAGACAGATTTGTCCACACCCTTACCCTTTTCATTTCGTTGAGCATCTCTCAATTTAGCTACATAATAGTCATGTCAGGTTGTTTGATCACCATAAACAACTCCAACACCATTATTTATCTGAAACTTCAAAGTCAAATACCATGGGGCAAGGGTTTCTCAAAACTCAACTAGGGCCGGTCCGCTAAGAAAAGAATTGTGCAGAGAGTCAACATCCAAAATAAAAAATGGCAGAATTCGCACTCTCCTGTGGTCGCCCTCTCCCAACTACATGGGTAATTTAACATAACTAACAGTTTCGGTTGCATAACCATTAAAGCCACGAATGCAGCCTTTAGATGGTTTCAAGTCCTTGGCTTCTATACCCATTTGATCATAAGCTTTTTTTGAAAATTATATTTATAGAACATCCACAATCAACCAATATCCTTCTCACTAAAGCGGAGTCAATCATGGCCAAAATGACCATTGGGTCGATTGTCAAAGCCTCCACCTTGTTTGCATCTTTGTTTCTAAACACAATATCATCTTCCATTGTACATTGCTATTTTGCTGGAGCTCCATCTTACGTTATCAAACATCATTCAAAATTCACATGCTTAATCGTGCTAGTATAGTGCTCCATCTTATGCCAACTCTTATCAATCGGATGTGGTCTCCGATTATTGTATTGATTAACAATCTTCCACCAGTCCGTGTATGCTCCTCAGCCTTGTATGATGCCTATCCTCGATCGGGGTCAGATGTCCCCTGCTGGCATCCCGTGGGGTTTTTACAAACTGCTAAAATTTTCTTTCTCCAATCAGCTTTTCGATAATATCCTTGAGATGCCTGCATTCATTTGTGTTATGACCATAACATTCATGAAAGCGACAAAATTTTCCAATCTGTTTCTACTTCTCCATTGATTCCTTTGGAGGCAGCTTCTTATACTGCATGGCATTACAAGTAGGAAAAGTCTAGTGATGTGTTTAGTGGCATGCAAGTATCATATATCGAAATCCTAGGCTTTCCTCTTCCAAAGTCCCTCTTTCGTTCTTGGTCCTATCTCCGCCTTTCTTTTGTTGATTTGGTTTGTTCTAGAGATTCGCTTGAACTTTTCCAAATTTATATCAAACTGTTTCACTACAATATTACTCCGTACTCCCTCTCTACTTGGTCCTGCAACATTCTTCTTCATAGAGCATCTGGCTTCTTCCTTCCTCAAATACTAAGCCGCCTTTGCATAAAAGTGCTCCAACTTTGCGGGTGGCTTGCCAGCTAATTAATCGCTAAACTCAGACTATAGATCAGTCCCTCTTAATATGGCCACCAATATTGCATAGTAATTCGAATTACTAATTTTTGTAACAGATGTATGGATTCTCTCCAAGTAATCTTTCAATGATTCTCTCGGAGCTTGGATCACACTAGATAGAGACATTACATCTTTGGGACGAGTTACATGCATACGAAACAACTCCATGAACCTTGTTGTCAAATCATCAAATTTAGATCGACTACAGGGGTAACCTTAAACCATATTGTTGCTATTCTAGAGAGAGTTACAAGAAAATATCTACACTTGGTTGCATCATCTGCTCGTACGGTATCCATCAGCCATTCATATCTCATGATGTGCTTCCTAGGTTTGGTTTTTCCCTTATAGGCAAGCATCACTGTCATATTGAACCTCCTTGGATACTCTATATGCAGGACATTGTCAGTGAATGGAGTATGGCTTCTCGAGGTTCTCTGGTCATCATTGGTCAAGCCTTAGCTCTCTCTCACTAACTGTCTAACCATAGCCGACTAGTCTGACGTTTGGATAATTGGTGCCAAGTGATAATCATGTTCCCCTTCACGTGAATGGTCCGGTTGATGTCTACGGGCCGTTACATCCCTTCTCGGTTCACCATCCTTCCGATGTATACCACACACATTCACTTAATCATCATTCTAGGGAAGCAATTGATCAACATTTAATTGAACTCCAACATCCAAATCAGTCGCAGCAGCTCCAACTCGTATTCCAGCATATGAAGATAAGTTTCCTCCTCCAGAGGAGAGATCGGTACCGATCCCTATGGAGAGATCGACACCGGTCGATCTTAGAAGACCACTAAGGTCTACCTTTTGATGCTCGAATTTTCTGTGCGATATCCCTTTATTCTGTCACTCCTTTTTCTGCGATACTTGTTCGATAAACTAGAAATCTCCGATGCTGAGTAAGGAGCAGGGTCCCTCCTAGTTTTCCCTCTCTGTTGTTGATTGACTTGGTAGTTTATATTGGCTTGAATCTGTTGATTTAGTTACTGATGGCTATTCACTAGCTCTTTCATCAGATTCTAGAATTCAGCTCGTGTAATGGAATCAACTAGATTTCAGACTTCAACTAGATCTGCATTCACGTCCATCGTTTGACTGCTCGAGCCTCCTTGCTAAATGTTAGTGTTCTTATTTCCTTCTGCATTTCGAGAAGTATACCTAGTGTTTCTTACCATTGTTGTTAACTTTTCTTAGATTTTGTAAATTTGAATAAAACAAGCAAACTTCTTGAAGATAATTGTGCATCTCTTTTGGAAGATTTATGCAATCCAATAGCAACAAAAGGATCCTAATAAGCTGAGAATCAAGGCTCTTAATGAAAGCACAAAATGTTTGCACCAAAAATTGACACAAATACCCAATAGAAGTTTTGAAAAGAAATAAATAAAGAATATAAAATGAAAATAGAGGACAATAACAAAGAAATAGCAGTTAAATGAAAGAATAACACGACAATGATTTACAGTGTTTCAGCATTGTTTATCTATGTCCACTTTGAATAGATTGCTTTATTAATCACTTTATAAACTGAATACAATAGTGGTCGGATCAAAATCCATAGTTACAAAAGGGTATAAAGCAAATGACAGCGTAAAAAGTTCTGAAAATGAAAAAATAAGCCTATATTTATAGACGAAGATGGCCATATATCTCCCTGAAAATTCGACAGAAGAACCTTCAGGACCATATGGGCCCGCATGAGGGATCACGCGGCCCAATTCCCAAAGTAAAGGGATCCGTACCGATCCCTACTTTGGTGGAATTTTGGGGTGCGATCACTATGGTAGCTTCCTCATGCTAAAATATGCTTAGCCTCCAAATTTCATGCTAGTTGGATCATTATAACTTGAGTCATTGCTTGATCTTTGCTTCAACATGAGTTGCTTGCTGATTCCTACCGATCCCTATAAAGGAAGAGTGTCGGTCCCTCTAACTTCATCTTCTTGAGGTGCGATCCATAAGGTAGGCTCCCTAGGGTCCCCATATCTTTCTCACAAAATTTCATATGCATTAGACTTATAGATCTTAAGATATCGATTATTTTCTATTGAGATGCTCTTACTCCTTGAAGTATACCGATCCCTATTACGAAAGTTAATTTATGCCGATCCCTCCTATATATTGAATTATAGTTCATATTTTGAACATTCTTCCTCGCATATCTACCAAATCCATTCAACCTCGACTACATGTTATCATCTATACTTGACTTCTGGGCCCCACAATGTCACTTTGGATTCATCGGTCTTGATATCAGTCAAAACTAACTTGTCCAATCAGTTCAACATTATCGGATGAAAATAGTGAATAACAACGTCGAAGTACTAATGGGTGTCTAGATATTGACATCAATGATGTCTACATCATATGACATCCTTTGGGCGATATGTAACCAAAGCAGCCATATTATCCATCATCTAACCTCACATTCACTCATTTAATGCATTGGATATTCATGTGAACCATCATGGTCAAAGACTACTCAACATACCAGTTCATTGGTACTCGAATCCATGCCACTCAGTAAAGAACTAGACTGTCCCATGGCTGATCCATGTTAAAAATCGCTTGTTATAGAGATCAGGACCTATTATGATCCAAGTGGATGCCCCTACATTACCATAGTTTTATGAGTACTCTATGAACCTTTGAGCTTAAATGATCACTTTGCACATATCATCTGTAGCAAAGCACTTTCTGGAATTATTCTTATAACTTACGTCTAAAGCCTTCACAGTTTGGAACGAATCTTGATAATCATCATTAGTCGTGGAATATCATCGTTTGTCCTGTAACCCTTCTCTAATAGTTCCTTCAATCCAACTCATCATCCTATACTATGCATCATGAAGTATAACATCCCATCGTCGAAGTCTTCACTTCATGTTGTGGTTGTGTTTTCCATAATCTTCGAGCGGACCTAAACTATCGAATTGGATAAGAACTTGAGAAAACATCTAAAAGGTAGGATGACTCAGGTTTTGAACTCGACCCCGTTGTATCGGGAATGAATTGACTCAAGTAGAACATAAAAAATTCCCAAGTCGGACTCAAAGCAAGAAAAGGAAGACACAAAGAACAACAACCTTGGAAAGTTATTAAATCAAGTCCAAAGAAAATGGGCAAATTCCTCATGTCGGGCTCGAAACGGCTCTAGTCTCTCCATTACAAAACCAAAAGGACTCCTGATCCATCCTTCCTCGATCCAAAGCCCACCTATCCAAGCCCACCGATGTCCATCAATCCATGCTTACCGTTCCTAGACCATCGGTCCAATACTTAAGTTATTTTTTTGCTCTCCAAGTGAAACTTCAAGCAACCCCTATGCTACCCAAAGCAAATGCCATTGCAACCCAAAGTTCCTTGAAACTTGAAGCAAAGACCACTAATCCAACTTAAAAATACCACCATCGATCCACCCGTCAAAAATATATGTACTTCGAAGATTTATGGTCGAAGAACAGCTCGAAACTCTCTCCCTAAAGATAATGTCTCTAAATCTTCAGTGCAAAGATGATCATTTCTAACTCTAAATTATAGGTTGGGTATTTCTTCTCATGCGGCTTCAGTTGTCAACTAATATATGCAACAACCTCGCCATTTTGCATCAATATCGCTCCCAATCCAGTACCACAAGCATTAGTTTATATCGTCGTCTCTTTATTCCCACTCGGAATGGTTAATACTAATACACTCATTAACTTTTCTTTTAGACTCGCAAATGCATGTTCACATCTCGTACTTCCACTAAAGGTTTGATTATTTTTCGTCAACCGAGTCAATGGTGTGGTTACTTTAGAGAAGTCATAGATGAATCAACTATAATATCCAGCTAACCACAAAAAACTTCTCACATCTGTAGCATTTTTGGGTCTAGTCCAATCTTGGACTGCTGCAAATTTTGCAAGATCGGTGGCAAATGTTAGTACCTGAGATATTGGTTTTGATGACAACAACCTTTGGACTTGTTATAAAATATAAATACTAATATTCTTTTCTAGATATATATGTGTGTATGTAGGATATATATATATATATATATATATATATATATGTATATATATATATATGCAGATACTGAGAATGAAGACTGTACATTATAAAGATTCAAGACTGATGAATTCAAGATTGAAGAAGCCAAGACTGAAGACTGATAAGTATCAAGAGTTCAAGATTTCAAAATTTCAAAAGTTCAAGAGTTTAAGATATCTAGATAAGTAAAAGAGTCTAAATTTATGTTAAAACTTCATAATAGCACTAAAATCTTTATTAAGATTTTAATTGTGGAATGGAATCCACCTTCTCGCATTAGTAATGGGATGGAACTCACGACCTCTTTAGTGGGATGGAATCCACGGCCTTCTCTAGTGGATTGGAATCCCTGAAATTTTTAAAATGATTTATTTTAAATATTTTTCCAAAAACCTTTTAGAAGTCATCTCTCTCTCGGTTTGAATATTTTAGCCTTAAACTCTTTTGATTTCAAAATCATCTCTTGCTTTTAAACTATCTTTTGGTTTTAATACTAAGCTTTAAATCTCAAATATATATTATATACTCATTTTTTAATATTACTTTTTATTATAAATTATATATTTTTAAGATTACTTTTCAAATCTCTTTTATAAGTTTAAACTATATTCAAAATTGTTTATAAAGTTTGGAAATTTTTTGACAAGTTTTAGAATATAAATCAGAATAATCAATTTTCAAAATTCACCAGGGCATCTCAACATACCTCATCCCCTCATGTCGACATAGTGACAGCAGAAATTCAAATTTAAAAAGAAGTGTCTATTCGTCATAACCTTTCATGAATGGACACGACTATTATTCTTCTATAAATACCAGTTGTTTTCAATGAATTTTAAGTTAGTTTTTATTCATTTCTTCACTCCTTCTCCATTCAAATATTCTCTTATATTTCAAATGTTTTAACAAAACTCTACCGAAATCCTAAGTGAATCAAACTCGATCATCTCGTGTTGGATTCTGTGTCACTCTCTCTCAAAGATCTCAGTGCTATTCAGAGTTATAAGATCATTTGTAATCAAAGAAGGGTGTCGAGTCTCTATATATCAAAGTGATATTAGAAAGGGTGTGATCGTAGCCTATAAACTAGTTGGGTGTGATTGTAGCCCGTAAATCAATTAGGTGATCTTGTAGCCTGGTAAAATCAAGAGAGTTTGCTCTGGACTCGAAGACATGAGGGTGCATCCATGGCCTTGAAATCGAGGTTGTAATATCGACATTATATTTGAAGACAAATCTGCACAAGAAATTGTGTGGGACTGGATGTAGGGTAATTCCGAACCAGTATAAGATTCTAGTGTGTTCTTTCCTCTACCGCTTTTTATTTACTATTTGCATATGTGTCTGATTCTGTGATTGTCTCTGTGTTTGTGAATTGCATCTGTTTGTGTTTAATTTCAAAAGATCTCCAAAATTTCATAAAACCCATTAAACATTGTTCACCCTCCCTCCCTCTAGTGTCAATCCGGCCTTAAGATCCGTGATCCGCATTTCCTACTTTTGGTATCAGAGCATTGGTTTTCAAAGTTTTCATAATATGATTTTTGAACAGTTTTAATGGATAATTTTTGTAGTATGTGTTTTTAATTTTTAAAGTAATAAATAAAAACTAATTTGTAAAAGTAGTATGTTAATTTCTAATAGATTATATGTTAGTTATTTTGAAAAGTCACCTGATACTTTAAAAAGGTATATTGTTTTGCAAGAAAAAGTTATGTCTGATGACTGTTGGTGAAAAGGCACCTGATGTCGATTCAACGGTCAGGAAGGATCAATGAATTTAGGATAATGGATTCACAAGGAACTAGATTGAAAGTCTAGAAACCTTGAAGGATAGTGTTTACAAGGATGGTGGATCAGTTATCTTCAAAGACAACCCAAATGGATATGTGATTGACAATCGACATTGAAGCAGGTATCAACAAAAATCTTTTAATTCCCATATTTAATCTAATGTTGTATTGTATTTCTATTCATTTGCTTCGCTATGCCACTGATTTCGTGCAAATCCGTCAAGAAATGACTAATTTATGATCAAATGAAGTTTTGATGAACAAAGAGAAAAGGAAACCAAAACTCTCAATGGTACTCTTTAAATTCCAAGCATTAATTTATTTTGTCCCAACTCCATTTCCAGATCGTAGTTCTCTTTCTCACGGTCGTTTTGATATGTGGATCATCCAATTCCGATAAAATTGAGTGAGATATGACACTTTATAGTCATCAATAACTGAAAACTATGCACAGGATTTCCAGCATTTTCTCTTACTATTCAGCTTGCTACATGGAAATATCTTACAAATTCACTATCAAAATTATAATTTAGATCATAGCGTTAGCCTTTCTCTTCCATTTGCCACTGGTTTCATCCAATTCCATTAAGAAACAAAGGAGATATGCCTTCTAGAAGTTTGGCAGTGAATAGAAAAAGGGAAAAAAAGAAGAACATACATTTTAGCGAAGATGGTGACTACTGGGCCTATATATGAGTGATCAGAAGTTGCTGAAGTGTCTTTTCATTCAAATTTCAAATTCAAATATTTTGACACCAAGTTAGTTAATTTACTAAATCATCAGTATCTTTCTCATACGACCTTCAAATCCAGCAAATGAAAATACTACGTTGATCAGAAAAATAATAGAGCGGACCTCGTTATCAAATTTCAAAGATGTCAATAAGTGGTTCACGACAGCGGTAGAACAACAGAGTTAGAAAAATGGAGGATTGCAAAAAGTGGTAACTTTTACTTTTTAATTTTTGTCTCATCTTTATTATTGCATCTAGAAATAAAATATATAATAATATTGAATTCACATAAATATATAGGTATAGAAATTTATTTCTTTAGTATTAATTTGGGATTTTTTTCGATACATATGTCGACATACCATAGTATACATATCGGCATACCAGTCTAAATTTTGTTGAAAATATTTTCAAATTCAAATTTTAAGTTTCGCTTCTTTGCTTGGATTTCAAAAACTAAAAGAACATCTTCTCAATTGAAAAATGCTAGTTCAAACTCAATTTATCAACTTAACTTTGTCTCTTTATTTACTTATATCTTACTTCAAAAATTCTATAAATATATATATATATATATTGAAAGTATATATAAATCTGTATAATAATATATAGTATTTTTGTGAATATATCCTACATAGATATGTTAATAGAATTTAAATATATTTTTTTAGATTCAAACATTTGATATTTTTAAAGTATAAATCTATCTTTTGTATATACTTTAAATATAGTTTAACTTATTTATCTATCATATATAATTTTATAAAAGAGATTTTAAGTGTTATTATCATAAATATTGTTTAGAATTTAATATTGATTTCGATTTTATATTTTGATTCTATATTTTGATTCAGTTTATAAAACATGTATATTTAACTTAATATTTTGATTTGATAAATGATTTTTATGTCTAAATTATATAGCTTAAAACATATGTATAATTTCATAGTTTATTTTATAAAAATAATTGGGTTTTCGAGTTTAAAAATTATATTACATAGTTTATATTATTATATTTCATAAATTTTTTTTAAAATTTAGTACTTATTTTAATTTCTAATTTTGACTTCATAAATATTATTTATATTTTTGATTAGTAAATAATTATACTTTGGTTTTAAGTTTAAATTTATAATTTGATTTATACTACATGATAGATTTATATTTCACAATTTGGATTGATAAATGAACTTTCTTTTACAATATCTCTTTATTATAAATGCCTTAAATATTTTGTATATAATATTTTAAAATTATGTATATAGCTTTTTATCCATACTTAATGGCAATTTGATAAAATATTAATATTGGTTTTGATGGCTACTTTTCATGAATACATTATAGTTTTATTATCATTTATTACCTACAACTCTTATCTTCACTGGCTTTTTAGTCGCATTTGTTAGTCTCCTTAACCTAAGTCTAGGAATTGATTTGTATAACCTTTGTTTGGTTTAAGTGATTTATAATAAATGGTTTTGATATTTATATGTATGTATATATGTGCTTGTCTATTAGATATTACTTATCACTCATGTTTATCTTATACTCTGAATATCTCTTACTGTAATATATATCATTATCATAAATTTTTCATTTTTTCCCTTGTTATCATATTATTTAATATTACGTATCATTATGCATCCCATTTCATATTGCGTTTCATATCACATTGCATTGCATATTGCATCACATATTACATTGCATAGCATATCATGATCATTTTGCATCACATGTTGCATTTCATTATACATATCATTTCATGTTGCATTATATGTGGCATACATTATATATTGCATATCATACTGCATTTTTACATTGGTTCTAGCTCCACGTATTACAATTTATTTTATTCAGAGGAGTTATAATAATAATTTTAGTTAATAAAGTATTTTAGTTAATGGGAGTTTGTACTAAGTGCTTTATTATGATATTAGTATAGGGATTATAAGTTTTTGTTGATGACAAAGGGAGAGAATTATAAAATAGGTTAGATAGGCTTAGTTTAAGGGGGAGTTAGCAGATTAAAGGGGAGTTTTTGAAATAAGGGGGAGTCGGAGGAGAATCGAAGTTTGGTGGAGTATATTTTACAAACATAGGTTGTCATCGTGAAAAAAAGGGAGATTGTTAGTACCTGAGATGATGGTTTTGATGAAAACAACCTTAGGACTTGATATAAAATATAAATACTAATGTTCTTGTCTAAATATATATGTGTATGCAGGATATACATATACATATACATATACATACATACATATACATACATACATACATACATATATATATGTATGTATGTATATATATATATATATATATATATATATATACAGGTGCTGAGAATAAAGACTGTACAGTATAGAGATTCAAGACTGACGAATTTAAGATTGAAGAAACCAAGACTGAAGACTCATGAGTATCAAGAGTTCAAGATTTAAAGAGTTCAAGATATCAAGATAAGTAACAGAGTCTAGATTTATGTTAAAACTTCATAATAGCAGTAAAATCATTTTTCGGATGTTAATTGTGGAATGAAATTCACCTTCTCACTTTAATAGTGGGATAGAACCCACGACCTCTTTAGTGGGATGGAGCCCACGACCTTCTCTAGTGGAATGGAATCCACAAAATTTTCAAAATGATTTATTTTAAATATTTTTCCAAAACTTTCTAAAAGTCATCTCTCTCTCTGTCATTTTAAATATTTTAGCCTTAAACTATTTTGATTTCAAAATCATCTCTTGTTTTTAAACTATCTTTTGGTTTTAATATTAAGCTTTAAATCTCAAAAATATATTCTATACTTAGTTTTTAATATTACTTTTATATTATAAAGTATATATTTTTAAGATTAATTTTCAAATATCTTTTATAAGTTTAAACTATATTCAAAATGGTTGATAAAGTTCAAAATTTTTTTGACAAGTTTTAGAACAGAAATCATTTTTAAAAGAAAATTCAATTTTCAAAATTCACTAAGGCATGTCGACATAACCCATCCCTCTATGTCGACATGGTGACCATAGGAATTCAAATTTCAAATTTCAAAAGAAGTGTCTATTCGTCATAACCTTTCGTGAATGGACATGACTAGTACTCTTCTATAAATACCAGTTGCTTTCAACGAATTTTAAGTTAGTTTTTCTTCATTTCTTCAATCCTTCTTCCCCGCTCAATTATCCTCTTATATTTCAATTTTTTTAACAAAACTCTACCGAAATCCTAAGTGAATCAAACGCGATCATATCTTGTTGTATTCTCTGCCACTCTCTCCCAAAGATCTAAGTTCTATTCAGATTTATAGAATCATTTTTAATCAAAGAAGCATATCGAGTCTCTCTATCTATCAAAGTGATATTGGAAATGGTGTGGTTGTAACCTATAAATCAACCAGGTGTGATTATAGCTCGTAAATCAATTAGGTGATCTTTTAGCCTGATTAAATCAATAGATTTTGCCCTGGACTCGAAGACAGGAGGGTGTATCTCGTGGCCTTGAAATCGAGGTTGTAATATCGATAAGAAATCTGCATAGGAAATTGTATGGGACTGGACATATGGTAACTCCGAACCAGCATAAAATTCCGGTGTGTTCTTTCCTTTACTGCTTTTAATTTACTATTTGCATCTGTGTCTGATTCTATGATTGTCTCCGTGTTTGTCAATTGCATATATTTATGTTTAATTTCAAAAGATCTCAAAAATTCCATAAAATTCATTAAACACTATTCACCCTCCCTATAGTGTTAATTTGGCCTTAAGATCTATATCCACATTTCCTACAGCAAAGCCATGCTTAGAAACAACATGACTTAAGAATCACGCTTCCCTTCTCTAGAAGTGACGTCTAAAGAGCTTTGCTTTTAGTTGGTTCTCTCTCAATGCCTCAAGTATGATCCTCAAATGCATCTTGTGCTCTTCCTCTATTCTTGAATAGATGAGAATATCATTAATGAGCATAAGCATAAATTTATTTAGTTGGCCCTTGAAAATATGATTCATGAGATCAACAAAGTACGTTGGTGCGTTAATTAGCTCGTATGGTATAACCAACCAACTCACAGAATCTAAATGCCATATGAAATGTTGTAATTGACGCATTCTCTTTCGCTACTCTCAGCTGGTGGAACCCCATCGCAAGATTTAATTAAAAGAATACACGAGCATCATCATCTGATCGAAGAATTCATCAATTCATAGGAGTGGATATTTGTTCTTCGTCTTCACTTTATTCAGCACACGGTACTTGACACATAATCAAAGGGAACCATCTACCTTCGTGGTGAATACTACGGGTGCTCCCCACTTAAAAATACTTCTACAAATGAACGCTTTCCTCAATAGGTCATTCGCTTGCATCTCGTGCTTCTGCTGCTCTCTACGTGCCTTTTCCTTAAAGGCATCATCGCGATCAGTATGACATCTTTCACTAAGTCGATATGGAACTAGATATATCTCTGTGGCGAACATTCAGTAACCTCCCTAAATATGTCTGGATAGTCCTTAGCAATGGGCACTGATGTTAACTCGTTATGTGGGATAATGATCGAGTATAGAACCACCACCTCATTATCTGATCGGCAGCCTAGCATAATCATTTGTCTACCATCTACCTTATTATCGCTAATGACTTCTCACAATCCACCATCACTATGTACCTATAAAACCAGTCCATAGCCAGAATAATACCAAACGCAATGAAAAACAAAGCAATCAAAATCAAAAGAACATCCTTGACTTGACAAGTCTGAACCACGACAAACCATACACAGGCTAGTGGAGCCTCCAACTGGGTTTGTCACAATCAAGTCGATCAATAGTTTTGAGTTTCAATCCTAACTTGCCTACCAAGTCACTAGATACGAAGGAACGTGAAGCCCTAATATCAAACAAACACATATTGGAAAATCACGAATAAAAAGCATGTCTTGAATAATGATGATCTTCCCATTCTCTTTCGTCAACGGAACACTCAATGAAGTCAAAATAGCATTGAGAGCATATGTTTTTGCTTTAATACTTCTAAATAGTCCTTCTAAATATGCCCAAATCTGTTACAGTTATCGCACATGTTGCCTTTCACCATATAGTCTTTAGATAATGGCCCTTCTCCCTATTATCATAGCGAATAGGATTCCATTTGCTCTTCCTTGGACCATTCTTCATTTAAGGCTGTGCCTCCTTAATTGGCTTTGGACAATCTATCTTAACATGCCCAGTCCTACAACAGTTACAACACTTCTGTAACGACCCAGAATTTCATTGCTTTGATTTTTGAATATTCAATTAATTTCAAATATTCAACATATAGGTTTTATAATAAAAATATAAATCTTTTAAATAATAACTAATGATGGCAAAATAATTTTCAAATTTTTTTTACAAGAATATTCAGTTCAAAAAGAAATCGAAAATGTGACCAGAATTCGTTTTTCTAGTTTTTGACTTTTCGTCAGCAAAAGTTATCTTAAATGTTGTGAACTCTTTTACACAAATAAATATGTAAGTTAGGGTATATATGTGTATACTAATGTATGTATATATGTATTTATACTTAGGTGCATATAGTTTAAAAATAAAATAAAATAAAGTAAAAAGTAAGTGTCACATCATAGGGAGACATGTTTAAATATGCCTAAAAATGGTACACATGCACATCAATGCATGTTGGCTCAAAGTATTAAAGGATGGACAAATTTTCATGATTTTAGAGGATGGAGGAGACATGGCGAGAAGTAGAAAGGCTTGAATGGAGGGTAATGTTCATAGGGGTATTTTAGTAATTCGTTTATACCATTTTATATGGAAAAAAATTCTCCTTTTCCATTCTCATTCATTTTCCATTTCCATTTTTACTTTTCTATTTTACATGGCATCTTCATCTTCTTCTTAGTTTCATGATGCTTTTAATGGCTTCTTATGTTAGTTTTTAAGATCTTAAAAATCAAAAAAATTAAATTTGTTTGAAATGTTCAAACTTGTTTAAAACTCTTTCTTCTCCATTTTCCTCCTATTTCATTCGGCCAGACATTCCTTCATACTATACCAAATCAAGATTTTATTTTTTCCAAACTATATAGAATTCCAGTGGCTAAAACTCTCATTTGAATCATTTTTCAAATTTCGAATACATTTGAGTCAAAATAGCATTTCTTTTTGACTCATTTTTGGACCATTTTATCAAGGCCGAAAAAACCATTCCATCTTTTGACCAACCCTCAATGCAAATTAAAATTAAATCTCTTTTTTCCAAATCATAGAGAAAAGAATTTCTTAAAATTTTTATTTTTATCACTTATCCAAATTTCAAGAGTAATATGATCAAACATTAGTGAGAAGGTGACCTATTTCGAGTTGATTTTTGTGTTTCCATGCTTTCAGTGAGTAAACTTTAGCTTGAAGTTCAAATTTTTTAGCTTGAAATATATGTTGTATAAATTGGTTATGTGTGTATGTTGGATTATGTTCGGATGGTTATAGGTTTGGATATGTGTTCGTATGCTGATATGAGATGGAGACAGTGGACTTGAAATAAAGTCAACTTAATGTGGTTCAAATTTATGAACTTGGATGTGATAATGTATGTGATCTTAAGGCATGATGTGTATGTGGGTTTTTGGTTATGATGTTGTAGGTAAAATTTGTATGTGTTGTTTTATGAAAACTAATTTACAAATATGGTGTAAAGTGAGGTTTTAAAATCCTTTGGAAAATGTTGTTCATTTGGTTTAAATTTATTAAAGGTTAAAGTTTTAAGTTTTGTCTTTTGTTTTTTAAATCTTTTATGTTAAAACAAAGTTAAAAGAATAATTTTGAAAGGTTAGTAACTTAGAAATAAATTCAAAGTTGCTACATCTACAACGATAGTCGCTATGGATGCAGTTCGAGGAAAAATAAACATTTTTAAGTAAAGTGTATTTAAACTTAACTTTTAGAAACTATATTTTTTTTTCAAGTTTTTAATTTGAGATAAAAATTAATTAAAGTTTACTTAAGACAAAGATAATAATTAATTAATTAGTTATTAATTAATTTATGATTAGTAAGAGTAATTAGTAATTAATATTTAGGTATTAGTTAAGGAAGTTAATTAGGATTAGTTTAATTAAGAATGTTTTAAATTAATTATTAATTAATTAAGGAAATAATTAAGTCTTAAATTTTTATTTAATCAAGTTTTAAACTTATTTAATTATTGCTAATTAATTTAATTATTTAATTATATTTAAATTATTTAATCAATTTTAAACTAATTAGATTTAAGTATTGGTGATTAATTAGGATTTTACTAACATTAATTAAGTTTAATTTATTATTTAAGTTTTAATTAAAATTAGTTATTTGTCTCAATAAATATTTAATTATTAGTGAAGGTTTAAATTATTATTTAATAATTAATAAAGGATTAATTAGGGTTTAAATTATTTATATAATAGTTAATCATTGTCTAATCAGTTATTAAAGATTTAATTATTCCTTAATTTATGATTAAATTAAATTCAGATTTAATTTAAATTAATTATGATTTAGATAAGGATTATTATTAATCTTGTAAATAGGTTTTTTTTTTGAAAAAAGAAGTTAAGTTTTAAATTCTTTGTCCTCAAGAATCAATTTGTTTTAAAGGTACTTTTTTTCAAAGATAGTTTTAAACTCAAGGAATTCAAATGTTGGTACTATTAAGTTGACAAATGCCTGCAAATGAATTACGATATGATTGATTTGATTGTTGTGGACATCTATTTGCAGAATAAATCCCATTCTATTGTAGATTGATTATTGATTGTGGGTATAATGTTAGCAAAATAAATTCCCATTCTTCTACAAGTTAATTTTTTGATTGTTGGACATCTACTTACCAGAACTAATTACCAGCTTGCTAATATATTATTTAGACATGTATATGGTAGTTGAGTAGTATTGACATTTTATTCCTTGATTTGGATATGAGTTGCATTTACGTATTTCTTGACTTATGTAAATAAATGGTTAAGTCACTTGGAAGTGGAATTAATGTTAAATGGTGTCTTAAATTACAACCATTGGGATTGCTATGCTCTTTTTGAAATTATTAAGTATGGTTTTGAATTAACTTCAATTCTTTAGTCAATTTTGGGGCTTAAGATTTGTAAATTACTTTTTAAGTTATATTATTATTTTATAAAGGTATTTATAAATAATAACTTGTCTATAAAAATGGGTTTTACCAAGTAAAAAGGTTTATTTAAACTGGTTTAAAAGGATGAGTTACGAAGGATATTTTATAAAGGGTTTTTCTTCAAGAAGATTTATCAAGGAAGTTTTAAATAAAAAATGTTTTATAAATGATTTAGAGGTTTGTAGAGAGATTTTTTAAATTGACTTATAGTCTTGTAAAAATGTTTTACAAATTGATTTTGGAAATTTATACGATATTTAAAGGTGAAGTGTAACGACCCAGAATTTCTATTAATTAAAATTTGTATATTTAATTGAATTTAAATATTAATAAGTGGAATTTATAAGTCGAATAAATTAAATTTCGAATATCTGGATTTAATTGGATAATTAAATCGATAATTTAATAGTTGAAATTACAGAAATAATTGAAAATTTGGTTTAATATGATTGAAAATGATTTGGAAAATTTTATTTTATCATATTGGGGTTAGGATGATGTTTGTAAACTTTTAAAATCGGATTTAAAGTTAATTTGTGAAAATTGAATATTTTATATTTAATTGACGAGTTAAAATAGCCATTTTTCAAACAGTCTCGGATTTCAACGAAACTAGTTTCATCAGAACCGTAATGTCATATTATTGTAAGGTTTCAGATTTCGTGTCAATCGGATTTACCGTTTGTCCGGGGCAAGCTAAAACGCACAGAAATTTGGTTAACCGATTTAATTTAAAATCGATCATTTATTGCCGTAACTTGCACAGATGATCGAATTAGCCTCCGAAACATATTCCATTGTGTCCGGAACGCGGGTTAAACCCTAGAAACGCCGGCCACCGCGTGAGATTCGGGTTTCGGAAAATTGAGTGAATAGTGATTTTCGGTAGATTTTCTATAAAAGGACTTCACTCTCTTCATTTGCAAACCCTCCCCCTTCTAAAGCTTCAGCCGGCCCTAATTTTCAATGGCCACAAAAATTCGAAACTTCTTCCCTTAATCTCTTCCAATCCGTGAATAATTAGAGAAAACTTCCAACACGAAAGTCGAAGAGCTCGATGAGAGCTTCAAATCCATATGGAGATGATGAGTTTTGGAGCAACGAAGTGGAAGAAAATGCCCCGCGTTTGTGCTCGTTTTTGCACAGTTTTCGAGGCCATAAGGGAGGCCGAGTGGGGCCGGTTCTCTGTTGAAGGTGGAGTTCGACATGGGCTACAAGGTGGGAGTCTCTGATCGTCTCCAAGCTAATCGAGTCGCGTGCGATAATTGATGGAAGGAGGCGGCTTTGGGTTTCATAACTCACGGCTTTGAACGTGAATGGGAAGAAGATGATAGCGGCCCAGATCTGGAGAAACAAGAATGAACGACCGTGATCTGATGTAGGGTTTGAGATTAAAAATAAAAGCTGAAATTGTTTTATTTAAATTCGTGTAATCTTTAAAATAGCATAACTTTTTCATACGAGGTCCGTTTCGTGCAAAACAAGATGCGTTGGAATCGTATGGACGAGCACTACGTTATGGAACTGGATTGGAGTCATTTGGAGTTAGTTGAAATTTCGGGTAAAATTAAACGTCCGTTTAATTTTATTTGAAATAAAACGCTACAAATTGATATCGGAAATTCAAGGTGAGAACTTCTCACTCAATCGAATCTGTTTCGATTTTAAATTTTAAATGGTTAGATTTAAAATTGCTTGAATGTATGTTTGAATGATAATTGCTATCTGTTGTTTTGAAATAGACATTATACGCCGTTATTAAGCGGAGGTTATTTATTAAAAACATATACCGCGAATATTTCACTGTATAGTGAAATTGGTATTATTTATGTACTTGGAGTTGGTATCCCGCGGTATATAGCGGATGAGACCCTATTGCGCCGTATAATAGCGGATAATAATTTATAAAATCCCATATACCGCGATAATTCCATACTGGAACGGAATTGGTATTGTGTTAATGTTTGTGGATGCAGGGAAACAGGTTGGAGGGATCCAACTGGATTCCTCACCAGTATTTATTTAATTACAGATATTGTGATATTTGTTGATTATCATATCGATATACAATGTTTGGATGTCGTGATTGACTATTGGGTGCTGTTGCATCATCGGATCCATTTTTGAAGTTTTAAAATAATGATTTAATTTTAAAGTGATTTTTCAAAGTATACGTTTTATTTAAATTTTTGAATTGATTCATTTTAAATAATTAAAACGTTATAAATTTTTATGTTATTAAAAATTATGATTTTTGAAAAATATAACCAAATTGGGATTTTTGAAATAAATAGTGATTAAATTATAAAATGGTTTAATTTGGGATTTTGAATCATTATAAAGGATGTATATAAAATATTTTTAAAATTGATATTTATAAATTTAAAATATTGGAACTATAAAACGAGTTTGTTAAGTGTTAAAATGAAGTATAAAAAATGATTTTTTAAGTGAATGAAATTATAGACTTATAAATTGAGAAGTTATAAAATGAATAGATGTTGTAAAATAAAAGATTTTAAGTAATTAACTTATAAATCAGATTCTTTTTCATTTAAATTGAAACCTTTGATGAAGCATAAAAGGTTTATAGATGAAATTTATAAGATATATATTTTATAAATCTAAATAATGGAATTTTAAAAGGAGTTCTGTTAATGTTGAAAATAAGGCTATAAATGAAATCTTATAACTAATAAGATTTATAATTTGTGAAGTTTTAAAAGAACGGTTTGTAAATAAATGAATTATAAGTATTTAACTTATAATATAGACCTTTGGTATATAATTGAGTTATATAAATTGAATTGGATTAATAAAGGAGATTTATAAATCGATGTTTATAAATTCGAAATCAATTGAATTTGATAAATTGAATATAGAAGTTTATAAAAGGAAATATATTCGCGATTTTGGATAGCGAATAAAATCTTAAAAATAAAACGTGTAGTAAATATTGAAATTGGGTTAGTGAAGTATATTTGCGATTTTGGACAGTGAATATATTATTAAATAAAATGGATATGTTTTGGGAAATGATATTATAAAATGAATCTAAACGATTTAAAGATGTTTTAAAATGTATTAAACATCGAAACCATAGATTTCAACATTCATTGGTGAAATAGATGTTTTCGAGAAATAGAAGGAAATGGTGGACTATAACACTGTTGTTATAGTAAATGATTTCCGAAAGGAAATGTTTTATATAGTATTGGGATATATATATATATCTTAATTTCGAATCCCTATACTAGTGATTTTGGGTCGTCGTAACGATGTTTTACTCAACATTCGTTTTGACTCAAATAAATGTGTTTAAGCGCACGTTTTCTTTATAGAATGAAATATATACTTAATTTCGATTTAAGTATATTGAATATTTTCCAAGTGTTGAAAATAAATAGATTTGTGAATTACTTATTACTAAATAAGTATGGAAATGTTTTCCAATATGAAGTGAATATTTTAAGATTTTATCTTTTAAAGATAAATTGAAAATGAATATTAGAAATCGATTTGGGAATCATATATTCATAGATATTTTGGAAGTGGAAATTCACTATGGAATTTATGAATGAAAGGGAAATATGTTTAAAAATAAACGTTGATTTATTTTTGAAGTGTGGGAATAAATTTACGGATTTGGAACGTAAATATAAGTAAATCGTTAAGGATCTATTTAATTGGTTTAAATGAACCATTTTGAAATGAAATTTTTTCCGCGTTAGGAAAATGATTGAAAATTTGTTTTCAAATGGTTGAAGTGTGGAAATTATATATCTAGCAAAGATATTTTTGGAAAATAAATAATTTGGGAAATTATTTGGAATTTGGTGATGTTGAACACGCCTATTGATAGTTAAATAACCGACTACCAATATTTACCTTTAAATAGGTATTTGTTGTGATTGCTTGAATTTGAATGCCACACTTATTTTTTTAAAATGAGCGCTCACTATTCTGGTTAGCCGGGAAAGGACCTTGGGGTCGTATAACCCATTCCGAATATGTGATACGTCGTTATGAATTGCATTTGATGACCGGTGTTGAAGACCGGATATTTGTGAAAACGGAAGGATTACCGTCGAATGTTTCTGCATCGGCTGATCCCCGATATGGAAATTTATTACCCTTTGTGATGGGAAGTCCGGTCGTGATTAGTGAATATCCGGATTGCAAGGACTTCTTTGTAAGTTCCTTCGGTTCTGTTCGATCCTGGAACGGACTTGTATGGATGTGTGTCTGATGTAACAATTTGAGATGTAAAGCTGGGTTCTATCAAATATATTTCCATTGGTGGCGGAGAATTTATTCTCTTAGCTTAACACCCTTAGAGGTTATGTAGTTGGTGGTTACCAGTGATACATTCCCAAATTGGTAATGTGGCATACGAAGTGTTGTTGAGCATTTGATGATCAAAGCACAGCTTTTATATAAAGCGTGTCTTTGTGGACGAGTCTTCATCGGACCTCACACCCCGGAAATGGTCAAAATAGGAAGGATGCAGCAATAGGGAGTAGCGCCCCTTTAGTGTATGTCATTCCTTTTGGATAGAGGTGGTATCATGGTATGGAGCCCAGATACTTAACCTATGTTGTTGCTGCAAATTTTTGCTTTGTCGTTGTTGGAAATCGAGGATCCTCGGATATATATCGGTTACGATCGGGGAATGACATATTCGTGTCAGTAGTTACCCAGTTAGGGGTAACCCGGCCTTGTGTTGGCAGAGATCCGGTTAGGATCTCGGGTCGTCTTTCCAGAGGCGTACCCATGTGGCAATGGGAAGTTCATTGGCCTGACCATTTGTTGGAAATCCAAAGAAATAATACGATCTTGTACGGTTTTAGTTTTGGAACCTATCATTCACTTATGGTGGCGCCCCACTGTTTGGATGGTAGCTATAGTAGGCATACGATAATGGTCGTATGTTGGCTAAGATTTATATCTTTACTTTTGAAATGATTTTTCCGACACTATGCACTAGTAATAATATCAAATGTTTCTTTTTAATGCGTATCAAGCATCTTTGACTATCATAAGGAGAAATCTCCTCCGATTCTACGTTTGCGTTGTGTGTGTGTGCGGGAGGCCTTATGGTAGTCTCATTTTCTAAAAAGCATTGTGAATCTATTTTAAAATTATCCTGTACTTTTTTTTAAATAATCTGTTTTAGTTCTCACACCAGTCACATGACTGACTCAGAGTTTATTGTTTTCCTTCCTAAACTCTAGGTGCCCAACAATTTCCACATGGGCAGTCAAGAGTCAGGTTTATCAAGATATTCTGGAATTCAGGAGTTGCTGGAGGCAAGCTCGATGGCATGGCGTATTCCTTAGTATATAGTATTTCTTTTCCGCTGTTTGTTATTGTTTTGTTGTTGTACACTCTGATGATGTAATGTAATGTAATTGTGATGTAATGTAATAACTGATATAGTTCTTTATTTAAAGATTATTCATTTATCTATTATATGTTGTTCCGCTGCGATTTGTGAGATTCTGATATTGTTCTATTGTTTCTTTCTATTCTGTTCTATCTTTTTCTCTCTTCTTCTATCTTTTTCTTCTTGTTTAATCATAACGGTACGGTTTTCCGGCATTCGATTGCTCGGCAGTTGATACAGTGGACGTACTGATGTCGGTTTTCGAGCGTCGAAAAGTCGCGTCGTCACATTTGGTATCAGAGCATATTATTAAGCGACAACCATGGCTCTGTTGGAAATTACTCATTAGAGATGGAGTCAGTAGTACTCTAGAATGAGTGTGAGTGTAATAATAGATACGAGTGCGTATTTGTTAGTGAATATGAAATTGTTTTATATTGTGATGATTGGTTTGTTGGGTGGTATATGGATTCTGGTCAATACGAGTAATTAACGTTGTTGATAGGGATCTCTAAACACTTGTACAGAATAATTTGACACGATATTGTTTTAAATCGGGTAAATGAAATAATTTTGCCCAAAAATTATATTTTGATATAGAAGGAATAATTTTCTAAATATATTATATCTCTTTGGATGTTTGGTTGTTAATGAAATAATCAAATATAAGAACTTAGAGTTTGAAAGGGTATATAACCAAATAAAATTCTATAAGTATGATTTATCCAAAGGAAGAATAACTAAATTTGATTTAAACCAGAATTTAAATCCCAGGAATTTTGAAAAGTGTTTTAAATGTAATGAAAACAAAGGTTTGGGGATTTTAAACTCTTGGGAAGGTTGAATTGTTTTCCAAAGTGTTTGAAGGAAACGATTGAATATTATTTTAGGAAATATTTTTGAATGAGAATTGTTCTAAAATGAATTCATGGAAGTGAGGAAGCACTTAACTCACTTCGGTCGCTGGAAAATAATCCTGATGATGATGGCCACATCATTAGAATTCATTTTTGAGTTTCTAAAGTGATGGATTGCTTCAATAGGAAATTGGGTTTGAGTTGATTATAATTTCAAAAAAATGGTTTTGGAGTAAAAACCGGGCAATTGAATTCTGGAAACTTTATCTAGATAATGTGAAAAGTTAAAATGAACCAACTATTGAACCTAGTAAGTGATGTTGATATTAATAAAATAAACAAATTAAGATGAATGAAAATTTTAATCCTGGAATTAAAGTTCAACTTGAATGAATGGAAGTGAATAAAAATATATTTGAATTTAACTTAAGACGAGTTGAATAAAATTGGAATTTGAAACTGAGAAGTGGAAATTTAAGTTAAGTTAAACAAATGATATTTGAAATGGAATATAACTTAAATGATGTTGAATAAAGTTGATTTTGGTGTCGAAGTAAATTAATAAGTGAATTAATGGGATGAAGTCATTAAGAATATGAACTTGAGATATATAAATGAAATTCAACCTTATATTGTTAAAGGAATTAGTAGTTGAATTAATAAATGGATGGAATATTAATCAATCGAATGTAAAAGAATTGATATGGGATAATGAATGTAAGTGTTAATTCATTAAAAGCTAATGTTATTGGAAGTTTAATAATTGAATGAAAATCAATTTAATATAAAACAATAGAAAGTAAAGTGTTGGACCAAATTGAATGTAAATTAAATAATTTGGTTATGTTGAATATACATTGGTTGTTAGATGATTATAAATTGATTATATGTATATAATTCATTAAGTGTTAAATGAAATTGAATTAGCGAAATTGGAAGCTAAAGTAATTGAATCCAACTTGGAAGAAAATGAACTTGAATAGAATTGAATTTGATTTGGAAGTGAACTAACGTGAATATAAATTAGCGAATGCAAACTAATTGAAATTGAATATGAATGAATGTTAGTAAAAACATCCAATGTTAATGAATCAAATGTGATTAAATTGAAAACCAATTCATTGAATATTAATGAGAAGTGAATTTATATTGATTTGGTTATGGATTTGTTAGATGTTTATTGGTTGGATAGTTGTTTGATGTTTGCATTTGTTGCTTTTGTTGCATTTGCTATATTGGCATATGTAGTTGTTGTAGTGATATATGTTGTATATTGATATTACTTTCATATATACATGTTTCTCATGTTGTTATTGAGTGTTTAGTAGGTGCGGATTGTGCTTGCTTCGCTTTTGGAGCTCGCTTTCGCGGTATATTAGCCGTATATGCTCGCTAATAAAATATAAGGTACATATCTCGGATTAAATATCGTACTTTTACACTTTTCCCTGCGGGATGCCTCATCACTTGATGAGATGTATATTTGTGATATATATACTGTCATTTTTTTTTTCGTATCGAGCTACGCAAAGGAGACTCTGGCGAATTTTTCCGAAAATTTAAGGCGCTAGAAAATTTTTGAGAAAAATTGGAAAAGTTTGAAAAAATAACTAAGTATGATTTGAAAACTTAGTAAAGATTTTGTAAGAAGTTTAACTATTGGATTTTGGGAAAGTTAAACACTTAAGAGATTTAAAAAATCTAATTTGAACGGTTTGTTTTGGAAAGTTAATGGATTCTGTAACTTTTTCTTACTTGGTAATTTCGAGGACGAAATTCTTTTAAGGGGGGAAGTTTGTAACGACCCAGAATTTCTATTAATTAAAATTTGTATATTTAATCAAATTTAAATATTAATAAGTGGAATTTATAAGTCGAATAAATTAAATTTCGAATATCTGGATTTAATTGGATAATTAAATCGATAATTTAATAGTTGAAATTATAGAAATAATTGAAAATTTGGTTTAATATGATTGAAAATGATTTGGAAAATTTTATTTTATCATATTGGGGTTAGGATGATGTTTGTAAACTTTTAAAATCGGATTTAAAGTTAATTTGTGAAAATTGAATATTTTAATATTTAATTGACGAGTTAAAATAGCCATTTTTCAAACAGTCTCGGATTTTGATGAAACTAGTTTCATCGGAACCGTAATGTCATATTATTGTATGGTTTCAAATTTCATTTCAATCGGATTTACCGTTTGTCCGGGGCAAGCTAAAACACACAGAAATTTGGTTAATCGATTTAATTTAAAATCGATCGTTTATTGCCGTAACTCGCACAGATGATCGAATTAGCCTCTGAAATCTATTCCATTGTGTCCAGAATGTGGGTTAAACCCTAGAAATGTCGGTCACCGTGCGAGATTCGGAGTTCGGAAAATTGAGTGAATAGTGATTTTCGGTAGATTTTCTATAAAAGGACTTCACTCTCTTCATTTGCAAACCCTCCCCCTTCTAAAGCTTCAGCCGACCCTAATTTTCAATGGCCACAAAAATTCGAAACTTCTTCCCTTAATCTCTTCCGATCCGTGAATAATTAGAGAAAACTTCCAACACGAAAGTCGATGAGCTCGATGAGAGCTTCAAATCCATACGGAGATGATGGGTTTTGGAGCAACGAAGTGGAAGAAAATGCCCCGCGTTTGTCCTCGTTTTTGCACAGTTTTCGAGGCCATAGGGGAGGCCGAGTGGGGCCCTTTGGTGAAGGTGGAGTTCGACGTGGGCTACAATGTGGGAGTCTCTGATCGTCTTCAAGCTAATCGAGTCGCGTGCGATAATTGATGGAAGGAGGCGACTTTGGGTTTCATAACTCACGACTTTGAACGTAAATGGAAGAAGATGATAGCGGCCCAGATCTGGAGAAACAAGAATGAACGCCCGTGATCTGATGTAGGGTTTGAAACTAAAAATAAAAGCTGAAAATGTTTTATTTAAATTCGTGTAATCTTTAAAATAGCATAATTTTTTCATACGAGGTCCGTTTCGCGCGAAACAAGATATGTTGGAATCGTATGGACGAGCACTATGCTATGGAACTAGATGGGAGTCATTTGGAGTTAGTTGAAACTTCAGGTAAAATTAAACGTCCGTTTAATTTTATTTTAAATAAAACGCTACAAATTGCTATCGGAAATTCAAGGTGAGAACTTCTCACTCAATCGAATCGGTTTCGATTTTAAATTTTAAATAGTTAGATTTAAAATTGCTTGAATGTATGTTTGAATGATAATTGCTATCTGTTGTTTTGAAATAGACATTATACGCCGTTATTAAGCGGAGGTTATTTATTAAAAAGATATACCGCGAATATTTCACTGTATAGTGAAATTGGTATTATTTATGTACTTGGAGTTGGTATCCCGCGGTATATAGCGGATGAGACCCTATTGCGCCGTATAGTAGCGGATAATAATTTATATAATCCCATATACCGCGATAATTCCGTACTAGAACGGAATTGGTATTATGTTAATGTTTGTGGATGCAAGGAAACAGGTTGGAGGGATCTAACTGGATTCCTCACCAGTATTTATTTAATTACAGATATTGTGATATTTGTTGATTATCATATCGATATATGATGTTTGGATGTCGTAATTGACTATTGGGTGCTGTTGCATCATCAAGTCCATTTTTGAAGTTTTAAAATAATGATTTTGATTTTAAAAAGAATTTCAAAGTGATTTTTCAAAGTATACGTTTTATTTAAATTTTTGAATCGATTCATTTTAAATAATTAAAACGTTATAAATTTTTGTGTTATTAAAAATTATGATTTTTGAAAAATATAACCAAATTGGGATTTTTGAAATAAATAGTGATTAAATTATAAAATGGTTTAATTTGGAATTTTGAATCATTATAAATGATGTATATAAAAGATTTTTAAAATTGATATTTATAAATTTAAAATATTGGAACTATAAAACGAGTTTGTTAAGTGTTAAAATGAAGTATAAAAATGAATTTTTAAGTGAATGAAATTATAGACTTATAAATTGAGAAGTTATAAAATGAATAGATGTTGTAAAATAAAAGATTTTAAGTAACTAACTTATAAATCGGTTTTTTTTTCATTTAAATTGAAATCTTTGATGAAGCATAAATGGTTTATAAATTAAATTTATAAGATATATATTTTATAAATCGAAAATAATGGAATTTTAAAAGGAGTTCTGTTAGTGTTGAAAATAAGGCCATAAATGAAATCTTATAAGTAATAAGATTTATAATTTGTGAAGTTTTAAAAGAACGGTTTGTAAATAAATGAATTATAAGTATTGAACTTATAATATAGACCTTTGGTATATAATTGAGTTATATAAATTGAATTGGATTAATAAAGGAGATTTATAAACCGATGTTTATAAATTCGAAATCAATTGAATCTGATAAATTGAATATAGAAGTTTATAAAAAGGAAATATATTCGCAATTTTGGATAGCGAATAAATTCTTGAAAATAAAACGTGTAGTAAATATTGAAATTGGGTTAGTGAAGTATATTCGCGATTTTGGACAGTGAATATATTATTAAATAAAATGGATATGTTTTGAGAAATGATATTATAAAATGAATCTAAACGATTTAAAGATGTTTTAAAATGTATTAAACATCGAAACCATAGATTTCAACATTCATTGTTGAAATAAACGTTTTTGAGAAATAAAGGGAAATGGTGGACTATAACACTATTGTTATTGTAAATGATTTTCGAAAGAAAATGTTTTATATAGTATTAGGATATATATATATATATATCTTAATTTCGAATCCCTATAATAGTGATTTTGGGTCGTCGTAACGATGTTTTACGCAACATTCATTTTAACTCAAATAAATGTGTTTAAGCGCACGTTTTCTTTAAAGAATGAAATATATACTTAATTTCGATTTAAGTATATTGAATATTTTCCAAGTGTTGAAAATAAATAGATTTGTGAATTACTTATTATTAAATAAGTATGGAAATGTTTTCCAATATGAAGTGAATATTTTAAGATTTTATCTTTTAAAGATAAATTGAAAATGAATATTAGAAATCAATTTTGGAATCATATATTCATAGATATTTTGAAAGTGTAAATTCACTATGGAATTTATAAACGAAAGGGAAATTTGTTTAAAAATAAACGTTGATTTATTTTTGAAGTGTGGAAACAAATTTACGGATTTGGAACGTAAATATAAGTAAATCGTTAAGGATTTATTTAATTGGTTTAAATGAACCATTTTGAAATGAAAGTTTTTCCGCGTTAGAAAAATGATTGAAAATTTGTTTTCAAATGGTTGAAGTGCGGAAATTATATATCTAGCAAAGATATTTTTGGAAAATAAATAATTTGGGAAATTATATGGAATTTGGTGATGTTGAACACGCCTATTGATTGTTAAATAACCGACTATCAATATTTACCTTTAAATAGGTATTTGTTGTGATTGCTTGAATTTGAATGCCACACTTATTTTTTTAAAATAAGCGCTTACTATTCGGGTTAGCCGGGAAAGGACCTTGGGGTCGTATAACCCATTCCGAATATGTGATACGTCGTTATGAATTGCATTTGATGACGGGTGTTGAAGACCGGATTTTTGTGAAAACGGAAGGATTACCGTCGAATGCTTCGGCATTGGCTGATCCCCGATATAGAAATTTATTACCCTTTGTGATGGGAAGTCCGGTCGTGATTAGTGAATATCCGGATTGCAAGGACTTCTTTGTAAGTGCCTTCGGTTCCGTTCGATCCCGAAACGGACTTGTATGGATGTGTGTCTGACGTTACAATTTGAGATGTAAAGCTGGTTTCTATCAAATATATTTCCGTTGGTGGCGGAGAATTTATTCTCTTAGCTTAACACCCTTAGAGGTTATGTAGTTGATGGTTACAAGTGATACATTCCCAAATTGGTAATGTGGCATACGAAGTGCTGTTGAGCATTTGATGATCAAAGCACATCTTTTATATAAAGCGTGGCTTTGTGGACGAGTCTTCGTCGGACCTCACACCCCGAAAATGGTCAAAGCATGAAGGATGCAGCAAGGTTATTAGGGGGTAGCGCCCCTTTAGTGTATGTCATTCCTTCTGGATAGAGGTGGTATCATGGTATGGAGCCCAGATACTTAACCTATGTTGTTGCTGCAAATTTATTGCTTTGTGGTTGTTGGAAATCGAGGATCCTCGGATATAGATCGGTTACGATCGGGGAATGATATATTCGTGTCAGTAGTTACCCAGTTAGGGGTAACCCGGCCTTATGTTGGCAGAGATCCGGTTAGTATCTCGGGTCGTCTTTCCAGAGGCATACCCATGTGGCAATGGGAAGTTCCTTGGCCTGACCATTTGTTGGAAATCCAAAGAAACAATACGATCTTGTATGGTTTTAGTTGTATAACCTATCATTCACTTATGGTGGCGCCCCACTGTTTGGATGGTAGCTATAACAGGCATATGATAATGGTCGTATGTTGGCTAAGATTTATATCTTTACTTTCGAAATGATTTTTCCTACACTATGCACTAGTAATAATATCAAATGTTTCTTTTTAATACGTATCAAGCATCTTTGACTATCATAAGGAGAAATCTCCTCCGATTCTGCGTTTGCGTTGTGTGTGTGTGCGGGAGGCCTTATGGTAGTCTCATTTTATAAAAAGCATTGCGAATCTATTTTAAAATTATCTTGTACTTTTTTTTTAAAAATAAACTGTTTTAGTTCTCACACCAGTCACATGACTGACTCGGAGTTTATTGTTTTCCTTCCTAAACTCTGGGTGCCCACCAATTTCCACACGGGCAGTCAAGAGTCAGGTTTGTCAGGATATTCTGGAATTCAGGAGTTGCTGGAGGCAAGCTGGATGGCATGGCGTATTCCTTAGTATATAGTATTTTATTTCCGCTGTTTGTTGTTGTTTTGTTGTTGTACACTCTGATGATGTAATGTAATGTAATTGTGATGTAATGTAATAACTGATATAGTTCTTTGTTTAAAGATTATTCATTTATCTATTATATGTTTTCCGCTGCGATTCGTGAGATTATGATATTGTTCTGTTGTTTCTTTCTGTTTTTTCTATCTTTCTCTCTCTTCTTCTAACGGTACGGTTTTTCGGCATTCGATTGCAGTTGATACAATGGACGTATTGATGTCAGTTTTCGAGCGTCGAAAAGTCGCGTCGTCACATGAAGTGAGCTTTTAAGAGGTAACTTTTTACAAAGGATAAGTGGATCGGCTTATAGTAAGTAATGTTTTCAAAAAATTAAAAGGAGGAATTTTCCAAATGTTTCGATAGAATACTTATACCCCTAGGATAAGTATAAATGTTTTCCAATTATAAAAGGGATGTAAGTGGTTAGGGAATAGTATTTTGAAAAGATCTATTGATCGAATGTTGTAAAGTGATTTTAATTAATTAAAGATTAATTAATAAAGGCTTGGTGGATCCTATATGGAACCAAATCAATGTTGAATGATTGTTTGTGATAGTTAGATAACCGACTATGAAATCTGAACCTAAATGTAACTTTGGAAATATTTAGGAGAAACACACGAGTTATATGGCACAGTCGTCCCCATGATGTTGTACTGTGCCTATTAATCTCGTATTGTTCTTCTAGGTAGATGATAAGGAAATTCATCCACCAACGTTAGGACGTAAACTCCGCTCTTTATCTTTATATGTTTATTTTATAAAGAACCGGGGTTGAGTTTACTGGAAATTATCAAAAGTTGTTTTGAAGAGCCGGATCATATATGTTATCTGAAAACGACTTCAATCCAACTCAAGTGCCTCGAACTAAAGACATCTTGAATAATATGGAATCGAAGATGGAGCATTGGAGTACGAAGACTACTTGCTACTAGTCCTGAGGGTGATTCCAAAATGGATATAGCTGAGATAGTGCCTTCTGTTTGTCCTTATCTTAGATAACTTGTATGGATGAATGCTGGCACTGCATTACTGCCTGGAAGGAAGTGTTAGCATTCCAAGTGGGATTTCCATTCAAATAGGTAAGTGTGGCCTGAAGCCTCAAGCCTCATCAGCTAGGAATAACTAAAATCAGAAGAGATATAGCAAGGCTAAGTGGGTCGCTCCCATTAGGGCGTGTCATCATCTTTTTCGATACATCTACATATTTATGGATTGATTGTGCATGAGATCACAATAAAAAGGGTTGCAAAGAAACCAGAGTGATGAAATATTCATTACTATCTAGTAAGGAGTAGGTCGGTCTTGTGTTGGCAGGGGAACTTGAAGATGTCCTCGGTACATTTATTTAGATGTCTACCGTGATAGATGGTATCTAGGTGCCTTATCATAGTATGAAATACAATCTGCAATATGTGCCTTTACGGTTTTGATTATAGAGCCCAGTATGCTAGAGTTTAATAATGGCAACAATTTCAGCCATTTTCGTATATTTAGTTTGAATGCTTAGACATTATCTGTGATGTCCCGGAATTTTGGGCAATACTTATTTAATAATTTCCATTTATAATTTAGTTTAAAATATGTTATATCGATTTAATAATCTAATTTAACCAAAGATTATGTTTTCAAAACTAATAATTTATCTAATTTAACAAATGTTATCTTATCAAAACTTAATAATAATAATTTAATTTGGAATGTTTATTGTTTTCAAAAGATAATAATATATATATATATATATATAATTAATAATAATAATTAATCTTTCTAAGTTAATAAAAATATTATATTTGTAGTGTATATATGTATACATTGTAAAAAAGAAAATTGGTTGCAATTTAAATTTGATAAAATGTTTTCAAAATTTTAATATATATGTTTATTTAATGTGATTCGAAGTTCTGTTTTAAAATTCAAATAATTTCTGAAGTTAATATTTAAAATGTTCTATTTATAATGTATATATATATATATATATTTGTACATATATTGTAAATAGAAAAATAATGGATTAAACTTAAGCAGAAAATGTGTTTTCAAATTTATAATATACATATGTATATATGGTGATTTGGAAGATTTTTGATTTGATTTAATAAAATGCTTTTCAAAAGCTATTTAAAATAAATTTTATATTTTCAAAACACTTAAAGATAAGTTTATTTTGTTAAAAGTATAATAGCTTAAAAATAGTATATTATTATAAAAGCTTAATTTGTTTTCTTTTAAATTGGTTTTTGAAAATAAATTTAGTTTTTATATATAATATCAATGTTAGATATAATAACTTAAGTTTAAAACTTTTAAAATAAAATTTAAATAAATGTTATTTTCTTTCTTTTAAACTTATCTTTAGAAAATGGATTTTAAAATATAAATAAATAAAACATAAAGAGATAAATACATTCCATAGTTATATAAAACATAAGTATTTAGGTTAATATGTAATTAAGGTTTAAATCATTTGTAATAATAAGAAATTAATTTAGTAATCTAATCTAAAACACTTGGCAACTTAGGCATTTATGAGAATACACTTGTATACATAATAATTCAAGTTTGGACATTTGTAAATACATGGATTTATATAAGAAACAAGTGGAAAATCTTTGTTTAAAGGAAAATTTTGTTTATAATTAATGTTTAAAAAGAGAAAGGTTGGTTATTTTTTTTCTTAAGCTCAAAATCTTCTTTAGCTTTCTTCTTAAAAAAAACCAAAGATCGTTCGAACTGTAATAAAAAATCCGAAGCCATTTACAGCTTCAGATCCAAAATTTCAACCTGTAGAACATACAATTCAATATGAGAATCAATAGCAAGATTTCAGCAAAATTCAATGTTCAACAATAATCAACTGCAAGCAAATTCAATTCAAAACAGCTAGGAAATTCAACAACAGCAACTTCAAAACAAATATGATGGTGTTCTCTGTTCTTCTAGTTCTGTGAGTAAACACCTTTTTAAAACAGTTTTAAATCCTTCATATGATTGTTCTATGAAATGAATGTTATAGTAAACATGATATAAATGTTTGCATGTTTGATTTTAAGATGAATGCAAATATATATATAAAGCAGTGACCGTGAATGTCTGTAGATATGCAGATTTTAAACTCTGTTCTTGTTCATGTTACAGATTTATAAAAAAATTCCTATCTTCCAAGATAATCACTCTTAATCATTGATCACTGAAAGGAATTTGATTATAACGAAGTAATCTTGTGTTTAAAAATAAATTTAAATATTTATATTTAACAAATATACTGTAAATTTTAGATTTACAGTGATAAAATCAAAATTTAATGAAAATCAATCTCAATAATTTAAGTTTCGGATCATATAACCTGAATTGATGTAGAAAATCATGAATTTTAACATGAATTTGGGAATTTTTAATTTAGTATTCAAAGAGAAATTGAGGATTTCTCGAATTTGGGTTATGGGTCGATTGCTGTTGATCAGCGTCGAAGGGGAGGTCGAGGTTCGGCATGAAGGTAGCCGTGGTGTCTAGGGATGCAGGAAAATAGTGGAAGGCTTTACTGATGGCCGTGGTGATCGGTGCATGGCGAAGTAGGGTTGTGAACCTGCTTTTGGTTTGGATCGAAATCCAGTTTAGAACGTCGTCGTCAATACTTCGGAACGAATCGCTTGTAGGGGGAAGAGTTTCTGTGGTTCGAGATGCGATCATGGACGAGGTGCCAGGCCCTCCGGTGATGGGATTCGCCGATGGTAGAGATTTCTTTGATCGCGTTCATTTCCTGTTGAAGCGCTGAAGCCCTTTTTTCGAATCAATGGTGATTTCATCAGTCCAGGGGGACGAGATGGTCGGTGGGGTCAGGGACGACTTGTGAAGCTTTACGGTGATGGTCGCCGTCAACCAAGTCCAGCGTGTATGTGAACGGTGTCGATCTTGTGCATCTGGAATTTTTGGTTAGGGAAGAAGAGTTTGGCCAGGGTTTTATTCGTTGTTTTTCTCGAAGCTTGCCTCGTGATTGTAGTGGGGTGACTCGGGGTTTTTGCGTGTGCTGTCTCGAGTAGTTTGGTTCAAGGATTTGAATCTTGTTAAACCCTGTCAGTTTCCAAACTATAAAATGTATTTCTGAAATTTAAAGCAAACTAAATTTTTATAATAAAGTTTTAAACAGTTTAAAGATGTTTGAAATGTTTAAATTAAAATTTGGCGTTTAAACAAGTTTAAGTTTTTTTATTAGGGTATAGAATTTTAAAGTCAATTTTTGCTTTGAAAATAGTTTGTTTCAAAGTTTTAGTACTATCCGGATTTTGTACTATATAAATGAATTTTCAAAATTTGAAGGCAAGTTGAATTTTGAACAAAGTGTTTAATTAGTTTTATAATGAATGAATGTTTGACTTTAAAAGAATTTTAAAGTTTGGATATTCAAAATTTAAAATTTTGTTTAAAAATAGTTTGGTTGTAAATATTGCTTTGTTAAATTATATAATAGATCTCTAAATGTTTTCAAATAAAAATGATATTGGAGTGATTTAAATGTGATTAAAGTAAGGTATTTAACTTAGATAAATTAAAAGATGATGATTTTGTGTAAACCAAATACAAGCTTTTGAATTTAAAATTTTAATTTTAAAATGATTGATAAGAGTTAATGAAAGGTATGGTTTATCTTAATCAAGTTTTATTTGTAAAGGTAATTAAAGTATAATTACTTAATTAACTTAAATTATTAATGTAGGTAATTAAATTAAGATAAATTAGTTTGTGTAACTAATTATGAGTAATTAATTACTTTATTAAGGATTGTTTAATCCATGTTAATTAATTAAGTAATAAGTAATTAAGAAGTTAATTACTTAATGATTAAGAAGAATTATTAAAGATAATTACTTAATGGAGTAATTAAAGAAATTAATTACTTAGTGTAATTAATTAAGTTATTGTGGAAAATTTTAGTTAATTAATTAAGTTTAATTAATTAAAAAGAATTACTTAATGTTGGGATTAAGTAAAATTACTTAATGTAAGTAATGATGTGAAATTACTTAGTGATGTAATTAATGAATAATTACTGGATGTAATTAATTAAGGATCATTACTTATGGTAATTAAAGGATAATTACTTAAGGGCGGTAATTAAGTGATAATTACTCAGTGTAATTAAAGGATTAATTAATGTAATTAATCAAGGAGTTGGTTTAATTGGTGAAGTAATTAAGGGAAGGTAATTACTGATTGTGATTGATATGGTTTGATTAATAAATGTAACTAACTTTATAATTAATTAATTATTAAATATGATAAAAATTGATTAATAAAGTAATTAGAGGGTCATTAATTAATGTAATTAATGAATAACTAATTGTTTAATTGATTAATAAATGTGATTAATTATAAGATAATTAATCAGTGAAGTGAGAAAAGAAGTAATAATTAATTAATGTAATTAATTAAGGATTAATGTAATTAATTATAGTTAATTAATTAATTAGAAATTAATTAAGATTAATTAATGATTAAAGATTAATTAATTTGCGTAATTAATTTTAAGGCTAATTACTTAGTGTAATTAAGAATAATTAATCTAGGGTGATTAATTATGAATATGATTAAAGAATGATTAATCTGTAATTGAAGATTAAGGTGATTAAAGAGTGATTGGTTCATTAATTGTAATTAATTAATGATTGTTTAAGCAGGATTAGTTATTTAATTCTCAAGTAATTAATTTAATTTAAGTTGATTAAATTAATTGTAAAAGGGTTAATGATGCATGTTTGTGGATAATTGTTTGTGGAATATCTGGATTGATTAATATCTATTGGATGGTATGTTGTGATATTCTGTAATATGATATATGATATATCAGTGATAAATGTGTGATATTTATCTATGAATGATGTTGTGTGAATTCAATGTTTTAAATTGAATTAATTGTTCAAACTAAAATCACTTGAACATTAAGATGGCGTTTGGATTTCGATGAGACCGGGATCGGGTTTCCAAATTTGGAATTCTGAAAACCACATCGATCCAAATTAAACGTTAGGTCGTGAATCTCAAGTAAAGAGTGAAGACTCGAGGTGTAAGGACTATTCGTGTTAATACTCTGAGGGTGATTCCAATACGAGTTTAACGGGGGTAGTACTTTCAGGTTCGAGATAAAGATTCAGAGTGCAAGGGCTATTGTCGTTAACTCTGAGGGTGATTCCAAAATGAGTGTAGCGAGATGGTGCCTTTGGTTTCGTTCGAACCCGGAACGAACTTGTATGGATTGAATGCTTTCAGAACATCGTCAGGTGGACGATGAGCATTCTAAGATTGATGTGTCCTATAAAGGTAATCCTAGCCTCAAGCCTCATCAACCGGGAATGGATAAAACAGGGGAGGTGCAGCAAGGCTAAGTGGGCCATGCCCAAGTAGGACGAGATTTACCCCTGTCTAGAGGTCCCTTTTTATTCAGCTGTGTGGGCAGTTGGCGACGGCCATCTGCGGGGTTGTCTTGTTCAGGACTGTCCAGTAAGGGATGGTTCCGGCTTTGTATTGCAAGGGATTGGGAGTAATCCTCGGTACGGTGATCTAGGCCCCGTACTGTGACGGGCGGTACCCCAGTAGCCCTGCCATTGATGGAAACCCATTTTTCCTATGTTCCCTTTTACGGTTTTGATTGTATTACCCACTTTTGTGGCTAGTAGCTGGAATTTAATCATGTAACAATTTCGGCTATTTTCTATTTACTTGAAAACCCTAGACCCTATTATAATATCACTGGATTTCCTATCAAATGTTTTGGTTAGCATAAGGTAAAAACTTACCCATGTTTATTTGTGGCGAGTCTTACGTGATACTTTTGTTTTCAAAGGATTTTCAAAGTTAAGCAACTTTAACCCGTTTGCTCACACCAGACCCATGTATGACCCAAGTGTTTATTTTCTGTTTTATTAAACTTTTGGGTACTCATATTATATATGAGTAGTCGAGGGATTCAGGTTTGCTTTGATGAGCTCTAGAGGAGATATGGAGCAGGTGGCTTCAGCGTGTAGATATATGTATAGTGTTCTGCTGTGTTAGAGTTGTATCTGCATCTTTGTGTTGTATTTGAATTGTAACAACAAGACAGGTGTTATAACTGTCTAGTTTGTGTAGTTTGAGATGTATAACTTTGATATATATGATACTATGTAATATTTTATTTGATAAATATAATTTATTCGTTCCGTTGTGAGATTCTGATGTTGTTTGGTTCTTTCTTCTCTATCTTTTCTCTTTTCTGTCCCTTTCTTTCCTCTTAATGATGCGTACTTCTGTGAAATGAAAGGTGGGTCATTACATTGTGGTATCAGAGCGCTAGGTTGAGCGAATACCTAGGCTTTGGAGTTGTGTCTGTCTTGAGAGAGCGTATTTGTAATTTTGAATATTCATACATACATACATACATACATACATATATGCATACATACATACACACACACACACACAGATATATATATATATATATATATATATATATATATATATTTCTACCTATTTCATTGGGTTACCTGTTCAGGTTTTCCAATATAAGTTCGAGAGGTAGATAGGGTAGTGATGTGTGTAACATGACTACCAATGGTTGGTGTCCGAGTGTTTGAGGTTGGAAGTGAATCTCCTAGGGCATTATTGGGCATCTTGAGTAGTTTTGCAGTTTGGTGTGAAGGATTTCACCGATCTCTGAAGGAAACATTTTCAAGGTTCGGAGTCCATTTTTGAAGCATAAGCTTGGTTGCACTCGTGCGAGTGGATTTTCTTGAGTTTGGATCAGTTGGAAGTGCTGAAGCAGTGATGGTATCTTGGCAACCTTAGGAAGGGGTTCTGCCTATATTGGAGTTTGAGACTCAGTTTGACAAGATATTTGTGCTTGGTTTGAAGCCCGAGTTTCTTGAGAGGTTTCTGCTCATCTTGAAGACTCTTTTTGTGGAGTTGGTTGACATAGATTTGGATTCAAGGAGCTTTTGGATAGGAAGTCTTTGATAGCTATGGCAGCTCAAAGGTGTCGAGTGTGCTGTTAGGAAGATCTCTTGGCTCAGCAGTATCCTAGAGGTGGAGTTCGAAAGCAGTTGTGTGGTCTGTTTCTTCGATGGTTCAGAAGTCTTTGAGATTCTTCTGTCAGTAGGTCAGGCAGATGGTGAAGGCTTGTCCACTTCTTCTGGAAACTCAGCTGGGTAAGATGTTTGTGGTTGAAGTGGACCATCATTTTCTTCTTTTGAAGGGCTTAAGTTGTTCTGTTATGTAAAAGAAAATAGTTTCTTTGGAATCTGAACTGAATAGAATCGCAAAAGTGACTTGCGATGGTTTGGAAGTTCTCTTAGTAATCTTTATTTGGATTGAAGCATCTCTAGAGGATGTTAGAGTATCGAAGTGGTTTGATATTTTCCGGATATCTTTGAAGTAGTTAAGGTTTGCATCCACATCGGTAGATTGAGTTCTAAATCGACTTAGTTCTTGGAGCTTTTCCAGTGTTTCAGCCTAGTAGGAGGGCTCTTTGAGAGAGAGTTATGTTTAAGCTGGCAGGATTGATCGGACCTAGTTTTCTGGTTGAATTTTTGCTGTGGTGTTTGTGACCGAATCGGAAAAGTCACTGAAATTTTATGAAATTTGATGGACAATGTCTCCGAAGTGGGTTGATCAAGTTTATGCTTGTGTTTATCAACAGCATTCTCACCCTCCTTAAATTAGAATTACACAGCAGAAGCATGGTGGCGGCTATTCCAGAATAGAAGGAACCTCGGATTCATTGGAAATTTGTGTTTTGTCTTGGATCAGAGGATTTCTACAGGAAATTTATTTTTGGTCTGGAGGCTTGGTTGTCTTGTGCATCTGTTCCGTTTTCCAAATAGGAGTAGTATGTTTGAAGTCTTCTGATTTTTGTGTAGTAGAGTTTGTGTGGTGGATTTTGATGGATCTTGGGAGAACCATCTTGTTGAGTAGGATCTAGGGATCGTTTATTTCTTTGTCCAGATTTGTTCCGTAAGGCATCTGTGACGACCCGAAATTTTTAGGCATTTGTAACCGGAATATTTAATTGATTTTAAATGTTTAAAGGTTACTTATTAACTTAAATTATGAATATCATAATTTATTTGACAATTAAATTGTTGAATAAAATAATTTGAGGTTGGGTAAAATGTTGAATCTGGAATTCTAAGCCTGTTAAAAAAAAAAAATATAATTTGAAGGCTTATAAAATTTATATTGATAATACTAAAGAGAATAGAAGTGATGAAATTAAATTTAATAATGGTTTGTTAAATTTTGAAATTTAATCGTTTAAATTGAATTTTAAAATAGCCTTCCGAGGCATAGTCTCGGAATTCAACGAAATCAGTTCCATTGGGTCCGTAATATTGAATTATTATCGAATTTCACATTTCGTATTAATTGGAGTTAGTGTGTGAGTGTACGATATATAAACACACTGAAAGTTAAATCGAAAACTTAATTTAAATATAATCTAATTTTGATTGACCTATACCCTCATATCAGCTGTATTCTTTCATTTTGAATCACCGTACACCCACTCTTTCATGCCACATTTCACCTCAGAATTCTGAAACCATGTTTTCGTTTCATTTATAAAAAAAAAATTAGAAGAGAAGCTTCAAAGGGAAGCTTTAGCCACGTTTTATAATAAATTCTCTCCCTCATGTTCCACTTTGGACCGAAGTCGACCCTCTAAACTCTCTCATTCCAAAATAAAATCTCGTTCATTTACATAAAAGAAAAAGAGAAAAAAAAGAAAAAGGGACAACCGCTTTGAATCGAACTCGTTCGAGTCTATGGGGGGAATCGCGACCTAGTTTGCGTAGGAATTCTGGGAAGCTCGCGGCATCAACCGAAGTATCGAACTCGCGTTCGATTTGAGGTCGCGAAAATCATCGAGGCATGGAGTCTCGAGGCGGCGACTCTGTAGGGGTTTCGAGCTCAGTCACGATCGAGCGAGCGGCGCAAGGGTTAGGTTGTGAGGTCGAGAGGACGGGAGACGTGGTTGCGTTCGAGGCGAGCGTGGCGGCACGATTTGAGAGGTCGCGGTCAGGAGGTTGCCTGACCTAGGGCTTTGAGCTCGTGGTTGTGAAGCTTGGCCGAGATAGTATGCGGTGTTGGTTGAAGTTCATTCTTATGAGGTATCGATTTGTTGTTTTGTTTATTTATATTTAATACATATGAACATAAGCTGTAAGTAAAATTTTGTTCTTGATTCCAGAAAAGAAAATGATTACTGTAAGGATTAAAACCTATATCTGTTTTAAATTCTTGATACATATCTACTGGAAGAAAAGAAAGGTAATTTTAACAGATATATATATACACACACACACACACACACACACAATTTATTTATTTAACTTTAATATTTTACGCACACATTTTTAACTTACTAAATTTTTTATAATGGAGTATAGAGTTAACTCGTTTAACTCACTTGTTCAATTATTTTAGTCATCAGTAAACAATTTATCTAGAGGGAAATTGGTTAAATAAAATTCTTAGTTAATTATTTTATTAAATGGGAAAAATAATGTGTGGGTGATTAATGTGTTTAACTAATTAAATTTTTAGTTGTAGTTACCGAAAATTAATTATCTTAAGGGAATTAGTTTAAAATAAATTTACTTGTTTAAAAATAAAATCACAAGTTAATCAAATTATAAATGGAAATTTAATTGTTCCAACTGACTCGAGTGTTGATAAAAAATTTATGGAATGTTTATACAAGGTTATAAACCGGGGAACCAAGACAGAATTGAAATGGATTTCAAACATCAAGGCAAAGGTGAGTTAATCTCACTCAGTTAATTTAAATTTAAATTTAAATGATTAAATTTAAATAATTGTTTGAATGGTTGAAATTGATTGATGTGATATTTGAAATTGGTATATTATGTTGTGCTAACATCTGTGGATGCAGGAAAAACAAGTTGGAGGGATCCAACTGGGTCCCTCAACATATATATATATTGTTGACTATTCCCTGTTATACTTTGTGGATATTCTGTGATGGATGATATTGAATATTGAATGCTATAGTTGTTTGGGTTATTCTGGTACCCTGAATTATCAAATTTGTATAGCATTGGATCGGTGGGAATAAATAATAAGGAAAAAAAATGAAGTTTCAAGAAAACAATTATAAAGAATGTAAATAAATTAAAATGAATTGGATAAGAATATTAGTGTTTCAAAATGCTAACTAATAAATTCTATATATGGAAATAAATATTTGAATAAACAGAAAGGTAATAAATTTTAGTCTTTAGTGATATTATTTAAAAGAACGAAACTTTTATTTTAAATTTAAGATTTGAATTTTTTTTAAAAGAATAAAGAAGAAATTGGGAAGAAGCCGAAATTTTTATATTTCAGTTAAATGATTAAAAACAAACGGAAAATAATAATAATGAAAATAAAGTCCAAAATAAATGAATTTTGAAATGAACTGATAAGTAAAGAGATTTATTTCAAACGAAATAAATTGGAAATCAATTTGGGAAATTGATTTAAATGATTGAGATTTGAAATTCTCCCTGGATAACCAAGTACGTTTCGAAGTAAATTTTTAAATATAAGTTAAAAGATTAAAGTTGTTTTAAAAAGCAAGTTTTGGAAAAAATTATTATTTCTAATATTTAAATTCTAAAGTAAGTATTTTCTCAAATCTATTATAGTAATAATTATTTAAAACTAAAGTGACTTAGTATTTTGTTTCAAAAGTGGAAATCTAGTTTTATATTTTATTAAGTAATTTTACCTTCAAATATTCATATAAGATGTATTTTTAGCAAATTTTTAAAGTAGTTTTAATTTATAAGTTTTAAAAGTATATATTACAAAGTAAAATGTTTTAAATTATTTTAAAATCTAATTTTGTGCTTGGTGATTTCAGTGGAGATAGAAAATATTGGGAAAAGTTTATCCTGAAAGAATGATGGTTGGAAACTATTTCAAAGGAATTTGAAAGTGAAAATATGATATTTTGAGATGGATAAATAATTGGGAAATTATTTATTGGTTGATGGTTGTTTGTGAATGTTAATTGATAGTTAAATAACCGACTATCAATATTGGCCAAATGCGTTGATCGTTTCGAAGAGACCGGGATCGAGATTAATTTCTCGAAAACCACTTCGATCCGGTTTGTACGTTTCGTGTAAACGATTTTGGATTCGAAGATGGAGCAGTAAAGTGCAAGGGCTAGTCGCCACTAATCCTGAGGATATTTCCAAAATGGATGTAATAGGAGTAGTGCCTTCGGTTCCGTTCGAACCCGGAACGGACTTGTATGGACGAATGCTTGCGAAAAATCGTCATGTGGGCGATGGGCATTCTAAGTGAAACGTTCTAAAAGGTAACGCTTAGCCTCAAGCCTTATCAAATGGGAATGACTGAAAATCAGGGGATATGCAGCAAGGTTAGTTGGGTCATGCCCAAGCAGGACAAGATAATTCCCCTGTCTAGATGTCCCTTATATATTTCGGCTTAGTGGGTGGTTGGTCGCGCCAACCACGGGGTTTATCTTGTTCGGGACTGTTCAGTAAGGAATGGTTCCGGCCTTGTGTTGCAGGGGATGAAGGGAGTAGTCCTCGGTACGGTGATCTAGGCCCCGTACTGTGATAGGTGGTACCCCAGTGCCTAGTCATTGTTGGAAATCCATTCTCCCTACGAGCCTTGTACGATTTTTGTTTGTATTACCCACTTTTGTGGCTAGTAGCTGGAATTTAATGAATGTAACAATTTCGGCTATTTTATAAGTATTTGTATATAGACCCTATTATAATATCAGAGGATTTCTATAAAAATTGTTTTAGCTATCGTAAGGTAAAAACCCGACATGTTTATTTGTGGCGTGGTCTTACGAGATGCTTTTGTTTTCAAAGGATTTTTGAAACTTAATAATCAATTGGGTGTGATTTTCTCACGCTGTTATTCCAGACTGACTTGGGTACTATTTAACTGTAATGCTCGGGTCAGACCGAGTATTATAGAATACAGGATTTGCTGTGGAGCTCAGGAGACGAGCTGGATGATGATACGTACATTCATACTTAGTTATATTTATATATTCCGTTGTTTGAGTTGTTGTATATCCATTGTATGATATTGATGTGAGCTGTGATTGATGTACTCTGATGATGTAATATATGTAAACAGATATATTTGATTTTGAGTAAAGGTTATTTAATATCTATTATATTTTATTCCGCTGCGATGGTTAGATTCTGGTGTTGTTTTCTATTTTTCTTCTCTACCTCTTCTTCTTTAACCCAAATGGTTCGTATTTCTGTACAACTTGAGTTGATTGTTGTAGAATAGTGTTAACTCAAGGGGTACGAATTTGCGGGCCGTTACAGTTGGTATTAGAGCTTAGGTTGGTGATAACCTTGGCTTTGGTGGGAATTACTCATTTAAATTAGATTCTGAAGTACTCTAGAATGAGTTTGAGCGTATAAATAAATATGAGTGTGTATTTGTTAGTGAATATAAATTGTTTTAATGGCATATGAACCTTCGTCGACACAGTCTGCGCAACTGTATCGAAGGGGTTTCTAAACACTTGAATAGAACAATTGACACGATATTGTTTTAAATGTGGGTAAATGAAATAATTTTACCCAAAAATATATTTTGATATAAAGAGTGTTTTTGTAAACAATTTTAGCTAATATATGGTTGCTTGGATGTTAGAAATGATAATATTAAAGTATTATCATTGTTAAGTGAAAATTTAATTAGAACTTGAAATATAATTAAAATTTAAGGGATAAATTCATTATAGAATGAAATTTATAAATATGAATTATAAATGTAATTTATGAATTGAAATATAATCAAATGAGAATTTGTATGAACATAAGCTGTGCAAATGAATTATAGTTAAAAATATATTTAAGCAGAATTTGGAAATTCAAAATTTCAGAGATTTTGGGAATGTTATCGAAGTGTTTTGAAGATAAACGATAACATTATTGTTTTGGGAGTATTTCTGAATGGAAATTGTTTAAAAAAAAAAAGATTTTGGAAGTGGAATAGCATTGAAATCACTTGGATTATTGGAAAATAATTCTGATGATGACGGCCGCATCATCAGTATTCATTTTCGAATTTCTAAGTGATGGATTGCTGCCAAAAAAATTGATTTGTTCAGAAAACTGGTTGTTTTTGAAAATTTCAAAGGAAATTTGTTGGGAATAAAACCAGGGTTGGTTTAATTTTTGAGAAGTGTGATTTTGAAATGTTGGAGATTTCAAAATAATTTGAAACCAAAGTTTTGGAAATGATTCTTAAATCAGGAAGAAATTTAAGCGTTGGATAATAGAATATAAATCTAAAGTGAAGAGTTAAAATGAAATTAATTTGGATTGATGAAATAAAAATATAACTGGATTGAAATTAATTGGATGGGCTGAAATTAATATCCAGTTGTATTCGAAATCAAGTTGAAATTGAGTTAAGTAAATTTGAGTTAGCAAAATTGGATTGGGATGAGAATTAAATCGAATTAGTGAATGAAATTTAAATTCTTACCTGGATAACTGGAAAATAAGTTGGATAAGAAATAAATTGGGTAAGAATTTGATTGAGTTAAATAAATCAGAATAGCATATAAAAGAATTAAAAATGCATGGAATAAGAATATGCTTGAGTTATAAATAAGTGTAAATAATAAGTTTATGATGAATGGAATTGTATAAAATAATAAATTGTGGCTTATAAAATTTGAAAATGGAATACAAAATTCAAAATAAAAATTGTTTGATGAATTGAAAAATAAAATTGAAGATCAAAACTTGAAAATTTTAAAGTAAATTGAACTTAAGCAAATTTAAATGAAGAAATTTTGAGACTTAAAATCAAGTTCTGAAATATAAGTTGGGAAAAGACTATTTAGATAATGGATTATATAATGAAATATGTATTGAGAACCCAATGTAGTTAAGTAAAGTTGAATTATGAGTTTAAGATGAAGTTTGGAAATAAACTCAAGTGATAAATTAAATTCGACTTAAATTGTTGGTGAAATGAAATTGAACTGTGAGTTCATTAAATTGGGTGGTAAATTGAGAATGGATAGTGAATTCAGAACTGGAGTTATTAATTTAAATTTAACTTGAAGTGGTAATAAATTAAATATAATTGAAAATGTAAAGAATAAAAATGGAAATGGATTAAAATAGTGATGGTTTGAATGTGCAAATAAAATTCAAATAAGTAAAGATAACTGGAAAAAAAATAGCCAGATAATAAATTGAATGAGTTGAATCTGGAAAGTTAAATTTTATAATGACCAATCAAATGAAATTTGCAGATTTAAAATGAGATTGGATTGAAATAAAATCAAGTTAAATTGAAAAGAGAACTTGGTTTGCAAAATGAGAATGAGCTTAAGTATAAATTAGAGTGAATAAACTTAAGCCAGAAGATGGAAAGGAGTTGAATTGAATTCAACTTAAAATTAAGTTTAATAATATTGGATGGGTTTTTAAATCAAGTGAAGATAAATTTTTAATCGAAATAAAATTCGATGAGTTATAAGTAATATTAATGGAATGGAATTCGAGAATAAATAATTGTAAATCATTTAAAATTATTAAGGAATTGAAATAACTTGAGACAATAGGGAAAATAGAATGTTTCAAGTTTATTAGAATGGTTTAAGTGAATGTGGATAAACTAATTATATTGAATAAATAAATGATGGAATAAGTAAGTATCAAATGAAATGTAGTTTAAATAAGTTGAGAAATGGTTATTGAATGAAATAGCTTGGATTGTCTTTGAGCTAAATAAAATAGTTTGGGATAAACTAACATGGAATGAAATGTAAATAAACGGATGGTAAATGAAATTTAAATGGAATGTGATGAGCTAAATAAATGAGTGAGGATGGATTAAATTAAAAGGGGAAATTTAATTGGCAATTAAGATGAACCAAGGTTGTAAATGGTTTTGAATAAACTAATTTGATTAATAAAATGAAATGCAAGTGAATGGATTAAAATTTGAAATGCAATGAAAATGAGGATATATGAATTGTGAATAAATTTAAGATGGAATAGAATTGAGTATAAATTGAGTTGAAATCCATTTAAAATTGATTATAAAACTCAAGTACTTATTTATTCACATAGATCTTGTCAAATTGCAAAGAATAAATTATCATTGGATGTAAATGGAAGTAATTAAAATTCTATGAGTTGATAGAAGTAAAATAAATTGATTTTGAGAGCAATTGAACTAAGTATGAGTTCGGTTTGCTTAAAAATAAATTAATGTAAGTAATTGAGTTTTAAACTATTCAAATTGATGAAGTTGTATACGAATGGATTGAAAACAATTCGGATTGAATGAAAATGGGTTGTAAATTGATTGAAATAGTTGAAGTAGCATGTAAGCTATATAGATTGCTTGTGGAAAAATGTTTGGTGTAAATTTCTTTTTAGAAGTCATATGTTTTAACTATTGCAAGTAAGTTAAATATGTTAAACTTCTTATATTTGGCACTTACGAGTTTAAATTGAGTAAGTACAGGTACTTGGAAGCCGTATGGCTGGATTTGGGTTGCATTAACTGCTAAACTAATTAGCCACTTGCTTAAAATGCTAAATAAGGTACGCCTACGCAATACAAATAGGAAATATGAACTGTTTTTGGTTTTTCCGACCGTGTGGGTCGATGTATATATATTTATCTCTTTTGTCAAATTGCAAAAGCTCCTCCGTACAAAGGGGACTCTGCCAAAAAATTTCAGAAATTTTGGGAGTTAGAAAATTTTTGGAAAATTTGGAAAATTTTGTTAACGACAAAACTATTTAGAATTGGAAACTAAAATAAGTTAGTAAATGAAACTAATTAAAGTAATGACTTAAATTAGTTATAAATGAAGGATAAAATTTAAAAGTTCAAAGTTGAAAATAAATGAAATACATATGTAATGTGGAAATCGATTTGAATAGAAATAGGTATAAACTAAAAGTGGTAAAGAGAAATAAAGATAAGAAACATATAAAATGTTCATACTAACTTAAGTATGAAATGGTGCATTCTTAGTTGGAAATTGGATATTGCAAATATATTCTAAGTTGACATTTGGATGAATAGTGACATTTGGTAAGAAAGTTGATAAAATGTTTTTGGAATGTTGTGATTGGAAATTAGTACTAAGCAGGATATGCAGATATTATAAAAGAGAAAAGAAATTGGGTTTGATTTCAAGAGATAAATTGAATTGCCCGACAAAAAGGTACGTATTTAAATTTGGTATGGAATTTGATTGGGACTTGGATTTGGATCGAGCCACTTGGCCTTTTGTTTTCTTTTTGGATTTGGGAGGCCGTAGAGCCATTTTGTAGTTGTACCGAGTCAGCCGCGCAAAGGAAACGCTGGCAAAAAATTTCGGGAATTTAGAGAGTTAGAATTTTTTTTTGAGAAATTTTGAAAATTTTAAGCTTGGTTTTGAATTATAATTTAAATAGTTGAATAAGAAAGGTTGATGGGACTAGTGGAAAGATTAAGAACCTAATAAGAAGATAATGGGTCTTTTATATAAAAGACAGTTGGTTAGATGTTGAACTGTTTGGATTTGAGGAGAGTAAACGGGTATTATATCATTTCTCCCTAACTAGTAATTTCGAGGACGAAATTCTTTTAAGCGGAGAGGAATGTGACGACCCAAAATTTTTAGGCATTGTAACCGGAATATTTAATTGATTTTAAATGTTTAAAGGTTACTTATTAACTTAAATTATGAATATCATAATTTATTTGACAATTAAATTGTTGAATCAAATAATTTGAGGTTGGGTAAAATGTTGAATCTGGAATTCTAAGCCTGTTAAAAAAATATATAATTTGAAGGCTTATAAAATTTATATTGATAATACTGAAGATAATAGAAGTGATGAAATCAAATTTAAAAATGGTTTGTTAAATTTTGAAATTTAATGATTTAAATTGAATTTTAAAATAGCCTTGCGAGGCATAGTCTCGGAATTCAACGAAATCAGTTCCATTGGGTCCGTAATATTGAATTATTATCGGATTTCACATTTCGTATTAATTGGAGTTAGTGTGTGAGTGTACGATATATAAACGCACTGAAAGTTAAATCGAAAACTTAATTTAAATATAATCTAATTTTGATTGACTTATATCCTTATATCAGCTGTATTCTTTCATTTTGAATCACAGTACACCCACTCTTTCATGCCACATTTCACCTCAGAATTCTGAAACCATGTTTTCGTTTCATTTATAAAAAAAAATTAGAAGAGAAGCTTCAAAGGGAAGCTTTAGCCACGTTTTATAATAAATTCTCTCCCTCATGTTCCACTTTGGACCGAAGCCGACCCTCTAAACTCTCTCATTCCAAAATAAAATCTCGTTCATTTACATAAAAAAAAGAGAAAAAAAAAGAAAAAGGGACAACCGCTTTGAATCAAACTCGTTCGAGTCTACGGGGGGAATCGCGACCTAGTTTGCGTAGGAATTCTGGGAAGCACGCGGCATCAACCGAAGTATCGAACTCACGTTCGATTTGAGGTCGCGAAAATCATCGAGGCATGGAGTCTCGAGGCGGCGACTCTGTAGGGGTTTCGAGCTCAGTCACGATCGAGCGAGCGGCGCAAGGGTTAGGTTGTGAGGTCGAGAGGAAGGGAGACGTGGTCGCATTCGAGGCGTGCGTGGCGGCACGATTTGAGAGGTCGCGGTCAGGAGGTTGCCTGACCTAGGGCTTTGAGCTCGTGGTTGTGAAGCTTGGCCGAGATAGTATGCGGTGTTGGTTGAAGTTCATTCTTATGAGGTATCGATTTGTTGTTTTGTTTATTTATATTTAATACATATGAATTTAAGCTGTAAGTAAAATTTCGTTCTTGATTCCAGAAAAGAAACTGATTACTGTAAGGATTAAAACCTATATCTGTTTTAAATTCTTGATACATATCTACTGGAAGAAAAGAAAGGTAATTTTAATAGATATATATACACACACACACACAATTTATTTATTTAACTTTAATATTTTACGCACACATTTTTAACTTACTAAATTTTTTATAATGGAGTATAGAGTTAACTCGTTTAACTCACTTGTTCAATTATTTTAGTCATCAGTAAACAATTTATCTAGAGGGAAATTGGTTAAATAAAATTCTTAGTTAATTAGATTATTAAATGGGAAAAATAATGTGTGGGTGATTAATGTGTTTAACTAATTAAATTTTTAGTTGTAGTTACCGGAAATTAATTATCTTAAGGGAATTAGTTTAAAATAAATTTACTTGTTTAAAAATAAAATCACAAGTTAATCAAATTATAAATGAAATTTAATTGTTCCAATTGACTCGAGTGTTGATAAAAAATTTATGGAATGTTTATACAAGGTTATAAACCGGGGAACCAAGACAGAATTGAAATGGATTTCAAACATCAAGGCAAAGGTGAGTTAATCTCACTCAGTTAATTTAAATTTAAATTTAAATGATTAAATTTAAATAATTGTTTGAATGGTTGAAATTGATTGATGTGATATTTGAAATTGGTATATTATGTTGTGCTAACATCTGTGGATGCAGGAAAAACAGGTTGGAGGGATCCAACTGGGTCCCTCAACATATATATATTGTTGACTATTCCCTGTTATACTTTGTGGATATTTTGTGATGGATGATATTGAATATTGAATGCTATAGTTGTTTGGGTTATTCTGGTACCCTGAATTATCAAATTTGTATAGCAATGGATCGGTGGGAATAAATAATAAGAAAAAAAATGAAGTTTCAAGAAAACAATTATAAAGAATGTAAATAAATTAAAATGAATTGGATAAGAATATTAGTGTTTCAAAATGCTAACTAATAAATTCTGTATATGGAAATAAATATTTGAATAAACAGAAAGGTAATAAATTTTAGTCTTTAGTGATATTATTTAAAAGAACGAAACTTTTATTTTAAATTTAAGATTTGAATTTTTTTTAAAAGAATAAAGAAGAAATTGGGAAGAAGCTGAAATTTTTATATTTCAGTTAAATGATTAAAAACAAACGGAAAATAATAATAATGAAAATAAAGTCCAAAATAAATGAATTTTGAAATGAACTGATAAGTAAAGAGATTTATTTCAAACGAAATAAATTGGAAATCAATTTGGGAAATTGATTTAAATGATTGAGATTTGAAATTCTCCCTGGATAACCAAGTACGTTTCGAAGTAAATTTTTAAATATAAGTTAAAAGATTAAAGTTGTTTTAAAAAGCAAGTTTTGGAAAAATTTATTATTTCTAATATTTAAATTCTAAAGTAAGTATTTTATCAAATCTATTATAGTAATAATTATTTAAAACTAAAGTGACTTAGTATTTTGTTTCAAAAGTGGAAATCTAGTTTTATATTTTATTTAGTAATTTTACCTTCAAATATTCATATAAGATGTATTTTTAGCAAAATTTTAAAGTAGTTTTAATTTATAAGTTTTAAAAGTATATATTACAAAGTAAAATGTTTTAAATTATTTTAAAATCTAATTTTGTGCTTGGTGATTTCAGTGGAGATAGAAAATATTGGGAAAAGTTTATCCTGAAAGAATGATGGTTGGAAACTATTTCAAAGGAATTTGAAAGTGAAAATATGATATTTTGAGATGGATAAATAATTGGGAAATTATTTATTGGTTGATGGTTGTTTGTGAATGTTAATTGATAGTTAAATAACCGACTATCAATATTGGCCAAATGCGTTGATCGTTTCGAAGAGACCGGGATAGAGATTAATTTCTCGAAAACCACTTCGATCCGGTTTGTACGTTTCGTGTAAATGATTTTGGATTCGAAGATGGAGCAGTAAAGTGCAAGGGCTAGTCGCTACTAATCCTGAGGATATTTCCATGTAGTAGGAGTAGTGCCTTCGGTTCCGTTCGAACCCGGAACGGACTTGTATGGACGAATGCTTGCGAAACATCGTCAGGTGGGCGATGGGCATTCTAAGTGAAACGTTCTAAAAGGTAACGCTTAGCCTCAAGCCTCATCAAATGGGAATGACTGAAAATCAGGGGATATGCAGCAAGGTTAGGTGGGTCATGCCCAAGCAGGACAAGATAATTCCCCTGTCTAGATGTCCCTTATATATTTCGGCTTAGTGGGTGGTTGGTCGCGCCAACCACGGTGTTTATCTTGTTCGGGACTGTTCAGCGAGGAATGGTTCCGGCCTTGTGTTGCAGGGGATGAAGGGAGTAGTCCTCGGTACAGTGATCTAGGCCCCGTACTGTGACTGGTGGTACCCCAGTGCCTAGTCATTGTTGGAAATCCATTCTCCCTACGAGCCTTGTACGAGTTTTGTTTGTATTACCCACTTTTGTGTCTAGTAGCTGGAATTTAATGAATGTAACAATTTCGGCTATTTTATAAGTATTTGTATATAGACCCTATTATAATATCAGAGGATTTCTATAAAAATTGTTTTAGCTATCGTAAGGTAAAAACCCGACATGTTTATTTGTGGTGTGGTCTTACGAGATGTTTTTGTTTTCAAAGGATTTTTGAAACTTAATAATCAATTGGGTGTGATTTTCTCACGCTGGTATTCCAGACTGACTCGGGTATTATTTAACTGTAATGCTCGGGTCAGACCGAGTATTATAGAATACATGATTTGCTGTGGAGCTCAGGAGATGAGCTGGATGATGATACGTACATTCGTACTTAGTTATATTTATATATTCCGTTGTTTGAGTTATTGTATATCCATTGTATGTTATTGATGTGAGCTGTGACTGATGTACTCTGATGATTTAATATATGTAAACAGATATATTTGATTTTGAGTAAAGGTTATTTAATATCTATTATATTTTATTCCGCTGCGATGGTTAGATTCTGGTGTTGTTTTCTATTTTTCTTCTTCTACCTCTTCTTCTTTAACCCAAATGGTTCGTATTTCTGTACAACTTGAGTTGATTGTTGTAGAATAGTGTTAACTCAAGGGGTACGGATTTGCGGGCCGTTACAGCATCTGCGAAGATTGGATTGATCTAGAAGGTTGAAGACAGCCCAGGATCGACAGGAGAGATTTGTGTATAACAGACAAAGGAATTCAGAATTCGAAACCAGAGATTTAATTTTGGATAAGTTTTTTTCGATCGTAAGAGCTATAAGATTGGGTAAGTTTGGAAGCTAGCTCAGAAGTGTATTGTATCTTTCTGTTTTCTCTTAAGGGTTAAGTATTTGATCTACAGGATTGAATTGCCAGTTCAGACGGCTGGGATTCATTATGTATTTCATGTATTTCTGAGGGAGTACGTGTATGGTCTATCACTGGTTTTAGAACCAGTAGTTCTGGGGAATTTGGAAGTTGATCAGGACTTGTCTGTGGTCCAGTATCCTGTTTAGATTTGTAAATCTAGATACATAGGAGCTCTAGATCTGAGTGGTGTAGCTAGTTTAGATTCTATAGAGCAAGTATCCCTGTGTTTGTACCTAGGAAACTCTAGAAGTTCTGTCCAGAATTTTGTCTGGATAGTTAGAATTGTTTGTTTAAATTGGTTGCTATGGTTGCTAATGTTTGGTTGATAGCATATGTTGCTATTTTAAAATTAAAATCTGTATGGGATTATTAAATTATCTTTGCTTTTAATTTCGGGGATGAAATTCTTTAAAGGGGGAGGAATGTGATGTCCCGGAATTTTGGGCAATACTTATTTAATAATTTCCATTTATAATTTATTTTAAAATATGTTATATTGATTTAATAATCTAATTTAACCAAATGTTATGTTTTAAAAACTAATAATTTATCTAATTTAACAAATGTTATCTTTTCAAAACTTAATAATAGTAATTTAATTTGGAATGTTTATTCTTTTCAAAAGATAATAATATATATATATAATTAATAATAATTAATCTTTCTAAGTTAATAAAATATTCTATTTGTATTGTATATATGCATACATTGTAAAAAAGAAAATTGGTTTCAATTTAAATTTGATAAAATGTTTTCAAAATTTTAATATATATGTTTATTTATTATGATTTGAAGTTCTGTTTTAAAATTCAAATAATTTCTGAAGTTAATATTTAAAATGTTCTATTTATAATGTATATATATATTTGTATATATATTGTAAATAGAAAAATAATGGATTAAACTTAAGCGGAAAATGTGTTTTCAAATTTATAAAATACATATGTATATATGGTGATTTGGAAGATTTTTGATTTGATTTAATAAAATGCTTTTCAAAAGCTATTTAAAATTAATCTTATATTTCCAAAACACTTAAAGAAAAGTTTATTTTGTTAAAAGCATAATAGCTTAAAAATAGTATATTATTATAAAAGCTTAATTTTTTTTCTTTTAAATTGGTTTTTGAAAATAAATTTAGTTTTTATATATAATATCAATGTTAGATATAATAACTTAAGCTTAAAACTTTTAAAATAAAATTTAAATAAATGTCATTTTCTTTCTTTTAAACTTATCTTTAGAAAATGGATTTTAAAATATAAATAAAATAAAACACAAAGGGATAAATACATTTCATAGTTATATAAAACATAAGTATTTAGGTTAATATGTAATTAAGGTTTAAATCATTTGTAATAATAAGAAATTAATTTAATAATCAAATCTAAAACACTTGGTAACTTAGGAATTTATGGGAATACACTTGTATACATAATAATTCAAGTTTAGACATTTGTAAATACATGGATTTATGCAAGAAACAAGTGGCAAATCTTTGTTTAAAGGAAAATTTTGTTTATAATTAATGTTTAAAAAGAAAAAGGTCTGTTATTTATTTTTCTTCAGCTCAAAATCTTCTTTATCTTTCTTCTTAAAAAAAACCAAAGATCGTTCAAACTGTAATAAAAAATCTGAAGCCATTTACAACTTTAGATCCAAAATTTCAACCTGTAGAACATGCAATTCAATATGAGAATCAACAACAAGATTTCAGCAAAATTCAATGTTCAACAATAATCAACTGCAAGCAAATTCAATTCAAAACAGCTAGGAAATTCAACAACAGCAACTTCAAAACAAATATGATGGTGTTCTCTGCTCTTCTAGTTCTGGTGAGTAAACATCTTTTAAAAACAGTTTTAAATCATTCATTTTATTGTTCTATGAAATGAATGTTATAGAAACATGATTTAAATGTTTGCATGTTTGATTTGAAGATGAATGCAAATATATATATATATATATAGCAGTGACTGTGAATGTCTGTAGATATGCAGATTTTAAACTCTGTTCATGTTCCAGATTTGTAAAAAAAATTCCTATCTTCCAAGTTAATCACTTTTAATCGTTGATCATTGAAAGGAATTTGATTATAACAAAGTAATCTTGTGTTTAAAAATAAATTTAAATATTTATATTTAACAAATATACTGTAAATTTTAGATTTACAGTGAAAAATCAAAATTTAATGAAAATCAATCTCAATAATTTAAGTTTCGGATCATATAACCTGAATTGATGTACAAAATCATGAATTTTAACATGAATTTGGGAATTTTTATTTTAGTATTCAAAGAGAAATTGAGGATTTCTCGAATTTGGGTTGTGGGTCGATTACCGTTGATCAGCGTCGAAGGGGAGGTCGAGATTTGGCATGAAGGTGCTTGTGGTGTTTGGGGATGTAGGAAAATAGTGGAAGGCTTTACTGTTGGCCGTGGTGATCGATGCATGGTGAAGTAGGGTTGTGAACCTGCTTTTGGTTTGGATCAGAATCGAGTTTAGATCGTCGTCGTCAATGCTTCGGAACGAATCGCTTGTGGGGGGAAGAGTTTCTGTGGTTCGAGATGAGGTGGCAGGCCCTCCGGTGATGGGATTCGTCGGCGGTAGATATTTCTTCGATCGAGTTCATTTCCTATTGAAGTTCTGTAGCCCTTTTTTGAATCAATGGTGATTTCGTCAATCCAGGGGGATGAGATGGTCGGTGGGGTCAGGGACAACTTGTGGAGCATTTCGGTGATGGTCGTCGTCGACCAAGTCCAGCGTGCATGTGCACGGTGTTATTCTTGTGCATCTGGAATTTTTGGTTAGGGAAGAAGAGTTTGGCCAGGGTTTCATTTGTTGTTTTTCTCGAAGCTTGCCTCGTGATTGTAGTGGGGTGACTTGGGGTTTTTGCGTGTGCTGTCTCGAGTAGTTTGGTTCCAGGATTTGAATCTTGTTAAACCCCGTCAGTTTCCAAATTGTAAAATGTATTTCTGAAATTTAAAGCAAACTAAAATTTTAAAATAAAGTTTTATACAGTCTAAAGATGTTTGAAATGTTTAAATTAAAACTTGGCGTTTAAACAAGTTTAAGTTTTTTTATTAGGGTATAGAATTTTGAAGTCAATTTTTGCTTTAAAAATAGTTTGTTTCAAAGTTTCAGTACTATCCGGATTTCGTACTATATAAATGAATTTTCAAAATTTGAAGGCAAGTTGAATTTTGAACAAGGGGCATTTCACCAAAAGGACAAACTTTGACATAATTTCATAAGTTTTTTGGCCTTAGAAACTAATTATTTTGCGTTTTGTCCTTAAAAGTAATTATTTCAGTTGTGTGTCCTAAAAACTAATTGCACTCGCTAAAGAGGCCCTTACGGCTAATTTCCACTTTGAACAAAATGTTTAATTAGTTTTATAATTAATGAATGTTTGACTTTAAAAGAATTTTAGTTTTAAAGTTTGGATTTTGAAAATTTAAAATTTTGTTTAAAAACAGTTTGGCTATAAATATTGCTTTGTTAAATTATATAATAGATCTCTAAATGTATTCAAGTAAAAATGATATTGGAGTGATTTAAATGTGATTAAAGTAAGGTATTTTAAGTTAGATAAATTAAAAGATGATGATTTTGTGTAAACCAAATACAAGCTTTTGAATTTAAAAATTTAATTTTAAAATGATTGATAAGAGTTAATGAAAGGTATGGTTTATCTTAATCAAGTTTTATTTATAAAGGTAATTAAAGTATAATTACTTAATTAACTTAAATGATTAATGTGGCTAATTAAATTAAGGTAAATTAGTTTGTGTAATTAATTAAGTGTAATTAATTACTTTATTAAGGATTGTTTAATCCATGCTAATTAATTAAGTAATAAGTAATTAAGAAGTTAATTACTTGATGATTAAGAAGAATTATTAAAGATAATTACTTAATGGAGTAATTAAAGAAATTAATTACTTAGTGTAGTTAGTTAAGTTATTGTGGATAATTTTAGTTAATTAATTAAGTTTAATTAATTAAAAAGAATTACTTAATGTTGGGATTAAGTAAAATTACTTAATGTAAGTAATGATGTGATATTACTTAATGAAGTAATTAATGAATAATTACTAGATGTAATTAATTAAGGATAATTACTTATGGATTGTAATTAAAGGATATTACTTAAGGGCAGTAATTAAGTGATAATTACTCAGTGTAATTAAAGGATTAGTTATTGTAATTAATCAAGGAGTTTGTTTAATTGGTGAAGTAATTAAGGGAAGGTAATTACTGATTGTGATTAATCTGGTTTGATTAATAAATGTAATTAAGTTTATAATTAATTAATTATTAAATATGAGAAAAATTGATTAATAAAGTAATTAGAGGGTCATTAATTATGTAATTAATGAATAACTAATTTTTTAATTAATTAATAAATATGATTAATTATAATATAATTAATCAATGAAGTAAGAAAAGGAGTAATAATTAATTAATGTAATTAATTAAGGATTAATGTAATTAATTATATTTAATTAATTAATTAGAAATTAATTAAGATTAATTAATGATTAAAGATTAATTAATTTGTGTAATTAATTTTAAGGCTAATTACTTAGTGTAATTAAGAATAATTAATCTAGGGTGATTAATTAAGAATGTGATTAAAGAATAATTAATCTGTAATTGAAGATTAAGGTGATTAAAGAGTGACTGGTTCATTAATTGTAATTAATTAATGATTGTTTAAGCAGGATTAGTTGTTTAATTCTTAAGTAATTAATTTAATTTAAGTTGATTAAATTAATTGTAAAAGGGTTAATGATGCATGTTTGTGGATGATTGTTTGTGGAATATCTAGATTGATTGATATCTATTGGATGGTATGCTGTGATATTCTAAAATATGATATTTGATATACCAGTGATAAATGTGTGATATATATCTATGAATGATGCTATGTGAATTCAATGTTTTAAATTGAATTAATTGTTCAAACTAAAATCACTTGGACATTAAGATGGCGTTTGGATTTTGATGAGACCGGGATCGGGTTTCCAAATTTGGAATTTTGAAAACCACATCGATCCAAATTAAATGTTAGGTCGTGAATCTCAAGTGAAGAGCGAAGACTCAAGGTGTAAGGACTATTCGTGTTAACACTTTGAGGGTGATTCCAATGCGAGTTTAATGGGGGTAGTACTTTCAGGTTCGAGATAAAGATTCAGAGTGCAATTGTCGTTAAATCTGAGGGTGATTCCAAAATGAGTGTAGCGAGATGGTGCCTTTGGTTTCTTTCGAACTCGGAACGAACTTGTATGGATTGAATGCCTTCAGAGCATCGTCAGGTGGACGATGAGCATTCTAAGATTGATGTGTCCTATAAAAGTAATCGTAGCCTCAAGCCTCATCAACCGGGAATGGCTTAAACAGGGTAGGTGCAGCAAGGCTAAGTGGGTCATGCCCAAGTAGGACGAGATTTAGCCCTGTCTAGAGGTCCTTTTTTATTCGGCTGTGTGGGCAGTTGGCGACGGCCATCTGCGGGGTTGTCTTGTTCGGGACTGTCCAGTAAGGGATGGTTCGGGCTTTGTGTTGCAGGGGATTGGGAGTAATCCTCGGTACGGTGATCTAGGCCTCGTACTGTGACGGGCGGTACCCCAGTAGCCTTGCCATTGAAGGAAACTCATTTTTCCTACGTGCCCTTTTACGGTTTTGATTGTATTACCCACTTTTGTGGCTAGTAGCTGGAATTTAATCATGTAATAATTTCGGCTATTTTCTATTTACTTGAAAACCCTAGACCCTATTTGTGACGCCCCACCTCTATACCCACTCTAGCCAAGGACACTAAGGTGTAATGACATCAAGTAGTACAAAGAATAAGGCCGTTGAGGAGCGACCATCCGTGTAATTCTTTGTGCGAGTACCGATATGCCAGATAGAATAACATGCAAGAAATCCGACCTACCGACACAAACTCAAAGCTACTACACAATGGCTATAATATCTTCGGAAACAAATATAGAAATAAACATAACACAAATCAGTCACAGATAATTCATATCACAAAGGCGGAAAAAGCTATGAATATAACACATGAAAGTGTACATCAGAGTAGTGGTCAAACAAGATCCACAATAACACAAAAGAATAGCTACAAGCGCAAGACAAAAGAATATGGATACATCAATGAGTCCACATCTCAAATGTATACAACAAAATAAACCACTAATCTAAGTAGTTAGCCAAAAGACAAGATGATAATCCCAGATGTGAAGTCAAGCAGAAGCACCTGTAACATCTTGGTCTGACCTGAGTATTGTTTAATAAGAAAATAATAAACGGATCAGTCTAGCCATAAATATTAGATGAAATAATATAGAATAAGAGATATGACAAAAACATATGATAACCATATAACCATACTGTGATAAGTATGTAATTGAAAATCAACAAGAGATTAATCAATATCACAAGAATCTTCTCAAAGATCAAAAAGAATGTCATACTCTTTATTTTTTTATTCACCAAACCATAAATATTGACATTAATATCAATGCCAATCGCAAAAGTTAATGACACACAAATTCACCAATGCACAAATATTGATAAAACTTATCAATGTAAATCATGAAAATTGGTGAAACACAAATTCTAGAAATCATCAATGGAAATCCAGAAATCACAAAAAGGGGGAGGCCTATCACAAAACGGGAGCTTGAAAACTCACCAACACGTGTATCACAAAATGGAACGCTATTCCATGGTTACTAACCATTAATTTTTGAGCCGAAGCTCCACAAAACGGCCCGAAGACCATGGGTCGCTACCCCACCAAATTGAGCCGAAGCTCCACAGAAACGGGGTTTAGTCTCCCTCGTAGACAAAGAGACATCGCACGTTTGCTAGTCTAAATCACAAAAATGATCATCAACGATCATCAAGAAGTGTCAATTACAGTAAGCTAGTAAATATATAAGCTTAGCCTCATGTCCCATAACCACTAGCTTAACTTAAATATTTACGAACAAATTGTAGATCTCCACTCGAAAATTGTCACAAGAGATTCAATCAAACAAGTCCAAGAATTAATCGGCGAAGTAAACGCAAGCATTTCATACCATTTGTTTTACTAAGCCGTTTAATTAGATTCCTCGTACGAGTGAGATAAAGTGACAAATCACAAAAATGATTGTAGAAACAATAAATCACAAAAATTCACATTCGAAGACGTGAATAAAAATCCAAATAACTCGATTCCAAATCCATCAAGGTGGAAATACCCTTGAAACTTAACAGCCACAACTTACGACTTAACACAAGTCAAAACACGAAATCGGCGGGTCAAGAAATAGCATACGGCCTAACAGAGCAACTTAACATGGCACGACCTATAGCATGGCGCGACCAAAGTTGGTGCGACCTAAAGCATAAGAGAAGGCCGTGCGACTTAAGTGGACAAATGGCGCGACCTAAGAGAGGAAGTGACCTAACATGGTTAAGCTATGGGGTATAACGACCTAGTAGCCGAGCGCGTGACCTAACGGAGCAAGCAACATGACATGGTCGAGCGGTCTAAGGGGGTTGCAACCTAAGGAGCTAGCGGCATAACAGGCCGAGCGACCTAAGTGATGCAACGAACTAACTTTTCGCGATCTAAGGGGTTGCGTGATATAGCAGGTGGGACTTAACATGGTTGAGTGACTTATGTGACGCGAGCAATCAAAGAGATGCAGCCTAGGTAGTGCAACCTAAGGGGTACGCGACCTAAGGAGGTAGCGGCTTAAGAAGCGAGCATGCGGCCTAGGTAGTGCGACCTAAGGGGTACGCGACCTATGGAGGTAGCGGCTTAAGGAGCGAGCATGCGGCCTAGGTAGTGCGACCTAAGGGGTACGTGTCCTAAGGAGGTAGCGGCTTAAGGAGCGCGCATGCGACCTAGGTGGTGCGACCTAAGTCATGGAACGGCCTAACACAAGGCGAGCGACCTATGAGTTGCGACTTAGGGCAGGCCGACCTAACTACAGGCCGAGAGTAACGTGTGCAGGCCGAACGACCTAAGCAACAGAAATGCAAAATCTCTCTCAATTTGCAACAGAACGAGCACGAACGCTAGAGGATTACGCCCATCGGCTACCCGGTCCTATTGGCTCCTCGATGCATCACCAAAAACATGTTCAATCATCAAAGTTAGGATTTTTAAAGATTTGAACCCAAAACACTAAAAATTGGGATTTTCACCAATTCAATCCAAATCAAGAGCAAATGCATATGAAAAAGTGTTAGGAATTCATTCCCAACAATTAAAGATAGTTATAGACAAAGATGTGAGATAAAAATCTCACCTTTCCACAAGATTAATGAAGAAGAAGCTTGAAAGCAAGGAAGAACCAATGGCTTCTCTTTGAATTTGGAGTTAGATGTTGGATTTGCAAATGAACTAGAGCTTGGAGTTTTAATTTCCCATTCCTTCCTTAATTTTTGATGAAGCTTGAGTGTTAGGAAATGAAAGTGAAGTTATGAAAGGAAGGGGGTTGAGCTAGAATTAATAGCTTAGGCTAATGGGCTAAACCAAACCCAAAGCCCAAAGTGAAAAAGTGGCAAAATTTCACTAACTCCAAACATATCAAAGTTTATACTCAAAAGGATTGCAAACGGCGTTTTGGACCCAATGGAAGTGTTCCCGAGTCCTAATTTGACCGTATGCAAAAAGTAACATTTTGGACTAAAATCCGACTAACGATAGAATATTTAAATAAAATATTCAAATATTCAAATCGTAAAATATGCGGGTTGTTACAGACTCCCCTCCTTAATGAAATTGCGTCCTCGCAATATTTAAGAAGAAAATATATAGTAACAACCGTGAAAGCATATTCAACACAAAAGAAATTTGAAATAAGTAGTTCACCTCAAAGAGCACGGGAAAGTAAGTCCGGATGTATTCGCTCGATGAACTCTCTAGATTCCCAAGAGCAATCCTTAGGATTTGAGGACCATTGAACTTTAACAAGCAGAACATCTTTATTTCGAAGGCGTTTGTCCTCCGAAGCAATTATACGAATAGGATGTTGCTCATAAGTTAAATTAGGCGAAACTTTAATTTCTTCCACAATACCGGGCTCTAGATTAGAATCGGAATCTCGAAGGCATTTCCGCAATTGAGAAACGTGAAACACGTCATGAATAGCAGAAAACTGAGCCGGTAATGAAAGGCGATAAGCCACAGAACCAATACGTTCGGTGATGGGAAATGGACCAATATATCGAGGTGCTAACTTTCCCGATCGACTGAAACGTACCACACCCTTCATAGGTGAAACACGAATAAACACAAGATCTCCCATAGAAAATTCTAATTTCCTTCTCCGGTTATCGGCATAGGTTTTTTGTCTACTCTGGGCTTCTTTCATCCTATGACGAATAAGGTCAATCTTCTCTATGGAATCACGAATAAAATATGGACCTAAAACTAGTCTCTCACCGGCCTCAAGCCAACAAGAAGGAGATCGGCTTGGCCTTCCATAGAGTGCCTCGAAAGGAGCCATACCAATACTAGATTGGAAGCTATTATTATGGGAAAACTCAACGAGAGCAATATGATCTTTCCAACTTTCACCAAAATCAAGGACACATGCACGAAGAAGATCTTCAAGAGTTTGATTCACACGCTCAGTCTGTCCATCGGACTGGGGATGATAAGCGGTGCTAAAATTAAGCTTCGTTCCCAAAGCTTTTTGAAGACTCTTCCAAAATCCACTAGTAAACAATGAATCTCTATCACTAAAAATAGAAGTAGGAACTCCATGCAATTTAACAATATCTTTAATAAAGAGTTTGGCCAAGAGAGGAACCATTCGATTGGACCGAACGGGAATAAAATGGGAGGATTTAGTAAGTCTATCAACTATTACCCATAAGCTATCATGACCCGAACGAGAACGGGGAAGGCCGTTTATAAAATCCATGGAAATTTGGTCCCACTTCCAAATTGGAATTTCTATAGGTTGCAATAACCCACCGGGCCTTTGATGTTCGGCCTTGACAAGTTGGCAAGTCATGTAACACTTAACAAAGTTAGCAATATCAGATTTCATTCCTTCCCAATAATAAAGTCGCTTCATGTCTGTGTACATTTTACTACTACCGGGATGAATGGCAAATTTAGAACGATGAGAATCTTCTAATATGTCTTTACGAAGACTACTAATATTTGGCACGATAAGTCTACCAAATTTTCAAATACCGCCACGAGAATCAATATCAAAGTCTTTCAAACCTTCAATATCAATTTTATCCCTAAAATTTTGGCCAAGGAGAGCCAGCTTTTGAGCTTCAAGAATGCGGTCTAAAAGAGAAGGATGAGCCACAAGGCTACATAAAATAAGAGATGAACATAAATCGGAAACACGATCTCGAATCTCACAAGTGGATAAAACCTCGAGATCATTCCATTCGGATATCATCATGGAAACAACCGCTTGTTGCTTACGAATAAGTGCATCGGCAACACGATTTCCCTTTCCGAGGTATCAAGAATATCAAGATCATAAGCTACAAGAAATTTGAGCCAACGTTGTTGATGCAAATTAAGTTCCTTTTGAGCAAATAGATACTTCAAAGATTTATGATCGGTGTAAAGAATAATTTTTTCTCCCAAAAGATAATGACGCCAAATGCGAAGGGCGAAAACAATAATCGCGAGCTCTAAATCATGAGTGGCGTTTCTAGTCTCGGCTGGCTTTAATTGCCTAGAAGCAGAAGCAATAACACGTTCTCTTTGCATAAGAACGACACCCAAACCAACGCGACTAGCATCGGTATAAACAATAAAATCTTGGTTTCCTTCGGGAATCACAAGAATAGGAGCATCGGAAAGGAGTTCTTTTAATTTCTGAAAAGAAGCTTCACATTTGTCCGACCAAATGTATTTAACACCTTTCTTTGTCAAATTAGTAAGAGGCACGGAAATTTTGGAAAAGTCCTTTATGAAACGGCGGTAATAACCTGCCAATCCAAGGAACTACGGATCTCCGTCACACTCTTCGGTCTCTTCCAATTTTGAATCGCTTCAATCTTTGAAGGATCCATGGAAATTCCAGATTCGGAAATAATATGACCGAGAAACTTCACACGAGATTGCCAAAAGTTGCATTTAGAAAATTTTGCTTTTAATTGATTACTCCTAAGAGTTTCCAACACAATCCGAAGATGCTTTTCATGCTCCTCCTTGGTTTTTGAATACACAAGAATATCATCAATGAAGATGAGAACAAATCGATCGAGGAAATCATTAAAAACTCGATTCATAAGGTCAACGAAATAAGCCGAAGCATTCGTTAAACCAAATGGCATAACAAGCCATTCATAAGATCCATAACGAGTACGGAACGACGTCAAAGGAATGCTATCCTATGCAATACGAAGTTGATGAAAACCGGTAGCTAAGTCTAATTGTGAAAAGATTCTAGCACCACTAAATTGATCGAATAGATCATCAATCCGAGGTAAAGGTTACTTATTCTTGATAGTAAGATCATTAAGCTTGCGGTAGTCAACGAAAAGCCTAAGTGTACCATCAGATTTCTTCACAAAAATTGCCGAAGCTCCCCAAGGTGAGGAAATAGAGCAAATAAATTGCTTCCTCTCCAATTCGGATAATTGTCTGCGCATCTCCTCATTTTCTTTATTGGACATACGATAAGGAGGACGAGTGATAGGTTGAGCTCCAGGGATGAGATTAATTCTGAACTTAATTGCTCGCTTAGGTGGTAATCCTAAAACAGGCTCAAATATGTTGGAAAATTCACGAACAACGTGAATAAGAGAAATAATATCTTCCTCGTCATCATTATCGTCATCATGAGGATTTAAAGAATATAAAGATGCAACCAAGCTGGAATCCGAATCTTTAAGGTCAATAGAAATCTGCTTAACAGATTGAGGATGTCGAAGATGAATAGTCCGCTCAGGACATAGGATTTGGGCATCATAGCGGTTAAGCCAATCCATTCCCAAAATCATTCCAAAGCATAAGTAGCGCATAACATGCAAATCGGCTCGGAAAGAAAAATCACACAAAATAATCTCGACATCATTATAAAGCAAACTGATTGTTGCGGATCCACCAACCGGATTCGCAATTCTCAAAGAAGTCATTAAACACAAAACATCCAAAGAAAAAGTATTAACAAGTTCTTTTGAAATAAAAGAGTGGGACGCATCCGTATCAAAAAGAACTCGAATAGGATGATCACGAAATAAAATAATGCCATCAAGGATAGAATGAGAAATACCTTTACCACGAGATGTGTTGCCAGGGGCTTGAGCAACATTAAGCTTTCCCTCCTTCTTGCCTTGAAGTTTGGGACAAGATGATAAATAATGATCCGAGCTTTTGCAATAGCGACAAGCACGAGGCTTTGAACACCTGTTCGCATAATGGTCCTTAGAACCACAATTGTAGCATTGCCCACTACCAGAGTAGAAGTCTTTGCCACCGAGGTTGATTGCTTCCCTTTCTTATTGGGATAAGGACCCTTGAACTTATTAGGCCTTTTCTTGTTGTTGAAGTTTGGTTTGGCACCCATAACTTCAACATCACTCTCCCTATCTACCTCTTCAAGACGAAGAGCGATATCGATGAGTTGATCAAAAGAAACTTCTAACTTTAGAAGTAATGACTTCTTGAGATTTTTGTTCAAGCCATAGACAAATCTTTGGTTTTTCTTCAATGGGGTGTTTATATATTCGACCCCGTATTTAGAAAGTGACTCGAAGGATGCGACATAGTCTGCCATAGAAGATTCACCTTGAACAAGGTCAATGAAACGTCGAGCCAAAGTCACCTTCTCAGCTTCTGGCATAAATTTTAATTCGAAGCATTCCCGAAATTTCTCCCAAGTAAGGTCCGCTTCAACTATTTCAGAAATAAGAAGCTCATACCAATCTAATGCTCTTTCTTGGAACATGCTAGAGGCCACCTGAACACGGTGAAGATCAACAAGATTCATGCGAGAAAAGATTCGATCGCACGTTCTCAGCCAAGCCTGGACTTCAATGATAGTTTCAGAACCTTTGAATGGCTTTCCACCCAAATTGGTATAATCGTTGCACAAATGTGCAAATCCAGACTTAGGGTGAGTAGATTCTAGATTAGAACCGGCTGCCTGAGCATTCTTTACTAGATCAAGAAGCTGCTGGGCAGACATAAATACTCCATCTTGGGGAGTAGCACGAGATTGACCGGCGCTGGGACGACCAGGTCTAACCATTTCTCTTCCTTAAGAAAGAAAGAAAGAATAAGGAAAAGGTTATCCACTAAATGAATATCAAGCAATCTTGAGTGATAAAAAAAGGAATGATAAAGAAAATAGGATGAATCGGTATGAAGACTCGAATTAAATCCTTAAGCACGACTCCTAAGAAGGACTTAGGACGATGATCCTTGCTAGATTATTCTACATTGTTCCGAAGTTTGGCTTTGATACCAAGCTGTGACGCCCCACCTCTACACCCACTCTAGCCAAGGACACTACGGTGTAATGCCGTCAACTAGCATGGAGAATAAGGCTGTTGAGGAGCGACCATCCGTGTAATTGCTTTGTGCGAGTACCGATATGCCAGATAGAATAACATGCGAGAAATCCGACCTACCGACACAAACTCAAAGCTACTACACAGTGGCTATAATATCTTCGGAAACAAATATAGAAATAAACATAACACAAATCAGTCACAGATAATTCATATCACAAAGGCGGAAAAAGGTATGAATATAACACATGAAAGTGTACATCAGAGTAGTGGTCAAACAAGATCCACAATAACACAAAAGAATAGCTACAAGTGCTAGACAAAAGAATATGGATACATCAATGAGTCCACATCTCAAATGTATACAACAAAACAAACCATTAATCTAAGTAGTTAGCCAAAAGACAGGATGATAATCCCAGATGTGAAGTCAAGCAGAAGCACCTGTAACATCTCGTTCTGACCCGAGTATTATTTAATAAGAAAATAATAAACGGATCAGTCTAGCTATAAATATCAGATGAAATGATATAGAATAAGAGATATGACAAAAACATATGATAACCATACTGTGATAAGTATGTAATTGAAAATCAACAAGAGATTAATCAATATCACAAGAATCTTCTCAAAGATCAAAAAGAATGTCATACTCTTTATTTTTTTATTCACCAAACCATAAATATTGACATTAATATCAATGCCAATCGCAAAAGTTAATGACACACAAATTCACCAATGCACAAATATTGATAAAACTTATCAATGTAAATCACGAAAATTGGTGAAACGCAAATTCTAGAAATCATCAACGGAAATCCAGAAATCACAAAAAGGGGGAGGCCTATCACAAAACAAGAGCATGAAAACTCACCAACACGTGTATCACAAAATGGAACGCTATTCCATGGTTGCTAACCATTAATTTTTGAGCCTAAGCTCCACAAAACGGCCCGAAGACCATGGGTCGCTACCCCACTAAATTGAGCCGAAGCTTTTCACAAACAAGGTTTAGTCTCCTTCGTAGACAAAGAGACATCGCACATTTGCTAGTCTAAATCACAAAAATGATCATCAACGATCATCAAGAAGTGTCGATTATAGTAAGCTAGTAAATATATAAGCTTGGCCTCATGTCCCATAACCACTAGCTTAAATTAAATATTTATGAAAAAATTGTAGATCTCCACTCAAAAATTGTCACAAGAGATTCAATCGAACAAGTCCAAGAATTAACCGGCGAAGTAAACGCAAGCATTTCATACCATTTGTTTTACTAAGCCGTTTAATTAGATTCCTCGTACGAGTGAGATAAAGTGACAAATCACAAAAACGATTGTAGAAACAATAAATCATAAAAATTCACATTCGAAGACGTGAATAAAAATCCAAAGAACTCGATTCCAAATCCATCAAAGTGGAAATACCCTTGCAACTTAATAGCCACGACTTACGACTTAACATAAGTCAACACAAGAAATCGGCGGGTCAAGAAATGACATACGGCCTAACAGAGCAACTTAACATGGCACGACCCATAGCATGACGCGACCAAAGTTGGTGCGACCTAAAGCATAAGAGAAGGCCGTGCGACTTAAGTGGACAAATGGCGCGACCTAAGAGAGCAAGCGACCTAACATGGTTGAGCTATAGGGTGGAACGACTTAGTAGCCGAGCGCGCGACCTAACAGAGCAAGCAGCATGACATGACCGATCGACCTAAGGGGGTTGCGACCTAAGGAGCTAACGGCATAACAGGCCGAGCGACCTAAGTGATGCAACGACCTTACTTGTCGCGACCTAAGGGGTTGCGTGATATAGCAGGTGGGACTTAACATGGTTGAGCGACTTATGTGATGCGAGCAACCAAACAGATGCGGCCTAGGTAGTGCGACCTAAGGGGTATGCGACCTAAGGAGGTAGCGGATTATGGAGCGAGCATGCGGCCTAGGTAGTGCGACCTAAGGGGTACGCGACCTAAGGAGTTAGCGGCTTAAGTAGCGAGCATGCGGCCTAGGTAGTGCGACCTAAGGGGTACGCGACCTAAGGAGGTAGCGGCTTAAGGAGCGAGCATGCGGCCTAGGTGGTGCGACCTAAGTCATGGAACGGCCTAACACAAGGCGAGCGACCTATGAGTTGCGACATAAGGCAGGCTGACCTAACTACAGGCCAAGAGTAACGTGTGCAGGCCGAACGACCTAAGCAACAGAAATGCAAACTCTTTCTCAATTTGCAACCGAACGAGCACGAACGCTAGGGGATTACGCCCATCGACTACCCGGTCCTATTGGCTCCTCGATGCATCACCAAAAATGTGTTCAATCATCAAAGTTAGGATTTTTAAAGATTTGAACCTAAAACACTAAAAATTGGGATTTTCACCAATTCAATCCAAATCAAGAGCAAATGCGTATGAAAAAGTGTTAGAAATTCATTCCCAACAATTAAAGATAGTTATAGACAAAGATGTGAGATAAAAATCTCACCTTTACACAAGATTAATAAAGAAGAAGCTTGAAAGCAAGGATGAATCAATAGCTTCTCTTTGAATTTGGAGTTAGATGTTGGATTTGCAAATGAACTAGAGCTTGGAGTTTTAATTTCCCAGTCCTTCCTCCATTTTTGATGAAGCTTGAGTGTTAGGAAATGAAAGTGAAGTTATGAAGGGAAGGGAGTTGAGCTAGAATTAATAGCTTAGACTAATGGGCTAAACCAAACCCAAAACCCAAAGTGAAAAGGTGGCAAAATTCCACTAACTTCAAACATATCAAGTTTATACTCAAAAGGATTGCAAACGGCGTTTTGGACCCAATGGAAGTGTTACCGAGTCCTATTTTGACCGTATGCAAAAAGTAACTTTTCGGACTAAAATCCGACTAACGATATAATATTTAAATAAAATATTTAAATATTTAAATCGTAATTTATGCGGGTTGTTACACTATTATAATATCGCTGGATTTCCTATCAAATGTTTTTGTTAGCGTAAGGTAAAAACTTGCCCATGTTTATTTGTGGGGAGTCTTACGTGATACTTTTGTTTTCAAAGGATTTTCAAAGTTAAGCAACTTTAACCCGTTTACTCATACCGGACCCTTGTCTGACCCAAGTGTTTATTTTCTGTTTTATTAAACTCTTGGGTACTCATATTATATATGAGTAGTCGAGGGATTCAGGTTTGCTTTGACGAGCTCTGGAGGAGATGTGGAGCAGGTGGCTTCAGCGTGTAGATATATGTATAGTGTTCTGCTGTGTTAGAGTTGTATTTGCATCTTTGTGTTGTATTTGAATTGTAATAACAAGATAGGTGTTATAACTGTCTAGTTTGTGTAGTTTGAGCTGTATAACTCTGATATATATGATACTATGTAATATTTTATTTGATAAATATAATTTATTCGTTCCGCTGTGAGATTCTGATGTTGTTTGATTCTTTCTTCTCTATCTTTTCTCTTTTCTATCCCTTTCTTTCCTCTTAATGATGTGTCTTTTTATGAAATGAAAGGCGGGTCGTTACATTATCAAAATATTATTGGATTTTCTATAAAAAGTGCTTTGGTTATCGTAAGGTTAAAACTCGTCTGTGTTTATGTGTGGCGTGGTCTTACGAGATATCTTTGATTTTAAACATAGTAATTCAGTTGTTTGAGTTTACTCACACAAAACCCATATCTGACCTCGAGTTTTATTTTCATTTCCCAAAACTCTTGGGTGCTCAAATTTTTGTGGCAGCCAAGTAGTTCAGGTTTTCCCATGGATGCATTTTGGAGGAGTTTGAAGCAGGAGGATTCATCGATAGCTAGTTTTTTTCTTCTTGTTTTTGCTATATTATATGTATCTTGTACTAGTTATGTAGGGACAGGCTATTATAACTGTCCTAAGGTAGCATTTGTATTGTTAGGACTTTGATGTGTCTTTTTCGAAATGACTTTTTAAAGTATTATGTTGATTAATATATGGTATTTCGTTGTGTTGTGAGATTCTGTGATTGTTTTGTTTCTTCTATCAAAAATATGTCTTTTCAACACTTAGTTGTTTGGAACGTGAATACCATGGATATATTAATGTCAACATCTGGGGTTCGAAAAGGCAGGTCGTCACAATTTCCTTTCGCGATCTTTTAACTCTTTACATTCCTTACCAATATGGTGTCGTTGCAATTAAAGAACCCTGGTTTGTAACACCCTGTAAAATTAAGAGGGAATCAATTAAGAAAAATAAATTAATTAATAATAACTCTAAAAATGAAAATTTAGTAAACTTAAAATTTTGGCCACTTAACTTGCAACATTGTGATCATAGCAATCTTCCGAGCAACTTTTATACATAAAGCTTCACGAACGGACTATGAACAAAGAAGTTATAAATGTTTGAAAATTTCAAATCAAAAATAATTTGAAACGAATTAAATAATAGATATAAAATAAATTAATATAAACGTTTAAATTTTAATACAACCGCTGGGACCACTAGTAGATCCCCTCTTTGGGGCAGTCGATGATTCATAGGGACTAATGATCAGTTTGTAATGTGACGGCTAGGGTTTTGTTCAGCCTATATGATACGAATTTAATAGCTTTAATTGGACGATCCTGGCACATCCAAACAATTATAAATAAGATGCTAGCCCCCTCATTTTTTTATACAAATCTAAAACTGGTAGTTGGACACTATTCAGTTCTCTTCCTCTAGCAAAAACATCTAAAACTCAAAGTCAAATAAAATACACACATCTAGGGATATGGGGAATAATTGAAGAAAACAATGTAAGGAAAAGATACTAAATCTTATATGTATAAATCTATATTCTAAGACTAGCTAATCCCTAATTCTCTAAATCTAATTCTTATATAATACACAATAAAAAGGAGATAAATAGAAGGAAGAGATAAGTAAAATTACGGAAAGCAAATCCAAGGAGACTGTAGTTGGGACTATCTGTGAGAGGAAATCCTAATTTTTCTTTAATAGTAGCTTATGTATTTTGATTTTTGGATTTGTCCCGTGTCTTGGAAGATTTTGTATGTGAAAATTTATCAACCTAAGAACCCAAAATCTCCATATAATATGTAAACCTTGAATTGTTTGGAATCCTATTTATTTTATTTTAAAATGGTAAAATTGGATTCATCGATATCTACAAAATAATTTTTTTATTCTATTTGATTCTACTTTTCAATTTTGTGATTGAAATGACCAAAAATTTCAAAATAAGGAAATAGAAAGAGGTGTGCAAAGTAGGGAGAAAGAGAGTTTTCTTCTTATCTATAGTTTGCACCGCCTATTTCAATGATTAAAATAAGTATGATTTCTTTATCATTTTAATGCTATTTGTTTAAAAAGTTGAATGAAATATAAAATATTTGTATTATAAATCTGTTTCTTTATAAAGAAGGACCATAATTCTACTATATCAACAAAAACAAATTGTATGTTCTGGATTTCATTTTTAGTATGCATACAAGTCTATTTTGTGTAACTAATTTATTTATGATACTGGCTTTTATGCTATTGCTGTATCAAATTAGGACTTGTCCAGTAATTGTAGTTATGAATATTAAAACAATACTACACCCTGAATAAGAAATGGATAAATAACTTAAACAAGCATAAAGTTTATTATGCATAATTTAAAGTGAAAATAAGGGACATGTAACGACCTGGTATTCGAACCATTCAAATCGATAATCATCCACACATGTCAGACTTGAATTGCTTAAAACAATAGATTGTTAATTTATATTCGGCAAAACTTAGCAAATACAGTAAATAAATCAATCCCAAGATCACATACACAAATTATTACAACAATAAGCGGCGGAAATATATAAATAGTAGTTCATAAAGCTACTATATAAACATCAGAGTTAAGATCAAAATACAACAGAATTCTCGAATACATAGAAGTCTCGATACATAGGCAAATGACTAGTATGAATATAAACTAGAAATAACTGAAAGCTGAATAGATATAAGATAGATCTTCAAGCAAAGCTCCAAGCTTCAAAGGTGAGTCTCAAATATTGGGACACTCAGTCTGACCCAACATAAAGCAAAACACAAAACAATTGAGTCAGGATTAACATTCTTATATTGTGAATTGTCAACTGAAATACATAATAACTTAAAGGATGTTTGGGATTCCAATCATTTAAGGATCCGTTAAACTATCTACATACTCAGTACAATATGCTACGTAGATAATGTCAATAGTAATGTAAACTATTAAAATAGCGTTAAGGCATTACCCATATCCCTCTTAACACATTTTATATAATGCCATAGTCAATACGGTACGATAAACTCCACTAAACCGATGGGCTATCAGGGAGCACTCCATAGGTATGACACAAACCAAACTCGTAGAACGTGCAATAAGGCATGTGACAAGGCACGCGAGGCAATGCCCAGGGTAGGATTCTACTGTTTTGGGAATCCGGACTGGTGGTAACGCATAGCAGCTCTACCGCTCGCCTCGAGACACACTCCCAAATCAAAGGTGTACCCAATCAAATCACAAAGTAATATAATGGTATCGAAGAAATGTGCCCGATCGGATGTACGACCTCACTTGGCCCGGCATAGCTCCTGGTTTAGCCACATCAAGCTAACTCGAGGGAGTTAGAGCTGTGTCAATACCTCATATAGAATCATCACCAAACCATCCTACTTCGTTTTGGAATCTCTACCACGTACACAGTTATTAAAGTGGTTTTCGGTATTGGCAGAGAGTATGACAATATACGATCCCGGTCTCTTAAAAAACCAACGCTTATTTCACACCGTGGCCATTTTATAAAATCGCTTTTTAATCATTTCAAATAGTTCATATTTGATATCAAAATATCATATTCATTTAAAAAAATCATATCACTTTTGAAATCGATATTCATTTTTGAAAGGATTTCCACTTTTAAAATAATCAATTTAAATCATATTTACTTCAAAAATTATAACCATAAATAGGTTAAACTATCATATCAAAATATTCGCATTTAATCCATTAGATCTAAGTGATAACAGTTCCAACTTAACTAATTTAAATATTGAAAATAGTTTATATATATATATATTCAATTAGTTATAAAGTAAAAATAGTTTATATATTTAAAAATAGGTTATAGACTAAAAAAGTTTATATATATTAAAACGGTTATATATTAAAAGTAGTCTATATCTTAAAAAGAATTGTATATTAAAAATAGTTTATATATTAAAAAGAATTTATACCGAAAGTAGTTTTAAATTAGAATTATTTCATGCAATTTCACAAATCGATTCAAATTCTCGTTAAACCATTTTAATTTATATCGATTTCAAATCCAGGTTTGAACTTCAAATTTAAACCACTTTCAATTCAATAAGTTTCAAAGTTAAATATTCAAACAATTCACAATAACTTAATATGATAAATTTATATTTCAAAATTCACTTTGAAAATATTATTCTTATCATTTTCATAAGCATTTAAATAAAATCCCAGATTACAAATTTAAATCAAAATTAAATATTAAATATCTAACTTCAATTTATTTAATTCTAAAATATTCACTTAATCACCTTTTATGAACATTTGAATAAAATCTCAAATTCAAACTTAAAAAAAATTTAAATATTTAATTTCAATTTTTATTTAAACTTGAATATATTCATTTAATCAACTTAATCAAAATAAAATTATAAAATCATACTCTTAAAATCTCAAAATCAATAAGTTCAAATCAATTCTTATTTATATCCAATTCTTAAACAAATCATATTTCAAATCAATTTCAATTTATCTTTCCAACCATACTTTATTAAATTTATTACAAAAATCTATTTTTAAAATATTAATATAATTTTGTATAAATACTTAAACATATTATATACATATACTAATTAAATTAAATTTTATTAAAATAAATCTTATTATTAAATTTTATAAAAATAAATCTTATTATTAAATTTTATATTAAATTTTATTTTATATAATTAAAAGTAATAAAATTATAAGTAAAATCTTAAAATTTATATTTTTAAAACTAGCTTATAAATTTAAAATTTTCAAATATAATTTTAAAAATCTAAATTTTTACACATATATAAAAATAATATATATGTATATGTAAATATTACATTTTAAAATCAATATTTATTAAAATCCATATATTTTCTATCAAAACTTTGGAAATCATTTTCAAAAATAGACCAACGGTGTCCGCATATAATTTTATATCTTATGGTCAAGTGATATGGATATTTATCGTTTTAACATGCAATAATTTAATATTTATGGGTATAAATCATTTCAACCTGTAATCCCAAATTTTTAGAAATCAATAAAATCACTTAGGTTTATTATTGCAACCCATAACGATTTTTTCCTAGTCTATAATATTGTTTGGGTATGTATCATTTCAACCCATAGGGGTTCCTAAATTAACAGGGAACCTGCAGAGTGAAAATAAATAAAATAACAACATAAAACAACATAGCATATCAATGGCAAATATGATCAAAATTGTCAAATTAAATATGATATACACATACCAACAGGTTATTGGTGTCCATAATGTCAATTTTAATAAGTGAACAAATGCAATTAATATCATATCAGATTTAAACACTTAAAATAACTAACAATTTAAATTTAACAATATATTTCAATCGTCTTGTCACATGAATTAAATTTACTAAATATAAGAATGTCAATCGTGAGTGATTGCTTACCTTTCGAGGCTAGAGAACAATAATGGCGAAGAATATGACACGGACACGCATACGGATGCGGACACGACGCGGGACATGACAAGTCAAATGTCTGCGATCAGCACAAAACCCGATTTAGCTTGAGAATTTGATGAAAACAAATGTATATACATATGCAATATATACATTTGGTTTATAGATATTAGAAGGAACAAATATATGTATATATGCAATGCATATAACTTCTGTCGACAATATAAATGCAAAAGATATGCTTCCTAATAACAGATATACATATGCAATATACACATAACATATTTAAGCTTAGACTTAAATGAGCAAGTATTTGCGTACGGCGGCTAGATGATATGTACAATGTGTGTGTGTATCAATATATACATACAACTCTCTGACAAGATATATATACACACAATAGATATATGTATGTATATATATATAACATATATGAGCCTCCATATATTTTTGTGCACACACAGAAATATATATATATATATATATATATATATATATATATATATATTTCGATCAATATATATAACTGCCACATATATATATTTGCACATATATCGGTATATATAAGCTTATATACGAGCAATATAAACTTGGCAATATGTACGAAATGATCAATATAAGCCTAAACGGATACATAAAAATATACACAGCGAACATATATATATATATATATATATAATTTTCTGACTATATATATATATATAGACACACACACACATACATACACACGCGCATACGCAATATAGGTTAGGATAAGAAGAGAAGGGCTGGGGTTGCTACTTGTGAAGCTTTGGCGAGCAGTCACGGCGTTGCAGGCTGACTGGTCGTGAAGGCGTTAGGTGGAATAGGATGTGGAACTGGATGCTTGGCGTGGAGGATCTGCTCAGATTAGATGTCGAATGGGCAGCGATTATTGGGTTTGGGTACTGGAAAGGGTGGCCGAAGTGAGGAAACAGTGTCAGGCGATGGGATTTTATGTGGAGCAGAGGTTGGTATTCCACTGGTGGTGGTGGACAGTGCTCGATTGTAAGGGAGCACTGGTATTTGTGCGCCTGTTACGGTGGCAACACGAGGTGAAATGGTGGAGGGAAAAATGAGAGGGCGATGGAAAAGGTTCTGGAGACCGGCTGCGCTACAGTGGTGGAAGAGTCTGAGAGGTGGAGATCGGGGTATTTGGGTTTGGGGTGAGGCTTGCGGGGAAGATGGCGAGGCCAGAGTGAAAGTCGATGGCGGATGGGAGAGGGAAGGAGCGGAGGTGATACTCGGTGGCACTAGGCATGGGAAGGGTCAAGGCTTTGGATCACGACGAAAAAAGGAGGAAAGAATAGGTTAATGGAAGATAAGTAGGGCACGAGCATATCACAGACAAGCAAACTATATATGATTTTTATTATTATTTTATTTTCTTGTTGAAAGTAGAGATGCACGGAAACAAGCAGAGGGGAAGAGAGTGAAGACGAATCACAAACCAGAATATAAACATCAACCTATGGGAATGGTGAAAGCTAGCACGTGAATCTGGTAAATATTTATTGTTAATGGCTATTTGTTTCACGTGCACAATGAAGGGATGGAAACCAAAAGGTTGAAAATCGATTACCGATACGGCTAGCCGTTTCACAGATTTCGCCGCATACCGGACTTCGAAATACACAAATGAATATATTGCGGATATCTGCACGATGAGACGAACAGAATGGTATGCAAATATATGTGATACGATCATTCTATCAAAAGTCGACATTTGCTGCCAAAACTGCTGCTAAAATGCCGAAAATAATATAAAATGGAGCTAGTGTAGTTCAAATTTGGTGAAATGAAATATGACGTCCCACTCAGAAAATGATTAACATTTTTATTATATAAATATATTCAGATTTCAAAAATGTTTTATTTTCATTAAATTAACTAATTTTGAATTGAACTTGAAAAATACACAACAAATCCAACATTTGTATTTTCTGATTAAAATCTACCATTTGCTATGTTTAAATAGACGCATACCAAATATCAAATTTCATGGCCAAATTTTATTATTTAATTTCAATCAAAATTTCAATTAATTACGTTATTGAAATTGTTAAAATTTATGGGTCGTTACACGACACATCCCTAAAATCAAACTTAAGATACAAAACATCCTCCTTAAAAAAGGATATAAATTACATCCCAATTTTCAAATACTACAATTTTCTTCCCTTCAATACCCCTCTCCTCCATTGCAGCAATGTTGATTCTTATATGTGGATGTTATTCTCACATCCATAATTAAAATATGCACCCCATTAACTATCAATCTTTAAAACGCAATAACTTTTTATAGAAACGACGGATAACACCGCTTTCACCATTAAATCACAAATTTTATTATCTTTCTAATGAGTGGCATTGTGCATATGTAAAACAACGGCAGGACAAGCTATTCGCATATGTTGCAGATAATTCAGTAATTATATGCAATAATTGCAGAAATGTCTGCAAATATACCAAATAATTGCAAAATATCTACAATTATATGCAATAGTTGCAGACAATTCAGCAACTATATGCAATAATTATAGAATTATTTGCAATTATATGAAATAGTTGCAGAAATGTCTGCAATTATATGCAATAGTTGCAGACAATTCAACAACTATATGCAATAACTGAATAGTTGTCTGCAATTATATGCCATAGATTCAGAAATATCTACGATTATATGCCATAATTATAGAAAAGTCTGCAATTATATGGTATAATTGCACATGTGTGGAAAAATCGATGATCTTTAAAATTTGCAGAATTCTTTATAAATATATGGAATAATTGCACCCTTACCGCAAATATGGTTTTTTGGTATCAATAATGGATCTCATTTTAAACATCATAAAAGCTTTGATTTCTTCATGATTATGGTATGCTGATATGATGTTTCGACAGAAAGTTATACGCATTTGAAATTTTAAAAACATAAAGGGTATTGGGGTCTTTTTGCGCGTGTGAATTTGAAAACAGGGACTAGAAACTTATTAAAAAATAAGGAGATGTTTTGTGTATTTGCAAACTTTATCAGGGATGTATGCCGAACGCACCCTAATTTAAAATTATGCTAAAATATAATGAAAACATATTCCTTTAAACTTCGAAACCGACAATTATAGCTGTAACCTATGACAGATATAATAACCAAGACATTACATAAAGAAACCGACAAATAAATATCTATTAAAATTAATCTAATAAAATGAGTTATGGATAACTATGGAAGTTAACCCATAAATAAAGGTGAAACAAGGAGTTTCTCTTATAAGGCATTTAATGCATAAATACAAGTGAGGGATGTGTAGTGGTGTGTGTGTTTGTTATGTATCTGTTGATGCGTTTTGCTTTAAATGTTGGAGAATGGAAACATGGCTAAGTTATCGGGATCTAGTTAGTTGAATGTGCACATATGGCTGCCTAACTAAACTGGCTATAAGTTGTGTGACTTTTATAACTAATGTGGGACACTGCCTGTAATAAGTACCCATTGATGTGTGGTTAGTCCTAATTTTATAGGATAAATCTTCCTAGCTAATATGGCTGCCTGAAACATCCCCCATTTGGAGGCCCAAAACTAACGGCTATAGATGCTGCAGTCATCCATAGTTATTAATCCTCGGCAACCAAATACGGTAATGCTACATACACCGATATAATAGAAATACATGGATATGAAAATATTAAAAATCAACAAACAACTTTCATTTCCCAATTCAAAACATTCCAAGTTAATTACATAATCTAAGCATGCAAACCACGTTCGGATACAATATAATTACTACAACATACGCCAAGAGCGACATATGAAGATGCCCCCTGGATGATCAAAGTAAAATATAGGCAAATAAACAACTTTGTCATTACAACCAAAAACACATTGGAATAAAAGAATGCGTATTAAGTAGCTTCCCTCCTACATGTCTTCGGAAGCTTATTAATTTTAAAGAGAACCTGAAAATCTTAACCCTCAAACTACTCAAAAATCAATTGAGCACCCGAGAGTTTAAGGGAAAAACATAAAATCTGGTATGAAAAATAATCCACCATCTCAAACCATTTGGATATCCAGTGAGACCACGCCGCTTCGTAGAACAAGTTTTCCCCTTCTTGGTATCCTAAATTTTTTATGAACCATATACTATGCTCCAGCATACACAATGGTTAAAACAATTCAAAATAATATGATGATATGAAAACAAGCAAATCAATTCTGGATTTCCCATCCCTATTTATTCTGACTATCTGTTTTAGTTATAGTTTCTAGGGTCACTATTAACCTATTACTTTTCATGAGCTTACTAATAAACTGTTTAATACTTATGGACCCCCTGTCTGGTTTCATAGTCTTCATAGGCTCATTAAGAACCTATTGGCCTCTGCCAGTTACTTTATTGTTTCATTTGTTCTCCCTGAATCTATTGGTTACTCCAATAACTTCTCTCTTATCCTAGTTTTGATGGGTTGACTAGGAACCTATTGACTTCTGTCAATAACTTAATACAGATATAGTTCTCATGGGTTCACTACGAACCTATTGGCCCCCACCAATAACTCTTTCTAATCATAGTTTTAGGGGTTTACTATGAACCTGTTGGCTTCTGCCAAAAACCTTTGCTAAACATAATTTTCATGGGTTTACTATGAACCTGTTTACCTGACAACTTTAATCTATACTAAAGTATCCAATATTCTGGTCTTCCTGACCTCCTAGACATGGTTCTACTCATTCAGGAGTTAATTCAATTTATATTCAACATTGGATCAACCTAGCTAGTTATCATGCGCTTCCCCAAAATACAGTTATGGGTCCGTCATAGTGTGAATATATATATATATATATATAAAGAAGTGAACATAATAACATAATAATACCAACACTTGTGGTTTAATATCCTTGAAATCATTTCATATAAAACTTGGTTAATCCCTTTAACCTATTAATCAAGGAAAACTTCTTCAAAAACTCTATACTTAAAATCATTTCAATACACTTTTATTATGCCATGGTTTTTCCTTTTTAAAAATGAGATTGGGCTCATTGTTTTGAAAACTAAGGCTTTCAAAACCTTAAAACTTTACTTTCGAAATCCCTAGATTGCCTTCTTCGGAAGTATTTAAATCTTATTTTCAAAACACTAAATATATACCTTTTGAAGCTCTTTAACTTATCCCTTTCGAAACCAAAACATATATCTTTCAAAAGTACTAAAGCATTACTTATTAATTCATAGAAACCTATCTTCAAAAACAATGAAAGTACCCCCTATCAAAATCATTGGGTTTACTTTTAAAACATCTTTTTGTGCAAAGTGAATATGTATGAAAGTATCCCTTTCGAAACCTTTAATCTTCATATCAAATTATTTGGAAAAAATTAATGGCGTCGAAACCACTCCTTCGAAAGCTTTAAAGCATTTAAGTAAAATACTGAAGGATAGCATTGAAACCCCCTTCCAAAGCCATTGCCTTTGAAACTCTTGAACCTTTTCGAAAGCTTTAGAAAGTGAATTAGTATAAATTTAAAATATAGACTACCCTTGGAAAGCATTGATGACTTCAATACGTTCGAAAGACAAAAGAATGGCATCACGGTTTCGACTGGGTCGAAACCACCCTTTTCGAAAGCATTGTTCTATAAATAAAGGAACTTATTCAAAAGCATACACTTTAAAATAAAAGATGGCAACCCTATTCGAAAGCTATTTAGAAAATCCATTCGGAAATATATGTTTCAACTTCTTCAAAAGCTTTTAGTAAAACAAGGCAGACGCTTATCATTTGAAAGCAAAACAATGGTTTCGACCCTATAGGAAGTAAAGATTTCGACACCATGCCTTTCGCCTTTCTCCAATCTACTACGTATCATACTTGTGATACCTTGTGTATTGGTTTTGACTATATTTGTTCGATATAGTTTGTTTCGACTAAGTCGAAGTGGAAGCATATAGGAGTCGAACGGTGCTTCTAAAAGAGGCAGAACCACTTTTTTGGGTAACGACTGAATTAATGCCATTAAAAGTAATAACTTTGTATCTAACCTGCCTATTCGTAATCGTTTAATTGTTTCTTTAATCTTTTCAAACTATTTCTCTTATTAATCACTGCACCATTATAGATCTAAATCAAGATAATAGAAATACACTTTTAATATGTTATCTAACATATAAAAAGTCCAGACCTAACTTTCTGAAATAATCGAATACATATTTTCCTTTGAAAATTCATACTAAATTTTCCCTTCTTTCTTCCTTTGTTTATGGTCGGCTATTCTCTTTTGGTTTACATTTTAGTGAAATGAAAAGTGAACGTGCATATGAAATAGTTATGAGGCTGATAAGTTACGATTATTTCCTAATAAGCATTATGTAAACTAATTAACATGTAAAACCACCATAAGCCCATTCTTTAAATTTATTAATTTAAGCACGACTTCTTATCATTTATTCGAATCTCTATCCCCTTATCACTCTAATTATTTACATTATTCTATTTAATTTATCTAATTAAATCTCCTGAGTAACATTATTAAAAATTAGGGATGTTACAGGCTCCCCTCCTTAAAGAATTTCGTCCTTAAAATTCGGTAAGGACTAAATACTCAACATAGCAATCATCTGTAACTGCATCTAACAACCATACCAGCCTACCGACTAGAAATTACCTATACATAAATCTAATATAGACATACCCTCAAAGCAGATCAGGATAAGTATCTCTAATCATGTCTTCTGTCTCCTAAGTACAGTCCTTCTCATTGTCACTCCACTGAACTTTCATCAACCTGACAATCTTGTTCCTCAATCTTTTCCCATCTCTCACTACAACCTAAACAGGCTGCCTCATAAAATTCAAATCTAGCTCTACTATCAAATCTTCCAATCCTATCAAAGGAGTAGTGACTCTGGATCATTCACATACTTGCGAAGAAGAGACATATGAAATACATTATGGACACCTACCATACTGCTTGGCAACTCTACTCTGTATACAAGCTTTCCAATCCCCTCTATAATCTGGAATGGACCAACATATATTTGTGCTAGTTTCCCTGACTTTCCAAATCGCACCATACCCATCATTGTTGATATCTTAATGAAAACGTTATCTCCAACTGAGAATCCTAGGTATTTACGCCTCTTATCTGCGTAACTATTCTGTCTAGACTGAGCTTCCTTCATCCTTTCTCAAATTAGCTCAATCTTCTCTGACACCTCTCTAACCAAATCTAGATCTAAGAGTAATCTATCTCCAGTCTCCAACCAACATGTTGGTGATTGGCATGGCCTTCCATACAAAGCTTCAAAAGGCACCATTCCTATACTAGTCTGGTAACTATTATTATAGGAAAACTCAACCTAATGTAGGTGATCTGACCTAGACCCACCAAAGTCCAATACACAAGCTCTCAAAAAATCCTCGAGTACTTTATTGACTCTGTCTGACCGTCTGTCAGAGGGTGATATGTAGTACTCATTTTAAGCTTGTTACCTAATATGTCCTATAAACTTTTCCAAAACTCACTAGTGAACAAAACATCTTCGTCACTGACTATACTACTGGGAACTCCATGTAGTCAAAATATGTTCTTCGTGAACAACTTAGCTAAAACAAGTGTCGCCTGGTTAACGTAACTGAAATGAAATGGGCACTCTTGGTTAACCTGTCCACTATGACCCATATGCTTTCATTTCTCTATTTGACCATGGCAATCTGTCTATAAAATCAATGGATATCGAATCCCATTTCCAAACTGGAATCTCTGAAGGCTAAAGTAACCCACTTGTCTTCTGATGTTCGGCCTTCAATTGTTGACAATTTACACACTGCCTAACCCACAAGCAAACATCCCTCTCTAAACCTTCCTAATAGAAGCTTCTCTTCTTAAATTAGTACATCTTGGTCCCTCCAGAATGAATCGTAAACTTGGACCAATGAAATTCTCTAAGAGATTCTTTCCTTAAGTCTTTCATATTCGGAACACGCAACCGTCCCTTCTTTCTCAACCATCCTCTCTGGTTAAGACTGAAATCCTTTAGATCATCGATCTCCGATCCCACCACAAGCCTTCTAGTCCTATCAGCTAATACTAGAAACTCTTTTTGCTTAGAAGCAATCCTCTCGACCAACACCGGTCGAACTTCTAAACAGGACAACATGGAGGTACTCTGACTAGAACTAGCAGTCAATCTTAACAGCACACCACAACTGGTCAAAGCTTCTAGATCCTTCCACTCTGCCAACATAGCTAACACCACATTCTGATGTCTTCTACTAAGAGCCTCTGCTTCTTTATATTCTTTCCTTGGTGTATACTCTATACCAAAATCATAAGCAGCCAAAAACTCCTGTCACCTCTGTTGTCTCATATTCAACCCTTTTAGAGAGAATAAATAAAGACTTATGATCTGTGCATAGCTCAAATCTCTCCCCTAAGATATAGTGTCTCCAAATCTTCAATGCGAAGATCACCGTAGCCAACTACAAATCATGAATAGGATATCTCACTTCATGCGGTCTAAGCTGTCGTGAAGCGTAGGCAATAACTTTACCCTTCTGCATCAGCACTGCTCCTTACCCAGTTCCGCATGCATCGGTATACACCACCAACCCTTGGTTTCCATCTGGATCTACTAACATAGTTTCATTGGTCAACAAATGCATTAACTTAAGCAATGATTCCTCACATTTGTCAGACCAAACAAACTTCATGTCCTTCCTGGTTAACTTAGTCAAAGGTGTTGCTATCTCGAGAAATCCTTGATGAATCTCTAGTATTAGCCAGCAAGACGACTAAAACTTCTGATCTCAATTACAGCCTCTGGTCTCTTTTAATTATTAACAACTTCGATCTAATCTAAATTGATTGACAGGCTCTTCTCTAAAAGCATGTGACCAAAAAACTTAACATCTTTCTTCCAACATTTGGTAAACTTCGTCTTCAGCTGATGCTGTCTTAGCATCTCAAGCATCACTTTAAGATTATCTGCAAGCTCTCTTTCATCCTTAAATTATATTAAAATGCCATCTATAACACTAGCAAAAAAGTGTCCAAGTACTCTCGGAAAACGTGGTTCATCAAATCCACAAAGAAACTAGGTGTATTCGTTAACCTAAATGGTATCACTAGCCACTTATATGAACCATACCTAGTTCGAAATGCTGTCAAAGGAATACTGTCATCTTCCACCCTTAACTGATGGAAACCTGTCACCAAATCCAACTGGGAAAACACTCTAGCTCTACACAACTGATCAAATAGATCGTCAATTCTTGGAAAATGATACTTGTTCTTGATCGTCCTCTCATTCAACTTATGATAATCTATATACATCCTTAACGACCCAACTGGTTTCTTTATGTTTGCGCAAAAAATGGGCAAACACCTAATGTCGTATGAACTAGTCGATTTTATGTTGTTTTTAGTGATTTGGGTGATTTATGCAAATATATAAATAGCAGGGACTAAACTGTAAAAGTCACACAGATTTATAGTGGTTCGGCCAGAACGTGCCTACGTCCACTTTATATGTTATTCTCCTTTTTCTCTTCATATTACAAGTACAAAGCTTCGATTACAAGTATCTAAAGTTGTTTGGTTTGAAAGTTCCTTCCAGGCTTGAGCTCTCAAACTTGTCTGCCATTGTTGTACCCCTGCCCATCTATTTGTAGAGTGAGGCTGGGGGCAGGGGTCTTGGATGTTTATAGCTGCTGGTGGGCCTGGGCTGATGCAATCTGGACTGGCAACTTTGGTTCGGCATTCCTTGATTCGGCCGTGCTTGGAGAAGATTGGATCGATAGAAGGAGCAGGGAGTTGGACACGTGTTGGTTCGGCTGTGCTATGGACCGGTGTTGGTGGAGTTGGTCCGGTGGTAGCATGGCTCGGTGGTATGTTGTTTGGTGGAGCATGGAAGTGGAGCTTGGTTCGGTTATGCAAGGAGGGAGGTATCCGGTTCGGCATGAGATGGTTCGGCATGGAGGTGGAGAGGTCCGGTTCGGCTGTGGTTTGGGGGGAAGGTTGGTTTTGGATCGGTACTACCGAATGAATTGGGAAAGCCGAATGATGGGAGTGCCGGACGAGCTCTTGGAGGTTCAATTCCGAATGGGCTATGCCGAATGAGATACGTGGTGTACTGCCGAATCAACCTTTAAACCTTTGATACCAAACGGACTTTTATACTTGAATCATGAGCGAAATCCCTGACTTATATACGCTTGCTTGCTTCTTTTTGCTCCGGTCGTGGTGGAAACGCACACAACATTGATATTCCAGTTTTGTCCAAAAAATGGGATAACACTTTGCCCCCCAAAACATGCCTTGCGTTAGGAAGGCGTGTTTTGTGATGCCATGAGCCGGATGTTCATATCCTGTCATCAACCTGTAAAGAACTTGATAGTTTATATGGCCCCAAATGACGACCGTTCGGGATCGACCTATTTGGGATGAAGCGCGGCCGTGCATGGTCAAGCGCCTAACTTCAAATGACGATCGTTCGTGATCGAGTCATTTGAGGTGAAGTGCGACCGTGTGTGGTCAAGTGTATAAATCCATGCGTCGATCGTTCGAGACCGAGTCGTTTGCGGTGGAATGTGACCGTTCATGGTCAAGCGCTTTACTTCAAATGACGATCCTTCATGATCGAGTCATTCGAGGTAAAGTGCGACAGTGCATGGTCAAGTGGCGGGCCTCAAATGACGACCGTTCGCGATCGAGTCATTTGAGGTAAAGTGAGTTGTGCCGTTCGGGGCAAGTTGTGCCGTTCGAGGCGAGTTGTGCCGTTCGAGGCGAGTCGTGACCGTTCGAGGTCGGGTGCCGTTCGAGGCGAATTGTGACTGTTTGACGTCGGGTGCCGTTCGAGGCGAGTTGTGACAGTTCGAAGTCGGGTGCCGTTCGAGGCGAGTTGTGACCGTTCAAGGTCGGGTGCCGTTCGAGGCGAATTGTGACCGTTCGAGGTCGGGTGCCGGTCGAGGCGATTTGTGACCGTTCGAGGTCGGGTGCCGTTCGAGGCGATTTGTGACCGTTCGAGGTCGGGTGCCGTTCGAGGCGATTTGTGACCGTTCGCGATCGGGTGCCGTTCGAGGCGATTTGTGACCGTTCGCGATCGGGTGCCGTTCGAGGCGAATTGTGACCGTTCGAGGTCGGGTGCCGGTCGAGGCGATTTGTGACCGTTCGCGATCGGGTGCCGTTCGAGGCGATTTGTGACCGTTCGCGATCGGGTGCCGTTCGAGGCGAATTGTGACCGTTCGAGGTCGGGTGCCGATCGAGGCGATTTGTGACCGTTCGCGATCGGGTGCTGTTCGAGGCGAATTGTGACCGTTCGAGGTCGGGTGCCGATCGAGGCGATTTGTGACCGTTCGCGATCGGGTGTCGTTCGAGGTGAGTTGTGACCGTTCGAGGTCGGGTGCCGATCGAGGCGATTTGTGACCGTTCGCGATCGGGTGTCGTTCGAGGTGAGTTGTAACCGTTCGAGGTCGGGTGCCGTTCGAGGCGATTTGTGACCGTTCGAGGTCAGGTGCCATTCGAGGCGATTTGAGTGTGCCCGGGGGGGACTTAATATTATCAGTGGCGGAGTTATTGTTTGGGGGAGTTTTCGAATCAAAGACTTCGGTTGTTCGCTGCCATGCAAGAGGTGCTCGTGGACCGTTCGTGATCCAACGGGCATACAAGTAAATTTTTCCATAGAATTGTAAATGTTAAAGAAATAGTCATATGAACCTTACAGCAGAAATGTCCAAATAGGAAGAATTTAAATGTTCAAATGTCGAAATCAAAACGAAACAAAAGCAAAGCAAGGATGTCAAAGTGTAAGTTCCCACTACGAAACAGTCAATGATCATTCAGAGCATGCTTGGAGATCGTTCGCGATCTCGTACATGTGTAAATGATTTAATTGTGTTAGTGGAAGCTTACGACTTGTTCATCGTTATTTCAATCTAGCAATCAATGGATAATCAAACGGTGCCCCGATCCAGGGTCACCTCTAGTCGATGTAGACGGTGGTCGCTCTAGCTCCACTACTGGAGTTCGCCTCCTCACATACTGAAGGAGCATACCGTTCCTGATATGCCCTTCCACCTCGTCCTTTAAATGTGTACAATCATTAGTGTTATGACCGTTTAATTCATGGAATACACAAAACTTATCTGATTTTCTTTCGTCAGAGGTTGGATCCCTTCGCATTGGTCTACGATACGAAACCTGCTCCTTGGTATGCTGATAAATTCGTTCCAAACTCTCATTCAGCTCTGAATAGGTGGTGAATCGTGGCTCTCTTCGTAGCCGCTTTGTCCTGTCATCATTATCTTCATCCTTTCTCTTTCCTCTACTAGTATCCGCGCCTTTTTCAGGGGGATTTCCTCCTTTGATCGCATAAATATCAAGTTCTTCTTCTCTTTCGGCGTTCGCATCCTCCAATCGTAGGAACTTTTCTGCCTCATGATAGAATTCTCCTAGATCCATTGGTGGATCCTTAGTTAATGAATTTTTGAACTCTGTTCCGTTAGCTATCCCGGACACAGCCGCTATCATAACCATGGATGGATCTGGTCGATCCACTGAAGCTGTTGCCGCATTGAATCGCATTAGGTAACTCCTCAAAGTCTCTCCGGTTTCCTGCTTCAGGGTTGCCAAAGTCATCACATTCTTGGGTCTTGTAATGTGGACCCTGAATTGCCTCATAAATCTCTCAATTAAATCATTCCACGTTCCGATGGATCCATTCTCCAATTGTCTAAACCACAATGCTGCAATATCCGTCAAGTACAATGGAAAGCACCATGCCATGACCTCCTCTGATGCCCCCAGCACTTCCATATGTCTCATATACTTCGTTAGATGAACCGTGGGGTCCGTTTTCCCATCATACATCTCTACCGATGGCGGCTTGAATTCTGGTGGGTTCCTGGCCATCCTAATTGCAGAAGAAAAAGGACTCATGTTTACATCTTCCAAGTCTCTGTTTACTAAACCGCCTCTCATAGCTCTTCTAACCATCTCTGCTAATCTGTCATTGTCTCCAAGCTGTAGTTCTCGTTCACTGCCTTCGACCTACCCCCCGAGTCCGCGGGAGTTTTCATGTGTATGCCTCCCTGGCTGAACGTTCATTCCTCTATTGCTACCAGGTGGCTCGGATGCCCCCATCTCTCTTCCCGGGGTCGGATCAACATGCTCTGCGTGAGTGCCCCCTAGCTCTGGTGCTGTGCCAGACGGTCCTGCTCCGTTCTGAACTCCAATTGCTCCTTGGATTTGTGCTCCAATTTGCCCAATTTGTTGAAGTAAGTTCTGGATCATCTCTTCTTGTCTTCTCATCATGGCCTCCATCTCATCCCTAGTGATGAAGATGGACGCTTGATTCCCTCCTGAGGAAGCCTCTTGACTTCCTTGGTGTTCACTTCTCTCTGGCCTTTGCCTTCTACTTGTTTGTCTCGTCATAACTCTTAGATCTGAACTCTTAGATTTTCAAATTCAACTTCTATCCGATGTAGCGGGAGCTGGTTCTTCTCAGTGAAAGCACCAAAATGTTTGCGCAAAAAATGGGCAAACACCTAATGTCGTATGAACTAGTCGATTTTATGTTGTTTTTAGTGATTTGGGTGATTTATGCAAATATATAAATAGCAGGGACTAAACTGTAAAAGACACACAGATTTATAGTGGTTCGGCCAGAACGTGCCTACGTCCACTTTATATGTTATTCTCCTTTTTCTCTTCAGATTACAAGTACAAAGCTTTGATTACAAGTATCTAAAGTTGTTTGGTTTGAAAGTTCCTTCCAGGCTTGAGCTCTCAAACTTGTCTGCCATTGTTGTACCCCTGCCCCTCTATTTATAGAGTGAGGCTGGGGGCAGGAGTCTTGGATGTTTATAGCTGCTGGTGGGCCTGGGCTGATGCAATCTGGACTAGCAACTTTGGTTCGGCATTCCTTGATTCGGCTGTGCTTGGAGAAGATTGGATCAGTAGAAGGAGCAGGGAGTTGGACACGTGTTGGTTCGGTTGTGCTATGGACCGGTGTTGGTGGAGTTGGTCCGGTGGTAGCATGGCTCGGTGGTATGTGGTTTGGTGGAGCATGGAAGTGGAGCTTGGTTCGGTTATGCAAGGAGGGAGGTATCCGGTTCGGCATGAGCTGGTTCGGCATGGAGGTGGAGAGGTCCGGTTCGGCTGTGGTTTGGGGGGAAGGTTGGTTTTGGATCGGTACTACCGAATGAATTGGGAAAGCCGAATGATGGGAGTGCCGGACGAGCTCTTGGAGGTTCAATTCCGAATGGGCTATGCCGAATGAGATACGTGGTGTACTACCGAATCAACCTTTAAACCTTTGGTACCAAACGGACTTTTATACTTGAATCATGAGCGAAATCCCTGACTTATATATGCTTGCTTGCTTCTTTTTGCTCCGGTCGTGGTGGAAACGCACACAACATTGATATTTCAGTTTTGTCCAAAAAATGGGATAACACTTTATGAATACATAGACCGCTCCCCAAGACGAACTGCTTGGTCTAATAAAATTCCTACATTTAAGATCCATTAGCTGCACCTTCAATTCCTTCATCTCAATCGATGTCATCCTGCTAGGTAATCTACTCACATGTTCAGCTCCTGGCACTAGATCTATCTGAAACTCTACATCTTAGTTTGGTGGTAATCTTGTAACCGGCTCAAAGGCATCTGCAAACTCTCTGGCTATACGATCTGACTTAACTCATCTCCCACTTCCATAGCACTTAACAAAGCACATATATACCGATCAGAATTCTCCATTGAGAATATCATTCGGTTATGCTATCAAGGTGCCTTAGTGATATCTCCCTATTCTGGAAAAATATCCTAGCCTCATACTTAACCAACCAATCGATGCCTAAAATGATCCCGAAATCTATGAAATCAAAAATGTACAAATTGATTGCAAACTTATGACCTAACAAATCGGTCACATCACATCTCTAAATTTGCATACCCTCCTATTGGATTTGCTACCCTTATGTAAGTAACTAGGTAGGTGGGTTCTAAGCATAACTTATCAACCAAACACTAAGATATAAATGAATGTGATGCACCGGTATTAAATAGTACTCTAACTAGTATAATCTGAATCAAAAGCGTACTTTCCATCACAGTCTTTCCTTTTTCAACTACAGTTGGCCTAGTAAATGATGGTCCAAGCGAAAACCTTCCCTAAGTCCACACTAACTGGCTCTGGACACTGATTCTTATAATGTCCAACTTAATCACAGTTGAAGCACTTCACATTCTTCTTATCTACAACCTTCTTTCCCTTGCTTGACGGGCACTCATGTGCATAATGACCCTTTTTGTCACACTTGAAACAAACTAAATCATCTTTTACCTTCTTGGCAGCATCTCCCTTTGTGACGCCCCACCTCTATACCCACGCTAGCAAAGAGCATTAATAGATAATACCGTCTGCTAACACGGAGAATAAGGCTGGATAGGAGCGACCATCTATAGCCTTGCTCTAACTATCTATTGAATACATCGACAATAGACATACAAAGCAGGTCGACATACCCAATGAATACTTAAAACAAAACCATAGGTGGTTGGAGGATCTATCAGAACAGAATATAACAACTCAAATGTAATATACATCACAGATCAGTAGATCATCATATACACATATACTGATACACACCAGAGTATACAAAATAATACAAGTCAAGTGGTATAGCAGACCACAATATACAGACGAGTCAAATAATACATGTCAGAGTTACAACAAAAAGGGACTACACAAAAAACTATGACAAAAAGGAACGAGCTGAATAGTCCATGCGGAAGCAAAAGAGGCTAAGTCCAAAAGCACCTAACCTGAAACAACTCGGTCTGACCCGAGTATAAAATACATGGATCAGTCTAGCTAAACAAATCAGTTAGATAAACTGAACAACAATAAACCTGCAAGGTCACAATGTATATCAAATATCTCTAAAAGAGATAACACAATCATCTAACATAAGATGAATCATATCATATCAAAACAAGCCTCATATCATCGGAAACTCATAGAAACAAAGGATAGGAATATCCCAAAAACAAGCCAAAAAGGCAAATAACAAATACCAATATGGTATACAAATTCACAAGGTGATCACTACATATCGTGTGGTTCAAAAAGACCTACACCGAGGGGCGATACCTAGGGAATATACATCTCAATTGAAACATCATAAAAATTGCTCGAGCGGTAACGACTGACCAACTCCGAAAGCAATTGCTCGAGCGGTAACGAATGACCAACTCCGAAAGCAATACAATAGGGCAACCCAATATCACCCATGTGGCGCATAACGGCCAACATCGAAAGCGATACAATAGCAAACCAATATCACCCATGTGACGCATAACGGCCAACATCGGAAGCGATACAATAACAACAAGCCAGAAGGAGACAGTCCGAAGACACTATCCCAAAGGCAGTATGTGTCACAAACTCCCAGAAAGGAATCCGAAAAGTGGTAACGTGAGTCCCATAACCACCCGTTCGCACTAAACGGTTTACTATCCGTTAGTTTATTTCACACTCAAGCAGTACAAAATCCACCTCATATCATCAGTAAACCAAAGCCGAAGGTCAAACGATCAATTGAATAGGTCGAGGATTAATCGGAAGGATAAACGCACAGATTCATGGTCCGTGTTTTGCCCAACCATTTAATCACCCTTCCACTTCGCTCGAAGTGCGAAATCGTGCGTGCGTTTTAGATAGAATTTATAAATCGGAGAAGCGAGTTTTAAAACGATTTGAAGGAATTATTTATAAAACCCGTGAATGAATTCAAAAAGGAATTATCAAGGTCAAATAGGCATAAACAACTAATTGGAATCAACATGCATCAATTAAATTTAGAAAACTAAACGAACAAGGCAAATTAACCAAAAACAACATATTCAGACGTCTGAAGTGATAGATTCAGACGTCTGAATCTGGAAATTAAAAAGTTTTCCAAAAGGAAATTCAGACGTCTGAATCCAATCCCTCAGACGTCTGAAATAGGCAATATTATGTCTATTTCCTTTCTGGTCGAAATTTAGGCAATTCAGACGTCTGGAATACAAAATTCAGACGTCTGAAACTGGGGGTGAAAATGTTCCCCAGACAATATTCAGACGTTTGGAAATAAGGTTTCAGACGTCTGAAACTTAATGTTCAGGCATTTCCTGAACCTTGGCCAACTATGGCCCAACAAATCGAAAGCGATCGGATGCGTGTTGATTATGGGCTTGCGTCGCATGACTACCCAACCTTAACGACACACCCTAACACTCCGAACAACATATACTTCAACCATATAAGGTTTTACATAGATTTGGCTTCAAAAATCAATATTTGGCAATTTCACCAAAGCAATCCAAATCGAAAGCAAATGAACATGAACATATATTAGGAATTCATTCCTAACATCAATGATATCACAAGAAGTAGATGTGAGTTAGAAACTCACCTTTAACCCAAAAATAAAGAAGAAGGAGTTCAATTTTGCAAGGAGAAAACCAACTAATCTCCACTTCAACTCTACTAGCTTCAATCTAAGATCAAAACAAGCATTTTCCTAAGTTTAGGTTTAGGAATTTCTGAGATTGAAGAGAGAAAGAGATAGAGAAGATGAAGAGGAAGCTTACCAATGGCTTCACTTTGATTTTGGAGCAAGAATCAAGCTTGCAAGAAGAAACTAGGGCTTGCAATTTCTATTTCCTCTTCCCTTCCACCATTTTCAGTTTTCTTAAGTTAAAGAAATGAAATGAGGTGAATGGATGAAGAGTTAATGAGCTAGGGGTTTAAGAGGAGATTGGGGTTGAACCCAAACTCAAGCCCAAGTAGAAAAGAGTCAAAATTCAACTTACTCCAAACATATCAAAGCTTATACTCAAAAAGATCGCAAACGACGTTTTGAACTCAATGGAAGTGGTCTCGAGACCCAATTCGACCGTTTGCAGAAAGTAACTTTTCGGACCATAATCCGACAAATGATATTATATTTAAATAAAATATTTAAATATTCAACTGATAAATATGCGGGTTGTTACACCCTTCTAGGCTCCTTTCTTCTTAAAGTAGTTTTTCTTCTTTCCCTGAGAACCCTAGATTTCAACCAGCTTCTCTCTAGCACAAATAGTAAGCATCTTCTCATGGCGGATTTCCATATCCACAATTAAATTACAAGGATCATGGAGATGTAGCAGTAGTGCCCTAGCAATCTCGAACCTCAGTCCCCTAACGAACTTCTCATTCTTCCTGACGACGGTGTCTACAATATTATATCCATAACGGGATAACTCATCAAACTTGGTGGCATACTCAACAACTGACATATCTCTCTACACCAGATCTATAAAATTTCTCAGCAGCGCTGATTTAGCAACCTCAAACAAAAACCTTTGCTTAAATCTCCTTTGAAAATCAGCCCAAGTCAATTCCTCCCCTAGAACCCCTATAGTAACACTATTCGACCAATGAAGCGCTGACCCTTGCAACTGCCTAGAGGCCAACCTCCTCTTCTGCTCATCATCCAAACCTAAATCAGCAGAAACTCTCTCATAGTGCAACAACCAATTCTCAACTTCTATGGCATCCTCCGTTCCCATAAACTACTTCTCACTTAGACTGGTGTAGTCTCCGCTCATTTTAATATAATTATTCCTAATTAGAGCCATAGAATTAGCTCTTTCACATTTCCAATAACACCCGCAGCAGCTCTTGCTTGCATCAGATTGACGAAGAACTGATACATCGCCCAGATATCTACTTGTGGGTTTCTAGCACCCACATTGGCATCAACATTTTGGTTAGCATTAGCCAGTCGACCCAAGTTCCTCCTAGTAAGTTGAGCATTTCCGTTAGTTGTGGTGCTTCCTCCAGCGAGATTTCCTCTTCCGTTTCCAGCTTTCATATCTTCTTTCTCGTAAATCTGCATATAAGCCTTAGTAAGATACAGAAGAAGGGTCTAAGAGAGCGGGGAATACAAACTTATATACACATACCTTTATATTGAGTACAAGTATGTTATTATAGCACTATCCCAAAATCCGGTCTTATTTTTCGATTCATTGGATTTGCTTGAAAAATCTTTTAGGTATAAATTTATATTAAGTTTCATAAACATATGCTTTGATACCAACTTTTAAAATCCACCACTTGGAGGCCCAAAACTAACGTCTAAGGATGTTGCAGTCATCCATAGTTATTAATCCTCGGTGACTAAATATTGTATTATTAGATACATTGATATAAGAGTAACACATGGATATGTAAAAAAAATTAAAATCACCAAACAACTTTCACGTTCCAATTCAAAACATTTCAAGTTAATTACATAATCCCAGCACGTAAACCACATTCAAATAAAATATAATTATTACAGCATACACTAAGAGCGACATATGAAGATGCCCCTTGGATGATCAGAGTATAATATAGGCAAGTAAATAACTTTTCCATTATAACCAAAAATACAGCGGAATAAAAGATCTCTTATTAAGCAGCTTGTCTCCTGCTCGTCTTTGGAAGCTTATTCGTTTTAAAGCGAACCTAAAATCTTAATCCTCAAACTTAATTGAGCACTCAAGAGTTTATGGGGAAAAATAAACTTCGAGTCATACGTAAAGCCTAGTATGAATAATAATCTACCATCTCAAACCATTTGGACATCTAGTGAGACCACATCGCTTAGCGAAACGGGTTTTCCCCTTACTAGTATCCTAAAACTTTATAAAACCATATATTGTGCTCCTGCATCCACAATGGTTAAAACAATTCAAAACAATATGATGATATGAAAATAAGTAAATCAATTCTAGATTTCCCATCCCCACTCATTTTGACTATCCGTCTTAGTTATAGTTTCCAGGGTCACTATTAACCTATTAATTTTCATGGGATTACTAATAACTTATTTAATACTTATGGACAACCTATCTGCTTTCATAGTTTTAATGGGTACACTAAGAACCTATTGGCCCCTACCAATAACTTTATTTTAAAAACTAAGGCATTCGAAACCTTAAAACTTCACTTTTGAAACCCTTGGATAACCTCCTTCGTAAGCATTTAAATCTTCTTTTTAAAATACTAAATATATATCTTTCGAAGCTCTTTAACTCATCTCTTTCAAAACAAAAATATATACCTTTCGAAAGTACTAAAGCATTGCTTATTAATTCTTAGAAATGTAGATTCAGAACTAATGAAAGTACCCCTATCGAAACAATTGGGTTTACTTTTAAAAACTTCTTTTAGGTCAAAGCGAATATGTATGAAAGTATCCCTTTCGAAACCTTTATTCTTCATATAAAATTGTTTGGGGAAAATTTGATGGCGTCGAAACCACCCCTTCGAAAGCTTCAAAACATTTTAAGCAAAATCTTGAAGGATAATATCGAAACCCCCTTTCGAAGCCATTGCCTTTGAAATCCTTAAACCGTTTCAAAACTTTAGGAAGTGGTATAGTATAAGTTCAAAACATAGACTACCCTTTGAAAGCACTAATGACTTCAATACGTTTGAAAGGAAAAAAGAATAGCAGTAGGGTCTTGAATGGGTCGGAACCATCCTTTTCGAAAGCATTGTTCTATAAACAAAAGGAACATACTCAAAAGCTTACAGTTTAAAATAAAAGATGGCAACACTCTTCGAAAGCTATTTAGAAAACCCATTCAAAAGTATATGTTTCGACTTCTTAGAAAGCTTTTAATAGAACAAGGCAGGCACTTATCATTTGAAAGTAAAGCAAAGGTTTTGACTTTATCGGAAGCGAAGGTTTTGACACTATGCCTTCCGCCTTTCTCCAATCCACTACGTACCACACTTGTGATACCTTGTGTATTGGTTCGGCTATGTTTATTTCAACATAGTTGGTTTCTACCGAGTCGAAGCGAAAACATAGGAGTCGAAAGTGTTAGGAACTGAGTTGATGATGTTTTGATGACAACAACCTTATATAGTTATTATACTTTATAAAATATATACTATCATTTCCATATAGATATATATATATATATATGTATATAGGAAGTATATGCAGGTATCATCGAATAATGATCATTATAAAGACTCAAGCATCAAGATAAAGATTAAAGATTCAAGATTCAAGACTCTAGAGAATCAAGATTTCAAGATCTCAAGATAAGTGTCTAGTATTTTGTTAAAACTTCATAATAGCACTCTCATCTTTCTTCCAATTTTCTTTTGGGATGGAACCCAATTTCTATTAAAACCAGTGGCTTACAAACCCACGACAAGTAGCTTACAAACCTACGACAAGTGGCTTACAAACCCACGAAAATCAAAATCATATTAACTACTTTGTACAAGTTCTCGAGTCCTATGGAGGAGCTCTGTAGAAAGGTTCTTGCAATTTCAGTTTGAATAGATTTTTCAAAATGTTTTTTTTAAATCTGTTTTCAAAATGTTTTAGCTTTCAAAATCATGTTTTCAAAAAAATTTCAAACTTTGTTTCAGCCTTGAAATATTCCTCTATTCTGATTTTAAAAACTTCTATTTTTAAAACATCAAAACTTATTCTGATTTTAAATATTACTTATATAATTGACGGTCTATATCAATTATATATATATTTAGAATAATGTTTTATATTCATTCTCTATCTCAAAATATTGTTTAAACACTTTACTTTGCTTCAGGGAAGTTTCAACTTGTTTTAAATTCAATTGTCTTTACAAAACAACATCTCTATAATTTTGAACTAAGGGATATCGACATAAGGGGATACCCCATGTCGACATGGTGACAGTTGGATTCAAAATTCAATTTTCAAAAGAAGTGTCCATTCGTTTGAAAACCTTTCGCCAATGGTTATGACAGTAGTGCATCTATATAAAGGCTTCCAAAACGATTTTTTTAATAACTACTTTCTTATTTTCTTCACTCTTTCTTCTCCACCATTCCATATCCATAAAACTTCATATTTTCAAGATCGTGCCATCATTCTGCCAAATTTTCAATAGGAAATCATTTAGATACTCTCTCTATTTGATTCTCCATCATTCTACTAAAGATCAAAGTGCTATTCAGAGTTATAGGATTAATTTGTATTCAAAAAGTCCATAGAGTCTATCCATTCAAAAGGATTGTTATTAAGAAGTATTAGAGTGATCTTGTGTCCCGTAAATCAAGAGAGTTTACCCCAGACTCGGAGATAGGAGGGTTCCTCAAGGCCTTAGAAATTGAGGGTTGTAATTTGGATATTGGCTTATAAAAATCTGTACAAGGATATTGCCTTGGTGCAGGACTGGATGTAGGAGGATTCCGAACCAGTATAAAATCCGGTGTGTTCTTTCCTTTTACTTGCTTTACTTTACTATTTGCATTTGTTATATGTTCTGTGATCATTCTGTGTTAGAATACTGTTTAGATTTGTGTTGAAAGTTTTAATTTAGTCATATAGTTCATATATTCTTTAAAACACTATTCACCCTCCATCTAGTGTTATTTCCGCCTTAAGATCCTTAATCCGCATCCCTAACAATTGGTATCGAAGAATTGGTTTTCATTATTTTCATAATCTGAAACTTTGAAAAGTTTTAATGGCACAACACACTAATAATGTCACTCCTATCACCACTACTTATGTCAACACAAGCACTAACACTAGTTCATTTGTAGAAGGTCAGTCTACTGTCAGACCACCACTTTTTAATGGCAGTAATTATGCATATTGGGCATGTAGGATGAAAATTTATTTACAATCCATAAGTTTAGATACTTGGAATATGACACAAATTGAATATATTGAACCAACTACTATATTTGCCCAGTGGTCTACTGAGCAAAAGACGGTTGCATAAAACAATTCTAAGACTATGAATATACTATTTTGTTCACTAGATAGAAATGAGTTTAATAGAGTCTCTGTTTGTAAGTCTGCATTTGAAATCTGGAAAACTTTGCAAGTAACTCATGAAGGAACAAGCAAAGTTAAACAGACTAAAATTTCCATATTAACTAACCAGTTTCAATTGTTTAAAATGCATGAAAATGAGTCCATTTCCGACATGTATTGTCGATTTCAAGATATTGTACATTCATTGATTGCTTTAGGAAAGGGTTTATCAGAAGAAGATCAAGTCAGAAAGATACTCAATTCGCTCACTCCAGAATGGGATCAAAAGACACTTACTATTGAAGAGGCAAATGATGTTAGTCAAATGAAGATCGAAGAGTTAATCGGTAATCTAATGTCTTATGAAGTTCAACTACAAGGGTGAAAAGAATCTAAGGCAACGGAAAAGAAATCGATCGCATTCAAAGCAACAACTGGAGATTCATAACAAGATAGTGATGAAAAAATTGCTTTCATGACCAGAAATTTCAGAAAATTTCTGAAGTATAGAAAGATGAATAGTTTCAAAAGAAATAATCAAAGAAATTCCTGAAATACTTTGGAGGAGAACAACAATCACAACAACAACAACAACAATGGTGATAGATGCTACAACTGCAACAAAACAGGGCACTACAAGATAGATTGTCCATATCCAGACAAACAGACATTTCAACCAAACAACGAGCAACTAAGAAAAAGAAAGAAGGCATATGCAGCAACTCTTGACGATTCAGATTCATACCGTGATGACGAGAAGAAAACTGATAATTCAAATCTGTGCCTCACGGCTATTCTCAAATCAGAAGACGATCGGAGTTTGGATCTAAAAATAGGTACACATTTATTTTAATTTTATTGGATGCTTGTTTGTTTTGATTTTGTTTGCAATTCCTTGAATTTTTAAATTCAAAATCATCCTTTGAAATTTGAATTTTTAAATTCAAAATAATATTATTTTAATAATATTTTAAATATTAAAATATTTTAATATTATTATATTTAATATTATTACTGGAATTATATATAGATATAGAATATAGATTAGTTTTCTTAAGATTTTAGGAATTTCTTAGATTTTAGAAAAAGTCACCCCTTTTCAAATTCAACAGGCACATGTCGACATGCCAGGATACCCCATGTCGACATGTCTCTCAGAAATTTGATTTCAAAATTTGAATTCAAACTTTTGAATTCCCCTCCACCTTTTCACTTACTTCAAAATTCTGAAAAGATACCTCTTGACCAGAGAACATGACTTTAGAGAATCTATTTAATATACTTCTCTTATCATATCTTTTCACTTTATTCTCATAATTCAAACTTTCTTCATTATCTTCTACTCCTCTCAAACACTCATCAATGGCTTCCTCAAGTACCCCATCAACAATGAGGCTGACCAAATCCATCAAAAATGATCTTTTTAATGACCTGGAGGCTATCAAAGCTTACATAGATTATGTAAACTATGGTAAAGTCAATACGGGAAAATTTTCTATTTTTGTTGATTTTCCTTCTTATGAAATTGATCAACTTTTTGAAGAAAACTCCATTCTTAGCTTGTTTGATAACAAGCAAAATGATTTCGTTTGTTATCCAAATCTTGTCAAAATGTTTTATGCAAACCTAAACCGTGAATTTTATAATGGAAATGAAGATCAAATTTGGAGTAGTGTTAAAGGAACACTTATTATTTTGGATTCCGATATTTTGGGTAATATTTTGGGTTGCAAATCTACCGGTATGAATCTCTCGCAATTTCAAATCAATGAAACCGATCGAGAGACTTTTCATCACATTTTTGAAAGCGATGACCACATGGATTTTAAGAATCGCTTTTTCCGCCCAAAAGCAAGAATTGTCAACCTTCTTATTCAACACACCGTTATTCCTAGGTCGGGAAACTACAATAATCTCACCTCAAAAGTGTGTAAAGCTCCTTTTGCTATATTTGGAAAATATGATATTAATTTGGCACAAACTATTTTGGATGAGTTAAGACCCAAAAATTTTACTATGGGAGAAAACACTCTTTATCATGGAATTTATCTTACTCGGATTTTCAATTATTTTGGTGTGGATGTCAAAAAGGAAGAATTTGTAAGTAGGAAAGTGTTCTATCATGGGAACATTTCTCTTATGAAAATCCTACTTATGTTTCAACCGTATGAAACACTTACCGAAAAGGAAAAGAGACTTGCTCATGAAGAGATGGAAGAAGAGGGAGAAGAAGAGGAAGAAGAAGGGGAAGGAATGGAAATTGAAGAAGAAGAGGAAGATGAAGAAACCTCTTTGGAAAGTATAGAGTATCCACATACACCCGCCAATCCGTCCAACAAAACCATACTCAAGAACCAAAAGATACTTGCTCAAAACCAAAAGGTTCTTAAGAGATCTATTAGCAAGAAAATGGATAAAATCTCTACCAAGATCGACAAGTTCTTTGGGAAGATAGGAAGGAAACTTGGCTTGTCCTCATCATCATCTTCATCAAACTAATCCTAGCCATTATCTCTCTAGCTATCGTTTATCTATCTTCGTATTTTCTATTTTGTTTGGTTAATATTATGTAATGTTAACTAATATAAGTAATGCTATCTTATTCTCTATTTTCCAGCTTTATATATCTCTGATAGTTATTTATTTTAAGTTTATATAGGTCCACTAGTTTAAAAATAAACTTAGTAATCAAAAATAACTCCACTTGGTCATTCTGTCTAGACCATGTCGACATGCCCCATCCCCCCCATGTCGACATATAACAGTCAGAAAGTAGTTACAATTTCTAACTTTAAATTCTTGTAACTACCAAGTGACAATTCATTTTGAACGGCCAATAACTCCTATAAATACCTATTTCTTCCAGAAAAACTTCTCTACCTCCATTTCTATTCATCTCCTCTCATACTTCAACTTATTTCTTAAATTATGGCTTCTCCAATAAAGAATTTAGGTGAAAATCTTGAAGAAACTCTTACTTCTTTCAAGAATATTCTTTCTTTTATACTTAGAAATCAAAGGCACCTAGAATTAAGCCAAATGCAGATGATCAAAGAGCAAGAGAGACACTTCGACGCACTTTGTTGGATGATCTCAAGCCTTAGCAAAGACGAACCCGAAGCAAATCCACCGGTCACCCTCGACAAAGATAATTGGGATGTTATCAAAACTGATCATATCTTTGGAGAAGATGGATGGGTGGAAGTCCCAAGGAATGTCTGATCATTTTGTATGTTTGTTTGTTTGTTTGATTTGATTTGATTTAGATTTTATTAGGATTTGATTGAATTGTTTACTTAAGTTTGATTTGGATTTGGTTTGTATATAACTTCATGATTGGTTTGCTATGTATGATATTGATTTGATTGTCAAGTTACACTTATATATATGCTCACACACTTGATCACTTACACGTTCACTTTACACTTTATTCTATATATACTTGATTATCTTAGAACAGGTAAATCTTTTATTCCTTTTTGCTGATGTCAAAGGGGGAGAAAGTTATAAAAATATATGTGCTTGGAGTAAGGGGAAGTTGTAGTTTTAAGAAGAAGTCACGGAGTAAGGGGGAGTTATGGAGAGTTATGGTATGGTAAGAATATTTTATAAATAAAGGTTGTCATCATCAAAAAGGGGGAGATTGTTAGGAACTGAGTTGATGAAGTTTTGATGACAACAACCGTATATAGTTATTATACTTTACTTTATAAAATATATACTAACATTTCCATATATATATATATTTATATAGGAAGTATATGCAAGTATCATCGAAGACTGATCAGTATAAAGACTCAAGCATCAAGATGAAGATTAGAGATTCAAGATTCAAGACTCTAGAGAATCAAGATTTCAAGATCTCAAGATAAGTGTCTAGTATTTTGTTAAAACTTCATAATAGCATTCTCATCTTTCTTCCAATTTTCTTTTGGGATGGAACCCAATTTCTATCAAAACCAGTGGCTTACAAACCCACGACAAGTAGCTTACAAACCTACGACAAGTGGCTTATAAACCCACGAAAATCAAAATCATTTAAACTACTTTGTACAAGTTCTCGAGTCCTATGGAGGAGCTCTGTAGGAAGGTTCTTGCAATTTCAGTTTGAATAGATTTTTCAAAATGTTTTTTTTGTTTAAATCTGTTTTCAAAATGTTTTAGCTTTCAAAATCATGTTTTCAAAAATGTTTTCAAACTTTGTTTTAGCCTTGAAATATTCCTCTATTCTAATTTTAAAAACTTCTATTTTTAAAACATCAAAACTTATTCTGATTTTAAATATTACTTATATAATTGACGGTCTATATCAATTATATATATATATATATATTTAAAATAATGTTTTATATTCATTCTCTATCTCAAAATATTGTTTAAACACTTTACTTTGCTTCAGAGAAGTTTCAACTTGTTTTAAATTCAATTGTCTTTACAAAACAACATCTCTATAATTTTGAACTAAGGGATGTCGACATAAGGGGATACCCCATGTCGACATGGTGACAGTTGGATTCAAAATTCAATTTTCAAAAGAAGTGTCCATTCGTTTGAAAACCTTTCGCCAATGGTTATGACTGTTGTGCATCTATATAAAGGCTTCCAAAACGAATTTTTTTAATAACTACTTTCTTATTTTCTTCACTCTTTCTTCTCCACCATTCCGTATCCATAAAACTTCATATTTTCAAGATCGTGCCATCATTCTGCCAAATTCTCAATAGGAAATCATTTAGATACTCTCTCTATTTGATTCTCCATCATTCTACTAAAGATCAAAGTGCTATTCAGAGTTATAGGATTAATTTGTATTCAAAAAGTCCATAGAGTCTATCCATTCAAAAGGATTGTTATTAAGAAGTATTAGGGTGATCTTGTGTCCCGTAAATCAAGAGAGTTTACCCCAGACTCGGAGATAGGAGGGTTCCTCAAGGCCTTAGAAATTGAGGGTTGTAATTGGGATATTGGCTTATAAAAATCTGTACAAGGATATTGCCTTGGTGCAGGACTGGATGTAGGAGGATTCCGAACCAGTATAAAATCCGTTGTGTTCTTTCCTTTTACTTGCTTTACTTTACTATTTGCATTTGTTATATGTTCTGTGATCATTCTGTGTTAGAATTCTGTTTAGATTTGAATTGAAAGTTTTAATTTAGTCATATAGTTTATATATTCTTTAAAATACTATTCACCCCCCCTCTAGTGTTATTTCCGCCTTAAGATCCTTAATCCGCATCCCTAACAGAAAGGTGCTTTTGGAAGAGGCGGAACTACTTTTTCTGGGTAAAGGCTGAATTAATGCCATTAAAAGTAATAACTTTATATCTAACTTGCCTATTTTTAATCATTTAATTGGTTGCCTTAATCCTTTCGAATTCTTTCTTTAATAAACTGCCGCATCATTTCCGATCAAAATCAAGGATAATTTAACAAATAAGCCCTTTCATTAAGCAAAACCGATAATGCAATTAAGCCCTTCTTTCTAAAATAATTTAATTTCCATAGTAAGTCACTTAGGAAAAATCCCCAAAAATTACAGAAATTCACTTTTAATATGTTATCTAACATTTAAAAATTTCAGACCCAAATGCTTCCCGAAATAATCAAAATAAAAATATAAACCCAATTATCCATATTTACCTTTGAAAACTCATGTTAAATCTTACCCTTTTTCTTCCTTTGCTAATTGCTAGCTATTCTCTTTTGGTTTACATTTTTATGAAATGAAAAGTGAATGTGCATATAAAAGGATACATGGATTATAAGGCTAATAAGTTGTGCATATTTCCTAATAAGCCCTTGTGTAAATTAATTAACATGTAAAACCATTATAAGCCGATTCTTTAAATTTATTAATTCAAGCATAGCCTTCTTATCATTTATTCCAATCTTAATCCCCTTATCACTCTAGTTATTTATATTATTCTATTTAATCAATCTAACTAAATCTCCCGAATGATGTTATTAAAAATTAGGGGTGTTGCATTACCATCACCCACAAATAGTTGGACTAATGTGGGACATCACGGTTGGGTTATGGGCCGAAAGGATAAGGCAATCCCAGGATGGGGATACTTCGGGTTGACGTTTAGTGGTCATGTTAGCATCTGCCTTTGCCTATTTAAGGAGTATTAAATGGTTAGGATTACCGTCTGGTTCATTGGAAAAAATTTCTTAGGGGACGTCCACTTCAGGGTTGAGGTATTAAATGGCCGTTGTAGGGTCTGCCCATCACCTGTCTCAGTAGTATTAAGTTGACTAGAAGAGATTTAGTACGACGTCGGTTAGGAACTATGTGACCCGCCCCCCCGCTTTTATGCCCAAACTACCGAAGAGTTTTACTAAGTATTACTGTCATGTAATATGAAGAATAAAGTGATATGTGCATACACATAAATATTCCCTTGGATAAACACTAGTACATATCTCAAATATCAATATAACTTACCATATTCACACTCGGTCTCATTACAAAGCAATAAACACATGTATTTTTGAGATAGAATAATACACAAGGCAATATAAGTAACCGAGAACACCAAGTCAATCAACGCAACAATAATATATAATAGTAAACATACACTATTTTAATCTACAATACCTGAATCAAATTATACTTCAACATTGTATTATTCATAATATAATAAAGATTTATCTTTCTTTTACGCCCAAGCACTCGCAACTGGTCAACTTGTCCCTGAACCTAAAATTTCTCGGACAAACCCGAGTATGATAAATAACATATAGGTCAGACCATGTCTAAATTGAGGGCTAATATCTTTATGATTCAATATACTAATGTATAATTATATGATAATATCCATAATGTTGTTAAGTAAATGAATATATTTATACATATGTATCGAGTATTTAATCACAATATCATAAATAATCTCAAATGTGTTATGTAATTCTAAATGTCACGAATCATACATATCAATGTCATTACCCATCTCAAAGTAAATCAAATAAGAAATCACAAAATCAAGTATAGATGGGTGAATCATCCAAATCCAAAAAACATCCATCATTAAAATCAAGAAATCAACGATAAAGAGTTACCATCAAGTATAGTTGGGTTAACTTACAACAATTTTCAAACATATCTCTCAATCTCGATAATAAAAGTATCATCATCGATGTACTAAAATAGGATAGGGTGCCTATCAATACATATTAAAAGATTTGATAATCCACCATACTTTGGACATCTATCCACATATAATCTCATTACCTTATACGTGAATAAATAAAAATAGTATGGATACACAAGAACTGACTAAACTTTAGACACACATAGTCTTTAGTATAGCCAACTCATCCTAAGGAGGAGACTTATATGCCAATCTGTTACGCATACAAACCCTGAACCAGACGGAGACTGTTGGCATATGCCTACTTCAGGAACCTATGGACTAATAACCTCCCACTTGTAGTCGGTTCTATTCCTACAGTCTTTAGTTACCTTGACAGACATTGTGAACCTATCCATTAATGGCTTGCAAATGCCTAGCCTCAGTCATGACCCTACTTTGCCCCTAATGGTAACAGAGTATTGGTCTAAGTAACATAAGGGGCTATATGACACTTACCCTATAGGTCACCTAACCCAACAATCACTATGTGTCATGGATCTAGGGCGCAATCCCACGATCAAGCCGTTAAGGTGCCACTCTTGTTCACTCCTGAAATGTAAAGGGAGTTAGACACAATCTGGATGGTATATAGTACTCATAGCCTATAACTACGCATATCTCTAATAGTAGGCCGACACATGGCTCATAAAGTCACTATGTGACCAACGTACCCACTATAGCGAGTATCACCACATATATATGAGTGTAATCCCCGTTTGAGTCACATTTACTTACAACGAATAATCAAACAAATAACATAACGATGTCCTATAACATCGCATATTACTTGAATAATCATTCAATGCTCATAAACTGCACTCAATCCATGATAAACTACTTTACATGACAAGTCCGATGAATAACAGGAAAAGTGTTACCGAAAATTCCATACTAGACGGTATCACTAAACCATTTATTCAAATTTCTCATCATGTAGAAAAAGAAAAACATGAAAGTTCTGCTTTGGATCGTAATATGGAATATAAACTAAGTTGTCTGCTAATGTGGAATATGAATATAAAAAGTAAACAGTAAAGTAAATGACACCAGGGGTTTTTATACTGGTTCGAACTCCCGTTCTACGTCCAGTCCCAGACTCCTTTTGAAATTTAACTACTCTCTTAACTCGGAGGAACATGTATTACACCGCCTGAGCAACCGAACAGGACTTCTACCGCATAGACAACCTGATAGGACTTCTACCGCTTGAGCAACCGAGTAGGACTTCTACTACATAGACAACCGAATAAGGTTTCTACCGCCTGAGCAACCGAGCAGGACTTCTACAATACAATAAGTTTTCTTAACTGATTGTGCTCTATAGATATCACGAATTAGTATTTAGAGTACAACCTTCCTATAATACTCTCCTTTGTGGTATATAGTGTTGTACATGAAGATTGGAAGCAATTCTATTCACAAATAAACTTGTGCTTGAATGTGCAAGTGATTTTAGAGCGTTTATGAAAGCAAATTGCAGAAAGTAGTTTGCGAGAATATAGATTAGAATCGGAGAATATTGTTTTGTCTTACAAACTGAAATCCAGGCTATTTATAGTGTTAAATAGTTGTAACCATTAGTGAAAAGATTTAGCTAATAGATACGAAAATAATTGCTGAATTAATAGATGTTTCTGTTTGTTGAAAAGAGGTGACTGTTTAGAAAAATAGCCATTATGAATATTTAGTCGACTGAAAATATGAATTAAGTGGACCGAATATTCAAATGAATTTAAAATTTAAAAATATAGTGAAAAGACAGTTCATTCAGTCGACTAAACTAGGGTGTTTAGTCGACTGAATGAACAAACATGCTTGTGCATGTATGCATGTTTCAGTCGAATGGATTCCCCAGTTTAGTCGACTGAAACTGTCAATGTCAGCCTTTTAAACTTAGTTTTAAATGCAAGATTGTTTTATAAATTTATATAATTAAAACCAAGTTTATATAGATTAATTTGAGTAAGTTTTAAAAGCTTGTGTGTGTATACCACTGAGGAGAGATTTTAGCAAATGTTGACTACTAACAAGACTATAGAAAAACCAAATTTAAATGTTAAAACTTGTCTTCGAAATCTTTTGGTCTTCAATCTATTATCGATTAAAATAGTATCTTCCCTACAATTTTGGTTGGTTCATATGAACTAATATATACTTATATAGTTATCACAATCAAAACATCAAAATACTAGGTTCTAACATTCTCTTCCTTTTTATGATGACAACTATGTAAGTTAAAGAAAGTATAAATTTTATAAAAACAATAAAACTCCCCCTGAATTAATGAACTACCTATTTTTATCTCCATATTTCTCCCTCTTTTTCGTCGACAAAAAGGAATTTAAGATGTATAATCAATATATTGCATAACAAAGAACCAAAAACAAAGCATATGAATAATTGCAAGCAAGCATATTGATAATTGCAAGATAATTGAGAACTTGTAGCACAACAATTATAGATGATAAATAAGAACAACATATCATTGAAGCATAAAAACTATTCATGGATACAAAGAGCTAAACAAAGAACCGAAAACAAAGAAAAAACGTATGTGGGCTAGAAAATAAGAAAACTACACTTTATCACTTCAGATTCTTCCCCTTCCTTTTCTTCCTCTTCGAAAGTGGTCCATGAGAAAGAAGCACAAGGATTCTTAGCTACACTAGTGGAGCCTGAGCCAGTGCATGAAATATTTTTCCAAATCTTATTCAAGAACCCCTTGATAGAATTAAGATTCTTGTTGCTTTGGTGATGATATGTTCAACGTTGACCAAATGTTGATAAAGCTTTCGTTGATTCTTAGAGAGGGTGATAAGTCCTTCTTTGGTGGGAAAATCACCATGGAGCTCAACTATCCCGTCACCTTCTTTTTCTTTGGCATGTTGGGAAGATTGGGAGTAGAAAGAGCCAATGTGAGGAACATGAAGTTATGGGATTCCTTGAGCTCTATTAGTCACCCATTGTTGGAAGCTAATGATGTCTTGTGGTTGTGGGCATTTTGGTAGGCCTATAAAGACTTAGTGTCTTGGAATTAAGCTCGCCGACGATGATGAAATTGGCATCGGGAATTTGGACACCAAAATTTTATAGAATCTGCATGATGTATGCTCCATAATGGATCATCTTGAAGCTCCTCTTGTGACAAACAATGAGGAATTCATCAAGTAGGACTTTGCCCAATTGATACTTTGGGAGAATAGATGGTGTAAAGCGCTTGGTAATCATGCTTGTATACTTTCTTGTATCTTTCGGTACGAAGTTGGTTTAATCGAATGAGAGTACGGTGAAGGATCCATGCCTTTGGTCGTAAGGCAATGGATTTTAGCATGGTCATATCTTCGAAAAGGAACCGATGAGAGACCTCATCCCTTTCATCCGTGTAGACTTATACATTGTTGATGTCGAGGCCTTCGGATGGACAACGAAGAATGAATCTAAGTCTATTAAGGGGAAGACCGATTAGAACACCGCATACTAGAGTCCGTATGCATTTATATTTATTCCTTGGATTTTGATGATCCAAGTTTATATTCGCGAAGAAAAACTTGATAAGTAGAGGATGGATCTTGACATTGTTAGCATCAATACCTATCAAGTTTTCGAGTCTGCTTACCTCTGTTGTTTCTCAAATTCCATAAGCCTTGAAATCTGGATAGCTGATGAAGGGGCCATCAAAAATTTAGAGCTATGCATTGATTGGAATCAATTAACGGCTGTTTGACTGTAAAGTCAAGACCTTATTTGGCTTTCCAAAGGTCTGGTGGTTGATTGACAGGGTTGTTTTGATCTTGGGGCCATGGAAATTGGTTGAAAGAAAGAAGTAGAAAAAATTAGTTTGAAAATTTAGGAGCTAGGGTTTTTTTTGCTGAAGAGAGGAAGGGTTTTAGTTGAGAAAAATATGTGTATTTAGAGTAGGTAAAAAGGTGTATTGGTAATTGTGCAAAAATCTTTTGGAAAAGCAGAGTACAACAATTCAGTCAACTGAATCAAAGGGGCGCTCGACTGAATTTTACATGATTTTGATTCCGAAAAATTTGGCCTAAAAAATGAGTAATTCAGTAGACTTAAATTTGTACTTCAGTCGACAGAAATCTGGAAAATTTTAGGTGATATGAATTTTTAGTCAACTTAAATTATAATTTATTCTACTGAAAATTACAGGAAACTATCCCATGTCCATTTGGTTGAAAATGGGCTATTTCAACTGGCTAAATTTTCTAGGTTAGTCGACTGACCTTCTTATATTGAAAAACTAAAGATTGAATGTTCAGTTGACTAACTGGCTTGAACCAGTCGACTGTTCTTGAGCCTGGGTGACTATTATACTTCGTGGTCAAAGATTTTTCTACAGATTAAATTGCTTATTAAGTATTCATAACCAATACAGTATAAATGCATAAAAATAAATATAACAATCAATTTTCGAAGGATTGTGAGCTATCCGAGGGAGGCTCAATCTTTATGACTTCCCATAACGACAGGATATGAGACCAACCATTTCCTCGTTCCTAGGAGTTTGGTAATACCTGAGGACATTGTGGACTTGGTTCCCAGGGATTGTGAGGTGGTTGAGAAAGAATTGGAGAAGTTTGATGAACGTTCTCCTTTGACGAAGACCCATAGAATTTCAACGCGAATTGTTCTAGGAAACTTAAATGGTTAGCATTTACTTTTTGTTCATAGTAGAGTTCACATTGTAATTCCAGAGTTTCTCTCTGGTAGTGATGTATATCATCAATTTCTCTTTAGTTGATGGACAGCCAAAATGTAAAGTATGTTTGGTACTCTTCCCTTGAAGAGTATATCCTGTATAGTGAGTTGGCAATGGTACGATTTTTACAGGATTATAGATTGGGGTAGGTGTGTTGGAGTAGTTTGATGACGATGATGAAGGTGTGTGAAACCTGATTGATGATTGGTTTGAATCATTTTCAGAGGCCATGTTGATAGTTCGAGAGTATAAATGATTTTTAAACTTTGTAAAATAAACTTTTCAGAGAAGATGAAAAATAATTGAGTGGGTAAAGCACCTTTTATATGAGAAAAGATGCTAAAGATTTGTGGAAAAAAGCTGGGATTAAAATTCATTGAAAGATAATAGCTAGGAATATTTTGGTGGTAGAAAATGGATAAAGATAATGACCGTTCAATAGATGTGAGGTATAAAGTGTTAATTGTAGCATATAACACAATAGCAAAACAGAAAGGCAAGAGAATTTCTTACCAACGACCCAAGTATGAGCGCCAGTAGCAACAATTTTCGAAATTTTTTATTTTGTTAAAAAATTAAATTATAAATCATGTACAGATATAATACCTAATTTTCGATGTAATTTTATAAAATTATTTTCATTTAAAGGTTTCATAAATATGTCAGCTATTCGATTTTCTGAAGAAACAAATTCTAATGAAATATTTTCTTTTTCCATATTATCTTTGAGAAAATGTTGCCTTATATCTATATGCTTAATTCTAGAATGATTTATGGAATTTTTAGATAGATTTATAGCACTAGTGTTATCATAGTAAATTATAGAATTCGATAGATTAATTCCAAAATCTTGTAGTGTTTGCTGCATGTAGATCACTTGAGCATATGCCAAAGCAGCAGAGATATATTCTATTTCACACGTCGAAAATGAACCACAATTTTGTTTCTTACTAAACCAAGATACTAAAGATTATCCAATAAAGTGACAAGTTCCTCTGGTACTCTTTCGATCCATCCGACATCCTCCAAAGTCAGCATCACTGTAGGATACTAATTCAAAAGGACATTCTTTTGGATAAAAGAGACCGTAGCCTTTAGTTTGGCTGAAGTATCGCAAAATTCGATTCACTAGCCGCAAATGTGATTCTTTGGGGTTTGCTTGAAATTATGCATATAAACACACACTCATCATTATATCAAGTCTACTAGTAGTTAGATAGAGTAAAGCATCAATCATACTATGATATAGTTTTTGGTCAACACTTTTACCATTTTCATCTCTGTCGGGATGTAAAGAAGTACTCATAGGAGTGGGTTTAGCAGAAGTGTTTTCCATACTAAATCATTTTATGAGATTATTACAATATTTTTCTTGATTAATAAAAATTCCATTTGTTAATTGTTTAATTTGTAATCCAAGAAAATATGGAAGTTCTTTCATGTGAGACATTTCAAATTCTCTTATCGTAATTTCTAAAAATTGTTGAATCCATATAATATGAATTGTTAAATATCATTTTTACCATGTTTTATAAAAAGTGTTTGATCTACTATACCATTTTAAAACTAGAATTAAGTAAATAATTCTTAAGACGGTCATACCAAGCATGAGGTGCCTGTTTTAAACTGTATAAATCTTTCTTTAGTTTATAAACATAATCTGGATATTTTTCATGTGTGAATGATGTTGTTCTACATAAACATTTTCTTTTATAAAACCTTTTAGAAAAGCACTTTTTACATCCATTTGATAGAGTTTAAAATTATTAAAACAAGCATATGCTAATAAAATAGGTATAGCTTTTAGACGAGCTACGGGTGCAAATGTTTCATCATAGTCTATTCCTCCTTCTTGATTATAGCCTTGAGCAACTAATCTATCTTTATTTCTAATAACATTTCCTTGCTCATCGGCTTTGTTTTTATAAACCCATCTTGTACCGATAACAGCTTGGTTACTTGGTCTAGGAACTAAGTCCCAAACATCATTACGTTTAAGTTGATTTAATTCTTCTTGCATAGCTATTATCCAGTAATCATTAGTTGAAGCTTCTTTAGGATTTCTAGGTTCAATATTTAAAAGAAAATCTACATGACCCATTTGATTTAGTTGACTACGAGTTCTTACGTTAGTATGAATTTCTCCAATTATATTTTCAGTTTGGATGATTTCTTAAAAGCCCTGGTGGTGATCTTATTTCATTATTATTTTGAAGGTTATTTTCAGTATTATTTAAGAATTATTATGATCATCATCTGAGTCATTAGATTTAGAAAAAGATTCTACAATTTCTATATTATGGTTATTTTTGAAATTTTCATCGAATGACACATGGAGTGTTTCTTCGATTACTTTAGTTCTTTTATTATAAATTCTGTAAGCTTTGCTTTGTTCCGAGTATCCAATAAAAATTCCTTCATCGTATTTTGGATTGAATTTGTTAAGCTAATCTTTTATATTTAGTACAAAACATTTTGATCCAAAAATTTTAAAATAGGAAATATTCGGTTTTCTTCCATAAAAAGCTCATAAGGAGTATGTTTAGTTAATGGTCTTATGGAAACTCTATTTAAAACATTACAAGCAGTTGCTACAGCTTCTGCCCAAAAATGTTTTGGTAGAGTACTTTCGTTTAACTAAGTTCTAGCACATTCTTTAATAGTTCTATTTTTCCTTTTTACAACTCCATTTTGTTATGAAGTTCTAGGAAATGAAAAATTGTGAACAATTCCTTTCTCATGACAATAATTTTCAAAAGACTCATTTTTGAATTCTCCACCATGATCATTTCGAATATTTTAAATTTTTAAATTTTTACTATCTTGAATTCTTTTGGCACATATTTTAAAATTTTCAAAAGTGCCACTTTTATTTTTCAAAAATATTGTCCGTGTATATCTTGAAAAATCATCTAGTATTACAAAGACATATCTATTATGATTTATAGATTGATTTTGAGTTGGTCGAAAAAGATCTAAATGTAATAACTCAAGTGGTTGTAAAGTAAAAAAATCATTTTCTTTGATTTAAAAGAAGATCAGTTAATTTTCCTAACTAACAGGCATCACAAGTATTTTTAACTTTAAATTTTATTTTTCGTAAACCTCTAACTAAATTATTCTTAAATAATTTGTTAATAGCTTTAAAATTCAAGTGATAAAATCTTTTGTGCGATAACCAAGGATCGTTATCTTTAGCTATTAGACACATATTTCTATTATAATTAACTTTCATTTTTAATATGTAAATATTTCTTTCTCTTGTTCCTTCAAAATAAGGTTATTATTCTGATTAAAAATATTACACTTATTTTCAGATAAAGTTATATTAAACCCTTTATCACATAGCTGACCTATACAAAGTAAATTATGCTTTAAATTTTCAACTAACAAAACAAGGTAAATTAGATGTACTGTTATTGCTCAAATCGCCTTTGATGATGATATATCCTTTGAAGTTCTCTCCAAATGTGATGTATCCTCCATCCGTGTAGATAATTCATATCTTTGTTTCCTGTCATATGTTTTGAGCAACCACTGTCTAGTATCTATTTTCCTCTTTTCTTAGTCGGTGCCTGCAAAAAACATAGAAAGAACGTTGGTATCCACTTTTTACGTGAGTCCTAAGAGTTAGACCATAGGAAGCCAAACCCATGAGGTTTATAATTTCCTTTATAAATAAAATCTTTATTTTTATGAACCGTAGATATAAAAGTTTTTATGTACATATTTCCAATTAGATTGTTGTTAGTTTTGGTACCCAGATTTTTATAGTACTATGTTTACCAACATCTTTCCTTGGAATAACAACTTTTGGTTTGATTTCACCTTCACAAACTTATTCTGCAAATTATAATTTTTATAAGATGAGTCGTTCTTCTTTGCTTTTGAAGATTTTTGATACCCCTGTCCATTCTTATTATTAGTAAGATGATAATTACTAATAATTTTAGAAAGATTTTTCTCTTCCTTTATTTAACTTTGTCACATTTTTTAGTAATAATCTGTAACTTGGTTTTGAGACTAGTATTAGTTAAATCAAGAATTTTGATAATTGATTTTAACTCATGATTTTTTGAAGCTAGTGTCATATTCTTTTCTTTTTGCACTTCTGCTTCTTTTGATAGCATAGTGGGATGAGAAGAAACATTAGATAAGGATTCTTGTGTAATAATAAGTTTTGCTTCTAAAATTTTCTTTTCATCTCTTAGCATATCAACTTCTATTTCAGTTCTCTTTAGTTTTTCTAGTGCATCTTTATATTTTCTCTTAGTTTCCTTGAGTTTATATCAATTAAATCTTCAAAAGTTAAATCGCTTACATTGTCAGTAGAAGCCACAAAGCATACATTGGCTTCTTCAGAATCACTTTCTGTATCACTGTCTGATGATGATAATGAATCTAAATCATCCCATGTTACTGAAAATGCCTGTTTCTTCTAATACTTGTCTTTCTTATTTTTGAACCTGTACCGTTTTCTTTCTGGACAGTCTTTCTTCATATGACCTTTTTATGACATTCGAACACTCCAGATTTGAGATTGGCAATTTGCTTGAGTTGTCTTTTTTATTGTTTCCAATTTTCTTGTTCTTTCTGTGTTTCAGAATTTTTTTGAAATTCTTTGCGATCATTGCCATGTCATTTTCCTCTGAGTCTGAGTCTTCTTGTTCAGTTTTGAATGCAACATTTCTTTTATCTTGTACTTGATCTCCCTTAGCCTGCAAATTTACTTCATATGACATCATATTTCCAATTAACTCTTCAGGTTTGATGGTAGAAATGTCATTAGCTTCTTTAATAGCTAAGATCTTTCGTTCTCATTCATCCATTAAAGGGTTTAGAATTTTGGAGGCAATATCAAAATCTGAATATTTTCCCCTAATGCCAATAGTGAATGATGAATGTCTTGAAATCTAGAATACATATCATTTATTGTTTTAATTGGTCTCGTTCCAAAATTCTGAAACTGATTTTTAAGCATAGAAATCTCACTTTGATTAACTTTGTTAGTTCCTTCATGTGTGACATTTAGAGTTCTCCAAATTTCATAAGCAACTGTATAGTGTTGAATATGCGAGTATATGATTTTTTTATGATAATAAACATATATATTCATTTAAATGTATTTGTTAATGTACTATTTTATTTTTCATATAATTAAATAATGTTTGCTGAATAAAATAAATAACACAGTATTTAAATTCAAACGGATATTTTATTCAAACAAATATTTAATACAATTTTGAATACTACAAATTCAAGCTCTCACTATATATATACAATTTCAATTACAATACAAATTTGATTACATCACAATTTTTCGTTTACAAATGTCCTCACTACATATCACTCATTCACTCATTTTTATCTTCAGCTCCTTTCCAGATTGAATCCAGCATCTGAGCAATCTGCAAAAATATACATTAACACAGTAAAATTGAAAAGGAAATATTTTTCCAGTATAGAATAAAATGTGTATTTTGAAAACAATATTTGCCTCAGTTATTTGGGTTGCTCGTCATCATTTAATTCTGAATTCATCATACACGAACAACTTGTAACATGCACAGTGTATCACTGTACATGCCACAAGGTCGTGCACACCGATATCTACACTTGATAAATTTACCAAGACGATGAGCACAAGGTCAAATCCCGAATTAAAAGTTGGGTTCAACTCAAGTGAAATACAAATAAAATCATGATATGAGCACAACGTCAAACTCGAGCTTTTAAGCTGGATTCAACACAAGTGCAAGTTCAATAAAATGGTCAAGAATCAAAAACCAACATAAAATAAGCCTCGACAAAAATTCAGCGAGAAAACAATGAACTCGTCACTACAACCCAAATCAATGAAGGTTCAGATATGAACCATAAATCAATATCAAACCGAACTACACTAGAGCTCAATGCAATGAATGTCATCGGACTAGATATAAGAAAAATAGGCCAGAACATCAAGGAACGACAATATGATATCAACATAAGTTCAGAGAAGCATGTACAAGCAACTCACTACATAATGATCATAATGAGGCAGAGCTGAATTCACTAAAACAAAGAAGCAACCAGACCAATGGCATACTTGAAGACCAACATCAATGCATATGAACTCAAGCACAAAAATTATAAGATTGATACAAGCAATGAAAATAATGGTGAGCAGTTGCGATAAATATACATGTCAACCAGAGGCTACCACTTCAAGTACAAATTCACATCAATTTATACCAGACTTATATATGAATGACCAGACCAACCAAGTAGTGAAATAACACTGTATAAACATATGTATATGTAACCACCACTGACTCAATTGAAATGCAACAATAGTGAAAATGGAATGCATCAGAGTTTGAACATATCCAGACCAGATGTCAAGGTGACAACATGTACACGTGAATCATGGAAGTGTGCAAATTTAAGTGCATCGTACCACAATGCATCAGATGTCTAGACCACAAACATACATAAACAGATCAAGCAACAACAACAAAACAGGTCAATGAAGATCCAGAAAAGCCAGAAGCAATAGAGAATTCAAAGTAGCAGTTTCAAACTAAAATAAAAACCGTGGTTTTGCCGAAGTCAACAAGCACAAAGAACAGAACCATGTGATGTCAAAAACCAAGTCGAAGCAGTGACAAGGCCGAAGTCAAAAAGGAAATATTTTTGCAGCAAGGAATAACTCGAACAAGACGAAAATGCAGACGAGTTCTACATTCATGTACAACGGTCTCAAATAGCTGAAGTCCAAGTTCAAATTCACAAAACCGTGATAACCATGATAAAGAATCAAACAAGGTCAAATTAATCAACACCGTGATGACCAAGGAAAAAATATACGAATTGAAAAAGTCAAAAAACATCATAAGCATCCATACATAGATCAGCGGCCAAAGATAAATTAAGTGACAAATTCAAATGATTATATACAAACAAATTTATAAGACATCAAATCCTATATAAACGTTTAACATCATCGGCAAAATTGATTATTCGAGTTCAAGCAACAATAGAGAAAACTTAATATCAAAAACTCGAATCATCGATTGAGTTCAAGCATATCAACTAGAAAAGCAAAAAGGAAAATAACATACCAATTTTAATTCGAACTCGATCGAATTGAAGTAGCCAAAAACAATCATTGATAGAAGAAAGAATTCGAAGCATCAACAGTTAATTCAAGCGGCAACTTCAATTTTACAGAAACCCTAAAAGTTGTGGATAGAGGAATGAACGAAGATGAATATGCAAAAAGGAAGCAGACATTATCTTTCAAGAAAAGGATACCGGCCTATATTACAAAACGAACAAGGGGGCTACTTTTAACTTGGGCCGGTGTTTTTTATTTGGGCTTTAATATTTAAAATAGGGTTTCTAATTGTTTTATTGTGTTTTAAATTGTATTTTTCTTTTTAAACTTGTGTATTTTCTAGTCGTGTGACTAGGGTACGAATTGTGGTGGTGTAATTCAAGAATTCGCAACTCAATGGCTGAGTTGTGGCACGGTTTTGAGCGTAGAGTTAGGTTAGTCGATAGCGGGTGTCGCGAATTTATATGTGTAAGCGTCTGACTACTTAATTTCTAGTAAAACCTTGGGGGTAGCACGTAGCCAGGTTTTTGCCGAAGCTGGGTAAATCTATATGTTCAATTTTCTGCTTTTAATATTCTACTATTATCTGTGCTACTATAATTCTGCCTTATCTGTGTTGCATTTATTTTATATATACTTCCGCAATAATTTTATAATTAATAGTATCATCACTTCACCCCCCTCTAGGATAAAATCGATCCTACAAGTAGTATCAGAGCTAGGAACAAAAGCCATTTTTGTTTTAAAATTTTGATTTTTCAAAGACCAATTTTTACTTTACAAATTTGAATTTTTAAAATGGCTTCTTTAAATACTGCTTTTGCTGAGGGTCGATCCAGTATAATTCCTCCTATATTTGATGGAACAGATTTTATAAATTGAAAATTAAAAAAGTTATTTTTTCTAAAATCCATTGATGTCTGGAATATTGTTGAAATTGGTTATAAGACACCAATAGTTATGATAGATAATCAAGAAATAGAAAAACCTATGAATCAATGGAAAATTTCTAAAATTGAACTGCTAACAGAAAATATCTAGTCTATGAATGCTATTATTTGTTCTTTAGACCAAATTAAATATAACTGTGTTTCACATGGTTGAACTGTGCAGGAAATCTGGTACGCACTTGAAGCATTCATGAAGGAACCCCCCAATATCATCATGAAGGATTTAATAATCAGTGCTTCATAGGGGAAACAAATGACAGTGAAGGTGAAGAACTAAATGAAGTGTGTTGGCAGGCTAAGGAACGACAAGAATGGTATCTCGATTTTGGTTGCTCTAGGCACATGACAGGCGACAAATCAAAGTTTCTTAGCCTAGAAAAACACAAAGGAGGGAGAGTCACTATGGGCAACAACGAAAATGCAAGATCATTGGTAAAGGTAAAATAGGTAATGGTAAGTTTACCTTAAACGATGTATTATATGTTGAAAACCTACACGATAATCTGATCTCAATTAGTCATTTATGTGACAAAGGAATGAATGTTATTTTTGATTCTGACTTGTGCAAAATTGTTGACTAATCAGCAAAATAAATCTTATTTTCAGGTAAGAGGAAAGGTAATATATACTCTCTATCTTTTGATGATCTCACTCTTTCAAAATGTTTGGTAGCTAAGGATGTAGAAGTAAATTTATGGCATAGACGATTCCATCATGTGATTTTGGAACGTAAATTTAATGTAAAGCAAATACGATGGGAAAACTTAAAAAATCACCGTTTCATGCCAAAAACAATGTAAGCACTTCTAGAGTTCTTGTACTAATTCATATGGATTTGTTTGGACCAAACGATACTGCAAGTCTAGTGGTAAGAAATATTGTTTCATATTGGTTGACGATTACTCTATATACACGTGGGTATACTTCTTAGCTAAAAAATCAGAACTTTTTCTTACTTCACCAAATTCACAAAATTAGTTCAAAATAAAAAAGGAGTTTCTATCATTTCACTAAGAAATGATCATGGAGGAGAATTTGAAATTATGAATTTGAAATTTTTTGTGATGAAAATGGATTTAGACATGAATTCTCTGCCCCATATACTCCACGACAAAATGGAGTAGTTGAAAGAAAAAATTGAACCTTACAAGAGTTGGCTAGATCTATGATGAATGAGTATGAATTACCCTTGTCTTTTCGAGCAGAGGCAGTAAATACAGCCTATTATGTAATGAATAAGTCATAATTAGGCCAATTCTTAAGAAAACACCGTATGAACTATGGTTCGGCAAAAAGCCAAACATTGCATATTTCAAGGTTTTTGGTTGTCTGTGTTACATTCTTAATACAGACAATCAACTGGGAAAATTTGAAGCAAAAGATGATGGAGGAATGTTCATAGGATACTCATCCAGAAGCAAAGCTTATAGAGTATACAACAAAAGGATAAGAACAATCATGGAGTCAATCAACGTGAAATTTAATGAAGGAAATAAGGATCAAAACAAGGAAACAAACAAAAGCAATATAGAAGAGGAGAACAAAAAAGATGAAAATGAAAAACCAAAAGAAACCACAACCACAAAAGAAGTCCAAATAAATCTGGATCTAGAGAAACTGAAATTCAAAGAAGATCATCCTCCAGAATTGGTTATAGGAAATCATATTACAAGTATTCAAACTCGTTCTTCCTTTAGAAATTTGTGTGATTTGTGTCTATACAGTGGATTTATCTCCGAAATTGAACCCAAAGACATAGATTTAGCGCTTAATGATGAAAATTGGTTTATGGCTATGCAAGAAGATCTAAATCAATTTGAGTGAAATGATGTTTGGACTCTAGCTCCTAGACCTAATGATTATCCAGTTGTAGGAACAAAATGGATCTTTAAAAACAAATGCGATAAATCTGGAAATGTGATTAGGAATAAAGCTAGGTTAGTAGCTAAAGGCTATAATCAAATTGAAGGAATTGACTTTGATGAAACTTTGCACCAGTGGCAAGACTAGAGTCCATTAGGATATTGTTAGCTTTTGCTTGTTATAAAGGATTTAAACTAAGACAAATGGATATTAAAAGTGCCTTTCTTAATGGAATTTTGAAAGAAGATGTATTTGTTGAACAACCAGAAGGTTTTGAAAGTCATGAATACCCTAATCATGTGTATGAACTTAAGAAAGTATTATATGGATTAAAACAAGCTCCTAGAGCTTGGTATGAATGTCTTAGCACTTATCTCCTTGAAAATGGGTTCAAAAAGGGTTGTGTAGACACCACACTGTTCCTATTGCATGAAAATAACGATTTTTTGATTGTTGAAATATATGTTGATGATATTTTTTATGGTGCCACTAACTGTGTATTGTATGAGAAATTTGAAAAAGTAATGCAGGAAAAGTTTGAAATGAGTTTGGTTGGAGACACTACACCAAAAGCTGAATTTTACAACAAGCCTTCCGCCTAATTAGCAACGGTAATTTCCCGTTGTTAAAATACAACGGGTTTTAACCGTTGTTATGTATTTAGCAACTTGGAGGGAAATTTCACCTTTGGCGCCATACGTTTTGCCCGTTTCTTTTCTTTTAGCGACGGGATTTAACCGTCGTTTATATTGTGCTAATTTCTGGCGGTATAATTTAGTACCTTTGCGCCATAATGTTTACAACAAACCACGAAACATTTCTCGTCCCAAATTATTTCCCCATTCGACCTAAATTAATCGATTTCGCCCCAAAATATCTCCACCACCTCCGCCTCTTCCGAAAGAGCCAGAGCTAAGACCACTTCGAGGAGCAGGTTGCTGCCGAGCGTGCCAATCAAGGAAGGAGCGTGCCAATCAATCGCGGCGTGCCAATCAAGGAAGGAGCGTGCCACCAATCGCGGCGAGTAAGTCGTTTCGCTTACTGAAATTGTGAAATTGCAGTGGGACTGATTAGGGCTTGAGTATTAGGACGAGTTGAATGGCTAGGTCAAAATTTAGGTTACTTAAATTGTTAGGATTGAATGATTTTATTAGCAGTTTTAATTTGCTTACAGAATTTGTATGCATGAATTATTTAATTATCATTAATTAGTACCCAAATTTGATTTTCTGCTTTTTTATTTATTAAGTTTGCTACTCAAATCAATTACTAAATTATGTGTATTTTATATTTTGATGATGCATTAAACGTCTACACATATTCAGATGTACTTAATATCATTCTAAACTATTGCACTTAAATTGATTTCAGCTTCTAAAGTTATCAAAGTGAATTCTATTAGTTAATTTGGTACATCTGAATACGTATTGGTATCAGGTATTAGTTAATTAGGTACATCTAACTGGATTGATCACGTACATTGAATACGTATTGGTACCAATTGTAAACTGCTTCTAAATTATTAATTATGCAATTTGGTGATAAATTTTCGTATCTGAATACGTCTCATTTGGTGATTAATTGCCACTGTCAATCCAAAGGATTACAAGTATTCAGATGTACAAAAAAATTCATAATCGCCATAATTAATTTGTAAGTACAAATTAGTAACCCAGAATCTGTTTTCAGAATCATGATGTAAAAGCAAACCTAACATGAACTTAATCCCATACATGATACATTCAAGAATTCACCAAGTCAAAGATTTTAATATGACAAAATCTGTTTTCATCATTAGTTTCTCCACCCTCAGTTTCTGTTCTTCCCGTGGTTCTGTTGTTTTTGTTTATTTTAGTGGTTTCATAGATAAAAGTTTAGTTTACCATTTAATTCCCTTAAATAAAAGTTTTATATCATTTGTCTAATTTATTTATATGTTGTACATGCATGCATGATTACTATTTATTTATATGTTGTACATGCATGCTAGATTATGTGTTACATGTTTTATTTATTTACAGTATTCGATTTTGGTTTTATTTGGCTTCATTTGGTTTTATATCAGAAGAAGCAAAAGATTGATTTGTAGTATGTGGATTCCTTAATTATCAGTCCTTTTATTTTGATATATATGTTCGGTTGAATCATTCACTAGTTGTCACATTCACTAGTTTAGTGCTAGTGTTAAAAATAAGATTGATTGTGAAAAATAATAACCAGTAGGGATATTATTTGATTGGTAGTTGATTGAGTTGATTGTTGTAGGATAATATCAACTAGTGATATTATTCGATTGGTAGTTGATTATTAATCGATGATAAATAATTGTTTAGTAGTAATTGTAGATAACTATTATTGGGTAAATTAAATTTTGTAAATGACGCGAGCCATGTGTTGCGTAAAAGAGGAGTAGCGCATAGACGTTATGCCGGTGCTAAAATTCATGTCGTTGTAATGTCAAATTTTTTTGGAAACAGTTTGGTGCTAATGTTAAAAATAAGAATAACTTTTTTGTTAACTTAGTTAATTTTTATAAAACATAGTTAATTTAGTTAATTATGATATAATTTTGTTAACTTAGTTAATTTTTATAAAACATAGTAAAATAATAAACCTAGTTAATCGTTGTAATGTCAATTTTTTTTGGAAATAGTTTGATACTAAAATAATAAACTTAGTTAATTTATTTAATTATGATAAAATTTTGTTAACTTAGTTAATTTATTTAATTATGATAATTATTTTAGAATTATTATGCATTTTAATCCTCGAAGCCTTTGCATTTAAACATGAAATTATTCACGTACTTAGTAGCTCATTATTTTCTTTCAGTATGTCTTTTAATATAGACAAACAATGGATGAATGAATCTAATCGAAGAAATGAAGAATATGTGCAAGGAGTGATAAATTTCATTAAATTTGTTACTGAAAATGGTGGCAATAAGGAAAAGTTTTCGTGCCCTTGCATGCGGTGCAAAAACGAAGATACATTTGAATTAAAGGAAATTCATTATCATTTGCTTAGATATGGTATTGATCAATCATACACTGTGTGGTATTTTCACGGGGAAAGAATACCGGAGAAGCCAAAACAACAACCGGTTAGTCATGCCACTAATACCGATGAGTCTGCAAAAATTAGGATGGAAGATTTGGTCAATGATGCGGATAGATTCCATCATTTTCAACCTACAAGTCAGTTGCATGATAATGCTAGTATTGGAGAGCAGTCTACGGATAAATCATTTTTCGGTAGTGCAACTGCAACAGAGCCATTGTATCCTTCATGTCCAAAAGGGATTACAAAGTTGTATGCCATTGTTAAACTGAATAGCTTGAAGACCCAATACGGCTTTTCAGACAATGGTGTGACTGCACTACTCGAATTCATAAAGGAGTTACTCCCCGAAGGTAACACGCTACCGTCAAAGTATCCCGACGTGAAGAAGATCATTAGGCAACTTGGGATGGATTACATAACTTATGATGCATGCATTAATGACTGCATCTTGTACCGGAAAGATAATGCAAACAAAGTTTGTTGTCCAAATTGCCCCGAACCAAGATATAAGACAACGCTCGACGAAGAGAGAAAAGCTACCAAAGTACCTCAAAAGACGGTAAGACATTTTCCTTTAATTTCTAGATTGAGGAGGCTGTATACTGTACCATGGATAGCAGAAGCGATGACCTGGCATGGTCGTGCCAAGTCCGGTACAACCGTAATGCGTCATCCGCGTGACACTTCTCAATGGAAAACTTTAGATTCTTTTGATTCTTCGTTTGCTGCCGAACCACGAAATATCACGCTTGGAATAGCAACAGATGGTTTTTGTCCGAATGCTTCTTTAACAAATCCTTATAGCTGTTGGCCAGTGATTGTAGTACCATATAACCTTCCTCCGTCTTTGTGCATGAAAAGAGAGTTCTCAATGTTAACACTGTTGATTTCTGGGCCAAAACAACCAGGGAAGGATATTGATGTTTATTTAGATACCCTGTATTAATCGTTATTTTAATACTAAAGGCAAAATGATAATTTTACAAATATTGAAATTAGACGACGTGACTTATACCATCGCGTAGAGCTTATTGGATGAAGTCTTCTAAATCTGATGGCAATTGAAAACGTATTCTATAACAAGATCTCACTTCTAAAATTTCTCAGAATGTTTACTCATCTAAGACTATTTTTGTATTACTTACTTGAGCATGATTAATATATCTTGTAATATGTATTTGTTTTATCTTTATTGATACGATATCAATCATATTTGTTTTATCTTTATTGTGGCGAAGTATGTTGAGTTTTCACTATTGCTTATGGAATTTCTTTGATTTATGTGCAGGCAGCTTCTATTGTACTTACATTCAGGTGTCCAAACGAAAGAGCACTGGTACATTTTCTTACAAGACTGTTCTATACATAATTATATTTGATTAGTAAATTTGGGTTGCTAAATAATTTGAGAGTAGTTGTTGTGAATTTCAGTCAATTTGAATTAGCCTACTTTGTACCTTTTAAATCAGAAATTATGACTAATTTGATCAAAATGAGTAGTATGCTTATGTTGATTAAACTATTTAGGTTCACTTCGATTGCCTGTACATTGACCAAAATTTGTGGATGTAGCCAATCTTGGTTCATTTCATATATGTAAACATGAAATAATTTATATGTAAACCTGATTTGGATTCAAACCACGTAATGGCTTCGTTGCGTCATTTTTGTTCTATGTCTGCTTTCTCGAATGCAAGTAGTAACAGATATTTAGATTAGTTATTTATATTCATTTTATGTAAAGCAAATGATATCTTAATTAGAATTACTTGGCTTAAAATTACCCATGTAACAAGAACGTTATGATTAAATTGTTTACTGGTACAATCTAGGTTCCATATTTCCATGTGTACAGGATTTTAAATAGTATACCATACTGAAAATTGTAGCTAAAACAACAATGAACAAACGTCATGTAGGAGTGATTTCTGATGAAAGCACACATCATAGTTGCTGAAACACATGACTGGTCAGTAGTAAATTGATAGAATCAGGAGTTGTGGCAATAGGGTTGATCAGGTGAGTTGGACTATTAAGACTAGATAGACTGCACGAGCAATGTTCTGTTGTAGTTGTACCAATGAGTTGAAGTGTTTGAAGCACCTAAAACCATTGTCTGATATGTAGCATGCTGATGTATGGCCAGTTATTACAAACTGAAATATTTTTGGAGCATGAGTATCAGACTTTTAAGAATTCAGTCTTAATTTGAAAGTGGACTGGAAGTTTGGGGCTTTGTTGTTTCAATTTTAGTATGCACTTTGTTGTTTCATATCAGTCTTAATTTAATCATAACCTGAAACTGATTGATCCTTGGACATCATAGGAAACATGTTTTCTTATGTGCAGTCTAGTAAAATCTCTTAATTTATAACCTTTAAACTATTAATACCATTTTATGTTCTCTTGTATTTCATGTTATATATGATTCAGTAACCAGAATGCGTTGGGTTTTAACATTTATATGTATAGGTTAGTTTAATGCTAACTCATGTTTATTCATTTTGCAGCTGCATGGAAGGCCTGGTTACGAGGAAAGCTGTTTGAGCATGTAAATGAACGCTGTATTAAGAACGTATGCTTGTGTGAATTATCTTAGACTGCTCAAGTTAAGTGTTGTTATCATATGTATGGTGAAAATACTGTTATCTTCAAACTTAGGACGATGGATGCTATTATTATATGTTATGTAATAACACTGTGATAATACTGTGTCATGACTTATGTAGCTGTTTGTAATTGTATGTCTGGTAGCACTGTATTTGTATGTCGGGTAGCTGTTTGTAATTGTATGTCTGGTAGCTGTTTGTAAATGTATGATAATACTGTGTCATGACTAATGCTTTTAATGCCTATATTTTTTTTTTCAAACGGACAGAATTACAACGGGTAAGAACCGTTGTAAAATAGTACATAACAACGGTTTCTGCCCGTTTCGTTATGAGTAAAGGCCATGGAATTATGGCTCAAATGGAACGGCTAAAACCCGTTGCTATTTACGATAACACAACGGGCAATACCCGTTGCTTTATAGACACTAAGAAACGGTTTAAAACCGTTGCTTATGATCTAAAAGAAACGGTTAATTACCGTTGCTATTTGTAAATAAACAACGGGCAATAACCGTTGCTTTATGGACATTAAGCAACGGTTTAAAACCGTTGCTTATGATCAAAAAACAACGGTTAGTTACCGTTGCTAAAGTTTACCACTCCGTTATTAGAAACGGTTTTTAACCGTTGGTAATGGTGTAAGCAACGGTTATAAACCGTTTCTAATAGATGATTATGGTGTGGTGAGAGTTAAAATTCTTTTTAGGATTTTAAATCAAACAAAGCGACAAAGGTACATTCATCTCTCAAACAAAATATATTAGGGAATTGGTCAACAAATTTGGATTGAAAGATGCTAAACCTGTAAAAACCCGTATGAGCACAACAATTAAACTCTACAAGGATGAAAAAGATAAGGAAGTTGATCAAAAGCAATATCGAGGTATGACTGGATCACTTCTTTATCTTACCGTTTCTAGACCTGATATCATGTTTTATGTCTGCTTATGTGCACGATTTCAATGTAATCCAAAAGAATCTCATTTAAAAGCTGTTAAAAGAATTATAAGATATTTGTTGCACACTCCATGTTTTGGTCTTTGGTATCCAACTAATGATAACTTTGAATTAAAAGGATATTCAAATGCAGATTATGCTGGAAATTTAGTTGATAGAAAAAGTATATATGGCACGTGTTTTATGTTAGGACATTCACTAGTTGCATGTTCAAGTAGGAAACAGAGTTGTATTGCACTATCCACCGCAGAGGCAGAGTATATTGCTCTAAGTGGTTGCTCTGCTTAAGTTTTATGGATGATACAAACTTTGCAAGACTGTGGTCCAAATTTTAAACGTGTACCACTAACGTGTGATAGTAAAACTGCAATTGATCTCATAAATAATCCGGTACATCATTCACGGACAAAACATATAGATGTTAGACATCATTTTATTAGAGATCATATTTCCAAAGAAAATATCTGCATAAATTTCATTTCAACCGATTCTCAACTGGAAGGCATTTTTTACAAAACCCCTTCCAGAAAATAATTTTTGTCGACTTCGTCTCAATATAGGCATTTTAGAAATTTGATTCTATATTTTTGATTATGACCTTGAATGCCAACATTAACTTATCTGACTTGCTAATGATTATCGAAAGATAAATAGTGATTGAAAAAGTGACGAGTGTTGATAATCATATATTATAACTTGAGACGATATAATTAGTAAATATCTTTAGAAATTTAAACAAGAGTTATAAAACTTTTGTTGGTAAAAATTCCATGACCATCTCTAATTCTATCATATTTCTACCGACCATCACTCATCAAAATTGTAACGATCTCGAATTTTGAATCAAATTTAAATTAATAATCAATGTAAATTTTGGAATAAATTTTGAAGTTATTTAAAATTTACCTTAAAATTTGAATTTGAAGATTGTATTTGTATTTAATAAATAAATGACTTACAAAATGTTGATATATAAAAACATTAAAACAAAATATGCAATTGTGTTAGAAATAGAATTAAATACTTAAATTTAAAATTTATAACAATAACCATAATAACTTTATATATATGTACAGTTAAACAATACTAAGAAAAAATAAAATAAACAAAACAAAGTAAAATATAAACATCTTCTATGTAAATGTGTAGGCAAGACAAATATAAAACAATACATACAAATAATAATTAAAAAGGAGAATGAAAGCAAGCTACAAATACAAGCCTAGCCAATAAACAAAGTTAGGTTGTATAAAAAAAGAGAGAAGATAATAAATATATTTAAGTATAAACAAATCAAACATAATAAATGCAAACATCTCAACCGAGCTAAAAGATGTAGGCTGTAAACAAGAAAATAGGAAGTAGGACAAAGTACATATGCATTACATGTTTCCATCTCTAACAACATACCTCTAATACACCTCAGCCATACCTGTTGTATAAACAAATATATATCAACCTGTACATTTTTTTCCTTTATATTAAACTTCTCAGTTCTGTTTTCGTTCCTTCAAACCCAAGAAAAAAAACTAAAGTGAATATCATCTCCATTTTAAACAAAAGAAATTCAACTTTAAATCAACAACTCAGTTTAAACATCAATCAATGAAAACCAAAGAAGCAAAGAAGATCTCAGCAAGCATGCAAGTTCAACAATAAGTAGCTTTGTTCTTTCTGCAAAATCAAGTGAGTAATATATAGCAATTTAAATTGGATCCATATGGCTATTTGTTTTGTTGTATAAACATATGCCAGTACCTGTTCTTCTCTGTTTATTCTACAGAGTACAACCCAACAAAGAAAAAAAAAATTCAATTTCTTGTTTTATAATCCATATTAGACTTTAGTTTCAAAACAAAACAGTGGTGTTTAAGTATGAACTACAATAAAAAAAATCTCATGAAGTAAAAATGCATATAGGATGGAAAAATCAAGTTCTTACAGTAAAAACTTTAATTTCTAGAAAATTCGAGTATCACGAATCATTGATTCAAGTACATAATATGAATCCTAAATGGAAGACATGATTTTTAAATCTTGTTTAATGATTTTTAAGCAATTGGTTTAAGAGCAGTTTGTTTTTGCTCGAAATTTGAACTTTGATCAAATTCCGGTGATCCATCGATACGTGGAGCTCGGGGATTTGCGCAGGCATAGAGGAGCCTACATGGATGCTAGGAAAAATATTCGAAGGTTGATCTATGCCTTGTGGAAGCGGCGGCGAGTAGATTGTTTCTGGTGACCTAGCTTTAGGGTGGCTGATGTTTTCCACTCGCGCGTCGTCAACGATGGATCGAGTGTCACGCAGGTTTGAGGGAAGGTAGAGGGGACATGGATGGAGTTGTGGCCGGAGTTTCACTTTTTCTGGTGACGGGTGTCGCGAGTATGGCGTGTTGACAGTTTTGGGGGTGTTGAAGCTAGCGTGTTTTCCAGGTATTGATTTTTACTCGAATTTGCGTTCGAGTCGAACTGGAGGGGGTCTGGTGGTTGGGAGTGGAGCTGGGGATGACCTTCAACTTGCTCGAAGTATTGGCGGCGAACGGTGGTGGCGAAGGGAGGCGTGCACGTGCACAGTGATGAGCGTGTGTCAGCAAATGTTGCTTAGAGGAAACTCGAAGTGGAGCTCGAGATTTTCGTGATTTGACTCGAAACTTTGGGTTGTTGCGTGTATAGGCCTGGTGCTTGAATGTGTACTTTAGTTTAAAAATTAACTTTGCTGTAGGAAGAAAAAAAAAGGAGAAGAAGAACACGAGAGAACGAGGGAGTGAACGCAGGGAAATGCCGGGGAAACTCGAGCCTTGCTCGAGTAAATAACGTTGGCCTCGGGTATAATTATAGTTAACCTGGAAATTTTCAAAAGTTATAACTGCCGTTTATTTAAACATAAGATAAATGATTGGATTGTAATTAATAGCGAGAAAATTAAGATATGTTATGAAAGTTTTAAAATTGAAAGTTAAGATCAAATACAAATAATTAAGAAATATTATTATAAGAAATGTTTTAATTATTTAATACTTAACGATATTTTAAAACTCTTAATTATTATTTTAATTAAATAATTAAGTGAAGTTAAGTATGAAATTGAATAACATTAAAGTTTGTAGTTGACATTAAATTGATTTTCAAATTTAAAAGAAATTTTTTAAATGATTTATTTAGTTTAATAATTAATACCAGTTAATTATTTCTATAATGTACTTAAGAATAATTACATTATAATTGTAATTTGAGATAAATTAATGATTAAGTGATAAGTAAATTGTAATTAACTACTTAAGTAATTAATGAATAATTAATAGTTAATTAATTAAGGAATGTAATTAAGGATTATAAATTGGATAAGATTAGATATGTTAAAAGAATTAATTTTTGATTAGAAATAAATCAATCAAATAATTAAGAATTTATTTAGTTATTGCTTTGAACTTAATTAACTAAATAATTAGAATTAAATAATGTGTTCTTAATAGTTATTCAAATTAAAATCAATAAAGATTCATATGAGTGAATTTCTTTAGCAAAGCAATTAAAGAAATTTTAATCGTTAATAAAGGTTATTAACTAAGATTAATTTAGAAGTTAAAGATCAGTTGATTCATTAATTAGGGATGGTTAGTTAATAATTAAAAGGAAATATATCTCAGATGATTTGAAATTAACTTATGTTAAGTAATCATGATTTATGACAAGTAATACATCTGATCTAGATTAATCAGTTGATTAATAAATTTTACCTATGAATGTTTAGATCTTATTGAATGGTTGAATTGTTGGTATCCCCGATGTCTGATGTTTTGTGATATATCCTGATTTGTGTGCTATCTATAATTTAGTTTATTTATTTGGGATGACTGTAATTTATTATATGTCATATATATTTGCGATCTATAAGATAAGCGTTGTAGTTTATACCGCTTATCAACTATATTTCTGTGTTTTAATCTGTGATGATTGAATGATGTTGCACTATTATGTAAAACCCCTGGACCACACCATACACACACAATGATGGATTTCACGAGGAAATCGGTTAAGTCACGGATTTTGAAATAGTTTAAAATTTTGAATTTTTAAATTCAAATGTTTTGGAAATGGAATCGGAATAAATGTGAAAAGCTTTTGGAATGGAATTTCAAGATAAAAATTTATTTTTAAAAATACTTGATTAAGTTTTAGAATTTAAATACTTTGATTTAAATTTATATTCAATATTGAAATTGAATTCTGTAATTTGAAACTAGGAATTAACGATATTATACAAGTCATTATGAGTTAAACCATTTTTAAAGTATTATTTTTGGAAATTTGAATTAACCCAAAGATTGTAACTTGTATAAATGAAATCGGGTTTTTCGAAATAAGACTGTTGTTTCTAAATGATAAAAAGGCTTTCATAGGAGAAACAAATTTCAAATCATATAAAAGAGATTTCAAGTTTAAACTGAAATAGTTTACCAAGTTATTGATGAATACTTGGAAATGAATTTTGAAAGTGAATATTTGGGAACGGTTTGAAAGCTATAAGATAAATCTTTAATTTAAAGATTTTAAACGAGTTAATCCAAATGAAATGGAAATTGTTTTGAAATCCGTAAATGGGATTTTGTGAAATAAATCTTTTGTTTTAAAAAGATTTGAAATGGCAATTTGTTTAAACCATTTGAAAAGAAAGTTTTGAATTATTAAGTTGTGACTTAATTGAAATCCCATATCCATATGTTTTAAAAATATTTTCGCTCACTATTCGGTTTAGCCGGCAAAGGACCTTTGTGTCATATAACCCACTCTGAATATGTGATTCGACATTATGGATAGCATTTGAAGACCGGGTATTTGCGAGAGCGATAGGATGACCTATCGATTGTCTCTGCACTGAATCGCGCCGGTATAGGGACTCCCTAAGTGATGTGAAGTCCGATCGGGATTGTGAATACCCGGATTGCAAGGACTTCTTTAGAAGTGCCTTCGGTTCTGTTCGAACCCAGAACAGACTTGTATGGATTGTTATGTCTGACATTACAATTTGAGATATAAAGCAGATTTCTTTCAAATATATTTCTGTTGGTGGCGGAGAATTTATTCTCTTAGCTTAACACCCTTCTCTGAGACGTACGAGCTCAGTGGTTATGTGGTTGAAGGTTATCAGCGATATATTCCCATCTTGATAATGTGGCATGCTGAGTGTTGCTGTGAAATGATCATTGTTTGATCATTTGTGATATGATCATTTGTTTGATCACTTATCTTTGTGATCATTTGTTGACCCAAAGCACAGCTTTTCTATAAAGTGTGGCTTTGTGGACGAGACTTCGTCGAGCCTCACAAACCGGTAATGGTCGAAACAGGAATTGTGCGGTAAGGTTTTCAGGGATAGCTTCCCTAGGGTATGACCATTCCTTCTGGAAAAGGGTAGTATCATGGAATGGAGCCCAGATACTTACTCATGTGGACACACTATATTATTCACCGTGTGTTGTTGTTGGTTAGAGAGCTCTCGTTTAAAGGTCCCAAAGGACCGGGAGTGGCATATCTGAGGTTTTGTATATTCCCCGGGAAGGGGGGTAGCCGGCCTTGTTTGGCAGAGATCCAGTTGGGTTCTCGGGGCATCTTTCCAGAGGCGTTTCCATGTGGCAATGGGAAGTTCCTTGGCCTGACCATTTGTTGGAACATCCATTCATCCAATACGAGCCTTGTACGGGTTTAGTTGTATAACCTGCCATGGAATGTGGCGGTAACCTGCTATTGAACATGGTAGCTATAGTAGGCATAAGTGTGAAATGGCTATGCTGGCTAAGATTTATATCTTTACTTTCGAAATGATTTTTACTACACTATGCACTAGTAATAATATCAAATGTTTCTTTTAATGCGTATCAAGCATCTTTGACTATCATAAGGAGAAATCTCCTCCGATTCTGCGTCTGCATTGTGTGTGTGCGGGAGGCCTTATGGTAGTCTCATTTTTCAAAAGCATTGCGAATTGATTTTAAAATTCTTTCTTTGATTATTTTTAAAAGATAAAATGTTTTGTTGCTCACACCAGTCCCACGACTGATCCGGAGTTTATTGGTTCTTTCCTAAACTCTGGGTGCTCATTATTTTCTACACGAGCAGTCTAGAGTAGGGTTTTTCAGATAGGTAGATTTAACAGATTATCTGGAGTTAGTTCAGTCTTTGGATCACACCAGTCTTGCTCGTCTTGGTGCATCGTTATTGGGAGTTCGAGCTATTGCTGGATTTGTTCTTGGAAATGGAGTTGCGGTTATTTTTTGGAGTTCTTCCTTGAAGACTATCTTAGAGTTATATTTTTCCGCTGCTAGATGTTATCTATTTTCCTTTTCCGCTGCTATTTCTTGTATCATATTTCTGATGTATATTGATATTTATTGTATCGAATATTGTATATCAATGTATTATTCTTTTATTCCACTGTGTTATTTACTTAATGTTGTTATAAGCTCCGGCAAATCGGATTTGAACGGTCGAATCTACGGCATTCGAATACGATGTAAAGTATGGATGTTGATTTTCGAGCGGGCAAAATTCGTCTCGTTACATTTGGTATCAGAGCTAAGGTAAAACTTTAGCTCAGGAGTGTAACACATTAAGTAGCTCATTAGAGTTAGGGTGAAGTAAACCCTAGAATGAGTATATCCCTAAGATATCTATTTGAATGCCTCAGTAATTTCTCTTACTATCCACTGATAGTAAGAGAAAGTGCAAGAAGAGGACGCGATAAGGGACGGGGGAGTACGACTATAAATAGTCAATACCCTGCAATGGTGGAAATAACTTTCTCTATCAATTTTCTTTGATTCGTTCTCAAATTCTTTTGATTGCTTCGTGACAGCTATAAGAAAAAGTTTCGGTGCGGTGATGCTCTACGAATTGTTGTAGAAAATCTTTACTTCGTATTTCATCGGTTTCTTATCAGCTTTTTGATTTAAACCTTAATGAATATGAATTGGAAATTTTAGAGGTAAATTGATTAATAGAATATGAGGATAAAGTTGAATTAAATCAATAAAACGATTTCGTTTGAAACCCAATTTTGAAATTCTATTGTAATTTCTTATGAATACCAAAGTCCGAAGAGGGACAAATTGGTATGTATTCTGAGATTTTCCGACTTGAGTTTGGAATTCATATATTAAGTTTGAGGAATTATAGGAGATCGAATCTGTCTATCTCTGTGTTGTTTTCGTGCCTGCGAATATCGAGGACGAAATTCTTTTAAGGGGGGAAGTCTGTAACGATCTCGAATTTTGAATCAAATTTAAATTAATAATCAATGTAAATTTTGGAATAAATTTTTAAGTTATTTAAAATTTACCTTAAAATTTAAATTTGAAGATTGTATTTGTATTTAATAAATAAATGACTTACAAAATGTTGATATATAAAAACTTTAAAACAAAATATGCAATTGTGTTAGAAATAGAATTAAATACTTAAATTTAAAATTTATAACAATAACCATAATAACTTTATATATATGTACACTTAAACAATACTAAGAAAAAATAAAATAAACAAAACAAAGTAAAATATAAACATCTTTTATGTAAATGTGTAGGCAAGACAAATATAAAACAATACATACAAATAATAATTAAAAAGGAGAATGAAAGCAAGCTACAAATACCAGCCTAGCCAATAAACAAAGTTAGGTTGTATAAAAAAAAGAGAAGATAATAAATATATTTAAGTATAAACAAATCAAACATAATAAATGCAAACATCTCAGCCGAGCTAAAAGATGTAGGCTGTAAACAAGAAAATAGGAAGTAGGACAAAGTACATATGCATTACATGTTTCCATCTCTAACAACATACCTCTAATACACCTCAGCCATACCTGTTGTATAAACAAATATATATCAACCTGTACATTTTTTTCCTTTATATTAAACTTCTCAGTTCTGTTTTCGTTCCTTCAAACCCAAGAAAAAAAACTAAAGTGAATATCATCTCCATTTTAAACAAAAGAAATTCAACTTTAAATCAACAACTCAGTTTAAACATCAATCAATGAAAACCAGAGAAGCAAAGAAGATCTCAGCAAGCATGCAAGTTCAACAATAAGTAGCTTTGTTCTTTCTGCAAAATCAAGTGAGTAACATATAGCAATTTAAATTGAATCCATATGGCTATTTGTTTTGTTGTATATACATATGCCAGTACCTGTTCTTCTCTGTTTATTCTACAGAGTACAACCCAACACAGAAAAGAAAAATTCAATTTCTTGTTTTATAATCCATATTAGACTTTGGTTTCAAAAAAAAAAACAGTGGTGTTTAAGTATGAACTACAATAAAAAAAATCTCATGAAGTAAAAATGCATATAGGATGGAAAAATCAAGTTTTTACAGTAAAAACTTTAATTTCTAGAAAATTCGAGTATCACAAATCATTGATTCAAGTACATAACATGAATCCTAAATGGAAGACATGATTTTTAAATCTTGTTTAATGATTTTTAAGCAATTGGTTTAAGAGCAGTTTGTTTTTGCTCGAAATTTGAACTTTGATCAAATTCCGGTGATCCATCGATTCGTGGAGCTCGGGAATTTGCACAGGCATAGAGGAGCCTACATGGATGCTAGGAAAAATATTCGAAGGTTGATCTATGCCTTGTGGAAGCGGCGGCGAGTAGATTGTTTCTGGTGACCTAGTTTTAGGGTGGCTGATGTTTTCCACTCGCGCGTCGTCAACGATGGATCGAGTGTCACACTGGTTTGAGGGAAGGTAGAGGGGACATGGATGGAGTTGTGGCCGGAGTTTCACGTTTTCTGGTGATGGGTGTCGTGAGTATGGCGTGTGGACAGTTTTGGGGGTGTTGAAGCTAGCGTGTTTTCCAGGTTTTGATTTTTACTCGAATTTGCGTTCGAGTCGAACTGGAGGGGGTCTGGTGGTTGGGAGTGGAGCTGGGGATGACCTTCAACTTGCTCGAAGTATTGGCGGCGAACGGTGGCGGCGAAGGGAGGCGTACACGTGCACAGTGATGAGCGTGTGTCATCAAATGTTGCTTCGAGGCAACTCGAAGTGGAGCTCGAGATTTTCGTGATTTGACTCGGAACTTTGGGTTGTTGCGTGTATAGGCCTGGTGCTTGAATGTGTACTTTAGTTTAAAACTTAACTTTGCTGTAGGAAGAAAAAAAAAGGTGAAGAAGAACACGAGAGAACGAGGGAGAGAACGCAGGGAAATGCCGGGGAAACTCGAGCCTTGCTCGAGTAAATAACATTGGCCTCGGTATAATTATAGTTAATGTAAAGGCCCGAAAATCCGTACTCCTTTGAGCTGGCAACATTCCACAACAATTCAGCCTAAGAAGAACGAACTTCCGAATCTTTAGGGTTAAAGGAGAAGAAAGAGGTAGAAGAAGAGAGAGAAAGATAGAAGAAACAGAAAAACAAGTAACAGAACAGGAAACAATATCAGAATCTCACAATCGCAGCGGAACAACATATAATAGATAAATGAATAATCATTAAAACAAAAGAACTATACATTTTATACATTACATCACATTACATCACATCATCAGAGTGTACAACAACAAAACAGCGGAAAAGAATACTATATACAATAGATAATAGACTACGCCATCCAAGCTCGCCTCCAAATCTGCACAGCAACTCCCGAATTCGGAATAACCTGATAACCTAACTCTAGACTGCCCGTGTGGAAAATGGTGGGCACCCAGAGTTTAGGAAGAAAACAATAAACTCTAGGTCAGTCATGGGACTGGTGTGAGAACTCAAAACAGTTTATTTTTGAAACAAGCAACAAGAGAATTTAAATTTTGAAATCCGCAATGCTTTTTGGAAAATGAAACTACCACAAGGCCTCCCGCCACACACACAATGCAAACGCAGAATTGGAGGAGATTTCTCCTTATGATAGTCAAAGATGCTTACTACGCAAAATTCAAATCATTTTTGTTATTATTATTAGTGCATAGTGTAGAAAACAGTTTCGAAAGTAGAATATAAATCCTAGCCAGCAAAGACATTCCGAACTATGCCTACTATAGCTACCATCCAAACAGTGGTGACCACCATAAGTGAATGGCAGGTAATACAACTAAAACAGTATAAGGCACGTATTGGATGAATGGATTTCCAACAAATGGTCAGGCTAAGGAACTTCCTACTGCCACATGGGATCGCCTCTAGCGGGACGTCCCAAGAAACTAACGTTACGGTTAGATCTTTGCCAACACAAGGCCGGGTTACCTCTGTAACTAGGTAACTACAACACGAATATGTCATCCCTCGGTCCTTTGGGACCTTTATCCGAGCGCTCGATTCCAACAACACCACACAGTAATAGATATAGTGTATCAACATGAGTAAATATCTGGGCTCCATACCATGATACCACCCTTTTCCAGAAGGAAATGACATACCCTAAAGGGCGCGACCCTCATAACCTTGCCGCATATTCCTGTTTCGACCATTTCCGGGGAGTGAGGTCTGACGAAGTCTCGTCCACAAAGCTACGCTTTGGCACAAAGCCATGCTTTGGGTCAACAGATGACCAAAGCAATGATCACAAAGATAAATGATCAAACAAATGATCCTATCACAAATGATCAACCAATGATCATCACACAGCAACACTTAGCATGCCACATTACCAGATTGGGAATATACCGCTCATAACCTTCAACTACATAACCTCTGAGCTCGTACATCTCAGAGAAGGGTGTTAAGCTAAGAGAATAAATTCTCCGCCACCAACTGAAATGTATTTGAAAGAAATCTACTTTATATCTCAAAATGTAATGTCAGACACGTAACCATACAAGTCTGTTCCGGGTTCGAACAGAACCGAAGGCACTTCCAAAGAAGCCCTTGCAATCCGGGTATTCACAATCCCGATAAAATTTCCCATCACAAAGGAAATCTCCATACCGTAGCTAACGATGCAGAGACAATCAATAGGTCATCCTATCGTTTTCACAAATACCCGGTCTTCAACACCGGTCTTCAAATGCGATCCATAACGACGTATCACATATTCGGAATGGGTTATATGACACAAAGGTCCTCCCCTGGCTAAACCGAATAGCGAGCGCTTATTTTAAAATAAGTGTAGCATACAATATCAAACAATCACAACTAATACCATCCAAGGGAAAATACTGATAGTCGGTTATTTAACTATGAATATAGATGCGCCACATCATCAGATTCCAAATAATTTTCCAAATTATTTAACCCCAAAAATATCTTTACAAGATATATATACACCTTCCAAATAATTACCCAAATTATTTGCTTTACCAAAATATCTTTACAAGATATAATTTCCACACTTCAAACATTTGAAAACCAATTTCAAATTACTTTTCATCTTTTATAACCTTTGAAAACAAATTCAAATCATCAAATAAATCCTTACCGATTTATTTTAAACTTACGTTCCAATTCGTAAATTTATTTTCTATACTTCAAAATAAATCAATATTTATTTTTAACAAATTTCCCTTCCTTTTATAAATTCCATAGTGAATTTTAAATTTCCAAATATCTGTTCATATACGATTCTCAAATCGATTTCAAATATTTGCTTTCGATTTATCTTTAGAAGATGAATTCTCAAAAACGTTCCATTTCATATTGGAAAAGCATTTCCATACTTATTTAATAATAAGTAATTCACAAATTTATTTATTTTCAATAATTTGAAAATATTCAATATACTTAAACCATAGTTAAGTATATATTTCATTCTTTTAAGGAAAACATTCTTTTATTCACTTTTATTTGGGTCAAAACGAATGTTGCGTAAAACATCGTTACGACAACCCGCAATTTACTAGTATAGGGATTCGAAATTAAAATAGATACATAAATCCCAATACTGTACAAAATATTTCCTTTCGGAAACCATTTACTATAACAACAGTGTTATAGTCCACCTTTTCCTTATTTTCTCGAAAACGTCTATTTCAACAATGAATGTTGAAATCTATGTTTTCATTTCCTTCTATTTCTCGAAAACGTCTACTCCAACAATGAATGTTGAAATCTATGTTATTAATGCATTTTAAAGCATTTTTAAATCGTTTTAAATTCCATTTAAAACATTCCTTTCCCAAAGCATGTCCATTTTATCTAATAATCTATTCACTGTTCAAAATAGTGAATATAGCCCCTTTAACAAACTTCCATATTCAATTTATCAAATTTAATTGATTTTCAAATTTGTAAACAACGTTTATAAATTCCATTTCCATTAATAACTTCAGTTTCGAAATCTCTTTTATCCATCCAATTCAATTTATAAACCCAATTTCTATACCAAAGGTTCGTATTATAAGTTAAGAGCTTATAATCCATTTATTTACTAAACCGTTCTTTTAAAACTTCACAAATTTTTAGATCTTATCACTGATAAGATTCCTTTACATTTTATAATAGTTTTCAACTTATAAAAACCTCCTTTATTAACAATTTCTATAAATATCCCCTTTAAATGGCCAAAATCCATTTTATAAGTTAATTACTTATAAAACTTTTATTTTCAACATCAATTCATTTCATAACTTTCACAATTTATAAAACTATAGTTTAAATGAAATCCATTTTTATACTTCATTTTAACACTTAATAAACTCGTTTCATAATTCCAATAATTTTAAATTTATAGATATCAATTTATAAAATCTTTTATGTAAACTGTTTATAATAATTATTCAAAAATCCCAATTTAACTATTTTATAAATCTTTTTATTTTAAAATTTTCCTTTTGGTTATATTTCATAAAAATATTAATTCTTATAACATAAAATTTTATACGTTCATTTATTTTAAAATGAATCAATCCAAAAATTTAATAAAACATATACTTTGGAAAATCACTTTAAAAACCCTTTTTAAATTCAAAATCGTTATTTTTAACTTTAAAAATGAATCTGATGATGCAACAACATCAATTGGTCAATCACGGGAATAAAAATCATATATCGATATGATAGTTAACAATCAACACAATATTTATAAACAAATAAATATTTGCGAGGAATCCAGTTGGATCCCTCCAACTTGTTTCCCTGCATCCACAGACGTTAGCACAATACCAATTCCACTTCAAGGTGGAATATCGCGGTATATGGGATTTATAAAATATTATCCACTTAATAGGCGGTGCAATAGGGTCTCATCCGCTATACGAGGCGGGAAATCAAATCCAATATATACATATGCCAATATATATATATTGCTATATATAGTATATATCCTACTATATCTACTACCACAGTCAAACAGCAATCATCAATCAACAATAACTATTTAAAATTTTAAACCAAACGGTTTGATTGAGTGAGGAGTTCTCACCTTGATTTTATTTCCGATTCAGCGTTCGTTTCGAATAAAATTAAATGGACGTTTAATTTTACCCGAAATTTTCGCTAGCCCCAGTCGACTCCAAACCAATTGCATTGCGTAGAGCTCGACGATACGATCGCAACGCAAAAAGTTCCGTTCGAATCCGACCTCGCATGAATAATTTACATCACTTTAAACATTGCACAAATTTAAATAAAATTAATTGACTTTATATTCATTTATCTTCCTCACCTTTATACCACGGCCGCACGCACGCTACTATCATCTTCCCCAGGAAGAAAAACGCGTTCGAACCCAATACCTTCATGAATCCCTAATGCACGCGACTCCAACATGCATCGATACTCCGATCAGGAGATGCCATTCAAACGAGCTTCACGAGCTCCACCTTCGGCAAGGAGCTTGCAGAGCTTGGCCCCACCTTCCATTCGTAAAACGTGATGGAACGCGTGCCCTTTGTAGGCGATTTCTCGACGATTGGCTCCACCATTTCCGATCACTACCGTTGAAGTCGTAGATCTCGAGACGATCTACAACATTGCAGTTGGAACTTTCTTGAATAGACTGATGGATCGAGAGATCTTGAGGGAAGAATGGAAGAGATTTTCGGCCATTAACGTATATGGTGGCGGCCGGCTTTGTTAATTAGGGTTTAGAAAAGAAAATGGATAATTATAATAGTTTTTATATTATTTAATTAATAAAATTCTCGATTTAACTGATTATGCAAACGACCTCCAAACTACGCGTTCCGACAGGCGATCCTGGGGTTTTTCCGCGTTCCGGACACAATGGAACATGTTTCGGAAGCTAATTCCATCGTATGTGTGAGATACGGCAATAAACGCTCGATTTAAATTAAAACCGATTTAAACGATTTTCTAAGCGTTTTGGCTTGTACCGGACAAACGATAAATCCGATCGACTTGAAATTTGAAATCTTACAATAATATCACATTACAGATCCGATGAAACTAGTTTCGTCGAAATCCGAGACCGTTTGAAAAATGGCTATTTTAACTTGCTAAATTAATATTGAAACAATTTCGATGCGTTTCGAGCTGCCACGGTCAAACGACAACTCCGATTGCTACGAAAATTGAAATCCGATAATAACTAACTATTACGGATTCAGTGGAACATGTTTCGTTCAATTTCGAGATTGTTCAAAAATTGGCTATTTTTCAGTCGACAATTAAATATTAAAATATTAAATTTTCACAAATAAATTTCAAATTCAGTTTTAAAAGTTCTAAAACATTACTATAACTTCAATATGATATAACAAAATTTTCCAAATCATTTTCAATCATATTTAACCCAATATTCAATTATTTCTGGAATTCCGCTATTAATTTATCGATTTAATTGTCCAATTAAATCCAAATATTCGATAAATAAATTATTCGACTTAAAAATCCCACTTATTAATATTTAAAATTAATTGAATATTCAAGTTTAAATTATCATAAATTCTGGGTCGTTACAATCTTCCCCCCTTAAAAGAATTTCGTCCTCGAAATTGCAAGTTAAGGAGAATGATTCCTAATCCGTTCATATTTTTTTTTCCAAAACTGATTAGTTTTATCAACTTTTTAACACAAATATTTTTATTAAGGATTCACTATCATTTCAATTAGCTTTCCTACTTCAATTATAGATTTCAAACAACATTGTTTACCTAACAATTCAAATTTAAATTCAAATTTTAAACTTTCAAAATTTTTCCTAACTCCCTAAATTTTCGAAAAATTTCGTCAGCGTCTCCTTTGCGCGGCTAGATCGGTACGACTACAAAATGGCACTACGACCCGTCAGAATCAAAAAGAAAAGAGAAAGCCAAGAGGCTGGAGAAGGAAATCATCAAATCTCATACTAAAATTGAAATAAGTACCTTTTTGTCGAGCAATTCAATTTTTTTTTAACTTCAAAATCAAAATCCCAATTCCATTATATACCTGTATATCCTGCTAGTAGTTGTATCAATTTCAACATTCAAACTATTTTGCCAATTCCATTACAAAATTTCGATACTTACTTTTTATCCCAATTTTAGCTTTGCTATTGAAGTTACATATTCATTTTCATTCGTTTCCAATTAGTTTACATTCACTAATTAAATTCACATTGGTTCACTTTCACCACAAATCAAATTCAATTCTATTCAAATTCATTTACTTCACTTTCAATTTGAATTCAATTACATAGCTTTCAATTGCGCTAATTCAATTTCATTAACACTTAATGAATTTACATACAATCAACCAACAACAAGTTAACAACCAATGTTTATCCAATAGAGCCAAATTTATTTATTTTACTTACATTCAATTTGGTTCAACTGTTTCAATTTCAATTGGTTTAACATTCAATTGATTTTCATTTAATTATTCAACTAGCTTCAAATGAACTTACACTTACAAACATCATTCCATACCAACTTATTTACATTCGATTGATTAACATTTAATCATTTTTCTTTTAATTCAGTTGCTAATTCTTTTACAAATAAAATTGAATTTCATTCATATAACTCAAGTTCACATCATTTAGTTCACTTGATTATTTTACTTCGATACAAAATCAATTTTTTATTCAACTTCTCTTAAGTTATACTCCATTAACATCATTTGTTCAATTAAACTTAAGTTTCCACTTAACAATCCAATTCAGATTTCACTTCTAAGTAAGTTCTATTTAACCTTTACTTGAGTCAAATTCATATCAACATTCAAATTCATATTTCATTTTACTTAACTTAATTGTTTAACCACTTCAATAATTGGTTTTACTTACATTTTCCCATTCTATAGGTTATACAACTTATTATTCAACTTCCAACTCATATTATAAGTTCAAAACCTTTTTCACTTATATTTATCAACTTCAAGTTGAATTTTAATTTCAAATTTGTTTATTACAACAAAACTTCAATTTTAAATTCATTATTGTAGCAAATCCATCACATAGAAACTCGAAAATGATACTGATGATGCTGCAGTCATCATCCTTATTATTTCCCAGTAACAATAGTGAATCAGTGCTAAATATTCTTTCAAAAAGTTCATTTCTATTATTTATAAATCACATTTATAAACCCTTTTCTCATATAATTTCACTTCTTATATATAAGATCATTTTACAATTGTAAATCATATTAATTATAATTTCATACTTATAATTCGTTAGCTTATACATTTATTCTTTTTACAACTGTTGTTTTTATTAACTTATTCAAACAACTTTTAATTAACTTATATATATTTTAACAACCAAGCAATCAATTATATACACACTTCAATAATTCTTGAAAAATTATTTTCTTATATAGAAAATATAGTCAAGGTAAAATTATTTCATTTACCCAATTTAAATCAATATCGTGTCGAATTGTTCTGTATAAGTGTTTAGAGATCCCTATCGATAGAGTTGTACAGACTATACCGACCAAAATCCATATACCACTTAACAAACCAATCATCACAATACAAAACAATTTTATATTCACTAACAAATACGCGCTCATATCTATTATTACACTCACACTCATTCTAGAGTACTACTGACTCTATCTCTAATGAGTAATACCCAACAGAGCCATGGTTGTCGCTTAACCACATGCTCTGATACCAAATGTAAAGGCCCGAAAATCCGTACTCCTTTGAGCTGGCAACATTCCACAACAATCCAGCCAAAGAGGAACGAACTTCCGAATCTTTAGGGTTAAAGGAGAAGAAAGAGGTAGAAGAAGAGAGAGAAAGATAGAAGAAACAGAAAAACAAGTAACAGAACAGGAAACAATATCAGAATCTCACAATCGCAGCGGAACAACATATAATAGATAAATGAATAATCATTGAAACAAAAGAACTATACATTTTATACATTACATCACATTACATCACATCATCAGAGTGTACAACAACAAAACAGTGGAAAAGAATACTATATACAATAGATAATAGACTACGCCATCCAAGCTCGCCTCCAAATCTGCACAGCAACTCCCGAATTCAGAATAACCTGATAACCTAACTCTAGAATGCCCGTGTGGAAAATGGTGGGTATCCAGAGTTTAGGAAGGAAACAATAAACTCAACGTCAGTCATGAGACTGGTGTGAGAACTCAAAACAGTTTATTTTTAAAACAAGCAACAAGAGAATTTAAATTTTGAAATCCGCAATGCTTTTTGGAAAATGAAACTACCATAAGGCCTCCCGCCACACACACAATGCAAACGCAGAATTGGAGGAGATTTCTCTTTATGATAGTCAAAGATGCTTACTACGCAAAAATCAAATCATTTTTGATATTATTATTAGTGCACAGTGTAGAAAACAGTTTCGAAAGTAGAATATAAATCCTAGCCAGCACAGACATTCCGAACTATGCCTACTATAGCTACCATCCAAACAGTGGTGACCACCATAAGTGAATGGCAGGTAATACAACTAAAACCGTACAAGGCACGTATTGGATGAATGGATTTCCAACAAATGGTCAGGCTGAGGAACTTCCTACTGCCACATGGGATCGCCTTTGGCGGGACGTCCCGAGAAACTAACGTTACAGTTAGATCTCTGCCAACACAAGGCCGGGTTACCTCTGTAACTAGGTAACTACTACACGAATATGTCATCCCCCGGTCCTTTGGGACCTTAATCCGAGCGCTCGATTCCAACAACACCACACAGTAATAGATATAGTGTATCAACATGAGTAAATATCTGGGCTCCATACCATGATACCACCCTTTTCCAGAAGGAAATGACATACCTTAAAGGGCTCGACCCTCATAACCTTGCCGCATATTCCTGTTTCGCCATTTCCGGGGAGTGAGGTCTGACGAAGTCTCGTCCACAAAGCTACGCTTTGGCACAAAGCCATGCTTTGGGTCAACAGATGACCAAAGCAATGATCACAAAGATAAATGATCAAACAAATGATCCTATCACAAATGATCAACCAATGATCATCACACAGCAACACTTAGCATGCCACATTACCAGATTGGGAATATATCGCTCATAACCTTCAACTACATAACCTCTGAGCTCGTACATCTCAGAGAAGGGTGTTAAGCTAAGAGAATAAATTCTCCGCCACCAACCGAAATGTATTTGAAAGAAATCTGCTTTATATCTCAAACTATAATGTCAGACACGTAACCATACAAGTCTGTTCCGGGTTCGAACAGAACCTAAGGCACTTCCAAAGAAGCCCTTGCAATCCGGGTATTCACAATCCCGATAAAATTTCCCATCACAAAGGAAATCTCCATACCGTAGCTAACGATGCAGAGACAATCGATAGGTCATCCTATCGTTTTCACAAATACCCGGTCTTCAACACCGGTCTTCAAATGCGATCCATAACGACGTATCACATATTCGGAATGGGTTATATGACACAAAGGTCCTCCCCCGGCTAAACCGAATAGCGAGCGCTTATTTTAAAATAAGTGTAGCATACAATATTAAACAATCACAACAAATACCATCCAAGGGAAAATACTGATAGTCGGTTATTTAACTATCAATATAGATGCGCCACATCATCAGATTCCAAATAATTTTCCAAATTATTTAACCCCAAAAATATCTTTACAAGATATATATACACCTTCCAAATAATTGCCCAAATTATTTGCTTTACCAAAATATCTTTACAAGATATAATTTCCACACTTCAAACATTTGAAAACCAATTTCAAATTACTTTTCATCTTTTATAACCTTTGAAAACAAATTCAAATCATCAAATAAATCCTTACCGATTTATTTTAAACTTACGTTCCAATTCGTAAATTTATTTTCTATACTTCAAAATAAATCAATATTTATTTTTAACAAATTTTCCTTCCTTTTATAAATTCCATAGTGAATTTTAAATTTCCAAATATCTGTTCATATACGATTCTCAAATCGATTTCAAATATTTGCTTTCGATTTATCTTTAGAAGATGAATTCTCAAAAACGTTCCATTTCATATTGGAAAAGCATTTCCATACTTATTTAATAATAAGTAATTCACAAATTTATTTATTTTCAATAATTTGAAAATATTCAATATATTTAAACCATAGTTAAGTATATATTTCATTCTTTTAAGGAAAACATTCTTTTATTCACTTTTATTTGGGTCAAAACGAATGTTGCGTAAAACATCGTTACGACAACCCGCAATTTACTAGTATAGGGATTCGAAATTAAAATAGATACATAAATCCCAATACTATACAAAATATTTCCTTTCGAAAACCATTTACTATAACAACAGTGTTATAGTCCACCATTTCCTTATTTTCTCGAAAACGTCTATTTCAACAATGAATGTTGAAATCTATGTTTTCATTTCCTTCTATTTCTCGAAAACGTCTACTTCAACAATGAATATTGAAATCTATGTTTTCGATACTTAATGCATTTTAAAGCATTTTTAAATCGTTTTAAATTCCATTTAAAACATTCCTTTCCCAAAGCATGTCCATTTTATCTAATAATCTATTCACTGTTCAAAATAGTGAATATAGCCCCTTTAACAAACTTCCATATTCAATTTATCAAATTTAATTGATTTTCAAATTTATAAACAACGTTTATAAATTCCATTTCCATTAATAACTTCGGTTTAGAAATCTCTTTTATCCATCCAATTCAATTTATAAACCCAATTTCTATACCAAAGGTTCGTATTATATGTTAAGAGCTTATAATCCATTTATTTACTAAACCGTTCTTTTAAAACTTCACAAATTTTTAGATCTTATCACTGATAAGATTCCTTTACATTTTATAATAGTTTTCAACTTATAAAAACCTCCTTTATTAACAATTTCTATAAATATCCCCTTTAAATGGCCAAAATCCATTTTATAAGTTAATTACTTATAAAACTTTTATTATCAACATCAATTCATTTCATAACTTTCACAATTTATAAAACTATAGTTTAAATGAAATCCATTTTTATACTTCATTTTAACACTTAATAAACTCGTTTCATAATTCCAATAATTTTAAATTTATAGATATCAATTTATAAAATCTTTTATGTAAACTGTTTATAATAATTATTCAAAAATCCCAATTTAACTATTTTATAAATCTATTTATTTTAAAATTTTCCTTTTGGTTATATTTTATAAAAATATTAATTCTTATAACATAAAATTTTATACGTTCATTTATTTTAAAATGAATCAATCCAAAAATTTAATAAAACATATACTTTGGAAAATCACTTTAAAAACCCTTTTTAAATTCAAAATCGTTATTTTTAACTTTAAAAATGAATCCAATGATGCAACAGCATCAAATGGTCAATCACGGGAATAAACATCATATATCGATATGATAGTTAACAATCAACACAATATTTATAAACAAATAAATATTTGCGAGGAATCCAGTTGGATCCCTGCAACTTGTTTCCCTGCATCCACAGACATTAGCACAATACCAATTCCACTTCAAGGTGGAATATCGCGGTATATGGGATTTATAAAATATTATCCGCTTAATAGGCGGCGCAATAGGGTCTCATCCGCTATACGAGGTGGGAAATCAAATCCAATATATACATATGCTAATATATATATATATATATATTGCTATATATAGTATATATCCTACTATATCTACTACCACAATCAAACAGCAATCATCAATCAACAATAACTATTTAAAATTTTAAACCAAACGGTTTGATTGAGTGAGGAGTTCTCACCTTGATTTTATTTCCGATTCAGCGTTCGTTTCGAATAAAATTAAACGGACGTTTAATTTTACCCGAAATTTTCGCTAGCCCCAGTCGACTCCAAACCAATTGCATTGCGTAGAGCTCGACGATACGATCGCAACGCAAAAAGTTCTGTCCGATTCCGACCTCGCATGAATAATTTACATCATTTTAAACATTGCACAAATTTAAATAAAATTAATTCACTTTATATTCATTTATCTTCCTCACCTTTATACCACGGCCGCAGGCACGCTACTATCATCTTCCCCAGGAAGAAAAACGCGTTCGAACCCAATACCTTCATGAAACCCTAATGCACGCGACTCCAACATGCATCGATACTCCGATCAGGAGATGCCATTCAAACGAGCTTCATGAGCTCCACCTTCGACCAGGAGCTTGCAGAGCTTGGCCCCACCTTCCATTCGAAAAACGTGATGGAACGCGCGCCCTTTGTAGGCGATTTCCCGACGATTGGCTCCACCATTTCCGATCACTACCGTTGAAGTCATAGATCTCGAGACGATCTACAACATTGCAGTTGGAACTTTCTTGAATAGACTGATGGATCGAGAGATCTTGAGGGAAGAATGGAAGAGATTTTCGGCCATTAACGTATATGGTGGCGGCCGGCTTTGTTAATTAGGGTTTAGAAAAAAAAATGGATAATTGTAATAGTTTTTATATTATTTAATTAATAAAATTCTCGATTTAATCGATTATGCAAACGACCTCCAAACTACGCGTTCCGACAGGCGATCCTGGGGTTTTTCTGCGTTTCAGACACAATGGAACATGTTTCGGAAGCTAATTCGATCGTATGTGTGAGATACGGCAATAAATGCTCGATTTAAATTAAAACCGATTTAAACGATTTTCTAAGCGTTTTGGCTTGTACCGGACAAACGATAAATCCGATCGACTTGAAATTTGAAATCTTACAATAATATCACATTACGGATCCGATGAAACTTGTTTCGTCGAAATCCGAGACCGTTTGAAAAATGGCTATTTTAACTTGCTAAATTAATATTGAAACAATTTCGATGCGTTTCGAGCTGCCACGGTCAAACGATAACTCCGATTGCTACGAAAATTGAAATCCGATAATAACTAACTATTACGGATCCAGTGGAACAAGTTTCATTCAATTCCGAGATTGTTCAAAAATTGGCTATTTTTCAGTCGACAATTAAATATTAAAATATTAAATTTTCACAAATAAATTTCAAATTCAGTTTTAAAAGTTCTAAAACATTACTATAACATCAATATGATATAAAAAAATTTCCAAATCATTTTCAATCATATTTAACCCAATATTCAATTATTTCTGGAATTCCGCTATTAAATTATCGATTTAATTGTCCAATTAAATCCAAATATTCGATAAATAAATTATTCGACTTAAAAATCCCACTTATTAATATTTAAAATTAATTAAATATTCAAGTTTAAATTATCATAAATTCTGGGTCGTTACAGTTAGCCTGGAAATTTTCAAAAGTTATAACTGCCGTTTATTTAAACACAAGATAAATGATTGGATATTAATTAATAGCGAGAAAATTAAGATATGTTAAGAAAGTTTTAAAATTGAAAGTTAAGATCAAATACAAATAATTAAGAAATATTATTATAAGAAATGTTTTAATTATTTAATACTTAACGATATTTTAAACTCTTAATTATTATTTTAATTAAATAATTAAGTGAAGTTAAGTATGAAATTGATTAACATCAAAATTTGTAGTTGATATTAAATTGATTTTCAAATTTAAAAGAAAATTTTTAAATGATTTATTTAGTTTAATAATTAATACCAGTTAATTATTTCTATAATGTAATTAAGAATAATTACATTATAATCGTAACTTGAGATAAATTAATGATTAAGTGATAAGTAAATTGTAATTAACTACTTAAGTAATTAATGAATAATTAATAGTTAATTAATTAAGGAATGTAATTAAGGATTATAAATTGGATAAGATTAGATATGTTAAAAGAATTAATTTTTGACTAGAAATAAATCAATCAAACAATTAAGAATTTATTTAGTTATTGCTTTGAACTTAATTAACTAAATAATTAGAATTAATTAATGTGTTCTTAATGGTTATTCAAATTAAAATCAATAAAGATTCATCTGAGTGAATTTCTTTAGCAAAGCAATTAAAGAAATTTTAATCGTTAATAAAGGTTATTAACTAAGATTAATTTAGAAGTTAAAGATCAGTTGATTCATAAATTAGGGATGGTTAATTAATAATTAAAAGGAAATATATCTCAGATGATTTGAAATTAACTTATGTTAAGTAATCAAGATTTATGACAAGTAATACATCTGATCTAGATTAATCAGTTGATTAATAAATTTTACCTATGAATGTTTAGATCTTATTGAATTGTTGAATTGTTGGTATCCCCGATGTCTGATGTTTTGTGATATATCCTGATTTGTGTGCTATCTATAATTTAGTTTATTTATTTGGGATGACTGTAATTTATTATATGTCATATATATTTGCGATCTATAAGATAAGCGTTGTAGTTTATACCGCTTATCAACTATATTTCTGTGTTTTAATCTGTGATGATTGAATGATGTTGCACTATTATGTTAAACCCCTGGACCACACCATACACACACAGTGATGGATTTCACGAGGAAATCGGTTAAGTCACGGATTTTGAAATAGTTTAAAATTTTGAATTTTTAAATTCAAATGTTTTGGAAATGGAATCGGAATAAATGTGAAAAGCTTTTGGAATGGAATTTCAAGATAAAAATTTATTTTTAAAATTTCTTGATTAAGTTTTAGAATTTACATACTTTGATTTAAATTTGAATTCAATATTGAAATTGAATTCTGTAATTTGAAACTAGGAATTAACGATATTATACTAGTCATTATGAGTTAAACCATTTTTAAAGTATTATTTTTGGAAATTTGAATTAACCCAAAGATCGTAACTTGTATAAATGAAATCGGGTTTTTCGAAATAAGACTGTTGTTTCTAAATGATAAAAAAGCTTTCATAGGAGAAACGAATTTCAAATTATATAAAAGAGATTTCAAGTTTAAACTGAAATAGTTTACCAAGTTATTGACGAATACTTGGAAATGAGTTTTGAAAGTGAATATTTGGGAATGGTTTGAAAGCTATAAGATAAATCTTTAATTTAAAGATTTTAAACGAGTTAATCCAAATGAAATGGAAATTGTTTTGAAATCCGTAAATGGGATTTTGTGAAATAAATCTTTTGTTTTAAAAGATTTGAAATGGCAATTTGTTTAAACCATTTGAAAAGAAAGTTTTGAATTATTAAGTTGTGACTTAATTGAAATCCCATATCCATATGTTTTAAAAATATTTTCGCTCACTATTCGGTTTAGCCGGCAAAGGACCTTTGTGTCATATAACCCACTCCGAATATGTGATTCGACGTTATGGATAGCATTTGAAAACCAGTGTTGAAGACCGGGTATTTGCGAGAGCGATAGGATGACCTATCGATTGTCTCTGCACTGAGTCGCGCCGGTATAGAGACTCCCTAAGTGATGGGATGTCCGATCGGGATTGTGAATACCCGGATTGCAAGGACTTCTTTGGAAGTGCCTTCGGTTCTGTTCGAACCCAGAACAGACTTGTATGGATTGTTATGCCTGACATTACAATTTGGGATATAAAGCAGATTTCTTTCAAATATATTTTTGTTGGTGGCGGAGAATTTATTCTCTTAGCTTAACACCCTTCTCTGAGACGTACGAGCTCAGAGGTTATGTAGTTGAAGGTTATCAGCGATATATTTCCATCTTGGTAATGTGGCATGCTGAGTGTTGCTGTGAAATGATCATTGTTTGATCATTTGTGATATGATCATTTGTTTGATCACTTATCTTTGTGATCATTTTTATGATCATTTGTTGACCCAAAGCACAGCTTTTCTATAAAGCGTGGCTTTGTGGACGAGACTTCGTCGAGCCTCACAAACCGGTAATGGTCGAAACAGGAATTGTGCGGCAAGGTTTTCAGGGATAGCTTCCCTAGGGTATGACCATTCCTTCTGGAAAAGGGTAGTATCATGGAATGGAGCCCAGATACTTACTCATGTGGACACACTATATTATTTACCGTGTGATGTTGTTGGTTAGAGAGCTCTCGTTTAAAGGTCCCAAAGGACCGGGAGTGGCATATCTGAGGTTTTGTATATTCCCCGGTAAGGGGGGTAGCCGGCCTTGTTTGGCAGAGATCCAGTTGGGTTCTCGGGGCGTCTTTCCAGAGGCGTTTCCATGTGCCAATGGGAAGTTCCTTGGCCTGACCATTTGTTGGAAAATCCATTCATCCAATACGAACCTTGTACAGGTTTAGTTGTATAACCTGCTATGGAATGTGGCGGTAACCTGCTATTGAACATGGTAGCTATAGTAGGCATAAGTGCGAAATGCCTATGCAGGCTAAGATTTATATCTTTACTTTCGAAATGATTTTTACTACACTATGCACTAGTAATAATATCAAATGTTTCTTTTAATGCGTATCAAGCATCTTTGACTATCATAAGGAGAAATCTCCTCCGATTCTGCGTTTGCATTGTGTGTGTGTGCGGGAGGCCTTATGGTAGTCTCATTTTTCAAAAGCATTGTGAATTGATTTTAAAATTCTTTCTTTGATTATTTTTAAAAGATAAACTGTTTTGTTGCTCACACCAGTCCCACGACTGATCCGGAGTTTATTGTTTCTTTCCTAAACTCTGGGTGCTCATTATTTTCTACACGAGCAGTCTAGAGTTGGGTTTTTCAGATAGGTATATTTAACAGATTATCTAGAGTTAGTTCAGTCTTTGGATCACACCAGTCTTGCTCGTCTTGGTGCATCGTTATTGGGAGTTCGAGCTACTCCTGGATTTGTTCTTGGAAATGGAGTTGCGGTTATTTTTTGGAGTTCTTCCTTGAAGACTATCTTAGAGTTATATTTTTCCGCTGCTAGATGTTATCTATTTTCCTTTTCCGCTGCTATTTCTTGTATCATATCTCTGATGTGTATATTGATATTTATTGTATCAGATATTGTGTATCAATGTATTATTCTTTTATTCCGCTGTGTTATTTACTTAATGTTGTTATAAGCTTCGGCGAATCGGATTTGAACGGTCGAATCTACGGCATTCGAATACGATGTAAAGTATGGATGTTGATTTTCGAGCGGGCAAAATTCGTCTCGTTACAAAAATCTAATATAGTATGTCAATATGTGGTATTTTAAATGGAAAATCATTCGTTTTTCATTTCATTATTTTTAACAAATAAAAACATCCAAAGTATTCACTCTCATTTAAAAGTCCTTATAGTTATGCATGGGTGAATTACTTGGAATTTATTATGTGCTTCCATGCTCATTTAAAAGTCCACATGGTTATGCATGTATGGAACACATAACTAAATTGATTAATTAAATAGACAAGTTGATTCTAATCCCATTTAAAAGTCCTCATGGTTATGCGTGGTTAGAAGATACTTGAATTCATTTTAAAAAAAATAAAAATTTGGAATACTACTAATCTTATTTAAAAGTCCTAACGGTTATGCAAGGTTAGTGAATATTTAAATTCCTGATATAAATATGCCACAAATAGACACAACTATATGGTTTTGTATGATGACATCATCCATATTACTATAAAATGGAATATGCGTCAAAAGAGTATTTATGATTTTTCTTTGATTTTTTATTGAAATTTAATATTTATACTCGATTGGGAATTAATTTTGTATTAATGTCAATCACTTTATCTCTATTTTTTTAAACACTATTACTCATTTGCTGATAACAAAAGGGGGAGAGAAAAGTTAAGATTTTGGCAAATAAAGGTCAAATATTTTTCTATTTGCCGCTAGGCTCATTTGAATACTTATTTTCATGCATATATTAAGGGGGAGCTTTATGTAAAGAGGGAGCATTCAAATAGGGGAGCAAATAGAGTCCATATAAAATCTTAAATATATGTTTGTTATCATCAAAAGAGGGGAGATTGTTGAATATGCGAGTATATGATTTTTTTATGATAATAAACATATATATATATATATATATTTAAATGTATTTGTAAATGTACTATTTTATTTTTCACATAATTAAATAATGTTTTCTGAATAAAATATATAACATAGTATTTAAATTCAAACAGATATTTTATTCAAACAAATATTTATTACAATTTTGAATAGTACAAATTCAAGCTCTCAGTATATATATACAATTTCAATTACAATAAAAATTTGACTACATCATAATTTTTCATTTACAAATGTCCTCACTACATATCGCACATTCACTCATATTTATCTTCAACTCCATTCCAGATTGAATCCAGCATCTGAGCAATTTGAAAAAATATACACTGACGCAGTAAAATTGAAAAGGAAATATTTTTGCAGTATAAAATAAAACGTGTATTTTGAAAATAATATTTGCCTCAGTTATTTGGGTTGTTCATCATCATTTAATTCTGAATTCATCATACACGAACAATTTGTGACATGCATAGTGTATCACTGTACATGCCATAAGGCCGTGCGTGCCGATATATACACTTGGTAAATCTACAAGGATAGGTGAGCACAAGGTCAAACCCAAATTAAAGGTCGGGTTCAACTCAAGCAAAATACAAATAAAATCACGACACGAGCACAAGGTTAAACTCGAGCTTTTAAGTTGGATTCAACACAGGTGCAAGTTCAATAAAATGGTCACAAATCAAAAACCAACATAAAACAAGCCTCGACAAAAATTCAGTGAGAAAATAATGAACTGATCATTGCAACCCAAATCAATGAAGGTTTAGACATGAACCATAAATCAATATCAAACCAAACTACAGCAGAGCTCAATGCAATGAATGCCACCAGACCAGATACAAGAAAGATAGGCCAGAACATAAAGAAACGACAATATGATATCAACATAAGTTCAGAGAAGCATGTACAAGCAACTCATTACATAATGAACATAATGACACAGAGCTGAATTCACTGAAACAAAGAAGCAACCAGGCCAATCGCATACATGAAGACCAACTTCAATGCATATGAACTCAAGCACAAAAATTATAAGATTGATACAAGCAGTGACAACAATGATGAGCAGTTGCAATCAATATACATGTCAACCAGAGGCTACCACTTCAAGTACAAATGCACATCGATTTATATCAGACTTATATATGAATGATCGGACCAACCAAGTAGTGAAATAACACTGTATAAACATATGTATATGTAACCACCACTGACTCAATTGAAATGCAACAGTAGTGAAATTGGAATGCGTCAGAGTTCGAACATATCCAGACCAGACGTCAAGGTGGTAGCATGTACACATGAATCATGGCCAAGGTTTCAAATCTCGGATTTTGGCCAATATCTCGGGAAAATATCTCGGCTGTCTCGGGCGATATTTAAAAGACTTATAACTAACCAAGCTGCCAAATCTCGGATTTTGGCTAATATCTCGGATTTTCATCTCGGCTGATCTCGGGGAGATTTAAAACCTTGATCATGGCAGTGTGCAAATTCAAGTGCATCGTACCACAATACATTAGATGTTTAGACCACGAACATACATAAACAGATCAAGCAACAACAACATAACAAGTCAATGAAGATTCGGTAAAGCCAGAAGCAACAGAGAATTCAAAGCAGTAGTTTCAAACTAAAATTGAAACCGTGGTCATGCCGAAATCAACAAGCACAAAGAACAGAACCATGTGATGTCAAAAACCAAGTTGAAGCAATGACAAGGCCGAAGTCAAAAAGGAAATATTTTTGCATCAAGGAATAATTCCAACAAGCCAAAAATGCAAACGGGTTCAACAATCATGTACAGTAGTCTCAAATGGCCGAAGTCCAAGTTCAAATTTACAAAACCGTGGTAACCAAGATAAAGAATCAAGCAAGGTCAAATTAATCAACACCGTGATGATCAAGGAAAAAATATATGAATTGAATAAGTCAGAAATTATCACAAGCATCCATACGAAGATCAACGGTCAGAGATAAATTAATTGACGAATTTAAATGATTATATACGAACGAATTTATAGGACATCGAATCCTATATAAATGTTTAACATCATTGGCAAAATTGATTATTCGAGTTCAAGCAAAAACAAAGCAAACTTTATATCAACAACTCGAATCATCGATCGAGTTCAAGCATATCAACTAGAAAAGCAAAAAGGAAATAACATACCAATTTTAATTCGAACTCAATCGAATTAGAGTAGCCGAAAGCAATCACCGATAGAAGAAAGAATTCGAAGCATCATCAGTTAATTCAAGCGGTGACTTCAATTTAACAGAAACCCTGAAAGTTGTGGAAAGAGGAATGAACGAAGACGAACGAGCAAAAAGGAAGCAGACATTGTCTTTCAGGAAAAGGATACCGACCTATATTATAAAACGAATAAGGGGCTACTTTTTACTTGGGCCGGTATTTTTTATTTGGGATTTAATATTTAAAATGGGGTTTCTAATTGTTTTATTGTGTTTTAAATTGTATTTTTTTTAAACTTTTGTATTTTCTAGTCGTGTGACTAGGGTACGAACTGCGGTGGTGTAGTTCGAGAATTCGCAACTCAGCGACTGAGTTGTAGCAGGGTTTTGAGTGTCGAGTTAGGTTAGTAGATAGAGGGTGTCACGAGCTTACGTGTGTAAGCTTTTGACTACATAATTTCTAGTAAAAACCTTTGAGGAAACACGTAGGAAGGGTTTTGCCGAAGCTGGGTAAATCTATATGTTCTATTTTCTACTTTTAATATTCTGCTATTATCTGTGCTGCTATAATTCTACCATATCTGTGTTGCCATTATTTTATATATACTTCTACAATAATTTTATAATTAATAGTATCATCCTATTCACCCCCCCTCTAGGGTGAAATCGATCCTACATATAGATGCTCACTCTATTAAATTCATTTTTGTCTAATGCATAGAATAACATATTCATAGCTTTTGCATTTGATGCAGCATCATTCTTTTGTGTATTTGACCATTCTGTAAATGGTGTAGTGGGTATAATGTATCCATTTTGAGTAATATTTCAAGTATCATATCCATTTGCTTGAATGAAAATTCTCATTCTAGTTGACCAGTAATTATAGTTCAAACCGTCAAATAGTGGTGGTCGTGTAGTGGATTGTCCTTCAACAAAACTTATGTTAGTGTTACTTTCCATATTAATAGTGTATCAAATAATTATGCTACGGTTACAAGATAACCTATGCTCTGATACCAAATTAAAGTGCTACTTTGGATCATAATATGTAATATAGACTAAGTTATCTACTAATGTGGAATATGAATATAACAAGTAAACAGAAAAGTAAACGAAGCCTGAGATTTTCATACTGGTTTGAACTCATGTTCAACGTCCAGTCCCATACTCCTTCCAGAATTTAAGTAGCAATGCTCTCTTAACCCGGAGGAATAGATACTACACCTCCTAAGCAACCGAAAAGGACTTTTGCTACCTAAACAACCGAATAGGACTTCTACCGCCTGAGCAACCGAACATGACTTCTACAATACAATAGGTTTTCTTGGCTAATCGTGCTCTGTAGATAGCATGGATGAGTCTTTAGAGTACATCCTTCCCATAATCTACTGCTTTGTGGTATATAGTGTTGTATGTGAAGATTGGAAGCAATTGTAATCACAAATAAATTTATGCTCGAATGGGAAGTGATTTTAGAGCACTTACGATAGCAATTTGCAGAAAGCAGTTTACGAGAATATAGATTAGAATCAGAGAATGTTGTTATGCTTTGCAAACTAAAATCAAGGCTATTTATAGTGTTAAACAGTTGTAACAATTAGCAGAAATATTAGGCCAATAGATACGGAAACAACGGTTGAATTAAATGATGTTTCTGTTTGTTGAAAAGTGGTGACCGTTCAGAAAAATAGCCGTTATGAATATTTAGTCGACTGAAAATATGAATTAAGTAGACTGAAAATTCAAATATATTTGAAATTTAAAAATATAGTGAAAAGATACTTCATTCAGTCGACTAACTGGGGTGTTTAGTCGACTGAATGTTCAAATATACATATGCATGTGTGCACGTTTCAGTCGACTAGATTCCCCAGTTCAGTCGAATGAAACTGTCATTATATGCCTTTTAAACTTAGTTTTAAATGCAAGTTTATTTTATAAATTTATATAATTAAACCAAGTTTATATAAATAATTCGAGTAAGTTTTAAAAGCTTACATGTGTGTGTATACCATTAAGGAGAGATTTTAACAAATGTTGACTACTAACTAGACTATAGACAAATAAGTTTAAATGTTGAAACTTGTCTTCGAAATCTTTTAGTCTTCAATCTATTGTCAATTAAAATAGTATATTCTCCTGCAATTTTGGTTAGTTCATATAATATATATACTTATATAGTTGTCATAATCGATACATCAATATACCAGGTTCTAACAAAACATCATAAACATAATATCACAATAATAACAATATCATGAATCTATATAGAAGAATGTCATCACCATATCATATCAAAACACCAATCAAATCCATACCGATGGTGATTAATTCGTATATTCCAATTCAATATATAATAGAAGAATGGTCAGAAATGTAGTCTAAAATAGATTATTCAATAAATAAGTAAATAAATGCATAAAGTAACAAATAAATCATTATTTAATAATGAATCATTCATATCATATAATGTTATATAATAAAATAAATATTTAGAAATGGATAATAAATAATATATACAAAAATATGTATGTATATGTGTATGTGTGTGTATCATGAAATATGAACCGTAATATTATTAAACTACTTTCTACAGTTAATGGACATCTCAAAATAACTCATAAAATAAAATATTACTCGACAAAATCAATTCAAAATTTCCTTTACCTAAACACTACATTAAAATAAATATTAGCTTTTAAGATAAATTCCAATGTATTCAAATTATTAAAATATAGATAACTCCGATCTTTCTCAATATGTACTCAAAATCATTATTGACTACACAGATCTATATTGATAACATTTAAATGTCATTTCATAATTTATTCATAACGTAATGATTATAAACTATTTTCGATAAAATTTATATTAAATAAAAAAGATTTTTAGAATGAAAACTAAACGTTAAATCATAATAGCATTCAGTTGCATAATAAATAACTCTTAGAAAGTTCTTACTATAATATAAGATAAACATATAAATCATTCATTAAATACAAATAAATAAATAATATAAATTATACAAAATAATAATTTAAAAAGTCAAAAGTAGGTTCAATCGACTAGAATATCACCTCAGGCGACCGATCTAAGTTGACTAAATCCATATAGAAGTCAACTAAAATATTGTGTTACTCTCGATTTTGGATTCTGTACTAGTTTAGTCGATAGAATTTATTGCTCAGTCGATTGAATCGGGATTTAGTCTACTAGATTTTTATTTACTCCGTTGAATTCTTGAATGTCAGAAAATGACTGTCATGACTTCTTCCATTCGACTCAACTCGACATCTCTCACTTATTGGTATTATTTCTCTCCTCTTCACTCATACTTCTATTACACTATAACCATTCGTGATCGATTATATCAGTGAAGCACAATTCATGGATGAAGAGGTAGGATCACTACATTAATAACGTGTAACTTGATCATTGACTAATGATCACCGAATTAAATCAAACATAGTTATAGGTGGAAGAAATCACCTTTATTTGATGATAAATTAGCTCCTAATTCTTCCTTGCTTCCCACTTCTTGACCACTTTACAAATATTCTTTAATTTAATAAGATAATCAACTAGCTTCCCTTGATTGCTTGGTGTAGGTAGTTGCCAAGATGTCTTGATTTGATTTGTATTTTGATTTAATGCTAGTTCATTTCATAAATTATAGTGATGAAGTGTCTGTAGAAATTTAAAAAAATTCTTGTTTTGAAAATTAAATGGGTAATATTGTATATGTAGAAGTGGGATAAGAATATAAAATTTGAAATTTCTAGAGTTTAAGCTTCATGAAGGTAATTTTTTTGGGTTTGCATGTTAACTAATTAGGATTGTGAACATTTCTTTTGTTACTTGTTTATATGAAAATAATGTTTACATAACCAAACCTTCTTTGGTTACATGAAAGCTAATTGGGTTGGGTTTCGTATACCAGTGGGCCTTCATATTTATTTCTTTCTTATTCAAAATCATACCTAATTCAAATTTAACTTTTTTAACATTATAAAATCTTTTTAACTTTTAATCAAATTCCATTTATTTATTTCAAATATCTTTTATTATAAAATCCCATAAAATCTTATTTTATCAATTTATTTCAAATTATAATTCAAAATTTCATATTTAAAGAACTATCTAAATAAATTATTAAATTAATTTTTCCTCTCAATTAAATTCCTTCCATTCATAATAAACTATTCTCCATCAATTTCTCTAAACCAATTACTTGATTTCATATTAATTCTACTTATTTCTCAATTAATTCATTAATAATTATAACTTAACCATTAATTAATAGCTTCTTGATAATAGGTTGTTACAAACTTCTCCCTTTAAGAAAATTGCACCCTCGCAATTTCTACTTAGGGAAATAAATAACTAGCTAGATTAATTCTAGCTTGTCCACATCATTAGTTAACTTAAAATCTGCCTCCATAAAATTCAACTCTAAAAAATTAAATAAAATCAAATCATGACAAAAATATTCACTTCCAAACTCATTTTAATAAAAGCCATTTTCAAAACTTATATATTTTAAAGAATAATTTATAAACTTTAAAATCTCCAAAATAATTTTATTACCAAAATCTTATTCATAAGCTATTTCTTTTCTATTTAAAAAATTCTCAAACTTTCGATTACTAATCAACTTTTAAATTTCAATTTAGGAATCCATAATTAGTAAGGCTATGACTGCCTAGGGAAAGTATAAGAATGTTAACATTAACAAAATTATATTTCATAATCAAAACTATTTCAAAACTTAAAAATATTATACATATGTACACAACACATGCTATACTAAAAAAATTATTTCAAAAGTTTATAAACATTTCAAAACTTCCCAGAGCTTCTTTAAATCTCTCCAAACTTCTCATATCTTTACAAAACTTCATGTCCATATGTCTCGTCCTAGTGCTTAGGAACCTTATATATAATGTTGGCCAGGCACATTAAATGAAATTCATAAAACACTCAACGGACAAATTAACACTAACCTATTTTCAAATTTTGATAAATATTTTATACACACACTTTTTATAAAATCTTGCTTTTATAATAATCATTTTGATAAATCTTCATAAAATACCTTATCTTTACAAAAATATTTTATCAAAAAATTTCTAATGAAAATATTTACTTAGTTCCATAAAAAAATTAAATTCCATATATAAAATTTTAAAATCGCAAACATTCTTTCATTGAAATATCTACCAAAACTTGATTTTAAAACCAATAACAAATTACTTTCAAAAATTAAAACATCTCACATCATTAAACAATATCACAATTACAAAATTACATTATATATTAATATCTAAATATGAAATATTATGCTAAAAAATACAATCTCTAATATTTCCTAGCGGTAACTTCACCACCGAAGGCATCGTAGGGTATAATACCAATGCTTACAAATTTTACATAAACAATCATCGACTAAAAAGCATACATAAAAAACAAACAAACAATTCACCCAGTGATATATAATTCTTCAAATTCTACTGCGCACTCTAATCATCAATAGATCAGGTACAATAATTTATTCTTAGACACCATAGGACAAGCATTTTATATTTCATATGAAATAAATAGTTGTAAATAAAATATGATAGTTACAAAATACAAATATGCTCCCAAATGATTACCCTAGTAATCATTATGTATTTATAATCCTATTATCTCTTACTATAAACTAACTACACCAATGCTGCAAAGGGGATAGGGACACTAAGTCTCATGTAGGTCAGTGACTAAAGTGTCTTATATATACAATGTATTGTTCTAAACCTCGCGCTAATACTGAATTGTGACTCCCTACTTCTATACTCATACTATCCAAGAGTATCACTAAGTAATACTGTCAATTAATGTGGAGAATGAAGTGATACGAGCACACACGTGAATATTTCCTTGGATCCATACTGGTACTATCTCAAATATCAATATAACTTACCATATTCTTACTCGGTCTTGGTATAAAGTAACAAATATAAATGTCTTCGAGATAGAACAATGCATAATATAATATAAGTAATAGAGACACGGAGTCAATCAACGCAACAATAATATATAATAATAAATATATACTATCTTTTAATCTACAATAGCTAAATAAAATTATACTTCAACAATTTATTATTACGTAATATAATAAAGACCTATCCTTCTTCTATGCCCGAGCACTCGCAATTATCAACCTATCCCTGAATTTGAAATGTCATGAACTGGCCCAAGTATTATAAATTACATATGGGTTAGACTATCTAAATTAAGGGTTAGTATCTTTATGGTAAAATTTAATAGTGTATAATTATATGATAATACCCATAATGGTAATAAATATGGGAATATATTTATACACATATATACACCGAGTATTTAATCACATCATAAATAATCTCAAATGCATTATATTATTCTGAATGTCACAAATCAAACATATCAACGTCATCACCCATCTCAAAATAAATCAAATCAAAAATCAACTACAAATTGATGATTCATCCAAATTTAGAAAACATCGTCATCAAAATCAAGAGATCGTCGATAAAGAGATATCATCAAGTATAGTTGGGTTAACTAAAAATAATTCCCATGCGTATCTCTCAGTCTCGATAAAAAATTATCATCATCAACATACCAAAATATGATTGGCTGCTATCAATACATAATAAAAGATATGAAGATCCACCATACTCTGGACATCTATCTAGATATAATCGTATCTCCATATATATATATATATATATATATATATATATATATGAATAAATCAAAATGGTATGGATATATAAGGACTGGCTGCACTTGAACATGTTCCTTTTGCAATTGGTTTCTTAGTGGTGAACCCCGAAAAAGGTCTTTTTACTGACCTCATCTCTAGTATAGCAAACTCATCATAGGGAGGATATATATGTATATATCTGTTTGTGTGAGAGTTTAGGGAAAACAAACAACTAGAGTGGGACGGTATATCTTGTACGAATATAAATTTAAGCAACATGGTCAAATTAAACACAACAATGTGAATTCACATCGTTGAACACGAAATGGGTTTACTCTTACATAAATCAACATCCAAACGTAAAGAATGATAAATAGTTAAACTCCGCGAAGAGTGGTTGACTTTTCTCGATGAAAATAATTTTGAAGCTTCGAATCAAACCAGAAAAGGAAAACCTCCAATAAATGACTAGGATGGTGCTTCACCCTTAAAAGAAGTATACCTCTAGAAATATACTAGAAAACCTTGAGAACTCCAAGGTGGACTCAACCAATCGTTATCGAGAATCTAAGCATTTCACATCTAAATGCGCAAAACAGAATCCAATCTAGATAAGACGTGAAAATACCCTAATAGGAGAAACCCCACATAACTTGGCCCCAAAAACACGCTCTTTGATTTAGTCATTTGTGAAAAACGATAACAAAGCTCAATGGAGCAACAACTTACCTTAGAATGATGATGTTAAAGAAGCCGAGGTAACCCATAACTGGAGAACCAACTATCGAGGATATAAAACGATCTTATGTAGAAATTAACTTTTGTATACCTATCACCACTAGTTGAATTAAAATTTGTACTATTCCTGGGTTAACAATAATGCCAAACAAGTCAAGGTAGTGTTACCTTAAAGTCATATCTCGTGGCCCTTCTTAACTTTTGGAACAGCAACAAGTCTTCGTCTTTGACGTTTATGTTAGTATACAAACAAATCATGTCCATATAAGTGATATCGCTTTACAGAAATTAATTTATTTCCATAACGAATCAAACCTTTTCTTTTAAAAACCAAATTCGTGTCATTCTCACATTACAAGTATTAGCTTTAAAAATATTTTGTTAATAAAGTTCTCTAACCTCAAAACATCATTAAAAAGCATTTAATAACTTAAAAATATTCTTATTACATTTATTAATCCACTTTAAAACTTTTTTAACTAAGTTGATTTAATTAACTTCAATAACTGTTAATTAAAAAAGATAAATCGCCTTTTAAAATATCATTAATTAAATTATTTAATAATATTTAAATATAATTAACTAATTTAATTAATTAATAATTAAATACCATTATTTAAAAGTGATTAATTAATTTAAATTCTATTCAAGGAAAGATTAAAGGTTAAACATATTTATTATCTTTTAAAAGTCATTAATTAAAAAAGATTAGTTAATTTTAAAAACATCACTAGTAAAATGATTAATTAACTTTAATCCATCATCATTGACTAATTAATTTACCTTAAAATTTAATAAATAAATTTATTAATTAATTTAAAACACCATTAACCAAGTAATTAGTTAAACTTAAAACACAATTAACTAAGTAATTAGTTAACGTTAATCCTTATTACTTGATTAACTAATTAAATTAAATAATCGATATTAAAATAATTAGTGAAATAATTATTATTTCAATAACTTACTCAACTTGTAAAACTAATCCAAGCATGAAAATGAAACCAAAAGGATTCGATAAGAAGTGATTTTCCGAAAGTGCCAATATTGCGACTATCGCTATAAGGGAGGTTCAGAAAATAAGTTTATGCCATTTGCAATAAAACCAAACATCACATGGCAAGGGTATGAGCATATATACATGGTAATTAACAATGATAAAACATGTAATGAACATTTACTAACTAATTAGTTAACTATAACTACCAATCAAACATGTTGCTAACTACTTGCTTACTAACTTTCCAAAACGACAATTTTTTGCAACATGAACCAAACCAACAACCAATACATGCCCATTACATATAACAAGTATTAAATAACTACTAATATGAACATGAATATAGTTTACAAACTCTGGTTTTGAGGGTGGAGTTTTACTCACCAAAATGTTGCCAAATCAAGTGGAATCACTACAACTACTAGCATTAACTTCAACGACACCTCTCTTAACTTGAATCTTGGTATCTTGGACCCTTAATAGGCTATTTAGGCTTGGCTTATGGGCTATAGGACATGGACATGGTCCAGAATGAGAGAACATGCATCGTGTTTGAATGCAAATTTATGTAGAGAAGGAAATAGCTAGCTTATAGTAATCTAACTTAAGGAAAAGTGGAAATTTTGGATTTTTTGAAACTAAGAAGCCATGTATGTTTAATAATATTTAAAAAAGGTTTTAGGAAGTTAGAAAGATAAGTTAAGGTTAAGAAATGTGTTAGGATGGAGGTATTTATAGGCAAATGAGGAGGGTATTTAAGTAAATTGACTTAGGAATTAAATAAAGTGTTCATGAATTATGGAAGCTCCATCCTTTCTAATACCTCCCTTATACACATTACACCTTAGGTCCTATTTAGAATGATTTTGTGTGCCTACCTAGGGTAGTTTAGGGGATGGTATATGACATCCCTAATTTTCAATAACACTATTCAGAAGATTTAACTAGATAAATTAAGTAGAATAATGTAAATATTAGAGTGATAAGGGGATTAAAATTTAAAATTTTAGTAAGGTTCCGGCTTAATTAAACAAAAAGGATAAGTTTATGGAAATGGTTTCATTAGAGAATTAACAAGAAAATAAGGCAAGGGAATTTTGGGGATTAACCGCCACCATAACCCCATAACCCTTAAACCCATATTCCTATTTTTTACTCTGCACATCCATAATTCATTATTCAAAATAATAAACCAAAGTGCAAGCCGACCATAACCTAGGGGAAAAAGAGGATAAAATCCATTAAAAGCTAAGAAATCAAGCAAGGAGGATTAATCTAAATGAAATCTCAAATTCCTTAGCCTAAGCAAGGTGAATAATAATCAAAATCATCTCTATTTTAACTTAATTTCGGGTTTTATGTTCAAAACATTTATGATGATTTTAATGATAAGATGATTGGATTTCATGACATGTTTGATTCAAATAAGTATGATTTATGAATGTATATCTTGATTTTAAGTTTAAAATCATGATGATTATTTTTCGAATGCCATGAGGAATTAATATGTTATGTAAAACATTAATTTAGAGATGAGTTTTAATTTTAATTTCCAAGCTATGGAAAATATGTTATGAATTTTGAAGGAAGAAATAGATAATTGGATTTAAAAATTTGTTTCGGCCGTTATACCAAAGAGTTTGGATCTGAAATTTCTATATATTAGATAACATATTAAAAGTAAATTTTAAGAACTTTTGGGGATTTTTCCTGAGTATTTTACTATGGAAATTAAATTAAATTAATTTAGACGGAGGACTTAAATGTCTTAATTGTTAAGCTTAAGGGAAAGGCTTCTTTGCTACTAATTTTTATTTAAATTTGAAATGAATTCAGCATTTTTAAGAAAAGATTTTTGTAAAGTTTATGGCAACAAATTTATATTTTTACAAATAGGTAAGTTGGTTGAAAAGCTTATATCTAAAAGGGCAATTAAACAGTTTTACATAGATTCACCCTCTTGCCATTTCCAACAGTAACCTTTTGGCTACATACCTCCGCCCCCATCTCAGTCGAAACTAATACACATGGTATCGATGCTTTGATACATAGCGGATTGGTGGAAGGCGGAAGGTATGGCGCCAAAGCCATGCTTTCGAAGGGGTCCAGGCTAATTTAAACAGTTTTCGAAGGCCTTTTGTTTTGCTCTCAAAAGAGGTGTCACTTGCCTTATTTTTAATGAGTGCTTTCGAAATGATCTTTTATATAGCTTTCGAAGGGGTTTCCCTTGTTTTGAAAGGGTCGCTTCCCAATGAGTTGCCTTAGATTATGTTTTAAAGAAAAGCTTTCCAAAAGGTAGTTTTAAACCAACTCGATACCTTACTGCCATCGTCATACCTTCGAATAGGTTGAAGTTCCAATGTGTTTGAAAGATAAGTGTTTTTTATAAATTTAATAAGCTGCTTCCCAATGCTTTCGAAGGGCTTTAGTAGCTACTTATACTAAAGGTTTCGAAGCTATCCTTCTAAATGTATTACTTAAATGATTAAAGCTTTCGAAGGATATTTATGAGGCATTAGTTTTCCCCAATCATTTTTACTTAAAGTTCAATGGTTTCGAAAGTGGTACTTTCGTTTATATTCGTTTTGTCCTAAAAGCTATTTTAAGGATAAACCCAATGGTTTCGAAAGAGGTACTTTCAAATGGTTTCGAAGCTATGTGTTTATGTGTTGGAAAGATATACTTTAATAGTTTCGAAAGGAAGGTTTCGTTGCTTTCGAAAGAGATTAAGTGTTTCAAAAGTCATATGTTTGAGTGTTTTGGAAATAAGAATTGAAAGCTTTTGAAAGATTGATTTTATTGGTTTTGAGAGTAATTGTCTAAAGGTTTCAACAGGCATAGTTTTCAAAACAAAAAACCCAATCTCATTTTTAAAGGAAAACCTATGGCAAATAAATGAGTTTTGAAACGGCTTTTAACTATGGAGCTTTTGAAGAAGCTTTTCTTGATAAAACAATAAGTTAAGGTGATTAACCATGTTTCATATGAGAATGATTTCAAGGATATTAAACCATAAATGTTGGTGCTATTATGTAATTATGTTTGCTTCTACTAAATATACATATTCACTGTATAATGGACCGATAACTATATTTTGAGGAGAAAAGGGCAGAATAACCGGCTAGGTTGACTCGGTAGTGAATATAAATTTAGTTAACTCTTGCATGAATAGAGTTGCATCCAGGAGATCAGGTATACCAGAACATAGGATGCCTAAAGACTAATCAAAGAAGTTGTCGGACTAGACATGTTCATAGTAAACCTTTGAAAACTATATTTGGAAAGAGTTATTGGCAGGGGCCAATAGGTTCATAGTGATCCCATGAAAACCATATCTGGATAAAGTTATTAACTGAAGTCAATAAATTCCTAGTCAACCCATGAAAATTATGATATGAAATAAGTTATTTGAGATACCAATAGGTTCAGGGAGAACCCATAAATAATGAAGTTATTGGCAGGGACTAATAGGTTCTTAGTGATCCCATGAAAACTATAAGACCGGACAGATAGTCCATAAGCTTCAAACGGGTTATTAGTCAGCCCATGAAAATTAATAGGTTAATAGTAACCTAAGAAACTATACCGAGACAGATAGTAAAATGAATAAGGATGGGGAATCTAGAATAATTTTCTTGTTTGCATATTATCATAAAGTTTACAATTTCTATGTTTTAACCATTGCAGATTCAGGAGCATAGTATATGGTTATTATAAATTTTTCGATAAGATACTAGTGAGGGGAAAACCCATTCCGCTAAGCAGCGTGGTCTCACTAAATATCTGAAGGGTTTGAGATGATAGGTTATTTCATACCTGGATTTATACCTGACTTGAAGTTTATGTTTTCCCCTTAAACTCTCGAGTGCTCAATTAACTTTGAGTATTTTAAGAGTTGAGGTTTTCAGGTATCTCTTTAGACGAATAAGCTTCCAGAGACGTGTAGGTGGGAAGATAGTTATTAGAAGTTCTTTTCTTTTTTATTCTGCTTTGTTTTGTTGTAAAGGAAAAGTTGTTTAATTATCTATGTTAAACTTTGATCATCCAAAAGGGAATCTTCATATGTCGCTCTTGGTGTATGTTGTAATAATTATAATTTCTCTAAATGTGGTTCTTGAATGCGAGATTATGTAATGAATTTAAAATATGCTTTAGAATGGAATGAGAAATTTGTTTAATGGTTTTAAATTTTTTTCCGTATCTATGTGTTTCTGTTATAACGATGCATATAACATTACCATATTTGATCGTCGAAGAATTATAACTATGGATGACTGCAGCATCCATAGCCGTTAATTTTAAGCCTCCAAGTTAGGGATATTACAAGTTGGTATTAGAGCACAGGTTTATGAAAACTTCAAAAGAATTTAAACCTAAAAGATTTTACAAAACATAATCTAATAAGTTAGAAAATAAGATTGGGGTTTGAGTTAATGCAATAGTAACATACTTGTATTTGACACACGCACATACACTATATATATAAGTATGTGTTCCCCTTTCTCTTAGACCATTCTTCTATATCTTACTAAGGCTCGTATGCAGATATACGAGAAAGGAAGATATGGAGGCAAGAAGCAGAAGAGGAAATCTCAATGGAGGAAGCGCCACAACAAACGGAAATGCTCGACCCACCAAGAGGAACCTAGATCGATAGGCAAATGCTTATCAAATGTAGATGCCAATGTGGGTAATGGAAATCCTCCAATGGATATGGGGATGATGTATCAGTTCTTCGTCAATCTAATGCAAGTAGAAGCAGCGATTGGAGTACCTAGGAACGTTGGAGGAGAAAATCCCATGGCTCCAATTGGGAATAACTATGCTAAGTTGAGTAGAGATTACACCAGTCTTGGTGGAAAGCAGTTTGTGGGAATGAAGGATGTCATAGAAGTTAAGAATTGGTTATTGAATTGTGAGACAATCTTCGCTGACTTGGGATTGAATGATGAGCACAAGAGTTGACTAGCCTCTAGGTAGTAGCGGGGGGCAACGCTTCATTGGTGGAATAGTGTTACTGTTGGAGTTCCTGAGGAAGAGTTGACATGGTAGAATTTCGAAGGGGATTTGAGCACAGATTTTTGTCTGAAGTTGCTAAGTCGGCATTGCTAAGAAAGCTCATGGATTTTGTGCAGGGAGAGATGTCAATACTTGAGTATGCTACTAAATTTGATGAGCTGTCTAGATATTGGAATGTTATCATTGTCACCATCGTCAAGAGGAATGAGAAGTTTATTCGGGGACTGAGGCCTTAGATTGCTAGGGCGACCCTGCCACATCTCCGTGATCCTTGTGATATTGTGGAGAGGGAAATCTGACATGAGGAAATGCTTGCTATGTATGGGAAGGAAATTCCCGTTGAAACCCAAGGTTCTCGGGGAAATAAATGGAAGTTATTTAAGAAGAAGGGAACCTAGAAGGGAGAGGCTGCCAAGAAGGCAAAGGCTGATCTGGTCTGTTTCAAGCGTGATAAGAAGGTTCACTGTGCTCATGAATGCCGAATAGGCAAAGGGAAGAAGGCTGTAGAAAAGAAGTGCATGAAATGCTTTAATTGTGACCAAGTTGGGCATTATAAGAATCAGTATCCAAAACCAGTCATGGCGGACAAGGAAAAGGTCTTTGCTGTTAGAACATCATCTGCTAGGCCAACTACTACTGCGAAAGGAAAGACTGTGATAAAAGGTATGCTTTTGATTTAGAGTATACCAATTATGATACTATTTGATACCTGTGTATCACATTCACTTATATCTTAGAATTTAGTTGGTAGGTTATGTTAACAATTCACATACCTTTTAATTTCCTTAAGGATTGTGAATCTGGTAGGAGGGTATGCAACTCTAGGGATGAGATGTGACCAGTTAGAACTTTATTTGTTAGGTCATAAGTTTACATGCAGTCTGTATGTTTTTTATTTCGTAGACTTCGGGATCATTTTGGGTATGCACACGGTCCCTTCAATTTAGTCGAGCTCGAATATTCGATATGTGATTTTGCCCATTTACGATTTTGACTATGCTCGACTTGTCTGATTCGAGTTTTGGATACTTTTTGTGATTTGTTCTAAGTATGCTCTCTAATTTTATGTCAAATCGAACAGTAGTTTTCCGATGATGAAATTGGGTTAAATAGGGATATAAAACCTATATTTTCGTTCGTATATTTTGGTTTGAATCTTCAAGTTTCTGTGCTCGGCGTTGTTTTGTGCTTAAACGATGGTGATGATTTCTAACTTGTTCTTAGTTGATATATTCGAATTTGTTTGAGTCAGTTCCGCTCTTTACTGCTAGTGACTTGTTCAATTCGTTTATCTTGCATTTGAATTTTTTTATCGTTCTTTTCTTCTAGTGTTCATTTGTTTCCATTCTTTGCTGCCTTAACCTTTTCATTGTGAAATCCTTTGTGACAATATTCAACCTACTGCTGATAATTTTTTGAATTTTCATGATCCACGGCTTCACTGTCATTTCGTTGTCCAATATGCTATTTGACTTTGAAATGCAACTTTTTTGCTGTAAACGTGTAAACTGCTTTTGTTCGAACTACTACTGATAGTTTCTTTGATCATGTCATGTTCACTTGTATGCGTGTCACCATGTATATACGTACATACATATGTATGTGTGTGTTTATGTGTTTTGATGCCTATGCTCTCTCCACTTTGCTAGTTGCTTCGAGTTCCATTTGTATTCTCTGTTGCATATCTGACTGGTTCCTCATGTTGTACATGTCGAAACTATAATTTGCATATGAACTTGTAGTCTTGGTCTGGTTGCACTTTGGTGTGTTTTCTGGTACTCTTTGGTATTTGGTTGCATTATGAGCTTAATGCACTTTGAAGTCTGCACTTTGAAGTTATTCATGCCTCTATTTCTGTGTATATTGCATTTGCTATGTCTGGGTTCATTAATATAGTCTAGTTGCATTCATGTTGACTTGTACTTGTGTAGTTCCTGCTTTTTGGTTTCATGAGCATGTTCTGACTAGTGTCTAGTCTGGTTTGTTGTGTGTTCATGCATTGATTTAAACTGTCAGTTGCTTCGAGTTAAATTGCCAGTTGCTTCGAGTCAGTTCATGCCTGAGTTGCCTTCATGCCTTCATTCTTCTTGCTTTCTGATTTTGTATTCTCTGTCTATATGCATTGAACTAGTACATGTATGGTTCCTTTGTGCCAATTTTATTGTAGTTGATTCTTGGTTTCATCTGAGTCTTCATGTGTAGTTCTCTTGACTGACCATTGGTTTCGTTTAAGCTGCATGCTCCAATGTGTACTTGTGTACACCCCTTGTGTTTACCAATGCTTATGCATTTGAGTGGTACCTTTTTGTATGCACATCCATGTTCTCGTTGACTGACCATTGAACTTGTTTTCATTTGTGTCTGGTTCGCTTTATTTCTGAACTGATACATGTGTTTGTGTATGTATATGTTAGCACCAAAATTGGTCACTAACACCCTTGAATAGAGTTGTGTAGAGAGAATAATGAAGAAAGTAAATTAAAACAGAGAAATAATGCAATTGATTGAAAAAAGAAAAACTAGAAAAGGAAATACCAGATTTATAGTGGTTCGGCGTAATTGCCTATGTCCACTTTGAATATGATCATTATTACTTTTGCAATTATTTAAGTGCAGCTACAATCCGTAAACAAACAAATTGAATGCATGTTTGAACAGCAAAGAAGCGAGTACCATAAACTGGCAGAGTATCCCTGAAATTCCTTAAAAAAGGTCCCTTCAACTGTACCTCCGCCCCTCTATTTATAGACGTTGGTTGGTTGGTTCTCCAATGTAGGCCCATGATCGAGACACTCCGGCCCATTACTGACAACTCTTGTAGACCAAACCGAGCATACCAGTCTTCAATGCCGAACGGTGATCGCCGACCCACTTTGGCCGAGTTCGGGTCTTCTTGTAAGTGACTTGAAGTAAGTGGTGGGTTGAGCCGCAGTGAAAGGATGCCGACCGCATCTCCCTGATTTAATAACTGTGGCCGAACCACCTCTTCTTCATTCACCTTGACCGTACCGCTAAGGCCGAGCCAACATGGCTGATCCACTTCCACTTCCTCCACTCCGACTGGCCCATCTTGGTTTTCGAGCGACGCATGCCCTAATACTTTCGAAGCCGGACCACAATCAACCGAACCACTAGGGCCAACGTCATCTACACCAAGCCACTGGGACCAACTCCTTCTTGATTGAACCGCTCTGTCCTATCTAACTTGGCTAATCCCCTATGCCTACGCTCCGACGCCGACCCACCTTGGCCGATCCATACAGATACACCGACCCATGCATATAGGCCGATGCAAACTTGATTTACATCAATCTCTTATACTTCCAATCCTTTCTTACCTTGAGTCCCACCTAGGTTAAACCATAGGCTCTGCAACTATCGCCATATAGCCAGGCCAAAGCTCCAAGTAACATTTGCCCCCCAAAGTGCGTCGTGTGAATCAACACGAGGTGCTTTGAATCAGCCATGGTTCTTGCTTTCAAAAGCTATTTCATTCAGAATGATAATCAGCAGTCGTTAAGATACCGTTCTTAACTTTTCAAAAGTTGAATGTGTACGATCTCTTGAAGGCCGAATCATATTGGGTTTCTCAAACCCACTCTTCTCCACCTATCGTTGAAATTCGTCTTTCATTGCACTATCATCTTCGACTATCATTACATGCATATATATACACACACACATTTTATATTAATATCATTTTCATTTATTTTTATTTATTTATTTATTTATATTTATTTTTTTAAAACAAAGGGTGAATTAGCATATACAAACCGACCCACATATTCGGCTTACTTGCCGAACCACAGATCGGTCTGCTCACTTACCGACCTACCAAAGCACAACGATGGTTCTCTAGGAGAATACCAGTTCAACGTCCCGTCTTCCAAATAAAAATCCACTCCTTCGTACCTTTCCTCCCACTTTTCACTTCATATCTCATTTCTCCTAGTACTGTTCCAAACTCTATCTCCTTCACTCCACCGAACTACCTCATCCCTTCGTCCTAACATTCTCCAGACGCGATTCCACCACACCTCGCGATTCCAAACTTCGAGAATCACTTGCCCCTACTCTAAATTAACACACATATAGGTCTGATTTCATATATTATTATGAACTCCTAGGCCATTCCCATTTTAACAACTAGGTTTGAACCTTAGGCGCATACATCCATGCATAATAAAAAGGGAAGAGGAGAAAAACGTTGCAAGGCATGAGTGATAGGAGTGGACAATGAAGTGTTTTCGAAATGAGTTTACACTAGATTGAGAGGAATTAGCATAAGCGTTGATAGGAAGAAGTGAGTCATATTTGGTGAGAGAGATGAGTTCTGTACTTTGCATAGGAGTGGTATAGTAGATCATCCAAGGAGATTTGGGTTAGTAGGATTTCATTGATATAACGGGTCGGTAGGAGTCTAGGAGAAGAGTAGGTCGGCATAGATTGGGTGAGGCTGGTTCGGTTAAAATTGATTGAGTGGTTCGTGTTGGGGATGCGGATTAAGGATCTTAAGGCAGAAATAACACTAGAGGGGGGGTGAATAGTGTTTTAAAGAATATATGAAGTATATGACTAAATTAAAACTTTCAACACAAATCTAAACATAATTCTAACACATAATGATCACAGAACATATAACAAAGGCAAACAGTAAAGTAAAGCAAGTAAAAGAAAAGAACACACCGGATTTTATACTGGTTCGGAATCCTCCTACATCCAGTCCTACACCAAGGCAATATCCTTGTACAGATTTTTATAAGCCAATATCCAAATTACAACCCTCAATTTCTAAGGCCTTGAGGAACCCTCATATCTCCAAGTCTGGGGTAAACTCTCTTGATTTACGGGACACAAGATCACCCTAATACTTCTTAATAACAATCCTTTTGAATGATAGACTCTATGGACTTTTTGAATACAAATTAATCCTATAACTCTGAATAGCACTTTGATCTTTAGTAGAATGATGGAGAATCAAATAGAGAGAGTATCTAAATGATTTCCTATTGAGAATTTGGCAGAATGATGGCACGATCTTGAAAATATGTAGTTTTATGGATATGGAATGGTGGAGAAGAAAGAGTGAAGAAAATAAGAAATTAGTTGTTCAAAAAATTCGTTTTGGAAGCCTTTATATAGATGCACAACAGTCATAACCATTGGCGAAAGGTTTTTGAACGAATGGACACTTCTTTTGAAATTTGAATTTTTGAATCCAACTGTCACCATGTCGACATGGGGTATCCCCTTATGTCGACATCCCTCAGTTCAAAATTGTAGAGATGTTGTTTTGTAAAAGCATTTGAATTTAAAACAAATTGAAACTTCTCTGAAGCAAAATAAAGTGTTTAAATAATATTTTGAGATAGAGAATGAATATAAAACATTATTTTAAATATATATATATACAATTGATATAGACCGTCTATTATATAAGTAATATTTAAAATCAGAATAAGTTTTGATGTTTTAAAAATAGAAGTTTTTAAAATCAGAATAGAGGAATATTTCAAGGCTAAAACAATGTTTGAAAATATTTTTGAAAACATGATTTTGAAGGCTAAAACATTTTGAAAACAGATTTTAAAACATTTTGAAAAATCTATTCAAGCTGAAATTGCAAGAACCTTCCTACAGAGCTCCTCCATAGGACTAGAGAACTTGTACAAAGTAGTTTAAATGATTTTGATTTTCGTGGGTTTGTAAGCCACTTGTCGTAGGTTTGTAAGCTACTTGTCGTGGGTTTGTAAGCCACTGGTTTTGATAGAAATTGGGTTCCATCCCAAAAGAAAATTGGAAGAAAGATGAGAGTGCTATTATGAAGTTTTAACAAAATACTAGACACTTATCTTGAGATCTTGAAATCTTGATTCTCTAGAGTCTTGAATCTTGAATCTTGAATCTTCATCTTGATGCTTGAGTCTTTATACTGATCAGTCTTCGATAATACCTGCATATACTTCCTATATACATATACATATACATACATACATATATATATATATATATATATATATCTATATGGAAATGTTAGTATATATTTTATAAAGTAAAGTATAATTACTATATAAGGTTGTTGTCATCAAAACATCATCAACTCAGTTCCTAACAGTTCGGTACCTCATAGTTGGGTGGATCGGTAGGCCTTGTTCTAGGTAGGAATTCGGTAGTTTGTAGGAGAGTGGATCGGTGAGCAGAGAGAGGAAAAAAGCGAGTAAAGCGGGATAGGTTTAAGGGTTGGCATCGAGCGAGGCAGTATGGCTCGGCATACATGCACTTGAATAGACAAACGGTCCTTGGTTCAAAGATAGGCATTGACAAACAAACTTACCTCGCCTCGACTCATAGAACATAATATCACTGCTTATTTCCATACCTAATCCTATACCAATAAATCCATAATACGAACCTAAGTTCAAGGACACATGGAACTGATTAGGACTAATAAATTCACAATTTGAACCATTATAAATATGGACTTAAAGCTTTTTAAAGATGACAACTTAAAGCTCGTCGCGCTACACTTTACTTTTCGAAACTCTAATTTATTTGTACTCTTTACTTGAACCATCGCACTAGCTCACACACCACGCGGGGGAATATTTTTGTTGTTATATCTAATATCTATTATCTTTCAAGTATGGTTTAAACAGGCATCTATTCATATTCGTCATTATTTAGAGATGTCCAAAAAATCAAGCTCTACTACAGTTTTTTATAAGCATAAGCCAAATTCTCGGTAGGAGGTAGTAGGAACTTCGAATCCACCGATAACCTCTTTATATGGTATTCCGGATCCATCTACTATAGTTAAAGGGTCGGCTCCTAATGCTGTAGATGGAGTCGTTGTTCTAGATAATCCCATTGAGTTACAAGCCTTAAAAAATAGGTGAAACCGCTCTTCGTTAGTTGTGCTCAATCCATGGAATCCCCTTCGACGACATTTTAGTTCCGTCAGGACAAGATCTGCCTCACCTGCCCCCAGCCGGGTATACAGCATGCAACAAATTTATGTGCTGGGTCGGAAGCGTGCCACCTTTCAATTCATTTCTCCGTGAAGTGTTGCATCATATCTGGATTGCTCCGGTATGGCTACACCCTAATAGTCATGTGTTTTTTCATGGCACTGTATCCTCTTTATGAGCACCTTATTCAAAATCCCTACTCCCGAGGATATCCATTATATCTACCGCTTCAAAAGATGGTCTGACAGTCCATCCTTCATATTTATCTAGCCATATTCCAAATGACAAATCCTGACCGGGGCATGGAGTAAATTTTCCCAGTATAAGCAATAATGGGTTTACGTGCGCTGCCCCCTGGTTTGGCGAGAAGATGGCTGGAAGGGAGTAAGTTTCATTCCTAGATTAATATTTTTCTAAGGCTCAAAGTTCATCCTTTCTGAACTTCCTTCGACTCTTACAGGTATCTGCCACGACCTGAAGGCGCTAGGTATTCTGAGACCGTCAAGGCTTTTCGAGCTATTCCCGTGAGAGACCAGGACATTAAATATGTTATTTCCAATGAATTGCTTTCGAAGTTTGGATTACTGGATGAGGGCCGTCGAACTAGCCTCCCAACTGGGGTAACTACAGCTGGATCCGCTGTGGAAAAAGGCAAAGAGCAGGCCAGACCTTCGGTGCCCCTGTAAGAGGTTCCCCTTGATACAACCGAGGAAGGTGAAATCAAAGAAACCAAGGTGCCAAAAGTGACTGACAAGAATATAAGTTCCGACTAAACGCCAATAGCTGATGTACCTGGCATCGACGAACCATCTCCACCTTCATAGAGGAAAAAGTGCCTGGCGTACAAGTAGAAAAAGAAAACAGTGGGCAGAACCTCAAAGGTTACAATAGCTTCAGTTGAGAAAAAAGTCGTCTTATAAAAATTTAGAGGGTTCATTAAAGGGTCTATCTAACCTGACCATCCTTGATGGCTCACTAAATTATGACTTCAATACCCTGAGGATATGGGACTTAACTCGCACGTGAGAAGCGATGAAGGTGCTCAGGGTCGTCATCAAGGAGAGAAATCTCCAGTAAGTAAAGTGAAAAACACTGGTCTGTCGGGGGGAAGCACTAAAACACACATAAACACTTATACTCTACCTACACTTAAATTTTAATCATCATATGATTCTAACTAACTCGTCCTCACTTGGTTTTCTGTGCAGGTGATATAGGGCGTACACATGGCATTGATCGCCTTCGCAGATCCTCTATTTTCTACCATTCCGATCGGGATTCAGGATTGGGCAGACGACGAGACAGGGATGATAACAGCGATAAGAATTATCATCCCAGAGAATCATCGTCTTCCAGAAGAAATTATAGCCATTCCTTATATCCAAACGATTGTCCCCCTCAGTCAGAGCACGGTAGGGAGAAATCTGCTCAGAAGGGATCTCAGTTCGAAGCACCCGAGACCAACATTCTGGCTCGTCGAGCACCAAGCAATCCCGTGTGCCCCATCATAAATCCATAACTCCAACTAGGCAGACTCCTCCAGCCTTGTACATGACCCATCGACGACAAACAAATTAGCTGAGCTTAAGGACACATTCTCAAAGATATGCTTCGATGGATTGAAATTTCTCCCTGCGATTCATCCTATTCCCGGACATGTCAAACAAAGCGCCATCGCCTACAACAACACGTTTATGTCTAACATGATGCATTTGTACACTTGGCGAAGAAAGTTTCATAGGTTTCCATGGAACGTCAACACGAAATTGATCGCTTGAAACTTGAAGCCATTCACAACAAAGATATCATTAAAGCCCAGGATGAAGAGCTATCCTCGTACAAATCTCAACTTGAGGCCGCCTATAAAAATGCCAAGGAAACAGCTGAGGCAGTTAGTCACTTGGAGGCCGCTCACAAGAAAGAAATCGATAAGGCAGTCCAATGCAGTGGTGCTTTAGCTTTAGAGAAAGACTCTATCCAAAAAGAAAAGGATATTCTCGCTTGACGAGTTAATGAACTGGAGGAGCTGCTTGCCAAAGAGAAAAATTGAAAACCGCTGCGTAGGAAGAGTCGCAACGATATTGCGATGAAATCATCACAACACGACTCCTAAAGACAAAGCTTGACGAGGAACTTTCTCAGGTTGAAGCACTAAAGGAAGCAGCTCGCAAGGAGGGTAAGAAAATGGCGCTCATAGAAGTCGACTCTCGTCTCGAGGCTGCTACTGAGGCCGGAGTAGGGGAAGTTAAATGCTTATTTGATCCGCTCATTGCCGAGTATAATGCACAAGTTCTCATGCACCGCGACCTATCTTTTCCAGGCAAGGGTTACCTCGAATCATTGGCCGAAGCGTTGGATACTATGATAAAAATTAGAAAAGTTGAGATGGGCATCGAAGAAGTCGATGAGTGAGCTCTCATGAGGGAAGTGCTTCGAGGAAACGAGCCTTCAGACTTATCTGCAGCAAAAGCCCTCTTCGATAGAGACTCCTCGTTATCAAAGGGTAAGGACGATATTTTTGGTCCATCCAGCTTCCAATTCCTCCACCCACTCAACCGGGCGATAGCTCGTTACTCGATCCTACCGGTTAGCATGTTGGTTATGACACATAGAAGCCTGGGCTCAGTGTTCACATTATATCCCCTATTCTTGAGGATGAGACTCCCAAGACAACTGAGAGTCAACTAAAAGCCGGTATGTGCTTTTCCTTTTAGAGTTCAAGAAACCATCACTTTTTGCCAGTAATAGATGTATTCAAACATTTGTCTTTTATGACTTGATTTAGGCCATTCTAATCCTAAACCAACACCAAGGAGTAATGTCGCCATGGAGAGGGAAGAGAAAGTGGTTGAGGCACCCCACACTTGGGATACCCCTGGGCCCGATGCTCAAGTGATTAGAGAGCTAGATGAGGATAAACTTGAAAATCCCTCGCCTGTAGATGAACACGACGAGGTCGAAATCACAGGCGCCTCTGAGCATATTTCAAACCTTAGCATGGAGGAGCAAACCATGGAAGAGGAGAAAAAGAAAGCCGAAGTTAAGATTGAACCTTAGGTGGTGGAACTTGATGATCCTCTAAATAGACCCTTGAAGATAATTCTCCCTATGGGGACCATACCTTTGGAGGTTCCTCTTCCTCCCCCGAATACCACCTTATTGGGAAGAAAGGGGTCCAGGAGAAAACTTTCGATTGAGAAGCCCTCATAGAAGCCGAAGAAGGAGAAGAAGTCAAAGAAGTAGCTATCATCTTGCCATACCTCGTTTAGTCTGAATAAACCTAAGTCATGTAGTTGTTTCTTTTTCTTATTTATAGTAGTTGTGGATAGACTTTGGCTTTAGACTTTAGAGAAGTTGTAAAGGGACTTGGTTTTCGATTAGTAAATAAAATTTTGTTTCTTTTGTGTTTATAGACTCTCATCGTTTAGCTTATCACCTAACTTGTAGTTGAAATTCAAAGTCTTATAGGTTACGTAAGTTCCAGTCTACTTCCACATGACTTAGAGATTTTGAATTGTTTATACTTTAGTCCACGCTTCGGGGATTTAGAGATTTTTGGAATCATTTATACTCTAGTCTGCCCTTCGGGGATTCAGGGTACTCTAGTCCACACTCAGGGGACTTAGAGATTCTTTGAGTCGTTTATACTCTTGTCCACACTCCGGGGACTCAGAGTACTCTAGTCCGCGCTCTGGGGACTTAAAGATTTTTAAATCATTTATGCTCTAGTCCGCCCTCCAAGGACTCAGAGTACTCTAGTCCATGCTCCGGGGACATAGGGATTTTAGAATCATTTATACTCTAGTCCGAACGCCAGGGACTCAGAGTACTCTAGTCCGCGCTCCTGGGATTTAGAGATTTTTTGAGTCATTTATACTCAAGTCCGAAATTCGAAGACTCGGAGTACTCTAATCCGTACTATAAGGACTTAGAGATTTTTGAATTATTTATACTCCAGTCTGCACTCCGGGGACTCAGAGTACCTAATCCACGCTCCGGAGACTTAGAGATTTTCGAATCGTTTATACTCTAGTCCGCACGCAAGGGACTCAGAGTACTCTAGTCCGTGCTCCGGGGACTTAGAAATTTTTTGAGTCGTTTATACTCTAGTCCGCACTCTGGGGACTCAGAGTACTTTAGTCCGTGCTCCGGGGAGTTAGAGATTTTCGAATTTTTTATACTGTAGTCCGCACTCTGGGGACACAGAGTACTCTTGTCCGCGCTCTGGAGACATAGAGATTTTCGAATCGTTTGTATTCCAGTCCGCACGCTGGGGAATCAGTGTACTCTAGTCCGCGCTCTGGGGACTTAGAGATTTTAGAATCGTTTATACTCCAGTCCGCAAGCCGGGGACTTAGAGTACTCTAATCCGCGCTTCGGGCACTTAGAGATTTTCGAATTGTTTACTGATCGACTTTTATTTTTATTTATGCGTTCATACGCTAGATAGATCAATGCAATTTACATTTGCCATGGAATTGTAACACACGGAACACCATTAGTTCATAGAAAAACAGCTTCAAGCCTTTATTAATTATAAAAATAGGACAAACTGATTTGTCTTATTGCATGCCGGAAACAAAGGACAACAAAGGAAACACATACTGGAATAAACTGTTACTAAAATGTGAAAGAAATAGACTAAGTGTAATGACGACGCAAATGCTCGCTATTCCATGCTTGGGGGAGCGCCACACCATTAATGGTCCCTAGCTTGAAGGTTCCTTCTCCAAGCTTCCATTCGATGACGTATAGACCCTCCCATGTGGGGTTCATACGTGACGGGACTGGAAAAACTTGCTTCAAAACAAGGCCATCCACATCAAAGGTTCTCGTTCAAACTTTTCATTATAATATCGAGCAACACGGTGCCGATATGCAGCCGTCCTCAAATCAGCTTCTTCATGTTTTTCAACAACAAAGTCTAACTATTCCAATAAGAGATCCCAATTTGTCCTAGGATCATAATGAGTCACCCGGTGAGAGGAAACTTCAAGTTCTATGGGTATAACAGCTTTAGTGCCATATGCCAAGGTGAATGGAGTGTGGCCAGTCGTGGACTTGTGGGTGGTTCTGTATGTCCAAAGTGTTGTCAGAAGCTCATCCATCGACTTGCCTCTAGGCTTCTCCAAATGTTTTTTTCAATATAGACTTGATTATTTTATTTACGGTTTCAACTTATCCATTGGCTTTAAGGTGAGCGACTACCGCAAACCTTTTCTCAATTCAATATTTTTGACAGAATTCTTTGAACTCCCTACTCTCAATTGAGTTTTGTTGTCTGTAATGACATTTCGTGGGAGGCCAAAACGACATATAATGTTTCACATAACGGAATTAAGGACCTTTTTGGTGGTGACCGTAGCCAAGGGCTTCGCTTCTGCCCATTTGGTGAAATAATCGACCGCGACAATTGCATATTTCATACCACCTTTGGAGATCAGCAAGGAGCTGATTATATAGATCCCCATGTTTCAAATGGTCATGGACTAACCATATGCATGAGTTCCGTCGGAGGAGCTCTCAGTATCTTCGCCTACTATTGACATTTGTCGCATTTCCCCACATAGTCTACGGCATCTCGATTCATGATCAGCCAATAGCATCCATAGCGGAGGATCTTTTTGGCTAACGTATGCCCCCCAATATGGTCGCTATATTTTCCCTCATGAACTTCTTTTAAGACCCGCTTTATCTCGTCATGGGCAATGCATCGAAGTAAGGGAACTGAGAATCCTTATTGATACATTATTCCATCCTGCATTATATACTGCGAGGCCTTGCGAACGACTTATTGTCTCTCATTCTTTCTCTCAGGCGAAGTTCCAAGTTGAAGGTTTTCTTTGAATGGGGTCATCCACGACTCCCTTTCGGTTTCTGCCCCTAACGCAAAATCCACTTCCATTTCGTTTATACTCGGGGCATGTAAGGTTTCGATGGGAACCATACCCATCTGTTGTGCATCACCGGTACTTGCGAATCACGCCAATGAGTCAGCTTTCCTATTTTGTTCACACAGGATATGCGAAATATCATAATATTCAAGGTCTGCCAACAGTTCTTGAACCCAAGCAAGGTATGAGGCAAGTCTTTGCCCCTTTGCCTGATAGCCCCCCTGTACTTGGTACACCACCAATTGTGAGTCATAAAAGATTTCGACATATTTTACTCCATTTCCTTAGTAAGTTTCAAACCAGCAATCAATGCTTCATATTCGGCTTTGTTATTCGTAGTTGGGAAACCGAGTTTCAAGGCATAACAATTTTATTATTTTTGGGGAGATACAAGAATAATACCAATCCTAGAACAATGGTCGTTGTATGCCCCATCAGTGTATAGCTTCCATCGAACGACGAGTACTACATCACCACTACTTGGCTCGTTTAATATAGTGAATTCTGCAATGAAGTCTGCTAGCGCTTTCCCTTGGGTAGCCCTCCATGGCAGGTAAGTGATATCGGACTGACTCAGCTCAATGTTCCATTTCAGTAGCCTTTCAGAGGTTTTTGGTTGTTGGAGCACCTGCCACAGAGGTTGATCGGTATAAACACTGACCGGGTGTGCCTGAAAATATGGACGGAGATTGCGTGATGCGATCACCAAGTAGTAGGCTAGCTTCTCAATCTTAGGGTAATTTCTCTCTACCCCCATTAAATGCTTACTAACATAATACGCTAGCTTTTGGATTTGATCCTCTTCACAAATCAAAGCCATACTGATGGCGTGTTGAGATACGGTGAAGTAAACATATAACTCCTCATGGTCAACAGGTTTTGATAGAACCGGGGGCCTCTCCAAGTGTCTTACCAGAGCTTGGAATGCATCCTCACAGTCCAGTGTCCATTCAATATTTCTCTTCTCTTTCCTTATTCGAAGAAAGGAATAAACTTATCGGTCGTTCTGGATATGAATCGACTCAAGGCGGCAACTTTTGATTCAGGCTTTGTACTTGCTTTATAGTTTAGGGCGCTTGTATGTCTCGAATAGCCTGAATCTTTTCTGGGTTGGCTTTGATTCCCCACGCATTGACAATAAATCCCAAAAACTTTTTCGATGCAACACCAAAGGAACATTTTAGTGTATTGATTTTCATTATATGGTACTTGAGTATATCAAACATCTCCGTTAAGTCTCGAATGTGGTCATTTGACTGTCGTGACTTCCGAGCATGTCATCCACGTAGACTTCCATCGTTCTACCAATCTGGTCTTCAAACATCCGATTCACCAAACGCTGATAAGTTGCTCCTGTGTTCTTTAATCCAAACAGCATCACTACATAAAAGTACGGTCCAACGTCCATGACAAAATAAGTATATTCCTAATCTAGAATGTGCATGGGATCTGATTATATCCTAAACACGCATCCATAAATGACAATAATTTATGTCCTTCTGTCGAGTCGGCCAACTGATCAATTCTGGGCAAAGGGAAACCATCCTTAGGGCATGCCTTGTTCAGGTCTGAGTAATCAACATAGGTCCTCCACTTCCCTTTTTCCTTTCTCACCATTTTGTAGTTAGATACCCATTCAGGATAGAGGGGGCCGCGGACGAACCCGTTAGCCTTGAGTTTATCCACCTCCTCTTTAAGAGCAGCGGACCTCTCCGGGTCTATGCCTCTCCTTTTTTGCTTCACTAGCACATACTTCGGGTCAATGTTCAACATACGACTTGCGATGGCGGGAGAAATCCCACACATATCGAAATGAGTCCAAGCGAAAACATCTAGATTTTCTTGGAGGAAATCGGTAAGATCCTCAATCATCGAGGGGTTGAGTTGTGATCCAATCTTAAGCACCCTTGTTGGGTCATCATGGCTGATTAGAATGTCAATCGTCAGTTCAACTGGTGTTGCTTTAGCATCCTTGGGTTCTTCATTATCGTCTTTCGTATCTATGTCTCTATAGATCCGACCCTGTTGCTCGAGCCAAGGCTCGGGCATTACTTGTCAATTTTTAGCAGCATGAATGTGTACAGAGTTTTCCACACTCTTTCCTTTCTCTCTTCGCTGGGCCTCTCTCAGCTCAGCCCATAACATGCACAATCAGTCCCTTAATCGCCATGCACCACACCAACTCCTCTGTCCATCGGAAATTTCAAGGTTAAACACCATAGGGCCAAAGATGCTCTAAACTCCGCCAGGGCCGATCGGCCCAGAAGCATATTATACGTGGAATCAACATCCAAAACAATGAACGATAGGATCCATACCCTCCTACGTTCACCTTCTCCTAACTCAACGGGCAATTCAACAAAACCTATCACATCAGTGGCTGTACCATTAAAGCCGTGAATGCAGGCTTTAGATGTTTTTAGATCTTTCACCTCCATCTTCATTTTGTCATATGCCTTTTTGAAGATAATATTAAAAGAACTCCCACAATCAATCAGTATCCTTCTCATGAACATCGGCCCAATTGCAGCTGAGATAACCATCGGGTCGATGGTAGGTGCCTCCACCTTGTTGGGATCCCTACTCCTAAATACTATATCATTCGTCATCATTCGCTGCTGTTTCGTTGGGGTCCCATCTTTTGTGTTCGAGCAGCATTTGAAATCTGCATGCTTTAGGGAACTCGTATAGCATTCCATTTCTTGCCAACTCCTGTCTGTTGGGTGAGGTCCACCGACTATCGTATTTATAACCAGTCTACCTACAGTCTGTATGTGTTCCTCAGGTTGGTGTAGGGCATGCCCGCGATTGGGGTCGGATGTCCCCTATCCGCCTTCCTGTGGATTCTTAACAAACTGCTATAACTTCTTCTATCAAATCAGCTTTTCTATAACATCGTTGAGGTGTCTACATTCCTCGATATTATGCACATGGGTCTCGTTAAACCGACAGTACTTTCCAGTCCGTTTTTGTTCCTTAATGGTTTCCTTTGGGCGTGGCTTTAGTTATTTGAATGTATTACAAGTTGATAGATAAATATTCTCCAGAAATGTGTTCAGAGGAGTGTATTCGCCATAGGTTGGATTTCTTGGTTTTCACTTTCATGCTTCCCTCTTTGTTTTGGAATTTCCTCCTTTGGATCCTTTAGAATGCTCCAGCTTATTTTGAACATTAACCTGGACCTTACCAGAGTTGTCGCCGGATTGCTTTACCGCAATGTTGCTTTGCACTGCTTCCTTGCTGGGCCTTGGCGCACTACTTCGTCTCGTCCACCTGGCCTCTTCTCTTCTCATGAATTGGTTAGCCTTTGAATAAAAACAATCCAGGGTAGTCGGAGGTTTTCTGCTAGCCAATCACCAAACTCTGAGTCTGGATTTACTCCTCGCATCACGGCCATAAGAATAGCATGATCATTCGGATTGCTAACTTCGAAAGCAGCAATGTGAAATCTTTGCAAATAATCTTTTAACGACTCCCCGGAGCTTCGATCACACTGGATAAAGACATTACATCCTTTGGGCGAGTGGCATGGATCCTAAACTGCTCCACAAATTTCACCGCTAACTCATCAAGCCTGAAGATCGATTGCGGGGTAAGTCTGATGAACCATATGGTAGCGATCCCGGACAAGGTTATTGGGAAGCATCTGCATTTGGTTGCATCATTCGCCCATGTCGAGTCCATCATCCACTCATATCTCATTATATACTATCGGGGATCAGTCTTCCTTTCATAAGTTGAAATGGTAGGCATACTAAACCGTCGAGGGTACCCTACCTGTAGGATAGCATCCGTGAATGGAGTATGGCTCCTAGGTACGCCCTAATCATAGTCGGACAAGCCCTGATTCTCCCTCATCAGTTGCCTGACCGTAGCTGATAAATACAGAGTCTGGATGGGAGGTACAGGCCAAGATCCACCCTGAGTGACCGTTCCAGCTTGTGCCCCCTTGGTAGGCGATCTCCCAAGTGCACGTCTTGAGGACCTGCTTTGCTACGACCTTGGCGAGGTGGTGGACCAGCTTCCACTTGTGCTCCAGATCCCAAGTTTCCCACTCCAGTTTGGGAGCGACTCCCCAAGTGCAGATGAGGAGCCATGGTTCTATGTAGGGAACCTGGGCCATTTCAGTTGGTTTGTTATTGGCGAGTCGTCACCAACTGCACTGTTGCGTCGGTTTATGCCATTTTGATCCTACGGTTTCTACACCTGTGGTGTTCATCCGACGAAGCAGAGCTTTCGGATGATGAGTACGAAACTGGGCTTCCTCTAGCTTTCTGATGCTACTGCTGGGAAATTTGGGTCATCAGGTTGGCATTTGTTTAAATGTGATCGTTAAGCCATCTCCTGCTTTCCACGAGCTCCCTCATCAACTCATTGAAATATGCCCTGTGATGGCTTCTGGCTGGTTTGGGATGGTGGTGGGCTCTGCACTTGCATTAGCTTGTTGATTAATAGATCTCACTTTCTAGACGCTGGCGGTCTCATTAACATCTGCATTGTGAGAGGCGGATCTAGTATGTGGTCTTACCATCTTACAGTTATCTATGAGAACTCTGAGTAGTATCTATGGACTCTTGAACACGAACGTGGATCTCCTATGGGGGATGTCCTCAATCCAGTAGCAACAAAGTAGATCCTAATAGGCTGTGATTGCACGTTCTCAGTGAAAGCACAAAAATGTTAGCACCAAAATTGGTCACTAACGCCCTTGAATAGATTTTTGTAGAGAGAATAATGAAGAAAGTAAATTAAAATAGAGAAATAAAGCGAGAAATAAAGCAATTGAGTGCAAAAGGAACAACAGAAAAGGAACCACCAGATTTATAGTGGTTTGGCATAATTGCCTATGTCCACTTTGAATATGATCTTTATTACTTTTCCAACTACTTGAGTACAGATACAATTCATAAACAAACAACTTAAATGCAAATTTGAACAGCAAAGAAGTGAGTACCGAAAAATGGTAGAGTATCCTTAGAGTTCCTAAAAAAGGTCCCTTCAACTGTACCCATGCCCCTCTATTTATAGACGATGGTTGGCAAGTCTACGTAAGCCCATGACCGAGACACTCCGGCCCATTACTGACAACTACTATAGACCAAACAGAGCATATCGAGTCTCTAATGCCAAACGGTGGTCGCCGACCTACTTTGGCTGAGTTTGGGACTTCTTATGAGTGACTCGAAGTAAGTGGTTGGTTGAGCCGCAGTGAAAGGACGCCGGTCGCATCTCCCAGATTTAACAAATATGGCTGAACCACCTCCTCTTCATTCACCTTGACCGAACCGCTAATGCCGAACCAACATGGCAGATCCACTTCCACTTCATCCATCCTGACCTACCCATCTTGGTTTCCCTTCCTTGACCGAGTGACACATGCCGTAATACTTCCAAAGCCAGACCACAATCAGCCGAACCACCAAGGTCGACCTCATTACACCGAGCCACTGGAACTAGCTCCTTCTTGACCGAACCGCTCTATCCTGTCTAACTTAGGCGATCCTCTATGCCTACGCTCCAACGCTGTCCCACCATGGATGAGCCATACAGTACACCAACCCACGCGTATAGGCCGATCCAAACTTGAGTTACATCGGTCTTTTATATTTCCAATCCTCTCTTAGCTTGAGTCCTGCCTAGGTCAACCATAGGCTCTATGACTATCACCATATAGCTGGGCCAAAGCGTCGGGTAACAGTGTATATTTGCATATATGCATACAAGTGTGTTCGTAGTCTGGTTCAATTTGTTTTGTTATTTTGGTCTGTGTACTTTATGTTGAGTTGCCTTGGTTTGGTTCAACATGCTCTGATCTGGTATGGATCACCACTTTGTCATGTTGTAACTGAACTTGTACTTGACCATCATGTGATGTTTTGTTTTTGTATTTGCACCTGAGTTGAATCCAGCCTAATCTTGGGTTTGACCTTGTGCTCGCCTGATCCTGAAATTTCAACAAGAAAGTGTATATCAGTATGCACGATCTTGTGGCATGTGCAGTGATACACTGTGACTGTCACAAGTAGTTCGTGTCAAATGAATTAAAAAATAAATGATGATGAACAACCCAAATAATTGAGGCAAATAATATTTTCAAAACACACACTTTATTGTGCACTGTAAAATAATTTCTTTTTCAATTTTACTGCGTCCGTGTTTATTTTGCAGATAGTTTAGATGTTGGATACATGATGGAATAGAGTTGAAGATCAAATACGAGTGAGAGTGAATATGTAGTGAGGTGAAAATTGGAAATTGAAAATTATATTGTAATTGAAATTCTATTGTAATTGAAAATGTGTAAATGTAGTGACAACTCAATTTTGTACTATTTGAATTGTACTAAAATAATTATTTGAATATGAATTTGAGTTATTTATTTTTATTCAACAAATATTTATTTAATTATATTATAATAAAATAGTACAACAACAAATACATTTAAACGAAAATATATATGTTTATTATCATCAGACAAAAATCATACAGTAGCATATTCTACATTTTTCACTCTACATGTTCATAATTCATTATTCAAAAATGTAAACCAAAGAGCAAGCCGGCCATAACCTAGGAGAAAAAGGGGAGAAAATCCACTAAAAGCTAAGGAATCAAGCAAGGAGGATAAATCTGAATCAAATCTCAAGTTTCTTATCCTAATCAAGATAAATAATAATCAAAACCATCTCTATTTTTTATTTTAAAGAGCATTTGATTTTGGGTTTTACGTTTAACACCTTAATGATTATTTTAATGAGGAGATGCTTAGGTTTCATGATATGTTTGATTCAATCAAGTATGATTTATGAATGTTTGTCTCGATTTTAAGTCTAAAAATCATGTTGATTGTATTACGAATGCTATGGGGAATCAATATGTTATGTAAAATACTAATTTGGAGATGAGTTTTAATTTTTATAGTTTTCCTAGCTATGGAAAATTTATTATGAATTTTGAAGGAAGAAATAGATAATTGGGTTTAAAAAGTTATTTCGGCGGTTATACCAAAGAGTTTGGGTCTGAAATTTCTATACATTAGATAACATACTAAAAGTGTAATTTGAGAATTTTGGGAATTTTTCCTACGTATTTACTACGGATATTAAATTAATTTAGATGGAGGACTTAAATGTCTTAATTGTTTTGCTTAAGGGAAGGATTTCTTTGCTAACAATTTTAATTAAATCTGAAATGAATTCGGCAGTCTGTTAGGAAAAGATTTTTGTGAAGTTTATGGAAGCCAATTACACTTTTGCAAATAGGAAAGTTAGTTGAAAAGCATATACCAAAAAAGGCAATAAAATATTTTTTCATAAATTCACTGTCTCACCATTTCCAGTAGTAACCTTTCGACCATATACCTCCACCCCCATCTAAATCGAAACCAATACACATGGTATCTTATTTAATACATACTATATTGGAGGAAGGTAGAAGGTATGGAGTCTAAACCATGTTTCCAAAGGTTTTGAGGCTAATTTAAATAGCTTTCGAAGGTCCTTTGTTTTTCTTTTAAAAGTGGTGTCGTTTGCCTTGTTTTTAATGAATGCTTTCGAAGAGGTCTTTTATATAATTTTTGAAGGGGTTGCCCCCTTCTTATTTTGAAAGGGTAGCATTCAAATGAGTTTCCTAAGATTATGTTTTAAAGAAAAGCTTTCGAAAGAGTAGTTTTAAACCACGTCGAAACCTTGCTGCATTCTTCATAATTTTTGAATAGGTTGAAGTTCCAATTTGTTCGAAGGGCAAGTTTGTTTCATAAATTTAATAAGCCGCTTCCCAATGTTTTCGAAAGGGTTCCATTAGCCACTTATACTAAAGGTTTCAAATGCAATGGTTTCAAAAGGGGTTTCAAAGCTATCCTTCCAAATGTTTTACTTAGATGATTAAAGCTTTCGAAAGGATGGCTCTAGAGCTATCGGTTTTCCCCCAATCACTTTTACTTAAAGGTCAATGGTTTCAAAAAGGGCACTATCGTTTATATTCACTTTGACCCAAAAGTTAATTTTAAGGATAAACCCAATGGTATCGAAAGAGATGCTTTCAAAAGGTTTCAAATCTATGCTTCTATGTGTTGGAAAAATATACTTTAATATTCGAAAGGTAGATTTTGATGCTTTCGAAAGAGATTAAGTGTTTCGAAAGTCATATGTTTAAGTATTTTGAAAAGAAGAATTGAAGATGGATTCTATTCTTTCCAAAGTAAAGATCTAAGGTTTTGAAACCCTTAGTTTTCAAAACAAAGAACCGAATCTCATTTTTAAAGGAAAACCCATGGCAAAATAAATGAGTTTTGAAATGGCTTTAAGTATGGAGTTTTTGAAGAAGCTTTCCTTGATAAAACAATATGTTAAAGGGATTAACCATGTTTCATATGAAAATGATTTCAAGGATATTAAACCATAAGTGTTGGTGTTATTATGTTATCATGTTTGCTTTTTATAATATACATATTGACTGTATAATGGACCCATAACTGTATTTTGGGAATAAAAGGACAGAATAACTAGCTAGGATGACCTAGTATTGAATATAAATTTAGTTAAATCTTATATGAATAGAGTTGCATCTAGGAGGTCATGTATACTAGAGCATAGGATGCCCAGAGACTAATTAAAGAAGTTGTCAGATTGGACAAGTTTATATTAAATCGATGAAAACTATATTTGGAAAGAGTTATTGGCAGAGGCCAATAGGTTACTAATGATGCCATGAAAATTATATCCGGATAAAGTTATTGATAGAAGTCAATAGGTTCCTAGTCAATCCATGAAAACTATGATTTGAAAGAATTTATTGGAGATACCAATAGGTTCAGGAGAACCCATGAAATAATGAAGTTATTGGCGGGGGCAGTAGGTTCTTAGTGATCCCGTGAAAACTATGAGACTAGACAGATAGTCCACAAGCTTTAAACAGGTTATTAGTCATCCCATGAAAACTAATAGATTAATAGTAACCCTAGAAACTATAACTGAGACAAATAGTCAAATGAATGGGGATGGGAAATCCATAATAATCTACTTATTCGCATATCATCATAATATTTTTAATTATTATGTTTCAACCATTATCGATGCAGGAGCATAGTATATACTTATTATAAATTTTTGGATAAGATACTAGTGAGGGGAAAACCCGTTCCGCTAAGGGGTATGGTCTCACTAGATATCTAAATGAGATTGCAGGTTATTATTCATACCAGGATTTATGTCTACCTCGAAGTTTATGTTTCCCCTTAAACTCTTGGGTGCTCAATTAACTTTTAGTAGTTTGAGAGTTGAGGTTTTCAAGTATCTCTTTAGATGAACAAGCTTCCAAAGACGTGCAGGAGGCAAGATAACTATTAGAGTTCTTTTCTTTTTGATTCTGCTATGATTTGTAGTAAAGGAAAAAATATTTAATTTCCTATGTTAAACTCTAATCATCCCAAGGGGCATCTTCATATGTCGATCTTGGCGTATGTTGTCATAATTATAATTTCTCTTAATGTTGTTCTCGAAAGTGGGATTATGTAATGAATTTAAAATATGCTTTGGAATGGGCTGAGAAATTTGTTTAATGGTTTTAAAAAAATTCCATATCCATATGTTTTTGTTATATCAATGCATCTAACATTACCGTATTTAGTCTCTGAGGATTAATAGCTATGGTTGATTACAACATCCGTAGTCGTGAGTTTTGGGCCTCCAAGTAGGGGATGTTAAAAGGTATGGTACTTTATTAATTTTCTATGGTTACATTATATAATTTATGCATTTTAGTCAAATCATGTTTTATCTTTAAACTAAGCTTGATTATTAACCTTTACACATGTATTAACTTATCAGGTGATATGTCTACATATGTGCGCATTTGTATATGAGTGATATAAAATGTACACAACGCTTTCGACGACTTTCCGGTACAGAAAAGTCAAAATTTTGGAAAACGATTTTTGGTCACATTTTCTATTTTTATTTGAACTAAATATGTTGCATACAAAATTTGAAAATGATTTTAATATCATTAATTAATATTTAAAATATGTCTATTTGGTCATTAAAATCCATTATTTAAATAAAATAAAAATGATTTTAAATATTGAAATATAAAGCGATTAATTTACGGTCGCTACATATATCATATAATGTTATATAGTAAAATAAATACTTAGGAATAGATAATAAATAGTATGTATATATATATAATATTTAAATTACCTAATAATACTATATAAGACAAATGATAGAAAAGCACTGTCCAAATAATTATTTAAAAATCATAGTAATAATAATTCCATAAGTTTATTATATAACTCGGAATCATCATCAAACATTATAAAATTATATAATAATCAAAATACGGATTTACTAAATTTTAATAAATTTCCACATGAATCGTAATATTATTAAACTACTTTTTATAATTAATAAACATCTCAAAATATCTTGTAAAATCAAATATACTTAACATAATCAATTTATAATTTTCTATAATTAAACACTATAGTAAAATAAATAATAACTTTCAAGATGAATTCCAATGTACTTCAAATTATTGAAATATAGGTAATTCCAATCTTTCTCCATATATATTCAAAATCATTATTAGCTATATTAATATTTCTTAATAACATTCAAAATTAATTTCATAATTTAATGATTATAAATTATTTTCAAATATATTTATATTAAATAAATTAAGTTTCTAGAACGAAAACTAAACATTAAATCATAAAATATTTCATTTGCACAATAAATAATGCTTAGAAAATTCTTATTATAACATAAAATAAACATTAAAACCATTCACTAAATACAAATAAATAAATAATGTAAAATCATACAAAATAATAATTTAGAAAATCAAATAGTACAGGTTTGGTCGATTGGGATATCATCTCAATCGACTGGTCTAAGTAAACTGAATCCACAAAGAAGTCAACTGAAATGTTGTATTGCTCAAGAATTTTGAAATTTGTACTAGTTTAGTCAACTAAATTTGTTGCACAATCAACTAAATCAAGATTTAGTCTACTAAAATTATTTTAGTCTACTGAATTCACGAAAGTCGAAAAATGACTTTCGTGACTTCTTCCATTCGATATAACTCGACATCTCACACTTATTGGTGTTATTTGTCTCTTATTCACTCATAATTCTATTACCCTATAACCATTCGTGATCTGTTATATCAATGAAGCACCATGGATAATGAGGAAGGACCACTACATTACTAATGTGTAACTTGATTATTAACTAATGATCGTTAAACTAAATCAGACATAGTTGTGAGTAGGGGAACTCATCTTAATTTAATGATCACTTAGCTCCTAATCCATCCTTGCTTTCTTCTTCTTGATCACTATACATATATATTTGTGACGACCCAGATTTTTAATGTCGAATAATTGGGTAATCGACTGATTTGAATTATTGAAATATTGATTTTATTAGTCGAATAAATAAATTTTCTCATATTTAAATATATGAATACGTATGAAATTGATTTGAAAACTATATTAGATATTTAGTTTTTTAAATCTTTGAGTATGATAAGTCCTATAGAAAAGAAAATAAATTTTATGTATAAATAAACTCCAACATTTAAATCATGATAAAATATCCTTAGATATATGTATAAATAAATATATACAACCTTTATGATGTTGAAAATATATACATATATAGGTATATATGAGGAAATTATATGTATACATATACATATATATATATATATATGAATGTATAAATGTAAATATGACAAATAAATAAAAGTATATATACATAAGATGTATATAGTATTTTTAAATATGGAAATGTATAAATGTATGTATGCAATGACTAATATAAATTGCATATGGAAAATCTATATATGTAAATATATTGGGTATATCTATATGTATATATTTGCCAAGGTATCTGTGTGTGGATAACTTTGGAAATAGTTAAATACGTACAAGTAAATAAGTGGGTAAAGGTAAGGCAAGAACTATGTTCATAAGTATATATATAGGTGGAACATATGTAGGTATGCTATGAAAAATAGTGCATATATATGTATATATATGTACATACAAAGGAATATGTAGACGTATACACATAGGAGACAAGCATTTAATGCACATTTAAACTCTAGCATACAAAATATAATACATCAAAGCTTTTTCATATGAAATCAAATCAGGTCAAAGAATCCCTGATCAAAAAAATATAAATGATAAAATAAAATAAAAAGAAAACGTAAAAATAAGCTTACTGGAAACAAAAGAATGCAGCATTTCTTCTCTTATATATACTACTACCCTGTCTTCTCTTTTCCCATTCATTCGAATTAACTAAAGATAAGAGAAAAAAAATAAACATGCTGACATTTCAAAAGCTTTAAAAAACAATAACTCGAGTCAGGGAGGATCAAAACCAAAGCCCGCAGTTTACTTCTTAAAGTATTTCTCTGCTCAAAGGAATTAGATTGTGAGTAAACCTTTAAACCAATCTTCTTTCTACTAATCTAGGAGTATGCTCGGAAGCAAATAATAGTATTTTTCAAGTTTTCTTGCATAGAAAGAATGTGGGTATATATATATATATATATATATATATATATGGTGTGAGAAATGCGGATTACGGATCTTAAGGCTAGAATAACACTAAAGGGGGGTGAATAGTGTTTCATGGATTTTCTAAATCTTTTTGAAACTTATGTAATTTAATCACCAATAAATTCAATATACAGACATAGATATAATCACAGAATCAAACACAGATGCAAATAATAAATAAAAGCAGTAAAGGAAAGAACACGCCAGGATTTTATACTGGTTCAGAGTTACCCTACATCCAGTCCCGCACAATCGTATGGATTTCTTTTCAAAATAATCTCCCAGATTACACCCTCGATTTTAAGGCCACGAGATACACCCTCCTATAATCGAGTCCGGGGCAAACTTTCTTGATTTACCAGTCCACAAGATCACCTAATCGATTTCTGAGGCAACAATCACACCCAATTGATTTCAAGGCTCAACTGCACCTTTTACTCAACAACTTGATTTACAAATAATCATGTAACTCTGAATAGCACGGAGATCTTATGGAGAAAGTGGTAGAGGATCAAATAAGAGATTATCAAGTTTAATTCATTTGGTATTTCGACAGAGTATAGTTTGGGATTCTTTAGAATAAATGTGGAAGATGAAGAGGAGAGGAAACAAGTGAAATCTGGTTAAAAATTCGTTTAGAACTACTGGTATTTATAGAAGATCAACAACTATATCCATTCGTGAAAGGATATGACGAATAGACACTTCTTTTGAAAATTTGAATCTTGAATTTTAACGGCACTATATCGACATGGAGGGTAGGAGTATGTCGACATGCTCTAGGCAAAAATGGTGATTTTGATTTTTTTTTTTAAAATTGGTTTCTATAGTTTTTCAAAACAATTTCTAAACTTTTATAAATATATTTGAATATAGCTTAAACATATAAAAGTAATTTTTAATATATAATCTTAATTTATAAAGTGATTTAAAATCTGAATATATTTAAAAGCTAAATATTTAAAACAAGAGACAGTTTAAAATCAGGAACAATTTTGAAATCAAAATATAAAAAAAGATAAAGATAATTTTGAGGCCAAAATATTTCAAACAAGAGAGATGTCTTTTTGAAAATAAGGTTTTGAAAACATTAAAATAAGAGATATATTTTTGAAAAGCATTTTCATAAAATTAGTGGATATCAAAATAGGAGACTACATGTTCCACTAGATATTGTTGTAGGTTCCATCCCACTAGGGTTCCATCCCCTTAACAAGCTCGAAGTGGATTCCATTCCACGAATAAATTTTGAATAAAGATGTAAGTTCTTTCAAGAAATTTTAACATAATTGTAGACTCAATACTTATCTTGTACTTTGAAATCTTGAACTCTTGATATCTTGATACTCGTGAGTCTTCAATTTAAATATCTTCAATCTTGAATCTCTATACTGCACATTCTTCATTCTCGGTACCTGTATGGTAAAATCCTGCATATACATATATATCTAAACTGTAATGTTAGTATTTATATTTTATAACAAGTCCTAAGGTTGTTGTCATCAAAACCTTCATCTCAAGGTGTAACGACCCCGAATTTTTAATAATTAAAATTTGAATATTTAATTAATTTTAAATATTAATAAGTGAAATTTATAAGTCGAATAAATTTTATTTCGAATAATTGGATTTAATTGGATAATTAAATCGATAATTTAATATGTTAAATTATGGAAATAATTGAAAATTGGGTTAAATATGATTGAAAATGATTTGGGAAATTTTATTTTATCATGTTGGAGTTAGAATGATATTTTAGAACTTTTAAAATCGAATTAAAAGTTAATTTGTGAAAATTGAATATTTTAATATTTAAATCGACTAGTGAAAATAGTCAATTTTTGAACAGTCTCAGAATTGAACGAGACCAGTTCCATTGGATCCGTAATAGTTAGTTATTACCGGATTTCAATTTTCGTAGCAATCGGAGTTATCGTTTGATCGTGGCAGCTCGAAACGCATCGAAATTGTTTTAATTTTAATTTGGCGAGTTAAAATAGCCATTTTTCAAAAAGTCTCGGATTTCGACGAAACCAGTTTCATCGGATCCGTAATGTGATATTATTGTAAGGTTTCAAATTTCGTGTCAATCGGATTTACCGTTTGTCCGGTACGAATTAAAACGCCTAGAAAATCGTTTAATCGGTTTAAATTTAAATCGATCGTTTGTTGCCATAACTCGCACAGATGATCGAATTAGCTTCCGAAACCTGTTCCATTGTGTTCGGAACGCGGGATAAACCCTAGGAACGTCAATCACTGCGCGTAAATCGGAGTTTGGAAAATCGAAATGAATAGTGTTCGTTTTTTCTCTATAAATAGACCATAAGCCATCACAAAAATAAAAATAAAAATATGAAACCCTAATATTAACCCTAGCCGCCTCATATTCAATCAAAGGCCAGAATTCACTTTCAATTCTCCTCAAATCTCCTTCAATCCATGTATTAATACGAAAAGTTGTTAACTACAACATTATAGAGCACGACGAGATCTTTAAATCCATACGGATATGATCGTAAATGGAGCATCGTAATGGGAACTACAGGGGGCCGACGCTAGCTACTTGCGCACGGTTTTCCATGCTATAAGGGGGGCCGAGCTCTATGTTACTGCAGCCGAGTGTGGCTCTTGCGAAGGGGGTCAGGAAGGCATCACTTGATCGAGGTATATATCGACGTGGTGATGGCGAAGTCGAACCCTAGTTCTAAGGGGATGGGTTGCGTGCGTTTTGTATTGCCTGTAGAGGGAAGTTGCGTTTGAGAAGAAAGGGGATGGGCGGTCTTGATGTTGCTGGGAAGAGATCCTACGGCTTTGAATGTTGTAGGTTTATAATTTATAAAGTTATGTTGTAAATATTATAAATAAAAATCGTGTAACTTTGAAAATTAATAACTTTTTCATTCGAGGTCGAAAACGCGCGAAACCAGTTGCGTTGGAATCGTATGGACGAGCACTACGCGATGGAGTTGGATTGGAGTCGTTTGGAGTTAGTGAGAATTTCGAGTAAAATCAAACGCGTGTTTAATTTTATTCGAAATAAATCGCTAAAACGAAATTGAAATCAAGGTGAGAACTTCTCACTCAATCGAATCGGTTTCGATTTTATTTTAAATAGTTATATTTAAAATTGTTGAATGTATTTTTGAATGATGATTGTTATCCATTGATTGTTAAAATAGACATTATGCGCCGTTAGTAAGCGGATGTTATTTATTAAAAACATATACCGCGAATATTTCATAAACAGTGAAATTGGTATTATATATAATAACAATATATATATTGGCATATGTATATATTGCAGTTGTTGATTTCCCCGCATTTTTTTAGCGGTTGAGACCCTATTACGCCGTTATTAAGCGGATAATATTTAAATCCCATATACCGCGATAATTTCGTACTGGAGCGAAATTGGTATTGTGCTAATGTTTTTGGATGCAGGAAAACAGGTTGGAGGGATCCAACTGGATTCCTCAACAGTTTTTATTTGATTTCAGATATTTTGATATTTGATGGATTATCATATCGATATATGATATCGTTGTAGTCGTGATTGACTATTTGGTGTGTAGCATCATTGGACCAAATTTGGAATTTTAAAAGGATTTAAAAGTGATTTTTGAAAGTATACGTTTGTAAAATATTTTTGGAAATTGATTTATTTTAAATAAATAAACGTTATACTTTTAAAAGTTATAAAATTATGATTTTGAGAAATATGGATTAATGATTTTATAAAATAGTTTAAATTGCATTTCTGAATTTATTGTGAAAAGTTTAAATATAGGATTTATAAAATTTGATTTTTTTATAAATCAAAATGATGAAGTTTTTAAAGGAGTTTAAAGACGTTTTAAAGAATATTAATATGAATTGATTTATATTAAGAGATTTATAAATGGATATTTATAAATTGAAATATTGACATTATAAAACGAGTTTTATAAGTGTTTGAATGAAATGAAAATGGATTGCATAAGTGAATGGAATTTATAAAATTATAAATGGTGAAGTTATAAATGAAATTTATAAATAGTAAGATTTATAAATTTTGTGAAGTTATTAAAGGATATATTTGGATAAATAAATGAATCTTATAAGTTATAAGATTTATAATTATGAAGTTCAAAGGGACGGTTTTGCAAACAAATAAATTTTAAGCATTTAACTTATAATATGAATTTTTAGTATATAATTGAGTTATAAATTGAATAGGTTAATAAAGGAATTTATAAACGTTGTTTTATAAATTCGCAAACGACTTATTTTGATAAGTTAATTTTTATAACTTACTTATGGAGTTATATTCACGTTTTAGACAGTGAATAATCCTTTAGAATAAAAAGAATAGAAATGATGAAACTTGTTAACGTAGTATATTCACGTTTTTGAATAGTGAATAACACGTTAAAGAAAATGTTTTGGATTGGTGTTTTAAATAGAATTAAAATGATCTAACGATGTTTAAATGTGTTGAGATTCGAAACCATAGATTTCAACATTTATTGTTGAAATAGACGTTTTCGAGAAATAAAAGGAAATGGTGGACTATAACACTGTTGTTATAGTAAATGATTTCCGAAAGGAAATGTTTTGTATAGTATTGGGATTTATATATCTATTTTAATTTCGGATCCCTATACTAGTGATTTTGGGTTGTCGTAACGACGTTTTACGTAACATTCGTTTTAGCCCAAATAAATATGTTTAAGAGAATGATTTCCTTAAAGAATGAAATATGTACTTAATTTCGATTTAAGTATATTGAATATTTTCCAAAGGTTGAAAATAAATAAAATTTGTGAATTTCTTATGAATAAATAAGTATGGAAATGTTTTTCCAATGTGAAATGAAACGTTTTGAGAATTTGTCTTTTTGAAGATAAATTGAAATGAATAATTGAAATCATATGCATGGATATTTTGAAATATAAATTCATTATGGAATTTATATGAGAAAGTGGAATTTGTTTAAAAATAAATATTGATTTATTTTTGAGGTATTAAAATTATATATCTTGTAAAGATATTTTGGAAAATAAATAATTTGGAAAATTATTTGGAATCTGGTGATGTGTGCATAACCATTGATAGTTCAATAATCGACTATCAATATTTCCCTTTGAATGGGTATTGGTTGTGATTTGCTTGAATTTGAATGCCACACTTATTTTTGAATAAGCGCTCACTATTCGGGTTAACCGGGAAAGGACCATGGGGTCGTATAACCCATTCCGAATACGTGATACGTCGTTATGAATTGCATTGAAGATCGGTGTTGAAGACCGGATATTTGCGAGAGCGATAGGATGACTTGTCGATTGACTCTGCACCGAGTAGCTACGGTATAGAGTTTTCCATATGTGATGGGGAATCCGATCAGGATTGTGGATATCCGGATTGCAAGGACTTCTTTGTAAGTGCCTTCGGTTCTGTTTGAGCCCGGAACAGACTTGTATGGATTGTATGTCTGACATTACAATTTGAGATATAAAGCTGATTTCTTTCAAATATATTTCTGTTGGTGGCGGAGAATTTATTCTTTTAGCTTAACACCCTTCTCTGAGACGTACGAGCTCAGAGGTTATGTAGTTGAAGGTTATCAGCAATATATTCCCAATTTGGTAATGTGACATGCTGAGTGTTGCTGTGAAATGATCATTGTGTTGATTAATTGTGATAGGATCATGTATTTGATCGTCTATCTTGGTGATCATTTCTATGATCATTTGTTGACCCAAAGCATGGCTTTTGTATAAAGTATATTTTTGTGGACGTGACTTCGTCGAGCCTCACACCACGGAAATGGTCAAAACAGGAAAGATGCAGCAAGGTTATGAGGGGTAGCGCCCTTTAGGGTATGTTCATTTCCTTCTGGAAAAGGGTGGTATCATGGTATGGAGCCCAGATGCTTACTCATGTTGAAACACTTTATTATTATGATTGTGTGAATTGATTACGAGCGCTCGGTGAAAGGTCCCAAAGGGCCGGGGGATGGCATACTCGATCAGTTGTTACTCAGTTAGGGGTAACCCGGCCTTGTGTTGGTAGAGATCCGGTTTGGTTCTCGGGGATGTCCTTCCAGAGGCATTCTCATGTGGCAATGGGAAGTTCCTTGGCCTGACCATTTGTTGGAAATCCAAAGAAACAATACGAAACCTGTACGGTATTAGTTGTAGAACCTATCATTCACTTATGGTGGCGCCCCACTGTTTGGATGGTAGCTATAGTAGGCATAGTTCGGAATGTCTATGTTGGCTAAGATTTATATCTTTATTTTCGAAATGAATTTCCTACACTATGCACTAGTAATAATATCAAATGTTATTTTAAATGCGTATCAAGCATCTTTGACTATCATAAGGAGAAATCTCCTCCGATTCTGCGTTTGCATGTGTGTGTGTGCGGGAGGCCTTATGGTAGTCTCATTTTTAAAAGCATTGCGAATTGACTTTAAAAATATTCCTCTATTTTGATTTTAAAGATAAATAAACTGTTTTGAGTTCTCACACCAGTCACATGACTGACTCGGAGTTTATTGTTTTCCTTCCTAAACTCTGGGTGCCCACCAATTTCCACACGGGCAGTCAAGAGTTAAGGTTTATCAGGATATTCAGGAGTTGCAGGAGGCAAGCTGGATGGCATGGCGTATTACTAGTATATAGTATTTCTTTACCGCTGTTTGTTGTTTGTTGTAGTACACTCTGATGATATGATGTAATGTAATGTGATGTAATGTAATAACTGATATAGTTCTTTGTTTAAAGATTATTCATTTATTATTATATGTTGTTCCGCTGCGAATTGTGAGATTCTGATGTTGTTCTGTTGTTTTCTTTCTGTCCCGTTCTACGTTCTATTCTCTTATTTTCTTTATTTTCTACCTTTCTCTCTTCTTCTGCCTCTTTCTTCTCTTAAACCCTCAGTGTTCGGTTTTCCGGCCTTCGATTTCTCGGCAGTCGATAAAGTGAGTATCGATGTTGAATTTTCGAAAGTCGAAAATTTTCGGGACGTTACACAAGGACTAACAATCTCCCTCTTTTTGATGATGACAACCTATGTTTATAAAATATACTTCATCCTCACAATTACTCTCCCTGAAACGAATAACTCCCCCTTAATCTAAGTCTAACTACTCTATTTTATATTTTTTCCCCTTTGTCATCAATAAAAACTAATCCTATGCTTATATACATAACTCCCCCTTAATCTAATATTATCTAAACTAAATACTAATAAGAAAGTATAATAAGCGCAACAAAAATTTATTATATATATATGGATTATAGACACACGATTATATTTAAGTACATAAATTATAGAATTACACTTCTAACGAGAGTTTTTGATAATTGGAGATTTGTGAATTGAACAATTTGGATAATGAAAACAAAAGTTTCCATGTTGTTCAACCAAAATTCCCATCTTTGTCAAAACACACTTCGCCTACGCAGACCACCTTTTCGTCTTCTTCCATAGGTGCTTCTTCCTCTTCTTCTTCTTCCTCCTCTTCTACTTCTTCTTGGTTGTGCTCTAAAGGGTTATGCACTTGAATGTTGGGAGAATCTTCTTCAACCACAATAGGATTTTCATGATTATCCATTAGGAATTTTTGCATATTCCGAAGAATTTTTCCTTGCTTTTCTTGTTCTTTTGCCATCTTTATTTGAACAACTTGTAGTTCAGTCAACATTTGTATGGCATCCTTCAAAGATTCTTCAATCTTTATTACACGTGCTAGTGTAGTGCGTTGAAATGGACCAGAATCAGAAGAAGAAAAAGAAATCGTGTTATTTTGGCTTGATTTAGTGGAGGAGGCCATTATTTTTAATTTTTAGAAGTTTAATACAGAGAAAGAGAAGTGAGAAGACAGGAAAATTTGAAATAAATAGGTTTATATAACTACCAAATTGGTTTTCTTTTATACCTTTGTTTAAATGTTGGTATGACTATATTCTATAACTCAGTTATTGAACAAATGCTTAGTTCTCTTCTTAATTTAGTAAATATAGATTGATTTAAGGGTTTGTTTAAAATATCAGCAATTTGATTCTCGGAGTTAATAAATTCAAGAGAAATAATCTCTTTACTTATATTATCTCTGAGAAAATGATGTCCGATATCAATATGTTTAGTCCTAACATGATGAGTAGGATTTTTAGATAAATTTATTGCACCCGTATTGTCACAATAAATTGGTGATTTTGAAATCGTTAATCCAAAATCTTTTAAGGTTTGTTTCATATAAATGAATTGAGAGCAAGCCAAAGCAATAGAGATATATTATGCTTTAGTTGTTGATAAAGAAACAGTATTTTGCATTTTACTAAACCATGAAACCAGATAATGCCACAAAAAGTGACATGTTCCACTTGTACTTTTTCGGTCAGATTTGAACTAGCATGACTAGCATCACAATAAAAGATTAAATCTAATGAATCATTCTTAGGGTAAAATAAACCATAGTTAAAAGTATGCTAAACATATCTTATGATACGTTTCATATCTTTTAAGTGAGTCTCTATGGGTTGAGATTGATATCTTGCACAGAGACAAACAGTATGCATGATATCAGGTCTACTCGTAGTGATGTAGAGAAGTGATCCAATCATTTCCCTATATAGTTTTTGATTTACATCTTTTGAAAGATCTTCATTATTTAAATCTTCATTGGTTGCCATGGGAGTGGATTTTCCACTCACAATGGTCATACTAAATTCACTAACTAGATCCCTAGCATATTTTTCTTGACTAATAAAATCCCATTATCTAATTGTTTTATTTGTAAACCTAAGAAGAAAGTAAGTTCACCAATATGACTCATCTATAACTCTTTTGTCATTATTTCAAAAATTCTTTATCCATTTCATGATTAGTTGATCCAAAAATAATATCATCTACAAAAATTTGTATTAGTTGGATATCATTTTTTCTTTTAATGAAAAGAGTGTTATCTACTTTACCAATTTCAAAATTTAATTGTAATAAAAAAGATCATAGTCTTCCATACCATGCTCTTGTAGCTTGTTTCAGACCATATAGAGCTTTCTTATGTTTGAAAACATGATTTGGAAATTTTTCATCTTCAAATAGTGGAGGTTGTTCAACATAAACTTCCTCTTTAACAAATCCATTTAGAAAAGCACATTTAACATCCTTTTGAAATAATTCAAAATTATTATAATTTGCAAAAGCAAGTAGAATTTTAATTGCTTCTAATCTTACTACAGGTTCAAAGGTTTCATCAAAATCTATTCCTTCTTCTTGACAATAACCTTGTGCGACTAATCGAGCTTTATTTCTAACGACCTCACTTAGTTCATTCGTTTTATTTTTATAAACCCATTTAGTTCCTATTATAGTTTTGTCCTCCGATCTAGGAACAAATTCCCAAAATCAATTCTGGTAAATTGATTTAGTTCTTCTTGCATAGCCAGAATCCATGAATCATCAAACGATGCTTCCTTTGGAATTTTAGGCTCAATATGATATGAAAGCTACATTACTCATGTTATTTATTTAATTTCTAGTTCTAACAACAGATTCAATATTTCCTAGTATATTTTCTATAGGATGATCTTTTAAAAGCTTAACCTTTTTATTTGGATGAATGAGTTCATTATATGTTTCAATTGATTCATTATTTAGGGTAGCAAAATCTTCTTCATCATTAATTTGTTCAACATCTTTCAAATTTTCATCAAACGAAACATGCATTGTTTCTTCAATGGTATTAGTTTTTAAATTGAAAATTCTATATGTTTTACTTCTATTAGAATATTCGATAAAGATTCCTTTGTCAAATTTAGGATCAAATTTATCTAAATTATCTTTTGTATTTAGACTAAAACATTTACTTCCAAAGATTCTAAAATAAGATACCTTTAGTTTCTTCATGTAAAGAAGTTCATAGGGTGTTTTATCGGTTAATTGTCCAATTAATATTCTATTCAAAATGTAGCAAGCTGTAGCAACTGCTTCAGCCCAAAATTTCTTGGAAAATTACTATCTGAAAGCATTTTTCTAGCACACTCTTGAATCGTCCTATTTTTACGTTCTATCACTCCGTTTTGTTGAGGAGTTCTTGGAAAAGAGAAATTATGAGGTATTCCCTTTTTTCTTACAGAATCTTTCAAAATTTTAATTTTCAAATTCCCCATCGTGATCACTACGAATAGTTATAATTTTTAAAGAAAGTTGGTTTTGTAGACTTTTTGTATAAAATATAAATGAACCAAAAGTATCACTTTTATGTTTCACAAAAATTGTCCGTGTAAACCTAGAATAATAATCTACAATTACAAAGACATATTTATTGTGATTTATTAATGGAATTTGAGATGGACCAAATAAATCTAAATGAAGTAACTCAAGAGATTTTGAAGTTGAAATCATGTCTTTTAATTTGAAAGATCACTTCCTAAGTTTTCCTAATTGACAAACATCACATATATTATCTATTTTAAACTCCATTCTAGGGAGACCTCTTAGTAGATCAAGTTTAGAAAGTCTAGATAAGAGTTTAAATTTCAAATGTTCAAATCGTTTATGCCAAATCCAAGGGTCACCTGTATTAGCCAAAAAATTATCATTTGAAATTTTCATACTAAGAATATAAATATTTTTCTTCCTAATTCCTTCAAAAATAATATTTGAATTATTATCTTCGATGTGACACTTATCTTTTTCAAATTTAATTTTGTATCCGGTATCGCAAAGTTGACTAATACTAAGTAGATTGTGTTCCAGATTTTTAACTAATAAAACATTAGAAATAGTAGGAGTTTTAGAGTTATCTACATTGCCGATTCCAATCGCATATCCTTTTGAGTTGTCTCCAAAATTAACCAATCATCCATCTCTGTAGATAATATCATTCAGCATATCTAGATTACCAGTCGTGTGTCTTGAACATCCACTATCAACTATCCACTTATTCTTCTTGATTTGTACAATTTGTCTATTGAGAGTTGATTCTTCAAAGGCCATGTAACATTTTTCTTCCTGTACAGAATACAAACTTGGTAGATAATTTGATTTTCTATAATAAATATATGAAGACTTATGAGACAATGATGATTTGAACAGATTTAAACTAGGGTTAACAAAATCCCCAAAAATAGCCATTTTTTAATAATTTTTCAAAACTCAGGTTATGAAAACTTTGAAAACCTCGCTCTGATACCAAGTGTGAGAAATGCGGATTACGGATCTTAAGGCTGGAATAACACTAGAGGGGGGTGAATAATGTTTTGTGGATTTTGTAAATCTTTTTGAAACTTATGTAATTTAATCACCAATAAATTCAATGCACAAACACAGATATAATCACAGAATCAGACACAGATGAAAATAATAAATAAATGCAGTAAAGGAAAGAACACACCAGGATTTTATACTGGTTCGGAGTTGCCCTACATTCTGTCCCGCACAATTCTACGGATTTCTTTTCAAAATAATCTCCCAGATTACACCCTCGATTTCAAGGCCACGGGGTACACCCTCTTGTATTCTAGTCTAGGGCAAACACTCTTTGTTTACCAGGCCATAAGATCACCTAATCGATTTTCGGGGCAACAATCACACCTGACGTAGCGGATAAACGAAAATGGATGAAACGATGAAAAATAGAATCGATGGATTGAAAATACCCAAGTGCCCAAATCCGTTGATCTCAAGAGATACCGGATTCTAGCTATCTCTAACACGTTGATCGCGCACGATACCGTGTTAAAAGATCTACGATTCATCTACATTGATCTCGCGCACGAGATTCCGTGAATCGACTTCAAAATCGTTGATTCGAGCGCACTCGAATAACCGAAAATGCAGAAAGGAGGTAACACTCAACTTCCAATTTTAAGAGGCACAAAGCACTCAAACAAAAGTTTATTCAAAATCAGTCAACTTACAACTGACACAACCCCGCTATTTATAAAGTTTTTACAACACCACACACATTACAGCCGACCTAACACATGGCCGACCTAACTTGACGCAGCGGATAATAACAAATCGATATGAATCGATGAAAGTAGCAATCGGTGGATTGAAAGATACTGAAATGCCCAAATTCGTCGATCCGAAGATACCGAATTCTAGCTATCTCTGACACGTTGATCGCGCACGATACCGTGAAAAGAGATTTATGATTCTTCGACGTTGATCAAGCGCACTTGATTCCGTGAATCGGCTTCAACAAACGATGATTCGAGCGCACTCGAATAATGTAAGTGGAGATAGGAGATTACACTCAACTACCAATTGGAGAAGAAAGCACAAAGCAATCAACAACAAATTTTATTCAAAATCAATCACCCACTCAATGTACAACTCACGCGTATTTATAGTATTTCACTCCTGACCCTTAAGTCGGCAGCGACTTACGACCCACGACTCACCATAGGTCGTAAACGACCTATAAAATACAAGACTCAACACATAACAATGCTACCCCGGACGACCTACGACTTAACAAGGTCGTGAGCGACCTAACTGACCAACACAACACGATTTACGACTCATGACTTAAAAAAATACAAACAGTACACGACACAACATTACATGCGACTCAACAAACCCAGCATTTACATCTTAACATCATTGCGACCTACGACCTAAGTTAGGTCGTTAACGACTTAAACTCCCAGCGACTCGTCTCTTAGGTCGGTAACGAGTTATCTTCCAGAGTAGCTTTTCTTCCAGTGCGACATAACTCCGAACGACTCATCTCCAGGCGACTCATCTCCTTCATCTTGTTAGGTTGCGAACGACTTAACGATTTGTTAGGTGGTGACTCCTCTTCACATAGCTCTTCACTTAGCTTGTTAGGTCGTAACCGACCTAAAACTCCTTCACTGGGTCGTATACGACTCATGCCTTCACTTTCTGATCTGTTAAGTCGTGAACGACCTAAAACATCCTTATTAACTCGCAGCTTCTTTTCGTATAACTCCTTAGGTCGTGTATTCACTAACTCGTCCCCCTTTACCTCGTTAAGTTGTGGACGACTTAGATTGTTTTCATTAGGTCGTGAGCAATGTTTGTTAAGTCGGCAACGACTTAAAATTTCCGACCGACTTAAAAACGAAGCCAACTCCAAACGACTTAAAGGCCTTGAACGCCTTGAACAATTTAAACATATCGATTCCGTAGTTCGTACTGCATCATCCTCCCCTGGTTGAGAAAAATTCGTCCTCGAATTTGTAAATTTTTCCCCATCAGATTGTTTATCACCATAATATGGTACAAGATGCTTAACATTGAACACGTCAGAAGTGTACACATCCTCCGACAGCTTCAACTTATAAGCATTTTCATTAATTCGTTTCACAACTTCGACAGGACCAATTTTTCTGGCTTTCAACTTGTTATAAGCGCCCACTGAAAAACGATCCTTCGTTAGCACAACATACACCAAATCACCTTCGTTAAATTCAACATTTCGTCGCTTCAAATCTGCAGCTCGCCTATACTTCTCATTTGCTTTCACCAATCGTTCCTGAACGATTTTATGACATTCAGTCAACCCATCAACAAAATCAGCAGCTCGTTTAACTGTCTCCTTCGACTGTGGTACCACTGCCAAATCTAACGGTCCCCTGGGTAAATTTGAATATACAATCTGAAACGGACTGAAACCCGTACTACGATTCACTGCATGATTATGAGCAAACTCTGCCTGGCATAATTTCATGTCCCAACTTTTCAAATTATCCTGTACAAGACATCGCAACAAATTCCCCAACGACCTGTTAACAACTTCTGTCTATCAATCAGTTTGCGGATGATAAGCGCTACTAAATTTCAGCTTTGTTCCAACCATCTTCCACAAACTTAACCAAAAGTGACTCAGAAATCTGGTATCCCTGTCCGAAACAATAGACTCCGGCAACCCATGTAAACGATAGATTTCTTTAAAGAATAACTGAGCAACTCGAACAGCATCCGCCGTCTTCTTACAAGCAATAAAATGTGCCATTTTTGAAAATCTATCCACCACAACAAATATAGAATCATTCCCCTTTGAGTTCTAGGCAAACCCAAAACGAAATCCATGCTGATATCAACCCATGGTTTAGACTGTACAGGTAACGGCATATACAATCCTGCATTTGTCGCTGTTCCCTTCGAAACCTGACATATATGACACCTTTCCACAAACCTCTCTACCTCTTTCCTCATCGATGGACAAAATAAGGTTGAGAACTATGAAGACCCGCAAATCCGTACTCCTTGAATATACACTAATCTCCATAGATTAACTCAAGGTGAACAGAAATATGAATTATCAATGTTTAAGAAAGAAGAAAGAGATAGAAGAAGAGAGGAAAAGGTAGGAAATAGAGAAAAGAACATAGAAACTAGAACGGGACAGAAACAGAACAACAACAGAATCTCACAATTCGCAGCGGAACAACATATAATAATAAATGAATAATCTTTAAACAAAGAACTATATCAGTTATTACATTACATTTCATTACATCATATCATATCATCAGAGTGCACAACATCAAACAACAACAAACAATGCAGAAAAGAAATACTATATACTAGTAATACGCCATGCCATCCAGCTTGCCTCCAGCAACTCCAAAATATCCAGAATATCCTGATAAACCTTAACTCTTAACTGCCCGTGTGGAAATTGGTGGGCACCCAGAGTTTAGGAAGGAAAACAATAAACTCCGAGTCAGTCATGTGACTGGTGTGAGAACTCAAAACAGTTTATTTATCTTTAAAATCAAAATAGAGGAATATTTTTAAATTCTTTTCGAAATGCTTTTTAAAAATGAGACTACCATAAGGCCTCCCGCACACACACACACATGCAAACGCAGAATCGGAGGAGATTTCTCCTTATGATAGTCAAAGATGCTTGATACGCATTTAAAATAACATTTGATATTATTACTAGTGCATAGTGTAGAAAAAATATTTCGAAAGTAAAGATATAAATCTTAGTCAACATACGACCATTATCGTATGCCTACTATAGCTACCATCCAAACAGTGGTGACCACCATAAGTGAATGGCAGGTTCTACAACTAATACCGTACAAGGTTCGTATTGGGAATTGGATTTCCAACAAATGGTCAGGCCAAGGAACTTCCCATTGCCACATGGAAACGCCTCTGGAAGGACGTCCCGAAAACTTAACCAGCTCTCTGCCAACACAAGGCCGGGTTACCTTTATCACTAGGTAACTACTACACGAATATGTCATCCCCCGGTCCTTTGGGACCTTTAACCGAGCGCTCGTCATCAACATCACACAATCATAAATAAAGTGTTTCAACATGAGTAAGTATCTGGGCTCCATACCATGATACCACCCTTTTCTAGAAGGAAATGCACATACCCTAAAGGGAGCTACCCCTCATAACCTTGCCGCATCTTTCCTGTTTTGACCATTCCGGGGTGTGAGGCTCGACGAAGCCTCGTCCACAAAAACACGCTTTATACAAAAGCCATGCTTTGGGTCAACAAATGATCATAGAAATGATCACCAAGATAGACGATCAAACAAATAATCCTATCATAAATAATCAACACAATGATCATTTCACAGCAACACTCAGCATGTCACATTACCAAATTGGGAATATATCGCTGATAACCTTCAACTACATAACCTCTGAGCTCGTACGTCTCAGAGAAGGGTGTTAAGCTAAGAGAATAAATTATCTGCCACCAACAGAAATATATTTGAAAGAAATCGGCTTTATATCTCAATTTGTAATGTCAGACATACAATCCATACAAGTCTGTTCCGGGCTCGAACAGAACCGAAGGCACTTACAAAGAAGTCCTTGCAATCCGGATAATCTCTAATCACGTCCGGACTTCCCATCACATATGGAGTCTCTATACCGTAGCTACTCGGTGCAAAGACAATGGACGAGTTGTCCTTTCGCTTTCAAAAAGATCCGGTCTTCAACACCGGTCTTCAAATGCAATTCATAATGACGTATCACATATTCGGAATGGGTTATACGACCCCATGGTCCTTTCCCGGTTAACCCGAATAGTGAGCGCTTATTCAAAAATAAGTGTGGCATTCAAATTCAAACAAATCACATCAAATACCCATTCAAAGGGAAATATTGATAGTCGGTTATTGAACTATCAATTGATATGCACAACATCACCAGTCCCAAATAATTTTCCCAATTATTTATTTTCCAAAATATCTTTACAAGATATACTATTTCCAATACTTCAAAAATAAATCAATTATTTATTTTTAAACAAATTCCACTTTCTCATATAAATTCCATAGTGAATTTATATTTCAAAATATCCATGCTTATGATTTCAATTATTCATTTCAATTTATCTTCAAAAAGATAAATTCTCAAAACGTTTCATTTCACATTGGAAAAACATTTCCTTACTTATTTATTCATAAGTAATTCACAAATTTTATTTATTTTCAACACTTGGAAAATATTCAATATACTTAAATCGAAATTAAGTATATATTTCATTCTTTAAGGAATTCATTCTCTTCAACATATTTATTTGGGCTAAAACGAATGTTACGTAAAACATCGTTACGACAACCCAAAATCACTAGTATAGGGATTCGTAATTAAAATAGATATATAAATCCCAATACTACACAAACCATTTCCTTTCGGAAATCATTTACTATAACAACAGTGTTATAGTCCACCATTTCCTTCTATTTCTCGAAAATGTCTATTTCAACAATGAATGTTGAAATCTGTGGTTTCGAATCTCAACACATTTAAAAACATCGTTAGATCGTTTTAATTCTATTTAAAATATCACATTCTAAACATTTTCTTTAACATATTATTCACTATTCAAAACGTGAATATACTTGTTAACCAATTTCATCACTTCTATACACTTTATTTTAAAGGATTATTCACTATTCAAAAATGTGAATATAACTCCATAAGTAAGTTATAAAAATTAACTTATCAAAATAAGTTGTTTGCGAATTTATAAAACAACGTTTATAAATTCCTTTTATATTTATTTTATAACAACTTCCTTTTATAAATCTCCTTTATTAACCTATTCGATTTATAACTCAATTGTATACCAAAGGTTCACATTATAAGTTAAATACTTATAATTTATTTGTTTGCAAAAATCGTTCCTTTGAACTTCATAATTATAAATCTTATAACTTATAAGATTCAATTATTCATCCAAATATATTCTTTAATAACTTCACAAAATTTATAAATCTTACTATTTATAAATTTCATTTATAACTTCACCATTTATAATTTTATAAATTCCATTCACTTATGCAATCCATTTTCACTTCATTCAAACACTTATAAAAACTCGTTTTATAATGTCAATATTTCAATTTATAAATATCCATTTATAAATCTCTTAATATAAATCAATTTATATTATTCTTTTAAAACATCTTAACTCCATTAAAATTTCATCCTTTTGATTTATAAAATAATCAAATTTTATAAATCCTATATTTAAACTTTTCACAATAAATTCAAATTTCCCAATTTAAACTATTTTATAAAATTATTAACCCCATAATTTCAAAAATCAATCTTTAACCGAATTTCTCAAAATCATAATTTTTATAACTTTAAAAGTATAACGTTTATTTATTTAAAATAAATCAATTTCCAAAAATATAGTATATTTTCAAAAATCACTTTAAAAATCATTTTAAAATTTCAAAATTTGGCCTACGATGCTACACACAAAATAGTCAATCACGACAAACAACGATATCATATATCGATATGATAATCCATCAAATATCAAAATATCTGAAATCAAATAAAAACTGTTGAGGAATCCAGTTGGATCCCTCCAACCTGTTTTCCTGCATCCACAAACATTAGCACAATACCAATTCCGCTCCAGTACGGAATTATCGCGGTATATGGGATTTAAAATATTATCCGCTTAATAACGGCGCAATAGGGTCTCATCCGCTAAAAAAATGCGGGGAAATCAACAACTGCAATATATACATATGCCAATATATATATATTGCTATTATATATAATACCAATTTCACTGTTTATGAAATATTCGCGGTATATGTTTTTAATAAATAACATCCGCTTACTAACGGCGCATAATGTCTATTTTAACAATCAATAGATAACAATCATCATTCAAACATGCATTCAAATATTTTAAATCTAACTATTTAAAATAAAATCGAAACCGATTTCGATTGAGTGAGAAGTTCTCACCTTGATTTCAATTTCGTTTTAGCGATTTATTTCGAATAAAATTAAACGGACGTTTAATTTTACCCGAAATTCTCACTAACTCCAAACGACTCCAATCCAATTGCATCGCGTAGTGCTCGTCCATACGATTCCAACGCAACTGGTTTCGCGCGTTTTCGACCTCGTATGAAAAAGTTATGATTTTTCAAAGTTTTACACGAATTTTACATAAAATTTACAACATAAATTTTAATTTTTTATACCCAAAATAAATCACGGCCGTTAGATCCAATGCCTCCAGATCCTTGCCGTGCGCTAGCATCTTCATCTCCCCCCCTCATTCACGCGAACTTCTACAGGAAGCCGAACCCATTTACATAAACTTAGGGTTAGATTATACTTCCACTACGACGAACTATAGCTCGATCAGGATGCGCCAAATCGAAGCCCTTGCTCCCTCCTACACTCGGCCATCACCTTGTGGAGCTCGGCCCCCATATGATGCTCGAATTCCGTGTGCAAGTAGCTAGCGTCGGCCCCCTGTAGCTCCCACTACGATGCTCCATTTACGATCATATCGGTATGGATTTAAAGATCTCGTCGTGCTCTATAATGTTGTAGTTAACAACTTTTCGTATTAATGCATGGATTGAAGGAGATTTGAGGAGAATTGAAAGTGAATTCTGGCCTTTGATTGAATATGAGGCGGCTAGGGTTATAGATTTTTTTTTCTTATTTGTGAGAATGGTGGGCTATTTATAGGGAACCGAACGAACACTATTCATTCCGATTTTCCAAACTCTGATTTACGCGCCGAAACTGACGTTCCTAAGGTTTATCCCACGTTCCGGACATAATGGAACAGGTTTCGGAAGCTAATTCGGTCATCTGTGCAAGATATGGTAACAAACGATCGATTTAAATTAAACCGATTTAAACGATTTTCTAGGCGTTTTAATTCGTACCGGACAAACGGTAAATCCAATTGACACGAAATTTGAAACAATACAATAATATCACATTATGGATCCGGTGAAACTGGTTTCGTCGAAATCCAAGACTTTTTGAAAAATGGCTATTTTAACTCGCCAAATTAATATTAGAAACAATTCGATGCGTTTCGAGCTGCCACGATCAAACGATAGCTCCAATTGCTACGAAAATTGAAATCCGGTAATAACTAACTATTACGGATCCAATGGAACTGGTCTCGTCCAATTCTGAGACTATTCAAAAATTGGCTATTTTCACTAGTCGATTAAATATTAAAATATTCAATTTTCACAAATAAACTTTTAATTCGATTTTAAAAGTTCTAAAATATCGTTCTAACTCCCATATGATAAAATAAAATTTTACAAATCATTTTCAATCATATTTAACTCAATTTTCAATTATTTCCATAATTTAACATATTAAATTATCGATTAAATTTTTCAATTAAATCCAATAATTCAAAATAATTTTATTCGACTTATAAATTTACTTATTAATATTTAAAATTAATTAAATATTCAAATTTTAATTAATAAAAATTCTGGGTCGTTACAAGAAATTAACTGCAAAGTACGATCTCTACCCACATGGCCTTCTTCGTGTAACTCCTTGATAATCTTCATTCTCAAACTGCTCTTTGGAATACATAACCGATTTCCTTTAAACAAGAATCCATCAACCAACATAAATTCATCAGTACCTCCATCCTTAACTTTCTCAACAAACTTTGCAAAGTAAGGATCCTCCTTAAAAAGTTCTGGCAACAATTTGAATCCCGTCACTTCAACCTTCAATGTTGTCAACAAGTGATTCCTCCTACTCAAAGCATCAGCTACACGATTCGTCACCCTAGATTTGTGCTTAACAACAAAGGTAAATTGCTGTAAATATTCAATCCACGATGCATGTCTCGCTGAAATCTTATCTTGTCCCTGTAAATGCTTCAAAGCTTCATGATCAGTGTAAAGAACAAATTCTTTCTGAAATAGATAATGCCTCCAATGTTTAACAGCTTGCACAACAGCGTAAAACTCAACATCGTATGTACTGTATCTCATCTTTGCCCCTGATAACTTCTCACCGAAATATGCAATAGGTCTTCCACACTGACTCAAGACTCCTCCAATCCCAACCTTTGATGCATCAGTATGTAGCTCAAACAACAACTAAAAATCAGGTAAAACAAGAATTAGTGCTGTCGTCAAAAGTTCTTTGATTCGTTCAAAAGCAACTCCCGCTTCCTCTGACCATACAAACTGTCTCCCTTACATGCAATCAGTAACTGGTGCCATCACACTACTGAAGTATGGAATGAACCTTCGGTAGAATGATGCTTACCCATGAAAACTTCTGACTTCAGTGATAGTTCTCGGCTGTGGCCAATTTCTAATAGCTTCAACTTTACTCTGATCAACTTGAATACCTTCTCCTGAAACAACATAACCCAGAAATAAAAACACCGTGCGTCATAAACACGCATTTCTTCGTAGCATCATAAAATTGTTCCTCACGAAGAATAATCAATACTTCCCTCAAATGTTGAACATGCTCCTCCGTACTCCTGCTGTATATCAGAATATCATCGAAATAAACCACCACGAACTTCCCAATGAATGGCCTAAAGATTTGATTCATCACTCGCATGAATGTACTAGGTGCATTTGATAAACCAAACGACATAACCAACCATTCGTATAATCCCTCTCTCGTCTTGAAAGCTGTCTTCCATTCGTCACCTGGTCTAATTCGAATTTGATGATAACCGCTTTTCAAATCAATCTTTGAAAAGATAGTCGCCCCACTCAACTGATCTAGCAAGTCATCCAACCTTGGCATAGGAAATCTGTAGCGAACAGTAATCTTGTTCAAAGCTCTACTATCTGTACATATTCTCCATGTTCCATCCTTCTTCGACACCAACAAAGCTGGTACTGCACAAGGACTCAAGTTTTTCTGAACACGTCCCTGCTCAAGTAACTCTTCCACCTGCCTTCGTAACTCCTCATGTTCCTTCGGACTCATTCGGTAATGTGGTCGATGTGGTAAAGCTGCTCCCGGAACAAGATCAATTTGATGTTGAATGTCTCTCAGTGGCGGTAACTCCTTAGGCAACTCTTCTGGAAATACATCCTCAAATTCTTTCAAAACTAGCTTTGCTTCTTCAGGAATTTCAACCCCTTCACTGCACTCTCGCCCAATCAACAAATACACTTCAGGCTCCTCTTTAACTTCTTTAACAAACTCCTTCAAAGATAATAAAGTTTTCAACTCTTCAATCTCCTCTAGCTTGCTTTCCTTCTGTTGTTGCTTCTTAGGAACTAATGTGATTTTAGTACCTTCGAAAATGAAACTGTAACTATTAGCACGACCATCATGTTGCACTGCTCTATCAAACTGCCACGGTCTGCCCAACAACAGATGACACACATCCATGTCTACAACATCACACCAAATTTCATCTTTGTACTTCTTCCCGATTGAAAAATTCACACAAGCCCTTCGACACACCTTCACTTCACCACCCTTCCTTAACCATGCTAACTTGTACGGTTTAGGATGCTTCTCAGTTTTCAAGTTCAACTTCTTCACAGCCTCTGTAGAAATAATATTATCGCAACTTCCAGCATCAATAACGAACTTGCAAACTTTTCCCAGAATAGTGCATGTCGACTGAAAAATATTGCTCCTTAACCAACTAGAATCCTCCTCTTGCTTTGGTGTAAGACATGACCTCCTCATCATAAGATTACAACCTTTATCCCCGGTCAATTCTTCTTCCTCCTCAACATAAGGTGCATTTGAACACTCTGCCTCCTCACCATCATCCTCAATCTCAACAACCATTGCTCTCTTCTTCGGCTTCGGACATTCATTGCTTTTGTGACCCAACTCCTGGCAATTGTAACATTTGAAACCACTGCTAACCTTTGCCTTCTCAGCCTCCTTCACCACTGGCTTATTGACAGGTTTAGGAACATTAGAACTCCCACTAACACCCTTCGTTTGATTATTGGAATTAGTAAACACACCACCTCCACGCCTTCCTTGCTTCTCCCAAGCCAACGCTTTCTGATGTGCTTCTGTCACTGATCTAGGATCAAACATATTAACCATGTCCTGGATCTGCATTCTCAATCCCCCAATGAATCTAGCAGTTAGCTGTTCTTCCGTTTCCATAATATCATTCCTGGCAATGAGTTGGTAAAATTCATCAGCATAATCACTAACTGACTTCGTCCCTTGCCTCAGATTCTGCAACCTCTGGTACATAAGTGATTGATAGTTGTACGGTAAGAAAGTAGCTCTCATCAACTTCTTCATCTTATCCCACGATTCTATCTTTGACTTCCCCATTCTCTCTCTGGTAAATTTAGTTTGCTGCCACCATGCCAAAGCTCTCCCCCTCAACCTAGTAGCAACCAACTTCACTCTTCTATGCTCAGGAACCTCCTTGAAATCAAAGATCTCTTCAACATTTGACACCCAATCTAAGAATTCTTCAGCTACCATTCCACCCTTGAACTCTGGAATTTCCATCTTTATACCCGATTCCCAACGACGACCATCTTCAACATCCCGGTATGAATTTCGAACTTGGTCTCGATCTCGATAATGAATGCTAGCTCTATCACCCTCTTCATCAAAATCAAGAGTACGCCTACATCGATCTCGACCATTATCATCCCTTCGTTCATGCATGCTTCTTCGACTATGTCTCTCTTCATCTCTATACGCCTCATTGTCAAATTCACGTTGACTTCTTCTCTCTTCATGTCTATAGTCATGATGATCTCTCTGTGATGAAATTGATGTTTCTCTCCTCTCTCTAAAAGATTGCGGTGATACCCTCCTTGCTTCCGTAACCGATGGCGAAACTCGATTTCCTCCATGGTTCGAGTTTGGTGATCTCCTCCTTTGATTCAAATCATTCATCAATTTCTCCAACTTTCCAATGCCTTCATCAAATTTCTCATTAATACGTTGTTCCATAAGCTCGGCTTCTTCTCTTCTATACAAAGCTTCAACGTTTTGATGACGATTAGCTCTCCTTGGTGGCATGGTTCAATTTCACAATCTTCAACAAATACTTCAAAACTCTTGAAGTTTCAACAAGACAACAAGTCACGGCTCTACACTAGCTCGCACAATTCCTTAGCTCGGCAACAAATCCTCACGACTTAACTTGCTCGGCTTGGTTTGAACTTGGCTTGGCCTCACTTAGCTCGGTTCAACACTAACTCGGCTCAAGGTCTCCAAGCAACTTCAAATTCAAACACTTCTCCAAATCTAGATCCAGAACGAAATGGATCAAAATCTTCAAATTCGTTGCAACTTCAAGATGAACACGATGAACTCCAACTTCAAACTTCAACTTAAAAAATTGGCTCCAAGTCTTGGCTTAGCTATGATTGGCTAAGTCTAGCTCTGATACCAAAACTGACGCAGCGGATGATAACAAATCGATATGAATCGATGAAAGTAGCAATCGGTGGATTGAAAGATACTGAAATGCCCAAATTCGTTGATCCGAAGATACCGAATTCTAGCTATCTATGACACGTTGATCGCGCACGATACCGTGAAAAGAGATCTACGATTCTTCGACGTTGATCAAGCGCACTTGATTCCGTGAATCGGCTTCAACAAACGATGATTCGAGCGCACTCGAATAATGTAAGTGGAGATAGGAGATTACACTCAACTACCAATTGGAGAAGAAAGCACAAAGCAATCAACAAGAAATTTTATTCAAAATCAATTACCCACTCAATGTACAACTCACTCGTATTTATAGTATTTCACTCCTGACCCTTAAGTCGGCAGCGACTTACGACCCACGACTCACCATAGGTCGTAAACGACCTATAAAATACAAGACTCAACACATAACAGTGCTACCCCGGATGACCTACGACTTAACAAGGTCGTGAGCGACCTAACTGACCAACACAACACGATTTACGACTCATGACTTAAGAAAATACAAACAGTACACGACACAACATTACATGCGACTCAACAAACCCAGCATTTACATCTTAACATCATTGCGACCTACGACCTAAGTTAGGTCGTTAACGACTTAAACTCCCAGCGACTCGTCTCTTAGGTCGGTAACGAGTTATCTTCCAGAGTAGCTTTTCTTCCAGTGCGACATAACTCCGAACGACTCATCTCCAGGCAACTCATCTCCTTCATCTTGTTAGGTCGCGAACGACTTAACGATTTGTTAGGTGGTGACTCCTCTTCACATAGCTCTTCACTTAGCTTGTTAGGTCGTAACCGAACTAAAACTCCTTCACTGGGTCGTATACGACTCATGCCTTCACTTTCTGATCTGTTAAGTCGTGAACGACCTAAAACATTCTTATTAACTCGCAGCTTCTTTTCGTATAACTCCTTAGGTCGTGTATTCACTAACTCGTCCCCCTTTACCTCGTTAAGTTGTGGACGACTTAGAGTGTTTTCATTAGGTCGTGAGCAATGTTTGTTAAGTCGGCAACGACTTAAAATTTCCGACCGACTTAAAAACGAGCCAACTCCAAACGACTTAAAGGTCTTGAACGCCTTGAACAATTTAAACATATCGATTCCGTAGTTCGTACTGCACCATAACTCCACACGACCTAAGTACAAACGAATTAACACATACATGCGGCTTAGTGCACACGACCTACGACTTAAAATATACAAGTTACAACAGTTTGCGACCTAACTTCAGCGACCTAAGAGCTTCGGCATACTTGAGCGACTTATAAGCATTGAGCGGCATAAGATCTGGACGACCTAAGAAACCTCCGCGGCCTAAACATGGTGCGACTTAAGGAATCCATCATCACATGCGACTTAACTGGAACGACGTAACATACACAAGCGACCTAACACACTAGGTCGTAGGTCGCTGGCGACCTAAAGCAATGTGGCAGTATTGGTTTGGCTCGCTAGGTCGCGTATCTTGGTAGGTCGTAGCTCGGACTTCGTAACGACCTAATGAAAGCGACATATCATGTATCACTGTATCTTCCCTCCTCTGTATCTCGCTAGGTCGTAGCTTTCTAAAGAGCGACCTAAGACTTCCGTTGCTTCGCGACCTAAGCTTGAGCGCTGCATCACCTATCTTAGTAGATTGTAAATCGCTAGGTCGTTCGCGACTCAAGCAACCCGAGCGACCTAAATCCAACGAGCTATCTTCCGAGCGACTTAAGGTGTTGGGGCGACTTAACTCTTTATGCGCTGCATCATCCTACCCCGGTTGACAAGAATTCGACCCCGAATTCACACCTTCCTCTTCTTCTAGATGCTTATCCCCATGATACGGAATCAAGGTCTGACGTTAAAAACATCGGCAGTATGGACATGATCCGGCAACCTTAACTGATAAGCATTATCATTGATTTTCTTCAAGATTTCTACTGGACCAATCTTTCGAGCTTTCAACTTGTTGTAAGTTCCAACTGGAAAACGATCTTTCGTCAATACTGCGTAAACAAAATCACCTTCTTTGAAGTCCACACTCCTTCGCTTCTTATCTGCCAGTTGCTTATACTTCTAATTTGACTTAAGCAATCGTTCATGAACAATCCTGTGGCACTCCTGCAACTCATTCACGAAATCACAAGCTCATTTAACAACCCCTTTCTAAAATGGAACTGTCGACAAATCCAACGGTCCCTTCGAAATTGCTGAATATACCACTTGAAATGGACTGAATCCAGTACTTCGATTAACTGCATGTTTGTGTGCGAATTCAGATTGACATAACTTCACATCCCAGCTCTTCAAATTATCCTTCACAAGACATCTCAACAAGTTTCCCAAAGATCTGTTCACTACTTCCGTTTTCCCATTAGTTTGGGGATGATAAGCGCTAATAAAATTCGGCTTAGTTCCAACCATCTTCCACAAACTCAACCAAAAATGACTTAGAAATCGAGTATCCCGGTCAGAAACAATGGTCTCAGGTAGCCCATGTAGTCGATAAACCTCTCTAAAGAACAATTGAGCAACACGGACTGCATCGGTGGTCTTTTTACAAGCTATGAAATGTGTCATCTTCGAAAATCTATCCACCACAACATATATAGAATCATTCCCTCATTGAGTTCTTGGCAAACCCAAAACAAAATCCATGCTAACATCGACCCATGGTCTAGTAGGCACGGGCAATGGCATATACAATCCTGCATTCGTACCTGTCCTTTTGGAAACTTGACATGTGTGACATCTCTCAACAAATCTTTCAACTTCTTTTCTTATGGAAGGCCAAAAATACGACTGAGAAATTAGCTGCAAAGTACGATCTCTTCCCACATGACCTTCTTCATGCAATTCTTCCACAATCTTCATTCGCAAACTGCACTCTGGCATACACAATCGATTTCCTTTGAAGAGAAACCCATCTACCAACACATACTCATCGGTCTTCCCTTTCTTGACTTCATCTACAAGCTTCGCAAAGTTAGGATCCTCAATAAACAATTCTAAAAGTACATCAAACCCCGTCACTTCAACCTTGATCGTAGTCAACAAATGATTTCTTCTGCTCAATGCGTCTGCCACTCGATTTGTAACTCTCAACTTATGCTTCACAACAAATGTAAACTGTTGCAAGTATGCAATCCATGACGCATGCCTGGCTGCAATCTTATCCTGTCCCTGGAAATGTTTCAATGCTTCATAATCAGTATACAACACAAAACTCTTTATGAAACAAATAGTGTCACTAATTCTTTATGGCTTGGACAATAGCATAGAACTCCAAGTCATAGGTGTTGTATCTTGTCTTGGCTCTAGAAAGATTCTCGCTAAAATAAGCAATTGGGCGGCCCCTTTGACTTAGTACTCCTCCAATTCCAACCTTCGATGCATCAGTATGTAACTTAAACAGCAACTGAAAGTCCGGGTATCTAAGAATCAGTGTCGTAGTCAAGAGTGCCTTGATCTGTTGGAAAGCAGAATCAGCCTCTTCAGTCCACACAAACTGCTTCCCTTTCATACAATCTGTCACTGGTGCCATCACGCTACTGAAATGTGGAATAAACCTTCGGTAGAATGACGCTAACCCATGAAAACTTCTCACTTCAGTTATAGTCCTGGGCTGTGGCCAATCCTTGATCGCTTCAACTTTACCTTGATCCACATGGATACCTTCCTTGGACAACACATGTCCGAAAAAAAACACTGCGTGTCATGAATATACACTTCTTTGTTGCCACGTAAAATTGCTCCTGACGAAGTATCATCAACACTTCCCACAAGTGTTGTAGATGTTCTTCGATGCTCCCACTGTATATCAATATATCATCAAAGTATACCACTACGAACTTTCCAAAAAACGGTCGAAAGATCTGATTCATCACCCGCATAAAATTACTAGGTGCATTCGAAAGACCAACGGCATGACCATCCATTCATACAATCCTTCCCATGTCTTGAATGCGGTCTTCCATTCATCCCCTGGTCAAATTCGAATCTGATGATACCCACTCTTCAGATCAATCTTTGAAAAGATAGCAGCTCCATTCAACTGATCTAACAAATCATCCAATCTACGCATCGGAAATCTATACCTCACTGTAATCTTGTTCAGTGCTCGACTATCTGTACACATTCTCCAAGTTCCATCCTTCTTCGGCACTAACAATGCTGGTACAGCACAAGGACTTAAACTTTCTTGTACGCGCCCTTGCTCAAGTAACTCCTCCACCTGCCTTCTCAACTCTTCGTGTTCCTTTGGACTCATTCTATAATATGGTCTATGTGGTAACACAGTTCCCGGAACAAGATCAATCTGATGTTATATGTCTCTCAACGGTGGTAACTCTGTTGGCAATTCTTCAGGAAATACATCTTCAAACTCCTTCAACACTGGCTTAACTTCTTCAGGAATTTCAACCGCATCACTCCTTTCACGTCCAATTAACAGAAATACTTCAGGCTCATCCTCCACTTCCTTGACAAATTCCTTCAAAGGTAATAGAGTCTTTAGTTCTTCATTCTCCACTAACTTGCTTTCACTTTGTTGCCGCTTTTCAGGAACTAAAGTGATTTTAGTGCCATTGAACATGAAACTATAGCAGTTAGTCCTCCCATTATGTTGCACAGCTCTATCGTATTGCCACGGTCTCCCCAACAACAAATGACATACATCCATATCTACCACATCACACCAAATTTCATCTTTATACTTCTTTCCGATGGAAAAAGTTACACAAGCTCTTCGACTAATCTTCACTTCCCCACCTTTCCTCAACTAAGCTAATTTGTAGGGTTTGGGATGCTTCTCTGTCTTTAACGCCAACTTCTTTACAGCTTCTGTAGAAATGATGTTATCACAACTTCCTGCATCGATAACAAACTTACAAACCCTTCCCAAAATAGTGCACGTTGACTGAAAAATGTTACTCCTCAACCAACTAGTCTCCTCTTCCTGCTTTGGTGTCAAGCAAGATCTCCTCATCATTAAAGAACATCCCTCGTCTCCCGACAATAATTCTGCTTCCTCTTCAACTTGTGGTGAATTGGAACATTCTACTTCTGCATCCTCATCCTCAACCTCAGCAACCATCACTCGCTTCTTAGGCTTTGGGCATTCATTGCTCTTATGACCCAACTCTTGACAGTTATAACACTTGAAATTGTTGTTGACCTTGGTCTTAGCAACTTCATTGACAACCGGTTTTCCAACTGCCTTGGAAACATTAGTATTGCTAGTAGCACCCTTGATCTTGTTGTTAGAATTCGTAAACACACCACCTCCTCTTCTACCTTGCTTCTCCCAAGCTAGAGCCTTATGGTGTGCTTCAACCACGGATCTTGAATCAAACATATTCACCATATCCTGAATTTGCATTCTCAATCCTCCAACAAATCTAGCTGTCAACTGTTCCTCCGTCTCCATGATATCATTTCTAGCAATCAGTCGATAAAACTCATATGCATAATCATTTGCCGACTTTGTCCCTTGTCTCAAATTTTGTAAGCGCTGATACATAAGAGACTGATAATTATAAGGCAAAAAAGTAGCCTTCATCAACTTCTTCATCTTCTCCCATGAAATAATTTTCGACTTTCTCATTCTCTCTCGTGCAAGTTTAGTTTGTTGCCACCATGCCATAGCTCTTCCCCTCAATCGTGTAGCAACCAACTTACGATGCTCGGGTACTTCCTTGAAGTCAAAAATTTCTTCAACATTTGATAACCAATCCAGAAATTCTTCCGCTATCATTCCCCCTTTGAATTCTGGAATCTCTGTTTTCATCCCCGACTCCTATTGACGATCATCTTCAACATCCCGATATGGATTTCGTACTTGGTCTCGATCTCGATAATGAACACTACATCTATCACCATCTTCATCATAATCAAATGTACTTCGATATCGATCTCGACCATCAACATCTTCACGATCATGCATATCTCTTCTACTATGTCTTTCGGCATCATGATATGGCTCATCTCCAAACTCACGTGGAGTTCTTCTCTCTTCATTTCTATACTCATGGTATTCTCTTCTCATTGAAACTGATGATTCTCTTCTTTCTCGATAAGATTGTGGTGACACCCTCCTCGCTTCCGCAACCGATGGCGAAACCCTGTTTCCTTCATGGTTCGAGATTGATGACCTTCTCCTTTGACTTTGATTCATATCATTCATCAATTTCTCTAACTTTCCAATACCTTCATCAAACTTTTCATTAATGCGTTGTTCCATTTGCTCAGCTTCTTGCCTTCGATACACATCTTCAACATTTTGAAAACTGTTAGCATGTCTCGGCGGCATGATCAACTTACAACAAATCTGAACAAACTTTAACTCTCAGCTTGAACTACAAAAGTGATGCACGCCTCCACTTATAGCTCGGATCTAACTTCTATAACTCTCGGCCTCAAACTCACACTTCAACTCAGCTCCCAATAGGCTCGGCTTAGCTATGATTGGCTAAGTCTAGCTCTGATACCAAATGGCATAGCGGATAAACGAAAATGGATGAAACGATGAAAAGTAGAATCGATGGATTGAAAATACCCAAGTGCCCAAATCCGTTGATCTCAAGAGATACCGGATTCTACCTATCTCCAACATGTTGATCGCACATGATACAGTGGTAAAAGATCTACAATTCGTCTACGTTGATCTCGCGCACGAGATTCCGTGAATCGGCTTCAAAATCGTTGATTCGAGCGCACTCGAATAACTGTAAATGGAGAAAGGAGATAACACTCAACTTCCAATTTTAAGAGGCACAAAGCACTCAAACAAAAGTTTATTCAAAATCAATCAACTTACAACTGACACAACCCCGCTGTTTATAGAGTTTTTACAACACAACGCACATTACAGCCGACCTAACACATGGCCGACCTAACTCCACACGACCTAAGTACAAACGACTTAACACATATATGCGGCTTAGTACACACGACCTACGACTTAAAATATACAAGTTACAACAGTTTCCGACCTAACTTCAGCGACATAAGAAATAGCAGAAGGTGAGCGACCTAAGAGCTTCGGCATACTTGAGCGACTTATAAGCATTGAGCGGCATAAGATCTGGACGACCTAAGAAACCTCCTCGACCTAAACATGGTGCGACTTAAGGAATCCATCATCACATGTGACTTAACTGGAACGACGTAACATACACAAGCGACCAAACACGCTAGGTCGTAGGTCGCTGGCGATCTAAAGTAATGTGGCAGTATTGGTTTGGCTCGCTAGGTCGCGTATCCTGGTAGGTCGTAGCTCGGACTTCGTAACGACCTAATGAAAGCGGCATATCACGTATCACTGTATCTTCCCTCCTCTGTATCTCGCTAGGTCGTAGCTTTCTAAAAAGTGACCTAAGACTTTCGTTGCTTCGCGACCTAAGCTTGAGCGCTGCATCACCTATCTTGGTAGATTGTAAGTCGCTAGGTCGTTCGCGACTCAAGGAACCCGAGCGACGTAAATCCGACGAGCTATCTTCCGAGTGACTTAAGGTGTTGGGGCGACTTAACTCTTTATGCACTGCATCAACACCCAATTGATTTCAAGGCTCAACTGCACCTTTTCTGAACAATTTGATTTACAAATAATCCTATAACTCTGAATAGAACTGAGATCTTATGGAGAGAGTGGTAGAGAATCAAACAAGATATAATCAAGTTTGATTCACTTGGTATTTCGGTAGAGTATAGTTTGGGTTTCTTTAGAATAAAGATGGAAGATGAAGAGGAGAGAAAACAAGTGAAATCTGGTTAAAAATTCGTTTAGAACTACTGGGATTTATAGAAAATCGACAGCCATATCTATTTATGAAAGGATACGACGAATAGTCACTTCTTTTGAAATTTAAAATTTCAATTTTAATGTTGACCATGTTGACATGGGGGGTAGGAGTATGTCGACATGCTCTAGGCAAAAATGGTGATTTTGATTTTTTTTTTATTAAAATTTGTTTCTATAGTTTTTCAAAATAATTTCTAAACTTTTATAAATATATTTGATATAATTTAAACATATAAAAGTAATTTTTAATATATATAATCTTAATGTATAAAGTGATTTAAAATTTGAATATATTTAAAAGCTAAATATTTAAAACAAGAGATGGTTTAAATCAAGAACAATTTTGAAATCAAAATATTGAAAATGATAAAGATAATTTTGAGGCTAAAATATTTCAAACAAGAGAGATGTCTTTTTGAAAAGAAGGTTTTGAAAACATTTAAAATTAGAGATATATTTTTGAAAAGCATTTTCATAAAATTAGTGGATATCAAAATAGGACCACTATATGTTCCATTAGATATTGTCATGGGTTCCATCCCACTAGGTTTCATCCCTTTAACAGGCTCGAAGTGGATTCCATTCCACGAATAAATTTCTAATAAAGATGTAAGTGCTTTCAAGAAGTTTTAACATAATTCTAGACTCAATACTTATTTTGTACTTTGAAATCTTGAACTCTTGATATCATGATACTCATGAGTCTTCAATCTTGATATCTTCAATCTAGAATCTATATATTGTACAGTCTTCATTTTTGGTACCTATATGGTTAAATCCTGCATATACATATGTATCTAAACTATAGTGTTAGTATTTTATATTTTATAACAAGTCCAAAGGTTGTTGTCATCAAACCATCATCTCAAGGGATAACATATAGATGTATATATCAAACCTGTACAACATTTATTCTGCTCTGTTCTTTATTCTTTAATGTATGTTTTGCTTCAAGAATCCTTATCACCTAATCTAGTTAAATTTAGGCTAGGATGTTAAAGGAAAAGGTTTTTTTTATTATACTTTGTACTAAAATTGGTTTTAGTAAATATTATATAGTGTAGAGAAATAAAAATGAAGTTTACAGTAGGTTAGCTAATAATGTCAGGAAATTAAGTGTTTTATTCTGGATCTATAGTTAAACAATCATGATCGGCCTTAAGAAAGAAGATTTTTTGAAGAGGTTTTGTGATTTATAATCATGTATGCGTCGAGATAGGTGGAGTTGAACGGTGTTGGGTCGATGATCAATTTCCAATGATCTCAGACGTAATAGGCATCGGCAGTTGGTCGGGGGAAGGATGAAGCGAAGTGGAGTAAGGAAAAAAAAGAATGGTAGCTTGCTGATCGACGTGGTGGCCGGTCGAGGGAGGAATAGTGTTTAGGGGCAGTTTTTGGTTGGGCTGGTTCCCTGGTCCTAGCGGCGTCATGGTGGATAGTTAGGGTTGCAGTCTGGGAGAAAGTCAAGAGGGAATGGAGGCGGTGAAGCTGGTGAGCTTTGGGGAGCTCCATGTTCGGAGGTAGATAGATGGGGAGGAGATATGGAGTCCATTTCTTTCCTGGAGATGGATTTTGGTTCGATTTTTTATATGGCTGATGTGGGTCAATGAGTTGGCCAGTGGGTTCGTGGAGTCGTGCACGACTGGGGTGATGGTCGGTGGAGGAAGTGGTGTCGATGGCGGGTATGCATGTGCATGGTGCTCGTGTGCACATGGTGTCCAAAGAGTAAAGGAATAAGAAAGAACAGAAAGAAAATAAAGAAGGGGAAAGAAAGGAATGAGGGGAAAGAAATGTGCCGGGGAAAAGTATTGGGCCAGGAAGAAAAGAGAATAAGAAAAAGAAAATTTAAAGAAGAGAAAAGAAGGGAAAAAAAAGAAAGAAAGAAAAAGTAAAAGAAAAGAAAAGAAAAGGGAAGAGAAAAGAAAATAAATGGGAATAAAAGAATAAGAAAAACCAAAAAAGAAAAGTAAAGAAATAGAGAAAAAAATAGAAAGGAAAAGAAAAAAAATAATAAAAGAAAAGGGAAGAAGAAGGAATAGTATTTATAATTTATACATAAGAAAAATTATATTTCCATTTTAACTTAAATTAAAATGATAGTTTGTAATTTTAAAGAGATAAATTAGTGGTAATAAATTATTATTATTTTATTTGACGTAAACTTATGGATAATAAATAGGATTAATTATTATTAATAAATTGTTTAATTGGTAATTAACTTGTTTTTAAATATGAATGAATGCGTTAATCAAGTGAATTTAAAACCATGAGTAATCGTTGGGATATTGATTTATATATCGTTAATTAGGTTAACGATGTATATCCTTATTTAAATTCTATGTTCATTCCCAATTTAAATGGTGAGACTAAAGCAATGATATGTTTTATTTGAAACAACACATCTGTAAATAAGTTACCACTAATGATATTGTCACCCTAACTTATATTGTTTATTTAAAACAATACAACCTTTTTAAAATATTTGTTACTTAGACTCGAGGAAAACGGGACCGGATATCTGTGTTATCCGGATCCACCTCAATTTGATAAATCACTTTGAACTTTACGGGGTTTGATTATAGAGTTTAATAGGCTGGGATTGGGTTAATTTTCAGAAATCCAACTATTTTAAATAAGTAACTGTACGTAGCCTCACTGTGATATTAGTGAATTTATAAAAGCATTGGTTATAATTAGATAAAACTCGTAGCTCTGTACGATTTACCTTTGTTTCAAGTGAAGATTATAACTTAAGTATTTCCAGTTATTACTCACGCTGGTTTCCATCCTGACTCGGGTGTTACTTCATTGTAATGCTTGGGTCAGTTCGAGTATTACAGGTTTTCAAGTTAGGACGATGGAAGCTCAGGAGTCGAGCTGGATGGCAGGGACGTATTAATTATTTCTACTGTGTTATAGACTGTATAGTCATTATATTGGGACAAGTTATTATAACTGTCGAGATTTATTCGTTGATAAGTGTACACTGATATCTTGTATGTATTTTGACAGTTACAATTTTTCATTGTATAAATGCTGTTATTTTATATTATATTTGCTCTGCTGCGATCGTCAGATTCTATGCTGTTGTTTCTGTTTCTTATTATATCTCCTTTACTTCTTAAACCTAACAGTCTGGGATTTTCGGCACTCGATTGCTCAGCACTCTATACAGTGGACGCATTAGTGTCGATTTTCGAGGTCGAAAATCTCTGGGTGTTACATGTGGTATCAGAGTTGAAGGTTAAATGAGAACCTTAGCTCTGGTGGGGATTACTCATTAGAGATAGGTTCAGTAGTACCCTACAATGAGTTGAGTGTGTTATCATATGAGGCTTATTGCTATTTTCTTATATAATGATTTAAAAAATGGTTTTAAAAATGATTTTATATAAGCTTATAATCTTGATATATAAGGCAATAACTTTTCTAATTATTATAGTACATTAAGGAAATTGGTTGTTCTTATTGGAATTAAATAAGATCACTAGAATTATGTGGTAATATATGTATAAATATAGAAATTTGGGTAAGGACTAACTATGTAGATAAGTTAAGCTAGAAATGGATTCAGACCTGAATTTAAATCTCGAGAAATTCAAAGGAATTTTCAAAATAAGTTAACCTGATTATAATCGTTCAAGTAAATGATGATGGAATATATGGTGTGTTTGGTTTCTAGATATGATATTTTTGATCATTATCATAAATTGGTTGATGTATCTTAATAAAGGATGTTTATTGCATAATAAACAATGATAAAACATGGTGCAATGTTCACGGAAGTAAAATTATATAAGTTGAATTTATGAATGTGACTTATAAATTAAAAAATAATTTAAATATTAAGCTTTAAATCAAAGCCCAAAAGCAAAAAAATTAATTATTTCAGAGTGTTAAGGGAAAATAATAAGTAATATTTAAAAAAAATTGAATATAGAAATCTTGTTTTAAAACAAGAGTTGTTTTGAAAATTTCAAAGGAAATTGTTTCGAATTAAAAACATGGAATGGTTTAAAATTCAAAGTATGACTTGGTGTGTAAATGGAATAAATATGTATATATATGGATATACATAATATCAAAGTGATTTGAAATAAATACTAAGTGTTGAATTGTGGAATCCCCCTTAGAATGAGAAGTATAACCCATAGGAAAATAAGTTTTTAAACTTATAAATGGGAAGGGATATTAATAAGAAATTTAAATTTGGAATGGAAAATTTAAATTGAGTAAGATAGAATGGATTAAAAATCGAAATTTAACTTAGGGGAAGTTAAATAAGTTTTAAACGTACAACCTGAATTGGAAAATTTCAATGTGAAATTGAAAATTTTAACTTAGGGAAGTTAAATGGATTAAATTGAAAAGAGAAGTATGGATTTGATAGAAGATTATGTATAGATAATTTCAAACAGCTTTTGAATAAAAACGGGTTTCAAATTCTGGAAATGTGTGATGGACGCTATTGGCTGATGTTTAGATAATTTGATGTTATTTACTTTGACATATCCTACTATCATTGTGTTTGTTATTAACAATATATATTGAACTGCAAATTGGATTATTTGAATAAATTAATAAGTGGATTAAAATAATTTACATCCATTGCTGAAATTAAATGGAATTAAAACTTTATTTTTGAAACTATTTAAAAAGATTTTGATCTTTAGAAATAAAATTGAAATTATGAAGATGGTCACTCTAAACTTAAGGTTTAAATGTTAAAAACGAACTTGTCAACCAAAATTGTTTAAAGGAATTGGATTTAAAAATTTGAAGTATGATTGGGAAATAAATTGAATTCCTAGAATTAAATTATTTAAAAGGATTAGGACACTTACTTGAACCTCACATAAAGTAGAAGCAATTTAAATGAATATTTGAAGTTTGGCGCAGAATTTAAATTATTTTAGAGACTTGGGTTGTTAAATTAAATATTAAAGGTAAATTTGATTCAAGTGATTAGATTAACATTTTGGAAACCGAATACGAATTTGTATAAATGAAGATGGTTTGAAATTGAGAATGGAATTAGAATTAATTCAAATTGGAATTAAATTGAAGTGAATAGGAATTGTAATCGAAGTTGAATTAGTCGAATTCGAAATGGAAATTGATTTGAATTAGAATGGGAATCGAACCTAATTCGAATTGGAACTTGGATTGAATCAATTTAAGTGGGAATGCAAATTGAAACTGATTCAAATTGGAGATTGGAAATTGAACCAGTTTGACTCTGCAACTATTTTCAAATAAATTATTTTAATATAAACTGCCTAAAAACTACTTTCTAAATATTCACATCATTTAGATTTTCCAAGTTAGTTACTATACAAACCATTCTTTTTAAAACTCAAACCATCCTATGTTAACTATTGTACAACCATTTTGCAGCTATCTAACTATTTTACAACTATTTGACTATTTTAAACTTTTTAAGCTATTTTCTAGATTCAAACTGGTCAGGGTGGAAATTACTTATATTTAAATAATGGATTTAAATACAAGTTGGAATAAATTGAAGTATAATCCAAATGGGAGATTGAGTTTCTGAATTGGAACCAAATCGAAAATTGAAGCAGAAATGATCTTAAAGTAAAATAATATATATTGAGAAAAATATGATGCTTAAAAATAAAAGATTGGATAGTATTATAATGGAAACTCACTTTATAAGAGTAAAAAGTGTGGCAAATGACTTTGTAAAGGAAGTCAAGCTTGAACAAAAATTTGATTTAGCATTAATGAGATTTATAACCAGAAGAAAAGATTCTTGAAGTATATTTGAAATATAAAGTGGAATTTATATAAGTATGAAGTTATCCAGAAATTTTATGAGTTGAAAGAATAATCTTATATATATAAGAATGATTTTGTGAGAATGAAATTCAAAGTGTTTGGGGAATTCTTTGATTTTAAAGGCTTTTGGTTTTGGAAAAAAGCAAACTTTGGGAATTTGGAAAGCTAAGTTTGAGAACTATCGATTTTTGAGATATTGATTTTGAAGTTTATATGTGATACATATAAAGAGAACGATTTGAAAGATATTATATGTGCATAGTATAAAATGTTTTGAGAATGCTATGGGAAAAAAGGCGCTCCCATTTAGAGTTGAAACTTATAGTAGGAGATCCACAGGGTGGTTCTGCCTTGAGCCCTAAGGGGGGTTCTAAATTTTGATCTCAAAGGATGTCCGGACTAAACTGTAGTTCCTATGGATTGTGGTTAGGGTAGCATAAGTCGAGGACGCTGATGCCTACATAGATATTGGGGTTATGTTGTGACGGCAACATAACTCTGGTGTAACTGTAGTGGTTGCCTAAAGTCTACGTTTGATTTCATTGGAAGAGCGACGTAACATCGATAGATTGCGATCTATGTGGTCCATTGCGAAAGTCGTGTGGCAGTGAATGCCTACAGGCTACATTGGGACTCGACTGGTGTAGTCTGCGATCTATGTGGTGAAGTTTCATTTGGCAACAAAATTCGAGGGTGCTAATGCCTATAGTTACATGGTTTTTGCGGTGATGGCAATGTAACCCTGGGTGTAGCTGCGATCTGTAGCAGTTCCATGGTGAAATCGAAGGGTGCGGATGCCTACAGTTTTTTATGGATTTCGCCGGGATGGTGACATAATCATCGTGCTAACTGCAACCCATGGAGGGGTGATGATTTCCAGGGCATTCTCACAAAAAATTTTTAAGTGTTTTCTCCAGATGCTGAAAACGGATTTACTAAGCACTTATGATTTTCAGTCCTGCGCCTGATCAACGTTTGACTGAATTTTCGTGAGAACAAGGATGGACTTGTTGAGACATCGAGTTATAAAAAGTATTTTTATTAAACTATTTTGGTAATATTATGTATATTTTAAAGTGTTTTAAAATTTTAAAATAAAAAGAGTTATAAATGTTTAAAGAATAATTCAACCAAAATACAAAGTAGATTAAAATTCTCGTTTCGTTCCTTTTCGAGGATGAAAAGCTCTAAAGGGGAAGGAATGTGACGACTCGGATTTTTGACGTCGAATAATTGGGTAATTAATTGATTTTAATTATTGAAATATTGATTTTATTAGTCGAATAAATAAATTTTCTCATATTTAAATATCTAAATACATATAAAATTGATTTAAAAACCATATTAGATATTTAATTTTTAAAATCTCTCACTATGATAAATCTTATAGAAAAGAAAATAAATTTTATATATAGATAAACTCCAATATTTAAATCATGATAAAATATCCTTACATATATGTATAGATAAATATATGCAACCTTTATGATGTTAGAAATATGTACATGTATAAGTATATATGAGGAAATTATGTATATACATATATACAGGAATGTATAAATGTATATATGACAAATAAATAAAAGAATATATACATAAGATGTATATAGTATTTTTACATATTGAAATGTGTAAATGTATGTATGTGATGACTAATACAAATTGCATATGGAAATTCTATATATATGTATATATATTGGGTATATCTACATGTATATATTTGTCAAGGTATATGTGTGTGGATAAATTTGGAAATAGTTAAACATGTAAAAGTAAATAAGTGGGTAAAGGTAAGGCAAGAACTATGTTCATAAGTACACATAGGTGGAATATATGTAGGTATGCTATGAAAAATAGTGCATATATATGTGTGTGTGTGTGTACATACAAAGGAATATGTAGATGTATACACATAGGGAGACAAGCATTTAATGCACATTTCATCTCTAGCATACAAAACATAATACATCAAAGCTTTTTCATATGAAATCAAATCTGGTCAAAGAATCTCTCATCAAAAAAATATAAAATAAAATAAAAAGAAAAAAGTAAAAAGAAGCTTACTGGAAACTAAAGAATGCAGCATTTCTTCTCTTATATATACCACTACCCTATCTTCTCTTTTTCCATTCATTCGAACTAACTAAAGATAAGAGAAAAAAATAAACAAACATGCTGACATTTCAAAAGCTTAAAGAAAACAACAACTTAAGTCCAGGCGGATCGAAACCAAAGCAAGCAGTTTACTTCTCAAAATATTTCTCTGCTCAAAGGAATTAGACTGTGAGTAAAGCCTTTAAACCAGATCTTCCTTCTACTAATCTAGAAGTATGCTTGGAAGAAAATAACAGTACTTGACAAGTTTGCTTGCTTAGAAAGGGACGTGGGTATACATATGTATATGGGTGTATATATCAAACCTGTACAACATTTATTCTGCTCTGTTCATTCTTTTTTCTGTATGTTTTGCTTCAAAAATCCTTATCACCCAATCTAGTTTAATTTAAGCTAGGATGTTAAAAGGAAAAGGGTTTGTTTTTTATTATAGTTTGTATTAAAATTTGTTTTAGTAAATATTATACAGTGTAGAGAAATAAAATCGAAGTTTACAGTAGGTTAGGCAACATTGTCAGGAAATTAAGTGTTTTATTCTAGATCTATAGTTAAATAATCATGATCGGCCTTGAGAAAGAAGATTTTTGGAAGAGGTTTTGTGATTTTTAATCACGTTTGCAACGAGATAGGAGGAGTTGAACGGTTTTGGGTCGATGATCAATTTTCGACAATCTCAGTAGTAATAGGCATCAGCAGTTGGTCAGGAGGAGGCTGAAGCGAAGCGGAGTAAGGGAAAAATGGGAAAGTAGCTAGCTGATCGGCATGGTGTCCGGTTGAGGTAGGAATAGGGTTTAGGGGCAGTTTTGGGTCGGGTTGGTTCTCAAGTCCTAGCGGCGTCGAGGTGGGAAGTTAAGGTTGCGGCCCGGGGGAAAGGCAAGAGGGAATGGAGGCGGTGACGTTGGAAAGCTTTGGGGAGCTCCGGTGTTCGGAGGTAGCTGGACGGGGGGAGGGGGGATAGGGAGTCGGTTTCTTTCCTGGAGATGGATTTTGGTTCGATATTTGATTATGGGCTGTTGTGGTTCAATGAGTTGGCCAGTGGGTTCGTGGAGTCGTACAGGACTGGGGTGATGGTCGGAGGTTAGGAAGTGGTGTCGGTGACGGGTGTGCACGTGCACGGTGCTCATGTGCATATGGTGTTCGAAGAGTAAAGGAATAAGAAAGAACGGGAAGGAAATAAAGAACGGAAAAGAAAGGAAGGAGGGGAAAGAAATGGGCCGGGGAAAAGGATTGGGCCAGGAAGAAAGTGAATAGGAAAACGAAAATTTAAAGAAAAGAAAAGAAGGAAAAAAGAAAGAAAGAAAAAATAAAATAAAAGAAAAGCGAAGAGAAAAGAAAATAAATGGGAATAAAAGAATAAGAAAAGGAAAAAAGAGAAGAGTAAGGAAATAGAGAAAAAAATAGAAAGGAAAAGAAAAAAATAATAAAAGAAAAGGGAAGAAGAAGAAATAGTATTTATAATTTATACATAAGAAAATATATATTTCCATTTTAACTTAAAGTGAAATGATATTTTATAATTTTAAAGAGATAAATTAATGGTAATAAATTATTATTATTTTTATTTGACGTAAACTTATGGATAATGAATAATACTAATTATTATTAACAAATTATTTAATTGTTAATTAATTTGGTTTTAAATGTAAATGAATACGGCTAATCAAGTGAATTTAAAATCATGAGTAATCGTTGGGATATTGATTTATAGATCGTTAATTGGGTTAACGATCTATATCCTTATTTAAATTCTATGGGATATTCATTTCCAATTTAAATGGTGAGACTAAAGCAATGATATGTTTTATTTGAAATTAGACATCTATAAATGAGTTATGACTAATGATATTGTCAACCTAAGTAAGATTGCTTATTTAAAACAATACAACCTTTTTAAAATATTTGTTACTTAGACTCGAGGAAAAAGGGACTGGATATCTGTGTTATCTGAATCCGCCTCAATTTGATAAATCACTTCGAACTTTATGGGGTTTGATTATAAAGTTTAATAGGCTGGGATTGGGTTACTTTTCAGAAATCCAACTATTTCAAATAAGTAACTGTACATTGCCTCACTGTGATATTAGTGAATTTCTGTAAAAGCGTTGGTTATAATTAGATAAAACTCGTAGCTTTGTATGAGTTACCTTAGTTTCAAATGAAGCTTATAACTTATGTATTTTCAGTTAAGTTTGTTTACTCACGCTGGTTTCCAGCCTGACTCGGGTGTTACTTTATTGTAATGCTCGGGTCAGACCGAGTATTACAGATTTTCAGGTTAGGACGATGGGAGCTCAGGAGCCGAGTTGGATGGCAGGGGCGTATTTATTATTTTCCGCTGTGTTATAGACTGTATAGTCAGTATATTTGGACAAGTTATTATAATTGTCCAGATTTATTCATTGATAAGTGTACTCCGATATCTTGTATGTATTTTGACAGTTACAGCTTTTTTTTGTATAAATGCTGTTATTTTATATTATATTTGCTCCGCTGTGATTGTCCGATTCCGTGCTGTTTTTTCTGTTTCTTATTCTATCTCTTTTTCTTCTTAACCCTAACAGTCTGGGATTTTCGACACTCGATTGCTCGGCACTTTATACAGTGAACGTATTAGTGTCTATGTCGAAAATCCTCGGGCCATTACAATATTCTTTAATTTAATAAGATGATCAACTAGCTTTTCTTGATTACTTAGTGTAGATAGTAGCCAAGATGTCTTGATTTGATTTGTATTGTGTTGATTGTTGTAATATAATGCTAATTAATTTTATAAATTATAGTGATGTAGTGTAGGTAGAAAGTTAAAAAAAAATTCTTTTTTAAAAAATGGAGGGATATGCTTGTATACATAGAAGTGGGAGAAGGCTCTAGAATAAATCCTAGAGTTTAAGCTTCATGAAGGAAAATATACTTATTTTTTTGGTTTGCATACTAACTTACTAGGCTTTTGAACATTTATTTTTACTTGCTATATGATAACAATGTTTACATTACCAAACTTTCTTTGTTTACATGAAAGCTAATTGGGTTGGGTTGGGTTGGGTTTGTATACAAGTGGGCCTTTATATTTGCTTCTTTCTTATTGAAAATCATATCTAAAAAATCTAAATTCTTTAACACCATAAAATCTTTCTAACTTTTAATTAAAATTCCATCTTATTTATTCCAAATCTCCTTTATTATAAAATCCTGCATAATTTTTTTTATCAATTTATTCCAATTCATAACTCAAAATTTTATGTTTTAAAAAGTATCTAAAAAATTATTAAATCAAATTTTATTTCAATTATATTCCTTTCATTTGAATAAACTATTCTCCATCAGTTTCTCTATAGTATTCATTTAATTTCATATTAGTTCTATTCAAATCTCCATTAATTCATTAATAATAATTTTTTAACCATTAATTAATACCTTGTCGACAATGGGTTATTACAGATTAGCAGAAGGGGTTCACTTGGTTTTAGATATTAAATGGTTTGAGGGTCCCTTCCTTTAGCATTGTTAGTATATGATTAGATGGAAGATGGGTTGTTGAACCCAATGTACATTACAGTTACATTGCATCCGCATTTATAATAATGGAGTTGGGGGTGTATGGCCATTATCTTATTGTTAGAGATATACTCAGGAAAGTATAATAGATCCATAAGATATAATACTTATTCAATAACTTATTGTCCATATACTATTATTGTAAAACTTGAGCTTTTCATTCACATAGATACTGTTGTTTTAACTCTACTGACTCCAAAAATGGGTATCAACATCCAATAGAATTTAGTAGAGATTAAATGAAGAATGAAATTAAAACAAAGCAAAAATCATAAATGAAGACATAAATTTTTATAGTGGTTCGGCAATCTTGGCCTACATCCACTTCATATTTTTATTGATTTTGCACTTGATTATGATTATAAGAATGTTTGGATCGGCTAGGATCTATTAGTACAAGGACGAAGAATAAAAATAGAAGAGCCCTCGTATAGGAAAAAAGGATCCCTTTACTGGGGATCCCTTAACCGACGCTATGTCTACAGTATTTATAGGGAAAGACGTGCACGGATCAAGCTGAAATTTTAGTAGAAGAACCTCTAGGCCAAGGCGAGGGCACACAAGAATTTTTAGGCCATTGGAGCCTAAATAGGGATAAGCCCTGATTGTTATTTTGGTGTCTAAATAGGGTACAATTCCTCTAGAGGGTTCCCGACGTTAGCTACTTTCCATCAAATTTTATGCCATTTTGATTTACAGTTTGTGAGATATTGCATTTTTCATGAAGTGGTGTTACATGTATTTTGATTTCACCCGATCCCTTTGAAGGGATAGGGACCGATCCCTCCAAAGTATCACATTTGATGTGCAATCCCTATGTGGTGTTCCACATGTTGTAATATGCTTGTTCTCTAAGTTTCATGTCAATTGGATGAGTGGAACTTGAGTTATTGCTCGATCCTTGGTCAATATGAGGCCAATCCATATTGAGGGAAGAGGGCCGATCCCACTTTCTTCATCCTTTTATGGGGCGATCCCTAGGGTAGGCTCGATAGATCCCAATATCTTATTCCCAAAATTTCATATGCATGGGACTTATGGATCTTGAGGTATTGATTGTTTTCTATTGACTTGTACTTGCCTGACTGAAATATGCCGATCCCTTCTACACGATCCCTTTTATACCGATCCCTTTCTTAGGTGAAGTAATTTGTTCATAACTTGAGCATTCAAACTTTAAACGACTAGTGATTTGAAATATATCCTCATGGGCTTTCCTTATGACTCTATATTAATAAAAATTGAGGATATGTACCAATTCCTTAGGGAAAAGGACAAGCACTGATCTCCTACTCGAGGAAGGAACCAATCCATGCTTAGAATATTCTAGAGAATCTATCTCTTGGTTTTTGTTGATCGTCGCATCACATCAATGACAGTACTTCATTTATGGACCTCACAATCATCACATTGGGATATTGGCCTTAATGACGGTTGTATCTAACTTGTCCAGTTAGTTTGGATATAGCCAGGTCAGAATGCAAGATAACAGGTTCTCTCCTCATTACAACCTTCGAGTTAGGTACAATGACGAGTGTGGAGACAATCATGGAGACTTATTGGGTAGTTACCTATTATGGTTATTAATTTATGGTGTTATGATGTACCCAGACTATGTATCATGCATATTTATGCACTATTATAACATTGTACTCATGTGATTTGGTTTTTTGAGAAGCGTACTTTATTTTAATATTATATTTTATTCTTGTCGATGTGAGACTATGAAAGCATAGACAGATACCTCTACATATTGTTTTATTAAATTAGTTATACCAACCAACAACCAGCTTCTGAATGGACCTAGGGTTCAATGGGCTCTTATCAAGTTGAAATTAGGCCTATTTCATAAGTGTTATTACATCGACTCCCACTTGTCTTTCTTTTGTTAGCCTTTCTTCTAGGAATTTTTCCTATCTTCATTGTCCCTCGTTCTCTTGCTACTTTCACCTACTTGCATTTAGCTTCCTCTTGAGGACCAACAACCTATTGTGCCTACATTTGAGCACCACTATCCACTATCCATGTAGCTTCCCTAGGAGCTGCTTGCTTTATGGCCACCAACATACAAATGAATGTTACTTTCACTTCCGAGTCATTTGCTAGTGGAGAATTCCCGGTTTTCCCATCCATTCTTATGAACTGTAATAAGAATGATCAGTCTCATATAGAGGAAAAACTACATCAATGGTACTCACATGTGCAATTCAACTTACTATAGATACATATAACTATATAGTTTCTAAAAACCAAAAGTTATAACAAGTACGTGCTCTCATGTATATATATACTCTTGATCCATTCTAGGATGAGAAATCCTACCATATCTCTACTAGATCATGGTAAGCCTTATGTTAAACAACATAATTTAAGCTTTAATAACAAATGTGACGACCACCCTACACCATCGACATGCAGTAATGTAATAGCCTATGGTAAAATGCACCGTACAGTGCTCGGTCGATGCAATATGACTATCGAGGTTGTAGCAACATAAATCAATCATAGAACATGTTGTATACCTCACAGCACATTAAACAAAATATAATAGTCATCATAGATATAAAATAGCCGAGACAGTAATAGCTGAATGAACCTTGTGAATCGGAGTATACAGTTGTACAAAATAAGTGATAGAGTTTATACAACTGATAATAAACTCAAATAAGTAATTGTCTTTAAATAGTAAAGCGCTAGCAAGCTCCATAGTATTGCGCAATGGAATAATAGGCAATAACAGTTAAATATAGTAATACGTAAGAATGTAGCCTCCACTCTCCACCTGTCCAGCTCCTCTTGGTTACTAGACCTGATATCCCTAATTTTCTCATTTAAGAGTACCTAGAATAATAGAAATCAAAGCATAAAATTCTGAGTTTGATAACACAATTTTGTAAGTGGTAGAAAATCTCAAATACTATAAAGTCGGTATACTAGGATAAATGATATGTAAAATTATACCTTGATGTTCTTGCATCCACAGAGTTAGCACATAACATGGGATATATGCCACTTTACATCGTAACCTTCACAGTGTACTATATGTCAGAGTAATAATGGATGCTTAGATACCGACATCAATGATATCAACATTGTGTGACAACCCTAGAGTGATAAGAAACCAAAACAATCACATCATCCATTACCTATCCCCATATTTACTCGCCCGGTGCATTAGATGCATTTTAACATGTGACACGTCATGGTAAAAGGCCATTCAACTTCAAAGTTCCATAGTACTCGAACCCAAGCTACTCGGTATGTAATGAACCGCCTTTCTAAAACCTAAATATCGACAATAATACATCCATGGTATTCACATGTCGAGCAACTAAGTGTGGGAAAGACGAATTATTAGGGATAAATAAAAGAAAAGGAAATGGAATATGGAAGGAGGAACACAATATCAGAATCTCACTGCAGAATGATCATACATAATATTAAAAGACAGTATAAACTGTCATTCTAAGATTCAAAGATTTACAAAGTTACGGTAATCAATCTAGAAGTTATAACAACCTGTCCTCACAAATGCTGATATATAAACACAAAACAATGCAGTGGAAACAAATACTATAGTGGAAAATCATCTAGCTCATCTCCAGAAGCTCCAAAGCATCATCGGCTAAATCAGGAAATATACATGGGGCTGACCCAAGCATTATAAGAAAATAAAACCTAGATCAGTCTGGTAACCAACGTGAGAAACTCAAGATATAAGTGACATGAAATAGTAACCATTGAGACCGTATGAATTTCAGTAATAGTTTTCCCCTCAAAGAAACCAATGATTCATTAGTTTTAATATATAGTGATATGATAAATAATTTCTAGGGTGTAACGTAAAAGTCGTATCAAATAGTTGTTATCTAAATGCCATAACAACAACAGGTACACAATCAATACCACTAAGGCACGTTCGCATAATAGATTTTCCATGGAGATCTCTTCTAGGAAGCGGGATCTGAACTCCATGATAAGGATACAAAAATATCTCCTGGGCAACGTATACCTCTAAAGGGATATACTCTAATGTAAACATAACTGGTCCAACAATGAACTGCGTAGCACTATGTATCAATAACTCCAGCGCGCAACGTATCGATTGCATACTCCAGATCTAGAGTTGCTATACTCCCATGGGTAAGCTAAACCCGAGATTATGCATTCTACTTTGGTTTTAGTCATTTTCGATATTGAGGCTACGTTCGATATCTTTCACATAAGTCTTCATCACTTGAACAGGGTATGAATCCTCATTGAACTCCATCGTCTCGAACGGATCACGAATCACTACATGGGTTCGAGCATCCTGGTCGGATCTCTAACCTCCATGCATAAGCCTTCTAAGGAATGCTATCTCTGTCCTCTTTTTTACAGTACTCCTCTAGATAGACAGTCCCATATGATGGAATCGTTTGAAATGTTAATGCTGACATTTTCTTTGGACTTAACTTTGGGATAGATAGTTTAAGCCTGTGACATTCCATTTCACAATCCACTCTAGAACATGGATCACGTAAATGGTTTTGAAGTGGTATCGAGTTCGAGTTATCTCATATAAGTACACTCTCCCCACTTACCAGTCTCTCTAAAACCAATCAATGAATTTCTGGTAAATTGAACTCCGGATCTTTTGGAAATAAATAGACAAGTGGAGATCACTTTCTAACCGTTTAAGTGGACAGATTTCCTTATCATTTGGCCTAGAAGAGTAAGAAAATTTTATGCATACGGTATAACTTCTCTAAAAATAACCGTACCATTTAACACTCATGTTTCTTCTAGATGTGTCCAAAAATATATTTGGGGTCAGTTTCGATAGTCGACTAATGATTATCTGCTACAAGATAGATGTTTGTAAATGGAAACCATATCTAGTATAGTTTCCATAAAAAATGAATATAAAAACACTATCAAGTCACATAAAACATAATCAAGCCACATCAAGTTTGGTTAAGCTACTTAATCCCTTTTAATTAATTCTTTTATTAATCAAACCACCTTTATTAGTAAACTTCATTTATCTAATAAACTCCTACTTTTTCTACCTTTTTCCAAAAGATTTCATTACTAATCATTTCCTTCAAAATATCCATTTTAAGGATCTAAGTATTTTCACAAATCCATTCAAAAGGTCTAAGACTAAGGTCACTTAAAACATTATCACTACAAACCCAAAACTATTTCGTTTTAGCTTATCTTTTAATCATTCTTTTAAAGATCTATTTATTTCCCTAGATAAAATCAAAAGGGGTTAAAGAATGTGACTAACACATTGTCACAACAAACCAAAACCATTCTCCTACTTGTTACTATCTTTATAGGCCTTTGTTTTAAAGATATAAGTTCATAATCAGTTAAGATTAATAATCGACCAATAGATTATCTAGTCAAAACCAATTGCTTATACAAATCACTATTCGTATGCTTAAATCATTTTCGACATTCTCAACTTAACCATTCCTCATTCAAGAATGAAGCCAAGTAAGTTTGGATACTGGTTATTCTAAGCCTTGCTTAGACATTTCATTCTTTAATCTCATAAATAAATAAGTCTACCTTGTCGGCTTTTAGTATTAAGTATAGTATTAATGATTTCAATAAACAATAAGAAATCAACATGATTAACACGTCGTAGACAATTTCCAACTTATTATTCCTCGTTTAACAGGGAAATCGGTAGATTAGAGCTATATTGCACCATCCTTACTTGACATTAATCTTAACTCTCATAAATAGATATGACTTACTTTGTCGGCTTGTTATTGTTAAGCATAGTTAATTACTTTTTAAACAAGTAATTAAACAATCAGCCATTCGGCCATTTAGCATTCCTAACCCCTTTTAAACCTTTTATTCATAATCTAAAACTAGATATATAAGACATTTCCAAGATATTTATATAACATATTTCCAAGATATTTGTATAAAATATTTTCACTTTAAAATACATATAATAGATTTCAAAACATTCATACAAAATGGTACTTAAAAATAAACATATTGAAAGTTACTTAAAAACTTAAACAACTATATTGTTCACAAAACACTTTTTTATATAAATTCATAATTGATTCTTACAAATTGAAATAAATCTCAAACTACTTTTAAAATAATCTAATATGAGTTAGGCAATAATTTTAAAATGAAAGAAATAAATCGCTCAAACTTAAAGTCTCTTTTGAAACATTTGAAGTTCAAAAATACGAAGCAGTTTTATACTAGCGACGTTTTAGCCGTTTCGAGATGTTACTTGATCTAATAGCAACAAACTACATATAAAAATTGTAAATATAGCAAGAAACCCTTAAGGATCTCACTATAAAGTTTCAAAACAATTGTCAAAAACAAGGCAATTTCAAACTGCTTCTATAGCGACTATGGCTATATGTGCACTTCTAAATCCAAGTCATATTCAAAGTATGTTCAACTACAATGTATGTGCTTTATTCGAGGCCTGGTCATATGTCTATAAGTCCATTCAAGTCCATTTCAAGTTTTTTCAAGTCCATATACATGGATCTTATGAGTCACTCGTTTTCAAAACAAGAATCCAAATCAATGTTCTAACATATGTCACTTAACAATTGAAACAACACTTAGTGTAATCAAACATCAATAAATATGTGATATTTTTCATTCAAAGTGAGTTGTTAACTCACTTTTAACCAACTAAAACCAAGATTCGAGAACTGAAGTCTAGCCCCCACTTGCGACCACCTTCTTCGTTTCTCTTTTCCTTGGCTTAACCTTGCTTTTCCTCCCTCCTAAACACCTCATTGCTCATGGCCTATGCTTCCCAAGGGAGTATGGCTTCACTTCTTCAAGTTTTAGCTTAGTGGAAGGGTTTCTAATACTGTACCAAGCCTTGTGGATAAGTTTAAAGGATTGAAGTTGATTTGCAGCCTTTTCTTTTTAGAACATAAGAGATAAAGAGATGAAGACGCCGTGGATTTATAACTCTTAAGCTTTCTAATTTTTGTGAACATTATCCCCTCCTTATATAGGCTTAGGACTAATGATGGGAAAAGACCAAAAACACCACAAAATCCTAATGACATTAATTACTTCTTATCAGGGCAACTTTATGTCACTTCTTCTTTATTCATTTTACCACTTTAACCTTACCAAGATAATATCTCTTATCCTCTTAGAACTTTATAGAACATTACAAGATTTATAAAGAGGAGAGTGCGTTAATTAGTTGCTAATGTATTCATTTGATTATTAGTTAAGTGTACAAGAGTCCAGACAACTTATATCGATCAACAAGCTTTTTATCGATAAATTGATTTTCATTCAAATTATTGATTTTTCTTTGAATGAATTTTTTTAAACACCTTTCTAAAATACGTTTACCAATATTACTTATGTTTTAAAAAAGGGGTTAAAGATATTATTAATCATTTTAATAACACTTAATTAAAGATTCGAATATTTAAATAATTGAGATATTTAAGTACGAAGTGTCCAAAATTTCATGTCTTATACAATAGGACAGGAACTATATCAGATATCATCGCTAATCCAGAGTAAAGATTGCTCGTTATCGAGATCAGGACCCATCGTGGTCCAAGAGGGTGCCCTCATATTTACCATTAAGAGTACACGACAGACCTTCGAGTTTCAACAATCCCATTACACATGTCATCCATAGTAGAGCATATCCTAGAACTGTTCTTACAATTCACATCTAAAGTCATCGTGGTTTGGAACGATTCTTGATAATCATCATCAGTCATGGATTATCATCGTTTATTCCATAACTATCTCAAATAGATCCTTCAATGCGACTCGTCGTCTTATACTCTACATCATGAAGTACAACCATCCCACCGTCAAAGTCGTCACTGCCTGTTATGACCAAATTTTCTATGTCTTTGAATGCACCTAAACCATTGAACTGGATGAGAAAATGATGAAGAGATGACCCAAGGACTTGAGAAATAACTTAAAAGTCAATTAAGAGAAAATATAAAACTGAGCGAAAAAAGGTCGACTTGAGTTTTTCAACTCAGCCCTTGTGGATCGGCACCAGGTTTACTCGGGTCAGATGCAAAGACTTCCCAAGTCGGACTCCAAGCTAGTTGAGACAGACACGAAGCACAACAGCCTTAGAAAATTTTAAGGTCAAGCCCAAAGCAAATGGGAAAATTCCTTCAGTCGGACTCCAAGCGATTCTAGTTTCCCCATTACTAAATCATAAAGACCCCTAATCCGTCCTTCATCGATCCATGACCAACCCCGATCCACCCTTCACGGATCCATGACCAACCCAACAATCCAAAGCACACTGATCCAAGCCCACTGATCCAAGTCATACCAATCCAAACCTACCGATCCAAGCTATAGATCCAAACCTACTGACCCAATCCCATCAATCCAGCATGTTATTCTTTTGCTCTCCAAGTGAAACTTCAAATAACCAATTGCGACCTGAAGCAAACGCCATTGCAACCCCAAGTACTAAGCCTTTAAAATAAAAGTAAAGTATACTGATCCAACTCCAAAAGGCAACTACTGATCCATAGTTCTTTATGCTATATCTTGAGCAAAAGATCCTCAAACGACTTGAATTTTGAAAGTTTATTTGTGAGGCCTTCCCGTTCCCTTACATGGTTCATATCAAATTCGGTGAGGTAGAATTCTTGGATCATCGGTGATCCAAGAACCTATCCCTAACTCTAAGTCGCCATTCAATCAGCATTTTCAACCAAACATACATCGTACATTCGAGTAATTAACCTATAAACTATATTCCAAAAAAGTAAACATTCATGCACATCAAATTAGATCCTAAATTTAAGGGTAGAAGTAGAGAATAACTACAAGAACAAGAGAGATGAAAAAGAACGCAAATTCATTAAACTTTGTAAAATCATTTCAAATTAACATATGTGATTAGTTGAGGTTTAAAATACGTTTTAGGATCCAAAAATCCTTTTAAAACATCATTTAAGGTGTATAATGACTAATTAGTAAGTGAGAGGTCCTAACTACTCATCTAGAACCCAAAGAAATCCAAAAGAATATTAATCAATCTTGGTGCAAATCTCACCAATCCCCTCCTAAATGTTAAGTTTTGCCTAATGAAAGTAAGGTTTAGAGTGGTTTTTATGTTAGAGAATGTTAGTGGTATATTCTCTAACTATTTTGGAAAGAGTGAAATGATTAAGAAAAGCCCCATCAGGCCCATTTAGGTGTTGATCCGAAAAGGGGCTTTAGGCTTAGCCCCTAGTCTCTTTACTTATCCAATATGTTGTCCAAAATCTAGTGAAACTTCTAATAGTCCAATCTCTCAGATGGTAAGTCTGTTTTCTTGTTATGAGCACTCAACAAAAAGGGAAACCATCATTTCGATCTAATGAAAGTGGTTCCACATCCAAATTTGATTTTTATCAAAAGCTACAGGCCATATAAAATTTTTAGGTCTAGAATCATCCCATAAAAATTCTAAGATTCGAAAATGTTTTTAGCAATCATTTTCCAAAGTTATAAAATCATATGACCCTGCATAAAAATAATATTAATATTCTACAGTCCTTCGATACGTAGAAAACGTATCGTTACAGTGCCTGCACTTAGCACCACAACTAACAATAAATATTCGGGGCAACTGCATTAGCATTTTGCATCATGTTCATTATCATCATGTTGAACACAACCTAAAAGTCAGGGTTAGAAGCCCCAATCCTTCTCCTTCTTCCACTCTTGAGATGGAGTACATAATGATCCTTGTATCTCTGCTCACTCTTGATCTACAACAAGAATGATCAATCTCTCATAAAGAAAACTGTATCAATTGTACTCGTGTATGCATGCAACTTCTATACTACATCTACTTCTATATAGTTTTGAAAGCTAAAATATATAATAGTACACTCTATGTGTGTGTATATACAAACCCTTGATCCAGTTTGGCATTTTAACTCCTTCCCTATCTCTAATGGACCATGGCATCAACTGAAGCTAATCGCGTACCTTAATCTCAGATACCAAATATGAAAACCGCCCTACATTATTTGAATTCTGATTACATGATTGTTCTATAATGAAAACTATATGTAATTATCTCTAGCATCATTTTTGATATAGGACTTTAAAGGCGTCAATGATTTGAAGGGACAACAAGAAAGAAGAAAGAAATAATCATCTGCAAGTAAAAAGTATGTCCTTTTGTCCTTAGAAATAATTTGTAAAATCTCCTAGATAATCCATATGCATATACACATATCATTGGTTTACAAGAATTTCAGAACAAAGACCAAAAGTAATTACAGTCAAAGTTTTACACAACGTTAAATAAAAAATATAAGGAATTGACTAAAAAGAGACCTAGGTCAACTTAGCCTATCAATTGAGTCCTTTTTCAATCGACTGAACTAGCTGACTGATCAAGCCTTTTAGCATTCTATTTTTGATCTTCTTCTTTGGAATGTTTTCAACAAATAGTCAGCTGACTTGTCATTATTTCTACTTGATTGAACGAACAGTAATTGTTAGAACCTTGTATTTTGATGTTTTGATCATGACAATTATATAAGTAAATATTATGTGAACTAACCATAATTCCAGGAAAAGATGTTATTCTACTCGACAATAGATTGCAAACAAAAATTCAGATACAAGTTTTAATATTGTTTATTGTTTGTCTATAGTTTAGTCTAGTAGTTGATTTTTGTTAAAATCTCTCCAAGGTGGTATACGCACACACCCATGTACTTAAAAAATGTTTTCAAAGTATATTACATATGCCAAGTATTTTACTATAAGTTCACATACAAAAATTTTCTCAAAGAACTTCAATATGGTAGAAAATACGATGTTCAGCCGATTGAAATAGGCAGTTCAGTCGACTGAATATATGTGCATGTGCATGGTTCATACGAAGGTTTGGTCGGCTGAACTGCCCATTTCAATCGACTAAATTGTAAGTTTTTTTATATATATCACATTCTGAATCAAATTTTTTAAATTTCAGCAGACTGAGTTCTTTTGATCAGTCAATTGAAATTACATAATGGCTATTTTCCAAATGGTCACTTCCATTCATCGAAGAGAAACAACCCTTCGTTCAAGAGTTGTTTCCGTATCTTTTAATCATCACTTTTCATGATAAGTTGGAACACTTAAGCACTATATATAGCCTTTAATTCATTTGTTTTAATCATCTAATTTCTGATTCTGTTCTCTTATATTTATTGTCTAAACATTCTACCATTTTCTTTCAAACTCTCGTTCTAATCACTTGCACATTCAAGCAAAAATTCATTTGTGATTAAATTAACTTTCAATCTTCACGGACTACAGTATATAGCACATTGGAAAAGATTATAGGAAGGGAGTACTCTAAAGACTTATCCATGCTAATTAAAAGAGCACAACCAGTCAAGAAAATTACCCGTATTATTGAAGTCCCGTTCGGTTGCTCTCGCGATTAAAGTCTTATTCAGTTGCTTAGGCGGAAGAAGTCCTATTCGGTTTTTTAGGCGGTGCAATGCTTGTTCCTTCGGGTTAAGTGAGGGTTGATAGTTAAATTCTAGAAGGATTATGAGACTGGACGTAGTATGAGAAGTTCAAACCAGTATAAAAATGTCTGGTGTCATTTACTATTTACTTTTATATTTATAATCCGCATGAGTAGATAATTTTGTTAATATTCCATATTACATGATCCTTAGTAACTTTCACTTGGTGTTAGAGAAAGCTCATCATATAACCATAACACGGTTATTCAATATTTTGTTAACATTGAAAATAACACCAACACAAGTTTTGTTGAAGGTCAATCCACTGCATGACCATCACTATTTAACGGTTTGAATTACAATTATTGGTCAACACGAATGAGAATCTATATGCAAGCAAATGGATATGATACTTGGAATATTGCTCAGAATGAATATACTATACCTACTACACCATATGCACAGTGGTCAAACACACAAAAATTAGATGCTACATTGAATGCAAAATGTAACGACCCGTATATTTTAATGGTTTTAATAATACATTTAGCTAAATTTTTGTGAAATTTTAAATAATTAAATTTGGAAATGAAAATTTAATATTTGAAATGCGTCTACTTCAACATAGCAGTTCGTAAATTTTCATCTAAGAATAAGGAAGCTTATTTTATTATGTAGTTTCATTTAAATTTAAATCAGTTAAAAATTGATGATAATAAAATGTTTTCCAAACTTGAATATTTTTATACAACAAATTTATAAATCGTCTTCTGAGTGAGATGACATATTTCGTTTCATCGAATTTGGACTTCTATTGCTCCGTTTATCTTAATTCTGGCGTTTTAGCAGCATTTTCGGTACCGTATATCAACTTTTAATAGTTCAGTCGTATCACTGATATCTGTATACCATTTTGATTGTTTCGTCATGCTAATCTCTGAGGTATATTCACTTCTGTATTTTGGGGTTTGGTACACCGCGAAATCAGTACACGATAATTGTATCGATACTCGATTTTTACCTTTTGGGTTCTAATGACCATTAAGATTCACCATATAATTCCGTCGGTCAGTTCATTAATATTATTCTCCGAATTCATTGCCAACTTTCCATATTCTTCGGTTTTTTGTTGGTTCTTTTTATTTCAATTTGTTCATATCTGTTCTTGAAGAGAGAAAAAAGAAACCATTTGCTTTTGTCGTAGCTTCATCTCCCATTCTATCTTTAGCCGCCATGCCTTTTCCTCCCTCCATGCCAACAGCTCGCACGCACCCATCACCACGGCACCAGACCACCACCTTGGCTGATCCAAACACCTAAGGCATATTCCACCCTCCAGCAACCCAACACCCATTCTCCTCTCACTTCTGCATGCTTTCCCCATGGCCAAAGCCCAATATCACCATCTTCGCCTCTGACTCGACTTACCTCTCTCCTCAAACACCCTTCATCAGTCAAGCCCGCTTCGAACACCGCCTCGGCCTTCACCTCATCGCGCTTCGCTGAACTCCCCGACCAACCTCTGGCCGCCGAGCAACTGCCGCAACCCTCCTTCCTCCCCTCTCCTTCAACTCGCGTTTTTATTTTGTGTAAGTACTGTGATTTTTTTAGTGTTGTTTTGAAATACAATATATATTATATGTTTTATACTGTTATATATGTATATATATATATATATATATATATGTTGATACCGTGGTTCAAATATATGATACATATATGTTTGCCTATGTGAGTTATATAAGGTTTATACAAGTATCTTTGTATATATGGTTTAGTCTTTGCGCCATGGAACTTATAAGTATATATTTTCATATATAGTAAATTATTACAGAATTTATTTATACATATTGGTTTATGTAAGGTTATAGGTTTGTCTATATTTTTGTTGTTTTGATGTACAAGTATATATGTAGTTGTTGGTCTGAAAATCTTTTTTTATATAATTATATATATGCTTGCATATGTACTGTTGTAAATATTAGCAAGAGAAGGTTACATATTACATATGTTTCTTCATAAATATAGTTGCATATAAACTTTGTTAAGCTGATATATAACTGTTCCTATATATTATATTATAAAGCAGCTTTATATATATTAGTTATATGTATGTCAGGTTAGTTATATATGTTGTTTAATTTTTATATAAGGTTACAGTAATGTATTGGTATATATATTTGTTTATTTGATTTTTGTTTTCTGTACATACAGAAAAATAAAGTAGTTATATATATTACAAAGTTTTAATGTTTACCAAATAATGTGTTAGTTTACATGCTTATATACAAGGTCAGATTTAACATACATTTAGTTTTAATTATTGATTTTGTCTGTGCATTTATATTAACCTGTATAGTATATTAGTGGTAGTTTACCCATGAGTCTGCATACGATGTTGTGTATATTAAATCTGCATATATAATATGTATATAAATATCTAATATGTATGTCAAATTTATATATATGATTGTGTAAGTTAGGATATGATGGTCTATACATATATAGGTTTACATTAGTTAGAGATATAATATACATATTATGAAGAAATTTCGATTGTTATTTTATTTTTAATATATAATGATTTCGATAAAGTTGTTTATATATGTTTATAGTTATAATATGTTAGGCTGCATATCTGGATGCATATATTTGTAGTTTTATATATATTTTAGACAATGTTTCATTTTAGCATGGGTTTCATTTACTACTAAATTAAATCATAACATGGAGGTTTATATATATATATATATATATATATATATATATATATTGTCAATTTAAATATTGATTCTGGGAAGAAATTTTTTTATATATAATAAATATATGTGTTTGAACTAAAATATGATTTTGATATATATATATATAGTGTTTATATATACAAGTTCACCCGAGTTTGGATTCTAAATATGTATATAGATTTTGTTTTATTTGCATTAAAGTTAAATTAGTGATTTGGTGTATATATATCTTATTTTAAATATATGTTTTAAACTAAAACAATGATTTTTGAAACATATATATACATATACATATACATATATATATATATATACATTATTTAATAGAATTAGAATATGATTTCATATATATATAAAATTTTATATGTCATATACATTTTCAATTTATATCAAAATTGATTTTTGATTTGCCTACTCGATCTCTATTATCAGCTTCGCTCGTCAAATTTGTGCCAATCTAGCTTTGCTTTGAAATTCGTGCTTGGATTCGTAACTCATCTCGCTCTCGTTCATCTGTAGCCTCAAAAGGTGAGCAATCACTCACGATTAACGTTCTTATGTTTATTAAATATGATTTCAATTGAAACGACAATTGAAATATGCTGCTGTTAATTATTTACATTGCTATATATATGCTATTATCTGTATCTGTTCACCTGTGACATATGACACCATTATCTATTATTCATATTGATGATATATGCATGTTATATTATTATCATATCTGTTATCACTCTGAAAGTTCCCTGTTAATATAGAATTTTCTATGGGTTGAAATGATGCATACTCGAACGTTCTTGTAGAATAGGAGAAAATCATTATGGGTTGAAATGATAAACCCAAGCGATTTTCATTGAATTGAATTTGGGATTGCGGGTTGAAATGATATATACCATATATATATATATATATATATATATAATGAGGATTGAAATGATAAATATCCGTATCACTTGACCCTAGGATAGAAAATTATATACAAACACCGTTGGACTATATATATTTTTGAAATGATTTCCAAGGTTTAAGGAAGATATATATGGTTTTATATAAATATTGATTTTTAAATATATAAATGTTATTTTTAATATGTTTTAATTTCTTGATTTTTAAAATTTTGTGTTTTGAAAATTTTAAGATTATAAGTTAGTTTGAAATTTTAAATCTTAAGAATTTACTTATAATTTTACTATTTTAAAAACATATAAATTAGCTTAATATAAAATAAGTTTAATAATAATATTTATTTAACAAAGTTTGATTTAATTAATATATATCATGTTTAAGTATTTATTTAAATTTATATTCTAAAAATAGATTTTATATTGATTATTATAAGTTAAGATTGGGAAGATGAAATTTGAATTTATTCGAAATTGTATTTAATTAAGAAATTTTATCTAATTAAATCGATTTGAAACTTATTGAATTTGAGATTTCTAAAGGATACGATTTATAATTGATTTTGGTTTAAGACGATTAAATGAATATTTCAAGTTAAATAAATTGATGAAAATATTTTGTTTATTTGAAATTTGAGGTTTTATTTATACGATATTGAAATGATTAAGTAAATATTTCAAAACTAAATAATAGTAAAGTGAATTTGATATATAAATGAAATTATCAGATTTAGTTTTGAAAATGTTGAATACTTAAAGCTTTGAAATATATTGAAATTGAAATGGTTTATTTCATGGTTCAAATCTGTATTTGAAATCGATATAATTTGAACAGGTTTATTAAGAAACTGAATTGAATTGAAATTAATGAATATAGATTGAATTAACGTTGAATTTTAGAATTACAGTTGATTTGAATCGATTTGTGAGATTTGAGGAAAACTATTTTATTATATAAATATTTTTAAAATTATTTTTAAAACTATTTATATATTTTATTATAAATTATTTTGATATAAACTATTTTAATATAAATCATTTTTATATAAGCTGTTTTTAATATACTAACTATTTTATTATAAACTATTTTAAATTTAACTATTTCTATATAAACTATTTTATTTTATAAACTATTTTATTATACATACTATTATTAATATCTAAACGGTTTAAAGGAAATGTTATGATTTCAGCGTGTTATGATTTCCAAAGTGCTATGATTCCAAAGTGCTATGATTTCATAATGTTATGATTTCCAAAGTGATATGATTTCAAAATGTTATGATTTCCAAAATGCTATGATTTCAAATTGTTATGATTTCCAATGTGTTTAAATTTCAAGCGTTTTGGTTTCGAAAGTGCTATAACTTTGAAAGTACTATGATTTTGGAAGTGAATATATTTGAAATGGAAAAGATATCGTATTGATTTGGTTTTGAAATGAAAATGATATCGTGCTGATTTGGTTTTGAAATGGAAATGATATCGTATTGATATAGTTTTTGAAATGGAAATGATATTTTGGTTTTGAAGTATAAATTTTGAAATGTCCACGGTGTTATAATAACGGTTGGTTGTCAAAGAGACCGGGATTGGATATTGTCATACCCTCTGCCAATTTCGAAAATCACTTTAACAACAGTGTAGGCGGTGGAGATTCCAAAATAAAGTAGGAAGATCGCGACGATCCTATATGAGTTATATACATGGACCTGACTCCCGTAAGTCAGCATAAGGTGGCTAAAACCGGAGCAATTAACGGGCCAGGTGAGGCAGCTCCTCCGATCGGACACACTTCTTCGATTGCAATTCTATTACTTCGTGATTGATTTGGTGCACACCTTTGATTTAGAAGTGTGGCTCGTGGTGGGCGGTAGTTGCTGCTATGCGTTACCACCAGCCTGGAAGTGTAAATGGTATATCTACCCTAGAATTGCCTGGTTTTGTCATGTCACCTACCTTAACGAGACCACTACAAGTTTGTTTTGTACCATACCTATGGAGTGCCCTTAGACGATGCCCAGTACAGAGGAGATTATGATACTGTATATACTATAGGAATATATAAAATGTGTTAACGGGGGAATGGGTACGTCTTAACTCTATTTTAATAGTTTACTTTACTCTAGACATTATTATAATAGCGTATATTACTACATAGGATATGGTTTAACGGATCCTTAGAGGATGCTTATGCCAAACATCCTTTAAGTTACTTGCATTTCAATTGATATTTCACTTGAGTTGGATTTATTACTATAAGAATGTTAATCCTGACTCGAATGTTTTGTGTTTTGCTTTACACTTGGGTCAGACTGAGTGTCACTGCATTTGAGACTCACCTTTGGAGTTGGAGCTTCGCTTGGAGATCCATCTATCTATTTAGCTTTCAGTTATTCAGTTGATTCCAATGTTGTATTCAGATTTGTATTTTACTATTGTATTGAGACTTCTATGTATTCGAGAATTCTATTGTATCTTGTTTAACTCTATTATATATATGGTAGCTTCATGAACTACTATTCATTTGTTTCCACTGCTTATTATTGTAGTACTCTGTGTCTGTGATTCTGTGATTATTTATTTACTGTATATGCTGAGTTTTGCCAAATATAAATTAACAATCTGATATTTTAAGCAATTCAAATCCGACATGTGTGGATGCGAATGGTTGAAAATATCGGGATGTTACACAAAAGCCATGAATATGTTATTTTGTGCCTTAGATAAGAAAGAATTTATTAGAGTTAGCATGCGTACAACTGCTTATGAAATTTGGCGAACTCTTAAAGTCACACATGAAGGAACTAACAAAGTTAAGCAAAGCTAGATTCTATGCTCAAAAATTGGTTCCAAAATTTCTAAATGAATTCGAATGGAACTATAAATGAGATGTATTCTAGATTCCAAGACATTTATCATTCATTATTTGCATTAGGAGAAAAATATACAAATTTTGATGTTGTATCAAAAATCTTGAACTCTTTAATGAATGAATGGGAATGAAAAGATTTAGCTAATGACATTTCTACCATCAAAACTAAAGAGTTAATAAGAAATTTCATGTCATATGAAGTAAATTTGCAGGCAATGCGAGACCAAGCCCAAGGTAAAAATAATATTGCTTTCCAAGCTGAACAAGAAGATTCGGATTCAAATGAAGATGACATGGAATTTATAGCAAAGAATTTCAAAAAAATTAAAATTTAGAAAGAATAAAAGATTCGAAAACAATAGGAGAGACAATTCCAATAAACCACTAGTTTCAAATCTCGAGTGTCATGAATGTCAATAGAAACATCACATAAAGAAAGATTATCTTGATAGAAAGAAAGACAAATACAAGAATAAGAAGGAAAAATACAAAAAGAAGCAAGCATTCTCTGTTACATGGATGATTCATAATCGTCTTCATCGCTAGATGGTGAAACAAATAGTGATTCTAATCAAGCCAACGTCTGCTTTATGGCTTCAACTAACGAAGTAAGTGATTTAACTTTTGATGATATAATTGACATAAATTCAGAGCTGTTAGATAAACTCAGAGAAGTCAAAAGGGAGTATAAAGATGCATCAGAAAAATTAGGCAGAAATGAAATAGAAATTGATATTCTAAGAGATGAAAAGAAAATTTTAGAAGAAGAACTTGTTAAAACACAGGAATCTATATCTAATGTTTCTTCTGAACTCACAATGCTATCAAATGAAATAAAAGTGCAAAAAGAAAAGAATATGACGTTATCTTCAAAAAATCATCATTTAAAATCAAATGTTGAAATTCTTGAGTTGAAAAATACTAGTTTCAAAATCGAGTTAGAAAATATCACTAAAAATGTATCAAATTTTAATAAAGGAAGATAAAATCTTTCTAGAGTTATTAGCAATTCTCCAACTACTTCTAATGAGAAAGGGTTAGGATATTCAAATTCTTCAAAGACTAGCTCAAAGAAGAATAACCCATCATATAAAATTTTAATAAGAATTTTGTAAAAGAAAAACGTAAGGTTTTCACTCAAAAGAAATAAATTTGCAACACATATACTATAAAAATTTGGGTACCAAAAATAATAATAATTTAATCAGAAGTAAGTATATTAAATCTTTTATAAAAAAAGTTCATAAAAATAAAGATTTTACTTATAAAGGGAATTCTAAACCCTGTTGGGTTTGGCTTCCTAAGATCTAACTCTTAAGACCCTAATAAAAAGTGGGTATCAACGTCATTCCTATATTTTTTACAGGTACCAACTAAAAAACAAGGAAAGTGGATACCTGACGGTGGTTGCTCAAAGTGCATGACAGGAAACAAAGATATGATGGCTTATGTACTCAGATGGAGGATCTGTCATATTTGGAGATAATTCCAAAGGCTATATCATCGGCAAAGGCGATGTGAGCAATGACAGTACATCTAACTTACCGCATATTGCAAACGTTTTACTAGTTAAGAATTTAAAACATAATTTGCTTAGTATAAGTGGAATATGCAATAAAGGTTTTAATATAACTTTTTTGGATAATAAATGCAACATATTTGATCAGAATAATAATCTTATATTTGAAGGAACCAGAGAAAGAAATATTTACATGTTGACTATGAAAGTTAATCATAACACAAATATGTGTCTAATAGCTGAAGATAAGGATCCTTGGTTATGGCACAGAAGATTTTGTCATATAAATTTTAAAGCAATAAGCAAATTATCTAAGAATAATTTCATTAAAGGTGTACCAAAATGAATTTTAAGCTATAAAAGTTTTATGATGCTTGTTAATTAGGAAAATTAACAAAATCTTCTTTAAAATCAAAGAAAATAATTTCAACATTACAACTACTTGAGTTATTACATTTGGATCTATTTGGATCAACTCCACTTCAATCCATAAACCATAATAGATATGTTTTTAAAATAATAAATGATTTCTCAAGAATTACTTGGACAATATTTTTGAAAAATAAAAGTGATACTTTTGAAAATTTTAAAATATTTGCTAAAAGAATTCAAACTATTAAAAAAATAAAAATAAAAATATTCTAAGCTATCATAGCAGTGAATTCGAAAATGAATCTTTTGAAAAGTATTGTAATAAGAAAGGAATTGTTCACAATTTTTCATTTCGTAGAACTCCATAACAAAATGGAGTTGTAGAAAGCAAAAATAGAACACTTCAAGAATGTGCTAGAACATTATTTAATAGAAGTACTCTACATTTCTGAGCAGAAGCTGTACAACTACTTGTTATGTTTTAAATAGGGTTTCCATTAGACCATTAACAAAACATGCCCCATACAAGTTTTTGAATGGAAGAAAACCCAACATATCATACTTTAAAGTTTTGGTTTAAAATGTTTTCTGCTAAACATAAAAAGTAAACTTGGTAAATTCGATCCAAAATATGATGAAGGAATATCCATTGGATATTTGGAACGAAGCAAAGCCTATAGAATTTATAATAAAAGAACTAAAGTAATCGAAGAAACACTTCGTGCATCATTCGATGAAAATTTCAAACTTAAAAATAGAAATAAAGATGAAGAAATTGTTTCTAAATTAAATAACACATAAGATGATTTTGGAAATTTTGAAAATAATGTAGACAACAATTTGCCAAATAATAATGAAATAATAACTCTACGAACACTTCTAAGAAATCATCCTGTTGAAAATATGATTGGAGAAAAAAATACTAAAGTAAGAACTCAAAATCAAATAAATCAAATAGTTCACATAGCTTTTCTTTCAAACATTGAACCAAAAATACCAAAGAAGCCTTAACTGATGATTATTGGATTATAACTGTGCAAGAAGAATTAAATCAATTTGAACATAATGACGTTTGAGAATTGGTTCCCCGACCAAGTAATCAAGCAGTTATCGGTACAAAATGGGTTTACAAAAATAAAGTCGATAAGCAACGAAATATTATTTGAAATAAAGCTAAGCTAGTTGCTCAAATTTATAATCAAGAAGAATGAATAGACTATGATGAAACATTTGCTCCTGTAGCTCGTCTAGAAGCTATACGTATTTTATTAGCTTATGCATGTTTTAATAATTTTAAGCTATATCAAATAGATGTAAAAAGCGCCTTTTTAAATGGTTTTATAAAATAAAATATATATGTAGAACAACCTCGTTTATTTGCACATGAAAAACATCCAGATCATGTATATAAATTGAAAAAGGCTTTATACGATTTAAAATAGGCACCTCGTGCTTGGTATGATCGTCCTAAGAATTATTTAATTAATTTGGTTTTAAAATTGGAAAAGAAGATCAAATATTTTTTATAAAACAAGATAAAAATAATATTTTAATAATTCAAATCTGTGTAGATGCCATTTTTGATGCTACAAACAAAAAATTATGTTAAGAATTTTCATATATTATAATAAGAGAATTTGAAATGTCTCACATGGGAGAACTTTGAAATTTTCTTGGTTTACAAATTAAACAATTAAGTAATGGAATTTTTATTGATCAAGAAAAATATTGTAATAATGTCATAAAACGATTTGGTATGGAAAACATTTCTTCTAAACCAATTCCTATGAGTATTATAGTACGTCTCGATAGAGATGAAAATGACAAAATTGTTGACCAAAAACTGTATCATAGTATGATTGGTTCATTAATTTATTTAACTACTAGTTGACCAGATTTGATGATGAGTATATGCTTGGGTGCACGATTTCAAGCAAACCCTAAAGAATCACTTTTGCGGGCAGTAAAACGAATTTCGGGATACTTAAGCAAGACTAAAGACTACGGTCTCTTTTATCCAAAGAGTGTCCTTTTGAATTAGTATCATATAGTGATGCTGATTTTGGAGAATGTAGAACGGATCGAAATAGTACAAGTGGTACTTGTCATTTTATTAGATAATCTTTAGCATCTTGATTTAGTAAGAAACAAAATTGTGTTTTACTTTCGACATGTGAAGCAAAATATATCTCTGCTGCTTTGGCATGTGCTCAAGTAATATACATGTAGCAAACACTACAAGATTTTGGAATAAATCTTTCTAAATCAACAATTTACTATGATAATACAAGTGCAATAAATTTATCGAAAATTCCAAAAAATCATTCTAGAACTAAACATATTCATATTAGACATCATTTTCTTCGTGATTATATAGAAATAGGAAATATATCGCTAGATTTTGTACCATTAGAAAATCAAGTAGCCAACATATTTACTAAACCATTAAATGAAAACATTTTTATTAAATTACTATGAGAACTAGGAATTATATACTTATATGAATTATAATTAAAAAATTATTTTATTTTTAAAATAAATTTTAAAAAAAATTGGAGCTGCTAGCACTCGAAGTCAGGTCTTTTGGGAGGAAGTTGTATGCTATTCTAATATACGGTATATTTCTTGTTTCAACAACATACATCACCTCTAATTATTTGTCTGGCCATTAATCCTTAATTTTCCTTGCCTCATATTTTTTTCTTGGCTGAGAATCTCCAGACGTTTTTCGCCTCAATCTGTAAAAACCTAAAATTGTGTATTAAATTACTATAAATATGAAACAATCTTCATTCCTCAAACTCACCTTCCCTATTCTCACTTGCTTTTGAAACTATTTAGCTCAATCTCTATCTTCTAATATAACATCTCTACGATGTCATTGCAAGAAGGACCCAACCAATCATCACTTGTTTTTAGCACTTCAACCTCTGAATCATCAAACAATTCAAATAATACAACTCCGGTATACATCCTAGTCAAAATTACACCCTAACCAAATCATCACATTACGTATACGCCACAAGGAAAAAGAGCTAACAAAACTTAGGTTTTGGCTCTTCATTAACTAAAGAAAAGATTGATGGCATGCATCATTATCAAAGAGAAACATTAGAACTTCAACGCGAAATGTGCTACGAGCAAAAAGTGAATGCAAAAAGATTAGGCTTCCCAGAAAAATTTGCTTTGATGTTTTGCGGATCATTCCCAAAGCAATGACTGCATCGACAATCTCCGCAACGTCCTCAAGTGTCATCAAACTCTTGGGAATGAAGCCTCAACGTCCTCAAGTATCACCAAACTCTTGGGAACATGGTAATGCACGGTCTCCTATCCATCCATTACAACAAATCACTAAGGTTGAACCGCACTCGTATGACTCGAAAAATTCCGAAAATTAAGTTATTTTGATTACTATTATAATTTGAATAAGTTGTATATTTTCTGGAATAATAAGTATATATTTTTGAATAAATTAAGATTATAACTAAAATAAATTTATACTGTTTAAATAAATCAATAAGAACTAGAAGAGAAGCTAAATATCAAGAATATCAACAGATTCAGTTGACTTTATAAGCAATTAGTCGACTGAACGTTCAATCTAATTTGAAATTTTACCCAAGATTCAATCGACTGAATCAATGAAGCCAGTCAACTGAATACCTCTTATTTTGAAATGTAAACTTGCGGCTTACTTTTCCTGCAACTCAATCAACTGGTCCATTATTTCTATCAATTGAAGCTTCAATATCTTTGAATTTGTCTCAGCATTCAGTCAACTATGGCTATATAAGCAGTCGACTGAATTACCTCAAAGTATATAGTAAACAAGCGAGATTGAAAAGCATGCACATCAGTCGACCGGGGACCTCAATTCAGTCGATTGGTTTATGTTATTTCTATTTTAAAAATGCTTATTTACATTTCCCAATACACCTTTTCACCTACCTTCTACTTAACTCTCTTTCATTTTCATTTATCCCTTACCCATACTACTTCACTTCAGTAAAAACCCTAGCCTCAATTTCCAAAAAATCAAAATTTTCCTCCAATCCCAATCAAATCAATGGCTTCTCAAACGAAACATGCTTGCGAATCCATAATAGGTCCTTCCGAAAGCCAAATCTACTCTTAGCTTCATAACGAGATGGTGGTTACAAGATTCAATTCAATGAAAAGTTCATGAATCTTTGAAGGATCCTTTTTCAAGTTCCCTAATTTTAATGGATATGCCATCCAAGAACTCATAGAAGCTAGTGGCATCGATTATTAAATTGGGTACGACTCGGTTAATGTCAAAATTTATCCTCTCCTAATTAAGTTGTTCTTTGCCAATATGAACTTAGATCACCAAGACCAAAGGAATAAAGGCGATTGTTTCTAGACCTTGGTTTGCGATGTCAAAATATATCTCCCTCTCTAAATACTCGGCTATATACTTCATTGTCCATCCAACAGAGTAAATATCGATGATATAGAGTCGATATGTATAATTAAGATGAAGTTTCTCATCGCTTTCTATCGGATGACTTAACAATTCTAAAATCCATTGCATTACATCCAAAGGCACACATTCTTCATCGTGCTCTCATTCAGTCTCTACAACCTCATCGCGGCAGTTATGAGAAAGTCTACAAGAGAGATTTCCAAGCTCCCTACATTATTTACTCTTCTCAAATGATAAATTGGGCTAAAGCTGTTTTGAACGAGTTCCTCACCATCAACCATAAGCGGAACTACAAGACCATTTACTACAAAGCGTATATAATGCATATTCTTAAAAAATTTGGAGTCTCTTTACCCGATGTCGATTTCATAACCATTGGCGAACTCAATTCAAAGACTCTAACTCTTATGAATCTTCCAAAATGCCTAGAAGCTCAACAAATCATATGCTTTCAGTAATGGACTGCCAATTGAGATCAAGGAATCCCTTAACCCCGAGATACGAACATTACCACTTCCTCAACTCAACCTCCTCATCAAGAGGAAGAAGAAGACGAAGATGAGATCTGTGATATTACTCCGAAGAAAGCACTTCTTATGCTCTCTCGCAACCAAAGTAAGCTTTGGGACGTTTGGCCAACATCGAGAAAAATGTGACAAAAACTAATAAAAAGATCAACTCTATCAAAAGTTTTTAAAATAAAATCTGGGAAAAAGTATCTTGCACCAGGTCTACCTCTACGAGTGTCGTTGTAACGGGTGCGACTTTTCGACGCTCGAAAACCGACATCAGTACGTCCACTGTATCAACTGTCGAGCAATCGAATGCCGGAAAACCTACCGTTATGGTTAAACAAGAAGAAAAAGATAGATGAAGAGAGAAAAAGATAGAACAGAATAGAAAGAAACAACAGAACAATATCAGAATCTCACAAATCGCAGCGGAACAACATATAATAGATAAATGAATAAACTTTAAACAAAGAACTATATCAGTTATTACATTACATTACATCAACAGAGTGTACAACAACTACCAACAACAAACAGTGGAAAAGAAATACTATATACTAGTGAATACGCCATGCCATCCAGCTTACCTCCAGCAACTCCTGAATTCCAGAATATCCTGATAACCTGACTCTAGACTGGCCGTGTGGAAATTGGTGGACACCGTTTAGGAAGGAAAACAATAAACTCTGAGTCAGTCATGTGACTGGTGTGAGAACTAAAACAGTTTATTTTTAAAACAAAGTACAAGATAATTTTAAAATAGATTCGCAATGCTTTTTAGAAAATGAGACTACCATAAGGCCTCTCGCACGCACACACAATGCAAACGCAGAATCGGAGGAGATTTCTCCTTATGATAGTCAAAGATTCTTGATACGCATTAAAAAGAAACATTTGATATTATTACTAGTGCATAGTGTAGGAAAAATCATTTCGAAAGTAAAGATATAAATCTTAGCCAACATACGACCATTATCGTATGCCTACTATAGCTACCATGTTCAATAGCAGGTTACCGCCACATTCCATGGCAGGTTATACAACTAAAACCGCACAAGGTTCGTATTGTTTCTTTGGATTTCCAACAAATGGTCAGGCCAAGGAACTTCCCATTGCCACATGGGTTACCCCTAACTGGGTAACTACTGACACGAATATGTCATCCCCCGATCGTAACCGATCTATCCGAGGATCCTCGATTTCCAACAACCACAGAGTAATAAATTTGCAGCAACAACATAGGTTAAGTATCTGGGCTCCATACCATGATACCACCTCTATCCAGAAGGAATGACATACACTAAAGGGGCGCTACCCCCTAATAACCTTGCCGCATCCTTCCTATTTTGACCATTTCCGAGGTGTGAGGTCCGACGAAGTCTCGTCCACAAAGCCACGCTTTATACAAAAGCTGTGCTTTGTTCAACAAATGCTCAACAACACTTAGCATATCACACTACCAAATTGGGAGTATATCACTAATAACCTTCAACTACATAACCTCTGAGCTCGTACGTCTCAGAGAAGGGTGCTAAGCTAAGAGAATAAATTCTCCGCCACCAACAGAAATATATTTGAAAGAAATCAGCTTTACATCTCAATTTGTAATGTCAGACATACAATCCATACAAGTCTGTTCTGGGCTCGAACAGAACCGAAGGCACTTCCAAAGAAGTCCTTGCAATCCGGATATTCACTAATCATGACCGGACTTCCCGTCACTAAGGGTGATAAAAGCTCTATATCGGAGATCAGCCGATGCAGAGTCATTCGACGGTAATCCTTCCGTTTTCACAAATATCTGGTCTTCAACACCGGTCATCAAATGCAATCCATAATGACGTATCACATATTCGGAATGGGTTATACGACCCCAAGGTCCTTTCCCGGCTAACTCGAATAGTGAGCGCTTATTCAAAAATAAGTGTAGCATTCAAATTCAAGCAATCGCAGCAAATAGCTATTTAAAGGTAAATATTGATAGTCACGTTATTTAACTATCAATAGGTATGCTCAACATCACCAGATTCCAAATAATTTTCCAAATTATTTACTTTCCAAAATATCTTTACTAGATATATAATTTCCATGCTCCAACCGTTTGAAAACAAATTTTCAAATCACTTTTCACCTTTATCACTTTTGAAAACAAATTTCAATCATTTTCCTTACGCGGAAATACTTTCATTTCAAAATGGTTCATTTAAACCAAATAAATAAATCCTTACCGATTTACTTTATATTTACGTTCCAAATACGTAAATTTATTCCCACACTTCAAAAATAAATCAACGTTTATTTTTAAACAAATTTCCCTTCCTTTCATAAATTCCATAGTGAATTTACAATTCCAAAATATCTATGAATATACGATTTCCAAATCGATTTCTAATATTCATTTTTAATTTATCTTTAAAAGGTAAAATCTCAAAACATTCACTTCATATTGGAAAACATTTCCATACTTATTTAATAACAAGTAATTCACAAATCCATTTATTTTCAACACTTGGAAAATATTCAATATACTTAAATCGAAATTAAGTATATATTTCATTCTTTAAAGAAAACGTGCGCTAAACACATTTATTTGAGTCAAAACGAATGTTGCGTAAAACATTGTTACGACGGCCCAAAATCACTAGGATAGGGATTCGAAATTAAGATAGATATATAAATCCCAATACTATACAAAACATTTCCTTTCAGAATCATTTACTATAACAACAGTGTTATAGTCCACTATTTCCTTCTATTTCTCGAAAACGTCTATTTCAACAATGAAGGTTGAAATCTATGGTTTCGATAGTTAATACATTTTAAAACATCTTTTAAAACAATTAACTTCATTTTAAAATTTCACTTCTCCAAATCATACTCGTTTTATTCAATAATATATTCACTGTCCAAAATCGTGAATATACCCTATTTACCCAATTCAGTATTTCTACACTTTTATCAAAAGATTATCCACTGTCCAAAATCGTGGATATACATCGTTTACCAAATTCAACACTTCCACATATTTAATTAAAGGATTTTCCACAGTCCAAAATCGTGGATATAATTCCTTTAATAATTTCTATGTTTACTTATCGAATTTATTTGATTACGGATTTATAAAACAATGTTTATAAATTCCATTTCTATTTCATAACTACTTCAATTTATAAATCTCCTTTAATAACCAATTATATTTATATTTCATTTACATGTCGAATCCAAATTATAAGTAAATTACTTATAATCCATTTATTCACAAATCCATTCTTTTATATCATCATTAATTTATAAATCTAAAATTCTTATTTACTTATAAAACTAGGTACAACTTTATTTTAACACTTATAAAAGCTCATTTTATAATTCCAATATCTTTAACTTATAAAATATCAATTTTATAAATCTTTTATATAAACCGTTTATAATAATTCAAAAATCCCAATTTAAACCATTTTATAAATTTATCAACTGTTTATTTCAAAAATCATGCTTTGGTTATATTTCACAAAAATCCTAATTTTTATAACATAAAAATTTATAACGTTTTAATTATTTAAAATGAATCAATTCGAAAATTTAATAAAACGTATACTTTCAAAAAAATCACTTTAAAAATCCTTTTAAACCAAAAATCATTATTTTAACATTTTTAAAACTTCAAAAATGGGTCTGATGATGCAACACACCAAATAGTCAAACACGACATCCAAACATCATATATCGATATGATAATCAACAAATATCACAATATCTGTAATTAAATAAATACTGGTGAGGAATCCAGTTAGATCCCTCCAACCTGTTTCCCTGCATCCACAGACGTTAGCACAATACTAATTCCGTTCCAGTACGGAATTATCGCGGTATATGGAATTTATAAATTATTATTCGCTATTATACGGCGCAATAGGGTCTCATCCGCTATATAATGCGGGAAATCAGCTCCAAGTACATAAATAATACCAATTCCAATCAAGATGGAATTATCGCGGTATATGTTTTTAATAAATAACCTCCGCTTACTAACGGCGTATAATGTCTATTTTAACAATCAATAGATAATAATTTATCATTCAATCATACAATCAAGCAATTTTAAATCTAACTATTTAAAATTTAAATCGAAACAATTCGATTGAGTGAGAAGTTCTCACCTCGCTTTCAATTCAGTTCCGCATTTTATTTCGAATAAAATTAAACACGCGTTTAATTTTACCCGAAATTCAAACTAGCTCCAAACAACTTCAATCCAGTTTCATAGTGTAATGTTCGTCCATACGAACCCAACGCAACTTGTTTCGTGCGTTTTCGACCTCGTATGAAAGAGATACAATATTTTAAAATTTACACGATTTATTATATACACAAATTAACAAATTTATTTTAATTTTTAACCCCACGCCATCATAGCCGTTGATTTTATGTTGACTTCATCAGGGCTGCACCCTCCTCTCTTCTCCCCCTCATGTTCCTTCTTCAGTAACCATCACGCAAGCTCGAACCCATAGCCATCAAGCTTCAACGAATTTTCATGACCAAAATACACGACTTGAAGACGATCGGCCACCTCCATTGCGAACCCCTCGGCGAACTCTACCAACATCGTGAATAGCATGAAACATGGCTACCCCTTTGGCCTCGAAAAAACATGAAAAACGCAGCGACTTTGAACGCGATTTCCTGTCGATCCGAAGCTCCATTTCAGATCATGACCGTTGGATTTGTAGATCCCGTCGAGATCTACAACTTTGTAGTTGGAGGTTTTTGCTAATTATCGATGGATTGTGAGATATTGGAGGATAAAGGTGAATGATTTCTGGCCATAGAAATGGTGGATGGCGGCTGCACTAGAAACCCTAGCCTTTGTTTGCAAATTGTGAAATGGAGAGCCTTTTATAGACAACCGACGAACACTATTCATCTCCAATTTTTCGAACTCCAAATCTCGCACGGTGACTAGCATTTCTAGGGTTTACCCCATGTTCTGGACATAATGGAATAGGTTTCGGAAGCTAATTCGATCATCTGTGCGAGTTACGGCAATAAACGATCAATTTAAATTAAATCGATTTAAACTAATTTCCACGCGTTTTGGCTTGCCCCGGACTAACCGTAAATCCGATTGACACGAAATTGAAACCTTACAATAATATTACTTTACAGATTCGATGAAACTGGTTTCGTCCAAATCCGAGACTGTTTGAAAAATGGCTATTTTAACTCGTCAATTAAATATTAAAATATTCAGTTTTCACAAATTAACTTTTAATTCGATTCTAAAAGTTCCATAACATCATTCTAACTCCAATATGATAAAATAAAATTTTACAAATCATTTTTAATCATATTAAAGCCAATTTTCAGTTATTTCTGCAATTTCAAATATTAAATTATCGATTTAATTACCCAATTAAATTCAATTATTCGAAATAAAATTTATTCGACTGTTTAATTTCACTTATTAATATTTAAAATCTATTAAATATACAAATTTTTAATTAACAGAAATTCTGGGTTGTTACAGTCGTTGAGAACCCCGCTCCATTCACATGGACGACATCCAAAGAAGAGGAGGAGGAAGAAACTAATGATAATGAGGACTTTTAGCTCTTTATTTTATGCTCATCCTATCATGTTAATTAAGTAACTTATTTCTTTTCTGCTTGTTATATTTTTCTATGCTTCTATGTCTATATTTCTCATATTATCTGTTTATTCCTTCTTGTCAATGACAAAGGCGGAGAAAGTTTTTGATAGGAGGAAAATTCATTCAGGGGGAGTAAATCATTTTTATAAATTTTTAGAACACTTACATAGTTGTCATCATAAAAAGGGAGGAGAATGTTAGAACCTAGTATTTTGATGTTTTGATCATGACAACTATACAAATAAATATTATCTAAACTAACCATGTTTGCAGGAGCATATGCTATTCTACTCGACAATAGATTGCAGACCAAAATTCAGATAGAAGTTTCAATATTGTTTATGCTTTTTTTATAGTCTAGTCTAGTAGTTGATTTATTTTAAAATCTCTTCAAGATAGTATATGCACACACACGTACTTAAAAAATGTTTTCAAAGCATATTACATACGCTAAGTATTTTACTACAAGTTCATGTATAAAAAATTTCTCAAAGAACTTCAGTATGGCAGTGGTATTCGGCCGACTGAAATTGGCAGTTCAGTCGACTGAATATCTATGCACATGCACAGTTTATATGAAGGTTCAGTCAACTGAACTGCTCATTTCAATCGACTGAATTGTAAGTTTTTTGTACATATTACTTTCTGAATCAAAAATTTTAAATTTCAGCAGATTGGGTTCTTTTGATCAGTCGACTGAAATTGCATAACAGCTATTTTCTCAATTGTCACTTCAATTCATCAAACAGAAACATCCCTTAATTCAAGAGTTGTTTCGGTATCTTTTGGTAATCTCTTTTGATGATAAGTTGCAACACTTAAACACTATATATAGCCTTCAAAACATTTTTTAATCACTTAATTTCTCATTCTATTCTCTTAAACTTATTGTCAAAACATTCTACTTTTCTCTTTTAAAATCTCATTCTAATCACTTGCACATTAAAGCACAAATTCATTTGTGATTAAATTAAATTCCAATCTTCACGAACTACACTATATAGCACAAAGGAGAAGATCGTAAAAAGGGTGTAATCTAAAGACTTATCCGTGCTAATTAAAAGAGCACTCTCAGTCAAGAAAATTCTATTATTATCTAAGTCATATTTGGTTGCTCAGGCGGTTGAAGTCATATTTCGTTGCTTAGCCGGTAGAGGTCATGTTTGGTTGCTCAGGAGGTGTAATACATGTTCCTCCAAGTTAAATGAGGGTTGATTGTTAAATTCTAGAAGGAGTCTGGGACTAGACGTAGAACGAGAAGTTCGAACCAGCATAAAAATCCCTGATGTTATTTACTATTTACTTTTCTTTTATATTTCACACAAGTAGATAATTTAGTTAATATTACATATTACACGATTCTTAGTAACTTTCAATAATGACTATATTAGCTGAAATTTTTTCAAAATAAAACATTGTAGAGAAATGACTTTTCAATAGTTCTTCTACAGAGGAGTGACTTTCTGGACGTGTACAATTTTTTTAATAATTATTGATTGCTATACATAAGCTTAAGACAAGGAGTTTTGTAATTAACTTAGTATCTATCTTGCCTTCTAAACTTCTTCATCACTATTACTATTAAAATGCTTTTGATGCTCATTCACTCAAATCACTTCTTACACTTCCTTGATCACATTGCACACATCCGTGAATCGTTAATTGAGATTATATGAAGTTTGTTATAAAAGCCAAATCCATGTTAAGAGAACATCACATTGTTAAATCGGAAAATACTTGTAAAGACTATTCCTCCAGGATAAGTGATGGTAATTGATTAGTGGAAGTCTATAACATCCCGTATCTGGAGGTCAAAAGCTATGCGCTGCAGATGCTGCAGTCATCTATATTATTAACTTCTAGGGACAAAATACCACTATATAATTGTACCCATAATATCAGAAACATTTGAATATGAACAAAATCACAAATTTCCAAACAATATTTTACTGACGACTTTTCAAAATAATAATTCAAATCTAATTTACATAGTCATAATCGTTTCCAAGGTATGATCAAATATAATTATACAATAGTATTCCAAGAGCAATATATGACGATGCCCCCTTAGTTGATCATAGAAAATACAGTCAACTGGCTTAATATACATGGGAAATAAATAGAACAAACTGCAATCCTTAAATAGCCGTCCATCAGCCACCTGCTCGTCTCTGAAAGCTTTAATCGCCAAAACAACTAAAACCTGAAAACTTCAACCCTCGGCCAACTCAAATCAATTTTGAACACCCGAGAGTATAAGGGGAAAACAAAATCTTTGAGTCAGACATAAAGCCCAGTGTGAATGATATTGTTACATCTCCGACATTTTATGTTAAGTGAGACCATGTCGCTTAGTGGAACGGGTTTCCCCTCATTAACTTACTTTTAAAACATATCTTTTGCAAATCTTTTCCTACAACCAAAACCAATTAAATATTGTAAAGTATCAATATATAAACATACATATCAGGTAATAAATGAACTATTTATTCAAACACTTTAGTTTTGTTTGACTAACTATTAACCTTTGGTTGACTCAGGCCTACCGGACAATATATCAAAATTTTATCTAACATCATTCAGGCGCTTTTCTTCTGGACGGTCTATCCTTAACTGTCTATTAAATACTTCTCTTTTGGATGGTCTATCCTTAACTTTTCATCTCCCAGTGTCACTTGATCCTAATAGTTTTGCGGGCTCACCAATAACCTATCTGTATACAAACATATATTCCTTTTCTGTGTGTATTCTTAATTTCTGTGAAAAAGTCCTACACACTGGAATTTTGTATAAATTTAGATGGAGCTAACAGCTAGTGTATAGGGCGCGACCCTATACCAATCCCATCCGGCATTCTATTATTTGAGTCATTTTACTTAGGGATCCCTTCCCAGAATTTTCCTTGAAAACCTTTTCAAAATGATTTAAAACCTTTAAATCAAACTCAAACAAGGAAAATACATAATCTTTATGCTTTACTCAAAATCACCTTGCCATTTTATATACTTATCCAAATCTTAGTTCACGAAAGCATTTAAATCTTTGAAAGTCCCCCTTTCGAATCTATTGAAAATACCCCTTTCGAAACCATTGAAAGTACCTCTTTCTAAACCATGTAAAATCCTTTATTTAATCTAGGTCGAAAGGCCAAAAACTTCCTTTCGAAACCATTCCCAAAGCCCTTTCGAAACATTAAAGAACCTTCCTTTCGAAAGCTGTAAAAATCTTAGACATCTTTCCTTTAAAACATTTTAAATGTTGCCTTTTGAAATCCTTAGAAAATCCTTTTAATCCTTTCGAAACAATTATAAAAACCATACTCTTCAACTCCTTCGAAACCATTGGGGAACCACCCATTCAAAACCTTTCTTTAAAATATTTCGAAAGCGTCGAATCTAAAATTTTCGAAAGCACTTGGGTTCAATTTAAAACATATGGAAAACATCTTTCGAAACTGTTCAAAACTGACTCTTTTGAAATCATTTGAATTATAGTTTAATTAGAGAAAAAGGGCCATTAAAACATTTAAGTTGAATGCCTATCTTTCAAAAGCATTCCTATATAAAGAAGTGATGATGTCGAAACGATCCCTTCGGAAGTAGTGGAGAGGTAGCCAAACTTTAGAAAACTAAGTAACCCTTTCGAAACCATTTGGGTTGAAAGGTAAAAAGAGGCAGCTAAAGGTTTTGACTTAATCGAAAGTAGTTATCTAAAAATAAAGGCGCGACCCAATCGAAATCATTTCCTTTAAAACCATTTGACCTGGTCGAAAGCCAACCTAGTCGAAATCTACTTAGTCGAAAGCAGGCATGCACGTTTTTATTTAAAAGCAAAGTAAAACCTAAACCCTTAGGATCCCCTGGTTTCGAACCTATACCTTCTGCCTACATCCAATTCATTATGTACCAGTTCCCTGATACCATGTGCATTGGGTTCAACTGTGTCAGAGGCGAAGATAAAGAGGCGGAACCTGGTGCCGAGAGCATCGGAACAGTAAAAACCTTGTTTATTTTTCCTTTTTAAACTATTTCTTTATACCCAACCTCCCTTGTTTATTAAAATATGATTGGTTGTTATTTTACATCTTCAAAAATGATGCCATTTTCCAGCAATAAAAAATTCAAATTATTTACAAAAAGCCCCTTCTCCTTTTATATATGTATAAAACATTTAAATCCCATACCTTAAATAATTTTATATACCCATTAAAACACTTAGGAAAAACTACAAAAATTCCAGAAAATCTAATTTTATATGTTTTCTAACATATATTAATTTCATATCCAAACCATTATTTATTTAACCATAAATAATTTTTAACTCAAAATAACATTTTCTTTGCTAGAAAATTCATATAAAATCCAGAAAAACTCAAAAAATTCTGGAAATTGAAACCCATCTCTAAAATACTATTTCTAGTCCATATAAAAATTCACAAGATATGTGGATGTCGTTTAATTGGGTTTTTATTTCAAAATAAAAATCAATATGAACATGCATAAATCATTAATAAGTGTATATAATTATTCCATTGTTCAAAAACATGGCAAACATTGCAAATAGGTTCGGGTTTCATCTTATAACCGAAAATAGAACAAATAAGAGATGTAAACATTATTCACCTCATCTTTAGAGATTACAGAGATTGAGATATGAATGGATTTGATTTGATGAAGCTTCTTCCCCTTTCTCTAGCTAATGGTGGCCAACCTTATGTTTGAAAATTTTGATAAAATGAAATGAACGTGTATTGAGCTACACGGCCAAGTTTCAAGGATATAGGAGTGGGCTATTTCCTATTTTACCCCTCTTTTATTTCATTTTAATTCTTCTTATAATTCATTGTTTAGATGGCACGGCTATCCCTTACTTAAATCAAATCTCAATCCCCTAATCAACGCATTATTTTGTTTTATTTAGCTAATTAAATATCCTAAATAATGTTACCAAAAATATGGGGTGTTACAAATTCCTCTTCTTAAAGAATTTCATTCCCAAAATTACGATAAGGTACACAACAAATCAAACAAGAAGATAAAACATACCATTAAACAAATAAGGATAAGCATCTCTAACCCACTCTCAACCTCCCAAGTACATTCTGTGCCATCACCACTCCACTGGACCTTGACTAATCTGACCGTCATGGTTATAAGCCTCATCTCATCTCTCGCGACAATACCAACTGGCTTTCTAACTACGGTCAAGTCTGGTTCTACTACTAAGTCATCTAGCATAGTCGTTGTAATACTAGTCTCTGGGTCTCTAACACGCTTTCAGAGATGAGTAGCATGAAAAACATCGTGGACTCCTGCCAAACTGCTTAGTAACTCAACTCTATATGCGAGTTTCCCGATCCTCTCAATGATACCAAAAGGTCTAATGAATCTCGGTGTTAACTTTCCATATTTCCCAAATCTGATTACACCCTTCATCAGTGGCACCTTTATGAAAACCTGATCTCCAACTAAGAACTCTAAATCTTTCCATCTTCTATATGCATAACTCTTCTGCCTAGACTGAGCCTCCTTCATTCTAACCTGAATGACCTTAATATTTTATGTAGCTTCTCTAACTAAATCTAGACCAAGGACCGATAAAGAATCTCTATCACTAACTATGCTACTAGGAATTCCATGCAGTCTAACCACATTCTTCATAAACAGCTTCGCTAGAACAGGTGTCGTCCTAGTTGACTTAACTAGAATGAAATGGGCACTCTTGTTCAATCTTTATCAGCGCATCTCCAGATCGGGAGACTACCCTAAATACTCCACGGGCAACGGGAGAAAAACAAACTCGTATAAGGCAAGCTAGAGTAGGTGAGATGGCACAACTAGACAATGCTAGGGTAGATAAACCAATTACGCTTCCGGGCCGGTGGTAACGCGTAGCGCGCAGCTATCGCCCACCTCAAGCCACACCCCTAAATCAAAAAAACAAAAGTGGCCACCGAATCAACCCAAAAGTCAGAGTATAATATCGAAGGGATGTGTCCGATCAAAGGAGCTTCCTCATTAGCCCGTCAATCGCTCCTGTTTTAGCCACCTTATGCCAACTCACAGGAGTCAGATCCACGTATATACCGTAATAGAACATCGCCACCATCCTACGTCATTCTGGAATCTCCACCGCGTACACGGTTGTTAAAGTGATTTTCGGAGTTGGCAGAGAGCATGACAACTTTTGATCCCGGTCTCTTTAACAACCAAACGTTATTATAACACCGCGGTCTTTTCAAAATAATTATACTTCAAAACCCAGATATAGTATTCATTTCAAAACCATATAAGTATGCTATCCTTTTTGTTTTTAAAAACCAAATCAATATGATATCATTTTAATATCATAGTATTTCAAAGTTATAGAATTTCGAAATCAAAGACTTGAAACTATAACACTTCCAAAACGTAATACTTTGAAATTTATAACTTTGCAACATAACTACCACCTCTTACATAATTTAAATATCAAAATATTTCATAAAATAAACTAGCTTCTTAAATTTCATAAAGCAATTCCAAAACAACCCGAGTTCCTAATTTTAAATTTAACCAAAATCAAGTTATAATAATTATACCTTTTAAAATTTCCAATTTAATAAATTTTCCATCAATCCTTTTGGTTTAATTCTTAAATAAATTCAATTTCATATAATCTCAAATTTATCTCAATTTCAAATCAAATTTATTCGAGTAAAATTCTTAAATAATTTAATTCACATCAATTTAATATTTATCTTCCAACCTCAGTTTTATTTAAGCCATTATACTATATATACAATATAATTTACACTACTACTTAACATATTATCTTAATAAAATCAACTTAATTATTTAACTTATTTTATACTTTAAACCAATTTTATACATAGCTTAAAACCAAAAATTTAAATATATATAAAAATAACATTTATAAAATATCCAAATCAATATCTCATAAACCATATATTACTTTACCAAACCACAGAATTCATTTCAAAATATTTATATATACACACCACGGTGCCTATATATAATTTTCTATCCTATGGTCAAGTGATACGGATATTTATCCTTTCAATCCGTAATTTAAAATAAAATATGGTTATATATCATTTTAAACCGCAATCCCGAATGGAATAAAATGCATAACACATGCAGTTTATAACAATATAAAATACAGCATCCATTCATCCTATATCAATCATCAACCATTTGCACCAATCATCATCCAATTCAAATAATAACATCAATATAGAACAGATAATAAATGATAAGTGATTACTGGTGGTTTATATTCAATAATAAATTAATTTAACTAGCAGTTTATATGCAATAATAAATTGAATGCCAATTTAATTCAATAAATTCGATTTAACTGGAATGATGATGAAAATATACCAATTAGCAATAAATAAATTTCTAGTCACATCCAAAATTAATTTAACACACATAAGAACTTTTAAAAGTTGTGAGTGGTTAAAACACTCACCTTTCGAATTTAAATTGAATTTAAATCCAATTTAAATCCAAAAATTGAATAGTCTCAGAATCCGTCCAAACCAGCGCCAAAATATCCGGAATTCCAATACGAACCTAGCGGAGAAAAGTGCACATGAATTGGATATCGTATGTGAAGGATATAGCGATTAGAACAATTGAATTCAAAATTAAAATAAAATAAAACAGAGTAACACTAACCCACTCCCTTGCCACGTCATCCACTTCTTCCAGAACGCAACACGCACGCACGCGAGACCTGGAACCAACGAACGCAAACCCCTCTCGGCCTAGATTGCACGCCGCCGCCCTACTGTACGTGCGTGCCACGTCGACGATGATCGGTCGTCTCCAGGGTTCGTTGCCACAACGCACGGCCTCCGCTCCATCCTACTCGGCCCCACGACGTCGATCGCGATCAAAGATTTTACAGCAGCCGCCACTTAATTTGAAACCCTAGTGAATATTTCTGCCCAATCCAACCGTTAAATCGCGAAACGAAGCATACCGATGAACTTCCCATCGTCCACTCTACAAAACCCAGAATTATTCCCTGATTCGACAATGTTCATCGACGCGCGATGAACGGCCGTGAATGTTTCCACTGATTTCAAATGCACAGAAACTCCGATCGAAAAATAGACAGTGGATCTGGATTGCGCTCTTCAAGAGCTTTTTAACGATATAAAATTTGATATTGTTTGTGGAGTTGAAATTTTTGGCTTTGAAATTGATTTGAAATTGCAATTGGGAATTTTGGTTGTCTGCCATTGAAATGAGGAAGAGGAGCAATTGGAATTGTACGTACAGAAAAATGAATATAAGAGATAGGCTAGGGTTTATAACAAGGTATATATAGGCAAGGTGAAATAGAATAGACGGACCCGATTGATATACGCGTTGAACGATAAAAGGCCCGAAAAGCCCGTTTCGACTCCAAAATGAAATTGGGTCAACCCATATATTAAAATAGATGTTTTTACATATTTTAAACGCAATGGAACAGGTTTCAAGTCCAAATTCCATCGTATGAAGAAGTTATGCAAAAATCAAAATTTTCCCAATTGATTTCAATTTCATTGATTTCAAGGCGTTTCGAGTCCGTACGATCAAACGACATGTCTGATCGCTACGAAACTTGAAATCCTAGAATAATTCACCATTACGGTTCCGATAAAACTAGTTTCGTCAAAATCCAAGTCTGTGGCCAAATTGGCTATTTTTCAGTTAATTAAATAAATTAATAGTTAATTAATTAAATCACTTTTTCAATTTCAATTCCAGAATTAACAAATCTTATCATTATTATATTTCCAAATCATTCACACTAATTTAAAAAATTTAGATGTCAATTTAAAGTCAATTAATTTAACAATTTCAGTATTAACCTCGATTTATTGAATTCAGAATTTATAAATAAAATTCTCAATAATTCCATTGAATTAAATCAATCAACAATTATTCCATTCATTATTGTCAAATAGATGGATTTAACATTGGATTCAAAACTATTACATAAATTTTCTCAAATTCCATCTTCATTTCAAATAACATAATATTTTGATATTTCAGTTTCATTTAATTGCAATCAATCCAATTACTGAATTTTACTTTTCAATTAAATAAATCAAATCTTTATTTCCATTCTTTAAATAAACCAATTAATGTTATGAATAAAATTAACATTACTTCCGACTATTACTTTAATTTACATTAACAAAATGTTAAATTTGGATTTATTGTAATTGATTACCAAAGTTTATTTTAACACATTAAATAAATAAACAACCTATATTAATTGTCACCTATTTGCTTTCCATTGCCTTTATAAGTTTGTTACTTATCAACCCAGATTATTATTCCATATATAACACTAATTTTATTCCATTCTATTTATGATACCCATGCATTACATACTTCAATATTTCTATTTTCATCTTTATTTCAATTGCATAATATTTAATTTCAAATGCTACAATAATTACACTTTATTATAAATTAGATTTCAATAGAATGATTTGTTTGTCTTTTATTACACTACTATATTCAAAAACCAGTTTTTCTTTGTATTAACTACTATTTCCATTTTATTATATTTGCCAAATATGTACATTAATTACGATTTATATTCTCAATCAATTTATTTACTTGGTTTCATACTTTTATTACATCAATTACTACCTTATAAATAAATCTATGTTTCTATTTAATTTACATTTAATAAAAATTTATTTCCAATTTCAATTAACAATAGGTAACATACAATAATCATTACCGTTACCCTTAAATCACATAAATAAGCTTTTATTGCTTATAAACCAAAGTTGCCATTTATTTTCATACTACTAATTTCATTCACTTATGTTCAATTTATAACCAAACATAACATTTAGTTTTTTTTTTCATTAATTGGTATTCCATTCAATTCATAAATTTATTAACTTTGATTAGTATTGCTTACCTTGCATTCTAGTTATCATTGCTACATTTCATTTTTTAACATTTGCTTCATTATAAATTATAAAGTTTTATTTGCTTCTAAATTTAATTACCAAAAATCTTATTAAATTAACCAATTTAATTAGCAAATTTTATGGGTCGTTACATCAGCATATTTCCACATCTATATCTAGTCAGTTAGTTGTCCATAAATCTGATTCAGAAGATATGCGGCCTATAATCGATAGCCATCAATTTATATGATAAGTGTCACCTACAAACTCCCTGTGGGAAATAGCCAATGGTGTAAATGAGGGCTATAATTTGTTATCTGAAATTAGGCCTTGGTGATTCATCCACCTTAATATGTATTTGGAAATTTTTCTAGGGGTTTGAATGATCTTGAAGTCTTCATTCAGATGTTGGTGAGCTTCATTTAGAGCCATGAAACATTAACTCTAATTTAGGTATTAAGAAGACCAGTTTGAAGTTTCTGGTTGCTTGGAGCAACTTCAACTCTACTACTTCATACCCCAGATTTGGGACTCGATAGGGATTAGGAAGCAATGAGATTTCACCCCAAATAAAGATATTAACTTGTGAAGTTTATAAGTTAATAATGAAATATCCAAAATCCAGATAGCCATGCCCAAAAAATAGTCCTTTGAGTGGAATTTCTAAACCCATATTCAGGTATTTATGGCGGATTAACCAGGAATCCATAATGATTGTCTTCATGTTGAGAAATCCCAAGCCCAGATCAGGGCATACGTTGGATAAATAGAAATTATTAACAATTATATTTGTAAGAAGAATCTCTGGTCCAGATTAGGGCATCTTTTGGATGAATAGAAATCCACGGTAATTGTTTGTCATAATTAGAGTCTTCATCCCAGATTAGGGCATATATTGGATAGCCAGAAGTCCCTGGTGGTTGTCTTTAGAAACAACATGCCTAGATTAGGGCATCAAGTAATAATCCCAAAATCCAGATTCGGGTATGATAAAGATAATTAGTGGTTAATAAAGACCCGAGACCCAGAATTGAGTATTAGTAAATGAAAGTCCTAAAACCCAGATTTGGGTATAATAAAGATTATAAGTGATTGATTATGACCCGAAAACCAGATTCATGTATTAATAGATGAAATCCCGAAATGAGAAACCTGAAACCTAGATTCGGGTATTTAATTGATGGAGTTCGGCCTTACTCCTTAGATTTTGTCCTCTTTGACATATATGAACCCTTCAGGTCTTGTATGTAGTTGTAATTTGAATAATTGCCTCTCGGGCTTGGACGTCTTAGTCCATTGGATATATACAGCTTCTCGGCTTTGGACATCTTGGTACATGATTTGAAGAACCTTCTCTTTGCCTTGGACATCTTAGTCCATTATTGGATGTGCTTCTTCTTGGGCTTGGACATCTTAGTCCATTATTGAATGAGCCTCTTCTTGGGTTTGGATATCTTAGTCCATTGTTGTCCGGTGCTCTTGGTTAGCTCATCTTAGAGGACGGAACCAAGGACTTACCTGACCTCCCTCCAGGAGGTGCCTGGGCCTGGTCAGAGAGGCAGTCAAGGGCTTATCCAGTGCTTTAACCTGCCATATCGTGGCATGGATAAAGGCTTACTCCGACCACCCTCCAGGAGGCACCCTACCCTAGCCATAGCATGATGCGGATAGGGGCTTTTCCGGTGCTTTACCCTGGCCATCTTATGGTGTGGATAAAGGCTTACTCTGTCCTCCCTCCAGGAGGTGCCTTGACCTGACCATTGGTGCGGCGAATGGCTTATCCGGCGCTTTAAACTGGCCATAAGATGGCGTGGATAAAGGCTTACTCCGCACTCCCTCCCGGAGGTGCTCTACCCTGGCCATCTCGGTGCGGACATAGGCTTTCTACCATCTTAGGTAGACTGCTATCTCAGATAGTATCCAAATATAAGGGTATTTCACTCCCAAACCGAGTCCCCGGCATATAATAGTCCAAGGAGCCGAGTTCTCAGTATTCAATTTAGTGTCATACCATGTTTAGAGGAGATGAGTTCCTTGTATACCATTTGATGATAGCGAATTGATATTTTAGGGTCAAATCATGGGCATATAATTTGGCATAAGCATGATTTTAGTAAGACCTTAACATATAATGCCACTATAGTATTGTATTATGATTAGTTGACTTTGTTCGATGCAGGTGACATATGTTAACGTTTGGTTTTCGAGGATAATTTTTGTTTTAGTAGCTTATTAAAAGTTTACGCTTATATGATGTGTTTCACTCACCAAACGTATGTCCAACCTCCTTCATTTTTCTTTATTAGATACACTCTGATAGATCAATATAGAGGAATGGTGATGACTTCGTGCCATGATGGTATGATGGAGATGCATATTTATTTTCCTATAAGCTACCTACTAATTTATCCGAGTTATTCCTAGATATTAGGTTTATCAGTGTAGAGAAATGTTATAAGTAAAGTTTATTTGATAATGTATTAATTTGTTTGTCTGGGATTATTGCATTATTGATTATTATAATTTATTTTTTTCACTGTTAGTTTCATAAAGTGTAGAATATTGTATGTAGCTCTATTTTATGTTTTTTTTAATATATTTTTACCTTAAAAACAATCCACCTTTTGCGAGGTCCATTCCATATTATGCATTGAATCGAGGCATCGTAGTGTCGAGTTGTTTCAATATTTTTTGATTAAACCAATAATAATGTTTCGATTCTTTGGTCTAGGGTTGTATTTGAGGAACTTTTAAGGCACAATTCTTTTATTTTTGTGGGGGTGTAATGGCCCAAAAATTGATGTTGTTGATATTAAAATTAGATTTTTAATTAAAAGATGAGTTGGGTATCATATTTATGACCATTGCGAAGGTCTTTCCAAGCTGATCGGTTTGATTTATAATTTTGATGGATTTGAAGTTACGGTTTTCGAAATGGAGGCACTATAATGTCTAAATAGAGTCGTAGCCACTTTTGGGCCAAACTGTTACACATAATTGAACTTGCCTTGCTGCCTATGTAAATGGAGCTTTGAAACCCTAAAGAGCGGCCTTCACATCGGTCTCTCTTCCTTGATCCAGAAATTCCTCTTGATCTCATTTTGATGACAGATGATTTTCGCAAATTACAAATTGATTCAAAACTCTAAGTATCTAATATCCATAAAATTATATATTGAAGCTCTCGATAAATAGAAGAGACATAAGAGTTCATTTTTGGAAAAGAAGCTTGAGTCAGCTGGAAATTAATGGTCAAAGGCACAACGATGGGTTAAGGTTTTCAAATTGGGGTTTTTTATTTTGACGAAGTTGGTGGAACTGTTGATGCAATTGGGTAGAGTTTGACCATAGAAACTCAGGTCTACCTTCAATATGAAGAATCATCGACCGATGTGGCTGGAATTTCCAAACTAGGGTTTGAAAAACCCTAATTAACATGGGGGGTTCAAGTTGAAGGTGGTGCAGCTGGGTCGGTCAGGTATGGGGAGCTACATGGAGGACGGTGGTGATGTTCGTTTTGCTGGCGGTGGCCTGACCAGGGATTTACAACGATCGTAAGTTAGTGGCTATGTTAGATTCGGGATCGCCAATAGAGGTGAAACTTTTCTTTAAGTCCATAAATTTTTGTTTGTTTGCATATTGGACCCTGATACTTCCAACCTTAATAGCTTCTATATACGAAGTTCGATTCACACATGATTTCTTACATTGAACTCATGGTCGAATTTTGAACGATCTGGCACTAAGATTGTTGAGTTTTGAGGCTATTTGTAAAAGCACATTGGTATTGTTTATTTATTTTAAATAATTAAAGTTTAAAGATATCAAATGCATACACATTGATGAAAATAAATTTTTATTGATATATGATGATGATTGTTTGATTAGTATGATCTTTTGGATGAACTATACCTTGGTTTGGATTTTTGTTGCTGATTTTGTATTGTTAGATGTTTAATTATAGTTAGCTATGAGTTTGAATGGAAAATTAATACTGAATAGAAACCAAATGAAATTATGTAACTTTAGAAAATATAGTTAAATAAATAAAAACAGCATTATTTATAGATTTTTGATTGGTATTTGTAAACGACAATTATTTTACAGATTTTAATAAAATTAAAATAAAGAATTTAATAAGGTTATTGTTTATGCTATTAAATTGAAATTGGAAGGTATATTTTTATTTATAAAATAAAGAGGAATTTCACAAATGTTTCGGAAAAGGATTGTATCAATCTAAGTATACAACAATGCAATTGATTTTACAGTGTTTATAAAGGATAATCCTATCATTATAATAATTTATTTATATAAACAAGAAAACTTGTTAACATTCCCAAAGGTATAGGATAGGAAACTGAGTTCAAACGAAACCGAATTGCTGAGAGAACCTCTTCCTTTGAAACCTACCTTTCGAACAGGTTGACTTAGTCTAAAGGGATTAAGCAGTTGGTGTAACGACCCGGTATTTTCAACCATTCGCATCCGCACATGTTGGACTTGAATTGCTCAAAATACCGAATTATAGAAATAAATTTGGCAAAACTCAGATCATACAGTAAATAAATAAATCACAGACACAGAGTAATAAAATGTAGCGGAAGTAAAGAAATAGTAGTTCATGAAGCTACTATACATGTTCATCAGAGTTAGACAAAATACAACAGAAATAAGAAGATGAAATCAAGTACAGAGCTGAATACAGCACTGGAATCAACTGGATAGCTGAGAGTGAAATAGATGGCTGTATCTTCAAGCACAGCTCCAACTCCGAAGATGAGTCTCTAATGCTGTATCACTCAGTCTAACCCGAGCATAAAGCAAAATACAAAACACTCGAGTCAGGAAATACATACTTATACAATGTAAACCAACTCAAGTGAACTGCAATATAAGGTACAAGTAACTTAAAGGATGCTTGGGACCATCCATCCTCAAAGGATCCGTTAAACTATTTACTATGTAGTAATATTTCGCTATTATAATAATGTCTAAAGTAAAATAAACTTACTTTAAAAGCGTTAAGGAGTGACCCAATATTCCCCTTAACACATAAATAGTGTCAGTAGTCTATACAGTACTGTAATACCTCCTGATCGGGAGGCTACCAGAGGATACTCCATAGGTACGACACAAATCAAACTCGTACAAGGCGCGCTAGGGTAGGTGACACGGCACAACAAGGCAATGCCAGGGTAGATATACCAATTACGCGTCCAGACCGATGGTAACGCGTAGCAGCTACTACCGCCCACATCGAACCACACTCCTAAAATCAAAGGTGCGCACCAAATAATCACAAAGGAATAGAATGGCATATGAAGAAGTGCGTCTGATAAGAGGTGCTACCTCCTTAGCCCGAGAATCGCTCCTGTTTTAGCTACCTTATGCCAACTCACGGGAGTTGGGTCTACGTACATACCTCAATAGAACGTCGCCACCATCCTACTTCATTTTGGAATCTCCACCGCGTACACGATTGTTAAAGTGGTTTTCGGAGTTGGCAGAGAGCATGACAACTTCTGATCCTGGTCACTTTAAATGTAACAACCCGGTACTTCGCAACAATTAATAATCGACATTTAAACGATTAATATTGTCCCAAATTTCCATTTGAAGTTTTTAAATTTGAATTAAAATTCTTTTATAAATTTTTTTAAAGGAATTTTGGGCTTCGAAATTAAATAGTGGTCCATGTTTTTTTTTATTGGGCCGTGTTAATTCTCAAAACAAATAACCAATACCCTTTTTATTTTTTTCAAGGCCGGCCCCTTGTTTTCTTTCACCCAATCCACTGTCTTTTGTTTGTGAAGAAAAATGGCGGCCTTTCTTTGTCTATTAGGGCTTCGGCTTCTTTCTCGAATTAGGGCTTCGTTCTGATGGTTGATTAAGCTCTTGCTCGTGCTTGTTCTCTGATGATTGATTCGCGTTGCTCCTCTGTTGATTGATTCTCGTGCTTGGCTTTGCTCGTCGCTGGGATGCTTCGGCACGGGGTTCGAGTTCCTCTACGCATCGTCTAAGGTGAGTAATTAATACTCACATCTAATTCAAATTCATAGTTAGGTGATTCTGTCCTTTGGCCTTGAATTCTTGGTACCTGACTTCGGCCATTCGACTTTGTTGATGTTGCTGATTTTTTGGGTTGTTCGAATTTACGTCTTTTGCTGCTTGACTTTTGGGGTTGATTTGTTCGACTCTTTATTTGTCTTCGATTCGACTTTGAGCATTGTTCTGTTGTCTTTGGTAAATGAAGATTTCTTTTGTTTGTTTCCACTTTGTCACTGACTTTGACATCTCTTGGTCCCTGCGAGCTTCGGCTCTGACCATCTTTGTGCTCGCCTTTTTCCTGTCGCATTTGCAGTAGGTTGATATTTGGCAGTTGTGTCACTTGTGTTGTTTGCTGTACATATGAATTTGGTGCATTGTTTCGAGTTGCATCAATGAACACTTGAGCTTCACTGTGCATTGTGCATATCACTTTTACCATATAAGTTATTCAGCTTGTATTCATGTGTTCACTCGAGACTTTGGTGCTGCAGTTGTATGTATTTGCCACTGTAAGTCTGTTCTTGAGTCTCTTGACTTTACTTCCTTCTTGTTGCATTTGTACAGGCATTCATTCTGGTCATTTCAATACTTCATGTATACTTCCGGTTGTGCTTGCCTTGGTTCACATGTGCACTGCCTGTTCATGTATGTTTGCATCGACTTGAGTCTATTGCATGAGTTATTTGCATTCACTTCATGTTTGCATGAGCTCTGGTAATTTGCACTTGCAGTTGGTCACTTGATTCAGTTGTGTTGGAACTGGATTAGTGTAGTTTTCATTCTAGCTTGTAACTGTTGGTCGACTATCTCCTTGAGTTGCAGTGCTACTTTGACATTGTGTTTATTTTGTTACACTAGTGACAGTGTTTGGCATTCTTCAGTTTGGTGGTGTCACTCTTGTTTACATAAATAAGTGCGGTTATACTACATATAATTATGTAGTTCACTGCTTCATGTATTTGGGGCTTACTTCTTTGATATTGAGGCAGCACTTGAGTCTTGTTTAATTCATAGAGGCACTGTGCATTGTTGCCAGTTGCTTCTCTCTGTTCACTTGAGCTGCTGCAGTGTGCATATTTGGTTATTTATAACCATTTCATTTTGAGGCTGTGTCACTGATGTCGGCTTGCCTGATTCATTTCTCAGTCGAACTTTGGTTCATTTTACAGTGTCATCCCCCCATGTAATTTGCAGTTGCATTTCTGGTCAATCTTTGTACCTGAGTCACTGATGTTGGTTTGCATTATTTTGTTCATTTGGATTTAACAATCTTGTTGAGTTCACTTGAAATCCCTGTATGCATGTCATATGGGTTTGCTTTGTGGTACACTGTACTACATTTCTGAGTTAGTTATTGTCATTTTCCACATATTTATATATGTGGCCTTGTACCACTTGATGACATTTGGATTGATTTTCGAATTACACTTGAGTTGAATCCGGTGACTCGGGTTTGATCTTGTGTTTGCTTGTGAATTTTCATTGGGTACATCATCACTGTGGTGGCAAGGCAGTGCACGCAAGCGTGAACTATAGCCACACGGTATTCATTGGTACGTCATCACTGTGGTGGCAAGGCAGTGCACGCAAGCGTGAACTGCAGCCACACGGTATTCGTTGGTACGTCATCACTGTTGTGACAGGGCAGTGCACGCAAGCGTGAACTGCAGCCACACGGTATTGGTTTTATTGTTATTTCTTTTTCTTTTGATTTATGGAACTATTTCGTATTCCATATGTTGTAGTGGCGTGGCAGTACACGCTTGCGTATACTGCAACCCTACTCGAGTGACGTCTTAATTGATGTTTCCAATTACTAGATTGTTTCCTTTGTCCAATTCATCCTTATTAGGGATTGGATAGACGAGATTTAGTGTGACTGTCATCAATTCGTTATTTGATTATTATTGCTTCTGTGCATTAATAACTGAGTTTGAATTAGACTGACCCGGGTATTATTTTCTTTTGAATGTAATACTCGGGTCAGACCCGAGTTATTTCAGGTTGTAGAAATTCTGCTTTGGGATGCTGCTCGAGCTATGAAGACTTTTCATATCTTTTGGAGTTGTCGTGTCATAGTATAGGTTGTTATGTATTCATGTATATTAATCGATAATGTACTTATATATATATATAACTTCCTGAGTCGACTGTTGTAGTTGTATCACATGTACCGTGTAAATGTATTGTAACTGACATCAGTTATTATATATATATATGAGATTTTCTATTTCATCTGTGTTCCGCATTTATATTATCTGTGTTGTTATTTTATATTTTTGTCCTAGACTATTATAGCCACTGTGTAGTAGGCTAGTAGCTTTGAGTTTGCATCGGCATGTCGGATTCCCTCCTGAAATGAAATGCACGTTTTTACTATCTGGCATATCAGTGCTCTCACAAAGCAATTACACGGATGGTCGCTCCTCAACAGCCTTATTCTCCATGCTAGTTGACAGCACTATACCGTAGTGTTCTTGGCTAGCGTGGGTATAGTGGTGGGGCGTCACAGCTTGGTATCAAAGCATGGGGTTTAGGACGAATATAAAACATAACTTAGATGGAACATGTGTCACAACTATTTGTCGATGTTTTATCTCACATCTTTATCTAAGATCATCTTTGATTGTTAGGAATGAATTCCTAACGCTTATTCATGAGCATTGCTGCTATTCTCTATTGCACTTGCTCATTCGAGTATGCACTGCTAAGTATTCTTGTGTATATGCTATACCAAGTTGCATATTGCTGCAACTCGTACCCATTTCGATTTGAGCTCGCATTGTTTATTCGAACTGCTGTATAGATGCATTCTTATCTCTGATTCGTGTACTTAATGCAGTCTCCATACAATTGGGTTTTTGGGTATCAATCTTTGAGACTAATTGCATTTCAATTGTCGACTCTGTCTATTTATCCATGGTTTGTTGGCTTTCATGTGCCTCTCTCTGATAGTTTTAAAATTTCTTTGGTATAAAAGAAATTGTCTTTGACTTTGCCTTGTCGATATCGACATTGACTTGACTTTTACTTTTGTTAAAGTCATTCATGCATTTATGCTCGTTTTGCTTTGACTTTCCAATTGTTGATCGATTCTTCTTTTCCGATTATTTGTTATCTCCTTTGTCGACTTTGATAACTTCTATTTCTGGAATTTTTGGATATTCCTACTTTGATGGATTTAGAATCGAATTCTTTGGATTTTAATTCACGTCTTCGAATGTGAATTTTAGTGAATTCATTTGGTTTCCAAATTTAGTCGATTCTTGTTAATTCCCCGATTTGTTGCTATCATTTATTAGCAACTTTGATAACATTTTCTTCGGGATTTTCGTGAACATACCTTTTGATGGGTACAGTATCGATTTCTTTGGATTCTATTCACATCTTTGTATGTGAATTCTGGTGATTGATTGTTTCTACAATCATTTTTGTGATTTGTCACTTTAAAAATATAAAGGTTTTCTATACTAGTAGTAAATATCAAAACCCTTTTCTCCAAACGATTTCAAAACTATTTTACTACAAAAATCTTTTCCTAAACCGTTTTCCAATCTATTAGTATATACTAACCTTTACCTCACTCGTATGAGAAATCTAATTAAACGACTTAGTAAAACGAGTGGTATATAACGCTTGCATTTACTTCGCCGGTTAATTATTGGACTTATTCGATTGAATCTCTTGTGACAATTTTCTAGTGATGATCTACAGTTTGTTCGTAAATATTTAAGTTAAGCTAGTGGTTATGGGACATGAAGCTAAACTTTTATATTCACTAACTTAGTGTAATTGACACTTCGTTGATCATGACGATCATTCTTATGATTTAGACTAGCAATTGTGCGATGTCTCCTTTTTGGTTAGGCTAGACACCACTTGTGTGATTCCACTCACACATACCTTTTTGGTTAGCCTAGACACCATTTGTGTGATTTCGTCTCACACATATTTCCTTGTTGCACGGTTAGACTAGGCCTCATCGGTGTGATTTCGTCTCACACATATCTCTTGGGCTTTGAGGATTGTCTAGACACCATTTGTGTGATTTCATTCACACATACTTTCCTTTTGTTAGTAGGGTTAGACTAGACACCACTTGTGTGATTCCACTCACACATACCTTTTTGAATTTTAGTTAGTCTAGACCTCAATCTGTGTGATTACAACTCACACATGTGGGGTAGCGCCCCACGGTCTTCGGGTCATTCGTGTGTCAAAATTAATGGCTTGCAACCATGAGATAGCGTCTCGTTATGCGTTGCACGTGCTGATGAATTTTCATGCTCGCATGTAGGTGAGTTTTCATGCTCCCGTTCTCGTTATGCGTTGCACGTGCTGATGAATTTTCATGCTCGCATGTAGGTGAGTTTTCGTGCTCCCGTTCTCGCTTGCGTTACATGTGCTGATGAGTTTTCATGCTCGCGTGTAGGTGAGTTTTCGTGCTCCCGTTCTCGTTATGCGTTACATGTGCTGATGAGTTTTCATGCTCACGTGTAGGTGAGTTTCCATGCTCCCGTTCTCGCTTTGCATTGCACGTGTTGGTGAGTTTTCATGCTCGCATGTAGGTGAGTTTTCGTGCTCCCGTTCTCGTTATGCGTTGCACGTGCTGATGAATTTTCATGCTCGCATGTAGGTGAGTTTTTCGTGCTCCCGTTTTCGCTTTGCGTTGCACGTGTTGATGAGTTTTCATGCTCGCGTGTAGGTGAGTTTTCATGCTCCCGTTCTCGCTTTGCGTTACATGTGCTGATGAGTTTTCATGCTCGCGTGTAGGTGAGTTTTCATGCTCCCGTTCTCGCTTTGCGTTACATGTGCTGATGAGTTTTCATGCTCGCGTGTAGGTGAGTTTTCATACTCCCGTTCGAGTTTTCATACTCCCGTTTGAGTTTTCGTACTCCCGTTCGAGTTTTCATACTCTCATTCGAGTTTTCATACTCCCATTCGAGTTTTCATACTCTCATCTTGTGATTTCTGGATTTCTTGTGTATTCTTCTGGAATTTGTGCTTCACCAATTTTCGTGATTTCTATTGATAAGTTTTATCAATTTTTGTGCACTGGTGAATTCGTGTGTCATTGACTTGTTATGAATACAAGTTTAGGGTATGATATCCCTTTCTATCTTTAAGAAGATTCTTGTGACATTTTAGATGAATGAAAATCCACTTATCGAAGTTGCTACTGATATCGCTGTTTTAATCACGTGTTTTAAAAATTGTTTCAAAATAAAAATCGTTTTCAAAATTTTTACAGTTTACGCTTTCAAAAGAATGAGGAAGCGATTTAAACGTTTCAGCAAAATCAAGGACTATGACCCCTTTCTTTTACTAATTCGTTTAATTCCGGACTTGTCCGTTTGAGAATGTGAAATGTTATTTTTAAAATACACAATTTTTGCATTTTCAAGGAAACGATGAAGTGAATTAAACGATTTAGTAAAACTCGTGGTTATGGGACATGTGCGTTTGCTATTTCGGTTAATTCCGGACTTGTTAATTGAATATTTTGTGATTGTATTGCCCATTGAGTGCTTTAAGAATTTTGGTCGATGCGCTTGATCAACGTTATCGATAGGAATCTCCTATACGCTTTGATGAGACAATCAGACACATTAAATTGAATTTTAAAATGTAAATTTGTCTGAAAAGATAATTACATAAAGTAAATCGTAAAATTTCAAAAGTTTTAGCTTTTCGAGAAAGAATATTATTTAAAACAACTCTTTTCCGATACTTCTATTCTTGCGATTCCCGAGGGGAACCAAGACTTTATCGTTTGTACCAATGCTAATCGTGTTGGTTTGCATGCCATTCTCTTGCAAAAGAGAACGTGATGTCTTTTGTGTTTCTAAATCATTAATGCCTATTGAGACTAGATACTCATGATCTAGTGCTCTTGGCTATTGATTTCGTTCTTCAAAATTTGGCATCATTATTTTTGGGTGAGAAATTTGTTCTCTACCCTGATCATGAATCTTGGGAATATTTATTTTTCTCATAAGGAACTTAATTTGCGTCAACCACGTTGACTCGAGTCCCTTACACCTTATGATCTTGATATTATTTACCACTCCCGGATGGGAAATCGTGTTGCCGATGCACTTTGTTGTAGGCAACAAGTGTTTTTTTCTTTGGTGATGTCCGTACGGAATCATCTTTTTACCAAGTTCATCAGACGTTTCGATGTACTTCGTTTTATTGAGCTTCGTCTCACTCCTTTGATGGACTTACGTCTGATGTTCTTTCATGTTGATCGGTTCATTGGGCGTATCGTTATTGTACTACGCTGTTGTTCCAAATTATTCGTGTCTCACCTATGAAAGGTGTTGTGCGTTTCGGTCGGTCGGGAAAGTTAGTGCCTCGATATATTGGGCCATTTCCTATCACTGAACGTATTGGTTTCTTGGCTTATCGCCTCTTATTACCGGCTTAATTTTCTGTTATTCATGACGTGTTTCACGCGTCTTCCTTCTATGGAAATGCCTTAGGGATTCCGATTTTATTCTTGAGCCCGGTATTATTGAAGAAATTGAAGTTTCACCAGATTTGACTTTGAGCAACATTCTATTCACATCAATGTTTCGGGGATTCAACACCTTCGAAATAAAGATGCTCTTCTCGTGAAAGTTCAGTGTTCTCAAGTCCTATGGATTTCACTTTGGAATCCAGAGAACTCATCGAGCAAACACGTACAGGCTTTCTCTTTCATGCTCTATATGGTGAACTTCTTATTTTCAAATTTCGTCATTTTATGATGATATGCTCTTATGGTTGTTACCTTTTGTCCATTTATTCCTTATGATTGCGAGGACGCAATTTCTTTAAGGAGGGGAGTCTGTAACAACCCGGTACTTCGCAACAATTAATAATCGACATTTAAACGATTAATATTGTCACAAATTTCCATTTGAAGTTTTTAAATTTGAATTAAAATTCTTTTATAAATTTTTTTAAAGGAATTTTGGGCTTCGAAATTAAATAGTGGTCCATGTTTTTTTTATTGGGTCGTGTTAATTCTCAAAACAAATAACCAATACCCTTTTTATTTTTTTCAAGGCCGGCCCCTTGTTTTCTTTCACCCGATCCACTGTCTTTTGTTTGTGAAGAAAAATGGCGGCCTTTCTTTGTCGAATTAGGGCTTTGGCTTCTTTTTTGAATTAGGGCTTCGGCTTCTTTCTCGAATTAGGGCTTCGTTCTAATGGTTGATTAAGCTCTTGCTCGCGCTTGTTCTCTGATGATTGATTCGCGTTGCTCCTCTGTTGATTGATTCTCGTGCTTGGCTTTGCTCGTCGCTGGGATGCTTCGGCACGGGGTTCGAGTTCCTCTACGCATCGTCTAAGGTGAGTAATTAATACTCACATCTAATTCAAATTCATAGTTAGGTGATTCTGTCCTTTGGCCTTGAATTCTTGGTACCTGACTTCGGCCATTCGACTTTGTTGATGTTGCTGATTTTTTGGGTTGTTCGAATTTACGTCTTTTGCTGCTTGACTTTTGGGGTTGATTTGTTCGACTCTTTATTTGTCTTCAATTCGACTTTGAGCATTGTTCTGTTGTCTTTGGTAAATGAAGATTTCTTTTGTTTGTTTCCGCTTTGTCACTGACTTTGACATCTCTTGGTCCCTGCGAGCTTCGGCTCTGACCATCTCTGTGCTCGCCTTTTTCCTGTCGCATTTGCAGTAGGTTGATATTTGGCAGTTGTGTCACTTGTGTTGTTTGCTGTACATATGAATTTGGTGCATTGTTTCGAGTTGCATCAATGAACACTTGAGCTTCACTGTGCATTGTGCATATCACTTTTAACATATAAGTTATTCAGCTTGTATTCATGTGTTCACTCGAGACTTTGGTGCTGCAGTTGTATGTATTTGCCACTGTATGTCTGTTCTTGAGTCTCTAGACTTTACTTCCTTCTTGTTGCATTTGTACATGTAACGTACGCGATTTTTCGTTACCGAAAAACCAAATAGTTAGGGTTTTAAGAAAAAGAAAGAGGTAGAAGAAGAGAGAAAGAAAAATAGAAAATAGAACGGAACAGAGAAAAAAACAGAAACAACATCAGAATCTCACAATTCGCAGCGGAACAATATATAATAGATAAATGAATAATCTTTAAACAAAGAACTATATCAGTTATTACATCACATTACATTTCATTACATCAAAACATACAACAAACAGCGGAAAAGAAATACTATATACTAGTAATAGGCCATGCCATCTAGCTTGCCTCCTGCAACTCTTGAATATCCAGAATATCCTGATAAACCTTAACTCTTGACTGCCCGTGTGGAAATTGGTGGGCACCCAAAGTTTAGGAAGGAAAACAATAAACTCCGAGTCAGTCATGTGACTGGTGTGAGAACTCAAAATAGTTTATTTATCTTTAAAATCAAATAGAGGAATATTTATAAATTCAATTCGAAATGCTTTTTAAAAATGAGACTACCATAAGGCCTCCCGCACGCACACACAATGCAAACACGGAATCAGAGGAGATTTCTCCTTATGATAGTCAAAGATGCTTGATACGCATTTAAAATAACATTTGATATTATTACTAGTGCATAGTGTAGAAAAAATATTTCAAAAATAAAGATATAAATCTTAGCCAACATACGACCATTATCGTATGCCTACTATAGCTACCATCCAAACAGTGGTGACCACCATAAGTGAATGGCAGGTTCTACAACTAAAACCGTACAAGTTTCGTATTGGGAATTGGATTTCCAACAAATGGTCAGGCCAAAGAACTTCCCATTGCCACATGAGAATGCCTCTGGAAGGACATCCCCGAGAACCAAACCAGATCTCTGCCAACACAAGGCCGGGTTACCCCTAACTGAGTAACAACTGACCGAATATGCCATCCCCCGGTCCTTTGGGACCTTTTAACCGAGCGCTCGTAATCAATTCACACAATCATAAAGTGTTTTCAACATGAGTAAGTATCTGGGCTCCATACCATGATACCACCCTTTTCCAGAAGGAAATGCACATACCCTAAAGGGCGCTACCCCTCATAACCTTGCTGCATCTTTCCTGTTTTGACCATTTCCGGGGTGTGAGGCTCGACGAAGTCTCGTCCACAAAAACATACTTTATACAAAAGCCATGCTTTGGGTCAACAAATGATCATAGAGATGATCATAAAGATAAATGATCAAACAAATGATCCTATCACAAATAATCAACACAATGATCATTTCACAGCAACACTCAGTATGTCACATTACCAAATTGGAATATATCGCTGATAACCTTCAACTATATAACCTCTGAGCTCGTACGTCTCAGAGAAGGGTGTTAAGCTAAGAGAATAAATTCTCCGCCACCAACAGAAATATATTTGAAAGAAATCGGCTTTATATCTCAATTTGTAATGTCAGACATACAATCCATACAAGTCTGTTCCGGGATCGAACAGAACCGAAGGCACTTACAAAGAAGTCCTCGCAATCCGAATAATTTCTAATCACGTTCGGATTTCCCATCACATATGGAGATCTCTATACCGGGGATCATCCAGTGCAGAGACAATCGACAAGAAACCCTTTCGTTTTTGAAAATATCCGGTCTTCAACACCGGTCTTCGATGCAATTCATAACGACGTATCACATATTCGGAATGGGTTATACGACCCCAAGGTCCTTTCCCGGTTAACCCGAATAGTGAGCGCTTATTTTAAAAAAAATAAGTGTGGCATTCAATTTCAAGCAAATCACAACAAATACCTATTTAAAGGTAAATATTGATAGTCGGTTATTGAACTATCAATAGATATGCAAAACATCACCAGATTCCAAATAATTTTCCAAATTATTTATTTCCCAAAAATATCTTTACAAGATATATATTTTCCATTCTTCAAAAATAAATCAATATTTATTTTTGAACCCATTTTCCCAATTTCATTTATAAATTCCATATTGAATTCATATTCTAAAATATCTATGAATATACGTTTTCAATTATTCATTTTCAATTTATCTTAAAAAGATAATTTCTCCAAACTTTTCATTTCACATTGGAAAAACATTTCCATACTTATTTATTTATAAGTAATTCACAAATCTTTTATTTTCAACACTCGGAAAATATTCAATATACTCTAATCGAAATTAAGTATATATTTCATTCTTTAAGGAAATTATTCTCTTTAACATATTTATTTGGGCCAAAACGAATGTTGCGTAAAACATCGTTACGACAACCCAAAATCACTAGTATAGGGATTCGAAATTAAAATAGATATATAAATCCCAACACTATACAAAACATTTCCTTTCGGAAATCATCTATTATAACAACAGTGTTATAATCTACCATTTCCTTTTATTTCTCGAAAACAACTATTTCAACAATGAATGTTGAAGTCTATGGTTTTGACTCTTAATACATTTTAAAACATCTTTAGATCATTTTAATTCTATTTAAAACATCACCTCCAAAACATTTCTTTAACATATTATTCACTATTCAAAAACGTGAATATATTTATTAACCAATTTCGTCTTTCTATTCATTTTATTTTAAGGAATTATTCGCTGTCTAAAACATGAATATAACTCCATTAACAAATTTCAACAATTTACTTATCAAGATAAGTCTTTGCGGATTTATAAAACAATGTTTATAAATTTCATTTCTATTTATTTTACAACAACTTCCTTTTATAAATTTCCTTTATAAATCTATTCAATTTATAACCCAATTATAAACTAAAGGTTTATATTATAAGTTAAACACTTACAATTTATTTGTTTGCAAAAACGTTCTTTTAAACTTCCCAAATTTTAAATCTTATAACTTATAAAATTCATTTATTTATCCAAAATCTATTCCCTAAATAACTTTATAGATTTTATTTATAAGATTCCATTTATAACTTCACCGTTATAATCCTATAGATTTCATTCATTTATGAAATTCATTCACAATTCATTCTAACACTTAGAAAAGCTCGTTTTACACTTCCAATATTTTTAATTTATAAATATCAATTTATAAATCTTTTAATATAAATCAATTTATATTACTATTTTAAAACGTCTTTAAACTCCTTTATAAATTCATCATTTGGATTTATAAAATAATAAAATTTCATAAATCCTATTTTTAAACTTTTTATAATTTATTCAAAAATCCCAATTTAAGTTATTTTATAAAATCATTAATCCCATATTTTCAAAAATCAACTTTTAACTGTATTTCTCAAAAATCATAATTTTTATAACATTAAAATTATAACGTTTATTTATTTAAGATGAAACAAATTCCAAAAATAATTTATAAACGTATATTTTCAAAAATCACTTTAGAAATCCTTTAAAATCAAAATCGTTATTTTTAAACTTCAAAAATTGGATCCGATGATGCAACACATCAAATAGTCAATCACGACTTTCAACGTCATATATCAATATGATAATCAATCAAATATCACAATATCTGAATCAAATAAATATTTGTGAGGAATCCAGTTGGATCTCTCCAACCTGTTTCCCTGCATCCACAGACATTAGCACAATACCAATTCCGTTTCAAGACGGAATATCGCGGTATATGGGTTTTTTTATAAAATATTATCCGCTTACTAACGGCGCAATAGGGTCTCATCCGCTATACAATGCGGGAAATCAATCAACTGCAATATATACATATGCCAATATATATATATATATTGCTATATATATATAATATAATACCAATTCCACTTCGAGGTGGAATATCGCGGTATATGTGTGTAATAAATAACCTCCGCTTACTAACGGCGTATAGGGTCTATTCACATCCAATATACATACATACATATATATATATATATATATATATAACAATCATCATTCAATCATTCAATCAACACAGTCTAAAAATTTCAAATCTAACTATTTAAAAAAAAATCCTTTTGAGTGAGAAGTTCTCACCTTTGCTTTTATTAGCAATCCATTTTCCATCTTGACTCGATTTTCTTGATTTATACCTTGTATAAATATTTACACAATTTACTAATATTCGAAATAAATCGAATAATAAATTTTCATTTGATTTAACTAGTTTATAATTTAATTTGGGCTTAATCACTCATTCCAAACAAATTCCCCTTTTATTTTAAACAGATTACTCTTAACAAATTTATCTAATAAAATTTAAATTTCAACTAAATTTTCTTTAATAAATTTATTTAAACTAATTTTCCTTTTTAAAATAATTCTAACTAGAAATTTCTAATTGAACTAAATTTCCTTTTTATAAATTAAATCAACTAACAAATTTTGGTTTTAACTATTAAATTTGTTATAAATAAATTTTCCTTTTAAACAGAATATTTGAACTAAGTGAAAAATCACTTACCCTTTAATAACTTAATTAATTTATTTCTTTATTTAATTTAAAAATCAAATTTCCTTAAATAAATCATTTTATCAAATAATTTGAATTCTTAACAAATTTTCTTTAATAAACCTAATTGTCTAACCATTTGACAATTTAATTTGCTAACAATTCAATTTAAACAAATGATTTCATTTCAAACCAATTTTGTCTTCAAAAATTTTATTTAACTAAAATTTAAATTTCCTTTTAACTGTAAATAAACTAAAATCTCATTTTCATAAATATCTCAAACATTTTGCTTATATAAATTTCTTCAATCTTTTAAAAATTCCTTTGTTTAATAAATTTATTTTATTTCAATTTATTTTTAAAACTAAGTTTTCCTTTAAAATAAATTATTTTAACTAAAATAATTTATATATTTCAAAAATCTAATTTTTAACAACTTCTTAACATTTAAACAAACTTCTATTTGATATTTAAATTAACCAATGATTTTGTTTTAAACTAATTCCTTTTAGTAAATTTAGTTAACGAAAAAAAAAATTAAATTTCAAAACTAAATTTCTTTTTCCTTTTTTTTTTAAATAATTTCAGTCGACTAATAATTTAGTTTTAAATTAACAACATAATTAAATAAATTCGTTAAACAAATTAACCACTCTAACTATTTATTTTTGAAATACTAGTAAATAAAAATATGGGTATGTATATTTACTTTATTCTTTTCCTTGAATAAAATTTTTCTTTGAATATAATTTGTTAAAATCAACTTTATTTATTTATATAAGATATTTTCTGTTTTACTGTTTATACATTTTTAATTTACATATATATATATATATATATTTAAATAGATTTAAAGGAAAATACTTACTGCCTTACCCATCACTGTGAACTCAGGCCTCGCCCAACGCAACTCGATCTTGAACACCACCACACAGTCGACTTGCGAGCATCACTGCTTCCAAATCGAGCACGCTACGTCCCATCGCGGCCAAGATCGACGCCGCCTCTCCCAATTCCATCGCCTCCTCCCACGCGCAAGCGCCTGCACCCCCAAAGTCGCCAGAGTTTGGTCGCCGTCGCTAGCTTGCGACTCCTCTATCCACGCGACCAGACAACACGATAGAGCACAAGACTCCACATCCACCATCGCGCCATCGCGAGTTGCGACGCCGCCGCCTCTGCTTCCTTGCGCTCACGCGATCGATTTTGATGTCGCGGCCGATTTTTCATTTATTTTTTTTTCATTTGGGGAATAAAGATGAAGCTCGGCATTGATTCGAGAACTTCGGCCCTTCTGATTTCATTCGATTTGAATTTTCGATTTCAAATGGGGAGCGGCCCTTCTGATTTCATATTTTCGAACGAAAGTTTCGTTCGATTTTGATGATTTCATTTTGAGGGAAGAAGAATATAAAGCTCGGCTGTTATAAATTTTGAACGAGACAAAAGGATACGCGGCCATGCTTTGCACGATTTCTTCCCATGATCCCTGCGTGATTTTAGGCGTAATTTTAGGAGATGACGTGCAAATGTTTGACTAAATTCAAATTTCAATTTCAATTGAATTGGATTTAAATTTTCGACGCGTTTACTCAACGTGTGCTCACATAACAACTCAGAAAAATACGAAATTTGAAATCAGAGAATAATTCAATATTACGGACCCAATGGAACTGGTTTCGTCGAATTCCGAGACTGTGCCTCGGACTGCTATTTTTAAATATCGATTCAAACGATTTAATTTCAAAACTGAACAATTCACTTTCAAATTCAATTCTGAGGCTTCTATAATCTTTAATATTATCAATATGAAATTTACAAGCCTTTGAAATATTTTTTAATTGGCTTAAAATTGAAGATTCAAAATTTTTATTCAACTCTCAATAGATTAAATTCTATAATTTAATCGTCAAATTCAAAATTATATTGAAAATTCAATCCAAACCATCATTCAAATATTTAAAATTATATTTTCAAATTAAATTGTTCAAAATTCTGGGTCGTTACAATCTTCCCCCCTTAAAAGAATTTCGTCCCGAAATTACAAGTTAAGAAGAATGCCCTTATCCCGTCTATTATTTTTCACAATTCAAATAGTTTTATCAACTTTCTAACCTAAATCTTTTTACTAGAGATTCATTATCATTTCAACTAGCTTTCCAACTTCACTTATAGGTTTTAAACAACATTGTTCTCCTAACAATTCAAATTTAAATTCAAATTCAAATCTTAAACTTCCACATTTTCTAAAAAAATTTCTAACACCCTAAATTTTTGAAAAATTTCGCCAGCGTTTCCTTTGCGCGGCTAGCTCGGTACGACTACAAAATGGCACCACGGCCCCTCAGAATCAAAAAGAAAAGAGAAAGCCAAATGGCTGGAGAAGAAAATCATCAAATTTCATACTGAAATTGAAATACGTACCTTTTTGTCGAGCAATTCAATTTTATCTTTGAAATCAAAATCTCAATCCCATTTCCTTTTCTTTTTATATACCTGTATAACCTGCTAATCATAATATCCAATTTCCAACATTCCAACCATTTTGCCAATTCATTACAAAATATTTAATATATGCTTCTTATACATTTTTACTTCACTATTGAAGTTACATATCCATTTTCATTCAATTTTACATTTCAATTCAATTCACAATTTCAAATTATTTGAATTCAATTCACAATTATAAATATTGAATTCTATCGATTAACTTTCATTTAATAATTCATATTATAACTTTAAATTAGTTTTATTCACTAATTCATTTCATTTTTCAATTTCCATATTCAATTCATCTCGAATTTACTTAATTACTAACAAAGGGAATTTCAATTTATTTCTTTTACTTACTGGAATTTATATACAAATTCAAATTTATCTTCAAATTTAGCTCACGACTAAACTTTTATTTTAACCAATTCAAATTCCAATTCATTAGTCCATGAATTAATAATTTATCAAGTTAGTTTACTTGAATTCAATCCATTTTATTTTTCATTTAATTTCATATACTAATGATAATAATTTAATATCATCACTTCCTAACAATCAAGCAACCATATACTATAATAATTCATAGAAAATCATTTCCTTTCTATACAAAATAGTTTTGGGCAAAATTATCTTATTTACTCGATTCAAAAAAAAAATTTATATTCACTAACAAATACGCGCTCATATCTATTATTACACTCAAACTCATTCTAGAGTACTGCTGACTCTATCTCTAATGAGTAATACCCAACAGAACAATGGTTGTCGCTTAACCATAAGCTCTGATACCAAATGTAACGTACGTGATTTTTCGTTACCGAAAAACCGAATAGTTAGGGTTTTAAGAAAAAGAAAGAGGTAGAAGAAGAGAGAAAGAAAAATAGAAAATAGAACAGAACAGAGAAAACAACAGAAACAACATCAGAACCTCACAATTCGCAGCGAACAATATATAATAGATAAATGAATAATCTTTAAACAAAGAACTATATCAGTTATTACATCACATTACATTTCATTACATCAGAGTGTACAACAACATACAACAAACAGCGGAAAAGAAATACTATATACTAGTAATACGCCATGCCATCTAGCTTGCCTCCTGCAACTCCTGAATATCCAGAATATCCTGATAAACCATAACTCTTGACTGCCCGTGTGGAAATTGGTGGGCACCTAGAGTTTAAGAAGGAAAATAATAAACTCCGAGTCAGTCATGTGACTGGTGTGAGAACTCAAAATAGTTTATTTATCTTTAAAATCAAATAGAGGAATATTTTTAAATTCAATTCGAAATGCTTTTAAAAAATGAGACTACCATAAGGCCTCCCGCACACACACACAATGCAAACGCAGAATCGAAGGAGATTTCTCCTTATGATAGTCAAAGATGCTTGATACGCATTTAAAATAACATTTGATATTATTACTAGTGCATAGTGTAGAAAAAATATTTCAAAAATAAAGATATAAATCTTAGCCAACATACGACCATTATCGTATGCCTACTATAGCTACCATCCAAACAGTGGTGACCACCATAAGTGAATGGCAGGTTCTACAACTAAAACCGTACAAGTTTCGTATTGGGAATTGGATTTCCAACAAATGGTCAGGCCAAGGAACTTCCCATTGCCACATGAGAATGCCTCTGGAAGGACATCCCCGAGAATCAAACCGGATCTCTGCCAACACAAGGCCGGGTTACCCCTAACTGAGTAACAACTGACCGAATATGCCATCCCCCGGTCCTTTGGGACCTTTTAACCGAGCGCTCGTAATCAATTCACACAATCATAAAGTGTTTTCAACATGAGTAAGTATCTGGGCTCCATACCATGATACCACCCTTTTCCAGAAGGAAATGCACATACCCTAAAGGGCGCTACCCCTCATAACCTTGTTGCATCTTTCCTGTTTTAACCATTTCCGGGGTGTGAGGCTCGACGAAGTCTCGTCCACAAAAACATACTTTATACAAAAGCCATGCTTTGGGTCAACAAATGATCATAGAGATGATCACAAAGATAAACGATCAAACAAATGATCCTATCACAAATAATCAACACAATGATCATTTCACAGCAACAATCAGTATGTCACATTACCAAATTGGGAATATATCGCTGATAACCTTCAACTATATAACCTCTGAGCTCGTACGTCTCAGAGAAGGGTGTTAAGCTAAGAGAATAAATTCTCCGCCACCAACAGAAATATATTTGAAAGAAATCGGCTTTATATCTCAATTTGTAATGTCAGACATACAATCCATACAAGTCTGTTCCGGGATCGAACAGAACCGAAGGCACTTACAAAGAAGTCCTTGCAATCCGAATAATTTCTAATCACGTTCGGATTTCCCATCACATATGGAGATCTCTATACCGGGGATCAGCCAGTGTAGAGACAATCGACAAGAAACCCTTTCGTTTTCGAAAATATCCGGTCTTCAACACCGGTCTTCGAATGCAATTCATAACGACGTATCACATATTCGGAATGGGTTATACGACCCCAAGGTCCTTTCCCGGTTAACCCAAAAAGTGAGCGCTTATTTTTAAAAAAAAATTAAGTGTGGCATTCAATTTCAAGCAAATCACAACAAATACCTATTTAAAGGTAAATATTGATAGTCGGTTATTGAACTATCAATAGATATGCACAACATCACCAGATTCCAAATAATTTTCCAAATTATTTATTTCCCAAAAATATCTTTACAAGATATATATTTTCCATTCTTCAAAAATAAATCAATATTTATTTTTGAACCCATTTTCCCAATTTCATTTATAAATTCCATATTGAATTCATATTCTAAAATATCTATGAATATACGTTTTCAATTATTCATTTTCAATTTATCTTAAAAAGATAATTTCTCCAAACTTTTCATTTCACATTGGAAAAACATTTCCATACTTATTTATTTATAAGTAATTCACAAATCTTTTATTTTCAACACTTGGAAAATATTCAATATACTCTAATCGAAATTAAGTATATATTTCATTCTTTAAGGAAATTATTCTCTTTAACATATTTATTTGGGCCAAAACGAATGTTGCGTAAAACATCGTTACGACAACCCAAAATCACTAGTATAGGGATTCGAAATTAAAATAGATATATAAATCCCAATACTATACAAAACATTTCCTTTCGGAAATCATCTATTATAACAACAGTGTTATAATCTACTATTTCCTTTTATTTCTCGAAAACATCTATTTCAACAATGAATGTTGAAGTCTATGGTTTTGACTCTTAATACATTTTAAAACATCTTTAGATCGTTTTAATTCTATTTAAAACATCACCTCCAAAACATTTCTTTAACATATTATTCACTATTCAAAAACGTGAATATATTTATTAACCAATTTCATCTTTCTATTCATTTTATTTTAAGGAATTATTCGCTGTCTAAAACATGAATATAACTCCATTAACAAATTTCAACAATTTACTTATCAAGATAAGTCTTTGCGGATTTATAAAACAATGTTTATAAATTTCATTTCTATTTATTTTACAACAACTTCCTTTTATAAATTTCCTTTATAAATCTATTCAATTTATAACCCAATTATAAACTAAAGGTTCATATTATAAGTTAAACACTTACAATTTATTTGTTTGCAAAAACGTTCTTTTAAACTTCCCAAATTTTAAATCTTATAACTTATAAAATTCATTTATTTATCCAAAATCTATTCCCTAAATAACTTTATAGATTTTATTTATAAGATTCCATTTATAACTTCACCGTTATAATCCTATAGATTTCATTCATTTATGAAATTCATTCACAATTCATTCTAACACTTAGAAAAGCTCGTTTTACACTTCCAATATTTTTAATTTATAAATATCAATTTATAAATCTTTTAATATAAATCAATTTATATTACTATTTTAAAACGTCTTTAAACTCCTTTATAAATTCATCATTTGGATTTATAAAATAATAAAATTTCATAAATCCTATTTTTAAACTTTTTATAATTTATTCAAAAATCCCAATTTAAGTTATTTTATAAAATCATTAATCCCATATTTTCAAAAATCAACTTTTAACTGTATTTCTCAAAAATCATAATTTTTATAACATTAAAATTATAACGTTTATTTATTTAAGATGAAACAAATTCCAAAAATAATTTATAAACGTATATTTTCAAAAATCACTTTAGAAATCCTTTAAAATCAAAATCGTTATTTTTAAACTTCAAAAATTGGATCCGATGATGCAACACATCAAATAGTCAATCACGACTTTCAACGTCATATATCAATATGATAATCAATCAAATATCACAATATCTGAATCAAATAAATATTTGTGAGGAATCCAGTTGGATCCCTCCAACCTGTTTCCCTGCATCCACAGACATTAGCACAATACCAATTCCGTTTCAAGACGGAATATCGCGGTATATGGGTTTTTTATAAAATATTATCCGCTTACTAACGGCGCAATAGGGTCTCATTCGCTATACAATACGGGAAATCAATCAACTGCAATATATACATATGCCAATATATATATATATATTGCTATATATATAATATAATACCAATTCCACTTCGAGGTGGAATATCGCGGTATATGTGTGTAATAAATAACCTCCGCTTACTAACGGCGTATAGGGTCTATTCACATCCAATATATATATATATATATATATATATATATATATATATATATACACTACAATCATCATTTAAGCATTCAATCAACACAGTCTAAAAATTTTAAATCTACCTATTTAAAAAAAATCCTTTTGAGTGAGAAGTTCTCACCTTTGCTTTTATTAGCAATCCATTTTCCATCTTGACTCGATTTTCTTGATTTATACCTTGTATAAATATTTACACAATTTATAATATTCGAAATAAATCGAATAATAAATTTTCATTTGATTTAACTAGCTTATAATTTAATTTGGGCTTAATCACTCATTCCAAACAAATTCCCCTTTTATTTTAAACAGACTACTCTTAACAAATTTATCTAATAAAATTTAAATTTCAACTAAATTTTCTTTAATAAATTTATTTAAACTAATTTTCCTTTTTAAATAATTCTAACTAGAAATTTCTAATTGAACTAAATTTCCTTTTTATAAGTTAAATCAACTAACAAATTTTGGTTTTAACTATTAAATTTGTTATAAATAAATTTTCCTTTTAAATAGAATATTTGAACTAAGTGAAAAATCACTTACCCTTTAATAACTTAATTAATTTATTTCTTTATTTAATTTAAAAATCAAATTTCCTTAAATAAATCATTTTATCAAATAATTTGAATTCTTAACAAATTTTCTTTAATAAACCTAATTGTCTAACCATTTGACAATTTAATTTTCTAACAATTCAATTTAAACAAATGATTTCATTTCAAACCAATTTTGTCTTCAAAAATTTTATTTAACTAAAATTTAAATTTCCTTTTAACTGTAAATAAACTAAAATCTCATTTTCATAAATATCTCAAACATTTTGCTTATATAAATTTCTTCAATCTTTTAAAAATTCCTTTGTTTAATAAATTTATTTTATTTCAATTTATTTTTAAAACTAAGTTTTCCTTTAAAATAAATTATTTTAACTAAAATAATTTATATATTTCAAAAATCTAATTTTTAACAACTTCTTAACATTTAAACAAACTTCTATTTGATATTTAAATTAACCAATGATTTTGTTTTAAACTAATTCCTTTTAGTAAATTTATTTAACAAAAAAAAATTAAATTAAATTTCAAAACTAAATTTCTTTTTCCTTTTTTTTTAAATAATTTCAGTCGACTAATAATTTAGTTTTAAATTAACAACATAATTAAATAAATTCGTTAAACAAATTAACCACTCTAAATATTTATTTTTGAAATACTAGTAAATAAAAATATGGGTATGTATATTTACTTTATTCTTTTCCTTGAATAAAATTTTTCTTTGAATATAATTTGTTAAAATCAACTTTATTTATTTATATAAGATATTTTCTGTTTTACTGTTTATACATTTTCAATTTACATATATATATATATATATATATATATATATATATATAAATTAATTTAAAGGAAAATACTTACTGCCTTACCCATCACTGTGAACTCAGACCTCGCCCAACGCAACTCGATCTTGAACACCACCACACAGTCGACTTGCGAGCATCACTGCTTCCAAATCGAGCACGCTACGTCCCATCGCGGCCAAGATCGACGCCGCCTCTCCCAATTCCATCGCCTCCTCCCACGCGCAAGCGCCTGCGCCCCCAAAGTCGCCAGAGTTTGGTCGCCGTCGCTAGCTTGCGACTCCTCTATCCACGCGACCAGACAACACGATAGAGCACAAGACTCCACATCCACCATCGCGCCATCGCGAGTTGCGACGCCGCCGCCTCCGCTTCCTTGCGCTCATGCGATCGATTTTGATGTCGCGGCCGTTTTTTTATTTATATATATATTTTTTCATTTGGGGAATAAAGATGAAGCTCGGCATTGATTCGAGAACTTCGGCCCTTTTGATTTCATTCGATTTGAATTTTCGATTTCAAATGGGGAGCGACCCTTCTGATTTTATATTTTCGAACGAAAGTTTCGTTCGATTTTGATGATTTCATTTTGAGGGAAGAAGAATATAAAGCTCGGCTGTTATAAATTTTGAACGAGACAAAAGGATACGCGGCAATGCTTTGCACGATTTCTTCCCATGATCCCTGCGTGATTTTAGGCGTAATTTTAGGAGATGACGTGCAAATGTTTGACTAAATTCAAATTTCAATTTCAATTGAATTTGATTTAAATTTTCGACGCGTTTACTCAACGTGTGCTCACATAACAACTCAGAAAAATACGAAATTTGAAATCCGAGAATAATTCAATATTACGGACCCAATGGAACTGGTTTCGTCGTATTCCGAGACTGTGCCTCGGACGGCTTTTTTTAAATATCGATTCAAACGATTTAATTTCAAAACTGAACAATTCACTTTCAAATTCAATTCTGAGGCTTCTATAATCTTTAATATTATCAATATGAAATTTACAAGCCTTTGAAATATTTTTTAATTGGCTTAAAATCGAAGATTCAAAATTTTTATTCAACTCTCAATAGATTAAATTCTATAATTTAATCGTCAAATTCAAAGTTATATTGAAAATTCAATCCAAACCATCATTCAAATATTTAAAATTAATTAAATATTTTCAAATTAAATTGTTCAAAATTCTGGGTCGTTACAGTACAGGCATTCATTCTGGTCATTTCAATACTTCATGTATACTTCCGGTTGTGCTTGCCTTGGTTCACATGTGCACTGCCTGTTCATGTATGTTTGCATCGACTTGAGTCTGTTGCATGAGTTATTTGCATTCACTTCATGTTTGCATGAGCTCTGGTCATTTGCACTTGCAGTTGGTCACTTGATTTAGTTTTGTTGGAACTGGATTAGTGCAGTTTTCATTCTAGCTTGTAACTGTTGGTCGACTATCTCCTTGAGTTGCAGTGCTACTTTGACATTGTGTTTATTTTGTTACACAAGTAACAGTGTTTGGCATTCTTCAGTTTGGTGGTGTCATGTAACGACCCGCAAATCCGTACCCCTTGAGTCAACACTATTCTACAACAATCAACTCAAGTTGCACAGAAATACGAACCATTTTGTTAAAGAAGAAGAGGTAGAAGGAGAGAAACAGAAAGCAACATCAGAATCTAACCATCGCAGCGGAATAAAATATAATAGATAATAAATGATCTTTACACAAAAACAAATATATCTGTTTATACATATATACACCATCAGAGTACATCAATCATAGCTCAACATCAATAACATACAACTGAATACACAGCTACTAAACACGGCGGAATATATACATAACCAAATACAGAAGTACGTATTGTCATCCAGCTCGTCTCCTGAGCTCCACAGCATCAATCCTGTATCCTATAATACTCGGTCTGACCCGAGCATTACAGTTAAATAACACCCGAGTCAGTCTGGAATACCAGCGTGAGAAAATCACACCCAATTGATTATTAAAGTTTTAAAATCCTTTGAAACAAAAGCATCTCGTAAGACCACGCCACAAATAAACATGTCGGGTTTTTACCTTACGATAGCTAAAACATTTCTTATAAAATCCTCTGATATTATAATAGGGTCTATTTCCAAATACTTATAAAATAGCCGAAATTGTTACATTATTAAATTCCAGCTACTAGCCACAAAGTGGGTAATACAAACAAAACTCGTACAAGGCTCGTAGGAAAAATGGATTTCCAACAATGACTAGGCACTGGGGTACCACCTGTCACAGTACGTGGTCTAGATCACAGTACCGAGGATTACTCCCTTCATCCCCTGCAACACAAGGCCGGACCCATTCCTTACTGAATAGTTCCGAATAAGATCACCCCGCGGTTGGGATCAGCAACCGCCCACTAAGCCGAAATAAAAAGGGACATCTAGACAGAGATGACCTTACTCTCCAGTGGGGGCTACCCACGAAGCCTTGCTGCATATCCCCTGATTTTCAGCCATTCCTGGTTGATGAGGCTTGAGGTCAAACGTTACCTTTAGAACGTATCCCTTAGAATGCTTATCGTCCACCTGACGATGTTCTGAAAGCATTCAATCCATACAAGTCCGTCCCGGGTTCGAACGGAACCGAAGGCACTATTCCTACTACATCCATTTTGGAAATATCCTCAGGATTAGTAGCGACTAGCCCTTGCACTTCACTGCTCCATCTTCGACTCCGAACACGTTTTTCGCACGAAAACGTACAAACCGGATCGAAGTGGTTTTCGAGAAATAAATCTCGATCCCGGTCTCTTCGAAACGATTAACGTATTTGGTCAATATTGATAGTCGGTTATTTAACTATCAATTATTACTCACAATCAGCCATCAACCAATAAATAATTCCCTAATTATTTATTTACCAAAATATCTTTACAAGATATAATTTCCAATTTCAACCTCTTTTGAAAACAGTTTCAAAACCAGTTTTCCTTTCACAGAGTACATTCCCAGTAAATTATTTCCACTGGAACACCAAGTACAAAACACTTAAGTTTAAAAAAAAATTTAAAACACTTTTTATAAAATATACTTATAACTTTAAAATTAAAACTTTAAATATTTTATTAAATGAATATACTTAAAAGTATTTTGAATAAACCACTTTATAAAATATAAACTAAATTTTCTCTTTTAAAAACAATACTAAGTTACTTAATATAGTTATAACAATAATAGATTTGGAAAAATATACTTACTTTAAAAATTTACATGTAGAAATAATAAACTTCCCAAAAATATGCTTTTTAAAACAATCTTAAAACCTTTAAATATTTTTGAAAACCATACCTGGTTTTCCAGGGAAATACTCTTCTCTTTCCCATTTCTTAAAAATAAATCACCATTTATTTTTCTTTTTTTTTAAACAAATCCCCATTCCTTTAATAAATTCTTACCTTGAATTTATAATTTAAAAATATCCACCAATATTTTATTCCACTTTATAAACCCAGTTCATAAAGTCCCAAAATCTCACTTCACTTTAAATTTCAATTTCAACACTTAAATCAATTTTACAATTGATTTCTACTTACTTTATTTTGAAATAAATTTCCTTACTTAATTTATTTCAAAATTCATTACCTTTAGATTTAATTTCTAAATTATGTTTAAAATCCTTTAACTGAAATTATACCAAAATTCATATTTCTCAATATCATTCTCACCCTTTAATTCAATTTAATTTAATCCTTAAACTTAAAAAAAATGTCTTTTATTCACCTAAGTCCAAAATTTATTATTTCCGTGCTAATTTAATTCCTCATATTCCCTATTTGTTAGATTTTATAAATTACTTATTTTATTCTCACTTCATTATTAAACTTATTCCAATTCACTAGAATTATTTACTTAAAATTTTACTCTTTTATTATCTTTCAAAAATCCAATTCTATAGATTTTGGCAACTCATTATACTGAGTTATTTAATCCAACCATACTATCCAATATTCCAATTATCCATAAAATCATCATAGGATATCAAATATTCATCACCCAGAATATTAAATAATATAAATAAAATTTTGAGGAATCCAGTTGGATCCCTCCAACCTGTTTCCCTACATCCACAGATGTTAGCACAATACCAATTCCACTTCGAGGTGGAATATCGCGGTATATGGGATTAAATAATATTATCCGCTATTATGCGGCGCATAGGGTCTCATCCGCTATAAAGTGCGGGAAATCAACAACTTCAATATATACATATTCCAATATATATATATATTGGTATATATAATACTATATATACTATCACATCCAATCAATCCAAACAAGCATTCAATTCAATTATTTAAATTTAACTATTTAAATTTAAATAAAAATTTACTGAGTGAGATTAACTCACCTTTGATGTTGTTTGCAATCCATCTCAAACTGGCCTGTTTCCATGGTTTTAACCTTGTATAACAATTTATAATTTTATTAACATTTGGAAAATTTGAATAATTAATTACTATTGAACATATTTAATAAATCAATAATTTAACTGAAACCATTTCCCTTTAAAAAAATTTATTTTTAGTGACATGTAATCAAACAGGTTTATTAGACAAATTAGTCACTGCTTAATCGATTTAATTTTAACTTACCATTTGACTTAAACTAGTTTTCCTTTGACATCTTTAGTACCTAAAATAAATTAAATCAATTTAATAAACAAATTTAAACTCCATAATATGTTACATATATTTATCTTCTTTCGAAGCTATTTAGGAAATTATAGATTTCAACAGATCTATTTTACATAAACTCCCAGCATTAAAATTCCTATCTTTTCTTTTCAAAGCTTATCTATATAAACAAATTTCTATTTTATCAATACAGATTTTAAACATGTGTGTTTATTTTTATTTTTATTTTTACTTCTGTAAATAAACAAACAAGATTTGTTTCTTACTGTAAAAAAAATATGTAAAAAAAAAACAATACGAACCGTAAAAACAGAAACCATACCCTAACCCTAAACGCAGCCTCCCTTTCACGTTGTCACCGCCTCAATCTGCTGTGAAGACCACAAAACCCCAACTTCCAGCCCACGCTCACATCATCACCGCGATCTCATCTCCCCCGCATCACCTAATAACGTGACTTGCTCCACACCGCCAACGGCCGCCTCGAGATTCCACTCGCGAGCCTCGAACTCGTCGCCAGAGCCTCGGCGTTGACATGCCCCGCATCTCGAATTGTTCGCACGACTCCTCCATGAATTAAATTTGAATCGCAAACGCCCAGACCACCATGACGAGTCTGCCCACCGCCACCAGCGCCTATGCTTGCGCACGCAACCAACATCGCAGCCAAACGATTCGAGGCACACGAACGCGAGCTCTCTTCTAGGTTGCGTTTCCGATTTGCAATCGAATTTTGGTTTCGTAGATTACGGTCGCCATTTATTTTTACAACGTGAGTTTGAAAATGAGATTGAGGGGAGGAAAGAAATCGCAACCCTGGTTATTATTGAACTCATTGGGTTTAAGTTTCGAATTTAAAGAATTTTTATTTTATTTCTTTCTGAGGAACGAGATGAATATAAAGATAAAGTGACGAGATTTGGATTCTCGCAGAAGCTTTGAAAAACTTTTGAGCTGACTACAGTGCTTGCGTGAAGGAATAAATTTGCTACAGTGCTAGATGGGAAAGAAAAATAGCCGATGTTGAAATATTTAGACTATATGTATTATATTCAAATTTCCAATATACATTTCAGGGCATTTTCTTACCATACGATCACACAACGACCCCAAACACTTCGAAAATTGAAATCCGATAATAGTTCAATATTACGGATCCAATGGAACTGGTTTCATCGAATTCCGAGACTGTGCCTCGGAAGGCTATTTTTCAATTCAATTCGAACTTTATATTTTCAAAACTGAACAAAACACTGTAAAATTTAATTTTACAATTTCTATTATCTTCAGCCCTATCAATATAAATTTTACGAACTTTCAAATTATTTTTAACAGACTTAAAAATTCCAGATTCAATAAATTTATCCAATTCCGATAATTAAATTCAATATTTAATTATCCAATAAATATTGATATTTGAAATTCAAGTTAAAAATTAACTTTTCGAATATTAAAAATTAATTAAATATTCCCATTTCAAATGTCTAAAAATTCCGGGTCGTCACATTCCTCCCCCCTTAAAAGAATTTCGTCCCCGAAATTACTAGTTAGGAAGAATGATCCATAACCCATTAACTATTTTCTCAAACCCAAACAGTTTTTAACAACTTAGCAAACAAATCTTTTTATCGAAGACACTCTAACTCTTTCCTAGCCCTTGAACTTATCCATAACCCTTAAACCATATTACATACTTACTTATCAATTCAAATCTTAAATTTGAATTCAAATTTTAAATTATCAAAATTTTCGAAAAATTTCGCCAGCGTCTCCTTTGCGCGGCTAGCTCGGTACTACTACAAAAATGGCTCTACGGCCTCCCAAATCCAAAAAGGAAACAAAAAGCCAAGTGGCTGGATCCAGAAACCCAATCAAAATCTCATATAGAAATTTAAACACATACCTTTTTGTCGGGCCGTTAATTTTAATCTTCTAAAATCCAAAATCTTTATTTATCCATTGCTTTTATACACCTGTATATCCAACTAAGCAATAATATCCAATCACAACATTCAAAACATTTACAAATTTCAATATCTATTTATTCAAGCCCGTACGATGCACATATACTATTCGTACGCAATATCAAATTCGATCGCTCACTCGATCACACAATTTCATTTCCGAACTAGTATCGTCCACCCGACTTCTTAGTGCGGACTCAGATCTGGTTTCTTGATCAGAAACCGTCATTCTCCTCGCATAGTCATACCTATGATAGAGAATTTCCAGAATCAATCAGCAACCCATATCCAGGTTCGCCGTCGAAAATCGAGTGAAAAATCCTAACTCGGATTGATATAACTATCTCGAAATTCTATGTTCGAATCCGGATCAATATTGCTATGTGAATAAATAATATACGTACACCTTACGTAATTAGCCCAATTGGTTTTAAGCTATCCCAATTCTCCTTTATTCACATTCATTTGGGTTTCTATTCTCTTATTCACCACCATCCCAATTCACAATTTTCAGTTTAATCTCCATTCGATTATTCACTTGGAAAACAATTTTCTCAATTCCACATTTCCTTAAGAATTTCACCATTCACTTCTTAAGTTACATATGAACATTTTACATAATTCTTATATTTATCTTCACTTTTCTATTGAAGTTTATTTCCATTACTATTCTCTTTTCCTTTACAGTTCATTAGAATTCCATTTGGCTTCCACTTTAAATATTTAAATTAGTTTCACTTAGTAATTAATTTAAACTTCAATTAACAGTTTATTTGCAAATTTTACTTCTTTAGTTTCCTTAGATTTCACTTACTTAACAATTTCACATTTTAAATTGCACTTAAATATTCAGTTCCAGTTCTATGTACTTAACAAATTTAAATCATTTGTTATTTGTGAAGATTTCCAAAAATTTCAAAAAAAAATTCTAACTCCCAAAATTTACGGAAAATTTTGGCAGAGTCTCCCTTGTACGGAGGGACTTCTGCGATATCGCAGGATGCACAAAAACATATATACATCGGCCTCAGGCCGGAAATCAATATACATCGACCCACACGGTCGGAAAACAGAAAAACAGTTCATATTTCCTATTTGTATTGCGTAGGCGTACCTTATTTTAGCATTTTTAAGCAAGCGGCAATTTATTTTAGCAATTAACGCAGTCAAAACCAGCCAAGCGGCTTCCCTGAACCTGTACTATCTCAATTTAAACAAGTGAGTGTCATAATCATGTAACTAATCAACATTTTACATATTTAACTAGCAAACATTCTAGTTCTAATAAGCCATGTAGATCATACAACACTTATAAGAAATTTTAGAGGGTTCCAACATTAATTTAAATTGCCCACAACCTATTTATATACAACTTCATTCAATTCAAATGGTTTACCACTAAATTTCTTTCATTCAATTTATTTTAGCAAAACAACCAATATTTAATTTAATAGATCTCAAAACCAACTTATTTAACTTCTATCAACTCATTGGTTTTAATTACCTTAGCTTACGTTAAACGACACTTCATTTATATGCAATTTGATCATATCCATGTGAATAAATAAGTACTTAATTCTATTCCATTTTTAAATTTATTCACAATCCACATATTCTTATCTTCATTGCATTTAAAAGTTGAATCCATTTTCCTGCATTTCTTTGTTAACCATATGCATAACATAAACATTGTGCACTAACACTTCCCATAAGTGAATTTATAAAGTTCAGCTTGAATTTATATGCCTTCAATCCATTTACACACCATCTTACTCAATACATTCCTATTCCGTTCCATTTAAATGGTTTACACTTTATTTTAAAGACTTCCAATCAATATTCAAACCATCCCATTCAATTTAAATGATTTTACAACCCTCTTACTCAACTTAAAATCATTTTTAAGTCCAAACAAACCCATTTAAACTGAATTGATTTCAAAAGCAATCTAGCTCTCATTTTTTTTTTTTTTTTAGAGTCAAGTTCTCATTAACATAACTTGAATTAGTTATCTCAATTACTAATTCCATTTCATTTACCAAACAAATTTTATTTACAACCTTCTCTTACATTCAATTCATTTTAATTGATTCCAAAATAAATTTTTAGTCAATCTCTATTTATTCATAAAATTTGATTTTATTAATAACAAAGTCTTTTCCATTCTATTTCAACCTACTAGGATTTTATTCCCAAATTCAAACCATCACTATTTTAATTCAATTCTCAAAGTTGTTTAACACATTTCCACTTATATTTCATTTGTTAATATTCCAAGTCAACTTGCTAATTCACATTCTCAATTTATCAAAATAATATCCATGCACATATTTAACTTGTTATATTCATATTGGATTTATTCGCATCTCAAATCATTCTATTGTAATCCAATTCCAAACAGCTTCACTTCATCTTTAATTTACTTACAATCCCATGCTGAATGTATATTTATATCTCAAACTTCACCTCCAAATTCTATTATTTACTCACAGTTCAATTTTTAATTAACTAATTCCAGTTCCATTTCCATATTTCATTTATCAAATAAATTTTCAATTAGTTTATTTCCAAAGTTTATACCCAATATTTGATTTTATTTCAAAAATCACTCTAACCGTTTTACTTGAGTTCAATCTATTTTATAACTTAAGTTCTAGGCTTTTATTCATTTTCCAAAATACAAACAATTTTCTTTTGGCTTGTTCATTTTACCTCCAAATTTTATAAGTCTCAACTTATTTATATTTATATTTCATCTATCCACAATCAACATCATTCAAATTTTATTTTTATTTTATTTTTATTTTTATTTTATTTTTGGCATTGTACCTTTTACTTAGAATTTTACATTCTATTTAGCCAAGTAGATTTTATTATTCCATTAACATTTAAACAAGATTCCAGAGTTTTAAACAATTTCCCAAGTTTGCAAAATCACCTTTGAAATCAACTGCACCCAAAATCCCTTGGAAAATTCAATTTCCCTTTTGAATTTTAAAACCAAACCCAATTCACAGAAAATTCCAATTTAAAACAATTTGGTAGCAATTTCTCTTCTAGAAACTCGAAGATGAACACCGATGATGTCGCGATCATCATCGGAATTATTTTCCAGCGACCGAAAGAGAATTAGATGCTTTTATCTCCTTTAAAATCCCTTTCAAATATTTTTAAATTCCAAATCCAAAGGAATTTAAGCCTTTCCCAAACTTCCAAAATTTAAATCCATCCGGATTTATTTTCAAAAATTTCTCTGGAATCCTATTTTCAATTATAAATCACATTTGTAGTTTACATTCATAATTCCAGTTTATATATGATTTTATTTTTCATTCAATTATGAATCACATTGCTAATCTCATTTATTTTATTTATATTTTCAAATTCCATTTTGTTATATAAATTTATTCTCAACTTTGGTTAAAAGGTTTCAATTGCTTATTTCATTTCTATACAATAGTGTAACTAATTTAATATTATCATTCCTTAACAATCAAGCATCCAAATACTATAATACTTTACGAAAATTTATATCCTTTATATATAAAAATAATTTGGGTAAAATTATTTCATTTACCCTGTTTTAAAACAATACTGTGTCGAATTGTTCTACTCAAGCATTTAGAGATCCCTATCAATAACGTTAATTACTCGTATTGACCAGAATCCATAAACTACTCAATAAACCAATCAACACAATATAAATCCATTTTATATTCACTAACAAATACGCACTCATATCTATTAATACGCTCAAACTCATTCTAGAGTTCTATCGACTCTATTTCATGAGTAATTCCCACCAGAGCCAAGGTTGTCGCCAACCTAAGCTCTGATACCAACTGTAACGACCCGCAAATCCGTACCCCTTGAGTCAACACTATTCTACAACAATCAACTCAAGTTGCACAGAAATACGAACCATTTTGTTAAAGAAGAAGAGGTAGAAGGAGAGAAACAGAAAGCAACATCAGAATCTAACCATCGCAGCGGAATAAAATATAATAGATAATAAATGATCTTTACACAAAAACAAATATATCTGTTTATACATATATACACCATCAGAGTACATCAATCATAGCTCAACATCAATAACATACAACTGAATACACAGCTACTAAACACAGCGGAATATATACATAACCAAATACAGAAGTACGTATTGTCATCCAGCTCGTCTCCTGAGCTCCACAGCATCAATCCTGTATCCTATAATACTCGGTCTGACCCGAGCATTACAGTTAAATAACACCCGAGTCAGTCTGGAATACCAGCGTGAGAAAATCACACCCAATTGATTATTAAAGTTTTAAAATCCTTTGAAACAAAAGCATCTCGTAAGACCACGCCACAAATAAACATGTCGGGTTTTTACCTTACGATAGCTAAAACATTTCTTATAAAATCCTCTGATATTATAATAGGGTCTATTTCCAAATACTTATAAAATAGCCGAAATTGTTACATTATTAAATTCCAGCTACTAGCCACAAAGTGGGTAATACAAACAAAACTCGTACAAGGCTCGTAGGAAAAATGGATTTCCAACAATGACTAGGCACTGGGGTACCACCTGTCACAGTACGTGGTCTAGATCACAGTACCGAGGATTACTCCCTTCATCCCCTGCAACACAAGGCCGGACCCATTCCTTACTGAATAGTTCCGAATAAGATCACCCCGCGGTTGGGATCAGCAACCGCCCACTAAGCCGAAATAAAAAGGGACATCTAGACAGAGATGACCTTACTCTCCAGTGGGGGCTACCCACGAAGCCTTGCTGCATATCCCCTGATTTTCAGCCATTCCTGGTTGATGAGGCTTGAGGTCAAACGTTACCTTTAGAACGTATCCCTTAGAATGCTTATCGTCCACCTGACGATGTTCTGAAAGCATTCAATCCATACAAGTCCGTCCCGGGTTCGAACGGAACCGAAGGCACTATTCCTACTACATCCATTTTGGAAATATCCTCAGGATTAGTAGCGACTAGCCCTTGCACTTCACTGCTCCATCTTCGACTCCGAACACGTTTTTCGCACGAAAACGTACAAACCGGATCGAAGTGGTTTTCGAGAAATAAATCTCGATCCCGGTCTCTTCGAAACGATTAACGTATTTGGTCAATATTGATAGTCGGTTATTTAACTATCAATTATTACTCACAATCAGCCATCAACCAATAAATAATTCCCTAATTATTTATTTACCAAAATATCTTTACAAGATATAATTTCCAATTTCAACCTCTTTTGAAAACAGTTTCAAAACCAGTTTTCCTTTCACAGAGTACATTCCCAGTAAATTATTTCCACTGGAACACCAAGTACAAAACACTTAAGTTTAAAAAAAAATTTAAAACACTTTTTATAAAATATACTTATAACTTTAAAATTAAAACTTTAAATATTTTATTAAATGAATATACTTAAAAGTATTTTGAATAAACCACTTTATAAAATATAAACTAAATTTTCTCTTTTAAAAACAATACTAAGTTACTTAATATAGTTATAACAATAATAGATTTGGAAAAATATACTTACTTTAAAAATTTACATGTAGAAATAATAAACTTCCCAAAAATATGCTTTTTAAAACAATCTTAAAACCTTTAAATATTTTTGAAAACCATACCTGGTTTTCCAGGGAAATACTCTTCTCTTTCCCATTTCTTAAAAATAAATCACCATTTATTTTTCTTTTTTTTAAACAAATCCCCATTCCTTTAATAAATTCTTACCTTGAATTTATAATTTAAAAATATCCACCGATATTTTATTCCACTTTATAAACCCAGTTCATAAAGTCCCAAAATCTCACTTCACTTTAAATTTCAATTTCAACACTTAAATCAATTTTACAATTGATTTCTACTTACTTTATTTTGAAATAAATTTCCTTACTTCATTTATTTCAAAATTCATTACCTTTAGATTTAATTTCTAAATTATGTTTAAAATCCTTTAACTGAAATTATACCAAAATTCATATTTCTCAATATCATTCTCTCCCTTTAATTCAATTTAATTTAATCCTTAAACTTAAAAAAAATGTCTTTTATTCACCTAAGTCCAAAATTTATTATTTCCGTGCTAATTTAATTCCTCATATTCCCTATTTGTTAGATTTTATAAATTACTTTATTTTATTCTCACTTCATTATTAAACTTATTCCAATTCACTAGAATTATTTACTTAAAATTTTACTCTTTTATTATCTTTCAAAAATCCAATTCTATAGATTTTGGCAACTCATTATACTGAGTTATTTAATCCAACCATACTATCCAATATTCCAATTATCCATAAAATCATCATAGGATATCAAATATTCATCACCCAGAATATTAAATAATCTAAATAAAATTTTGAGGAATCCAGTTGGATCCCTCCAACCTGTTTCCCTGCATCCACAGATGTTAGCACAATACCAATTCCACTTCGAGGTGGAATATCGCGGTATATGGGATTAAATAATATTATCCGCTATTATGCGGCGCATAGGGTCTCATCCGCTATAAAGTGCGGGAAATCAACAACTTCAATATATACATATTCCAATATATATATATTGGTATATATAATACTATATATACTATCACATCCAATCAATCCAAACAAGCATTCAATTCAATTATTTAAATTTAACTATTTAAATTTAAATAAAAATTTACTGAGTGAGATTAACTCACCTTTGATGTTGTTTGCAATCCATCTCAAACTGGCCTGTTTCCATGGTTTTAACCTTGTATAACAATTTATAATTTTATTAACATTTGGAAAATTTGAATAATTAATTACTATTGAACATATTTAATAAATCAATAATTTAACTGAAACCATTTCCCTTTAAAAAAATTTATTTTTAGTGACATGTAATCAAACAGGTTTATTAGACAAATTAGTCACTGCTTAATCGATTTAATTTTAACTTACCATTTGACTTAAACTAGTTTTCCTTTGACATCTTTAGTACCTAAAATAAATTAAATCAATTTAATAAACAAATTTAAACTCCATAATATGTTACATATATTTATCTTCTTTCGAAGCTATTTAGGAAATTATAGATTTCAACAGATCTATTTTACATAAACTCCCAGCATTAAAATTCCTATCTTTTCTTTTCAAAGCTTATCTATATAAACAAATTTCTATTTTATCAATACAGATTTTAAACATGTGTGTTTATTTTTATTTTTATTTTTACTTCTGTAAATAAACAAACAAGATTTGTTTCTTACTGTAAAAAAAAATATGTAAAAAAAAAACAATACGAACCGTAAAAACAGAAACCATACCCTAACCCCAAACGCAGCCTCCCTTTCACGTTGTCACCGCCTCAATCTGCTGTGAAGACCACAAAACCCCAACTTCCAGCCCACGCTCACATCATCACCGCGATCTCATCTCCCCCGCATCACCTAATAACGCGACCTGCTCCACACCGCCAACGGCCGCCTCGAGATTCCACTCGCGAGCCTCGAACTCGTCGCCAGAGCCTCGGCGTTGACATGCCCCGCATCTCGAATTGTTCGCACGACTCCTCCATGAATTAAATTTGAATCGCAAACGCCCAGACCACCATGACGAGTCCGCCCACCGCCACCAGCGCCTATGCTTGCGCACACAACCAACATCGCAGCCAAACGATTCGAGGCACACGAACGCGAGCTCTCTTCTAGGTTGCGTTTCCGATTTGCAATCGAATTTTGGTTTCGTAGATTACGGTCGCCATTTATTTTTACAACGTGAGTTCGAAAATGAGATTGAGGGGAGGAAAGAAATCGCAACCCTGGTTATTATTGAACTCATTGGGTTTAAGTTTCGAATTTAAAGAATTTTTATTTTATTTCTTTCTGAGGAACGAGATGAATATAAAGATAAAGTGACGAGATTTGGATTCTCGCAGAAGCTTTGAAAAACTTTTGAGCTGACTACAGTGCTTGCGTGAAGGAATAAATTTGCTACAGTGCTAGATGGGAAAGAAAAATAGCCGATGTTGAAATATTTAGACTATATGTATTATATTCAAATTTCCAATATACATTTCAGGGCGTTTTCTTACCATACGATCACACAACGACCCCAAACACTTCGAAAATTGAAATCCGATAATAGTTCAATATTACGGATCCAATGGAACTGGTTTCATCGAATTCCGAGACTGTGCCTCGGAAGGCTATTTTTCAATTCAATTCGAACTTTATATTTTCAAAACTGAACAAAACACTGTAAAATTTAATTTTACAATTTCTATTATCTTCAGCCCTATCAATATAAATTTTACGAACTTTCAAATTATTTTTAACAGACTTAAAAATTCCAGATTCAATAAATTTATCCAATTCCGATAATTAAATTCAATATTTAATTATCCAATAAATATTGATATTTGAAATTCAAGTTAAAAATTAAATTTTCGAATATTAAAAATTAATTAAATATTCCCATTTCAAATGTCTAAAAATTCCGGGTCGTCACATGTCACTCTTGTTTACATAAATAAGTGTGGTTATACTACATATAATTATGTAGTTCACTGCTTCATGTATTTGGGGCTTACTTCTTTGATATTGAGGCAGCACTTGAGTCTTGTTTAATTCATAGAGGCACTTTGCATTGTTGCCAGTTGCTTCTCTCTGTTCACTTGAGCTGCTGCAGTGTGCATATATGGTTATTTATAACCATTTCATTTTGAGGCTGTGTCACTGATGTCGGCTTGCCTTATTCATTTCTCAGTCGAACTTTGGTTCATTTTACAGTGTCATCCCCCCATGTAATTTGCAGTTGCATTTCTGGTCAATCTTTGTACTTGAGTCACTGATGTTGGTTTGCATTATTTTGTTCATTTGAATTTAACAATCTTGTTGAGTTCACTTAAAATCCCTGTATGCATGTCATATGGGTTTGCTTTGTGGTACACTGTACTACATTTCTGAGTTAGTTATTGTCATTTTCCACATATTTATATATGTGGCCTTGTACCACTTGATGACATTTGGATTGATTTTCGAATTACACTTGAGTTGAATCCGGTGACTCGGGTTTGATCTTGTGTTTGCTTGTGAATTTTCATTGGGTACATCATCACTGTGGTGGCAAGGCAGTGCACGCAAGCGTGAACTGCAGCCACACGGTATTCATTGGTACGTCATCACTGTGGTGGCAAGGCAGTGCACGCAAGCGTGAACTGCAGCCACACGGTATTCATTAGTACGTCATCACTGTTGTGGCAGGGCAGTGCACGCAAGCGTGAACTGCAGCCACACGGTATTGGTTTTATTGTTATTTCTTTTGCTTTTGATTTATGGAACTATTTCGTATTCCATTTGTTGTAGTGGCGCGGCAGTACACGCTTGCGTATACTACAACCCTACTCGAGTTGACGTCTTAATTGATGTTTCCAATTACTAGATTGTTTCCTTTGTCCAATTCATCCTTATTAGGGATTGGATAGACAAGATTTAGTGTGACTGTCATCTATTCGTTATTTGATTATTATTGCTTCTGTGCATTAATAACTGAGTTTGAATTAGACTGACCCGGGTATTATTTTCTTTTGAATGTAATACTCGGGTCAGACCCAAGTTATTTCAGGTTGTAGAAATTCTGCTTTGGGATGCTGCTCGAGCTATGAAGACTTTTCATATCTTTTGGAGTTGTCGTGTCATAGTATAGGTTGTAATGTATTCATGTATATTAATCGATAATGTACTTATATATATATAACTTCCTGAGTCGACTGTTGTAGTTGTATCAGATGTACCGTGTAAATGTATTGTAACTGACATCAGTTATTATATATATATATATATGAGATTTTCTATTTCATCTGTGTTCCGCATTTATACTATCTGTGTTGTTATTTTATATTTTTGTCCTAGACTATTATAGCCACTGTGTAGTAGCTTTGAGTTTGCATCGGCATGTCGAATTCCCTCCTGAAATGAAATGCACGTTTTTACTATCTGGCATATCGGTGCTCGCACAAAGCAATTACACGGATGGTCGCTCCTCAACAGCCTTATTCTCCGTGCTAGTTGACAGCACTACACCGTAGTGTTCTTGGCTAGGGTGGGTATAGAGGTGGGGCGTCACATTAAAAACCAAACGTTATTATTACCCATGGATATTTATTTCGAAATCATTTATTTCCAAACCATTAAAAATCAAATACTATTACTTTCTAAAATAATATCCATTCTCAAAATGGTAATATTTCCAAATCCATATGCTTCTCAAATTTAATATCCCTTTCAAAACTGAATATTATATTATTTCATTTCAAAAACCCAATCAATATATCATTTCCATTTCAAACCCAAAGTAATAATATATCATTTAAATTCCAAAGCCAAATCAATATATCATTTAACCAAAACTCAAATTTCCAAATCACTGAATATTTCCTTCAATTTACTAAACTTGAAGTATTCCTTTAAATCATCTTAACCCAAACCACTTCATAAGGTCATATCCTTAAATCTTCCATTTTCAATAAGTTCCAAATTTATATATTTAAAGACAACTCTTAATTAAATATAATTTCCAAAATTTTCATTTCCAAAGCCATATTACTTTCCAGTTATAACAACTCTGAAACCAAATATTTTGGAACATATTTATTTAGACCATCTAAATTCAATGTTAATATCTTCCAAATAAGATTCATTTAACCATTTAAATTCAATGTCAAATAATATTCATTTCAAAGTTGTAGCATTTATTAAGTTTATTCATTCAATTATAAACTTTCCAAAAACATTGTATATTTCAGCTACATTAAAATTTCAATTCTTTGCCAATTTAACTTATAAAAATCACATTTACCACTTCAAAATATTCATTTGGATATCATTTAACTTATGGTTTAATGAAATAAAATTTTATCAATAAATATTCAATTTAAACTATAATTCATTTATTAAGCATTCTTTTACTTCATTTATTTTATAAAATAACTTATCACTTTATTTTTAAAATACCCACTTCATAAATAAGACTAAATTCCCATTTACTTACTTAATTTAACAATTTCAATTACATTAATTAATTCCTTTGGATATTAAATAAACCATGATTTTAAGTTAAATAAACTTAATTACTGTAATTTCCTATTTAAAGTTGAAATTGCTTATGTTAAGTTAAAAGTATATTATTAACTTGCATTTCATTATTACAATAAAGAACGTGTATTGGTTTAATCAATATTGCATTAACTAAAATTACATGTCAAATATTCATTTTTAACTTACGTTTTATTTTCATAATAAAGAGCATTATTGTCTTAATCAATATCACATTAACAAAAATTACATGTCAAATGTACATTTTTAACTTACATTTTATTATCACAATAAAGAGCATTTGTTGTCTTAATCAATATCACATTAATTAAAATTACATGTCAAATGTACATTTATAACTTACATTTTATTATCACGATAAAGAGCATTTATTGTCTTTATCAATATCACATTAATTACAATTTCATGTCAAATTTACATTTTTAACTTACATTTTATTATCACAATAAAAAGCATTTATTGTCTTAATCAATGTCACATTAATTACAATTACATGTCAAATGTACATTTTTTTACTTACGTTTTATTATCACAATAAAGAGCATTTATTGTCTTGATCAATATCACATTAATTGCAATTACATGTCAAATGTACATTTTTTACTTATATGTTTACCGTATAAATCATAAGTATTCATTTTCCAAAACATATCCATAAAATATTTTATCATAGTTAATATAATAATCAATTTTCTTTACAAATTTATTCATTTATAATTCAAATAACTATGATTCCAAGTTAAATATTTATTACAAAAGTCCAATTAAGCTGTATTTCATTGTATCCAAAATACATCATTTATTATGCGAACCAAATCCATTTCATGAAATAACCTTTATTAAAGTTACTAGATTAAATTTAAGATTCCATATTAAATCAAATTTAATTATTAGGATATTTATCATAAATAAAATCTTTAAATTTCTTAAACCAATAATAGATTTATAAAATTTGAACGTATAGGAAAACCAAATACATCTTTACCATTTAAAGCATTAAATCAAATTAAGTTAAAATTTCATATATTCGTAATTTCAAAATACTTAAAAAATTTAGAAAATATTCAAAAAACTTAATGAATCTTTAGGAAAATATTGTTTAAAAATATAACCATGGGCCTGTGTAATATTTTCTAACCTTGGTCAAGTGATACAGATGTGTATCATTTCAATCCGTAATTTAAAAAGAAAATCTGGGTTCTATCATTTCAAACCCGCAATCCCTAGTAATCAATTATAATAAAAGTCACTTGAGCCTATCATTTCAGACCATAATGATTTTTCCTTATTCTAAAGTTTGGGTGTGTATCATTTCAACCCATAGTAATAGGGACTTGCAGTGTAACATCCCGGAAATTTGTTAAATTAAATTTAGTAAATTATTTGAACTTTTAAATTCAAATTGTGAAATTTCAACAAAAATTAAATATTATTAATATGAAATAAAGGAAAGATAAATGGAATTAAATAAATGTTTGGTAGTTAAGTCAAATAAACAATGATAATGATAATAAAAATATATAACGAACTGGAAATTGTTTTAAAACAATAATGATAATGATAAATATATATATATATATATAATTAACAGGGAATTGTTTAAACAGTAAAATATATGTGACAAATTAAAACTTATAGTTAAACTTCAAATAGAAAAGAAATTTTTTTTCAAGAGTATGCTTATAAAAAAAAACTATATAGTTAAAATCTTATGATTTATAACATGACATATGTAAGATATAACTTGCATATAAATTGTAAACCAAGAAACAATAAAATGAAGAGAAGTATTTTTAAACAAAACAATTGTACATACAAAGCTTATGCAAGAAGATTTAACAAAGATAAATATTTTCAAGAACCAAACAAAAATTGTACTTACAAAGAAAAACAATCAATCAACAGCATATATATGTGAACTAAAATGGGAACAAAGGCATTTAATGCCATCTATTCAAACACAAATAAAAATCTTACTTAGCACAAACAAAATCATATCAGCCGAAAACAAAAATTTGATTTGTCAAAGCAAGAAAAATAAAATAAAAGAAAAAAAATCTGAACCAAGGGAAGTAAGCTGTCCTAGAAGATACCTACCCTTATACAAACTATCTACTTTATATATACAGTGCAACTTAGTTCAACCTTTCATATAAACACATCCATACTACCTCCATTTCGTTCAAAACTTTTTACTGAAGAGAAGGAGAAAAAAAAATAGGAAAGAAAGATTCAAACTGCAGTTAACAGATAAAGAAAAAATATCAAGCTAAGAAGAAAAGACAGTCCAGGTTTGGTTTTCAAACAAGAAAACTGCCACTGCTAGTTATACAAGTGAGCAAACCTTTAAGCTAAAGATCAGTAACTAATGTGTGTTGCTTATGAATCACAGTATTGATGGTTGATGTGCATGAATGTTTGTATGTGAGTTCTGAGTGCTTGATTGTAAATTTTGCAGCACCTTTGTTTCTTGAAATTCCAGAGTTCAAGCAAGTCAAAAGAAGAAGAAAAAAACTATAGATTTCACTTTCCAATCTCTGATATAATTTAATCTTCATCAAATAAGTTTGTTTAAACTCATCCATGAGCTAAAATTTTGTTTCCAGCTTGAACATGAAGTATATGTCTGTGCAACTTGAAATTTGCAGTGAACACAAATTTTTGTGATAAATTCAACCATTTCAAATCATTGATTTGATTTTATAGCTCGAATCTACGTGCAAAATAAGATTTTTAAAACCAAGATGGTGATTTTTCATTAAGTTCTTGTTGAGATTTTTAAGATGACCAGAAAATCGAATTTTTGTAAATTTCCGGCAACCAAGACGATCGTAAGCCTCGTGGTCGTCGTCGTAGCTAGGTGAAGGGCTTGGCATCACCAGAAAAATGCAAGTTGGAATTTTAAAAATCTGAATTTCGTATTCGAGAGCGATTTAGGGCTTATGAACCCATTTGGGTTCACGTTCGAAATGGCGATGTCGCGCCGTCCACAGGTGACCGGACTTCGTGCCTCCGGTACCCATCGCTGCGTTACACGCTGAGGAAGCTTGGGTCATGTTTTCATGGTCTCTGATGACCAGAGGAGGTGGCGCGGGCTCGTTTCCTGGTGATGTGTTTCTGGGTTTGTTTGGTCGAGACATCTCGATTTTGCTTTTGAGATTAATTCGAGACTTTGGGTGTTCGTACTGTTTTGGGAAGTGGAGAGCGACTCGTGGATGGCCGCAGCACCGTCCCACGTTGGTGAAGTTGGCCGTGTACGTGTATGTGCTGTGGTCGTATGTCAGTGTGAAATCTGGGAGAAGGGAGCAGAGTGACTCGAAGTCACTCTCGGAAAAGTAGGGTAGAAACTCGAAGGAAGACTCGAGTTTGTCCAGGGTTGTAGCGTGGTTGATTTAGGAACTTAAGAAAATTTTGAAAAAAAATAGCATTCGGGTAAGTTTAAGCTTAAACCCGAAGCAAAGGCCCATTTTTCTCAGGGATGACCCGAAGAACCCCTCGGGTTGGACCTGAAGATATCAAATTCCAGTTTTGCAATATAGTTTTAAATGATTTTTTAATGTGTTCTTCATAAATGATGATAGTAGGTTAAGATAATGTAAAGTGTTTTGTTTACTTAACAAAATATTTAAGAAGTATATTCAAATTTGTTAACTTAAAACAAATATATTATGATGGTTAAATAATGATTAAATAATTAATGATTAAAATTACTTTGAAATTAAGGTTGATTAATTTAAAGAATAGTTAGCAAATAAAAGTAATTAAGATTTGGTAAATTAACTATTAAGAATTAATAAATTAAGATAGTTAATTAAAGATTAAATGATTAATAAAGCCAGTTTAAAAATTAATAAATTTATAATTAAGTGAAATTATAAATATTGATTTAAAATAATCAATAAAGATAAATTTGGTTAATTTGTTAAATTATATTCACTTTGGTTTGTAAATAATTAACCATTGCTATGCACTATATTGATTTCTGTTGTGATTGTGATACTATGTGATGCACTATGACTGTGATTTGTTTTGTATTGATGTGAAAACCCTTTGCCGTAACGGCAATTTAAACTTCGATGCGACAGGGAGTCAGATTTTAGTTTGTTATCTGAAACCCACATCGAACCCTAAATATGAATCTTTGTGATTGATATACCCATGCGTTTTAAAAAATTAAGCGCTCACTATTCGGTTTAGCCGGGAAAGGACCTTTGTGTCATATAACCCATTCCGAATAGTGATACGTCGAAATTTATAGCATTTGAAGACCGGTGGTGAAGACCGGGTGCCTTCGAAAACGATAGGATAACCTATCGATTATCTCAGCACTGAGGTTTTCCGGTATAGAGATTTCCTAAGTGATGGGAAGTCCGATCGGGATTGTGGATACCCGGATTTGCAAAGGCTTCTTCCTTTATTGGACGAAGTGCCTTCGGTTCTGTTCGAAGCCGGGACAGACTTGTATGGTCGTGTGTCTGACACTACATTTTGAGATATAATGCCGATTCTTTCAAATACATATCTGTTGGAGGCGGAGAATTTATTCTCTTAGCTTAACACCCTTCTCTGAGACGTACGAGCTCAGAGGTTATGTAATTGAAGGTTATCAGCGATATATTCCCAAATTGGTAGTGTGACATGCTAAGTGCCGCTGTGTGTTGATGATCATTAGTTGATCATTTGTGATCAAAGCAAAGCTTTCGTGTAAAGCATAGCTTTGTGGACGAGACCTCATCGGACCTCACAACCCGGAAATGGTCGAAACAGGAAAGATGCGACAAGGTTATGAGGGTCGCGCCCTTTAAGGTATGTCATTTCCTTCTGGAAAAAGGTAATGTCATGGTATGGAGCCCAGATATTTACCTGTGTGGTAGCTCCAATCTCATTTACTGTGTGGTTGTTGCTTTGTGACAGAGGGCCCTCGGATAAAGGTCCCAAAGGACCGGGGAGTGGCATACTCGAGTAGTAGTTACCTAGTTACAGAGGTAACCCGGCCTTGTGTTGGCAGAGAGCCGGGTAGGTTCTCGGGACGTCCCGCCAGAGGCGTACCCATGTGGCAGTAGGAAGTTCCTTAGCCTGACCATTTGTTGGAAATCCAATTCCCAATACGAAACCCTGTACAGTTTTAGTTGTAGAACCTGCCATTTACTTATGGTGGTCACCACTGTTTTGATGGTAGCTATAGTAGGCATACGATAATGGTCGTATGCTGGCTAAGATTAATATTCTATTTTCGAAATATTTTTCTACACTATGCACTAGTAATAATATCAAAGAATTTTCTCGTATCAAGCATATTTGACTATCATAAGAAGAAATCTCCTCCAATTCTGCGATTGCATTGTGTGTGTGGCAGGAGGTCTTATGGTAGTTTCATTTCCCAAAAGCATAACGAATTTTTTTTATAAGTCTAGTTTATTTTTAAGCAACTATTTTTGTTTACTCATACCAGTCCCATGACTGACCCGGAGTTTATTGTTTCTTTTCCTAAACTCTGGGTGCCCATAATTTCTACACGGGCAGCCTAGTTGCAGGTTTCCATATTGTGGGAGTTAGCAGTATTTTGGAGCTTTTACTTTGGAGATATTCTAGAAGCTTTTTGGAATCTCAGGTAGTTAGTATTTCCTGGAAGGTTGTTATCATTTCATTCCTATGAAGACTTTTGGATATATGATCATCGATGTATTATTATGATGTTATTTGGAGTTGTGGTGTATGTATTAAATACTCTGATGTATTGTTGGATATTATGTTATTGTACCTGTGATGTATGCATGATATTCATTTTTGTTCCGTTGTTTTATATTCATCTGATGTTGTTATAAGCTCCGGCGATACGAATTTGATGTCATTTATCGGATATCGAGTTCGGGTCGTCACATGCAGTGGTGATAAACAGAAATAAAATAATAGTATACATATAATATCGTAACAAATGATGTAACAAATATATAAACGGCATTTATCATCATGTAAACACAACAAATGCATATATAAATAACATATCAATGTCTACAGATTCACTTGTCATTATTTCACAAAAATATAAGTACATATGTCAAGAGTGATAAAAACTCACCTTTTTAAAGCTGAAGGCAACAATTCAAACATAAAGATCAAACTTTGGAAAGCACAAAAGGCATGGCAAAGCACGATTCAACTTGAGTGATAGGAGAGCCAAGATTTCAACTTATGTACACAAACAAATACAACATGCATAAGTATATTTGATACAAAAGATTAGATGAATTAAACAATGAATATAATTGAGATAAGATGGCATAACCTTGCTCTACCCTATGCAAGTGGTGATGGGGTTGGCAATAGGAGGTAGAGGCCGAGCCTATTCATGAAGGAAACAAAGAAAGAAAAAGAAAAAAAATGAAAATGAAAAAGAGAAAGAAGAGGAAGAAGAAGCCATGGATATTTAGATCTGTATTTTTTTCTCTTAGGAAATAAAATAAGATGTGGGAAAAATGTTTTTGTACATGAATTAGTAATAGAGGAGGCGGCTAAGGTTTGAGGTATGAACAGCCAAAAGAGTAAATGGTAAGAAAATAATAAAGGAGATCTAATTCCTATTTAATAAAAGAAATGTATGCAAAGATCTTTCAATCAGAGGAAGAGATATATTGAGAAGATTTTTATGCGAGATTTGGAGAAGTAATACATGGCTATAGCATGTGAGGAATGACTAAAATTGTGAATGGCTAAGGCAGTAAATAAATAGGCTTAAGCAAATAAAGGCAAAAATAAAGCCAAAGAAACTTATGCCAAAATAAAACAACTTAACGTACAACTAATTGATTCGTTTCCCAACTATTAAATACAAAGTATACAAATGAACATCCAAATAAATAAATTAAAGTGTACACACACACATAGAAAATAACATAAGTTATGAACAACTATGGTAGGAAATAAATCGATAGACAAATAAAGAGGTAATAAATAAAGCAAATGTAACGTATGTCAAATTAAAGCAAAGTAATATACGTCAATTTGATTTGTTTCCTTGCCATTAATTAAAAGGTATATACAAAGAAACATTCAATAAACAAAATAAATAAAATTTTAAAAAGAAATGCCTTTAAGACAATATAACATATATCCATTGAAATTTTTTTCAAGCAATAAGTAAGAGATATAAACACATAACAATTCAAATAATAAAATGAATGCCAAAATAAGAAGTATAGAAAGATAAAATAGAGATGAATATATATGAAATATATATATATACAGAAATTATTTATTTTATTATATTTGGAAAGAAAATTAAAAAAAATCAAACTTTATTGGAAAATTTTCAAAATTCAAAATTTAGATAATTAAACCCCAAAGTTTTAAATAAAATGATTTAATAAAAAAATTGGGTTGTTACACTCTCCTCGACTCAAACATTTCGTCCCCAAAAAGGAAAAGAAGGAAAAAGAAAAAATTGAGAAATCAATATATCTTATTCAAAATACTAACTTTATAAACAAATAAATTTACAAAGTTAATTAATTTGAATAAAATATGCCGATTTATTTATAAATTCCTTTAATACCATTTTATATTGTAAGTTATTCAATTAACCTTTTATTCTATTTACCTCAATTAATTCTTTTTACTACTAAAATTTAAGTGTATAACATTTATTATAAACACTCAAATTTTATTTATAAAAATCCCTTTTATATTGTATATTATCGTATTACATTTTTAACTTCTAATAATTAAGGTAAGTTATATTGGAATGTAATAAAATATTATAAAATTCTTTAATTCAATTATCTCAAGCTTAAATATTTATTCAAAATTTTGGTTTCATTGTATATTTGACATTATCCTTTAAGATAAAGTTTAAGAATTAGATTTTCGATTAACTTTAAATGATTTTAGAGATAAATAAATATACACTATATATATATATATCAAATCAAATTTTAGAAATCCAAATCCATTTAATTCTCCAAAGAAAGACTATAGAAAAACTACAGAATGGTCTCTTCACTTCGAAACTCGAAAATGAAAGTCGATGATGCTGCAGTCATCACCGAAATTATTTTCCAGCGGCAAAGAAAAGAGCTCTAATTTACAAATTAAAATTCCTTGAAACAATTCCTACTTGAAATACTTTAATAATACACCCTTAAAACTTTAAACACAAAGTCTGAAACCATCGAAAATTAAATTCTCGGTTTCTTGTTTTAAATTCATTTAAACTTCCAAATTAATTTATAACCATGTTTTAGTTCAATTATTTGTATATGAAACCAAAGCCAATATTTACTAGACGGAGTCTAATGTTATTTCTTAACATCCAAGTCAATTAACTATCGAAATTCAGAAAATTATACTTATGCATATATAATATAATTATAAAAAATTTATTTCATTTACTAAATTTGAAAATAATACTGTGTCTGTTTGTTCTGTTCAAGTGTTATGGAGATCCTATCGATAGCGTTGATCAGACGAATCGATCGAAAACCTAAATCAACATCAACAACTCAAACAACACAATATACAGAACATTTTAAATTTAGATTTACAAATACACTATACAGGAATAGATTTTCAAAGCAAGGATAGAGATTCAAATTTGATTAATTCAAATCAAAGAAAATTTTGATTTGAGGATAAGTTGAAATAAAAAAAGATGATTAACTAACCGAATAAGGAAATGGATAAGCTTATGTAAATCGCAGGCAACCTTAATTGGGTCAACCATGACTTTAAGAATTAGATCGATGAGGAATTCTAAGGCAAATCTACATTCGATCTCAAGCGATAGAATTCGGGATAACAAGAGACACTAGCATCTAAACCGAGGATATATAAATCTCCGGTGACTCAATGCCAATTATAAAGGAGTTATGGGAAACTCTAGAATCAAAGAAGATGAATAGTGAGGGATAAGAATGTATTTCGGAATCGCAGGGAGCGTTCCAAAATTCAAAAGGAATCGAGTCAAAAAGGAAGAGATTCACACTCAAATGAAAGTGATTCTGTAAATAAATTTACCATATATGCTAAGTTTTGCCTAGAGCCAAAGCTCTGATACCAAATGTAACGACCCGGTATTTTCAACCATTCGCATCCGCACATGTCGGACTTGAACTGCTCAAAATACTGAATTGCAGAAATAAATTTGGCAAAACTCAGAACATGCAGTAAATAAATGAATCACGGATCAATGACACAGAGTATAAAATGCAGCGGAAGTAAAGAAATAGTAGTTCATGAAGCTACTATACATGTTCATCAGAGTTAGACATGATACAACAGAAATAACAAGATGAAATCAAGTACAAAGTTGAATACAACACTGGAATCTTTAGAATATGCGCTTATAATGATTTTTGTTTGATGATAATAAACATATATATACATTCGTTTAAATGTATTTTTTAATGTACTATTTTATTTTTCATAGATTAAATAAATATTTGTTGAATAAAATAAATTACACAGAATTTGAATTCAAACAGAAATTTTATTTAAACAAATATTTATTACAATTTTGAATAGTACAAATTCAAGCTCTCACTATACATATAAAATTTTTATTTTAATTACATCACAATTTAGTTTACATAATTTCCTCACTACATATCACTCACACTCGTAGTTTTATATTCAACTTCATTCCAGTTTGAATCCAGCATCTGAGCAATCTGCAAAAATATTCACTAACGCGGTAAAATTGAAAAAGAAATATTTTTGCAATATAAAATAAAATATGATTTTTGAAAATATGATTTGCCTCGGTTATTTGGGTTTTTCGTCATCATTCACATTCGAATTCATCATACACGAACAATGTGACATGCACAGTGTATCATTGTACATGCCACAAGACCGTGCACATCGATATACACTTGATAATGCTACAGGGAAAGGTGACCACAGGTCAAACCCAAATGAAAAGCCGGGTTCAACTCACGTGCAATATATTTAAAATCACGACACGAGCACAAGGTCAAACCCGAGTTTTTGAAACTGGATCCCACTCAAGTGAAATTTCAAAAATCAACATGAATGGATGCAAAGACCAGTGATGCAAGCAATGACCAGATCAAAGAGCAAAATGATACAAGGCAAACTGGCAACAACAAGTATGGCAGTGAAACTCAAGGCAACAGTGCAGTGCAACTACACAATGCACCAAGTAAGTAACAACAAGCAACATGGTCAGACACACTTCAATAGAGCAGACCAACCAGAAATTCAAGGCAACAGAGACCAAGTTCATATGCACAATGCAAGACCACAAAGAAATGCCACCAAGCAAACGAAGACCGGAAAGTAGCAAGCTGAATTAACACAGCAACTCAAAGACCACAAGTGTACAACAACTACAAGGCATAGCAACTGCACAGCCCAATGAACAAGACACAACAAAGTTCACAAGTGCAGGCACAAGGGCAGTGGACAGTACAAGCAAACAAATGCAACAGACTCAAGTGAATACAACTACAATCACAACAATATGCTTGAAGACTTCAGCCAAATGCACATGTCAACAAAGTTCAATGCAACATGGACTGCAACAAACAAATGAATGCAACAAGCATGAATAGTTTAGTATGAATGCATAAATGACCACTCAAACCAAAGCCATCAGGTCAGAGACAACTACAAGCCCAAGTGAAACCAGACCACAAAGCCAAGCATGATACAGTGGTGATGCAATGCAAACAACAGTAATGCTCAAGTTCAACCTCTACATACACAGCAACAACCATTAAACAAACAAAGACCAGAAGTACAAAATGGCCAAGCAAGTGGACCACTAAATCAACAAACACAAAGCTAACAAGGCTCAGTGGTGAAGCAGACTCAAATGAACAGGTAGTACAAAGTTTGACCAGAAACATTATATACAGTAAACAGTGCAGCATCAGGTCGAACAACAACAACAGGTGAATGTGCAGACCCAAATGACTACAGCAAAAACAGAGATGAACAATGTAAATATTGAAGCCATGGATAATAAGATAATGATTGGTGTAACCAAAGTCAACAAAAACCACAGTCAAGTTACAGTGAGAAGCTGAAGCCGTGGATATGATTCACGAAATCAAAACAGTGCCGTGATGATCAAGACGCAAAATCAAAGTCAGAAATCAAGAATGCGTATCTTTGAAAAAGTCAGAAAGTAAAACAGGAAAGTCGTTGCCGTATTACACAAGAAAAATCGAACGTTCTCAAGTTAAAGCCGTGAGTATCAAGTCGAGAAAAATATCAGGAAAGCGTGCGCATCAGGTAATCAAATAATTTAGGAAAGTATCGAATTGATACGAACAAATTCAAGGAATTCATCTCCTATAAATATCAATCATCATCGGTAAGTTAGAGCATTGAGTCAAGCAAGCATTAAACCAGCAACGAAAGAATACATACCTTAATCCAGTGAACTCGATCAAATAGGAGCGGCCGACATCATCTCAAGAGACTATCAAATAAAGCAAGAGAACCAGAGAATCAATCATTAGAGAACGAGCACGAGCAAGAGCAAGAGCAACGCAAATCGGAATCGATCATCAGAGAGCCGCGAACAAGTCAGAAAACCCTAATTTCAGAACGAGGATCGGCCGTAATCTTTCCATAGCAAAAAGAACCAAAGCCCTAATTCGACAAAGAGGAACGGCCAAGCCAAAAGAAAAAGGAACGAGAAAAAGAATTGGGCCGGCCTTTATTTCTATAAAGGGGGTTTTAGTTTAGTTTTATTTCAAATAGGGTTTTTGGTTTTAAACTGTTTTTAAGTTTGTTTTAGTTTTTTATTTTAAGGTTCAAATCTTGGTAAATCACCACCTAGGTTGTAGGTAGTGTCAGATTGTCTAGTTAGAATTAGTTCAGTGAGCAGGGTGTGCGAGTTTGCAAAACTCTATAGGCGGGAGCAAGGGTGTGCGAGTTTGCAAAACTCTATAGGCGGAGCAGGGGGTGCGAGTCTATTAGAGTGTTTGTAAGCGGGAGCAGGGTTTGTGAGTCTGTTAGAGTGTTTGTAAGCGGAAGACTGTTTAATTCTAATAGAAATCTGGGAATGCAGCTGTAGGCAGGGGTTGCCGAAGCTGGGTAAATTTTGTGTGTAATTTACTTTTCAGCATATTTATTTCTGTAGTTTGTTTCTGTGTTTAAATCGAGAAAATTTGCTATAACCCTATTCACCCCCTCTAGGGTTAATCTAGATCCTACAAGTGGTATCAGAGCACGGTATTTTTCTTTAACTCTAGAGTCATGAATCCACCAAATGATACTTGTGTTGAGGGTCGTTCCAATATTATTCCTTCTATTTTCGGTGGAATAGATTTTTTGAACTGGAAATTGAAAATGGAATTTTATTTAAAATCTGCTAATATTAAATGTTGGGATATTATTGAAAATGGGTGTGATATAACAAATAAGGAAATTATCTCGATTAATGCTCTTGCTATGCATATATTATATTCTCATATTAATCATGATAATTTTTATTTCGTCTCTCATTGTGAAAATGCACAGAAAATCTGGAATACTTTCGATGCAATATATGGAGCAAAAGTCAACAGCAATGAGATGTCCTCCACAACCGACTCAGTTAAAGAAATGTGCTTAACAGGATTGGTAAATAGCAGTTGTGATGAGGATGATGATGATGGAGCAGCCGAGCTGGCATTACTAATGAAGAAATTCAAAAGGAGGAACCGCAAATACGGAAATCCAGCTCTAAATCAAAAATTAAAAAACAGAGAGCACAATATGAAGCCAAGCGAGGTATCAAAACTCACTCACTCTGAATTACTTATTTATTTCCACGAAGTGAATGGCTGTTTTGAACGACTTAGGGAGAAGTATGCCAAACTTGAATCACAAAAAGATACTTTGATAGAATTAAATGAACAACTCGACCAATTAGTTAAAACCTATCAAAGTAAGATCCCTAAGTGTGATAAGTGTCCAACATTCGAAGAGGAAATTAAAAAATCAGAAATCAATATAAAATCACTTGAAAATGAAATTCTGATTTTAAAAAAGAATGAAAATACTAGGAGAGAGAATTCTATTAAAAAATGCACACAATTGTTAAACGAAAATGAATCTCTCAAAACACAAGTCCAGCAATTGTCAACGACTTTAGATAAATTTTCAAAAAGTGAAAAATCGTTGAATATTCTATTAGGAAAGAAAACTGTTAATACAGATAGAAAAGGGCTTGGATATAATCAGTCTAAAATTATTGAAAACAAGATTAATCAAGAAAATTCAATGTGCACAATTTGTAGAAAATATGGACACAATCACAATAATTGTTGGTATCGACCCAAACATGTGAAAACTATACCAACTTGGGTTCCAAAAGGCACAAATATAAAATCTCTCAAAGCAAAACAAATTTGGGTGCCGAAGGGAGCAATTATAAATAATTTTGAGTCTCCACAAAATTATTTTTCAAAATATTCTTCCACTAACAACCATGGACCTATAAAAACAAATAGGTCACATAAATCTTTTTCCGTGTAGGTGTGGTGGCAGGCTAAGGAACAACAATAGTGCTACTTGGATTCTGGCTATTCCAAAAGCACACCGAGCAACAAAGCAAAGTTCCTTAGCCTAGTATAAAGGTGACAGAATCACAATAGACAACAACGAAAAAAATATCGTAAAGGTAATACAGGTAATGGTATGTTTTGAACGATATATTAAATGGGATAATCTGCACCGTATTCTGGATTAAATCAGCCAATAATAAGATGATGATTCTGACTTATTCAACATAGTTGGCCAAATTATATTCTTATGCCAAAACACTATAAAATTCTCTAGATTCTTGGATTTACTTCATATATATTAGTTTGGATTAAAAATAGTGTTTTGTTGGATGATAATATTTTTGGTTATAATACGGCTAACTCTATATTCACGGTTTTCTGATTATTTACACGGCTTCAATTCAAATTCAAATTCAAAGAATGCCATTTAAAATGCTGTTTGAGTTTTTATGCACACTTCATGGTCTGGTCTATCAAATTTAATTAGTGATGTTTTAGAGTGAAAAAGAAATTCAGATGCAGATTACACTGGTAATCTAGTTGATAGAAAAATTACTAGTTGAACGTGATTTTTGAGACATTTAGTAACTGCATCAAAGAAAATATCTGCATACTTTTCATTACAAATAATTTTCAATAGCAGAATTTTTTTTTCATATAACCCCTTCAAGAAAATCATTTGTTGACCATATTTTCAGATTAGTCATTTTTATTTGATTTTAAATGACAAATTTTGACTAATCCGACTCCCTACTAATTATCAAAAAGATAAATAGTGATTGAAAAGGTGAAGTGTTGATATTTGACATACATTACTCAAGAGAGTATATTTGGAAAATTTCGTTAGGAATTCAAACAAGAGTTATAAAACTTTTTGTTGGGTAAAGATTCCATGACTATTTCTATTTCTATCATATTTCTATCGACCATTGTTTATCAAATCTTAAATATAGTTTGTCGATATGTGGTACTATAATCAGGAATCATTTGTTTTTCGTTTCACATTTTTTTGTAAAAATAAATAAATATCCAAAGTATTCACTCTCATTTAAAAGTCGTCACGGTTATGCATGGGTGAATTACTTGGATTTTTGATTATGTGCTTCCATGCTCATTTAAAAGTCCTTACGGTTATGCATGTATGGAACGCATATCAAAATTAATTGATTAAATAGACAAGTTGATTCTAATCCCATTTAAAAGTCCTCACGGTCATGCGTGGTTAGAAGATACTTGATTTCATTTTTTAAAATTAAATTGGAATACTACTAATCTCATTTAAAAGTCCTAACGGTTATGCATGATTAGTAGATATTCAAATTCTTGATATAAATGTACCACAAGTTGATACGATTGTATGATTTTATATTAGAACATCATTTCCATTCGTTCTAAAAGTGGAATATGCGCCTAACAAGGGTAGTTATGATTTTTGTTTGATTTTTTATTGAAGTTTAATATTTATATTCAATTTGAGTTTAATGTTGGATTAATATTGATCACTCTATCTCTATTTTCTCTAACACTATTATTCTTTTGCTGATAACAAAATGGGGAGAGAAAAGTTAAGATTTTGTCAAATAAAATCAAGCAAAGGTCAAATAATTTTCCATTTGTATATTTCTGTTTGTATGCATATATGTAGGGGGAGAATCACGTAGAGAGGAAGCATTTAAATAGGGGGAGCAATTAGAGTATATCATTGATCAAATACATTTAACATAGTCAAAATCTTAAATATATGTTTGTTATCATCAAAAGGGCGAGATTGTAGAATATGCGCTTATAATGATTTTTGTTTGATGATAATAAACATATATATACATTCGTTTAAATGTATTTGTTAATGTACTATTTTATTTTTCATAGATTAAATAAATATTTGTTGAATAAAATAAATTACAAAGAATTTGAATTCAAACAGAAATTTTATTCAAACAAATATTTATTACAATTTTGAATAGTACAAATTCAAGCTCTCACTATACATATACAATTTTGATTTTAATTACATCACAATTCAGTTTACATAATTTCCTCACTACATATCACTCACACTCGTAGTTTTATATTCAACTTCATTCCAGTTTGAATCCAGCATCTGAGCAATCTGTAAAAATATTCACTAACGCAGTAAAATTGAAAAAGAAATATTTTTGCAATATAAAATAAAATATGATTTTTGAAAATATGATTTGCCTTAGTTATTTGGGTTGTTCGTCATCATTCACATTTGAATTCATCATACACGAACAATGTGACATGCACAGTGTATCACTGTATATGCCACAAGGCTGTGCACATCGATATACACTTGATAATGCTAGAGGGACAGGTGAGCATAGGTCAAACCCAAATGAAAAGCCGGGTTCAACTCACGTGCAATATATTTAAAATCATGACACGAGCACAAGGTCAAACCCGAGTTTTTGAAACTGGATTCAACTCAAGTGAAATTTCAAAAATCAACATGAATGGATGCAAAGACCAGTGATGCAAGCAATGACCAGATCAAAGAGAAAAATGATACAAGGCAAACTGGCAACAACAAGTATGGCAGTGAAACTCAAGGCAACAGTGCAGTGCAACTACACAATGCACCAAGTAAGTAACAACAAGCAACATGGACAGACACACTTCAATAGTGCAGAACAACCAGAAATTCAAGGCAACAGAGACCAAGTTCATATGCACAATGCAAGACCACAAAGAAATGCCACCAAGCAAACGAAGACCAGAAAGTAGCAAGCTGAATCAACACAGCAACTCAAAGACCACAAGTGTACAACAACTACAAGGCATAGCAACTGCACAGCCCAATGAACAAGACACAACAAAGTTCACAAGTGCAGACACAAGGGCAGTGGATAGTACAAGCAAAAAAATGCAACAGACTCAAGTGAATACAACTACAATCACAGCAATATGCTTGAAGACTACAGCCAAATGCACATGTCAACAAAGTTCAATGCAACATGGACTGCAACAAACAAATGAATGCAACAAGCATGAATAGTTCAGTGTGAATGCATAAATGACCACTCAAACCAAAGCCATCAGGTCAGAGACAACTACAAGCCCAAGTGAAACCAGACCACAAAGCCAAGCATGATACAGTGGTGATGCAATGCAAACAACAGTAATGCTCAGGTTCAACCTCTACATACACATCAACAACCATTAAACAAACAAAGACCAGAAGTACAAAATGGACAAGCAAGTGGACCGCTAAATCAACAAACACAAAGCTAACAAGGCTCAGTGGTGAAGCAGACTCAAATGAACAGGTAGTACTAAGTTTGACCAGAAACATTATATACAGTAAACAGTGCAGCATCAGGTCGAACAACAACAACAGGTGAATGTGCAGACCCGAATGACTACAGCAAAAACAAAGATGAACAATGTAAATATTGAAGCCATGGATAATAAGATAGTGATTGGTGTAACCAAAGTCAACAAAAACCACAGTCAAGTTACAGTGAGAAGCTGAAGCCGTGGATATGATTCACGAAATCAAAACAGTGCCGTGATGATCAAGACGAAAAATCAAAGTCAGAAATCAAGAATGCGTATCTTTGAAAAAGTCAGAAAGTAAAACAGGAAAGTCGTTGCCGTATTACACAAGAAAAATCGAACGTTCTCAAGTTAAAGCCGTGAGTATCAAGTCGAGAAAAATATCAGGAAAGCGTGCGCATCAGGTAATCAAATAATTTAGGAAAGTATCGAATTGATACGAACAAATTCAAGGAATTCATCTCCTATAAATATCAATCATCATCGGCAAGTTAGCATCGAGTCAAGCAAGCATTAAACCAGCAACGAAAGAATACATACCATAATCCAGTGAACTCGATCAAATAGGAGCGGCCGACATCATCTCAAGAGACGATCAAATAAAGCAAGAGAACCAGAGAATCAATCATCAGAGAACGAGCGCGAGCAAGAGCAAGAGCAACGCAAATTGGAATCGATCATCAGAGAGCCGCGAACAAGTCAGAAAACCCTAATTTCAGAAAGAGGATTGGCCGCAATCTTTCCATAGCAAAAAGAACCGAAGCCCTAATTCGACAAAGAGGAACGGCCAAGCCAAAAGAAAAAGGAACGAGAAAAAGAATTGGGCCGGCCTTTATTTTTATAAAGGGGGTTTTAGTTTAGTTTTATTTCAAATAGGGTTTTTGTTTTTAAACTGTTTTTAAGTTTGTTTTAGTTTTTTCTTTTAAGGTTCAAATCTTGGTAAATCACCACCTAGGTTGTAGGTAGTGTCAGATTGTCTAGTTTGAATTAGTTCAGTGAGCAGGGTGTGCGAGTTTGCAAAACTCTATAGGCGGGAGCAAGGGTGTGCGAGTTTGCAAAACTCTATAGGCGGAGCAGGGGGTGCGAGTCTATTAGAGTGTTTGTAAGCGGAAGCAAGGTTTGCGAGTCTGTTAGAGTGTTTGTAAGCGGGAGACTGTTTAATTCTAATAGAAATCTGGGAATGCAGCAGTAGGCAGGGATTGCCGAAGCTGTGTAAATTTTGTGTGTGATTTACTTTTCAGCATATTTATTTCTGCAGTTTGTTTCTGTGTTTAAATCGAGAAAATTTGCTATAACCCTATTCACCCCCGCTCTAGGGTTAATCTAGATCCTATAGAATCAACTGGATAACTGAGAGTAAAATAGATGGCTGGATCTTCATGCAAAGTTCCAACTACGAAGGTGAGTCTCAAATGTTGTATCACTCAGTCTGACCCGAGCATAAATAAAAACACAAAACACTCGAGTCAGGACATACGTACTTACACAATGTAAACCAACTCAAGTGAACTGCAATATAAGGTACAAGTAAGTTAAAGGATGCTTGGGACCGCCCATCCTCTAAGGATCCGTTAAACTATTTACTATGTAGTAATATTTTACTATTATAATAATGTCTATAGTAAAATGAACTTACTTTAAAATAGCGTTAAGGAGTGGCCCAATATTCCCCTTAACACATAAATAGTGCCAGTAGTCTATACAGTACCGTAATACCTCCTGATCGGGAGGCTACCAAAGGATACTCCATAAGTACGACACAAATCAAACTCGTATAAGTCGCGCTAGGATATGTGACACGGCACAACAAGGCAATGTCACGGTAGATATACCAATTATGCATCCGGACCGGTGGTAACGCATAGCAGCTACTACCGCCCACCTCGAACCACACTCCTAAAATCAAAGGTGTGCACCAAACAATCACAAAGTAATATAATGACATACGAAGAAGTGCGTCCGATAAGAGGTGCTACCTCCTTAGCCCGAGAATCGCTCCTGTTTTAGCCACCTTATGCCAACTCACGTGAGTCGGACCACGTACATACCTCAATAGAACGTCGCCACCATCCTACTTCATTCTGGAATCTCCACCGCGTACACGGTTGTTAAAGTGGTTTTCGGAGTTGGTAGAGAGTAATGACAACTTCCGATTCTGGTCTCTTTAACAACCAAACGTTATTATTACCCATGGATACTTATTTCAAAATCATTTCTATTCCAAACCATTTAAAATCAAATACTAATACTTTCCAAAATAATATCCATTCTCAAAATGGTAATATTTTCAAATCCATATACTTCTCAAATTTAATATCCCTTTCAAAACTGAATATTATATTATTTCATTTCAAAAACCAAATCAATATATCATTTCCATTTTAAACCCAAAGTAATAATATATCATTTAAATTCCAAAGCCAAATCAATATATCATTTAACCAAAACTCAAATTTCCAAATCACTGAATATTTCCTTCAATTTACTAAACTTGAAGTATTCATTTAAATCAACTTAACCCAAACCACTTTATAAGGTCATATCCTTGAATCTTCCATTTTTAATAAGTTCCAAATTTATATATTTAAAGACAATTCTTAATTTATTACAATTTCCAAAAATTTCATTTCCAAGCCATATTACTTTCCAGTTACAACAACTCTAAAACCAAACATTTTGGAACATATTTATTTAGTGCATCTAAATTCAATGTTAATATTTTCCAAACAAGATTCATTTAAACATTTAAATTCAATGTCAAATAATATTCATTTCAAAGTTGTAGCATTTATTAAGTTTATTCATTCAATTATAAACTTTCCAAAAACATTGTATATTTCAGCTACATTAAAATTTCAATTTTTAGCCAATTTAACTTATAAAAATCACATTTCCTACTTCAAAATATTCATTTGGATATCATTTAACTTATGATTTAATGAAATAAAATTTTATCAATAAATATCCAAGTTAAACTATAATTCATTTATTAAGTCAAAAACACATTCTTTTACTTCTTTTATTTCAACAAATAACTTACCACTTTATTTTTAAAATACCCACTTCATAAATAAGACTAAATTCCCATTTACTTAATTTTACAATTTCAATTACACTAAATAATTCATTTGGATATTAAATAACCCATGCTTTTAAGTTAAATAAACTGAATTACTGTAGTTTCCTATTTAAAGTTGAAATTCCTTATGTTAAGTTAAAAGTATATTATTAACTTGCATTTCATTATTACAGTAAAGAACATGTATTGGTTTAATAAATATTGCATTAACTAAAATTACATGTCAAATTTTCATTTTTAACTTACGTGAACACATTTAGGATTCACATTCAGTGCATGGCATGATATCTTTGGTGATACTCTGCATATGTTGGAATCTGTCTAGGCAAACACATCTAGGTTCGTTTAGAGAAAACCCGCTAACTCTCTCATCATCCTCTTGCTAAGTTGAGATCTGATCTTCAAGGCCCATATAGGATCCTCCTGACTGACCGTGATGTTGATCGTCAACTCCGCAAAGGCCGCCCTCACATCCTCTAGCTCCTTCCTTGGTTCAATATCCTTATGGAACCGGGTATGCTGCCCGAGCCATGGCTTAGGCGGTGGTTTCTATTTTTCCAATAACTTGATGTAGAGAGTCTTCTCCATGCCTTTTCCCTTCTCACGTCTCGCTTCGCCTCTTTCAGCTTCGGCACTCACGTCCAAGCCCCTGGCCTCCTTGGACAACTCCTACTCCATTATCAACAGGAAACTTTGTCATCAAACACCATAGGGCAATGGCTACTCGGAAACTAGCTAGGCCCGACCGGCCCAAAAAAGCATTATAAGCAAAGGAAATATCCAACACAACGAATGTCACAGCCCACACTCTTTTGCGGTCAGCTTCTCCTAATACCACTGATAGCCATCTAACTGGTTCCATCGATGTATCATTAAATCCCTAGATATGAGATTTACATGGTTTCAGATCTTTTCCATCCAATAGCATCTTGTCAAAGCCTTCTTAAACAGAATATAGATTGAATTGCCACATTTGACTAACACCTTCTTCATAGTCACCGACCCAATCATGTCCATTATCACCAAAGGATCCAATGTCAAGGATTCAACCCATAAAAATCACTGTTCTTGAAAAGAAATATCGTCAGTCATGGTCCTGAGCTTCTTTGTCGAAGCTCTATCTTCGAGGGAAAAGCAACTCTGGCCTACAATATGTTTTAAAGCACTAGCATATCTTTCCATTTCACTTTATCTCTTCTCGACTAGACGTGGTCCTCTAGAAATTGTATCAATAATCAATCTTTTTTCAAGCCGCCCGAGCTTGTCCTCACCACGCCCGGCTTGCTTCCATTGGAATGATGGTCCATAGGGATCAAAATTTCCTTACCTACCATGCTGCGAAACTTTAAAAAATTGCTATAATTTCTTCTTCCTTATTAGATCTTCGAACACATCATGTAAGTCCCAACACTCATTTTTGTTGTGATCGTGGGTTTCACGAAACCTGCAATACTTCGCAGACTTATTTTCCTTCTTAGTCAACTCCCTTAGAGTCGGCTTCTTACACTGTTTCATACCTTGAGTGGCAAGGTAAATGTTTTTAGTTGGGTTGTTTAGCTGGGTGTAACTATCATACTTCGGGAACCTAGGGTGTCTCTTGGACTTTCTATCTCTAGCTTCTTGATCATTCCTTCCCCGACTCCCACTCTTATTTTTGACATCCACATCAACATTCTTGGAATTCCCTTTGAACCATTTCACTGCAATATTGCTCTAAATCACCTTGTCTGACTGCACTGAGTTTTCTGGTGGTAGTGGTTGCCTCTTCCAAGAGCGAGAACTAATTTTCTTTTTTATAAAATACATTCATTATTGGTGGGGGTTTCATTTTCAGTCATCTCCCAAAATCAGTATCAGGGTGAATCCCCTTTGTTAAAGCAATTAGAACAATATCTTCTTGGCCATTACTAACTTCCATCACCGCCGTGTGGAATCCATTCAAAAAATCTTTCAATGACTCTCTAGCTTCTTAGAAGAGGTTTGATAGTGACATTACGTCCTTAGAAAGAGTGGCGTGTAAATAGAATTTCTTAATAAACTTCTACGCTGAATGATTAAAAGATGATATAGATCTCGATGGAAGCTGGGTGAACCACATCGTCACAACACGTTCGAGGAAAATTGGGAAACAACGTTATTTGACAGCATTGGTTGCTCTAGCTGAATTCATATGCCATTCGTACATCATCAAATGCTGCCTCAGATCCATCCTTCCATTATCGATGGCATCGTTGGTATCAAGAACTTTATGGTGTATTCTTCAATATCTATCTAGTGAATGGGTTCCGACTAGGGGAGAGGTCCCATTCATCATTACACCAACGTTGGTTTTCGTTTACTAACTTTGTCACCATTTTAGTCAAGTACTACGGCTCTGTAGGGCCCACTGAATGGCAGCAAGCGTAGTCTGCCATGAGTGTTTGGCCTAGAAAACACTCTCAATTAAGTTCATGATACCTGGGTTCTTCTGACTCTGAGAAAACTATTTGTCTAATAGCTCTACTAGTTTGGCTTATTTGCGGCGATGTATAGCGGTCACCTGATCTCCAGCATTCTAGCCATCAACAACACGACTTGACGTAGCTCCAACATTATCATTCATAGCATCAACTTGTTCATACAACAAGTTAAGAATTGGTGGTTTGGTACCGATCCTTGCTTAGGATTCGGTATCGATCTCCAAAATCTGGCCAGAACCGATCCTTAACTTTTGTATTGAAGGCCCGGTTTCGTTTCTGACCATCTACTAGTTTCCTTCCCTATGCCTTTGTTCGCATGATGAGAAACTGCCATCCTCTGAATTGGAAGGCGTTACCACCTTTCTGCTTCTTTTGTGATTATGGGTCAGTTGATTCAGAAAATTGATACTCTCCTTCATCTTCTGCTTCATCTCATCGCGGCTCTCCTGCAGCTTATCATTCATCTCCTTCGTCATCTGATCCATTTCGACCCTTGTTGTCATATCTGGTGGGTTTTGAACTTCATCATTAGTTAGCTGTGTAACCTCTTCCATTATGCTAAGAGTCAACATTCTCTATACCATCTGTAGCTTTGGAAGCGAAGGATCGATCTCTTAAGTGGGCCATAGCTTTAATTAGTTTGAATTAACCCTATGATAGATTCTGCTAGAATCTGAGTAGTCATGGATTGCAATAATAAGACTAACGGATCCATCTTTGGAGATTTTAGCTATCCAAAAGTAGAAAATAGATCCTAACAAACTGAGAGTAGCATTCTCAACGAAAGTACCAAAATAATTATACCAAAAAGTGGCATAAACACCTAGAGGATTAAAGTAGAGAAATAAATGAATAAAGTAAAGGAAAGTGAGAAATAACAAGATATTCAAACTTTGTAGTGGTTTGGCAAATCATTTCTTACATCCATTTAACTTTGTTTCTAATTTGGTTGCTGCTTATAAGAGATGTTCATCAGTAATGATCCCCAAGATTATAAGAATTATAAGGAAACTCAAAAACAACTTAAAAAACATCCCTCAAAACATCACTCTCCCCCTCTATTTATAGCTGAAGGTCACCGAGAATCCCTCCACCACATTCATAGCCAAATTCCGCATATCCTAAAAGAGATATGCTTGAAAGATCGTAGCCAAATCGGACATTATTAGGGATTGGTACTCAGATCCATAGTCGAGGATCGATACCGATCCATAAGATAGCTTCATGGACCTTCCTCGTAGCCTTGGGTAGGTAAGAATTGCTTGTGCCTTTATGTTTTCCATCTTGATGGCTTTGCCAGAAACTTGTTTCAAGTTGGATTACATGGATCGGTAGTAGAATGGAATTCTTGGTTTCATGTACATGAGATGCATGATGGGAATTACATGTGAACGATCCAACAATGCTGGGAAAGGGTCAAAACCACCAGATGTGGGGGTGCCTTAGAGGGTGGGTAGTTTTGGCAAAGATTTGGGGATCGGTACCATTTCCATACTTGTTCATGGTAATGGTTGTTGTGTTGTGTAGTGTTTTGGCTTGGTTGCTAAGCTTTGAGATTGTCTCATCGATCGCGCTTGGTATTTGAGTTTGGTAGTTATCGCTCTGGGCTCTCTACCTTGATAACATTCAAGTTCAACTAGTCAGATTCATCAAAATATGGCTTTGTCAAAAGGCTGAATAATAGATAGTTCGTTTACATTGAGTTCTTTCTAGCATTATTAGTGACTGAAATCCAGTTGTCACTAGTAAATTTTAAAGGAGTCTTTAGGAGGCCTTGAGCACTGAATTAAATTCGAGTACCGCCTATCACCCATGGACGGACGGGAAAACTGAGAGGGTGAAATGGGTATTGGAGGATTTATTGCGAATATGTATTTTGGACTTCAGAGGTTCTTTAGAGGATCACTCACCATTATAGAGTTAGCATATAACAACAACTATCAGGAAAGTACTGGGATAATATCGTTCGAGGCATTGTATAGGAGGCCATGTACATTTCTATCTTGTTGGTGGGACACTATAGATGGAATCATTATTGGACCGGACATGATTATGAAGACTTTGGTAGGACACTATGGATAGAATCATTAATAGAATGGACATGATTAGCAGATTTTAGAGAAAGTAGACTTGATCCATGAAAGGATGAAAATTGCACAAGATAGATAAAAGTCATATATTGATAGAAGATGAAAAACGTTGGAGTTCATAGTGTGCGATTTGGTCTTTGTGAAGGTCTCGGCCTTCAAACACGTTATGAGGTTTGCTAGTTCAAGAAAGTTAGCACCAAGGTTTGTAGGGCCTTTTCTGATCTTGGAGAGAATGGGGAAGTTAGCTTATAGAGTGGAGCTTTCAGAAGAGTTGGCGGGGTTCGTAATGTTTTCCACCTGTCACACTTGCCCAAATGTTTTGTAACGACCCTAATTTTGGCTAACATTATTAAGGACATTTGGTTAGTTAAATTAAATGAAACAATGAAATGGTTAAGGGATTGAGATTTGTGTTAATAGTCGTGCCAATTTAAAACAATGAACTAAAAGGGGATTTAAATAAGATAGATAAGGGTAATAGGTAAGGGCAAAGTAGGAATAAGTATATTCTAATACCCTAAACCCTTATGCACATTCATTCTATACGTTCATAAACAAAACCAAATACAATAGAGGCTGGCCACCATCAAGGGAAAACAAGAAGAAGATAAGAGGAAGAAGCTTAAGCAACTTAATCCAAGATCAAATCTCAACTCCTTGATCACAAAGCTAAAGGTGAATAATAGGTTACCTCTTTGATGTTTTTGGTGTCTAGATCAGATTCAAGTATTTTTGCAAAGTATATTTCTATGTTTTTTATTATTATAGTGGATATATATATATATATATATATATGCTTGTTGATAATTTATGCTATTTCATATGGATTTTATGATAATTTTTAATGTGAAAACCCTATTAGATTGTATCCAAATGCCTTGCGAGTCTAATATAAGGTCAGCAATGGTATTTTAGAGATGGGTTTCAAATTTCATAATTTTCTAAATTAATGTGGATTTATAATTATTTTTTTGTGAAGAAAATGATTAATTCGGTTTAAAATTAATTACGACTATTTTATATATGTTTTGGGTCAGAAATTTAAATATGTTAGAAAACATATAAAAATGATTTATGAGAATTTTTGTAGAATTTTTCTAAGTGTTTTAATAAGTATATAAAATTATTTAAGGTATGAGACTTAAACGTTTTTATTTATAAAAGAAGAAGGGGAATTTTGTAAACATTTTAAATTATTTACTTCTGAAATTTTAGCAACAATTTTAGAAAAAAATTTAGAAAAGAAATTAGCAACCAGTCATATGTTGACAAACAAAGCAGGTTAGTTAAAATGGAATTACTTTTTAAAGTTCAAAATCAGTTTTACCATATTTTCTTGTTTCACCACTTTCGGCACCAACCTTTCGACTAGGTACTCTGCCTCTATCTCCATCGAAACCAATGCGCATGATATCAAAGACTTGGTACGTAGTAAATTGGATAGGGGCGAAAGGTATATAGTCGCAATAAGGGGTTCCGAAGGGGTCGATACCTTGCTTTGCTTTTAAAAGGAAATGCGCCTGCTTTGCTTTTGAAAAGAATGCTTTCGACTAATTAAGTCTAGCTAGAGTTTAATTATTTTTCATCTTGATTTAATTTGTATTAATTAGGATTTAATTAGGTTTTAACATGATTTATTTATTTAATTAATCAAATTTTTTCCTAAGGTGATTTTAAATTAAACCGAATGTATTTTAAACCAATATCCTTCTCAAGATGAATTGATTCCAAACCAAATGATCTCCTGTCTAGACCATTAAGTAGCCGAATGAATAAAAGTAGTTATTGAAAACGGTGACTTGTTTATGGAAAGTAAGTGACTTGTGTTTAGCATGAATGTTGAATATCATAATTGTGATAAACATAGGGAGGTTAATTTCGATAAGGGGTTCATGATAACCTAAGTATGGAATATGTTTCCATATGTTAATCTTCCATCTGATAGTGAAGTTTTTCACTATCACTTACTTGACTCTTTTGAATTATTGAATTTTGGTTTAAAAAGACCAGGATCGGATGACACGCTGTTATCCGAAAACTACTTCAAACCAACGTAAACGTTTGAATTGGAAGTATTGAAGTCATGATCAAGATTCAAGACTTGAAGTGCAAGGGCTATTTGTTTCCAATCCTAAGGATGATTCCAAAATGGGTGTAGTGGAAATAGTACCTTCGATTCGTTCATTTCCTGAACGACTTGCATGGACGAATGCTGACATTGTGTCGATATTGGAAGGCAATGTTAGCACTCCAAGAGGGAAGTGCTATTGAAAGGTAAAACATGGCATCAAGCCTCATCAACCGAGAATGACTAAAACAGGGGATATGCAGTAGGGCAATGTGGGTCGCACCCATTAGGGTCTTAATCATCCCATCTAGAACGAGTCTCTATTCTCATAATTAAGTCCCAAAATGGTTGTTGATTCTAACCAAGGGGATGATCATATTCAGTATTATCCGGTAAGGGGTAGGCCAATCCTGTGTTAGCAGGGGTTGTTAAATACGACCTCGCTACATTTTCTAAAGGTGTGCTATGATGGGCGGTAACCCAGTAGCCCAGTCATTAGTTGGAATCCATTCTCCAATATGAGCTTTACGGTTTTGATTGTAATCCTATTATGTTGTAATGTGAGATGCAAGCATTTCAGCTATCTTCCTTATTTACTTTAAACACTAAGATATTATAATAATATCATCGATTTTATATAGAAGGTGTTTTAGTTATCATAAGGTAAAAACCCGTCTGTGTTTATGTGCAACGTGGTCTTACGAGATACTCCTGTTTCAAAAAGAGTTTTCGAATCAATATTCTATTGTTTGAGTTTTCTCACACCGGATCCATGTCTGACCTGAAGTTTAGTTTCTTTTCCCTAAACTCTTGGGTACTCAATTTTTATGAGTAGTCAAGTGATCCAGGTTCTCTCAAAAGCATGATGGAAGAGCTGCAGAAGGTGGCTTCATGGATAGTTATTAATATTACTAAGTATTCCGCTATGTATGTATGAATGTATGTATGACCTATGTCTTTTGTGGACAAGCAGTTTTAGTTGTCCTAGTCTAGAACTTGTATCATTGAAGTCTCATGTAATATTTTGGCTTGACTATGTAATATACTACATTATATATAATATGTTGTTCCATGCGTGGTAAGATTCTATGTTTGGTTAGCCTTTCTCTTATCTTTCTTATTTCTTCAACCGATACCGATTCGTCTTTCGAATGCAAGAAAGGTGTTTCGTTACAGTTTCTTTATTTTAAACCTGAGTCGTTTCTCCAATAATTTCGAATGGATTGGTTTCCACACCATCCACTTCTTTTACTTTGGAAATTTATTTCGAAAGAGCTCTTTCGACTTAGTTGTTTTAAGACCCTTTGTTCTATTAAAAGTTTAACCCAAAGGTTTCAAAAAGAATGGTTTTAAATGGTTTTGAAAGGTTGTTTCACATGTTTTACTTGAACCCAAATGCTTTCGAAAGGTTTGGTTTACGTAAAGAACTTAATGCTTTCGAAAGGTTTAAGTTAAATGTTTCGAAGGGGTGGTTCCCCATTGTTTTCGAAAGGTTTTGAATGGAAGATTTTCGATGGTTTCGAAAGGCATGTTTAAAGTGTTTTGAAAAGAGGATGTCTAAGGTTTATAAAGCTTTCGAAAGCGATGATTTCAATGTTTTCGAAAGGTTTAGTGTAAATCGTTTCAAAAGGTATGTTTTGGCCTTCGGCTATGGTTATAATAAAAAGTAGTTTACTTATATTGAAATGGGTACTTTCAATGGTTTCTAAAGGGAGTACTTTCAAAGGTTTCGATTGTCTTCATCAATAATTTTTTATGTAAAGTATATATAACATGGCAAAGAGAATTAAGTAAAGCATAGAATATTTTCCTTGTGTAAGTATGATTTAAAAAGGGTTAAATCATTTTGAAAGAAAGGTCTTCAAGGGAAATTTTAAGGGTAGATGACCCTAAGTAAAATGACCTAAATATAAGAATACCAGATCGTACTGGTATGGGTTCACGCTCTATACTTTAGCTAGTAGGCCCTCGCTAATATAAATCCATAATTGCAGTGTGTAGGGCTTTGTCACAGGTAGGACTAAAATGATGTTACACACAGAAAGAAATATATAGAGTAGTGATGGGTTATTGGTGAGCCCGCAAAACCATTAGGATCAGTTGACCCTGAAGAAGTAAGTTATGGACAGACCGTCAAAAAGAGTGTCTAACAAAAGTTAGATTATTTATTTATTTTGTCTGGTAGGACCGGGTCAGCCAAAGATTGGTAATTAGCCAAACAAAATTATGGTGATCGAATGGATAGTCCATTTATTACCTGATTTGTATGCATACATGATATTTCTATTATTGGTTTAACCAGTTTGGTTGAAGAATTTTGATTTGCAGAAGACAAGTTTTAAAAGGATATTAGTGAGGGAAAACCTGCTTCGCTAAGCGGCATGGTCTCACTCAATATCAGATAACCGAGATGTATAGTATTATTCACACCAGGCTTTATATCCAACTCGAAGTTTATGTTTTTTCTTAAACTCTCGGATGCTCAAAATTGATTTGAGTGTGTTGAGAGTTAAAGTTTACAGGTTTTAGTAGGTGGATGAATAAAGCTTCTGGAGACGAGCAAGAGGCTGATACTAGCTATATTTTGGAGTTGTTTGTTTTATTTTCGCTGTGTTGTATTTAGTCTGATATTACTATTTAGTACTCTGAACATCCAAGAAGGCATCTTTATATGTCGCTCTTGGCGTATTTATATAATAATTATATTTGATCTGAACCTAGGAAACGATTAGGATTATGTAATTGGATTGAAACATGTTTTGTGAAATGTAATCAAAAAAGTTGTTTTTGAATCTGTGATTTTGTTTCATATTCATGTGCTTCTAATATTATGGATATCACTAGGATTACCGTATTTTATCGCTGGAAGTTAATACTATGGATAACTGCAGCATCTGTAGCGCTTAACTTTGGGCCTCAAAATAGGGGATGTTACAATTTGGTATCAGAGCATTGATTTGTGAAAAAACTTTAAACTAAAATGACTTTCGAAAACATAATCCTAAGGAATAAGAGAAAAGATTGAGGTATGGGATAACATAATAATAACGTACTTGTATTTGCTATATATAAGTATACGCTTTATCTCTATTCTCCCATCTCTCTAAGACTATTCGTCTGTAACTTACAAAGACTCGAATGCAGATATGGATGCTAGAAGTTGAATAGCTAATCTTGGTGGGTGAAGCAGCACAACTAATGGAAATGCTAAACCTAATACCAGGAGAAATCAAGGTCCGACACAAGCTGCAAATTGGGTGCTGGAGTCCCGCAAGTAGACATGGGAGCGATGTATCTGTTCTTTGTAAACATGATGCAAGCGGGAATTTCTGTTGGAGTCGTTGGAGGAGGAAATAAGCTTCGGTGGTGAACAACTATGTTGTTTTCAGTAGAGATTATGCTCGGCTGGAAGGAAAGCCGTTTATTGGTACCGAAGACACAATTGAAGTGGAGATTTGGTATTTTATTGCGAAATGATTTTCGCTGATCTAGGGCTCAATGATGAGCAGAAGAGAAGGCTTGCTTCTAAACAGCTACAGGGAGCTGCACTGTATTGGTGGAAAGCGTTACTGCTGGATTTAATGAGGAGACAATGACATGGGCTGAGTTCAAAAGGAGATTTGAGGAGAGATTATGTCCGAGATCGCTAAATCTACTTTGCTTAGGAAGTTTGCTGAGTTAGAGCAGGGAGACATGATTGTGCTGGAGTATGTAATGAGGTTTGAGGAGCTAGCGAGATATGGTTATGCTACAATGGATACTATGATTAAGAGGAATGAGAAGTTTATTAGTGGGTTGAAGCCTGAGCTTGCTAAGGCCACATTACCTCATATCAGGGATCCTTGTGATGTTGTAGTGGAAACGGCTTTGAGGAATGAAGAGATGCTTGCTTTTCTTGAAAGAAGTAAGGTAAAGGAATTTCAAGGAGGGAGGAGTCAGAAGAGAAAGTTTTTCCATAATAAAGGAGCTCAGAAGGGTGGAGCTGTTAAGAAGGAAAGGCAGAGGTTGTTTGTTATAAGTGTGATAAGAAAGGGAATTTTGCAAATTAATGTCGCTCAGGAGATGGAAATAAGGTTGTAACGACCCGCCTTTTTGGACAGTTTGAACCGACGATCAAATACACATGTCGATTCCAAACCATTCAAAAGGGCAGATAGTTATTGGGGTAAATAAGAAAAGAAAAGAAAAGAAATAAAGGAAATGAAACAACACAGTATCTCGCAGCGGAATAATAAAATATAATAGTCAAATAAACAGTTCATGAAGCTGTCTACTATACTTTGACAATTATTTATACAACATTTATCAGAGTTTATACATATACAACAGAACAATTAAATAATGCAGCATATAACATGATGCAAGGGTAATAATAGTAATAGTATACCAAATCTTCGTCTTCGTCCTCCAGAATAGATCTTCAAAAATCTGAAAACTCAGGACTGACCCGAGCGTAATGAAAAGACAAAACACTCGAGTCAGGACTAAAATATCCTTATGAAAGTGAAATCAATCGTAAATAAATATGAGTGTAACGGCGTCAGAGATGTTTACGGGGTTTGACATCTCCTATCCAGTGTCAACGTGCGTGCAATAACTCAAGAGATGTTACGGGATTTTCCATCTCTCAAGGATCCGTGAAACTATCTACTATGTAGTAATATACGCTAAGTAGATAATGCCTATCAGTAACATAAAGTATCAAAATAGCGTTAAGGCATTACCATAATCCCCCTTAACACATTTTATATTCCCAAAAGCATATACAAGACCGTAGTTTCCCCAAAACCGGAAGTCACCAGAGGACAATCCATATACTCAAGGTACAAATCAAAACGTAGTGGTCGCGAATAGGATAATCAGTATGACAAGGTACATGAGGCGATACCAACTAGGATACTAGTAGTTGCGCGATCCGGACTGATGTTGGGCATAGCCAGCAGCCACCCCAACACCGTGAAACAACACTCCCAAATCAAGGGGTGCACCCAAGTCGAATCACAAATGTAATAGATATGGTATCGAAGAAGTGTGTCCGCTAGAGGTGGCGAACCTCAATGGCCCGGCGCGGCTCCTGTTTTAGTCATGTCAGGGGTCATCCAATAATCGTTCTCTTTCTTCAGTCAACGCGTTCAACAAACCATCCACTTCATTCTGGATCAACACTCCGCGTATAATAGTTATTAAAGTGGTTTTCGGTATTGACAGAGAGTATGTCCATATCCGATCCTGGTCTCTTTAATAACTACGAATTATTACACCATTGGCTCTTTTACATTTCAAATCAATTCATGATTGATATCAAAATATCAAATTCGCTTCAAAAGTCAAATTCATTTCAAATAACATCGTATCTTTTCAAATGTAAGATTTCGTTTCAAAAATCATTTTTCGCATCAATAGCTCATTTCGATTTCAAAATCATTTCGAATTTCAATTTAGGCTGCAACTTCATTTAACTCAATTCGTATTTAAAATCAAGACTTAAATATACACATTTCACCTTATTGACCAGCGTAGAATTTTAGAAAATAGTTTTAAGTAGTTTAAAAGTAGTTTTAAATAATTAAAATAGTTAAAATACCTCAAAACCTTAAAATGGATTTGAAATAGATAAATTTAGTTTAAAATAATTTAAATTGGGTTAAGTAGATTTAAAATAGATTAAAATAGTTTAAGTATTCAAAGTAATTTATATAGCTGAGTAATTTGGAAAACAAAATAAAACAGCTTCAAAACCAATCCATTTCAATTATAACTCCCCAATCCAAATCAATTCCAATTTCCATTCTACCGATTCAATTTCGATTTCAATTCAATCAACGTCAAATTTTTTTACTTCGAATTAATTCAATTTTCATTCACCTTTAATTTATTCAATTTCAATTTATATCGATTTGGAGCTTGATTTCTCAAAATATCAATTTATAACACTTAACAAAATTTCCAACAATATTCAAGTTTAAATCCAAATTCCAAGTGTGATTCAATTCCAAACTCGATTTCAAAATATCATTTTTATATCACTTTTACCTAGTAATATTCAAAGCTCGATTTAAGGTTCAATCCTTTAAAACGAATAAATTTTCGAACTTCAATCATAACCCAATTTTAAATTTCAAAGCCTCTACTTAAATCATTTAACAATTTCTTTTAACCAAAATCAATTTCAACATTCCAAACTCAAATTTTCGATAAATTCGATTTCTATAAATTTGATTTCTATTTATAACTTTTACACCAAACATTTAAATAAATTTCAAATCGACGATTTTAAAAATTATTAATTTAGCCAATTCGGTGTCCGTATAAAATTTTCTATCCTATGGCCAAGTAATTATTTATTTCAATTAAATGTCAGGGATGAGTATATATTACTTAAATTAAATCACATTATCATATGTATGCATAACAGTATATATAAGCAAATAAACATCCAAACATTTAAATATCAACCAATAACATCCATCAAAATACATCATCCAATAGACAATACAATTCATGGCAATTTCATAGTTATCAATGTCAGGTAATTTAATTGCAATTCAATTTCAATTCCAATTTAACTGTCAATTTAATTTTTTTAACGGTTAATTCAAATGACAATATATATGACAATTAAATTCTATCCAACAACGACAATAAAATCATAACACTTCTTAATGTCAAATTTAACTAGCATAAAGATATTTAGTACGTTGTGAGCGTTATAAAACACTCACATTGATTTTTCGATTTTAAATCAAATCGAACGACGTTCGATTTAACCCAAAATTTTCTCTAGCTCCAAATGATTCCAATCCAGTTGCATCGCGTAGAGCTCGTCCATATGATTCCAACGCAAAAAGTTTCGTCTGAATCCGACTTCGTATCAACAAGTTTGCATTATAAAGATTGTACGATTTAAATATAACTAATATACAATTTCCTTTATTATTTTTACCCTAAACAATCAGGGCCGCACGTCCCTTATGACCCAGATCCAAGCCGTGCACCTTCTTCTTCCTCCAAGTCGCGTTCGTTCCCAGACAATTCGAACCCAATACTAGCCGCCACTAACCCAAATTTTCGCACGCAAATCATTGACCTCCACCACGATCAAGCCCTACCAACGGAAGCGCCTCGCTCCACTCCACCACCGCCCCGAGTGCCATTGAGCTCGGTCAGCTCCTTTGCTTGAAAATTGAGCTCGAACCCGCTGCCTTCACACACAAACTGCCGCTTCATCTTTGCACAAAACCCATCACTACCGTTCACTTTGAAGAACTCGAGCTACTCTTCGACTTTCTAGTTGGGAGTTTTGCGAATCGATACATGGATTTGGAGGATTTGGAGGAGATAGAATATGATTTTATGGCCGATGATAATAGAGGTGGCGGCCGGCCATTTCTAGGGTTAGGTTTTCTTATTATTTTTTTTTAGAATAAAGGTCTATTTATAGGAACGTCGAATACTATCCATCCGGCTTTTCCAAACTCCGAATTTCGCACGGTAACTGACGTTCCTAGGGTTTATCCCGCGTTCCGGACACAATGGAATAGGTTTCGGAAGCTAATTCGATCATGTGCACGATTTACGGAAATAAACGATCAAAATTAAATTAGACCGATTAAATGAATTTCTATACGTTTTGGCTCGCCCCGGACAAACGGTAAATCCGATTAACATGAAATTTGAAATCTTATAATAATATCACATTACGGATCCGATGAAACTAGTTTCGTCGAAATCCGAGACTATTTGAAAAATGACTATTTTAACTCGTTAAATTAATATTAAAACAATTTCGATGCGTTTCGAGCTGCCACGGTCAAACGACAACTCCGATTGCTATGAAAATTGAAATCCGATAATAACAAATTATTACGAATCCAATGGAACTAGTTTCATCCAATTATGAGACTACTCAAAATTTGGCTAATTTCCAATCGATAATTAAATATTAAAATATTCAATTTTCACAAATTTACTTTTAATTCGATTTTAAAAGTTCTACAACATCATTCTAACTTTCATATGATAAAATAAAATTTTACAAATCATTTTTAATTATACTGAACCCATTTTTCAATTTATCTAATAAATTCCAATTTTTAAAATTTTATTAACTCTATTAAAATCCCAATATAACTTACATTCACTTTGGAAACCAATTTGAATCATATTAAATCAAATTTAAATTATTCACTCTATTTTCATATATTAAATTTCAATATCAAATTAATCATATCAACTTCGGAATTTAATTATTCAAACATTTGTAATATTAAATTTTAAACGATTGGATTATTCTTAAATCACTATCTTTTGAAATATTCAAAACGAATTTAAAAATTTAACTTTTGAACGAATTAAAATTTATAGAACAACCTTTTCCATTTTACGGTTATTCAGTTTCCATTATTAAATTATTCAATAAATTCCAAATATTTAATTTAAACAATTTACCTGTTCAATATTCAATATTTGATTTTAAATAGATTTTACTCATCAATCAATTACTCTATTATACCTAATGAATTCAACATTTATTATCCTATTCAACTTTTGATTGCAAAGGCATTCACTAAGTAACTTTTATTTTTCATTACTTGGATAATTATTGTTGCAATTCATTCCAGTTATTATTATTCCAAACGAATTACAAATTTTTTTCTAACATTAAATCACAAAATCTTTTAAATTAGCTATTTTAATTATCGAAAATTTACGGGTCGTTACACTCTCCCCCACTCAAAACTTTTCGTCCCCGAAAAGGAAAAAAGAAGGGAAAAGGAACTAAGTATAGAATTCAACATTAGATATATTTTATTCAAAGTTATCAACTTATAAAATATCGAAATTCCATTTATAAAGTCACAACTACGCTTTCACTAAGTACTCCGAACGACTTTCTAGCTTTAAAAGTTAGTTATCAAAACAATTTATAAAAAAAAAATTAAAACCTGAAAAATTTTCTAACACCCGGATTTTACGGAAAATTTCGGCAGAGTCTCCTTTGCGTGGCTCGATCGGTACAACTACAAAACGCCTCTACGGGCACCCAAACCAACAAAAGAAAATCAAAATCCAAGTGGCTCATCAAAAATCACCAAATCCAATGACAAAATAAACATGTACCTTATATTTTTATTAGCGAGCATATACGAATAATATAGCGCGGAAGTGAGCTCCAAATGCAAAGCAAGCGCAATCCGCACCTACTAAACACTCAACAAACAATGAGAATCATGCATATATGAAAATAGTATCAATATACATCATATAGCAACATAACAACTACATGTGCCAACATAGCAAATGCAACAAACAACATATGCAACCATCGATCAACTATCATCCAACTATCATCCAACAATTCCATAACCAATCAATATAAATTCACTTCTCATTAATATTTATTGACTTGGGTTTCAATTTTAATAACAGTTGATTCATTAACGTTGGATTTTACTAACATTCATTCTAAATTCAATTAGTTAACATTCACTAATTTATATTTACATTAGTTCACTTCCAGTTTGAATCAAACTAAATTCTATTTAAATACATTTAACTTCCAATTTGATTTCAGTGATTTATAGCTTTCAATTTCATTAACACTTAATGAATTATATACAATCAACTAACAATCATATAACAACCAAATCACACCCAACACGACCAAATTATTAAGTTTACATTCAATTTGGTTTATCTCTTTTATATATATATCCTGTTATATATTTTTAAAAGAATCATTTTATATTTGGCGTCTTAAATTCCAATATTAACTTTAATTAAGTTCGTAAGCCGTACATATATCATCCGTGAGCAATATCAATCTAATCGCTTACTCGATCACACCATTTCACTTCCAACTAGTATCGTTCACCCGACTCTCTAGTGTGGACTCAGATTTGGTTCCTTGATTGGAAACTGTTACTCTCCTTGCATAGCCATATACTATGATAGAGAATTCTAGAATCAAACCAAAAATCCATATCCAGGGTTCGCCGTCGAAAATCGAGTGAAAAATCCTAACTTGGATCGATATAAATCATCCCGAAATTTTGTGCTCGAATTTGGATCAAATCGTTATGCGAATAAAATAATATACGTACAATCTCACGTATTACTTTCCAATGGATTCTATCCAATTTATCCATACTAAATTATTTTATTGACTCCTATTTTATTTACAATTAATTATTCACAATCCATTATTTAGTTAATATATCCATTTCTTTACATAGCATATTCTTCAACATTATCTTTTCTCAAACATTATATCATAGAATTTACTTACTCAAGTTCATTTTAAACATTCTATATAATTTAATTAAACTCAATTTCTTTTCCCAATTGATTCTTAGCTATACCAAAGTCTTTTGTTTACATTTACTTCATATTCTGTTTCAGTTAATAACCAATTTATTTGCGGAACATTTTATTAATGCAGAACATTTTATTAGTCATCACTTTAATTTATAGTCATTCCATAAAAGTCTAACTTCTTATATATGACTTTTCTTAGTTTACAGTTATTTTAAAGGTTACAAATTCAGAAAAAATTTACAACCCCATTGCAATTTATATTTATTTTCTATAACCAGTGTACAAAGACATATTACGATTTATTTATCTTCTTTCTTAAGTTCACTTACTTGTTCCATTTACCCATTCATCATTTCATGTTATTATTTAAGTATATAACCTTTTAATCACAACCAAATTTTCATTTATATATATTTTAATTCCTTTTTGAGTTTTCCTTACTTGTAAACTTCAATTATTTTCAGGTTCTGTTTATTTGTACAATATCTCATTACATATCCAAAACATTATTTCAACTTCTTAATATTTGGTAAGTCAGATTATATGTTATTAGAATACAACTTCGGTATTATACAAATTTATAGAATTTCATTTTTCTTGATTAGAATGTACACAAATTTGATTTATTTAAATCCTATTTACCTTTCAACTTTAAAGTTTTCCCATACAATAAGCTTAGATATCTTAATCCTCTTATTTTATAAATTCTGGTTATCCACGTTTCATTCAAATAATTTGAAAATTATTAATTAACAGAACTTAGAATTTTAAATGCCCGGGTTTTTTTTTTCAAATCGTTTGAAATAAACATATATACTTATATCTTTAATACATCAAATCATACCTTTGGAGTTTAAACCAAAACCCATTTACCCAAATAATTTCGATAAAAGCAAAGCTTCTTAGAAGTCTCCCCCACTTCGAGACCCGAAAATGAACGTCGATGACGCTGCACAGTCATCACCGAAATTATTTTCCAGCGACATAAGAGAGGAGTACTGAATTCATTCTTTCCTTTAAAAATCCTTTAAAAATATTTCCATAAACAATTTTCAACAAATATTACTATATATTTCTTCAAAACTTTGAGAACCATTTTTCAAAACCTCCGGGTCTTTAAACTCAATATTTTTCAATTTAAATCTATTTTAAATTCATAAGTCTCCTTTATAAAATATCTTATAGGATTTTTTTCTTAAACATTCCACTAGTTGTTTTATTACTGTTCATTTTGTAATTCATCTTTTTTATTAAATTACAATATCCAATTTATGGTAATAACTAATATTTTAATTCCTAACAACCAGGTAAGCTAGATAAGTCACAATAATTTCTAAAAAATTTCTTTATATACAAAATATAATTAGAGTAAAATTATTTCATTTACCCAATGTCAAAACAATACTATGTCGAATTGTTCTGTTTAAGTGTTTAGAGATCCCTATCAATGACGTTAATTACTCGTATTGACCAGAATCCATAAGCCACTCAACAAATCAACCGACACAATATAAAACATTTTATATCACTAACAAATACGCTCCCTCATATACACTCAACTCATTCATATAGTTTACCTCTATTTCAATGAGTTATACCCCACTAGAGCCAAGGTTTATCGCTAAACCAAAGCTCTGATACCAACTGTAACGACTCGCCTTTTTGGACAGTTTGAACCGACGATCAAATACACATGTCGATTCCAAACCATTCAAAAGGGCAGATAGTTATTGGGGTAAATAAGAAAAGAAAAGAAAAGAAATAAAGGAAATGAAACAACACAGTATCTCGCAGCGGAATAATAAAATATAATAGTCAAATAAACAGTTCATGAAGCTGTCTACTATACTTTGACAATTATTTATACAACATTTATCAGAGTTTATATATATACAACAGAACAATTAAATAATGCAGCAGATAACATGATGCAAGGGTAATAATAGTAATAGTATACCAAATCTTCGTCTTCGTCCTCCAGAATAGATCTTCAAAAATCTGAAAACTCAGGACTGACCCGAGCGTAATGAAAAGACAAAACACTCGAGTCAGGACTAAAATATCCTTATGAAAGTGAAATCAATCGTAAATAAATATGAGTGTAATGGCGTCAGAGATGTTTACGGGGTTTGACATCTCCTATCCAGTGTCAACGTGCGTGCAATAACTCAAGAGATGTTACGGGATTTTCCATCTCTCAAGGATCCGTGAAACTATCTACTATGTAGTAATATACGCTAAGTAGATAATGCCTATCAGTAATATAAAGTATCAAAATAGCGTTAAGGCGTTACCATAATCCCCCTTAACACATTTTATATTCCCAAAAGCATATACAAGACCGTAGTTTCCCCAAAACCGTAAGTCACCAGAGGACAATCCATATACTCAAGGTACAAATCAAAACGTAGTGGTCGCGAATAGGATAATCAGTATGACAAGGTACATGAGGCGATACCAACTAGGATACTAGTAGTTGCGCGATCCGGACTGATGTTGGGCATAGCCAGCAGCCACCCCAACACCGTGAAACAACACTCCCAAATCAAGGGGTGCACCCAAATCGAATCACAAATGTAATAGATATGGTATCGAAGAAGTGTGTCCGCTAGAGGTGGCGAACCTCAATGGCCCGGCGCGGCTCCTGTTTTAGTCATGTCAAGGGTCATCCAATAATCGTTCTCTTTCTTCAGTCAACGCGTTCACCAAACCATCCACTTCATTCTGGATCAACACTCCGCGTATAATAGTTATTAAAGTGTTTTTCGGTATTGACAGAGAGTATGTCCATATCCGATCCTGGTCTCTTTAATAACTACGAATTATTACACCTTTGGCTCTTTTACATTTCAAATCAATTCATGATTGATATCAAAATATCAAATTCGCTTCAAAAGTCAAATTCATTTCAAATAACATTGTATCTTTTCAAATGTAAGATTTCGTTTCAAAAATCATTTTTCGCATCAATAGCTCATTTCGATTTCAAAATCATTTCGAATTTCAATTTAGGCTGCAACTTCATTTAACTCAATTCGTATTTAAAATCAAGACTTAAATATACACATTTCACCTTATTGACCAGCGTAGAATTTTAGAAAATAGTTTTAAGTAGTTTAAAAGTAGTTTTAAATAATTAAAATAGTTAAAATACCTTAAAACCTTAAAATGGATTTGAAATAGATAAATTTAGTTTAAAATAATTTAAATTGGGTTAAGTAGATTTAAAAAAGATTAAAATAGTTTAAGTATTCAAAATAATTTATATAGCTGAGTAATTTGGAAAACAAAATAAAACAGCTTCAAAACCAATCCATTTCAATTATAACTCCCCAATCCAAATCAATTCCAATTTCCATTCTACCGATTCAATTTCGATTTCAATTCAATCAACGTCAAATTTTTTTACTTCGAATTAATTCAATTTTCATTCACCTTTAATTTATTCAATTTCAATTTATATCGATTTGGAGCTTGATTTCTCAAAATATCAATTTATAACACTTAACAAAATTTCCAACAATATTCAAGTTTAAATCCAAATTCCAAGTGTGATTCAATTCCAAACTCGATTTCAAAATATCATTTTTATATCACTTTTACCTAGTAATATTCAAAGCTCGATTTAAGGTTCAATCCTTTAAAACGAATAAATTTTCGAACTTCAATCATAACCCAATTTTAAATTTCAAAGTCTCTACTTAAATCATTTAACAATTTCTTTTAACCAAAATCAATTTCAACATTCCAAACTCAAATTTTCGATAAATTCGATTTCTATAAATTTGATTTCTATTTATAACTTTTACACCAAACATTTAAATAAATTTCAAATCGACGATTTTAAAAATTATTAATTTAGCCAATTCGGTGTCCGTAAAATTTTCTATCCTATGGCCAAGTAATTATTTATTTCAATTAAATGTCAGGGATGAGTATATATTACTTAAATTAAATCACATTATCATATGTATGCATAACAGTATATATAAGCAAATAAACATCCAAACATTTAAATATCAACCAATAACATCCATCAAAATACATCATCCAATAGACAATACAATTCATGGCAATTTCATAGTTATCAATGTCAGGTAATTTAATTGCAATTCAATTTCAATTCCAATTTAACTGTCAATTTAATTTTTTTAACGGTTAATTCAAATGACAATATATATGACAATTAAATTCTATCCAACAACGACAATAAAATCATAACACTTCTTAATGTCAAATTTAACTAGCATAAATATATTTAGTACGTTGTGAGCGTTATAAAACACTCACATTGATTTTTCGATTTTAAATCAAATCGAACGACGTTCGATTTAACCCAAAATTTTCTCTAGCTCCAAATGATTCCAATCCAGTTGCATCGCTTAGAGCTCGTCCATATGATTCCAACGCAAAAAGTTTCGTCTGAATCCGACCTCGTATCAACAAGTTATTGCATTATAAAGATTGTACGATTTAAATATAACTAATATACAATTTCCTTTATTATTTTTACCCTAAACAATCAGGGCCGCACGTCCCTTATGACCCAGATCCAAGCCGTGCACCTTCTTCTTCCTCCAAGTCGCGTTCGTTCCCAGACAATTCGAACCCAATACTAGCCGCCACTAACCCAAATTTTCGCACGCAAATCATTGACCTCCACCACGATCAAGCCCTACCAACGGAAGCGCCTCGCTCCACTCCACCACCGCCCCGAGTGCCATTGAGCTCGGTCAGCTCCTTTGCTTGAAAATTGAGCTCGAACCCGCTGCCTTCACACACGAACTGCCGCTTCATCTTTGCACAAAACCCATCACTACCGTTCACTTTGAAGAACTCGAGCTACTCTCCGACTTTCCAGTTGGGAGTTTTGCGAATCGATGCATGGATTTGGAGGATTTGGAGGAGATAGAATATGATTTTATGGCCGATGATAATAGAGGTGGCGGCCGGCCATTTCTAGGGTTAGGTTTTCTTATTTTTTTTTTTTAGAATAAAGGTCTATTTATAGGAACGTCGAATACTATCGATCCGGCTTTTCCAAACTCCGAATTTCGCGCGGTAACTGACGTTCCTAGGGTTTATCCCGCGTTTCGGACACAATGGAATAGGTTTCGGAAGCTAATTCGATCATGTGCGCGATTTACGGAAATAAACGATCAAATTTAAATTAGACCGATTAAATGAATTTCTATACGTTTTGGCTCGCCCCGGACAAACGGTAAATCCGATTAACATGAAATTTGAAATCTTATAATAATATCACATTACGGATCCGATGAAACTAGTTTCGTCGAAATCCGAGACTATTTGAAAAATGACTATTTTAACTCGTTAAATTAATATTAAAACAATTTCGATGCGTTTCGAGCTGCCACGGTCAAACGACAACTCCGATTGCTACGAAAATTGAAATCCGATAATAACAAATTATTACGAATCCAATGGAACTAGTTTCGTCCAATTATGAGACTGCTCAAAATTTGGCTAATTTCCAATCGATAATTAAATATTAAAATATTCAATTTTCACAAATTTACTTTTAATTCGATTTTAAAAGTTCTACAACATCATTCTAACTTTCATATGATAAAATAAAATTTTACAAATCATTTTTAATCATACTGAACCCATTTTTCAATTTATCTAATAAATTCCTATTTTTAAAATTTTATTAACTCTATTAAAATCCCAATATAACTTACATTCACTTTGGAAACCAATTTGAATCATATTAAATCAAATTTAAATTATTCACTCTATTTTCATATATTAAATTTCAATATCAAATTAATCATATCAACTTCGGAATTTAATTATTCAAACATTTGTAATATTAAATTTTAAACAATTGGATTATTCTTAAATCACTATCTTTTGAAATATTCAAAACGAATTTAAAAATTTAACTTTTGAACGAATTAAAATTTATAGAACAACCTTTTCCATTATACGGTTATTCAGTTTCCATTATTAAATTATTCAATAAATTCCAAATATTTAATTTAAACAATTTACCTGTTCAATATTCAATATTTGATTTTAAATAGATTTTACTCATCAATCAATTACTCTATTATACCTAATGAATTCAACATTTATTATCCTATTCAACTTTTGATTGCAAAGGCATTCACTAAGTAACTTTTATTTTTCATTACTTGGATAATTATTGTTGCAATTCATTCCAGTTATTATTATTCCAAACGAATTACAAATTTTTTTCTAACATTAAATCACAAAATCTTTTAAATTAGCTATTTTAATTATCTAAAATTTACGGGTCGTTACAAAGGTGATCGGAAAGAAGAATATTAGATGCTTCAACTGCGATCAAATGGGGCATTATAAGAACCAGTATAAGGAGCCAGCCAAGGATGGGAAAGGCAAAGTGTTTACATTGGAGCCAGCTACGTCGAAGCCAACAGCAGAGGAAAAGGGAAAAGTTGTGTTGGGAGGTACGCTTATGATAGATGGTATGTCAGTTAGCGCTCTATTTGATACCGGTGCATCGCATTCTTTTATATCTCATTGTTTGGTAGATAAGTTTAACCTAGAACCCTCATACCTAGTTACTTCCTTAAGGGTTGCAAATTCGATAGGAGGTTACACGACTCTTGGGATGAGATGTGACCACTTAGAGTTTTAATTGTTAGGTCATACTGTTGTTTGCAATTTGCATGTATTTGATTTTGTAGGGTTCATAATTATTTTGGGAATGGACTGGTTATGCTAGGATATTTTGTCATGATAGGAAAATATCACTTAGACTCCCTGACTGTAGTGATCAAATTATGTACTCCGTAGAAAACCTTAGTCGTGAGGTTAATGCTTTGTTGGGTGCTGTGGAGGTAGAAGGTGAGTTGAGTCGAGTTTTCGTGGTTAGAGAATTTGCATATGCCTTCAAACCTATAGTGGGATTGCTGCCGAAATGAGACATTGAGTTTTGGATAGATTTGATACTAGGAACAAAATTAGTGAGTAGGCCGCCAAGTAGAATGACACATACCGAGATGAGGGAGCTAAAGGTGCAATTGGGGGATTTAGACGGCAAGAATTTTATCAGACCAAGCAGTTTACCTTAGGGAGTAGCCACAGTATTTGCTAAGAAGCCAGATGGATAGTTGAGGTTGTGTATCGATTATCGTAAGTTGAATGAGAAGATGATAAAGAATCGATATCCATTGCCTAGAATTGACGATTTGTTCGACCAGTTGAGTGGAGGCCAGCTATTTTCCTAGTTGGATTTAGCGACAGGTTTCCATCAGCTTAGAGTAGCGAAGGATAGTATCCCTTTAACGGCATTTAGAACTAGATATGGATCGTACGAATGGTTAGTAATGTCATTCGGACTAACTAATGAGCAACCATTCTTTGTATATTTGATGATCTGAATTTTCTGAGAGCGCTTAGATAGGTTCGTGTTAGTTTTTGTAGATGATATTTTGATATACTCTAACAATGAAAGAGAGCATGAAGTTCATCTTAGAGTGGTGCTTGAGATGTTTAGGTAGCATCAGTAAAGGCAAAATTTTCGAAATGTCATTTTTGGAAGAAGGAAGTGAGTTTCTTAGTCATGTAGTCTCAGAGAAAGGGTTGTCTGAAGATCCGACTAGGATCGAAGCAGTGAATAATTGGAAGAGACCCAAGATAGTAACTGAGATAAAGAGTTTTCTTGGATTAGTTGGTTACTATCAAAGATTCATTAAGGATTTTTCACGGATAGCAGCACCGATGACCAAGCTAACGTGAAAGGATGTGAAGCTTGTTTAGACCGATAAGTGTGAGGAGGCATTCCAGAAGCTGAAATACTTATTGACTAATGGATATGTGTTAGTTGTTCCAGATTTAGTAGTGTATATTTAAGAGCAGTGTTAATGCAAAGAGGTAAAGTGATTGCCTATGCTTCTCGACAACTTAAAGCGCATGAGGTTAGGTACCCGACTCATGATTTGGAATTGGCTGCAGTAATTTTGGCGTTGAAGGTGTGGAGACGTTACTTTTTGGGAATGAGATTTGAACTGTATACAGATCATAAGTCACTGAAGTATTTATTCTCTCAGAAGAAGCTGAATATGAGACAGCAGAGGTGGTTAGAGTTTTTATCTGCTTATGACTTTAGTATTGAGTACACACCAGGAAAAGGCAACAGAGTTGTAGATGCACTAAGTAGAAAACATTAGAATGTAGCATTGGCGATGATAGCTGAGTGGAAAGATTTGAAAGCGATGATGACATGTAGAGTACAATGGAGATCTGAAGCTAGATCTAGTAAGGAGATGGTTATGTTGTCATGTTAGAAGTTAAACTAGTGATGATCGAAAAGATTGCTTCTAAGCAGATGGAGGATCCAATGTTAATTGAACGGATCAGAACATTAAGGGGTCGAACAAAGAGCGACAACTTTAAAAATTTTAGCCTTGACCAGAATTGGTGGTTAAGGAAGAAAGGAAGGTTGTGTGTTCCAATGTAGGAAGCATTAGGAAGGAAGTTCTTAAAGAATGCCATCGTTCATAGTTCACTATTCATTCATGAGGAACTAAGATGTATCAGGACACGAAGAGGAGTTTCTTCTAGGAAGGTATGAAGAGTGATGTAAACTTATGGGTGAAGCAATGTCAGAACTGTCAACAGGTAAAAGCCGAACATTAGAAACCGAGTGGGTTACTTCAGCCTTTAGATGTTCTAATATGAAAATGGGATTCTATTTCTATGGATTTTATAGACAGGGACCAATATCTAATGGAGGAAATGAAAGCATATGGGTCATAGTGGACATGTTAACCAAGAGTGCCCATTTTATTCTTGTTAAGTCAACCCCGACGACACCTATTGGTTAAGTTATTTATGAAGAATATAGTTCGACTGCATGGAAGTACCAGTATTTAGTAAGTGATAGAGATTCCTTATTCACTAGTGAGTTTTGGAAGAGTCTACAGGAATTCTTAGTTACCAAGCTCAAGATAAGTACCGCTTACCATTCACGTTGGGCAAACGGAAAGGATAACAAAGTTTTATAAGATTTGTCACGAGCTTATGTGCTAGATTTCGAAGGATCATGGGAAGACCATCTACACTTAGTCGAGTTTTCATATAAAACAGTTATCAGGTTAGTATAGGAATGGCACCGTTCGAAGCTTTGTATGGAAGGCCATGCAAATCATCCGTTTGTTGGTTAGAAACCGGGGATAGGTTAGTTCTTGGTTCGGATTTAGTTAGAGAAGCTGCAGAGAATATTGAGTTAATTCGAGCTAGAATGAAGAAAGCACAGTCTAGGTAGAAGAGTTATGCTGATAGAAGATGGAAGGACTTAGAGGTTTCAGTTGGAGATCATGTTTTCATCAAGGTATCATCGATGAAAGGTGTACTCCGATTTCGAAAACAAGGGAAATTGGCATGGGGGTTCGTCGGACCATTTCCTATTATAGAGTGGATCTGGAAATTCGCATATGGAGTTGAGTTACCTAATAGTTTGGCAGGAGTCCACGATGTTTTTCATACTTATCGTCTAAGGAAGTGTGCTCGAGATCCGAAGACTAGTATTGCGTCGACTGTGTTAGAGGAGTTAGTAGTGGAACCGAATTTGACTATAGTTAGGAAGCTAGTTCGTATCGCACGAATTGAGAAGAGGTTACGGAACAAGACAGTTAGATTGGTTAAAGTCCATTGGAGTGATGACGAGAGAGACTGTACTTGGGAAACTGAGAGCAGTATTAGAGATGCTTATCCTGATTTGTTTTATAGTATGTTTTACCTTTATGATTGATTTGTTGTGTACCTTTTCATAATTTTAAGGATGAAATCCTTTCAAGAGGGGAGTCTATAACAACCCTAATTTTGATTAACATTGTTTAGGACATTTAATTAGTTAAATTAAATGAAATAAGGAAATAGTTAAGGGATCGAGATTTCTGTTGATAGAGGTAGCCGTGCCAATTTAAAACAATGAACTAAAGAGGGATTTAAAATGAGATAGATAAGGGAATAGGTAAGGGCAAAGCAGGAATAAGTATATTCTAATGCCCTAAATCCTTATGCATATTCATTCTACACGTTCATAAACAAAACCAAATACAACAGAGGCCGACCACCATTAAGGGAAAACAAAAACAAGATAAGAGGAAGAAGCTTAAGCAACTTAATCCAAGATCAAATTTCAACTCCTTAATCACAAAGCTAAAGGTGAATAATAGGTTACATCTCACATTTTGGATTTTTTGGTTTCTAGTTTAGATCCGAATATTTTTGCAAAGTATATTTCCATGTTTTTTATTTTTAAAATGGATATATATGTTTGTTCATGATTTATGCTATTTCATATGGATTTTATAATAAGTTTTAATGTGAAAACCCTACTAGATAACATCCAAATGCCTTGTAAGTTTAATATGAGGTTATAAATGATATTTTAGAGAAGGGTTTCAAATTTCATAATTTTCTGAATTAACGTGGATTTATTGTTAATTTTCTAGTGAAGAAAATGATTAATTGGATTTAAAATTAATTATTTTATATATGTTTTGGGTTAGAAATTTCAAAATCTTAGAAAACATATTTAAAATGATTTATGAGAATTTTTGTAGAATTTTCCTAAGTGTTTCATAAGTATATAACATTATTTAAAGTATGTGACTTAAATGTTTTATATATTTTTAAAAGGAGAAGGGCATTTTGTAAACATTTTAAATTATTCACTGTTGAAATTTCAGTATCACTTTTAGAAAAGAAATTAGAAACCAATCATATTTCGCCAAACAAAGCAGGTTAGTTAAAAAGGAATTACATTTTAAAGTCAAAAATAAGTTTTACCATGTTTTCTTCTTTCGCCACTTTCAGTACCAACCTTTCGACTAGGTACTTTCGCCTCCATGTCCATCGAAACCAAAGCGCATGGTATCAAAGACTTCGTATGTAGACAATTGGAAAGGGGAGAAAGGTATATAGTCGAAATAACGGGTTCCAAAGGCGTCGAAACCTTGCTTTGCTTTTAAAAGGAAATGCGCCTGCTTTGCTTTCAAAAAGAATGCTTTTGACCTAGATGGATTTCGACTTGGTTAAATGTTTTAAAGAATGGTTTCCAAAGAGATTGCACCTTTTGATTTATAAAGAAGCTTTCGAAGTGGTTGAAACGCTTTTCTGCCGCATCTTAACTTTCGAAGCAATGCTTTCAAAAGGGTTTCTTTGTTTTAAAACCAAAGTCGCTTCTTCAATGCTTTCGAAGCGATTGATTTCGACACTGTCCACTTCTTTTACTTAGGTAATTGCTTTCTAAAGAGTGCTTTCGACCTAGTTGTTTTAAGAACCTTTGTTCTATTAAAATTTAAACCCAAAGGTTTTGATAGGACTGGTTTTAAATGGTTTCGAAAGGTTGTTCCACATGTTTTACTTGAACCCAAATGGTTTCAAAAGGTTTGATTTATGCAAAGAACATAATGCTTTCGAAAGGTTTAAGTTAAAGGTTTCGAAGGGATGGTTCCCCATTGTTTCGAAAGGTTTTAAATGGAAGGTTTCCAATGGTTTCAAAAGGAGTGTTTAAAGAGTTTTGAAAAGAGGATGTCTAAGTTTATAAAGCTTTCTATAGAGATGATTTCAATATTTTTGAAAGGTTTAATATAAATGGTTTCGAAAGGTATGTTTTGGCCTTCGGCCTAGGTTATAGCATAAAGTAGTTTACTTGTACCGAAAGGGGTACTTTCAATAGTTTCGAAAGAATTAATGTAAATGGTTTCGAAAGTTATGTTTTGGTCTTCGACCTAGGTTATAATATAAAGTAGTTTACTTGTATCGAAAGGGGTACTTTCAATGCTTTCTAAAGAGGCACTTTCAAAGGTTTTTAATGTTTTCATCAACAATGTTTTATGTAAAGTATATACAACATAGAAAAGATATTTGAGTAAAGCATAGAATATTTTCCTTGTGTGAGTATGATTTAGAAAGGGTTAAACCATTTTGAAAGAAAGGTTTTCAAGGAAAATTTTAAGGGTAGATGACCCTAAGTAAAATAACTCAGATATTAGAATACCAGATGAGACTGGCATGGGGTCGTGCCTTACACTTTAGCAAGTATCCCCTAGTTAATATAAGTCCAAAATTCCAATGTGGGCTTTGTCATAGGTAAGACTAAAATGATATTACACACAGAAAGGAATATACATAGTAGAGATAGGTTATTGTTGAGCCTGTAAAACCATTAGGATCAGTTGACTCTGGAGAGTAAGTTAGGGACAGACCAGTTGGAAGAGTATCTAATAGAAGTTAGATTATTTATTTATTTTGTATGGTAGGCTCGAGTCAGCCAAAGGTTAGTAGTTAGCCAAACAAAACTATAATGTTCGGACAGATAGTCCATTTATAACCTGATTTGTATGCATACATGATATTATTATTATTGTTTTAACCGATTTGGTTGCAGGATTTTGATTTGAAAAAAATAAGTTTTAAAAGGATATTTGTGAGGGGAAACCCGTTCCGCTAAGCGACATGGTCTCACTTAATATCCGATAACCGAGATGTATAGTATTATTCACACCAGGCTTTATGTTTGACTTGAAGTTTATGTTTTCCCCCTTAAACTCTCGGGTGCTCAAAATTGATTTGAGTAGGTTGAGAGTTGTGGTTTATAGGTTTAAATAGGTGGACGAATAAAGCTTCTAAAGATGAGCGGGAGGCTGAAACTAGCTATATTTTGGATTTGTTTATTTTATTTCCACTGTGTTGTATTTAGTCTGATATGACTATTTAGTACTCAGATCATCCAATGGGGCATCTTAATATGTCGCTCTTGGCATATTTATGTAATAATTATATTTGATCTGAACCTGGGAAACGATTAGGATTATGTAATTAGATATGAAATGTGTTTTGTGAAATGTAATCAGAAAAGTTATTTTTGAATCTGTGATTTTTTTTCATATTCATATGCTTCTTATTTTAGGGATACCACTAATATTACGTATTTTGTCCTTGGATGTTAATACTATAGATGACTGCAGCATCCGAAGCGCTTAGCTTTAGGCCTCAAGATAGGGGATGTTACATTTACACGATTCAATTACCGCGGTTGAACTTAGTCGGTTGAAAAAAATTGAAATGGAGAGCGAGTCACATGTTTACATATTATTAAGCATGGGATTTCTCCATAATAAAGCAATTAGACTAGTTAGAGTCCAGTGAGGAGATGATCTAGCAGAGAGAACTTGGGAACACGAGGAGAAAAGTTCGAGCTACCCATTCAAATTTCTTTCTTGTATGTTTCTATTTAAGTTAGTTGATTACTTGAATACATATTATTTAGTATGTTATATTACATAGGCAAGCGTGTATGGATGCGAGGCATGGATTTGAACATGACACTATGGCATGTTTTGTATGATGGTTGCTGATGGATGTATTTTATTTATTTATATTGTACACAAAGGTTGATATATTCATACTGGACTATGACTTACATCACCTTACCTATTTTATTGTATCGGTTTGGATGCATAATAGTTTTTGCATTTTGCATATGTACCAGATGGTTGCTCATCCACATAGAATTATAAGTATATATGACATTGCATACATTTCGGACACATGAAATAAACACTTGCTTTTCAGGAGGTCGACTAGTTCAGGAGCCGTTCAATTTTATCCTATATATATGTTCATATGCATTCCATACCTATATGTACATGCTACATTAGAAATTTAAAACTAAGGGCATTGTTTGAAAATATTGACGGTCAACTAAATGGTTGTAAAGATTGGTTTCTACGAACGAATTATATTTTTCCGTCCTCGTAGATTTCGAGAACAAAATCCTTTTAAAGAGGAAGAATGTAACACCCTGAAAATTTTAATAATAAATTAAAATAGTAATAAGGGTAAAAGTGTAATTTTATATAAAAACAAAATGGTAAATTTTCACAAATGTTGGAATTAAGCATCGGGACATATTCCGTTGCATCTAGAATTCCATTTATAGTCAGAAAACATAAATAACCTGTTGAATTTGATAAAACGGTTCTTAGAAAAAATTAGCATAGTGGTACTTCCGTAAATATTAATTTTGGTATTTAACCTAATAACGTTAGTTTTCAACTACAAATGAAGCCCTAACCTCACACCTCTTCATTTTAAAACCAAATCACCATCTCTATAATTTTATACGTTCTTTTCTTCTTCTTTCTGCTCAAAATTCCTTAATCCAAATAGCACTTCCTATTCTCTTCTCTATATTTTTAAATCAAAAATAAAATAAAACGAAGCAATTTAAAAGTGAGAGAAAAGAAGCTAAAGAATCCAATTGGAAAATACAGGAAAGCAAACCAAAACAACAATGAGCTAGGAACGAGAAGAGGAGCACAAATTCGAATCGAAATAGGAAACCGATTTCTTCGAACAACACTTCAAGGTGAGTAGATTTATCTACGAAATGTGTATATTGTAGATAAGTATTTAATCTACAATTATATACCTTTTTAGAACTAAGCATACGATTTTTAATCTTGAATCAATGCTTTTATTCAAACATATTTATGAATTGAAAGAAGTGGAAAACTGTAGTTAATGAATTGATAAAATAATCATTGTAATTTGAAAGAATGGTAAATTTGTTAATATACCCTTAATTCTACAGATCTAATTTTATGTAGTTAGTTTGGACTAATTTTGATAAATAAAAAGTAAATGTATATATCTTATTGAATTTAAGTATAATAGATTCTATTAGCCTTAAATATACGTAGAAAATTTAATTGAAATACATATAAAAATTAGATAAAAAAATATAGATAATTGATTGAAATGTTGTACTAAATTATTGAGAAAAAATTATCTAAAATTGTGTATAAACAAAGTGGAAATCGTAGCCAAGTGCTTGTTAAATAGAAAATCTAACACATATGTTTGAATCCTTGAAGAAGGCGAACAAAAGAATCAAAATGATTAATCTAACATACCTTAAATTAAATATTCAAACATCTAATAAGTAATTAGATGTCTGAATTTATTTTCAAATGTTTTAATTTTAAAATGACGAAAGATAAAAGAAACTGTTCAAATCTGATCTGATTTAATCGTCTAAACCTCTTTTCAAATGCCTGAACCCCTATTTAGACGTCTGGAATCAAATTTAGGCATTTGAGTAAGAAATTAGATGTCTGAATGCCTATAACAAATTTTTTATATAGAGGAATATATATTCTAAATTAAAATTCAGAAGTTTTAAATACTACAGTAAGCATAAGTTGAACCTGGACCCGGTACAAACGAAGTAGGATGGATCAAGGAAACTTGGTCTCGCTTCCTTATCTTTTAGGAGTTCGCATAGCTGCATGGAGTCATGCAACAAGATGGAAAAGTATCGCATCTGGTGACATCCTAGATTCTCACTTCATGAAGTTGTAAAACATAACATTCAACGCGACATGCGACTACATTGCAATTAGAAGCTCTTATCATTCGTAGCCCAAGTTCCAGTCACTTATTAGTGAAAGGAGAAAAGAGTAGGCAGAGAAATCCATCATAGTAGGATCTATTAATTCTACATAGGAGTTGAATTGGTTAATTCTCTCCTTGTTGATACTTCTATAGCATAGGACCCGAAAATTAATGAGGAGGCTACTCAGTGCTTAAGTGACAAGTTACTATTGGGACTATTGAGCCAAAAGATTATATCGAGATTGTTAACCCAAATGTGTAGGCTTAATATTATGAGGTATACTCAATGAGGTGCCACTAAAATGTCTTAATGGAGGACGTTAACCCAACATATGGTAAAGCAATTACCATTGAGAGTGCTAACTCAATGTATAGATAGAAGGTCCATTGTTGAGACCATATGCTAGAGATGGTTCTAGGATTATTTAGTTTTCGTATGTGCCACCTATGAGTAGAAACTTCCATAATAATAATTGGATTTAGGCACATTAAGGATAATCAATCTACAATGTGAAAGCAGCTAATTCCTCACATATATAGAACACACACACCAAAGTACACATTTAGGTGTAGGTTATAACTGAACTTTAATTACTTGTTGACACCATATCACTAGTGATATAATTCACTCACCAGACCTTGTCTACTACACTCTGTTCCCCCTCTTTATCTCTATTATAGGATGACAGGCCATGGGTGGTTTGGTCGGGATATGGTGCATGGAGGAGGAGACTTGGTGCCCCAAAGCTATATTTATTAATCACTCTCTATGTAAGTTATATTATATTATTTCCATCATTTTATGTTCTCTTACTTGGGGACATTATTGTATGGACCACGTTATGTTGAAACTATTATCATATTGGTTTATTTTTAGTACTTGTATAATATTTCCTTCCATTATGAGATCTGAAAGTGTAAAATATTTAAAATTTATAATTGTCTTTGTATGATGTAGCTCCAAAAAAACCATAACGATTCATACTTATTGGCACAACTCAAGTTTAGAAACCACTTTAGGGCTTGGATCGGCATGTCAGGAGGTACGGGTTCTTACATGGAAGGATGGGTGAATTAGACTGAAACTAGCCCTGATTCAATAAATCTGATTTTATATTAAAAGTTTGAATTAGTTTAGATGAATAAAAGGTAAATGAATACACCCTTTGGAATTCACCGAGATTTGATTTTGTTAAAATTTGAAATATACGTAGACAAAAGAATGAAAATGTAACAACCCACCTCGAAATTGACCTAATTTTCGACTCAATAAAAGCCCATCAAACTTTAGGCCAACTCCGAAGCCGATTGTTTGTTGGTAAAATTGATACAATGAACAATATATAAACATTTCTATCTATGATATCAGAATTTCACAGCGGAGAGCATAAAATATAATATCAGAAATAAATACCCGTTTCATAAAAATTCAAATCTCAAAAATACAACATGTCATCCCAAATATCCAAAATAAAATGTCCCAAGAATGGCAACATGTCTGAAACTGGGTACATCAAAATATATCAAAAATACAAATAAATAGACAAACTTCCACAAGTCTTCGCCTCCACCTTTATCTACTCAATCATCGTTGTTTTCCCTAACCTGTGTACGTAATGGGGAGGGGTATGAACAACGAATCTCAAGTCTTACCATAATAGTATTTGATAGTATCATTTAGATAAGTAATATGTCTTATGCATTCTAAATTGTATCCTACCAAGAATACCTCCGACGGTAAGCCTGAAGAATCTTTTAGTCCAACTCCATAACGTACCTTCAACTATAGGCCAAAGGCTCATTCCAAACCATGCGACTACTGTCAATCATGTCCTAACACCATGAGAGAAAGTACATGAACCACTTAATACCTCTTTAATGGAATTAGGAAGACTCTGACCATTTAATACATATAATGTAGGAAGATCCCTATCATTTAATATCTAACCTAAGGCAGACCCATCTTTGATACTTCCTAACTGACATCGCATGAAATCTCATTAGGCCACTTAACACTTCTTTATGAGAAAAGTTGGACCTAACAATAGCTTATTAATACCTCAACCCCGAAGTACACCCTTCTGGGATTCCCTACTACCGCACCCAAACGATAATCTTGACCATTTAATACTTCTTAAGTGGAAAGGAGGTAGAGCGTACAACAACCACATCATATCCCCAACCCATAAGTAGGTCCTACATATTATGATCCATAACCCAAACTGTGATGTCTCATATTAGTCCGACTATTCCTAGGTGTTGTAGTCAGATTAACTGGGCAGACTTATCCTATGAAATTGGGATTAACCTCGTTTCCAACATAGATACTTATTATAGATGATGTCTCACTCAGTCTTAAAGTCACACTGTTGGTAGCCAGATTGGTAGGGAAGATTTTTATGTGCTTTTGACCGATTGGCTGTGAAGAATTCTATGTGCATTTAACCAATCTCGCATCCCTATAACTTAGTCATAATTCCATTGTCCTAGCTTACCACTATATATACCTCATTGCATTTTGCATTAAGGCTATATTGATAAATCTCCTTATTCTGCCATAAGTTATGGATTAATTTCCATAATTATCCTTGCTTCCTTCCTATGGAGTTTAATGATAATTACTAAATTATTTGTTCTATACGATTTGATTAATACTTTATTAATTATACGTCAATAATATATTTATATGCTAATATATTTATACATACGTAATTCAGGCTAACTAAATATTCCTAAATGTGCGAAGATTTATGCATCCTGTACTAATCATTTTAAATGTCAAACTACCAATTCTTACAAGTCTAACTCCATACAATAACTTACAAATTAGCTAATATCCTTATCAAAACAATTGACTTGGATTAATAAAATAGAATCAAATACCAAACTTACTGTATATGAATATAGTAGAATTAGCACCTCTATTTCAAGGAACAAAACTTACGATCTAAACCTTTTATATTATATTCAACTTTTGTACATAGAAACTTGAAGTGAAAAGGGATTCGTATTTAAATTAAGGAAATAAGCGGTGCAAATTACGAATAGGAGAATTCACATTTTACACACCATTTTCTAACTTATTTTCTTTTTTAGAATCCTAAAGTACAACAATAGAGGAAGGTTGGAAGTGGAATAGAATACAAAATACTCAAATTGTAGTGACGAAACAAATTCTACTATTGTAATATAAAACAATTGAGATCCCAATAAACATAAGAATTGAAATTTCGTTTTTAGGGAATTCTAGGATATAGTTTAGGGGTTTTCAAGTACAAAATTCATAAGGCATGAAACAAATCCAAACTTCTACTATACAAATATTAAATTATGAAAAACTAATATTTCCACTCATAAATAATATCCAAATTCCCTTTGGATTCGATTCTCACCATTTTCTAACTGCACCTTTGAATTTCCTTTCTTTAAAATGTACAATAATTTAATTGTATACAAGTTAGATTCATAATTCAAATATTGGGAGGGAATATAAATAGAAAAATGTATATTTATATAAACCTGCTACATTTTTACCTTGGACTTGAACCCTTGATTCTTGTTGATGAAGAAGATTGACAAAGCTTGGCTAGTGTTCTAAATATTTTTGCAAATAAAAGTGAAGGCGCTAGCCTCTTATTTATAGTGCTTAGAAGGCATACGGACCGTAGTATTTAAATCAGTCTAAAATTACAAAATCTAAGTCATTCGTGCCTAACAAAACCTTAGCCGCCTTCACAACATTGGTCGACTGCCCACGCTCAAGCAGTCGCTCATATGCGGTCGATCGATCATGGTATGGGGTTGACGGACCCTTATTTGGAATGTGGATTTATTTCTGCCTTAATTTCTTTATTTATTTCCCTATTTATTTTTAACATTAACATTTATATGTGGTTTTGCTTTAAACCCAAATCATCCATCGCCGTTAAAAATATTTATTAGCATTGTTAATTTCAATTTTAACATGAATTAAATTTGGAATTTGAATTATTTTAAATTCAAAAACTTAAACGTTGATAACTTTTCCGTTTGAAGTCCGATCAGAAAACTTTATGTATGAAAGTTGATCAGAAAATCATCACGGACACAATGGTGTAACATTTATGGCCAAATTCCAAAATTTACAATACTTACAGTTTTAGACTTATTATTAATTAACTAATTCTTATTAATTTTTAGAACATGTTATAAAAAAATAGGTAGATAATTGATAGAAATATTATGAATAATCGTTGAGACAAACTACCTGAAAATAGTGTATAAGAGAAATAGAAATTGTACCAAAACACTTGTTGAAAATGAACCTTATAACTAGATCTAAGTTCGTAAAGAAGACAAACAAAATGAATAAGATAACAAGACCATAAAACATGAATTTCGACATCTGAATTCCATGTTAGACGTTTGAATTTTAGGAAATTCAAACCAAAAAAAATAGTTCAGATATAACCTAATTTAGACATATGAACCTCTATTCAGACTTATGGACTCGAAGTCGGACATCAGAATACCTATTGCTAAATTTTTATTTAGGAAATTATACGTCTGAACCAAAATTCAAGCGCCTGAGTAGTTAAAGAAACCCTAGGTTAAACCTAGATCTAGTGTAGGCCAAGTAGGATGGATCAGGAAAAGTTGTCCTATTACCTTTTCTTTCGGAGTTCACATAACTACAGAGAGCTGTAAAAAAATGGATCGGTTTCACACTTGGAGACATACCTAGGTTCATGCGTCACGAGGTTGGTCAAACAAGACACTAAATGTACCATGTAATTATATCACAACTGTAAGCTATTATTTTTTAGTAGATGGCTCCAATCACCTATTCGCGAAAGAAAATGGGAATGGGTAAAGACGTTCATCATAGTACGATATGTTAATCTATAGAGGATACGGATTAGTCAATTGACCCGTGTTGCTACAAGATAAATAATGTAGGGCATAAGATACGAGAACCAACGAGGAGGTTACTCAACGCTTTGGTGATAATTGGTACCGTTAACCCTAATGTTTACCTAGGGATCATTAACTCAATGCATAGGCTTAACATTTTGATGTATACTCGTTTAGGTGCAACTCAAGTAACTACCATTGAGAATGTTAACTCATTGCATAGTAAAGCATTATCATTGAGAATGTTAACTCAATATATAACTAGGCGGTCAATTACCAAGACTATATGCTAAAGATATTTCCAAAATTGATCGGTTTGGGGTATCGAACCTTTGGGTGGGACCTTCATTATTGGATTTAGGTGCATTAAGGATTGCTAATCTATAATGTGAAAATAATTAACTCCTTATACATGGTTCAAGCACACAAAAGAACGCCCTAGGATATGTAGGTTATAATTGAACTTTAAATACTTATCAACACTTAACCATTAGTCAAATAATTCACTTACCAGGCCTTGGCCGATCCACTTCATTTCTCCCTTTTTATATCAATTACAGGACAACATGGCAATAGGTGAAGTGATTAAGATAAGGTGCGTGCAGAAGGTGACTTGGCACTTCAGAGACATATCTATTTATAGTTTTTTTCCTATGTACCTTATATTTTATTTTTTTTCTAAACTTTGTTGTATTATCATTTGGAGACTATTTTATCAGTACTTACATGGACCACGCTTATTTTGAGACCCATTAATTTGGAATTATTATTGATACTTATGTTTTATTTTCTTCCGCTATTAGATCTGAAAGTGTAGAATGATTTATTATAGTATTTGTCTCCGTTTCATGCAAATGAAAAAACTTAAAAATTTGCACATCTTGGAATGACACTGGTTCAACTGCCATTTTTGGGCCTGGATCGGTGTGTCTGGAGGAGCGGGCTATTACATTATTCGTAATTTCTTCGTTAGAATCCCATACCTATCCATAATCTACCATTAAGCACCTATTGACACTTGTTGGTTTAGGATCACTACCACTTGATGATGTATCTGAATCATTTGATGTTACGGTGTTTGAATAGTACTTTGATTTATTCATGTTTGGGCAATCTCCTTTCAGTTGACCAGTTATCATATTCAATACACTTAAAAATATTTCCAATTTCATAATTATCTGTATAGTTGTAGGTTTTTTGAAGTTTTTTCATTTTCTACATTTCAAGAATTTCTTGAAATTCGTAGTCGTGAGAACGACTCCTTTTCATCATCATTTGATCCATGATTGTCATTTCTAACGTTGAATACCAGTGATTTCTTTTCATTTTTTTAATTTTCTTTTATAACATGCAACTGTATTTCATAGAGCATTAGATAATCGATTAATTCTTCTACTTTCATAGTACTAATATCATTGGCTTTAATCACCAAAGCCTTCTAATATCATTCACTAGAATGTGAATTCAAGATTTTTCTTACTTTGTCCTATTTAGTAAAATTCTTTCTTAATGATATTAATGCATGTAATATATCCTGAAATCAAGAATAAATATTAGAAATAGATTCATTTTATTTCATTTTGAAAAGTTGAAGTTGATTAGTTAACATAGATTTTTTTAGTTTGTTTAACTTTATTAGTGCCTTTGCGTGTGACTTATCGAGTCCTCCCAATTTCATATGCATTTTTATAAATGGATACTCTGTTGAACTCATTTTTTATTTAAGGCGCATAATAAAATATTCATAGCTTTTAAATTATTGAGTGCTTGTGTGTTTTGATCGTTAGCCCATTATACGTAATTTGTTTGGAGCTTAGTACACACAGTTTTATAATATTTCCAAATATCTAAACCTTTTGATTGAAAATAAGTTTCATCCTATATGTGTATGCATAATTGCCACCATTGTATAGTGATAGTCAACCAGTGGATTTTCCTTCTACAAAAGTGTTAAAGAGTGTTTTGTTAGCCATTTAATTTTTTCAAATCTGATTAACAAATTTTGAAAACTGTGTGCTCTGATATTAAATGTGAGATATGAGTTTTCCTTATAAATTAGTGCAGGAATGGATCTTAAGCCCATTAATACACTAGAAGGAGGGGTGAATAGTGTATATATCAACTATTTTATAATTTACTTGTAATTTTCAAAATCATTTACGTAGAATAATAAACATATGTGGATAGCAACATAAATAAATAAAAATAGTAGTAAAGTAAATAACACCAGGAATTTTTATTGAATATCCAATCCTATATCTAATCATGTACCTAGCATAGAATTTTCACTATAATAACTTGCTTTCCACCAATGGCAAGTACACCTTTATAATCTCGACTTTCCATGGATGGCAAAATACACATAACCTCTTGACTTTAAACTAGGTGGCAAGAACACCTGTCTTGATCACCTAGTCTCTTCATTGTCCATAAACGGTCAATATCACCTACATATCATGATAATTGACAAGTGGTAGGATTTGCATTTTTAATTCAAATAGCAGAGTAATATAATAAGTAATCATAATATTCAATACGATTCTTACAACCTCTAATATAAAGGTCCTATTGATCTCCGATGGTAGTTTTTGTTCGAAATTCGTAAGGAGTAGGATGAGACCAAAGAGATAATAATCAAGAATTCAGTATGAACTCTCCGATATTATGTGGTTTGCAAATCCATGAAGAATTAGAGTGAGAGGACTGATTTGAAAAATAAATGAAAAAGCATTAATAGAACTTTATATCAACGTAATAGCGATGAAAGAGTAAGAGAATAATGCCAAGAGGTTAGTGTTAAAATTCATTTTCCAAAGCCTTATATAGGGAATGAAGAGACATGACATTTGATGAAAAGTTGAAGGGACATGTTCATGCTTTTAAATTTGAAAAACTCTCACTATGTCTATGTATTCTTGAAGACTATGTCAACATAGCTATGTTGATTTTAAATTTTGCCAGTGGAAACTAAGTCGACATATGCTAGGAGGGTATGTCAACATACTCTTGTTAATTTTTGGAAAACACTTTACTAAAATCTGGCTGAACTTTGTAATTGTCAGTGCTAAATTTGGGCCAAGGAAAGTCGAGATACTTGAGTAGGATTATACTCTTGGTCAAATATACTTGTCATGTGCCCATAAGAAGTAATCGTGCAATTACGAGAAGTCATTATACAATTTATTAATTGCTTGAGTTCTTCATTACAAAGTTACAAAGTCAAGGTGGCTTGGTCGACCATTGATGTCCCTTAATCAAGCTGTGTTACGTAGGATAAAATTGAAAATGAAAAAGAAGACGAAAATCAGAAAACCGTCTATTTAGGGAGGGTAACCCTATTTATAGAAGACTCGATCTATCGGATATGTGCCACATGTCACTTGGGACGATTCAATGGTGGTGATCTAACTTTATGTAAGGAGCTTAGTGTTTGTTACATGATGATATGTTTTGGCTAGCTGTATGATGGCTTAATCATTTTGCTTCAATGAATCATCTCAGATAGCTTAATATCCCATAAACACTTTGATTTATCACTTCATGATAGCTAGTTCAACTACTTTCCTCACGATTGTTCTCATCTATAACCTTATGGTGATTTCAAGGATTGTTTCAAAAGGCCTTCATACATCATCCCATGATGGCTATGGACATCATCATATGAAGGCTTTAAAATGTCTTTCCATGATGGCTTGATTGAATCATATCACGATGGTACTTCATGATAGCTTTGAAAGCACTCCTTGGTGACTTTGAGAACCTTTCATGATGGTCTTGAGAACTTTTCATGATAGTCATTTTTTACAACTTGTTTCATGTTGCCTCCCATGCCTCTTTTCATGACGACTGCAAGAAATACTCCTTGATAGCTCCCCTTTTTTTCTTTATGATGGTTCAAATATCCCACGAGGGCTTTGATAAATGACCCACAATGGCTTTATCTCTTTATTTCAAAATTGCAAGTTTCTTCATGACTACTTCTTATAAAAATTATGCGAAGGCCTTTGCATATAAGGGTTTTCATTCGTTTCCCCAAGATTTTCTTTACCACTCCATTCCATGATGGCTATATTTATGATGATTATAGATAAGAATCTTTTCACTATGACCATAGTATTCATTGCATGAAGACCTCCTTGGTTTTAAAGTACACATCATGATGGTTTTAACCATGTATTTCATGATAGCTCTAGAGATTATCCCACAATGACTACTTTGCGACCCTCCCTTGAAGTTTTTTGTTGCTCTATCACCAAATTGATACACGATGACCCTACTGAATTGATAACAATCCCTTTTCTCACACGATGGTTCTTTATTATGGCTCCACCTGAACTATACTCAATTGCTTTATTTACACACGATAACTCCCCGTGATGGCTTCATTCAATTAAGGCATGATAGCGTTAACAAAATATGATCACTTCATTTTATGCACATTGGCATCAATTTGGCACGTGGACCCCCAATAACACACGATAGCCTTATTCTTCATTTGATGGCCTTGAATTATACAAGATCGCTTTAATTAAACACGATGACTCCCAATAATACATGATAATTTTACTCTTCATTTATTGACCTTGAATTATAAACGACGACCACCGATAGCACATGATAGTTTTTTCATTTAACAATCCATTCTTGCTACTTTGGGTGTAATACTTGCCTCCTCCTTCCCCCCTCGTGCGTAAGAAGTTTTTTATGTTTTAGCATAAGTAAACTTTTGTTCTTGCATCGTTCGTTTTCCCTATCATGTTATCATTCCTTGATGCTTTATCCTTTATCATTGATTGCATTTTCTACCTCAACTTGCTATAGCTTTTGCTCTTTAATATTGTGACTTTTCTCCAAAATGCAAAGGTTTTGCAATCCTTTAGAAATATTTTTATTTGCAATGATCATTCTTATTGAACATATTCCTCATGGCGAAGAATTCCTCATAAATTTACTCGAAAACATCCTTATAAAAGATTTCAGATCTTCATTTTGAAACCATTTGCTGTGAAAATCGAATATACGTACTTATTAAAGTGTGACTTTTCGAAAACATAAATTTTTAAAAGAAAGGAAATCTACTTGAAATATGTTGATAGTAGCTTTTATTAAAACAAATTGATGTTGCATTAAGACAGAAATTCCTAAAGTTTTAGGGAAATGCATTTTTTCTTTTGCCTATTTTGAGTTCGGTTGTTTATCGAATTAGGGGTCGGACAACTTTCTTTCTTTAGATGGTTATTTTCATAGACCTTTCTTGATAATCAAAGTTTCCATTGACAATCTCACATTGATGGGTGCGACCAGGCCTAGCGGCGGGATCAAAGGCTTAATTAACCATCACTCTTTGGATGGTTGCTTTAGCTAGGCCTAGTAGTGGAAACAAAGGCTTTTCGTCCATCGCTCTTGGATTAGTGCATTGACTAGGCCCGATGGCAGGATCAACAGCTTAATTAACCGTCACCCTTTGGATGCTTGTTTTGGCCAGACTTAGCGGCTGGACCAAAGGCTTTTCATCCTTCTCCCTTTGATGGGTGCATTGACTAGGCCCGACGGTAGGATTAACGATATAATTGACCATCACTCTTTGGATAGTTTCGTTGGCCAAGCCTGACAGTGGAGCCAAAGCCTTGTCGTCTATCCCCTTCGGATGGGTGTAGTGACCAAGCCTGATGGTGGGATCAACGACTTGATTGACCATTACTCTTTGGATGGTTGCTTTGGTCGGGCCTTGCGACAGAACTAAAGGCTTTTTGTCCTCTTTCAGATATGAAGGATGCCTTTGTTCAATGAATCTTACCAACCTCATCAGGTTAGAGGTTAACTTTGAATGTTCGCATTTAAATTCTTAGGGCAATCATTTAGATGGGACTCCTATTTCATCTGATAGGCTATTTTTAGCAATTTACTTTATTCATCCATTGTTGTGAAATATAGCCTCAAGTGTTCGGCATTCCAAGTCCTTCACATCACATTTCCATCAAGTTTAATCAATCGATATGTACCTAGTGGGATTGCTTCATGAATGAAAAGTGGACCTTCCCAATTTGGTCTTAGGAGGCCGTTTGTGGAATCCTTCGTGTTCATGATTATTTTCCTTAAAAATAAGTATCCTTTTTTGAACATCCTATCTTTCACTTGTGAATTATAATACTTTGTGATTCTGCCTTGATATTCTGCAGTTTGAATAACAACTTGGTCCCTTAGTTCGTTAAGCAAGTCAAGTGATTCCTTTTTGAATTTTTGAGTCATTTCATAGGTATAAGAAATTCTTTGACACGAGGGAACTTCGACTTCAATATGTAACATTGCCTCAAATCCATAGATTAAGGAGTATGGAGTGTGTCCGATAGCAGTCCTTAAGATGTTCGGTATGACTATAAACTAGGGGAAGTTCATCTACCCAATTTTCTTTGGCTTTCTCCATTCATTACTTCAAAAGTTTTTATAGTTTTATTCGTGGCCTCTACTGCTCCTTTGGCCATTGGGTGAGCTACTGACTAAATTTTTTTTATGATTCCATTCTTTTGACAAAAACAAGTGGACTCCTCGTTTTCGAATTTGGGTCCATTATCGAAAATAATCTTGTTCGAGAGCCCAAATCTTGTTACAATATTTTTAATAATGAACTTCAGAACCTTTATGGTAGTTATATTAGGTAGGGGTTCGGCTTCCGCCCACTTAGTAAAATAGTCAATCGCTACTACAAAAACTTTTGCTCTTCCTCTTGAGACTGGAAAAGGACTAATCAAATCAATTCCCTATACACCGAAGGGCCATGGACGGGAAATAATGGTTAGATTACTAGGGGAAGCTATGGTACCTTGGAGAATTTTTAGCACTTGTCACACTTTTGGCATAATTTATGGCCTCTTCTGTCATTTGGAGCCAATAATATCCTTATCTCATTACTTTTTTGGCTAGTTTATTCCATTGGAATTATCTCTACAAAATCTTTAACGGGCTTCCACTAATAATCTTATGCCCATATTGGGTGTAATGCATCTTAAGTAAGACATCAAGTATCCTTCCCTATATAATACTCGTCAACTATGGTATATGAGGGGGTTGGTACCTTATTTTTTGTGCTTATGTATTTTACTTCGGTAAGGTTCCTTTTTCAATGTATTAGACCAATGGCGTCATCTAATTATCAATGTATAGATTTTCACGAGCACATGCCTTTTCTAAACTTTCTCTGACATTGTTATCTTCATGAGGATTCTTCTTATTATTTGATCATTAACAAACCTGATGTCTAGTTAAAACCAAAATTTCCTTGCTTAATTCCTCTTTCTCTTCTTCAATACGGGTTTTTTTTAAATCCAGTGGGTATGATTTTGAGTTTTGGTGCTCCTCGTGAACTTGCGCATTATTTTCCCTTAGTGTTTGGCATATAGAGAAATCCTCAAAATGAACCAAGATCTCATGGATTCTTTTGACGTATTGGGTTAGTCAAGCATCTTTAGTTTGGAACATCTTTTTCAATTGGTTTACCATTAATTATGAATCACTGAATATTTTGAGCTTAGGAATCTTAAGCTACAGCGCTAAGGTTAACCCTATGATCAACGACTCATACTTTACTACATTGTTGGTTGCTAGAAAGCCTAACTTCATAGTGTAGTAAAGTCTACGCCCATCAGTGGTAATTACAACATATCCTTCTCTTGCACCTTGTTCGTATGATGCTCCATCTACTTATAACTACCATTTTGGCTCGATATTTCTTTCTTTCTTCGACTGTTCCTCAATAAATCATGTACATTCTACATCAATGTCTGCTAATACTTGCCCTTTGATTGATGTCCAAGGCAGGTATTTAATGTCATATTGGCTTGATTCCACTACTCGTTTTACCAGTCTTCTTGATACTTCAGGTCTACTCAGAACTTGCCTCAATAGGTAGTTGGTTAAGACTTTAATTGGATGTGAAAATAAGACCTTAACATCTGTGGTGAAAATAATAAGCAATACATTAATTTTTCTATAACCGAGTACTTGGCTTCAACGTCTTTTGACCTTTTACTCGTGTAGTAATTGGGAATTGGATTATATTTTCCTCTATTACCAAAACCAAGCTGATGGCATGTTCCGATACAACCATATACAGAAATAAATCTTCTCCTTCTATTTGGCTCGAGAGTTATGTTGTTTGAGGTGGAATGGAGAACTAGGCGCTAACAATGTCTTTAGAGCCATGGCGGAGCCATGGCGGAGCCTAGAAGAAATAAGTGCTCGCCACATAATTTGATACAAATCAGTTTTTCATTAAGTGGTAATAAAAATAGTAATTACATATAATAAGAACCTCGGTTTGTGTTGATTAGATCGTCACTATTTATTATTGTAATATGAGTGAAATATACAGACACAATTAAAGTTTATTATCAATTAACTAAATAAAGAACAAAATCCTTTTATAGTTTACATCAGTAATAAAAACTTATGCATAATACAGTTTATACATAATGAAATTTATACCATAACTATAACTAAATATTTGTGTACTTAATAACCATGACACCAATAACCATGATAATATTGAATAATTTGTTTTTATTTTTAATTTTAGTAGAATACAGAAGGTTATATTCTAAAAAATGTTTAAAATGGAATTTAAAAATTAATGGAATAAGAAAGTGAAAGGAAGAACCATTAAAGCAATAATTTAAAGAAGTGAAAGGTTAATGAGTGATTATTATTGTATATTCATTTTTTTGAACTAGAAAATTAATTAAGTAAGCTTTGGGAAACATGAAAATTTCACTTTTATTTTGAATTATAAAAACAATATTAATTGAATGATCTTTTGTATATTTTGGTATGAAATATATAAAATGTAAATCAGTTTTAAAATAATACTAAAAGACAAAGAACTTTAATAAGTAAACAAAATAATTGAGTCCTTTTGGTGTAATTATATTTAATTTAATCAAAATAAAAAAAAGTTAAACCAAAAATGCCTACTTTTAGCACCCTAAGAAAATTTAGCGCTCAGACGGCGCCTTGGACAAGTGGTGGAATAAAATGCTAAACAAAAAAAAAAGCTAAGCACTAGAATTGCCAAATAGCACCTAACCGGCACTCAATGGCACCTTTGACAGCATAGCCTGAGAGTATCGGTAGTGTTTCTAGATTATTTTTCAACTCTTGGAAAGCTTTTCGAAATTCCTACGTCCATTCAAATGTTTTTTTATTAATTACATCATAAAAAGAAGACATTTGTCCATCGCTTTAGATGTGAAGCGACTAAGAGCTGTAAGCTGTCCATTAAGTCTCATCACTTCCTTGCATGTTTTAGGTTATGCCATATCTCTAATAGCTTTTATTTGATCCAGGTTGACTTCAATTCCTCTAGTGCTTACAATATATCCCAAGTACTTCCTGGATTGGATTCTAAAAGAGCACTTTTGCGGATTCCATTTCATCTTGTACTTAATACGTTAAAGATTTCACTCAAATCCTCTATATGATCCTACTCTTTCTTAGATTTCATCAGCATGTCATCAATACACACTCCATGTTTCTCCATATTTAATTTTTGAACATCCTATTCACGAGACGTTGATATATTGCTTCCGTGTTCTTCAGTCCGAATAGCATTACTTTGTAGCGGTAAATTCCCTATCCATGAAGAAGCTCATATGTTCCTCACCGGATTTTAACATCGAAATTTGATTATACACTGAGAAAGCATCCATAAAAGACAATAGTTTAGGACCACTAGTTGTGCCCACTAATTGGTTGATTACGAAAGTGGATAACAATATTCTGAGCATGCTTTGTTGAGATCCATATAATCGATGCACGTTCTCCACTTCCCATTAGGTTTCTTTACCAACGCTGGATTTTTCAACCATTTTTGGTAAAACACCTCTCTAATGAATTCGTTTTCCTATAACTTTTTCACTTCCTCCTTTAGTGCCTCGGCGCGGATTTTGTCCAACAAACTTTACTTCTGCCTTACTAGAACAAACTTTGGGTCAATGTTGAGCGCATGGCACATTACAAATGAATCAATTCCTTCTATGTCTGCGTGGGTCCATGGAATATATCTATGCTTGACTGTAAAGACAAGGTCACCTTTCTTTAGTTTTCTTGTTCATTCCATTACACTTTTTCATGGTTTTGGTAAAGTCTAGAGAATCTAATTTTAAATTTTCCAAGGTTTCTATTGATTGTGCATTCTCTCGCACATTCATTGAATCTATGTCTGGAATTATTTCCTCCAAAACATCGTTCTAATCATGACTAATTTGGTTTAATTAAACAAGCTTTCTTTTTCTTGCCTTGAATCTAACTTCCTTGTTGATTACCCAACTTGTCGTTAGACAAAAAATTGAGTTATTCACCTTAGCTATCAGTTCTCGAAGACTGGTATGCAAGGTATTCTGGTTTTGATTGCATTCATTTGATGCAAACCTATAGCAAGAACCTGCCACTTTATTAAATTGCTTAAGTGTGGTGAAATATGTTTCACGATAATTAAACTGCTCTCTACGAATAGTTCCCTATAACGTTTTGTAGAGAAATTTAAACAACAATTGTTTCGATGATACGAAAGCATCATTTTCATCAAGAGATGACCTTCCAAAGAAAGCGTTGCAAAAGGAAGACCGGTCTATGATCACAAACAACGTCTCAAATGTCCTTGAATGTGGAGGGGTGTCGATTATGACAAGCAATTTAATTTGATCCACTGGAGTAGAAGCTTTATTATTAATCCAAAGATTGGCTCCAAACAAGGTTTGAGTTTTTATTTTGGAACTCTCCTTTGTTCAAAAGCACTTTTAAAGATGACATTCACCGCACTTCCCATATCTACTAGAATTTTGGATACAAGCAAAGTACTATTTGGGTAGTTATCATAAGAAATCGTTGTAGGGATGTCGAGATCCTTTTAGTTCTTTAGTAGTTGCTAACAAACCTGGCATTTTGATTGCACTTTAAAAGACTTCAATGGAGGCTCATCGTTTATTGAGTAGGTCCCTTCTGCAGCCTCTCTCACATACATACTTTTTGATTATTTGCTCAAGCCTGCTATACAGGTCCTCCATGGATCACATCAATATGGTTCATCGATTACAACAAACCCTGTGGAATCTCGCTTTCAATCACATTGGTGTTGTTGACTATTAGCTTTCCGTTATGAGCGAGTTATTGGTTGATCTTCACAAATTGTTTGAGAACTCCTTCCTAATCATATTCGGTATAATCCATGCCAAGACCCTACACTCGTCCATCTTATGGTCATTTACTTTTGTAGTACGCAAAGTAATTTCCCCTTTGTTCAGCTATGGATTCGTCTTTGCTTTAATGGAAATTGGGTAGTTGAGTTCATCCTTCGTAATCGCATATATATAGGAGATAGGCTGGCTTAGTTCAACAACATTTGCCTTAGAGAATTCCTCCCATCTCCCCTTTTTGTTCGGGATTGAAAAGTTCCTCTTCTCCCCTTGATTTCTTCTATTATGAAAATGTTATCTATTTGCACAAACTCATCAGTTTGAAAGTGGAAGTGTTGTAGGTCTTACATCCATGAATGTATAATTCTTTCCAAAATGGTGTATTTTCAAACAAACTACATTTTATCGCCACTAATTTCTCTCTATTGTTTATCCTTTCTGTTTTATTACCTTCTGCATTAAATTGCTATAGATAATCCCTTAGTAATTGCTTTGGTTTTTGCTAGATATTGGCAAATATGCTTGCATCAATTGTAAGTTCCTTCGAAGTACATAATTGTGCTGAAAAATTATATGAGAACTACTTACATAAATAGATCAACTTTTCTCTATAGCATCAGTACCACTTTGTCGCTGCTCCAAAGAATGTGGTTGAAAATAGCCTGCATTGCACTTCGCTTAGAGAATTTTACAAAATCCATTTGTCTTTCAAACACCATCAAGTGGTTGTCTGAATCAATGGTACCATCATATCTAATAGACGGGATTTTAATATAAGAATGCAATTGTACAACCATAATTCTTTCTGTGAATGGGGCTTCCCTAAAATTATTATTGACTTCAGGGTCCATTATTCTCTTTCCCTTTAATTCAGCATGTCCTTTGTCATCTTATCATCTAAGTCACTGAAATATGCTTCCTCATTCTCATAATTTTTCCACTTCAACTCATAATGCTTTTGTGAAGCGGAGCTTGCATATTGCGATCTTGAGATTTTATTTGGCTTTTGTGTTGGGAGAATTTCTTCCTTCTTTTATGGTCCTAAATTGCTCTCCCAACATTCTTTCTTCTTAAGTTTGATTCTACTGCTTTTTTGGGTGGAGACTCAACCTCCTCTCTTGCCATCTCCTTTTCTCTCTTTGATGAATATTTTTGTGCAAATAATGTGTTGATAAATTCATGCATAATTTCTAGTTTCCTCTTCATGACTTGAAGTTCATCCTTCTCCACAGATATCTCTTTAGGTGTAGACGGTTGTCTTGTTTATGTATTTTCCATATTAAAGTGAGGGGTGATGTTGTTTTTGACACAAACATGGTGTATCACTTCTTCTTATGGTTGGACTCTAACTTTCTTGGTTAATTTTTCCATCATATAAATGCTATTATCATTCAATTCACGAGTACCTTAAGTTCAACCTCTCAATTAAAGCAACACATAGGGTTAGTACTAAATTTGGCCAAGGTAAGTCAAGATACTTGAGTAGGATTATACTCCTAGTCAAATACACTAGTCCTGTGCTCATACGAAGTAACCATGCATTCACGAGAAGTCATTATACAATTTATTGATTGTTTGATTCCTTCATTACGAAGTCACAAAGCCAAGATGGCTTAGTCGGCTATGAATGTCCCTTACTCAAGTTTTTCTTATACAAGATAAAAAAATGAAAAGGAAAAAGACGATGAAAATCAGAAAATCATCCATTGAGGGTACCCCTCTATTTGTAGAAGACTCTAACTATTAGATCTATGCTACGAGTCACTTGGACGATTCAATTGTGGTGATTCGGCTTCACTACATGATGATATGTCTTAGCTAGATGCACGATGGCTAAATCATTTTGCTTTAATAAATCATCTCATGATAGCTCCATATCTCACAAACGCTTTGATTCATCACTTCACGATAGCTAGTTCAACTACTTTCCTCATGATTGCTCCCATCTACAACCTTATGGTGATTTCAGAAATTGTTTCACGAAGGCCTTCACATATCATCCTACAATGGCTATGGATGTCGTCATATGAAGGCTTTAGGACGTCTTTCCATGATGGCCTAATTGAATCATATCACGAAGGCATTAAGGATACTTTACGGTAGCTTTGAAAGCATTCCTTGACGACCTTAACGACCTTTCACGATGGCCTTGGGAACTCTTCACAATAGTCATTCTTAACAACTTGTTTCATGATGCCTCCCATGCCTATTTTCACGTTGACTGCAAGAATTACTCTACGATAGGCCTTATTTTTTTTCTTCGCAATGGTTCAAATATCACACGAGAGCTTTGATAGGTAGACCCACGATGGCTTTATTTGTTCATTTCAAAGTTGCAAGTTACTTCATGACTGCTTCTTATAAAAATTATATGAAGGCCGTTATATAGAAGGCTTTTCATTCATTGCCCGATGATTGTCTTACTACTCCATTGCATGATGACTGTAGACAGAAATCCTTTCACGATAACTATGGATAAGAATCTTTTCACGATGACCATATTATTCATTACACGAAGACCTCTTTGGTTTTAAAGTACACATCACAATAGTTTTAACTCTGTATTTCATGACAGCTCTAAAGATTACCCCACAATAACTACTTTGCGACCCTTCCCTACATGGTTTTGTTGCTCTATTACCAAATTGATACACGAGGACCCTACTGAATTGATCGCGTTGACCCCTTTTCTCACATGATCGTTCGGCTCCACCCAACTATACTCAATTGCTTTATTTATACATGATAATTCCTCACGATGGCTTTAATCGATTAAGGCATGATAGCATTATCATCGTATGATAGCTTTATTTTATGCATGATGACTTCTATGATGGGTTTAATTAGGCTCGATGACTCCCAATAACACACAATAGCATTACTCTTCACTTAATAACCTTGAATTATGCGTGATAGCTTCAATTAAGCATGATGACCCCTAATAGCATACGTTAGCTTTTTGTTTAACAGTCTGTTCTTGGAACTTTAGGTGTAACAAATATAAAATGTACTTTTAGTAGAGTTTAGTAATAAAAATATCAAAGATATTTTCTATGTGGTCTTTAACAAAAATTCTAAGACTTAAACAAACTTACCGATTAGTTTAAATACCTCTAAAGTTAAATCACTTGTGTTTTATTCATTTTTAGTCGGTTTTTCTCTTCAATTTGCTTTGATTAATCTTTATATATATATGTATATGTGTGTGTGTCTCTATGTGTATGTAGATAATTCGTTTATAATGAATTCTTATCTATCTTTGTAAAATGTCTCTATAATATATCTTAAAATACTGCACAACTCAGAAAATTGTTAATAGTGATATTTATATGGTTGTTGCAATTAAAATCAGTATTGAGGGTATTAACGGTATTTGTTGTACCAAATCATAACTGAGCAACTCTATTCAAGAATGTTTGATATTCGTATCGTTGATCGAGCATTCCAATATGAATTTTCACACAAAAAATTTCTTTAATAATTTTTTGTTTCTTTTGAACACGATTAATTAGTACTAACATGTATTAGTTTCGAGGCCCAAACTCGTGACCTTTGAATTCACACTCTGATCCATCAACCAATCGAGCAAACGTTATTAGCACAATTTTCTACTTTTTCCTTTAGTTTATTATTTCTTTATTTTCTTATTTACTAAGGGATAAAATTATGATAGAGGTGTGGTAAAACGGTGTGTATCTTTTAACGCATGCACATTTATCGTGTCATCAATCCATATGATATTTGGAAACATACAAATATAAAACATCCTTCACCTCAAAAAGGGGCTTGACTTCTTCTTCGACCATTATTTTGTACATGGAGTTTTTTGTAAAAATTTGGGAAATCTTCAACGACTGTTTGAGTGGAAGCCAAAATTATTATATATTGGGAAATCCTAAATTTATATAGTTATTTGTTACGTTACATATAAAACGTTTCAAGGACAAATGATTAAAGAAAGTATCATTAAGTATCACTTTCGTTTATCATTATTATTATTTTATAGTACTTCAAATATGATTATTTATTTTATCTTTTGACCTTGAAACTAATTATTCTTAAGTATTGCCTTAGAAATTAATTACCCTAGGGTGAGAAGCCTTTCAAATTAACTATATATTTTCATCAATTAAAAGTAAAAAAGTTGATATTTTATTCAGAAGTAATTTGATATTGGGATGGAGAAATGTCCTTCTACTTACGAAGGGTGCATAAATTTCAAAAAAGAGGGAAAATTGATAAAAGTTAAAGAACCCAAAATTTTGTTCAAATGATTAAGGAGAGTTTATTATCGTTGCTAATATCTAGCTTATTCATGAAAGTTATGTAAGAAAATTGGTTTAACAGAACCTTTGATAATATTTGAAACATAATTAATAAAAAAATGGTTATAATTACTTTCACTACATTAATTACACATCTAAATGCAAACCTAGCATTAATTTTAAATGCCAATAGATCGATACAATAGACAAACCAATTCATAACTATCTATTGGGAAAATGGAAAAGAAAATGGATGTTAATTAAATTGTATCATTCAACTTTAAAGTACTTTTTGAACTATTCTTTTAGTATAATAAATACACACTTGAATGAAATATGACGTATTATCTTGCATTTTGACCCGGCTATATCTGAACTGATTGGACAAGTTAAACTCAACTGTCTTCAAGACCAATGAGCCCAGAGCGATGATTGTGGGGTCAGAAATCAAGTACAGATGATAATATAAAGCCATGATTGAATGAATTTGAGACATATGCTATACAAAATGTTCAAAGTATGGAATATAATTTAATCTGGAAAAAGGGATCGGCTATAATCTATCCCAATCATAAGGATCACTTTACTTCATCCAAACAAGTTCAACTCAATGAAAAATAATCAATATCTCGAGATCCATAAGTCCAATGCATATGAAACTTTGGGAACAATATGTGGGGACCCTAAGGATTCCACCCTAGGGAGCAGACCTCAAAAGGAGCAAGTAAGGGGGATCGATCCCTCTTCCCTTTAGAGGGATCGGTCAGAATCAGGTAACAACACACTTTGCAGCAATGATTGAGTAACAACTCAAGTGCTACAAATCCAATTGGCATGAAACTTAGAGGCTAGGCCTAATACAACATGGAGAAGCTCCCATAGGGATTGCACCTCCTAACTCCTCCAAAATAGAGATTGACTTCGATCCTTATTTCTTGGGATTTGGGTCATGCGATCCGTTCTATGGGCCCTTACGGTTCTTGAGATCCATCTGTCAAATTTTTAGGGAGATATTTCACCATCTTCCTCTATAAATACAAACTTGATTGTTTATTTTCAGGATCTTTACATTACTGGTTGCTTTGTACTCTATTCTAACTAAGGATTTTCATCTGATCCCTATTGTACTCAGTTTACAAAGTTATTAATAAAGCTATCTCTTTAAAATGGACGTAGGCAAGCAATGTCGAATCACTATAAATTGTCGTGTCTATGTTATTTGCTTGATTCTAGTTGCTTTATTTCCATATTCTCTCCGTTTAAGTTTAATATTCTTCATTTACTTCTCTATAGAATCTCTGTAGGGTGTTTGGGACAATATTTTGTGCAAACATTTTGACAGATGATAATATGAAGTCACGGTCGAACGGAATTGAGTGGTATGCTATGCAAAATGTTCAAAGTATGGAATATAATTTAGTCTAGAAAAAGGATCGGATATAATCCCTCTTAATTATAGGGATCAGTCTACTTACCCAAACAAGTGCAAGTCAATGAAAAACAATCGATATCTCAAGATCCAAAAGTCCAATGCATATGAAACATTAGGAGCAAGATGTGGAGACCCTAGGGAGTCCACCATAGGGATCAGATCTCAAAAGAAGCAAGCAAGAGGGATCGGCCTTCTTCCTTCTAAAGGGATCGGCTGGAATCAGGTAACAACACACTTTGCAGCAATGATTGAGCAACAACTCAAGTTCTACTAATCTAATTGGCACGAAACTTGAAGGTTAGGCATAATACAACATGGAGAAGCCCCTATAGGGATTGCATCCCAAACTCCTCAAAAATAGGGATCGACATTGATCCCTATCTTTTGGGATTTGGGCCTTGTGATCCCGCCTATGGGCCCCTATAATTCTTGAGATCCTTCTGTCGAAATTTCAGGGAGATATTTCGCCATCTTCCTTTATAAATACCGACTTGATTGTTCATATTTAGGATCCTTATGTTGTCGGTTTCTTCATACTCTATTATAACTAAGGATTTTCATATGATCCCTATTATACTCAGTTTACAAACTGATTAATAAAATCATCTCTTCAAACTTGATGTAGGCAAACAACGTCGAACCACTGTAAATTGCTGTCTTTGTTATTTGCTTAATTCTAATTGCATTTTTGCCATATTCTCTTTATTTACGTTTAATATTCTTCATTTACTTCTCTACAAAATCTTATTTGGTATTCGTACCAATTTTTGGTGCAGATAGAGGGATATTCTCAGCTTTATTTGAATCCCTTTATTGCTACTGGATTGTATAAATCCCCGGAAGAGATCTAGAATTATCTTCAAATAGTTTATCCATTCTATTTAGATTTGAAAAAATCTAAGGAAATCCATGAACAATGGTAAGAAACACAAGATCTACCTCTTAAAACGCGAAAGGATATGAGAATAGCTATCATCCAACAAGGAGACCAGAGCAATCCACCAGTAGATGTTAATGCTACTAATCCAGTTGATGTCCAGAATCCAGCTAATTCCATCACAAGGGTTGATTTCCAGAATCTGATGAGAGAGCTTGTGGATAGCCGCTGAAAGTTGATCCAACAGATTCAAGGCATTATCAATTTAATGAATCAACTTAGAGATCAACAACATGGGAAAAGTAGGAGAGAGCCAACCCCATATTCTGCATCAGAGAGTTCTAGTTTATCATATGATTATAATAGACGCAGAGGTCATAGAATTATGGATATCACGCAGAAGCATCTGGATATCAACAAGCAAACCTACCTAGGTTTCCATGACCGATCGGGGCCGATCTCTCTGGTGGGATCGGGATCATTCCCTCCTCTAGAGGTCAAAATTTTCCCCATCCCAGTTAAGCACAAGCTAGAGTCGCTGTGGTTGATTTGGATGCTAGAGTTCAGGTGGATGCAGACCAATTACCTCCCCGGAATAATAATAAGTGAACGCATGTGATATGCTTTGAGAGGATGTTGAGCCGAGAAGGCATGGAACTGCCCATAGACATACCATTCCTGTAAGGTGGAGCACAACTACCGCTTAGATCCAACTATCCAAACGCTAGACTTGTCGTCTATGGTTAGATAGCTAGTAAGGGAGAGCTAAGGCTTAACCAATAATGACTAAGAGATCCCAAGAAGCCATAACCTGTTCACCGGCAATATCCTACATGCGGATTATCCAAAGAGGTTCAACAAGTCGTCGATGCCTGCCTATGAGGGAAAAGCTAACCCTAAGCAACACATCATGAAATATGAATGACTGATGGATTCCGCACGAGCAGATGATGCCATTAAATGTAGATGTTTTCTTATCACTCTCCCTTGCATAACAATGATGTGGTTTACGAGATTGCCCTACGGTCAATCTCTAGATTTGACGATTTAGTAACAAAATTTATGGAGCGGTTTGTATCCATGCAACTCACACCAAGAATGTAATGTCCTTATCAAGCATGATCCAGGCTCTAGAAGAATCGTTGAAATACTATTTGAAGAGATTTCATACAACCATCACAGAAGTCAGTAATCTAAATGACCATTCAATATTGATGGCGATAACAAGAGGGAATGACCTACAATCTGGCTTTGGCGATTGGTTAGCTGGAACACCACCTGCAATGTTGGAGCATATATACGCAAAAACAACTCACTATTTGAGGAAAGGGGAGGTTGGATGCTCTAGGAAGAAGAATGTTGTGGGTCCAAGTGGAGAAGGAGTGCAGAAAAACATTGCGGTGAAACAATCCGGGGAAAGTTCTGGAAAAGTTACAGTAAATTTCCAAAATAAACTGAATCGGAAAAAGAAAGACGGTGATTGGAACCTTGAGGAAAAAGGGATTCTAAAAGAGGAAAGTCAAGGATTCTAATGTATGATACCTACACCACTACATACATCCCTAGAGGATGTCTACTTATCTACAAGCAACACCATGTAGTATAGGAAGCCACCTCCAAAGGTATCGATAGAGAAGCAAAAGCAAACTGGAATATACTACCAGTTCTATGAATGCTATAGTCATAACACTATTGAATGTAGGCATCTCTAAGATGTTATCGAGAAACTGATTTAGGAAAGAAAACTATAGCAGGTTGTTAAAGCCCTGTAGGATGGCGGGTAGGGGACATCCGACCCCAACCGAAGACAGGCACCACATCCAGCTGATAAGAGCTGGCATGAGATAGAGCGCTATACTAGCGCAATCAAGCATGTGAATTTTGAGTGTTGTTCAAGTATAGAATATGGGGCTTCTGCAAAACAGTAGCGTACAATGGCAAACGACATTTATTCAGAAGCAGAGATGCAGATAAGGTGGAGGCACCGACAATCGACACAATGGTCATTTTGGCTATGATCGACCCCTCCTTAGTGAGAAGGATCTTGGTTGGCTATGGAAGTTACGTATATATAACTTTCAAAAAGGCTTACGATCATATGAGGATGGAAACCGAGGACATGAAACCGTTTAAAGACTACATTCATGGCATTAACGGTACTTTGACCAAAGCTGTTGGTTATCTGAATTGTCCATAAATTTAGGAGAGGGTGACCGCAGAAGACTGCAGATGTTGTCATTTGTTGTTTTGGATGTTGACTCTCCATATAATTATTTTTTAGGCCAACTAGCCTAGCTGAATTCTATACAGTTCTTGCCCCCATGGCGTTTTGCTTTGAAGTTCCCAACTAATAACGATGGTGGTGTTGAACATGGTGATCAAACAACCGAACGTGCCTGCTTTATGGCTAAATTGAGGGATGCACAACAGAAAGAGAAAGATAAGGGTGTCATTCTCTCAGCATCCAAGCCACCGAAGATTGACAACCAATGCCTGAGCCATGGCTTGAGTGCCACAGTTGATTCTATAAAGACATAGATCCCAATGACTACGAGGAGGAACCCAAAGAGACCAAGGCCGCACTGGCAGAGCTGATAATTGATATCATGTTCAGCCATGATGACCCATCACAGGTCCAGAATATTGGATCACAGCTCAACCCCATGATGATGAAAGAACATGCTAGTTTTCTCTAAGTGAATTTTGACATGTTCGTTTGGACTCTCTTTGACATGTATGGGATCTTGCTTGCCATTGCAAGCGACGCATTAAATATTGACCCAAGTCATGTCCCAGTGGAACACAAAAGGCATGGCATGGATTCGAAGAGATCTTCCACCCTTAAAGAGGGGGTGGATAGACTCAAAAGCAATGGATTTATTCGTGATACCCTCTACCCTAAATGGGTATCTAATCCTGTACTTGAGAAAGGCGAATGGAAAGTGGCGGACATTATTGACAATTCGGACTTAGACAAAGCATGTCCAAAATAAAATTTTCCACTTTTAAGAATCGACCGGTTTGTAGACTCAATCGCAGGACATGAGTTGCAATTTTTCATGGATGCGTCCTCTAGATATAACCAAATCCCGATGTACATCCCTAACCAGAAGCACACCAGTTTTATTACAAACATTGGATTGTACTGCTATATGGAAATGTCATTCGGGTTGAAGAATGTTGGAGCAACTTATCAATGCCTAGTTAACCAAATGTTCAAAGATTATATTGGAAAGATGATGGAGGTATATGTGGATGATATGCTCGTGAAATCACAACGATCAATCGGCCACATTAGAGACTTAGTAGAAATGTTCGATATTCTTTGATATTATGAAATGAAGATCAATCATTTGAAATGTTCTTTTGGTATTGTATCAGGAAAGTTCTTGGGTTTCATCGTCAATGCTCACGGAATCAAGGCTAATCCCGAGAAGATTCGAGCAATTCGCAATATCTAGGTGTCGAAGACCATCAAACAAGTACAGATCCTAAATGGAAAGGTAGTCACCCTAAATCAATTTATTTCTAGAGCTACTGATAAATGCATTTCTTTCTTCGACTTGATTAGAAGAGGGAAAAGGAATTTTGAGTGGACACATGAGAGTGAAGATGCATTCCAAGCTCTGGTGAACCACATAGAGAGACCTCCCATCTTGTCAAAGCCGGTGGATCATGAAGACTTGTATATCTACTAAGCCGTGTGTCGCACTGCTTCATGAGGAGAATCGAATCCAGAGACTACTCTATTATGTTAGCAAGCGATTAACAGGAGCTGAAAGGAATTATCTAAAGATAGAGAAATTGGCGTACTGCTTGTTGATTGCTTCATGGAAGCTCTGCCCTTATTTTCAAGCTTATCCCATCAACGTTTACACCGATCAGCCGTTATGACTAGTCCTACATCGACTTGAGAAGTTTGGAAGGTTACTCAAGTGGAATATTGAACTGAGCCAATTCGACATCACTTATCTCCCTCGGAGAGCCATAAAGGGACAAGCATTTGCAGACTTTATAGTAGAATTCACTGCACAAGATGATCTCTCAGAGAGCGGTGGAGCCCCTACTATTCAATGGAAAATGTATACGAACGGAGCATCCAATGATCATTGTTCAAGAGTTAGAATCATGCTAGTTACTTTAGAAAATCGATCATTTTGCTACATTTTAAAGATTGAATTCCCTACAATGAACAACGAAGCTGAGTATGAAGCTCTGATTGCTGGACTCGAACTTGCCAAAGAAATGGGGATAAAATCACGTGAAATCATTTATGATTCCTCGTTGGTATATACCAAATCAGGGGAGATTACCGGGCTAAAGGACAACAACTCGCCCCATACCTTATCTGAATTCAAGAACTATTGATTGACTTTGCGTATTATGACATCACACAAATTTCTAGGGATCAAAATAAAGAAGCCGGCTCATTGGCAAAGTTTGCTAACACTGGGGATGCACAACAAATGGGCTTGGTCCCTGTATAAAAAGGGTTATTCCTTTTTATGCACAACAAATCGACTGGGTACTAGAGACGAAGCCCGAGAAGGAGTCATGGATGACTTCGATTAAAGATTATTTGCTAAAGGGACTCCTTTCCAAGCGAAGAATGAAAGATGGAAAATCCTTTGCAAAGCTTCACGATATATCATTCAGGAAGAAGTCATGTATAAAAAGGGTTTTTCCATCCTCCTACTCAAGTGTATCACTCATGATGAAATAAAACGAGTCCTAAAGGAATTTTATGAAAGGGAATGTGGCAATCACACCGGAGGGAAAACCCTAGCAAAGAAAATACTCCATTATGGGTATTATTAGCAAACTATCAACTGAGATGCTGCTGATTACGCTAAGTGATGCGACAAGTGCAAGATGTATGTAACGTTCTGAGAGCTCTGCTGATGGAAATTACACAAATGGCCAGTCCATGGCCGTTTGTTATACAGGGCACAGATATTCTCGATTCCTTACCAATTACTAAAGGCAATGCGAAGTACACCATCAAAGCAGTTGATTACTTCACCAAATAGGCTGAAGAACCTTTGTCCATGATCATGATAAAGAGGGTAATCAACTTCATTATTTGGAACATCATCTGTCATTTTGACCTTCCACGAACTATTATAACGGACAACGGAACCCAATTTGTTAGCGCTAAATTCAAAGATTTCTGTCATCGACATCATATTAAAAAGGGATATATGGTAGTATTTCACCCTCAAGCAAATGGACAAGTTGAAGCTGTGGACAAAATCATAAGATCAATTCTAAAGAAACATTTAAAAAAGGCTAGAGGCAGGTGGGTAGATGAACTCCCAGTAACATTATGGGCTTACATAACCAGCCATAAGTCCGCGACTAGCCATATTCCATTCGCCCATGCTTACGGTTCGAAAGCTGTCAATCCTATTGAACTCAAAGTCCCTTCTCATCGACTGACCTACTATGATCCTAGAACAAATAGAGATCCCCTTTTAGAATCTCTATACTTTGTAGATGAGAAGCGCGAAGAAGCTGATCTGAGGGCAGCTGCACATCGACACCGAGTCGCCCGATACTACAACACTAAACTCTGACGTAGAACCTTTGAAATTGGCGATTTGAAATGGGTTTTTCCTACCCCATTACACATGAATCCTACTTAGGAATGATCGTAGGTCATTGAACATAGGCTTGAAGAGGGAACTTTCAAGCTAGCGACTGTTGATGGCATACCGCTATCAATGGCGTGGAATAGCGAGCCTTTGCAACGCTGTTTCACTTAGTTTATTCTTTTTTATTCAGTTATATTTAATTTTTTAATTTTCTTTAGTATTTGATTTTCTAGATATGTAATAAGACAAATTATGTCATTTCTTTCCATTTGGCAAATAAAGTTTGAAATTTCCTTCATATCTGTGGTTATTGTAGCATTACATATTAGTTACAATACCCGACTAACTAATATTGACATGTCCGAGCAGATTCCCAGAGTTTGGAGCTAGCCAATTACATAAGTTCACGATTTAACTAAACAAAATGAACGTGGTCCGACCATTCATTCGATGATTCTCACTCACAACCTGATGGACGGAGTACCTAATGAGAATTGGATGAGACTTGACCATCCGATAACCAAATTAATCCCACCAAGCGATGGAACAGACATGAATCAGAAGCGATCGTGACATGATCGATCACTCGCTAAGTCAAACCCTGGACTTGAGGGCAAATCAATCAATTAATGAAAGTATGGTCTGACTATTTTTCGAAATAACTCTAAGTCCCTAGAGTGTGGACTGGAGCACAAATGCAAATTGGGTGCAATCTAGTCACTCACTAACTAACTCTTATCCCCAAAGTGAGGATAGGAGTATAAATAATATATGAGTACGGTTAGTCCACTCACTATTCCACAAAATCCGAACTAAAACTGAACATGAGGAGTATAAACTTGCTAAGGATGGAGTTCGACCATCCACTATCTAACTCCGCTAACCGAGATTGGGGACAAGAGTATAATCACTTAAATTGTTGAATTCGATGGCGTAACACAAGGGTTCGGGCCCAATGTTTGATACAAATTGGGGCTACGACCACATTGAGGCCTTGAGTAAAAATTAACGAATGGTTATCTCAATGGATTACAAGTACATTAAATGGAAAAGTAATAGCTCGACTACTCAAACAAAATTCACATAAGAGTTCAATAGAAAATAAAGAACCTTTATTTGCACATTAAACTTAAAAATCATAATACAAGTTTATCCAAACGCGAGGGATGTACCCGCACAAACATGGCCAACGAAAAGAAAAACAATCACAAAAGCTATATACAAAATAAGCTAAAGTGACAGCTACTTTGTTTGCCTCTTCTCCCTTTTGGATTTCTTTAGAGTAGACCCACCCAAGCCTCCGTCCCTCTCTTCGATCCATTACCACCCTTGGTAGGAGAGATTTTGAAGGTTGGAGGGAGTTCTTTGAAAATGGACCCGTGGGGTGGAGTGACTTTCAGCGGGCCGAGATTTAGATCATCGACATCCACATCAACAAGCTCAGCTTTAGCTTTTCTTTTCAATGACTCCTCTCTCTCGATGTTCTCCTTTAAGCTGAGTTCATCAATGTGTTCAGAGCATTCGTGATCACAACATCATTAGATTCATCTAGCAGTGGCTGGTCATCAGCTTTTTCCTCATCAAGTGCTCTAATAACTTGAGCTTCGGGTCCTGGAACGTAGGTAGCTATTGGAATTTCAATAACTATCTATTGTTGCTCCACAGCGGCACTGCTTCCTAGAGTTTGACTGGGACCCGAAAGACCTGTAGATTCATGGGAAATAGAAAATAAGCCCATAACTATCGGGAATAAGGAACGAAATCCCACGAATATTGGAGAGTAGAGAAGGATACCTGGGTCCGGCTGACTTTTAGTCATCATCGGAGTGCTCTCTTCTTAAATAGGAGTCAGCACCTTTGATTGATAACCGGGTATGTCTGATCATAGCTCAGATCCCATCCCAGGCCAAATAAAACTGATGCTTTGGATGTATGAAGTGAAGGGGAACCTTTGGGATCAGACTCTGTAGCTTCAGCGATGTTTTTTCCCTTTGCTGGAGGGTGTTAAAAATGTCAAAGTATCAGAGCCTTACAACATCATGATCTAAAGGTTCATCCCTATGAAGGATCTCTTGTACCAGTTTCTCCTCATCTAAATTAGTTTCGCCAAGGGCTTTCTTCTTTATTTCAATAATATATTCCCAAGCCTTGGAAAGTGATTGTAGGTAGCTCTCTCCATGAAAACTCAAATAACGATGGATTAGGACCTTAGCATTGTATTCAACAATCAAAGGATCCAACATGTCCTTAATCTCATTCCGGCCAACCTCTTTAGTATTCTAATTGGGCCTCAATTTGTTCTCTAGCTTCATTACTGCCATCTTCCCTTGCATCTTCCTTAAGGACTTTGATTTGAACGAGTTGCTTATCAAGTTTAATTTTCAGCTCCCAAGCTTCGACGGCCTCTTTACAACACCTTTGAGACTCCACCTGAGCTATAAGTTTTTCTTCCTTCTCTTTCTTAAGGAGCTCTTCAAGTTTCTCAATGCAGTAGGCTAGTATTTTTCTCCTTTTGCATTATGTCCTTCTCTAGAGCAAGCACACTACTGCGGTTGAGAGCAGCGTCCAGCTCCTTTTTGTGAGCCATTTCCAGACAACTAACAGCCTTGTATGTTTCTTTATAACTCTTCTCTACCGTGGCTAGCTTTGATGTCAACTCTATGATCTCATCATCTTGATGTTTGATTATGTCATTATCATGATTGCCTTCAGCTTAAGGTGATCGATTTCATGTTGCCTTTCAGTAGACACCTTGGATATTTTTTCAGCTAAGTACCAGAATGCTTCATGCTACATAAAACCATCATTGACACATGCAAGTGAACTCACTTTAGCACTCCCTAGAATTGTATGGATAGAAAGAAGAAACTTTAACCCATCAACGTAGATTTTTAGAAAATTGACCTTACGTTTGAACAATCATTCTACTGTAGAGGCCTCAGGAGATGTAGTAGTCAAAGCTGGATCAGAAGTAATAATTGTGCATTTGCTTGACGTATGATCGCAAGGCTGTCGAGAACCAAATGAACCTGAATAATGCTCAGGAAGCATAGCACTTTGGGAAACATAGAAAGTGGTTCGATCATCGCTGTGTACAGGAGGAGTGAGCTGAACATCCAGGTAAGATGATTGAGATTTGGACTTGTGTTAGAGGATGAAGACTCCCTTAAACAATAGTTTATTTCCCGGTTGTCATCTTTTTCTCGACGCATGCCCGAGTCTAAACCATGACTAGATCCATACTATGTTGAGGAGCTCCTCAAGTGATCAAAGGCACGGGAATGAGACATAGCTCCTACAAATCAAACAAGAGCATATAAGTGACCGTCAAATAAAAGATAGACAAAAATGGTGCAGTGCAGTGCATGTGATTGTGAGTATCTTAGTTTCCCCCAATGGACCAGTTACTGTGGTTTTTCTCATAGGAGTGATTTCCCCTTTGCTAGTGGGAGGAATGTCATCTCCAGTCCTGGTGGGGGAATTAAGCCCCCTGGCACTAATGTTGGGAAAGTCATAGGTCATGGTATCGTCAAGGATTGGGTGACTCGAGAACCCTTCAATCGACTTTCTAAAGGTTGAGAGGAAGACTCTCCTTCAATAGAGTTGATGATGAATTCGGGATTTTTTTGCAGTTTTTCTCCTATGGAGTTTATAAGCGAGCTTTTTTCCTATTCTTGTTGGCACATGAGATTGTGTGCCTTATGATGCTTCGAACACAGGCACATTTCCCATACGTGCATCAACATTGCCAGGCTTGTTGGCTTCACCACCTGTAGTTTCACCTTCCTCGACATTGTCCTGATCCCCTTGACTTAGGGCACGACATGGATATTAGTGCTTCCATCTTGTTCCGTAACAGTCTTTGATGGTGCAACCCTTCCTGGAAGACCGATGTTGTGAGCTTCTTCTAACAGCCCAAACAGAGATAACCACTCATCGGTTACAAGAGATCTGATGTCCTTGTCCTCAACTAGGGTGGCGCGGATTGCAAAAAACACCCTGAATAATTATCACCTTCAGGTCATCGATTGACACCTGTAAATTTTCAAAGTATATGTTAGTTTGGGATATCGCTCGGGCAAAAGAATCTGAGAATAAAGTGAAGGTAATACTTACGTCCTTCTAACCATCGCCTCGTGAAGCCAGATGGACAAAGAACGTAGAACCATTCATGTTTAAAGACACCGAGCTTGTTCCAAGCACCAATCAAAATTTGACAGTTAGACGAAGGCTCGAGGAAAGTATAAGAAAGGCTTCCTATCCATCTTTTGAAAGATAAACCTTATGTCTTCAGGAGATGGCGGACGGAACAGAACATCCATAAATAGCAAGAAAGTGCCACTAAGAAAAGCATAGTTTTTCGGATGCAGCTGAGCAGGAGATATTCTTAGATAATTTAGCATCTCTCGAATAAATGAATTAAAAAGCGACAACATCCGGCATTCACTGAAGGGACTAGAATACATCCAAACTGGATCCCATATTTAGGGCATAGCCTACGGAGAGTAGCCTCACCAATTCTGGAGGACTGGGAATCAATCGGATTATCCGTAAATACAACACCCTCTAATGTCAAGGGAAAGATTATCTCTTCCACCGGAAGGATGGGAACATCAAAGAAAAGGTCAAGCAATAGACCGAAAATCTTCGATTGCTCAGTTTGATGTTTAGGAGAAAGTCTATCGGATATAGTCACAGAACTTGACTCGGCACCTGGATTCTATGTTGTGAAAATTATCCACAAGGCATTGCAGCTAAACGCCCAGAATGTCTAGGGCCCATATCAACTAAACTCAATAGATAATCGAGATTAGAAAATTTTATTTGTCCCCCCATGCTAAGTGTAAACTAGTGTATGTAGTATGGTGCAGTGTCGTGCGGTGCAAAGATAAACAGCTCCAAATTAAAAGAAAAAGTAAGTGACGAGACTTTGGATTCCGACCAAAGTGACCATCATCGCTGACCGTCTCAACTGGTAATTAGATTGATTAATTGTGTAAGCTTTAGGATCGACCATCAACACATCGAAGTGTGAAGTTTATTATTGAAGTCCATATGTTAAGTTTTAATTTGTGTTCAAGTCCTAGAAGCTTAGTCGTTCAATTTCAAGTTCGATATTGGATATGCAAATCCTGTTGTAGGTTATAGTCATAAGTTCAGGTTCATTGAGATGGAATTGCTTCTAATTATTCGTACAGGTCTGCACAGAGTAGTTTGTTGAAGGTTTCAACTTGGCTCAAAGGCTCGAAAATGGCCAAGTCCCCGTAGTCATTCCCTCTCCTAAAGAAAATAACCGATCTTTATGCCAAATCCAATACAACCGATCCCTTAGTCGTGTACGCCAACACCGATCCCTTCATGCTCACAAACAACTGATCCCTCGCCCACCAACGCAACTGAACCCTTATTTCTCATATTCACACCGTTCCCTCCTTCTTCCTTAAACTTCAATAAACGATCCATTTAATTAGCCATTTTTACAAATCTCCTCAAGCCTCCATCCCATTTATGAAAATAATTGATCCCTCTCTACACCAAACCATGACTAATCACTCTCAACTCAAGTAATATCGATCCCTTTACTTAACAAACTCCCACGCCTCAATTCCACGAATCTCCTCACTCCGTGCCATCTCCTCTCCTACCACCACACCGAACGCAACATCGCCACCATTCTCATCTTGAATCTTCCCAATTCAACCCATGCTCAAAGCAAGAAGCTCAACTGAACCCATCATCTCATAGCAAATTAAAGCAAAATACTAGAAAACCTACCTAAGAGTATAAAATACAAGTTACTCAAAGGGAGATGTTGGATTTCGATTCAAATCGAAGGTGGAACAGTGGTTTAAAGTAGGAGAGGATGGTGAATTTAAAGATAGAGGCAGTGATTGATTCGAGGAGAGGGATCAAAGGTGAATTGGAAGGGAAGGGTTCAGAGATAAGCTTAAAGAAAGCAGTGGCGAAGAAAGAAATGAAGCAAAATAAAAGATGAAGAGGAAAACGTTAGTTTATATACGAAGCTAGAGGGATCGGCCCGCCTTAGCTTCTCTATGAAACCAAATGATTAAGTCCCCTTCATATGAAGGGATCGGGTATGATCCATCGACTTGGGGATCCAATCTAATCCACACACACACACACACACACACACACACACATATATATATTAAAAAACAGAAAGAAGATGGGAGAGAAAGGGGTCGGCTATCCTTATTATACTAAAAAAGGGGAGAGGAAAGGGATCGGATACGGAACCTATATGCATGCAAACATGTATGTAAAAGTTATATATAGTAAATAAATATATAATAAAATGAAATTGCATCTAATTCAATGAAAATTGGCAATGACCCTTGAGCGTGCAAATGCATCCGAGGCCTAACAACGAGAACGTGCACTTGAACGTGCACGTGTATATTCTAAAAATTCAATTTTTGAGATCGAAGGAAATTGAATTCTCACCTGAAGCTTTCAAAGTCGAGACTAGATCAGATAGCAAAAGCTGACTTGCCCCATAGAACCGGACATAGATAGCAACTGACGGAATATAATCCTGAATTTATACTATTGGAAGCTGACCAAACGTCATGACGATCAAAGAGAGATACAACACTTTGAAAAATTAATTTGATGAAGGGACAATTACTATTTAGAAAACTGGATGGATTTCTTTTCGACGACTCTAACTTGCTTCGATTAAAAGCGCATCATGTTCAACACAAGAGTACTTTGAGGTGGGGGCAAGTGTTATCTGACATTTTGACACGACTATATCCAAACTGATTGGACAATTTAGAATCGACTGTAATTTAGGCCAGTGAGGCCGAAGCGATGATTGTGGGGACAAGAAATCAAGTGCAGATGATAATATAAAGCCCTGATCAAGCAACGTTGAGAGATATGCTATACAGAATATTCAAAGTATGGAATATAATTTAATCTAGAAAGGGGATCGGCTATAGCCTCTCTTAATTATAGGGATCTGTCTACTTCAGCCAAACAAGTGCAACTCAATGAAAAACAATCGATATCTCATGATCTAGAAGTCAAATGCCTATGAAACTTTGGGAACAAGATGTAGGGACCCTAAGGATTGCCCCTCAAAAGGAGAAAGCAAGTGGGATCAGCCAAAATCAGGCAACAACACAATTCGCAGCAATGATCGAGCAATAACTCAAGTTCTACTAATCCTATTGGTATGATTATTTCTCTACAAAACCTCTGTTGGGTGTCTATGCCAATTTTTGGTGCAAACATGACGACCTACTATGATGTAAATTAAATTATTAGTTGAGATGGAATATAAAAAATGAATTATATGAAAATTGAGAGAAAAGTCTAGTGAATTAAGAGGGAAAGATAGCTGAATGTCTTTAGAATTGAAATCTTACCATCATATTATGTTGCCATTTCTTAGGATTGAATTGTGCAGTTGAAATTATGATTTCATTTTGAGTTCAATATGAAGCTCTGGATTTAAGTGAGACTTAAAGAAGAAATAAATGATTAGAGATTACATATTTAATGAATTTTTTTATTAGTGACTGAATTAAACAGATATATGGAATAAAATTTAATATAGAGAACATAAAATGCGCTAAATAAAATAAGGGGAGAATATAATGAAATAGTGTAACATTTGAATTTATTAAAAATTGGTTAAATGAGAAATTTTAAAGTAAACAATAACTTTACTACCAAAATTTAAAGTTGATTTTTAACTTCTTATAACATCTAATGATAATTAGACACTACCCATAGTTTTTCAAAAGTTTCGATGTGAAGAATTTACTTTCATATCCTCATAATCTAATTACCAGCAAGCTGATTAGACATATTTGGAAAGATTCACAATACATATTACATAAAAAGTGTAAATTAATTTTATAGTTGAGATTAGTCTTTGCTAAATAAATAACAGTCAAACTACTGAATTCACTTTTTATTTTTTTCATTATGCATCAAAAATCCCGATTCAAACCTAATTTATAAAAAAATTCATTGTACAAACAAATTCTCACTTATTTTTAGGGAAAACAAAAAAGAAAATAAGTTATTAATATGTTGTACTTTCTATTCTAAAACATTGCAAATAATTTTCCTTTTTGATAATAAATGCAATTTCAATAAAAATTGAATATGTCCAATAACTAAAGAAAAATTGTTTATAAAGATGCAATAAAAAGAATGAATACTGGATAGAGTAATAAAAAAATCTAGTGAATTGAGTGGGAAAGAATATAATCGAAGAATTTTCTTTAGATGAGGAAAAATAAGTTTTGCTTAGGGATTGAACAGTACAAATATGTATGGTAGAATGAAATAAAATGAATATAAAATGGATAAAAATCATCAAAAGGTGGAAGACAGAGAAAAAAACTACACTTATATACGTTAAAATTAACTAAATGATAAATTTTAGAGCTTAAAATCACCAAACTATCAAAATTTCAATTTGGTTTCTTTTAAATATTTTACTATCCAAACACAACACAGTCACCACCCAAAGTTTTTTAAGAGGTTCTATATAGAATTTAACTTTTCATACATTATATTATGCATATCTATGCAGCTTAATCCTACTACAATTAGGATTTTTCGCCTTCTCCATTTTCCCACCTCAAGAGGTTTAAATATAATGGATTAGTTTGTATAGTGTATCTTAATTTATTGTCTTTATAAATTAAGCTCAGATTATGATATTATATGAGTAACTAAAAAATTGAATTGAATCAAATGAATATAAAATGGGAAAACTAACTAAAGTGGGGAGGCAAAGAGAAACTACACACATGGATTTATCAAAATCAATTAGATGGAAAATTTAGAGCTAAGTGATAGAGTAAGGGGTATTCCCTAGGAGAAATTATGTAATTCGTTACATATGTCTAACTCGTCCACCAATCTTGTTCGAAATAAAAGGTATTTTCTTCCTATTATATACTTGATAGAATGTGATTATATTAATTAATTAACTTAATTAAAAGTATATTTAATAGAAAAATCCATAAATGGTATATTTTGTGATAGTAGTTACAAAGTGCTGTACCTTGAGTAATTAATCACAACGAAACAAATATACCATTTAAAATGTTCCTAGTCAAGATGCATCGAGACTAGATATCGATGTATCCGTTGAGAATGGAGTATGTAACGCTCTCCAAATATTGGGCAGTGCATTACTCATGACTGCTGGGGGCACCTAGGGGTTACATATCAATAGTTATTGGATAACTATGGAATGACTCACTCGATATTTTTCTGTTGGTTAATATAACTAAGGTCAAACAGAAAATATCGATGTGAATGATTTACACAGTTCTCTCGACTTGAGAATACTGTGGATCTTCAATATGAAAGCTCCACTTTGACTATAACCAAATCATGGGATGGCGTCCATCGAGTGACTATAGTTAGGTCAAGTGGAAGTATTGGAAGTGAAGCATTATTCCAGAGAAGATCGTCTCCTCGGTTATATGTGGTTAGTATCACAGTCAACTCAAGTCAACTCAAAGTCAAAGTCTCTGGCCAGAGCATTTCGGTTAATAATAGTTGTTATTATTGAACCAAGGACCTTGTATTTGGATTATAAACTTGAATGTGGATGAGTTTGAAATTTTGACCATTACCAAATTCCATAAGTCCAAAGTGATATAGTTTTGACAAAGAGAATTGGTGTAAACAAATGTCACAATCGTGTAACGTTTATTAAACTAAAATTGGATTTTACCGAAAACGAATAAGCAATAAATTTGGTCATAGTGTCGCACGACCTCCTAAGTGACGTTTGAACGTTAACATTAGAATAGTTCGATGTTAATCGCTGACCAAATTTACATCCCAGAGTTACACAGCCCAAATGATGAATTCCCTTAAGATCGAACGATTTAATTAGTTTATAATTGTTATAAATTAATTAATATTTATGAAATATTAATTATAAAATTTGAATATGATTTGAAAAATAAATAAAGTTACACATATTTATAACAGTTACAAATATATCGATCGATATACAATATCGACATGCAATTAAAATAGATTTAATTGCATAGTATTTTGGCTTGGGCTTAGATGGGTTCAGGCCTATCATTAGGGCTGCAAAGTTTCGGTTTTGGGAAGATCTAGGGGTGGCTAAAACATAGTGAATTGGCTTAGAGATAATGGGTTGAGATCAAGTGAGAATGGGTAATAAGGTTTTCCTCGTTTCTCTCTAATACAACTATATATATGTATGTATGTATGTATGCATGCATGTATGTATGTATGTATATGTATAATAATGACTAATCTTTTTTGGCCATTACCTTCTACATTACTGGTTAAAACAAAGCTCTCGGTCCACCCTAAAATTCTCAAATATATTTCAAATTGAAATAATACGATTCGATAGCTAGAGGTCGGTGATTCCGGACTTGCAATCTGACGAATCAAGAACAGTAAAAGGAAGGGAAGTAATTGCTTCAGCATGGATTCAAAGGCATCATTAAATTGGTAGTTTTAATTCATATTACAGTAAATAAATTATATTGTATAATCCAATAAGGAGCAATTTCATATCTGTTAAATATATTGCTACTATATGTTTAGTTAGGTGAGATTTTGTATGTAGATGTAGTTGTCATTAACAAGTTTGGTTATGTGCATAATTTGTTTATTATACTACTTGATTTATGTATAGACAAATGTTGTTTACTGTACAAAATCATTTTTTATTAATAATTGTTATACATATTTATTGATAAATTCATATATATATATATATATATATATATATTAGTGTATATTCCTCTCTTATAATAGCATATATGCATATATAAGATATATATATGATTTAAAAACTTTAGTATAGTTATTTATATATAGTACGAACTTAAAAATTTGAAAATTAATTATCATACATATATTTATATTTTTAAATTAACATTTATTGAATTTTAAATTTTTTATTGTATATAAAATAATTATTACATTAAAAATTCACTTTTATATTTTTTATAAATGTTATATCATTCCAGAAACATATAAAAAAATTAGGATTTTTTCAACAAAGTTTTATTATTTTTAATAATTAATATTTTTTCCAAAAAACTGTTTATGATTTATTAAAAGTAATAATTTAATTGAAAATTTCTTTAAAAAATTTTGTAACATGTTATTCATGATCCTAAAATTTCTGGAATTTTTAATTTTTAATAATATACTGTTTTATATTAAATAATTATCATTGAAATTAATGTATTTGTTTTTAAAAATAATATTTCCACTTTGAAAAATCTCCTAATTTTTTCTAAGCTCTATTTTATGATCCTAGATTTTCTAAAATTGTAAAATTTGATTTCTTCAATAGATTATTTTATGTTAATTATTTATGGATGAAAACATTTTTTGGCAAAGCCATCCGGCATTATATTGGGCTGTGTCATTGTATATAAATAAGGAAAATGTGTTCTGCACATGTACCGAATAGCTGAATATGATTTTATAGTGGTCATACCACTTAAGCTATAATACAGGTGAGAAGTAGAAAATGCCTCTACAAAAGTCCTAAAGAACCATCGGCTACTCCTAAGGAGCCATATATGTAGATGAAAACATTATTTTATTCATAATATATACAAACTAAAGTACTAAATTATGTTTGCAAAACCAAGTTATTTTTGAATTATAAATAATTATTAATAATTTCTCTCTCTTTATATATATATATATATATATTTATCTATACATAAATGTTTTATGTTCATATATTATATATAATATATTTATACATACATATGTATGTGTGTATTTTGTAACACATATACATGCACATATTTGGACAACATACAAGACATACAAAATAAGCTAATATGTCTGTTGTGATGTAAATCCCAACATCTACATATGGGCATATTAAACCTTTCACGGATTATTAAATTACACATGCACTCACACATATATGTATATGATACATTTATGTATGCACAAAATCAAATAAAATTAATTTCATATCTTTATATATTTGAATTTAAATAAAATAAATGATTTTATTTAAATGAAATTTATATGTTCTAATTAAGTTAGACTTCATAGCCCAACAAAGATCCAATAGGGTAAATATTTTGAAATTCACTCATAACTTCCACTACGGGCTGGTCCAGTTCCAATAATGGAATCGGAGCCCAATAGCCTATGCGGTCTAAATTTGTCATATTAAGGCTAACTAAGTAAGCTTGCCCACTTAGTACGGTGTCTAGAAAGGTAATGTCTAGGATAGGAATTGGGTAATCAAGTACCATGTCCTACTTGGTTATCAACCGAGCTCGAAAGGTGAAGTGAGCCCAAAGGTTGCCCCTAATAGAAAAGGCCCAACTTAATTTTTGGTTTTGTGCTAATTTTCAAAATCGTTTTGAAAATTAATGTTCAAGATTTTAAATTTAATAGTTAAATTTAAAACAAAATACGTTTATTACAAAAATTATAATACTACAACAGTATTCAAAATGTTTGAAAGGATGATGATATTTTCGAAATGTTTGAAAATATTTATATAATAATTTCAAATTTCAAATTTATTAATAAGATTAATAAATTAAATTAATTAATGCATATATGAATGTATTATATATGTTGATATATGTTATGTTATTTTAAAATGTTTAAGATAGCATAAGTATAAATGTATGTATACATGATAAATTTTGAAATTAATAAATTTTAATAAAAATTATTTAATTCAATAAATTAATTAAAGGTTAATTAATTAAATAAAATACACATATATATGATATATGTGTGTTACACTATAAAGGTTATAATAAATGTTATAGTAGATATGTCCAATATTAAAGTTATATTGGAATACTAATTTAAAATTAATGAAAGAGTTAATTGATTAAAATTAATTAGATAAGATTTAATTAATGATATATTATACGTAAGACTATCGTATAAGTAATATGAAATATAAAGTTGTATAACAATAAAACTTATATGATATGTGTATAAACTAAATGTGGAACACTAAAGAAATCAAAATAGAGTTGAGAAATAAATACATATGTAAATGTACATATATCGTGACTGATGTGTCTGACACTTGAATCGCTGGGGTATTTCATAAGAAATATATTATTCTATAAGTCGATATCACTCAATATAATGGTATCCTCTACCATATATATATATATATATATATATATATATATATATTAATAAACTACTTACATACTCCTTAGTTGTTGAGCAAACTCAAGCTAAGGATGTTATGCGTAGTATTATTAATATATTGAACAGATGAGGTAAGATAACTATATGTATTCGTTGAGCAAACTCAAGGTACATATACTATACTTAGGCCATCGCGGTATGGTTGGTATGAATGAATAATCGCTTTCGATTTGTTGAGCAAACTCAAGGTCGAAATGAGATTAGAACAAAGAAAACTGGGTTAGGAGTTGTATGTGATACCATCGATAAGGAGTTATCCATCGTTTGTGGGGCTATGATTTGTTGAGCAAACTCAAGGTTAGAATACCCAAATAAATGAGTCCTAACATCCACCAGTGAAGTTGTAAGACTTCTATGTTTCATCTTAGGGTTTGGAGAAACATAAATGACTAGTGGAAGCCTTATTAGAAAAATGATATGGTAACATTTAACATTTCTAATATTATAAGAACATATGCTATATAATGTTATATTATCTACAATGATAAATTTATTCATTTAATATGATTGATAAAACGTTTGTCAATTAACATATATGTACAAACTAAATTGAAAGTTGACAAATAGAAATATAATATATACCTACTAATAATTGCATGTTATATAATGTTTCTATACCCATGCAAGTGGTAAGTTGGTCACTTATATGTTTATTTGGTTTAGACCGTATATTGCATTTCGTGAGTTTTGAACTCTAAATGCAATTCAAGACTATGGATATTTGATCCATGTATTTTCATATATAAATGTTATACGGTGAACAGTCATAATTTATGGGGTATAATATTTTGATGAAGTTAGTTCATTCAAGTAAGCTAATAAATAGTATTTTAAGATCATGTATTCAACTTGAATGATTTCAAAAGGACCATATTGTGTTAATGTAACACAAAACCAAAATCTACGAGATACATCTAAGATCTCGATCGTTGAAATGTCATCTTGATCGGTTTACATAAAGTGCAACATATTTGATATCTTAAATGTTAAGGATATCCGAATGCGTTTTTGTAAAAGGTTTGTTATGATATTGTAGTAAGGTTTTCTTTTGAATATTTTGACCATTTGAAAGAAAAATGAATGTATGGGAATAGATGTAATTTAAGGTAAAGTTGGAATAAAGAGAATGAATTGCCACTTCGCTTCATAGAGAAACATTGGAAATAAGAATTGTAGTACTAATTGATACTTAATATTGGAATATGAAATATGATTTTTATTATGAAATGTATTTTCATATAGAAAATTGTTTTCAATAGCATTTATTTCTTTGAGTTCAAGATATTTGATCAAAGAAGTCTTCACTGTAAACTAGTTAAGTAAATAATATTAACAATGTTAAGTGAATGGTGGACCTCTAAATTTAGTATGCTATTATAGTAATGGCGGAAATAGTGGAAGCATGCCATATAGCACCTAATGATTGCATCAAATTATGAAAATTGTTTGTGCAAAATGTACCGAACATTGTTTGTGAAATAATGTTTATTTTTGGTATTAACTGAAAAATAGATATAACTATATTTCAATATGAGTATTATGAATATTCATTATGAAATAGAACTATGTTGTGGAATTTGTTTTCATAGTAAAAGTGATGGACCAAAAAATATATGTGTGTCTAATATTATTTACAGTTGTTTTGGAATTATAGAGTAAGCCGTAGTTTTGAGAAATAATTTTACTATATGATTATGAATCATATGATACAGGTTATTTATATCTCAAACAATTAATGGCTATGCACCCATTCAGTTGGAGCATCATAAGAGTTAATGAACACTTTGAATTAATACATATTGATGTATGCAATCACAAGTCTATTAATACCAAAAGGGTTCCACATACTTTGTTATATTCATCGATGATTTATTACCAATATGTATATATGTATTAGATACATATATAGTAAGTTTATGATAAAATCATATAATTAAGTAAATAAAATAACATGCAATAGAATAAAATGATTTGATTTGGTTGAATAAGTGAGTATATTGGAAAGAGTTTCAAATGTATCTAAAAATGAATATAGATTCGATCTCAAAAGTCACTCCTCCATATGATACATAATAATGCATCGATAAAGAGTAACCAGACATTGTTGGACAAGTTACGATTAATTGTGAGTGAAGTTGAGTTAGTTTCCTTCTATAAGGTCATGTAATTAAGAGTATCATATAAGGTTGATATTATTTCATTTAAACAACAGTTTGCAAAATCATACCAGATAAAGATTTGCTAGAAATCCCAACATATCCTAGGCCAAGGAGTTGGCAGGTTGTGCGAGTCGAAAGATTGCATGTAATAATTGTTCATTAAGGATCTTGTATGAATCTCCAAAAAGTTTTTTGGAAAGATCTGCCATCAAATGACATATTTATGTTTTGAACATAATCTTTGTAAACTAAAATAAGTTTCATAAGTAAAAAGGTTCATAAAGTGTTTATGAATCACTATTCTATTTGCACTAAGAAACAATTGTTGTTTCAAGATATATCAACTTCATTGTGAAGGAATTTCTTTGAGAAATTTTTGGTAGTTAAATAAAATTGGATCCTATCCATAGATAGAACTGATTATATGAGATGAAGTGAAATTAACTAACATAAATGAACACGTAGCATTAGAATGTCCAATAAGTATTCTCGTACATCAAAGAGAAATTAAGAGTTTCTTATTAATGTCAAAATACACATTACCCTCTGTTGTTCAATTAAACCATTAAGAATGTTGACTCTATATGCCATGATGCGCAAATCTGAAAGAATTCCAAGTACACTATCAAAATATGATTTTGGTGGTCGTAACCAAAGAGATGTGATCCATCGGCCGAGATTGTGTCTTTATTGAAAGGACTAATGTGGTTGGAATTAAATGAGCAATGTTGATAAGAATAATATCGCAAATTTCAAATTTTGAAATTAGCATAACAGACTCGGTATTCAACATGCTCAAGTTAATTCAAATTTACTCGCAAAATTATCGCTCGATAATACTTAGTGTTTGGTACGTATGTATTGAACAAAAAATTCTAAATAATTATTTAGAGTAATCCTTTTATACATATTAACCAAAAATGCCTCAAAGTCAGTGGGGGCGATATTGGGTTTGTGAGTCTTTGGATATGATCCAAGAAATGATACAAATGTATCATTTTATAAGCATCAAGATTGAACAAGTATTTTGATTTTCAATCAAAGTGCAGAGGAAGCATGTGTTCTTAAGAAAGAACATTAAGAGGTACATTGATATTTCTAAACTATAAGTAAACAACACGTTGTTCATTTTAACAATATTCTTGTATTAAAATCCACTTTTGTTGTCTTAATACTCAATTTTGGATTGTAAATGATGTCTTTTAAGATATATGGATTGTCCGAAAACGGTATACAAGAGCACCCTATTAAAAAGAGAACATGTAAGTTAGATTCCTTATGCATTAGCAATATGAATTATCATACAAGTTATGTTGTGCATTACAAGGTTTTAAATCTCGGATATCGGTCATATCTCGTCTCGAAGAATTTGGAGAGCTTATCTCGTATCGGGTGAGATCTCGAACGAGATGAGTGCATCTCGGTCGTCCATCTCGGATTTACATCTCGGTTTCTAAAATTCATTTCAGAGTTATCTCGGAGTATATGTCATGTCGAAAATTAGTTTTCATACACCTAAATTTACAATACTAGTCACCACATTAAGGAAAACACTATGCACTTACCTTGAATATATCACACGCTTATCATTAGTAATTTAGTATGGAAAAATATCACTTGTATCATGTAAAATAAACAAATAACTAGATATCATGATTACTGTTCAATATAATATCATATGAGATAAAGTACATAAGAAACAAACCATAACATATGCACCTTTACTTTGTTTGATCATTCACTTTAACATTCCTACATAATATAATGTCTCATATCTACCTTTTATGATTAATAGTGCTGCAAGGGAAATATTAATTTTATAACTTCAAATACAAAAGTCTACAAGTAGAATTAAGATATTCTATGTCTAATTATATTATTTAATTATTAGCAAACAAAATCTCATCAAGCAACTAATAACATATATATTTCAAACAAACGTAGAAAATAGCATACATAGTACAAAATTTTTTCAAACATTTAGTAATATTACAAGAAAAGCAAAACAATGATGTACAAATGAACATGTAATCATCAAATGAAATTAATAGATGAAAGAGAATTCCTTTATTGCTTAAAAATAAGCCTTGAGGAAAAAAGTTATAGCAGCAAAGACTAAATGAAATCAAATTGGGAATCCATTTGAAACATAAAGTTAAATAAGTGAAGCCCAAAATTTATAGCCGCAAAAAATAGGGTTAGAAAAAAAACTCAAGAAAGTGTTGAAAAAATAAAAATGAAATTGGATGTAAATTAATCTGGATCAGAAACCTAAATGAAAATCATAAAGTGAAATACTTACCATAATCGATGTAGATTTTATCATCATCTTACACTCGTCACTGCCGTAAAATAAGAGACGAAGATTAAATGAGATTTATATAAGAAATAAGGGTTAAGAAAAGTACAATTAAGAAGGCTTAAATTAAGGTAAAGGATGAGCTAGCCCAATACGGAAAAAGAGTTGATTTTTTCCAAAATTCAACAATTCGGCCGATATCTCGCTGTTAAATCTCATCCGAGATACCGGACGAGATACCGAAATCTCGTCCGAGATTTGGGTCAGACGAGATTCAAACGGAATTGCCTGTTTCGAATCGCCCAGGCTTGAAAACGAGATCTCAAATGAGATCTCGGCCGAGATGAGCGAGATTTGAAACCTTGGTGCATTATATTGTGTTTTGTTTATGTATTTGATACATGAAACAAATATAAAATCCAAATTGATTTCAATAAATGGTTGTTTGAGGTGTTCTCGCGTATTTATGAAATATTAGAGAATTATTTATAGAAACAACGAACTCATTATGATGGAACGTTTAGACGCAAACTTTTATAAGTGATATTTAGTATAACATGTCAATGATAGAATTCAAGTTAAAATCTTAATTTGAAAATGTTTCAAAATAAAGGTAATTGTGGTCGATTCAACGAAATGTTGAGAACAATAACTTGAATAGCACTCAATAAACCAATGTATATAGGTATAAATGCACAAATTTATAATTAAGCCAAAGGTGATTACAAATATTAAGAATCACATAACATTGTTATAAGATAACAATGTCATAAAATTTATCATGATAGAACTTAAAGCTCACTAGAAGTCGAAAGACATACTTCGAACTGTTCCACACGATAAAGGCAGTTTCTCATTGTCAGATAGAGTTAATCGACAAAATAGATATTTAAAACATAATAGCATACTCATTCACTAAGGGACTGACCCAATTGGTTTTGAGAAAACTGATTGGAGAAGTTGGAATTAGATTTCATAACTGACCCCAAGTGTAAGTGGGAGATTGATAGTGTTAGGGGTATGCTCTGGGAGCAATTATGTAATTTGTTAAATATATCTAACTCGTTAACTAATCTTATTCGAAATAAAAGGTATTTTCTTCCTATTATATACTTAATACAACGTGATTATATTAATTAATTAACTTGATTAAAAGTATATTTAATAGAAAAATCCATAAATGCTATATTTTGTGGTAGTAGTTACAAAGTGTTGTAACGTGGGTAATTTATCACAATAAAACAAATATACCATTTTAAATATTCCTAATCAAGAAGCATCGAGACTGGATATCAATGTATCTGTTGATATTGGAGTACGTAACGCTCTTCAAATGTCGGGCAGTGTATTACTCATGACTGCTGGGGGCACCTAAGGGTTACGTACTAATTGTTATTGGATAAATATGGAACGACTCGCTTGATAGTTTTCTGTTGGTTAATATAACTAAGGTTAAACAGAAAATATCAATGTGACCGATTTACACAGTTCTCTCGACTTAAGAATACCATGGATCTTCAATATGATAATACGCTTTGATTATAGACAAATCATGGTGTGGCGTCCATCGAGTGATTATAGTTGGGTCGAGTGGAAGTATTGGAAGTGAATCACTATTCAAGAGAGGATTCGTCTCCTCCGTTATATGCGGTTAGTATCACAGTCAACTCAAATTAACTCAAAGTCAAAGTCTCTGCCCAGAGCATTTCGATTAATAATAATTGTTATTATTGAACCAAAGACTTTGTATTTGAACTATAAAGTTGAATGTGGATGAGGTTGGAATTTTAACCATTACCAAATTTCATAAGTCAAGTGATATAGTTTTGACAAAGAGAATTGGTGTAAACAAATGTCACAGCCTGGTAATGTTACTAAACTAAAATTGAATTTTACCGAAAATGAGTAAGCGATATATTTGGCCATAATTTCATGCCACTTCCTAAGTGACATGTGAACGTTAACATTAGAATAGTTCGATGTTAATCGCTGACCAAATTTACACCCAAGAGTTACACAGCCGAAATGACGAATTTCCTTAAGACCGAACGGTTTAATTAGTTATTATTGTTATAAATTAACTAGATTAATTAATATTTATGACATGATAATTATAAAATTTGAATATGATATGATGAATAAATAATGTTATGTATATTTATAATAGTTATAAATATATTGATCGATATACAATATCGATAAGCAATTAAATTAGATTTAATTGCATCGTATTTTGGCTTGGCCTTAGATAGGTTTAAGGCCCATCATTAGGGCTGAAAATTTTGGTTTTGGAAAGTTCTAAGGGTGGCTAAAATATAGGGAATTGGCTTGGATATAATGGGTTGAGATCAAGCGAGAATGGGTAAAAAGGTTTTCCTCGTTTCTCTCTAATACAACCATATATATATATATATATATATATATATATATAATGACTAACCTTTTTTGGCCGCCATTACCTTCTACATTGCTGGTTAAAACATAGCTCTCAATCCACTCCAAAATTCTCAAATATATTCCAAATCAAAATAATACTATTCGATAGTTAGAGGTCGGTGATTACAGACTTGCAATTTGACGAATCAAGAACAGTAAAGGAAGGGAAGTCAATGGTTCAACATGGATTCAAAGGCATCATTAAATTGGTAATTTTAATTCATATTACAGTAATTAAATTATATTCTATGATCCTATAATGAACAATTTCATATCTATTTAAACATATTGCTACTATACGTTTAGTCAGGTGAGATTTTGTAAGTAAATATAGTTGTCACAAATCAGTTTGGTTATGTGTATAATTTTTTTATTATACTATTTGATTTATGTATATAAAAATGTTGTTTACTGTACAAAACCAAATTTTTGTCATTAATAATTGTTTTTTATATATTTACTAATAAATTCATATATATATATATATTAGTGTATCTTTCTCTCTCATAATAGCATATATGCATATATAAGATATATATACATATGATTTTTAAAAAAATAGTACACTTATTTTGTATATAATAGGAATTTAAAAATTCAACAATTAATTATCATACATATATTCATATTTTTAAATTAACATTTATTGAATTTTGAATAGTTTATTATACATAAAATAATTGTTACAATAAAAAATAAATTATTTATTTTTAAAATATCATATCATTCTAGAAACATATAAAAAGAATTTTGGATTTTTCAATAAATTTTATTATTTTTAATAATTAATATTATTTTGAAAAAACTATTTATGATTTATTAAAAATAATAATTTGATTGAAAAATTCTTCAAAGTTTTTCATAACCTTTCATTCATGATCCTAGAACTTCTAAAATCTTAAAATTTTAATTTTTAATAATATATTATTTTATATCAAGTAATTATTGTCAAAATCTATGTATTCATTTTTAAAAATAATGTTTCAACTTTGAAAAATCTCCAGATTTTTTCTAAGCTCTATTTTATGATCCTAGATTTTCAAAAATTGTAAAATTTGAATTTTCATCAACAGATTATTTTATGTTAATTATTTATGGATGAAAACATTATTTTATTCATAATATATACAAATTAAAATACTAAAATTACTATGTTTGCAAAACTATCATGATTTTGAATTATAAATAATTATTAATAATTGTTCTCTCTCTTTCTACATATATATTTATCTATATATAAATGCTTTATGTTGATATATTATATATGATATATTTATACATACATATGTGTGTGTGTGTGTGTATTGTAACACATATACATGCACATATTTGGACAACATACATGACATACAAAGTAAGCTAATACGTCTGTTGCGATGTAAATCCCAACATCTGCATATGGGCATACTATACCTTTTATGGATTATTATGTTACACATGCACTCACACATATGTATATGATACATTTATGTATAAACTAAATCAAATAAAATTAATTTCATATCTTAATATACTTGAATTTTAATAAAATAAATGATTTTATTTAAATGAAATTTAGAAATTTCTAATTCAGTTAGACTTCATAGGCCCAATAAAGGTCCAATAGCATAATTTTTTTGAAATCCCCCCATAAGTTCCTCCGTAGGCTGGTCTAGTTCCAACACTAAGAACTACTGAATTGCCAAAATTTCAATTTATTTCTTTTTACTTCTTTTATTATATAGACATAACTTATACACCATCCATATATTTTGAAGAGGTTCAATATATTGAATTTAAAATTCGACATTTTTTATTTTCATTGCCAACCATAAACAATTATACTGAACTGAAAATCCGAAAAAGAAAAACCTGCAAATTACATAAAAATATAAAGTTGTTTAATGGGGTTGAGGTTATTATTTGAAAAAATAACAAATAAATAATTGAAATCACTATAAATAGTTTAATTATGCATCTATAGTCATGATCTTAACGTACTTTATTAAAACAATAAATGGAGTAAATTATAAAAACTAATTATTACTTATATGTGGAAAAGGGTAAGGAAAATAAATTCTATATATGTTGTAATTTTCAGTTATAATTTTTCTACATATTTACTAAGATAATAAATGTAATTTCAATGGAAAATGAAGACTTGTGATGATTCGAAGAAAATTGTGTAAGATATGAAATATAATAAAATGAATTATACATGGAGACTGAAAAAATAAAGTGAATTGAGTAGGAAAGAGAGTTAAATATCATCAATGTCTAAACCTTACGATTATATTATGTTACCATTTCAAATGATTGGATTGTGCGGTTGAAACCTCCAAATCATTTTGAACTCTTACGTACCTCAAGGTCAAAGAGAAATTACAACGAAGGAAACTAAGATAATAAAGATTAGTTTTGATGAGAAAAAAGAAACTTATGCTTTCGTTATGAATTTCATTGAGAAATAAAAAAATTGAATGGAATAAGCAAAAATAATAGAAGGGGATGTTAAAAGGACATGTTGTTACAGCTGAATATAATAAAGCTTGTTAGGTGAGATATTCTAGAGGGGTAAATGTGAAACTAAACGTATGAATCATGGAGAACTAAGGAACTTAATTCTAAAACTATCATAAAAAAGCAAAAATATTAGAATACATGCATACATATACATACATACATACATACATACATACATACATACATACAAACACACACACACACACACACACACACACACACACACATATATATATATTTGTGTGTGTGGCAATTAAAGAATTTATTTAGATGGAAAAAAGAATATTTATGCTCGGGATTGAACAGACATATATATGTATAATATCATGAAATATGATTATATAGTTCACAAAACTAATTAAAGATTGAAGACAAAGAAACAATTATAACTCTTGAATTTGTTAAAATTAATTACATGATATACTTTAGAGCTAAAAATTACTAAACTATCAAAACTTCAATTTGATTTTTCTTAATTCTTTTGATATCTAAGCACAACTTGGATACTACCCACAGTTTTTCAAAAGGTTCGGTATTAAGAGTTTAACTTGGATACTACCCATAGTTAGATTCTATATATTTCGAGGGCAAAAAAGTCCAAAAATAAACCTATAAATTGCATTGAAAATTAGTTTAATTAATAGAACGAGGATATTCTTTGGAAAATACCTAAAAAATAACTGAAAATTTTCAGTATTTTAACTATGCATATAACACCTTGAACTGAACTTAATTTATATAAATAAATTAAAATACATTATACAAATTAATTCTTATTTATTCATAAGGAAAAGGGAGAAAGTAAATAAATTATAACTTTGTTGTACCTTGCATTCTAAATATTTTACAAACTTATCGCCGGGCATAATAATGATATATCAATGAAAAGTGAAGACCTAGGATGATTCAAAGACAATTGTTTATAAATATAGAATATAAAAAATGAATTATGCATGAAGTAGGAAAAATAAAGTGAACTGAGTAAGAAGGAGAGTTAAATACCATCAAAGTTTAAACGTTACCATCATAATATGGTGACCCTTTCCAATTATTGAATTATGAAATTGAAATTTTGATGTCATTTTGAAGGGAAACCATAATGAAAGAAGGAGAAAAAGAGAATATAGATTTTATTCTTGATGAGTAAAAAAATATTTTCAAGATTTTAACTTCATACTGAAATGAAATAGAACCATGTGAGTTAAACTATTAAAGTAGTAGTCAAAAAGACATGTCGATATAAGCAAATATACCGAAGCTTGTTAAATGAGAAATTTCAGCGGGGTACTTGTAGAACATACCCAAGAATCATGGTGAAATAAGGATTTTAATTATAAAATTATGAGAAAAAGTAAAAGGTCGGGAATGGACCAACTTTGTAATATATATATATATATATATATATATATTTGTGTGTGTGTGTATGTGTATGTATATGTATATATATATGTGTGTGTACGTACGTGTGTGTATGTATATATATGTATGTACAGTATGAGATGGTGTATGATGTGTGTAACAACCAAGTGGTTAAGAAGCAAATAATTAAAGTTTTTAATTGAGATTTAATTAATTAAAATGAAATTTTAATGATTTAATGAAAATGATTTTGGCATTGTTTGGATAATGGAATTTGGTAATGAAATATTTATTGGGAAATTTATATGTTTTACGGAAAAATTATTATTTATTGAAATGAAATGATTATTTTGGAAATTAGATATTTTGAAGTTTTGAATTATTAATAAATAATGAAGTTAATTACTTTTGAAGAATATTGATATTTTAATATTAAAATGATTTTAATTGAATTGAAATTTATTCAATATTTTATAAAATTTATTATTTGAAATAAATAAGATTAAAAATATATTTCAAAAGGAAAATGGAATTTTATTTTATTTATATAAGGCATTTTGGAATTTATTTAATAAATGAGTTTAAAATGTAATTACAGAACAATTAAATGACAATGAGTTAAAATACGAAAATGATGTATTATAAAATTATATATTGAATGATTATTATTGAACTGACTAAGAAAAAGTTTTAAAGTGGAAATTGAAGTTAATTTGAGCTAATAAATATATTTTTATTAAAATGGGTTAAATATAGCAAGTTTGGATAATTAATTATAATAGGAAGAATTTGTGGAATATAAATTTCAAAGAAATTTATCATGTTGAGTCATCATTTGAGAAGTACAAATATGATTTTTTATTTGTAATTTGATTATCATTCAAGTAGAATAGAAAATAGTTTTATATGAGGAAAATAAAGGAAAACGTAAAATGTTTTAGCCTATATGAAGCCCAAATCAAAACTCAAGCCCGAAGTCTTGTATTTCTATATCTAGATTTTTCTAAGTCTAGAATTACCACTCTTCCATATTTTCATATTAGGTAAGCTTTTCCATCTACTATTCTTTAGTTTTCCACTCTGTGTAGTTAAAGCGCTCAATGGTTCCATAACGATGGAGTGGCAAAAAGTTATAGCGAGTATAAAGCGGGAATATAGCGGAAAATCGTGGAGGTGCAAAAAGCTTTAGTAAATATAAAATAAAATATTTAAAGCTAATTTATTTTCATTCTCACATCATTTGTGTAGGAAAAAAATCATTATTTAATCTTATATAACAAAACCGACTAATATCATGATTTATGCAAGCTAGAATTGGTGAGTACAATAGATTTTTAACTTATATTGAGCACTTATATTGAACACTTATATCTTAAAAATAGGTCTTTACCCCAACTTTGTTAGTTTAGTTTAAAAGATAACTAGTCAAATCAACCTTTGCATATTAATGTTACTAATGTGAGCGTTAAAAAGCTTTGATTTAGCGGGTTTAACGGAAAATAGTGGGTCTTAAAACGGATCTACAATTTAATAGCGCTAAATTGAAATAGCTAGCGCTCAAAGAGTGATATACGTTATAGCGGGGATGCTGTGGGGCTTTAGCGGAGCTTTAACCACACAATTCCTACTTCATAAAACATAAAGTATGAAAACCCGATCTCCTTCTTTCTACCTTTATAAAACATTTTGAGAGAAATGTGATCCTCTATAAAATAGAGGAGAGCCCACATATAGCTATGTATATATCATAAAGATCTATCTTCATAAAACATAAAAAATAAAACAAAATAAAATACTATAAATTCCTAAACTAAAACATGTTCATCCAAACACACATTTCACCTATAGCTATGAAGAAGTTTGTGTTTTGATCAAGTTTGGGGTAATGGAAGTTTGCAAAGGAGGCAAAAGTGCTAGAAGAAGGAGTAAGATGCAAGCTATGATTAAGCTGGGTAATTACACTCACAATTCTATGTCTAAATCATATGATACATCTGTTTTAATTAAATGATGTTTAATTATGAATTAATGTTATGTTCTATTCTTGAGGCTATTTGGATTCCTTGTGCTATGATCAAATTTGAGTTAAACTAAGTCGTTCTAAATTATTGGCATGCAGTGATGGAGTTATGGTCGGGATGGAGCTTGAAAGGTGGAGGAAGTAGCAGCCGAAGCCACCGAAGTTTGGCTGTGTGACCCAAAACACTTTGGCTTTAGGTCAGGAACTGGTTCACCAATTCAAGAGGACCAGTGCACCGGTGATGAACGGACTAGAGTTTGCCTAGCAGTGCACCAGCCTATTTTTCCCATATGTTATATATATATATATTCATTGGAAATGAAAAACTAAAAGTTTGCAGATGAAAATATATTATTTCATGAAAAGGAGTTTTATTGAAATTCAGCATTGATAATTATGTGTATAGAATTATAATTTTACAATAGAAAAGTATAATAGTTGAAATAATTATTTTAAAATCTTATATAATTTCAGAAAAAGAAGTAATGTTTTCTAAATAATATTTCAAATTTTTTAAAGCATATTTCATGATAAAACACATAAGTAAGAATTTTATAAATATCTTACATTTATATTTTAATAAAAGGAAGTCGTATTTAATATTTTAAAATTTATATAAATATTTCATTTAATTATAAAAAATCATGAGCACGTTCCTAAATACTATTAAGTGATTTTATTAAATAATATTAATGATTTTACATATGAAGTAAAGATCTTGTAATTCATTCTATGGTTTGAAATTAAAATAAATTGGTTTGAAGTTATAAATTTACTTTAAAATAATATATAACTATGGAAAATTGAAGCAAGACTTTTATAATTATAATTTTCTTATAAAATGAATTCTGAAGCTTTGTATATATGTAAAGATTGTTTAATGTAATAGAATTATTTGGTCTCTATTTTTGGTATCTGTAACACCGTGTAAAATGAACCATAAGTAAGTAAAGTAAATTGAATTAAATATGATAAGTATTGGATAAGGAAATTTTATAAAAGTCAGAATTTGGCCATGAAAGTTACTTCATGGAGTTCGTGGAGAAGTTTTGATTTGTTTCCATATATGATATACTGAAAACGGAGCTCAAACAAAGAAGTTATGAATATTTGAAGTTCTCGGATTTAAATTAATTTAGTTTGAATTCAAATACAAATAGGAAATCAAATTTAGGATTTAGATTTCAAAAATTAGCTTCGGGGCTAAGTAAACGTTTAACTATTGCTTAGTGTTAAAAATTTAATTAGGGAATAAAATAATACGGCAATGGAAACAAAGTAAACTCCCCTAAATAAAAGAGCAGTCGGCCGGTTGCCCAAGGGCAGTCGATCGCTTGGCAGCGGCGGTTGCCAGTGGCGGCTAGAGTTTTACGTTATGTTTTATTTGGTTATACGCTCCAGATTTACCCGTTTCCTACCTACTTACATCCTACGGTTCTGGTGTATTTCAATTCCTATAAATAAAACCTTATCCTCTCCACTTTTTATTCATATTACTTTGGGAAATATGAAGAAACTCTGCCATTGCTATCTCTCTAATAAGATTCATAAACTCCGTAGAAAATTTAGGTAACGGTTCAACCTATTTACTATTTGTTTTTTCTTCCTCCAATCTATTCTTATCCTATTCTTCTCTAATTATTCAGAATCTAATGAATGTATATACCTCTTCCCTATTGTGTGTGTATATATAGGGATTCTGGAAGAGATCGAAAGGCTCCGTCTGACTAAAGCTAAAGCTAATCTATGAATGTAAACCTTAATGTTTCTTTTTAGTAATTGTTTAGTGTATTTCTTTCAGATTTGAATATGCTTTAGGGATTTTGGGATTTCGAAAATATGATAGATAAAATCTTCCAAAATTCATTTTTATTTTCATATGCCAATTAAATGTTGATATTCTCAACTATTTTCATTAATTTGGTGGAATTTGTTTCGTTTCATGCAATTTTTGATAATTTCATAATCTATTCCACTTCTCCTTCTTTTTTGGGTCAAATTATGATCCTTCAATAAAATAAGGGGTTTAGATTATGAATTCTATTAATAGTTTACACCACTTATTCATATCTTTTTATAGGGTTGAATAGAATATAAGGTTTAGATTGCCATTTACCTAAGATATTCCATTGAATTAGTATAATATATTTAGTTTCTATTTTATTCACAAGTCTGTTATTGCAGTTCTGGTTATGAATATTTATTCCCTGTTTTGGACATTAGACTTGCATGAAATCTTAGGAAATTGGAGAAAAAAGACTTGTAATAATAATTGGTTAGAGAACTGACATTTAACGCTAGTTTAGAATGTAAAATCCATGCATTTAGAACTCATTAGGCACAAATATTTATTTATTTATATTTACATAATTAACGTATAACTATTGTGTATATGGGTAGTTAATTAGGCATTTATTTACATTTATTTCCCCCATTAGGAAGGTAATAGATTTTGAGGCGAAAATAAGAGGAAACTTTTATATAGCCTAATTACTAATTTAAGGTGTAATAAGGAAGATTCTTATAAGGCTTTGTTTATGAAATGGTGAGATGAATATATATATATATATATATATTTATGGCTAAGTCATAGGTATGTGAGGTCAATAGATTTACATGATAGAAGTCTTTTCACTTTGAGGCTACCAGTAGTTGTGTACACTTTTATTGATGCGAGATATCCTTATGATAAATATTTGTAATGACACGAGGTTAGTTCCAAATTCTACAGGGGAAACCTTCCCAGCTAATCTAGCTACCAGTTCTTACGAATAGCAGACTAATGTGAGATGTCGTTATGGGCATGGGCCGTAAGACGAAGGGTCGGCTTTAGTGTTTGAGGTATTAAGTGGTTGGATCGGCCTTTTTCCCCGGATGAAGTATTAAATAACCAAGGGATTATGTTAAGTGGTATCTCTACAAGGGTCTGCTTTTGGAAATAGGTCTTAAATGACGAGGTCTTTATTTTTTCCACTTAGAAGTTTTTTGTGGCCTATGATATTCCATATGATGTAAGCTAGATAGTACAATCGAGCAGCACACTTTTGGAAATAGGCCTTAAATGACCAGGTCTGCCTATTTTCCACTAGGAAGTATTAAGTGACTTGGGTACCATTTTTTACATTATTAGCTATTTATGACATATAATTAGGATATATGATCTACTTCTGGAATGGAAGGTATTAAGGTGGTTCGACCCGCCTGCTCTCCTTATAAAGAAGTATTAAATGATTTTAATGGTTTTATGTTCATAGACATATTCTTATTTTGAAAATACTACCCAAGCACTGAAAAGGGTAAGGCTTGAGGTTTTTATTCACCAGACCTTGTTGGCATGTTTATGCTTAGGTGATAGGGGTTCTCGTGTTGTGAACGATGGCAAAGCTTCGTCACTTGCCCCTAAACGTCCTGAGTTTTCTTTGTCGAAATTTTGGCATGTTCCAAGATGGGTCGTTACATTTGGTATCAGAGCCCTAGGTTACCTAATCAACGGGGAAAACTATACATATGAGAGACGTATTTGTTATTTTAAAAAAGTTTTTCAAGAAGAATTTTCAAAAGAATTCTTACTATATACTCTTTTTCTTGAACATGTGGACATACACTAGGCAAGCTTTTCTTTTCTTTCAACATGTAAATACTATCTTAGGAAATCGTCACTAAAAGTTTAACATACAGATAGTTGATATGGTTGATAATCAATCATCTTCAAAATAAGGGAACCTTACCCATGGAAGACCGCCCATTCCTGGAATGCTTGAATGGTTTAAGCAACATTTAGAGCTATCGGGAAGATTCCTATTCCTCCATCTGCAGCGGTATCACCCACTGCCCCGGTCGCTGATGCAGTACCCTATCTTGCCAACTTTCCTAAGCTATGTAAGGACTTTCTCAATATGGTAGGAAAGATATACACTAGAACTGAAGGATATCCAAAAGCTAAAACATGGATTGGTAACAGCAAGAAGAAATTTAGAAAGCTTGGTTAGGATGATCAGCTAAGAAAAAGAATGAAAGCTTGGTACCTCAGGGAAGAATTGATGGAGCTTTGTGACTGATGAGCAACTGGGCAGTAATTTTCTTAGGATGAATTTAAGGACCGATTCGAGATGAGATTCATGTCTAGAGCAGAGGTTAGCTTGCAATAGGAAAAGTTCATTCAGTTGAGACAAGAGGATTCTACCTTTAAGGAGTACATAACTAAATTTATTGAATTGGCTAAATTCGGTATAAGCCTGATAGACACACCTATGAAAAAGGCCATGAAGTTCGTGAAGGGCTTAAATTCTGTGCTAAGAGAAATGTTGTTGTCCCAAGTACTTATTAAGGCTATATATGAGATATTGGTAGAAATGGGAATGCTGCACTTGGCCAATGAGGAAGATAAGAGAGAGAGAAAGAGAAGTCTACACAGACACAAAAGCAAGGAGGGTCTAAGAAGAGGAGCTTTTAGGCCAACAAGAAGTCGAAGGGAAAGTTTAAGAAGGAAGTAAAGTTGTGTAAAATATACCAAAGGAAGGCTCATGAAGCTAAAGATTGTAGGGTGAGTCTATTGAAGGAAGCCTTTAAAGGAAAGCACTTTAACTTCCACGAGGAAAGGCATCAAAAGAATCAATGGCCCAAGATAGCTATGGAAGAACCAAGCGGACATGCCTACGTTATTGAAGTTATCCCTATTGCCAGTAAGCCACCAAGAGACTAAGGAAAAGTAGCTCTAGAAGGTATAACTCTTATTTTTGGAGTGCTATTCATACCCTATTTGATTCGAAGGCATTACATTCCTTTATATCTAAGGACGTAGTAAATTAGTTAAACCTTAAAACCAAGTGGTTAACAGCCTAATAGAGGTTTCCAATCCCATTAGGGGTTCGACTCATCTTTCTCTTATTTACAAAGACCTAGCGTTAGACATATGCGACATTATTTCATATGTACTATGCATGTTCTAAATTTCAAGGGGTATGGGCTTATAGTGGGTATGGATTGGTTGTCATATTATGGAGTCATTCTTTACTGTAATAAGAGGGTAGTACGATTAAAGAGTCATGTAGGTCATGACCTAGAAGTTCTTTATACACCCAAAGCTTTAGTTGAGTTAAGCCATTTATACTCATTAAATCTATCTGTTGTTCGAGAGCCATTAGCTGTACCCGTAGTTTGTGAATTTCTTGATGTCTTCAAGAAGGTCTCGAGTGTCCCACCCTATATGGAGATTGAGTTTCAAATTGATTTGGAGAATGACGCAAGACCCGTCGCTCTACCTTTGGGACATAGGGCCTCCAAAGAAAGAAGGTGGACAAGCAAATCTCAGAGCCATTGAAGAATTCATCTATAGGAGTACTTCTAAGTGGGAAGCCCTTATTGTTTTTGCTACTAAAGCAAATGGTTCTTTAAGACTTTACGTCGATTATAAAGAGCTGAACAAGTTGACAATGAAAACTAGGCACCCTCTACCTAAAATAGATGACTTGTTCGACCAACTTGTAGGAGCTAAAGTCTTTTCCTAATTCAAAAGTTGAGGATTGCGAAGGAAGCAAACCGAAGATGTCATTTTATATAGTAGATGGACTCTATGAGTGGGAAGTTGTGCCTTTTAGACTGACAAATTCTCCAACATACTTTGTGGATTTGATAAGTAGAATATTTAGAGGGCAACTTAATAAATTTGTCATGGTGTTTGTTGATTATATCTTGGTTTTCTCCATAAGCAAGGAGGAGCATTAGGACCACCTTAAGGAGGTATTGGAGACCTTGAGGAGAAACTAACTCAAAGCCAAGTTTTCTAAATGCTACTTCTGAAAAAATGAAGTTAGGTTCCTTGGGCATATTGTTTCGGAGAAGGGATTGGCAGTGGACCCTACTAAAGTAGAAGCGGCCCAAGGATGGAAGATTCATAGTAATGCATCGGAGGTTAGAAGTTTTCTAGGGTTGGCATGCTACAATAGGAAGTTCATCAAGAGATTTCCACAAATAGCAGCCCATTTAACCCGATTGACTAAAAAGAGTCTAGTTTTTTTTGGGATGATAGATGCACCAAAGCATTTGAGAAGCTTAAGGAGTCATTGATTAGTGCACCCGTGCTCACTATCCCAGATGGAACCAAGCCGTTTACGGTTTTCAAGGACACATGTGGCATGGGATTGGAGCGGTTCTTATGCAAGAAAGGAAGGTAGTTGCCTATGCTAGTAGACAACTAAAAGATCATGAGAAGAGGTATCTAATGCATGATTTAGAATAACATCCATTATTTTTGCCTCAAAGATACAAAGGCATTATCTCTTGGGGGAAATGTTTGAGTTATTCACTGATCATAAATCACTCAAATACTTATTTTTCCAAAAAGATTTGAATCTTAGGTTGCAGAGGTGGATGGATATATAGCATCCTTTGACTTTGGTATCCAATATACCCATAGAAAAGGGAACATAGTCGCCATTGCCCTTTATAGGATACACGCTACCTTAGGTGCTATATATGAATGAAGACGGTTGGAGTTACTCTCAAATTTTAACCTCCGACCGTCAGCAGAACCCATTCAAGGTTTTCCTTCAGTTATGGAGGTTAGACCAGCCTTGATGGATCGTATCGAGCACGAGCAAGTAAAATACGAAGAGTTAGTAGATATTTTAGGAAAATTAAGAAAAGGAAAGCATTTCCCCCATATTAGGAGGTACTCAATTGATGAGAGGGAATATTTGAGAAGAGATAAATGTCTTTGCATCCAGATGATTGATGACTTGATGAGAGATGTGCTTATGGAATGTCACCACTCAAGGATGACCATTCATCCTGAAAGAGATAAGATGTACAAGGACATGAAGAAAATTTTCTTTTGGAATGGAATGAAGAGGAGCATAGCAGAGTTTGTTGCTAGGTGTTTGACATGTCAGAAGATAAAAGCTAAGCAAGGGATGCTTGTGGATTATTATTACCTTTGGAAATTCCGACTTGGAAGTGGGTACATATTTCAATGGATTTTGTGGAAGGATTGTGTAACGATCCGATTTTTAATTTAATTTAAATTAATAATTAAAATAAATTTTTGAATAAAATTGTACATTAATTTGAATTTTCCAAATTTAAATAGGGCATTTGTTTATTTGGACATTGATTTTAAAATTTAACTATGGATTTGAAATTCTATATTTAATATCTTATAAATAAAAAGTAACATCCCAAAAATTTATCAATTAAAATTTATAATATATTTTAAACTTTCGAAATTTAATTTGAAAATATATTGAAGAATCTCAAACAAATAAAATAAGTAATAAACTATGTATAAATATATTCTAATTTATTTTGAGTTTAAAATTTTAAAACAATGAGTGTTTTAGTCAATTAAATTTAAATTTTTATACATATATGTATATTGCATACATGAGTAAGATTGAATACATATTGAAGTTGAATTTAAATTGTGCAAGTGTATGAATGAATATATATAAATGGACATAAATGGATTTTAATTCAAGTGAATTAGGAATTTAAATCTACATTTAAAATGAATGTTTTTAAAATAAACATTTGGCTTTTAAAATCATTAAAGTGAAATTTGTATAATGTAAATATCGGTTAAAAACAATTCTTTTAACATTGTATATATACACATACAAATGAATAAAGAGGTGTATTCCTTTATAAAGTAAATATGATAAAAAAAATATTTAAAAAAAAAATTCTTTTGTCTTTGAAAATTACAAATGATAAACATATACATCAAAGAGGTGGAGTAAGAAATCAACATGAATTGAGATCTCATGGTCATTTTCTACAAATGGCATTCACTATGATTGCTTGAATAAAATAATAGAATAAAAAATTGTAGAAAACTTTTCATCTCCCTATACGCAATCATATAATATCTCGGCAAATCTAAAAATACAGTAAAAAAAAGATTTGGGCATCTCAAAACTCAACACCAAAGAAAAAAAAATCAGAAAAAAATCAGAAAATGGAAAACTGAAAGCAATCAAACTACAATCTGAAAGCATGCAAAAGATCGAGCAAAATTCCAAATTTAAAACAATCAAATCCAAATCTGAAACAAGAAAATCAAGTTCAACTAGGCAGATCAAGATCCAAGTTTCAGATCCAAATACAAAATACTGAAGCAATTAAGGGTTCAAACAAATTCAAGTGAGCAAGATTCTTTGAAAATAAATTAAGGCAAGTAAAATTCCTTTAAAAATTGAGTTTGAATTAGTAATCAGTAACAAAGCAAAGATTTAAAGTATTATATTAATCAGTTCAGGAAACAAATCAAGATCAAAGATTTAGAACCATTTCTGGTTTCAACTGCAGGAAAGACTTCTCTGTGTATAACAGAGATTCAAACTGTAAGTAATTTAAAAAAATTTGTATTTAATGAATTAAGTACAATAAAGAGTAATTAAAGACCTGTACTTGCAAACTTTGCAGATCTAAGCTTCAAAAGAATTAGAGAGAAAAAATACAGGCAAAATTCTGTCTTTCTGTAACCTTCAGGTGAGCAAACACACTCGAACCCATTATATGTTTTGATATTTGAGTTGATGCTTGAATTATATTTGTTTAGTTAATAGTTATGTCAGCATGCTTGAGTATATATGTGTGTAAAATTGTGTGTGCATGTCTGTATTAAATCATTTCCTCTGTTCATATGCTACAGGTTTCAAACCTGTATAAACAAAATTTAAAATCCCTTTAGTTGAATATTTTTAGGTTGGAAACTTTAAATGAAAAACGTATGTCTATGGATAATATGATTTTTAAAAATAGTTTCAGGTTTTTATATTAGATAATTATTTCAAAATAAGAAATTTACAGTAAAAATAAGTATAAATCAGAAAACTAATTGATCCAATTTCACGATTTGATTTCATAACTTGATTAGTATTTGGAAATGATGCATTTATGTAAAGATTTCATGATTTTTAATTTAGAGAATGTTGCGTATTCTTGAGATGAACGAAAATCAATTTTTCATCAAAATCCATCGATCTGAGGACAATTAAGCTTCGAGTTCGAATCTGGAGGGGGATAACTTGATGTTGATTATAGGAAAAATATTCGCAAATTTTCTCATCAATCGTGGTGTTCAGGCGAAGATGTTTTAGGGTCAAGGACCTGTTCTGATCGATGATGTTTAAGAAAATCAATCGCGACAACTTGATCGCATTGAGCTTGACCAGAGTGATAAGGAACTGCAGCGTTGGACAGTGCGTGGTTTTGAGTTGGTCGAGATGATCTCCAGTGATTGGAGATAGGAGGAGCAGGGTGGTTTCGATGGTCATGTTTGGATCCTGGTGTTGTTAAGTAGCTCGAATTTGAGTTTGACATCGTTGAGGCAATTTGGGTGATAGGGTCGTCAAGGGAGGTGGTCGTGGACTGGAGGATGGTCACGGCGATCATCGAAGTGGGTCGGAGCATTTGTACATGTGCACGAGTAGGGGTGTGCATCTATGCCTCTGGAATATTTGGGAAAGAAGAGAAGTTCTCGGGGTCGAACCTGAGGAAATGAATGGGTTGCTCGAAGAAGGAGCGCAGCGGAATTACTCGAAGTCAAGCTCGGGTGAATCTCGAAATAGCTCGGGTTGGTGATCAAAACAGTTTTTTAATTAAAAACTTAATCAAGTTTTTAAAACACTGTCCTAATTAATTTTTTTATACCAGTTTGTTAGTTAGATAAAGTCTTAAAAATAATTAAGTTTTGGTGTTTTAATTCCTTATATATAAAAAAAGAAAAAAAATTCTTGAGTTTATTGTAAATAAATTTGGCCCGAGTTTCCAAATCTTGATTTTATAACAAGTTTAAATTTTTTTAACTTAATCAAGGGTAAATGATTTGTTAACCATTTCTTTTAAAATAATTAATGTTTTTTATTAAGATAAAATTTATTAAAGATTTGACAGAGAAGATTGTTTGAGTTTAAAATGTTTTTATTATATAACCTTTGCCTTTGAAAGGTTAATTTTTATTTAAACTCAATTTTGTCATTAAGTAGATAATTAAAGAATGAAGAGTTTTGAATTTTTAATTTAACTTAAAGGTTTAAGTTAAGGTGGTTGATTACAAGATTATTAAACAAGGTGAATTACTTCATTAAGATAGAATGTTTTATCCTTTAATTAATCAAGTTCTCAAATAATAAATGATGAATTATTAACAAAAGAAATCAAAAAATTATTGTTTAAAGAAGGATTAATTAATGAGATTTATTAAAAGGATAATTACTTAATATAAGGGGTAATTTATTAAGGATTGGTTAATAAATTTGTAACTTAAAGATTTATTAAGTGAGCAAAGGTTAATTACTCAATAATTTAAAGGTTGACTAATAGATGATTAAAAGATAATTAAATTGTAATTGAAGGATAATAAATTTGTAATTAATTATTAATTAATTGAAGAATAATTAATTAATAGGAAAATTCAATTAATTAACAATTAAGGGTTAATTACTTAATGCAATTGACTTAAAATTAATAAAGGGTAATTAATTAAAAGATAAATTTATTTATGAATGTAAACTAAAGATAATTACCTTGTATAATTAAATAAAAGAAAATTACCTTGTATAATTAAATAAAAGAAAATTACTTGTGTGAATAAATAAAATTACTTAGTGAAATTAATAAAGGATAATTAATTAAGGGTTAATTAATTAATTAAAGATGATTAATTAAATGGTGAATTAAATGATTAAAGGTTAATTATTTAATAATTAAAAGTTGATGAATTATAATTAAAGGTTAATTAATTTATTATTAATGGTTAATTAATAAATGATTAAAGAATAATTAATCAAAGATATTTATAATTTATTAATGTTAATTAACCAGGATTAGTGATTTATAAGTAATTAAATCTGATTTGAATTAATCAGACAATTAACTGATTTTACTTGTGGATGTTTAGATTCTATTGGATGATTGAATTGTTTGATATCCCTGATTGTGATGCTCTGTTTTGTTTTGAGCTATGTTTAATGTAATTTATTATCTGTGATATATATCTATGATCTGTGAATAAAAGATAAGCGTTATAGTTTATACGGCTTATCAAAGATAAGCGTTATAGTTTATGTCGCTTATCAAACATATTGCTTTATTTGAATCTGTGCTGACTGATGATGTTGCACTTCTATTGTGTAAAACCCCTGGACCACGCTTATACACACACAAATATGGATTGCACGCGGAAATTGGTTAAGTCACATATTTTTTGAAATAATTTTAAAATTGAATTTTTGAATCCAAATGGTTTTTCGAAATGAATTGAGTTTAAAGTGGAAAGCTTTTGAAAAGGGATTTCAAAGATAAAAGTTATTTTTGAATAACTTAATTTAGTTTTGAAATTGGATATAAATTTGAATTCAAACGAAAATTGGAAATTGAATCCTATTTATGATTTAAAAAAGGTTATACAAGTTTATATGGGTTTTAAACCATTTAAAAAGTGTTGTTTTGGGACTTTAAATTTAACCAAGATTTTAACTTGTATAAATATAATTGGATTTTTCTGAAACGAAAACTGTTTGTTTTCAAATAATAAAAGCTTTCATATAAGAAATGAACTTCCAATTTGTGTTAAAAGGATTTCAAGTTTAAAATGAAGATAGTTTTCCAAGTTATGAATAAATCTTTGGAAATGGGTTTGAATGCTATAAGTTAATATCTTTAATTTAAAGATTAAATTGAGTTAACCCAGTTAAAATGGAAATGGTTTTGAAATCTATAAATGGATCTTTGTGAAACCGGGTGAACTTTGTGAAATAAATCTTTTGTTTAAGGATTTGAAATGGTAATTTGTTTAAACCATTTGAAGAAAGATTTTTGGTTTAAAATTGAGACTTAACTAAAATCCCATATCCATATGTTTTTAAATATTGCGCTCATTATTCGGTTTAGCCGGGAGAGGACCTTGTGTCATATAACCCATTCCGAATAGTGATATGACGTTATGGATTGCATTTGAAGACCGGTGTTGAAGACCGGGTGTCTTCAAGAACGATAGGATAACCCGTCGATTGACTCTGCACTGAGTTTCTTCGGTATAGAGTTCTCCATATGTGATGGGAAATCTGATCGGAATTGTGGATGCCCGGATTGCAAGGGCTTCTTCGGAAGTGCCTTCGGTTCTGTTCGAACCCGAAACAGACTTGTATGGTTGTATATCCGACATTACACTTTGAGATATTAAACTGATCTCTATCAAATACATTTCTGCTTGGTAGCGAAGGATTTATTCTCTTAGCTTAACACCCTTCTCTGAGACGTACGAGCTCAGAGGTTATGTAGTTGATATTTATCAGTGATATACTCCCAATTTGGTAGTGTGGCAAGCTGAGTGCTGCTGTGTATCATTTGTTGATCAAAGCATGGCTTTGTATAAAGCGTAGCTTTATGGACGAGACTTGTAACGTCACGGATTTTCGTTCTTCGAAAATTCGACATCGATACTCACTTTATCGACTGCCGAGAAATCGAAGGTCAAAAACCGGAATGTTATGGGTTTTAAAAAGAATTTAAGAAAAAGGTAGAAAGAGAAGAAGAGATAAGAAGATAGAAAATAGAGGGAGAAAAGAAATTTGAAAACAGAGAATTTTTAAAATAGAAGAAAAAGAGAATAGAGGAAAAAGAAAAAAACAGAAGAAAATAGGACGGGACAGAAAACAACAGAACAACATCAGAATCTCACAATTCGCAGCGGAACAACATATAATAATAAATGAAAAATCTTTAAACAAAGAACTATATCAGTTATTACATTTCATCACATTATATTACATTACATCAAATCATCAGAGTGTACAACAACATACAACATCAAACAGTGCAGCGGAAAAAGAAATACTATATAAATAATACGCCATGCCATCCAGCTTGCCTCCAGCAACTCCAGAATATCCAGAATATCCTGATAAACCTAACTCTTAACTGCCCGTGTGGAAATTGGTGGGCACCCAGAGTTTAGGAAGGAAAACAATAAACTCCAAGTCAGTCATGTGACTGGTGTGAGAACTCAAAATAGTTTATTTATCTTTAAAATCAAAAAGAGGAATATTTTTAAATTCAATTCGCAATGCTTTTAAAAATGAGACTACCATAAGACCTCCTGCCACACACACAATGCAAACGCAGACTTGGAGAAGATTTCTTCTTATGATAGTCAAACATGCTTGATACGCATTTAAAACAACATTTGATATTATTACTAGTGCATAGTGTAGGAAAAATTCATTTCGAAAGTAGAATATAAATCTTAGCCAACATACGACCATTATCGTATGCCTACTATAGCTAACTATGTTCAATAGCAGGTTACCGCCACATTCCATAGCAGGTTATACAACTAAAACCGTACAAGTCACGTATTGTTTCTTTGGATTTCCAACGAATGATCAGGCCAAGGAACTTCCCATTGCCACATGAGAATGCCTCTGGATGGACATCCCCGAGAACCAAACCGGATCTCTACCAACACAAGGCCGGGTTACTCCTAACTGAGTAACAACTGACCGAATATGCCATCCCCCGGTCCTTTGGGACCTTTTCAACCGAGCGCTCGATATCCAACATCACACCATAATAAATAGAGTGTTTTCAACATGAGTAAGTATCTGGGCTCCATACCATGATACCACCCCTTTCCAGAAGGAAATGCACATACCCTAAGGGGAGCTACAGCAACCCCTAATAACCTTGCCGCATCTTTCCTGTTTTGACCATTCACGGTGTGTGAGGCTCGACGAATTCACGTCCACAAAAACACACTTTGTACAAAAAGCCGTGCTTTGGGTCAACAAATGATCAACACAATGATCACTAAGATAGACGATCAAATAAATGATCCTATCACAATAATCAACACAATGATCATTTCAGCAACACTCAGCATGTCACATTACCAAAATGGGATATATCGCTGATAACTTCAACTATATAACCTTTGAGCTCGTACGTCTCAAAGAAGGGTGTTAAGCAAAGAATAAATTCTCCGCCACCAACAGAAATATATTTGAAAGAAATCGGCTTTATATCTCAAATTGTAATGTCAGGCATACAATCCATACAAGTCTGTTCCGGGCTCGAACAGAACCGAAGGCACTTACAAAGAAGTCCTTGAAATCCGGATATTCACAATCCTGATCGGATTCACCATCACATATGGAGAACTCAATACCGGAGCAACTCGGTGCAGAGTCTATCGATAGTTCATCCTATCGCTTTCGCAAATACCGGGTCTTCAACACCGATCTTCAAATGCGATTCACAACGACGTATCACATATTCGGAGTGGGTTATACGACCCCATGGTCCTTTCTCGGTTAACCCGAATAGTGAGCGCTTATTCAAAAATAAGTGTGCATTCAAATTCAATCAATTCACATCAAATACCCATTCAAAGGGAAATATTGATAGTCGGTTATTGAACTATCAATTGATATGCACACATCACCAGATTCCAAATAATTTTCCAAATTATTTATTTTCCAAAATATCTTTACAAGATATATAATTTCAACATTTCAAAAATAAATCAATATTTATTTTTAACAAGTTTCACTTTCACATATAAATTCCTTAGTGAATTTATATTCCAAAATATTCATGCATATACGATTTCAATAATTCATTTCAATTTATCTTCAGAAAAAGATAAATTCTAATTATTCACTTCATATTGGAAAACATTTCCATACTTATTTATTCATAAGTAATTCACAAATTCCTTTTATTTTCAACACTGGAAAATATTCAATATACTTAAATCGAATTAAGTATATAATTCATTCTTTAAGGTAATCATTCCCTTAAACATTTTTATTTGGGCCAAAACGAATGTTGCGTAAACATCGTTACGACAACCCAAAATCACTAGTATAGGGATTCGAAATTAAATAGATATATAAATCCCAATACTATTCTAAACATTTCCTTTCGGAAATTATTTACTATAACAACAGTGTTATAGTCCACCATTTCCTTTTATTTCTCGAAAACGTCTATTTCAACAATAAATGTTGAAATCTATGGTTTCGAATCTCAACACCTTTAAAACATCGTTAGATCGTTTTAATTCTGTTTAAAATATCACATTCTAAAACATTTTCTTTAACGTGTTATTCACTATTCAAAAATCGTGAACATACTTCGTTAACAAATTCTTTTATTCAATTTATTTTAAAGGATTATTCACTATTCAAAAATGTGAATATAACTCCATTAATAGGTTATAACAATTAACTTATCAAAATAAGTCGTTTGCGAATTCATAAAACAACGTTTATAAATTCCATTTCTATTTATTTATAAAAACTTCTTTTTTTATAAATTCCTTTATTAACATATTTCAGTTTATAACTCAATTATAACTAAATGTTTATATTATAAGTTAAATACTTATAAAACGATTATTTTATAAAATCGTTCTTTAAACTTCATAATTATAAATCTTATAACTTATAAGATTCATTTATTTAACCAAATCTATTCTTCAATTAACTTCACAAATTTATAAATCTTACTATTTATAAATTTCATTTATAACTTCACAGTTTAAAATTCTATAAATTTCATTCATTTATGAAATTCATTTTCACTACATTCAAACACTTATAAAAACTCGTTTTATAATATCCATAATTCAATTTATAAATATCCATTTATAAATCTCTTAATATAAATCAGTTTATATTATTCTTTAAAAACATCTTTAAATTCCTTTATAATTTCATCATTCTGATTTATAAAATAATTAAATTTTATAAATCCTATATTTAAACTTTTCATAATAAATTCAAAAATCCTCATTAAAATTATTTTATAAAGTCATTAATTCATATTTCTCAAAAATCAGCTTTTAACAATATTTCACAAAAATCATAATTTTTATAACTTTTAAAAATTTTAACGTTTATTTATTTAAAATGGATTAATTCTAAAAATATAGTATATTTTCAAAAATCACTTTAAAACCATTTTAAAATCCCAAAATTTGGGTCCAATGATGCTACACACCAAATAGTCAATCACGACTAACAACGATATCATATATCGATATGATAATCCATCAAAATATCTGAAATAAAATAAATACTGTTGAGGAATCCAGTTGGATCCCTTCAACCTGTTTCCTGCATCCAAAAACATTAGCACAATACCAATTTCGCTCCAGTACGAAATTATCGCGGTACATGTTCTTAATAAATATTATCCGCTTAATAACGGCGTAATAGGGTCTCATCCGCTAAACAAAAATGCGGGAAATCAACAACTGCAATATATACATATGCCAATATATATATATATTGATATTATATATAATACCAATTTCACTGTTTATGAAATATTCGCGGTATATGTTTTTAATAAATAACATCCGCTTACTAACGGCGCATAATGTCTATTTTAACAATCAATAATTTACAGTCATCATTCAAACATGCATTCAAATATTTTAAATCTAACTATTTAAAATAAAATCGAAATCTATTCGATTGAGTGAGAAGTTCTCACCTTGGTTTTAATTTCCGTTTTAGCTTTTATTTCGAATAAAATTAAACGCGCGTTTAATTTTACCCGAAATTCTCACTAACTCCAAACGACTCCAAACCAACTCCATCGCGTAGTGCTCGTCCATACGATTCCAACGCAACTGAGTTTGCATTTTTTCGACCTCGTATGAAAAAGTTATGCATTTTATAAGATTACTCGATTTAAATATAACTATATATAACATTTATTATAATTTTCTATACCCAACACATCCATCACCGTAGATCTCACCCCAAAATCATCTTGACCGTGCGTGCTTCCCCCTTCTCCCTCTTCTCATTTTCGTTACTTCCAGTAAATGATACGCACACAAGAACCCATGCTCCAAGATTAGGGTTTGACATTACTCCATTCATACTCGATGATTCTTCGATCAAGACGCGCCAATTCGTAGCCCTACACCTCCACTGCACTCGGCCCCCATCCCCCTGAGCTCGGCCCCCTAGATAGCACGAAAACCGAGAACGTGCGGCCACACTTCAAACACAACTCGCCACCAATCCACAACTCCATTTGCAATCATAACCGTTGGATATGTAGAGCTCGAGACGCTCTACAACTTTCATTTAGAGAGTTTCTTGAATTACTTGATGGATTTGAAGATTTAGAGGGATGAAAATGGGAGTATTTCGGCCGTACGTTGTAGAAGAGGCGGCTGCAACGTTTTAGGGTTTAGTTTTTTTATTTTTATTTTTTATTTTAGAATGGTGCTATTTATAAGAACGAGCAAGCGTAAACACTATTCATTCCGGGAATTCCGAACTCCGATTTAGACGCCGTAACCAGCGTACCTAGGGTTTATCCCGCGTTCCGGACACAATGGAACAGGTTTCGGAAGCAAATTCGGAAGTATGTGCGAGTTATGGCTGAAAACGTTCAATTTAAATTAAACCGATTTAAGCGATTTTCTAGGCGTTTTAATTTGTACCGGACAAACGGTAAATCCAAACGACTTGAAATTTGAAACCTTACAATAATATCACATTACGGATCCGATGAAACTGGTTTCGTCGAAATCCGAGACTTTTTGAAAAATGGCTATTTTGACTCGCCAAATTTAAATTAAAAATAAATCGATGCGTTTCGAGCTGCCACGATCAAACGATAGCTCCGATTGACACGAAATTTGAAATCCGGTAATAACTAACTATTACGGATCCAATGAAACTGGTTTCGTTCAATTCTGAGACTGTCCAAAAATTGACTATTTTACAGTCGATTATTAAATATTAAAATATTCAATTTTCACAAATTAACTTTTAATTTGATTTTAAAAGTTCTAAAATATTTCTATAACTCCAGTATGATTAAATAAAATTTTACAAATCATTTTCTATCATATTTAACTCTATTTTCAATTATTTCCATAATTTAACATTTTAAATTATCGATTTAATTATCCAATTAAATCCAATAATTCAAATAAAAATTTATTTGACTTATAAATTCACTTATTAATATTTAAAATTAATTAAATATTCAAATTTAAATTATTAAAAATTCTGGGTCGTTACAATCTTTCCCCCTTAAAAGAATTTCGTCCTCGAAATTACAAGTAAGAAAAGTCACAAAATCTATTAATTTTTCCAAAATTCATAATTAAACTTCTTATAATACTTTACTAAGTTTTTAAATCATACTTAGTTATCTTTTCAAAACAAACTATATCATTTAACTTTCTATTCCAAAATCAAAGTTAAAATTTTCAAAATTTTCCAATTTTCTCAAATTTTTTCTAACGCCTTAAATTTTCGGAAAAATTCGCCATAGTCTCCTTTGCGCGGCTTGATCCGAAAAAAAAATGACAGTATATATATCACAAATATACATCTCATCAAGTAATGAGGCATCCCGAAGGGAAAAAAGTGTAAAAGTACGATATTTAATCCGAGATATGTACCTTATATTTTATTAGCGAGCATATACGGCTAATATAGCGCAAAAGCGAACTCCAAATGCGAAGCAAACGCGGTCCGCACCTACTAAACTCAACAAACAACATGAGAATTATGCATATAGACAATAATCTCAATATACAACATATAGCAACATAACAACTTATATGCTAACATAGCAAATGCAACCAAACAACAAATGCAAACATCAACCAACTACCATTCATAATCAAATAAACATTCATTCATATTCTTATTAATATTCAATGAATTGGTTTTCACTTTAAATCACATTTGATTTATTTACATTGGATTTACTAACATTCATTCTCAATTCAATTAGTTATCATTTACTAATTTAAATCTAATCCACATTCAATTCTATTCAAATTTATTTACTTTTAATTTGAATTCAATTTCATAGCTTTCCATTCCATTAATACTTAATGAATTATATATAATCAATCAACAATCAACTAACAATCAATATCAACCAATGTATATTAATTTCAACCAAATTCCTTTACTTATATTTGATTTAACACCATCACTTTGAATTGGTTTAATTAAATTGATTTTCATTCACTCTTTTAACTTCTAATAACATTAGATTTTAATGAATTAACACTTATATTCATTATTTCATATCAATTCTATTTTCCATTCAATTGATTCACAATTCAATTCATTTATTCAACTCAATTTCTAAAGTCGAATTTCATTTATATAACTCAAGTTCATATTCTTTTAATCCACTTGATTATTTACTTCGATACCAAAATCAACTTAATTCAATATCTCTTAAGTTATATTCCATTTAACTTTAAATTCACTTTTATTCACAACTCATATTCATAGATATGTTCATATAGTTTCACTTTTTATATATATAAGTTTATTTCACAATTGTAAATCACTTTAATTATAATTCAATTCTTATAATTCTTTTGCTTAGATTATTCAAACAACCTAACAATCAACTTATATACACTTTAATAATTCTGAAAAATTATTTCTTTATATATAAAAATATAATCAAGGCAAAAATTATTTCATTTACCCAATTTAAAACAATATTATGTCGAATTGTTCTATTCAAGTGTTTAGAAACCCCTTCGGCTCAGTTTCGAGGCTGTGCTGACGAAAGTTCATATGCCACTCAATAAATCAATCATCACAATATAAAACAATTTTGTATTCACTAACAAATACGCTCTCGTATCTATTATTACACTCAAACTCAATCTAGAGTACTACTGACTCTATCTCTAATGAGTAATACCCAACAGAACCATGGTTGTCGCTTAACCATAAGCTCTGATACCAAATGTAACGTCACGGATTTTCGTTCTTCGAAAATTCGACATCGATACTCACTTTATCGACTGCCGAGAAATCGAAGGTCAAAAACCGGAATGTTATGGGTTTTAAAAAGAATTTAAGAAAAAGGTAGAAAGAGAAGAAGAGATAAGAAGATAGAAAATAGAGGGAGAAAAGAAATTTGAAAACAGAGAATTTTTAAAATAGAAGAAAAAGAGAATAGAGGAAAAAGAAAAAAACAGAAGAAAATAGGACGGGACAGAAAACAACAGAACAACATCAGAATCTCACAATTCGCAGCGGAACAACATATAATAATAAATGAAAAATCTTTAAACAAAGAACTATATCAGTTATTACATTTCATCACATTATATTACATTACATCAAATCATCAGAGTGTACAACAACATACAACATCAAACAGTGCAGCGGAAAAAGAAATACTATATAAATAATACGCCATGCCATCCAGCTTGCCTCCAGCAACTCCAGAATATCCAGAATATCCTGATAAACCTAACTCTTAACTGCCCGTGTGGAAATTGGTGGGCACCCAGAGTTTAGGAAGGAAAACAATAAACTCCAAGTCAGTCATGTGACTGGTGTGAGAACTCAAAATAGTTTATTTATCTTTAAAATCAAAAAGAGGAATATTTTTAAATTCAATTCGCAATGCTTTTAAAAATGAGACTACCATAAGACCTCCTGCCACACACACAATGCAAACGCAGACTTGGAGAAGATTTCTTCTTATGATAGTCAAACATGCTTGATACGCATTTAAAACAACATTTGATATTATTACTAGTGCATAGTGTAGGAAAAATTCATTTCGAAAGTAGAATATAAATCTTAGCCAACATACGACCATTATCGTATGCCTACTATAGCTAACTATGTTCAATAGCAGGTTACCGCCACATTCCATAGCAGGTTATACAACTAAAACCGTACAAGTCACGTATTGTTTCTTTGGATTTCCAACGAATGATCAGGCCAAGGAACTTCCCATTGCCACATGAGAATGCCTCTGGATGGACATCCCCGAGAACCAAACCGGATCTCTACCAACACAAGGCCGGGTTACTCCTAACTGAGTAACAACTGACCGAATATGCCATCCCCCGGTCCTTTGGGACCTTTTCAACCGAGCGCTCGATATCCAACATCACACCATAATAAATAGAGTGTTTTCAACATGAGTAAGTATCTGGGCTCCATACCATGATACCACCCCTTTCCAGAAGGAAATGCACATACCCTAAGGGGAGCTACAGCAACCCCTAATAACCTTGCCGCATCTTTCCTGTTTTGACCATTCACGGTGTGTGAGGCTCGACGAATTCACGTCCACAAAAACACACTTTGTACAAAAAGCCGTGCTTTGGGTCAACAAATGATCAACACAATGATCACTAAGATAGACGATCAAATAAATGATCCTATCACAATAATCAACACAATGATCATTTCAGCAACACTCAGCATGTCACATTACCAAAATGGGATATATCGCTGATAACTTCAACTATATAACCTTTGAGCTCGTACGTCTCAAAGAAGGGTGTTAAGCAAAGAATAAATTCTCCGCCACCAACAGAAATATATTTGAAAGAAATCGGCTTTATATCTCAAATTGTAATGTCAGGCATACAATCCATACAAGTCTGTTCCGGGCTCGAACAGAACCGAAGGCACTTACAAAGAAGTCCTTGAAATCCGGATATTCACAATCCTGATCGGATTCACCATCACATATGGAGAACTCAATACCGGAGCAACTCGGTGCAGAGTCTATCGATAGTTCATCCTATCGCTTTCGCAAATACCGGGTCTTCAACACCGATCTTCAAATGCGATTCACAACGACGTATCACATATTCGGAGTGGGTTATACGACCCCATGGTCCTTTCTCGGTTAACCCGAATAGTGAGCGCTTATTCAAAAATAAGTGTGCATTCAAATTCAATCAATTCACATCAAATACCCATTCAAAGGGAAATATTGATAGTCGGTTATTGAACTATCAATTGATATGCACACATCACCAGATTCCAAATAATTTTCCAAATTATTTATTTTCCAAAATATCTTTACAAGATATATAATTTCAACATTTCAAAAATAAATCAATATTTATTTTTAACAAGTTTCACTTTCACATATAAATTCCTTAGTGAATTTATATTCCAAAATATTCATGCATATACGATTTCAATAATTCATTTCAATTTATCTTCAGAAAAAGATAAATTCTAATTATTCACTTCATATTGGAAAACATTTCCATACTTATTTATTCATAAGTAATTCACAAATTCCTTTTATTTTCAACACTGGAAAATATTCAATATACTTAAATCGAATTAAGTATATAATTCATTCTTTAAGGTAATCATTCCCTTAAACATTTTTATTTGGGCCAAAACGAATGTTGCGTAAACATCGTTACGACAACCCAAAATCACTAGTATAGGGATTCGAAATTAAATAGATATATAAATCCCAATACTATTCTAAACATTTCCTTTCGGAAATTATTTACTATAACAACAGTGTTATAGTCCACCATTTCCTTTTATTTCTCGAAAACGTCTATTTCAACAATAAATGTTGAAATCTATGGTTTCGAATCTCAACACCTTTAAAACATCGTTAGATCGTTTTAATTCTGTTTAAAATATCACATTCTAAAACATTTTCTTTAACGTGTTATTCACTATTCAAAAATCGTGAACATACTTCGTTAACAAATTTCATCCTTTTATTCAATTTATTTTAAAGGATTATTCACTATTCAAAAATGTGAATATAACTCCATTAATAGGTTATAACAATTAACTTATCAAAATAAGTCGTTTGCGAATTCATAAAACAACGTTTATAAATTCCATTTCTATTTATTTATAAAAACTTCTTTTTTTATAAATTCCTTTATTAACATATTTCAGTTTATAACTCAATTATAACTAAATGTTTATATTATAAGTTAAATACTTATAAAACGATTATTTTATAAAATCGTTCTTTAAACTTCATAATTATAAATCTTATAACTTATAAGATTCATTTATTTAACCAAATCTATTCTTCAATTAACTTCACAAATTTATAAATCTTACTATTTATAAATTTCATTTATAACTTCACAGTTTAAAATTCTATAAATTTCATTCATTTATGAAATTCATTTTCACTACATTCAAACACTTATAAAAACTCGTTTTATAATATCCATAATTCAATTTATAAATATCCATTTATAAATCTCTTAATATAAATCAGTTTATATTATTCTTTAAAAACATCTTTAAATTCCTTTATAATTTCATCATTCTGATTTATAAAATAATTAAATTTTATAAATCCTATATTTAAACTTTTCATAATAAATTCAAAAATCCTCATTAAAATTATTTTATAAAGTCATTAATTCATATTTCTCAAAAATCAGCTTTTAACAATATTTCACAAAAATCATAATTTTTATAACTTTTAAAAATTTTAACGTTTATTTATTTAAAATGGATTAATTCTAAAAATATAGTATATTTTCAAAAATCACTTTAAAACCATTTTAAAATCCCAAAATTTGGGTCCAATGATGCTACACACCAAATAGTCAATCACGACTAACAACGATATCATATATCGATATGATAATCCATCAAATATCAAAATATCTGAAATAAAATAAATACTGTTGAGGAATCCAGTTGGATCCCTCCAACCTGTTTCCTGCATCCAAAAACATTAGCACAATACCAATTTCGCTCCAGTACGAAATTATCGCGGTACATGTTCTTAATAAATATTATCCGCTTAATAACGGCGTAATAGGGTCTCATCCGCTAAACAAAAATGCGGGAAATCAACAACTGCAATATATACATATGCCAATATATATATATTGATATTATATATAATACCAATTTCACTGTTTATGAAATATTCGCGGTATATGTTTTTAATAAATAACATCCGCTTACTAACGGCGCATAATGTCTATTTTAACAATCAATAATTTACAGTCATCATTCAAACATGCATTCAAATATTTTAAATCTAACTATTTAAAATAAAATCGAAATCTATTCGATTGAGTGAGAAGTTCTCACCTTGGTTTTAATTTCCGTTTTAGCTTTTATTTCGAATAAAATTAAACGCGCGTTTAATTTTACCCGAAATTCTCACTAACTCCAAACGACTCCAAACCAACTCCATCGCGTAGTGCTCGTCCATACGATTCCAACGCAACTGAGTTTGCATTTTTTCGACCTCGTATGAAAAAGTTATGCATTTTATAAGATTACTCGATTTAAATATAACTATATACAACATTTATTATAATTTTCTATACCCAACACATCCATCACCGTAGATCTCACCCCAAAATCATCTTGACCGTGCGTGCTTCCCCCTTCTCCCTCTTCTCATTTTCGTTACTTCCAGTAAATGATACGCACACAAGAACCCATGCTCCAAGATTAGGGTTTGACATTACTCCATTCATACTCGATGATTCTTCGATCAAGACGCGCCAATTCGTAGCCCTACACCTCCACTGCACTCGGCCCCCATCCCCCTGAGCTCGGCCCCCTAGATAGCACGAAAACCGAGAACGTGCGTCCACACTTCAAACACAACTCGCCACCAATCCACAACTCCATTTGCAATCATAACCGTTGGATATGTAGAGCTCGAGACGCTCTACAACTTTCATTTAGAGAGTTTCTTGAATTACTTGATGGATTTGAAGATTTAGAGGGATGAAAATGGGAGTATTTCGGCCGTACGTTGTAGAAGAGGCGGCTGCAACGTTTTAGGGTTTAGTTTTTTTATTTTTATTTTTTATTTTAGAATGGTGCTATTTATAAGAACGAGCAAGCGTAAACACTATTCATTCCGGGAATTCCGAACTCCGATTTAGACGCCGTAACCAGCGTACCTAGGGTTTATCCCGCGTTCCGGACACAATGGAACAGGTTTCGGAAGCTAATTCGGAAGTATGTGCGAGTTATGGCTGAAAACGTTCAATTTAAATTAAACCGATTTAAGCGATTTTCTAGGCGTTTTAATTTGTACCGGACAAACGGTAAATCCAAACGACTTGAAATTTGAAACCTTACAATAATATCACATTACGGATCCGATGAAACTGGTTTCGTCGAAATCCGAGACTTTTTGAAAAATGGCTATTTTGACTCGCCAAATTTAAATTAAAAATAAATCGATGCGTTTCGAGCTGCCACGATCAAACGATAGCTCCGATTGACACGAAATTTGAAATCCGGTAATAACTAACTATTACGGATCCAATGAAACTGGTTTCGTTCAATTCTGAGACTGTCCAAAAATTGACTATTTTACAGTCGATTATTAAATATTAAAATATTCAATTTTCACAAATTAACTTTTAATTTGATTTTAAAAGTTCTAAAATATTTCTATAACTCCAGTATGATTAAATAAAATTTTACAAATCATTTTCTATCATATTTAACTCTATTTTCAATTATTTCCATAATTTAACATTTTAAATTATCGATTTAATTATCCAATTAAATCCAATAATTCAAATAAAAATTTATTTGACTTATAAATTCACTTATTAATATTTAAAATTAATTAAATATTCAAATTTAAATTATTAAAAATTCTGGGTCGTTACAAGACTGCATCAGGACCTCACACCCCGAAAATGGTCGAAACAGGAAAGATGCGGCAAGGTTATGAGGGTCGCTCCCTTTAAGGAGTGTCATTTCCTTCTGAAAAAGGGTGGTATCATGGTATAGAGCCCAAATACTTCACTTATGTGGATACTGCAAATCTATTACTTTGTGATTGCTTTGTGATTGAGAGGCGCCTCGGATAAAGGTCCCAAAGGACTGGGGGATGGCATGCTCGAGTAGTAGTTACCTAGTTACAGAGGTAATCCGGCCTTGTGTTGGCAGAGATCCGATTAGGTTCTTGGGACGCCCCGCCAGAGGCGTACCCATGGACAGTAGGAAGTTCCTTAGCCTGACCATTTGTTGAAAATCCTATCAAAACAATACGCGCCTTGTACGGTTTTAGTTGTATAACCTGCCATGGAATGTGGTGGTAACCTGCTATTGAACATGGTAGCTATAGTAGGCATAAGTGCGAAATGCCTATGCTGGCTTGGATTAATATTATACTTTCGAAATGGTTTTCTACACTATGCACTAGTAATAATATCAAATGATTTTTGTGTATCAAGCATATTTGACTATCATAAGGAGAAAGCTCCTCTAATTCTACGTTTGCATTGTGTGTGTGGCGGGAGGCCTTATGGTAGTTCATTTTTCAAAAAGCATTGCGGATTTATTTTAAATTCTTTTGTTGTTGTTTTAAAAGATAAGCCGTTTTGTTTGCTCATACCAGTCCCACAATTGACCTAGAGTTTATTGTTCCTTTCCTAAACTCTGGGTGCCTACAATTTTTCCACACGGGCAGTTTAGAGTTGGGTTTTTAGATAATCGAATAGTAGGTGTAGATTCGATAGCTTTCAGCCTTAGGGTTTGGCAATCGCATTTGGATCAAGTTGCTTCACTTCACCTTGATTGGGAGTTCGAGCTATTTCTGGATTGGTGCCTTGGAGATGGAGATTATTGATACTGGAGTTCTCTCTTGAAGACTATATTGGAGATATATGTTCCGCTACTGGCGTTATCTTTTTCTTTTCCGCTGCTATTGTCTTGTATCATATCTATGATATATATTGATATTCATTGATCATCATTGTATATTGTATCAATGTTGTATATCAAATGTATTATTCATTTCTTCCACTGTGTTGTACTTAATGTGTTATATGCTCCGGCGAACTAGATTCGACGTTTGCATCTGCGGCATTGAATACGAGTGTCATATTCGATGCTGATTTTCGAAGGTCGAGTCAGGGTCGTTTCAGATTGCCAAGTTAGAAGGGCAATGAGGCTATTTGGATTGTTGTAGATAGACTCACCAAGAGTGATCATTTTGTTCCGATTAGGAAAAATAGGACTAGCGCCTCTCTCACCTAGATTTATATTAAGGAGGTTTCATCTACATGGAATTCTAATAAGTGACAGGGACTCCTTTTTCACTAGCGAGTTTTGGAGGAGCCTACAAATAGCATTGGGAATTTCTTTAAATCTTAGCATGGCATATCATCCGCAAACTGCCAGACACACAGAGAGGGTGAATAGAATTTTGAAAGACTTATTGAGAGCTTGTGTCTTAGATTTCGAAGGATTTTGGGAGCAGCATCTACCTTTGGTTGAGTTTTCATATTATAATAGCTATCAAACTACGATTGGTATAACCCCTTTTAAAGCACTTTATGAGTGGCTATGCAAATCGTTTAGTTATTGGTGGGAAACCACCAACAAAGTATTGCTCGGACCCGATCTAGTCTGTGATACCATGGCAAAAGTAGAGTTGATTAGGCAAAGGATGAAGGTAGCGCAAGACTGACAGAAATCTTATGCGGATGAAATAAGGAAAGGTAGGGATATGGTATTTGTTAAAATCTCCCCTCTTAGAAAAGTTGTTAGATTTGGCAAGTCAGAAAAATTGGCATCTAGATTTATTGGGCCATTCAGAATGTAGGAAAGGATAGGAAAATTGGCATATCATGTGGAGTTTCCTTACAAGTTGGCAAGAGACCACAATGTTTTCCACGTTTCTCACCTTAGGAAATACCTTCATGGCGTTGCTAGCAGAGTAGAGCCTGATCAGTTAGGGGATTTTAAGATGGAGTTGACAGTGCCTCGCTACTGCACGCATTGTAGAGCATGGTACTAGGAGACTATACAATAAAATAATTAAGTTGGTCTGAGTACTATGGAGAGACAATCTGGTGGAAAGCACAAGAGAGACTGAGGAGAAGATGAAGAACACTTACCCAAAGCTTTTCACTGGTAATTTTTCTCTCCAAAATTAGGATTTTGGTTGCATCGCGGTTGCTAAATTGGATGGTAAGAGATGGTTGTTATACTTTTTCACAAACACTTTACACTCATATAGATTTTTTTATACATATTTAGGATATTTGCATACATACTTACATGACACGATTACACACTCATACTATGATTGAGCTCATTTTAGCGTGTCTAATATACAAAATCACACTGCACTTTTGGTTATGTAGAGAACTTGGTTGTATAACATGGAAGTATTGCGTGTTACGATGTTCGTCTCTTGGAAGATTTTGGGATGAAATCCTTTTTAAGGGGGAAGAATGTAACATCCTGTAAAACGAACCATAAATAAATAAAGTAAATTGAATTAAATATGATAAGGATTGGATATGGAAATTTTAAAATTTTGGAATTCGACCATGAAAGTTATTCCGTTGCGTTGTGCCAAAATTCTAATCTGTTTCTATATATAATATGCTGAAAATGGAGCTCAAACAAAGAGTTTATGAGCATTTGAAGTTCTCGGATTTAAATTAATTTAGTTTGAATTCAAATTCAAATAAGAAATCAAATTTACGGTTTAAATTTCAAAAATTAGGTTGGGGGCTGAACAAATGTTTAATTAACGCTTAATATCTAAAAGTTTATTAGGGAATAAAATAATACGGCAATGGAAACAAAATAAGTGCCCTTGAATAAAAGAGCGGTTGACCTGAATAGGTCAACGGGTCGACTATAGCAGTCGACTAGTCGCCCAAGGTTGGTAGACCACTCAAAAACGGCAATTGCCAGTTGCGGCTAGGGTTTTATGTTATGTTTTGTTCGGTTGTATACTCTACATTTACCTGTTTCCTACCTACTTCCATCATACGGTTCTGGTGTATTTTGACTCTTATAAATATAACTCCATCCTCTTCGCTTTTACTCATATTATTTAGGGAAATATGATGAATCCCTGCCATTGCTATCTCTCTAATAAGATTCAGAAACTCCATAGAGTAGTATTCGTACTAACCTGAGATATTAATGTTAGAGCATTATATGTCATGTTTTAGTTGTTTTGAATGTATTAATGATTAATTATTTTGCATTTGAGTGTAAAGTGTAGATGGTGTAGTTAAGTTAGAAGTTATCAACTTAATGATAGACTTTCCCTAAGGAGAAATTGCAAGGATGCAATTTTTTAAAGAGGAAGTCTGTAACAACTGATATTGAGAAACAATTAATTGATATTTATAATTGATATTTAATTAATTAAAATGGAATTTCAATGATTTAATGAAAATGATTTCAGCATTGTTTGGAAATAATAAAATTTGGTAATTAAATGTTTATTGGAAATTTATTTATTTTAAGGAAAATATTACTTGTTAAAAAGAAATGAATGATTTTGGAGATTAAATATTTTGAAGATGTGAATTATTAATAAATGATGAAGTTAATATCTTTTGAAGAATATTGAAATTTAATATTAAAATGATTTTAATTGTATTAAAAGCGATTAAAAATATTATATAAAGTTTATTATTTGAAATAAATAAGGCTATAAATATATTTCAAAAGGAAAAGGAATTTTATTTTATTTATATAAGGGATTTTGGAATTTATTTAATAAATGGGTTTAAACTTTAATTAGAGTATAATTAAATTAAAATAAGTTAAAAAATGGAAGTAATTTTTTTTTAAATTATATATTGAATAAATAATATTAAATTGAGTTAGAAATAGTTTTAAGTAGAAACTGAAGTTAATTTGAGCATATAACTAATTTTTTTACTAAAGTGGGTTAAATATAGCAAGTTTGGATAATTAACTAAAATAAGAAGAATTTATGGAAAATAAATTTCACAAAAATTTATCATGCTGTGCCATCATTTAGTAAGTAAAAATATGATTTTTATTTGTAATTTTATAGTCATTTGATTTGAATAGAAAGTAGTTTTATACGAGGAAAAGAAAGGAAAATGTAAATTGCTTTAGCCTACATGAAGCTCAAATCAAAATTCAAGTCCAAAGTCCTGTAAATATATGTCTTGACTTTTCTAAATCTAGAATTACCTCTCTTCCACATTTTTATTTTTCATAAGCTTCTCTATCTACTATTTTTTAATTTCCTACTTCATAAAACGTAAATTATTAAGACCCTACCTCCTTCTTTCTAAAATCAAAATAAAAGGGAAAAAAATCTATAAATTCGCAAATCAAAGCATGTTCATCCCAACACCACACTTCACCTTAGCTATGAAGAAGTTTGTGTTTTAATCAAATTTAGGAGTTATGAAAGTTTGCAATGGAGGAGAAAGTACTAGTAGAGGGAGTAAGATGCAAGCTATGATCAAGGTGAGTAGTTACACTCACAATTTTATGTCCAAATCATATGATACATCATGTGTTTTAATTGAATGGTGTTGAATGATGAATTGATGTTGGTTTCAATTCTTGAGGCTATTTGGATTCCTCGTGCTATGATAAATTTGAGTTAAACGAGGTTGTTTCGAATTATCGGGAAGTGGTGACGGAGTTACAGTCAGGATAGAGCTTGAAAGGTAATGGAAGTTGCAGCCGAAGCCGTCGAAGTTTGACTGCATGACCTGGAACACTTTGGTTCTGGTAGGCACTTGTTTGCTGCAAGTATACAGGTGTGTAGTATGCAGGTCGAACACAGGGAGGAAAATAATATTCTATTGTTTATGTAATTTCATGGGCGAGTTTGATGAATTTGGAGGTGATTCCTAAATTATAAAAAATGCAGAAAAATAGAAAAGTGAAGAAATATTGATTTAAACTATAATCCTTTTCTCACAGAAGGATCCGACTATTTATCATGGAAGAGTTATTGGAAGTTAAATCAGAACTCCTTCACAGGTCCTAAGCAATGGAAAAACAGAAAAAAACAGAAAAACAAACAGAAATTCAGATAAACAAAAAATAAAATTAGGATGGCCGCCAAAACTAATTAACGGTCTATCGCTAATGAAAAAAGGAAGAAAAACATAGATAATTATGTCTAACAAAACTAATTGACAGAAGCCATAATTATCTAAGTGTAAATAAAAAAATAGAAAATAAAAGAACAAGAGCTTTATTCTATACTATAAATTATGAGATATGAACTATCTTTTACAATGAATACACCTGGGTATTTATGGAGTACAAGTTGTTTCCCATCAAAAATTTACAAAATACATTGCCATAAAAATGAATATCTTCTCTTTGATCATGTGAATATAAATATTCATGAGAGATAGCTTGTTTTTAGATCTTTGACATGTGGCTGATGGGTGATTGAGATTTGAGGATGATTTGTTAATGTGAATCAAATCCATGATAAATTGGCATAGTCATCTAAATGTGATTGTGATTGCTTGATTTGATTGGAAGATTTTGATTGATTGGGATTTGATTGGAAGAAGATTTGTGATTGATTGGGAGATTGTTGATTTGTATGTATATATCATATGTATATGTATATCTTCTCAAAAATCCTCCATTTTTATATGCAAAAATAATGCGCTTCCCAAGATTTGAACTCAAATCCTTCCGCCATTAAGGAAATTCCTTAACCACTCAGCTACAACTTCTTCTGTCCAATTTTTTAGAGTAGTTGGTATAATCCAATGCAAATCTCCCTTTTTCTACTCTTTTGCTCCATTTAACAAGAAAGCACCTTAAATCTGTATGTCTGTAGAAACACTCAAAAATACCTAGTGTAACATTTGTTTATATACAACAAATGTAAGATATGAGCGTAAAAATAAAACTTTTACATGTCAATCAAATACCCCCCATATGTGATGATTCTAATGCAGTTACATGAATGCAACGAATATATACAAATGACAACATGACTTATTTCAGGATAGTTGCAACGTAGTAACGTATATAAGTCTATGTCATTTTCTAGAAATTTTTGTTCCTCAACTAGTCACAATTTTCCAACATAATTCAAGATTTCACATGTTAAACTCTAGTTTGGCTAGTTGGTTCGGTTGACAACATAATGCAGCCATGAAATAGATTCTTTGTTTGCTTGTCACAGTTTGCAAAGTGGTATTGTTATTCCTTTTGTATAACTAGTCAAATCAATAAAGTCAGGAAGGTGCTTGGGTTTCATTTGCTTACTCTCCCTTTATTTTCAAAAATAAAAATCTATACACCTAACTTAAAAGACCAAGGTATACCACTCATCCACTGTCTCGCGGGCTTATATAAGAGTCAAGACAGAGTTTGGCGGATTATGCAGACCGAAGCTGACTATGTCAACAAGGTGTCGGTAATCCTTAGGTGTCCAACTCATAAAATGAGACTAAGGTATACCACCTATGCACTGCCTCTCGGGCTTACGTGAGTGTTGGAAAGAGCTTGGCAGATTAGCACACCAACGCTAGATGTACTTGCAATGTTGGATACCCTTGGAATTTTATTGTTATGTTTTTTTTTGTTTTTTTAAGAGAGAAATCATCTTAGCACGTATTAACGGTACTGAAAAAAACAAGTGTCAACGCAAGCACTTTAAAGCAACCACTTTTTAAACGAAGACTACAATTTAGAGTACATTTCATAAGCATCACCTATGAGTCTCCCTATATACAATTACAAAATTTTTGTTCGTAATTCAACTTTTCATTATGTTTTCGATTCGATATTAGTGATTCACAAAATTTTTCGTCCCATGAATAAAACTATTTAACTTAGTATGTCATGACTATTTAAAATAAATCAAAGTTTGGGAAATGAGATGAAAATTTTAAAAAAAATTGAGGTGAATAAAGAAAATTGATGTATTTTTTTTAAGAAAGAAGAAAACTGAATGAAAAGGATGAAATGCAATGTAGACCCTCCAACACACTTAGTTAAGACAGTGTCAGCATTGTAAAAACGTTTCCTAAATTTGGATGAGAGTACTCAAAGATGGATGAGGTATAAAATGATTTGTAAAATGAAATGCAATTTATGTGATTTGTGCAAATGATGAATGGATTGTGACGAACACCTACATCTTTCTCCCCCACACTTATTTTTAGCACTATTTTTAGAGTTTTCACTGAAATAGAGAATAGAATCGATGAACGGTTTGTCGTTATGATTAGATTTAAAATCAGGTGTGTCCCATAGAAAAACTCTACCGATAAACATTTTATCAGCATAAAGGTTCATGTGGTCCAAATATTTGTCATTATAATCCCATACATTTGTATGACTAAGCACGATTTCATTCAAAATAATAGAGTTTTTATGTTCATTATTAATCATTGGTTTTGTTTGTATTTCAAAACTCAAATCCAGTGGTGAAGTGTGTGAATCAAGCATGTTGTTTAACTCGGAAATATATTTGTATTCATCGAAGTCAGAGTTAAAATGGTTTAAGCATGCATTCCATGCTTTAGTATATCACTAAACTTATCGTTTCCAACCGTTTGAACCATGTTGATTTCTTCTAAGTTTGAAAAGTTTAAGCAAAAATGGTTTTTACTTCAAAATAGTAAAAAAAAAAAATACACTAAATTGTACTCTATTAGTTGACTGACTCCATTAGAAGGGGAAAGAGGGTCTTATGGCCGTTCACGTATAGTATAAAATACTAAGGGATACGACCAATGTTTTACGGGTAGTATGCAACCTCCTTTTCTAATAGTTCAATAAATTGAACTATTATATATCCGCAATCTAACTATTCGGGATAGTCAATTTCATAAAATACACTTTTTCGACTTTATTATTTTGCAATTCAATTACAAATTCATAACCAATTTAGCAAAGAACAATTAAAATTGCAAATAAAAAAATTGTACAAGCATCGTCGATTTGCAATTTGCAGCAACCTGTTTTTACAAGCAATTTTTCACAAAAGCATGGTACTTGTAGAGAAAGGAAGTACTCAAAAAATTAAACTTGACGTCTAATGTTGCTTGATAGTGCCAAAAACTTGATGGCGTTGGAGTGTTCATGGGTTGGATTAGTGATCATGATGTTGTGATTTTGTTTGGTGAAGGTGACGGTCTGTAGATGGAGTTTGAAGAAAGGAATGTTTTATGTAAAAGGAAAAATCAGAAATAGATTTTTTTTTCTAATCTTGCTTTTGAGATGAAATTGATTTACCAAATCTAATAATCAAGAAAACTTTTATAAATATGAAGAAGAAAAAATTGCAAAAGAGAAATAAGCACAAAAAAGGATTTTTTTGTTGCAGTAAAAATACTACAAGATATGTTTTTTTGTTGCAGTATACACACTACAAAAATAAAAAAATAAGCAACGTAAAAAGAACGAAAGTTTTTCTAGTAGGAGTAACAAAGGAAGGGGAATTTTAATAATAAGAAATAGGCAAAAGGAAATAAAAAATGCATATTTTTTGTTGCGGTTAATATACTGCAATATATGTAGCCTAAAATAGGCAATGGGAAAAAAGAAAGAAAAAAAATGAGAAGAGACTTTGTAAACTAAAAAGAAGGAAACAAAAATAAAAAGAGATCGTGTAATCTAAAAGAAAGGAAATAAATTACCAAATCTTTAAATAGATTGATAATGATTTGTTTCATTTTTCATCCTTCTCTTGATTAGATACACAAAAATAAAAACAAAAACTAACTTGAATCAATAATTAAATAAACAGTGAAATTTAATAATTTCCTTCCTGGCAACGGCGCCAAAAATTTGTTTGTGAAATTAAAATACTGCAAGCGCACAGGTGTGTAGTATGCATGTTGAACACATGGAGGGAAATTAAATTCTATTGTACATGTAATTTCGTGGGCGAGTTAGACGAATTTGGAGGTGATTCCCAAACCACAAAAAATACCGAAAAATAGAAAATTGAAGAAATATTGATTTAAACTCCAATTCTTTTCTCATAGAGGGATCCAACTATCTGTCATGAAAGATTTGTTGGGAGTTAAATTAGAACTCCTTCAAAAGTTCTAAACAATGGAAAAACAGAAAAACAAACAGAAATTCAGATAAACAATTAATAAAATTAGGATAGCCCTAAAACTAATTAACGGTCTATCACTAATGAAAAAGGAAGAAAAACTTAGATAATTATGTCTAACAAAAAAAATTGATAGAAGCCACAATTATCTAAATGCAAATAAAAAAACAGAAAATAGAAGAAGAAGTGCTTTATTCTACACTAGAAATTATGAGATATGAGATATCTTTTACAATAGGTACACCAGGGAATTTATAGAGTACAAGTTGTTTCCCATCAAAAATTTACAAATATGTTGCCATAAAAATGAATATTTGCTCTTTGATCATGTGAATATAAATATTCATGAGCGATAGCTTGTCTTCAGATCTTTGACATGATTTGTTGATGTAAATCAAATCCATGATAAATTGGCATAGTCATCTGAATGTGATTGTGATTGACTGATTGTGATTTGATTGGAAAAAAAATTGTGATTGACTGGGAGATTGTTTATTTGTATGTATATAATCAATCACAAGTATGTTCACATGTATATGTATATCTTCTCAAAAATCCTTCATTTTCATATGCAAAAATAATATGTTTTCCAGGATTCAAACTCAACTCCTTCCGCCATTTAGGAGATGCCTTTACCACTCAGCTACAACTTCTTTTGTTCAATCTTTTCAGAGAAGCTAGTATAATTCAATGCAAATCTCCATTTTTCTTCTCTTTTACTCCATTTAACATGAAGACTCCTCAAACCTGTATATCTATAGAAACACTCAAAAATACACGGTGCAACATTCATATACACACACACACACACACAATAAAGGTAAGATATAAGCGCAAAATAAACATTTTTATATGGTAATCAACACCAGTCCAAGAGGAACAGTGCACTGGTAGTACACGGCCTAGAATTTTCCAAGCAGTGCACCGACCTATTTTGTTTATATGTTTATAAATAAAATATATTTCTATTGGAAATAAAAAACTAAAAGTTTATAGATGTAAACATATAATTTTATATAGAAGAGTTTTATTGAAATTTAATATTAATAATTAAATGTTTAAAATTATGAGTTTGCTATTAAAAAGTATGTTACTTTAAATAATTATTTGATAATCTTATATGATTCAAAAAAACTAAGTACTATTTTCTAAATGATATTTTAAGTGCTTTAAAGCATGGTAAACAAAGTAAGAGTTTTATTAATATATTACATCTATATTTTAATAAAAGGAAGTTATATTTAATATATTTGAAAATCTTTTTAAATATTTCATTTCAATCTTAAAAATCATGGGATGGTTCCTAAATACTATTAAGTGGTTTTATTATATGATATTTGAAATAAAAGAAATTGTTTTGAAGTTATAATTTATTTTAAAATAGTACATAACTATGGTAAATTAATGCAAGACTTTTATAAATTATTTTTTTCATGTAAAATGGTTTTGGAAGCTTTGTATATAAGCAAAAATTGTTTAATGAAATAGAATTATATAATCATTATTTTTGGTATTAAATATATTATATGGTATATTTACTATATAAATGCTTTTGAAGTTTTGCCATGCTTAGTATATACAAATTAATTTAAGAAGTTTTATTACATTATTCTTATCTCTTTTAAAAATTAAATTTGAATGGTATGGATGATTTTACATCCCTATAATGAGGAATCTGAATAAACAGAGTAATAATACCGTTTAGTTTGGGACTTTCGATAATTTTCTCGATTATTCTTTGGACTTGTTATATAAAATATCATTGTGGAGATTGAGCGTACTTTATAAGCATTGAATAAACGATTAAATAACACATGGCCGTATGGGATATCATTGTGATATCTATTTAGTTATTCACATAAGTAGATAACACTAATGTGATGGGATGTTGAGATAACACTTGCAGGAGGTGATTGCTCAAAGGTTTGAGTAGGGTCAGTGCCCATATTTGTTGATACCATGTGTCGTCTATCATGATGTACTTCTATTATTAGCATTGGAGAGAACCAGATGGCTAGCATCCATTCTAACGGCCTGATCTCGGATCGCGCCCTAGATCAGTGACACTTGTAGTGATTATTATAGGGTAGGTGTCCTTCAGCCGCTGTGTCATTTAGGCCAACAATTTGTTACCATGGGTGTGAGTGTTGAGTCGTGACCAAGGCTTAACATAGACGAGCCACTGATGGATACGTGTCACAATGACCGTGAGGTAACCAAGACTATAGAGTCAGGTTAGATGACCCATGTGGTAACTTTGGAGAAGGCATACGATCGTCAGTCTCCCTTCTAGTTCTAACAGTGTGGTAAATATGCATATGCTATTGATGCGCGTCACCTGAGTATAGATATGGGTTATGCGACCTACATGTTGAGATATGACTCTACTTAGGACCATGTATCTATCGTACAATCAATTCCCCTCACCATTTGTTATGCATTATTTCTATAAGGGAAAAGATAATTATACTTATGATAAGAGTCCAGAGTATAGTCGATCCTCATATCTTTTATTATATATAATTTTATAATAGACGACCTATTCTATATTGATGATGGGTATATTTTGATTAATTGAGATTAAGAGATATACTTAGGCATTTATGCCAGCCTGAACATATTGGATGACACCTCAAGTATTGATGCTTTTTGGACTTCGATGATGATTTTGGATATAGATGATTTACCCATTTGACATTATTTTATTGAATTTCTATTTGATGTGATTTTGTATGGGTGATGACATTTTTATGCATGGTTTCATGATGGCAATTATCTTGAGTTATTTTGATGTCGTTTATCATGTTATTATACCATGCATATCTGAGATACATATGTATATTGATACCTACATTTTTACATAGTTTGACATGTATGTTATTTACGTAATACTTGGGTCACTCGGAGACATTTCAGGTTCAAGAACAAAGACTGAAACGACCCGCAACCGCATCCGATTCGAGCTGACAATAAACCACACATGTCCAACCTAAATCGAATGGAAAGACGGATAATGTGACGATCTGCCTTTCTTACACCTAAAGACGACACTTAAAATATCCTTGGTATTCTTGTGCCGATCATTCAAGTTTTTGAAAGACTGGTCGCAGGATAAAGAAATAATAGTAAGGAAAAATAAAATGCAGATTTCATTATAACATGAGAGTCATACACAACGCCACCAAAAAGTACATGAAGTTACTCCAAAATATTTCATCAAGTTACAACAAGTACCACTCCAAATCCAAGTCTCAAGCTCGCTAGATCAGCCTACCCATTAATATCATAATATACACAACGTAGTAGAAATATAAGTATAACTACTAGATGCTAAGAGAACTCCTGCTCCAAAATGCTTCTCTAAACATGACTACTCAGCTACTCAACAAAAATTTGAATACCCGAGAGTTTAAGGAAAAGAAAAATAAACTCCGTGTCAGACATGGGTCTGGTGTGAGTAAAGCATAAATTTAACTTTATAAAAATTTTAAACAAAAGTATCTTGTAAGACCACGCCACATGTAAATAGGGTCGGGTTTTTACCTTTTGATGACCAAAACATTTTATATTAAAATCATCTGTATTTTCATAATGTCTACATTTAAACTAAAATATAAAATCTTAGCCGAAGTTGTTACATTAATTAAATTCCAGCATACTAGGCTCTACAACCAAAAACCGAAGGCTCGTAGCGGATACTGGATTCCAACTATGAATGGGTAAAGGTCTAGCCGAATTTGTACACCTCTAGATAAAATGTACGGGAGGCTACATACGTTCCACCTCTGCTAATCAGGACCGACACTACCCCATTCTCGAGTAGCACCGAATATGATCACATCTTGGTTGCGATCAACAACCATATAATGGGATCCCAAAGCATACATCGATATCGCTCTAGATTTGGGATGATCATACCCTACTTGGGTGCGACCCACTTAGCCCTGCCGCATGTCCTTGCTTTATTCATTTCCAGGTGTGAGGCTCAAAGAGGCCACACTCTTACCATTTCCTCCTAGCAAACCATCTTCGAACGCTAACATTGTCCTTCAGGCAATCAATGCAATATTAGCATCATCTATACGAGCTGTTCTGAGATCAAACAAATAATCACAAATTACTATCTTCCATATTGGAATCACTCTCAAGAAGAATTATATAGCTCCATAGCATACTTCATAACGATCCAACATGAACGTTATTAGCTTGGAGTGGTTCAGAATATTCATATTACCTGAAACCAGCATCTCCAAACTAAGCGATAATTCCAGCAAACTCAATTCCGGTTCTCTTAGAAGTATGCAAATGTATTCGAATTCTCACCTGGGAATTCGAACTTAACACCATACTCCTCGAGTCAAAATAGGTCAAGTGGTCAATAGCGAAAAATTCGCTATTCAATAGTGATTATACAAGGTTAATATATGGATGACCATATACTTAGTTAAATGTAAAACATTCATGGAAATTAAATCTCCACTATCTATCACATTTCTGACATTTCGACCTTATCCTACCGCTCTCCTAGAGATAAACTCTATATCTCACAAATAGACGGTCGGCCTACTCATTGGCTTTTAGTGCTAGCTATGGGATAACTTACTTCCCATACATGTGTCACCACATTACTTGGTTTTGATGTTCGTTCAAGGTTACTTAATGGTAAACGCCATAGAAGTGTGTACACAATTGTCACCAAATCATCGCATGATCAAGCACACATCATATATAACATCCATACACCAATATACATCATAAATTTGCTAACTTGGTCCAGCCAGTAGATAAGCTCCTTTTGTCGAGATGAGCAACTTTGATGTTGGGGCCGAGGCTTGAAAATGTTCGTAGTGGCTCGGACGATTATAGGCCGTTGGATTTGGCTGATGTTTAATGCTGAAAATTTAGGTTAGGGTTTTGCAAATGGAGAAAGTGGATGACCTTTTATAGAAAAAACTTCATGGCATTATTCACACTTTAAAATTTCAAACTCTAAATGAAGTGTGCTACATGGCACTCTATATGTTATACCCTTATTCCGTACACAATAGAATATATATCGGAAGCCAATTCCATCGTATATAGATGTTAAAATTTTCAAATCGAGTTGTATTAATTTAAATTCCTTTATTCAATTTCTATGCGTTTCAAACTCGCACGACCAAATAATAAGTCCAATCACCACGAAATTCAACAATGTATAAAAATTCACTATTCTAGATCCAATGAGACTAGTTTATTCGAAATCCGAGATAGTGTCCCAGAAGGCAATTTTTGCATGTTAATTAAAATAAAATATTTTCCAAAATTAGTTTAATCACTTTTAGATCAAATTTAAAAATCTACTATCTTCCTTCTTATTCAAATATAATTTAAACCAATTTTTGTTCACATTGAATTCAAGATTAACTAATTTAAACAATTCCAATTATTCAAATTTTAACAATTTAATTATCAAATAAATCGCTATATTTGAAATATAAGTTATTTAACTTATAAAGTTAAATTTTCAATATTTAAAATTAATTAAATATTCCAATTTCAAATGACTAAAATTCTGGGTCGTTACAACATACCAACTTGTGTTTTATAGGCGTAGTGGGTAGATATGTAGGATCGTTTTCACCCTAGAGGGAGGTAAATAGGGTGATATTAATAATAATAAAAATTAATGCAGAAATAAAAACAATAACAGAAAGTAATGCAGTAGAGATCACACACAAATTTACCCAGCTTCGGCAAAACCCTGCCTACGTGCTACCCCTAAAGTTTCTACTAGAAATTAAGTAGTCGGACGCTTACAAACATACGTAAACTTGGACACCCACAAACTTGACTGACCTAACTCTAAGCTCAAAACTCTACCATAACTCTGCCTCTGAGTTGCGAATTCTCGAACTACAAAACCGTAGTTCGTACCTAGTTACACAAATAGAATTTTACAAAATTTTAAAAGAGAAAATTACACAATAAAAATAAACAACTAAACTCAAAACCGTTTATAAAATTTTAAACCCAGTATATAAAAATTAGACCGGCCCACTAATTAAAATAAAGACGTCTTTACTTTTTCATTCCAATGATTCCTTAGCTGATCCCTTTTTGTTCCTCTTCAAAGAAATAGGATTTTGATTATTTTGAGGCTGCTGCTGAGAATTAAAAAGTTCAGATCGATTGTTCGCTTTGATGCTCTCGTGCCACAATTATCCTACTGCTTCAATCAATGTTCTTTGATTTGCTTTGCGACTGCTTCAAATGTTGAGCTCGAATGCTTGGATTAAATTGGTAAGTGATTTTCCTTTTTTGGTTTCGATTGTGCTCAACTTGATTCGAGTTCTAGATTGGTTCATGATTTATTTTCTTGCTCTCTGATTTTCTTGAACTCGAATCACTTATCTTTGTTGACGATGGAATAGGTTTAATTTGTAGGGGTCAAACACCTTATACTCCCGTTCATATATATTGGTTTAAATCTTTCGTGATTTTATCACTTGCTTTGATTTTGTGCTTGAACGATGGTTAATATCTGACTTGTTCAATAGTTGATGAATTTGAATCTCTTTAATTGGTTACATTCTTTGTTCCTTTGACTTCGGCATTTGAATTTTTGAGATATTCTGATTCTCTGGCTATGACTTGTTCATTGAATTTCTCTGCAACTTCATTTAAACTGCTTCACTGTCATTTTGATTGACTGGTTCATCATTGACTTACTGGCATGTTTTGAACTGCTACTGAATCACGGCTTCAACTGATAACTTTCGATTTCCCATTACACTTTGAAACTACTCCTTGACTTGTTCATTAGTTGATGTATTCGAATGTTCTCTGCTGTTTGTCCAGTGTAGTTGCATTGTATGGTGTTGTTGCATTCTGTCTGGTTTAAGTGTGTTCATGCCTTTTTTTTCACTGTTGCATATGTGTGTGTGTACTCATGCCTAAGTTTGCATTTGATTCTTCATGTTACATTGTTAAAACTGAGCTTGTTGTTGTTGTGTGCATTGAATGCTCGTACCAGTCTAGGTTCAATGATGACCTTGTCTGTTTGCATGTTGGATTACATGTTCGCAATTGTGTTATTCACTTGAATCTAATTGTATGTTGATCTGGTTCACTTCAGTTTCGTATTGTTCGATATTTGGTTCCTTGCAATTGCTTCAAGCCCCTGTGTTGAGTCTTGGTTGTATGTTAATGCAGACTAGTTTAGTTGAGTATGTTGTTTCTACTTGAGTCTTCATGTGGTTGCATTTTGCTTCATCCCTTGACTTGCGCCTGCACATTCATGTTAACTGCTTTGCATGTTCATGTACATTTTTTAATTCGGTTCAAATCATGTTTCTTCATTGAACTTGAGTATATATGCAGCTTTGTTTCTTTATGTGTGGATTCATGCCTTCATATGCACTAGCCTTTGTACATTTGGAGTTTTTGGTCTTATGTCTGAATCATAACCTGAATGTTTGCATTGTGTGGTTCCTTTTGAAGTCTGATTGAATGCACTTTGGTATTGTGGTCTTGAAGTCTGGTTGCAGTGTTGTTTTACTGGCTTGTTGTTTTTGAGTTTCTGACTGTTTCATTGAACATGTTCACTTGAGTCCGTACAGTTCGCTTGCTTTTTGTTCCATGGTTTGCATCCTTTACTTGTACTTGTACTTGATCATTCTATGATTCTTTCTTTTTATATTGCACCTGAGTTGAATCCAACTTTCGCTTGGGTTTGACCTTGTGCTCACCTGTCCCTGCAATTTTATCAAGCAAGTGTATTTCAGTGTGCACGACCTTGTGACATGTATAGTGATACACTGTGCATGTTACAATTTGTTCGTGCATGATGAATTAAAATAAAAATGATGACGAACAACCTAAATAACTGACGCAAATAATATTTAAAAACACACACTTTATTTTTCACTTCAAAATATTTTCTTATTCAATTTTACCGCGTCAGTTTTATTTTGCAGATAGCTTAGATGTGACGACCGCCCATGACTCCTGCACTAAACAAGGAAATAGTGCGCTGTAAAGTGTGCCAGGCCGCCATAGACGATCATCAAGGTAAGGTAAAACAATGAACTCTATCGTATTACTCACAGTGCATGGATAAAATACAATAGAAAAGTATACATAGTGAAGCTCCACAGAACAGATTCTCATCATATAAACTCATAATAGTTTGGTACAACAATCTGAAAAGTCAATACAGCAAGCCTCACTAAATATCACTCAGAGAATCATATAAACAGCGGAACATCCAGTACATATAGTAAGAAAACAATCTGCAAAAGCCTCCAGCTCGTCTTCGTCATCAACAGCGTTGGTCACTAAGAACAGCACCTGTCACCTGCTACCTAGTCTGCCCATCCCAAAACGGATGAACAACCCAAGGTAATAAGAATTGAACATAAAACCTTGAGTCAGACAAAAGTCCTAGTGAGCAGTAAATCAACTATCAAACATACCAAAAGAGCATAAAGGGTAAAAAGGAATAGGAACCCAACCATCCCACTCCACCTCTTTCTACAGTGATAGCCCCCAGACACACTAAGCAGAAACAAACATAACAAAGAAGACAATTAAAGTAAAGCAATTATCACTCGAGTCAAGGTCGATGTTTTCCAAGTACAAACCCCCAAGGCCTCAACCAAGATCAGATATGCAACCACAAAACATCGCTCTTGAGACCGAGTGACGATGCAACCAAACATCCAAACATCCATGACTCTGGCTATCACTGTTATCATTGCCTCGATATCACCGTTAATTGAATGACCGGCTCATTCTTTCATCCGTCCGTCAAGGGCTAATGGTAACCCCGGTTCTAGACATAACTCCGCACGTCATCGTGACCCGTGCCTAGGACTATCGAATCTGCCCAGAGTACTAGACCATTAACTATTAGTCTTGGGACTATCAAATCTGCCCAGCGTACTCTTGCTTTGAGCATGCTAGAACCTTCAACAACGATGAGATCTCAGCCTTCTAGTCATCCTCCTCGACGACTATTTCCATACTAGCTCAAGCGCCTCTCAAGCCAACCATTATCAACAAACTCAAACCATATCACCGAGTTATCAACATGCTTGGGATGATCCCGTCTGGATTAAACCAAGGCTATCTCATATCATGCTTTGCTTCATCGCATCATAGCAAAGTCCCATCTCAACATCATCATCAAATCTATCCATATGAGCTTTATCATCCGCTTCATATGCCACGAGCAGCTTTCCTTATTTAAGAGCCTTTCCACTTAGCTTTTGAATCATCTTCGACCAAATTGTCCAAATCAAATCATCAATCAACTAATTTATAACAATCAATCAGATCAATCATTAGTCCAAGTAATCAATCATTCAAACAAGATCTAAATAAACAGTTATAACAATAATGGCAATTTCATAAATAAAGAGTCCAAATCTAACAAGCATGAATTCTAAGTAGTATCTTGATGAATGAACTAGCATAGGTTAACATGTAGTAAAATGGATATCAAAACTTTATGAACAATGGATCTACATGCAGACTTAAGGAAAATGCATGAAATCACTATCTTTAACACACAAACAAGCCACCGATCCAATATACTCCTTTGGGTCCGTGTGAGAGATAACCACCACTCACCGAATCACCTAAACACCTCAAAAGCAACTAACTTCAGATCTGGACAGCAAAGGATCTAGCTCGATCCACCAAAACTCCGCTTCAAACGATGAAATCTCTCTTCAATGGATGGAGATCTTCAATCTAAGATCTTGGATCTTCGATTTAGATAGATGGAAGCACAAGATTAAAGTGGAGAAAAGAAGTGAAGAATTGTTGTAGTCGAGCCCTCAAAATAGCAGCACTTCGTCGCTTCAAAATCCGGATCCCAAAATGAAGATAGGCACTTCTATTTATAGGCTAAATCCTTAAGTCGTTCGCCCCTATGAGTCGTTCACGACTCATCAAAGCCCATGACCTACGACTCAAGCATATGCGCGACTTAACACATGCGCGCGACTTAACTTAGACACGACCTAACGACTCAAGCCCATACGACTTACGACTCATCGACTCACACGGCAAAGCATGCACACGACCTAACTGGGCACGACCTACCAACTAAACCCCTTAACGACCTAACCGCAAGGCCGACCTGACACATTGCAACGACCTAGCGACTTACGACCTAAACTAAACCCAGCCGCTAACTACCTTAAGTCGCCTCACCGACTTATCTCCCTTAGGTCGTAACTCGTTCGACCGACTCATCTCCTATACCATTATCCCTTAGGTTGGTCCTAACCCATTAACTCGCTAACTCCTAAGTCGGTCAAATCCCATAAATCGGTCACCCCTATAGGTTGCTACAACTCCTAAGTCGTCTAATCTCTTAAGTCGTTAACTCCTTAAGTCGGTCACCTTCCTTAAGTCGCTCCATCCTCTAAGTCGCTCCATCGACTCATACTACAACTCGACCCAACCCTGGATGACTCATCTCTGGACGACTTAAGCCCCAAACAACTTAAATTCTAAACGACTTAACAACACTATCAACCTAATAACAAAAATTCTATGATCCTTCGATCCGTAAAAATACGGGTCGTTACATTCTCTCCCCCTTAGGAATTTTCGCCCCCGAAATTCCAAACAAACAAGAGCAACCAAAATTATTCTGCATGCCTACCATCCATAGCAATCAACAAACCATGCATCCAATTACTAGCCTAGCATGCAGAATTCTAAAACTAGAACAAGTTACAAATTCATGAGATGTCACGACACCTTAGGGCCATACCTTGAAGAGTTCAGGATGAGCTGCCTTCATCCTCTCTTCCTCCTCCCATGTACAGTCGTTAACATCATCACTCCATTGTACCTTGAGCAACTTGACTACCTTCCTCCTAAGCTGTTTCGTGTCAGTTTCCACAACACGAAGCGGCTTACGAGGTCTTCTAACAACTGGATCAACTTCTAAATCTTCATAGCTATCAGCAGAAACCACTGTATTCGAGTCGTGCACATACCTCCGTAGATATGATACATGAAAAACATTGTGTACACCCGACATCTTTTCTGGTAATTCCAATTTATAAGCGAGCTTTCCAATTCGCTCGACGATCGGGAATGGTCCAACAAATCTCGGAGTTAATTTCCCTTTCTTCCCGAATCGAATAACATTCTTTAGAGGAGAAATCTTCACGAAAACCATATCGCCTACGTCGAATTCCAAATCCTTACGACGCTTATTGGCATAGCTTTTCTGACGGCCTTGGGATGCCTTCATTCGTCGCCGAATGATCTTTATACAATCAGAAGTCTGTCGAATCATTTCTGGCCCAAGTATTAACTTTTCTCCTGTTTCCAACCAACATGTCGGAGAGTTACATGGTCTTCCATACAATGCTTTATACGGTGCCATACCAATACTTGACTGGTAACTATTATTATATGAAAACTCCACCATATGAAGATAATCTTCCCATGATCCTCCGAAGTCCAAAACACATGCTCCGAGGAGATCTTCCAAAACTCGGTTGACTCACTCGGTCTGACCATCTGTTTGAGGATGATAAGCTGTACTCAAACACAACTCGGTTCCCAAAACTTCCTGGAAGCTCTTCCAAAATCTACTAGTGAACAATGGGTCTCGATTGCTCACTATACTTTTCGGAATACCATGGAATCGATCTATCCACTTAACATACAGTTCAGCCAACTTCGATGCAGTCCTAGTTGATCGAACAGGAATGAATCTTGCACTCTTAGTCAAACGATCTACGATGACCCAAATCCCTTCATTTCCTACTCTGGTTCTAGGTAACCCATCGATAAAATCCATCGATACTTGCTCCCACTTCCATGTAGGAACTTCTAATGGCTGAAGTAATCCACTTGGCTTCTTCTGTTCGGCTTTTACCAACTGGCAGTTCATGCATTTGGAAATAAAATTTCCAACATCCTTCTTCATACCTTCCCAATAATAGGTTCTCTTCATATACCGATACATTTTATTTCCACCTGGATGAATTGTCAGCTTCCAGTGATGACTCTCCTTCAGAACTTCATTTCTCAATTCATCTGTATTGGGAACAACTAGTCGTCCTTGTTTTCGAAGCCAACCCTCTCGATCGATTTCGAACCCTTTATCCTTTTCTGGGTCCGATCCAGATTCCAAATCACGGATAATCTTGACAAGCTTATCGTCTCGCTTTTGGCTCTTGCTAATTCTTTCCACTAGAGTAGGTCTTATTGATAAGTTTGCCAACATCTCAGGTTCCAATTCACATCTAGGCCTGAAGTCAAATCCAGCCAAATACTCAAGACTCTTCCATTTTGAAAACATGGCTCCCAATCCTGCATGTCTTCGACTTAACGCATCTGCCACTGCGTTACCCTTTCCCGGAGTATAGGATATACCAAAATTATATGATGCTAAAACTTCTAACCATCGTTGCTGTCGAAGATTCAAACCTTTTGGGAGAAAAGATACTTCAATGACTTATGATCTGTAAACAACTCGAATCGAACTCCCAATAGGTAATGTCTCCACATCTTCAGAGCAAAAACAATCGCCGCTAACTCCAAATCATGAGTCGGATAATTCCTTTCATGCGGCTTTAGTTGTCGACTTGCATATGCAATAACTTTATCCTTCTGCATTAGCACTGCTCCAAGTCCAGTACCACATGCATCGGTGTAAACCACCATCTCATCATTTCCACTTGGAATAGTCAAAACAGGAGCACTTGTCAGTTGCTCTTTCAGGATTCCGAAAGCTTGTTCACACTTAGCATCCCATCTGAATACTTGGTTCTTTTTCATCAATCCTGTTAATGGTGCAGCTATCTTGGAAAAGTCTTTGATAAACCGACGATAGTATCCTGCTAATCCAAGAAAACTCCTCACATCAGATGCATTCTTAGGTCTAACCCAATCCTAGATCGCTGCCACCTTGGCGGGATCAACCGCTATTCCACTTCCAGAGATAACATGGCCTAAGAACCTCACTTCGCTCTTCCAGAAGTGACACTTCGAAAACTTAGCTCTCAGCTGTTGTTTCCGCAAGATTTCCAAAACAATACGCAAGTGCGTCTTGTGCTCTTCTTCAGTTCTGGAATAAATCAAAATATCATCTACGAACACAAGTACAAACTTGTTCAACTGATCCCTGAACACTCTATTCATAAGATCCACAAAATATGCTGGTGCATTGGTCAATCCAAACGGCATTACCAGCCACTCATAGAAACCAGATGGTGTCCTAAAAGCAGTCTTCGGCACACTATCCTTTGCCACTCTCAACTGGTGAAATCCCGTTGCCAAATCCATCTGAGAAAACACCTTAGCTTCGTGAAGCTGATCAAACAAGTCATCTATTCTCGGCAATGGATACTTGTTCTTCTTAGTCACTTTATTCAGCTCACGATAATCCACACACAACCTCAACGATCCATCCGCTTTGGTTGCAAACACAACTGGTGCACCCCATTCGGACACACTACGCCGAATGAATCCTTTATGTAAAAGGTCATCAACTTGCACCTTCAACTCTTGCTGTTCCCTAGGCGCCATTCGCCTAAGAGGCATCACAACAGATCTGGCTCCTTCAACTAGATCGATACGAAACTCGATCTCTCTATGCGGCGGTAACCCTTTGACCTCGTTAAAGACATCCTCAAATCCATTCACAATAGGCACCGATGACAGTCCATCCCGTGGAACAACTAGCGAATACATGAAGCTCATGAAGACGCTTCTTCATGCTTACATCATATCACAACCCTTCGCCCCTCCACATTCTCGACTGTCACCTCCAGCCTCTTGCAATCAACCCTTGCCGCATACTTCCTAAGCCAGTCCATACCCAAAATAATTTCGAACCCCGCAAAGTTCAGAACAAAAAAATCACAAACAAAAGAGCAATCATGACTCGATACAACCAGACCACGGCATACCATACACAAACAAGACGAACCCCCAACTGGATTAGTCACAACCAATGGTCTATCCACGATATCCGGTTCCAAACCCAACCGGCCTACAAGTTCGCTACAAACAAAGGAGTGCGACGCCCCAGTATCAAACAACACTCTAACTGGAACACCACAAATGGAAAGAGTACCTTGAACCACCACACTCTTTCCTTTTTCTTCGGCAGTAGGAGCTTTCGAAGATGATGGCACAGCCCCCAAAGCATAAGCTTGCACAATCTGTTTGTCCTTCCTCGGTTCCGGACAATTCCTCCTGATATGCCCCAGCTTGTCACAGTTGTGGCACTTCACCGGCACTCTCGGATTCTTACAATCTCTAGACAAATGGCCCTTCTGCTGACAATTGTAGCAGGTCACTTCACCCATCGGCTTCTTCTGGCCATCCTTACCCTTCTATTGTTGCTGCTTCCTCTTCTTGTTTCCACCCTGCTGTGGTTTAGATTCCTCCTTGGTCACAGCAACAACAGATCCTCCTTTAGGAAACAGATTCTCATGCCTGAAAGCTTTCTCCACAAGCTTCTCAAATGGATCGTCCAGATGATCCACCAACTGTCTCCCCAGATAAGTGTCCAAACCTGTCACAAACTTCTCATTCTTCTGATAGGGAGATTCAATATATGACCGAGCATACTTGGACAAAGCTTCAAACTCATAAACATACTCAAGAACTGGTCTTCCACCTTGCTTGAGTTCCACAAACTTCTTGAACAGAACAGATTTCTGAGCTGTAGAAATGAACTTAGCTTCAAATCTGGCTCGGAATTGCTCCCAAGTAATTTCTTCCTTTGGAGTATCAATGATGATAGAGTTCCACCAATCAGAAGCTCTTCCTTGAAGTTGTCTTGATGCAAGCTTCCTCTTAGTTGCATCCTCAATTCCCAAGTCACCAAAGATCCTTCTACAAGCATCTATCCATCTCTGGACTTCTATGGTTGATTCTATTCCCAAGAAAACCTTTCCTCCAAAAGCAGTATAGTCTTTACACAACTTAGCAAAATCCACTGGTTTTGGAGCTTGAACCTGAACTCCAACATCTACTGATGGCCCTGGAGCTGGTATCCTTCTCATGATCGAAGTCATCATGGCCTCGAACATAGCAGCATAATCAGCAGCCCCCTCAGAATCACGGCTTTCCCTAGCAGCTGGTCTCTCTCTTCGACTCATTCTTAATATCTATAAAAGAATGATTAGTACACCTTGAGAAACAACTGCATAAGAGATTCTAATCCTTCTAAGCTACTATATTATATATAGTAATCAACCATCAAAATACAATTACGTCTCTCATACGTAGTTACGTCAGCGAGCATTGGCTAAAATCGATTAACCAAAGCTCTGATACCAAATGTGACGACCGCCCATGACCCCTGCACTAAACAAGGAAATAGTGCGCTGTAAAGTGTGACAGGCCGCCATGGACGATCATCAAGGTAAGGTAAAACAATGAACTCTATCGTTTTACTCACAGTGCATGGATAAAATACAATAGAAAAGTATACATAGTGAAGCTCCACAGAACAGAATCTCATCATATAAACTCATAATAGTTTGGTACAACAATCTGAAAAGTCAATACAGCAAGCCTCACTACATATCACTCAGAGAATCATACAAACAGCGGAACATCCAGTACATATAGTAAGAAAACAATATGCAAAAGCCTCCAGCTCGTCTTTGTCATCAACAGCGTTGGTCACTAAGAACAACACATGTCACCTGCTACCTAGTCTGCCCATCCCAAAACGGATGAACAGCCCAAGGTAATAAGAATTGAACATAAAACCTTGAGTCAGACAAAAGTCCTAGTGAGCAGTAAATCAACTATCAAACATACCAAAAGAGCATAAATGGTAAAAAGGAATAGGAACCCAACCATCCCACTCCACCTCTTTCTACAGTGATAGCCCCCAGACACACTAAGCAGAAACAAACATAACAAAGCAGACAATTAAAGTAAAATAATTATCACTCGAGTCAAGGTCGATGTTTTCCAAGTACAAACCCCCAAGGCCTAAACCAAGATCAGATAAGCACCCACAAAACATCGCTCTTGAGACCGAGTGACGATACAACCAAACATCCAAACATCCATGACTCTGGCTATCACTGTTATCATTGCCTCGATATTATCGTTAATTGAATGACCGGCTCATTCTTTCATCCGTCCGTCAAGGGCTAATGGTAACCCCGGTTCTAGACATAACTTCGCACGTCATCGTGACCCGTGCCTAGGACTATCGAATCTGCCCAGAGTACTAGACCATTAACTATTAGTCTTGGGACTATCGAATCTGCCCAACGTACTCTTGCTTTGAGCATGCTAGAACCTTCAACAACGATGAGATCTCAGCCTTCTAGTCATCCTCCTCGACGACTATTTCCATACTAGCTCAAGCGCCTATCAAGCCAACCATTATCAACAAACTCGAACCATATCACCGAGTTATCAACATGCTTGGGATGATCCCGTCTGGATTAAACCAAGGCTATCTCATATCATGCTTTGCTTCATCGCATCATAGCAAAGTCCCATCTCAACATCATGCTTTGCCTCATCACATCATAGAAAAGTCCCATCTCAACATCATGCTTTGCCTCATCGCATCATAGCAAAGTCCCATCTCAACATCATCATCAAATCTATCCATATGAGCTTTATCATCTGCTTCATATGCCACGAGCAGCTTTCCTTATTCAAGAGCCTTTCCACTTAGCTTTTGAATCATCTTCGACCAACTTGTCCAAATCAAATCATCAATCAACTAATTTATAAAAATCATTCAGATCAATCATTAATCCAAGTAATCAATCATTCAAACAAGATCTAAATAAACAGTTATAACAATAATGACAATTTCGTAAATAAAGAGTCCAAATCTAACAAGCATGAATTCTAAGTAGTATCTTGATGAATGAACTAGCATAGGTTAACATGTAGTAAAATGGATATCAAAACTTTATGAACAATGGATCTACATGCAGACTTAAGGAAAATGCATGAAATCACTATCTTTAACACACAAACAAGCCACCGATCCAATATACTCCTTTGGGTCCGTGTGAGAGATAACCACCACTCACCGAATCACCTAAATACCTCAAAAGCAACTAACTTCAGATCTGGACAGCAAAGGATCTAGCTCGATCCGCCAAAACTCCACTTCAAACGATGAAATCTCTCTTCAGTGGATGGAGATCTTCAATCTAAGCTCTTGGATTTTCGATTTAGATAGATGGAAGCACAAGATTAAACTGGAGAAAAGAAGTGAAGAAGTGTTGTAGTGAAGCCCTCAAAATAGCAGCACTTCGTCGCTTCAAAATCCGGATCCCAAAATGAAGATAGGCACTTCTATTTATAGGCTAAATCCTTAAGTCGTTCGCCCCTATGAGTCGTTCACGACTCATCAAAGCCCACGACCTACGACTCAAGCATATGCGCGACTTAACACATGCGCGCGACTTAACTTAGACACAACCTAACGACTTAAGCCCATACGACTTACGACTCATCGACTCACACGGCAAAGCATGCACACGACCTAACTGGGCACGACCTACCAACTAAACCCCTTAACGACCTAACCGCAAGGCCGACCTGACACATTGCAACGACCTAGCGACTTACGACCTAAACTAAACCCAGCCGCTAACTACCTTAAGTCGCCTCACCGACTTATCTCCCTTAGGTCGTAACTCATTCCACCGACTCATCTCCTATACCACTATCCTTTAGGTTGGTCCTAACCCATTAACTCGCTAACTCCTAAGTCGGTCAAATCCCATAAGTCGGTCACCCCTATAGGTTGCTACAACTCCTAAGTCGTCTAATCTCTTAAGTCGTTAACTCCTTAAGTCGGTCACCTTCCTTAAGTCGCTCCATCCTCTAAGTCGCTCCATCGACTCATACTACAACTCGACCCAACCCTGGACGACTCATCTCTGGACGACTTTAGCTCCAAACAACTTAAATTCTAAACAACTTAACAACACTATCAACCTAATAACAAAAATTCTATGATCCTTCGATCCGTAAAAATACGGGTCGTTACATTAGATGCTGGATTCAGGTTGGAACAAAGTTGAAGATCAAATATGAATATTGAGTGAATTATGTAGTGAGGTGAACCATGTATGAAAAATTGTATTTTGAAAATTGTGTTATAATTGAAGTTGTATTGTAATTGAAAATGTGTAAATGTATAGTGAGAGCTTATACTATTTGAATTTGTAATAAAATATTTGTTTGAATAAAATATTTGTTTAAATATGAATTCTGAGTTATTTATTTTATTCAACAAATATTTATATAATTATGTAGAAAAATAAATTAGCACGATAACAACTACATTTATATATATATATATATATATATATATATATTATCATCAAACAAAAATCATAAGCTATTCTATTCTACGGTCTCCCTCTTTTGATGATAACAAACATATATTAGGATAGTGACTCTATTAAATGTATTTGTTCTTAATGAATTCCATGAGCCCCCCTACAACAAAGCTCCCCCTTCACATATGCATGAAAATAAATAAAAATATATGCATATCCATAAACAATGAAATGAACCTAGACAAGAGTATGCAAATAATTTTTTGAACTTATTTGTCAAAATCTTAACTTCTCTCTACCCCATTTGTTATCAGTAAAAGAGTAATAGTGTTAGAAAATAGAGATAAAATGATATAGCAACATTAATACCTAATCGAGTATAAATATTAAATTTCTACAAAAAATCAAACAAAAATCATAAATACTCTGTTAGGTGCATATTTCATTTTAGAGTGATAGGGGTGATATAGGTATAGAAAACCATATAGTTGTGTCTATTTGTGGTATATTTATGACAGAAATATAAATACTTACTAACCACGCATAACCATTAGGAATTTTAAATGAGATTAGCAGTATTCCCAATTTTTATTAAAAAATGAATTCCAAGCATCTTCTAACCATACATAACCATGAGGACTTTTAGATGGGGTTAGAATCAACTCGCCTATTTCAATCAATTTTGATGTGTGTTAGCGCCAAAATTGGTCACTAACACCCAAATCCAGATGAAAGCACTAAATCACAATCACAGCTCACAGCTAGGATGTATGTAGAGAGTAATAATATGAAGAACAGTTAAAATTAAATGAAAGCAGTAAAGAACAACAGATTTTATAGTGGTTCGGCTAACTCCGGCCTACGTCCACTCCAGAAGTTTTCTTTTTATTGATGTAATAATCCATTACAGTTACAATGTGGTAGACTTGTCTTAGTCTTAGAAAGTAAAAGGTAAGAGAGCGGAGCGGAAAGAAGAAGAAGCAGTCGTCACCCCATCTGGAGACCCACATGCTGTATTTATAGGCAAAACCAGGTTGTTGGGCCTCCTGAGTAGTTTGGGCCCACCAAGGGTACCGAGGTATCGAGGTGTCGAGGTATGGAGCTACCGAGGTATGGATCTACCGAGGTATGGAGGTATGGACCTACCGAGGTATGGATCTACCGAGGTATGGAGGTATGGACCTACCGAGGTATGGATCTACCGAGGGATGGAGGTATGGATCTACCGAGGTATGGATCTACCGAGGCATGGATCTACCGAGGTATGGATCTACCGAGGCATGGAGGCATGGATCTACCGAGGTATGGATCTACCAAGGTATGAATCTACGAGGTATGGAGGTATGGATCTACCGAGGTATGGATCTACCGGTATGGGTCTACTGAGGTATGGAGGTATGCCGAATGACCCATCCAATGCCGAACGAGATTTATGTCGAACCTCCACCATGCTGAACCATGTTTAATGCCGAACCATGTTTCCTAGACCCAAATTATAGTCGGTTCATTTTTATCCGAACATATTTCCATCTTCCAAGCACGCTGCGTCATCCATCCATCCAGTCAACTGAATCCATCGTACATCAGCCTTGACGCACGCATAGTCAATTAAGTTAAATCCGCATATCCATGGCCTTGCTAAAAGGCGGGTTAACACTTGCCCCCAAAAACATACCTTGCTGTTGGAAGGTGTGTTTTGAATAGCCTCAAATCCAATATCCGAAGTCCATGTTTCATCCATATCTAATAACCAATAACCGACCTTAGGACCTCTCCGGGTCAATATCCAAATCCTCTGTCGTTCATAGCCGATATCCATATCTGTAACCTCTCCGGGTTCTTATCAAGCGCAATCCATACCTGACGACCGTGATCATGTGTCCCTGGATGTTGAGTATTGTCGTGGCTTAAGTCCTAAGCCGAATCCTGGTCGCTCCGGACCCTTGCCGAGCATTGTCCATACTCGACGACCTGAAATAGTAACCGATAATATGGGGCCTAAGTCCTAGGCCAAATCCTGGTCTCTCCGGACCCTTGCCGAGCATAGTCCATACTCGACGACCTGAAGTAGTAACCAATGATATGGGGCCTAAGTCCTAGGCCGAATCCTGATCTCTCCGGACCCTTGCCGAGCATAGTCCATACTCGACGACCTGAATAAGTCAATTCACCACGTTTGGGCGAAAAGACTTACCCCTTGCCGGGCACAATCCATACCCGACGACCGTTTACCGAAAACCAGATAAAAATCCAATCAAAAGCCAATCCAAAATCCAAATCAAATTAGAAAACAAAAAACCCATATTGAAAATCCAAACCAAAATTCAAACCAGGAAACAAACAGAATCAGGAGTTCGAACCAAACTCCAAAACCAAACCAGAAAAACGGGAATCCAAATCAGGAAACAAACAAAACCAGGAGTTCAATCCAAACTCCAAAACAGAATCAGAAAAAGAAAATGTCCAAGCCAAAATGGCAAACCAGAAAACCAACCAATCCGGGAGTTCAATCCAAACTCCAAAACCATACCAAAGAAAAGTAAACGTCAAAAATACGAAAGAGGGAACCAAAGTTTGCAGAAAAATAGAAAGAAAGTAGGATTTCATAGACTCAAGTATCACGGTTTTTTATCATCTCAGAGCACGACTAAGGACCGTCCTCGATCCCGTACGAGTATAAGTGACCTAGCCGCATTACTTTGAGTTCTATTACTTATTCAAAACCATAAATCTGTTTAGTTGATAATGAGCTGTCGTTGGCCAGATCCAGTGCCATCTCCGTTCAAGGTAGGTGGTAGTTTTTCTATGGATTGGTCCAGCATTTCCTGGTTGTATGCCCCCGAGTCTAAATCCATCCGGATTGATAGTCGTCTGCTGATTGGGGGTTGCCCCCTACTGAGCCATTCCCTCTGCTTGCTGGTTGAGCGTTTCAGATCCAGCTCCATGGATCTGAGCCCCTGCCTTTCCTGCTCGCGCAAATTGTCTGAGAAGAGCCTGCATCATCTCCTCTAGTCTTTTCACCATGGCTTCCATTTCCTTTCTGGTGATGTAAATGGATGCTCCACCTGCTCCATTTCCAGAGGAAGCCTCCTGACTTCCCTCTTGATTGCTTCTTTCTGTCAAATGCTTCCTTGTTGATGGCCTAGCCATTGCTACTTAGAATCCAAGTTCCTAACTCCAAAATTCCTAAGTGCTTGCGTTTTCAGTGAAAGCACCAAAATGTTAGCGTCAAAATTGGTCACTACACCCAAATCCAGATGAAAGCACCAAATCCCAATCACAGCTCACAGATAGGATGTATGTAGAGAGTAATAGTATAAAGAACAGTTAAAATTAAAATGAAAGCAGTAAAAAGCAACAGATTTTATAGTGGTTCGGCTAACTCCGGCCTACGTCCACTCCAGGAGTTTTCTTTTTATTGATGTAATAATCCATTACAGTTACAATGTGGTAGACTTGTCTTAGTCTTAGAAAGTAAAAAGTAAGAGAGCGGAAAGAAGAAGAAGCAGTTGTCCCGTCATTTGGAGACCCACATTCTGTATTTATAGGCAAAACCAGGTTGTTGGGCCTCCTGAGTAGTTTGGGCCTACCAAGGGTACCGAGGTATCGAGGTGTCGAGGTATGAAGCTACCGAGGTATGGAGGTATGGATCTACCGATCTACCGAGGTATGGATTTATCGAGGTATGGAGGTATGGATCTACCGAGGTATGGATCTACCGAGGTATGGAGGTATGGGATCGAGGTATGGATCTACCAAGGTATGGAGGTATGGATCTATCGAGGTATGGAGGTATGGATTTACCAAGGTATGGATCTACCGAGGTATGGAGGTATGTCGAATGACCCATCCAATGCCGAGCGAGATTTATGCCGAACCTCCACCACGTTGAACCATGTTTAATGCCGAACCATGTTTTCTAGACCCAAATTATAGTCGGTTCATTTTTATCCGAACATATTCCATCTTCCAAGCACGCTGCGTCATCCATCCATCTAGTCGACTGAATCCATCGTACATCAGCCTTGACGCATGCGTAGTCAATTAAGTTAAATCCGCATATCCATGACCTTGCCAAAAGACGGGTTAACAATACGTGTTTCATACATGCATAACCGTTAGGACTTTTAAATGAACATGAAAGCATATAATCAAAGATTCCAAGTAGTTCATCTATGCATAACCGTTAGGACTTTTAAATGAGAACGAGTACTTTTGGATGATTTTATTGCTAATTAATTAAAAAATGAACAATTTCTCATCTAAACAACACATTTTGACATACTATATTGGATTTTGATGAGTGATAATCGTAGAAATATGATAGAAATAGAGATGGTAATGGAATTTTTACCAACCAAAGTTATTACAAATTTTGTTTAAATTTTTAAAGAAATTTACTAAATATACTGTCTTGAGTAATAATATATGATCAAGATCAACCCTCATCATTTTTTCAGTCACTATTTATCTTTTTGATAATCGATAGGGAGTTAGATTAGTTAACATAGGCAGTTAAGATCAAATCCAAAAATATGAAATCAAATTCTAAAATGCCTAAACTGAGATGAAGTCGACAAAAAGCTATTTTCTGGAAGGGGTTTTGTAAAAATGTCTGCCAATTGAAAATCAGTTGAAAAGAAATTTATGCAGATATTTTCTTTGAAAATATGATGCAACCATCGAATGTCCCAACATAAAATACGTTTCCATCTGTAATTTTTCCATCAACTAGACTACCATCATAGTTTGCATCTGAATACCCTTTTAGCTCAAAGTTATCATTAGATGGGTACCATAGACCAAACCGTGGGGTGTGCAACAAATACCTTATAATCCTTTTACGACTTTTAAATGAGATTCTTTTGGATTTGATTGAAACCATGCACATAAACAAACAAAGAAAATAATGTCTGGTCTAGCAGCAGTATGATAAATAAGTATACCCATGTGTATCTAGAATAATCATCAACCAATACAAGATAATATCTCTTACCACCTAAGCTTGCAATATCGTTAGGTCATCAATTTGCACAAATCAGAATTAAAAACAACATTCATTCCCTTATTACATAACTAGCTGATTGAAATCAGATTATGGTGCAGATTTTCAACATATAAAACATCGCATAAGGTAAATGTACCGTTACCTACTTTATCTTTACCGATAATTTTATAATTATCTTTGTTGCCCATTGTGACTCTTCCATCTTTGTACTTCTCTAGGCTAAGGAACTTTGATTTTTCGCCCGTCGTGTGCTTGGAACAGCCAGAATCCAGGTACCACTATTGTTGTTCCTTAGCGTGCCAACACACCTACACGAGGAAAGATTTTTGCGACCTATTTGTTTTTATAGTCCATGATTGTTAGTGATATAAAATTTTGAAAAACATGTAGAACTAAGAAATTCTATGTTTGTTCCTTTTGGCACCTAGATTTGTTTTGACTTTAAGGGATTTTACATTCGTGCTTTTAGGAACCCAAATTTATATGGTTTTCACATGTTTGGGTCTATACCAGCAATTGTTGTGATTGTGTCCAATTTTTCCACAAATCATGCACTTGGAATTAACATGATTAGTTTCAATTCTAACTCTTTTAGATTGAGTATACCCAAGTCCTTTTCTAACAGTATTAACAATTTGTTTTCCTAATAACATATTTAATGATCTTTCTCCTTTGGAGAATTTTCCTAAAGTTGTAGACAATTGTTGGACTTGTGACTTGAGAGATTCATTTTCATTCAATAACATAGTGCACTATTAAATAGAATTTTCTCTCCTAGTATTTTCACTTTCTTTCAAAATCAGAATTTCATTTTCAAGCGATTTAATTTTATTTTCTGATTTTTTTATTTCTTCTTCGAATGATGGACACTTATCACACTTAAGACACTTAGTTCTATAGTTTTGAACCAATTGATCAAGCTGCATATTTAGTTATAGCAAACTATCTTTTTGTGATTCAAGTTTAGCATACTTCTCCCTAAGTCTCTCAAAACAGCCATTTACTTCATGAAAGTATATAAGTAATTGAGAGTGAGGAAGTTTTGATACCTCACTTGGCTCGTCATCATCGCTGTCACTTTTTTCTCCTTGAAGACACATATTTGCTTTTTCACTCTCACTGCCTGTGCTTTTATCAACTTCATTACTTTCATCCTAAGTAGCTGCACAACTTCTCCTTTTCGGTTTCTTTCCTTTGCTGAATTGATTTTGAGGACAACTTGGCTTGATATGATCAGGCTTATTGCATTTGTGACAAATGATCTCCTGCTCTTTTGAATTGTCTAGAACTTTGACAATTCTGTTCTTCAATTTTTGATTTAGAGCTGGATTTCCATACTTGTGGTTCCACCTTTTGAATCTCTTTATTATCGATGTCAGTTCTGCTGCTTCATCATCATCACTTTCAGTTGTACCTTTGAGAGCTATTGATTCTTTCGCGTATCTTCTCCTTCACGTTCTTCCTTGAATTTGATTTCTAGCTTATAAGTGGTAAGGTTTTCGATGAGTTCTTTGACTTTAACCTTTTTCAAATTCTTCGATTCTTGAATGGCAGTCACTTTTGCTTCAAAATTTCATGGAAGAATTATGTGGATTTTTCGAACTATTTCCAATTCTGTGTATGGCTTTCCAAGTGATTTTGATTTGTATACTAGATTAGAAAGTTATCCATACATTTCTTTGACATTTTCATCCTTTTCCATTGTGAAGTTCTCGTACTCGCTACTAAGCATGGCAAGTCGAGATTCTTTAACTTGAGAGGTTCCTTCATGAGTCACTTCAAGTGTGTGTTAAACTTCCTGCGTAGTTGGACAATGTGAGACGCGATTAAACTCAATTTGATCTGATGAACAAATAATATAATTCATAGCTTAGCATTAGCATTTTGCAATTTATTTTCAAGATCTGTCCATTGATCCTTTTCAACTTCTTGGTTATCTACCATTATTGTTGGTATGCTATTTCCTGTCTCAACAATATTCCATGCATCTATGGTTTTTAGAAAAAATTTCATTCTATTATTCCAATATGCACATTCACCATTGAACATGGGTCTAACTATGGGCTGACCCTCAGTAAAAGCATTATTAAAAGAAGCCATTTTAAAAAAAAATCAAATTTTTAATGCAAAAAATGATTTTTTTTCCTAGCTCTGACGCCACTTATAGGATCGTTTTCACCCTAGAGGGGGGTAAATAGGGTGATACTAACAATAATAAAAATTAATGCGGAAATAAAAACAATAACAGGAAGTAATGCAGTAGAGATCGCATATAAATTTACCCAGCTTTGGAAAAACCCTGCCTACGTGCTGCCCCCACTCAGACGCTTACAAACACACGTAAACTTGCGACACTCGCTAATTCGACTAACCTAACTCTAAGCTCAAAACTCTGCCACAACTCAGCCACTGAGTTGCGAATTCTCGAACCACAAAACCGTAGTTCGTACCTAGTTACACAACTAAAATTTTATAAAATTTTAAAAGAGAAAATTACACAATAAAAATAAACAACTAAACTCAAAACCCTATTTAAAATTTCCCAATATATAAAAATTAGACCGGCCCACTAATTAAAATAAAGACGTCTTTATTTTTTCATTCCAGTGATTCCTTGGCAGATCCCTTTTTGTTACTCTTCAGAGAAATAGGGTTTTGATTATTTTGAGGCCGTCTCTTAGAATTAAAAAGTTCAGGTCAATTGTTCGCTTTGATGCTCTCGTTCCACAGTTATCATACTGATTCAATCAGTGTTCTTTGATTTGCTTTGCTACCGCTTCAAATATCGAGCTCGAATGCTTGGATTAAATTGGTACGTGATTTTCCTTTTTAGGTTTTGATTATGCTCAACTTGATTCGAGTTTTGGATTGGTTCATGATTTATTTGCTTTCTCTCTGATTTTTCTTGAACTCGAATCACTTATCTCCGCCGATGATGTAATAGGTTTAATTTTTAGGGGTCGAAAACCCTATACTCTCGTTCGTATATATTAATTTGAATCTTTCATGATTTTATCACTTGCGTTGATTTTGTGCTTGAACGATGGTGATTATGCTGACTTGTTCAATAGTTAATGAATTTGAATCTCTTTAATCGGTTACATTCTTTGCTCCTTTGACTTTGGCATTTGAATTTTTGAGATATTCTGATTCTCTGGCTATGACTTGTTCATTGCATTTCTCTGCAACTTTATTCAAACAGCTTCACTATCATTTCGATTGATTGGTTCATCATTGACTTACTGAAAAAAATTTAAATGCTACTGAACCACAGCTTCAACTGATAATTTTCGATTTTCCATTACACTTTGAAACTACTCCTTGACTTGTTCATTAGTTGATGTATTCAAATGTTCTCTACTGTTTGTCTGGTGCAGTTGCATTGTATGGTGTTGTTGCATTGTGTTTGGTTTAAGTGTGTCCATGCCTTTGTTTTCGCTGTTGCATGTGTGTGTACTCATGCCTGAGTTTGTATTTGAGTCTTCATGTTACATTTTTAAAACTAAGCTTGTTGTTGTGTGCATTGAATGCTCTGACCAGTTTGGGTTCAATAATGACCTTGTCTGTTTGCATGTTGGATTGCATGTTCACAATTGTGTTATTCACTTGAGTCTAATTATATGTTGATCTGGTTCACTTCAGTTTTGTGTTGTTCGAAATTTGGTTCCTTGCAATTGCTTCGAGCCCCTGTGTTGAGTCTTGATTGTATGTTAATGCTGACTAGTTTAGTTGAGTATGTTGTTTCTACTTGAGTCTTCATGTGTTTGCATTTTGCTTCATCCCTTGACTTGTGCCTGCACATTCATGTTAACTGCTTTGCATGTTCATGTACATATGTTAATTTAGTTCAAGTCATGTTTCCTCATTGAACTTGAGTATGTCAACGGCTTGCTTTATGTGTGGATTCATTCCTTCATATGCACTGGCCTTTGTACATTTGGAGTTTTTGGTCTGATGTCAGAATCATTGCCTAAATGTTTGCATTGTGTGATTTTGAAGTCTGATTGAATGCACTTTGGTATTGTGGTCTTGAAATCTGGTTGCAGTGTTGTTTTGCTGGCTTATTGTTTTTGAGTTCCTGACCGTTTCATTGAACATGTTCACTCGAGCTCGTATAGTTCGTTTGCTTTTTGTTCCATGGTTTGCATCCTTGTTCTTGTCCTTGTACTTGATCATTCTGTGATGCTTTGTTTTTATATTGCACCTTAGTTAAATCCATCTTTTGCTTGGGTTTGACCTTGTGCTCACATGTCCCTGCAATTTTATCAAGCAAGTGTATATCGGTATGCACGACCTTGTGACATGTATGGTGATACACTGTGCATGTCACAAGTTGTTCGTACATGATGAATTAAAAGAAAAATGACGACGAACAACCCAAATAACCGAGGCAAATAATATTTTCAAAACACACACTTTATTTGCACTGTAAAATATTTTCTTTTTTAATTTTACCGCGTCAGTGTTTATTTTGCAGATAACCCAGATATTGGATTCAGGCTGGAACAAAGCTGAAAATCAAATACGAGTGTTGAGTGAATTATGTTGTTAGGTGAACCATGTATGAAAAATTGTATATTGAAAATTGTGTTGTAATTGAAGTTGGATTGTAATTGAGAATGTGTCAATGTATAGTGAAATGTTAAATTTGTACTATTTGAATTTGTAATAAAATATTTGTTTATATAAAATATTAGTTTAAATATGAACTCTGAGTTATTTATCTATTCAACAAATATTTATTTAATTATGTGGAAAAATACAATAGTAAAATAACAAATACATTTAAACGAATATATATATATATATATATATATATATTATCATTAAACAAAATTCATAAGCTATTGTATTCTACAAGATATTCTTCTATTGTTGTGCATCATCTTGTTTTATATTATCTCATTTTATATATGTCATTATAATGTTAATTGGTTATACTTTATATATTATTTGAGATATTGGACCGTTGAGATATTCTATATTCACACCGTCTATTGTTTATATTTCATATTATATTTTATCGCTACGATAATGACTCTGTGTTCTCTATGCTTTACTGTATATAGTTATTGTTCTATCCTAAAGACACACATGTTTATTGCTTTGCACCGATACTCGGTACGTATATGTGAGTTGTTTATTCGATTTTGAAACACGTACCCTTGTTAGCTCAATGGAATATTCACATGTGTAAGCCCAATATCATCTCATTTTCCGTATTACCAGATAGTATTACATAGTGATACACTTTGGTCGTATGGGTATAGAGGCGGGGTGTTTCAATGTGCGCTTTATATATTTTTTTAAGAAAAAACAACATGAATAACTAAATTTATATATTGTCTTAGGAAAATGAGTGAATCAAAGAAATAACTTAAAATGAAAATTATTGCTCTAGACTAAATAGACATGTCAATTTCATGATCTTATGTTTAGTGTGAAAACATACAGCATTTATGTTATAATTTACTTATGATCAATGAAATTCAAACACAGATCATTTTTGTTATGTAAACGAACAGAATGTATATGGATAGATAGATTCTTATTTATTATACTTTTTATTCAATTATATTTCATTTTATAATTTATTTATTTAGTTTGCTTTCTTTCATTTTTATTGATGTTATCATAATTGTCTGAAAATATGTTATTTTCAATAAGGTATATGTTTCATTTTATTTAATTATTATTCTTACCCCAAATAAGCCTGTACGAGTTGTGCTTGTATTTTGATAGATAATTAAAAGTATGAAGAAACTTAATAGGAAATAATAAATATTTTTAAATAAACTAAGCAATTTTAAAGTATTTTAGATAGAATTTTGAATCGAACCTCGGTGCTTAAGATAAAAGGTAAAAAAAAGGTGTGGTTATTATGCAATATATTAGACATAAGTGTGGTTTGTGTGACTTAACTTGCGACCTTCTTTATAGGATACTCAATCAAGGAGAATTGACTACTTCAATTTTAAAATTATGAGAAAAATAGAAAAGTTTAAGTGAGAACTGACTTAAAGATAAATAGTATAAAAGAAGAGGAGTATTCCCCTGTATTACTTGTTAGAACACGCCCTATATTATTCTCCCCTTAGCTTTCATGTCAAAAGAGGAATGAATGAATACGACTGTATTGGTAACTATTTTTTTGTTTTTGAAATTGGGTTCTTAAATAGTAATATAAGTCTTGGATAATATATAACATTCTACATGTCAATATATGTTCGAATCACGCTACGGAAGTTTCTAACCTGTAGCCTCTCGCACCAAAGTTGAAACACCTAACCACTGGTGCTAGTCTGAAAACTTTTTATCTTCTAATTAAATTATTCTCTCCTTGTACATTTAATTGTTTATATCTTTTCTTCCTTATCTTTTCCAAAACATCCAACAATCCCTTTTAAAAAAATTCATTAAATTCCGCATTTCAGCTAATTAATATAGATTTTTTTTGTAACAAGAGCAATACTTTATTTAAGTTGATCACTCATTTTGATGTCTTGGGGGTTTGAAGCAATGCCATCTAGGACTTTAGCTTAGAGCGTCATACAATTTGACATTTGAACTAGGGGTGTTTGACAGTAATTCAGATCCTCTTAAAATGTGTTTTAAACAATAACTTTTAGGTGGCTTTGACTGAATAGTAACATGTAAGAGTGTTTGGATGTAAATGATTTCCAAACTAAAATAAGTTAAACTTAGGTATTTGACTTGTATGGAATATAAGTATACCAAATAATATAACTTGACATATCCATTTAAAGGATTTATTTTCAATTTAGCCTCGTTTAAAAACTAATTATCACAAATAGTCTTGTTTAGAAACTATTATCAATTATAGCCCTGTTTTGGCCAGCTCAGCTCCGAGCTGGCCAAAACGTACAGGCGACTTTTCAAAAGTCGCCAGTTATTTTTTTTCCACGAAAAATTACGGGCGACTTTTGGGAAGTCGCCAATAGGCAACTTTTGGGAAGTCGCCAGTTATTTTTCAAAAGTCGCCTGTTTTGTTACAAAAAGCAGGCGACTTTTGGGAAGTTGTCAGTTGGCGACTTCCCAAAAGTCTCCCATTCGGGGCTCTGCAACAAAACCAGAGCCCCTCTTTCTTCCCCCCTTCATTCTAAACCTATCCATTCCCAAATTAGAAACCCTCCCCCTCCGAATTTTTTTCCCCAACTCAGAAATTTTTCGTTAAATACTTTTAAAAGAAGTAGATTTCGAAGAGCTACCTCAAGCCTAGCAAAACGTTGTTCGGTCGAATCCAATCAAGGTATGCAGTAGAAACCCTAAGTTTTGAATTTAGTTTACAAAGTAAAATTTTTTTGTGCTTGATGCAGAATGGCTCCTAGTTATATTCCAACTCTATGCTATTTTGATGGTGAATTGGTTATTGACGATTTAATGTGTAGGAAATATCTCGGTGGATCTTATAAACCGGCTAAAGTTCGAAAAGGATCTACTTTTGAGCAGTTGAAAGAGTCGGTTTATAAAGCAACAAAGATAAAACAGGAAGAGTACGAGATTGAAATTGTTTGCAATTGGCCAACAGATTCTGGTTCCAAAGCAATCAAAATTGTTGACGATGATGATGTTGAATTAATGTTTGCTGCATCGATCAAATCTATTGAGTTGTTTGTTGGGAAAAAAGGAGATCGGTTGCAGAAGAACCAAGACCGGCACCCGCAACAAATTTTGGCGTTGAAGAATATTCTAGAATGGTGGGGAACATGAGTACTGGTCAAGGAATTCCGTCACCTAGTTTTAGCAATCCGACTCAGCACATATCGCAATACGGGCAACAACAAATGTATTATGGTTTTCATCCGTTCATGAGTTTGCAGCCAAATGTCCAATTTACCTATCCACATTTAACGCAGGACAGCTTTCCACGAATGAGTCAGAGGAATCGGTTAGACGTGATTACATAGAGTTATGTTTTATTGAATTTATATAATTCTTAAACCCAATTTGTATTCCCGTGCAGTTTAATTCCAAATCAGAATTCCACTCAAAGAAGTGGTAGAGCATCGAGTAGTCGTACCAATGAACGAATGCCGCCAACTCGGCCCGAATTTGACCATTTAAGCCAAAAGTAAGTCAAATATTGCAACATGTTGCAAAATCGTTGGTGTGAAGAAATAAACTAAAAATGGTGTATTAATTTACTACAGCTGGGCAACAAATAACACTACCACACAGTCATACGTTCAACCACCAAATGAACCAGCAGGTCAAACTATGTGCAATGATGATATGGATGTAGAAGATGAAGATGTACAAGCTGTAGATGCTATAGATGTTCCTGCAGTTGATAGTATGTCTGTTGTGTCAATACCAGATGTTGATACAACGTGGGTGGAAAACATGCAAGTAAACAATGATCCACTAGAGTATGATTTTGGCGGTGCAGAAGCAGAATTTGTGGACAATGATGAACCAGAAATGGAGATACCGTTGGATGATGATCTGTGCAGTGCACAAATTATGGCTAGGTCGATTGTAGCAAATGTAAACTTTAACAGCGAATTATTTCTATCCTGCAGCGTACAGACTGGTTTCAAAGTTGGCATGGTGTTTGAGAGTAAAGCTAAATTTCTGCAACAGCTATCAGAATGGTCAATCCTACATGCGGTGTCCTTTAAGCCAATAAGGTCGAACAAAGCAAAATATACCGCCATTTGTAACGTCGATGACAATTGTCCTTGGAGAATACATGCTATTGACTCAAAAAAGACACAGGCTGGATGGGGGGTTATAAAAAAATATCCTAGTGATCATACATGTGTTAATCCTACAGTGAACTCAAATCATAGGCAAGCCACATCATCCATTATGGTATCGAGGATCATGACTTTCGTGAAATCTGATTTGAACATTACAGCCGGAACGGTGCAAGTTCTAATGGAGGAGCAATTATTTATTAAAATTAGCTATCTGAAAGCATGAAGAGCATTGAGCAAGGCTGTTGAAAGAATTTACGGCGATTGGGCAGAGTCATATTCCAACCTACGGCAATACTTTGGTGAAATATACAAAACAAATCCCGGAAGTGTAGGACATGTGACTACTGATGAGTATGGAGTTTTTGATCGTGCATTTTGGTCATTTGGACCATGTATTTAGGGATTTGTCCATTGTCGACCTTTGCTTTGCATAGATGGTACACATCTATATGGAAAATACAAAGGAACCTTACTTGTTGCAACAGCCGTTGATGCAAATGATCAGCTATTTCCCTTGGCATTTGCCATCGTTGAGTTCGAATCCAGTGATAGTTGGGGTTGGTTTTTCACATGCATGCAAAGGTTCATTCACAGCGTGAACAATCGCCGTATTACCTTCATTTCTGATAGAATGAAAGGAATACCTACAGCGTTGCAGAGCCAATGGCTAGTCGCACATAAACACAAATACCGTGCTAGACATTTGAAAGCAAATTTTCAAGCAGCAGGTTTTAGAGATAAACGATTGACCGGTTTATTCTACGCTGCTGCATGTGCCTCTGAGGAGATTGAATATTTAAAGATTCGTGAGGAAATTAAAAGCAGTAGTATAAGAGCACACAACTGGATAGAGAGAAGTTTGGGTGGAAAGGAGGAAAATTGGGCATTATGTAAAGATGATGGTGGTCGTTTTCATGTTATGACGACTAATGCGTCAGAAAGTTTTAATGGTGTACTTAGGGGTGCAAGATCTTGCCTATTAGAGCACTTGTTGCACGTACCTTCTATCGATCCGTTGATTACTTTTGCCAAAGAAGAGATTTAGCTAAGAATTCCACACTTCGTGTCACTCCAAAATGGAAAGCAAAAATAGCGAAGAGAGCAAGCGAAGCTAGACGTTGTCGGATTGTCCGTTTTAGTCAAATCGAATGGCAAGTGATTCATTACTTCGGCGATGAATTCAAAGTTATAATCGATGGTAACACGTGTTCATGTACATGCAACATCCCATTGCTTCAGCATCTCCCCTGCGCCCATGTGATGGCTGCTTGTTCGTCGGTGGCCAATGGGGCAAACAGAGCTCATCATGATTTTGCATCACATTGGTACTCTGTTCAAAATTACCTAGCTGCATACTCTGCGGAATTTCATCCCGTACGCGATAAAAGGTATTGGTCTCCACATGAAGGTCAAATGGTACTTCCACCTCCCACTAGGCGAGCTCCGGGAAGGCCTAAGTCAACTAGAATTAAAGGCGCTATGGACGAGATGCAGCCTCCAAGGCCTAGTAGATGCAGTAAATGTGGTATGAACGGTCACAAAAGGAGTCGTTGTAATTCAGTTATTTAGTTCACGTATGCATGTTATTATTGGTTTGATGTTTGTATGTCGTATGTTGTTTATGTAAGAACAGTTTGTGTTTATATTTCATTTGCTAAGTTCTTTGTGATGATGAATGTTACATAAAATAATTGCATATACATGAAAGCTACCGATACAAAGTACATGAAAGCTACCGATACAAAGTACTTAATTAAATTACATATAAATAAACACCTAAATCTGTGTTTACTTCTCCTCCCACAACGTACGAGGACTCAACTTATCGAACGGTACACCCTTATTCAGTAGTGCGTTTCGATACTGTAGGTTCAACTTCTCCAAACGGGCGTTTTCTGCTTGCAACTCCAGGGCATATTCAACTCCCCTCGGACACATTTCCGGATCTTTCCATTTAAAAAAGTTACAACATTCAACATAGTTTGGCCGTATCTTATTATCGTTGTACGATTCACAACGGTAAAAGCGACGGCCCGCATTCCTTTCATTCCGACACACAACCACTTGACATTCAGCTCCGCAATAACAAAGCACCCGAGGCGCTATCCGGCTTGTACTAGCATTGTTAGTCTTACGACGAGCAAGCACATCCATTAATTTTCCATGAAGTGATTGATGTTTTGATTCATCGCTATCCATGGCCAATGTCGATGTACCGCCAACCCTAGAGAGGGGCAAGTTTTCAACCTGCGTCTCAGGGACGAAATCAACCTCAACATTTTCTTCATTTACCGGCGCAGAGCCTTGTTGCAGTTCAAATTCTTCATACATTTTCATCATCGTCTCGTCGTCAATCTCCCAATTGTCCATTCTTGAAAATATCAATGTTGGAGTTAGGCTAAATCGCAAAACATTAAACAAATTTAATAGTGCTTATGAATCTTACCTTCTTTTGGTATCTTCAAATCTCAATAATATATTCCTTTGCCGCCAGGAACTATAGATTTTGTGAAAGAGAGAAGTGGGTTAGGTTTGAGGTTCTATATTTGCAATTTGGTAAAGTGAGGACTGTGATAGGGGGAAGGTATGGGTTTCTGTTTTGAAACTCTGCACAATACTGGGGCGACTTTTCAAAAGTCGCCCCAGTATTGTGCAGGGTTTAAAACAGAAACCCTGCACAACCATTTTCACTCTTCAAAATTTCAATGGAATTCAAACAATTTCTAATTCAACATTTCTACCAAACTCAATCATCCACAACTCAAATTACAACATTCAAACAATTCAACAATTAAATTCAAACAATTCGCATCCAACAATTCAACAACAAAAATAATCCTAATATTTAAGCAGTTCATTAAACAAAATAAATCCGGACAAAGCATATCAATCACTTATACCATTCTCAATTCTTCAATCTACGAAGTTCTCGAGGAGTTCGTTTTGGTTTTCTCCTAGATAGTGGAATTTCATCCGGCGAATCCTCCTCTTCACTTTCTTGTGTAGGATCTATAGGCTGTGAAGGGCCGGGAGCAACTTCAACCTGTGTTTCTTGAGATGAAGATGCGCCTTTACGATGTCTACGTCGCTGATACGTACGAGTAGTGGGGGGAGGAACGCCATGGGCTTCTATGGCATATTCGATGAGCCCCTGTGCTGGTGGAGGAGGAGGTGGTGGGGGAGGTCTTGGTCTTGTTAACTTGTTTCTTCCCAAAATAGATTCTAAGATGCGTTTCACACTAAAGCATTTCCCCTGCGACCTTTCAGGAACTTCTTGTGCAAGCTCGTCTACAATTTCGATCGTACGGTATATGCCGTCCGCCTGTCATGACATAAAATTCAAGAAAATGTTTAAGTTTCAAATATTGAAATAAAGACTAAATGTAGTACGTACCACGTTCCTTTCAAGAGGTGCTCTAGGAGTGTGAGGGTATGCAACCACAGGAGGCGCTGTAGGTGGATCGATGGCACGAAGAACATATCGACGCGTGATGTTCCAGTACCAAGACAGATATTCCTGTTCGGACAACGTGAACTCGTGTTCCTGTTGCGTGTGCATGTAGCGGTCGATCCATGTCTCAATCGCCATAGCATACTCCCCAGCTTCAATATCAATCCTGTAATGGAGTGGTTGTTCTGGTAAATGCTGGGCCATACCAAACTGCCTCATCACTCGGTCAGGTAGATGATAGGCGACATCATTAAAGCAAATCAAAGGAACTCGAGCTGTCCACAGCTGAATGGAAGTGGTGCATAAGTTTGGAAGATGTCCAAGCACATCGTCGTACGGGGTCCAACTCACAGCCTGATAGTCTAGCACATCGAACTCGTTACGGTAGAAGGCAACATGACGCCTCGACGATGAAACAGTGCTTTTAGGTCCTACCCACCTGTACAAATATTCAATTGTGACTTCTCAAATCCAAACACGTATACTTAGTATACTACATAATTAATTATACCTAGCACCGTATGGCAATGATAAATCAATCGTCGTCCTCCTCATCGTTATTCTACCCACGGGTAGATAAGTCCAACACCAAAGCTGCAAATAAAATTGGACACATGGTTTTAGTTGGATAAAAGAATATGAAATAACGGTCGGCGAAAGTAAAATATGGACATATCTGTACTAGGCTCACACAACCACCTATGCTTGTGCTCTCTTGCAAAGCAAGCCTCGTCAACTCGCAGTACGTATACGCTAGAACTGCACTGCCCCACGAATACTGGCGACAAACTTCAAAGTTTTCTAAAAAAGGAAGCCATCTAAGCCATATCCGTGTCTTCGAATGATCGCATATCAACCTCGAGCATATAATATGCAATATAATGGCCCTGGCCCGTTGCTGAATCTGAATCTCCGTCGCATCTGCAGGTATGTCGCCCGCAAATTGTTCCCTAAACCATAGTGTCCGTATCATTTCGTTTCCCCACCACTCCTCTGCTGGAGGAGTTAAACCTAGAAGCTCTTGGCATAAACTAATGTAATCAACGGGATCGGGGTTGGTCAACGGAGCACCGTCTATGGGTATGCCAAGCAAGCACGCAACATCACCTAACGTGATAGTCATCTCTCCGGCTCGTAGGTGAAATGTCGATGTCTCTGGCCTCCATCTATCCACCAAAGCGGTGATAAGATGATGATCTAACTGGATGTGCCCCATCCTAAAAACAAGTCCAAATCCAGCTTGGTCTATCAACTGTATAACGCCCGAATGACCGGATGTTACTCTTTTCATTTTGGACGAATGATCTATGGTTTTGTCTGCAGTATTACTCTGTCAAAATATCACAAAAATATTATTAACATGTAACATACATTACCTTTCGATATTTGTACATTTCGAATACTAAAAAACTTACCGCGACAAATTCCGGATTATTCGTTCGATGCCGTTGTTGCAAATAAAGGACAGATCCATCAACTGGTCCATGTACCATCTCCGCGTAATCTACACATATACAAGTTAATAATTTTTTCATCTTTATTTTGCAACATCAACACTGCGATTTTACGCATTGTTTTTCCACATTTTACCAATGATTTCAACCATACACACATACCTCAAACATCAATTATTGCTTACAATTCCTAAAAATTACTAATTTACAAATTTCTTCAAAATCTTAAATTGAAATATTAATGATTTTCTCATACCTGCAGGCGCATCCGGCATTGAAGAGCTAGCCATCTTCTAATTTGTTCGACGAATTGCGAAAAATTTCTGAGTTGGGGAAAAAAATTCGGAGGGGGAGGATTTCTAATTTGGGAATGGATAGGTTTAGAATGAAGGGGGGAAGAAAGAGGGGCTCTGGTTTTGTTGCAGAGCCCCGAATGGGCGACTTTTGGGAAGTCGCCAACTGGCGACTTCCCAAAAGTCGCCTGCTTTTTGTAACAAAACAGGCGAATGTCCCCGTAATTTTTCGTGGAAAAAAATAACTGGCGACTTTTGAAAAGTCGCCAGTACGTTTTGGCCAGGTCGGGGCTGAGCTGGCCAAAACAGGGCTATAATTGATAATAGTTTCTAAACAAGGCTATTTGTGATAATTAGTTTTTAAACGAGGCTAAATTGAAAATAAATCCCCATTTAAAAGATCCTATCAGTACTAAATGCAAACCAAATTATATAACTGGACATATCTGCTTGAAAGACTAAATATTAGAAAGCAACAACTTGTGCAATTTATTTGCAACGATAAAGGTATGTACCTATTGGAATGAATGTATACCAAATCATATGACTTCAGGCATCTTTTAAAAGTCGTAGATATTAGAAAGTGACGTTATTTAATTGCACCAATAAAATTATTTTAACTATTGTCCAGCCATGAATGATTGTTTCCCCAAGTTTAACTTTTAAATCTAAACTAGTTATGTTATTAACCGCCCATCCTGAAATGTAACTTTAAGTTTAAACTAGTTATGTTATTAAGCTCAAAGCAGTTTTTATTAGCGAGTTGCCTTTTTTCGACAGCAAATCTTTTAAAAGTACATCTTTTACTCAGAAAGTTTCACTGATCTTCCTCTGCGTCACTCCAAAAACGTCGAACTCCCAAAACCCTACCCCTTTCTTCACCTTGTAATGTCCAATCCACACCTCATCCAACGCCTACAAACCCGCATCGCCGCGCAGAAGCAGGACCTACAAACTTTACTCCTCGACAATCAAACTCTGGCCGCCAGCCATGTGGCCCTCAAGCAGGAGCTCGACTCCTCGCGCTCCAACATTCAAATCCTAGCTGACATGGCATCTAAAACCAGAGCTGAAAGGGACGCCGAAATTATTGTTTTGATTGAGAACTTGAAGAAAAAGAATGAAGATGCCAGTAAAGTGGAGTCGTTAAAGAGGGATTTGGAGAGGATTAGATTGGAAGTGGGGAAGTTAGAGAAGGAGAAGTCGGAAATGGAGGAGAAAGTCGGGAAGTTAAAGGAGGATACTGAGAAGCTGAAAGTGGAAAGCGGGAAGGTTGAGGATGTTAAGCGGGAAATTGAGTACATGCGACGTGAAGTTGACAGGGGAAGGTATGTTTTTTTCTTTTCTTCTTCCTCTTTTTCTTGTGAATGCATGTTTGATTTTTGTATGATAACGTGAATAAAGTGAGTTTGATATGCAGTTAAGAGGCATTACCAAGTTTTAAAATCAAGTTAATAGGAGGAAATTTCTCTGTTTGGATCCATGTGTTGGTGTTTTGTTTTCATTGATGATTTGTGTTATGGAGCTTTGGAGAAATGTACATTATCCGAACTAGTTTGATGATGTTGAAGTTTATGCAAATCGAAAGTTGAATGCTTTTGTTAATTTTCAATATATTCTTTTATTATGCTTTCATATGTTGTAGCTGATCTCTCGCATTTGATACGGCAAGTGTGAATGATCCAAAGAACGCACTACCTTGTTGTGCGAATACCAAGTAGCATAACTTCATTACTTACCTCATCTACTGCATTTTTATGCGTTTTGTTGCTGAAGTTGTGTTGCAGTAATTGACTGAGTATTGTGCTAAAAATGTCAACATGGTGCGGTTAACCAACCGAGCTTTAAATCAGGTTTCATATGTTTTTAGGGTTAGTAAAATGATTAGATTGGTTGGTCTAAGCTTGTCAACAGATGCCTTTTGGAAAGCGATATATAATCCATTAAAACATAAAGTTACCGGTAAATTGGTTTTTGCAGAGGAGGGAGGTGAGTTTTTGTACATTTTTATGTAATGGATTTTGTATTTTAACCAATGAATTCACTTTTGAATACACATTAGAGGTGTCCAAATATGGAGGATGCTCTATCATAGTTATGAAAGACGAGCCGGCGCACCCCATGTTCACAAGGCGGGAAGGGGCGCGACGTTTGCACATTTCTTCCGTATGATGCGACGCAAATGAAAAGGCGCAACGAATGACGCAAATGGCGCTTATGGCGCACGGTGCAAAAACGGCACGCCGTTTTGTCATTTTATTGTTTTGTACTCCTTTCTTATTTATTTTTCATTTTTCACAATCCAAACTAATATTCAACAATGGTTGAATGCATTAATTTTTTTTTTATACAATGACACAATTACACTTCCGACAACAAACTTTGAATTATTACTTACATTATTGTCGCATAGAACTAAGATGAGTAATTAGAACTAAGATCCGTAATTCTAAACCAAATCAATCTGAACCCAACTTGAAACCGTTGGGTCTCGAGTCAGGTCTAGTTGATAAAAAATAATACGAATAACCAATTCGACCTGCAAAATTAGACAAAAAGTGAGAAAACATACACATTCTTAGTGTTATTACATGATTTGACCCGACCCGATTTGAATCGAACCCCGGATCATGTCAATGTTTTAAAATATGCAAGTTAGACTCGATAAAACCCAACCCGACTAGAATTGAGACCCGTCGAGTTGGGTTCAAATCTGACCCGACAGGTCTAATTAACCAACCTTGCGCCGAGCAAATTATATCGTCGCATTTTTCAAATTAATCTCGAACGAATTTTGAACTATTTATTGCAATTACCGCTGCACAAAGCAAATAGTCTCGAATGGATGTTTTTTTAAATCTCCAACGAACTTCGAATTGTATGTTTCTATTACGATTGCATCGAAGAAATTGTTAATCGATATAAGACAGACGAGAAAGATGCTAAATCTTATGAATCTAATTGTGCAGATATTAATTTCGAAAGTATGATTGTGGAATCAAATTTAAATTTCCAGTTTATCGTACTATGTACTATTTATCTTAGGTTTTAGTTTTAAAAACTATTATGCTTGAAGTCTATGCTTATAATATTATATTTGATGATGTTTTTGTAAAATATTAAAAAACCTTTATAGCTTAATTACACTAAACTTTTCAAATTAATTGTTATATATGTTTAAAAAAATTCTAAACATGGACAGTAAATTAAAAAGATGTGCGCCATTTGCTGCTTCTACGCCAAAGCTCCAAGAAGGCTTTGTGTTTTTTTGTGCATTTTTGCGCCGTGCGCCATCAATAACTATGCTCTATGAAAAATAGAGTATTATACCCAATAATGTAAATTGTACACGTTTACTACTTTTCAGTTTTCACATACTTTGTTGTTCTTTTAGAATCATGAGCATTATTTAACCATATTATAAATGATACTAACATAAATACTGTGATCTCATTGATTAGTATGTAATGGTAAAATGTAAGTGAATTGATATTTTTTCCTAGACAAACATTCTTGTATAAGAAGGGTAGCGTGTAGTTAAAACTTTAGATCTCTCGGATGTTGTTGTTTATTTGATAATTTTGTCTTAATATAATTAAGTATTATATAAAAAATAAATAAATTTCCATGTCCTTCGGGATTTCGGTTTCGGGCTTCGGCCGTTTACAAATAGATATAATTTCTAGCATTACATATATATATATATATGTATATATATCTGTGTGTATGTGTGTATGTGTGTGTATATGTATATGTATATATAGAGAAAAAGAGAAAAAGTCAACGACATATCTCTTTTGAAGCGCCTCTTTAGCACTCATGACATATTTTGAGCTACGTTATTCTAAATGCTATGAAAATTTACATATGTTTAATATACATCACAGATATTATCTTTATAAAAATTGTAAAAAAATGATATCTTATTGAATTTGTAGCCTCAAATTTATAAGTCAATATTTGTTGAAACCAATGTTTGAGATTTTGGTTTCGATTTAATTTCATTGTGTTAAGATCTTTGAAAATTTGCTTCGTTTCAGAAGGTTCGTAAATTACAGTATGAGTTTTGGTTTTGAATTTCGATACCTACTTTTTAGATAAATACATTCGTATGAAATGATATTCATACAAAATTATTAAAATTATGTGTGTGTAATGTATGAGTTCCAAGCATTTGTTTTATTTTTTAAGGTTGTGAATTTTATTATGAAGAATTGTACTTGGTTTGAAATTTGAACTTCGATGAACTTTGAACAAATAGTCAAACAAAACAGTAAACCTTTTTGGTTTTTTTCTAGATAACATGTTGGACTATAAAGATTCGGATCTTGCTCTGCAGTTTTGCATGGAAGGGTTACTCCGCAAATATGGGGCTTTGGATCACAGGTTTAATGACCTCTTGAATTCCGATGCATTTTAGCAGCTACAACGCATCAAAATTTAGGAGGTCGTTAGATCTGCGGTCCAATAGTCCATTACAGGCATAGTTCTTTGGTTTGCAAAATTGCAGAGCAGGGGTTTTAATTCCGAACTATAATCAATGTATACATATGCTACAGTTGTAAGTAAGACCTATCCTTCCATTAAGCTGTTAGCGCTTTTACTATCAGTAGAAATTTACTCATCTTCCACATTTATGTTGTCTTCATCTTCTTACTCGACTTCTTTTTCTTTCATTAATCACGGATTCACGGTTGACAAGTACCCAAGTTCTTTAAGAAATACAAAATTAATGTCCTACATGTATTTTCTGCAAGCATTTCTTGTTCACTCCCAGTTTTGAAAATGAGATTCGAATTGCAAATCCTAAAGGTAGAATTTTAAATCGAAACGAGATTTAAATCGTAAACCGTAGATTCAAAAAATCCATGTTTAAAGATTTGTACTATCTGTTTTACAATTATTTAAAATGTCAAAGAGCTTTTACGTATAAACCTAAAGTTAGGTTTATCTCTTTTACCAATTATATTGTTTGAAAAACATTTAAATTTAAATTGTGGGTCCAATTATCTTGAGTGTACCATTATGGATCGCATAACTTTTCTCAATTATCGTTCTAACTGATTTTGATCGAAATGTAAATTGCATCGTATGGTGAGAAATTCAATCCGAAACGGGTTTCAAATTATAAAAGATTTTAAGATATTTGATAAGAATGCCTGTCATTTCTTAGTTGTTGTTGCAAGAAATATATCAAAATATCATCTTTAACTATACTACTCAATAAACCTATATTTGAGTAAATTAGTTGGATAACTTGTTTTATCATATTTTTTAACATATTTATGCAAATCCTTTTTACCCTTTTCTAGTTTTGACTTATTTATGTTTATTCTTATTGATTTGCTATGAAAAAAAAAGAACTTTACCAATTTTAAACACTACTGCCTCGAAACCAAAATTTGCATTGAATTTCGTTTTGATGTCGATCAGAACTGGTTTGAGATACCTCGAAACCTTGGGGTTTGAGATCGGAACCGGTTTAAACATTTATTTTAACTGTTATATTGAAATAAACTTAAAATTTGTGAAGATGATCTTGAATGTGGTAGAAATATATTATAAATTCTGTATCATTGGAAATAACACAGCTTAAAATATGATAGAAGTGCTAACGGGTTGCTCCAAAAGAGGGGTGTCATAAAACATTCCTTTTACATATATTAAACTTGTGTGAAAAATATTTACATGTTTAAGCACATGGTGCCGAGACTGATAACCTATAGAATATGTAAAAGGAGGCTTGAAAAGGTAGGACATAAAAAATACGAGGAACAAAAGAAGCAATATGACCAACTTATTGGTCATCTTGTTAAACTGCCTTTTTTTAGCTTTATCGACAAAACATTTGATTGGGTTGAAATTTAGTTCGATGTTGAGATAATCCTTTACAAACCTTTTGGCAGGGGAAGTTGGTTACGCAAATTGATATGTGAAATAATAAAATCAGTACTCTATTTATAGAAAATAGAAAAACATCATTACAAATAAGGTTAAGGTACGATTTTGTTTAAAATATACATTTTAGCAATAGTTTAGTTTCTAAGCCACAACTTTTGTTTCTTCCAAAAGCAAATCTATTTCTCTCTTCCCCGGTGATCTCCTTACGTTGAAGTGGTTCTTGTGATAATATTTTATATCTTGGAACTAGTTAAATAAACCATGTGTAAGTTAGTAGTCCTTGGAGTTATATTTAAACTTAAATTTGTCATGGGTACAAATATCTACTATTATAACTCACAGTTGGTTGTTTAAAAAAAATGGAGATGGAAATGATTTAAAAGTGGCTGGATGAATTTTCCTACTAGCATTGACTTCTTGTGTTATTGTGTGGTTCTGCATTTTATCTTTTATAACATCTTTTACCGTTGATCATGAAGTATTTTTATTTTTTATTTTTTGCAATTCCTTATTTTGTTTAGATTCATTGTTCGATTAGGAGAAGGAGATCCTATTAAGTTTAAATAGGTTAGATCATCGTAAGACATAAAGGAATTTTTGAGTTAGAAAAGATAATTTATTGGGTTATTATTTTCGAAAATGATTGTTTTAAATAAAGCAAATAAGGATGTATTGGAGTTCAAAACGGAAGACTATTCATATCCCAATGACATCCATGAATCTTTATGCCTTAAATGGTGATGTAAAGCCTACAAAATTTTGAACTTGAGTAAAAAGAAGAAGATTGATTTGATTAGTAATTTTTCTAAAGAATTTATTATTCACTATATGGATAAAGTTGAATGAATAAACGTTAAGAGGGAAAATTTGGAATCCAAAACGACTTAAAGGAATGTTACCTTGAGGTTTTTTCCTCATTATGAAGACGAAGAACTTGAAATATAATTAAAAAGTTAGCGTGAAAAATCATTTGGATGATTTTCATGGCTATTATATACATATCCATTGAAAAATTGCATATATATATATTACTACTATCATAAATAATAATGTCCTAGATGTGACGAATGCAAGCTAAAGAAAACACCATACATAGTTTTTCTCATCCACATCGAATGTGATCGCATTATTGCACTTAAACAAGATGAAACCTCAAATCTCATTTATATCTTATTTGACACTTGGCTTGCCTAACATAAGTCGAAATTTAGATAGAGATCAAAACACCATGTCTCGTCCAAAATTTTGGATGTTTCAATTTTAGTTCATTTACTTCTATAAATGATCCTAATTCATCTAATCTTTTTTTTACCGGCGTGTCCCTGTTCTTTATCAATATATTTAAATTAGAAAAATTCTTCAGTTTCTACTAAATTAATTAAGTTACTACCATTCTTTTAACAAAGAAAATTAATTTTTTCTTTCTAATGCATCATTTATCTTTCTTCACATATCAATATGTCGCACTTCTTATTTCTATTTTTCTTAGATAAACATTATTACAAAAGTCAATTTTAAAATCATATGTTACTCCGAAATAGCCTAGAAATGCACTTTAAGATCCAAGATGTCAATCTAAGGTACACATCTGAAATACACTCATCTCATGCGAGAGCTCACCAGATTGAGATACCGTATGTGAAAATCCCAAGACATCATCAAAATACGAGATTTGAAATCTTTATTCTAGACCGACTGAATGATAATTATGATAACTTATATATATAAATTAACAATAATGAAAATTATTCGGATGATGTTTTCATAGTAGATGATAAATTTTGAAGATAGAGTTCAAGTTGATATCACTGCATGTAACAGTACAGAAGAATGAGTTCTTTTTTCCCGTTTTAGATGTGTGTTACATGGTTTGAACCATTGATGTAGCGCCATGATGATTGTGTCATTAGATGTGTCAAATTTCATACCGTCTGAATATGCAGTTTGATGATCTTCAGCGCAAGGCATATATAAACTAATTAACATTATCTTATTTCGTTTGTCCACGTTAGAATATGTAAAACTTGAGGTGGCATATTAAGTATGACAGAAGTTGGTCATGAGGCGAGAAAATGTAACAAATGACATAATGAGAGAACTAGTATAGCTGGTGGGTCAAAAGTTGTTTGTTATAGAAAGTTGATGGGAAATCGTAGACCATAGGTAGATGAGAAAGTAGATGTGATCATGGAAAAGATAATAGATATTAATTTGAAGATAATACGTATGTCTAAGAAATGTAAAAGGACAATATATTCAATTATCGTTTGGTGTTTTTTTTTTATAGATTTTATGAATAGTATGAAGCTGAACATCTCACATTCAAAACTATGTAGACATTGCATTCAAATTAGTTGCATACGTCAAGGTACCAGATTTCGATCGGAACACCAGATTTCGATCATTCTATTTCGATTTCAGTAGAGTTGAAATGAAACCAAACCAAAACCTCAGTTCAACAAAAAATATCTATATTCAAATTCCAAGAAACTCAAAAAGAACTAATTTGAATTTCAAACATAAAAATATTCAAAATTTGAAAATTTAACTTATGAAACATGTAAAACTACAAAATATACATTTCTAATGTAAAACATGTAAAACATGTAAAACTACAAAATGTATACAAAACATATGATACAAAATTTTAACTTAGGAAACATGAATAAACATTTCTAATGTTATAAATATTCACGATTAATCAATATTCTTCCTTTATGCCTTATTTTTCAATCAACGGTAAATTATACAAGTTGTTTCAATAAATTAGACAAATATATGTGTAATATTCCGAATCGAAATGAAAATTTTAGAAATTTACGAATTAAGTCGAATTTCTAACATTGTAAATGATCGAAATCGAGACCGAAACCGATATCTCGAAACTTGGTATACATCATATAGGTCACATCATAGGAGCTCTAGTTAAATTTTTAAATGATGTATTAATATTAAAGATGCAATTCTTATCGAGAATCGATATTGTTTCTTTTTAGTCTCCTTATTTCCTTTAGACCTTGATGTTACACCAAATGCATGTATGAGTATTCATAACGTGCCTAGTATTCAAATTTTACCGATGTAAGACCAAATATCCAAAATGATTGTGGTCTTAGCAAGCTTGACTTGAAAGTAGGCTCTTGGCATTAATTTGATATTAATAAATCTTGCATCAAATAACTAAATAAATTAGACAAATATATGTGTAATATTCCGAAATCGAACTGAAACTGAAATTTTAGAAATTTATGAATTAGGTCAAATTTCTAAAATTATAAACGATCGAAATCGAGACCGAAACTGATATCTCGAAACTTGGTATACATCGTATAAATCACATCATAGGAGCTCTAGTTAAATTTTTAAATGATATTACTTACATTAAAGATGCAATCCCCATTGAGGTGTTTCTTTTTGATCTCTGTATCTCCTCTAGATCTTGATATTACATCAAATGCATGTATGAGTGTTCATAACGTGCCTAGTATTCAAATTTACCGACGCAAGACCAAATATCCACATGATGTTACAGTAGTAACCCCTATATTGAGTCCAATATTTTCATTGAGCAGATCCTATGTTTATTTTGTGAAATGAAGTGGAGTAGAGCATTGGACGTTAAAAATGATTGTGGTCTTTGGCAAGCTTGAATTGAATGTATGCTCTTGGCATTAATTTGATATTAATAAATCTTGCGTCAAATAACTAGAAAAGTGATAGTTAGAACAGATATGGTCAATCTTGATTTAAATAACTTTTACATTACATCAATCAATATATATATATATATATATATATATATATATATATATTGCAAATAGTAATTATTCTTCAAACGAGTAAATGTTTTTAAAAAAACCTTATTCATTAAAATGCTTACACATATATTTGTTTAAAATATGTACCTCTAAATACATTTGATTATCTCATTTACGTCTAAACACGTTAAAAATATGTACACAAACACTATGCTACCACAATTCACACTTTGATTATCATATTTCGTTTTGGCATGTACGTTTCAAAACACAATACACTAGGATATGCATTTTGAAAATGTTACCCGCATAAGTTCTGAACCGTTGAATTGAACCAATGTTACAAAACACTCATTTTGACTATTTCATGTGTGTTAAAGTAATATGCATTTGATAAAAATGATTACTTGTGAAAAATATAAACAAATAGCGAAAATAATTTCAAATCAACATTGAGAAGACTAAAAGTTGTCTTTTACTTAATTTTAACTTTCAACATCCATAATAATGTAATTAATTTGGCATTAATTTATACACATTAATACTCATCCCATGTTCTTTTTTTTCTAACTGTAAGTGTTTTTCAATAGCGCTCTATGTTTCAATTAGGCGTATTCTGTGCCAGCCAAGCATTTCGATTAAGGCCACCTCTAATGCGTAGCGTTCCGCATTATGTTACGTTTTCCATTCTCGTTTTTTCTTTCTATGTACCGGGTAATATAACTCCAACACAAATGAATAATAGAAATGTACATTTTACTTTAACTCGTCACTACAAAAATAAACAAATGAGTAAGTTAAGTAATAAAAATGAGCTTATTTTGGTTAATACCTTTCTTACTAGCGCTCCAAAAAAAATCCATTCACCGACGTTCATTAGTCGGCGAGCATCAGACCAAATTCAAGAACTAATAGCAATTCGACAATACTTCACGGCACCCGTGACCATATAGGTCTACTATATGAACATGATCCACCCATATGCTGTTTTTGTAGTATTATATAACGCATATATGGCACTCAATTGTGCTCTATTATTTCAAATACTAGTTGCGAGTAACATGCCATAAGTTTTTATTAGGGTTGTCCCAATGGTTATTACACAATTAGATTTGAAAAGAGATAAACTGAAGAAAAACAATGCTTAGACAATTTTCTCCAAACAAACATTATTAAAGTCACTGAAAGGATATAAAAAAAAACCTTTAAAAACTGAAAAGAAATCTAATTCTCAAAACTTATAATAATAACTCTCATATTAATAGCTATCCATATAGCCTCCTATTTATAACAATCGCTAAATTGTATTAGAGACATATTTTCAAGAAAGAAATTATATTTTACAAAATCAAATTACATAAATAAATAATTATTCATATATTTATTTATTCTCGTTCCTAATATGACCAAATTTTTTCCGCCATTAGCTAAAATACAAACCAAATCTTTCTAGAAATCAAACCATGATACTTGCTATAATCAGTCAATCAATTAACCGATTAATGGATCAATCCATTAACTAATATGTAAATTAAATATTATGTTGCATATCTTAACACGATTAATGGATCAATCCATTAACTAATATGTAAAATAAATATTATGTCGCATATATTAACACTCTACCTCACACAAAATTCTTCAAGAGCTCCATCTCTGTATAAAAACAAACTTAACCACCATCCAACTACATAATTATGTATACCCACCAATTGAACATGCGTATCATCAATAAATCAAAAATGTTTGTAATATCACAAAGACATTCACACGGGTTCTGTGGTCCTTTGTTGGCTCCGCCTTGATTTAGGTAAATTGGTCTCTTCAAATCCAATTTGGGAACTCCCAACATCCTATACTGTCTTTCTAAACAATTTATATATATTATTACTTGTTTTGTGCGTGTCTTTTACATTCTTGTGGTTCCACTTTGAGTTGAAAAATTATGATTTTTTTCCTTCCAACTGTCCTACTGTAATAAGATTTTTCTTAATTACTGGGATATGTCTAACTTTTGTATTACCATCTTTTCATCATACATCTTTAAATTAACCGATCATATTCCCTTGACATACAAATTTCCACCATCAGCAGGTTTCACCTTATCATTGTACTCTTTATAATCAATAGATCGCTTCCCTTTGTTTGTATATATGGAAATGAGCATCTGAATCAATAATCCAATCATTTCTGTCTTTGTTTACAAATAGGAATTTGTCATCAAATTCCTCCCTAAAATGCACCCCATCATCGTTGTTATCATTTTGTTTCTTTTGGTCTTCTTCCAATGCATTCATTCCCTTATTTATTCCTTTTTAGCTTATTGCAAAATTTTTGCCGGTGACCCGGTTTTTACAGTAATTGCACATGAATTCCTTTTCATATTTGATTTATTTGATCGTCTTTTCATATTTGGACGGTTATTTCTTCTTGCAAGATGCACTTCTACAATCAGATTTTTATATTCTATTTTTTTCTATCATTTTTTTCATTAAATTCATCCTCAGCATCTTCTCATTAAGCTTGCTACTAATAATCGAACTAATTGAAACAACTATATTCGAATTTGAGTTATTTAATGTAACCACGAGCGTTTTCCAATTTTTTATAATGAACTCATCAGTATCATGACTTGTGTCACACTATCAACCTTGTAATTTACAATCATTAATCGATTCATAATTACTTGAAAATCATTAAAATGCTCTTTCATCGATCCGCATTCCTTCAGCTTCAGATTTACCAATCACTTTATAAGAAGAGCCGAGATTTTTGCATAAATTCCTTTCGACTTTTTTCATGTGGTAGACAGATATTTCATTAGCAACAATTTGAAACACCATATTCTCCAAAAAGCATAGAACAACCGGCGTGGCTTTTTATCTGAAAATTAACATTTTTCTTATGTTGTACCACTATGTTTCTCCATTTTGTTTTTCAATTGTTGGTGAAGATTATTAATATATAAGAAATTCTTCATCTTCGCCTTCCACAATCCTCAATTTCTTATATTAAGTTTTTCAATGTTAACTTCTCCATAACCAAACCATCTTCGAAAAATTTGTGTAGTAAGCTTCGATACCAATTGTTAGGGTTATCTCGATGATTCCTATGCTGTTAGATTTGAGAAAAGATAATAAGTGAAGAAAAACAATACAAACAATTTTTTTCAAATAAACTTTATTAAAATTACCAAAAATTACAAAGGAAACTCCTAAAAGGTGAAAACAAATCTCAATCCAAAACCCTAGAATAATAAATCTTTTATTAATAGCTATCCATATGTGCTCTTATTTATAATAGCCACTAAATAGTGTAGGAGATATGTTTCCAAGAAAGAAAATCTCTTACAAAATTGAATTACATAAATAAATTATTATACATATGCGTATTGATTCTCGTTCCTAAAATGACAATAACAATTTATAACGTTAACTGAAATACAAACCGACTATTTCCTGAAATCAAACCATAATATTTTCCATAACTAATTAATCAATTAGTTAACCAATTAACTAAAATGTAAATTATAAACTGTGTTATATATCTTCAACAGTTTATATGTTGTGAAGTTTGTTAAATTCTGATGATACAAAATCACATTTAGAAAAAAATAAATATACAAAAGAAGGAAAGATAAGATTTAAATTTATCCTAATTAATAGACTTATTTGGTTATGCTTATTTCTCTCTTTAATTAAATGATTAATTTAGTTTATGCCATTTACATATTAACTTGGGTATTAAGCAAATAATTATTATAAATATAGCCTAGAAAAGAGAGTGGAACCGCATGAAAAACTATTAGGTGTTTCTTTTCTCAATCTTTGTTCTTCTTCTCCTAGCACCAAGAAGCCATTGCCATAGATATGAAGACTCTGTTCTCAATTAGGTTATTAATTCTATTTTTTTGGCCTACCTTATTTGGTGAATTAATTGTAATTCGAGAATCAGTAGAAATTATTGTTGGGTGGAATCTTGTGTGTTGGTTCTTTTGAGTTTTTCGTATTTTTGAGCTATCTTTACCATTGTTTGTCTTCAAATATTATTATTTCCATCTAATATTATCTTGTGTCTTGGATGATATAAGATTCTGCGATAGGCTTTCGCAATAACTTTATCCTTTGTTGGGTTTTGCACAACTAAAATCCTAACAAAGTTCCGGTATGGATTAATTGTAAACAATTATTTTCGAGTATCAGTAGAAATTGTTGTTGGGTGGAATCTTGTGTGTTGGTTCTTTTGAGTTTTTTGTATTTTAGAGCTATCTTTACCATTGTTTGTCTTCAAATATTATTATTTTCATCTAATATTATCTTGTGTCTTGGATGATATAAGATTCTACGATAGGCTTTCGCAATAACTTTATCCTTTGTTGGGTTTTGCACAATTAAAATCCTAATAAAGTTCTGGTATGGTTATTGAAATTTTGATCATTTGATATCAATTTTGTTTAGAGTCAAAACAAAATAATCCAAAAGATAAGTATAGCAGGGATGCGTATGCTGCGATGGAGCTGCGGTCATACAAGAAGAGACCGAATTAGAAATGATAATATACGTGATAAACTTGAATTAGCACCAATTGAGGAGAAACTAATTCAACACCGCTTAAGATGGTTTGGACATCTTCAACGAAGGCCGTCCAAGACATCTATGCGTGTTGGAATTATAAACCGCGTTGAATGCTCAAAGAGAGGTAAAAGTCGACCAAAATTGACATGGGAGAAAGTGGTAAAAAGAGATTTGAAGGATCGTGGTATATCCGAAGAGCTGGTGACGGATCGGAGTGGGTGGAAGTTAGCGATTCACGTATCAGAACTATGAACGTTGAGTTTTATAAGTTTTAGATTATAAAACTAGAGAACAGGAGCCTAAGACGTAGGTTTGATTTTTGACCAATATTACTATTAGTATCATTATCGCTATTAGTATTATTATTAGTATCATTCCTCTTATATATACATATGCATTTTTATTTTATTTAGTTATTATTATTAATTTACTTATTTGACTTTATTTTATTATTGTTTTTGTTATTGTTATTGTTATAACTTTTAAATTAATTTTTTCATTTAGTTTTGGGTTCCATCTATAGCCGACCCCAACTTGTTTGGGAATAATGGCTTAGTAGTAGTTGTTGTAGTTTTGAAAATGGAATGCTCTGAAATAATAAATATATGTAAAATTGGTCAAATGATCTCAACGGTTGCCCTAAAAACCATGCTTCCTTGTCTTACATTTAAACCTCAAAATAAATATATAATTTATCTTCACCATCAAGGTTTTGAAAATGACCAAGCACTAAGAAGCCATTGCCATTGTGAAAAACTATTTGGTGTTTCTCTTCTCCATCTTTTATTCTTCTTCTCCAAGCACTAAGAAGCCATTGCCATAAGTATCAAGACTCCGTTCTCAATTAGGTTATAAATGTGGCGTTTCTCTTCTCCATCTTTGTTCTTCTTTTTCAAACACTAAGAAGCCATTGTCATAGATATCAAGATTCCGTTCTCAAATAGGTTATTGATTCTATTTTTTTTGCTTACCTTTATTTGATGGATTAATTGTAAACAATTGTTTTCGAGAATAAGTAGAAATGGTTGTTGAGTGAAATCTTGTGTGTTAGTTCTTTTGATTTTTTTGTATTTTAGAGCTATCTTTACCATTGTTTGTCTTCAAATATTATTATTTTCATCTAATATTATCCATATGTGTCTTGGATGATATAAGATTCTGCGATAGGCTTTCGTAATAATTTTATCCTTTGTTGGGTTTCGCGCAACCAAAATCCTAACAAAGTTCTAGTATGATTATTGAAATTTTGATCATTCGATATCAATTTTGCTTAGAGTCAAAACAAAATAATCTAAATCTAGTTTTGAAAATGGAATGCTCTGAAATAGTAAGTATTTGTCGATTTTGATCTCAATGGTTGCCCTAAAAACCATGCTTCTATGTTACATAAGATGTCTTACATTTATAACCTCAAAATAAATATATATTTTATCTTCACCATCAAGGTTTTGAAAATGACATTCAAATCACAAAGACCAAATTTTAAACCAAGATTGTGATTTAAATTGGAAATCCCAAATTCAAAAGATCTATATTTAAAGTTTGCACACTTTGAAATTGGTTTTGATGTCTGAACTTTTACATATAAACCCAAAACTTAATTTTTTTTCCTTGTTACATTTTTGTTTGATTAGAAAACAGTAGAATTGGAATTTTTAACCCAAGTAGAATATATTAGCGTGAATTGAATGATTTTTCTTGATTGCGTTTTTAACTGAGTTTGAATAAGAATGTAAAAGGAGAGATTTGATCTGTAACAGGAATTCAATGCAAAATTTTATTTTTGACGACTCACCATTTGATAATATATCTCAACCATTAACTAAACATATTGTGATCTCACATTATGTCCTTCTAAACGTTTTACTTATCAATGAAATGTGAGATCCATATATTTTAGACCATATATGTTATCTCTTATTCGTAAATAAATACATGCTACACCAAATGTTAATTTTTGGCTTTGCTTAATATATATATATATATATATATTATTATTCTTATACGAAATAAAAATGCTTTCCCTTGCTTAATACTTTATTATTTTTACCCGTAAATCAAAATGGGGACACATTCATCCTTGTTTTTTTATGATTTACACCCTTACGAGCTCATACCGAAAGTGAGTATGGAAGCAAATACAAATTGCTTTGAAAAAGGTCAAAGTTGAAGCAAAATGAAAACATGCTCCTTCGGAAAAGTTATATTTATCAATATTATAAATATATAATTCTTGATTTTTTTCTCATTCACTTATAAAAAATTATTTAAAAAGGTTTAAATATTTGAAACGTTCTATTTGTAGTTTTTGAATATTTTAACTCATAATCATTATAATTTGTAGTGTTTTTTTTAGGTATTACATAACGATCCATCCAAATTCTCTAGCATTATTTCTGTTATATTATAAATTTTGATTACAAATATAAAAAATGAACTACTAAATACATAAGACACACCTCATTTCGTATTATTTTACTCTCTTTCTTCATGCTTTCTCGAGTTGTTTCATGCTAACCCATATTTAATAAAATGAATATTGGGTTTCATTCTTAATAAGCTTCTCCCCCTTTTTAAAAATCTAAACCCATCCCTTATGAGATATTTTATTTATATTAAAATTTCTTTTTCGTTACAATCAATGATTTCCTTCAAAAATCATAATTTGAACTAAAACATCACTGTGAAATATTTAATCATCTCATGAGCTTTTATATTTAAAGTAATCGATTCCGGTTGTTGTGTAACTTGTGCATTGCATGAGGTGGTATTGTAAAAAATAATTTCAAATATATTGTTAGAAAATAGAACTAGTCATGTAATATATATGGTGAATTCATTGACATAATGAGTTATATATTGAGCTTATTGTTTTTATATGTATTATAATATTTGTTATATGATTTATACCTTACATTAAGAGTTATATATTATCATTTTTGTTAATGTAAACGAGATATATGCTGAATTTTATTTTGTTAGGGTTTACTATTTTGTTAACTGAACAAATGAGAATTAATATATCTAATCAATCAAAAGAGTAGAATTTGTTATTTTTTTTTGTACATAAATATATATGTCGATAAAATATGAATTTAACATTCAAAGTTTAGCTCATATGATTAATAAAAAAATGATTATAACTTAAATTTTAGAAGTTTCTTGGGAGTGATGTAAATATTATAAATGAAAGCGTAATGGTAATGAATCAATATTATTTTTATGCATTTAAAGGTCTGGCAACGAATATAAATAATATTTATCATTTCTTTAGAATTAAAAAAAAACAAATATTTAACATTAATTTTAATATTAGGTTTAACAAAATTAAATTTGACTAATGATGCGTCCAAGTGACATGAACATGAAGATAGAATATCTCACCATTTATTTGGTTGAGCATCTTTTCACTCTTGCATTGAAGACATTCGCTGCATTAGTTGATGTCAATTTAGTGACACTTGCATTGTATGTCATGAAGGACGGTGATCGAACCCTATGGTCCTAACTTCTTAATGAAAAGTTAGAACTTAACAGAGTTTTCAATAAATACCATAAATATAATTGTATAATAACAAACACCTTGGATTTACATATATGTGAATCCTATGAAAAAAACTCATGATTATATTCTGTAAATATGAATAACGCATTAAATACAAAAAATAAATTCAGATAGTTATTCTATTTACAATGAAATATACATACATGTGTGTGTGTACGCATATATATGTATACACACACAGCGCCTATACCGAATGGACATAAGCAGATCTAGGCTGGCCCAAGCGGACTCATACGAGTCTAGGCGGATCCAGACAATATTTGGCATATTCAGGCGGGCCTAAGCTAACTCAAGAAGGTCTAGGCGCTGTTTAGGCGGTTTGGCCCCCTGGAACAGCATCATAGACGCCTAGCCAAGATGACATGCACTGCCTAATCTATTTTTCTGCAACAATGATTCTCAGTAGAATCCTAACAATAATGCTAGTATAAATCTTAAATAGAAAATCAATAACAATTTTTTTTTGATATGAGCTTGTTATGATGTCATTCATGAAAATCATATGTCATGATCCACAAACTACACCACCACCACCACCACCTCTAAAATCAAAATGATAAATGTTTTTATATGTTAGGCAAGTACCTGTTTGTAGAAAAAATACACTTGAATGGAAAGGTAAATTGCTGCAACGAAAAAATATATTATAATTAACTTTGTTTCCTTGGAAAATATACTATATTGTGTCAGAGATGAAACATCCTTGATAACAATTTGGAAGGAAAGCCAACAGGGTTGGCGCAGTTGGTTGATGGTCCGGACTGCGTGATCGAAGTCACGAGTTCGAGCCCCGAAACTGACAACCCTATAACAAGTACCCGAAGTATGTGTTTGTCAGACACATACTTCCCTAGAGTTTACAAGCGAAGCTTGGTTCTCTAGGTAATTCAAAAAAAAAAAAACAATTTGGAAGGAAAAAATAAGCATAATATTTCTTACACTCATTGTTAAAAATATGAAATAAACACCAAAACATAAAGAAAACTATAGGAAGCACATTTTTATTACTAAAGACTATACTGTTGATGTATCAACATTTGATGCTTTATACATACTGTTTAATGGTTTAAACATTAATATAATATCTTTATGCACGGATTATGAAAGTTACCGACTAATAAGATTATAAGAAATAGCGCAAATATTGTATAAATAAGTTTGTGAAGCATCAATTATATGAGTTACAATTTTATTATTACATTAGACATACTTATATATTGCACAAATTGGATATAAGTTTGTGTTCAACCATTCTCAACGTCATATTATAGTAAACTCAAGACCATTCTGTATGTTTACCAAAGAATACATAATCATATCAAAGATTCAAGAACTAAGTAATGTACAAGATATAAAAAATTGAAAGTTCACAACAATATCATTGAATATGCGTGGGCTTGGACATGACGCATCATCATCATCAACATCATTTAACTATTAAATTTATATCAAAACCTAAGCATTCCTATACTTTAATTACCATCACCATGTGCGATATCATAAATAAACATGAAACAAAATTTTGGGTCCGCCTGGTTTTAATTTTTTTTGATCAAAACGAGTTCTTAATGGTTTCAAAATAATATGTGATTCGTATATAATTTTGTAGCTTATACCAACCAATAATAATTATGCAGTAATTCCTTGTATTAGTATTTTTGTTATAATTTTTTTATCTTAAACATGATACTCGTAAATTATACGAACCACATAAAATGTACAGTGTTTGTTTATTATGCACCTTGGATCAAGTTCATTGCTTTTTCATAATTCATTTGCATCTTTTACACTTTACTTTCCTTTCACAATTTGTTCCAACTAGAATAATAATCAAAAGGTTATGAACATATATTTTGATAGACCTGAGCTAGAAAATTATCCTAATAATTAACAAATTTAAGCAAAACCCAAACTATTAGAATTTTAAGAGTTAACAAACAATTCATTATCAAAATGCAAAAAATCTTGTTAGCGAGGAAACAATACTGGCTGCTTGAAAATATATTTTCATGTTTGTATAGACAAATTTTTTAACATTGTCCTACTCTGTAACTTCCTACTAATTGATATTTATCATGCATAAAAGTGTTATATTAGTATCTATTATATAGTTTTTATCTTAATCGCATAGCCATGAATTTCATGAACTACATAAAATAGGCAACAATTGTCTCCTGCATAAGTTCTTCTTCTTCTTTCTTTCCCCCCCCCCCCCCCCCCCCCCCTTTTTTTTTTTGAATTGGATTGGACGAAACAAATCTTTGGAAACTATTGTAGGAAAACAAATTCATGGATCATATGAAATTAGAACATTAAAGTGTCCACTTTATATGATAGATGGAGTAGTATATTAATTTCAAGGAAAAAAAGTAACACATTATTATGGAATATGACAGCATAATAGCAGTGGTTTTAAAGTTTTAAAAGGATTTCAAAATTCATATGTAAATGTTTTCAGTAATACTAACCTTAAAACTGTAAACAATCCCATATACTCCAAATTAAATAAGTACATTAATTAATTTCGTAGCTTGAATATATTTTGTCTCAAGAATTAAACTCTACTCTCTAAAATTATAAAATCCCATATACTCCAAAAATTTAAAACTAAACTCTCCGTTATCCCAAAAAAAATCAAAATTAAATAAAGAGGGGTTAGATAGATAAATTTCAATGTCTATCGCTGTATATCACTCATGATACACACACACACACACACACACACACACAAACATTTTGTTGGTGTTTTCAATTGAATGCGATGAATGTAAGGAGTCTGTATTCCAATTGTTTCACCTTTTTCTTTTAACAGAGAGAAGAAATTGGGATATATTTAGTGGCTTTTTTCTTTTCTTCTGAAAGTTGAATTTCAAGAACTTCCACTTTTCTTTTGTACTTTAGTTACCATTAGATGCAGATGTCTGTTGATTTGCAACATTAAGGAACAGTTTTTCTCGTAGCCATTTAAAATGTTTTTTCCGTTAGGGCTGCTATCGAGTATGAGAAGAAGGTACATGCAGACTACGTTTTACATCGTCAGAGAATGGAAGAAAACATTTTTGCCATGGCTCGTGAGGTTGAGCAACTACGTTGTGAACTTGCTGATGCTGTGAAAAGAGCAAGAGCAGTAGCTGCTGTTTCTACTACATCAAATCCAGGTATTATAATTTCCAATATCATTATTGTCAATAGTAAATTACTTTTGCACATGGAATGTACACTTCAATGACTTCATCTGCGAGGAATATCAATTTGAAACTGCAAACTAACAGAACTTACATAAGCTTGGCAACCTACCCATGCAGTTAAAGTCCCACTAAAGTCTAGTCAAATCCCCGCTAAAGCGCTTAGAGTTATTTGGCCACTAAGCTTTTACAATTTATGGCTATTAAATAGTGAATCTGCTTAAGGTTCCACTATTTACCGCGAAGCCCGCTAAATCAAAGTTTTAGCATCTGCTTTAGCGGATTTAATATAAAAAATTACTTTAACCAGTTCTGTTTTTAAACAAAATCAATAATATTAGGGTATAAGCTTAAGTTCACCAAACTCTCAAAATAAGTTAGAACGCTATTTCCATGTCTCTAGGTCTGAACTGAATTGATCATGTCATTCTTGGTTTTTGTTACATATGAGTAAATAATGTTTCATTTTCCTTCACCAATGAAGTGAGATTGATGATAAATCCATTTTAGAAATTGATTATATCCGCAATATATAGGTTTTTGCCCCACCATCACTATTGAACCATTACGCGGTTTAACTGCACATCAACCTACAAAAGAGTACACGAGAGTAATGATGTCTCTTATAGGACATATGTTGCGGCTCATTTATAAGAATTAGTTAACATCTTACATGGTTCAATCAAATTTCAGTTTTTTTTCAGGGCATTTGCAATCATGTACTTGGATGCAACTAGGTTTGTTTTTGGTGTCGGAGGAGGGATGCTACTGCATTATATACAATTTTACATAAGAATTTAGGATAATAACATTAAAATACAGTGATCCACAAATAATATATGGAATGTCTCTTCTAGAGATGGTGACATGTTCAAATCCTGCATTCTGCCATACAGTAAAGATTTGGAACAAAGTCAGTATAGTTATTTATCTTTAAGTCTTTTTTTGTTGCTTGCAACACTGTTACCAAATGATGTTTTCCGCAGGGTGTTTGGTTTCACCAAAGCACTCTATCATGAAAGAGCACAACTATACGCACCCAAAAGGTGATGCAGAAAACCATCAAAATATAATGGAACCATTTAGACACTTGTTTGATTTGCAGATTTCAATTTTGATTTTTCGTAGCAAATGCCTAATATTAAACTATAGTCACTAGCCTGAAATAAAAGTGTCTTTTCAATATCTTTATTGATATTAGGAATAGGGTTGCAATTTTTTAGTTCGACTGCAAAGTTCCAAAAATGCCCTTATATACAAACTAGAAGTCAGTTGAACCTCACTCAAAATAAAAATACCATCTATGCACAAAAGAAAATTTTGATGGATAAATTAAATCATAAGTTTAAATCCTAATCTCAGCAACGTTCATAATATTTTCCTTTTTAATTTTCAATTTTTACCCGTCAAAGTTATATATAAAGAATTTTTTATTACAATTTTATATCATTATATATGGTTTTTTTATATGCACGTGCGAAACAATCTTGTGTTAATAAATGGGGTCTAAGGCTCTTTACTTCCGATATCATTTATTTTCAAAGAAAAAAAATCGTTGAGCTTAGTTAAGACATGCATCATAGAAAATCAGAGGGCAGGTATGTAATTAAATTTCGGTATGTTTATGACGTGATTTCTCGTGTTTGGATAAACTATTTTCTTGTCCAGCGCATCTACTTTTTGTTTCGATATTTGCATGTTATATATTTTAACCTTGTGCATCAACAAAGCACTGCATTGATCATCATAGTGAAGTTGCTCAATTTTTTTCTGGAAAATCATATTGTATTGGTGTCATATTTGATACAGTACGATCCTTGTGCATATTTGTGCATCATAATTCTAGGTTGTAAACGTATTTTCTCTCTCCTTTCTCTTTTCAGGTTCACGGTATCCAGACGTGTATGGCAATAGAGACACATCTTATGGTGGAAGCACCTATAGCAGTGCTAACGAGTTGCATCAGGTATGATAGAAAGAGAAACAACATAGTAGAAATATGCTGAGATACATGACAATCTTCAAACCTTAAAGAAAAATTTAAGACAGACTAAATAAGCCACTAATCAAAGAAACAGTACATACATGTCATGCTCTTAATTTCAGTTATTCAAATTTAAATAAACATCCTTACAAATTTTGTCATTCTATTGAAACTTAGCATCATAAACACGATGTTTACTTTAAAATCGTTAAATAAAACTCATTCATGTATGTGAATGCATACATATTTTTTAAATTAAAATAATTACCCAGCCTTAAAATTAACCTGAATACATTTTAAAAACAAAAAACACGGCGCATTTATTGAAAATTCAAACTAAAACTGATTGTCCAGCAAGGCATATCATACGCAATTTATATTACCATTTAAATTCACTTGAAAGAAACATTCAGTAGTTGATGCGATGATTGGCAACCAATACCTTTTGTCATCAATATGGCATTTTTGACCCCACATTGTCCACTTCCACAAGTTATAATTTCTGCGTAAGTCACTGTACCTACCTACATTCATATATACATGTGTGTCTACACACATATAATGGTGCAGCACCCCCGTTGTCCCTTGATTTCCACCATGCGATCCGAATTAAATAACAAGGCTCTTTCTCTTTCCGGATTGTGTGGTGGAAATTAGAGGGCAACAGGGGTGTTGCACTATTTGGAGTGTCATTGAACCCTCCTCACACACACATTGTGCACGTGTGATCATATAGACACACATGTACGTATTTGAGTGCACACACACATGAGTGCATGCATGCATGCACATTTAGACACACATACGTACGCATTTGAACACGTGTGCGTGTGCGTGCATATATAGACACACATTTGTACGTAATTACATACATTCATAAACACACACGAGTGTGGAAGTGACAAAGAATGGGTGGGATTTATTATGTCACTTATGATTTGTAATGTATTGGTGTTTATTTACAGTTTTTACATATGGAAGCTCCAGTAGCAGGGGGTAACGTTCACCAGTTTGCATCAACAGCTGTACCGGCAGGTCCTTTCAGCATGCAACAAACTGAAGCTCATAGATAGGATAATTTCTTGTTTTACCTTGAAAATATGCACAAAGCTGTTGGGATAAAAGCATTATATTGTGACTTTTTTGATGTTTATATAGTCTCCTTGCTATTTACAGTTTATCTTATTTTGGCGGTCATGCTTTCGTTTTAGCACAAATCAAGTTTCTATTTATACTTGATGTAACAGTAGGAAAGGAATTGGAAACAAATGTAGCAGAAGCAATTTACATGGGAATATTGGAAAGGGTTGAGGCGATCCCACTATTCATGGACTCGATTGGGTAATCAAAAGCCACAATGTCATGTCATTGCTATCCAAGAGCCACCTTTTGTTTTGGACAGTACCTCAAGTCTCATTAGAAAACTCAAGATTTCTGGAGGCGTCTTAAAGTAAAATGGGAAATCTGGATTTCTTAATTTGATCTTAGGTTACCACTTCATTGAAGATTCTAAACAAATATTTGCACTCTCTCTTAATATTCCCCAATGCGCCTGCAAGTCTCTTAATATCGTCCCCATATGCCAGATGTAATTTTATTGATCTATGTTGTCTGTTGGATGATATCATAGATCCTTCTAACTTAGGATTCTCATCATGAATTATTGAATTATCGGTAGTCAACATCCTTGCCAATGATGGCGAGAAGATTGGTGGTATTCCACCTAATCATTAAGTCATTGAAGATTTTAACCACATGATTATATCTTCCTGTCTCCTTGAAATTTCATTTTGCGGTTCTAGCTCGTATGTCGGCCATACTCGATCGAGTTTTTCGAAATGATGGGTGGTTTGCGAACCCCTTTTCTTCGTTTATTGATCACATTCATCACTTCAACTCCGTTTGTTCTACTATGATCTTGAGACTGATTTCCACGTTTGACTTTATGCGGATGCTTTCTAGGTTTAAAATATGTGGACCGTGCGCCACATATTCGACGATATGGTTAAAGTAGCATGAGCTTCACCAGCCTGTGGTAACTTTGATAGAGTTAAAAGTGTACGCTAAAGAAAATTATGTAAATAGTTAGTAACTTAACTATTGTTAATAATCTTGTTGGAAAAAAAAATGAGTTTGGTTTTATTTTCCTTTATACGTGTTATCATATAGAGCTGTAAGTAAAGACATTAATATATTAAACATATATAAGTAGAAAATCATTAGAAAAGACATTTTATCGATTACATTTATGAATTTGTACATAACTATGACTTTTGAATCGACATTAAAATACTTATTTTTTAAACTTTTCTAGTCAGTATATATCGAGAAAAAGCTATTAATAAATCCGTTGAAACTATTGTACATAATGTTCTTCATACGATGGACTATGAATTACTCATGATTGTATGGACATTAAGAGATAATATACTTATGGTTGTTTGAAACAAACACATAATGACTCAACGAGAGTCTTATATAAGTTAATCCATCTAAGTCAAGATAGAAGACCTCATATAACGATGTATAGTAGTTCTTAGACTTAATGATATCATAGGTAACTAAACTATGCTTTGACTATGATCATAATAGAGTTATGGGTATTTTACAGGGACAATTATGTAATTTGTTTTATGAATTCAACTCCATAAACAATCTTGTTCGTAATAAAGTATGTTTTTTGTTTTGTTTTTTATTATATATGCTGTTATATTATGAAAATAATGAATTAATACATTAAATATATATAAGTAGAAAATCCTTAGGAGTAGTGTTTAATTGATCGCAGTTAAGAATGTGTTGGTAACCACAAGTATTGAATCGATATAAAGAAAACACTAACTCGTTAATGTTCTTTGTCAAGATGTATCGAGAAAAGGATATTAATAAATACGTTGAGACTAGTGTACGTAACACTCTCTATAAGATGGATATTGATTTACTCATGACCATTATGTGACACCAAAGGGTTATGTACTCGTGGTTAATTTGCAAAATTACAGAACAACTCAATGAGAATTTTCTATAGGTTAATATAATTAATTCAAAATAGAAGATCTCATGGTAACGTTGAACAAGCAGTCTTTTGACTTGAGGGTACCGACGATCTTAAGTAGCTTGGCTATACTTTGATCATGGATAAATACTTGGCATGACGACCTTCTACGACCATAGTTAGGTATATATAGAACTGGTAGAGTTAGGATGTGACGACCCAGAATTTTAGGCAATATCAATTTAATAATCTGTATTAATAATTAAATTGATTTGATAATTTTCCTTTATAATTTTAATTTAGATTGGTAAATTTAATCTTTTAAAGGTTAATAAATATTTAATCTGGTAATATTGGTCAATATCTTTCTAGCAATTTAAAATTGATAAGAATTATCTTTTAAAGCTAATAAATTTTTTATTCTTATTTATAATATATATATTTGGTATATATATTGTGAATATGAAGATCTTTTGTTTTAAATAAAAGATGAATTTTCAAATTATAATATATATTGTAATTTGAAGCTTTGTTTTAAATTCAATATTTTTTTCAAAAATTAATTTAAGATTAATTCAGTTATTTTCAAAGTATAAGATAATTATTTATTTTAAATGTGATAGTTTAAATAAGAATTAATCAAAGTTTTATTTTGTTTTCTTTTATAAAGTGCTTAAATTAAAATGGTCATAGATAAATATATATAAAGTTATAAATAAACTTTCTTTTTAAAATAATCTCTTAAATTAGAATAATTTGTAAACATAAGTAATTTATAAATAAGATACTAGATTCACATTTTACATAAATATAAATACAAATTCATATTTCACAATTTGAAGGAAAACATATAATACATTTATTTGATTTAAAAACATAAGCTATTTATAAAACAAATGTTTACAAAGATTTCACACTTGTATATTTACTTAAAATTTCAAAAGCTTATTTATGTAAAAACATTTCATATTCATAAATATACTTTACAAATGTATATATATAATTTAAACAATTTAATAAAATGGAGTTAACACTTGTAAAACAAAGATAAAGCATTTTCAACACTTGTAAGCTAAAATAGAATTGTGATGACATTTGTTTAAAATAATGAACAAGTGGCCTTCATTTCTTTTGTTTTAAATTTAAACATATAAAGAAAATGTTTAAAAGAAACTTGTTTTTCCACTTTCAATTCAAAACCTTCTTCTTCTCAAATTCTATTCTTTTCTCTTCTCAAATTAATGGCAAACCAGAAAATTATTTTCAAACCTGAAAAAAACAAAACTAAAACAAAATCAAGCCTGTACAATTCCTCAAAACAAATTTCCAAAACCTGTAACAATTCTCAAAATATTTTCAAAGCTTCAAACATGTAAAGAATCAACTCAGCAAGTATAATTTCAAATTCAACAAGTAATGCAACAGCAAGTTTCAGCACTTAAATCATCAATTTACAAGCATGCAATGGGTTTCAACAGAAAAGCAATCAAAGCACTTTCTAGATCAAAAATTTCAAAGCCTGGAAAATAATGAACTGCTCTCTGCCTTCTCAAAATTGCGAGTAAACTTTTTTTTAAAACAGTTTGATCTGGTTTTAACTACCATGCATGCGATGATATTGGCTTGTATTGAAGTTCGTTGTCTTGAATTTATATGAATTGGTATATACATATGTTGTATGAGCCTGTCTATTTCTGTTCTCTGTTGTTCCGTGTGGATGTTCTGCTTTCAAAATTCAATATCTACGAATCAAATCCATATCAGCCTTGGGTATATAAAGGAAATTTGTTTATTGATGTATAATGAAGATTTTAAAAATAGTTACAGGTTTTTAAATGTAACAGATAATGTTTAAAGGGAAGATATCAGAGAAATGCATATTTATGATAAAAATCAACCATCTTAATTTTAGTTTTGAAAGGCATGATTGTGTTCGTAGCAGGAAATCATGAATTTAGATGATGCAATCATGATTTTTAGGCCAGTATTCTTTGTGCTTTTCTGAGATAAACAAAATTGGCACTTTCGCCAAATTTTGGCGAACGAGGAAGACTTGAGCAATGGGCTTTGGTCTGGAGGAGGAGGGTAGATAGGCGATTAAGGGAAAATGGCCGCATGAATTTTCGTGCGACGTGGTGGTTGAATTGGGGGTATTGGGGTTCGGTAGTCGTTTGTGCACTGGGTGGTTAGCAGAGCAATGGTGGTGGCCGTTGGGGACCGGAGTGGGTCGTGTTGGTGGGAATACGAGCTGGAGGGTTTGAAGGAGCTTCGGTGATGATGGTAGGTGATTTCGAGGTGTGTGGCGTCTGTATTGGTGAAGTTTCTGGCCATGGTGGTTTTAGCAGTGTCGTGATTTAGCTCATTTTTGTTGCGTTGGTTTTTAGTGCGATCTGGGTTTGTTTTCATGCTCGCATGGGTTCGTGGTGTTGTAGGCGAACGTCGCACCGATCGTCGTTGGTCGGAGCTACCGGTGCACGTGCACGATTTGGCGTCAGGTGAAGTTGGGGAAGGCGAGTTTGACTCGGTGTGGAGCTCGCGTTTCCCTCATGCTTGTCTCGATGTAGTTGAGACTGGGTTTGTTTCGAAGCAGGGTCGGGGTAACTTTGGGTTTGTCTCGAGTTTTAGGTTGTATTCTTTTCTGGTTTATACCGTGTAAAGATATTAAGTACAGTAAAAATAAGATATTAAGTTTACAAATCAAACTTGTTGTTTGAATAAATGAAATTAAGCTTCAAATTATAAAACAAGTTTATAAAAGGAAATAAATTTATAAAAGTTAAAACTTGTTCTTTGAAGTAAATGTTAATCAAACTATGAAAGTGTTAATTGAAATTATTTTCAAAATTTAAAATGTTTTAGATGTTTGCTTTTGAAGTAATTAACTTAACTAAATTTTGAATTTTAATTTAAAAGAAGTGTTTTCAATTTAAAGTATTAAATCAAAGTTTTAAGTAAATTTTAAAGTAATGTCTTAAAAATTAAGTTTTCAAATTTATATCGAAAATGAATAAGTTTAAATTTGATGATTAGATTGTTTTAAATTTTCAAATTGATTTCTAAATGCTTTATTTTCAAATAAGGTAAATGTTATAATTTTGTAAACCAAATTAAATAATTTGTCTTTAAGTTATTAAGATTGGATTAATCTCAAATAATTAATTTGAATATGGTTAATTTTGCATTGTTATGAACTTAAGAATACTTACTTAAATATGATTTATTAATAAGGAAAAGATTAATTAAGATAAATGATTTTCTTAATTAATTAAGGATTTTTAAATATAAAAAGTTAACTAAATTATTTAATTAATTTTAAATGATTAGTTAATTGTTTGTTCAATTTTAAATAATCACTTAATTATAAATCAATTAAGTAATGAGGTAATTAATAGATAATTACTTAATGTAATTAAGAAGAGAAATTACTTATGGAAGTAATTAGAGAAAATTACTTATGGAAGTAATTGAGTGAAAGTGATTAAGGGAAAAACCACTTGATGTTATTAATTTAAGGATTAATTAATATAATTGATTTGAAGTTAATTAATTAAAGAGTGATTAATTAATTAATGAATTAAGGATTATTTAATGATGAGATTAATTACTTGTTAAGGTGATTAATTTAAAGAGTAATCATCTAATGGAGGTAATTAGAGGATAATTACTTATGTAAGTAATTAAGGGTTAATTACTTAGTTAATTTAGTTAATTAATTAATGTGATTAATTAATTAATGAATGTGATTAATTACTAAGTGTAATTAATTAAAATGTGATTAATCAATAAAGTAATTAATTAAGGATTTTAATTAATTTAATTGATTAATAATTACTTAATGAAGTAATCAAAGATTAATTAATTAGAATAATTAATCAAGGATTAACATAATTAATTAAGAAGTTAATTAATTAAGATAAGTAACTACAAGTTGTTAATTACTGTTTATGATTAATTAAGACTAATTAATGAGATGGTTAATTACAAATTAATTAAAGGGTTAATTAATTAATAAGGATCATGAGTTAACTTAATTAATGAATTAATAAAAGTGATTTAGTAAAGTATGATTAATTAATTGTAATTAATAAAGGATTAATGTAATTAATCATAGTTGATTAATTAATGGAAGCAAATGAAGGATCATTAATTATTGTAATTAATGATAGTAATTAAAGGTTAATTACTGTATATGGTTAAGAATAATTAATTTCGGAATTAATTAAAGAATTAAAGGCTAATTACTTGAATGTAATTAAAGGATAATTAATCAAGAGAGATTAATTAAGGAAGATCATTAAGAGATGATTAATAAATTAATTTGCAATAAATTAATGAAGCAGGATTAAGATAATCCAAGTGATTAAAGGATAGTAATCCAATTGATTAAGAGTTAATCAAACCTACTTATGGGTGATTGATTTATATTGGATGATTGATATTAGATGTTTGAATGATGTTGGATGATTTGGGTGTGATATCTTTGATATGTGATATGCTGTTTCGTGAGATGAATGATTGATATGTATTATCTATTGTGATAATGTGATTCATCTATTTGTTAGATCATCCTGAATATAAGTTTAATTGTTTAAAACCCTTAAACAACTTGGACATTAAAATGGCGTTTGGATTTTGGTGAGACCGGGATCGGGTTTCCATATTTGGATATCCGAAAACCACATCGATCCAAAGAGAACGTTAGGTCGTGAATCCAAGTGGAGTTCAAGTGAAGACTCGAGGTGTAAGAACTACTCTTCGTCAGTATAACTTTGGGGGTGATTCCAAGATGAGTTTGACGGGAATAGTACTTTCAGGTTCGAGATGGTGATTTAGAGTGCAAGGGCTATGGTCGTTGACTCTGAGGGTGATTCCAAAATGAGTGCAACGAGATAGTGCCTTCGGTTTCGTTCGAACCAGGAACGAACTTGTATGGAATGAATGCTTTCAGAACATCGTCAGGTGGACGATGAGCATTCTAAGATAGATGTGTTCTATAAAGGTAATCGCAGCCTCAAGCCTCATCAACCGGGAATGGCTAAAACAGGGAAGGTGCAGCAAGGCTAGGTGGGTAGCACCCATTTCAGGGTGAGGTCATCCCTGTCTAGATGTCCCTTTTTATTTCGGCTTAGTGGGTGGTTGGTCGTGCCAAGCATGGGGTGATCTTACTCGGGACTGTCAAGTATGGGATGGTCCCGGCTTTGTGTTGCAGGGGATTGGGAGTAATCCTCGGTACTGTGATCTAGGCCACGTACTGTGACGGGCGGTACCCTATTAGCCCTGCCATTGTATGGAATCCAAACTCCAATAAGTGCCTGTACGGTTTTGATTGTGCCCAACTATGTTGGAACGTGAGATGTAAGCATTCCAGGGATTTATGTATTTTATTTTGAAAACCCTAGACACTATTATAATATCACTGGATTTCCTATCAAATGTTTTGGTTAGCATAAGGTAAAAACATTTCCATGTTTATGTGTGGGAAGTCTTACGTGATACCTTTTCTTTTCATAGGATTTTCTAAAGTTAAGCAATTTTAAACCGTTTGCTCACACCAGGCCCCTGTCTGACCCGAGTGTTTATTTTCTGTTTTATTAAACTCTTGGGTACTCATATTATGTATGAGTAGTCGAGTGATTCAGGTTAGCTTGACGAATTCTGGAGGAGTTGTAGAGCAGGACGCTTCATCGTGTAGATATATTATAGTTCCGCTGTGTTTATGTTGTGTTTGTATCTTGTGATATCTTGAGTTGTATAGTTAGACAGATGTTTATAACTGTCTAATGTGTGTTATATAGATTGTGTAACTCTATTGTATATGATACTATGTAATATTTTATGTGATATATTATATTTCATTTGTTCCGTTGTGAGTATCTGATGTTATTGAGTTTCTTCTTTTCCTATCTTTTCTTCTTCTATCCCTTTCTTTCTTAAATCATGATGCGTTTTTCTGGAGATAGAAAAACGGGTCATGACAGCTTGGTATCAGAGTGTTATCCCATTTTTTGGTCGAAACTGGAATCCACCACGACCGAACCAAGAAGAAGCAAGCAAGCGTATATAAGTCTGGGATTTCACTCGTGATTCAAGTACAAAGGTTCATTCGGTAAAGCAAGGCAAGAGTTCGACACTACACTCCCCGAGTCCATCCGGTAATAAGTATCATCCGGTACTTAAAACCCCTCGGTTTCGTCCGGTAGTTCAAGTGTTTGAGTTTGTTCGGTATTCGAACTCCCCATGGCTCATTCGGCATCCCCAACACAAGGGATCATTCGACATTCTCAACCCACACCGGACCAATCCACCGGTCCAAACCCCATATAGCCGCTACCGAATCACCACCTCTCCACGCCACTGCCGAACCAACCCTACCGAACCAACTGCCAAGCCAAGCCACTCACCACCGAACCATGCTATTACCGGTCCAGCTCCATCTCCATGCTACTACCGGTCCAACCTACCACCGAACCAAACTCACTCCCAACCTACCACCGGTCCAATCAACACTCCACTCACTGTTGAACCAAGGACTTGCCGAACCAGCACTGCCAGGCCAGATTACATCAGCCCAGGCCCACCAGCAGCTATATACATCCAAGACCCCTGCCCCCAGCCTCACTCTATAAATAGAGGGGCAGGGGTACAACAATGGCAGACAAGTTTGAGAGCTCAAGCACGGAAGGAACTTTCAAACAACTTTCAGATACTTGTAATCAAGGCTTTGTACTTATAATTTGATAAGTAAAGGAGAATAACATATAAAGTGGACGTAGGCACATTCTGGCTGAACCACTATAAATTTGTGTGTCTTTTACAGTTTAGTCCCTGCTTTTTACGTATTTGCATAAACCACCCAAATCACTACGAACAACATAGAATCAACTAAATCATACGACTTGGAGGTGTTTGCCCATTTTTTATGCAAACATATTTGAGTTATTTGCTGAGATCTGTGATTTGTGTTTGAATATCGCTGACTTGTATTCATACACTGGTGCTTTCACGGTATTTGGGGTTTGTGGCCAATTTTTGCGCAAACATTGGTGCTTTCACTGAGAATAACCAGCACCCACTACATCGGATAGAAGTTTGGATTTGGAAGACAATGACTAGGCAAAACAGTAGAAGGCTAAGGGCTGAGAGAAGCCAACAAGGAGGAAGTCAACAAGCATCCTCCGGAGGTGAGGAAGGACCGGCTTCGATCTACATAACCCAGGATGAAATGGAAGCCATAACAAATTCACTGCAAGAGAGGTTGTTGAAGAGTCAACAGGAAATGATGCAAACTTTCTTGGAGCAAATGAGAGCTGCAGGGATGCAGAACTTAGGAACAGCTACGACGGCCGCGGATGCAGGACAAGGAGCTAGGGTTGTGGAACCCAATGAAGGGCAGGATACAGAGCCAGAAGGCAACCAACAAGGGCTTGGGGGCAGACCCACAGGATTCAACACAGGAGAACCTTTGGAAGGAGTTCAACAGGCTAGAACCAACGTTGCTGCTAACGAGCCACATGAAGAGTATGTACCAGAGTTCCCTCGGGGGCAACCCCCGACAGACAACGGTGGATTGGTAGATATAATCAGGAAGACTGTGCGAGGTGGTTTGACCAATGGAGACTTGGAAGGAGTAAACGGGAGTCCGTTCACTTAGAAAATAAGGATGGCTCAGAATCCACCTAAGTTCAAGCTACCTAGCGTGGAGGTATACAATGGCGAGGCAGACCCTACGGATCACTTGATGAGATACACCAGACACATGGAGGTGCTGGGGGCATCGGAGGAGGTGATGGCCCGATGCTTTCCTTTATACTTGACGGACTTAGCTGCGATGTGGTTTAGGCAGCTGGAAGAAGGATCTATCAGGACTTGGAGGGAATTGGTGGAAAGGTTTTTGGGACAGTTTCGGGTTCATGTCAAGAGACCGACGAACGTGATGACATTGACATCGGTAAAGCAAAGGATGGATGAATCGCTTAGAGCTTTTCTAACTCGATTCAGTGCCGCAGTTGCTTCGGTAGATCGGCCCGATCCATCAATGGTTTTAATGGCAGCAGCATCAGGAGTCAGGGAGAACTCGGATTTCAAAGTATCTCTTATACGAGATCCCCCACGGGATCTCGACGAATTCTTTCACGAGGCAGAAAGGTTCCTTCGGCAAGAAGATGCGAGTACAGATTTAAAGTTGAAAAAGGTTAATGCAGTTGAGGTTGAAGGACCATCCAGCAAAGGTTCAGATAAAGACAAAGGAAAAAGGAAGTTGGACAATGATTCTGGAAATGCTAGGAAGCAATGGAAGGATCCAAAGTTTTCCACATACACAGGATTGAACGAGACACTGGAGCGGATATACCTGGATACTCGAAATCGCCTTCACTACCGGAGGCCGGCTAGGAGAGAACCAACAGAACGGGAAAGGGCATCAGGAAGGCACTGTCTCTTCCATGATTTGGATGGACACGACACCAACAGCTGCAGGCACTTAAAGGACATAATTGAGGAGCATGTAAGGAATGGACAGCTGCCACAATATGTTTGACCTCGGAATGCAACGGCGAGGCAGGAGCAACCGCCGCCTACCTCAAGCTACGATGGTGGGAGGCCCATGAATGATGGTCGGTTGATCATCCATTGACCAGGTTAGTATGAAATAAGTATCAAACTATTGGCAAGCAACCAAGTCATTTACACATGTACGGGGACGGAGATAGCCCCTAGGCATGCTCTGAATAATAATAAACTGCAATGCTATGGTTTGTGAAATTTATTTTTTGCTTTTGGATTGGACACTGCTTTTCTTTTTGGTTTTCGGTTTTGAAGCTTGGATTGAGCTCCTGGTTTTTCTTGCTTTTTGATTTGGATTTTCCTTTGGATGATTGTTTTCGGTTTTGGATGTTGGTTTGGATTTCTGGTTTTCTGGTTTTGGATTTGGATTCTGGATTTGGATTTTGGATTTGGATTTTGGATTGGATTTTGATTGGATTTTTATCTGATTTTTGATAAACGGTCGTCAGGTATGGATTGTGCCTGGCAAGGGATGAGTCACTTTGCCCGAACGTGGTAAATTGACTCATTCAGGTCGTCGAGTATGGACTATGCTCGGCAAGGGTCCGGAGTGACCAGGATTCGGCCTAGGACTTAGGCCCTATATTATCAATTGTTATTTTCAGGTCGTCGAGTATGGACTATGCTCGGCAAGGGTCCGGAGAGACCAGGATTCGGCTTAGGACTTAAGCCATGGCATTGTAAAGCGTCCAGGGACACTGGACCAAGGTCGTCAAGTGTGGATTACGCTTGGCAAGAACCCGGAGAGGTTAGCTCAGCGTCCAGGGACACTGGGCCAAGGTCGTCGAGTGTGGATTACTCTTGGCAAGAACCCGGAGAGGTTAGCTCAGCGTCCAGGGACACTGGGCCAAGGTCGTCAAGTGTGGATTACGCTTGGCAAGAACCCGGAGAGGTTAGCTCAGCGCCCAGGGACACTGGGCCAAGGTCGTCAAGTGTGGATTACGCTTGGCAAGAACCCGGAGAGGTTAGCTCAACGTCCAGGGACACTGGATCACGACCGTCAGGTCTAGATTGCGCTTAGCAAGAGCCCAGAGAGGTTATGGATTTGGATATCGACCCGGAGAGGTCCTGGATTCGGTTATTGGCTATTGGATGAGGATGGTTTGGGACTCGGCTGTCGAGTTCGGATGGACATGGAATTGGCTCAAGCTTTGGTTATTGGATTTGGAATTGGATATCGACTCGGAGCAGTCAAGAATGATCTACTCTGGCAATATGGCTATGGACTTTGGATATTGGATTCGGAACTATTCAAAACACGCCTTGTTATCACAAGGCATGTTTTGGGGGGCAAAGTGTTATCCCATTTTTTGGTCGAAACTGGAATCCACCACGACCGAACCAAGAAGAAGCAAGCAAGCGTATATAAGTCTGGGATTTCACTCGTGATTCAAGTACAAAGGTTCATTCGGTAAAGCAAGGCAAGAGTTCGACACTACACTCCCCGAGTCCATCCGGTAATAAGTGTCATCCGGTACTTAAAACCCCTCGGTTTCATCCGGTAGTTCAAGTGTTTGAGTTCGTTCGGTATTCGAACTCCCCATGGCTCATTCGGCATCCCCAACACAAGGGATAATTCGGCATTCTCAACCCACACCGGACCAATCCACCGGTCCAAACCCTATATAGCCGCTACCAAATCACCACCTCTCCACGCCACTGCCGAACCAACCCTACCGAGCCAACTGCCAATCCAAGCCACTCACCACCGAACCATGCTACTACCGGTCCAGCTCCATCTCCATGCTACTACCGGTCCAACCTACCACCGAACCAAACTCACTCCCAACCTACCACCGGTCCAATCAACACTCCACTCACTACTGAACCAAGGACTTGCCGAACCAGCACTGCCAGGCCAGATTACATCAGCCCAGGCCCGCCAGCAGCTATATACATCCAAGACCCCTGCCCCCAGCCTCACTCTATAAATAGAGGGGCAGGGGTACAACAATGGCAGACAAGTTTGAGAGCTCAAGCACGGAAGGAACTTTCAAACAACTTTCAGATACTTGTAATCAAGGCTTTGTACTTGTAATCTGATAAGTAAAGAAAAATAACATATAAAGTGGACGTAGGCACATTCTGGCCGAACCACTATAAATTTGTGTGTCTTTTACAGTTTAGTCCCTGCTTTTTACGTATTTGCATAAACCACCCAAATCACTACGAACAACATTGAATCAACTAAATCATACGACTTGGAGGTGTTTGCCCATTTTTTGTGCAAACATATTTGGGTTATTTGCTGAGATCTGTGATTTGTGTTTGAATATCGCTGACTTGTATTCATACACTGGTGCTTTCACGGTATTTGGGGTTTGTGGCCAATTTTTGCGCAAACACAGAGCATTAGGATGAGCGGATACCTAGGCTCTGGAATGGTGTCTTTCTTGAGAGAGCGTACTTGTATAACTATATATTTATATATCTACCTGATTTGTTGGGTTATCTGTTCGGGTTTTCCAACATAAGTTTTAGAGGTAGATGGAGCAGTGGTGTATGTGTAACACGACTACCACTAATGGTAGAGGTCCATATGTTTGAGGTTGGAAGTGTATTTGTCGAGACTGTAAACCTAATACCGTATCGAGTAAGGTTTGCAGTTTGGAGTAAGGATTTCTCTGATCTCCGAAGGAAATCTTTCTAAAGATTCTAAGTCCATCTTTGAAGTGTACGTTTGGATTTCGCCCGGGTGAGCGAATTTTTCTAGAGTTTGGATCTGTCAGAAGTGAAGAAGCTAGTGATGGTATCTTGATAGCTGCGTGGTGAGATGAAGTACCCATGGATATTTCTGAAGGTGTTTTCTCTTGAATCAGTTTTAGAAGTGGTTGAGGAGCAGACTTACCTGTCGTAGGGAAGTTTCGTCTGTGTAGAAGTTATCTGGATCTCTAGCAAGGAGGTTAGCTGTTTTGGAATATGAGACTAAGGTCTATGAGTTGCTTCGCATCGGCATGGTCTCATTTGTCATCCCTTAAGGAGAGCGAGATGTTGGTGCTTGGTTTGGAGCCCGAATTTCTTAAGAGGTTGTCTGACATCTCGAAGGTCTTTTGTGTAGTTTGTTGATGATTTTGGGGTTCGAGGAGCCTTTGGATCAGAGGTCTTTGGTTAGCTATGGTAGCGGTTTCAGCTCGAAGGTGTTTGTGTGCCAACAAGAAGGACTTCTGGCTTAGTAGTGTCCTGGAGATAGAGTTTGGAAGCAGCAGTGCGGTCCATTTCTTCGATGGTTCAGCGATCTTTGTGGTTCTTCTTTCAGCAGTCTGGGCAGATGGTGAAGGTTTTCATGAAGGGTTAACCTTGTTTAGAAAAGAGAGGACATTTTATTTGTAATCCAAACTAGGTAGTATCGCAAAAGTGACTTGCGATTAACTTGGGAATTTATCTTGGGCAATCTTTTGTTTGAGACTGAGGGTTCTCATGAGGAAGTAGGAGCTACCGAAGTAATCAGAAGTTTGTCTGCATCTGGAGTGAGTTTCATATTGATTTGGTTCCAGAAGCGATACCGGTGGTTAGCCTGGTAGTAGGATGGTTCTTAGAGAAAGAAGAGTTGGTGTAGCAGCTCAGGAATTTTTGGAATTTGGATTGGTCAGATCTAGTTTTTTTGAGTTGGATTCTACTATAAGGATGTGTGACCGAGTCAGATGGGTCACTAAGATTTTATGGATTTGATGAACAAAGTTTCCCGGATATATTTGATAAGTTTGTACTCGTGTTCTTCAGCAGTATTCTCATATACTTCAGAATCAGAGTTGTGTAGTGAAAGCGAGGTAGCAACTATGCGAGGAAGGAAGTAAGTTCAGTTTGCTATTGCTTGGGAGGTAGAGCTTGTGTTCTGGATTTCGACGGACCTTGGAAGACCATTTTGTTGAGTAGGATCCAGAAACTAGTTTGTTTTGGTCTAGTTGTTTCTGGAAGCATCAGCATAGTTTGAGCTGATCAGGAAGAAAATGGGCAGTCCAAGATTGTCTATTGAGTTATGCAGATATGAGATAAGGAGTTTGGAATTCGAAGTTGGAAACTTCGTTGTTTTTAAAATTTCTCTGGTTAAGAGAGCAGCAATTGGGTAAGATTGGAAAGCTAGTTCCGAGGTATTTGGGATTCCTTATCTTGGTTTTTGATAGATAAGTTCTTTTGTCTATAGGATTGAATTGCCAGTTTGGATAGCTGGAATTCATTGTATTTCACGTATCTCTAAGGGTGTACGTGTATGATTCATCGTTGGTTGTAGAACCCGCAGTTCTGTTGGATTTGGAAGTTGAGCCGGTCTTGAGTATAGTATGATGTTCTATTCAGATTAGTGGATCTAGAAGAGAGGAGCTCTAGATTATAGTGGTACAGTTAGTTTAGCTTCCCTAGAACGAGTCTTCCAGTGATTTATACTTGGGAAACTCTAGATAGTGTTAGTAAGATCTATCCTGATTTGTGTCAGGATAATTAGTTAGGTTTGTTTGTTTGATTGGTTGTTAGTAACTGGATGATAGGAATGCTTTGCTGTTTGAGATTGAAATCTTTGCTGGGTTATTAAATTATCTTTGCTTTTAAATTTCGGGGACGAAATTGTTTTAAGAGGGGAGGAATGTGACGACCCGGAATTTTAGGCAATATCAATTTAATAATCTATATTAATAATTAAATTGATTTGATAATTTTCCTTTATAATTTTAATTTAGATTGGTAAATTTAATCTTTTAAAGGTTAATAAATATTTAATCTGGTAATATTGGTCAATATCTTTCTAACAATTTAAAATTGATAAGAATTTTCTTTCAAAGCTAATAAATTTTTTATTCTTATTTATAATATATATATATATATATATATATATATATATTTGGTATATATATTGTGAATAGGAAGATCTTTTGTTTTAAATAAAAGATGAATTTTCAAATTATAATATATATTGTAATTTGAAGCTTTGTTTTAAATTCAATATTTTTTTCAAAAATTAATTTAAGATTAATTCAATTATTTTCAAAGTATAAGATAATTATTTATTTTAAATGTGATAGTTTAAATAAAATTTAATCAAAGTTTTATTTTGTTTTCTTTTAAAAAGTGCTTAAATTAAAATGGTCATAGATAAATATATATAAAGTTATAAATAAACTTTCTTTTTAAAATAATCTCTTAAATTAGAATAATTTGTGAACACAAGTAATTTGTAAATAAGATACTAGATTCACATTTTACATAAATATAAATACAAATTCATATTTCACAATTTGAAGGAAAACATATAATACATTTATTTGATTTAAAAACATAAGCTATTTATAAAACAAATGTTTACAAATATTTCACACTTGTATATTTACTTAAAATTTCAAAAGCTTATATATGTAAAAACATTTCATATGCATAAATATACTTTAGAAATGTATATATATATATAATTTAAACGATTTAATAAAATGGGGTTAACACTTGTAAAAAAAGATAAAGCATTTTCAACACTTGTAAGCTAAAATAGAATTGTGATGACATTTGTTTAAAATAATGAACAAGTGGCCTTCATTTCTTTTGTTTGAAATTTAAACATATAAAGAAAATGTTTAAAAGAAACTTGTTTTTCCACTTCCAATTCAAAACCTTCTTCTTCTCAAATTCTATTCTTTTCTCTTCTCAAATTAATGGCAAACCAGAAAATTATTTTCAAACCTGAAAAAAACAAAACTAAAAGAAAATCAAGCCTGTACAATTCCTCAAAACAAATTTCCAAAACCTGTAACAATTCTCAAAATATTTTCAAAGCTTCAAACATGTAAAGAATCAACTCAGCAAGTATAATTTCAAATTCAACAAGTAATGCAACAGCAAGTTTCAGCATTTAAATCATCAATTTACAAGCATGCAATGGGTTTCAACAGAAAAGCAATCAAAGCACTTTCCATATCAAAAATTTCAAAGCCTGGAAAATAATGAACTGCTCTCTGCCTTCTCAAAATTGTGAGTAAACTTTTTTTTAAAACAGTTTGATCTGGTTTTAACTACCATGCATGCGATGATATTGGCTTGTATTGAAGTTCGCTGTCTTGAATTTATATGAATTGGTATATACATATGTTGTATGAGCCTGTCTATTTCTGTTCTCTGTTGTTCCGTGTGGATGTTCTGCTTTCAAAATTCAATATCTACGTATCAAATCCATATCAGCCTTGGGTATATAAAGGAAATTTTTTTATTGATGTATAATGAAGATTTTAAAAATAGTTACAGGTTTTTAAATGTAACAGATAATGTTTAAAGGGAAGATATCAGAGAAATGCATATTTATGATAAAAATCAACCATCGTAATTTTAGTTTTGAAAGGCATGATTGTGTTCGTAGCAGGAAATCATGAACTTAGATGATGCAATCATGATTTTCAGGCCAGTATTCTTTGTGCTTTTCCGAGATAAACGAAATCGGCACTTTCGCCAAATTTCGACGAACGAGGAAGACTTGAGCAATGGGCTTTGGTCTGGAGGAGGAGGGTAGATAGGCGATTAAGGGAAAATGGCCGCATGAATTTTCATGCGACGTGGTGGTTTGAATTGGTGGTATTGGTGTTCGGTAGTCGTTTGTGCACTGGGTGGTTTGCAGAGCAATGGTGGTGGCTGTTGGGGACCGGAGTGGGTCGTGTTGGTGGGAATACGAGCTGGAGGGTTTGAAGGAGCTTCGGTGATGATGGTAGGCGATTTCGAGGTGTATGGCGTCGGTATTGGTGAAGTTTTTGGCCATGGTGGTTTTAGCAGTGTCGTGATTTAGCTCATTTTTGTTGCATTGGTTTTTAGTGCGATCTGGGTTTGTTTTCATGCTCGCATGGGTTCGTGGTGTTGTAGGCGAACGTCGCACCGATCGTCGTTGGTCGGAGCTACCGGTGCACGTGCACGATTTGGCGTCAGGTGAAGTTGGGAAAGGCGAGTTTGACTCGGTGTGGAGCTCGTGTTTCCCTCATGCTTGTCTCGATGTAGTTGAGACTGGGTTTGTTTCGAAGCAGGGTCGGGGTAACTTTGGGTTTGTGTCGAGTTTTAGGTTGTATGCTTTTCTGGTTAATACCGTGTAAAGATATTAAGTACAGTAAAAATAAAATATTAAGTTTACAAATCAAACTTGTTGTTTGAATAAATGAAATTAAGCTTCAAATTATAAAACAAGTTTATAAAAGGAAATAAATTTATAAAAGTTAAAACTTGTTCTTTGAAGTAAATGTTAATCAAACTATGAAAGTGTTAATTGAAATTATTTTCAAAATTTAAAATGTTTAAGATGTTTGCTTTTGAAAGTAATTAACTTAACTAAATTTTGAATTTTAATTTAAAAGAAGTGTTTTCAATTTAAAGTATTAAATCAAAGTTTTAAGTAAATTTTAAAGTAATGTCTTAAAAATTAAGTTTTCAAATTTATATCGAAAATGAATAAGTTTATATTTGATGATTAAATTTTTTAAAATTTTCAAATTGATTTCTAAATTCTTTATTTTCAAATAAGGTAAATGTTATGATTTTGTAAACCAAATTAAATAATTTGTTTTTATGTGATTAAGATTGGATTAATTTCAAATAATTAATTTGTGAAAATAAATATGGTTAATTTAGCATTGTTATGAACTTAAGAATACTTACTTAAATATGATTTATTAATAAGGAAAAGATTAATTAAGATAAATGATTTTCTTAATTAATTATGGATTTTTAAATATAAAAAGTTAACTAAATTATTTAATTAACTTTAAATGATTAGTTAATTGTTTGTTCAATTTTAAATAATCACTTAATTATAAATCAATTAAGTAATGAGGTAATTAATAGATAATTACTTAATGTAATTAAGAAGAGAAATTACTTATCGAAGTAATTAGAGAAAATTACTTATGGAAGTAATTGAGTGAAAGTGATTAAGGGAAAAACCACTTGATGTTATTAATTTAAGGATTAATTAATATAATTGATTTGAAGTTAATTAATTAAAGAGTGATTAATTAATTAAAGAATTAAGGATTATTTAATAATGAGATTAATTACTTGTTAATCTCTCTCTTTTCCTCCTCCTCCGTTGTTGTTGTTGAGAGAGATATCTCTCTCTTCTCCTCCTCCTCCGTTGGTTGTTGTTGAGAGAGATTAGTTAATTAATTAATGTGATTAATTAATTAATGAATGTGATTAATTACTAAGTGTAATTAATTAAAATGTTATTAATCAATAAAGTAATTAATTAAGGATTTTTAATTAATTTAATTGATTAATAATTACTTAATGAAGTAATCAAAGATCAATTAATTAGAATAATTAATCAAGGATTAACATAATTAATTAAGAAGTCAATTAATTAAGATAAGTAACTACAAGTTGTTAATTACTGTTTATGATTAATTAAGACTAATTAATGAGATGGTTAAGTACAAATTAATTATTTAATTAATTAAAGGGTTAATTAATTAATAAGGATCATGAGTTAATATAATTAATGAATTAATCAAGGTTGATTAATAAAAGTGATTAAGTAAAGTATGATTAATTAATTATAATCAATAAAAGATTAATGTAATTAATCATAGTTGATTAATTAATGGAAGCAAATGAAGGATTATTAATTATTGTAATTAATGATAGTACTTAAAGGTTAATTACTGTATATGGTTAAGAATAATTAATTTGTGGAATTAATTAAAGAATTAAAGGCTAATTACTTGAATGTTATTAAAGGATAATTAATCAAGAGAGATTAATTAAGGAAGATCATTAAGAGATGATTAATAAATTAATTTGCAATAAATTAATGAAGTAGGATTAAGATAATCCAAGTGATTAAAGGATAGTAATCTAATTGATTAAGAGTTATTCAAACCTGCTTATGGGTGATTGATTTATATTGGATGATTGATATTGGATGTTTGAATGATGTTGGATGACTTGGGTGTGATATCTCTGATATGTGATATGCTGTTTTGTAAGATGAATGGTTGATATGAATTATCTATTGTGATAATGTGTTTCATCTATCTGTTATATCATCCTGAATATAAGTTTAATTGTTTAAAACCCTTAAACAACTTGGACATTAAAATGACGTTTGGATTTCGGTGAGACCGGGATCGGGTTTCCATATTTGGATATCCGAAAACCACATCGATCCAAAATAAATGTTAGGTCGTGAATCAAAGTGGAGTTCAAGTGAAGACTCGAGGTGTAAGAGCTACTCTTCGTCAGTATAACTCTGGGGGTGATTCCGAGATGAGTTTGACGGGAATAGTACTTTCAGGTTCGAGATGGTGATTCAGAGTGCAAGGGCTATGGTCGTCGACTCTGAGGGTGATTCCAAAATGAGTGCAACGAGATAGTGCCTTCGGTTTCGTTCGAACCCGAAACGAACTTGTATGGATTGAATGCTTTCAGAACATCGTCAGGTGGACGATGTGCATTCTAAGATAGATGTGTTCTATAAAGGTAATCGCAGCCTCAAGCCTCATCAACAGGAAATGGCTAAAACAAGGGAGGTGCAACAAGGCTAGGTGGGTAGCACCCATTTCAGGGTGAGATCATCCCTGTCTAGATTTCCCTTTTTATTTCGGCTTAATGGGTGGTTGGTCGCGCCAACCACGAGGTGATCTTACTCGGGACTGTCTACTAAGGGATGGTCCCGGCTTTGTGTTGCAGGGGATTGGGAGTAATCCTCGGTATTGTGATCTAGGCCACGTACTGTGACGGACGGTACCCTAGTAGCCCTGCCATTGTATGGAATCCAAACTCCAATAAGTGTCTGTACGGTTTTGATTGTGCCCAACTATGTTGGAACGTGAGATGTAAGCATTCCAGCTATTTCTGTATTTTATTTTGAAAACCCTAGACACTATTATAATATCTCTGGATTTCCTATCAAATGTTTTGGTTAGCGTAAGGTAAAAACTTTTCCATGTTTATGTGTGGGAAGTCTTACGTGATACCTTTTCTTTTCAAAGGATTTTCTAAAGTTAAGCAATTTTAAACCGTTTACTCACACCAGACCCCTGTCTGACCCGAGTGTTTATTTTCTGTTTTATTAAACTCTTGGGTACTCATATTATGTATGAGTAGTCGAGGGATTCAGGTTAGCTTGACGAATTCTGGAGGAGATGTAGAGCAGGAGGCTTCATCGTGTAGATATATTATGGTTCCGTTGTGTTTATGTTGTGTCTGTATCTTGTGATATCTTGAGTTGTATAGTTAGACAGATGTTTATAACTGTCTAATATGTATTGTATAGATTGTGTAACTCTGATGTATACGATACTATGTAATATTTTAAGTGATATATTATATTTCATTCGTTCCGCTGTGAGTATCTAATGTTGTTGAGTTTCTTCTTTTCCTATCTTTTCTTCTTCTATCCCTTTCTTTCTTAAATCATGATGCGTTTTTCTAGAGATAGAAAAACGGGTCGTGACATAGGGTATGTCCTAGGGGAAATTCTATAGTTTATTGTAATAATCTATTCTGTAAGAATATTTGTTCGAAATAAAAGGTTTTTTCCTGTTATATACTTGTTATAATGTGTTGCATTAATTATTTATTTAATTAAATATTTTTAACAGAAAATCCATAAATTTGATTAAATATATCCTTTGAGACTCGGGTATGTGACGCTTGCCAAATGTTGGGCTGCACATTGCTCATGGCTGTCAGGGGCACGAAAGGGTTACATACTGATATTTACTGGATAACTATGAAATGATTCACTCGATTTTTTTTGTTGGGTAAAATAATTAAGGCTAAATAGAAAATATCAAAGTGATAATATTACAATTCTCTCGATTTGGGAATATTATTGAACCTCAATAGTGGTACTCCACTTTGATTATAGTTAAATCATAGCACAACATCTATTGAATGACTATTGTTGGGTTTTAGTTGAAGCATTGAAAATGAAACATTATTCGATTGAGAATTTGTTTCTCGATTATATGAGGTTAGTATTATGATCAACTTTAGTCAACTCAAAGTCAAAGACTTTGGTCCGAGCAGTTCGGTTAATAAGAATTGTTATTATTGAATCAACGACTTTGTGTTTAGACTATACAAGTTGAATATGGACGATGTTGACCAATACCAAATTCCGTAAGTGCTAATGTGGCATAGTTTTGACGAAGAGAATTGGTGTAGATATTATCACTATAAGGGACCATTGTAACATTCCCTACTTGAAGACCCAAAACTGATGGCTACGGATACTGCAGTCATCAATTGTTATTAATTTTCGACAACCAAACACGGCGGTGCTAGATATATCGATGCACAGATCACTGATATATGGAAAAATATTAACAGTTCAAAAACACATTTCCACATTCAAATCAAAACATTTTAAGTTCATTATATAATCCCAAATCACGATAACCACGTTCAACAAAATATAATTATTACAAATACGCCAAGAGCGACATATGAAGATGCCCTCTTTGGTTGATCGGAGAATATATAGTAAGGCAAATAAATGTGCCTTTACAAACACAACGCAAAAAAAAACCCTAAATATCTATTTGCCTCCTACACGGCTTCGGATGCTTTATTCGTCAGAGAAGAAGACTTGAGAACCTTAAATCTTAAACTACTCAAAATAAATTGAGTACCTGAGAGTTTAAGGAGAAAACAAAAACTTCGAGTCAGACATAAAGCCTTGTATGAATAATAATCTAACACTCAAATCCTTTTAGATATCTAGTAATACCATGTCGCTTAACGGAACGGGTTTTCCCCTTATTAGTATTTTAAAACATTTTTAAAACCATATATTGTGCTCCTGCATCCACAATGGTTAAAACATACATTTCCAAAATATTATGATGATATGCATACTTGTATATAATTAATATTTCCTCTCACCAGTTTAAACCGACACTCTGTCTTAGTTATAATTCTTGGGTCACTATTAACTTTTTTAGTATTCGTAGGTTTACTAATAACCATTTACATAATTAAAGAACACCCTGTCCTATTCATAGTTTTCATGGTATCACTAAGAACCTAAAGACTAATGCCAATTAACTTAGTTAATTCATGAGTCTTCATGAACCTATTAGTCTTTCCAATAACTAATCATCTTATCCTAGTTTTTGTGGGTTGATTAGGAACCTATGTATTTATCCAATAACTCACTGCACATCCTAGTTTTCACAGGTTAACTAGGAACCTACTGATATTTCCATTAACCACTTTCTTATCCTAGTTTTCATTGGTTTACTAGGAACCTATTGATTGATGTCAATACTTAATCCGGATATAGTTTTCATGGGTTCGCTACAAACCAATTACCCCCTGCCAACTACCATTAATACATAGTTTTCATGGGTTAACTATGAACCTTTTGGTATGCACTAATAACTACAAAGTCTAAACATCCTATGTTTTTGGTCACCATGACTCCATGGATACAATTCTACTCATTCAGGAGTTTAAACCATTTATATTCACCATTGAGTTAACCCACTGGTTCTTTTACCCCTTTTTCCCAAAATATGATTATGGGTTATCATGTGAATATACTCATAAATGAAGAAGCAAAGTAATAATTTAACAATACCACTCCCGTGGGTTTAAGTCCTTGAATACAGATCCCCACATAGTTTACACTTTTAACTTATATTTTTATCAAGGAAATACTTCTTTAAAATTACATACTTAAAAGCCATTACAAAACTCCTTTATATAAGCCGTAGGTTTCTCCTTTAAAATTTAGAGTATGGGTTTTCAATCCTTTCAAAACCAAATCTTTCGAACTTGTCGAAAGGTCTACAAAACAACCTTTCGAAACCATCGAGACCATTCAGCTATTTAGACCTTTTGAGAGCATTAAACTCATAAAATATAAACCTTTCGAAACCATTGGATTTTACCTTTCAGTAACTTACTAGATTCAAGTTAAAACATGCGAAATCTTTTAAAACCTTTCGACTTAAATAGAAGAAACCTTTTGACCTTGCTGGAAGGTCTGCTTCGAAAGCCTTAAAACATTTCATTTAAAATAATAGGCCTCCGTCTTTAAATCACCTTCTTCGAAAGCTTTGGGTTTTACTTCAACAAGAATAAATAATCAAAGTCAAAAGATTTGAAACCTTTCGAAAGCAATGGGAGAGGTGGCTGGTTTTTAAAACAAGTAACCTTTCGTCTTTGTCAAAATCAATAACTTCGAAAGGTTGGAAAAGCGGCTATAACCTTTCGACTATGTCAGAAGGTTCAAAGCAAAACAATAATAAACGGCAGTAACCTTTCGACTGTGTTAGAGGGTTTAAACCTTTACAACCAAGTCGAGAGTAAAGCAGGTGAAAGCTTTTGGTTTATAAAACAAACATATCCTAACCTCTTTGGCCCTCAACCTTTCGACTATGAACCCTTCAATCTTGCAATTCATTACGTACCAAGATACTTGATACAAAATGCATTAGTTTGACCTTGTCGAAAGCTATAACCTTTCGACATAGTCAAAAGTTTGGGTCGGAAGGTTTTCCACCGTAAAAGGCTGAAACATGCAAAAAGTATGATTTCTTTGTTTTCAACTTAAAAGGGATATCTTTTCAATATGTTTGTCAACATAAAAAAATTTCAAACCCAAATAATCAATATTTTTTGCCGTAAATAATTTATAACCCAAAAAATCCTTTATTCACTAGAAAATTAATATAAAATCCATATTATGAGAATTGAAACCCATATCCAATCATGTTTTCTATAACATAAAATTTTCCCATGGTATTTATAAATCATTTCATCTCGATTTTTCCTTAAACCGTGTAAATACTTTATTAAGAAACCTTATTTAAACACATATAAATCGTAAACAAGTATATCATCATTCAACATATCATAAAAATAGATTCATCCTTAAATCAGAAACCATTTGATGTAAAAATGAAAATAGAGATGTAGAAACTATTATTCACCTTAGATTGGATAATGAAATTAAAGTATGATTGAGATTGAATCCTTCTAACTTGAATCCTAAGCTTTTAAGTGGATTGTCTCTTCTCTTCTTGCTTTCTAATGGCGATCTTACTTCTCACGGTTGTAAGTATTTTTGTTCAAGATAATGTAACGACTCACCTTTTTAAACAGTTTAAATCGATAATAATCCATACATGTCAACTCAAACCATTCAAAATGAGGATTATTAATGGTGTAAATAAGAAAATAAAAGAAAAGAAAGAAAAACAAAATACAGAATTTCACAGCAGAATGAAAAAAATATAATAATCAAATAAATAGTTCATGAAGCTATTTTGCAAATAACATTTGATTACACCTTTACAATACAAATCAAAGTTATACATACATCAAGGATAAATAAATAATGCAGCGGAGCAACATGATGCAGTGGAAGATATATATGTGTGTGTGTGTGTGTGTGTGTATGTATATATATATATATAACATACAAATCTTCGTCTTCGTCCTCCAGAAATAGAGTCTTCAATGCTGAAATGCTCAGGCTGACCTACGCGTAATGAAAAGACAAAACATTCGAGTCAGAACTAAAAGATCTTATGTAAGTTAAATCAAAATAAGTAAATATGAGTGTAACGGCTTTTGAGATGTTTACGGTATTTTACATCTTCTATCTAGTGTATAACGTGCGTGCAATAACTTAAGAGATGTTCGGGATTATCATCTTCTAAGGATCCGTTAAACTATCTACATACATAATAAAATACGCTATTATAATATGTCTATAGCAAAGTAAAGCATTAAAATAACGTTAAGGCGTTACCCGTATCCCCCTTAACACATTTTTATAAATGTCATAGTCTATACAGTACTGTAAACTCCATCAAGCCGGTGGGCCATCAGGGAGCACTCCATAGGTACGACACAAACCAAACTCGTAGTGGGCTCGATAAGGCATATGACAAGGCATGCGAGGCAATGCCCAGAGTAGGATACTACCGTTTTACAGAACCGGGCTGGTGGTAACACATAGCACTGAATATCGCCCACCTCGAGATGCACTCCTGTAATCAAATCAAAGGGTGGCCACGAATCAATCATAAAGTAACAGATATGATATCGAAGAAGCATGTCCGATCGGAGGTGCGACCTTACTTTGCCCAAGTATAGCTTCTGTTTTAGCCATATCAAGCTGACGCGAGGGGGTCAGGGCTAAGTTCATACCTTATACAGTAGCGTTCGCCAAACCATCGTACTTCGTTCTGGATTATCCACCACGTGCATAGTTGTTAAAGTAGTTTTCGGTATTGGCAGAGAGTATGACAATATCTGATCCCGGTCTCTTTAACAACCAAACGCCTATTTCATACCAGTTGGTTCTTTTACATTTCTAAAACCAATTCATAATTGATATCAAAATATCATATTCACTTCAAAATCATATCACTTTCGAAATCATATTCACTTTCGAAATCATTATTCACTTTAAATCATATTCATTTTCAGAATCATAACCACGAAATAGGTTAAACCATCATATCAAAGTATTCATGTTTAAATCAATTAAATCTAAATCATAACAGTACCAACTCTAAACAGTTTAAACATTGAAGGTTGTTTATATATTGGAACAGTTAGACACTAAAAATAGCATAGATATTAAAATATAAATATTAAATGTTATTTACAAATTTAAAATAATATATATTAAAATAGTTTATATTTTAAAGATAGGTTATAGATTAAAATAGTTTATATTTTAGAAATAGGTTTTACATTAAAATAGTTTGTATTTAAAAATAGGTTATAGATTAAAATATTTTATATATTAGAAATAGTTTACATTTTAAAAATAGGTTATAGATCAAAATAGTTTATATATTAGAAGTAGTTTATATATTAAAATAGGTTATATACTAAAATAGTTAATGTATTAATTTTTTTTAATATATATAAAAATGGTTTATATGAGAAAATAGTTTATATGTTACAAGAGTTTGTATATTAAGAGAGTTTATATCGAAAATAGTTTCAAATTAGAATTGCTTCTTCCAACTTCACAAATCAATTCAAATCAATTTTACTTCCACAAATTCAATTTAAATCAGTCTCAGTTCAACGATCTCCATTCAAAAGGCTAAAAGTTTCAATTTAAATTCTCATTAAAAACCATTTCAATTTATATCGATTTTAAATCCATGTTTGAACTACAAACTTAAACCACTTCAATTCAATAGGTTTCAAATTTAAATATTCAAATGTTTACAATAACTCAATTTTGATAAAATTTATTTATATTTCAAAATTCAACTTTAAGATTTCAATTTGAATTCTTTAAACAATTCATATAAACCAATTTCAATTTCAACATTTTAAAGCTAGGATTTTGAAAATAATTCAGTTCATATAAATCTAATTTTATTTCAAAATATCGTTTAACTGGATTCCAAATTTAAGCGTTTGAAATCATTTAATTTAACCAATCTAGTGTCCGTATATAATTTTCGACCATATGGTCAAATGATACAGATATATATCATTTCAACCCGCAATCTCGAGTAAAATTCAAATCCATAAAATCGCTCGAATTTATCATTTCAACCCACAACGATCTTTTCCAAATTTATAGGACCATTCGGGTATGTATCATTTTAATCCGTAGTGATTTTTTCCTACCAGAAAAATAAGGGAACTTGTAGTATGATAACAACATATAAACAAACATACATCCAATCATCCAAAAATATCAATAAATAAGCATTCATCATGATCATCATTCAAATCAACCAATAAACCACAATAATTAACTGGTATCGTTATTAGGTATTTAACTGGCAATTAATTTCAATATTAATTGAAATGGAAATTAAATTCAATATAAATTCAGATTAAACTTGAATGATAATTTAAATATACCAAACAACAATCAACCAATTTTTAATCACATCATAAATTTAATTTAACTAACATAAGATAGTTTAGTATTTGTGAGTGGGTTAAATCACTCACCTTTGATTTTTAGTCGAATTAAAATCCAACTAAAGCCCAAAAATCTAACAGTCTCAGAATCCAACCAACCTAGTTCCATAATGTCTGGAATTACGAAACGTATCACAATGGAGAAAACCACGTCCAAACCAGAGCTCGTATGCAAGTGTTATTAACATTAGAAGATCAAAAATTTTAAAAATTTAAATTTAAAACAAGCAAAGGGCAAAAATATAAATACCCTTCTCCTCAACCTTACACGAATGAGTAGAACCCACGCTCAACACGTACAGCCGCCTACAAATCCTAATCGCAGCAGCTCCTACTGCCCAAACAACGCCATCGGAGCCGCCGTGACCTGCCGCCCCAAGCCCGACTCCGTTCGACCTCCGCCGCCCCAATTTCAACATTGCCGTCACGACTAATAAACAACGGTTGTGGTGAACTCAAGCACATCTGGGTTGAATGAAGACCACCATTAAGACCTGCTCAACTTCCTCTACAAATCAGTGCCTTTCGATTGCCGTATAAGCGACAATCCACTGTTGGATCGAAAACCCTAGTTTCCACGACCGAGAACAAATCACCAATTTCTAGCCAAGCCGTGACCCAATTACCAAAATGAATTACAGTAGTAGGTTGCACTTATTGAGAGCTTCCCAACGATATATAATACGACATAGTTTGAGGAGTTTAAATTTTTTGATTTGATTTTTATTTGAAATTGAATTTGGGAATTAGGGTTTTTGCCATTGGCAAGGAAGGAAGGAGCAGATGGAAATGTAAAAACTAAAATAAGAAAAAGACTACTAGGGTTTCAAAAAAGAATTCTATTAATATGGAGAAAGCTAAATAAGAATGAATGGACATATCGAATTGGGTTGAAACGATAACGACCACCCAAAAACCTCGTTTCGTTGCCGAAACGAAATTGGATCATCCAATATATTGAAATATAAGTTTTCGATAATTTTAAACTCAATGGAACTAGTTTCAAGTCCCAATTACCTTGTATACAGAAGTAGATTTCGAAATCAAATTATATTCACTTAAATGATATTAATTGACTTCTACGCGTTGCGAGCTCGCGCGATCAAACGATAAGTCTGATCGCTACGAAACTTGAATTCCTACAATAATTCACTGTTATGCATTCGATGAAACTAGTTTCATCGAAATCCAAGATTATGACCAAAAAGGCTATTTTCACTTTAATTAAATAAATTATTATTAAATTAATTAAATCAATTTTAGTTAAATCACTTTTAAATTCAAATTTATAAGTTAACCATTTTATCATTCATGGTTATAGAGAAATTTAATAATCTTTTAAAATAACTTTTCCTTATCAAATTCTATTTAAATATTACATAAATTTTAATGTTAAATTAAATAGGAATAAAACCTATTTTATTGTAATTTAAATTTCAATAAATTATTTTATTTTGATTTACTTTTTACATTCAATCATCCAATACCATATGAATTTCATTAACACTAGTTTACATTTTATTACATTATTATTCTACTGTTATCATCTTAACTCATATCAACTGCAATATTTAATTACATTAATTTCTATTAATTTACAATTAATTTGAAATGGATTAAATATCAAGCTGATAATAAATCAATTGTTATACATTAATAATTCCCCTCTCTTAACCTATTATTTACAAACAAAGGTTGAAAAATTACTTACCATATATTGATTTCATTCAACTTTAACCAATTTTAATTAATTACGTATAATTTCTATTTTTAATACAACATTGAGTTAAATCCTTATTTACCTTTATTATTACCAAATTCACTTTACAATTATTTTAACTGATTGACATTAAAATAGTAGCTAATAAAATTCAAACAACTTTATTAAATCATATTTTAATTATGTTCCCTTTAATAAATCATAAATTTATTTCTTACAATTTTAAACTTCCAAAATCTTATTTATTATCGGAAAATACGGGTTGTTGCAGATAAAAATGAACGTGCATAAACTAATGTGCATGCTATAAGGGTGGGAGTATGGTTATTTACCCTAATAGCCTTATGTTTATTATCCTATCCATTTATATATATTCGTTAGATTACATAAGCACAACCACCTAGTTTGTTAATCAACCTCAATCTCCTTATCTATATTATTCTATTTAATTTATTCTAATCAAATCTCTTAAATAATGTCCATAAGAATAAGGATGTTGCAGGCTCTCATCCTCAAAGAATTTTCTCCTGGAAATTCAATAAGGACTAACTGGCAAACATAGCAATCATTCGTAACATCTCCTAACAATCATACTAGTCTATCAGACTGGCAATTGATCTATATAAATCTTACATTGACATACCATCAAAGCAGATCAAGATAAACCACTCGAATATTGTCCGCTGTCTCCCAAGTACAGCCTTTCTCGTTATCGCTCCACTGAAACTTCACCAACTTGATTGTCTTGGTCCTCTGTCTCTTCTCATCTCTCGCTACAACCCGAACTTGTTGCCTAACAAAAGTCAAATCAGGCTCCACTACTAAGTCCTCCAACTATATCTGTGGAATGGTAGACTCTGGATCATGCACATACTTACGAAGATGAGACACATGGAATACATTATAGACACCTGCCAAACTACCCGGCAAATCTACTGTGTATGCGAGTTTTCCAATCCTTTCTACAATCTGAAATGGACCAACATATCTCGAGGCCAACTTTCCCGATCTCCCAAATCGTGCCACACCTATCATCGGTGATACTTCAATGAAAACTCTATCTCCCACTGAGAATACTAAGTCTTTACGCCTTTTATCTGCGTAACTCGATTTAACTCAATCTTTTCTGACGCCTCTCTAACCAAATCAGACCTAAGACCAATCTGTCTCCAGTTTCTAACCAACATACTGGCGATTTGCATGGCCATCCATGCAAAAATTCAAAAGGCGCCATTCCTATATTAGTCTGATAACTATTATTATAGGAAAAATCAATGAGATGTAGGTGATCCTTCCAAGATCCACCAAAGTCTAAAACACAAGCTCCCAATAAATCCTCGAGTAACTTATTAACTCTCTCTGTCTACCAATCCGTCTATGGGTGATATGATGTACTCATCTTGAGCTTGGTACCTAATACCTTTTGTAGACTCCTCCAAAATTCACTAGTGAATAAGGCATCTCTGTTGCTGACTATGCTACTAGGAATCCCATGAAGTCTAACTATGTTTTTCATGAACAACTTTGCTAAAACAAGTGTCATCCTGGTTGACTTACCAGAATGTATTGGGCACTTTCGGTCAGTTTGTCCATGATAACCCATACTTTCATTTCCTCTACTTGACCTTGGTAACCCATCTATAAAATCCATAGATATAGAATCCCATTTCCAAAAGGGAATGTTTAAAGGCTGAAGCAACCCACTTGGCTTCTAATGTTCGACCTTCACTTGTTGACAGTTAATACACTGCCTAACCCATAAGCCAACATCCCTCTTTATGCCTTTCCAATAAAAGCTCCTCTTCATGTCTTGATACATCTTGGTTCCTCCAGGATGAATCATGAATTTTGACCGGTGACATTCCTTTAGATCTTCCCTCCTTATGCTCTCTATATCTGGAACACATAACCATCTAGTCTTTCTCAACCATCCTCTTTGGTCAAGATAAAAAATCCTTTAAGTCATTAGTCCCTGATTCCATCTCAAGCCTTCTTATCCTCTCAACTAATACTGGATCTTCTCTCTGCTTAGAAGCTATCCTCTCAATCAGCACGGGTCGAACTTCCAAATAAGACAACATGGCGATACCCTGACTAGAACTAGCAGTAGATCTCGACTGCACACCATAATTAGCTAAAGCTTCTAGATCTTTCCATTCTTCCAACACTGCTAACTCCACATTCTAATGTTTTCTACTAAGAGCATCTACTACCTTATTTCCTTTCTGTTAGTCTTTGAGATGATGGTTTTGATGACAACAACCTTAGAATAAGATTATAAAATATAAATACTAACATTATAGTTTAGATATATATGTATATGCAGGATCCAACCATGCAGGTACCAAGAATGAAGACTGTACAATATAGAGATTCAAGATATCAAGATTGAAGACTCATGAGTACCAAGAATATCAAGAGTTCAAGATCTCAATAATAAGTAATTTAATTAGGAATTTTGTTAAAACTCCTAGAAAAAACACTGGCATCTTAAAATCCAATTTATTCATGGAATGGAATCCACTTTGAGCCTGTTAAAGAGATGAAACCCTAAGTAAGATGGAACCTACGAAAAATCTAGCGGAACATTGTTTTGTATCCGCTAATCTTTTATTCAAATGATTTTACAAAATTATATCTTGTTTTCAAAATGATTTCAAAACCTTCCTTTTAAAAATCAAAAACATCTATCCTGGTTTTAAATATTATTAGCCTCAAAATAATCTTTATTTTCAAAATCAAATTATCCTTAGTTTTAAATTATCTTTTAATAAAAATATATTTAAATTTTAATATTTATACTTAGATTTAAATATAAAATTGTAGTAAAATTTTATACATATACAAAAATATTATTCTTTATATTTACTTATGTATTTTAACTATAATTAAGTATATTTATAAAGTTTAAAATATTTTTAATGCAAGATGAAAAATATTTTCAAAGAAAAACAAATTGCCAAAATTTCCTTAGGCATGTCGACATCCTCAAGTACCCCATGTTGACATGGTAGCAGTTTATTTCAAAAATTTGAATTTCAAAAGAAGTGTCTATTCGTCATATCCTTTCACGAATGGACATGGCTGTTGTTCTACTATAAATAGGGGCAGTTTTAAACGAATTTTCATTCATATTTTCTCTGATTTCACTCATCTTCTTCTTCCATATTTCTTTATACACATTTTTGCCATTACTCTGCCAAAATCAACATCGAATCTAACTAGATCGTTTCTGGTTTGATTCTCTATCACTATCTCAACAAGATCTCAGTGCTATTCAGAGTTATAGGCATCTTTGCAATAAACTAAGCGAGAAAAGGTGTGATTGTAGCCTATGAAATCAATCAAGTGAGAAAATGTGTGATTATAGCCTTGGAAATCAATTGGGTGAACTTGTTGCCCGTGAAATCTAGTATCTTTACCCAATGGATTGTGAATCTGGAGTGGTGTACCTCGTGGTCTTGAAATCGAGGGTGTAACTGTACAATTGCTTTTGAAAGGAAATCCATACTTGTGTGTGGGACTGGATGTAGGGTAACTCCGAACCAGTATAAAATCCGGTGTATTCTTTCCTTTATTGCTTTTACTTTATTCCTACATTTGTGTTTGATTCTGTGATCATATCTGTGTCTGAATATTTCATACATTTGTGTTCAAATTAACAAAAACTAAAAAAAGTTTAGTAATTCCTTTAAAAACTATTCACCCCCTTTAGCGTTAATCCTAGCCTTAAGATCTATATTACGCATTTCTCACATTTGGTATCAGAGCAAGGTTTTCAAAGTTTTCATAATATAAATTTTGAAAATTTTTAAAATGTCAATGTTTTATAAAATTATTAACACTATTTTCATATGAATGTCACAGAATCATCATGACATTATTGTTTAAAACTATATTTAGTTATTTTGAAAGGTCACTTGATTCTTTGAAAAGTTATGTTGTTTTGCAAGAGAAGAGTTATGTCTAATGACCGTTGGTTAAAAGATACCAGATAACTATTCATCAATCAAGAAGAACAAATGGATATATAATGACAATCGACAATGAAATGGGTACCAGATCAATATAAAACTTTTGGTTCTCATCTACAACTTGACTTGATACTGTACTTCTCTCCATCTACTTCACAATGTCACTGGTTTCATGCGAATCTGTTAAGAAATGATCAAGTTATGATCAAATGAAGTTTTGGTGAACAAAGAGAAAAAAAAAGCAAAACTGTCAATGGTATTCTTCAAATTGCATCCAAAAATTTGAGTATTTTGTTCCTACTCCTTTTCTAGATTGTATTCTATGTTCCCACGGTCAGTTTGATGGATGAATCATTAAATTCCGATCAAAATTGAGTGAGATATGATAGTTTGAAGTTGACTATCCAAAACTGAAAAACTGTGTATGGGATTTTCTAGATTTCTCTTACTGTTCCACTGTTGCATCACAATACTATCCAAATTCATCACCAAACTATTACTAGATCGTATCCCTTGCCTTCCTCTTCGATTTTCCGCTGGTTTCATCCAATTCCGTTAAGAAACGAAGGAGATATGCCTTCTAGAAGTTTGATGGTAAATAGAAAAACGGGAAGAAGAAGAAAAGAAACTTTTATGAAAAGTGGTGACTGTTGGGCCTATTTATAGTGGTTGAAGTGTCCATTCATTCAAAATTCAACTTCAAAGTTTTGGTGCCAAGTTGGTCGATCTAGTAAATCATCTGTAACATTCTCATATGGTCTTCAAATTCAGCAAATGAATATACTACGATGTTCAGAAAACAAGCCCGTTGCAATAGAGCAGATATCGACATCAAATTCTAAAAGATATAAATGTAAGGTTACGACAATGGAAGAACAACAAAGTTAGAAAGATGGAGGATTACAAAAAGTGGTGCGCTTTACTATTATTTCATCTTTATTGATGCATTTAGGAATATATACTTATGCATTTAGTTAGGTATAGAAATTTATCTCTTTTATAAGTTTTGATATTTAGGTCCATATATCGACACATCATAGTATAAATTTCGATATACCAGTCTAATTTTTTTTAAAAGTTTTTTAAAATGTGTTCCTTTCAAATAAAATCTTACAACTAATTTATTACAACTATACTAAGTAGAAAAGCATACCTTCATTCAAGATTTCAACTTTTCTAATGTTATTTTTACTTCTCATATTCTATTTCTTTTAAGATACTAATTTTATATCTTTAAGAAATTAATAGAATGAATTTAGAATGTTAGAATAAGGCTCTATTTATATATTTCTTCAATTGATAAGATTGCACCACATCATATGACACTTGTCATATAAGTAGATAGTGACATATATGCAAAATGTCACGTGTCATTACACTTGTTCTTTAATAAAAGCATTTTTACATGCATAATGCTAAGTGTCCTTACACATGTCTTTTTATTATTATTTTTTATATTTTTCAAGTACTTTAATTATACTAACTACTAAAAAAAGGGTCAAAAATCAATTATTTACAGAAAAATCATGTTAAAAACAGGCCCAGAACTGTTGATAGCATTTCTGAAATGCCGTCTTTGCTTCTGTTATGCTGCAAATACGATAGCATTTCTGTGCTTTGGAATGCTGTAGTGTTTCAGAAACTTTTCATAGGATTTTGTAGATACTGCAGATTCTGTTTTATATTGTTTTGAACACTTTTTATTGCAAATTTTTTTTATAGCATTCTGTAAATGCTGTCTTTTCTGTTTGAAACCTTAAATTATGAAAAAAAAAACAATATTTAAACTAAGTATTTTTCTCTATTCTTTTTGGAGTTATTTTCTAACCTATATTAGAATATTTTAAAATTAATTTCATGTTTAAATTTTTTCAATGTAAGAAGCCTTAATATGACACATGTTTATTTTAGTTTTTCAATCTTTGTTACATCATATTTTATTATGATATTTAAAAAAAACTAAAAGGTGTTTAATCATGTTTCTAAATATTTTAATCAATAATAATTTAATATATAGGTTTAATTACTAATTTAAGTATTTATAAACATGAAAGTTTAAAAAAATTATTATAAAAGAATTAAATAAGGAGGGTATTAATTTTTATAAAAAAACAAATTTAAAAAAAACCATATTTGATCATATATAGTTTAAGTCCATATTTCTTAGCATTTGATTTTGATATTAAGTTTGATTACTACCTTTCATGAATATGTTATAGTTTTAGTACCATTTATTACCTTTAAACTCTTGTCTTTACTACTTTTTTCGTCCCACTCATTAGTTTCCTTAACCTAAGTCTAGTAATTGGTGTGTATTTCCGTTGTTTGTTTGAAGTGATTTATAATAAACAGTTTGACATATATATGCCTGTCAATTAGATATTACTTTTCACTCATATTTATCTTATAATCTGAATATCTCTTACCATGATATGTATCATCATATCATTCCGCATATTATTATTATTTTTACTTCATTATCATTTTGTTTCATATTACATATCATTATGCATCCTATTTCATATCACATTTCATTGCATATTACATCATAAATTATAATGCATGAAATATCATAATCATTTGCATTACAAGTAGCACTTCATTTTGCACATTATCTCATGCTACATTGCATATGCATACATTTCATACTGCATTACAAACTACATATTGCATGCATGTATACATAACGAGTGTATTTTATTTAGGAGGAGTTTGTAGTATTGTCTTATAGTATAGGATTGTTAGTTTTTGATTTGTTTGGTATGTTTTGATTGACTTGTTTGACTTAATTGACTTGATTGACTTGTTTGACTTGTTCGATTTGATTGATTTGTTTGAAATGTTTGACATGATTGGATTTGATGTGCGTGTTGATTGGATTGTTTGAAATATACTTATACATATTTATGTATTGAATAATTATAATATAATTATGTTAATGTCTTTCACATTTCATTTACTATACTTTGTTCTAGTATCAGTTTAAGGGGGAGTTTTATAGTTTTATGGTTTTAGGATGGATTTTGTTGATGGCAAAGGGGGAGAAATATAAAATAGGATAGTAAGGAATAGATTAAAGGAGAGTTATTAGTTTTAGGGGGAGTTATTAGGATAGAAGTAATATTTTATAAACAAAGGTTGTCATCATCAAAAATGGGGGAATTGTTAGTCTTTGAGATGATGGTTTTGATGACAACAGCCTTAGAATAAGATTATAAAATATAAATACTAACATTATAGTTTAGATATATATGTATATGCAGCATCTAACCATGCAGGTACCAGGAATGAAGACTGTACAGTATAGAGATTCAAGATATCAAGATTGAAGAATCATGAGTATCAAGAATATCAAGAGTTCAAGATTTCAATAATACGTAATTTAATTAGGAATTTTGTTAAAACTTCTAGAAAAGCACTGGCATCTTAAAATCCAATTTATTCGTGGAATGGAATCCACTTCGAGCCTGTTAAAGGGATGGAACTCTAAGTAGGATGGAACCTACGAAAAATCTAGTGGAACATTGTTTTGTATCCGCTTACCTTTTATTCAAATGATTTTACAAAATTATATCTTGTTTTCAAAATGATTTCAAAACCTTTTAAAAATCAAAAACATCTATCGTGGTTCTAAATATTTTAGCCTTAAAATAATCTTTATTTTCAAAATCAAATCATCCTTAGTTTTAAACTATCTTTTAATAAAAATTATATTTAACTTTTAATATTTACACTTAAATTTAAATATGAAATTATAATAAAATTTTATATATATACAAAAATATTATTCTCTATATTTACTTATGTATTTTAACTATAATTAAGTACATTTATAAAGTTTAAAATAGTTTTAATACATGATGAAAGATATTTTCAAAGAAAAACAAATTACCAAAATTTCCTTAGGCATGTCGACATCCTCAAGTACCCCATGTCGACATGGTAGCAGTTTATTTCAAAAATTTAAATTTCAAAAGAAGTGTCTATTCGTCATATCCTTTCACGAATGGACATGGCTGTTGTTCTACTATAAATAGGGGCAGTTTTAAACGATTTTTCATTCATATTTTCTCCGATTTCACTCTTCTTCTTCCACATTTCTTTATACACATTTTTACCATTACTCTATCGAAATCAACATTGAATCTAACTAGATCATTTTTGGTTTGATTCTCTATCACTATCTCAACAAGATCTCAGTGCTATTCAGAGTTATAAGCATTTTTTTAATAAATTAAGCGAGAAAAGGTGTGAGTGAAATCAATCAAGTGAGAAAAGGTGTGATTGTAGCCTTGAAAATCAATTGGGTGAACTTTTGCCTGTGAAATCATGTATCTCTACCCAGAGGATTATGAATCTAGAGTGGTGTACCTCATGGCCTTGAAATCGAGGGTGTAATTGTACAATTGCTTTTGAAAGGAAATCCGTACTTGTGTGCGGGACTGGATATAGGGTAACTCCGAACCAGTATAAAATCCGGTGTGTTCTTTCCTTTATTGCTTTTACTTTATTTCTGCATCTGTGTTTGATTATATGATCATATCTGTGTTTGAATATTGCATACATTTGTGTTCAAATTAACAAAAACTCAAAAATATTTAGTAATTCCTTTAAACATTATTCACCCCTCTACTGTTAATCCTAGCCTTAAGATTCGTATTCCGCATTTCTCACACTTTCCCTAGAGTATGCTCTATACCAAAGTCATATGCAGCCAAAAACTTCAGCCATCTCTGCTGCCTCGTATTCAACTCCCTTTAAGAGAATAAATACTTCAATAATTATGATCGGTAAACAACTCAAATCTCTCTCCCAAATGATAATGTCTCCAAATTTTCAGGGCAAAAATTACCGCAGCCAACTCTAAGTCATGAGTTGGATATCTAACTTCGTGCGATCTAAGATGCTTAGATGCATAAGCAATAACTTTTCCCTGTTGCATCAATACTCCTCCCAACCTAGTACCACATGTTTCAGTGTATAGTACCAACCCTTGGTTACCATCCGAAACTACTAACACTGATGCATTGGTTAACAAATGTTTTATCTTAAGGAATGCTTCCTTACACTTGTTGGACCAAACAAACTTCACTTCCTTCCTGTTCAACTTAGTCAATGGCGCTGCTATCCATGAGAAATCCTAAATGAATCTCCGATAATAGCCAGCAAGTCCAAGAAAACTCCTGATCTCGGTTATTGTCTCTAGTCTCTTCCAGTTATTGATTGCCTCGGTCTTTAGTGGATCAACCGAAAATCCTTCCTCTGAAACCACATAACCAAGAAACTTAACTTCCCACTTCCATAAATGACACTTGTAAAATTTTGCCTTCAGCTGATTCTTCCTCAGCGTCTCCAACACCACTCTAAGATGAAACTTATGCTCTCTTTCATTTTTATAGTACACCAAAATGTCCTCTTTGAACACCAACACAAACACATCCAAATGCTCTCTGAAAATCCGATTCATCAGATCAATAAAGAAAGCAGGTGCGTTTGCCAATCCAAATGGCATTACTAACAACTCATACGAACCATACCTAGTCTGAAATGCCATCAAAGGAATACTATCCTTTGCCACTCTCAACTGATGGAACCCCGTCGCCAAATCGAACAGGGAAAATAATCTGGCTTCACTTAACTGATCAAATAGATCATCTATCCTCGGCAGAAGGTACCTATTCTTGATCGTCTTTTCATTTAACTTACGATAGTCGATGCACATCCTTAACGACCCATCTGGTTCCTTCACAAATACCGCAGCTTCTCCCCAGGGTGAACTGCTTTGTCTAATAAAATTCCTTCCTTCAAGATCCACTAGCTGCACTTTCAATTCCTTTATCTCCGTCGGTGTGATTCTGCTAGGCGGTCTACTAACAGGTTCAGCTCTTGGTATAAGGTCTATTCAAAACTCAACAGCTCATTTCAGAGGTAATCCAGTAACCGACTCAAAGACATCGGCAAATTTTGTAGCCACATGAACCTGGCAAAGCTCTTCTCCAACCTCCATGGCATTCGACAAAGCATAAACACTCTTACTTGAATTTTCCACCAGGAAAATAATCCATTTATGCCTATCTGGGTGTCTCAATGATATTTCCCGATCCTGGCAAAATATCATAGCCTCATACTTACCCAACCAATCCATATCTAAGATGATTCTAAAATCTACAAAATCAAAGACATACAAACTGCATTCAAACTTTGACCTAACAAATCATGTTCTAACTGGTCACATCTCATCCCAAGAGTTGTATGCCCTTCTATTGGATTCACAACCATTAAGGAAGTAACTAGGTATGTGGATTCTATACATAATATGTCTACCAAATGCTGAGATATAAATGAATATGATGCATCAGTATCAAAAAGTACCCTAACTGGTATACTCTGAATCAAAAAAGTACCTTCCATCACAGTCTTTCCTTTCTCCATTGCAGTAGGTCTAGAAGAAGACGGTGATCCAAAGCAAACACCTTCCCTCCATCTGCCTTGACTGGCTCTGGGCATTGGTTCTTATAATGCCCAACTTAATCACAGTTGAAGCATTTCACATTCTTCTTCTCTACAGGATTCTTTCCTTTTCTAGTTCTACACTAGTGGGCATAATGGCCCTTCTTATCACACTTATAACACACCAAGTCAGCCTTTGCCTTCTTAGCTGCATCTCCTTTTTGGGTTCCATTCTTTTTAAAGAACTTCCTTTTCCTCCCCTAAGAACCTTGAGACTCAACTGGCTTCTCCTTAGCTAAAACAGCAAGCATCTCCTCATGGCGGACGGTCATCTCCACCATCACATGATAAGGTACTCTGATATGAGTCATAGCCATTCTGCCTAACTCCGCCTCAGACCTCTAATGAATCTCTCATTCCTCTTTACATCCGCGCCAAACAAAGCAAAAACATATCGAGATAGCTCATCAAACTTAGCAGCATACTTGATCATAAACATCTGTCACTCCTTCTGCCTCAGACCTCTAATGAATCAACTCTTCCTCCGACACTCCTTCCGTCACACTATTCCACCAATGAAGCGCTAACCCTTGCAACTGTAGAGGCTAACCTTCTCTTCTCTCCATCATTCAAGAGTAAGTCTCCTTTCACATTTTAGAAGCCAATTCTCTACTTCAACAACATCTTCTGTTCCAACAAACGGCTTTCCTCCCAGACTAACATAGTCTGTACTCAGCTTAACGTAGTTATAACTGGCTGGAACTACAGAATTAGCTCCACCAACATTCCCAGTAGCTCCTGCTTGCGGTAGATTAGCCAACAACCAATACACCATTCCTACATCTATTGGTGGATTTCCAGCACCTACATTGGCCTCAGTATTTTGATTAGCATTAGCCTGTCGACCTTGGTTTCTCCGAGTATTAGGTCGAGCATTTCCATTAATAGTGGTGCTTCCTCACCTAGATTTCCTCTTCTGTTTCCTGCCTCCATATCTTCTTTCTCATATATCTGCATATGAGCCTTAGTAAGATCCAAAATAATGGTCTAAGAGAGAGGGGAATACATACCTAGATATGACCTATATATCAAATACAAGTACGTTACTATAGCGTTAACCCAAGCCCTGATCATATTTTTAAATTCATTGGATTATGTTTGAAAAAAAAGGCTTTTAGGTTTAATTTTTTTTAAAGTTTCATAAACCTATGCTCTGATACCAACTTGTAACATCCACCTACTTAGAGGCCCAAAACTAACAGCTACAGATGCTGCAATCATCCATAATTATTAATCTTCGACGATCAAATGCGGCGGTGCCAGATACATTAATACACAGATCACATACATATGGAAAATTTTTAACAAATCAAAAACACATTTCCACATTCAAATCAATTTTTTTTAAGTTCATTACATAATCACAAATCATGTTAACCACATTCAGAAAAATATAATTATTACAAATACACCAAGAGCGACTTATGAAGATGCCACCTTGGTTGATCAGAGAATATATAGTGAGGCTAATAAATTGCATTTACAAACAGACACACGGTGGAAAGAAAAACCTTAAATATCTATCTTCCTCCTGCACGGCTCTGGAAGTTTCATTCGTTAGAGAAGAAATTCGAGAACCTTAAATCTCAAACTACTCAAAGTAAATTGAGTAACCGAGAGTTTAAGGGGAAAAAAACTTCGATTCAGACATAAAGCCAAGGTATGAATAATAGTCTAACATCTCAATCATTTTAGATATCTAGTAAGACCACGCCGCTTAGCAGGATGGGTTTTTCCCTCACTAATATCCTAAATCCTTTTTTAAAGCCATATACTATGCTCCTGCATCCATATTTGTTAAAACATACATTTCCGAAATTTGATGATGATATGCATACTTGAATATAATTAATATTTCTCTTCCCCAGTTTAAACTTACACCCTATCTTAGTTATATTTCCTAAGTCACTATTAACTTTGTTAGTTTTCATGGGTTTACTAATACTCTTTTACATAATTAAAGAACACCCTGTCCTATTCATAGTTTTCATGGATCACCAAGAACCTAAAGGCTCCTTCCAGTTAACTTATTTAATTCATGGGTTCTCCTGAACCTATTGGTCTTCCCAATAACTAATCACTCTATCCTAGTTTTTATGGGTTGACTAGGAATCTATGGATATATTCAGTAACTCTTTGCACATCCTTGTTTTCATAGGTTAACTAGGAACCTACTCATACTTCCATTAAACACTTTCTTATCCCAGTCTTCTTGGGTTTACTAGGAACCTATTAATTGATGTCAATACTTAATCCGGATATAGTTTTCATAGGTTCACTACAAACCAATTAACCCCTACCAACTTCCCTTAATACATTGTTTTCATGGGTTAACTATGAACCTTTTGGTATGCACCAATAATACAAAGTTTAGACATCCTATATTTTTTGTCACCCTAACTCCATGGATGCAGTTCTACTCATTCAGGAGTTTAAGCCATTTATATTCACCGTTGAGTTAACCTATTGATTCTTCTACCCCTTTTCCCAAAATACGGTTATGGGTTATCATGTGAATATACTCATTATTGAAGAAGCAAAGCGATTATTTAACAATACCACTCCCGTGGGTTTAAATCCTTGAAATACATATCCTAACACAGTTAACACTTTTAACTTATGTTTTTATCAAGGAAATACTTCTTCAAAATTACACACTTAAAACCATTACAAAACTCCTTTATATAAGCCATGGTATTTTCCTTTAAAATTTAGAGTATGAGTTTTCAAACCTTTCAAAACCAAACCTTTCGACCTTGTCGAAAGGTCTACAAAACAACCTTTCGAAACCATTGAGACATTCAGCAATTTAAACCTTTCGAAAGCATTGAACTTATAAAATATAAACCTTTCAAAACCATTGGTTTTTACCTTTTGAAAACTTACTAGATTCAAGTTAAAACATGCAAAAGGTCCTCTTTTAAAACCTTTCGACAACAATAGAAGTAACCTTTCGACCTTGTCGGAAGGTCTGCTTCGAAAGCCTTAAAACATTTCATTTAAAACAATAGGCCTCCGCCTTTCAATAACCTTCTTTGAAAGCTTTAGGTTTTACTTCAATAAGAATAAATCATCAATGTCAAAAGCTTTGAAACCTTATGAAAGAAATGGGAGAGGTGGGTTGTTTTTAAAATAAGTAAACCTTTCATCTTTGTCGAAAGCAACAACTTCGAAAGGTTGGAAAAGCAGCTATAACCTTTTGACTCTGTCGGAAGGTTCAAGCAAAGCAATAATAAGCGGTAGTAACCTTTCGACTGTGTTGGAGGGTTTGAAACCTTTATTTAAACATTTGACCTGCTCGAAAGCAACCAAATCAAAAGCCCTTATTCGAAAGCAAAGAAGGTGAAAGCTTTTGGTTTATAAAAGAAACATATCACAACCTCTTTGTCCCTCAACCTTTCAACCTTGTACAATTCATTATGTACTAAGATACTTGATACCATATGCATTGTTTGACCTTGTCAAAAGCTTTAACCTTTCGACTAAGTCAAAAGGTCTGGGTCGGAAGGTTTTCCACCGTAAAAGGATGAAACATGCAAAAAGTATGATTTCTTTGTTTTTAACTTAAAAGGGTATCTTTTCAACTGACCTGCCTTTGTTTGTCAAATTCTCATTGGATACCAATTTCTTTTCAGAAAAATATTGCCACGATTTTCAGATTTAAATAATAATTTATTTTTATAAGATGCCCTTTCTTCGTAATTAAATATGTAAAACATTTAAGTCCTATACCTTAAATAATTTTATATATTTAGCAATATACTTAGGAAAAATCTAGAAAAATCCCAAAAAATCTATTTTAATATGTTTTTCAACATATAAAATTTCAAACCCAAATAATCAATATTTTCACCGTAAATAATTTATAGCCCAATAAATCCTTTTCTTCACTAGAAAATTAATATAAAATCCATATAAGCTCATAAAATTATAAGAATTGAAACCATCTCTAAAATCATGTTTTCTATAACATATTTTTTTTTATGGTATTTAAAAATCATTTCATCTCCGTTTTTCCCTATACCGTGTAAATCCTTTGTTAAACAACCTTATTTAAACACATATAAATCATAAACAAGAATATCATCATTCGACATATCATAAAAACAGATTTATCCTTAAATCTGAAACCATCTGATGTAAAAATCAAAATAGAGATGTAGAAACTATTATTTACCTTAGAATGGAAAAGGAAATTGAAGTATAATTGAGATTGATTCCTTTTAAATTGAATCCTAAGCTTTTAAGTGAACTTTCTCTTCTTTTCTTCCTTTCTAATGGCCTGCCTTGCTTCTCACGGTTGTAAGTATTTTTGTTTGAGATAAAAATGAACGTGCATGACCTAATGGGAATGCTACAGGGGTGGGGAGTATAGTTTTTTCCCTAATACCCTTATGCTTATTATCCTATCCATTTATATATGTTCATTAGATTACATAAGCACGACCAATTAGCTTATTAATCAATCTTAATCTCCTTATCTACATTATTTTATTTATTTTATTCTAATTAAACATCCTGAATAATGTTAACAAAAATAAGGGTTTTACAACCATATAAAATAATAAAATTAGATTTTTACCGAGCTTGTGTAAGCGATAAATTCAACCAAACCGTCACACCACAAGCTAAAGTAACGTGTGGACGTTAATATTCGAAATATTAGATATTAATTATTGACTGAATTTACACATCTAAGTCTCACAACCGCAATGTTGAATACTTTAAGTTATCATATGGTTTAATTAAATTATAATTGTTATAAAAATTAATCAGTATTAATGAAATGTTAATTATTTTATTTTATTTTGTTTATTTGAATTAGTATTTAATAAAGTGCATATATAAAGTTATATATGTACATATCGATATATGATATTGATAAATATTTAAATTGAATTTAAATTATATTAATAATTAATGGATTTGAAAATTATAAGGAACTATTTAGTCCTTGTTTTGACTAGCCATACAGTGAAGGGGAGGGTGATTTTTTTTGAATGCAAATTCTTGTTTTGAAGTGGAAAAAGGATCAGGTAAACACGAAGATTTAGATATTCACTTTTACCTCATCTATGTTGCCTATGTAAACTTTATCTCTCTCTTATTTGCACTAGTACCTTTGAGCCTTATCTTCTATCAAGCTTGGACAAAAATTTAAGGAACTTCCCCTCTTCATTTCCGAATAAAATTAAATCAAACTAAACCTAATTTAAGGTGTAGTGTTTTTTTTGGCCTTTTGCATGCTCTAGAGGCACTTAGATCAGATCTATCTATAGAGTTTGACTCGACATTTAAGGCGGTTTATCAATAAAATAATTAGGTAACATCGAATATTGTATTTATTCTTTTATTTGTTCATTTCGTATCATTATATGTATATAGATTAGAATTTATAATATCATGAATTTATGTATTTTCTTGCTATTAAATCTATTTGTATATTTGTAGCATACTTACAATTTTTTTCGGCCATGCTATAAAAAAATATTTTTTTTGAAAGATATAATAATTTTAAGATATTACATTCATTATAAATATATAAAATTTGTTTAATAAAATTTTCATGTCGATATATTTTCAATTATATATACAAATGTTAAAACCAAAATCAAAATATACATATTTATATAGATAAATATACTAAATATTTTAAGTTTTAATTATAATATACACATACACATAAATATATGTGTCAATATATTATATAATTTAAAATGCATTGGAATATTAAAAAAATTTGATAACTTATCTACATGGAAGCTAAATTTTAAAAAACATTTAGAAAATGAACCGAAAGGAATTTAAAATAAAAAATAATTTGATTTTTTAGAAACTTGTTAGCTAGAATTTGAATAAATTGTGTTTCGTTTGATATTTAAAAGATGTAATTTTGTATCTATAAATTAGAATTTTATAAAATTTAATATATATATATATATATATATGGGTATATTACATGCATTTTTAATAATAATAATAATTATGTTTTAATTTAAGTATATATATAAGTTTATGTATATATGTATTAAATATACGATGTTTAGGTTTTCCTTACCGAAAAATATATTCAGATTTATGTTTAAATTTGATAAAGAATATTGTTTTGAAACTTGATTTGATTTTAAATTTCATTATTTCTTTAGCTATTTTAAATATTGCATACCGATTTTTTATATGTATATATTTATTTGTATGTATCTATAAGTGTATATATATAAATATACAGTAAATTACATTAATTTTAAAATAATATTAGACATCAAACACATATATAAAAAGGCTATTATATCTATTTCGGTGTAAACCTCTGCAGTTATAAATGGGCATATTACATCATGCACGTATTGTATGTTGCATATGCACATACACATATATGTGTATTTGATATGCATGTACATATTATATATCACATATGTTAATAAATCAAATCTTTTTATTAATTAAATAAATAAAATAAAAAATTTATCTAAAATTTATTTAGATTGGATCTAAATCAATTTAGACATAATAGGCCCAATAAGATCTAAATGATAATTTTTTCAAATTTACCCATTTAACCCGCTGCATATTGGTTAATTACAAATAATGGCATCAGAGCCTAATAGCTTATATGGTATTGGTAGTGTTAAGGCTAACTTATTAAGCCTACCTATTTAGTAGGGTCTTCGGAAAACTAGTGTTTGGGTTTTGGTATTCAAGTACCCCTACACTACCTAGCTACTGGCTTGGCTCAAATAGTGGAGCCCAAAGGTTATTCTTAACATAAAGGTCTAATTTGAATTTGGGCCTGGACTAATTTTTCAAAATCTGTTTTGAGATTAAAATATAAATTTATATTTAAAATTTAATTTTAGAATAAGTAGAAATTTCATAAATGTTATAATATAATTTTCAATTGTTTTGAACATTTAATAACTACTTTGACTTTTTTTTTTAAAATTAATTAGATTAATAAAATAAATAAATAATCAAATAGTTAATTAATTAAATTTAATAACATATATATTGGTTTATGTTTCATTATCTTAAAATGTTTAAGGTAATATAAAAATACATAATTTTCAATTTTATAATTAACTAAAATTGTTTAATTAGATAAATTGATTAATCAATAGTATAACACATATATATTAAGATATATGTGCATAACTATAAATGTCATATATACATATTTACTTTTAAAATAAAAAAATGAATAAAATAAAAGTAATTAAATTTTAATTAGTTAATTAAGATTTAATAAATAGAATTTACATAAGATTATATACAGGATTATTAGATAAGTTAATTAAATTGTAAAATTTTATACAAGAATCAAACTTATGTAATATGAATGTATAATAAAAGGTGGAATAATAAGAAATCCAAATTCAATTTAAGAAATAAATACGTAAGTATAGTACATATATCATGATTTCAAATGTGTCTAACACTTGAACTATTAGGGCATTTATAAGAAATACATTATTTTATAGTTCAGTATCACTCAATTAAATATATTAAAGGTTTTGAATTTTTAATGTAAACGTTGTTCACTATCATTTAGATATTAATAAATTGCTTACTCTTTAGTTCTTGAGCAAACTTAAGTTAAAGTTATTATGTATAACATTATTAATATATAAATGATAATGAATAGGTTATCATGTTTATCATCAAGTGAATGGGCATGAAACTCGTAGAAAGCTTCACTGCCCAAACCACCCCCCATCCACTCAGGAAAACCTAAAAGGAAAGGGTTATCTTGCTTATCATCAAGTGAGTGGGCATGAAATAGACAAGTGTTGAATAATTTCTCAAGCCATAGAAAACTTCATACAAAAAAGGAGACTGACCGAGTTTATTAAATAGTTACTTAAATATCTTATCTCCATAAATGTCTAACTTTGTTTCTATGTGTGATAACCCGGATTTTTGTCCATCTGTAAATTGATAATTAATTGGATTGAATCAGTAAAAAACACTGATTTATAAGTTGAACAAATAAATCTGATGATAAATATTTATGCCTGGATAAATATTTATTTGATAATCTCCTAATATAATTACTTAAAATTTACAAATTATTCTTTTAATAAAAAAATAATAATGATTTTTTATATATATATAGATATGAATAGATTTTAAATAGGATTATTATTTACAAATTGAATTTGTGTTTGTTTAAATATATATATATATTTGAGTTTATTTCAAATTGGATTTTAAATTGAATTTGGATTTGGATTTAAATTTAAAATTTAAAAGATTGATATCTTAAAATATTTTGGATTTAGAATATATATGTATGATTTTATGAGAATATAATTTGTTTTATATTATTTTCTTTAAAAGACATATTTATATAAATCAAGATGATGTATTTACTTAATATGAAATATATATATATAGATATATATGTATATGTTTTATAAAAAAATCATTTAAAAACATATTAATTCATGAAATTAAAAATGTAAGTTAAATGTTTGCATAATTACAAATGGAAGCTTAAGAATATATCTAATGACAAGTGTAAGCCAAAATTTACAACTGTTTTAATTTTTATTTTTCTCTTTATTTTTAATAAAAGATAAAACAAAGTTATTTAAAACATCTCCACTCTCTATCTCATTTCTTTTCCATCTTTCCAAAATTCAAAACAAAGAAGATCAAAGCCTAGAAATAATACACAAACCAGAAAATCATTAAATAACAACCCTTTTAAAACCTGAATCATCCAAGCAAATCAAAGGAAAATTTTAATAGTAGCAATTTCTAGTTTCTTCTGAAACAAAGCAAGAAAAAATTTAAGAGCAGGATTCAAGTTTCAAACTCAGTTTAAAACAAATATCAGTTTTAATGATCAAAAGAAAGCAAAGTAGATGCGAATTCATCTCAATTAAATCAAGGTCCCAGATCAGTTTAAGCTCGAGTAAGAGGATTAAATCAACATCTGGTTCCTGATCCAAAATCAATGTTGTTTCTCTGTATACAGGTGAGTAAACTTTTTTTTTTCAAAAGTTTAAGTAAATAAAAATCTATGCCTATGAATTTCTAAGATGAATGATGCTTTGCATGTGTATATATAAGTATAGTATTTGTATATATGAATGTGTTCAGGTATGCATGTCTGTTACATGTTCTTCTCTGTTCTTGTTACAGAGTTTTAAAGTTTAGATCAAAATTCATTCTCTCTTCTTTTGATCTCTGTTAGGATTTAGTTTTCAAACAAGAAATGTTTGTTTTGTCATAGACCAAGTCTTAAAAAAATTTAAGTAAATTAATTTGAAATTTTATTTGGAAAAAGGGAAATTACAGTAAAAACTGGAAAGTATTAAAATCTCAATTTGAAAATTTTGTGGATTCAGGAATATAATCTATTTAGTTATTAAAAACTAGGATTTTTAAGAAGAAAATCATGAATTTTAAAAATGTTGATCGTGAGATAATGTATGTTGAACGGAATTTGGGTTTTGAGCAATTGCGGGCGATCGAAGTGATGTGGAGGGTCGAGATCACTTCTAGAGGTGGCGAGGAGGTCGACGAGCTTGGAAAAAAATGGTGGTTGGTCTTATTGACCACCGACAATCGATCATAGTAGGGTTTAAAACTCTAAATGGGTCGAGGTCGGGTTTTGGTTTACTGCAACATCTTTGGTGATTCGAGTTGCTCAGGATTTGGGGATAGCAGCGTAGAAGGCTGGCGAAGGTATGACCGAAGATTCAGGTGTTCCGGTGGTCGAAGATGTTGGTTTGAGGAAATATTTGGTGATGTGTTTTGGTTCCTGGTAGTCGAAATTACTCGATCATGATTGTGGGTTTGTGTTGGGGAACTGGTGGTCGGGATTGATGGATTAGGCGATGGTTGATGCGCTGGAGGTTGCATCGGAGCTCGGAGGCGGCTCGGTCACTGGTGCATGTGGACGGCGGGGTTGGTTGTGTTAGTATTTTGGATTGCAGTGTGACTCGAAGAGAGACTGTGGTGTTTGGGTTGGGAACTTGAGTAGGGACTCTAGTAGAAACGTGAGTGAAATCATGTTCCCGTTTTAAAATTTCAAACTAACAAAGTTTTGAAAAAAAAAGAGAAAGGGAAGTGCTCGGGGTAGATTTCGGGTAGGATTCGGGTTGGACCCGAAGCATGTTTAAAAACAGGTTTTTAAATGTTTTTAAAAGGTTTTATAAAAGCAAGTTTTTAAATTTAAATTTAAATTAGTTTAAACTATCACTTGATAAATGTTTAAGTTATTTGATTAAAGGAAGTTATGATTTGTTAACTTTAAATTTGTTAAGTTAAATGTTTATTTTATTTTAAAACTTAATTAAATGATCTAATTAAGGAAGTTAATTATAAGGATAAAATGTTTTAAATTTATATGTTAATGATAATTAAGTAAATAGTAAAGATAAATTATTTATCTTAAAGTTAATTAAGATCTTGAATTATTAAGAATTAATTAAATTAATAAAGTAATCTAAGAGTAATTTATTTATTTAATTAATTAATGATTTTAAGTGTTGTTAATTAATTTAATTAATTATGAGTTAATTAATTAGAGATTAATTAAATTCCTAACTAAGGATAAATTGATTTAGTAATTAGAGACTAATTACTTAAATAATTATTACTCAATGTAAGTAATTAAAGGATTAATCTGTTAAGGGTTAATTAATTTAATTAGAAACTAAAAGTTAAATTAATTAATGATCAAGGTTAATTAATTAAGGATAATTAACCAATGGGATAATTACTTAATGAAGTAATTAAAGGTAAGTTACTTAAGGGAAGTAATTAAGGATTAATTACTTAGTGTAATTAATTAAATGATTGATTAATTAAGGAAATTGATTAGAGGGTTGGTCAGTGAATGGAATTAATTAAAAAATAATTAATCAAAGTAAGTGATTATAGGATAAGTAATTAATTTGGGATCAATGTAATTAATTAACTAATGAGAATACCTAAAGGTTAATTAATGTGAATAGTTAAAGGTTAATTAGTTTGTGTTATTACTTAAAGGCTAATTACTTAATGTAATTAAAGAGGAGATTAAGGGATGATTAATTAATGGTTTGTAACTAATTAATGGTATGAAAGCAGGATTAAAAACGATTAAATAAATTAATTTAATTTATTTAAATTAATTGAAATGGTGTGACTAATTAAACTTGCTTATGAATGATTGAATGATATTGAATGCCTTGGATTATTTGATATTTCTGATATGAAATGTTTTGTGATATGAATGGGTTGAACTGTGATATTGTGAGTTATCTATCGATAGTTGATTTGCTGTGAGAATATGAGAACCTGTATTTGAAATTGATTTGTATCCACTTAAACAACTGAGATTAAAATCAACTTTGGATTCAAAGAGACCGGGGTCGGGTATCAGTAAATACCCAAAACCACTTCGATTTGAAATCGACTATAATTCTTTGTGGATTTGATATGTGTAATCAATAGGCTGGAATGGAACAATTTAAGTGAACTAGACCATTGAAACTAAGTAAAGGTACTTAGGGATTGATGTGTGAAATAAGTGTTGACTATAACTAGTTAAGAACTCATAGTAAAGCACGAGTTACCCCAGGTTTTATATAAGTTTTATGTTTAGTATTTCATGTTAGATGGGTTTACTTACGATGGTTTCCAGCCTGACCCGGTTGTTACTTTGATGTTATGCTCGGGTCAGACCGAGAATTACAGATTTTTAGGTAAGGACGTTCTGGAGCTCAAGAGACGAGCTGGATGGCAGGAACATATGGAGTTTACTGTTGTATATTTGAGAATTGTTATGATATTAGTCTGGGACAGGTTGATATAACTATTTAATCTTTTGTAAATGGATGTAATTCTGATATATTGAATGTAAAGTAACAATTACGGCTTTTCTTTGTATAAATGCTATTATTTGTTATTATATTTTGATCCGCTACGAATGTGAGATGTTGTTGTTCTGTTCTTCTTCTACCTTCTTTCTTCTTTTCTCTAATAATCTAGAATTTTCGAAGTTGAAAATTTTGGGTCGTTACATTATGTTTCAGGAGAAATCCGCGCAGACTCATTTAACCGAATATACATATACTCATCCCTTTTTGAAGACAAAGAATGCTGCATGGATCTTTATTTTAGAGGAAATCTCTCATAAGAGCTCCTTTTGGATTTAGCTCTTTCCTCTCTCGGCAAGTGTAATTTAGTCTTGACACTCATAAAAATTAATCTAGTACATTACCTATTTTAGTTACTTTCAGTTGTTGTGTTTGTATTTAGAGTCCAAGGGCCGAAACTCTTTTATTAATCTGACGAGATCAATAAAGTGTTTCGCTTTTATCTTAAAAATATTAATTCTTTGAACAATTCTCTTTCTCAAACTTAAAGTAAATATTTTTCCTACCAAGCAATAGAATATACCAACTATTTGATTTTAAAATTCTTTTACAGAATAATCCGAGAGCACTCTTTTCAAAGAATTTATATTTTTATTTATCAAGTTACGACTAGCGTCAAGTATAACCATTAACTTAAAATAATTTTAAATGGCGGACACTGATTAAAAGTTGCTTTAGATGGCCAATACCGACAAAAAGCGATTGTAGAATGGCCGACAGCAGCCAAAAGTGGTTATAAATGGCCGACACCAGCCACAAATGGTTTTATATTTGGACCCAATGATAAAATTGGTAGACCTCGCCATAAGAGTATTCCCACAGTGTTGTGCAATAAAGTGTAAGGCTAATGTCACTTGGGTTTAAAAAGACGTCGAAAAGTAGATTGCATGTTGATAACGAGTCGTGGTCAGTGGAATCATGCATTGGGTAGACCCTCGGTTATATTAGAATATTAGGTAGATTTCCAATAATCGCAAGCCATGGTCAAGTAGTACCACAATTGGGTAGATTCCCAACTAGATAAGTATGTTGGGTAGATTCCCCATTAGATGAGAATGTTGGGTAGATTCCCAATTAGACGAGAATGTTGGGTGGATTTTCAATTAGATTAGAATATTAGGTATATTCCCAATGATAGTGATCCATGGTCAAGCAGTACCATGAGTTGGGTTGAATCCCAACTAGGTTAGAGTGTTGGGTAAATTCCCAATTAGAAGAGTGACGAGTAGATTTATAATAATACGAGAACCTACAAAGAAAAATTCCTAAGCTATAATGAGCATTGGGCAAGAATCCTAATCAACGCCAAAAGGATGGCATCAAGATCAATGAATAAGAATATCAGAGATATCGATACGAAAAGGCATCAAGGGGAAAAAACACCCTGAGACGGAATTAAAAGAATAAGCAAGATGGCCTGAATTGAAACAATAGGTCAACCTAAAGGATAAAAGGATCTCAAAGTTATAGAAAGATTATCCAAATAATAATTAGGACATTCGAAATACAATATGTACAGAAGAAACAGAAAAGGTTTCATGCACTTTCGTATAATTTTCTAATCCTATTGACCTCCTTCACAGGCTCCTTCTTATAAGATTCGAAGTGTTTCTTCATTTTGTCATATTTCGTGGATACATTCTTTCCTATATTCTTTGAATGAAATTGTTCGACCAACTCAGGTGCAAATAAGAACATCTGATGCAATAGGTTCTGAGACTGAGGGGGACTCCTCTCGGACTATGGACGAGGTCCAAAGGGGAAAATGGTAGTTCAATAAGGAGAAAGAAGTCCCATAATAGCGTGACCTCTACTTCTACACCTTCCACAAGCAGCAACTGTAACTTCGTTAGTACGTGTGTTCTCAGTTTCAAGCTCTTGAAGTTCGATTACTGAAAGCTCTTGCTGGGCTTTGTCCAGCTGCTGTCTAAGAGCAAGAGTAGATTCCTATAGGCTAGAAATGGCAGATTCCGAAGCCTGACCAGTGACCGGCATGGCCTCCTGGGTAACATACATCCCTTGAAAACATATTCGAGGGTCTACTTTAAAGATTCGTTGTCTTTCAGGACAACATGAATGCTGATACCGAGAGCAGGGTAATTTTTTTGTAGATTCAGCTATTTTATTATCGAGATTTCGTTGCAAGGTGGCACAATCCCTTTCTAGTTTTAAGTAGTTGGGGCATGGTTACCCCTAAAAGAAATTCAAGTTTAGACTAAAAATGATAAATCGTTATAAAGGTAATTCTATTTCATTCCACGGAAGATTAGTACAGATAGTGTAAAAAAACACTATCCTGAGCTAGTCTTCCAGCCCTAAACTCAACATCGTCTTGAAGGTGCCCATATCATCCGCTAAATCAACTCAGTTAGAGCCAGTGTGTTCATCAGGTTAACTTAGATCAATCACGTCCGAAGGCATAGTTTCGATTGGAGGAGGATCATTACCAAGAAATTTGACCGAGGACGACAATAGCCCTCAATCCTTAAGATTAGTCTTGGTAAGGACTACATGCCTAAGTCTCTCAGCCTTTGGTATTTTCATCACCTCCTCATACCTAGAGTCGAAGAAGTTATTGAGGATTGGATCCTTATCCCTTGCAAGCTTAACTAAGGAGATCAAAAAAATTTATAGAAAGATGTGACCAAAATTAGAGCCTTCTAAGACAAAAACAGTATGAAACGCTTACACATCTCTAGAAGGTCAGTGACAATATAAGCATCCTCCATCTTTACAAAAAACCAATATATAGGTGTAACCTTACTGATTTGTTTAATCAGAGGCATCTTCTTCCAACAATGAAGGAAATATAAAGGAATCGATGAATTACCAACCGACCTATGCATATTATATAAGTAATGGATCTCAAAGGTACTCATATTTTGATACTCTTCCGTCTGTTATAAGATCGCCAAAGTAGACAAAGTGTTGAATGAGACTACTCCAAGATGAATTAGGTTAAGACCATAGAGTTCCAGAATATCAATGAATAGAGGGGCAAGGGGAAGTGATATCCCATTTGCCAAATGCTCCAGCATCCAAATAAAGAATCCTTCAGGGGGTTCACTCCAGTCATCTTCATATCTCGGAGCCTTAACCTCAACTCTCTCGATCCCATAACTATTAATCTAATTCTCTAGCTTCCTCTGGTTAGTTATTGGTTTATCCATGGCAAAGTTAAGAAAACAAGTGTTAGGCTAGCATCTCAACAAGAACCTTAAGAAGCCCTATTGGGAAGGTTTAATATCATATGGTTCAAAAAGGAATTGAACCTAAAATTGGATTTTACTGCCCAGATTCAAAGATTCAAGGTTTGCAAAAAAGGAAAACCCCAAAGCAGCTATCGGCCTAGAATAATTAAAAACCCTAATCTATGCGGTAATAGGCATCATGGACTAACCAGTCAGGTAATATCCCAACTCAAAATCAATTGCCAATATAATAATGAAAATAAAATTAAAAAATTTCATAAACTCGAAAAAGGGAATGCATGCAGATATTAATAGAAGTAATAAAAATTAATAAAGAATAGAGAAAAACTGAAAACTTACTATTTCAATAGGGATTTGCAACGATCTAAGAAAGATTCCAAGCTCAGTGATAGATGCAGCTGTTAGAAATGCGAGTAAAGAAGAAGAAGAAAGAAAGGGTTTATCAAAACTTCGAAAATAATAGCAGAGAATACCTAGCCAAGTAAACCTGAACTATAGATTACATGTGGAAAAATCAAAAGGAAAATCATCCTAGGACAGAGAAAAGAAATGCACTTTTTAGAGAGGCCAATGAAATCATGATAGTTGGCAAAGGCATTTAATATGAGTTCAGGACCATCATTTCAGGATCAAATCTCAAATTTTATCTTCTTATAGGTCTCAAAAGACCAGTATATTCTCACTGTCCCAATCTATAATTTGCCTCTCGGCATCGAAACAATTTCGCTTGTCATTTAGTCTAGATGACTTCAAGTATCAGACATGATTTCCAAAAGATTTGACCTTACGGTTCGAAGTTATATTTTGCCTTTCGGCATCGAAACAATTTCTCTTGTCACTTAGTCTAGATGACTTAAATGCCAAGCATTATTTTCAAAATATTTGACCTTACAGTCCCATGTAATATGTTGCCTCTCAGCATCAAAATATTTTCGCTTCAAAACATTTTCTCTTATCACTTAGTCCCAATGACTTCAAGTATCAAACATGATTTCCAAAAATTTGACCTTATAGTCACAGGTTATATTTTTCCTCTTGGTATTGAAACAATTTTGTTTGCCACTTAGTCTAGACGACTTCAAATATAAAGCACGATTTCCAAAAGATTTGACCTTGTGGTCCCAAGTTATATTCTTCCTGTCGAGGTCGAAATTGTTTCACTTGGTCATTTAGTCTAGATGATTCAAGTGTCAAGCATGGTTGCCAAAAGATTTGACCTTATAGCCCCAAGTTATATTTTTCCTCTCAGCATCAAAATAATTTCGCTTGTCAGTTAGTCTAGATGACTTCAAGTGTCAAGCATGGTTTTTAAAAGATTTGACCTTACGGTCCTAAGTTATATTTTGCCTATCGGTACCAAAACAATTTCACTTGTCACTTAGTCTAGATGACTTCAAAAGTCAAGCATGATTTTCAAAAGATTTGACCTTACGGTCCCAATTTATATTTTTCCTCTTGACATCGAAACAATTTCGCTTGTCACTTAGTCTAGATGAAAATTCAAGTTGTAACCACGATTTCTAAAATATTAGACCTTATGGTCCCAAGTTATATTTTTCCTCTCAGCATGAAACAGTTTTGCTTGTCACTTAGTCTAGACGACTTCAAGTGTCAAGCATGATTCTCAAAAGTTTTGACTTAACGGTCCCAACTCAAATTTGTACCTCTCGGTGTGCAAAAATTTCCCCCGCCAAGATGGTTTCAAATGACAAATCTAATTTTGGCCTCTTAGTCTAAGTTAAATCTTCTCCTTTCGGTTTTCAAAACCTCAAACATTTTGTTAACTCAACATCCCTTATTACTCCATCCAAAGCTAAGTACTATAACTTCTTCCATACATATGATGAAGGCTGAACTTAAGAAATAATCAGGAGACAAAAACCAAACCCACTCACTTGAAAGTTCACTCCATATTTCACATATGAAATAAACTTTGAGGGGCATGTGTTACACCAAAAATTCTCAGCAGTAAAAATGACAATTATCTTCATGAGGAAAGTCATGCATTCTTTACTTATATATGATACAAAAGTCACTTTATCCTGATGCATAAGGACCTAATGGATTAAGGTCATTTAGAATGTTTTAATTGATAATTTTGCCAGTATATTATTTGTAGAAAATTATTATAGTGGATTACTGTTGTATTACATGTTCTTATATATATTAGAATGGTTTATTATAATTTGTAATAAGACTCCTACTAGACTTTACATCTCTTAAACACTCTAAGTGAGATGCGAGATTTCCTGAACATTAGTGCGTATTAGAATCCATTTGTCATGCTATTATAACCTTATTGATTCTCAATAATTGTATTCTCCATTAATGGTAAATAACACTATTTGTTATATCCCATATATAACTCCAAAACATTCTTTACTCCTTATCATTTTTATGACCTTGAGGTGCTTAACAAATCATAAAGTACATTTATACTCATAATTCATAAGGAAATTTTTTTACGCTTCACAAAATTGCAAAATGTTATTACCAATCTTGAGACAATATAAGCATCACTACAAATATTTTATGGCTTAAAGATGCTCAACAACCATAAGTATGTATAGTACTTTATTTATATTGTAAATTATGGAGAGTAACATTATTCGGGATTCGTAATCTCAAAATAATAATGGGTGTTAACATCTATACGGAATAGTGAGTATTCAAAGTAGTCGATGACATCATTTGTTATATATATAAATATGTATGTATGTATATATGTATGTATGTATGCATATGTGTGTGTGTATGTATGTGTATATACATGAAAATTAGCATGTCTTTAGCAAGGCTAGCATGGACGACTTGTCCCTACCAATTTATTATAGAACAAAAGAAGAAAGGAATCATAACATAGTATGATCCCAGAAGAAAAGAAAGAGAAAATATAACTTAGAACCAAAAGTTACAACTAGATTCATCAAAGGCATAGTTATAGTTTATAATTGTTATCCCACCTTTCGGCAAGGCCGTGACACCAAAAACTTGACTGCAAATGTAACGACCCAGCCTTTCGACTTTCGATAGTCGACATCAATACGTCCATTGTATCGACTGCCGAACAATCGAATGTCGGAAAACCGAAGCGTTAGGGTTTAAGAAGAAGAAGATAGAAGAAGAAATAGAAACAATAACAGAATCTCACATTTCGCAGCGGAACAACATATGATAGATAATAATCTTTGAAAACAAAAGCACCATATCAGTTTTACATACATCATCGGAGTTTACAACGACACACAATACAACACTAAAAGTCATTATAACCTGACTACAAGGAACTGACTTTACACCAACCCAAATGCAACGGATAATACATAATATAGATGATGCGCCTCGCCATCCAGCTTCAACTCCAGATTTCCACAGCATACTTCTTGATTGACTTCGCTCTAGAATAATGGTAACTTGGCTCTCGGCTGCCCGTGTGGAAAATTGTGAGCATCCTGAGTTTAGAAAGGGAACAATAAACTCCAGATCAGTCGTGGGACTGGTGTGAGATCTTAAAAGTAGTTATTTTCACAAAGAAAATAAAAAGAAACCCGCTATGCTTTTGGAAAATGAAACTGCCACAAGGCCTCCTGCCACACATACAATGCAAGCACACTCTTGGAGGAGATTTCTCCTGATGATAGTCAAAAATGCTTGATACGCGAAAACCATTTGATATAATTATTAGTGCATAGTGCAGAAAACCTTTCGAAAGTATAATATTAATCTTAACCGGCATACCACATTTCATCGTATTCCTGCTATAGCTACCATGTTCAATAGTAGGTTACCACCAATTCCATGGCAGGTTATACAACTAAAACCGTACAGGGCGTGCATTATTTCTTTGGATTTCCAACAATGGTCAGGCAAAGGAACTTCCTACACCGAAATGGGTATGCCTCTGAAAGGACGCCCACGAGAACCTAACCGGATCTCTGCCAAACAAGGCCGAAGTTACCTCACGCTTTAACCAAGCTATAACATAGGTAACTACCACACAATTATGCCATCCCCGGTCGTAACCGACCTTTATCCGAGGATCCTCAACCATAAAGCAACAACCACAAAGTATAATAAATTTGCAGCATCAACATAGGTAAAATATCTGGGCTCCATAGCATGATACCACTTCTTATCCAGAAGAAAATGGACATACCCTAGGGGCACGACCCCTAAAAACCTTGCCGCAACATTCCTGTTTCACCATTTCCGGGTTGTGAGGCTCGACGAAGTCACATCCACAAAGCTACGCTTTTCACAAAAGCCATGCTTCGATCAACAAATGATCAGCAACACTTCGTATGCCACATTATCAAATTGGGAATATATCACTAGTAACCATCAACTACATAACCTCTGAGCTCGTACGTCTCAGAGAAGGGTGTTAAGCTAAGAGAATAATTTCTCCGCCACCAACAGAAATGTATTTGATAGAAACCAGCTTTACATCTCAAAGTGTAACGTCAGACACACATCCATACAAGTCTGTTTCGGGATCGAACGGAACTGAAGGCACTTCAAAGAAGCCCTTGCAATCCGGATATTCACTAATCATGTCCGGAATCCCCATCACAAAGGGTGATAAAAATCTCTATACCGGAGCAACTCGGTGCAGAGACATTCGATAGGTAATCCTTTCGCTTTCGAAAATACCCGGTCTTCAACACCATCTTCAAATGCAATCATCGTCTATCATTATTCGGAATGAGTTTTATGACACAAAGTCCTCTCCCGGCTAATCCGAATAACGAGCGCTTATTTTAAAAATAAGTGTTACATTCAGATTTCAAATAAACCACAACTATTTTCACTTTGATCTTTTAAACAAAAGATCCAACACAAAGATTCGATGTGGTTTTCGAATATCCATTTGGAATTCGACCCCCGGTCGCATCGAAATTCAAACGCCGTTTAAAGGCCAATATTGATAGTCGGTTATTTAACTATCAATCAACATTCACAACAATTACTGGATTTCAAATAATTTTCCCCCAGTTATTTATTTTCAAAATATCTTTGCAAGATATATTTTCACACTTCAACCATTTGAAAACAAATTTCAAATCACTTTTCACTCGCAGAATAAGATTCCCAATATTATTTATTTCCACTGAAAGTCTGCCGAGTTCAAATACTTTAAAATAATTCAAATCACTTATCCAAAATATACCTGGAAATATTTAGAATAAAAACTATTTTAAAACACTTGCTTAAATATTTGTTATGAAAATGTTATACTACACCTTATGTAAAACTTCAAGTCCAAACCAATTTTAGAAATAAAATTAGTAGATAGGGTATAAATATTTAAATAACCTTTTTCTAAAACAAATATTATTTAAATTTTTATATAATCACTTCTATAATTAATTAAATAAATCTTTACTTTACCGGTTTTCAAAATAAAATAATTTCTCCAAAATATTCTTTTTAAAACCATCTCTAGAACTTTAATTTATACTTGAAAGCTACTGTTAAAACATACTCGGCTTTCTAGGGAAAATACGCTTTCCATTTCAAAATGGTCCATTTAAACCAATTAATAAACCCTTCTCGATTTATTTTAACTTTACGTTCCAAATCTGTAAATTCCTTTCCACACTATTAAAAATAACCCAATGTTTATTTTTAAAATAAAATTTCCTTTCCTTCACAAATTCCCATTGTGAATTTAGATTTCCAAATATCAACTGATATACGATTTTCAAATCGATTACCAAATATTCACTTTCAAACACCAAATCAAATTTCTAATTGATTTCCAAAATCATTTCAGACACCAAATCAAATCCTAAATTGATTTCCAAATTTATTTCCAAACACCAAATCAGTTTCTAAATTGATTTTCCGAAGATTTTCAAATACCAAATTAAATTTTCCAATCGATTTCCCAAATTTATTTTCTTTTAAAATAAATCTCTTTATTTCTTCCAAACTATTTAAAAATCAAATTTCAAATAAATTCTTCAACCATTTAGCAATATTGCTCAATATCCATTTATTAAGATCTTTTCCCATAATTTGGAATTTATTTAATAGGATTCAAAAATAAAACTTTATCCTTTTAAAACTCCTCCTTTTAAATTTATCTAATTCTCAAAAAATAAATTTTACTTTAAATTTTCTAATTAAATTTCAAAAATCGAATTTTATCTATTTTTGGTACCCTACGATACCAAAAATATAATCGGCTAAATTTTAGCCTACAATGATTTCAATTACAATATAATCACACAGAGATTATCAACACACAACATATGAAACAAATTAAATATTTGAGGATTCCAGTTGGATCCCTCCAACCTGTTTCCCTGCATCCATAGACGTTAGCACAACAATTAAATACCAATTCCACTTCGAGGTGGAATATTGCGGTATATGGGATTTATAAAATATCATCCGCTATTATGCGGCGCATAGGGTCTCATCCGCTATATCATGCGGGAAATCAATCACTCCAAATACATATATAATACCAATTCCTTCGAGGTGGAATATCGCGGTATATGGGTTTAACATAATATCATCCGCTATTATGCAGCACATAGGGTATATTCCAATACAACTGATAATAATTTATCATCCAAGCACACAATCAACAATTTTAAATTTAACTATTTAAAATTAAACAAAATAATTTGTTTGTGTGAGAAGATCTCACCTTTGCTTATGCATGCAACCTATTTCCAATTCGGCTCGATTCTCCACAATTTTAGACCTTGTATAAAGATTTACAGTTTATTAACATTCGAATTAATCGAACACATCAATTACTCTTTATTAATTTAATTTAAACTAATAGTTTGGTTTTAAACTAATAAGTTGATTTTAAACCAATTTACCCTTAATAAATTATTTTTAATGACTGAAATAATTGAATAAGCTAATTAAATAAGTTAACCACTTTATTTTTAAAACTAAACAGCAAGTGAAAATGTGTGTGTATATATATATTCTTCGTTTTAAATTTAAAAACAGGAATTAACTCACTGTAAAATGATTCATGCTATCTTAAATTTATTTTGAGAAGTAAATAAATAAATAAAAATAAAACGAATACTCACTGCCTCCAGCAACCACGTAGCGCAATGACCCCTCATTTTCCAGATCCAACATGCTGCTCGAACTCAAGCTGTGCCTCGACCTGATGCATTGCGAACGCCGCTTAGAACACTAAAACCATCCGCCCTACTTCGCGACCACATTGTTCAAGCCTCGTGGCAGTTGATGCTTCCTCCATTACTATTGGTGCTCGAAGCAACACCCACGCCGCCTACAAAGAACCTAAACTCCAGCGACCAAAATCACCCATACTCCCATCGCAACCCTTTTTCCATGCCTTCGCGCATGCGCACGACACTACACAAATCTAGATCACGATCCCTGGAAGCTCGTGATTTCGATTTGAAATCAAATCTGATTTCGTTTCTTTTTTTATTAGCGGCCAATTTTTCAATTGAAACTTTAAATGTGAGCGGTCTTAGTTTTGAACTGGTGAAACAGAAAACGTGACTTCGATTTTTATTTTATTTCGTTTTGTTGTTTAGAAGAGGTCGAGTTTTACAGAAAAAAGGGTTAAAAACATAAAACGAAGACGCGTGTTGAACTGAAGGACAAGTGTTGAAAATTTCTCTCCGTGTTAAAAAATAGAATGAGGTCTTGTAACAATTATTATTTATATTTAAATTTCAAATTCAAATTTAAATCGTTTCAAATTACGCAATTAAAAATCTCGATCTCCTATCGAGACGTGCCGCCAGGCATTTATAATATTATATGCCTATTTCGAACACAATGGAAATTGTTTCGGGTCCAAATTCAATTGTATGGAGAAGATAGCTTTTTGGACCAATTAAAATATCGAATTTTTGATTTAAATTTCAGCGCGTTTATTAATCGTACGACCACACGACAACTCCGAATGCTACGAAAATTGAAATCAAATAATAATACAATATTACGGATCCAATAGAACTGGTTCCATCGAATTCCGAGGCTAAACAAGAAAATCATCAAATTTCATATAGAAATTTAAATACATACCTTTTCGAGCAATTTCAAATTTATCTTCGAAAACCAATCCCAATTCCTTTTCCTTTATAATACCTGTATGCATATCCAATTCTATGTTCAAAAATCATTTTGCACATTCCATTACAAAAGTTTGAATATTTACTTCTTATACCATTTTTTACTTCACAATTGCAGTTATATATCCATTTTCATTCAATCTTACATTTTTAATTTCATTTGAATTCAATTTACACTTTTAATTCTATTTGGATTCAATTTACCTTCTGAACATTGAATTTTATCAACTATCTTTCATTCACAACTGATTCATATCACTATTTTAAAATAGTTTCATTTACTAATTCATTACAAATTCCAATTCATTTTATCTCAAAACATTTTTTTTATTTCCATCTTCATTATCTTTAGTTCACTTCGAACTAATTCTACAATTTCATTTTATTTCACACAATTCGAATTGGTTTTCAATGTTCAATTTTAATTCCAGTTTTGTTCTTTCTTTCATTCCCAAACACAATTCAATTTCAATTCACCATTTTGGTTTACAACCACTTATATTTAAACTGGATTTCCAATTCCATATGAATTCTAATTTACCTTTTATTTATAAATATTGAATTCAATTCGTTTCAAACCACATTAAATTTATCATTCCTTTAATTAGTTTCACTTACTAATCTTACTTCAATGCTTCGCTTTATTTATCACAAATAAAATTCAATTCCAATTCCAGTATCTCTAACTTTTCAAACTTATTTATTATTCCATAACTATTTTTAAAATGATTCCAGAGTCTTTTAAACCTTTCAAAATCATCTTTGAAATCAATTTAAATTATCCTTTGAATTTTCAAAACCAACCCAGTTTGCAAACAACTTCCATTTAAAATAATTTGGCAGCAATTCCTTTCTTGGAAACTCGAAAATAAACATCGATGATGCTGCATTCATCACCGAAGTTATTTTCCAGCGATCGAAATGAGTTTAGAGCTTTCATTCTTTCCAAAACATTTTTCCAAAACCGTTGAAAACTATTTTCAAACCCAAAAGGAATTTAATCTTTCCCAAATCTCAAACTTCAAATCCTTTCAATTTTTTTTAAATATTCCTTTGGAATTTTATTATAAATGACATTTACAATTTACAAATCTCATTTGTATATAAATTTTATTTCTCAGCTTTTGATTATGATTTTAATTTCTTATTCAACTTTCACACTTAAATGATAATAATTTAGTATTATCTCTTCCTAACAGCCAAGCAACCATATACTATAATAATTTATGGAAAATCATTTCCTTTTATATACAAAAATAATTTAGGTAAAATTATTTCATTTACCCTATTTTAAAACAATACTGTGTCGGTTTATCTTCTTTAAGAGTTTAGAAATCCCTATCGTAACGACCCGAAATTTTCGAACCCGAAAATTTCAGATAGTTATGAAAAAGATGAAAGAGATAGAAGAAGAAGAACAGAAAAACCAAACATCTCACAATCGCAGCGGATAAAATATAATAATAAATAATAATAGTTTACAAAAGAATACTATATTTATCGATTACATTTAATATACATCAGAGTTTCACATATATATACAGTCACCGAATACATACAATTATCATGACTCAGATTAACAACAATATAAATACAGCGGAAATACTCTATACGCTCCTGCCATCCAGCTCGCCTCCTGAGCACCAGAAGGTACCTACCTGAAAATCTGTAATACTCGGTCTGACCCGAGCATTACACCAAAGTAACACCCAGGTCAGGCTGGAAACCAGCGTGAGTAAACCCATTTAACAAGGAATACTAAAGCAAACAACTTATATAAAACCCGGGTAACTTATATCAATATAACCACTTCACATTTCGCTATAGACAACACTTATTTCAACTATCAATTTCTAAGTACCAAACTTAGATAAATATTCCAGACTACTTAATCATTTCAATCCAGCCTATTGATTTCACAAATCAATATATAAATATTCGAAATGGTTTCGGGTATTTCCCAAATACCCGACCCCGGTCTCTTCGAGACTCATATTATCCTAACCCAAGTTATTCAAATGACATTCACAACATTTCATATTAAAGATATCAACAAAGCATCCAATATCATTCAATCATCCATAAGCAAAGCTTAATAAATTAAATTTTATTAATCCTGATTGAATTATTAACCTCAATTCACTTAGGTTTCTTCATTTAACATTAATTAATTTCCAATCAATTAACCAATCATTCTTTCATTATTCAACTTAATTAACCACACTGGATTAATTATCCTTTTATTACAATAAGTAATTAATGCTCACTTAATTACGCAATTAATTAACCTTTACTCCTCCATATTACTTACATTGATCCTTAATTAATTACTCAAATTAATTATCTTATAACCACTATTGATCGATTATCCTTAATTTAATCATACTCCTTAATTAATTTCTTCAATTAACCCATCCTGCATTAATTACTCTATGCAAATAATCCTTTTATTTGCTTTTATCAATAATTATCCATTGGTTAATTATCCTTACTTAATTTAACCTTTAATTTTGAATTTTATTGCTTACTCCTTAACACATCAATTCTTAATAAATCACTCTTTTAAATTTCTTACATTAAGTCATTATTACTTATAAATTTTCCCATTAATTACCTACCTTACTTAATGATACCTAGTGATTATTCTTTTATATAAGTGGTTATCATTAATAAATTCCAATTAAGAAATTTATCTTTAATTAAATTATCATCTTTAATTGCATAATTTGAACACATTGATAAATCAATCCCTTATATTGATTTCTCAAATTAATTAACAGATTTATCTTAATAATTAAATCAATTATTTACCCCTTTAATTGATTACATTAATCAACTATCCTTCTTACTAAATAATTTGTATTTATTCCATTTGCAGTATTTAATCATTTTTAAAGACCTATAGGAATTACTTACTATAATCACCTGAAAATCTATAACCAAACAATTTACCCGAGCTACCCCTAAATTTCTTCGAGTAAAACCCTACCCTACTTCGAGTAAAACTGAAATTACTCGAGATAAATTCGAGTATACCATTAAATTTACATTTAAAAATTGTTTAAACATTTTATATTTTATAAAACTTATCTATTCCAACTAGGATTCAAATGCACTTTGAAGCCATACTTTAAATTGACTTTACTGTTAAAAATCTTGTTTCCAATTTAAATTCTTTTCAGGTTTTTTTTTTAAACCTGAAACCAACCATGTTCACGTCCAGACTTCGAAAAACCCTCACGTCTTTCTTCCCCTTTACTGATTATCAGTAATAAAGTTAAGAACCTAGTACTACACATTCACACGAGCAACCAGAAAAGACTCGAGACAAATTGAGAAAACTCACCTGCTATCACCAGATCGTTCGCGCCTCCAAATGTTCACCGAAGCTTCACTGATCCACGCGTACCCCTTCAATACAAGACCGCGCCTGCTCAATCACCTCGCGGCGATGAAATGCCCAATTCCCCGAAACCCTACCTGCGCCGTACCCAATTCGTACGCCCAAATGCTCGAGTTTGCCCCTCGAGCACCTCAATATCGCGCACACCCTCCATTGCTACCCACGCGAGTCGCCCCCCTCCGCCTCCATTGTTTTGTGCCTTTTTTTTTGCGTATACGGTTTCGATTAGAGAATGAAAAAGGAACTAGGAAAAGGTTTTCGAGTGGAACAAACTGGGAATAAATAGGTTTGAACGAAAAATTTGTTTTGCCACTTTTTTTTTGAGTCGATTTCGCTTAGAACAGGAGATAAAACGACCATAAATCCTGAACGAATGAATTAGAGGAGATGGAGATAAAATATCGGTTGGGAAACTTCACGAGTACGCGTTAGATAAAAATATCTCTGACTATTTGTACTTCAAATTTTATTATATTATAAAATTTCCAAAACGTCCTGTTAATTGCTACTAGAAATTTCAGATTCCTGTTAAGGAATGCTGCTAGTCGATTACAAGGTTTTACCCGCGTTCCGAACACATCGGAACATGTTTCGGAAGCTAATTCGATCTCATGCATAAGTTACGGAAGTAAACGATCAATTTTAAATTAAATTGATTAAAAAAATTCTAAGCGTTTTGAGCTGTCAGAGTCAAATGACAACTCTGATTGCTACGAAAATTGAAATACGATAATAATTGACTATTACGGATCCAATGGAACCAGTTTCGTCAAATTCCGAGACTGTGCCTCGGAAGGCTATTTTTAAATTCCAATTTAAACGATATATTATTAAAATTGAACAAATTACCTTTAAATTAAATTCAACCATTCTATTATCTTCTGTTCGTCATTATAAATTTTATAAGCCTTCCAATTATTTTAAACAGGCTTAGAAATTTCGGATTGATCAATTTACCCAATTTCAATTTACTAAATTTATTATTTAAACTATATAATTCAATAATTTAATTATCAAGTAAATATTGATATTTTGAATTCAAGTTAAAATTGACTTTTAAATGTTTAAAATCAATTAAATATTCCAATTTAAATTGTTAGAAATCCCGAGTCGTCACATTCCTCCCCCCTTAAAAGAATTTCGTCCCCGAAATTACTAGTTAGGAAGAATGGATCAAAACCCGTTTACCTTATCCCAGAACTCACAATTCAACATCCTTCCAACTATCTTTTATTAGAGATCCATTATCACCTTAGCCAATTTTCCAAAACCTTCTATAGTTTCAAACAATACCCTATTGCTCAATCATTTAAATTTCAATTTAAAAACCAATTTTTAATTATCAAAATTTTCTCAAAATTTTCTAACTCCCTAAATTTCCGAGAAATTTTGCCAGCGTCTCCTTTGCGCGGCTAGCTCGGTACAACTACAAAAGGCCTCAACGGGCTCCCAAATCCAAAATAAAACAAAAGCCAAGTGGCTACATCAAAAACCCAATCCAATTTCATCTAGAAATTTAAATACATACCTTTTTGTTGGGCAATACAAATTTATCTTTTGGAGTCAAATCCAATTCCTTTTCCCTTTAATACCCGCATATCTTGTTTACCAACAATATTCAATCGTAACTTTACAAATCATTTTATACATTCTCTTATATAGGTTTTCATATTTACTTCTATTCAAATTCGTTTTTCCCGTTTTAAGATGAATTCAGCTTATTTCAATTTTGAATATTAAATTTTTATTTTCCATTTACAACTGAGTCTCATCAGTTCCATCTACTAATCTATTTCAGTTTCATTAAAATCATTTAATTGCTTAACAAAAAATTTCAAAATTTTTCTAACTCCCCAAATTTTCGGAAAATTTTGGCAGAGTCTCATTTGTACGGAGGAGCTTTTGCAATTTGACAAGAGATATAAATATATATACATCGACCCACACGGTCGGAAAAAGCAAAAACAGTTCATATTTCCTATTTTTAATGCGTAGGCGTACCTTATTTAGCAAGTTAAGCAAGTAGCTTATTTATTTTATCAATTAGTGCAATCCAAATCCAGCCAAACGACCTTCAGGTACCTGTACTTACTCAATTTACACATATAAGCACTATATATATGAAGTTTACAACATTTCTCTTACTTAAACAACTATAACACTTCAATTCTAAATGAAATGCATTTGAAATAACTTCCATGAGCAATTTATATGTTTCAACACTAATTCAATTTCCTTCAATCAAACATATACCATTCCGTTCAATTTTATTGGTTTACAACTCAAAGAATTTTAATTTTTTTTGAACACGCCAAACAACAATTTATTTTATGCAATTTTGACGATATTCGCTTGATAGAGTATTTAATTTGAGTTTATAACTACTTTTAAATTAATCTTCAACTCATTCTGTATGTAATTTCCATTACAAATTTTTTTACACTACCATATATTTAGCTCGACAAATTCATTCTTGTATACTACTAGCCATTCCCAAATTAATTCAATCCAGGCTTTTATTTAATGGGCTTTCACTTTTATTCAAAACCAACTTCCATAAATTTTAAACTTAAGTGAATTTACTTTAGTTTATTCCAACATCAAACTTAAGTTTGCTTCTATTTGATTCGCATTTAAGCAATTTCCATTAAATTTTCAGTTAGCCCATTCATTTTAAATTTTAATTTTAATTCACCTTCTCAATTTATCAAAATAATATCCAACACATACTTAACTCATTTGCGAATTTATTTTACTTATACAAAGCCATTCTCAATTTATATCTCTTCACTTGGGTTTTGTTTGCAATCCAAACCATGACTATTATAATTCACTTCCATTACATAATATTCATATGACACCACTTCCTTTATATCCAATTTATTTGCAAATTCCATCACATATCATTTAAATCACACTTGAATTTTATTTGTAATTCAATCCATCACATTTTTAAATCCAACTCTATATTATTTTATTTTACAACATCTCCTCTTATCTAATTCAATATCAAGTCCAAGTCGAATTCCATTTACAATTCGAATTCATTATCAAACTCCATTATTAATTTACAATCCATTTATTTACCAAAGTTAAATTTTATTAACATCCCCAATCAAACAATTATTTAATCAATAAGCTTATTTCCAACTTCTAAATCAATATTCGATTTTAATTGCAAAATCACTTCATTAAAATTCTAGTTTGGATTTCCTTTTATTTCCCCAAAATTCCAACATCTTTATTTAAAAATTTTAGAAATGTTTTTAAATTCACATCAGACTTATAAAATAGCTCTTTTATAAAAATACCTTTTATAATTCGATGTCTCAACCAGTCCATCCTTGTTCTCACAGAGATTCAGTCATACGTTGATCAGGCGTAGGACTAAAAATCTATAAGTACTTGGTGAACCCGTTTTCAACACCCAGTTAAAATATTTGAAAAAATAATAATAATAATTTATTGAAAATATTGAAAGTATTTTGAAATAGAGGAAATATCTTTGGTGAGAATGCTCTAGAAATCATCACCCCCATCCATGGTCGCAGTTAACCTGATGGTTACGTTGCCGTCTCGACAAAATCCACAGATAACTGTAGGCCTCCGCGCCCCTCGATTACACCATGGAACCCACGATAGATCGCAGCTACAACTGGGGTTACGTAGCTATCACAGCAAAAACCCATATAACTGTAGGCATCAGCGCCATCGAATTTCGCTGCTAAAAATGAAACTTCTCCACTCCATTTGACCATAGATCGCAGTCTACCGATGTTGCGTTGCCTTCCCGGCGAAATCAAGTGTAGACCGTTGACACTCATCCTCCACACAATTTCCGCTATGGTCCCCACAGTAGATCGCAGCGACATCGAGTTACACTGTCGTCACAGCATAACCCAAATGCCCCTGTGGGCATCAGTGCCATCGACTTTCGCTACCCAATAATCCTCAGGAACTAGTTTTGTCCGGACTCCTCACAGGATCAACTTTAGAAACCCCCCCTTGAGGCTCAAGGCAGCACCACCCGGTGGTACTCCTGAGAAGTTCATTTCAAGGGAGCGCCTTTTTCCCCAGAGCCATCATCAAAACATTTTATACTATACACATATAGTATCTTCCAAATCATACACCTAGTATGATATCATACAAAGTTCCTTTACACAAAATCGATTATCTCAAAATCGATAATTCTCAAACTAGGCTTTTCAAATTTCAATATTGATTTTTACCAAAAATCAAAAGCCTTTCCAATCCAAAGGTTCCCAAAACCTTTTCAAAATCCTCATAAGATCCTTTATATATATATTCAGATATATAAAATTTAAAAACTTGGATCATTTCAACCTCGTATAAAATTCCTTCGTACTTCAAACATTTTCAAAAACATTTTTCTTCCAGCAATAAATTCAACAAGGGAAGATTTATCTTATATCACAAAGTTACACAACTTTGTTTATTCAAAACAAATATTCAAATTTGATTACTCATCCCAATATCAATTCCATTCAAACCCATACGATGTACACTTATCATCCGTACGCTATACCAATCTGATCGCTCGCTCGATCACACAATTTCACTTCCGAACTAGTATCGTCCATCCGACTTCCTAGTGCGGACATAGATCTGGTTTCTTGATCAGAAACCGTCATTCTCCTTGCATAGCCATAACTATGATAGAGAATATCCAGAACCAATCAACAATCCATATCCAGGTTCGCCATCGAAAATCGAGTGAAAAATCCCAACTCGGATCGATAACTATCTCGAAATTCTATGCTCGAATCTGGATCAAACAACTATGCGAACATGATAATATACGTACATCCTACGTATTTAACTTCATTGATTATTAGCCAAATCAATTTCCTTTCTATTCATATTCACTTAAATTTTCATTCACTTATCCACATTTACCTTAGCCCCCATTTGGATTATCACTTCAGTTCTCATCTTAGTTGGGTATTTTTACCAATAACAGTTTGGACTCCGACCAGTTATATTTAGAAAATAGCTTGAAAATTTTAAAATAGATAAGTAGTTGAAAAATAATTATTAGTTTGCAAAATAACTGTAAAATAGTTAACTAATTGTAGAATAGTTGGTAAATAGTTAAATAGTTTCAGAAATTTTAAATAATTGCAAAATAGTTGTAAAATAGAAATTAGTTTGTAACATAGTATTTAGTTTAGAAAACAGTTGAAAAAATGGTTAAATAGCTCCAAAAATAACCGTAAAACAAGTATATAAAATAATTTGGCTTTAAGAAAGAAAGGTTGTATATATTTAATAGCTTAGAAAAATAAGTTTATATCAAAACAATTTATATTGAAAATAGTCAAGAGTCAACTGTTCACTTCCCCAACAATTCAATTTAAATCTCAATTTAAATAACTCCAAATTCCATTGGACTTGATTAATTCCCAATTCAAGTTGAATCAATCTTGATTCCTTCCCCAATTTAAATCAAATTCTAGTTGATTTTAATCCTGTTCAATTTTAATTATAATTTCATATTATTCCAATCAATTTGAATTATTATTAATTGAACCCATTTCAAATTCAAATCATTTCAATATAATCCAATTTAATTTCATTTAAATTTTAAACTTATACATCTTCAATCACCAATCCAATTAATTCAAACCAAATTCAATTTTGAACTAATTCAATTTCAATCTCAATTTTAAACCATCTCGAATTATTTAAATTCGAGTTGAATGCTCAAAGGTTGGTTTAACTTTGTAAACCAGATTAACTTTTATTCACAGTTTTTAATCAATTTAATTTTGAGTCAAATTCTCAAAATTTCATTTTATATTATCTTTACTTATGTATTTCAAGGTTCAAATAAGAGTTCAATGCTATTTTATTTTAAGAATTTAATTTATTACTCAATTTTATCTTCCAGCTTGAAGCCAGTTCTTAAACAAGTTTATTTTACAACTCAATTATTCAAATTTATTTTATTGATACAATACCATTCTCAATTTAAAGATTTTTATCAACAATAGGATGATATCATCCAATTTATTTTTAAAATGCCCATCTATTTTCAAATTTTAAATCTCAAACCCATTTTGAGATCACACAAATTCCCAATTCAAATCAACCATTTAACTTTCCAAGTTAAATTCCAATTTACTTAATCCAATCCACCTCATTCAATTTGAATTCCCGCTTCAAACTTCAAAATTCTTTCCCTCTTATAAGTTCACAACTTATATATTTATTATCATGTATATCCATACATATATACATATTTATTTCTTGGCCCTCCCAGCCATCTTTTACAATTTTAAACCACCCTTGGTTTTAAATTCAAATCAAATCTCAAACAACCCATTGTTTGCAACAAGTCCCATTTCCTTTTTATATTAGTCTTATTTCTATATATAAATTCAAGATTAAATTTCAGTTTGAATACCATTTCAAACTTACATTTATTTAAAGCTTTTAAATAATTTTATCCCTGATTTCTTATTTTAGAATTCCATTTTCAATTAAATTTCGATTTGGTTGTATTTTCGTCTTTACTTCATTTAATTCTATTCAAAACTTCAATTTGGTTGTATTATATTACTTCTAAATTTTAATTCCAATAATTTAACAATCAATCACCTTAATATTTATTAGAAGGAAATATTGCTTTATATCTCAATTTTTTTTATACAATCATTTAAAACCTTTATATAAGAAAATAACAAGTACGCGCTCATATAAATATACACTCAACTCATTCTAGAGTACTACAGACTCTATTAAATGAGTAATTCCCACCAGAGCCAAGGTTCTCGCTTAACCTTTCAGCTCTGATAACAAATGTAACGACCCGAAATTTTCGAACCCGAAAATTTCAGATAGTTATGAAAAAGAAGAAAGAGATAGAAGAAGAAGAACAGAAACACCAAACATCTCACAATCGCAGCGGATAAAATATAATAATAAATAATAATAGTTTACAAAAGAATACTATATCTATCGATTACATTTAATATACATCAGAGTTTCACATATATATACAGTCACTGAATACATACAATTATCATGACTCAGATTAACAATAATATAAATACAGCGGAAATACTCTATACGCTTCCGCCATCCAGCTCGCCTCCTGAGCTCCAGAACGTACCTACCTGAAAATCTGTAATACTCGGTCTGACCCGAGCATTACACCAAAGTAACATCCGAGTCAGGCTGGAGACCAACGTGAGTAAACCCATTTAACAAGGAATACTAAAGCAAACAACTTATATAAAACGCGAGTAACTTATATCAATATAACCACTTCACATTTCGCTATAGACAACACTTATTTCAACTATCAATTTCTAAGTACCAAACTTAGATAAATATTCCAGACTACTTAATCATTTCAATCCAGCCTATTGATTTCACAAATCAATATATAAATATGCAAAATGGTTTCGGGTATTTCCCAAATACCCGACCCCGGTCTCTTCGAGACTCATATTATCCTAACCCAAGTTATTCAAATGACATTCACAACATTTCATATTAAAGATATCAACAAAGCATCCAATACCATTCAATCATCCATAAGCAAAGCTTAATAAATTAAATTTTATTAATCCTGATTGAATTATTAACCTCAATTCACTTAGATTTCTTCATTTAACATTAATTAATTTCCAATCAATTAACCAATCATTCTTTCATTATTCATCTTATAACCACACTGGATTAATTATCCTTTTATTACAATAAGTAATTAATGCTCACTTAATTACGCAATTAATTAACCTTTACTCCTCCATATTACTTACATTGATCCTTAATTAATTACTCAAATTAATTATCTTATAACCACTATTGATCGATTATCCTTAATTTAATCATACTCCTTAATTAATTTCTTCAATTAACCCATCCTGCATTAATTACTCTATGCAAATAATCCTTTTATTTGCTTTTATCAATAATTATCCATTGGTTAATTATCCTTACTTAATTTAACCTTTAATTTTGAATTTTATTGCTTACTCCTTAACACATCAATTCTTAATAAATCACTCTTTTAAATTTCTTACATTAAGTCATTATTACTTATAAATTTTCCCATTAATTACCTACCTTACTTAATGATATCTAGTGATTATTCTTTTATATAAGTGGTTATCATTAATAAATTCCAATTAAGAAATTTATCTTTAATTAAATTATCATCTTTAATTGCATAATTTGAACACATTGATAAATCAATCCCTTATATTGATTTCTCAAATTAATTAACAGATTTATCTTAATAATTAAATCAATTATTTACCCCTTTAATTGATTACATTAATCAACTATCCTTCTTACTAAATAATTTGTATTTATTCCATTTGCAGTATTTAATCATTTTTAAAGACCTATAGGAATTACTTACTATAATCACCTGAAAATCTATAACCAAACAATTTACCCGAGCTACCCCTAAATTTCTTCGAGTAAAACCCTACCCTACTTCGAGCAAAACTGAAATTACTCGAGATAAATTCGAGTATACCATTAAATTTACATTTTAAAATTGTTTAAACATTTTATATTTTATAAAACTTATTTATTCCAACTAGGATTCAAATTCACTTTGAAGCCATACTTTAAATTGACTTTACTGTTAAAAATCTTGTTTCCAGTTTAAATTCTTTTCAGGTTTTTTTTTAAACCTGAAACCAACCATGTTCACGTCCAGACTTCGGAAAACCCCCACGTCTTTCTTCCCCTTTACTGATTATCAGTAATAAAGTTAAGAACCTAGTACTACACATTCACACGAGCAACCAGAAAAGACTCGAGACAAATTGATAAAATTCACCTGCTATCACCAGATCGTTCGCGCCTCCAGATGTTTACCGAAGCTTCACCGATGCACGCGTACCCCTTCAATACAAGACCGCGCCTGCTTAATCACCTCGCGGCGATGAAATGCCCAATTCCCCGAAACCCTACCTGCGCCGTACCCAATTCGTACGCGCAAATGCTCGAGTTTGCCCCTCGAGCACCTCAACCCACGCGAGTCGCCCCCCTCCGCCTATATTGTTTTGTGCCTTCTTTTTTTTTGCGTATACTGTTTCGATTAGAGAATGAAAAAGGAACTAGGAAAGGGTTTTCGAGCGGAACAAACTGGGAATAAATAGGTTTGAACGAAAAATTTGTTTCGCCATTTTTTTTGAGTCGATTTCGCTTAGAACAGGAGATAAAATTCGGCCATAAATCCTGAACGAATGAATTGGAGGAGTTGGAGATAAAATATTGGTTGGGAAACTTCACGAGTACGTGTTAGATAAAAATATCTCTGACTATTTATACTTCAAATTTTATTATATTATAAAATTTCCAAAACGTCCTGTTAATTGCTACTAGAAATTTCAAATTCCTGTTAAGGAATGCTGCTAGTCGATTACAAGGTTTTACCCGCGTTCCGAACACAATGGAACATGTTTCGGAAGCTAATTCGATCTCATGCATAAGTTACGGAAGTAAACAATCAATTTTAAATTAAATTGATTAAAACAATTCTAAGCGTTTTGAGCTGTCAGAGTCAAATGACAACTCTGATTGCTACGAAAATTGAAATTCGATAATAATTGACTATTACGGATCCAATGGAACCAGTTTCGTCAAATTCCGAGACTGTGCCTCGGAAGGCTATTTTTAAATTCCAATTTAAACGATATATTATTAAAATTGAACAAATTAACCTTAAATTAAATTTCAACCATTCTATCATCTTTAGTATCGTCATTATAAATTCTATAAGCCTTCCAATTATTTTAAACAGGCTTAGAAATCTCAGATTGATCAATTTACCCAATTTCAATTTACTAAATTCATTATTTAAACTATATAATTCAATAATTTAATTATCAAGTAAATATTGATATTTTGAATTCAAGTTAAAATTGACTTTTAAATGTTTAAAATCAATTTAATATTCCAATTTAAATTGTTAGAAATCCCAGGTCGTCACACCTATCGACACAGTTGGCCAAACTGCACCGACCAGAATCTATAAACAATCAACCGATAAGTCAACACAATATAAAACAATTTGTATGTTCACTAACAAGTACACGCTCATGTCTATTATTACACTCAACTCATTCTAGAGTACTATTGGCTCTATCTCTAATGAGTAATCCCCACCAAAGCCAAGGTTGTCACTTAACCAAATGCTCCGATACTACAATGTTACAACTCGACTTTTCGACTTTCGAAAGTCGACATCAATATGTCAACTGTATCGACCGCCGAGCAATCGAACGCCGGAAAACCGAACCGTTAGGGTTTAAGAAGAAGAAGATAGAAGTAGAAACAAAAACAACAACATAATCTCACATTTCGCAGCGGAACGACATATAATAGATAATAATCTTTAAAAACAAAAGCACTACATCAGTTTTACATACATCATCAGAGTTTATGTAACGATTCGTAAATTTAACTAGTTTGAAAAATGATATTAATTGAAATTTTGTGGAATTTTAAACGATAAAATTTTGTAGTATAAATTTGATATTTGGAAAGCGTCTAGTTAAACATAGCAACTGGTAAATTTTCGTCCGAAAATATGAAGTTTATTTTCGTGCATAAATTTATTTCAATTTAATCAGTTAAAAATCGATGAAAATAAAACATTTTCGAAACCTAAATATTTTTACATAGAACAATTCTAAATCATCTTCTGTGCAAGACGTCATTTTTCGTTTTTCCAAATTCGAACTTCTTTAGCTCCGTCGATTTTATTTTCTGCGTTTTTATGCATTTTCCACTGTTAGAAAATTCAAATTTTTATAATTCAATCATACCACCGATAGCTATATACCGATTTGATCATACCGTCGTGCCGATCTCAATGGTATATTCATTTCTATTTTCGAACCCGGTACGCCGCGAAATCTGTAAACAGTTGGCCGCTGTGGTTCGTTATTTGAGCCTTTTTGTCTTCAACTGACCATTTGTTGTTCGAACAGTCAAGAAATGGGTGGACGTTGCTTTATTAACTCTTTGAATTCGTACTTGACTTTAGCAATTCCCAAAGTCCAATTTGTGACTTTTGCTTTACCATTGATACCAACATTTATTTGGTTGGTTCATTACTTCTTTTCATTTATGGTTCTGTTGACAAGCACGTTCACCTTGCCTGTGCATAGTCCAAGGCTTGCTTTTCAATTCTCATAAATATTTAGCTTTGCTCTGTACATTTTTTTGAAATATTTATATTAATATATCTGAACATAACTTCATGTTGCCTGTAGCATTGCCTATTCCTATTCCATTTCTTTCTCGTACACCTCCTCCATCTTTCTTCCCTTCTTCTTTTATTCTTCATATTTCTTCTCTGGAAAGCAAAAAAAACTTGCAAATAAAAATGAAAAGGAAACGAAAAAAACAAAGCTCCGCTCTCCTCCACGGTAAGTCCACCGCTCGAACCAGATCCACGTGACCACCCCTCTTCCTCTGACATCACCAACCCAAGCAGCTTCGGCCTCTCCACCAAACACCCCTTTCAACTGACCCACCTAGCACCATAACCCCTGTCGCAAACCGAAGTAACCCCTCCATCAATATTGGTTCGCAACCAACGTTGCATCCACAACCGCTCCTCACGGCCTCACCATCACCGCAGCCACCATCACATCCCTTTTTTTACCTTTCTTCCCATACTTGCCGAGCTCCACACCATTTCCTCTTCCTTTTCCCCTGACTTCGACGCCTAACCCACGTGAAGCCACCCACCATCGACCTAGTTCCCTTCCACGTCGCCTGATACACTCCCTCGCGAACTCTTTACCTCGCCTAAGCCTACCCCTCTGACCTCTTCCTCCACGTGAGTCGCCACATCACCCAATGCCTCGCCTCATCTACAAACTTGACCCTGTCATCGGCCTCAACTCCCCTTTCTCTCCTCTCGAGTACTATGTGTTCTCTTTCCGCATGCTTTCTCCTCTCTTCTATGTAAGGTGATATATATATATATATATATATATATATATATATATATATATATATATATTAACTGTTAATACTTATATAATCCGTTGTGTTGATAAGGCAAGTAAATTATATAGTTCCACAGTTATATGTATATATATAGATTTGGAACTTAAGTCAGAAATGAAATAAGGACAGTATTGTTCGAATATACTTACTATTAGAAACTGTTTTAATAATATAATGTTTTACATATAGTATTTTATATTTATACATCATCTATTTGTTATAAAATTTATTACAAAAGATGTAGCCTGAAATTGGCCACCCTACCTTGTACTTTGTTTAAGACGTTTTATATAAAATATATATTATATATATATATATTATTTCGCAATTTAACATGTATGTACAAATATATTTAAATTATAATATGCTGTAATATGAATGTCTGCATACTTCTGCTATATATAATATATATTATAAAAGTTACAGCCATTTTATGCTTGTTTTTTTCGTAGAAAAGTTGTATACTAGTTATATTTGTTTTAAACCGAATATGACTTGGGCTATGTGTGCTAGCTTTATAGAGTATATTATATATGTTTAACGTTCATTGGGTATATTTTGACCATATGTATATATAGATTTTAAATGTGTAAATATTTTGTATTTAATAAGTAATATATAAGTATTTATTTAAATTTGAAATGTGTTTGAATTTAGAATTTGATTTATATATATAGTTATATATAGTTATAAGCAAGACCTCTTATGCCATTGATCTTTGCAACCCAGTCCTGATTTGATTTCGTCAATTTTTATTCATCATCTTTGTTCGTCGAATCTTGTCTATCTAGCATTGCTTTGGAATTCGTAGCTCAATTCTGGTCAAATCTATATTGCCTCGAAAGGTGAGCAATCACTCACGATTAATGTTCTTTTATTTATTAAATTTGATTTCGATTGCAATCGCAATTGAAATATTGCTGCTGTTAGTTATTTACACTGTTATATATGTTATTACCTGTATCAGTTCACCTGTGACACCATTATCCGTTACTTATATGATGATAATCAAGTTGGTTGATAAATGATTGACTGTTTGATATTGATATTGGACGTTAAAAATTGTTAATGTAGGAAGAGATAAAAATATGAATTTGAATTTGACGTAGGATAGTTAGCGACTTGAAAATGATATATATGTTGAATTTAATTAGACAAACTTGTATAATATGACCCCTTTAAATGTTTAAATTAATTGACATGTAGAAAATGGTTAATTACCCTTGAACCATTTGAATTTATATTGTATCAATTGATGAAGTATGAAATTGAATAATTGATGTCAAGTGTAGAATTGCATAGAATAATAAGTGTAATAATCTTTAATCTACATGAAATGATAGTGTAGATTCTAGAAATAATTATATTAATTTGCATAAACAACAAATGTGAATTAGTACGATTATTTCGGGATTATCTGAATTAATTATTGGATTGTTATTGATTGTTGTTATTGCTTGTTTATTTACTTTGACACCATCCCAGTTATCACACTGCAAGTTCCCTTTGTTATGTTTTAATTTTTGAATTGAAATGGAATCGGGTTGGAATGATAAATACCCAAATGAATTTGACCTAAGATAGAGAATTAAATAAAAACCGATTGGTCAATAATTTGATTTAAAAATAAAATAGAGATTTTATTTGAATAAAAAAATAAGTTTTTAAAAGAAATTGGAATTTGAATTTAATGAAAGGAAAATGTTAATATTAAAAACAAAATATTAACATAGTAGTTGTTGAAAGAACGTTGTTTTATGATAAATTATTTGATAATAAAATTTGGAATTATTCATTGAACTAAATTTTGAAATTATTTGTACTTAAGTTTGAAATTATTTAATAATTAAGTTTTGAAATTACTTAATAATTGAATAAGATTGAATTAATTGATAATTAAATAAAAATTCGAATTCTTTGATAAGAGAAATTGAACTTTTGAATAAGTGAATTTGAACTTCGTTAATAAAAAATTGGGTTTCTTTATTTATTAAGTTTTGGAAAATTATTTAAGTAAGTTAATAAGTGAAATTGAACTTCTCAAAATTCATTCCCCACTAAAAAATGTCCGCTCCTGTTATCCCCTTCCTTTCTCCTCCCATCAATTCAACTATTCCAACCTTACCTATCAACTCAGCCGTACACCTCCTTCCCTCCGAAGTCAACGCCGTTCTTTCTTCAGATCCTTCGCCCCCTCCTCCCATCTTGTCAGTTCCTTCTGTATCCATCACTGTCCCCTCTCCCCTCAAAGTCATTCCTGTCCGCTTCTCTCCTCCACCACCTCCAACCATCCAAACCAATTCACTACCTGACCCTCTTCCTCCTGACCCACTACCTCTGCTATCAACAAACCCAAAACACCCTACTTTATCCGCTAACACCCTCCCTGATGGATCGTGTGAGCGAATATGGACTTCTTTGTTTAAACGCAAGCCGAGGAACGCAGGCAAGTATATACCTGTTGATCTGACACCAGTGTACGAAGATGATGCTTTAGTGCCGCCTGCTGAAGTTATTGAGGCTGGTGCTGCTGTCTGGAATGATACAATAGTTGGCTTCTTCCTGGATAAGCCTCTGTCGTACACGGCTGTTGTACAGAAGTTGAAGTTCATTTGGAAACTTAAAGGTGCTGTTTCAGTTAAATCGGATGGTACTATCTTCTTATTCAAGTTCTCTTGTAGTGAAGATAGAATAACAATATTGCAGAGTGACCCTATTGTCATGAATAATAAACTTTTCATAATTAAACCGTATGATGCAAATGTGAGTAACGTTACTGGATCAGTCACCACTGTCCCAGTATGGGTGAAACTGTACAACCTTCCCATATTTGCTTGGTCCCCTCTAGGAATAAACTGGCTTTGTAGTCACTTGGGTAAACTGTTATGCATGGATGAGATGACTGAAAAGCAAGACAGGTTGAGCTTTGCGAAGTGCTTAATTGAAATAAGGCCCGAAAAAGAACTAGCTGATGACTTCTTGGTTAAACTAGTAGAGGGAGGTCAGCAGAAAATCTATGTTGAGTACTTATGGAGGCCAGATGTATGTGTAATGTGCAACAGGTTTGGACACAAAACTGTTGATTGTGATAATAATGATAGCAGTAACACAATGTGTGATAAAGGAAATAGTAAAGCAGATAGAGAGGCAAGCAAGAAGGAAAACACTGAGAAGGTTCAAGCACATAAAAATATTAGACCAATCAAAAAGCAAATCGGTAGAACATGGCAACGTATTATAAGAAAGAAAATAGTTAAAGAAGTAACAAAAGAGAATGGGGAACAAATAGAAGAGGGGAGTGATGAAACAGTTCCTGAAAAAGTTAACATAGATATTCATGCAAGTGTGAATGCTAGGGAGAAAGAGCGAAAGGGTAAAGAGATTGAGAAATTTAGTTTTGAGTCTGATGAACTGGGTAATGAGGAAAGGGGAGAAGTTGAGCCTGTCAATATTCCAGGAATAATTAATAAAACTATTGAGGCACCAAACAATCTGAAAGAAGTATATAGTGTAGAAGCTGATTTAGTTGATAGTCTATTGATTTCCAATAAATTCGATATTCTCAACTGTCTGGATGTTGATGATAATATAGGTACTAGAGATAATGAAAGTATGACAGTGGTTGAAAAAAGTGGAGTAAGCGGAGCAGTTAATGAAAATACCAAAGGAATGAATAATATTGGCTCTACAGAACATGTAGACCAAATGGTGAGTAACAGCATTTATACCAAGCAAGATAAAACTGATCGTATCACACAGTCGAGAGATATAATAGATAATATGCAGAATGATTTTACTACTGTTTCTGGAAAAATGGAAATCAGGTTAAGCAATGAAGGTACGAGTCATGAAGGACTAAAATCAAGTGAAAAGAAGAGTAAAAAGTGTAGAAAAAAGTTTTCTTCCTTCAGCAAGACTCCAAACTCTAATGACGAAACATGCATGCGTGAAGTTAAATGCACAACTCAGCAAAGTCACCAAACCGATATTGCTAGTGTTCATGTTCCAGTTCCTTCATTTATCTACTCCAACATTAAACCTCCCTCTGCCTACAAAAAACCCCCTCCATTGTCTCCCCTTACCTCTCCTACCACCTCTCCCGAGCTTCCCTCCGAACTGACTACACCATCATCTACAGAGGGTAATACCGGCAGAGTTGATACTCCGCTATCTATTGAAATACCTAACTATTTATCCTCTTCGCAAGCTGTGACGAGGAGAATGAAAATAGAATTGCTTAAAGCACGTGCTCACCAATGATAACTTATCTAGGAGCATGGAACATACAAGGGGGCAATTACGTCACCAAACTTGACCAAAGTAAAACGCTTTTTGGCGCTCATAAGTTATCTATTGTTGCCATGCTGGAGTATAAGCTAAACCGTTGTTTAACATTCAAGGAAGCTAACTTCAACAAACCTGATTGGAACGTTATACTCAACCTGGATGAAGAGTCACATGGTAGGATCTTTATTCTTTATAACCTTGTTGAAGCATCTGATGAGCTGGTTAGGGGAGATAACAGAACCAGGTACAATATTTGTGTTGTTACTGAGTATTTGATGAAGAACAAAGAAAAGCATAAGTGGAATAGGAGCAAGTGTGCTTGGCATAAGAACAGTGCTTATCTGATGCCATGTTTTCGCTTTGGCTGCTGTATGTGTACTAGTAAACTTTGTGCTTGCTTTCTTTCCCCACTGACACATGCATTATCATTCTACTTAAGATAGCCTTTTGTTGTTTTTGTTTCGTTCTTTTTTTTTTCTTTTAGCTTCCAGTTCTTTGTAGCGCTTTGTTTACTTTGTATTCTCTGAGCTTGCTCATTGTTGTCTGTGTTGTATTCTTTCTGGTGCTGCAATAAAATGGTCGGGGACCATCCAACCCCGTCGGCCTTGCCAAAAAAAAAAATTGAACTTCTCGAATATGTAAAATTTAGTTTATTTATTAATTAAGTTTTGAAATTTGTAACTAAGTAAATAAATAAGTGAAATTGAATTTCTTTAACAAGAAATAAAATGTGATTTATTGAAATTTATGTAAGATTTGTAATTTAAAGAATTGATTTGACGAATCTAATTTAGTTCAATTTGAAGTTTTGGATATAATGAGGTTGAATTTAAGTAATTAATTTATTAAATTGAAAATCAAATAGGAGTTGTTTGAATGATAATTAACTTAACAAATATTTAATGAAATCGATAAATGAATTTAGAATTGATTTGAATGTTAAATTAAATTAATTGAAACGATTTCGGAATGAAACTTATATACAACTTAAATCAATATTCGAATTTTTAAGTAAAAATTGAACTTGAATTTCAAGATTTTGAAATAGTAATTTGGAAGATTTGAAACGTAAATTATGGAAATTGAGATAGAAAGACAAATGAAATGTTGGTTCACAAATTCTAATCGAAATCGAATTTGATTTTTGTTTGAAATTTATTAAACGACCAATCGATGTAATAATTACGAAAGTTATTAAAGAGACCGGAATCGGTTATGGACATACTCTCTATCCAAACCGGAAACCACTTTAATAACTATACGCGGAGTGATCCAGAATGAAGTGGTTGGAATGATGTACGCGATGACTGAAGAAAGAGAACGATAATGGATAGCCTTGACACTTGTGTCAAATTGGAAATGACTAAAACAGGAGCCGTGTCGGGCCAAATGGGGTTAGCCACCTTGAGCGAATACACTTCTTCGTAAACTACTCATTACTTGTTATTGATTGGTGCACCCTCGTACTTTTGGAAGTGTTGTTTCGCGGTGTTGCGATCATTGCGGCGATGCGTTCTCACCAGTCCGGATCAGGCAAACGGCAGTTTCACTACCTTGGGTATTGCCTCACGTGCCTTATCATACTTGTATCCCTATATACGCGACCACTACGAATTTGTTTTGTGTTGTACCTATGGAGTACTCCCTGATATCCCACTAGTTTACGATGGAGTTTACGGTGGTGTATAGATTATGACACTTATATAAAATGTGTTAAGGGGTATAATGGTAATGCCTTAAGACTATTTGGATATTTTATATTACTGATAGACATTATCTATTTAGCATATACTACTACATAGTAGATAACTTAACGGATCCTTAGAGGATGATTGTTCCAACATCCTTTGAGTTACTTGTATTTCAATTGTTATTTCAATTGGGTTAGATTTATTGATATAAGAATGTTAATCCTGACTCGAGTGTTTTGTGTTTTGCTTTACGCTCGGGTCAGACTGAGTGGTCCAGCTTTCGAGACCCACCTTTGGAGTTGGAGCTTCGCCTGGAGATCCAGCTATCTATCAAGCTTTCAGATATTCAGTCGATTCTTGTGATGTATTCTGATTCTTGTATTTGACTATTGTATTTAAGAATTCCGTTGTAACTTATTTAACTCTGTTATTTATATAGTAGCTTCATGAACTACTATCTTTTGCTTCCGCTGCATATTATTACTCTATGTCTGTGATTCTGTGATTATTTATTTACCGTATTTGTTCAGTTTTGCCAAATTTAAATTAACAATTCAGTATTTTGAATTATTCAAGTCCGACATGTGTGAATGCGAATAGTCCAAAATAGAGGGTCGTTGCAATTGGTATCAGAGCTTTGGTAGCTCTAGGCAAAACTTAGCATATAGGGTAAATGTATTTACAGTATCACTCTCATTCGAGTTTGAATCTCTTCCTTTTGACTCGATTCCTTTGGATTTTGGAACGTTCCCTCGGTTTCGAAATTCATTCTTTTCCCTCGCTATTTGTATTCGTCTGAATTCTGGAGTATCTCATAACTCCACTTCGAATGATCTTTATAATGAATCGGCGGTCTCGCCAATCTTTGAATTATTTGTAAATGGATGAAACTCCTTTACAATAGGCATTGATTTACTGGAGATTTCTGCATCCTCGGTTTACGATGCTATCTATTCCCTGCTATGCCTGAATTTTATTTATTAAGATCAAATGTTGATTTTCCTCGAAATTCTGCATCGATCTAATTCTTGAAGTCACGGTCGATCCGGTTAAGGTTGCCCGTGATTTATATGAAGTTATCCATCTACCGATTTCGTTATTTAATCACCTTATCTTTGTTTCGAACCTATCTTCGAATCAGAATTCTCTTTAATTTGAGTCATCAAATTTGAATCTCTGTCCTTGCTTTAAAAAAAATTCATTCATGTACCGTCGAGCGAGAAAGTGTATTTGTGAATTAATATTAAAAATGTGTTTTATATATATGTTGTGTTATTTGAGTTGTTGATGTTGATTTGGGTTTTCGATCGATTCATCTGATCAACGCTATCGATAGGATTTCCAAAACACTTAAACAGAACAAACTGACATAATATTGTTTTCAAATTTGATAAACAAAATAGTCTTGTATGATTATATTATATATAAATATAAGTTTTCTGAAACTAAATTGTTAATGAATTTGCTGTCAGAAATGATAATATTTGATTTTCATTTATTGTTTTGTAAACCATTGACTATTGCATAATATAAATAAATGAATTTATAAAACCTAGTTTGTAATTTGATTTGGAATTTAAATGAATGTAAATCAGGAATTTGAGAATTTGATTTTCAGTGATTTCAAAAACTTTGATTTTAAAGTTTTAAAGCGTATAGTATTTAAAGTATTTTCAAATAGAAACCATTTTCAAAGAATTTTAAATGTTTAAATCAGTGCTCTCCTATTTTGTCGCTGGAAAATATTTTCGGTGATGGCGGACACATCATCGACATTCATGTTCGAGTTTTGAAGTGGAGAGACTATTCTGTAGCTTTGCTACGGTTTGTTTTGAAAATAAATTGAGTTGAAATTCTTAAAATATGATTTGATATGTAATATATATATTGATATATGATTTAAATCTGATTCGATACATTATATATATGATTATTTATCTCTAAATAAATTTGAAGTTACTCGAAAACTAATTCTTAAATGTATGATAAAGGATAATCTTAAATATAAAATGAAAATATGTAAGCTTGAAATAATTGAATTAAAATTTTTACTTGGATAATACTCAATTGCATTATATATAAATTACCTAAATTTTCAAAAAGTTAACTATGTAATTGACTATTATAGAATATAAATGATATCAAAGAAAATTTTAATTAAATTTGAGTAGTTATAATAAATGTAAATATACTTAATATATATGTGATAAGATATATTATGTAGAACAAATTTAATAATAATTTGAAATAAAGAAGAATTAAATTGTTGATTAAAATATGATTATAATAATGGGCTATTCAAATTTTGGTTTTAGAAATTGTTAACATAGAAAATTGGATAATATACAATATACAATGTCTTTATAAATAAAATTTGTGTGCGTATAAAAAGTTATACACTTAAAGTTTAATTATAATTTGATTAATAGAGAAAAATAGAATACTAGGTTAGTTGAATAAAAAATGGATTAATAAAAAAATGGTTGTTTGAAATAAATTCTGCAACAAACAACAACAAATTGAAAATAAACCAACTTAATGAAATTCCTTGAGTTTAAAATCAATTATTGAATATTAATTAATATAAATTGAAAGTTATATGGTTTAAACTAATTATTTTATTTTGTTTTCAACCAATTTTCTTTCTGGTTGTTTTTATTCTCCTACCTCCTTACTTTTCGGGGACGAAAAGTTTTGAGTTGGGGAGAGTGTAACGACCCGTAAAATTAAGTGGTTTCAATAACGATATTAATTGAAATCTTGAAGAATTTTAAACGATAAAATTTTGAAATATAAATTTGATATTTGGAATGCGTCTAGTTAATCATAGCAGCTGGTAAATTTTCGTCCGAAAATGTAAAGTTTATTTTCGTGCATAAATTTATTTCAATTTAATCAGTTAATAATCGATGAAAATAAAACGTTTTCGAAACCTAAATATTTTTACATAGAAAAGTTCTAAATCGTCTTCTGAATAAGACGTCATTTTTCGTTTTTTCAAATTCGGACTTCTTTAGCTCCGTCGATTTTATTTTTCGTGTTTTTTATGCATTTCCTGCTGTTAGAAAATTCAAATTTTTATAATTCAATCATACCACCGATCTCTATATACCGATTTGATCGTACCGTCGTGCCGATCTCAGCGGTATATTCATTTCTATATTCGAACCCGGTACGCCGCGAAATCTGTAAACAGTTAGCCGTTGCGGTTCATTATTTGAGCCTTTTTGTCTTCAATTGACCATTCGTTGTTCCAACAGTCAAAAGGGTGGACGTTCCTTTATTAACTCTTTGAATTCGTACTTGACTTTAGCAATTCCCAAAGTCCAATTTGTGACTTTTTCTTTACCATTGGTTCCAACATTTATTTGATTGGTTCATTACTTATTTTCATTTATGGTTTTGTTGACAAGCACGTTCACCTTACATGTGCATATTCCAAGGCTTGCTTTTCAATTCTCATAAATATTTTTGCTCTGTACATTTTTTGAAATATTTATATTAATATATCTGAGCAAAACTTCATGTTGCCTGTAGCATTGCCAATTCCTATTCCATTTCTTTCTCGTACACCTCCTCCATCTTTCTTCTCTTCTTCTTTTATTCTTCATATTTCTTCTCCGAAAAGAAAAAAAACTTGCAAATAAAAATGAAAAGGAAACGAAAAAAAAAACAAAGCTCCACTCTCCTCCACCGTTAGTCCACCGCTTGACCCAGATCCACATGACCACCTCTCTTCCTCTGACATCACCAACCCAAGCAGCTTCGGCCTCTCCACCAAACACCTCTTTCAACTGACCCACCTAGCACCATCACCCCTGTCGCAAACCGAAGCAACCCCTCCACCAGTATTGGTTCGCAACCAACGCTGCATCCACAATCTCTCCTCACGGCCTCACCATCACCGCAGCCACCATCACGTCCATTTTTTTACCTTTCTTCCCATACTTGCAGAGCTCCACACCATTTCCTCCTCCTTTTCCCCTGACTTCGACGCCTAACCCACGTGAAGCCACCCACCATCGACTTAGTTCCCTTCCACGTCGCCTAATACACTCCCTCGCCCACTCTTTACCTCGCCTAAGCCTACCCCTCTGACCTCTTCCTCCACGTGAGCCGCCACACCAGGCAATGCATCGCCTCATCTACAAACCTGACCCTGTCATCAGTCTCAACTCCCCTTTCTCTCCTCTCGAGTACTACGTGTTTCCTTTCCGCATGCTTTTTCCTCTCTTCTATGTAAGGTGATATATATATTAACTGTTAATACTTATATAATCTATTGTGTTGATAAGGCAAGTAAATTATATAGTTCCACAGTTATATATATATATATATAGATTTGGAACTTAAGTCAGAAATGAAATAAGGACAGTATTGTTCGACTATACTTACTATTAGAAACTATTTTAATAATATAATGTTTTACATATAGTATTTTATATTTATACATCAGCTATTTGTTATAAAATTTATTACAAAATATGTAGCCTGGAATTGGCCACCCTAACTTGTAATTTTTTTGAGACGTTTTAGATAAAATATATTATATATATATTATTTCGCAATTTAACATGTATGTACAAATATATTTAAATTATAATATGCTGTAATATGAATGTCTGCATACTTCTGCTATATATAATATATATATTATAAAAGTTACAGCCATTTTATGCTTGTTTTCTTTCGTAGATAAGTTGTATACTAGTTATATTTGTTTTAAACCGAATATGACTTTGGCTATGTGTACTAGCTTTATAGAGTATATTATATATGTTTAACGGTCATTGGGTATATTTTGACCATATGTATATATAGATTTTAAATGTGTAAATATTTTGTATTTAATAAGTAATATATAAGTATTTATTTAAATTTGAAATGTGTTTGAATTTAGAATTTGATTTATATATATAGTTATATATAGTTATAAGCAAGACCTCTTATGCCATTGATCTTTGTCAACCAAGTCCTGATTTGATTTCTTCAACTTTTATTCATCAGCTTTGTTCGTCGAATCTTGTCTATCTAGCATTGCTTTGGAATTCGTAGCTCAATTCTTGTCAAATCTATCTAGCCTCGAAAGGTGAGCAATCACTCACGATTAATGTTCTTTTATTTATTACTTTTGATTTCGATTGAAATCGCAATTGAAATATTGCTGCTGTTAGTTATTTACACTGTTATATATGTTATTACCTGTATCAGTTCACCTGTGACACCATTATCCGTTACTTATATGATGATAATCAAGTTGGTTGATAAATGATTGACTGTTTGATATTGATATTGGACGTTAAAAATTGTTAATGTAGGAAGAGATAAAAATATGAAATTGAATTTGACGTTGGATAGTTAGCGACTTGAAAATGATATATATGTTGGATTTAATTAGACAAACTTGTATAATATGACCCCTTTAAATGTTTGAATTAATTGACATGTAGAAAATTGTTTATTACCCTTGAACCATTTGAATTTATATTGTATTAATCGATGAAGTATGAAATTGAATAAATGATGTCAAGTGTAGAATTACATAGAATAATAAGTGTAATAATCTTTAATCTACATGAAATGACAGTGTAGATTTTAGAAATAATTATATTAATTTTCATAAACAATAAATGTGAATTAGTACGATTATTTCGGGATTATCTGAATTGGTTATTGGATTGTTATTGATTGTTGTTATTGCTTGTTTATTTACTTTGACACCATCTTAGTTATCACACTGCAAGTTCCCTTTGTTATGTTTTGATTTTTGAATTGAAATGGAATCGGGTTGAAATGATAAATACCCAAATGAATTTGACCTAGGATAGAGAATTAAATAAAAACCGATTGGTCAATAATTTGATTTAAAAATAAAATGGATATTTTATTTGAATAAAAAAAACAAGTTTTGAAAAGAAATTGGAATTTGAATTTAATGAAAGGAAAATATTAATATTAAAAACAAAATATTAACATAGTAGTTGTTGAAAGAACGTTGTTTTATAATAAATTATTTGATAATAAAATTTGGAATTATTCATTGAATTAAGTTTTGAAATTATTTAATAATTAAGTTCGAAATTATTTAATAATTAAGTTTTGAAATTATTTAATAATTGAATAAGATTGAATTAATTGATAATTAAATAAAAATTCGAATTATTTGATAAGAGAAATTGAACTTTTGAATAAATGAATTTGAACTTCGTTAATAAAGAATTGGGTTTCTTTATTTATTAAGTTTTGGAAAATTACTTAAGTAAGTTAATAAGTGAAATTGAACTTCTCGAATATATGAAATTTAGTTTTTTTATTAATTAAGTTTTGAAATTTGTAAGTAAGTAAATAAATAAGTGAAACTGAATTTCTTTAACAAGAAATAAAATGCGATTTATTGAAATTTATGTAAGACTTGTAATTTAAAGAATTGATTTGACGAATCTAATTTAATTCAATTTGAAGTTTTGGATATAATAAGGTTGAATTTAAGTAATTAATTTATTGAATTGAAAATCAAACAGGAATTATTTAAATGATAATTAACTTAACAAATATTGAATGAAATCAATAAATGAATTTAGAATTGATTTGAATGTTGAATTAAATTAATTGAAACGATTTCGGAATGAAACTTATATACGAACTTAAATCAATATTCGAATTTTTAAGTAAAAATTTGAAATTGAATTTTAAGATTTTGAAATAGTAATTTGGAAGTTTTGAAACGTAAATTATGGAAATTGAGATAGAAAGACAAATGAAATGTTGGTTCACAAATTCTAATTGAAATCGAATTTGATTTTTGTTTGAAATTTATTAAACGACCAATCGGTGTAATAATTACGAAAGCTATTAAAGAGACCGAAATTGGTTATGGACATACTCTCTGTCTAAACCGGAAACCACTTTAATAACTATACGCGGAGTGTGATCCAGAATGAAGTGGTTGGAATGATGTACGCGATGACTGAAGAAAGAGAATGATAATGGATAGCCTTAACACTTGTGTCAAATTGGAAATGACTAAAACAGGAGCCGTGCCGGGCCAAATGGGGTTAACCACCTCGAGCGAACACACTTCTTCGTAAACTACTCATTACTTGTTATTGATTGGTGCACCCTCGTACTTTTGGGAAGTGTTGTTTCGCGGTGTTGCGATCGTTGCAGCGATGCGTTCTCACCAGTCCGGATCAGGAAAACGGTAGTTTCACTACCTTGGGTATTGCCTCATGTGCCTTGTCATACTTGTGTCCCTATATACGCGACCACTACGAATTTGTTTTGTGTTGTATCTATGGAGTACTCCCTGATATCCCACTAGTTTACGGTGGAGTTTATAGTGCTGTATAGACTATGACACTTATATAAAATGTGTTAAGGGGGATAATGGTAACGCCTTAACACTATTTTGATATTTTATATTACTGATAGACATTATCTCTTTAGCGTATACTACTACATAGTAGATAACTTAACGGATCCTTAGAGGATGGTTATTCCAACATCCTTTGAGTTATTTGTATTTCAATTGTTATTTCACTTGAGTTAGATGTATTGATATAAGAATGTTAATCCTGACTCGAGTGTTTTGTGTTTTGCTTTACGCTCGGGTCAGACTGAGTGGTCCAACTTTTGAGACTCACCTTTGGAGTTAGAGCTTCGCCTGGAGATCCAGCTATCTATCCAGCTTTCAGATATTCAGTTGATTCTTGTGATGTATTCTGATTCTTGTATTTGACTATTGTATTTGAGACTTCCGTTGTAACTTATTTAACTCTGTTATTTATATAGTAGCTTCATGAACTACTATCTTTAGCTTCCACTGCATATTATTACTCTGTGTCTGTGATTATTTATTTAATGTATATGTTCAATTTTGCCAAATTTAAATTAACAATTCGGTATTTTGAATTATTCAAGTCCGACATGTGCGGATGCGAATAGTCCAAAATAGCGGGTCGTTACAGTTTACAACGACACACAATACAACACTAAAAGTCATTATACCCTGACTACAAGGAACTGACTTTGCACCTACCCAAATGCAACGGATAATACATAGTATAGATGATACGCCTCGCCATCCAGCTTCAACTCTAGGGAGTTGAAGAGTTCGGAACGTTTTTTCTGTGAAGCCCAGCTCGATTTCGATTAGATTTGAAAAGGGTGGAAGTTTAATTTCGCTCGGCCATTTTTGATTTGAACGAACGATATTTTTTTTCTTTGTTTTAAACGAAGATGTGATATCATTATCTTCTAAAAAACAAACGTGTGTATCACTATGCAGAAAAAAGAAAGCACGTGGTTGAATTTTTCCCTACGTGTCCAATGCTTGCAACTGTGCTTTGATATATATTAATATTATTTTAAATTCAAATTTAAATCGTTTCAAATTACACAATTAAAAATCTCGATCTCCTATCGAGACTTGCCGCCAGGCGTTTATAATGTTATACGCCTATTTCGAACACAATGGAAAAGGTTTCGGGTCCAAATTCAATTGTATGGAGAAGATAGCTTTTTGGACAAATTAAAATATCGAATTTTCGATTTAAATTTCAACGCGTTTTTTAACCGTACAACCACACGACAACTCCGAATGCTACGAAAATTGAGATTCGATAATAATATACTATTACGGATCCAATGGTACTGGTTCCGTCGAATTCCGAAGCTGTGCCTTGGAAGGCTATTTTTTTAAATATAGATTTAAACGATATAAATTTCAAAACTGAACAAAAACAATTTCAAATTCAATTCTGAAGCTTCCATTATCGTCAGTATTATCAATATATATTTTACAAGCCCTTGAAATATTTTTAATCAGCTTAAAACTGAAGATTTAAATTTTTATCCAACTTCAATAAATTAAATTCAATAATTTAACTGCCAAATCTATAGTTATATTTGAGATTCAAATTGAAATTGACTTCCAAATATTTAAATTCAATTAAATATTTCTATTTTCAAATGTTCAAAATTCTAGGTCGTCACAGGAAACCGATGACAGTTCTTCTTGGAGAACGTTAATACACAAGTCTACTATGGACAATACATGACAAGCAAAGTTGTGAAAGCCAACGTTCCAAACTTCAAGTCAATCGGAGTACGTATGCTCGACAACTCAAGAAAGCAAACCGTTCGTATCCATCAAAATGCCATGCTCGGGTCGGTCTGTTCGAATCCATCAACAACCACTGTAACAACCCTGTATTTTGTGATTTTTTTAATTTTATATTTTAATTATTTTAATTGAATTTCCTGATTTAAAAACTATATTTTATTTATTAAAGTGAATAGTTTTGTTATTTTAAATATAAATTTTGGTTTCTATGTGAATTAGAATTCCAAACATGAATAAATAGAATATTTTCCAAAAGTGTGAATTTTGGTCAATATGATCAAACTTTGACTTTTAAATTTAAAAATTTAAAAATTTGAAATTTGAAATTTTATTTTTTATTATGAAAGTAAGTAAAATTTTGAAAGTACTACTTTTCGTTTCGTTGAAATCCGATTTATATTGTGAAAGTTATGCCTTTTACACTATTTGTGAAATTTGCTGTATTTAACGAAATTGTTGTTTTAATTTTATATAAATAATACTTTGTTTGTTATGTCATATTCTAATTTATATTTACATGTGTAACTGTAGCAATCTCGATTTTTAATTAAATTTAAATTGATAATTAAAATGAATTTTGAATAAAATTGTAGATTAATTTTAATTTTTCAAGTTAAATAGGACATTTATTTATTTGGACATTGATTTTTTAAAATTTAAATTGTGGATTTGAAATTCTATATTTAGTATCTATAAATAAAAAATTAACATCCTAAAATTTTTCAATATAAATTAATAATATTTTTTAAACTTTTGAAATTTAATTTAAAAATAAATTGAGAAAAATCTCAAAACAAATAAAGTAAGTAATAAACTATGTATAAATGAATTCCAATTTCTTTTGGGTTTAAAAGTTTTGAAATAATAGATATTTTAAAAAGTCATTTAAATTTAAAATTTTATACATATATGTATATTGCATATATGAGTAGATTTAAGTGTATACATTTAATTTGAATATGAATGTGTATGAATATAATAAATGGACATAAATGTTTATATTTCTAAGCTTAAATTTGAGATTTGTTAAAATTTAAAATTAATGTTTTTTAAAAATAAATGGAATTTAAAATTCATTGATATATAATGTATATAATGTAAATATGGGCTAAGAAAAATTCTTTTAACATTGTATATGTATATACATATATGCAGATGAATAAAGGGATACATTTATGTATAAAGTGTATATAATATAAAAAAAAATTCGTAAAATTTCTTTTTCCTTGTAAAAAAATCAAAAGGGCTAAACATACATGCACATGGTTTGGAGTAAAGAGATTAACAAAATTTTATACCATGATGATTTGTTACAAATGGCCTTCAATGCAATTAATTAAATAAAATAATTAAATAAAAAATTACAAAAACCTTTCCATCTCCCCATATGCAATCATATTTACTCTCACCAACTCTGAAATTCCTGAGCAAGCAAAAGTTCAACCTGGAAAAATAAAACAAGTTGAAGCTTTAAACAAATTGAAAACTGTAAGTAAATCGCTTCTTTTGTTTGTTATTAATGAAGTAAGAAACAAATACAATAGGAAATTTAAACAAAGTTTTGTATTAATAAACTTTTGCAGATCAAAGAAATAAAATGGCCTATCTCTGTTTAACAAAACCAAAATTCCTCTCTGCTCTGTTCTCTGCTGCGACTCCAATGTGAGCAAACTTAAATTTTTAACCAGCTTCTTTTGATTTTCTTGCCTGTGATGATCGTGATTTGGAAATATTGTATGAGTATGTTTATATCTTCAAGTTTATGTGGGTTTCTTTGTGTGAAGAGAGGTGTGTATGTTTGTATATGCCCCTCCGACTTTCTTCAGGAAATCAACCTTCCAGGAAAGAAAAAAAATCATATCTTTATGCATAATTGAATTTAGGCTGTGATTATAAAAGAGAAAAGGTCTGTTTGAATGAATTATAAATTTTAAAAATACTTTTAGGTATCACAAATAGATGGATTTACTGGGCAAGTCGAAAATACAGTAAAAATCAGTTTTCTTTCGAAATTTAATTAACTTAAATCTGAGTTTCAATTACATAATCTTCTTAGTCTTCCTGAATCGTGAATTTTAAAGAAGAAATCAAGATTTTTAATGTAATAACGTTCGAGAAAATTGTAGTTGAACAGAATGGGAATTTTCGTCAAAACCCGACGATCAACGGCGAGTTAGGGATCGAGATTAAGGGTGAAGCTAGTTGGTACATCGGTGGATACGAGAAAAATACAAGATGATTTTATTTTTCATCGTGGTGATTGGAAGATGGCAATCTAAGGTTTAAAGCCAAATTTTTGTTAGCATCAGGAAATTGATCGCCGCGTCATTATCGTATCGGACTGCATCGCATATGGGGGGAAGGTTTTGAGAGCTCGAGGCGCGTCTGCGGTCAAGGTGGCAGGCCCTCTGGTGATTGTATTCGCCGACAGCACAAAAAGGTCATCGTGCTTTTTGGAATCCATTTATGTCATTTGAATTGATAACTCCAGCACAAAAAGGTGAGTAATCTCACCTGACATTTATACTTATGCAAATGTGTTTTGACAATAATTGAATGTGTAGAATGTTATATTATGTTATACTTGCCTATGATTATAAATTATATGATGTTAAACCTATTTATTTATCTGTTATATCACTTGTTACTGATATTTGTTGTTAAACTGTTCATTTATATCTGTTCATCACTGCTAGTTCCCTATTAGTTTAGAAATCACTATGGGTTGAAATGATACATACCCGAACAGACTTTAAAATAGGGAAAAATTGTTATGGGCTAAAATGATAGGCCTGAACGGTTTTTACTTATTTTATTTTACTTGGGACTGCGGGTTTGAAATGATAGAACCTGGATTTTCTTTGTAAATTGCGAATTCTAATGATATATATCTATATCACTTGACCTAGGTTAGAAAACTATATACAGGCCCGTGGTACTTTATAAAGTATTTTGAATATTGTTAAGTATTCTTAAAAGTGTAAATCTATGAAAATTTGATTTAAATTGGATTTTTAATGTTTAAATAAAGAAATTTTGATTTTTCTATAAGTTAAAATGTTGAATAATTAAATGATTAAATTGAATTTTTGAACTATAACTTAAATCTTGAAATTTGGACTTTGGCTTTTGAAATGACATTTAAGTTATAAATAAAATTTTAAGTGGTTTAAAATGTAAATATATGATAATTTGATTTAAATAGATTTTAAAATGTTTTAAATAAAGGATTCATGATTTTTCTATAAGTGGAAAATGTTAAATAAATAAATGGTTAAGTTGAATTATTGAAATATAACTTAAGTCTGGAAATTTGGTTTATATAAATAAATAAAAATGGAAATTACGTTATATTTGTAAAAATGGTAATAAAATTTAAGTGTTAAGTTTATTTATTAAAAATGTGAAGGCTAGAAAATTTACACCTGAATTTATTAAGTAAATTATTGAAATTTGATTTAATTATGAAATGTTACTTTTTAAAAATCATAAGTTAAAAGAGTATTTTTAAATGAACATTTTAAAATATTAAAATATTATTTTTATAATGTTTAAAGGGTTTAAATTGAAGTTATTTATTTGCTGAAAATACAATAAAATTTGGAAAATACTTTTTATAGCATTAAGAAATGCTACGTTTTCTGTAAATGAACTAAAACTGAATAAAAGAGGCTATTAAGCAGTTTTGAAATGATGTAGTTGCTGTAGTAAATTTAAAAGGGTAAAAATTAATAAAGGCCTATTACAGCAGTTCTGTAAATGCTGTAGTGGTCTGCTGTCTTTGCTGAAATTAATAAAAACCTTAAACTTGAAACCTGAGTTATTACAGCATTTCTGGAAATGCTGTCTTTGATGTTTTAAACTAAATTTCAACTAAAAATGAGTTTTAGCAGCAGTTTTTAAATGCTGTCTTTGCTGAATTAAAATGTTTTCAAGTATAACTTATAACAGCTTTTTCTAAATGCTGTGAAAGGCTGAAATTTTAAATGTTTATAGTTTTTAACTAAGTGAATGAGCTCAGAATGGTTTGAAACTTTCGAAATTGAATACTTGATTTGAAAGTATAATAACTTCACTTTTAAATGGTTTAAATGAATTAATTTGATGGAATATAAATTATTTGAAAAGTGATGTGAAATGATAATAAATGAATGGTATCTTGGAATTTAAAAAGGCATTTTAAATTGATATTTGGATTTGAATTCAGATAATGATTTGATAATGAAGTTTTGAAAGGATATTATATTTTGATATATTGAAATGATTTAAAAAGGAAACTTTGAAAGGATATGATATTTTGATATTAAAATGTTGTCTTTATTTTAATAAAGATTTGGATTTGAAATGATATTTTATTTTGAAGTATAAAATTTTATTTTTAAAAAATTTATAACCACGGGTTATAATAACGATTGGTTGGCAAAGATACCGGGATCAGATATGGACATACTCTCTATCGTTACCAAAAACCACTTTGACAACCGTGTACGCGGTGGAGATTCCAGAATGAAGTAGGATGGTGGCGAGGTTTTTGAGGTATGTAACGTGGACCCAACTCCCGTGAGTTGGCATAAGGTGGCTAAAACAGGAGCGATCTCGGGCCAAGTGAGGTCATACCTTCGATCGTACACATTTCTTCGATACCATTCTATTACTTTTGTGATTGATTGGGTGCACCCCTTCGGATTTGGGAATGTGTTCCGAGGTGGGCGTAAGGGCTGCTACGTTACCACCAGCCCATGTGCGTAATTGGTATATGTACCCTGGCATTGCCTCGTTGTGCCGTATCACCTACCATATCGAGCCTTTACTACAAGTTTCCCGTAGCCCATGCGTATCTTCTCGTAGTCTCCCGATCAGGAGATATGCAGATATTGGATGGACTACTGGGACTATTACATGTCTGGGGCTATATGGGTAACCCTTTGATGCTATTTTAAAGTAAGTTCATTTTACTGTTAGACACTATTATAATAGCACAATATTACTACATAGTAGATAGTTTAACGGGCCCTTAGAGGATGGGCAGTCCCACGCATCCTTTAAGTTACTTGTGCCTTTACTACAGTTCACTTGAGTTAGTTTACATTGTATAAGTATGTCTGTCCTGAATAGAGTGTTTGTATTTTTATTTACGCTTGTGTCAGCATGAGTATTGACATATTTGGATTCCACTTTCTGGAGATTGGAATCGCTGGAGAATATCTGCTTGTCTAATTTTATCTATTTCACTTCCAGTTATCCTGTTGATCCCAGTGCTGTATTCAGCTTGTACTTGGTTACCATATTGAGACTTCTGTTGTATCTTATTTAACCCTGATATATTTATATAGTAGCTTCATGAACTACTATTTCTTTTACTTCCGCTACATTATTATTATTCTGTGTCTGTGATCTGTGATTATTTATTACTGTATATTATGAGATTTGCCAAATTTTATTTACAACGCGGTATTTTGAGCAATTCATGCCCGACATGTGCGGATGCGAATGGTTGAAAATATCGGCTCGTTACATTTTCGTTCCATAAAGCATCTAGGGAAAATCTGACTTTTCATCGATCTTATTCGAATCGAACAGAGGCGCGCGATTTCGTATCGATCAGGAGAACTGCACTTTTCACATCCATCTACCTAAAGACTTTCTTCATATCCACAAAGCATCGACTCTTCGTATCCATCCGTCGATAGCATCTGACATCCATCTGTTTGTATCCATCACATTATCAGTTATTCGTATCCAACAAATTAGAACAACTTCGATCGATACGAACAAGACCACACAATCGATAAGAGCCATGCAATTTGGATCGATACGAACAAAGCCACGACATCGACAAGAACTGAGCCACTTCCATCGATACGGACCGAGCCACTTCCATCGATACGAACAAAGAAACTGTCTCTGATATGGTGAAAACCTTGGGGTGACTCGGTCAACTAGGCATCGAAAGTGGAGCGATCCAAAAATCAAACGCCACGTTAACATGCAGGCGCGTGCTCAACATCGAGTCGAAATTATCGACACGAATAGCATCGATATGAAGGGGACCGTGACCGCAAAACACTAATTTGCATTGATCATATCTCATAATTTACAAGTCCAAATGCCACCAAATTTTCAGAGAAGCTTGCGTACGTCCTCAACAACACTCATAATCGATCCTGACCCAATTGGATGAATTTTTGATCGATACGAATCTCGTTCGTATCGATCACAAATCGAGTGAAAATCACATGGGATCGATCTCGTGGGCCCGCTCACGTGCCAGAAGAGGTCTTTCGAGATTTAATCGAGATATTTGCAATCTACACCTATAAATAGCATCCTAAAGCCTATAGGAAAGGGACTTTTAAAGTGGACGTATGCCGGAGATAGCCGAACCGCTATAAATCTTATGTCTCTGTCTACTTCTTTCCATTTTAAGTTTATTATTCTTTATTTTTTATCCTCTACATTACTTAGATCTGTGATTTGTGATCGTATACTGCTGATCTGTGTTCGTACACTGGTGCTTTCACGATATTTAGGGTTTGTGACCAATTTTGGCGTAAACACCTTGGTGCTTTCAGTGAGAATTGAATTCAGGGATTCTACCACTTGGATATTGAATTTGAAGGCTTAAGGATTCAGATCTGAAAATTTATGACAAGGCAATCAAGTAGAAGACAGAGGCAGAAAGGAGCCAGCAAATGGGAAGTCAAGAGGCCTCTTCCAAAGTTAGGGCAGGCCGAGCTTCGATCTACATAACTAGAGATGAGATGGAGTCTATGCATGAAAGATTATTGAAGAGCCAACAAGAAACAATGCAGAATTTCTTTGAACAGATGAGAGAAGATGGTATACAGAACCTTGGACCTACTATAGTTACTGCCAACGTAGGACAAGGAGCTAGAGCTACAGAGAATGCCGGAGGTCAGATCCAAGACTAAAATGTAGAGCATGAGGGCAATCAACAAGAACCTAGGGGCAAACCCTCGGGATCTGACATTGAAAGACCCATAGATGGACCTTAGCCGGCTAGATCCAACGCCAACATGATTGAGCCACATGAAGAATATTACCCAGAATACCCTCTGGGACATGGGGTAAGATGGAAACATGCAAAGGAGACAACCCCTGAATGGAGACGAACGAATGGCTGGATTAGTGCGACGGATTATGAGGGGAGGATTTCCAAGCGGAGGCTTAGAATAAGTTAGTCGTAGGCCGTTCACACCGAATGTCAAAAATGCCCGGAACCCCCCTAAATTCAAGCTTTCCACGTTGGAGGCTTACGATGGAAAGTCAGACCCGACTATGCATACTACGAGATACATCAGGTATATGGAAGTGCTGGGGGCATCCGAGGAAGTGATGGCACGATGTTTCCCTCAATATTTGAAAGACTTGGCTGCGCTTTGGTTTAGCCAGCTAGAGAATGGATCAATTAGAACATGGAGCGAGATAGTGGAACACTTCATGAGGCAGTTTAGGGTCCACGTGACGCGATCCAAGAGTGTGATGACTTTAGCGTTGATGAAACATAGGGCCGGAGAGTCCATAAGAGGTTTTCTAATACGATTCAATGCAATTGTGGCATCAGTAGATGCTCGAATCCATCGATGATTTTGATGGAGGCTGCAGCAGGAGTTACGGAAGGTACAAAATTTATGGATTCTTTAGCAAGAGATCCACCACAAGATCTTAGAGAATTCTATCATAAAGGTGAAAGATTCATTCGGCTAGAGGATTCACGCATTGAGAGGCAGGAGATAAACACCGTGCAAGGCGAAGGCACCTCCAAGGAACAGTCTGGAACAGACAAAGGAAAGTGGAAGCAGGATGACAGATACAATGGTCCTGGCAAACGGAAGAAATTTCGTGAATCTAGATTCAAACAATACTCTGACTTGATGGCAAACCTGGAACAGATTTACACGGAGACTCGGGGACAACTCCCTGATCAAAAACTACCTAGGAGAGATCCCATAGAACGGGAACGTAGAAGTGGAAAGTACTGCCTATTCCATGAGCTGGAAGGGCATACTACCGATGAGTGCTGCCATCTGAAGGATGAGGTGGAAGAGCATGTCAGAAGCGGTAGATTGTCATTATAAATGAGAGATCGGACAGTGGCCGTAGGACCCGAGCAACAACTGCCTGTACCAACAGAATTAATCCTGGATCGGGATCGCGACTCATCATCGATTGATCATGAGGGCCAAGTTAGGACTTGAACTTTGGTCGATTAAATAAATTTCTTTGATTTGATTTCAAAATAAAATGGCTATTCCACTTACATATGTAAGGGAACCAGAGAAATCCCTAGGCATGCTCTGAGATGGCAATAGACCGCTCTGCCCAGAGAGGCAGCATCTAGATTTTCCTTTTGTTTGTGATTGAACATTTGGAAGTTGAATTTAATAAATTAACATTAATTTCACAAAATAAACCTTTGACTGAAGAGTTAAAGAATGGATGTTGGAAGTCAATTTGAAATTAATCGCTTTATGACCCTACCCGGAGGGACGGGGTCCGGAGTGTAAGAAGTGAGTTGCTTCACCAGAGAGCGACATGATCAACTCACTTAATGTCGTTCCCCATTCACCGGAGAGTGATTGGATTGGGGTTCGATAAGAGCCCGAAGTGGCTGCAATCGACCTAGGATTTAGGCCATGACATCGCTTAATGTTCTGGGACACTGAACTGGAGTGCAGTGGGTGTCGCCACTTCGCCAGATGGCGACAGGATCAGCTCACTCGACGCTGTTTCCTCTTCAATGGACAGTGGCAGGATGCGATCTAGCACAAGCTCGGAGAGGCTATGGTCGGTCTAGAAGGACCAAGAAATCACTATATGCCCTCGCTGAGGCCAGAGTGCAAGCGATGGAAAGCAATGCCGGAGCGCGACAGGATCTTTCTATTCGATCGTTAAGTTTGGAATGCAATTAGCAAGGGTCCGAAGTGGACATCAATGGTCCAGAGAGGACATAAGATTTGAGTACTGACTTCCACAAGTTGAAATGGATATTGATTCAGCTTCGAACAACCACGAACTTGATTGAGGATACTATAATTATGGATAAGACATGGACTCACGACAATGGATTTGAAGCTATTCAATACAGGTCTTTTTACAAAATGACATGTTTTGGGAGGCAAATGTTATCCTACTATTTGGCAACGCAGTGACACCAAAAACTTGACTGGAAATCGATGACAGTTCGTCCTGGAGATCGTTATACACAAGTCTACTATGGATGTCGATGAATTTTGTACGAGTCCCGATCGAGCTATAATTGAAATACATGACAAGCAAAGCTGTGAAAGCCAACATTCCAAGTTTCAAGTCAATCGGAGTACGTATGCTCGAGATATGATCGATACAACTCAAGAAAGAAAACCATTCGTATCCATCAAAATGCCATGCTTAGGTCGGTCTGTTCGAATCCATCAAAAACCACCTTGTTCGTGTCCATAAAGCATCCGGGGAAAACCTGACTTCGTATTGATCTTATTCGAATCGATCAGAGGTGCGCGATTTTGTATCGATTAGGAGAACTGCACTTTTCGTTCCAACGACCGAAAGGCTTTCTTCGTATCCATAAAGCATTGACTCTTCGTATCCATCTGTTGATAACTCTCACATCCATCTGATCGTATCCATCACATTATCAGTTGTTCGTATCAATCAATTTAGAACAACTTCGATCGATACGAACAAGACCACACAATCGATAAGAGCCGTGTAACATGGATTGATACGAGCAGAGCCACGACACTCGATACGAACTGGGCCACTTCCATCAATACGAACTGAGCCACTTCCATCGATATGAACAAAGCAACGGTCTTCGATACGAATAAGGCGAAAACCTTGTGGTGACTCGGTCAAGTAGGCATCGAAAGTGGAGCGATCCAAAAATCAAGCGCCACGTCAATTCGCAGGCACGTGCTCAACATCGAGTCGATATGATCGATACGAACAGCATCGATACGAAGGGGACCGTGACTGAAAAACTCTTGTTTGCATCGATCATATCTCACATTCTACAAGTCCAAGTGCCACCCAATTTTCCAAGAAGCTTGCGTACATCCTCAACAACACTCACAATTGATCCTGACCCAATTGGATGAATTTTTGATCGATACGAATCTCGTTCGTATTGATTACAGAACGAGCACAAATCACATGTGACCGATCGTGTGGGCCCACTCACGTGCCAGAAGAGGACTTCCGAGATCTGAGCGAGATATTTGCTGTCTACACCTATAAATAGCATCCCAAAGCCTAAAGAAAAGGGACTTTTAGCTCTCCTACGTCCAGACTCTGCCATTACCATTTTTGCACTCCAAGATCACTGTTGTACTCGAAATTTACTACCATAATCCGCTGTAATCAGTTGTAATCAGTGGGTAAAATCAATAAAAGATTAACTTTTGAAGTGGACGTAGGTCGGAGATAGCTGAACCACTATAAATCTTGTGTCTCTATCTACTTCTTTCCATTTTACGTTTATTATTCTTCATTTTTTATTCTCTACATTACTTGAGTCTGTGATTTGTGATTATATACTGCTGATCTATGTTCATACACTGGTGCTTTCACAATATTTGTGGTTTGTGACCAATTTTGACGCAAACAATAATACCAATTCTAATTGCATGCAATACTCTCCATAGTTGCAGATATGTTTTGAAGTTTCCATTGAAAATTCTCCAATTTCTTTCTTTCCAAATAGGGTGGAGGAATGTTTTAATACAAGCAACAAAATAAAGCTACTATTGTCTCTCCATCTCGTGGTTTTGTAGATAAGGACGCATTTAATAGTATTACACCTGCTAACATTTGATTTACCTGCTATTTCCATGAGCTTGTACCATAGAGAGAATGTAACAGAACAGTTGAAACAAGTGCAGGTTGTCTTCAACATTAACCCGGTGGAAAACACAAGTGGCATCAACCATCATTCCTCCATGTAGAAAATCTTCTTTGGTGTGGATGATATTCTTCATAACCTTCCGAAGGAACATATTATCACTTTCTCTGCATTTTAAGTTCCATATTCTTTTGTTCCAAGGGAACACTGCCACATCATCATGTCTAGAAATTCATTTATATGCAATGGCAATGAGGTGGTCATAATTATTGGAAAACCAAACAACTCTTTCCCTATTAGAAGAATGGTAGGGTGCTATTGTATAACACGACAAAGCTCTCTTATGATCTAGTTGCTGGAGTAAGGCTGAAAGATAGTGCCTTCATTTATATATATTTAGCATAAGCAGATTAGGGAATACCCGATTGCTATCTCTGATGAAAAGATAGAAAATTATTAAGAACAATACCCGTAGTGCCCATTAATTGTCCTAAAATAGCATGGCCAGTTGAATTTGTGAAAATTTGTACTTTTTTTACCAAAAAACAGTCATAGTTTAATAATATGACTTATTAAAACCTTACAACCCCTAATCTATATGGGTGTCTTATAAGGGAAAATTGCTCATATTATCTCCATATATTAACTTGCAATGTTTATATCATATCAAATAAAGTACATCAATAAACAAAATAAAACATAACATATATCAGCATAATCTAATTTATACCCTCCCTGCACATAAAACCAACTACTACATCAGTTAAAAATATCGCTTAATAAAATTTTCTTCATAAACCTCGCATTTCAGTCATAGCGGTGCATCATCATCCAAAATCAAGAAGATCGATGCCCACCTTTATAAGATCTCTACATATTTACCTAATCGGTTTATCAAGCTCCCATTTCTCCGCTCCAGATAAGTAAATTTCCCTTTCTATCATTCTTGGTTTATCCTCCTTATCGATCTGCACCTTGATTAAAAATATGTTCATTTCTCTCTTACCACACAAAGTGGACAACAAATGTTAGGGCGACGCACCAAATATATCTAATCAGCTGCTAGTTGTAGAGATAATTTATGCTTTCTATTTCATTTAATAGTAATCCATTAAGCCAGGTAGTGAATTTGGTTTAAATCTCAAGTTTCCCTATATCTGCCTGCTATAATAATATTTAAAGAATAAGCGATCACATGTTTTAGCTTTTAATCACATAAAAAATAGGTAGGGTTTAAAACTTACTCTAAGAGATCAATCTGTCTTTAGTAGCCAACCTATTAACACATGTGTTATAAAATACATGCTATATAAGTACAAAAAATCATTTTCCGACCATTCTTGCTATGTCATGCCATCCTTGTCCATTTCTGTTCTACAGTATAGATCTAATTATGTTACATGCTTTATGAAAAGTAAAATGTACATTAATTCTACATTTTTAATAGCCTTAAGTATCATTTTTGTTAAGATTAATTTTGGCTTTTGTCTAAAGCTATTACCCTTGTTGTTGGATGTAATAGTGGACTATTGGTACCATTTTTGATAATAGCATGCAACCTTTTCTTCCATAGAGCCAATAATATTGATTCTATCTAAATCCAAATTATCCACTAAACATTTGCGATTAATCCATAATTTTTTGGCCCAAAGAAGTATTACTACCATCAATCGATGCTTTATTAAAAAAATCTTTTCATGTCTTCCTCAGTCTGAGAATACACTTCCAAGTTAAGATGAATTATTATAAATGACATTATCCAAAAAAGACCTATTTATGCACTATCTTGTATGCATCCATTTTATTCATAAATTGTCTTTGGTAAGTAATCTCATATAAGTTTTGAAGCAGAAGCCATTTTGAGCACTTTTAGGTATTTTAATCCCACATCCCCCCAATTTTTTGGCTTACATAAAGTACTCCACGCAATTTTGTGCTTTTACCACCTTAGAAAATAATCTAAACATAATTTACTAATTTCTCCTATTATTTTCTCTTGTAATTTGTATATAAACAGCCAATTTAAAATCATTGTGGTAATCACAATATATAATAATTCAACTCTTCTAACCATAGATTGAAAAAATGTGCCTCAACCAACTATTTTTTCTTGAATTCTGGCAATTAAACCATTTCACTGTTAATAATGTAAGTACTTTGAAGATAATGCATAACTACTAAAGTAAATGAGTGCAATTTTCCAAAACTTTCCCTTATAGACTTAGCAAATATAACATACAACGAATGAGATTAATTAGTTGCATAGAGATAATGGAGTAAATTCCTTATTCAAACATGCATCATCCATTAGATTAGTAAAATATTCCATACCAATAACCAAAAGATATGGTAGCAGTGGATCTCCTTGTCTAAAACCCTTACTGCTTGCAATGAATACTTTAGGGATGCCTTGTGTTAATATTGAATAATTAGGGGTATTTTTGTATTCATATATAACATTCATAAAGTAATTAGGGAATCCCATATTATTCATTAAATGACATATGAATTGTGTAATTATCTTATTACATGCCATTTGCAAATCTACTTTAATACACAATTTGCTAACACTTTATTTTTTGAAATCTTAAAGCAATTCATGTGCAAGTAATATATTTTCCATATATTCCTACCATATATGAATGCTCCTTAATTTAATGGAATCAAATGTGGTAAGAACATTTTGGTTTTATTGCATAAATCTTTGATCCAAATTTTGTGCTATATATTACAACACGTATAGGTTTATAATCACATATCCTATTCAGTATGTCTTCTATGGTATAAGCGATAGGAAAACATGGTTCAAAGCATGTGATAGTAGTGTTAAAAATTTCATTAATGGCCAAACAACAAATCATTTTTAATTACTTCCCAATGCATTTCATAAATTTAAAATTAATACCATTAGGACCTCAAATTTTATCATCTTGCATCGAGAAAACTGCCTCTTTGATCTCTGCAATCAGTATAGGTTATGGAAGAAACTTCCTCCCCTCTTCTTACACACACACATATGTATGTGTATATATACACATAGAATTAAAATATATATTTATCTTTTATCACCATTATGTGTTCTAATTTGATTTTGACCTTTAAAATTTTATTTTATTTTATATACATTATATGATTCTCATATTTAAGTATAAAATTTATAATTTATACTAAATATTATATATATATTAATCAATAGTTAATTAGTCTTACAACTTTACTGTATCTTTTCTATGAATTATAATATTTATAATTCATTTTTCAATTTAAAATTATTTTAAAATTATTATTTTTTAACTTTATAATTTTGTATTCAAAACAATTTCAAATTATTTATTTATTTATAAATTCAAATTTGAAAGAAACTTTTTCATTTATAACCTTATGTGCATAAAAATAAACGTTGATTAGTTTTGTCCATAACACTTATAAATTTTAGTTCAAATTCAAAATTAATTTATTTATAACTTTTATGAATATAAATTAAAAAGATATTTCTACATATATTCATCGCCTTATAATAGTTTAAATTTAGACCAATTATAATTTCAAATGTTTATATAATATTCATAATAACACAATGTGGGCTCTTGTACCATTTTGGATCAAGTGCACCAAGAAACAGGGTCGAAAAAGAAAACTAAAAAAAATTAACTCAATACGCGCTTGATTTTTTATGGTTATGATGAATGAGGTCGATAATATTAAATCATATTTAATATTTTACTTGATGATTTTGAATTGAATTTCAATTTGTGATGTATTATCATTACATTAGTAGTTGTAGTTTGATTTTCATTGTTTAATTATTCTACATGTTTAGCATCCCGTGTTTGGAAGTCAAAAGCTAAACGCTACAGATGCTACAGTGATCTATAATATTAACTTCTAGTTACAAAATTTGGTAATGCTAATGGTATCCATAATATCAGAAGCACTTGAGTTTGAAAAAATCACAAATTTCAAAAAGCAACAATTTACTAATTACATTTCAAGTCAACATTCATATCCAAGTTACAAAAATCCCCAAAATGTTTCCAAGGCAATGATCAAATATAATTTACAATAATATGCCAAGAGCGACATATGACAATGCCCCATTGGATCATCAAAGCAATATAGTCATATCTGACTTATACAAAATAGAATCAAATAGAATAAACTGTAGTTCCTAAAATTAGCTATCCGTCAGCCACAGCTCGCCTCCGGAAGCTTTATTCGCCAAAAATATGAAAACCTGAAAACCTTAACCCTCAGCCTACTCAAATCAATTTTGAGCACCCGAGAGTTTATGGGGAAACAAAAAATTCGAGTCAGACATAAAGCCTGGTATAAATAATTCTGTTACATGTCGGTTTACTGATATTGAGTGAAACCACATTACTTAGCGGAATGGGTTCCAACTCACTAATATCCTTTTAGAAAAAATATATTTCACAAATCCTTTCCTACAACCAAACTAGTTAGTCAGACTGACTATATCAAAATAGCAAATTCCTTTATGCTAATAAATGGACTATTCGTCCACAAAGCAACTAATAAGTGGACTATCTGTCCGTTACATAGTAGCAAAGTCCGTTATGCTAACAAATGGACTATTTGTCCATAAAACTGGGCTGACTGCCCTTAACTGTCCAAAATTTGGACTAACTGTCCGAAAACTCTAGGCCGACTATCCAAAAACTGGAGTAACTGTCTGAATCAAGATGGACTAACTGTCTGAATCATTTTCTTAAGGTTAACTACCTTTTAAATTTCATTGAAAATCTTTTCAAAATGATTTAGTCCTTTAAATTATACATATACAAGGAGAATATATCTTTAGCTTTACTCTAAGCTATTTTGTCATGTTATACATACTTTACTCAAAATAATGTTGATGATATTTAATAAGGATTGCCTATCCTTTTGAAAAAGTTAAAGTCCTTTTTAACTTGAAAACACTTAGGCTATTCTGCCAATTAATTATATTAGAAACCTTTGTTTAAACCCTTTATACTTCCCATTCGAAACTCCTAAAAGTAACCCGTTCAAAACCTTTGAAAGTAACTCTTTGGAAACCAATAAAAGTCTTTCCTTTGAAAGCTTTAAAATATAAGACATCCTTCTTTAAAACATTTTAAACCTTGCCTTTCGAAAACGTAGGAAAAACCTTCCTTTTCAACCTTGTCGAAACCCTGGGGAACCACCTCTTTTGAATTCATTAAAACGTTTCAAAATCATCAAAGCTCAACTCTTTTGAAAGCACATAGGTTCAATTTAAAACATGTGGAAACCTTTCGAAAACATTCAAAGTTTACTCATTTGAAACCCTTTTGAAAATGTTTCTGTCGAAACCATTTGGATTATGCCTTCAAGTAGAGCAAAAAGATCAGAAGCTAAATAGAGTCGAAAGCATCTGTTTCGAAACTATTTCTTAAGTAAAGAAGTGATGGTGTCAAAACCATCCCTACCAAAGCATTGTAGAGGTGGCCAGATTTTTATAAAAAATAACAATCTCTTCGAAACCACCTGGATCGAAAAGTAGGAGTGTGACGCAGCGGATTAATCAAACAAAACTTCAATCGATGAAATGTAGCAATCGGTGAGTTGAAGATACCAAAATGCCCAAGTTCGTTGATCCAAAGATACCGAACTCTAGCTATCTAAAACACGTTGATAGCGCACTATACCGTGTTCAAAGATCTACGATTCTTCGCACGTTGATCTAGCGCACTAGATTCCGTGAATCGGCTTCAACAAACGTGGATTCGAGCGCACTCGAATGACGTAAGTGGAGATAGGAGATTACACTCAACTACCAATTGGTATGAAAGCACAAAGCTAACAAAAGAGAGTTTTATTCAAAAATCAACAACCCCAAAAATGTACAACACACGCGTATTTATAGGAGTTACAACCCAACACAACAAACAACACCCAACTCTTAGGTCGGCACCGACTCATCCCTCACGACTCATCTAAGTCGTTGCCGACTCATCTAAGTCGCTGCCGACTCAACAAGGCACGACTCACAGACAAAGCAGGTAATACGACTCAAGACATGTACAGCCTCAACAATACACGACTCAAAATACAACTGACTCATCATACTACACGCTACACTACCGACTCAAGAAAACACTTTAACGACTCAACTTGCCAAGCGACTCACGACTCAACTGAGGCCGACTCAAGCCATTACCGACTCAACATTCATACGATTCAAGCTTCCCAGTTTCTTGCCGCATGTCTCTTCGAGCGACTCAGTTAGGTCGTGCCCCCTTCTCTCCGACTCAAGACTTTCCAAAGATGGAGCTTCCCCTGGCTTTATGATGAGTCGCTGACGACTTATACTACTGTTGTTAGGCGACTTAATCCCCTCACGCTGAGTCGTGGACGACTCATTTCCCCCCAACACCGAACGACTCATAGTTTGGTTAGGTCGTCCCTTTCCTAACGCGTTCCTCTTTGTTTTAATAAGTCGCAAACGACTTGGAGTCTTCGTCTTGGGTCGTAAACTGTGTCCCATAAGTCGGTAACGACTTAAAATCCCCGAGCTACCCAACTCCCAAGCTTCGTTAAATCGGCACCGACTTATGCCTCCACTATCCCGTGACCGACTCATCAAGCATGCACCTCTTAAGCTCATGTACGTCTTACGAGTTAACTTCTGAATTCCCATATGCCTTGCTGCATCATCCTTCCCTGGTTGAGAAAAATTCGACCTCGAATTTGTAAATTCTTCCTCAACAATCTCATTCCCATGATACGGAATTAAGTGTTTGATGTTAAAAACATCAGAAGTATAAACATCATCTGGTAACTTTAATCGATAAGCATTCTCATTGATTTTCTTCCAAACTTCAACTGGACCAATTTTTCGTGCCTTCAACTTGTTATAAGCACCCACCGGAAAACGATCCTTTGTTAATACTGCATAAACCAAATCACCTTCCTTAAATTCAACATTCCGACGTTTCAAATCTGCAAACTTCTTATATTTCTTATTTGATTTCTCCAATCGTTCCTGAACGATTTTATGACATTCAGTCAGCTCATCAACAAAATCGACAGCTCGTTTAACTGTTCCTTTCGATTGTGGGACTACTGCCAAATCCAACGGCCCCCTGGGTAAATTTGAATAAACAATCTGAAACGGACTGAATCCTGTGCTACGATTTACTGCATGATTATGAGCAAATTCTGCCTGGCATAGCTTCATGTCCCAACTTCTCAAATTATCCTGTACAAGACAACGCAACAAATTCCCCAATGACCTGTTAACAACTTCTGTCTGTCCATCAGTTTGTGGATGATAAGCACTACTAAATTTCAGTTTCGTTCCCACCATCTTCCACAAACTCAGCCAAAAGTGACTCAGAAAACGAGTATCTCGATCAGAAACAATAGATTCTGGTAAACCATGAAGTCGATAAATCTTCTTGAAAAATAACTGCGCTACTCGAACTGCATCTGCTGTCTTCTTGCAAGCAACAAAATGTGCCATCTTCGAAAACCTGTCCACCACAACAAATATCGAATCATTTCCCCTTTGAGTTCTCGGCAAACCCAAAACGAAATCCATGCTGATATCAACCCATGGCTTAGATGGTACTGGTAATGGCATATACAATCCTGCATTCGTCGCTGTTCCTTTTGAAACTTGGCAAATATGACATCGCTCCACGAATCTTTCAACCTCTTTCCTCATCGATGGCCAAAAATATGATTGTGAAATCAACTGCAAAGTACGATCACGGCCCACATGCCCTTCTTCATGTAATTCCTTCACAATCTTCATCCTCAAACTACAGTCCGGTATGCATAAACGATTCCCTTTAAACAGAAAACCATCAACCAACATGAATTCATCGGTACTCCCATCCTTCACTTTCTCAACATATTTCACAAAGTAAGGATCTTCTTCAATAATTTCTGGCAACATTTCAAACCCGGTCACTTCAACCTTCATTGTCGTTAACAAATGACTCCTCCTACTTAAAGCATCAGCTACTCGATTCGTCACCCCAGATTTGTGCTTAACGACAAAAGTAAACTGCTGTAAATATGCAATCCACGATGCATGTCTTGCTGAAATTTTATCCTGTCCCTGTAAATGCTTCAATGCTTCATGATCAGTGTAAAGAACAAATTCCTTCTGAAATAAGTAATGTCTCCAATGCTTAACAGCCTGAACAACAGCATGAAATTCAACGTCATATGTACTGTATCTCATCTTTGCCCCTGACAGTTTCTCACTAAAATAAGCAACTGGCTTTCCATTCTGGCTCAGAACTCCTCCAATACCAACCTTCGAAGCATCAGTATGCAATTCAAACAATAACTGAAAATTAGGTAGAACAAGAATTGGTGCAGACGTTAACAATTCCTTAATCTTCTCAAAGGCAACCCCCGCTTCCTCTGACCATACAAACTGCTTCCCCTTCATGCAATCAGTAACTGGAGCCATCACGCTACTGAAGTGTGGTATGAACCTTCGGTAGAATGACGCTAGCCCATGAAAACTTCTCACTTCTGTAATTGTCTTTGGCTGTGGCCAATTCTTGACTGCTTCAACTTTACTCTGGTCAACTTGAATACCTTTCCCTGAAACAACATAACCCAGGAATAAAACACTAGGTGTCATAAACACACATTTCTTTGTAGCAGCATAAAATTGTTCTTCACGAAGAATAAGCAACACTTCCCTCAAATGTAGAACATGTTCCTCCGTATTCCTGCTATAAATCAAAATATCATCGAAATAAACCACGACGAACTTTCCAATGAATGGTCTAAAAATTTGATTCATCACCCGCATGAATGTACTAGGTGCATTAGACAAACCAAATGGCATAACCAACCATTCGTACAACCCCTCTCTCGTCTTGAAAGCTGTCTTCCATTCATCTCCAGGTCTGATTCGAATTTGATGATAGCCACTCTTCAAATCAATCTTCGAGAATATAGTTGCCCCACTCAACTGATCCAACAAATCATCCAACCTTGGCATGGGAAATCTATAACGAACAGTGATCTTATTCAAAGCTCTACTATCAGTGCACATCCTCCAAGTTCCGTCTTTCTTTGGTACTAACAATGCAGGCACAGCACACGGACTCAAACTTTCCTGAATACGACCCTGTTCAAGCAACTCTTCCACCTGCCTTCTCAATTCCTCATGTTCCTTCGGACTCATACGATAATGTGGTCGATGTGGTAACACTGCCCCCGGAACAAGATCAATCTGATGCTGAATGTCTCTAAGTGGTGGTAACTCCTTTGGCAACTCCTCTGGAAAGACATCTTCAAACTCTTCCAAAACTGGCTTTGCTTCTTCGGGAATCTCAACTTCTTCACTACTCTCTCTCCCAATCAACAAAAACACTTCCGGTTCTTCCTCCACTTCTTTAACAAACTCCTTCAAAGTCAACAGAGTTTTCAATTCTTCAATCTCCTCCAGTTTGTTCTCCTTCTGCTGTTGCTTCTTAGGAACCAAAGTGATTTTAGTACCCTCGAACATGAAACTGTAACTGTTGGCACGACCGTCATGCTGAACTGCTCTATCAAACTGCCATGGTCTGCCCAACAATAAGTGACAAACATCCATATCTACGACATCACACCAGATTTCATCTTTGTACTTCTTCCCAATCGAAAAATTAACACAAGCCCTTCGACACACTTTTACTTCACCTCCCTTCCTTAACCATGCTAGCTTGTATGGTTTAGGATGTTTCTCAGTCTTCAAGTTCAATTTCCTCACAGCCTCTGTAGAAATAATATTATCACAACTTCCTGCATCAATAACGAACTTGCAAACTTTCCCCAGAATAGTACATGTCGACTGAAAAATATTGCTTCTCAACCAACTACAATCCTCCTCTTGCTTTGGTGTCAAACAACTTCTTCTCATCATAAGATTACATCCTTCATCACCCGACACTTCTTCTTCCTCCTCAACATAAGGTACATTTGAATACTCTGCCTCCTCACCATCATCTGCCTCAACCTCTGCAACCATGGTTCTCTTCTTCGGCTTCGGACATTCGTTGCTTTTGTGACCCAACTCCTGACAATTATAACATTTGAAAACACTACTAGCCTTCGCCTTCTCAGCCTCCTTCACCACTGGCTTTGTAACAGGTTTAGGAACGCTAGAACTTCCACCGGCACCTTTCACTGGATTATTAGAATTAGTAAACACACCACCTCCACGCCTTCCTTGTTTCTCCCAAGCTAACGCTTTCTGATGTGCCTCCGCAACGGATCTAGGATCGAACATATTAACCATATCCTGGATCTGCATTCTCAAACCCCCAATGAATCTAGCCATCAGCTGTTCTTCTGTTTCCATAATATCATTCCTGGCAATGAGTTGGTAAAATTCATCTGCATAATCACTAACAGACTTCGTTCCTTGCCTCAAATTCTGCAACCTTTGATACATAAGTGACTGGTAGTTGTAAGGTAAGAAAGTAGATCTCATCAACTTTTTCATCTTCTCCCAAGATTCTATCTTTGATTTTCCCATTCGTTCTCGAGTAAGTTTAGTTTGCTGCCACCACGCCAATGCTCTCCCCCTCAGCCTTGTAGCAACTAACTTCACCCTTCTATTCTCCGGCACCTCCTTGAAATCAAAGATTTCCTCCACATTAGACAACCAATCTAAAAACTCCTCTGCAACCATCCCGCCTTTAAATTCTGGAATTTCCATTTTCATACCCGACTCCCAACGACGATCATCCTCCACATCACGGTAAGAATTCCGAATTTGGTCTCGATCTCTATAATGAATACTTGCTCTATCACCCTCTTCAACAAAATCAAAAGTACGCCTACATCGATCTCGACTAATATCATCCCTTCTCTCATGCATGCTTCTTTGACTATGTCTCTCTTCATCTCTATATGCTTCATGGTCAAATTCACGTTGACTTCTTCTCTCTTCATGTGCATAGTCATGATGATCTCTTCGTGATGAAATTGATGTTTCTCTTCTATCTCTACAAGAATGTGGTGATACCCTCCTCGCTTCCGTAACCAATGGCGAAACTCGGTTTCCTCCATGGTTCGAGTTTGGTGATCTCCTCCTTTGATTCAAATCATTCATCAATCTCTCCAATTTACCAATGCCCTCATCAAATTTATCATTAATACGTTGTTCCATAAGCTCGGCTTCTTCTCTACGATACAAAGCTTCAACGTTTTGATGTCGGTTAGCTCTCCTTGGTGGCATGGTTGTAAACTTCACAAGACTTCAAAAATTCAACACAAGACTTCAAGCTTCAACAAAATAACAAGTTATGGCTCAACACTACACGGCGATGCTTGTCTCGGCTCTCACTAACTCGGCAACGAGTTAACGACTCAAGCAAGATCGGCTCCCACTTGTCTCAGCTTGGCACAAAGTATACACGGCCTCACCTTTCAAACCTTGGCGCGCAACTTCAACAAGACTAAATTCAAACACCTTTGCTCCTTTTGATCCTAAATGGAATGGATCAAACTCTTCAAACTTGATGCAACTTCAATATGAACACAATGAACAACTTCAAACTTCATAAACTTCAAAAACTTCAAAAACTTGGCTCCAAGAATCAAACTTAGCTATGATTGGCTAAGTATGGCTCTGATACCAATAATGACGCAGCGGATTAATCAAACAAAACTTCAATCGATGAAATGTAGCAATCGGTGAGTTGAAGATACCAAAATGCCCAAGTTCGTTGATCCAAAGATACCGAACTCTAGCTATCTCAAACACGTTGATAGCGCACTATACCGTGTTCAAAGATCTACGATTCTTCGCACGTTGATCTAGCGCACTAGATTCCGTGAATCGGCTTCAACAAACGTGGATTCGAGCGCACTCGAATGACGTAAGTGGAGATAGGAGATTACACTCAACTACCAATTGGTATGAAAGCACAAAGCTAACAAAAGAGAGTTTTATTCAAAAATCAACAACCCCAAAAATGTACAACACACGCGTATTTATAGGAGTTACAACCCAACACAACAAACAACACCCAACTCTTAGGTCGGCACCGACTCATCCCTCACGACTCATCTAAGTCGTTGCCGACTCATCTAAGTCGCTGCCGACTCAACAAGGCACGACTCACAGACAAAGCAGGTAATACGACTCAAGACATGTACAGCCTCAACAATACACGACTCAAAATACAACCGACTCATCATACTACACGCTACACTACCGACTCAAGAAAACACTTTAACGACTCAACTTTCCAAGCGACTCACGACTCAACTGAGGCCGACTCAAGCCATTACCGACTCAACATTCATACGATTCAAGCTTCCCAGTTTCTTGCCGCATGTCTCTTCGAGCGACTCAGTTAGGTCGTGCCCCCTTCTCTCCGACTCAAGACTTTCCAAAGATGGAGCTTCCCCTGGCTTTATGATGAGTCGCTGACGACTTATACTACTGTTGTTAGGCGACTTAATCCCCTCACGCTGAGTCGTGGACGACTCATTTCCCCCCAACACCGAACGACTCATAGTTTGGTTAGGTCGTCCCTTTCCTAACGCGTTCCTCTTTGTTTTAATAAGTCGCAAACGACTTGGAGTCTTCGTCTTGGGTCGTAAACTGTGTCCCATAAGTCGGTAACGACTTAAAATCCCCGAGCTACCCAACTCCCAAGCTTCGTTAAATCGGCACCGACTTATGCCTCCACTATCCCGTGACCGACTCATCAAGCATGCACCTCTTAAGCTCATGTACGTCTTACGAGTTAACTTCTGAATTCCCATATGCCTTGTTGCATCATCGTGGAAGCTAAAGGTTTCAACTCAGTCGAAAGCAGTCATTAAAACAAAAGAGAAACCCCATTGAAATCATCATTTAAACCATTTGACTTAGTCGAAAGCTAACTAAATCGAAAGCAACTTAGTCGAAAGCAAGCAGACGAATTTTCCTTCAAAACCAAAACAATGCATCAACCCCTTCGGAACCCCTTGGTTTCGACTCTATACCTTTCACCTTTTTCCAATACACTACGTACCAATTCCCTGATGCTGCGTGCATTGGTTTTGACCATGTCGGAAGGGAAGGGATGGAGGTAGAACCTGGTGCCGAAAGCATCGAAACTATGAAAATCTTGTTATTTGTATTTTAAAACTATTCTTTTGTACCTAACCTGCCTTATTTGACTAAATCCGATTGGTTGTCTGATTTTTCTTTTCAAAAGTGCTCCCAACTTTCCATATTTATCAATTTAAACATTTTTACAAAAAGCCTCTTCTCTTCCTTAATTATATAAAACATTTAAGTCATATACCTTAAACAAGTTTATATAACCATTAAAATACTTAGAAAAAATATGGAGAATTCAAGAAAATCATATTATATATGTTTTCTAACATATAAGAATTTCAAACCCAAATATTTAATTATTTACCCATAAATAATTTATAATCCAAAATACTAATTTCTTTACTAGAAAATTCATATTAAATGCATAAAAATTCATAAAAATCTAAAAATTAAAACCCATCTCTAAAATATCATTTTAGATCTTCATAAAAATTTACAACGCAATTGGATGCCATTTAAGAGGGTTTTCACCTCAAAACATGTCATAAAGTCTATATGAATATACATAAATCATCAACAAGTATATATAATCATTTCATCATTCAAAAATATGCCAAATCAATGTAGAATATTTGGAATTCATCATAAAATCGAAATCAATAAAAAATTTGAGATGTAAATATTATTCACCTTATCTCTAGAGATTAGGAAGCTTGAGATTTGGATGAATCTAATTTGAATTGGATTTTCCTTTAGCTTTTCTTAATTCTTCTTCCCCTTTTCCTTAATAATGGCGACCGACCTCTTCTTTAAAATTTTCAAAATGAAATGAACGTGTAACATAATACACGACCAATGTTTGGAAGACATAGGAATGGCCTTTTTTCTATTTTACCCCTTTCTTATTTAAATTTGAACTCTTCTTTAATTCATTTGTTTTAATTGCCACAGCTTCCCTTAATTAAATCAAATCTCAGTCCCTTAACCAACACATTATTTTATTTAATTTGATTAACTATATATCTTAAATAATGGTACCAAAAATCTGGGGTGTTACGCAAGGGTAAGACCAACTCCAGGGTCAAGAAATTTAAACATTGGTAACGATACAAGGATTTGGTGTCATGTCCAAGGAAGAAACCTAGGTCCTTGTAACTCTACTAAGTAATGATTCAATGTTGACTCTACATTTTTAAACCAAACCAATTTCGGGTAGCCTTAGAAATGCTGTGGAATTTTACACTTTGGTGAAAAGAAGTGATATATAAGATAAGAATGAGATGTCAAACATGATCATTTGACAATGTATCATGTATATCTTCAGCGGGTACGCACCTCAGTTAATATATTAGAGATCAGTTGGCTTATGGTGTCAAATTCAATAACATTTATTTAATAGTAAGTATAATAATAAAATAATATTATATACAATGATATATATATAATTAATATTTACATAGTAATAACTACTAAGAAGTTTTAATATAAATTCAAAAGGCAATTTTTAGATTAAAAGTCTGTTAAATTAATATCCGCCTTAATTCAAATATCAAATATTCAAGTTAAATGAATAATATTGTGATAAATATTAATTTTAATTAATAATATTAAATTATAAACATCCTAATAACAAATTAGTATATATATCATAACCTATAAAACAATGTCATGTATAAATAAATGACATATGGTTGAATAGTATTACTGTGTTCGGAATCTCATTATATACGTAACGCCGTAACTTTTAAGCAAAACAGAATTTGTATTGAAAATTATTCAACCTCGATGTGACGTTGCGAGATTTCGACGCTCGAAAAACCGACATCAATACGTCCACTGTTTCAACTGCCGAGCAATCGAAGGCCGGAAAACCGTACCGTTAGGGTTAAAGAAGAAGAAAAAGATAGAAGAAAAAAGAAAAAGATAGAACAACACAGAAAGAAACAACAGAACAAAACCAGAATCTCACAATCGCAGCGGAACAACATATAATAGATAAATGAATAATCTTTAAACAAAGAACTATATCAGTTATTACATTACATCACATTACATTACATCATCAGAGTATACAATAACAAATAACGGAAAAGAAATACTATATACTAGAAACGCGCCATGCCATCCAACTTACGTCCAGCAACTGCTGAATTTCAGAATATCCTGATAACCTGACTCTAGACTGCCCGTGTGGAAATTGGTGGGCACATAGAGTTTAGGAAGGAAAACAATAAACTCCGAGTCAGTCATGTGACTGGTGTGAGATCTAAAACATTTTATTTTTAAAACAAAGTGCAGGATAATTTTAAAATAGATTCGCAATGCTTTTTAGAAAATGAGACTACCATAAGGCCTCCCGCACACACACACACAATGCAAACGCAGAATCGGATGAGATTTCTCCTTATGATAGTCAAAAATGCTTGATACGCATTAAAAAGAAACATTTGATATTATTACTAGTGCATAGTGTAGAAAAAATCATTTCGAAAGTAAAGATATAAACCTTAGCCAACATATGGCCATTATCGTATGCTTACTATAGCTACCATCTAAACAGTGGTGACCGCCATAAGTAAATGGCAGGTTCTACAGCTAAAACCGTACAAGGTGCGTATTGAAGTTTGGATTTCCAACAAATGGTCAGGCCAAGGAACTTCCCATTGCCACATATGTACGCCTTTGGAAAGACGACCCGAGAACCTAACCGGATCTCTGCCAACACAAGGCCGGGTTACCCTTCAAACTGGGTAACTACTGACACGAATATGTCATTCCCCGATCGTAACCGATCTATATCCGAGGATCCTCGATTTCAACAACCACAAAGTAATAAATTTGCAACAACAACATAGCTTAAGTATCTGGGCTCCATACCACGATACCACCTCTATCCAAAAGGAATGACATACACTAAAGGGGCGCTACCCCTTAACAACCTTGCCGCATCCTTCCTGTTTTGACCATTTTCGGGGAGTGAGGCTCGACGAAGTCTCGTCCACAAAGCTACGCTTTATATAAAAGCTGTGCTTTGATTCACAAATGCTCAACAGCACTTCGTATGCCACATTACCAATTTGGGAATGTATCACTAGTAACAATCAACTACATAACCTCTGAGCTCGTACATCTCAGAGAAGGGTGTTAAGCTAAGAGAATAAATTCTCCGCCACCAACAGAAACATATTTGATAGAAACCAGCTTTACATCTCAAATTGTAATGTCAGACACACAACCATACAAGTCCGTTTCGGGATCAAACGGAACCGAAGGCACTTCCAAAGAAGTCCTTGCAATCCGGATATTCACTAATCACGACCGGACTTCCCATCACAAAGGGTAATAAATTTCTATATCGGAGATCAGCCGATGCAGAAACATTCGACGGTAATCCTTCCGTTTTCACAAATATCCGGTCTTCAACACTGGTCTTCAAATGCAATCCATAACGACGTATCACATATTCGTAATGGGTTATACGACCCAAAGGTCCTTTCCCGGCTAACCCGAATAGTGAGCGCTTATTTTGAAAATAAGTGTGGCATTCAAATTTAAGCAAATCACAACAAATGCCTATTTAAAGGTAAATATTGATAGTCGGTTATTTAACTATCAATAGGCGTGCACAACATCACCAGATTCCAAATAATTTCCCAAATTATTTATTTTCCAAAATATCTTTACTAGATATATAATTTCCACACCTCAACCATTTGAAAACAAATTTTCAAATCACTTTTCACCTTTACAACTTTTGAAAAAAAATATCAAATCGTTTCCCTACACGGGATATATTCACAAATCTTTATTCATTTTCATTTCAAAATGGTTCATTCAGACCAATTAAATAAATCCTTACCGATTTACTTTATATTTACGTTCCAAATCCGTAAATTTATTTCCACACTTAAAAAATAAATCAACGTTTATTTTAAACAAATTTCCCTTTCTTTTATAAATTCCATAGTGAATTTACAATTCCATAATATCTATGAATATACGATTTCCAAATCGATTTCTAATATTCATTTTCAATTTATCTTTAAAAGATAAAATCTCAAAACATTCACTTCATATTGGAAAACATTTCCATACTTATTTAATAATAAGTAATTCACAAATCTGTTTATTTTCAACATTTGAAAAAATATTCAATATACTTAAATCGAAATTAAGTATATATTTCATTCTTTAAAGAAAACTTGAGCTTAAACACATTTATTTGAGTCAAAACGAATGTTGTGTAAAACATCGTTACGACGACCCAAAATCACCAGTATAGGTATATAAATCCCAATACTATACAAAAACATTTCCTTTCGAAAATCATTTACTATAACAACAGTGTTATAGTCCATCTTTTCCTTGTTTCTCGAAAACGTCTATTTCAACAATGAATGTTGAAATCTATGGTTTCGACACTTAATGCATTTTAAAACAATTTCAAATCATTCAAATTCCATTTAAAATATCACTTCCCCAAAACATTCCTTTAATATATTATTCACTGTTTAAAATCGTGAATATAAATCATTAACCAAATTCAACACTTTTACATGTTCAATTCAAAAATTATCCACTGTCCCAAAATCCTGAATATACTTCTTTAATAAGCTATAAAAATTTACTTATCAAATTCAATCAATCTTGAATTTATAAATCAATGTTTATAAATTCACATTTATATATTATAAAAACTTCAAGTTATAAAAAAATCTCTTTATTAACCAATTCTATTTAAATCTCATTTAGATGTGAAAAATTAAATTTTCAAGTTAATTATTTATAATTTTCTATTTTACAAAATCCATTCAATTTAAAACTTCACAATTTATAAATCTATAATTTCATTTACTTGTGAAATCCATTTTTATTTCATTTTAACACTTATAAAAACTCGTTTTATAATTCCTATATTTTTAATTTATAAATATCAATATTATAAATCTTTTATATAAATCGTTTATAGTAATTCAAAAATCCCAATTTAAACCATTTTATAAATTAATTAACTATTTATTTCAAAAATCACATTTCGGTTATATTTTACAAAAATCATAATTTTTATAATATTAAATATTATAACGTTTATTTATTTAAAAATAAATCAATTCAACAATTTAATAAAACATATACATTCAAAAATCACTTTAAAACCCTTTTTAAATTTGAAAATCATCACTTTAAAATCTTTTTATAATTCCAAAATTGGCCCAATGATGCAACACACCAAATAGTCAATCACGACAACAAAGACATCATATATCAGTATATGATAATCAACAAATATCACAATATCTGTAATCAAATGAATACTGGTGAGGAATCCAGTTGGATCCCTCCAACTTGTTTCCCTGCATCCACAAATGTTAGCACAATACCAACTCCGTTCCAATACGGAATATCGCGGTATATAGGATTCATAAAATATTATCCGCTATTATGTGGCGCAATAGGGTCTCATCCGCTATATAATGCGGGAAATCAACTCCAAGTACATATATAATACCAATTCCATACAAGTTGGAATTATCGCGGTATATGTTTTTAATAAATAACATCCGCTTAATATACGGCGTATAATGTCTATTTCAATCATCAGTAGATAATAATTTATCATCCAGGCATACAATCATCAATTTTAAATCTAACTATTTAAAATTTAAATCGAAACAATTCGATTGAGTGAGAAATTCTCACCTTGATTTCAATTCAGTTCCAGCATTTTATTTCGAATAAAATTAAACGTGCGTTTAATTTTACCAAAAATTCTCACTAACTCCAAACGACTCCAATCCTGTTCCATTGCGTATTGTTCGTCCATAAGAACCCAACGCAAGTTGTTTCGTAATTTTTCAACCTCGTATGAAAAAGATATCACGTTTTAAAGTTTAACGAATTAATATATATTAGTTTAAAAATTCAACTTTTAATTCCAAACCCTAGGAGTCATCGCAGCCGTTCAAAAAATTTGACAAATCATGGCCGCGTGATGATGCTTCTCCCTCAAGACTGTTCCCAGGTAAAACACGTACAAGCTTGAACCCATAGCACGCCTCCATCCTTCGATTATTGCCACCTCCACTCTCGACTAGAACGAGATCAACGACCACCAAATTGAAGCCACCAACAAGCTCCACCTTCGGCTCAAGCCTGGTGAAACTCGGCTATTTTAACTCGTCAATTAAGTATTAAAATATTCAATTTTCACAATTTAACTTTTAATTCAATTTTAAAAGTTCTATAACATCATTCTAACTCCAATATGATATAATAAAATTTTACAAATCAATTTTAATCATATTTAACCCAATTTCCAATTATTTCTGTAATTTCAACTATTAAATTATCGATTTAATTATCCAATTAAATCCAATTATTCGAAATAAAATTTATTCGACTGTTTAATTTCACTTATTAATATTTAAAATTAATTAAATGTACGAATTTTAATTGACAGAAATTCTGGGCCGTTACAAACTTCCCCCCTTAAAAGAATTTCGTCCTCGAAATTACCAAGTAAGAAAAGTTCACAAAATCCATTAACTTTTCGAAAACCATTCGTTTAAATTAAATTTCAAATTCATTTAAGTGTTTAACTTTCTCAAAATCCATAGTTAAACTTCTTACAATAGCTTTACTAAGTTTCCAAATCCAAACTTAGTTTTCAAAAATTTCCAAATTTTCTCAAAAGTATTCTAACGCCTTAAATTTTCGAAAAAATTTGCCAGAGTCTCCTTTGCGCGGCTCGATCCGAAAAAAAATGACAGTATATATATCACAAATATACATCTCATCAAGTGATGAGGTATCCCGCAGGGAAAAAAGTGTAAAAGTACGGTATGCAATCCGAGATATGTACCTTATATTTTATTATCGAGCGTATACGGCTAATATAGCGCGAAAGCGAGCTCCAAATGTGAAGCAAGCACAATCCGCACCTACTAAACACTCAACAAACAAATGGGAAACATGTATATATGAAAATAATATCAATATACATCATATAGTAACGTATCAACTACATGTGCCAACATAGCAATGCATTAAATCAACAAATGCAACCATCAAACTACTATCCAACCAATAAACATCCAACAATCAATGTCTATCCAAATCAATTCATAACCAAATCAATATTCTTTCATTTCTTATTAATATTCAATGAATTGGTTTTCAAATTTAAATCACATTTGATTCATTAACATTGGATTTTTTTACTAACATTCATTTATTCATATTCAAGTTGGTTCATTTCCAAATCAAATTCATTTCTATTTAACATTCACTTAACTTTCAATTTGATTTCAATGATTTATAGCCTTCCATTTCATTAATTCATTTTCATTAATACTTAATGAAATATACACAATCAATTAACAATCAAATAACAACCAATATATATTCAACATAACCAAATTATTTACTTCGCTTACATTCATTCAATTTGGTTTAACACTTTTAATTCCAATTGGTTCATATTAAATTGACTTCCATTCAATTTATTCAATTTCTCAACTTCATTAGCTTCTAATGAATCTACACTTACATTCATTATCCCTTATCAATTCTTTTACATTCGATTGATTAATATTCAATTCATTAGTTCAATTCAATTGCTAATTCTTTTAACAATATAAAGTTGAATTTCATTTATATAACTCAAGTTCATATTCATCACTTCTCTTGATTAATTTACTTCGATGCCAAAATCAACTTTATTCAACTTCACTTAAGTTATATTCCATCTCAAACATCATTTGTTTAATTTGACTTAAATTCCACTTATAAATCCAATTCAGATTTCATTTCTATTTAACTTTTACCAAAGTCAAATTTTCATCACTTATTCAAATTCAGATTTATTTTGCTTAACAAAATTGTTTAACCATTTTTAACAATTTGTTTCACTTTCATTTTCTCATTTCATAAGTTATACAACTTATATTCAACAATTACCACTTGGATTTTTATTGATTCACTTATACTTCCTTTAATTTAACTCCTTCCTTTAAGTTAAATTTATTCTATCAAAATTCAAATTGTATAAGTTATCAACTCATTTATCATTCCCATAAATATTTTAAATAGGATTCCAGAGTCTTTTCAACCTTTCAAAACCATTTTTGAAATCAATTCAATTATCCTTTGAATTTCAAAACCCAAACTCAAAATTTTCAAACAACTTCCATTTAAAACTATCCGGCAGCAATTCCTCTTTTGGAAACCCGAAAATGAACACCAATGATGTCGCGATCATCATCAGAATTATTTTCCAGCGACCGAAAAGAGTTTAGAGCTTTAATTTCTCCAAAACAATTTTCCAAAATATCAAATCCTTTCAAAACACTTCTCTGGAATTTTTTTTTAGATTATAAATCACATTTACAAACCTTTTACTTATATAATTTCATTTCTTATATATAAGATTATTCCACAATTGTAAATCATTTTAATTATAACTCCATACTTATAATTCTTCGCTTATACAATTCATTCTTTTACAGCTGTTGTTTTTATTTAACTTATTCAACAACCAAACAATCAATTCATATACACTTTAATAATTTTGAAAAATTATTCCTTTATATATAAAATATAATCAAGGAAAAATTATTTCATTTACCCTATTTTAAAACAATATTGTGTCAAATTGTTCTGTACAAGCGTTTAGAGATCCCTATCAACAACGTTAATTACTCGTGTTGACCAGAATCCATATACCACTTAACAAACCAATCACCACAAATAAAACAATTTATATTCACTAACAAATACACGCTCGTATCTATTATTACACTCAAACTCATTCTAGAGTACTGCTGACTCTATCTCTAATGAGTAATTCCCAACAGAGCTAAGGTTGTCGCTTAACCATAAGCTTTGATACCAAATGTAACAAACGCGACTTTTCGTCCACGAAGGTCGACATCAATACGTCCACTGTATCAACTGCCGAGCAATCGAAGGCCGGAAAACCGTACCGTTAGGGTTAAAGAAGAAGAAAAAGATAGAAGAAAAGAGAAAAAGATAGAACATCACAGAAAGAAACAATAGGACAATATCAGAATCTCACAATCGCAGCGGAACAACATATAATAGATAAATGAATAATCTTTAAACAAAGAACTATATCAGTTATTACATTACATCACATTACATTACATCATCAGATTATACAATAACAAACAGCGGAAAAGAAATACTATATACTAGAAATACGCCATGTCATCCAGCTTGCCTCCAGCAACTCCTGAATTCCAGAATATCCTGATAACCTGACTCTAGACTGCCCGTGTGGAAATTGGTGGGCACCCAGAGTTTAGGAAGGAAAATAATAAACTCCGAGTCGGTCATGTGACTGGTATGAGAACTAAAACATTTTATTTTTAAAACAAAGTACAAAATAATTTTAAAATAGATTCTCAATGCTTTTTAGAAAATGAGACTACCATAAGGCCTCCTGCACACACACACAATGCAAATGCAGAATCGGAGGAGATTTCTCCTTATGATAGTCAAAGATGCTTGATACGCATTAAAAAGAAACATTTGATATTATTACTAGTGCATAGTGTAGAAAAAATCATTTCGAAAGTAAAGATATAAATCTTAGCCAACATACGACAATTATCGTATGCCTACTATAGCTACCATCTAAACAGTGGTGACCACCATTATTAAATGGCAGATTCTATAACTAAAACCGTACAAGATGCGTATTGAAGTTTGGATTTCCAACAAATGGTCAGGCCAAGGAACTTCCCATTGCCACAGGGGTACGCCTCTGGAAAGACGACCCGAGAACCTAACCGGATCACTGCCAACACAAGGCCGGGTTACCCTTCAAACTGGGTAACTACTGACACGAATATGTCATTCTCCGATCGTAACCGATCTATATCTGAGGATCCTCGATTCCAACAACCACAAAGTAATAAATTTGCAGCAACAACATAGGTTAAGTATCTGGGCTCCATACCATGATACCACCTCTATCCAGAAGGAATGACATACACTAAAGGTGCGCTACCCCCTAATAACCTTGCCGCATCCTTCCTGTTTTGACCATTTTCGGGGAGTGAGGCTCGACGAAGTCTTGTCCACAAAGCTACGCTTTATATAAAAGCTGTGCTTTGATTCACAAATGCTCAACAACACTTCATATGCCACATTGCCTATTTGGGAATGTATCACTAGTAACCATCAACTACATAACCTCTGAGCTCGTACGTCTCAGAGAAGGGTGTTAAGCTAAGAGAATAAATTCTCCGCCACTAACAGAAACATATTTGATAAAAACCTGCTTTACATCTCAAATTGTAATGTCAGACACACAACCATACAAGTCCGTTCCGGGATCGAACGGAACCGAAGGCACTTCCAAAGAAGTCCTTGCAATCTGGATATTCACTAATCACGACCAGACTTCCCATCACAAAGGGTAATAAATTTCTATATCGGAGATCAGCCGATGCAGAAACATTCGACGGTAATCCTTCCGTTTTCACAAATATCCGATCTTCAACACCTGTCTACAAATGCAATCCATAACGATGTATCACATAATCAGAATGGTTTATACGACCCAAAGGTCCTTTCCCGGCTAACCCGAATAGTGAGCGCTTATTTTGAAAATAAGTGTGGCATTCAAATTCAAGCAAATCACAACAAATACCTATTTAAAGGTAAATATTGATAGTCGGTTATTTAACTATTAATAGGCGTGCACAACATCACCAGATTCCAAATAATTTCCCAAATTATTTATTTTTCAAAATATCTTTACTAGATATATAATTTCCACACCACAACCATTTGAAAACAAATTTTCAAATCACTTTTCACCTTTACAACTTTTGAAAACAAATTTCAAATCGTTTCCCTACACGGAATATATTCACAAATCTTTATTCATTTTCATTTCAAAATGGTTCATTTAAACCAATTAAATAAATCCTTATCGATTTACTTTATATTTACGTTCCAAATCCGTAAATTTATTTCCACACTTCAAAAATAAATCAACGTTTATTTTTAAACAAATTTCCCTTTCTTTTATAAATTCCATAGTGAATTTACAATTCCAAAATATCTATGAATATACGATTTCCAAATTGATTTCTAATATTCATTTTCAATTTATCTTTAAAAGATAAAATCTCAAAACATTCACTTCATATTGGAAAACATTTCCATACTTATTTAATAATAAGTAATTCACAAATCTGTTTATTTTCAACATTTGGAAAATATTCAATATACTTAAATCGAAATTAAGTATATATTTCATTCTTTAAAGAAAGCGTGCGCTTAAACACATTTATTTGAGTCAAAACGAATGTTGCATAAAACATCGTTACGACGACCCAAAATCACCAGTATAGGTATATAAATCCCAATAACTATACAAAAACATTTCCTTTCGAAAATCATTTACTATAACAACAGTGTTATAGTCCATCTTTTCCTTGTTTCTCGGAAACGTCTATTTCAACAATGAATGTTGAAATCCATGGTTTCGACACTTAATGAATTTTAAAACAACATCAAATCGTTTTAATTCCATTTAAAATATCACTTCCCCAAAACATTCCTTTAATATATTATTCACTGTTTAAAATCGTGAATATAAATCATCAACCGAATTCAACACTTTAACATATTCAATTCAAAAATTATCCACTGTCCCAAAATCGTGAATATACTTCTTTAATAAGCTATAAAAATTTACTTATCAAATTCAATCAGTCTTGAATTTATAAATCAATGTTTATAAATTCACATTTATATATTATAAAAACTTCAAGTTATAAAAAAATCTCTTTATTAACCAATTCTATTTAAATCTCATTTAGATGTGAAAAATCAAAATTTCAAGTTAGTTATTTATAATTTTCTATTTTACAAAATCTATTCAATTTATAACTTCACAATTTATAAATCTATAATTTCATTTACTTGTGAAATCCATTTTTATTTCATTTTAACACTTATAAAAACTCGTTTTATAATTCCTATATTTTTAATTTATAAATATCAATGTTATAAATCTTTTATATAAATCGTTTATAATAATTCAAAAATCCCAATTTAAACCATTTTATAAATTAATTAACTATTTATTTCAAAAATCACATTTCGGTTATATTTTACAAAAATCATAATTTTTATAATATTAAATATTATAACGTTTATTTATTTAAAAATAAATCAATTCAACAATTTAATAAAACATATACATTCAAAAATCACTTTAAAACCCTTTTTAAATTTGAAAATCATCACTTTAAAATCTTTTTATAATTCCAAAATTGGCCCAATGATGCAACACACCAAATAGTCAATCACGACAACAAAGACATCATATATCAGTATATGATAATCAACAAATATCACAATATCTGTAATCAAATGAATACTGGTGAGGAATCCAGTTGGATCCCTCCAACTTGTTTCCCTGCATCCACAAATGTTAGCACAATACCAACTCCGTTCCAATACGGAATATCGCGGTATATAGGATTCATAAAATATTATCCGCTATTATGTGGCGCAATAGGGTCTCATCCGCTATATAATGCGGGAAATTAACTCCAAGTACATATATAATACCAATTCCATACAAGTTTGAATTATCGCGGTATATGTTTTTAATAAATAACATCCGCTTAATATACGGCGTATAATGTCTATTTCAATCATCAACAGATAATAATTTATCATCCAGGCATACAATCATCAATTTTAAATCTAACTATTTAAAATTTAAATCGAAACAATTCGATTGATGAGAAGTTCTCACCTTGATTTCAATTCAGTTCCAGCATTTTATTTCGAATAAAATTAAACGTGCGTTTAATTTTACCCGAAATTCTCACTAACTCCAAATGACTCCAATCCAGTTCCATTGCGTAGAGTTCGTCCATATGAACCCAACGCAAGTTGTTTCGTAATTTTTCAACCTCGTATGAAAAAGATATCACGTTTTAAAGTTTAACGAATTAATATATATTAATTTACAAATTCAACTTTTAATTTCAAACCCTAGGAGTCATCACAGCCGTTCAAAAACTTTGACAAATCATGGCCGCGTGTGGATGCTTCTCCCTCAAGACCGTTCCTAGGTAAAACACGTACAAGCTTGAACCCATAGCATGCCTCCATCCTTCGATTGTTGCCACCTCCACTCTCGACTAGAACGAGATCAACGACCACCAAATTGAAGCCACCAACAAGCTCCACCTTCGGTTGAAGCCTGGTGAAACTCGGCTATTTTAACTCGTCAATTAAATATTAAAATATTCAATTTTCGCAATTTAACTTTTAATTCAATTTTAAAAGTTCTATAACATCATTCTAACTTCAATATGATATAATAAAATTTTACAAATCAATTTAATCATATTTAACTCAATTTCCAATTATTTCTGTAATTTCAACTATTAAATTATCGATTTAGTTATCCAATTAAATCCAATTATTCGAAATAAAATTTATTCGGCTGTTTAATTTCACTTACTAATATTTAAAATTAATTAAATGTACGAATTTTAATTGACAGAAATTCTGGGTCGTTACACTTGATATATCAATTGGTAAAACATAAATGATATTAAATTATGGACTTGTTGAAACTTTTACATGTAACTCTGCAAAACCTTGAACGTCTTTGTACATAGTGTCAATCAACTTTTTTGGCCACACTACCTCATCAGACCTCTTTATGAAGCCACCGTCATGACCACCTCTATGAGTGCCATTGATTGATGTAATCCATGTATAGCACGATGCTACATTGCCTATATCCTAATTTTAGATGCTCTCTACCGAGCACTTACAAAGCTTGAGATGTTCGTCATTGCTTACTAGCAAGGTTTATATGATAAGTAGGTGATGGTGCAACATCAGCCTCGTGTACTCGTTCATAGAGTTGAACAGAAAGAAGAAGAAAACCTTTTTTCCAATGTGAAAATTGCTTTATAAAACAATTCATTTAAAACAATTTATGACTTTGAAACCATTCAAAAAGATTTAAAAAATAATCACCAGTAATCCTATCGATCAAACAAACCTTGAATCGTTATTTCCGCCTCTAAAAGATCCAATGTAATGACCTGCCCTTTCGACCCTCAAAAATTGACACTAGTGCATCCATGGTATTCATGTGCCATGCACGAAAGTGTCTGAGAGATAGATTATTAGAGAAAAAGAAAGAACAGAATCTCATATCGTGATGAGTAATATGTAATATACAACATATTTATAAAAATAATATATATACAACGATCAGAGTACCCTAAACAAACATTAACCTGCATAGTTATAACAACCCGTCCTTACAATTATTGATAAATATAAACAATTAATGTAGTGGAAAATAGAATATACATGAATACGACTTGGAGGCATCCAGCTCATCTCCTGAAGCTCCATGTATCCAAACTAAATTAATAAATACGCTCGGTCTGACCCAAGATTATAAGAAAAATAATGCTCGGATCAATCTGGTAAACTAGCGTGAGAAACACACTTATAAAAGCTTTCAAAATAAAGGTATCTCATAGGACCACGTCGCATATAAACATGGACGGGTTTTTACCTTATAATAACCAAAAACAATTTTATAGAAAATCCAATGATATTATAATAATGTCTAGGGTTCAAAATAAATACATAAAATAGCTGAAATGCTTGCATCTCATGTTCCAACATAGTTGGGCACAACTAAGTGCATACAGTGCCTACTGGAGAATAGATTCCATACAGTGATAAAGTAAGGGACTATCTTTCATATAGTACATCTCTAGATAGTATGCCGAAGGCCTTACATGGACCCTCTGCAAATCAGGACAGACCCTAACCCTTACTGGATAGTTCAAATATTTCATTACCCCAATTACTTTTACAACCTTTTACAAGAGATCTCAAGCACAACCAAATCCGTAAATGTATATATCTTGAAAAGATGATGACAATACCCTAATGGGTGCAACCCATATAGCCCTGAAGCATTCCCTATTTTTGCCATCCCGGGTGGTGAGGCTTGAGGCTATGATTACCTTTTATATAGCAATTCCACATGGAATGCTAACACTGCCCTCTAAGCAGAATGTAATGCCAGCATTCGTCCATACATGTTTGTTTTGGGTCTGAACGAAACCAAAGGCACTACCTCTACTACATATATTTTGGAATCACCCTCTGGTGTAGTAGCAAGTGGCCTTTGCACTTCAAGAATTCCATCTTCAAGATGTTCTAATTCGAATGCTTATGCCGATTCAAAGTTGCTTTAGGATAGTATATCTAATCTCGGTCTCTTCAAACCGATAATGATAATTTAAAACTGGCCAAGTTTGATAGTTCGTTATTTAACTATCAAAAGAACAAATAAGCATCAATAAAATCGGGGATTTATTTCCATAGGGAAACCAATATTGGTTAAGCATATAAGTAGCAGTTAACCTTTAATAAATCCATTCATGAATTAAAATCACTTTGTAGATACTGGTATTAAAATACTTCTACAAGTATATATTCACAAACACTTCATACTCCTTTTTATACTTGAAAAATATATCCATATACTTATCTCAACATATAAGTATATTCACAAAACACTAGATCTTAACTACTTAGAAAATGTATTTATACAAATTTGAAATCATTTATAAACTTCCCTTTACAAATCTCTATAACCATTTATAAATCTCTTTTAGAAATCTCCAAAACAATTTATAAAAATCTTTTTATCAACTTCTATAACCGTTGATAAAACTCTTTTTATAAATTTTTGAAACCACTTATAAAGCTCTTTTATAATCCATAAAACTATTATAAAACTTCGTTTATGAATCTATAAACCCATTTATAAAACTTTATTCTTTATAAAAGTCTTTTATAAAGATCATTTATAAAAATTCTTTACAAAAAAATTACTTTATAAAACCTTTGCAAATCCATACCTCCACTCTCATTTATAAACTCTTTATTAAATGAAATTCCCTTATAAATCAACTTATTGTTGACAAATACAATTAACTAAATAAAATAATTAATTTTAAACATCATAAATGAATAATAAATTAACTTTTTAATAATCGTAATAACCTTTACAAATCCATAACTCCATTCACATTTGTAAACTCTATATTAAATGAAGTTCACTTATAAATCAACTTGTTATTCACAAATAAAATTAGCTAAATAAATTAATTAATTTTAAACATCATAAATAATAATAACTTTTTAACAACCTTAATAACATAGTCCATTTTCTTTAGAATATCTTTAATGAAATAAAGTATTTACTTCAAAACAATACTAGTGTAATAGTAAATAACTTCAAAACATTAGTAATATAATAATTAATAATTTCAAATGTTATTAAATGAATGATAATTGTTCATCTTCAAACATTATTATAATTGATAATAATTAACTTCTAAAAATGTTATTAATAAATTATTGTTATTAATTCCAATATATTATTATATATAAATATTATTAATTTCAAACCATTAATATATATGTAAAAAATTATTAATTCCAAAATATTATTAATTATTTTAAATAAATAACTTTTCAAAATATTAAAATATTGATAACTGAAGTAAATTAAGTATAAATAAACGACATTTAAAGCATTATCAAACAATAATTAAATAATTTTAAACATTATTATTTAATAATTAAACAACTTTAGAATATTATAAAACAGTAATTTAATAACTTCAAACATTATAAGAAAATAACAAACAACCATAAACCATTTCTAAATATATTAGAAAAGACAAATAAAAAGGATGGAGTGAACAGGGAAGTTTCATACTCTATTTAAACGAAGTGTTTCAGAAAACCCAAAGTCAGATTTAAAAATCATCCACTAAATAAAAATCATTTTTAAGCCCATCGGCAACTAATAGTATTTCAAAATACTAAATTGAGGCCAATAGCCACCACGCACTTAACCAACATTGTTAATTATTTACATCACTACAAGGTTAAGTTTCAACATATGATAATTTCTTATCACATATGGCTAAACAATCAAGTTTGATATTAATAATTCCTATAACTGGAGTATTATTAAAAATAAATCAACAAGGACGAGGGATCCTGTTGGACCCCTTTACAAATTTCCTATAGATCAGATAAGTCTCGATAATTGCTTTCATATATGGACTGCATTTAAAAGAGACAATTCATTAAAACCAAATAATCAACTAAATGAAGCATCCAAGCAAACAATCAACAATTTTTATCCACTACAAAGTATTACTGATTAACCAAAAAATTGAGTTTAACTCACCGAAATTTCAGATATTACCGAGGCATTTCAGTTTGGACTAAAATCGAATAGTGTTCAATTTTGGCTGAAATTTCTATATGCTCTATATTCCATGAATCCAATTCTTAAGTGTAGTTGTCGTCGATACAAGTCCAAAGTGACCGACCGCGTCCGATTTGGACCTTGTATGAAATGGATATTTAGTTTACAAGATTTAAACTAATTAAAACAATTAACCAACTGATTGCAAGATTAATTACCCTAATCCACTTCAAAATATGGTTGCATCATATACAGACCCTAATCGCGACTTCATCTTTGGCCGCCAACTTCTCTCGTTCGTCACTGCCGTCATCGGCCATGAGCCACCACCTCTTCTTCACTAGAGGTAGCCACCACCATCCTCTATTCATTTGCTAAGCATCGCCACCGTGGACTACCATTTGTCATCACGATAACGCCATCGAGCACCCTAACCTCAAACTTCCCATTGCCACCGGAGCCTCCCTCGAATCTGTCCGCCTCTACCGTGAAAATCCAAAATTGTCGAACTCCGTCCAGCTCGATTTTCAGCCCCTTAATGATGATCTAGCTCAATCCCACCATCCAATACGTTTTCTTCTCCTAGCTGAATACCTTTGTAGTTGTTTCGATGGTCGATACGGCCTTTGGTGCCAACATCATTTTCGACCATTTGATGGAGGAAGGTTTGAATGACCGCAAGGGTTTATAATCTAGGGCTGAGTAAATTGAACGTGGGTTCTTATATAGATAAATATTCGATACTATTCATGCCCGAAGATTTTTTGAACTCCAATTGAGGCATACTCACTGGAGTTCCTAGCTAATTACCCCTATTTTGAGCTCAATGGAACTATTTTCGAAACCTAATTCTATCATATATGGAAATTAGCTTTTGCAATCAATTATAATATTTTCAATTCTCCAAAACTAACCGTTATGCATTTTGAGCTTGAATGACCACACAGTACGTCCAATCTCCATAAAACTCGTCGATGTACAACAATTCATTATTCTGGATCTACGGACACTAGTTTCGTCAAAATTTGAGATAGTGCCCCGGAATGATAAGCTCACATGTTAAGTAAAACGAGTTATTTTTAAAACAAATTCAATCACTTTGAATTCTAAATCAAAGTTCACTATTATCGTTCTTAATTAAACAAATTTAAATAACTTTTGAAATCAATTTATTAATATTAATTTCGAGATCCAATTATTTAAATACTTTAATATTTAAATCACTATTCTTATATTAAGATCACAATTCACATATTCAAATGAATTTATATATTTGGATTTTAAATTATTGTACTTGTAAAACTAATATTTCAATATCTAAAGTTAATTAAATATTTCAAAATCAAATGACTCAAACTCCGGGTTGTAACATACTCCCCTCTTAAAAGAATTCAAAATCAAATGACTAAAGCATTTTGAAATCACCCTCAGCATTAGTAGCAAGTGGCCCTTGCACTTCAAGAACTCCGTCTTTAAGATGTTCCAATTCGAATGCTTTTGCTGGTTCAATGTAGTTTTCGGATAATATATCCGATCTCGGTCTCTTCGAATCGACAACGATAATTTAAAACTGGCCAAGTTCGATATTCAGTTATTTAACTATCAAATAAACAAACAAGCACCAATCAAATCGGGGATTTATTTCCATAGGGAAACCAACATTGGTTAAGCATATAAGCAGCCACTAACCACTTTAATAAAAAAATTCATGTATTAAAACCGCTTTGTAAATACTGGCGTCAAAATAATTTTACAAGAATAAATTCACAAACACTTCATACTCCTTTTTATACTTGGAAAAAATATCCATATAGTTATCCCAATAGATAAGTATATTCACTAAAAATATTACACTTAGAAAATGTTTTTATACAAATCTAAAATCATTTATAAAATTCATTTCATAAATCTTTAAAACCATTTATAAAACTCTTTTATAAATCTCCAAACAATTTATAAAACTCTTTTTATTAACTTCTGAAACCAATGTTAAAACTCTTTTTATGAATTACTGAAACCATTTATAAAGCTCTTTTATAAATCCATAAAACTATTTATAAAACTTCTTTTATACATCTATAAACTCATTTATAAAAGTTTATTCTTTTATAAAAGTCTTTTATAAAGATCCTTAAAAAAATCCTTTATAAAACGATTGCTTTATAAAAATCCTTTACAAATCCATAACTCCATTCTCATTTATAAACTATTTATTAAATGAAATTCCTTTAAATAAACTTATTATTCATAAATACAAATAAATAAATAAATAAATTTTCAACATCAAAAATAAATAACAGATTAACCTTTTAACAACCTTAATAACACAGTCCATTTTCCTTAGAACATGATTAATGAAATAATAAATTTACCTCAAAAAATTATTAGTATAATAATAAATAACTTAAAAATATTATTAATATAATAATTAATAATTTCAAACATTATTAAATTATTAACCTTCATACATAATATAACAAAAAAATTAACTTCTGAAATGTTATTAATAAATGATTGTTATTAATTCCAAAAGATTATTATATGTATAAGTATTATTAATTCCAAACAATTATTATATATATATAATTATTAATTCCAAAACATTATAAATTATTTAAATAAATAACTTTCAAAATATTAAAATATTGACAAACCTTGAAACAATATTAAATATTAATAAATAACTTTTAAAACACCATCTAACAATAATTAAACAATTTTAAACACTATTACTTAATAACTAAACAACTCTAGAATATTATAAAATAATAATTTAATGACTTTAATCATTAAATAAAAATACCAAACAACTATAAAACATTCTAAATATATTAGAAAAGACAAATAAAAAGGTTGGAGTGAACATGGAAGTTTCAAAATCCATTTAAACAAAGTATTCCAGAAAACCCCAAATTCAAATTTAAAAATCATTCTCTAAAAACAAAATCAATTATAAGCCCAGTGGCAACTAATAGTATTTCAAAATAATAAATTGAGGTCAATAGCCACCAAGCACTTAACCAACATTGTTGATTTTTATCACTACAAGGTTAAGTTTTAACATATAACAATATCATATCTCATAGGCCCAAATAGTCAAGTTCGATATTTAATAACTCCTATAACAGGAGTATTATCGAAAATAAATCAACAAGGGCAAGGCATTCCGCTGAATCCCTCTACAAATTTTTTGTATATTAGATAAGTCCCTACAATTGCTTTCATATATTGACCGCTTCCAACAGTGAGAATTCTATCAAAACCAGACAATCAACAAAATAAAGCACCCTAGCAAACAATTAACAGTGTTTATCTACTATAAAACGTTAACAATTAACAAAAAAGGTGAGTTTAATTAATCGAAATTCTAGATATTGCCAAAATGTTTCAGTTCCAACTAAAATCAAACTACGTTCAATTTTAGCTGAAATTTCTACAATCTCCAAATACCATGAATCCAACTCCTAAGTGTCACTATCGTTGATAGAAGTCCAATGCTATTGACCACATTCGGTTTAGACCTTGTATGAAATAGATATTTAGTTTACTATATTTTAAACTAATTAAAATAATTAGTCAAATAGTTAAAGATTAATTGCCCTAATCCACTTCTATTCACGACCGCATCATCTACAGACCCTAATCATAGCTTCGTCTTCAGCCGCCAACTTCTATCATTTGTCATCGCCGCCATCGTCCACGGGCCATCGCCACTTCTTCACGAGAGGAAGCCACCGTCGTCCCCTTTCCAATCCACTAGCCACATCTCCCATCGTCCAACGTGGCTAAAAAATGAGCTCGAGAAAACCCCTTTGTTCATTTTCCTAGCAACACTGCCATAGGTCACCATTTGCTGCTGCTACAACACCATCAGACGCCCCCACCTCAAAAACCTCATTGCTAATGGAGCCGCCCTCCAATTTGTCCCCTTCTTCCGTGAACACCCAAAAATGAAGAACATCGTTCATTGCGACTTTCAGCCCCTCGATGATGATCTAGCTTACTCCCACTGTCCATTAAGTTCCCCTCTCCTATCTGAACTATTAGGGTCAATGACCGATACGATCTCTAGTGCCACCATCATTTTCGATCGTTGGATGAAGGAAGGTTTAAATGGCTGCTAGGGTTTATAATTTAGGGTTGAGCAAAATGAACGTGGGTGTGGTTCTTATACAGATAAATATTCGATACTATTCACCATCGAAGATTTTCGAACTCCAATCGAGGCTTGCTCACTAGCGTTCCTAGTTAATTGCCCCTATTCCGAACTTAGTGGAAATATTACCGAAACCTAATTCTATTATATATAGAATTTAGCTTTACAATCAAATTATAATATTTTCAATTCTCAAAAACTAATCGCTATGCGTTTTGTGCTTGCACGACCACACAGTATGTCTGATCGCCACGAAACTCATCGGCGTACAACAATTCATTATTCCAGACCTAATAACAATAGTTTTCTCAAAATCCAAGATAGTGCTCTGGAATGATAATCTCATACATAAGTTAAAATAAGTTATTTTAAAAAAAGTCAATCACTTTTAATTCTAAACTAAAAGTTTACTATTATCATTCTTATTTAGATAGAGTTTAAATAAGTTTCGAAATCAATTTATTCAAATTAATATCAAGGTTCAATTATTTAAATAATCTGATATTTAAATCACTATTCCAATATTAATATCACAGTTCACATATTCAAATAAATTCCTATATTTGAATTTTAAATTATTTGACTTATAAAATAAATATAACAATATCTGAAATTAATTAAATATTTCAAAATCAAATGACTAAAATTTCAGGTTGTTACGTCCTATCTAACTCAATAGTGGAGATACAGAGTTCACCATTAAGATGTAATTTTTTATGGAGAGAGAATGAATTTTAGCGTTGTAGAATGAGTCATCTAAGTGTGTGTATATAACAACACTAATGGACTATGTAAAATATCTTACTCAGGTCCATTATTCAGGATATGGCCCATTATAAGTGAGACGTTATCTCACTTAATTAACTAAACCTAATTAATTAATATGTACCAAAATTTATTTTATCCTTTCTTATTTCAAAATAATTTTAAAAATTTCAGCTATCAAAATTACATACATGCGGTTTATTATATTTAAATCGTTTTATTGCCCCAAAAATTAATTAAATAAATATATAACAGTATTATACATTATTTAATTAATTTTAGGCCCTCTTATGATAATTACAACTAAGAATAAATAAATTAATACAACCATTATTTTTTTCTCCCTGATAGTAGTTCAAAACTTCTATAAATTACTACAATAAATTACTTTTGGTCAAAAACTAAGAGTTGCGGTGGTGTGACTCCCAGGTGTGAACTTGGACCATGGTAATATTTCAATAAAGCTTGTACAAACTTTGATGAACCATTGTAGTGAACACAAGCGTTATTTCTTACATAATACCTATCTGAAATATAATTTCTTATCTTTTAAAGCGACACCTTTATGCAACGATGTATTATGAACATTTTCCCTTTGTCATCACTATATCACTTAGATAACTAGAACCATACAAGTGGAAACTCTATTAACATCTTTTGTTAGTTGTGAAGTCTAACACAAAATCTAAGGTTCAATCTAGTAACAATTATCGATTAACTAATTTTCTTTGACCAAAAACTTTGACTTTTGGTTGACTGCAAATTATGGCAATCCTAATCTTCTATTCGAAGGAAAAAATCAACAACTTTAAATAATGTTTCACTTCAATAAGTTTAACTTATATCCAACTATGGTCTTGACACATCGTTATTGTGTGGTTGACCATAATCAAAGTATAGTTTAAAAACCTAAGATTCACAATATTCTCAAGTCAAAAAACTACTACACATCATCCTATAAGATCTTCCATTTGATTTTTAACCTAAAAAAGACTCTCAATGAGTCGTTCTGTAATTGTTCCAAAGTACTACAGGTATGTAATTCGTTGGTGCCTTTGTGCTCATGAGCAATTTATCTTCCATCTATAGAGAGCATGAGGTGCATAGCCTAAATGAATGTTTTGATATTCCCATACATCTTGACTACAAACATTTATGGTTAATTATTTATTTTCTTCAATTCGGTACTCATTATTACAAACTTAAGAACTTGTAGATATTTCTACTTGTGTATACTTAATGTGTTTGTAGCATTATTTATATCCTAATATAACAATATAAACAATGGAAAATAAACAATAATTTATTTTATTTTGAACAAGATTCGCTATGAGAGCTAAGTTATATAATCAAACTACATAATTTACCCTATAGCACACCCTTAACTTCATCAAATACTATGTTGATGATTTATCTGTAACCCTTGATCTTTCTCACGATGAGCTATTTTCAATCCCTATCTTCTATGATATTCCCAATGTATTTGCTAAATTTGTGTAACAACCCGCATATTTATCGATTTTATATTTAAATATTTTGTCGTTAATCGGATATTGGTCCGAAAAACTACTTTTTGCAAACGGTCAAATTAGGACTCAAGACCACTTCCATTGATTTCGAAATGCCGTTTACAACTTTTTTAAGTATAAACATTGATAGATTTGGAGTTAGTGGAATTTCACTTACTTTTCCCGCTTTGGACTTTGGGTTAGATTAGCCATTATAACTCAAACCCACTTCTCTCCTTCTCCTCACTCTTCATAAATTCCTACCAAACACAAACTTTAACATTAATGGTGAGTGGAAAGGGAAATTAGAAACTCCAAGCCTAGGTTTGAACTCCAACTCCATCATTCAACTCCAAATTCAAGGAAAAGCATTGGATTCAAGCTTGTAGTTGCTTCTCCATTCACCTTCAAGCTTTACCTTCATAATTTGGGGAAAAGGTGAGATTTTTATCCCACATTCTTGTCTATAACTATCTTGGACTGTTGGGAATGAATTCCCATCACTTTAGCATGCACATTTGCATTTGGTTTGGATTGAATTGGCGAAAAACTCCAAATTTTAGTGTTTTTGGTGAATTTCTGCTACTAGGTCGTTCTGCCTATGCTAGGTCGTTTGCGTGGAAAAGTCTCGGCCTTCAAATAGCTCGTTTCTGGCCTTAAACTCGTTCGCATGCCTTAGGTCGTTCGCCTCGGAATTAGGTCGTTGGTCTTTAGGTCGTAGGTCGCATCGGCACTTAGGTCGTCCCTGGCCTTAATTCACTCGGCACCGTTAGGTCGCGTGACCTTAGGTCGTTCCCCGTTAGGTCGTATGACCTTGAGTCGTTCGCATGGTTCAGGCCTTCAAAACGTTAGGTCGCTTGGCCTCTGCTATTGTTAGGTCGCGAGTTCCTTAGGTCGCTCGCCTCCCTTAGGTCGTTTACCTGGTTGAGTCACACCTCACCTTAGCTCGGCCATGTTAGGTCGCGAGTTTCCCTTAGGTCGGTGTACCCTAGGTCACACAATCCCCTTTACTCGCTCGGCCTTGTCATTTTTAGGTTGCGAGTTTAATTAGGTCGTTCGGCCTTAAAACGTTAGGTCGCTTGGCCTGTGCTATTGTTAGGTCGCGGGTTCCTTAGGTCGCTCGCCTCCCTTAGGTCGCTTACCTGGTTGAGTCGCACCTCACCTTAGCTCGGCCATGTTAGGTCGCGAGTTTCCTTTAGGTCGCTTACCTGGTTGAGTCGCACCTCACCTTAGCTCGGCCATGTTAGGCCGTTTGGTCGAACCCCGTAGCAGGGGTGTTGCCCCCGCACCCCCACCTTGGGGGGTTGCCACCCACCTGGACCCCCCCTCCATAGGGGATCTTATCTGAAAAACATTCAACAGAACTTGCTTTGTTGAGATGCTGAGTTGAACATTCTTCGAGACAAACTATCTTTGGCTTCTCGGTCGATTTTATGGTATCACGACCTTGCTAAAAAGGCGGGATAACAACTTTAGAAATATGAAGGTTTCAATACTAGTAGTAAATATCAAAACTCTTTCAACAAAATGATTTCAACTCTATTTTCAATAACAAGGCTCTTTTCTTAAACCGTTTTCCAATCTACTAGTATATACAAACCTTTACCTCACTCGGATGAGAAATCTAATTAAACGACTTAGCAAAACAAGTGGTATGAAACACTTGCGTTCACTTCGTCGGTTAATTCTTGGACTTGTTCGATTGAACCTCTTTTGACAATTTTCTAGTGAAGATTTATAGTTTGTTCGTAAATATTTAAGTTAAGCAAGTGGTTATGGGACACGAAGATAAACTTTTATATTTACTAGCTTAGTGTAATTGACACTTCTCGTTGATCGTGACGATCATTTTATGATTTAGACTAGCAATTGTGCGATGTCTCTTTGTTTGCAAGGTTAGATTAGACCTCATGGGTGTGATTCCGACTCACACATATCTCTTTGTCCGCAAGGTTAGTCTAGACACCATTTGTGTGATTCCATACACACATACGTTTTTGTTGCGAGGTTAGGCTAGACACCATTTGTGTGATTCCACTCACACATACCTTTTTGCTTTTTGGTTAGCCTAGACCTCATCTGGGTGATTCCGACTCACCCATATGGGGTAGCTCCCCATGGTCTTCGGACCGTCATGTGATAGGCCTCTTCCCTTTTTCTGTGATTTCTGGATTTCTTGTGTTGATTTCTAGAATTTATGTCATTGACTTGTTATGAGTATAGGTTTAGGGTATGATGCCCTCTTTGGATCTTTGAGAAGATTCTTGTGATATTGATTTATCTCTTATTGATTGATCTTCTGTTGATCATCATTTGCATATTTATAGTAGTATGTCAGTATGGATATTTTATGTTTATGCCATACCTTTTATTTTATACCATGTCATCTGATATTTATAGCTAGACTGATCCGTTTATTATTTTCTTAAATAATACTCGGGTCAAACCGAGATGTAACAGGTGCTTCTGCTTGACTTCTTCCCGGGATTTGCTACTCTGACTTTTGGCTAACTATTTAGATTAGCAGTTTTTGTTGTATACACTTGAGATATAGACTCATAGTTGTATTCTTTTGTATAGCACGTGTTACTATTCTTTTGTATTATTGTGGATCTTTTTGACCACTACTCTGATGTGCACTTTCATGTGTTAGTTATATATTCATATCTTCTTCCGCCTTTGTGATATGGATGTCTGTGACTGATTTGTGTTATGCTTATTTCTATGTTTGTTTCCGAAGATTATTTATAGCCACCGTGTGATAGGAAATCACATGGATGGTCGCTCCTCAACAGCCTTATTCTCCATGCTAGTTGACAGCACTACACCGTAGTGTTCTTGGCTAGCGTAGGTATAGAGGTAGGGCATCACAATTTGTAAGCTTATCTCCCCATTTAGACGTTGAGTTGCAAATTGATCTTCCTGATCGCACTATGACAGTTGTATTACCTATTAGGCATATGGAACCTTGAGAACAAATGATTTGGAAGCTCATATTTTTGAGCTGTTCAAGAAGAGCCTTATATGAAGGGGAATTTCAAAGTTGGGAGCTACTATTTTATTTTCTACAATGGTTGATGGATCCTATAACTTTGTGTTGAGTATAGAAAGTTGAATAAGTTGACTAAAAGAACAAATATCTACTACCCTGCATTAGTGATTTGTTCAACTAACTTATAGGCGAAAGGATACTTTCTCGGCTTGATATTGCCATGGATTTACATCTATTATGAGTTGCTAGGTAGAGCATACAGAAGATTTCTTTTCGTACTCACAACATACTTTTATGTGGTTGGTTATGCCATTCGATCTAACTAACACGTTGACCCACTTTGTTGATATGATAAGCCACATTTTCTATAGTAATTCAATAAATTCATGGTTGCGTTTTTCGATGACATATTGATATATTCCCAAAAGGAAGAGGACCACGTACTGCATTTGCAAAAGTATTGGATATTGAAGAGGTACTATTTGAAGGCTAAATACTCTAATTATCACATTTCAAGAAAAGAAGTGTGCTTCTTATGACATATTGCGTTGTCCATCTATCTAGCATCTCTCTCTCTCTCTCTCTCAAGGCATATCTATCGCATCATCCCTATCTGAGGCTCCGTTCGCGTAATTCTCAAAAAATCGTGATCCCCTTAAAGACTTGCCAAGCAACATCTCTTGATAATACTTAGGAAATTTCCATGGGTTGCCCACCATCATATTAGCAGCCTAAGTAAAGCAAATTCCTAAATTATCTTGTCATCCCAAGTACCCTATTTGCCACCATCCTATCTGTCCAAACTTGCTTCTTAACCAACTCTCTTAGTCGCCTCAATTTATCATATGTAGACAATCTATCAAAAGATCTTTGCCACTTCTACAGAAAATATGCGATGCTACTCGCCTACTAAAAGAGGCAATGACAACTTCCTAGTATTCCTGATAAAGCAGTGAAACTGCACCATTCCTCCATCGAAAGGCATCATTAGGAGAAATGGCGTGACAACTATGTACGGCTACTTTCATTTCCATACCAACCCTTCGGAAAAAGCATGTCACGGTACGATCCACTATCTAACATGCATTTAGAACATTTTGTCCATGTAACATCCGAGCTAGTCACATCTAGACCATTAATCATACTCAATATCTTAATGGAAAACATGACATGTCATTAATTGAAGCATTTCAAAGCATGTTCACCACTGGTATGAAGAAGAGATTTAATCTGTCCTTTTTTAGTCCACATTTTGTTTAGTAGAACTCAAGAAAGGCCATTAAATCTACTCCCTTTTGACCAATGACTTTAGAAATCAATAATATAAGAAGCCATTATGGACATAGATCTCTTTTAGATCGACCCACTCAATATTTTATATTGTTTACTTACTTGCATCACATTTTACTCACTCTTTACTCATATTTGTTTCACATTTTCTATTTTTCACAATATTTTTACTATATAAGCTTCACTAAAAACCTTCTATAGTTACAAATCCTAGGTTGGATAGAAATGTAATTGATAGTCATGTTGCGAAATTCAAAGTACTTAACTTGTCAAAGGTAAAAACAGAATAAAAGAAGCCTAGTTGGCTATTACTTTACTTGACCGTCCGATAGTGGAAGTGGTAAAAAAATCTTTACGGAATTTGTTGATGGGTTGCCTGAGAGGCAAATAGAAAATAAGAGCATTTGAGTTATCATTGAATGCTAGACCCGAGTGCTCATTTTGTTTTGGTAAAAGCTATAAGGATTGCAATATCATTAGCATAATATATATGAAGGGGCGGTGAGGTTGCATGGCATATTAATGTTATTGATAGAAACCAACTTTTCACAAGTGGGTTTTGGAGGAGTTTACAACATGCCTAAAATATAGAGTTGAAGTTCAGTAGGCATATCACCAGTAAATGGATGGCCAAACAAGAGGTGAATATGGTACTCAAGGATTTGTTAATGCTTGCATTCTTAATTTAGTGGTTCATGGGAAGATCATTTTCCTTTGGTCAAATTCATAAATTAATAATTGCCTAGCTAACATAGGGATGAAACTGTTTGAAGCCTTGTATAAAAGGCATGTATTGTCATCTTGTTGGTATTAAACCAACGACACAATAATAATTAGACTGGAAGCGATTAGGGAGACTTTGGAGAAGGTTAATCTCATCTGAAAAGAATGAATTGCTGCAAGATTGACAAAGTTCTTATGCTAATAAGAGATGTGCCAATTTAGAGTTTATCGTAGACGAAATGGTGTTTGAGAAAGTTTTATCTTTGAAGAATGTTTTGGAAAATGGTAATATAAGGAAGTTGGCACTAAGATTTGTTAGGCAATTTCTTATCTTTGGGAGGTCTGAAAAGCTACATATAGGTTGTTCTTCTTGAGAAAATGGTCAGAGTTAATATTTTTACCATGTATCCAATTTGAGAAAGTGTGTGCATGATTTAAGCCCTGCCGAACCTAGTCAACTTGAGGAAGTGGATGTAGAACAAAGCTTAGCAAGACCAAACAGTCGTATTCATATTCTTAAGGGTATGCCAAGCGACTTCGCATTTGGTGAAGCTTATTCAGATTCAATAGGGTAATGCATCTTAGTGAGAGTACTTGGGAACCAAAGGATAAGATGTGTGTTTTTCATCTGGAATTTTTACCAATATAGCTCCATCTATTTTCCATATATTAGTGTTTCAACGTGGCTACTAGTGTAGAATTTAATTTGTATGGCTATATGTTATCATATGTTTGAATGATTGTTGTATGGGTACTGTATGTATATTAGGACGGCAAGTCGCATTGTGTCTTCCTTGAGATTTCAAGGTCGAAATTATTTTAAAGAGGAAGAATGCAATGATCCTAATTTTACTACACTTAGAAACATTTAAGTAAATAATTTATGTAATTAAATGAAATTGATTAAGTTAATGACTTAAAAAGTGAACTTTTGCAAATGGAAGTAATTGGCCGTAAATTGGAGATCTAGAATTTGTTTTAGACCAAAAATAACATATTAGTAATTTAGAAGCCAAGACTGGGAATTATGGAGGAAATAGTTTTTATAACTACAATTGGGGAGTTTTTATAAGTGGGCCAGCCTTAAGTGAAGGCTATTTCAACCAACGCCCTTTTCCTCTCTTTATTCATTTTTATGTTTCATAAAATATTTATCTCCTCTTCCAAGCTAATATCTCTAATAGCTACCCATTCTCTACCCAATTAATTTCCTAAAACTAGGAGAAAATCACCATAATTCACGTTGGAAGATTCACTACTAATACGTCTTTTTATTTGAATGAACATAGCGGGTTAGGGTTTTGCCCATAATTGGATAGGAGGCTTAAAGAGGTGGTTTATATTTGAATTTTGGGAAATTGCGTTGCTTTATTGAGTGGAATAACTCTCCACCCTTTATGATTTCTATTATTTTTTAATTTATGCTCATATACTAAGTTATGTTTTGATAGAATGTTAAGATGTTAAAATTAGGCTTATAAGAGGAGTGTACCCACTAATGATTGTTTAATACTATAAATTAAGTACGAACATAGTAAAAGCACTTATATTGTTGGATACTAGTGTATGAACTTAGTTAGTAACCTCTAGGTCTATAATCATGATACTTGTGGGTTGGTTGCTTGATTGTATTGGGTGTTGGTTGCTGAAGGTTGGTTGTCAATGCATGGAAGGCCTATGGAAATGTTCTCACATTCTTTGAGCCATTAATAATAACAGATATATATATATATATATAGAATGATCTGTAACATGTTCAAGGAAATGGAAGAAGTTGAAAGAAGACACGAAAAAATTAGGTTCAAGTCTGAATGAAAGCTGTTGGGGTTTGAGCACTTTAAGTGCGCACAACAGATACCGCCCACTTCCAGTTGTCGAATAGTTGAGCCCCACATTGAGGGAAAATTTCCACAATATAAATAATGCAGGTTTAGGAATTTTCATCTGAATGGATTGTGGCATCCAATTGACTGACCTCATCTTCAATCGACCGGGCAACTTCGTTAGTCGATTGAGGGTTATGTACCATGCCTAGTTAAACATATGATGATCCTGGGTTGATCAAAACAAGTTAGGATGTGCCTAGGAAGTTCCAAAGAGGTCCAGTGTGGTTTGTGGAACTCTGTGATGGAAGTTCATTGGTGAAATAACTATATTATGTTGCACTCATGCGCTATCGAAGGCTTGTATGAAGGACTTAGTCCAAGCGCTTAGTTTGACCTTGAACATTAGGATGATAGTTAATTATGCCTAGTTCATGTGACCTAACTTAGTTTTGACCCATGCCTAGCTCATATGCACTAAATGAGTTCACGTAATTATTTTGGGGAGGCAGTGCCCTATTTTGTGCAGTCGTATAACAGTCAAGATGACAGTTGGGGCTAAGTAGTTAATATGAGATATATCACTTATATATCATTGATTATTTAGCTGATTTTTTCTTAAAATATAGTTTAAAATATCACTAATGATATTATCTCTCAGTATTTACTGATATGTCACTCTGATATTTAGTGTAAAATATCTTATAATTCTAATGAAAATCAACCATTATTTTACATGATGACAATAAAAGTCAACAAGAAAAAATCTTTTTACATTCTTAAATTGATGTTATATATAAGTAATAACATGTGAAACGGAACAGTAATCCAAATGCACTACATACATTATTTGTCCTCTTTGAATAAGTACTTTAGTAAAGGAAACTCTTATCCTACTAGTTATGTTGTATTATTTTAGATGAACTTCTAATCCTTAGAAGCAACCACATTTATTCTCTTTTTATTGACTTTTTATAATTTGTAAGTTTACTCACTAAAAAAAAATCATTTTTTACAAACATCATGCACCAAGAATTAGAAGTAAATTTAGTTAAGTTATATAGTGCTTGTCTAATCATGTAACCCATTGGATTCAAAATAAGACAAGGGCTAGAAGTGAAAATAAAAAATCTAATCAATATTACCTGTTTGATTATGTAATTGCAATGGAAAATGAAGAATCTATGAATATGAACAAACCATGAAAACGCTATAGATGATTTGAATGAATAAATAAAGAAAATGGTATGGAGATGGAGATAGTGGAACAGTTGTAATCTATAAATTATGTATGGTATTATGTAGTTAGTCTTTAGTATTTATCTAGCAATTTATGTATATATATCTTTAAAGAATAATATACCCATAATGTTAACACATAGTACAACATACTTTTAAAATATTTTAGATATGTCTGATATTTTATCGATATCATCCGATATTATATGATATTTATCGGTACTAAACTTGTAATGACTCGTATTTTATGTGTTGAGAGATCATAAAATAATATTATTTAAATCGCATGAGGTCATAAGATTCCAAAACCTTGAAATGACTACTTGGGACACTTTCCACCTTTAGAATTTTTATCGGATAATTTGGACCCATAATCCTTAAAAATCCTATAACTTTTTATATGAGTTAAATTAGAGTCTGAAACCACTTCCTTTAGATTAGGTTGATGGTTTCTATTTCCGTAGGGTGGTTATAATAGGAAAACGTATTTAACATTTAGGAGATAAGGTCGTTTTAAGTTTTTTATTGTTAGATGGATTAAGGCAATTAAACTAAGCCCCTGCTAAGACCCACTACCTAATTTCGAGAATAGTGCCTTACCGGATGATGGAACAGATTTAGATCATTTTCCACTTTTTGAAAATAATTCCAAACCTTCATTAACACTAATTTTACCAAAATGCCTCCAATTTTCTTACTGATCTTGGTCTAATCCATCATTAGAAGATAACCGATGAAGGGGATTGTAGATTCATCATTTGGGTGCTTTAAACTTGGATTTACTGCTGTCCATTTCAGATTTGGGCGATCGAATTTGTATTTGGGTATTAGGTGAGTGATTATTGATCTCTTACTATATATGCTTAACCATATAATTTCTAACGTCCCACCTTTTCGCACACTTTAATCGATTCACGTGCCAATTCAAACCAAACGGAAGGGCGGATTGTTATGGGGTAAATAAGAAAAAGAAGGAAGAAATAAAACAAAACAGAATCTGGCAGCGGAACGATAAAATATAATAATCAAATATACAGTTCATGAAATTGCTTTACAAAAATATTCGATTTTCTTTACTTATACAATACAATATCAGAGTACACATACCAGATAATAATAATTAATGCAGCAGAATTAAATGGTGTGGTGGAATAATATAGTAGATAATAGTATTACAAATCTTCGTCTTCATCCTCCAGAATAAAATCTTCAAATCCTGAAATGCTCGGACTGACCCGAGCGAATTGAAAAGACAAAACACTCGAGTCAGAACTAAAAGATCTTATGTAAGTTAAATCAACAGAAATAAATGTGAGGGCAGTAACTCAAAAGATGCTCGGGATTTACATCTCTTAAGGATCCATTAACCTATTTACTATGTAGTATATTTTGCTATTATAATAGTGTCTAATTGTAAAATAAACTTACTTTTAAATAGCGTTAAGGGGTTACCCATATAGCCCTTAACATAAATAATGCAAATAGTCTATACAGTACCGTAATACCTCCTAATCGGGAGGCTACCAGAGGATACTCCATAGGTACGTCACAAATAGAAACTCGTACAAGGCGCGATAGGGTAAGTGACACGGCACAACTAGGCAATGCCAAAGTAGATATACCAGTTATGCTTCCGGGTCGGTGGTAACGCGTAGCCGCAGCTACCGCCCACCTCGAGCCACACCCAAAGAAAATAAAAATCAAAAGTGGCCACCGAATCAATCTAAAAGTCAAAGTATGATATCGAAGGGATGTGTCCGATCAAAGGTGCTACCTCGCTTCTGTTTTAGCCACCTTATGCCAACTCATGGGAGTTGGGTCCACGTATTTACCTCAAAGGAAATGCCGCCACCATCCTACTTCATTCTGGAATCTCCACCGCGTACACGGTTGTTGAAGTGGTTTTCGGGGTTGGCAGAGAGTATGACAACTTCCGATCCCGGTCTCTTCAACAACCAAACGTTATTATAACACCGCGGTCTTTCAAAATAATTTATACTTTTAAAAACCAGAATATAATATCATTTTTAAAACCATATAACACAATATCATCTTCATTTTTAAAACAAAATCAATAAGATATCCTTTTCAGATATATCCCTTTCTAAACCCATAATAATTTCAAAGTTATAATATTTCTACACCCAACGCTTGAAATTTAGCCTTTCAGAAATATAAACTTTGAATTTCATAACTTTGGAATGTAACCCACCACTTAAATGGGTTAAATATAAATTACTTTATATAATAAAATAATTTCTTCACCTTCCCAATTCAATTCCGATTATAGATTTTAAATTTCCAAATAAACCATTTAAATTTCCACATATTTCAAATCTTTAAATATTACACCATTTCAAAACGTATTCTTTGATTATTTCGTATATATCAAATTCCATTTCTATTATTTCGATTTGAAATATTTACTTAATAAATACAATATAATTTAAGTAAAACTTTTACTTCACCTAACTGGATATTCTTTCAATTTATTAACTTGGCATATCAACTTTATATTCATTTAAATCCCTCTAAACCAAATTTAGTATAAGAATCATACCCTTTAAAATCTCAATTTTATTTAAGTTTCAAATCAAATTTATTCGAGTATAATTCTTAAATAATTCAATTCAAACCAATTTCATATTTATCTTCCAACTTAAATTTTTATTTAAGTCATTAAAACTTTATATATACAATATTTTGAACAGGTACTTAACCATATAATATAAGCAATCTAACTCCATAAATAAACTTATTTTTATTACACAAATTTATACATAGTTTGAATTCAAGAAATTAACTGTATATATAAAATAATATTTATATAATATCAAAATTAAATTTATTAAACCGTATATTTCTTTCCAAAACCATAGAAAATCATTTCAAATTTTTTTTATATATATATCGCGGTGCCTGTATATAATTTTCTACCCTATGATCAAGTGATACGGATATTTATCATTTCAACCCGTAATTTAAAATAAAAATGCGGTTGTATATCATTTCAAACCACAATCCCGAATGAAATGAAAATGCACAATAACTTGCAGTTAATACAATAAAAAATACAGCATCTAATATCAATCATCAACCATTTATCACAATCATCATCCAATTCAAACAATAGCATCAATATAGAACGGATAATAAACAACAGGTATTAAATAGCAGTTTATATTCAATAATAATTTATATAACTGTTTAACTGGTAGTTTATATGTAATGAATAATTAATTAACAATTTAACTGGTAGTTTAAATGCAATGAATAAAGTAAATAGCAATTTAATTTAAATAAATGAAATTAACTGAGATGATGATTAAAAATATGCCAAACAACCATAAACAATTTTTAAATCATATCATATATCAATTTAACAAACATAAGAAATTTTAGAAGTTGTGAGTGGGTTAAAACACTCACCTTTGATTTTAGCCCATAAAAATCCAAACAGAAATGCAAAACTCAACAATCTCCAAATTAAACTAATTCAATTTCATGTTGTCCGGAATATAAATTTGAATCCAACAGAAGAAATCGCGCGTGAATAAAAGTTTATATGCAAAAGATATTCATTTTACAAGAAATATTATTAAAATAAAAATTAGTGCGCGTTAAAAATATATATAAATAAACAAATTTTTAATACTTACGTTTTCTTAAGATATGGCTTCAGGAAAATATTGAAGAACAACTAAGATGAGGACAGGAAGTGTACGAAAAATGAAAAAAAAAATCATTTTTATAAAAGAATGTTTTTGAATTTGCAAGAATAAGAGCTTTTGAATATGAGGTGTTAGGAGAAACAAAATGTAAAAGAAGAAATAAGATGTAGGTTATTTATAATTAGGAAATGAATGTGGTGGGACAAAAATAAATGTCACATTTTGTTATCAAAGCCTCAGGCATTAATAATAGATAAAGAAATGTACGTAGGAATGGAAAAGTTTGCAAACGAAAGTTGAATTTTTGTACGCATTTAGGTTTTTATCTACGCATAATAAAATATTTATACTTACCTTAAAAATGAAAACATTCAATTTTGTTTCTCAAAATGATCTTTTATTTCCATTAAAACACCCTTTTTGTTTAACACAAAAAACGTGCATTTCTTTTATTAAATTTATTAATTGCAATCAACATTTCCTTTCCTTTTAATTGAAACATTTGAAATACATTAATTGCAATTACTTACAAAGTTAAATTTTAAAACAGACAACTAAAATGGATGAAAAAAAATAGAACAATTGTTTATTTAAACACGTTTATAAATTTGTTGTTTATACACTTAAATATATTATTTTCCTATTCTTATAATAATCTGTAAGCTAAAACACAGTTCAAATAAACATATATTTCTTTCTTTAAAATCAATCATTCTATTCTTTATTTTAATGAAATTAAACCTATATTCACAAATGAAACATTCATTTTATTTGATGTAAATTTTCTTTTTATTAAATCAAACTTTCCCTATATTTTCACAAAACATAAGCTGCTTTTATTTACACCTATTAATTTACAATTAGTATTCTCTCTCCTATTAATTGGAAATTTTCAATTACACTATTGGATACAAACAGTAATTACATATTTCTTACTAAATAATAGTTTCTCATCTCTACAATTAATCTTTCAGTTGCCAAACATTTTTACTAAATGAATGTTTACACTTTTACTAAACTTATTCATTCTTATTCTTTATTAACATTTATTATTATAATCACCGTATTAATTACATTCAAACAATGTCATTAAATACACCTGACGTATGTTATCATTTTTTTTATCTTACTGTAATACATGTTATTAGTAGAAGTTCAAATTAAGATCATAAACATATCTCTTAACATATGTTAACAAAACTAAAATCATAAATTTTTATTATTCTACCACTTATATTCCTCAATTATATCCCTTATTACAATTAGCCTTTGGTATTCCTATCCATTAATTACACAAATAACATAGTTAATATTTGTTTGTCTTTCACTACATTGATACTATCCAATTTTAGTCTTTTATTTATATTAATTACTATATTTCAATTTATATTGAATTTTTTCAGTTTTACATATTAATAAAAATTAAAATCCCAATTAATTATTTTATCTTGGTTTCATTCTTTTTATAACATCAATTGTTAACTTATGAATAAAATTAACATTTCTATTCATTTTGCTACATTCATAATTTTCGGTTATTGTCTAGATCTTATTAGTGTAACATTAAAGTTCATTTAATTGTAATCGATTTCCCATTTTAAACTAATAGACCAAATAAAATAAATAGGTAACTTAAAATGATTGTTACCATTAACCTTTACTCATATTTATGTAGCATTTTATTGACATATATTTGTAATTGATTAATTAAATTGGTAACAATAACGGTTGTCACCATTATACATTTTTATAATATTTGTAAGTTCATTCCTTACGAACAATTATTATAACAACTCTCATTACACTAAATTTATTCCATTCCTTATAATTCAACAAATTGTCCAATATGAATAACCTTAACATTACTTACAAATATTACCTTAATTAACATTAACTTAATATTAAATTATAATTACTGTCACAAATTTCAAAGTTTTAAATTTTACAAGCTACAAACATAGGTAACATACAATAATCGTTACCGTTAACCTTCATTCACATTAATAGGCTTTTATTGCTTACAAAACAATGTTAACATATATTTTCAAAATGCTAATTTCATTCACTCTATCTGTTACTACATTTATGTCCATTAAATTAATATTTAATTACCTTTATTCGAAATAACTGTTTATCACCAATATACTCTTTATAATACTTGTGCGGTTAAACATTTACCATCCATCCTTTTATTTCACCCATTATTTATAATTAAATTCTCAATTAAATTTATTTATCTTGATTTCATTCTTTTATTACACCATTTATTTCTTTACAAAATAAAATAACATTTAAACTCATCAATGTAATACCAAATTTCATTTTATATCCAATTGATTTCCAAATCAAAGTTTATCCATATTTCAAACAACTATTATAATTACGCCCAAAACATTGGTTTTTATTAAATGACCATTTATTAATATTAAAATTTCCTTAAATTACATTCAGTTACTGTTTGAAAATGTGTTCTTTCATAAATCAATTCAATACTTACTTTTATATTTCTCCATATTCAATTATATCCAGGTATAATACTTACCCTATTTCATTTATTGCAGTTTCATTAAATCTATCCAAATTTTAGCTTTAATAACCATTGTTATACTTCATCCTAGTTGTTATTCATTACTCCTTTACAAATTTTATTCGTTTCAATATTATTCCATTTATTACAATAGATCCAATTAATTAAAATTTAACATCAATAAATCGTTTTAAATTTAATTCAACCAATTACTATAATTTCATACATAATATTGAGTTCATTCGATCCCCACTAATTTTTATCATTTCACTAGTTAATCCAATATTCCCATTTGGTTTCTTATATTAAACTTTAACCAAGTATAATAAGCTACATTATTTTAACTAATTGCAATTTCCTTCTTTTTTTTATTGTTAATTTTTGTTACAATTTCTCATTTAAATTCTAACATTCACTTCATTATAAATTATAAGATTTTAATTTCTTTCTAAATTTAATACAAAAATCATATTAAATTCCAATTTAAATCTTCAAAAATTACGGGTCGTTGCATAATTAAAAGTGTTATTTTTAATACGATTTTCATGGTAAAATGACTTTTAACATTAATTTAACCTTTAAAAATATTATGGCCGAATTTAAAAAGATTAAAATGGATTTTACATGATGTTGCAACCCCTTTAAGATCTTATTGCCATTTTAGTACAAAACTAGATCCAGGCTAAACCTTGCACACTAATCATGTTTAAATGGATTGTATGTGTTGAATGAATGCTTACGGATGATCTATATGTTTGAATGTATTGGTTTGATATGTTCTGTTAGTGCTTTTAAATTACTAAGGAAGTGGTCGTCGAATTGGGCAAAAAGATGTCAAAATTGTTAAAAATATGATGAAACTTGGAGGAGGGGCTCTATAAGATAGCGGAAGCCTACACTTCAGGTTATAAGTCAGTTGGAGTTAATATAGATGCTTAACCAATGCTTGAAATTGACCTGAAATATAGTAGGGGCAAGTGCAGCTCAAGTCGATGAAAGGGGTGCTTCAGGCCAAAGGCAGTAAAGACTTCGTGTCATGCTTTGGATAGTGTAAAGAAGTAACATCAGGAGCCAAAACTTTAGAAAATCACCTAAGTACATAACTCAACACCGATTACTTTTGAATAGTACTGCTCTCTTTTAAGGCACATGGGTTGGTGACGTGGACTTAGAAGCTCAAGGAATAAAGAAAGGGGGTTTTAAGAAAGCAAATGGAGAAGCTATTGAGGAGAGAAATTCTTAGCCAAATTTTGGCTGAGCAGGGGATGAGGAATTCGTATCAGTGCGTACCTTTTTTGGCCTATACCGACAAGAATTGATGATGCCTATAGTGGTTAAAATTCCAGAGGAAGATGTAGAGGTCCAGCAGGTCGTGCTGCAAGTGTTCGCTTGTTCATTTGGCATTCAGTTCTAATGTAATAGCATGATCAGGGTTGGTAGCTTTAGGAGTTCGGTGATGGTAACTCGACGGCAATGGAGTTATGTTTCTATGATGATGGCTCCACGTTGAATGGTGTCATGGTGATAGTTATCTAAAAGGGCAGGTTCCAGGAAGGGCGACCTATGGATAATGTTGAATGGTGCTACCGTGGAAAGAAAAGGAGTATGGAATGGTTTCTCAAGGTTTATTGGAAAATAGATGGACCAAGGAAAGGGCTCGAATATGTGCTCTATAGGACCGTTGATACTCGGAGTATTTTCTATTGTACTCATACGCAGGGGTATTGTAATGATGCTTATTGGGTACTTGGAATAGCTACCCTAGGTTGATGAAATGGATAAATATACTGTACATTGGTGGAATAGATCTAGTGTCAGCATTGGGCTATGGGTAAGTACATCGAAATTTGATAATTTTCCATTAATCCATGGTTGAGGAATGGTCATACGAGTTATCATATATCCAGCGCACATTGAGTGGAAATAAGGATTGTTTGATGGATGTAATGTTTTTTCTTTGGTTGTTTCTCTTGTAGTTTATCATTCTAGGAATGTCACATGATGTGGGTACTGTATATAAGATACCTAAAGAATCGATATTGTATTTAGGATGTAGTATATCAAGTGATGATAGTAGATTAGCATATTATGTTTGTTATATACTAACTCTTTGGTTGCAAGGGCAAGTCATGTATGGTTCGTATATCTTTGTTCCTTACTATATTGACTTGTATAGTATTTTGATATTTTCTATCGCTCACACCATACTATTGTTTGACTCGAGGTTTTATGCTTTTCCTCTTACTATTTCAGGCACTCTTAAATGAGTAGACTAAATAGCATAACTAAGAAGTACTCAGAGGTTGTGCAGAGGACAACTAAGATGGTGCTTTCTCATACTATATATGGACTTACTTATGATTATTCTACAATGCGACATTATGGAGCTTGGACAGTGTTTGTTATTATACTTAGAAATGGTTTGACTCTATTTTACTTATATAAACTCTATTATTATCTTGTATAACTTTGTGAACTACGTACTCTGATATTGTGGTTCATTTTAGTTATTACTATCTCACCTCTTTTATATCTATGATGCTTATTATTATATTTTATTCGATACGCTGTGAGTTCTGTGACAGGTTCTATGATTGTTTGTCTTCTTTTTGCCCTTTGCTATCGTCTTACATTAGTCGAGCACTGCCACAACACATTCTTCAGGTATATTGGATGCTAAAGGTGTATAAAAGTGCAAAGGATCTCAAATATGCCTAACTTATGTAAATGTGTATGGGATCTCTAATATCGCTAACTTATTTAAATGCGTACATAACTATAATCAAGCTATATAATAAAGTTAAGTAAAGTAAAAAATGATTAAATCAATTTATATTGGTTCAAATCTCCTATCCTACATCCAGTCCCGAAGTTTCCCTTTGGAATTCCCTTAATCTATCAGCCTCAATTAGTCCAAAGGAATAGGCATTAAAAGAGTTTGCTGATTTGACAAAGTTGTGTTCTATCAACATGGATTTTGATTTCTGTTACAAACTTTGTATAATCTCTTTTAGTGATTTAATGATGCATGCAATGTGATCAAGGAAGTGCAAGGAGTGATTTGAGTGAATGATTAGTAAAAGATTTTCAAGAGTAATGACCACGAGGAAGTCTAGAAAGCAAGATAGTAAGTTAATAAAAAAACTTCTTGTTATAGGCTTATTTATAGCAACCAATAATTATTTTGAAAAGTTACACATATCTAGAAAGTCACGTTCCTTCGAAGAAGAACCATTGAATAGTCATATCCTTTCAATGTTTTGTTTCAGAAAATTCAGTTATTATGGTCGTTAAATTCATATAGTCAAATGGAAATGATGACAAATAGATTAACTATTTGCAGAAAACATTCTGAAAAGAAAACCAAAAATAGAAGGCTAAATGGCTTGATTAATAGGCTACTTCAATCGAATGAAAATGGATTCATTTGTAGCCTAAGTCGATTGAGGTCTATTTTTAGTTGAATCCTTCTTTATATATTTGTTTTTTATTTAACACTTGATAAAAATTTAATTGTAATTACTTTCGGCTTTGTTTTGAAAATTTTGTGTACCAGTGGTATAAGTATATGCAAATGATTCATCTAGGAGATTTTACAAATTATTTCTAAGGACAAAATTATAGACTACTATTTCTTTCTTCTTGCCTCTTGTCTCTTCGATTCATAGTCGACTTAAAGGCCTGTATAAAAGATGCTGCAAGAGACATTCATATGTATGGTTGTCATAATTCAAACAATCATACAATTTAGGTTCTAACATTCTCCCCCCTTTTGTTGACGATAATTATATGTATGATATATATATATATATTCCCTTAATGATTGCCCCTCTTTTCACCATTATTTCTCTCCCTTTTTATGATATATGATATATGTATGACATATACATACTAGAATGAACAAAAAAATGCATATATTCACATAAGACTATATATAAATCGATGAATATATAAGAGTAGATGTACATGGAAATATATAAAGACACGGTCACAAGAGTGTAAATGCACACAATAAGAACAAGTCAAATAGAACAGGCCATAAACAATGTTTTTAAATAGTTCTAGCAGTTTGGAAAGCAACATCTTATATAAAAAGGGTATCTAATTTAATTTTTCAATATCATTACTTTGTGATACTCTAAAATTAAAAAAATAACCCCAAACTATTTATAAAAAGAAAAAAAATGAGTTAGACATATTGATTTGCTGCAGTTTCGTTATCCACATATAATCGCTCTCCATCATATGTATGAAACATATGCTATTCAATATCCATCTCACCTTTGACTTTCTTAGGTATCTGCAAAAAATATTTTCTATATTTTGGTACCTACTTCCTACGTTAGAGTCCAAAGGGTTAGGTCGAAGTGAACAATACCTATAAGAGTTTGGGACCTTTAAAAATGTAGTTACCACTGTAATATACATTTTATAGAAAACTATCTATATAATTTTATCTAATCAAATTATTGCTAGTTTTAGGAACCTAAATCTTAATATTTTTTAGAGTTTGGAGTACTTGTTTTGCCAATATTATTTGGTTTTCTAAATTTTTTATATAAGATGCTCTAATTTTTAATACTATTTTTTTATTTCCCCTAATTTTTTAAAATCGAGTCCATTTTTGGCATATCTAGTTTTGAAGGTTTAATTATATTTTCTAAACTTTGATTTCATTCGTTAAATTTTGAAATATTGTTATTGATTTGTTCTAACTTTTGTCTTAACTCATCAGTTCATTTCAAGTAGAATCTAAATTAGTTTTGAGTTCACAAACTTCTTTTGAAAATTTAATATCCTCAAGGTTACATACCTTAATTTCTTCAACTAAAGCTGTATTTTAAGATGTTAAGTTTTCGCAAGATTTTGTGAATTTTCTAACTCATCATCTAAAGTACAATTTTCGTCTTCTAGCATTCCAATTTCTAACTCAACCCTATTAAACTTGCCAATAGTATCTTTATCCGACTTCTTTAAATTTCTAAATTTATCATCAGGTGCTATGCTAATGTCAAGAAGATCGTTATAGGAGTGATTAGAATTTACCTAATTAGTGTCCGTAAAACAGACATTGGCTTGTTCTTTGTCACTATAACTCTTTGATGAAGAGGAGTCCAAGTCATCCCAAATGACATGAAATGCCTTCCTTTCTTTTAAAACTTTCCAAATTTGATTTTATCTTTCTTCTTTTCTTTGTTAAGTTGCGAACAATCTTTCTTCATACAGCCGAATTTGTCATGTTCAAAGCATTTGATCGAGATTGTAGTTCCAAAGTTTTGTGCCTTCGTTATTTTCTTGAATTTTTGGGACATGCTGTAGTTTACGACAAGGAATATAATCTCATCTTCATCTAAATCAATGTCCTAATCTTTGCTTGAAATGTAATACTCTTCTTCTCTTAGGTTTTTTCTTTATGAGCCCACCTATCAGCTTCATAGGACATCAAATTTTCAATTAATTCTTCAACTTTGAGTTGGGAAAGATCATTAGCTTCGTCTATTAGATGAACTTTTCTTTCCCACTCAATTGTTAAAGAATTTTACAGTTAGCATAATAAGATCAAATTTAGTTGATTATGCTCTTAATGTTATAAGATCATGTTAAATGGTTTGAAAGCTTAAACATATTAACAATATACTCATTTTCTTTTATTTAAACAGTTAAAATTGATTTTTAAGAAGAGAAATCTTAGTTTGTTTTTCATTGTGTTTCCCGTTGTGTGTAATATAATGTGTACTTCATATGTCATAGGCGGTTTTGTAAAGCATGACCCTAGAAAATTCATTTTTATCAAGGAGAAAAGTAGATAATCATAGCTTTTGCATTATTGATTGCCATGGTTTTTCGAGCATCCGACCAAGTATTCATTTTGGTAGAAATTAGTTCATACTTATTTTGAGTAGCTTGCCAAATCTCAAAACCACTAGCTTCCATAAAATTTCTCATAAGTGTAGACTAATATGCATAGTTTGATCCAGTAAAAGTGAAGGATATGCAGTTGATAGAGCTTCAAGAAATGTGCTTGCCATATTATTATGTTTTTCAAAAACTTTATTACAGTTAATGAAAATTCCTGCTCTGGTACCAGATGATATATAACTATGGCTAAGTTATGTAAATGTATATATAACTATAGTCAAGATAAATAATAATAATAAAGTAAAGTAAAAACGATCAAACTGAGATTTTTATACTGGTTCAGACGTCCCATCCTACATCCAGTTCCAATCTTCCTATGGATTTTGTAACACCCCATATTTTTGGTAACATTATTTAGGATTTTAATTAGCTAAATTAAATTAAATAATGTGTTGATTAAGGGATTGAGATTTGATTTAAGTAAGGGGTATCCATGCCATTCAAATAATGAATTAAAAGAAGAATTAAAATGAAATAGAGGAGGGGTAAAATAGAAAAGTGGCCATTCCTATATCCTTGAAACTTGGCCGTGTATCTCAATACATGTTCATTTTATTTTATCATAACTTTTAAACATAAGGCCGACCACCATTAACAAGAGAAAGGGGAAGAAGCTTAATAAAAAAAATCCATTCACATCTCAATCTCTTTAATCTTTAAAGCTAAGGTGAATAATGTTTATACGTTTTATTTGTTTTGTTTTCGATTTTAAGATGAAATCCAAACCTATTTGCAATGTTTGCCATGTTTTTGAATGATGGAATGATTATATACACTTGCTGATGATTCATATTGATTTTATGATATGTTTTGATACGAAAACCCTATTAAATGATATCCAAATGCCTTGCGAACTTTCGTACAGGCAAGAAATAATATTTTAGAGATGTGTTTCAATTTTCAGAATTTTCTGAGTTTTTAAGGATTTTATATAAATTTTCTAGTGAAGGAAATGTTATTTTGGGTTAAAAATTACTTACAGTTAAATAATAAATGGTTTGGGTCTGAAATTAATATATGTTAGAAAACATATAAAATGTGATTTTCTGCAATTTTTGTAGATTTTTGCAAAGTGTTTTAATTGGGTATATAAATTTATTTAAGGTATGAGACTTAATTGTTTTATATATTTATAAAAGAAGAAGAGGCTTTTTGTAAATAATTTGAATTTGTTATTTCTGGAAATTGGTAATATTCTTGAAAAAGAAAAATGGAAACCAATCTAAATTTTACAAATAAGGCAGATTAGGTACAAAGAAATAGTTTAAAAAGGACAAATAAACAAGGTATTTACTATTTCGATGCTTTCACCACCTAGTTCAACCTCCTTACCTTCGCCTCCGACATGGTTGGAACCAATGCACGTGGTATCAGTGAACTGGTACGTAGTGGATTGGATGTAGGTGGTAAGTATAGGGTCGAAAATGGGGGTTCTGAAGGGGTTGAGGCTTTACTTTGCTTTTTAATAAAAATGTGTCTGCTTGCTTTCGACAAAGTAGATTTCGACTAGGTTAGCTTTCCACGGGTTAAATGATTTTAGAGGAAATGGTTTTGATTGGATTGCGCCTTTGTTTTTAGATAACTTCTTTCAACTAAGTCGAAACCTTTAGCTGCCACTCTTTACCTTTCGACCTAGAGGGTTTCGAAGGGGTTACTTGGTTTTGTAAAATTTGGCTACCTCTCCAATGCTTTCGAAGGGATTATTTCGACACCATCACTTTTTACTCATGAATACTTTTGAAAGATAGGCTTTTGACTTAAATGTTTCACTGTCCCTTTTTCTCTAATTGAAGTACATCCCAATAGATTCGAAAGAGTCTATTTTGGATGGTTTCGAAAGGTGTTTTTCCATATGCTTTAAATTGATCCTAATTGCTTTTGAAAGGTTTACATTCAATGCCTTTGAAAGATTTTAAAGGAAGGTTTCGAAGGGGGAGTTCCCCAATGGTTTCGAAGGAGTCGAAGGGTATAATTTTTTTGATTGTTTCGAAAGAATTGAAAGGAAAGGTTTTTCCAAAGATTTCAAAAGGAAATGTTTAAAAGGTTTTAAAAGAAAGACATCTAAGGTTTTTAAAGCTTTCGAAAGGAAGGTTCTTCAATAGTTTCAAAAGGATTTTGAGAATGGTTTCGGAAGGAAGGTTTTGGCCTTTCGGCCTAAATTAAATAAAGGGATTTACATGGTTTAGAAAAAGGTACTTTCAATGGTTTCGAAAGGGATACTTTCAATAGATTCGAATGTGGGAATTTCAAAGATTTAAACGTTTTCATCGACTAAGATTTGGGTGAATTATATATAACATGGCAAAATGATTCTGAGTAAAGCATAGAAATTATATATTTTACTTGTTTGAGTTTGATTTAAAGGTTTTAAAGCATTTTGAAAAGTTTTCAAGGAAAATTTTGAGAAGGGATCCCTATGTAAAATGACTCAGATAATAGAATACCAGATGGGACTGGTATAGGGTCGCACTTTATACATTAGCTATTAGTCCCAGCTAATTTTGTACAAAATTCCAGTATGTTGGGCTTTGTCATAGGTAAGACTAAAATTATGAATATACATAGAAAGTAATATATGTTTGTAGACAGATAGGTTATTGGTGATCCCGCCAAACCATTAGAATCAGGTGACCCTATGTAACAACCCGCATATTTAACGATTATATATTTAAATATTTTATTTAAATATAGCGTCGTTAGTCGGATTTAGGTTCGAAATGTTACTTTTTGCAAACGGCCGAATTAGGACTCGAAATCACTTCCATTGAGTCCAAAATGGCGTTTGCGATCTTTTTGAGTATAAGCTTTGATATGTTTGGAGTAAGTTGAGTTTTGCTACCTTTTCTAGTTGAGTTTTGGGTTTGAGTTCAGCCCACTTGCTAACTAAATAACCTAACTCAGTCCCCTCTCCTTCTATTCACTCATTTTCACTTCTAAACTCTAGCTAAAACTGAAAATGGGGGAAATGAAGAGGAATTAGAAATTCAAGCCCTAGTTTTTCTTTGCAAACTTGATTTCTTGCTCCAAAATTAGGGTGAAGCTATTGGTAAGCCTCCTCTTCATCTTCTCCAACTCTTTCTCCTTCAATTTCAGAAAGTTTCCTAAACCTAACTTAGGAAATACTTGTTTTGATCTTAGATTGAAGTTAGTAGAGTTAAAGTAGAGAGTAGTTGGTCTTCTCCTTGCAATTGAGCTTCTTCTTCTTTTTTTTGGGGTTAAAGGTGAGATTTTTATCTCACATCTATGCCGATATCCTTCTATGTTGTTGGGTATGAATTCCAAACACTTTTTCATATGTAACTGCTTTTGATTCGGATTGGTTTGGTGATCATTTCAATTTTTGGTGTTTTGGAGTCAAAAACCTTTGAAAATCATAACTTTGATGTTTGATCATGTTTTTGGAGTTGTATAAGTGAGTCAATAATGCTAGGTTGTCGATTGGCATAAACCCCTAGCGCCATTGCTCGTTCGATTGAAATTTGGAAGAGTTTTACTCTTCATTGTATGGGCTGAAAAACTGCCCTAGTGCCAGTCAGTCGACTGATCTTCTGCTGTCAGTCGACTGGCTGTAGCAAAATTGCGTTCCGAGGTTGGTTGTAGAGGCTAGGAGCCTCTATTTTCTGCAATCAGTCGACTGACCCTCTGCAACCAGTCGACTGACTGCAGGAAATGTGATTTTTATGTTTCTGGTTTAGTCGACTGACTACAGAAGACCAGTCGACTGACCTGCTTGTTTTGGTCTATTTTGCCTATTTTCTTGTGATTCCAACTTTTATCGATTCGGGTTGATTCCAATTAGTTGTTTATGCATATTTGGCCTTGATGATTCCTTTTTGACTTCATCCACGGGTTTTATAAAATAATCCTATAAATTGCATTAAAAGCTCGTTTCTTCAAATTATAAATTCTATTTAAAACACACACGATTTCACACTCCGAGCGAAGTGGGAGGAGAATTAAATGATTAGATAAAACGCGTGCAATGAACACGTGCGTTCATCTTCTCAGTTAATTCCCAATCTATTCGTTTCAACGTTTTGACTTTTGTGTCTGGTTTACCGATGAGATGAGGTAAACTTTGTACTGCTTTGAGTGTGAAATTAACTAACGGATAGTAAACCATTTAGTGCGAACGAGTGGTTATGGGACTCATGTTACCACTTTTCGGATTCCTTTTTGAGAGTTATGACACATTCTGCCAGTTAGTGGTTTCTAGTACTGGGCCTCCGGACCTTCACCACTATGGTTTTTTGCCTTTGGGATAGTGTCTTCGGACTGTCTCTTTCAGGTTTTTGCCTTCGGGTATGTTGCCTTCGGGTTTGTACCTTCGGGTTTGTGCCTTCGAGTTTGTTGCCCTAATAGTGTCGCTTTCGGAGTTGGTCTTTATGAGCCGCTCGAGTGATATTGGGTTTGGAGTCTTCGGGCTCATGGATCCTTGTTTATACAGTACTGAGCATGTGCAATTTTCTGATGTTTCATTGATATGTATATTCCCTAGGTATCGCTTTTCGGTGTTGGTCTTTTCGAGCCGCACGATCTATAGCGATTACCTTGTGGAACTTGTGTTACCTTCATTGGTATTTGTTATTGCCTTTTTGGCTTGTTTTGGGATATTCATATCCTTTGTTTATTTTGTCGCCGATGATATGAGGCTTGTTATGATATGATTCATCTTTTGTTAGATGATTGTGTTATCTCTTTTAGAGATATTTGTTATACTTTGTGACCTTGCAGGTTATTGTTGTTCAGTTTATCTAACTGATTTTTTTAGCTAGACTGACCCGTGTATTTGTACTCGGGTCAGACCGAGATGTTTCAGGTTAGGTGCTTTTAGACTTTTCCTATTTTGCTTTCGCATAGACTATTCAGCTTGCTCCATTTTGTTATAGCTTTTTGCATAGCCCTTTTTGTTGTAACTCTGATATATGTATTCTTTTGACTCGTTTGTATATTGTGGTTTGCTATACCACTTGGCATGTATTAGTTTGTATACTCTGTTATGTATCTGTATATGTGTATATGATGATCTACTATTCTGTGATGTATATTACATTTGAGTTGTTATATTCTGTTCTGATAGATCCTCCAACCACCTATGGTTTTGTTTTAAGTATTCATTGGATATGTCGATCTGCTGTGTATGGTTATTGTCGATGTATTCAATAGATAGTTAGAGCAAGGCTATAGATGGTTGCTCCTAACCAGCCTTATTCTCCGTGTTAGTCGATGACATTACCTCGTAGTGTCCTTGGCTGGGAAGTTCATCGGTATGCTTCGTTTCGCGATTTAACGGTTGGATTGGGTAGAAATATTCACTAGGGTTTCAAATTAAGTGGCGGCTGCTGTAAAATCTTTGATCGCGATCGACGTCGTGGGGCCGAGTAGGATGGAGCGGAGGCCGTGCGTTGTGGCGACGAACCCTGGAGACGACCGATCATCGTCGACGTGGCACGCACGTACAGTAGGGCGGCAGCATGCAATCTAGGCCGAGAGGGGTTTGCGTTCGTTGGTTCCAGGTCTCGCGTGCGTGCGTGTTGTGTTCTGGAAGAAGAGGATAACTTGGCAAGGGAGTGGGTTAGTGTTAGCTCTGTTTTATTTTATTTTAATTTCTAAGTCAATTGTTCCAATCGCTATATCTTTCACATACCATATCCAATTCACGCGTGGTTTTCTCCGCTAGGTTCGTATTGGAATTCCAGACATTTTGGCCCTGCTTTGGACGGATTCTAAGACTGTTCAATTTTTGGGTTTAAATTGGATTTAAATTCAAAAGGCGAGTGTTTTAACCCACTTGCAACTTTTCAAAGTTCTTATGTGTGTTAAATTAATTTTGGATGTGATTAGAAATTTATTTATTGCTAATTGGTATATTTTCATCATCATTCCAGTTAAATCAAATTTATTGAATTAAATTGGCATTTAATTTATTATTGCATACAAACAGCTAGGGGTGAGCATTGTTTGGTTCAAACCGAATTAACCGACCAAACCAAATTGGTTTGGTCGGTTTGGTTCGGTTGTCATTGCTGTTTGGTTGGATTTGGTTTTTATTTGTAGTTTAATTTGGTTTTTTGGTTGGTTTTGGATTTTAACAAGAAAGCTTCGGTTCAACCGATATAACCGAAGAAAATCAAGAGGCATTTCAGTTTTCACGTTTCTTTCCCATTAATACACCGACCCAGCTTTTTATATTTTCCAATTTTCAAAGCTACTGAAGAATACGTAGCAATCTCCATGGATTCAAAGGAAACAACGTTTCCTGTTCTCTCATTTATCTTATATTTACTCATCTTCTTCCCAAATTCAACAACCCAAATACAATTTTCAGATCTCCCAATTTTTATTTACTCTTTTTATCCAACTTCCAAGCCTGCGACAGGCTACAACAGCTACGACTGTGACTTGCCGAGTGGGGTTGCGTTACTCTTCGCATCAGATCTCCTAATTTTTTTGGTTTGAACAACGTTAATTTAGTGCTGCTATCAACATAGGTAAGAAATTTGGATTTATTGTTGTATGATTTGATTTGGAATCAATAAGTTATCAATTTGCTTTTCCGAATTTTTTATGCAACAGAACGGTTAATTTGGCAAATGTGAATAATCAGTCTTTGCAAAATTAGTCTTTGCTGCAAATAAAGATTTCCCTGCAAACGTGAATAATCAGTCTTTGGCAAACGTGAATAATAAGTTATGAAATCTTGTTACTATATGTGCAATCAGTCTTTGCTATTTTGATCTTTGATGTGAATAGCAATCAGTCTCTACAAGCTATGACTTTGCTGCAAATAAAAGATTTTCCTGCAAACTGAGGTCCAAATAGCAATCAGTCTTTGCTGTTTTTAAATATTTGGTTAACAGGTTGCTTGAAGGTGTCCTTAATATTAAACAGATGTACAAGCTACGTTACTGAGTACTTCATCTTTAATAGTTTATGAAATAGTGATTGTATGTGAAATACTTATTACTTTTATTTTATTTTCAGATAGGAAATATATTATCGTGTCAACACAAGAAATGTCATCTCCAGCATCTGATCAAACTACAAGTGTTCATGCAGCTTCAACTCCAAATCCAACAAATGTACAAGTAAGTCTCTGTTAGCACTTAATTCAGTAAGCTAGTATAGATTTAAAGCACAAAATATGCCGCTCATTTTGTTCATACTTCCCTTTATTACATTTGTACTAATATTGCATATGTCATTTTAATAGGTCAACAATGAAGTTACTCCAGCAAACAATTTAGGTACTGGTTCTCAAAATAAACCTAGAACATAGAGAAAACTTCTTAGGAAAAGATCAAAAGTATGGGATCACTTCACTTCATTCATAGACGATGATGGTAAATCTAAAGCTCGTTGCAATTACTGCAAAAAAGAGTACTGTTCTGATACAAATAAAAATGGTACGTCAGCTTTAAATACTCATATGTCTGTTTGTAAGGATTTTGCTTGTAACAAAAATGCAACACAAGCACAAATAAATTTCACCGTGGGAGAAAATGGTAGTGGTTGATCTTTAAAACCATGGAAATTTGATGTGAATGAGATTAGAAAAGCTATATCATATTATTTTGTTCTAGACGAGCTTCCATTTAAATCGATTGAAGGTATTGGTTTCAAAAATCTTTTATCTGTTGCATCTGGACCTCAGTTTCATCGACCATTTAGATTTACCATTCAAAGAGATTGCTATGAGATATTTCTTGAAGAAAAAGCAAAATTAAAATCAATATTACATGACTCGTGTCAATCTATATGTTTTACTACTGATACATGGACTTCAATACAAAGAGTCAATTATATGTGCTTAACTGCTCACTGGATTAATGACAATTGGAAACTAAAAAAAGATTTTTAAAATTTTGCCCTGTATCTAGTCATAGAGGTGAAGATTTGGGTAAAGCTATGGAAAGTTGTTTAACGGATTGGGGCATTGGTAAGATATTTACTATTACTGTTGATAATGCTAGGTCAAACGATGTCATGATTGGTTACTTGAAACGTAGATTCAATAATTTGAAAGGAACCATTTCAGAAAGAAAATATTTACACATGCGTTGTATTGCTCAGATTATAAATTTAATTATGAATGATGGGCTTAAAGAGGTTGGAGAATCTATCTCGTGTATAAGAGCAGCAATTAGATATGTTAGACAATCTCCATCTAGGTTTGAGAAATTCAAACATTGTGTTTTGCTTGAAAAACTAGAATATAAAAGTGGTCTATGTTTAGATGTACCAACTAGGTGGAATTCCATATATTTAATGCTTAATGCCGCACAATAATATGAACAAGCTTTTGAAAGGTTTGATATTGAGGATCGATTTTATAGGAGTGAGCTACAAAAAGGAGGAGGGGTGCCAACGGAGTTTGATTGGGAAAATGCTCGAAAATTATGTGGATTTCCTTGCAGGTTTTATGAACTCACATTACGTGTATTTGGCTCTTTAAATATTACCAGTAATCTTCATTTGCATGAAATAGTAAAGTAATTGAAGGTTTGAATAAGATGCAATTGAGTGATGATATTCATTTATAGAACATGGCAACAAGGATGCATGAGAAATATGATAAATATTGTGGTTGTTGGGAGAAAATGAATATATTAACCTATATAGTTGTTGTGCTTGATCCTCGCTGGAAATTTGGTTTTATAGAGTTTTGTTTAGAAACATTTTGTCCTGCAACTTACCATGAAAAAATACAAGTTATTAAAGATGCTACTTTTCAAGTATCCGGTGAGTATAAATTAAAAATGGATGTCTCAATCAAACCACTGAGATAGAAAATATTGAGAATGATGATGATGTTCTAGATTTGAGAGCATGTTTTAAAAGGTTAAAAGCATTAGATAAGTTTGGAGTAAACAGGTCAGAATTGGAGAAATATCTCAATGAAGATAATGAAAATGATTCTAAGGAGTTCGGTATATTAGAATACTAGAAGGTTAATTAAGATTCCCTATCCTTTCACGAATGGCTCGTGACCTTTTAGCTGTTCTAATATCAACAGTGGCCTCTGAGTTTGTATTCAGCACTAGTGGACGTGTTCTTGATCCGTTTAGAAGTTCACTTACGCCTAAAATAGTTCAGTCATTTATTTGTATAGAAGATTGGTTGTGTAGTTCTTTTTCTACGAGTAAAATTGATCTTGAAGAAGATTTAAGTAATATGGAGCAGTTAGAGGCAGGTAAATAATTATAATATTTTTCTGTAATTTTATTTACTCATGCATGTCTTCTATTTATAACTATCATGTTTACTTTATATGAAGATGTGAGCAAGCTAGCCTTGGATCCCATTAATAACATGTGAAAAGGTTGATATGCTGAATGCTGGTTTGTGGGAAAATAATGGTAAGTTCACTGTATGTTCATCTCCGTTTAATTGTTTTTCATTTGCTATATGTACGATGTTCTACTGCTTGAAAAACTAGAATATAAAATTTCAGCATATCTTAATTTCACTGAGTGTTTCTGTTGCTTGAAAAATTAGGATATAAAATTTTATTTGAGCCATGCTATATGAGCAACAAGGCGCGTTTTCTATACAATTGTAATGATTTATTGTTCTCATATTGCATGTGATAAGCAAAAATATGACTTATCCTGTTTTGTTCTAACAGGTCCGATACCACTTATTGATGCTACTGCATGCTGACAAGGATTTGAAGGCCTCCGACATATGATTTTTAGCAGTGTAGTTTCATTTGTATGATGTATCGTTTTGGAAATTGCTTACTTAGCAAAATGAATGTGTTTTGGGTTAGTTTCACTTTGAAAGTGTTTTGGGTTATTTTGGTTTACAAAACTTTTATTTCTGTTTATAATTGTGTTTGCGTTTAGTGCTGTTTGTAAAATGTAACTTGGTCTAACCAGTTGAATGCTGCATTAAATTAGTATTTTCAGTTAATACTGAGCATTGATCAATATTCTGTTGCATATACCATCATTGCGTTCAACTATATATTTCATGTGCAAGATGATTTATATTTAACTTAGTTAAACCACAATAACCGAACTAACCGACTGGACCGAACCAATTTAATTTGGTTTGGTTCGAGTTTGGTTTTAATTCAAATTGGTTTGGTTTGGTTTGGTTTAAGTATTATTCGGTTTTGAATTGGTTTCAGTATTTGTACATAAAACCAAACCGAACCGACCATTTTCTCACCCCTACAAACAGCCAGTTAAATTAATTTATTATTGAATATATACAGCCGGTAATCACTTGTCATTTATTATCTGTTCTATATTGATGTTATTGTTTGAATTGGATGATGATTGGTATAAATGGTTGATGATTGATTTTGGATGAATGGATGTTGTATTTTATATTGTTATAAACTGCACATTGTTATGCATTTTATTCCATTCGGGATTGTAGTTTGAAATGATATATAACCGTATTTTATTTTTAATTACAGATTGAAAGGATAAATATCCGTATCACTTGACCATATGATAGAAAATTATATACAGACACCGTGGTCTATATATATATATATATATATATATATATATATATATATATATATATATTGAAATGATTTCTGTGGTTTGGTAAAGTCATATATGGTTTATGGGATATTAATTTGGATATGTTATAAATGTTATTTTTATATATATTTAAATTTTTGGTTTTAAGCTATGTATAAAATTGGTTTAAAGTATAAAATAAGTTAAATAATTAAGTTGATTTTATTAAGATAATATGGTTAAGTAGCAGTGTAAATTAAATTGTATATATAGTATAATGGCTTAAATAAAACCGAGGTTGGAAGATAAATATGAGATTGATGTGAATTAAATTATTTAAGAATTTTACTCGAATAAATTTGATTTGAAATTGAGATAAATTTGAGATTATATGAAATTGAATTTATTTAAGAATTAAACCAAAAGGGTTGATGGTAAATTTATTAAATTGGAAATTTTAAAAGGTATAATTATTATAACTTGATTTTAGTTAAATTTAAAATTTAGAAATTCGGGCTGTTTTGGAATTGCTTTATGAAATTTAAGAAGCTAGTTTATTTTATAAAATATTTTGATATTTAAACCATGGAAGGGGTGGAAGTTATGTTGCAAAGTTATAAATTTCAAAGTATTACGTTTTGGAAGTGTTATAGTTTCAAGTCTTTGATTTCGAAATTTTATAACTTTGAAATACTATGATTTTAAAATGATATCATATTGATTTGGTTTTTAAAACGAAAAGGATAGCATACTTATATGGTTTTGAAATGAATACTATATCTAGATTTTGAAGTATAATTATTTTGAAAAGACCACGGTGTTATAATAACGTTTGGTTGTTAAAGAGACCGAGATCGGAAGTTGTCATACTCTCTGCCAACTTCGAAAACCACTTTAACAACCGTGTACGCGGTGGAGATTCCAGAATGAAGTAGGATGGTGACGGTGTTCTATTAAGGTATATACATGGACCCGACTCCCGTGAGTTGACATAAGGTGGCTAAAACAGGAGCGATTGACAGGCAATGAGGTAGCTCCTTTGATCAGACACATCCCTTCGATATTATACACTGACTTTTAGATTGATTCGGTGGCCACTTTTGTTTTTTTGATTTGGAGGTGTGCTCGAGGTGGGCGGTAGCTGCGCGCTACGCGTTACCATCGACCCAGAAGCGTAATTGGTATATCTACCTAGGCATTGCCTAGTTGTGCCGTGTCACCTACCCTAGCACGCCTTGTACGAGTTTGTTTTTCTCCCGTAGCCCGTGGAGTATTTAGGGTAGTCTCCCGATCTGGAGATGCGCTGATACTGGATGGACTACTGGGACTATTACGTGTTAAGTTGGAAAATGTAAAGCCTTAATGCTATTTAAAAGTAAGTTTATTTTATTAATAGACATTATTATAATAGCGAAATATTACTACATAGTAAATAGTTTAATGGATCCTTAGGAGATGTGAATCCCGAGCATCTTTTGAGTTACTTCACTCACGTTGGACACTGGATAGGAGATGTCAAATCCCATAAACATCTCTGACGCCATTCCACTCACATTATTTATTGTTGATTTAACTTACATAAGATCTTTTAGTTCTGACTCGAGTGTTTTATCTTTTCAATTCGCTCAGGTCAGCCTGAGCATTTCAGGATATGGAAGACCGTATTCTGGAGGACGAAGACGAAGATTTATTATTATTTATTATAATATTCCACTACGTTCATACTATTTCCGCTGCATTAATTATTTTTCTCTGATATGTATTGTACAAATATAATCGAATATTTTGTAAACAGCTTCATGAACTGTTTATTGATTATTATATATTATCGTTCCGCTACAAGATTCTATTTTGTTTCTTTTCTTTTCTTTCTCTGCTTTTTTCTTATTTATCCCATAACAATCCACCCTTCTGTATGGTTTAAGTCTGACGTGTGAGGTTTATCATCGATTTAAAGCGTACAAAAAGGCGGGACATTACAGCTGATTTATCATGAAGCATATGCGTAAATGTGATAATGAGCTAACAAAAAAAATATCACTTACTTTGAATTTTGCTGGAAAATAAAGTTATGAAATTTTTGTCCTAAAGAAAAAAAAAACTTCTTTCATACACCGGGGGGGGCAAAATGTTTGTCTTAAAATCCACTTAAGAGCAGAAGTATGAAAGAAGGTTAACGAGAGTATTAGGATTCGATGAAGTTACAGGCATGAGTTTCGACGGAGTTCATAAGAAGATGTTACGAAGACATTAAGAAGGTTTCGAGGGAGTCGGGGGCACTCGCTGCCCTTACTAGTAATAAATAATGTGAATACTTTCGATGCAGATGGAAACATGACTACCCTTCCACCACTTTCAACCTTTTGACACAAATGAATATTGAAACCCCTTTCAAAGACAATGAATGATAATATCCCACTTACGCGCCAAACCTTTTGGAACTAAAGGTTTTGCCTTCATAACTACCCTTTTAGAAGCAAATTCGAGCCTTTCAAACTGGTCAAGGTCAATGACATCAGGAGAAGGTTCCATGTTGATCAACAGATAAGAACTTGAAAGCTACCAATAATGTCGAAACCATTAGAGCTTCAATGTCTTTGAAGCCCCTATGAAAAGCCTTCGCTAGAGTCCTTCGACTCCCTTTATTACTTTTGATGACAACAAGGTAACATGTAGAGAAAGGCGCATTTTGAGGACCTTCCAACAACGTCGAAAGCAGTTTTAGGGAAAGAGGAGAGAAGGAATATTAAAGATTTAACAAAGGCGAAAGGTTGATAAAAGACCCTTTCGACTTAGTCGAAAGGTCTAGAGAAAGATGAAGAAAGCGCGAGTGTGAGTCAAAGGATACGAAAGAGATGCCTTTCGATAGCGTCGAAGGCAGACAAGGACTTTCGACCAAGTCAAAAGGCATAAGGCAACATATAAAGAGAAGCCTTTCGACCGGGTCGAAGGCATGAGCGGGAAAGGGGGGGCGACCTGCATCTATAAATAAGACCCAAGTGGTCTAATTTTTGGGACCGAATTTGGGAATCCCAAATTCATCTTTCTTACTCCAATTTCTTAGCTACAATTAAATCTTCTAGAAACCCTAAATTAAATTGAGGATAAGGCTATCTTAATTGTAACTCATTTTGGATTATTAACAAAGAGAGATGGCTGGTTCATTAAGGATTTTTGATGACTAGGAAGATCATTAGCTAGTCTAATGATCTATTGCACATGATTTTAACCTATTCTCTTAACTTCCTTTTGTCTATGCAATGTATAGGATCGACTTGGGTATACATAGTCAAAACCCATCATCATTGAAACCAACATAAGACAACGAAAATAAGAATGATGATGAGGTTTCGACATTGGTGAATCTATGAAACTGGGGGATATCCAGGTCGATCTTATACAGGAAAAACAAATTGGGCTTAGATAGTTACAAACTGGACCTATTTTGAAAGAATTAAACCTCTCTCGACTAGATCGAAAGGGGTGTTCCGAAGAGGTTCCAGCTTATAATTCGCTAACGAATGATTAAAGAGGAACTCATTTGGAAAAGGGGTTTATCCCTAGCTACATCAGCAACCCTTTCGAAGGGCTTCCTCAACTAAAGTAGCGAAAACATTGGAGTGGAGAGCAGCTATGTCATATAATAAAATATGCACTCCTTTCTACATTGTCGAAAGGGCCAGGACAAGCCTTTCGACATGATCAAAAGGAATGAGAAGCCAAAATGAATAGCCGCTTTCGACCCATTCAAATGAAAGGTTTCGAATGAGATGCTGCTTTCTTAACCTACACTTTCAAGCCAACTGCTTAAACCCTTTAGATTAAGTCAACCTGGTCGAAAGGTAGGTTTCAAAGGAAGAGGTCTTCTCAACAATTCGGTTTCGTTTGAACTCGGTTTCCTATCCTAACCCTTGGGAATGTTAACAAGTTTTCTTGTTAACATAACCAAATTATTATAATTATAGGATTATCCTTTATAAACTCTGTAAAATCAATTGCATTGTTATATACTTATAATCCTTTTCCAAAACTATATTTTATTTATGAAATTCCTCTTTATTTTATAAATAAAAATATACCTTCCAATTTCAATTTAAAAACATATTTTTGTTATTATTTATGAGTTTCCCTAGAAACTCATAAATAATAACCTTATTAAATTCTTTACTTTAATTTTAGTAAAATATGTAAAATAATCGTCGTTTACAAATACCAATCAAAATTCTACAAATAATTATATTTTCATTTATTTAACTATATTTTCTAAAGTTACACAATTTCATTTGGTTTCTATTCATTATTAATTTTCCATTCAAACTCATAGCTAACTATAATTAAACATCGAACAATACAAAATCAGCAACAAACATCCAAACCAAGGTATAGTTCATCCAAAACATCATACTAATCAAACAATATCATCATGTATTGATAAAAATTTATTTTCATCAATGTGTATGCATTTGATATCTTTAAACTTTAATTATTTAAAATAAATAAACAATACCAATGTGCTTTTACAAATAGCCTCAAAACTCAACAATCTTAGCGCTAGATCATTCAAAACTCGACCGTGAGTTCAATGTAAGAAACAATGCGTGAATCGGACTTTGTATATAGAAGCTATTAAGGTTAGAAGTCTCAGGGTCCAATTTGCAAATAAACAAAAATTTATGGGCTTAAAGAAAAGTTTCACCTCTATTGGCGAGCCCGAATCTAATGTAGCCACTAACTTTCGGTCGTTGCAAATCCCTCCTCAGGCCGCCGCTAGCAAAACGAACTTCACCACCGTCCTCTATGTGGCTCCCCCTACTTGACAAACCCAGCTGCATCACCTTCAACTTGAACCCCCCCATGTTAATTTGGGTTTTTCAAACCCTAATTTGGAAATTGTAGCCACATCGGTCGATGATTCTTCAAATTGAAAGTAGATCTGAGTTTGTGTGGTCGAGCTCTACCTAACTGCATCAACAGTTCCACCAATCTTTCTCGAAATCAAAAACCCCAATTTGAAAGCCTTAACCCATCGTTGTGCCTTTGACCATCAATTTCCAGCTGACTCGAGCTTCTTTTCCAAAAATGAATGCTTGATGTCTCTTCTATTTGTCGAGAGCTTCAATATATAAATTTATGGATATTTTATACTTAGAGTTTTGAATCAATTTGTAATTTGCGAAAATCATCCGTCATTAAAATGAGATCAAGAGGAATTTTTGGATCAGGGAAGAGAGACCGATGTGAAGGCCGCTCTCTGGGGTTTCAAAGCACCATTTATATAGGCAGCAAGGCAAGTTCAATTATGTGTAACAGTTTGGCCAAAAAGTGGCTACGACTTTATTTAAACACTATAGTGCCTCCATTTCGCAAACCATAACTTCAAATCCAGCAAAATTACATATCAAACCGATCTGCTTGGAAAGACCTTCGCAATGGTTACAAATATGATACCCTACGCATCTTTCAATTAAAAATCTAATTCCAATTAATTTTAATATCAACAGCGTCAAATTTTCGGGCCATTACATCCCCCCACACATAAAAGAATTGTGTCCTTACAGTTCCTCAAATACAACCCTAGACCAAAGAATCAAAACATTACTATGGGTTTAATCACAAAATATTTAAATAACTCGACACTACGACGCCTCGATTCAATGCATAATATGACGCAGACCTTACAAATGGTGGATTGTTTTAAGGTAAAAAAAACATAAAACAGAGCTGTCTACAATATTCTACACTTTATGAAACTCACAGTGGAAGAAATAAATTACAATAATCAATAATGCAATAATCCCAGACAAACAAATTAATATATTATCCAGTAAACTTTACTTATAACATTTCTCTACACTGATAAACCTAATATCTAGGAATAACTCAGATAAAATAGTAGGTAGCTTATAGAAAAATAAATGCGCGTCTCCATCATACCATCATGGCACGAAGTCGTCACCGGTCCTCTATATTGATCTATTGGAGTGTATCTAATAAAGAATAATGAAGGAGGTTGGACATACGTCTGGTGAGTGAAACACATCATATAAGTGTAAACTGTTAATAAGCTAGTAAAACAACAATTGTCCGCGAAAACCACACGTTAACATATGTCACCTGCATCGAACAAAGTCAACTAATCATTATACAATACTATAATGGCATTATATGTTAAGGTCTTACTAAAATCTAGCTCATGCCTAATCATATGCCCATGATTTGACCCTAAAGTCTCAATTTTCTATCATCAAATGGTATACTAAGAACTCATCTTCTCTAAACATGGTATGACACTAAATTGAATACTGAGAACTTGGCTCCTTGGACTATTGTATACCCAAGACTCGCGTCCTTGGACTATCATATATTGTGGACTCAACTCCTCGGACTATCGTGTGTTGAGAACTCAGCTCCTCGGACTGTCGTGTATTAGGGACTCAGCTCCTCGGACTATCGTATGTTTAGGAGTCAGCTCCTCAGACTATTATATGTAAAGGACTCAAATCCTTGTACAGTAATATATTGATGACTTGGCTCTTCGGACTATCGTAATTAAGGACTCGGCTCCTTGGGCTATCGCATTGCTAAATACGAACTTTATACAACAAACTTGCCCAACTAAGAAAATTTTGTAAATTATCGTAGACCATAGAAACTAATATACCAGAACGTTCCTTGTCTCACCGCGATCTCGAAGCAACAAATCATGCTTGAAACGGAGGTCGTATGCGAGAGTTATAACGTTTAAAGTTAAGGGGTATTATCATAATTATTTAATTATATATGTTGTTTTTATTTTAGTGCTCCTCCCCGTATACCATTACTGTATTTTTCATATCCTATTTTGCAACATCAAAATAAAAAAGGGGTCTTTTGTATAATGGACAAAAATTTGTATTTTTTAGCCTCAAGGACACAACTTCAACATTTTAACTACAAAGACAAACATTCTCCAAAAATTAGTGATAAGGACAAATATTCTTCCAAAATTAGTCATATGGACAAACCGCCAAAATTATCAACCACTGCTCATCGCACCGCCAGTCACTGTCACCACCTGCCTTGCCGCCGCCCCCAACACCACATGATGTGATCACATGCTAACGATAATTCTTAACTTAAAAACTGATATCTAAAAAATGCTGCCAGTAACTAAAAATTAATACCTAAAAACTGCTACCTAAAAACTGCTACCGGCAACTAAAAATGATACTACAAGCTGATACTCAAATAAACCATCCATAATCTCCGAGGTTTTCAAATTTATAAAATTCGATCACCATTATCTAATTTTACAGTTTATTCTTGAACAAGCATTTCAATCATAACAATCTTCCTCATAGAAAATCAGCTCATCGTCATATTTAAAGCACAAACTCCAAAATAAAAAATATTTTCGGAAATGATACCTACAAACTGAAAAACTCACTACACCAGAAAAGACCTTTAGTAGCGTTGAAAAAACGCTACCAAAACTGTTACTAGCGTTTTAAAGAACGCTACTACAGGTCGCACAACAAAAAGTATGATTTTTTTTTTGTTGTGTTTTAATAAACGCTACAAAATGTTTCCGTATAACTGCGTTTTTTAAACGTTGCTAAAGGTTTTCTGCAGAGTTTAAAAATCCCTACCAAAACTAACTTTTTAGTTGCGTTTGAACTTGGATCATTCTTTGATTTTACGCAGCGTTTATTTTATGCAACTAAAATTTTTATGTTGCATTAATTTTTTGCCACCGCAAATTCATGTGGCATTTTACATTTGTATATGTAGCCTTTTTGAAACGCTACTAAAAGGTATTGATTATTTTGTAGCATATTTTAAATGCAACTATAAATTGTTAATGGCTTATATTATTTCCAGCAACTGGTTATATAACTGTCATTTTAAAATTAGCAACAATCATATGATTACCATATTCAAACCAACAATCAATCAATCATATAATCATCATATTCAAATAATTGAGAACATGCTAATCACGTAAGTGTAATATCCATAACCATTTATGTAACGGCCCGTATTTTTAACTGTTTAAAATTTTAGGATTTGATATAATTATTAAACAAAAAATGGTTATAAATAAATTTAATTAATTATTAGTGTAGTTATTGAATATGAATTTGGATAAAAATCATGAAATAAACAATTTTGAAAATTTGTGAATTATTTATATTGAAATAAATTATATGTATCGATGGTATTTATAATCAATAACTGGAATTAAATAATAAATATGAATTATATAGATAGAAATAAAATAATTTTGGTAACTAAAATTTATTTGAAATTTAATGATTTGTTAATATTGATTTATTGGATAATTTAATTTGTTTAAATTTAATATTGGAGATTATTTGGATAATTGAATTACGGATTTAATATGATTAAAAATGGCATAGGAAATTGATTCAAATTTTATTTAAATATGCATGAAGATGGTTAAAATTTAAAAGTGAATTTAAAAGTGAATAACTAAAAACTGGAAATTTATATTTTAATTAACGAGTAAAAATAGCCATTTGGCAAATGTCTCGGATTTTGACGAAACCAGTTTCATCGGATCCGTAATAGTGAATTATTTTAAGATTTCAAGTTTCGCAGTGATCGGTCTTATCGTTTGGCCGTGCGAGCTTCAAATGCGTAGTAATCAATTTAAAGGAATTCGATAAAATAAATTGACTTTGAAAAGCTATCTTCCACATACAATTGAATTAGGCCTCAAAACTAGTTCCATTTCGTTCAGAATGGGGGTAAAACATTATAAACGCTTGACAGCACGTCTTGATTGGAGTTCGGAAGATTTTGGACCTAACTATACAAATATACACGCAAATCGAGACAGTTTTATTATTATTTTAATTTCTCAAAACCCTAACCGCCAGTATTCTAATGGCTGAAATTGCTTGAGCTTCTTTTCTCTTTATCTCTCGATCCATTCAATAAAATCGAAAAATTACAAAAGCAAAGTTGTAGATCTCTGCGAGCTCTTCAAATCCATATGGTAGATTGCTGCTAAAATGTCACGGATTTGCCAAGATCTGAGATAGAAGGATGCACGTGTTTTCTTGGATTTTGTGCAAACGGCGGTGAATGAGCAATGAAACTTGGCGCATAGGGGGCTATAAAGGTGGCGCACACGCCGGTAGTCGCTGATCGAACTCCGACTGCCTCGAGTTACGTGCGTTTTTTTGGTGGTTATTGCGTTCATGGGTTCTGCCTGACCTTCGAATGGGAGAGATGTACGTGTTTTTTTCTATTTTTTTGGTTAATTATTTTATATTAAAATTCATATCTTCTAACTTGCGTAACTTTTGCATACGAGCTCGGATTCACGCACGGTTTTCTCCATTGCGATCGTATCGAAATTCCAAACATTAAGGAACTAGTTTAGCTGCATTCCATGACTGTTCAAATATGGGCCTTTATTTTGATTTTAAATCGTCGAGAAATCAAATGTGAGTGTTTTTGCGCTCACAATTGACAGAAATATTTTTATGTTAGTTAAATTTATATCGTGACGTGATTTAAAATTTAATGGTTATTGTTTGATAAGTTTAATTGACATTTGAATTGACATTTGAATTAATTTATAGAAATTGAATTGATAGTTAAATTTAATTAGAATATAATTACCCGCAAAATATCCGATATTGATAATTATGAAATTGTTGTGAATTTTATTAACAGTTTGGATGATTTGTTGTGGTGGATGCTATTGGCTGATATTTGGATGTTTATTTGTTTTGATATATCATGTTGTCATTCTATTTATTATTTATAGTATATAAAACTATAAATTAAATTATTTCGAATAAATTAAGAAATAGGTTGAAACGATATATACCTATGACATTATTGGATTGAAATGTTATATATCCATCGTTGGAATTAAATTGAAATAATTGATTCACTTGGCCATAGGATAGAGAATTATATACGGACACCGGGTTGGTTAAATTAAATGATTTAAAATTTTGATTTGAAATTATTTATATGATTTGGTTCTAAGAAATAAAAATCAAATTTATGGAAATCAAATTATTTTGAATTGGAACTCGAAATGTTAAAATTTAGAAATTGTCTAACTAATCGAAGTTGAGATTTTTAAGTTATAATCGAAATATGATGTAAATTTTAGAAATTTATTTGTTTAAGGATTGGACTTTTTATTCGAACTTTGAATATTGCTAAGAAAGGTGATATCAAACGATATTTTGAATTTGAGCTTGGATTTGAATTATATTTAAACATTTGGCTTTTAAATTAGATATTGAAGGAAAATTTGATTTAAGTGTTTTGAATCGATATTTCTGAAATAAACTCGGAATTGATATAAATTGAAATGGTTTAAAATTTGGAGTTGAAATTTATTTGAAATTGGAATTTAAATTAATTTGAAGTTGGATGTGAAATTAATATGGAATTGGAATTTAAATTAGTTTGGAATTGAAATTAAAATTTAACTTGAAATCGGAATTGAATCGATTAAATTGAAATGGAACTTGGAACTGATTTGAAGTGGCAAATTTGGAAAGTGAACTGGTTTGACTTTGAAACTATTTTTAAATGAATATTTTTAGTATAAACCGTTTAAAATCTATATTCTTTAAATATTCAAATTATTTTGATTTTCAAACTATTTTCTATTAAATTATTTAAACTATTTAACTATTTAACAATTTTGAAACTATTTGATCTATTTTCTTAAATATTCAAACCGGTCAAAGGGTGGAATGTTTATATTTAAATCTTGGATTTAAATTCGAATTTTGTCAAAGTGAACTATAATCAAAATTGTAATTCAAATCAAGTTTTGAAGTGAAATCGATATATCGTATTGAATTAACATTTTGATGTAAAAATATGATTTTTGAAGAGAATATGATGATTTCGAAAATGGATTTGATTTTTGAAGCGGATATGATGATTTCGAATTGGATTTGATTTAGAACAAAATATGATATTTTGATATCAAGCACGAATTGTTTTCGAAATATAAAATTACCAACCGGTGTGTAAAATGACGTTTGGTTGTTAAAGAGACCGGGGCCTTTTATCGGCATACTCTCTGTCAATATTGGAACCACTTTAACAACTGTGTACACGGTGGATGATATCCAGAATGTAGTGGTTGAATTGGCGATGTTTACTGGAATGAAGTAAGAGAACGATGATGGATAGCCTTGACACTCGTGTCATAATTAAAATGACTAAAACATGAGCCTACGTCTGGCCATTGAGGTTAGCTACCTCTAGCGACGTTGATCCCTCATATTACCATTGTGTTTCGTATTCAATGGGTTTATCTTGTATCGTTTGGATTGATTGTCGCGGCCGGCCATGGATGGGTTACGACCAGCCAGAAAGGGTAAACTGGTAGAATCCTACCTTAAGCATTGCCTCACGTCCATTGTCATATTTATCCCCATACGAGCCATTACAACTTTGGTTTAGAACTGTACAAATGCGTTAAGGTGGATCAATGTAAAGCCTTAACGTTATTTTGATATTTATTTTACTGATAGACATTATCTATTATAGCATATACTATTATATACAAATAGTTTAGCGGATCCTTAGGAGATGGAAAATTCTGTAACATCTCTTAAGTTATTACACTCATATTTATGATATTCTTTTGACTTACATAAGAGTATTTTAGTCCTGACTCGAGTGTTTTGTCTTATCATTACGCTCGGGTCCGTCCTGAGTTTTTTCCCCAAAGTATTGAGGACTATTCTCTGGAGGACGAAGACAGAGCTTTTGTATATTACATATCCCCTACATCATGTTATTCTGCCATATTGATTATTTATTCCTGATGTGTATATATAGCTCTAATAAATATGTATAGATTAAAATTAAATGTATAGTAAACAATCAATAACTGGTATTTAACCCCATTGATTATCTATGTTCCCGATTGTTTAAGTCGGACATGTGTGGATTATTGTTGATTTAAACCTTCCGAAATGTGGGTCGTCACAGTTGGTATCAGAGGCAGGTATGGCGATAATCTTGGCTTTGTAGGGTTTGACTCATTAGAGATAGGATAGTAATACCCTAGAGTGAGTCTGTTTGAGTGTGTGTGTATATATGGGAGAGCGTATTTGTTAGTGTTATAAAACGTTTTATATTGTGTTTATTTGTTGAGTTGTTTATGAATTCTGGTCGATGTGCGGGACGCCATGTTATCGATAGGGGTTTTTGTACACTTAAACGGGGCAAGTCGACATAATATTATTTTAAATCGGGTAATTGAAATAATTTTACCTCTGTATATTTTATATGTATAAAATGATAATTTAAAATGAAATTGTTGTTAGGCGATGATAATATTTAATTATCATCGATTATTGGTTGAATTAAAATAAATCAAATAATTAATGAATTTTATTTTATGAAGCATTTGATAATTAAATTGAATTGAAAAAAATTAAAATAAGAATCGGTTAAAATGACCAAGTGTGAATTAATCGAATATTCTAATAATAAGTTAAGGAAATTTGTATAAGTATATTATAATATAGCTATAGGTAGAAATGATTTCAAAAATTGAGAATTCTGGAATTTATAATACTTTTGTTTTCAGAATTGTTTTTCAAAGCCTTAAAAATGAATAAATAGTATGTGACGACCCGAAATTTTTTAACAGTTGAAACGGAATATTTAATTGATTTTAAATATTTATAGGTTGGTTTAACTTGAATTTCGAATATAAATATGAATTTGGCAATTAAATTATTGAATTTAATTTATTAATGATGGGTAAAAATTTAAATTTTCAATTTTTAGCTTGTTAAAAATATTTTCATAGCTTAGAAAATTTATATTGATGATGCTGAAGATAATGGAAGCTTTAGAATTTAATTTGGAAATGTTTTGTTTAGTTTTGAATTTATATTGTTCAAATCAATATTTAAAAAAATAGCATTCCGAGGCACAGTCTCGGATTTCAATGAAACCAGTTCCATTGGATCCCTAATATTGTATTATTATCGGGTTTCAATTTTTGTAATATTTGGAGTGATCATTTCTCCGTACGATAGGCAAACGCGTTGAAAATATATCGAAATTTAAATTAATAACTGATTCAAAAAGCTATCTTCTCCATACGATCGAATTAGGACTCGAAACCTTTTCCATTGCATTCAGAATGGTGGTATAACATTATGAACGCCCAGCGGCACGCCTCGACAGGAGTTCGAAATTTTAAGTTGCAATTGTCGGGACAATTTAAATTTGAATTTAAATTAATATAAAAAGATTTATATTGCTTAATCAACTCTAACCGAAATTCTTTTCCCATCAGCCTACTCCTTTCACTATCGCTACTTTTTTCCTTACCAGTAGCAGACATTCAATGCAGAAGAAAGCACGACCATCTCCTTTCAGTTAAATCACGGTCTCCCCTCCTTCCTTTTAAAAAAATCCTCGCGAATCCCTTTTCTTCGTTGAAAGCTGATTTGAAATCAAACTTCCCTCTGTTAAAATAAAAATGGCCGAGGAAAAGGGAAATCAATGAGATTTTTTCGTTCAAATCAGAAAAAAGGGGGCGCTCATTTTGAAATCCATATCAAAATCAAAAATAGCCGAAGCCTTGATCGATCAACCATTGTCGCGATTTCGTCGAATCAAATCGCGGCGGCGAGCTCGTGCGGGCATGTGGACTGTGGGTAGAATGGAGCGAAGGCGTGCAATGTCGTGAAGCTAGGCATCGAAGGAGGAAGCAAAGCGATTCCTGGAGGGGGCGGCGCGTACTCGCGATGCGGTGGATCGATGGCGATTGCGTGGGTTGTGGGTGGCGACTGCCATTTTGATTAGGGTTTGAGCTCGAATTCGAGCATCTTCGAAGCCGAGCGTGGGGAAGGAAGATTGGTTCGTCAGCAACGTTAGTTTGGGTGAACGAAGAGCAGAGGATGGTCTTGCGGTCGCGTCGTTCTAGCGCAAGCAATCGAATGCGTGGTGGTCGTTCAAACACAGTGCTTAGGTATATTGTTTTACTGTTAGTTTAATTTAACAGACAAATGTTTATACAGATGTCGTCGAAATTTTCTTTTCAAACAGAATTTTAATTACAGGAAAAAAATATGATCTATTCCAATTTTTGACAATTTAATATATATATATATATATATATATATGCATTTAAAAAAAATTAAATTATTAGTTGAATTAAAACTATAAAGTGGCAAATTGAATTTTTAAAATCTATAATTTATTTTTATATATAGTGTATATGTAATTTAAAAATTAAAACTATTAGTTTAAAACAAATCACTAGTTAATTAAAACTATCAAATGGAAATTTAAATTTTCGATTGATTTGAATATTAATAAAAATTATGTAATTGTTTAAACAAGGTCAAAACTGTGAAGAAGACAAGTCGAGATTGGAAACGGATTGCAAAGTAAAAGGTGAGATCTTCTCACTCAATCAATATTATTCTGATTTAAATTTTGAATAGTTAGATTTAAAATTGATTGACTGTGTGCTTGGATGATTGATTTATAATAATTATTCACTGGATGATATTTTATATATAGTAGTACATAGTATATTGGAGTTGTTGATTTTCCGCATTATCTAGCGGACGAGACCCTATGCGCCGCATAATAGCGGGTGATATTTTATAAATCCCATATACCGCGATATTCCACCTCGAAGTGGAATTAGTATTTAATTGTTATGCTAACGTCTGTGGATGCAGGGAAAACAGGTAGGAGGAATTCAACTGGATTCCTCAAATATTTGAATTTGTTACAATATTGGTGTTGATTTAGTTAAATCTATGTGTGATTATATTCTGATTGAAATCGTTGATGGCTAAAAATGTAGCCGAATATATTTTTGGTATCGTAAGATACCTTAAATCGATAAAATTCAATTTTTTTGAAATTTAGTAGAAAATTTATAGTAAATTAATTTTAGAAAATTGAATAAATTTAAAAGAAGGAATTTGTTTCAAAGGATAATAAATTTGGTGTTGAAATAAATTTAGAAATCAATTTGGAAATTGATTTGGTATTTGAAAATAAATTTAGAAATCAATTTAGAATTTAATTCGGCGCTAAAAATGAATATTTAGAAATCGATTTGAAAATCGTATATCTATGGATATTTAGAAGTCTAAATTCATAATGGAAATTTATAAAGGAAAGGAAAATTTGTTTTAAAAAATAAACATTTGATTATTTTTAAAAAAGTGTGAAAGGAATTTAAAGATTTGGAATGTAAATTAAAATAAATCGAGAAGATTTATTAATTTATATAAATGGAAAGAGAATTCTTCCATGGAAAGCCAAGTATATTGTTAAAGTAGCCTTTGAAGTATAAATTAGAAGTTTTAGAAATTGTTTGAAAAAAAAATTTATTGTTGGAGAAATTATTTTTGGGAATTGTTTTAAATCTTTAAAGTAAAGATTTATTTAATTAATTATAGAAGAGATTATTTTAAAGATTAAAATTGATTTTTGATTTAGAAAATGGATGTTTAAGTAAGTTATATCCTATCTACTAAATTTATTTAAAAAAATTAGTTTGGATTTGAAGTTCTATATGAGATATTGGTATAAAGTTTTCATAGCTAATATTTAAATGATTTTAAAATATTTGAACTTGGCAAATTTTCAGTGGAATCAAGTGAATATTTGGAAATTCACTACAACAAAACATGTTATTAATAACGCCATTCAATAGCGCCTTATTCAAAAGCGTTATTGATTACATTTAATTATTTATTTTCCTTACTAGGTTTGTTCTCTTCTGTGTTGACGTAACACATACTCAGTTCTTTACACACGTAATGCCCCAAAACAAAATTACCCCTCCCAAAATTTTCATTTCCCTCTCAAAGCACTTAATCGTTCTCGTCTTCCTCCCAAAACCCTAAATTTTCGTCTCCCTCCTCATCGCTCGCCATCGCTCTTAAGCTGTTCCGATCTTCACTCATCGCTCGCCATCGCCACCTGCGATCTCCGCTCATCGCTCTTCAGCTGTTCCCAAGTCTAAGTGTCCAGAACCCCTAAATTATCTACTTGGATTTCTAGGTTAGAAATTTCTAGGTTAGGTTTATTTACTGTTTTAATTCGACTTTATCATTTGGTTATGATTACATTTGCGTTCATATTCATTAGGAACTGTTTTATTTCTAGGTAAGTTCAAATTTGTCATAAAACAAACAGGGGATTCTGATTTGTATTTCACTCGATTGAAATATTAATCGTGGTCCAATGCTAAACAACACTGGGTTAATACCCACAAATAGATAAATTTCTTTACATCCACAAATTTTTCTTCTGCTGTTTTCGTGTATTTCATCTTTAAAGGTGTACCGAAATTATAAAAGTTGGGTAGTCTTTTCAGTTTCATCTTAAAGCATAAGAAGAGTTATTCCTTGACTTAGAATCAACCAAACATATATTGGATGGAAGCTCAAATGGGTCGTAGTCATATGCAACTTGATTAACATGGTATAATTGATGATATACCAATAACGTTGCTAGAACAAGAAATTTATTAAAATTCATATAGTAGCTTTCATATGTCATGACATAAGTCAGAATTTTTATTTTTCATTTTAATTTATATATTATGTCAAATGAGTGTTTCAAGTTTCAACCATATCCCAACTTCAACAACATATAGTTGTACAACCAAGAGTAATCTTATAAAAGCATATAAATTTTCATGTTCTTCATAGCAAGGCCATGAAAAGCTAGCAGACACTCCACTGGTCACTACTATTGCTCTTGAACCAATGAATCATTCAATTTGTTATCATTGCAATTTATCTTCATGGGTATAGAAGATAGAAGTAATGTTATATCATTCCTACCTAGTGAAAAATGAGATGAGGAGACTCTCTGCAATGAACTTATTCCCTAACAGATTGTGCATGAAGAAGATTGTTAAATGTGCACCAATTTTTGTTTTTTATGCACTAACGTTATAATGGAAGGAAAAAGAAAGGTGAAAAGATAAGAATTTTTTAGCGTGCATTCAAAATAACTGATATAAATATCACAACCTCCACATAAACAGTAAATAATGTCAATTTAATTGAACCTCGCTTTATATAGTTAGTGTTTTACCAACTGATGTCGATATCAAACTGCACATTGTTTAATCAGCCAAACCTACTCAATTATAGGCCTTTTAACATAAAGAGCAATGAAAAAGAATGCTTTTATTAATTCAACCACCAGTAGTAGTGTTATCGATGTGTTTCATCAAGTCTCACTCTTTTGTTTTGAACATTATTTGTTTGTCTGAACTTTGCGTCTATATTGATCGTATTTTATTAAGAGCAGCATTTACAATATCCAGAAATCTGCAAGATTCAAGCATTCTTTTTTTACTTCATAGGTTATGGTGGTGGGTGGTGAGATTGCTGAGGATGATGAAATGGTTTGGGATTTTAATGTGTTGGAAAATGAGAAGAAGGTTTCTGTTGAAAAGTTTCGGAGCTGGGTCTTGAGTTGTGCGCCTGGTATTTTGAATTGTTTGTCAAAGTTTGTTATTGAGAGGGTAAAAGCTTTTGGTGTTGAACCTTCTCAAGAGGTAATGCATTTTATTTTATTTTCTTACAAACTCTGTAGACAATGCAAAGTAGGACACTGCTTCTTCAGGCATTGCATCCGCTATATCATTAGTCATTATTATACCACTTGGTGGATGCCATAGCCAAGGAGCTATACTTGCAGTTACAGTGGCCGCAACAATGATACCTTAATGATTTTATTTGTTCCTTTTATATTTCTTCTATGATCTAAATAATTTTGGTAACGACTGAAAAAGCAAGTTTGGAATGGCTGGTTAATACATTTTGAGCTTGTCATGTGCATTCATCATCATCATCTCTCTCTATGTAATTCTTTTATCTGATTTATTTTATTTTCTATATTCTTTTACTTTTGCATGTTTGTGTGTCCCATCATGAGTGACCTGTATTTTATTTGCAGTGAACTTTGAAAGCTACAAGATTTGAAGGTTTAAGGGCTTTTGGTATCTGATATGTTACCTCAGGTTCCTTAAAATTTTAGAACCAAATTAAAAAAACAAGACGGTACGTAGAAGCAGCACATGAATTATTGTAAGTGCATGTTACTTATGTTTTAAAGCAAACATGTGGTAGAAATCAATCGGCTGCTAAAGCCATTTCATATACACCTGTAACTGTTGTTTTGCACTTGTTTCAGTTTTTTTTTGGCCTGTAATAGACATTGTCAAATCTTTTAATCAAATGGAAGCAGGGTGAAAATGGTTGTGTTATATTATGAATTTGTCTGGGAAGTGGAGCGGAAGAGGCGATTGTGATTTAGTTCATTGGATTTTGGTTTGTGGCACTTGCTTGAAATGAACTTGGTATTTTCCGGAAGTTGACTGCTTAGCTGGCGTAGCCACCAAAATTCAAAGTTATATGTATACATTGAAAAAAAACGTTATTCTATATGGATATACTTCTGCAAAGTTTGTGTATGGCATCAAAAATAGTGCAGTGAAAAATAAATAGCAAGTTAAACTTGATTGTTCATTGATGCACGTAAAGATATAGTAATTGAATGGTCAAAACAATCAAGTTTATTTCAGATCTGGGTACCAGTTAGAATATTGTGGCTTCTCAACACTTATACGTGGGTACTACAAACATACAAATTTTTGGGTAATTAATCATGCATTGATCGTTTTGGTTGTTAGCGACATTTCTGATTTTTCAAAATGTTACTCGATAGTTTTATATCTTAGAGAAACGTTGTAAACAATAGGGCAATATGCTATTAAGAAGAGTAGAAATAAAACAGTCAAGGACTTGGAATAAATTTGGTTAGCAAACTATGTATGCATACATCTGTATGTAAATCTTTATCATTTTACAGCTTATTGTTTTAGGAGAATTAAAGATGGAATTATCTTCAAAATTCATTTTTTGTGCAATAATGAAAATGTCTTATCTTATCAGCAACGACTTCTCGGCATTGACACCAGTAATATGTGGTATAAAAATTGACCTGGCAAGGTTTACAGGAAATGGTAGACAGCATAACTTTATGGCATGGTGGTTAAACAGTGGATGTAGTGGCGGTTCTCTTTTTCTTTCAGTAATGCAATTGGTGGCAAGATCCAATACTTTTGAAGTACGCTTTTTTTAAATCTCTGTCTACTTATATTCAACTCATTAAGTTTCTTTGTGATATAGTAGTTTCAAATGTTCAGTGTTTGTTCATTAGAGTCATTGCTATTTTGTGTCAAAAAGATAGGGTGATTGGCATTTATCTAATTATTATCTCACCGTTTATTATAAGACTGTCTATTGACCGACCATAGGACAAGCACGCTACTTATAGTTAACCATAAGACTTTCTATTGCACGATGTTTACTTATATCAAATAAGGATTTCCATGCAGACTAACAATTTACGGATGAACGACTATGATCACAGCAAGGTTGGATCATGTTTAAACAGTTCCATACTCAAACAGGTATCATTAAAAAAAATGCAGAGTTTACCTTCTGTTTCCTTTTATTTTATGATATAGTTTCCCTTGCGTTTCATATTTTATTTCTGTTGTAGGCCATACTACTCTGTTATTGCAGAACCACGTGTGAATAGAACTACTACGAACATGTGAGGTCGAGGGGTTTGGAGCAAGAGTGTCTTAGTGTAGTTACTGAAATGCACTCTTCTGAATTTGTGTGGCAATGATTTCTCTTGGGAGTGAATGTTTTTAGTTAATCAACAGCTTTTGCACCTTGCAGAAGAATATATTCATTATTTCAACTCTAAGGAAGTGAATGCGGTTTATTTTTCATCAAATATATGCTACGCTACTAAACATCCCACAAGTTCTATGTGGAAATTTATTACTGGAAAAAATTAGCCCCATTTAAGCTGAGCCTTTTAAGTTTCAACTCGTAACTGTCTTAGTTACATCGTAATGTATATTAGGGATATGCTTCTCACATGATCTTTTTATAAATTTAGTTGATGGAGATATGCCAATCATAAGAATATGTTTATAAGCTAAATTGAAGAGCATTTGGCATCTTCAACCTAATTTGCTATAATATTACATGTTTTAACATAGTATTATACATTTGTCTTAATAGTGAGGTTCTTATGTCAAAAATTTACTTGGAAAAAATTGCAGCATCCGAACTTGGCAGCTGGTGATAGCTCTTCAAGTTCTGAATCTGCTTTTCTTTTAACATGTGGATGGGCATGGGCTATGGATAGAAAATACTATCATTATATATGTTTTTTTCTATTGTGTGTTTGTTGTGCTCAAGTGGCTTGGACTTTGGAGAATGAACCTATAATATGTTTTGTGAATGAATATAGATGTTAACACAGGTGCGTTTACAACAAATAATCCCAATTTGGTAAAATCTAAATTATAAGTTTTAACACAGGTGCGTTTACATCAATCATAGAAGTTGTCACTATTGTAACAAACTGGAATTTTCGACTTTCGAAAATTCGACATCGACACTCACTTTATCGACTGTCGAGAAATCGAAGGCCAAAAACCGGAATGTTATGGGTTTTAAAAAAAAGAAAGAAGTAGAAAAGAAGAAGAGAGAAAAAGAGGAGAGAAAAGAAGATAGAAAATAGAGGGAGAAAAGAAATTTGAAAACAGAAAATTTTAAAATAGAAAAAGAGAATTTGAAAATAGAACGGACAGAAAGGAACAACAGAACAACAACAGAATCTCACAATTCGCAGCGGAACAACATATAATAATAAATGAATAATCTTTAAACAAAGAACTATATCAGTTATTACATTACATTTCATTTCATTACATCACATCATATCATCAGAGTGTACAACAACATACAACAATAACAGTGCAGCGGAAAAAGAAGTACTATATAAACTAGTAATACGCCATGCCATCCAGCTTGCCTCCAGCAACTCCAGAATATCCAGAATATCCTGATAAACCTAACTCTTAACTGCCCGTGTGGAAATTGGTGGGCACCCAGAGTTTAGGAAGGAAAACAATAAACTCCGAGTCCGTCATGTGACTGGTGTGAGAACTCAAAACAGTTTATTTACTTTAAAATCAAAATAGAGGAATATTTTTAAATTCAATTCGCAATGCTTTTAAAAATAAGACTACCATAAGGCCTCCCGCACACACACACATGCAAACACAGAATCGGAGGAGATTTCTCCTTATGATAGTCAAAGATGCTTGATACGCATTTAAAATAACATTTGATATTATTACTAGTGCATAGTGTATAACAAATCATTTCGAAAGTAAAGATATAAATCTTAGCCAGCATAGACATTCCGCACTTATGCCTACTATAGCTACCATGTTCAATAGCAGGTTACCGCCACATTCCATAGCAGGTAATACAACTAAAACCGTACAAGTCACGTATTGTTTCTTTGGATTTCCAACAAATGGTCAGGCCAAGGAACTTCCCATTGCCACATGAGAATGCCTCTGGATGGACATCCCCGAGAACCAAACCGGATCTCTACCAACACAAGGCCGGGTTACCCCTAACTGGGTAACAACTGACACGAGTATGCCATCCCCCGGTCCTTTGGGACCTTTATCAACCGAGCGCTCGATATCCAACATCACACCATAATAAATAGAGTGTTTTCAACATGAGTAAGTATCTGGGCTCCATACCATGATACCACCCTTTTCCAGAAGGAAATGCACATACCCTAAGGGGAGCTACAGCAACCCCTAATAACCTTGCTGCATCTTTCCTGTTTTGACCATTTCCGGGATGTGAGGCTTGACGAATTCACGTCCACAAAAACATACTTTATACAAAAGCCATGCTTTGGGTCAACAAATGATCAACACAATGATCACTAAGATAGACGATCAAATAAATGATCCTATCACAATAATCAACACAATGATCATTTCAGCATCACTCAGCATGTCACATTACCAAACTGGGAATATATCGCTGATAACTTCAACTATATAACCTTTGAGCTCGTACGTCTCAAAGAAGGGTGTTAAGCAAAGAATAAATTCTCCGCCACCAACAGAAATATATTTGAAAGAAATCGGATTTATATCTCAATTTGTAATGTCAGGCATACAATCCATACAAGTCTGTTCCGGGCTCGAACAGAACCGAAGGCACTTACAAAGAAGTCCTTGCAATCCGGATATTCACAATCCTGATCGGATTCACCATCACATATGGAGTCTCTATACCGTTGCAACTCAGTGCAGAGACAATCGACAGGTCATCCTATCGCTTTCGCAAATATCCGGTCTTCAACACCGATCTTCAAATGCGATTCACAACGACGTATCACATATTCGGAGTGGGTTATACGACCCCATGGTCCTTTCCCGGTTAACCCGAATAGTGAGCGCTTATTCAAAAATAAGTGTGCATTCAAATTCAATCAATTCACATCAAATACCCATTCAAAGGGAAATACTGATAGTCGGCTATTGAACTATCAATGGATATGCACACATCACCAGATTCCAAATAATTTTCCAAATTATTTACTTTCCAAAATATCTTTACAAGATATAAAATTTCAACACTTCAAAAATAAATCAATATTTATTTTTAAACAAAACCCACTTCCTCATATAAATTCCTTAGTGAATTTATATTCCAAAATATTCATGCATATACGATTTCAATTATCCATTTCCAATTTATCTTCAAAAAGATAAATTCTAAATATTCACTTCATATTGGAAAACATTTCCATACTTATTTATTCATAAGTAATTCACAAATCTCTTTTATTTTCAACACTTAGAAAATATTCAATATACTTAAATCGAATTAAGTATATATTTCATTCTTTAAGGAAATCATTCACTTAAACATATTTATTTGGGCCAAAACGAATGTTGCGTAAAACATCGTTACAACATCCCAAAATCACTAGTATAGGGATTCGAAATTAAAATAGATATATAAATCCCAATACTAAACCAAAACATTTCCATTCGGAAATCATTTACTATAACAACAGTGTTATAGTCCACCATTTCCTTTTATTTCTCGAAACATCTATTTCAACAATCAATGTTGAAATCTATGGTTTCGAATCTCAACACATTTTAAAACATCGTTAGATCGTTTTAATTCTGTTTAAAATATCACATTCTAAAACATTTTCTTTAACGTATTATTCACTATTCAAAAACGTGAATATCCTACGTTAACAAATTTCATCCTTTTTATTCATTTTACTCTAAGGATTATTCACAGTCTAAAACGTGAATATAACTCAATTTATAAGTTATAACAATTAACTTATCAAAATAAATCATTTGTGAATTTATAAAACAACGTTTAAAAATTCCATTTCCATTTATTTCATAACAACTTCCTTTATAAATCTTCTTTATTTACCTATTCGATTTATAATCTTAATTATAAACCAAAAGTCCAAATTATAAGTCAAACACTTATAATTTATTTATTTGGAAAAAATCGTTCCTTTGAACTTTACAAATTTTATAAACCTATTTTTTATAAAATTCCATTTATAACTTCACCGTTATATAATTCTATAAATTTCATTCATTAATGAAATTCATTTACAAATCATTCAAACACTTATAAAAACTCGTTTTATAATGTCTATATTTCAATTTATAAATATCCATTTATAAATCTCTTAATATAAATCAATTTATATTATTCTTTAAAAACATCTTTAAATTCTTTTATAATTTCATCATTTCGATTTATAAAATAATCAAATTTTATAAATCCTATTTTTAAACTTTTTATAACAAGTTCAGAATTCCATTTAAACTCTTTTATAAAGTCATTAATTCCTTATTTTCAAAAATCAGCTTTTAACTATATTTCACAAAAATCATAATTTTATAACTTCTAAAATTATATAACGTTTATTTATTTAAATGGATCAATTCCAAAAATATTTTATATTTCAAAAATCACTTTGAAAATCATTTTAAAATCCCAAAATCTGGGTCCAATGATGCTACACACCAAATAGTCAATCACGACTAACAACGATATCATATATCGATATGATAATCCATCAAATATCAAAATATCTGAAATCAAATAAAAACTGTTGAGGAATCCAGTTGGATCCCTCCAACCTGTTTCCTGCATCCACAAACATTAGCACAATACCAATTTCGCTCCAGTACGAAATTATCGCGGTATATGTTCTTATTAAATATTATCCGCTTAATAACGGCGTAATAGGGTCTCATCCGCTAAACAAAAAATGCGGGAAATCAACAACTGCAATATATACATATGCCAATATATATATATATATATTGATATTATATATAATACCAATTTCACTGTTTATGAAATATTCGCGGTATATGTTTTTACTAAATAACATCCGCTTACTAACGGCGCATAATGTCTATTTTAACAATCAATACATAACAATCATCATTCAAACATGCATTCAAATATTTTAAATCTAACTATTTAAAATAAAAATCGAAACCTATTCGATTGAGTGAGAAGTTCTCACCTTGGTTTATTTTTCGTTTCAGCTTTTATTTCGAATAAAATTAAACGCGCGTTTAATTTTACCCAAAATTCTCACTAACTCCAAACGACTCCAAACCAACTCCATCGCGTAGTGCTCGTCCATACGATTCCAACGCAATTGAGTTTGCATTTTTTCGACCTCGTATGAAAAAGATATCAAATTTTGAAGTTACACGAGTTTATACTTAAACTAATTACAACTTTAATTAAAAAATTTAAACCTAACTCAACTACAGCCACTGGATCCAAATCCAACGCCTCCAACTTCATCACCCTCAACACATTCACGTGCGCGTCCATCTCCAGGAGCAAGCATACGCACGAACCCATGTTTGCCGCAACTAGGGTTTAAATTTTCGATTTCCACTTTGACTTTTGCATCGATCCACAAGCGCCATTAGCAAGCTCGTGTTCGCCTCTACCCCTAGCCCATGACCGCACGCACTCGGCCCCCTATAACCCCTTGAAAAACGTGCACAGCCGCATGGCTTTGAGCCACGATTTCGACGACCACAAAGCACCGATGATGATCACAACCGTATGGATGTGAAGTTCTCTCTAAGCTCTACAATATTCATTTAGGAGCCGAGGCTTGAAGATGCATGGATTGAGAGATTTTGAGGGAGGAAGTTGCTCAATTTTCGGCCATCCATTTATCAAGTGGCGGCTGCGTTTATAAAACCCTAATATTTTTTTTTTTTATTTATGAAGGCAAAGGGTCTCTATTTATAGAATTTCAAACGACACTATTCATCCCGGGAATTCCGAACTCCGATTTACGCGCCGTAACCAGCGTTTCTAAGGTTTACCCCGCGTTCCGGACACAATGGAACAGGTTTCGGAAGCTAATTCGAAAGTATGTGCGAGTTATGGCTGTAAACGCTCAATTTAAATTAAACCGATTTAAATCGATTTCTAGGCGTTTTAATTTGTAACGGACAAACGGTAAATCCAATTGACTTGAAATTTGAAACCTTACAATAATATCACATTACGGATCCGATGAAACTGGTTTCGTCGAAATCCGAGACTTTTTGAAAAATGGCTATTTTAACTCGCCAAATTTAAATTAAAAATAATTCGATGCGTTTCGAGCTGCCACGATCAAACGATAACTCCGATTGACACGAAAATTGAAATCCGGTAACAACTAACTATTATGGATCCAATGGAACCGGTTTCGTTCAATTCTGAGACTGTTCAAAAATTGACTATTTTACAGTCGATTATTAAATATTAAAATATTCAATTTTCACAAATTTACTTTTAATTCGATTTTAAAAGTTCTAAAATATCATTCTAACTTCAATATGATATAATAAAATTTTACAAATCATTTTCTATCATATTTAACTCAATATTCAATTATTTCCATAATTTAACATATTAAATTATCGATTTAATTATTCAATTAAATCCAATAATTCAAATTAAAATTTATTCGACTTATAAATTCACTTATTAATATTTAAAATTAATTAAATATTCAAATTTTAATTATCAAAAATTCTGGGTCGTTACAATCTTTCCCCCTTAAAAGAATTTCGTCCTCGAAATTACAAGTAAGAAAAGTTACAGAATCTATTAATTTTCCCAAAATTCATAGTTAAACTTCTTACAATAACTTTACTAAGTTTTCAAATCATACTTAGTTATCTTTTCAAAAACAACTACTATTGTTTAACTTTCAACTTCTAAATCAAAGTTTAAGTTTTCAAAATTTTCCCAATTTTCTCAAATTTTTTCTAACGCCTTAAATTTCCGGAAAAATTCGCCATAGTCTCCTTTGCGCGGCTCGATCCGAAAAAAAAATGACAGTATATATATCACAAATATACATCTCATCAAGTAATGAGGCATCCCGAAGGGAAAAAAGTGTAAAAGTACGATATTTAATCCGAGATATGTACCTTATATTTTATTAGCAAGCATATACGGTTAATATAGCACAAAAGCGAACTCCAAATGCGAAGCAAACGCGATCCGCACCTACTAAACACTCAACAAACAACATGAGAGTATGCATATATGAAAATAGTATCAATATACAACATATAGCAACATAATAACTATATATGTCAACATAGCAATGTAGTAAAACGACAAATGCAATATATATTCAACCATCAACCAACTAACATCCATATCCAATAAACATTCATTCATATTCTCATTCATATTTAATGAATTGGTTTTCACTCTAAATCATATTTGATTTATTAACATTGGATTTTATCAACATTCATTCTCAATTTTAATTAGTTTGCATTCACTAATTAAATCCAATTCACATTCAATTCTATTCAAATTTATTTACTTTCAATTTGAATTTAATTACATAGCTTCCAATTTCATTAATACTTAATGAATTATATACAATCAACTAACAATCATATAACAACCAATGTTTATTAATTTCAACCAAATTCTTTTGCTTATATTCATTCTCATTCAATTGATTCACAATTCAATTCATTCATTCAATTCAATTACAAGAGTTGAATTTCATTTATATAACTTAAGTTCACATTTATTTAATCCACTTGATTATTTACTTCGATACCAAAATCAATTCCATTCAACAACACTTAAGTTATATTTCCATTTAACCTTATATTCATTTTTATTTACAACTCATATTCATATAATTTTACTTCTTGTATATATAAGTTTATTTCACAATTGTAATTCACTTTAATTATAACTCAATTCTTATAATTCTTTTACTTATACAATTATTCTTTAATTTAGATTATTCAAACAACCTAACAATCGACTTACATACACTTTAATAATTCTGAAAAATTATTCCTTCATATATAAAATATACTTAAGGTAAAATTATTTCATTTACCCAATTTAAAATCAATATTGTGCCGAATTGTTCTATTCAAGTGTTTATAGATCCCTATCAACAACGTTAATTACTCGTATTAACCAGAATCCATATACCACTCAACAAACCAATCATCACAATATAAAACAATTTCATATTCACTAACAAATACGCACTCATAGTTATTATTACACTCAAACTCATTCTAGAGTACTGCTGACCCTATCTCTAATGAGTAATACCCTACAGAACCATGGTTGTCGCTTAACCATCAGCTCTGATACCAATTGTAACAAACTGGAATTTTCGACTTTCGAAAATTCGACATCGACACTCACTTTATCGACTGTCGAGAAATCGAAGGCCAAAAACCGGAATGTTATGGGTTTTAAAAAAAAGAAAGAAGTAGAAAAGAAGAAGAGAGAAAAAGAGGAGAGAAAAGAAGATAGAAAATAGAGGGAGAAAAGAAATTTGAAAACAGAAAATTTTAAAATAGAAAAAGAGAATTTGAAAATAGAACGGACAGAAAGGAACAACAGAACAACAACAGAATCTCACAATTCGCAGCGGAACAACATATAATAATAAATGAATAATCTTTAAACAAAGAACTATATCAGTTATTACATTACATTTCATTTCATTACATCACATCATATCATCAGAGTGTACAACAACATACAACAATAACAGTGCAGCGGAAAAAGAAGTACTATATAAACTAGTAATACGCCATGCCATCCAGCTTGCCTCCAGCAACTCCAGAATATCCAGAATATCCTGATAAACCTAACTCTTAACTGCCCGTGTGGAAATTGGTGGGCACCCAGAGTTTAGGAAGGAAAACAATAAACTCCGAGTCAGTCATGTGACTGGTGTGAGAACTCAAAACAGTTTATTTACTTTAAAATCAAAATAGAGGAATATTTTTAAATTCAATTCGCAATGCTTTTAAAAATGAGACTACCATAAGGCCTCCCGCACACACACACATGCAAACGCAGAATCGGAGGAGATTTCTCCTTATGATAGTCAAAGATGCTTGATACGCATTTAAAATAACATTTGATATTATTACTAGTGCATAGTGTATAACAAATCATTTCGAAAGTAAAGATATAAATCTTAGCCAGCATAGACATTCCGCACTTATGCCTACTATAGCTACCATGTTCAATAGCAGGTTACCGCCACATTCCATAGCAGGTAATACAACTAAAACCGTACAAGTCACGTATTGTTTCTTTGGATTTCCAACAAATGGTCAGGCCAAGGAACTTCCCATTGCCACATGAGAATGCCTCTGGATGGACATCCCCGAGAACCAAACCGGATCTCTACCAACACAAGGCCGGGTTACCCCTAACTGGGTAACAACTGACACGAGTATGCCATCCCCCGGTCCTTTGGGACCTTTATCAACCGAGCGCTCGATATCCAACATCACACCATAATAAATAGAGTGTTTTCAACATGAGTAAGTATCTGGGCTCCATACCATGATACCACCCTTTTCCAGAAGGAAATGCACATACCCTAAGGGGAGCTACAGCAACCCCTAATAACCTTGCTGCATCTTTCCTGTTTTGACCATTTCCGGGATGTGAGGCTTGACGAATTCACGTCCACAAAAACATACTTTATACAAAAGCCATGCTTTGGGTCAACAAATGATCAACACAATGATCACTAAGATAGACGATCAAATAAATGATCCTATCACAATAATCAACACAATGATCATTTCAGCATCACTCAGCATGTCACATTACCAAACTGGGAATATATCGCTGATAACTTCAACTATATAACCTTTGAGCTCGTACGTCTCAAAGAAGGGTGTTAAGCAAAGAATAAATTCTCCGCCACCAACAGAAATATATTTGAAAGAAATCGGCTTTATATCTCAATTTGTAATGTCAGGCATACAATCCATACAAGTCTGTTCCGGGCTCGAACATAACCGAAGGCACTTACAAAGAAGTCCTTGCAATCCGGATATTCACAATCCTGATCGGATTCACCATCACATATGGAGTCTCTATACCGTTGCAACTCAGTGCAGAGACAATCGACAGGTCATCCTATCGCTTTCGCAAATATCCGGTCTTCAACACCGATCTTCAAATGCGATTCACAACGACGTATCACATATTCGGAGTGGGTTATACGACCCCATGGTCCTTTCCCGGTTAACCCGAATAGTGAGCGCTTATTCAAAAATAAGTGTGCATTCAAATTCAATCAATTCACATCAAATACCCATTCAAAGGGAAATACTGATAGTCGGCTATTGAACTATCAATGGATATGCACACATCACCAGATTCCAAATAATTTTCCAAATTATTTACTTTCCAAAATATCTTTACAAGATATAAAATTTCAACACTTCAAAAATAAATCAATATTTATTTTTAAACAAATCCCACTTCCTCATATAAATTCCTTAGTGAATTTATATTCCAAAATATTCATGCATATACGATTTCAATTATCCATTTCCAATTTATCTTCAAAAAGATAAATTCTAAATATTCACTTCATATTGGAAAACATTTCCATACTTATTTATTCATAAGTAATTCACAAATCTCTTTTATTTTCAACACTTAGAAAATATTCAATATACTTAAATCGAATTAAGTATATATTTCATTCTTTAAGGAAATCATTCACTTAAACATATTTATTTGGGCCAAAACGAATGTTGCGTAAAACATCGTTACAACGTCCCAAAATCACTAGTATAGGGATTCGAAATTAAAATAGATATATAAATCCCAATACTAAACCAAAACATTTCCATTCGGAAATCATTTACTATAACAACAGTGTTATAGTCCACCATTTCCTTTTATTTCTCGAAACATCTATTTCAACAATCAATGTTGAAATCTATGGTTTCGAATCTCAACACATTTTAAAACATCGTTATATCGTTTTAATTCTGTTTAAAATATCACATTCTAAAACATTTTCTTTAACGTATTATTCACTATTCAAAAACGTGAATATCCTACGTTAACAAATTTCATCCTTTTTATTCATTTTACTCTAAGGATTATTCACAGTCTAAAACGTGAATATAACTCAATTTATAAGTTATAACAATTAACTTATCAAAATAAATCATTTGTGAATTTATAAAACAACGTTTAAAACTTCCATTTCCATTTATTTCATAACAACTTCCTTTATAAATCTTCTTTATTTACCTATTCGATTTATAATCTTAATTATAAACCAAAAGTCCAAATTATAAGTCAAACACTTATAATTTATTTATTTGGAAAAAATCGTTCCTTCGAACTTTACAAATTTTATAAACCTATTGTTTATAAAATTCCATTTATAACTTCACCGTTATATAATTCTATAAATTTCATTCATTAATGAAATTCATTTACAAATCATTCAAACACTTATAAAAACTCGTTTTATAATGTCTATATTTCAATTTATAAATATCCATTTATAAATCTCTTAATATAAATCAATTTATATTATTCTTTAAAAACATCTTTAAATTCTTTTATAATTTCATCATTTCGATTTATAAAATAATCAAATTTTATAAATCCTATTTTTAAACTTTTTATAACAAGTTCAGAATTCCATTTAAACTCTTTTATAAAGTCATTAATTCCTTATTTTCAAAAATCATCTTTTAACTATATTTCACAAAAATCATAATTTTATAACTTCTAAAATTATATAACGTTTATTTATTTAAATGGATCAATTCCAAAAATATTTTATATTTCAAAAATCACTTTGAAAATCATTTTAAAATCCCAAAATCTGGGTCCAATGATGCTACACACCAAATAGTCAATCACGACTAACAACGATATCATATATCGATATGATAATCCATCAAATATCAAAATATCTGAAATCAAATAAAAACTGTTGAGGAATCCAGTTGGATCCCTCCAACCTGTTTCCTGCATCCACAAACATTAGCACAATACCAATTTCGCTCCAGTACGAAATTATCGCGGTATATGTTCTTATTAAATATTATCCGCTTAATAACGGCGTAATAGGGTCTCATCCGCTAAACAAAAAATGCGGGAAATCAACAACTGCAATATATACATATGCCAATATATATATATTGATATTATATATAATACCAATTTCACTGTTTATGAAATATTCGCGGTATATGTTTTTACTAAATAACATCCGCTTACTAACGGCGCATAATGTCTATTTTAACAATCAATACATAACAATCATCATTCAAACATGCATTCAAATATTTTAAATCTAACTATTTAAAATAAAAATCGAAACCTATTCGATTGAGTGAGAAGTTCTCACCTTGGTTTATTTTTCGTTTCAGCTTTTATTTCGAATAAAATTAAACGCGCGTTTAATTTTACCCAAAATTCTCACTAACTCCAAACGACTCCAAACAAACTCCATCGCGTAGTGCTCGTCCATACGATTCCAACGCAACTGAGTTTGCATTTTTTCGACCTCGTATGAAAAAGATATCAAAATTTGAAGTTACACGAGTTTATACTTAAACTAATTACAACTTTAATTAAAAAATTTAAACCTAACTCAACTACAGCCACTGGATCCAAATCCAACGCCTCCAACTTCATCACCCTCAACACATTCACGCGCGCGTCCATCTCCAGGAGCAAGCATACGCACGAACCCATGTTTGCCGCAACTAGGGTTTAAATTTTCGATTTCCACTTTGACTTTTGCATCGATCCACAAGCGCCATTAGCAAGCTCGTGTTCGCCTCTACCCCTAGCCCATGACCGCACGCACTCGGCCCCCTATAACCCCTTGAAAAACGTGCACAGCCGCATGGCTTTGAGCCACGATTTCGACGACCACAAAGCACCGATGATGATCACAACCGTATGGATGTGAAGTTCTCTCTAAGCTCTACAATATTCATTTAGGAGCCGAGGCTTGAAGATGCATGGATTGAGAGATTTTGAGGGAGGAAGTTGCTCAATTTTCGGCCATCCATTTATCAAGTGGCGGCTGCGTTTATAAAACCCTAATATATATATATTTTTTATTTATGAAGGCAAAGGGTCTCTATTTATAGAATTTCAAACGACACTACTCATCCCGGGAATTCCGAACTCCGATTTACGCGCCGTAACCAGCGTTTCTAAGGTTTACCCCACGTTCCGGACACAATGGAACAGGTTTCGGAAGCTAATTAGAAAGTATGTGCGAGTTATGGCTGTAAACGCTCAATTTAAATTAAACCGATTTAAATCGATTTCTAGGCGTTTTAATTTGTAACGGACAAACGGTAAATCCAATTGACTTGAAATTTGAAACCTTACAATAATATCACATTACGGATCCGATGAAACTGGTTTCGTTGAAATCCGTGACTTTTTGAAAAATGGCTATTTTAACTCGCCAAATTTAAATTAAAAATAATTCGATGCGTTTCGAGCTGCCACGATCAAACGATAACTCCGATTGACACGAAAATTGAAATCCGGTAATAACTAACTATTACGAATCCAATGGAACTGGTTTCGTTCAATTCTGAGACTGTTCAAAAATTGACTATTTTACAGTCGATTATTAAATATTAAAATATTCAATTTTCACAAATTTACTTTTAATTCGATTTTAAAAGTTCTAAAATATCATTCTAACTTCAATATGATATAATAAAATTTTACAAATCATTTTCTATCATATTTAACTCAATATTCAATTATTTCCATAATTTAACATATTAAATTATCGATTTAATTATTCAATTAAATCCAATAATTCAAATTAAAATTTATTCGACTTATAAATTCACTTATTAATATTTAAAATTAATTAAATATTCAAATTTTAATTATCAAAAATTCTGGGTCGTTACAACTATGGTATAAGGTCTAAATGATATTGATGAGGCATAGTTGAATAGCATAAAAATTGGGAAGATTCCTAAATTTTATGCTATTTAACTCTTGCCTTATCAATATCATAGGTAATCTGAAGATTGTGGACTTTGGTTAAGCGCCTTTATGGGCTGGATGTTTTGCTTCACCCTACGTGTGGGACTTCGGCTCATGCTGTGATGGCGCAAAGGTAACCTAAATTCTCATCACGCAAAGGTAACTAATAATATTATTTAGTTATTTTCAGCAAGTAATTTCCTTTATGTTATATACCTGATTATTTCAGTAAGCAATCCAATTTGGTCTTTGAAGTATTATACTTCATAGAATTTTTTTAATTAATAAATGCTTCAACTTGGGTTTTAAATACAAAATTAGAAATAACATCTATAATTTATAAATGCTTCAACTCCAGTACATTTCTAAAACTTCTTTTGCTATATGTTATCTCAATAAATGTTGGAATAAGAGTGTCTTGATTGCATATTTGCTTAGTTGACGTACTTGGTAATTTAGTCAAGATTTTCCACTAGAATTATTGTTCGTTAAAGAATTTCATTATTATTTGTAACAGCAGGTGACATTGTTTGATTGAGTTGCATTATTGTTTGGTTGGCTGGACTTATCTGAGTGGATGAGCGACAGAATGCAAAAGCTTATTAAGAAAAGGAACATCAGGAGCGGTGCTGTTATGTCATAAAGAAGCTCCTCAGGGTAAATTTTTTGTTGCAATTTTAGATAAGATGTGATTATTTGAAATGGTTCAAGTGATGGCGATCTTTGTAATTGTGTGAAGGCAAATGGATGAGTTGCAGGATTGGCAGTGATGTTGATTTTGATGAGAAAGGAGCAGGGAGGTAGTCGATGAAGAATGGTTTGGTTGTAGAAAGTGGTTTCAGTGATAAGTAGGCTCAGTTGCAGGTTGCTTGTGACTGTGGTGAACTAATTTTTGGTATTGTGTTTATGAGTACACTGTAATGAAAAATATATCACATTTCTTTTTGAGTATGCTCTTGTGTTATATTTGTTGATTATAATCTTTATTCGTTTATGAAGATTTAGTTTGATTGCTATTATTAAAATGTAATATATAGGCATAACTCTTGAAAAGTGTATCTACGATTTTTATAGCGGCATATATGAGCTATAAAGAATTTATCAATACTATAACATGTTGATTTAATAGCGTGAAATGACCGCTATTGAATAAATATTTTATAGCGGCAAAATGGTGTTATAAAGATTTCCAATTCCGTTGAGATTTAGCTGTATTATAGCGGCTATAATGAGCTATTGAATTAACGTACCATAGCGGCGAATTTGCGTTATAAAACTAAGCTCAACCATAGCGGCATATTTTGTGTTATAAATATTCAACAGTTTTTTATAACATGTCGATATACAACGCTTATCAAACCGCCATGGTTGTGATTTATAGCGGCTATATGCCGCTATAAAAGACACTTCTTGTTGTAGTGATTTATTCTAAGTGAGGAAGGTGATTTGAAATTTGTTTTTAAAGGGTTGAATGGTGAAAAGTGATTTGAAATTTGTTTTCAAATGGTGATGTGTGAAATATATCTTGCGAGAATATTTTGAAAATAATAATTGGGGGAAAAATTATTTAAATCTTGGCGATTGTTGTGAATGTTGATTGATAGTTAAATAACCGACTATCAATATTGGCCTTTAAATGGCATTTGAATTTTGATGCGACCGGGGGTCAGATTCCAAGTGGATATCCGAAAACCACATCGAACCTTAGTGACCGTGATAGATCTTTTATTGAAAAGATCGAAGTGGAAAATTGTTGTGATTTGTTTGAAATCTGATTGAACGCTTATTTTTAAAAATAAGCGCTCATTATACGGATTAGCCGGGAGAGAACCTTGTGTCATAAAACCCATTCTGAATAACGATACGACGAATTGGGATTGTGGTTGAAGACGGTGTTGAAGACCGGGTATTTTCGAAAGCGAAAGGAATACCTGTCGAATGTCTCTGCACCGGGTTGCTCCGGTATAGGGATTTTATCACCTTTGTGATGGGGATTACGGACGTGATTAGTGAATATCCGGATTCGCAACTGCTTCTTTGAAGTGCCTTCGGTTCCGTTTGATCCCGGAAGGGACTTGATGGATGTGTGTCTGACGTTACACTTTGAGATGTAAAGCTGGTTTCTATCAAATACATTTCTGTTGGTGGCGGAGAATTTATTCTCTTAGTTTAACACCCTTCTTTGAGACGTACGAGCTCAGAGGTTATGTAGTTGGTTGTTACTAGTAATGCATTATCAATTTGGTAATGTGACATACGAAGTGCTGCTGATCATTTGTTGATCAAAGCGTGGCTTTGTGAAAAAGTGTAGCTTTGTGGACGAGACTTCATCGGACCTCACACCTCGAAAATGGTCGAAATAGGAAAGATGAGGCAAGGTTATGAGGGTCGCGCCCTTTTGGGTATGTCATTTCCTTTTGGAAAAGGGTGGTATCATGGTATGGAGCCCAGATACTTAACCTATGTTGTTGCCACAAATCTATTATACTTTGTGGTTGTTGCTTTGTGGTTGAGGATCCTCGGATAAAGGTTCCAAAGGACCGGGGGATGGCATACTCGAGTAGTAGTTACCTCGTTACAGAGGTAACCCGGCCTTGTATTGGAAGAGATCCGGGTAGGTTATCGGGACATCCCTCCAGAGGCGTACCCATGTGGCAGTAGGAAGTTCCTTAGCCTGACCATTTGTTGGAAATCCAAACTCCAATACGCGCCTTGTACAGTTTTAGTTGTATAACCTGCCATTTACTTATGGTGGTCACCACTGTTTAGATGGTAGCTATAGTAGGCATAGTTTGGAATGTCTTTAGTGGCTAAGATTAATATTATACTTTCGAAATGTTTTTTTGCACTATGCACTAATAATAATATCGAAAGGACTTTGCGTATTAAGCATGTTTGACTATCATAAGGAGAAATCTCCTCCAATTCTGCGTTTGCATTGTGTGTGTGGCGGGAGGCCTTATGGTAGTTTCATTTTCCAAAAGCATAGCGGGTTTCTTTTTATTTTCTTTATGAAAATAACTGTTTTAAGATCTCACACCAGTCCCATGACTTACCTTGCTTATCTTTGTGAAACGTGATGGGGGGGTCTCGCTTTTCATTTGGAGGCGAGCAGGAGACTCTTGCCCCCACATGTCCTCTTTAAGGGGTTGGTTAGCCGTAAGGCGTGACAGTCGAAAGGCTGGCCGTAAAAGAAAGGGCATGGTACCATTGTAAGCCACGGCGGGGTTGGGACGGTCGAAAAGCCTACCAGTCGAGATTGGCCGCTGTCGATGGTTGAAAAGCCTAGACCGTCACAATATGGTATCAGAGCATTTGGTTAAGCGATAACCTTGGCTCTGTTGGGTGTTACTCATTAGAGATAGAGTCAGTAGTACTCTAGAATGAGTGTGAGCGTAATAATTGATATGAGTGCGTATTTGTTAGTGAATATAAAATTCTTTTATATTGTGTTGATTGGTTTGTTGAGTGGTACATAGATTCTGGTCAATACGAGTAATTAACGTTATTGATAGGGATCTCTAAACACTTGTACAGAACAAATTCACCACGATATCGTTTTAAAATAGGGTAAATGAAATAATTTTACCCAAACTATTTTTGTATATAAAAGAAATAAATTTTCTGTGAATTATTATAATATATGGTTGCTTGGTTGCTAGGAAGCGATAATATTAAATTATTATCATCGTTGTATGAGGAATTGAAATCAAAACCAAAAGCTAAGAAAATAAAAATCCAAATGGGATTTGTAAATGTAAATTGTAAATGAGATTTATAATTTGAAATGGAATTCCAGAAAAATATTTGGAAATGTTCTTGAAAATATTTGAAATTTGGGAAGTTTGGAAATTAAATTCCTTTTGGGATTGGAAATAGTTTTCAAGGGTTTGAAAAAATGTTTTTGGAGGGATAAAAGTTCTAAACTCTTTTCGGTCGCTGAATAATTCCGATGATGATCACGACATCATCAGTGTTCATTTTCGGGTTTCCAAAAGAGGAAGTGCTGTCAAATTGTTTTAAATGGAAGTTGTTTGGAAAATTTGGGTTTGCTTTTGAAATTCAGAGGATAATTTGAATTGTTTTCAATAATGGTTTTGGAAAAGGTGGAAAGACTCTGGAATTTTATTAAAAATAGTTATGGAATAATAAGTTTGAAAACTTGGAAAATTCAAATTTAAACTGAAATTAACTTGAGTTAATTTGAATAAAGGTGAATTTTAGAAGTCTAATAGACTAAATGATTGGAATAAAATCTTCAAAGATGGAAAATAAATTGTGAATGAATGAATAAGCTTGTAATTGCAAGTAAATGAAAGTGAAATTGAATGCTGAAATTCATTTCGAATTTGTAAGCAAATAGAATTGAATTGGAATAGAATTTGATTTGTTATAAGCAAAGCGAAGTATTAAACTAAAATTAGTAAGTGAAATTAATTGATGAATGACCAAATGGATATGGTTTGAAATGAATTCAATTCAATATTTATAAATGAAAGGTAAATTAAATCCATATAGAATTGGAAATCCAGTTTAATATAGGTAAATATAAACCAAAGCGATGAATAAAAAAATAGAATATTTGCATTGAACTTAAGAAATGAAGTGTGAAATTCTTAAGTAAATTTTGTATTGGGAATATACCAGGTTAATAATTAAGTGAAGGTTAAATTGGAAATCGTGAAATGGTAATAGTGAATTGAAAATAAATTTTTGAATGAATAAAAGAATAAAAACTGGAAATGAAACTGATTTAAAATAGTGATATGAATTAGTTGGGAATGATAGATGATTGATAAAATTCAATATTCAGAAGTTAAACTGAATCCAAATAAATTGAAATTGTAAATTGAATTCAATTAAAATTGAAAATGTAAGAAAAAATGGATATATAACTTCAATAGTGAAGTAAAAATGGTATAAGAAGTATATATTGAAAATTGTGTAAAGGAATGTGCAAAATATATTTGAATGTTGTAATTGGATATTATGGCTAGCAGGATATACAAGTGTATTAAAGGAAATGGAATTGGGATTTTGATTTCGAAGATAATTTAAATTGCTCAACAAAAGGTATGTATTTAAATTTCTATATGAAATTTGATGGTTTTCTTTTCCAGCCACTTGGCGTTTTGTTTTCTTTTTGAAATCTGGGGGTCGTGGTGCCATTTTTGTAGTCGTACCGAGCTAGCCGTGCAAAGGAGACAATGGCGAAATTTTTCGAAAATTTAGGGAGTTTGAAAAATTTTGAGAAAATTTCGAAAGTTAAAAATTTAAATTTAAATTTGAATTGGTTAAGTAAACACTGTTTTTTGGAAACTTATGATTGAATTTGGAGAGTTAGTTGAAGAAATGATGGGTCTTAAATAAAAAGATTTGTTTTGGGCAAGTTGATAAAACTGTTTAGTTTTGGAAAGATAGCAAACGGGTTGAGGATCATTCTTCTTAACTAGTAATTTCGGGACGAAATTCTTTTAAAGGGGGAAGGATGTGACGACCCGGAAATTTTTTGAAAGAAGCTATGCGGTAGGATCGTATAGTATGGAATAGTGGATGGTATAGGTAAATAAACAATAAGCAATAAGTAAGTAGACACCAGGATTTTGTACTGGTTCGGACCTCTAGTCCTACGTCCAGTCCCTAAGCTTCACTTAGGAATTCTACTAACTAAAACCCTCTCTTAACCCGGAGGAATAGGTTTAAAACTTACCCGAACAACCGAACGGGATTTCTTGCCTCAACTACCGAAGAGGACTTCAAATCAATTACTAAAAACAATTATTCGACTTGTTGTGTTCTTGTCAACACTAATGAGTCCAATGTAGTACAATATTCCTATAATCTTATCCTCGAGAGTATGCAATATGTTTGTGAAGATTTAGGAAATGTGAATTGCCATGAATCAAAAGAATGTTATAAACAAAGCAGAGATTCAAACAATAGATTGGTGATTGCTTTGAAAACTTTTAGAGAATATAAAATATGTTCAAGAAAATAGTGAGATTAAAGCATAAGAAAATTGGTAAATTGAAGATGTTAGAACCATGTATATATAGGTGTAGAAAAGATGCATTTGTTGGCTAGAGATGCAGACAAGAGATGCTTCCATTTCCATTGGAGAATGGTTGCAACTCTTGGAAGGAAGAAGGTGTCCATTCAGAGAAAATTAGTAGGTTTAAATTCAGTCGACTGAGCAGGGATTTCAGTCGACTGGAAATGTAAAGAATTTTTTTTCAGGAATAGATTCAGTCGACTGAGCAGGTTGTTTCTGTCGACTGGAACTGTGCATGTTTGTATATGTGTAACAGGTTCAGTCGATTGGGCTTACATGTTCAGTCGACTGAACTATTGGTTTTTGCACAGTGAATGTTTATCTAGAAAATGAAGTTTATAAAATGTGTTCTAGTGTTTGTGCAAGCCTCTTGAGGATAGATTTTAATAATAAATCTAAACTAAGACCTAAATTTAAATTATACTCATGCTATCCTTGGTCTTCATCGTTCTTCCTTTAGCTTTGCACATATCTCTTCCTTTTTGTTGAAGCACATTGTCATTGATCAAAATATAGCATATCAACATTCTTCCCCTTTTTGGTCGATGACAATACTGAAACGTGTAGAGATGTAATTATTTCCTCCCCCTGAATATATACACTGTCTTTCCTACAAAACAAGGTTAGTAACATAGATTTCTCCCCCTTTGTCATCGACAAAAAGGAAGTAATAATTGCATAAGTATATTATCAAAACAATCACTGATATGTATAACTATAGTTTCAAAAACTTAGAATGTAGCATAAATAAATGAAACATAGAAGGCTATTTATACAAGCCTTTTGAATAAATCAAACCATAAGAGAGTTATTCATCTTTATCCCAATCATATGAGCCTTCTCTCCCTTCCTCCGGTTCGCGAATAATGGGTCCACCAGTGGGTGGTCTATAAGCTCTTCCACCTTGACCACCGCTATTCCCACTTGTGCTACTGCTTGGATTTTCTTCGGATGACGTCCATGTGAAAGTTGGTGCCAGACGCTTGCCACGGGAGGTTGAAGCAGTAGTGGAGCTCGTGCATGAGATGGCATCCCATAATTTTTTTAAGAACCCTTTAATTCTATCAAGTTTATGATCTACCTTCTTGAGGTGACTATCAAGAATTTGTTGATTTCTTGATAGAATTCCTATCGATTGATTGGTAGTAAAACTTGGTTCAACGATACGAATTTCATCATCTTTATCAAAAGGTTCTTCATGTTGGGCTTGAGGAGGCTGTTGTGGTTCTTGATGTCTAGCTTCCCATTCGGCAAGAGATATGATGCGAGAAGGTCTAGCTGGAAGTTGCATAAGGCTTATAGTTCGATGGTTAATTTGATGAACCATTGTATTTTCAGACTCTGGTAATGGCGTATCAACGTTGAGGAGTAGTCACATGATATACTCGCCAAAATATATCGTTCGCATTTTGCCATTAATGAAAGTAAGAAATTCACCAAGAATTAGTTTGACCCAATTAACTTGAATATTTCCCTAAATAGCATATAGTGCTCTACAATTGTTTGGGTATACAATTTCATATGAGCCCGTTCGAGGAGTGATGGTTCGCATAAGAGATTTGTGGAGAAGCCTTGCTCTTGGTTGTAAGGAAGTTGATTTAATATCCCGTATGTTGATGTTATCATCCAAAAATTGATGATTTATGTTGTCTCGAATATGTGGATTAAATTCAATTTCTTCAAGCTTCCTTCCCATGTTAGGAGATCCTAAAATGTGTGCAATTCGATCTAGGGAAAACCATACCTTTTTGCTGCACACCATACTCCAAACACTATCGTTTGGATTTCTTGGAGTTTGGTGTCCAAGGTTAAGGTTTGCATATAACAATTTGACCATAATATGATTGATTGCATGGTCATTTCGTTTTATGTCTAAGAGAGATGTTAAACCTGCTTGATCCATCAAAGCTTGTATGTTGTACGTTTGGAGACTCTGAAAATCAACGAAGGAGTGTTCAAAGATCCGAGAATTCTTCATTTTGTTCCACCTTGTGACCGCCATTCCATCATAGAGCCATTGAGCAATTTGAGCGTCAATTGGCCCGGAGGATGTTGAAGGCCTTGATCTTTTTGGAGCCATTGTTGTGAGAGTTTTGAGAGGGATTTCAAAAAAAAATGAAGATTGGGGGCTAGGGTTTTGAAGAATAATGGTGAAGTAGGAGCTTTTGGAATGATAATAGTAAAGAGTAAAGGTAGAAATTGGTGGTAAAAAGGGAAAAAGGAACCTGGGAAACGACGTTCAGTCGACTGAATAGTCTGTTCAGTTGACTGAATTGATGGCCGAAAATTTTCTGTGTTAAATTCAGTCGACTGAACAATGTTTTTCGTCGACTGAACTATTGTCCGAAAGTTTCTGTGGTAAATTTAGTTGACTGTGCAGAGCAATTAGTCGACTGAGCTATTGGAAATTGTTTTCAGCCTTATGTTCTGTCGATTGAGCAGTAAGGTTCAGTCGACTGAACCTTGTGTTTTTGGTGTTCTAAATTTTTAAAGCAAAAGATTTTGATTGAAAGAAACGATTACAATTGTATAGACATATTACAATATAACAACATAATTTGACCAAAAATAAAAATAATCATTTCTTTGGAGATGGACTATTTTTCTTTTGCCGTTTATTTCCTTCATTCTCCATATAGTTTTTGTCCTATGAATTTGGACTATATTGAGGAGTTTTTGGCGACATCCAAGGATTCAATGGATCGGCTGGTGTACGGTATGACGAAGATGGATCATACGAGCTAACTGGTCGAGGTAGGGGCTCAGTCACATCGTTTTTCTTCGAGCTACAAAAACGTAAACCGATTTGCTCAAGAAAGCTTAATCGTCTAGCCGTTACTTTTTGTTCAAAATATAATTCACGTTGAAGGTCAATTTGTTGCTAATGAAAATGATGAATTTCATCAATCTTTCTTTTCGTATCAGGAGAGATATAAAGTCCATGTTTTTCCTTCTTCGAATCCGTTGTGTAGCCAGTTCGATAGTTTTCCCATTTATAAACCGGCTCATGCTTTGGTGTAGGTGTAGGAAGTTGTGGTGATGTAGGTGAGTTATCGACTGAGGAGGTAATGTTGATTGGAGAGTATGAATTATTGGAAGACATTTTTATATTGGATTTTCAAACTTTGTAATTTTTTTGAAAATAACATATGTATAGATGTATATATATAGTATGAAAGTTCCAAAAAGAATGTGGTGTTAAATCATTAAGAATTTATAACCAGAAATTAAATTAATGGTTAATATTTTCTTTGAAAATGGATGGTTATGTAATATTAGCTAATGGATGGTTAATATATTCTTTGAAAATTGGTTAATATAAGTTTAGGGTATAAAATATTAGCTACTTCAAAATATCTTTGAAAGATATTATTCCTAATTCTCGTCGTAATTTTATGAATGAGTTTTCTAGTAATGGTTTAGTAAATATATCGGCAATTTAATTTTCGGTAGAAATATATTCTAAATTTATGGTTCCTTTTTCGATATTGTCACGTAGAAAATGGTGACGAATATCAATATGTTTTGTACGAGAATGATTTACCAAATTTTTAGATAAATTTATTGTACTTGTATTATCACAATATATTGTAGAATTTGTTAAATTTATATTAAAATCTTTAAGTGTTTGTTGCATATAGATGACTTGAGTACAAGCTAAAGCGGCTGATATATATTCCTTCACACGTGGGAAGCGAAACACAATTTTGTTTCTTACTAAACCAAGATACAAGTGATTTTCCAATGAAATGGCACGTACCACTTGTACTTTTTCTATCTGTTCGAGATCCACCAAAATCAGCATCACTAAACGATACTAACTCGAATGGACACTCTTTTGGATAGAAAAGACCAAAATCTTTAGTATAGTTAAGATATCGCATAATTCGTTTTACAGCTCTTAAATGTGATTCTTTAGGGTTAGATTGAAAACGTGCACATAGACATACACTCATCATTATGTGTAACATCCCAGAATTTTGACCCTATTATTATAATAAGTTTTTAACCTAATTTAAATAAATACAAGTTTTTCATTTATAAATAAACTAGTGCATGGCCCGTGCTACGCACACGGGAAATGTTAGATGACATTGATGTGGAAGTTGTCATATAAGGTCATAAGGTCATATGATAGTAAGTTATTTATTTTTTCCCGCACTTTTGTACTAATTATCTAACTGGATTGTAATAGAAGATTTGATGGAATTGAATGCATTGAATGAATAAATTTTTGGACTGCCATTATGTGTGTTAGAAATGTTTTGGTCTATGTAACGTAAGCATCATTTTCCATCATTCGTTCTCTAACTATGCTACACTATACATCAATTTAGGTGGTTATGCTTGGTTCAATGTGTTAGGCATTTATATGTTGATATGGGAAAATGTCATGAAGCAGTACAGGTTAGTTCTTTGGTTAATTAAGAGTAAATTTTGATAGACTTTACTATATAATGATCATGGACAAACAAATTAAAATATTATACTATTCTACTTTAGGTTTTGTACTATAATTTATACTCGTACAAACAGTGTAAAATATCATACTATTCTAGAATGGTTGGAGTACTGCACTTATACTCGTACTATATGAGTCTTTTAAGCAGATGTTATTATTTGCAAAAGAATAGTATAAAATATAAAACCGTTGTTTTTCTAATGTTTCATTACTCTTGTTTAGCATCTTAAAATATTGTCACCTCACGCATAAAATGCACATGAACAATTGAATTAGAGAGAAGGAAAAACAAAAAATTTACCAGAACATAAATTAATAGTTTGACCTAACTATGTTAACACTGTTACCATGTACTGAAATGCAGTTCCGCTTCAGCAAAGGCAGAGAAGAAAACGTGAACGGTATACATATTATTATCACATTATTTATTCATTTATTTGATAAATTAAAACATATTAGCAATAGTCATGTTACGTACGTATGGTGAAAATTAAAAAAGATAGCGTGTACAGTTATATTTTAAGCCAAAGTCTGTAAATTTTATTCAATGAGGTGAAAAATAGTTTACTGAGATGACCAACAGATTGAATTGTAGCCCACTGGAGGTTGATTCAAATGGACAAATTTTGAACAGGTAACAGCATAATTTATTTACAAATCGATGTTTGTACGGACAAATGTTGATACAAAATCAAACATGTGGGGTTTTACAAACGTAAATCTAAGTATAAAAAGCAAACTGTCATTTTTTTACAGAAAAAAAGAAAACAGTAATTAAAACACAGATTGTACAGGAAAATAAAGGAGATGACAGAGGGAAATCTGAAGATGTTGCTGAAAGAAGTGATTTGCCATTGTGGTCAACCGTCTCCATGCCTACTTCCTTTTCTTTTCTGAAGTTCTTCCATGGATATTTTGCTTACCAACTGCCTTTTTTGAATCAGCCTGAAAAGATAGAGTAATATATTAGTCCATTTGTATGAAGGTTACCAAACAGTATTTTAATTGGATAATTACCCCAATGACTATGCCTCGTTGAGCTGTAGTCCCAGGTTTCAATGTGTAAAAATTCTTTGGTTTCCTACATGAACACATGTTATAAAGTCTATTAGTTACATAGATAATTGGCATACAGCGTTGACTGTGTTTTGATGCAGAAATCTGCTTAACTTTATGTTTTCCTTTAAGCTCCCAATCCAAGTAAAGTTTCAACAACATCATTAGTTATTAGAAATTGTAGTCCACGTCAAATAGTAACGCATTTATTGTGACAATGATTCCTACTTATTCTTCTTACCATATTTTCGGCAGTAAGTTGTGTAGCTTCAACTTCCTTTGTCTCTCGTCCACTGTCTTTGTGCTAGGCTGTTGATTTAATGGGGCGTGGGGTTGATGCATATTTGAAATTCTGCTCGTAATCAATGTTTTCCCATGATCGATTATGTCATAGTTAGTAGGTCTGAATTCAAACTGAGCTTCCGTACCTATCAATGTGTTGAAGAGTCTATCAACCTGGTCGTCTCCATTGCCCTAAAAGAGTAGCATAGTGTGTGTTAGTGATTTCACAAAGGACACAAATAAGGTACTCAAAGGACGCATTAAATTTGAAAAACAAATGTATATGAAGACATTTAAATATTGAATATTATAGTCAAGTATTTTCATATTTTAATTAATGAACATTATAATTAATTGCCCGAAGATCATATTTAAGTAAATAAATGCAGCATGGAACATTTGCTCTACCTTGCCTCATAATTGGCCCCACTCAGTAAGACTATTGTAGTTTTTATTTACAATAAAGAAATGATAAAATGAATTTAGATCATATCTTACCGGATAAGGTAATTCCAAGGAGGCCATATTCTGTTGATGACAATGTTTGGTAATTACCACCCCACCCGTTATCCTAAATCTGCAAAATAAATATGTACTCAATAATCAAAGAAACAAATGAACTGGTACTTTTTTGGAATGTAGTAAAATGAGGGTCGACAAATATCGACTAAGAAAGAAATAAAATCCTATATATAACAACACGTCCATCAGCACAGATATCCATATACCTTTTACATAGATAAATGAGAAGTAAAAACCAGTAAAAGATGATGGGAAAATAGATCAGATGGAAATGGTTCACATTATAATCAATGGAAGCGATGGGTTTGAAGATAAAAATAGATTTGTATATCAAGTAGGCAAAGTTAAGTAAGTAAATTTTCAGATAAGCAAACCTAATGGACAAACTGTACTTGGTTGATCTACCACGATGTTGAACACGGAATGAACTTTTGATGAATGGAAAAAAAAAATTTATACACCATAAAATTTAATACTTAACAGTTGATTAGCAAACATGAATTCGTACTTTACTGTTTTTTCAATTGCAAAATAGTATAATGGCAGCTAGTAACAATTCATTTACCGTAATAAATCCCAAATGACAATTAGATCAAACAGTTTAATAAGTCGAAGGGAAAAAATGCTTCAACCTAAATGCTTTGAAAATAAACTTACAGCTCTTACTTGCATCGTCCTCGTGTCCTCATAAAATGATGAACTTCGATTTATATACTATCTTAGGATGACTACTCTTATGCCTATTCTAGTAAGAAAATCATGGTTGGAAGGAGTAATCAAACTAAATCAAAAATATTTAAGCCAAATTTTTTTTTACTGCTTCCCATAAAGGTATTGGTAAATGATAACATTGATTTTGAAAAAAAGGAAGCAAATAGCTTAATACAGCCTAAACTCAGCCTCCAATCGTCATTAATAATTGGTGGATCTTCATTTTTCAGGCATTTAGAGTGTGCAGTAGTAAAGTATATTAAAAATCAAATTGTTTGTAGAACGCACATCAACTTAAGACTAAAATAGAATGAACAAAAATTCTCCGAGTCCACATTAATGTTTACTTCTCAGTAACTAATTTGTAAGTATATGGGCCAGTGAAGAAATAATAGTTTAGATCAATGGGGAAATAAGAATCTCTTCTTCTAACAGTACAATTACTCAACTTTCGGTGCTAATTTTAATTTACAGAATGAGAACTGCATCAGAATATATAATATATTTTTATCAAGACAGTATTTACTGTGTCAAATAGGACAGAAAATTTAAAGGTAATGTAACAACTATTAATGTTCACATCACTATATCTTCAACTTAACTTATGAATACAATTTACATTGCAGTAAACAATACCATCAAACTACTACCAACTTATAACCATAGGGGACAATTAGTATTCCTCCATTTGTTAAAATAGACTTAGTGCACAGGAAAATCATCAAGAATATTGTAAATTTACATTAATGTATGTCTCATTCATAAACAGACAACGTCATAGCTATGACTTGGAAGCATAACTATAAATTCAAACCTCCTTTAAAGGTGAATGAAAACAAAATGTTATAACTTTGTCATGCCATATATATTTTAAATCCTAAACTGATATCAAGTGTGAAATAGGGGCAGCAAGAGCAAGTAGCTAACCACATCCTAAACTCAATCACCAATCAGTACATAAAATTTGTTAAATATTAATTTTACAGTTATTTAGAGCATACACTAATAAAGTATAATATAAACTAAACTGTAAGCATAATATGCACCCACTTGCATGAAAAAAATAAAACAGAAAGTTCACCAACTCAACACTACTTTTTAATGGTCGATAAACAATTTATAAGCAAATGGGCTATGGAAGAAAAAAAAATAACAAATATTATGGGGAAAATGAGACTGCAAACTTTTAATAAGTTAAAACGCAAAATCTCACCTTTAGTCGTCAATTTCATTTCCAAGAATGAGAGTCGTGACATAACAGATATTTTTTATCAAAACTATTTGGGTTTCCTTCAAATATGTTTGCAAACCGTAGGTAGTGTAACAACTGTTAAATGTTTACACCATATACATAATCAGTGTACAACACATAACAAATATTGCCTTAGAAGTTCAATACCTACCATAAAATAATGCAGTATACCATATAAAAAAATAAGAGCACTAAATTTAACATTACCTTAAAACTTGCATACCTTTTGGTAAAAAGTATTATTACTACACCAACTCTGCTTGTTGTTCTATGCAAACAAAATATTAGCACGGTCGCTGCAAAATTATTGCAAATATAATGCTTTAAAAAAAAACATGACTAAGTTTGTTTGAATTTCTAAATTTGACCTAATGTAAAAGGAAAAGGACGTTCTAATTATAAACAATGTTAAAGTTAAACCAGATAACATATGAGTAAACTCGATTTTTATATGTCTAGTAAATTATATCTCTCGCTTGCTAACCACTCAACTTATAGTACTGTATACCATAGCTCTACGGTAGGGGAAAGCAAGCTTAAATCCCCAATATTAGTTACAACGACGATTTTATATAACAAAATTACACCAACTGATTTGATGATAAAATTGAACCATAATTTATAACAATACGATATGATTAGCGTCAACCGATCAATGTCAAACCATCATCAGAGATGGTAACAATACAGTAGGATGGGATTTAAGTTAGTAGAATTAATCAGAACAATGTAGCCATATAAAATACTGAAAATATTTTCCAAAAGATATGGGTTTATATAACCATACTCATGAAGTCGAAGGAACCACCTTCAAAAACATAACTAAACAGATCATCAAGGTTTCAAATCAGCCCTTTCTAGTCTTTTTAATATTCCACCGTATATAAATGCTTAATCTAAATTAACATATCATTATTAAAAGTTCACATTGTGACAATAACAGTTATTATCTCAAATTAATAACATCACATTGAACCAAGTTATTTTGTCGTTCAACATTTATTCATGACATATATTACATCCACTGAGCAAAAAACCATCAATTTACAACCTTGATTTCTTTGAAAATTTTATTACTATCGCAATATAATGAACAAAATATTACAAAGCGAATATGTTAATTTCAAATTGAATTATTTTCTTCTACTGCGGAAGTTATGTGTATTAGTAGTGTGTGGATTTGCATATAGATAGAATTCGCAGTATGTTATACTCATCAGATTGTAATATAAGAAAAACTACAATCTTGTAAAAAATCATGAAATAAAATCATCAATATAACAATTTAACCAAATAGATATCAACATACTTCACTTCCTAACATTGCCAAACCTTTTTATGAATAAGTTGGTATCCAAACCGATGGAAAATATCATAAGACAAAGATAGTTAAATAGCTTTTTTGATAGAAGGAGTAATTTTCATAAAAAATAACAAAACTTTTCATGAATAACTTGGGAACAGCAAAAGGTAGACCCAATTGATTAGTACTCAGATGATTGGAGGATAAGAGACTGAGAGGGTAAAGGAAGGAACACAGTTTACATTCAAGTGCAAGTCGAACAACGGCTATAAAATTTCATAAATAAAGCTACTTGGCAGTAATTTTTCCCCAACGTTACAGCGAGAAGCAAAAGAAGAACCACTAAATCGTATCGTGGCAACAATTGGTGAAAGTAATGTTTTTACGAACAACCTATCGACTAAATGTTCAAATCCACGGAAAGTAACCAAAAAGAGAAAAAGAGTACTAAATTGCCAACCTGGAAAACCCTAATTTTCAAATTAGTGGTCAAGGTAGCGGCCGAAAACTATCGATGCGCACATCCGTCCGGTTGTATTATTCGATAGTCATAGTGACGTCGGCAAGCATGGAAACTCCAGACCAATATGATGGAGGTTACCGAAAAGGGTATATTTCAGTTCGAATATACTACTTTGACCGCAGATTCGTCTGTCATTTCGCGCGAAAGCAGCAGCAACCATTGGGTATTTATTAGCCCCCTGATTTCAACCATTTAAAACCTGATCCGTATATTCTGACTACTAATTTTCCAGTCACTGTAGCATCGTCCATTCTAGTTAGCGGAGGAGAAGTTGCGGAGGAGAAATTCATCGAATTTTTTGGTAATTATTAACAAAAGGCGATTTTCAGACCTATATGATAGAGTTATTGGAAATGGGTTGTGTGTAGTTAGAGGAGGAGAAGTTGTGGAGGTGAAATTAAACGAACTTTGATGTAATCGCAACAAAAGGCAGATTTTCAAAATAGGACAGGTGTTGTTACGTGAGTGCTTTGGTTTCTGTTTTCCTATTTAAGTAATAGATAAGATTTTGGGCATTATTAGTTGTATATGTGTTATAAAGGAAATTTTAATTTCAAAATTTAAAAGACTCTTTTAACAATATTTAAAATAAAATATGTTTTATTCAATTAAATTAAAAGTTATGTATTAATGACATTTAATATCAGGTATATAAATGTAGTTGATAATAATAATATTTACAATAGCACAATTCTATTCATATTAAATATAAATATAATGTATACTAATGCAAATATAAGTTACAAATCAAATATTTGGAAGATTTAACCTTAAATAAAAATAAGATTTAGAAGTGATTCTAACAACAACTCTTATAACTGAAATAAAGCTTATAAATATTGAACATAAGTAAAATAAGTATATGGTTATAAACATAAGTCTGTAGACATAAGAAAATAGTAATATCAATATAAGCATAAAATAAAACAAGTCAATAAAGACATGATAGTTAAGTTTAGGACAGAAGCAAAACTCATATATAGTTGTTATTCAAGCAATGAAGACAAAATGAAAACCTGCAAACAAATTTTATATGCATAAGTAAGCTAAGTGTTCACTTCAAAAAAAAAATAAGACAAAACATCTTTGTACTAATACAAAGATTAGAAAATATCTTTATACAAAATAAACTTGTCAGCAAACATAATAAGTTGTAAACCTGTAGGAAGACATGCATTAATTAGCTCCACAAATTGTCATTTCATATTTGTAAAAAAATCTTTCGGCCGAAATAGTTTGCTTTAGCTCAGATTTACAGTACTTTGTTATAAAATAAAATATGATCACAGCCAAGTTAAGGCTTGTACCAGAAGATATCTTTGTTCAAAGCTATATATATGTATATTCATAATTCTGTTCATATCATTTAGTTCGTTTAAAACTTAAGAAGCAAAACCTGAGAAAAGCAAAAGAAATATAAATAAACATCATATTTTCAAGCTTAAACAAATTCAGAAAGCAAGGGAAGTTACAGGAATTCAATACTTCAAACTGCAGTCTTCTTTCATCATCAAATACTCCTCTGTTTCAATAGTATATTGTGAGTAAACTTACTTTTTGAAATTTAATTTTTTGTAATTGACTCATGAAAGAATTATTATGTTGATGTATATTATTCTGGGATGTTTTGCTAATTTCTGGAAGATCTGCATATTGATGTACTTCCAATTTCTAGTTACTGTGGCAACATAAATAAAGATTGAATCATACTCTTTATATTAAAACATTTTTACTTAGAATTTAACTAAATAATTTTGTTTAAAATGAAGATCAAAGCTTGGAAATTTTTTAAAGGTTGTTGTCAAATATAATCACTATGAATTCAAATTTACCAGTAAAAAAATAAATAATGGTCAAAATTCGAATAACTTGAATTGTAAATTTGAATTTATATATTGAAACAACATACAAAAGTATGATTTTTAAGACAAAAATTATAATTTTTAGTTAAATATTCTTAGAGCAGTTCATTAGTAAACCGTAAGTGCTATTTCATGAATATCTGATGATTCATCCAATTATTGTTGATGAAATTTGAGGTGAAGCTAGAGTATTGATGTGAGAACACCAGAAAAATGTTAAAAAAAAATTCAAATGCAAGATTTTGTGGGAATGATTGAAAGTAGGGTTTGTGGGGTTCGAGAGTTTGGGTTCTGTACATTTGTTGTTCGTGTCGCCGTAGTGTCACCGAGTGCCGTGAGGCTTTGGGAAGTGGTAGAGGGGGTTGATGGCGAGATATGGCTGGAGCCACGTCGTCGCAGGTGGTCGAGATCGAGAGGACGAGGTGATTTCTTCTTTCGTGTTTAAGTTGTCGTTCGTGTTTTCACGCATATTTTGATTCCGAGCCTATCGTGATAAACTGGACTACGTTGTGTGGTTTGTTAATGGCGTCGTGGGACGCCGGAGCAGTGGCGAACCGCCGTGCACGTGCACGGCGGCGGGGAAGTGTTCGTAGGTGTCGACTCGAGTGAAACTCGAGTTTGTTAGATGGTCGCTTCGGGTTTCCCTTTGGGAAGTGTTTTGAGTGCGCATGCGTGTGTTAATGGTTACAGCAGTTTATGTTTTAACCAAAAAAAAACTAAAAACTAAAAAAATAGATAGAACAAAGCAGAAAAGAAAGAAAGAGCTGGAAAAAGGAACAGAGGAAGGAGAAGTGGAATGCAGGGAAAGACGCGAGAAGGGTTCTGGGTAATCACGAGTTCGACCCAAGTTAATTGCGTTGTTATCTTCGGGTTTCAAATTCCAGGCATTTGCCAACTGTAATGCTAAGTTGAAAGGGTAAATAAGTTAAGTATCAATTAAGTTATTGGTGTTGACAAATTGTTTTAAGCTAAGATTAACTTTAAATTTATTAAGAAAGTTTTACTGAAACGAAGATGAGTAATTAATTTAAATCGAAGTTAATTATGAATGTAATAAATTTTATAATTAAGATTAAATAAGTAGTATAAAATTTAATTAAATTTGTAATTAAAGATTTTTATAATAACCTTGTGTAAACTCATTTGTAATGAAGAATTTAATTAATCATTGAAAGTTAATAAAATAACAAATCGTAGTTAAGAGATTAAATAATTAATCAAGGATTAAACGATTAAGTTAATTAATAATTAATGATTAATCAAGCAATTAGTAATAATTAAATGTGTAATTGAGTTTTATAAATCAATAATTAAGGTTATTGATTAATAATTAAGAATTAATTAATTAATTAAGTGAATAATTAATAAGTAATTAATAAATTTAAATAAGTTAATTAATTAGTAATTAACTAAGCAGAAATAAAATATGGTTTATTCTTAAGCAAGTAATTAAGTTTAAAATAAATCAAACAAAATGTTGATATGAATCGATGATTCTATTTGATTGACTCTGATATTTATTTATATCCTGTGATGTTCTATGATATTCTGGATATATCTGTAATGACTATGTATGATTTATCTGTGATAAATTGCTATGTGAATTCAATTGTTGAATTTAAACTGTTTAAGTTAATTAGACAACTTGGCCTTTAAAATGGCGTTTGGATTTCGATGAGACCGGGATCGGGTATCAAATTGATATTCCAAAAACCACATCGATCCAAATTAAACGTTAGGTCGTGACATCTCAAGTAAAGATCGAGATGGTGTTTTCAGAATGCAAGGGTTATTGTCGTTAACTCCGAGGGAGATTCCAAAACGAGTGTAACGAGATAATGCCTTCGGTTTCGTTCGAACCCGGAACGAACTTGTATGGATTGAATGCTTTCAACACATCGTCAAGCGGACGATGAGAATTCTAAGAGATATGTTCTATAAAGGTAAACGCAGCCTCAAACCTCATCAGCCGGGAATGGCTAAAACAGGGGATGTGCAGCAAGGTTAGGTGGGTCATGCCCAAGCAGGACGAGGTATACCCCTGTCTAGATGTCCCATTTTATTCGGGTGTGTGGGCGGTTGGTCTGCAGCCAACTGCGAGGTTATCTTGTCCGCAACTGTTTAGTAAGGAATGGTTCCGGCCTTGTGTTGCAGAGGAGTTAGGGTGGCTTCTTGGTACGGTGATCTAGGCCACGTACTGTGACGGACGGTACCCCAGTAGCCCTGCCATTGTATGTGATCCAATTTCCAATAAGAGCCGTACGTTTTGATTGTACCCAACTATGTTGAAATGTGAGATGTAAGCATTTCAGCTATTTCTGTATTTTACTTGAAAACCCTAGACACTATTATAATATCACTGAATTTCCTATAAAATGTTTCGGTTAGCGTAAGGTAAAAACTTACCCGTATTTATGTGTGGGAAGTCTTACGTGATACCTTTATTTCAAATGATTTTCAAAGTTAAACAACTTTAAACCGCTTACTTATACCAGACCCATGTCTGACCCGGAGTTTATTTTTTATTTTTTCATAAACTCTTGGGTACTCAAATTTTTATGAGTAGCCAAGTGATAGGATTCGGAGTATAGAGTTTTCTGAAGGAGTTGGAGCAGAAGACCAGACGTATGTAGCTATCTATATAGTTCCGCTGTGTTAGTTAGTTTATGATATTTGAGATGTATGTTTTGACAGATATGTATATGATAATCATGTTGTATGATATTGTGTAACTCTGATGTATATATAACTATGTAATAGTTATGTTGATGTATTATATTTTGTTCCGTTCCGCTGTGAGATTCTAATGTTGTTATTCTTTCTTTCTAATCTTTTCTATTTCTATCCCTTTCTTTCTTATTGATGACATGTCTTTCTGGAGTTAGAAAGTCGGGTCGTCACATTATGTCTGGTCTACTAGCAGTTAAGTAAAGTAAGGAGCCTATCATACTTCTAAACAATTTTTGGTCTACACTTTTGCCATTTTCATCTCGATCGAGATGAGTAGTGGTACTCATAGGAGTAGGTTTAGCAGAAGTGTTTTCCATTCCAAAACGTTTAATTAGATTAGCATAATATTTTTCCTGGTTTATGAAAATTCCATTTGTTAATTGTTTAATTTGAAGTCCGAGAAAATAGGATAACTCTCCCATATGAGACATTTCGAACTCCTTAGTCATTATATTTGAAAATTCTTTACATAATTTTTCATTTGTCGAACCGAATATAATATCATCTACATATATTTGAATTATTAGAATATCTTTAGTAGTATTTTTAATGAAAAGAGTTTGATCTACATTTCCAATTTGAAATCTCGAATCTAGTAGATAGCTCTTAAGTCTCTCATACCAAGCACGAGGTGCTTGTTTAAGACCATATAAGGCTTTCTTTAATTTATATACATGATCCGGATATTTTTCATGAGAGAATAAAGGGGGTTGTTCTACATATTCATTTTCTTTTATAAAACCATTTAAAAATGCACTTTTAACATCCATTTGATAAAGTTTAAAATTGTGAAAACATGCGAAGGCTAATAGAATACGTATTGCTTCAATTCTTGCAACGGGAGCAAAAGTTTCTTCAAAATCAATACCTTCTTGATTATATCCTTGTGCTACTAGCCTAGCTTTATTCCTAGTTATCTTTTGATCAATGACAATGTGCTTCAACAAAAAGGATAGATATGTGCAAAGCTAAAGGAAGAACGATGAAGACTGAGGATAGCATGAGTATAATTTAAATATAGGTCTTAGTTTAGATTTATTATTAAAATCTATCCTCAAGAGGCTTGCACAAACACTAGAACACGTTTTATAAACTTCATTTTCTAGATAAACATTCACTGTGCAAAAACCAATAGTTCAATCGACTGAACAGGTAAGCCAGTCGACTGAAACTGTTACACATATACAAACATGCACAGTTCTAGTCGACAGAAACAACCTGCTCAGTCGACTGAATCTATTCCCGAAAAAATTTCTTTACATTTCCAATCGACTGAAATCCCTGCTCAGTCGACTGAATTTAAACCTGCGAATTTTCTCTGAATGGACACCTTCTTCCTCCCAAGAGTTGCAACCATTCTCCAATGGAAATGGAAGCATCTCTTGTCTATATCTTTAGCCAACAAATGCATTTCTTCTACACCTATATATACATGGTTCTAACATCTTCAATTTACCAATTTTCTTATGCTTTAATCTCACTACTTTCTTGAACATATTTTGATCATCATGTATATAATCTCACTACTTTGTATATATAGGTGTAGAAGAGATGCATTTGTTGGCTAGAGATGCAGACAAGAGATGCTTCCATTTCCATTGGAGAATGGTTGCAGCTCTTGGGAGGAAGAAAGTGTCCATTCAGAGAAAATTCACAGGTTTAAATTCTGTCGACTAAGCGGGGATTTCAGTCGACTGGAAATGTGAAGAATTTTTTTTCAGGAATAGATTCAGTCGACTGAGCAGGTTGTTTCATTCGAATGGAACTGTGCATGTTTGTATATGTGTAACAGGTTCAGTCGACTGGGCTTACCTGTTCAGTCGACTGAACTATTGGTTTTTGCACAGTGAATGTTTATCTAGAAAATGAAGTTTATAAAACGTGTTCTAGTGTTTGTGCAAGCCTCTTGATGATAGATTTTAATAATAAATCTAAACTAAGACCTATATTTAAATTATGCTCATGCTATCCTCGGTCTTCATCGTTCTTCCTTTAGCATTGCACATATCTCTTCATTTTTGTTAAAGCACATTGTCATTGATCAAAATATAGCGTATCAACATTTTTAACATTTGAAATGGAATATTTAATTGATTTTAAATATTTGGAGGTTAGTTTAACTTGAATTTCGAATATAAATATGAATTTGACAATTAAATTATTGAATTTAATTTATTAATGAGGGGTAAAAATTTGAATTTTCAATTTTTAGCTTGTTAAAAATATTTTCGAGGCTTAGAAAATTTATATTGATGATGCTGAAAATAATGGAAGCTTCAGAATTTAATTTGGAAATGTTTTGTTAACAAAATAGCATTCCGAGGCACAGTCTCGGATTTCGACGAAATCAGTTCCATTGGATCCGTAATATTGTATTATTATCGGGTTTCATTTTTTGTAATATTTGGAGTGATCGTTTGTCCGTACGATCGGCAAACGCTTTGAAAATATATCAAAATTTAAATTAATAACTGGTTCAAAAAGCTATCTTCTCCATACGATCGAATTAGAACTCGAAACCTTTTCCATTGCATTCGGAATGAGGGTATAACATTATGATCGCCCAGCGGCACGCCTCGATAGGAGTTCGAAATTTTAAGTTGCAATTATCGGGACAATTTGAATTTGAATTTAAATTAATATATAAAAATTTATATTGCTTAATCAACTCCAGCCGAAATTCTTTTCCCATCAGCCTGCTCCTTTCACTATCGCTACTTTTTGCCTTCTCAGTAGCAGACATTCAACGCAGAAGAAAGCACGATCATCTCCTTTCAGTAAAATCATGGTCTCCCCTACTTCCTTTTAAAAAAAATCTCGCGAATCCCTTTTCTTCGTTGAAAGCCGATTCGAAATCAAACTTCCCTCTGTTAAAATAAAAATGGCCGAGGAAAAGGGAAACCAACGAATTTTTTTCCTTCAAATCGAAAAAAAAGGAGGGCGCTCATTTTAAAATCCATATCAAAATCAAAAATAGCCGAAGCCTCGATCGATCAACCATTGTCGCGATTTCGTCGAATCAAATCGTGGCGGCGAGCTCGTGCGGGCATGTGGACTGAGGGCAGAATGGAGCGAAGGAGCGCAATGCCGTGAAGCTTGGAATCGAAGGAGGAAGCGAAGCGATTCCTAGAGGGGGCGGCGCGTGCTCGCGATGCGTTGGATCGATGGCGATCGCGTGGGTTGTGGGCGGCGACTGCCATTTTGATTAGGGTTTGAGCTCAAATTCGAGCATCTTCGAAGCCGAGTGTGGGGAAGGAAGATTGGTTCGTCAGCAATGTTCGTTTGGGCAAACGAAGAGCAGAGGATGGTCTTGCAGTCGCGTCATTCTGGCCAAGCAATCGAATGCATGGTGTTTGTTTAAACACAATGCTTAGGTATATTATTTTACTGTTAGTTTAATTTAACAGACAAATGTTTATACAGATGTTGTACAAATTTTCTTTTCAGACAGAATTTTTAAATACAGGAAAAAAATATGATCCATTCCTATTTTTAACAATTTAATATATATATATATGCAGTTTAAAAAAACTAAATTATTAGTTGAATTAAAACTATAAAGTGGCAAATTGAATTTTTAAAATCTAGAATTTATTTTTATATATAGTGTATATGTAATTTAAAAATTAAAACTATTAGTTTAAAATAAATCACTGGTTAATTAAAACTATCAAATGGATATTTAAATTGTTCGATTGATTTGAATATTAATAAAAATTATGTAATTGTTTACATAAGGTCAAAACTGTGAAGAAGACAAGTCGGGATTGGAAACAGATTGCAAAGTAAAAGGTGAGATCTTCTCACTCAATCAATATTATTCTAATTTAAATTTTGAATAGTTAGATTTAAAATTGATTGACTGTGTGCTTGGATGATTGATTTATAATAATTATTCACTAGATGATATTATATATATAGTAGTATATAGTATATTGGAGTTGTTGATTTCCCGCATTATATAGCGGATGAAACCCTATGCGCCGCATAATAGCGAGTGATATTTTATAAATCCCATATACCGCGATATTCCACCTCGAAGTGGAATTGGTATTTAATTGTTGTACTAACGTCTGTGGATGCAGGGAAAACAGGTTGGTGGAATCCAACTGGATTCCTCAAATATTTGAATTTTTTTAATATTGGTGTTGATTTATTTAAATCTATGTGTGATTATATTGTGATTGAAATCGTTGAAGGCTAAAAATTTAGCCGAATATATTTTTGGTAGTATCATAAGATACCAGAAATAGATAAAATTTGATTTTTTTGAAATTTAGTAGAAAATTTATAGTAAATTAATTTTAGAAAATTGAATAAATTTAAAAGAAGGAATTTGTTTCAAAGGATAATAAATTTGGTGTTGAAATAAATCTAGAAATCAATTTGGAAATTGATTTGGTATTTGTAAATAAATTTAGAAATCAAATTAGAATTTAATTCGGTGCTGAAAATGAATATTTAGAAATCGATTTGAAAATCGTATATCAATGGATATTTAGAAGTTCAAATTCACAACGGGAATTTATAAAGGAAAGGGAAATTTGTTTTAAAAAATAAACATTTGGTTATTTTTAAAAAAGTGTGAAAGGAATTTACAGATTTGGAATGTAAATTAAAATAAATCGAGAAGATTTATTAATTGATATAAATTGAAAGAGAATTCTTCCCTGGAAAGCCTAGTATATTGTTAAAGTAGCCTTTGAAGTATAAATTAAAAGTTTTAGAAATTGTTTGAAAAAAAAATTATTGTTGGAGAAATTATTTTTGGGAATTGTTTTAAATATTTAAAGTAAAGATTTATTTAATTAATTATAGAAGGGATTATTTTAAAGATTAAAATTGATTTTTGATTTAGAAAATGGATGTTTAAGTAAGTTATATCCTATCTACTAAATTTATTTAAAACAATTAGTTTGGATTTGAAGTTTTATATGAGATATTGGTATAAAGTTTTCATAGCTAATATTTAAATGACTTTAAAATATTTGAACTCGGCAAATTTTCAGTGGAATCAATTAAATATTTTGAAATTTATTCTAAGTGAGGAAGGTGATTTGAAATTTGTTTTTAAAGGGTTGAATGGTGAAAAGTGACTTGAAATTTGTTTTCAAATGGTTGAAGTGCGAAATATATCTTGCGAGAATATTTTGAAAATAATAATTGGGGGAAAAATTATTTAAATCTTGGTGATTGTTGTGAATGTTGATTAATAGTTAAATAACCGACTATCAATATTGGCCTTTAAATGACATTTGAATTTCGATGCCACCGGGGGTCGGATTCCAAATGGATATCCGAAAACCACATCGAACCTTTGTGATTGTGATAGATCTTTTATTGAAAAGATCGAAGTGGAAAATTGTTGTTATTTGTTTGAAATCTGATTGAACGCTTATTTTTAAAATAAGCGCTCATTATTCGGATTAGCCGGGAGAGGACCTTGTGTCATAAAACCCATTTCGAATAACGATACGATGAATTGGGATTGTGTTTGAAGACGGTGTTGAAGACCTGGTATTTTCGGAAGCGAAAGGATTACCTGTCGAATGTCTCTACACCGGGTTGCTCCGATATAGGGATTTTATCACCTTTGTGATGGGGATTCCGGACGTGATTAGTGAATATCCGGATTTGCAAGGGCATCTTTGAAGTGCCTTCGGTTCCGTTCGATCCCGGAACGTACTTGTATGGATGTGTGTCTGACGTTACACTTTGAGATGTAAAGCTGGTTTCTATCAAATACATTTTTGTTGGTGGCGGAGAATTTATTCTCTTATCTTAACACCCTTCTCTGAGACGTACGAGCTCAGAGGTTATGTAGTTGATTGTTACTAGTAATGCATTCCCAATTTGGTAACGTGACATACGAAGTGCTGCTGATCATTTTTTGATCAAAGCGTGGCTTTGTGAAAAAGTGTAGCTTTATGGACGAGACTTCATCGGATCTCACACCTCGGAAATGGTCGAAACAGGAAAGATGCGGCAAGGTTATGAGGGTCACGCCCTTAAGGGAATGTCATTTTCTTCTGAAAAAGGGTGGTATCATGGTATGGAGCCCAGATACTTAACGTATGTTGTTGCCGCAAATCTATTATACTTTGTAGTTGTTACTTTGTGGTTGAGGATCCTTGGATAAAGGTCCCAAAGGACCGGGGTATGGCATACTCGAGTAGTAGTTACCTAGTTACAGAGGTAACCCGGCCTTGTGTTGGCAGAGATCCGGGTAGGTTCTCGGGACGTCCCTCTAAAGGCGTACCCATGTGGAAGTAGGAAGTTCCTTAGCCCGACCATTTGTTGGAAATCCAAACTCCAATACGCGCCTTGTACGGTTTTAGTTGTATAACCTGCCATTTACTTATGGTGGTCACCACTGTTTAGATGGTAGCTATATTAGGCATAGTTCGGAATGTCTATGCTGGCTAAGATTAATATTATACTTTCGAAATGTTTTCTGCACTATGCACTAATAATAATATCGAAAGGACTTTGCGTATTAAGTATGTTTGACTATAATAAGGGTAAATCTCCTCCAATTCTGCGTTTGCATTGTGTGTGTGGCGGAAGGCCTTATGGTAGTTTCATTTTCCAAAAGCATAGTGGGTTTCTTTTTATTTTCTTTGTGAAAAATAACTGTTTTTAAGATCTCACACCAGTCCCACGACTGACCTGGAGTTTATTATTCCCTTTCTAAACTCTGGGTGCCACAATTTTCCACACGGGCAGCCTAGAGTCAGGTTATCAATTATTAGGAAGCAAAGTCAAGAAGTTGCTATGGAGATCTGGAATTCAATTTGGATGGCGAGACGTATGAATTATACTATATAGTGTCCGCTGCGTGTGGTTTGTTGCAAAGTAAATTTTATTGTACATAAATTATTATAACTGCTAGTGTTTGTATTATGTCGCTGTAAACTCTAATAATGTGATGTGTAAACTGATATAGTGCTTTTGTTTTTAAAGATATTCATTTATCCATTATAGGTTGTCCCGCTGTGAATTGTGAGATTCTGTTATTGTTTCTCTATCTTCTTCTATCTTCTTTTTTCTTTAACCCTAACTGTTCGGTTTTTCGGCATTCGGCTGTGCGGCATTCGATACAGTGGACGTATTGGTGTCGACTTTCGGGCGTCGAAAAATCGGGTCGTTACATAGTATTATTTGAAAGAGTTTTAGCTAGAAAAATATTTTGAAAAGATTTTGAAGAAAATAAAAGCATTAAACTCGCTTGGTCAATGATAAATATTTTTAGGAATGACTGTAGCATCGTCAGTATTCCTTTTCGAGTTTCTGAGTGAGAATTTCTACCAAAGGAAATTTATTTTCGATTAAAACAAGTTTGGTTTGTGAATGAAAAATATATTCTGAGTATGATTTAGTAAATGTATGAAAATTGTTTGAACTTATAATTGAAAGTAGTATATAAGAAATAAGTTGTAACTTATACATTTGAATAGAAAAGAAATAAGTTGTAACTTATAAATTGAATAGGAAACCAAATAAAATTTAAAATGGTTAAATTTTGGTTAAGTATGGTTAAATTTTGGTTAAGCAAACAAAGAAATTTGAATTTGAGATACGAAACAAAAAAGGGAGAGAGAATAAATTAAGTGGAAACAAATTTAATTTAAGCATGAATAAGTGGAATAATTTTATAAATGATTCACCAATGAATTTATATTATGAAATAGGTTAAATAAAAAGTGAAACAACTGGAATTTCACAAATTAAATTGAATTTAATGATCTGTAACAAATGTTAATAAATTGAAAGAAAATAATAGAATTTAAAGAAATTAAATATGGATAAAACGATTGTAAATAATTGAAACAAATCAATTGAATGTAAATACATTGAATTGTAATCAATCAGATATGAATGCAATGAATGTTGGTTGATTCAATAAAAGTGGATTGGAACCAAATTAGTTGAATGTAAATCAATTAAGAGTGAATGAATTGAATATAAATCCATTGTATGATTAACGAAATGAATATTAATAAGTGAATTTGAATCAATTTAAAATATATGGAATATGGTATGGAATTAAATTACTTAAGTGTAATTAATTATATGAATTACTGAAATGAAATAATTGAAAAAAATGAAAGTAACTATAAGTGCGTGTAAATTAATAGAATGTGAATTCATTAACATTGATAAGTGCAAGCAAATCAATTGGAAGTAAATAAATTGAATGAAAATTCAATTGAACGTGAATCTAATTGAATAAAAGTTGATTGAATGCAAATAAAATTGAAATGAATCATTTAAAATGTTAATGAAAACATTAATAAGAAATGAATGGCATAGATAAATAAATAAAATATTGATATTGGATAATGTAAATTCACATGGTTATGAATTAATTGGGTTAATTGGATGGATATTGATGGTTGGATGGTTTCTTTTATTGCAAACCATTGTTATTACCATTTTGATTGCATATGATTGTTGCATGTTGCATATTTGTGCTTCTATTTATTGTTTGGATTCAAAATCCATGTTATATGGTTATATTAGACTTATACATGCTTCCATATCTTTATCTGCCACTAATGTCTTAAATTGAGTTGAGATAGGTACATATGAAGACTATTTGGGACGTATACGCGGATTTATGTGCTTTTGCTTGCTTAATACGAGCGAACTCGCTCATTTTATTAATAAAAAGGTACGTATCTCAGATTACATACCGCGATTTCATAATTTTTCCCTTTGGGATGCCTTATCATTGAGATGAGATGTGTATTTGATATCTATTTGGTATATTGTGATATATATTGTATTGTACAATTTTTCGATCGAGCCATGTAAAGAAGACTCTGACAAAATTTTTGTAAATCCAGGAGTTAGAAATTTTTTGAAATTTTGAAAAAATTATAATTTGTTTTTCTATATAATTTATATTTTCCATAAAATCGATATCAGAATGGCGTAGTAGAAGCGTAGTAAAAGTTTGCAAATAAGATGCTTATGTTGTATAAGTAAATAATTTTAAGAAAATATATTATATGTTAAATTCCGTACTTAACGCCTTTTCGAGGATGAAAAGTTTTGGGTGGTGGAGTATGTAACGACCCGTATTTTTAACATTTTAAAATTTTAGGATTTGATATAATTATTGAATAAAAAATGGCTAAAATAAAATTTAATTAATTATTAGTGTAGTTATTAAATATGAAATTTTTTTTAAAAAAAAAAATTAAATATGAAAAAAAAAAATTAAATATGAATTTGGATAAAAATCGTGAAATAAACAATTTTTTAAATTTGTGAATTATTTATAATGAAATAAATTATATGTATCGATGGTATATATAATCAATAACTGGAGTTGAATATTAAATATGAATTTTTTAGATAGAAATAAAGTAATGTTGATAACTATTTATTTGAAATTTAATGATTTGTTAATATTGATTTATTGGATAATTTAATTTTTTTCATATTTAGTATTGGAGATTATTTGAATAATTGAATTATGGATTTAATATGATTAAAAATGAATAGGAAATTGATTCAAATTTTATTTAAATATGAATGAAGATGGTTAAAATTTAAAATCGAATTTAAAAGTGAATAATTAAAAACTGGAAATTTATATTTTAATTAACGAGTAAAAATAGCCATTTTGGCAACTGTCTCGGATTTTGATGAAACTAATTTCATCGGATCCATAATAGTGAATTATTATAAGATTTCAAGTTTTAAAGCGATCAGACTTATCGTTTGGCTGCGCGAGCTTGAAACGCGTAGAAATCAATTTAAAGGAATTCAATAAAATAAATAGACATTGAAAAGCTATTTTCCACATACGATCGAATTAGGCCTCGAAACTAGTTGCATTACGTTCAGAATGGAGGTAAAACATTATAAACGCCTGGCGGCACGTCTCAATTGAAGTTCGGACGATTTTGGACCTAACTATATATATACGCACGCAAATCGAGACAGTTTTATTATTATTTTAATTTCTCAAAACCCTAGCCGCCAGTATTTTAATGGATGAAATTGTTCGAACTTCTTTCCTCTTTATCTCTCAATCCGTTAAACGAAATCAAAAAATTCAAAAAGAAAAGTTGTAGATCTCGGCGAGCTCTTCAAATTCGTATGGTTGATTGCTGCTAATACGTCACGGATTTGCCGAGACCTGATATAGAAGAATGCACATGTTTTCTTGGATTCTGTGCAAACGGCGGTGAATGACGCGATGAAACTTGACGCGTATGGGGCTCTCAAGGTCGCGCACACGCTGGTAGTCGCTGATCGAACTCCGCTACCTCGAGTTATATGCCTTTTTTGGTGGTTGTTGCGTTTATGGGTTCAGCTTGACCTTCAAATGGGAGAGATGTACGTGCCTTTTTCTATTTTTTGGTTAATTATTTTATATTAAAATTCATATCTTTTAACCTGCGTAACTTTTGCATACGAGGTCGGATTCACACGCGGTTTTCTCTATTGTGATCGGATTGAAATTCCGGACATTATGGAACTGCTTCAGCTGTAGTCCGAGACTATTCAAATATAAGCCTTTATTTGGATTTCAAATCGTCGATAAATCAAAGGTGGGTGTTTATACGCTTACAATTGACAGAATTATTTTTATGTTAGTTAAATTTATATCGTGATGTGACTTAAAATTTATTGGTTATTGTTTGATAAGTTTAATTGACATTTAAATTGACATCTGAATTAATTTATAGAAATTGAATTGACAGCTAAATTTAATTAGAATTTAATTACCAGCAAAATAACCCGATATTGATAATCATGAAATTGTTGTGAATTTTATTGACTGTTTGGATGATTGGTTGTGGTGGATATTATTGGCTGATAGTTGGATGTTTATTTGTTTTGATATATCATGTTATCATTATATATGTTATTTACAGTATATAAAACTATAAATTAAATTATTTCGAATAAATAAAGAAATAGGTGGAAATGATATATACCTATGACATTATTGGATTGAAACGTTATATATACATCCTTGGAATTAAATTTAAACAATTGATTCACTTGGCCATAGGATAGAGAATTATATATGGACACTAGGTTGGTTAAATTAAATGATTTTAAAATTTTGATTTGAAATTGTTTATATGATTTGGTTTTAAGACATAAAAATCGATTTTATGGAAGTCAAATTATTTTCGAATTGGAACTCGGAATGTTAAAATTTAAATGTGAAATGAAATTGTCTAACTAATCGAAGTTGAGCTTTTTAAGTTATAATCGAAATATGACGTAAATTTTAGAAATTTATTTGTTTAAGGATTGGACTTTTTATTCGAACTTTGAATATTGCTAAGAAAGGTGATATAAACGATATCTTGAAATTGAGCTTGGATTTGAATTATATTTAAAGATTTGGCTTTTAAATTGGATATTGAAGGAAAATTTGATTTAAGTGTTTTGAATCGATATTTTTGAAATGAACTCGGAATTGATAAAAATTGAAATGGTTTAAAATTTGAAGTTGAAATTAATTTGAAATTGGAATTTAAATTAATTTGAAGTTGGAAGTGAAATTAATTTGGAATTGGAATTTAAATTAGTTTGGAATAGAAATTAAAATTTGGCTTGAAATCGGAATTGAATTGATTAAATTGAAATGGAACTTAAAACTTAGTTGAATTGGAAAATTAGGAATATGAACCGATTTGACTTTGAAACTATTTTTAAATGAATAATTTAATATAAACGGTTTAAAATCTATATTCATTAAATATTCAAATTATTTTGGTTTTCCAAACTATTTTACTACATAAAACATTTTTAGTACTCAAATTATTTTAACTATTTAACTATTTTAAAACCATTTAAACTATTTTCTTAAAAATTCAAACTAGTCAAAGGGTGGAATGTTTGTATTTAAATCTTGGATTTAAATGCGAATTTTGTCAAAGTGAACTATAATCAAAAATTTAATTCGAATCAAGTTTTGAAGTGAAATCGATATATCATATTGAATCATCATTTTGAAGTAAAAATATGATTTTTAAAGAGAATATGTGATTTTGAAAATGGGTTTGATTTTTGAAGCGGATATAATGATTTCGAATTGGATTTGATTTTGAAGAGAATATGATATTTTGATATCAAGTACGAATTGTTTTCGAAATATAAAAGTACTAACTGGTGTGTAAAACGACGTTTGGTTGTTAAAGAGACCGGGCCTCTTATCGACATACTCTCTGTTAATATTGGAACCACTTTAACAACTGTGTACGCAGCGGATGATATCCATAATGTAGTGGTTGAATTGGCGACATTTACTGGAATTAAGTAAGAGAACGATGATGGATAGCCTTAACACTCGTGTCATAATTAAAATGACTAAAACATGAGCCTATGTCTGGCAATTGAGGTTAGCTACCTCTAACGACGTTGATCCCTCGTATTACCATTGTGTTTCGTATTCGATGGGTTCACCTTTTTGTCATTTGGATTGATTGTTGCGGTCGGCCACGGATGGGTTACGACCAGCCAGAAAGGTTAAACTGGTAGAATCCTACCTTGGGCATTGCCTCATGTGACTTATCATATTTATCCCTATACGAGCCATTACGACTTTGGTTTAGAACTATATAAATGTGTTAAGGTGGATCAATGTAAAGCTTTAACGCTATTTTGATATTTATTTTACTGATAGACATTATTTATTATAGCGTATACTATTATATATAAATAGTTTAACGGATCCTTGGGAGATGGAAAATCTCGTAACATCTCTTAAGTTATTACACTCATATTTGTGATATTGATTTGACTTACATAAGAGTATTTTAGTCCCGACTCGAGTGTTTTGTCTTTTCATTATGCTCAGATCAGCCCTGAGTTTTTTTCCAGCGTATTGAAGATTATTCTCTAGATGACGAAGATGGAGCTTTGGTATATTATTGTTATTATTACCCCCTGCGTCATGCTATTCTGCCGTATTGATTATTTATTCCTGATGTATATATATAACTCTGATAAATGTGTATAGATTAAAATCAAATGTACAGTAAACAAGTTCATGAATTGTTATTTGATTATTATATTTTATCATTTCTGCTGTGAGATTCTGTGTTTTGTTTTCTTCTTCTCTTCCTATTTTTTATTTAACCTCATTGATTATCTACGTTCCGGATTATTTAAGTCGGACATGTGTAGATTATTATCGATTTAAACTTTTGAAATATTGGTCATCACAATTTAGATAATAGTTATTTGACAACATGAGCAAATTCACATACCACAAGCATTCACAAACAAGTTTACACAACCAGCACTAACAAATATCATAATACATATAACGATTGAAGTCATGTCCATTGTTGTTGATGGTCTTCACTCCAAAAAAGCTAATTACCTGTAAACAAGGTTGATAATCAACAATAAGAATTTGCCTTGAATTATTAAGTAACATTCAAACAATATTAATTGATTATTATTCAAACAAGCACATAAACAATCAAGCCATCAAGCTCACAACATTTCATAGCTCATGTCATGATATTAGTTATGTAACTTCTGTTGTTTACTTGGTCATGATTAAAAGATTGGGATGATCGTTTTATATAAAAAATTGAACGGGCAATATCCATTTCAGTCTACCTAATAGGAATATAAGTATGCTTCTTTTTCTACCAAAGATTTTAATATGAATTATTGTTAGATGTATGTTTTGAATCCCGACTTTTAATTTGTTGCTAGATGTATAATTCAAGTGTAATCAATTATAGCTATAATTGACAAGTTCTTTAATTCTACCAGCGTGTAATTAATTGATTTTGAATTGACTAATTAATCCTTGTTCATTTGGCATTGTTTAAGTTACCCAGTTTTAATACAATCAACGAATCTTCATGATGCCTACCATTTCTCAATACCCCTATGTAACTATTATTATTGGTTGAAGAACTGTTGACCTTTGTTGCAAATTAAAAGGGTACTTTAACAAATAACGTAACTGCAAATTTTGTTGTTCTGTAAAAAAAAGGCAACTTTGCAACTTCAAAATTTCACATCTCTCTCCCTTTTGAGTTTTGAATTTATTTACCTTAAACCATTTTCTTAACCATAAACTATATATACCTTCGATATAATTAGAAATTTGTATCAATTATCACTTTAATTGACATTTTGCTAATTTTGATATTTTAAGGGCAGATTATATAGAATCCTTGAACATGATCAACAGTTATAGGTGATTTTGCATGGTAACAATTAGATAACCAAAAAAATTAGATGATTCAGTAGTTGATTCGGTCAATAAATGGATAGAATAGTAAAATATAGAAATGCTGCCATTACAAATACTTACTAGAACTTGATTCCCCAATGACATATGTCGTTTTATTTGATTTCAAATTATAAGCCGTTTAGTTTGATTTCATTAACTAAAAATAGTTATCACTATCCAAATAGACTTGTATTTGGGTTTGAACTTCTCAGTTAATATGCATTTTCATAAGTAGAATTGAATCAATTGAGTACCTCGGTTCTTAGGGGTCTAGTTAGACAGACATAATCTGATATCCTCAAACAAGTTTGTCTTCGGGATCTTCAAAATTGTCTTCAGGCTAGAAAAACAAGTTTGCTGCAATCAAATGCATAAGATTGTGCATCTCATGTACATGCACAGTCCAATAAGTTCCCTCCAGTCATGCTATGTTTCAGCTATTGTTCAGCCTACTCATGCTCATGATCCAGTCTAGGCAGACCAATCTTTTATTGAAACACAATTAATGTGGTGTTGCATGTGCCTCGACCTCAAAATCTATTCTTAAAGCTCCTATTATAAGTTATGCATATGCACAGTCAGTACATCATCGTGATCAAACACACATTTTCCCCCATTTGCAAGATAATGCTTAGCTGTTGTGCATGTTCAAGATGATGCAACTATCCAGGCATAAGAACAAGATCCTATGGATGAGGTGAATGGTCACATTAATTTGACGCATGAGGTAATGCATCTTGCAGTTCAGCATAATCACGATGGTGATCAACCAACTTCAACGGCTCATGCTCGGTTTTAACTGCATATTCCTTTGGTCCGATGCAATTCGATGAATTGATTTGTGCATTAGTACTTGCTATTCAATTACGCTAGTAGTCTTAATAACTAAAACAGAAATCTGATATACAATAAGATAAGCTAGTATCTTAATATTTCCTATACAACAAACGAAACAATTTTGTACATTTTTGTTCCAAGAAAATATCTATGAAAAGAAGAATTCAACAATACTTCTGTTAGATAGTAAAGCGTCTTTGAGTGAAGCCATTTATCAAACTCATGAAAGGACAAAGTAGAAGCTAGACTAAATTTGGAAAACATTACTTTACAATTAGATCATTTAGATGCATACTCCTAAAATCTAAATAGTATTTTATTTAAATTAGCTATTAATTCTGTATTCCTAAATCATGTAACTTCATATACTAAACATGCATTTATCTTATTAAGATAAAAATAATGTTGGTTATCTGAACTTACTCGAAACACTTACCTAGAGACTCTAGATGTGTTGATTATTAGGACTTACGTGTAACTTCTTTTACTTGGCTTCTCCCTATCAAAAAATTTATTTAATGACACAAAATAGGGGTACTAGTATAATCTCTATAAGGTATGAGCAATCGATGTTACCTCTTTTGTACAAATTATGTTCATGTATTGGTTTATACAACTATATAAATATATAATTTATTTCGGTATTAAACAACTGTTCTCAATGGTATTACACCATTTTGAATAACAAAGTTAAATAGTACTATAATTTTCGGCATAACTTAATATATTGATAAAGGCATTCAAGGATATAATAAGTAGAAGTCAAATAGTAAACAGCCAATCATTAAATCAGTTTTGAATGAATTGCAGCCGATAAAGTACTATAATTGTTTAATGTAGTTGATTAAAAGAGTTGATAGAGTGCTATAACGGTACAAAGCAGTTGATAAATAGAGTTTAAATGAACAACAGCTGTATTATCTTGTTGCAAAACAATAATATGTCACTAGCTTTAGAAAGAAGCTAAAATGAGTCAAGCCAAAAACATGAGCGGAGGATACTTTGAGTTCGCAAAGGAAAATAGCGAACTAATTCAAATTATGTTGTATACACATGTAATAATCAAATAGATGTATTTAGTAAACTAATTCACTTGCCTGACAACAAATTTCTTGAACTGAGAACTACCACCAATAGCTTCCTCCATTTACTCCTTTCAAAAGTGATTCTTTGTTTGATGAAAGGATTCAAATTGTCTTGCATTTTGTTGAGGCTAATGACTTATTAACCTGAATATAGTTTCAAATACTGAAGTTCCACACTTCGCCCCTCTAAAACAGAAATAAGGTGGAAATAAATAGGATATTATAACAGATTATTGGACAAATAAATAATTACAACATGCATAATCACCTATGTTTAAACATTATTCTTATTTTTCCAAGCAATGTGATGTAATGTCAGCATCCAAAACTAAAGTGTACCATACAAAATCGATTGGATACCAAGTAATCTCATCTTCCAATAGTTATTTTCTATGATACTGTTAAAAATCAGGTTGTTCAAAATCCATACATAAATGATTCATATTAAATACAAGGAAACTTATAAAAAACTAAACAAATATTGGTATAAAGGAACTGTGATTATTCAAAATACACGCTAATTCATTCAATTTTTTCTCTAAAGTATTCCTTAAGAGGCTTGCCGTAATATTTTTTGTGTAGATGCTCGAATATGATAAAATGTAGAATTATCCATTGAACTTGAATACATAGGAACAGCTGGCAAATCACCTAATGCAGATACATCATAAAAAGGAAAATGTATAAATAGTTTCACTAATCTTGTCTATTCAAAACACATAGTTATTTAAATGTTGACAAGCCAATATTATTGTATTCATGTCATGCCTATAGAACAAAGTTACATGTCATGAATAAGGATCCTATGTATTCTGCAGATCATAGTAGATTAAAGATAATGAACACATGAAATATAAATATGTTAGTGTATATAACCGGCAAAATATTGCTATGTCATCGCGTTTGTGCATCTCAATTGTCCTGTTTCTTGTCCACCTGACAGGGTGCCTCAAAATTGTACGTAAAATGCATCCAAAGAAGAATAGTTTTTAAATTTGAACTAAATTAACAGATGGTATCGAGGATAAGATAAGTTATGGATGGTACGATGTAGGAAAACCAAAGAAAGTTGGATAGGAAGGCAACCGATTACCATATTCACTTGAAAACTAAGATATTTGTATTGGAGGTAACTTGTATAATTTTATCACTATGCAATTTGTTTGTAAACTATGTTTATGCATAGTTCTTAAGTTTTATGTTTTAAAGTGATGTAATATTAAATTTTCAGACGTGTATTTAGTTTCTACACAGCAGATTTACTTGGGCAATGAATTTGAAATACCCAGGCTCGAACCAAACTCCAGTTATGATTTTAGTACATGCTATCAGATCAAGATTTTAATCCATTCAAACAGTATCCGATAAATTAATAGGTATACTTATGAGCACTAATTTCATGTACAAAAATATCCAGATCAATAAATAGTATGTACTCATAATTCAATCTTGCTATTAGTTTTAGATAGTATCCATAAAACAGGTGTTGCTTGAAGAGTATACATACACAAAAAGTGTATCCAATAGCATACTATTGCAGAGTATCATGTATTAAGTTTCAACGAAGTTAGAATGTGCTTAGTTTTTTTACTTGTTTCAAAAAATAACTTGATGGGAGTAACAAATTGTCTTCAAGACTTATGTTTCAAATAAATAAAATAACTTGGCGACTAACTATGAATTTGCCAGTAATCATCTTTGAAAATGCAGATCATGGGACAAATAAAAAAGAAACAAAACCGCGTTATAGGTTTGTAGAGAATATGTACTTTATGTTGAAGGATAGGCAGTATAAATGCACTAGATAATAAAGCCATGATCCTTGCAGGATAGCTAGTTTGGATATCTATTGTGACACAGATCCTGCATATAAGTGAGTGATACCACCATTTGTTAAAACAATGAACAAATGAAGCAACAAGAAAGAGGAAGAGTTGATGTCAAATATTACAAAACTAAAATAATCAATTAAAATAGATAGATATAAAAATAGCACACTATCAAAATATTGCAACCTTATATTGCACAAAATGAGAGATTAATAAAAATGTGGCCCTTGTTATTCAAAATTGTTAATCTCCTCGTTGAGATCAACTTAACAAAGGGCCTAGTATTCAAATTGAAAGATTTCATTCTCATATATATATGTGTGTGTACTTGATATAAATGACAAACTAGAGAATTGCGCTAACAAAGTGCATTAAGTAAAATTAATTTGATTCAAATTGAAAATCCAATATTGAGTAACATATTTTTTCCAATTCATCTGAAGTATATTGGAAAGCATACAAGTAAACAGAAGGAAGCATGACTTTGTAATATAACCTTCAGAATATTGCAACAGTCAACTTAAGTACATTATTAATTGGCAAATAGTTATTGGATGTCAAAAATAAAAGCAAAATGACTCTAAAACATACCTTAAAGCCCATTCTACTCATGACTCATAACTCATCTTTTCAAATCAAGCTATCTCCTGATCCACTCAGACCTCTCCTCAATATTTCATTAACTCTACCTTAGACCCAAGCCAAACATCCCAATCACTTTAATAACACCATGTACAGTTCAGAAAAATCACAAAGTAGAAAATTGTCGTCCAAACTAGTTATTAGAGCAAACTGACAAGAAAGAAATATCTCATCATTCAGACGATCCCAAAAATGACGATAAAGAGGATAGGCATCTCTCTTTTCCAAGGCTTGATGAAGATGTAGATGCGTGGGAAAGACAGGAGCAAACTAATCATAGAACCACTTTGACACTGAGGCAGTTGCAGGAATCTCAAGCAGAACCGTAACCTTCCCATCAAGAGCTCCCCAAACCTTACAACATCAATCATAATACATTAATAGTAAATTTTCTCGGCTTTCTCAAGTATTAAACAACCTCATTCAAGAAGTTAAAGGAAACAAAATCCCTCCTCGACAACCAAATCTGGTTTTTTCATATGGTACTTATTTGGAATCATGCAGCTTTACCTTTAAGAGGAAAATGTTCTCCAGTATTTTTATTATTTAACCTTCTTTTGGTAATTTAGTATATTGGAACTGTCAGTTTAATAAATATCAATAAAGGAAAAGGATGGCATCTACAGGTTTGCAGAATTTAAAAATGCATAGGCTTGTGTGGATTAGATATGTCTAGGTTTGTATGGAATATATGTTATTATTTGGTATCCGTATCAGTATTTTCCCATAATCTATGGTGACTATAATAATATAAATTTTATTTTGACAAGGCAGCTAATATTTTATGTTACATGGGTTCATGTTCCTTTTTTACTTTCTCCCATCAAGGCATCAATCAAGGTAAATGAAGGTTGTGTTAGTGTGGGCCAATATATTAACAGTTTAAACCATTGGTATTTTTTTGCTTAGGATTAGATGCGCTTTGAAACCATTGGAGATGCAGAAATGCAGGTTTAGCAATATTAAGGCTGAACTTACCTTTGATGTTGGCCCGATTAACAAATCAAGCGCACCTTTCCCTTTTTCAGCCTCGCTTGGTTCTTGGTTCTCATATTTAATTATACCGATATAAACAACAAATTCAGATGTAAACTCAGCATGCAATTTAAATAAATAAACAATATTCCAAGAGAAATTGATTAATCTTTAATCAAAGATTTCAATCTCGAGTTCACATATGTTAGGTGTTTGCAACTATAAAAAACAGTTTTGGCTTTCAAGCAGTTATCAGATGTAACTAAATTAATCATTAGTTTCCCAAGTCCAATATGGTTGCTTGACCCAACCGCATGAGTTTATAATCTATTTCAGTGATATTTATAAAGATATGAAACTTCTGAATTAATTCCCCTCCAAAACAGCTAGAAAATCTAAATTTGATTAATAGTGATAGTTTCTTTTTCTTTGGTCTTTTAGAAAACAAGTTAAATACTCATAGAATAGACTGGTTTACGTATATATTGAATAACAAGTTGAAATGTTCTCGCAATAGTTATGTAGATAACAAGAGTAGAATTCTACTATTTTTTGGATTATACGGTTTGGTCCAACATTACCATGCATACTAATAAGCAATATATTAGTTGCATCCTTCACAATTGCAATGGATTAAGTATGACATGCACTATTATTTTTGCTTATAACTTTTTAGGTCAAAGAACAGACATATGGTAGTACCTAACCACACAAGCTAATTTCTTCAATCTAACCTGGATCATAGTTGGCAACTTAAGTACAATTCTATATAGTCAACAAAGGATCAATCAAGGCATACATTCTTCTTTGGGTGATACTGATTTCATAAACCTTATAAAGACAGCAAAATTAATCAAACAAAATTTTTCAGGCAATTTTTTACTTGGAAAGGTGGAGCAATTTTCTTTAATTCATGGTAAAATTGATATAGTATTTGTTAGTGACTGCTTGAATAATATATTTTCAAAATTTGGATTCGCTTTGGAAACCACTCTCTGGGTGATTACACTCCTATCCATGTCAAATTTAGTTATAATCACTCAGTCAATGCAAAGATCACCTTTAGGTACAATAATTTCAGGTGTTTGAATAAGAAGTATAAGGACATAATCCAATAATCTCTAAACACTAATTCCAAGGAAATCCCCTACTTGTGTTCATAAGAAAATTGAATGCTACTAAAATAACCTTAACGTCATGGTAGAAAAATATAGGAAGCAATCACAAATTATATGAATAACTTATAAATGAATCAAATGACCTTTATGAGCAGCTAGTTAACAAATCCCTTGATGAGAATATTGCTTTTCTGTATGCTCAAAAAGTGATCATCTATCTAACCTCATGAGGATAGAAATTGAAAATACTCAAAGAACGAAACTCAAGTGGCTTACTCAAGGTGATAAGACCTCAGTTTTTTTACAGCAAATGTCTATTCCAAAATCAAATAATAGAGGGAGATACATTCTAGATTTTAATGGCAATCTTTAATCAGCATCGAAAAATATTTCTCAAGAAGCAATTGAATACTTTTCAGACCTATTCAATGCCCATGCTCTTAAAAATCAAGATCTATGCAGGCAACACTTATACATTGAAAGCATTGAAAGAGCAAAACAAGTTTCTCATGCGATGATTTCATGTCTCGTACGTCAATTTACACTCTGACAATTATATAAAAAAACTATTACAGTGGTGAATTTCATTTTTATTTTCAATGTATGCGACATGTTTACTAAGTAATTAAAATGCTTTGGGCCGCATTATACCCCACTATATATTGTCTTTATATTTGTTGGAGAAAAGAAAGTGATCTATGGTTTATTCTTCAAAAGCTCCTTTATTTTCTCTTTTATTCTCTCCACTTTTGATATGGACAAAATTGAAAAGGAGAGGAATATGATGTTACTTTTATTCTAAAAATTTATGCATTTTCTTTTGACTAAACAATCGTTATAAATATAGCATATGACTGCTAAAGATTTCTTTTGTGTGCCCTATATATGCATTATTTTGGTATAAGTCAATTTTTGTTCTGCTATGGTCTCATGTATATGCAGCATTATGAATTTTAACTACAATATATACTGATATTCGATATATAAACACAAATAGAGAATGAGGTTGTTACATATTTCCAAATTCGAATATCACGAAAATAATGTAGAAGAAGTTGCAATAGACAAACTAACAACTAACAAGCATAATAATAATCAATGGTATAAAGGGTGATTTACCCGAAAACTGCTTACACTTTCTTTCAACTCAGCATATTTTCTAGGAGCACCAGTGAAGACTTCAACAACACGGAAAGGCTGGCTCAAGAAATGTTGAATCTTTCGGGCAATTGCAACAGTCAATTTATTATCTTCACTGGGTTCACCCATTCCCAAAATGCAATGATATCTTGAAGATTCTTGTAGTTTGGAAAACCTTCTGGACACCAGGAGCAGTGTTGTAGTGATCTTCTCCAAAACATGAGGGGAAGCGTTCTAGATTTGGAGTCAAGTGGGTCCACAGCAGGGTATATACCCAACTCAGGTAACTACAAAAAAATAAATAAATGCTTAAATCATAAATGATCATCAATCCTCTAACAACGGTTATCTAGGTTAGGATTGCAGCAAATGACTAGTTCCGAATAAGCATGTATTTTTGTTCAATGTTGGCAAACTTTCTCAAATTGGAATATACTCACAAAAATGTCATGTTCATTCATGACAGACCACTCTATACCACGCAACTAAGTATTATCGTTTTCATATGTAATTACCTTGCTTTAAAAAAAAAAAAGCTTACTTTTAAAATCATAACTCATATTTATTTTTTAATGTTCATTCAAATTCATATACAACAATATTAATCAAATATCCAAACAAACCATAGAAATCATCATGTCGCCAAATATACACAAAATAAGAAAATGAAAATGACGTAAGTACCAAGCATATATAGCCACGTGTTTGTGAATTATTGCTCATTTTGTTAAATACAACCAAAGATTTTATTCTTCAATCATCTGGAATTAGTATTTATTAATAATGTCAGGAATCACAAATTATTAATTTAGTGACAAATGTAATACATATAGTAGAATGCTTAGCATCCTAGTTCATTTTACAGGAGGTTCAATCAATGCCAGATTAAGTTTCAAGTTGAAAAACGATGTAAATCTAAAATTCAAAATTTTATTGCAGCAAAAACCCTATCACATCAAAAACTCTTGTACATCGTACAACTACATCTGTAGTTTCCACAACGAAGCGACTGTAGACATCCTTTTGAGGACACCTATCTTCTAAGAACAAGATGCAAGAAACAGCCCATAAAATTTTTAGGATCAACCAAGGGTAATAACCAACATACATGTTGTTTTTCAAGGAAATATGTTTCTTTTCTTCCCTTCGGCTGTTTTAGAAACTAAAATATCCAAAAAAATAATGCAGCTGATTTACTTGTGAAAAATACACACCTATCTCAATAAAGAACATAAAATGATGTGGAAATAGACATACCTCTGATAATTGTGAAATGATATCTGATGACTCTGAGCTTCGTTTTGTACTAAGGATGGCAATTCAAAGTATTCAAAGACAACAAGGCAAGGATATAGCGACTGCCCATTGCTATAAAGATGGTTGAATACCATATAATAGGACCAATATGTACCTCTAAAGGGTTTTCAAAACATTGTATCGGCAATGCTCCAGCACGTGATGAAGAATTTGCATCCCCAAAATATGAGTCTCCTATCGTATAATGAAACAAATGATAAAGAATAAATTACGCAAAATAAGCAGCGAGCCACATATGTAAGTGAACATTTTTCCTCCGATATCATATACCATCAGCTATGCAACATAGATAATTTATACAAAACAGCACACTATATCAACACAGGCAGCAATAACACAATATGACATCTTAATGGATGCAATAACATATGAGTATAAACTCATCAGTAGCACAGTTCTAATCAGCAAGAAATGAATCCATTAGCAATAGAAATTTTACCCATCTTAATATAGACTTGTCAAGAACTCAAATGATATAGGCTTGTCGTGGACTTAAAAGATATAGACTTGACATGAACATAAATCAATATTAAGCCACTTGGATTCATCATATAATTTATTTGTCCAATTGGTTTGCATTAAACAACTCAATTTTCGGAATAACTAAGCAATTCATAAATTCAACATATAAAGTATTTAACAATTAGTATCTAGTTAGTTGATAGTAAGCTTCTTGTTACATTAATGTCACTGCCTCAAATTTTAAAAATATTTATCATAACTGAAAAATTCAAACTCACCTCATATTTTGATTTCGAAATCCAAGAAGATGTTTAGAGCTGAGATCGCAGATGCAGCATGCCACTATCAGTTATCTCATTAGACAGACTTAGGCCGAGACTGAGAGAGGGCAACCAGAAATCATCGATGCTAATCGTAGACCGTGATGTGACTTGTGATAAGCAAGGCAGATCTAGGTTTTGCAAATTTGAAAGAGAATCAATGATTAAAGGAGCGGATGAGATTGAGGAGGGTTAGATGAGAGGGAAAGGTTGAGAGGCAAGGTTAAAATGGAGAAGAAGGTAAATGAGAAGACGAGGGGTCGTGGTTGAAAATTAGGCTTCATCGGGCTTTTTTAATACAAATGTTTGCGTTGAAGAAAGAAACCGAGCATGGGAATAGAAATTTTACCAAAAATTTAGGACTGGAAGCGTTTGTTTATTTATTTATTTTCCTCCAAATAAGCATTAGCTGCACTTAACTTTGAAACGCTGCCATTTAATGCAACCAATAACATGTTTCTTATAGTGACTGATACCACCTTTTCTCCCCTAATTCTTCCATGCCTTACTGTTTGTAACAACCCTGTATTTTGTGATGTATTTTTTTTGTATATTTTAATTATTTTAATTGAATTTTTGATTTAAGAACTTATTTTATTTATTTTGAATGATAAACTTTAGTTTTGATATGAATTATCATTCCAAAGCATGACTAAAAAGAATATTTTTCAAAAAGTGAATTTTTGGTCAAAATAGTCAAACTTTGACTTTTAATTTAAAATTTTAAAAGTTTGAAAATTTAAATTTTATCTTTTATTTTGAAATTACATAAAATTTTAAGAACACTTCTTTTTGTTTCGTTGGAAACAGATTTAAATTGTGAAAGTTATGTATATTTCAATATTGAGTGCAATTTGTTTATTCTGCAATTTTGTTATTTTAAATAGTATAAATTTTATTTTCTTTGTCATATTTTATTGTAATATGTATTAATATGTTATTTTATGTATATTTTTGTCTTTTAATATTTTTGAAGTGAGGTAGGAATTTTTCTAGAGCTAGCAGTATTTTTCTTGTAATTTTCATGCCCTGTTTTCAATTTTTTAACATTTTCTTTAGTTCTTTTTCTATTTTTCTCTAATATAATTATTTATTTTATTTTTAAAATTATAACTAAATTATTTTATTTCAAATTTTCACTTCATAATATTTTTAAAATGAAGTGGATATTTTCCCAAGACTAGTAGTGATTTGTTTGTAATTTTTGGACACTATTTTGTATTTTTAAGCAATTTCTTTCATCCTTTTTATATTTTCTTTAAAATTAATTATTTATTTTCATATTATTTCACTTGGTTTCGGTTTTTAAAGATATTTTCTGATTTATTTTTGTTTTTATTTGATCTTTAGAAAACGGAAATGCGTTTCATTTCTAGACGTTTCATTGTCCAAAGTCGTTTCATTTGCCATAACCTCTCCATTACTCCTCTAGGCCGTGCATTTTTTTTTCATTTGCTGTGTATTCCCTTCAATTTTCATGTGAAAAACAACTCAGCACTTCTCATTCTCATGGCTTCTTCAAACTTCCTTGGTAATGGCCTCCTCTTTTCTCTCTTTTCTTCTTCCTTTTTCTATTGTTTTGCTTGATTTTGCCCTGCTTATCTTGCTTTGTTTGGCCTAACACCTCCACCATCTCCTCCACCGACCACCACCACTTCCTTCCCCACATAATACACGACCAAAACCCTTCCTCCTCTGACCATCAAGTGCCATGACCATCCCATGATGCAAAATCCACAAAAACTATGTTAAAACTCCTTAAAAAGCATGTCTAGCCACCTAGTCTTCATCACCATCACCTTAGATGACCTTGGCCACCTCCTATTGCTCCACCACCACCTTGACACACCCCTAACCATCACCTTCATCCTCTGTCCAGATCTAAAACATGCCATAGCCGAGCCATAGATCCATGTAGCCTAGCCCAAAATGAACCAAAAACCACTATTTTGCATAAGCCTCTTCATATTCATGCATAGTAACTCCTCCACCACTTCAATACCTTGTAGCCATGCCTTATAGGACCCAAACCTGAACCAAAGTATGTCCAAACCTGAGCCAAAACATTCCCTAAGCCGTGCTAGCTAGTGTAGAAGGCAAGGCAAAAGACCGTGTATTCGTATCTCTTTTTATTTCAAAGTTATTCCTATTCAATGTTGTATTGAATTGTAATTTTATTTTGTTTTGTTTTGGGTTGTAACACAAGTTCTAAGCTTGGATCTCTTCCCACTTGAGCCTATTGTTGTGTCATCGTGCCTTTTGGAATCCGTTTATGTCGTTTGTATTGCAATCTCCAGCTAAAAAGGTGAGTAAAGCTCACACGACATTTATACTTATGCAGTTGTGAAACAACAACAACTGAATGTGCAGAAAAAATATGTGATGTTATAACTTCCTGTGATTAATTATATATGATGTTAAACCTGTTAAATTTTATGTCATATCATCTGTTATTATACATATGTTGTTACTGTTCATTTTTATATATGTTTATCACACTGCAAGTTCCCTTTAGATTAGAATCACTATGGGTTGAAATGATACATACCCAAACGGACTTTAGAATAAGGGAAATTTGTTATGGGCTGAAATGATAGGCGTGAATCATTTTCAATTTATTTTATTTACTTGGGACTGCAGGTTTGAAATGATAAAACCCGGATTTTTCTTTGTAAATTACGGGTTGAAATGATACATTACCGTATCACTTTACCTAGCGTAGAAAATTATATACAGGCCCGTAGTTAAAATATGTTTTTCTAAAATTTTTAAAATATTTTAGAAATTTAATTATTATAATATTTTGATTTATAATTAAATAAAAATATAATTTTTGTAAAGTATTATTGATTTTCTGGAAATCTATAAGTTAAATAAATTATGGAAAAGTTAGAAAATCTTAATGTAAGTTATTTTGGAAATTTTTATTTAATTTTTAATGGAATTTAAATGTACTTTGAAATATGATAAATTTATGATATTTTGAATTTAGATTTATTTAAAATGATTTTATAACATATTAATGATTTTTGAATAAAGTTAAAATGTTAATGAGTGAATATTGAGTTGAATTTGGAAATATAACTTAAATTGGAATTTATGAATTTGGTTTAAAAGTGAAATATTAAGTTAAGTTAAAAAAATGGAATTAAGTTATATTTGAAATTTTAAACTTAAGTGTTAAGTTGAAATTTAATGTAATGAATTTAAATTTGAATGTTGAAATTTAATAAGCGAATTATTAATAAATATTGATTTTTGAAAGGAAACTTAACTTTATAAAATCATGAACTTGAGGAAAATTAAATGATGTTTATAAATGTGAAAATGTATGATTTTATGAGTTAAAAATGATTTAAATAAAAAAATAGTGTTTGTGAAATTATATTGAATATTTGAAGTTAATTGACTGCATTTTTGAAATGCTATTAATTACAACGTAAATGATATTACAGCATTTGTAAATGCTGTAGTTGATGATAATGAACTAAAAAGCTAAATTGGATTAAATGCTATTATAGCAATTTTTGTAAGTGCTATAATTTTTGAATTTAACTAAGTTTATTTGAAATTTAAGTAAACCCTATTACAACATTTTAAAATGTTGTCTTTTGTTAAATTGAACTGTTTTGAATGTATCTTTCCGTAGCGTTTTCTAAATGCCACGAAAAGTGAATTTTCACTGTTTTGATAAACTTAAGTGAATAAATGAACTTTGGAAGTTGAAAATTTTGGAAATTTAATAATTTAATTATTGAACATAATAACTTCATTTTAACGATTAAAATTGTTTTTTTTTGAATATAAACTGTTTTGAAATGTGAATTGAAATGGTATTTTTAATTGAATAAAATGAATAATGATTTGAAATGAATGTGGTTTTGAACAGAGATGATATTTTGATATATTAAATGATTGAAATGTGGTTTTGAAAAGATATGATATTTTGATATATTAAAATGATTTGAAAATGGAGTTTTGAAAGATATGACATTTTGATATTAAAATAATTTGAAAGGAAGTGTTGAAAGATAAGATATTTTAAACGAAGTTTTGAAAGGTTATGATATTTTGATATATTAAAATGATTTGGAAGGAAGTTTTGAAAGGATATGATAATTTAATATATTGAAATGGTTAGAAATGACTTGAAATTTATTTTGATAAATATTTGAATCGAAAGATATGGTATGATGATATATTTAAATGGTTTGGAAATAATTTAATCTTTATTTTGATAAAGAATTGGGTTGAAATGATATTTTATTTTGAAGTATAATTTTTTTTTTAAAGTTATAACTACGGGTTATAATAACGATCGTTGTTAAGGAGACCGGGATCGGATATTGTCTTATAGCCGGCCAATACCGAAAACCACTTTAACAACTGTGTGCACGGTAGAGATTCCAGAATAAAGTAGGATGGTGGCGACGTTCTCGAGGTATATTACGTGGACCCAATTCCCGTGAGTTGACATAAATGACTAAAACAGGAGCTATACCGGGCTACACAAAGGGTCGCACCCTTTCATCGAGCATGCTCCATCGAAAACCATTCTATTACTTTAGCGATTCGATATGTGGCGCCACTTTGATTCGGGGGTATTGTTCGAGGTGGGCGGAAGCTGCTGGCTTGCCGTCACCACCGGTCCGGGAGTGCAAACGGTGTATCCACCCTGGCATTGCCTCGCGTGCCGTGTCATCTCCTTATAGCGAGCCCACTACGATTTTGGTTTTAAAGATCCGACCGCGTTAAGGTTCACCATCCCCTTAACGCTATTTTCTATATGATTATACTTTACTGATTAGACACTACTGTATATAGCGTATATTACTACATAGTAAACAGTTTGATGGATCCTTAGAGGATGGGCGGTCCCAAGCATCTTCTAAGTTACCTGTACCTTTACTACAGTTCACTTGAGTTGGTTTACATTGTATAAGTATGTATGTCCTGACTCGAGTGTTTGTATTTTTATTTACGCTCGGGTCAGCCTGAGTTATTCCTAGATTTGAATTTCCACTTTCTGGAGATTGGAATTGCTGGAGATTATCTACTTGTCAAGTTTCATCTTTTCAGTTCGGTTGTTCTATTCAGCTTGTACTTGGTTATCATATTTGAACTTCTGTTGTACTTTATTTCTTCTATTGTATCTTATGTAACTCTGATATATTTATATAGTGGCTGCATGAACTACTATCTCTTTTACTTCCGCTGCATTATTATTACTCTGTGTCTGTGATCTGTGATTTTTATTTACTGCATATTCTGAGATTTGCCAAATTTTTATTTACAACGCAATATTTTGAGCAATTCAATTCCGTCATGAGTGTCTACCTATACACTTATAATGGATGCGAATGGTTGAAAATACCGGGTCGTTACAGTTGGTATCAGAGCTTTGGTAGCTCTAGGCAAAACTCAGCATATGGAGTGAATGTATTTACAGAACCACTTTCATTCGAGTTTGAATCTCTTCCTTTTTGACTCGATTCCTTTGAATTTTGGAACATTCCCTACGGTTCCAAAATCCATTCGTATCCCTCACTATTCATCTTCTTTTGACTCTGGAGTATTCCATAGCTCCGCTTCGAATGATCTTTCAAGTGAGTCGACGGTCACGCCAATTTCAAATTGAATTGAAAAAAAGGGGAAACTCCCTTACAATTAGCATCGATTCACCAGAGATTCTTATCTATCCTTGGTTTAGATGCTAATATCTTTTGTTATTTCAAAATCTAACTCTTGAGATCAATGTCGATTTACCCCAGAAAAAAAACCCACATTGATCTTATTCTTTAAGTCACGATTGACCCGGTTAAGGTTGCCCGTGATTTATTTAAGCTTATCCACCTCTCTATTTTGTTATTTAATCATCTTGTCTTTTGTTTCCAACCTATCTTCAAACATTTTGAATTGTACTTGTATATCTATGTTTTGTTTTATATATTGTGTTGTTTGAGTTGTTGACGTTGATTTGGGTTTCCGATTGATTCGTCTGATCAACGCTATCGATAGGATTTCTAAAACACTTTGACAAAACAAACAGACATAATATTATTTTAAAATTTTGGTTAATGAAATAAATTTTGATATATAAGTTAATTTATGAAACTCAATAAACTAATTTAAATTGATTATTTGAAGTGATAATACTTGATTTGGGAACTGAAATGAATTTAAAACAAGAAATTTGAGAATTTAATTTCCAATGGTTTCAAACCTTTTGTTTAAAAGATTTAAAAGGGATATATTATTTAAAGTATTTTCAAATAGAAATTTTTTTCCAAAGAATTTTAAAGTTTAAAATTAGTGCTCTTCTCATTGTCGCTGGGAAGTAACTTCGATGATGATCGCGACATCATCGACGTTCATTTTCGAGTTTCGAAGTGAAGAGACTGTTCTGTAGTCTTGCTACAACTTTATTTTGGGAAATCAAATTTATTTGAATTTCTATAATATGACTTGATTTATAATATATATGGACATATGATTTAAATTTTATTTGATAAACTATGTACATACATTTAGTTATCTCTAAGTGGTTTGAAGAAATCAGAAATTTAATTCTTAAATTTTATTTTTAAAGAATAATTTCAATTATAAAAAGAAAATCAAATTTTTTGAATAAATGATTTAAGCTTGAAATGATTTAATTGGAAAGTTTTATTTGTATAATACAATTGCATTCAAATATAACTTACCTTAATTTCAGAAGTTAACAATGTAATTGGATAATATACTATATAAAAAGATTTTATAAATAAAATTTGAGTGGTTATAATAAATGTTATACACTTAAATTTTAAAACGATTAACAGAGGTAAATATAATAAAGGGTAATTGAATAACTTACAATAAATTAATGTTAGAAGAACTAAGAATAAAATAAAGTAGTTATAATAAGTGTAAGTATATTTAACATAAGTAATAAATATATTGAAAGGAATAATTTTAATTTTAATTAGGAATAAAGAAGAATTAAATGTATTAAGTACATTATGAGTATAATAAATGATTATTTTTCAAACCCTTTGGTTTTAAAAATTGTTAATTTAAGATGATTGGATAATAAAATAATGAAAATTGGGATAGTTAAGATTTATTTAACTTGTGTAAAAGATTTATTCTCTATTTAAGATGAAATTTCCATGCTTTCAAATTTATTTCCTTATTTTATTTTTCAAACTATCTTTTGGTTGTCCTTATCATCCTCATCTTGCTATAGACTGGCATAAGCATCTTTCTATAATCTTTCTGTTTAGAAATCTTCTATAATCTTTGATAATCTTTGGTACTCATTTTGAATCCACCTTTTCATGCTTGTGTTCTTGATTCCGGAGGATCTTGGAAAGATCATCTCCACCTTGTTAAACTTATCTATCACAATAGTTATCATGTATAATTTCCTTCTCCTTGTCATCTTGTCCTAATCTTGTTTCACTCTATCTTTTTCTGTGCTTTCCCGTACCTCATTCCTTTTCGGGGACGAAAAGTTTTGAGTGGGGGAGAGTGTAACAACCATGTATTTTGTGATGTATTTTTTTTGTATATTTTAATTATTTTAATTGAATTTTTGATTTAAAAACTTATTTTATTTATTTTTAATGATAAACTTTAGTTTTGATATGAATTATCATTCCAAAGCATGACTAAAAAGAATATTTTTCAAAAAGTGAATTTTTGGTCAAAATAGTCAAACTTTGACTTTGAATTTAAAATTTTAAAAGTTTGAAAATTTAAATTTTATCTTTTGTTATGAAAGTACATAAATTTTTAAGAACACTTCCTTTTGTTTCGTTGGAAACGGATTTAAATTGTGAAAGTTATGTATATTTCAATATTGAGTGCAATTTGTTTATTCTGCAATTTTGTTATTTTAAATAGTATAAATTTTATTTTCTTTGTCATATTTTATTGTAATATGTATTAATATGTTATTTTATGTATATTTTTGTCTTTTAATATTTTTGAAGTGAGGTAGGAATTTTTCTAGAGCTAGTAGTATTTTTCTTGTAATTTCCATGCCCTGTTTTCAATTTTTAAACATTTTCTTTAGTTCTTTTTCTATTTTTCTCTAATATAATTATCTATTTTATTTTGAAAATGATAACTAAATTATTTTATTTCAAATTTTCACTTTATAATATTTTTAAAATGAAGTGGATATTTTCCCAAGACTAGTAGTGATATGTTTGTAATTTCTGGACACTGTTTTGTATTTTTAAGCAATTTCTTTCATCCTTTTTATATTTTCTTTAAAATTAATTATTTATTTTCATATTATTTCACTTGGTTTCGGTTTTTAAAGGTATTTGCTGATTTATTTTTGTTTTTATTTGATCTTTAGAAAACGGAAATGCGTTTCATTTCTAAACGTTCATTTCTAGACGTTTCATTGTCCAAAGTCGTTTCATTTGCCATAACCTCTCCATTACTCCTCTAGGCCGTGCAATTTTTTTCATTTGCTGTGTATTCCCTTCAATTTTCACGTGAAAAACAACTCAGCACTTCTCATTCTCATGGCTTCTTCAAACTTCCTTGGTAATGGCCTCCTCTCTTCTCTCTTTTCTTCTTCCTTTTTCTATTGTTTTGCTTGATTTTGCCATGCTTCTCTTGCTTTGTTTGGCCTAACACCTCCACCATCTCCTCCACCGACCACCACCACTTCCTTCCCCACATAATACACGACCAAAACCCTTCCTCCTCTGACCAGCAAGTGCCATGACCATCCCATGATGCAAAATCCACAAAAACTATGTTAAAACTCCTTAAAAAGCATGTCTAGCCACCTAGTCTTCATCACCATCACCTTAGATGACCTTGGCCACCTCCTATTTCTCCACCACCACCTTGACACCCCCCTAACCATCACCTTCATCCTCTGTCCAGATTTGAAACATGCCATAGCCGAGCCACAGATCCATGTAGCCTAGCCCAAAATGAACCAAAAACCACTATTTTGCATAAGCCTCTTCATATTCATGCATAGTAACTCCTCCACCACTTCAATACCTTGTAGCCATGCCTTATAGGACCCAAACCTGAACCAAAGTATGTCCAAACCTGAGCCAAAACATTCCCTAAGCCGTGCTAGCTAGTGTAGAAGGCAAGGCAAAAGACCGTGTATTCGTATCTCTTTTTATTTCAAAGTTATTCCTATTCAATGTTGTATTGAATTGTAATTTTATTTTGTTTTGTTTTGGGTTGTAACACAAGTTCTAAGCTTGGATCTCTTCCCACTTGAGCCTATTGTTGTGTCATCGTGCCTTTTGGAATCCGTTTATGTCGTTTGTATTGCAATCTCCAGCTAAAAAGGTGAGTAAAGCTCACACGACATTTATACTTATGCAGTTGTGAAACAACAACAACTGAATGTGCAGAAAAAATATGTGATGTTATAACTTCCTGTGATTAATTATATATGATGTTAAACCTGTTAAATTTTATGTCATATCATCTGTTATTATACATATGTTGTTACTGTTCATTTTTATATATGTTTATCACACTGCAAGTTCCCTTTAGATTAGAATCACTATGGGTTGAAATGATACATACCCAAACGGACTTTAGAATAAGGGAAATTTGTTATGGGCTGAAATGATAGGCGTGAATCATTTTCAATTTATTTTATTTACTTGGGACTGCAGGTTTGAAATGATAAAACCCGGATTTTTCTTTGTAAATTACGGGTTGAAATGATACATTACCGTATCACTTTACCTAGCGTAGAAAATTATATACAGGCCCGTAGTTAAAATATGTTTTTCTAAAATTTTTAAAATATTTTAGAAATTTAATTATTATAATATTTTGATTTATAATTAAATAAAAATATAATTTTTGTAAAGTATTATTGATTTTCTGGAAATCTATAAGTTAAATAAATTATGGAAAAGTTAGAAAATCTTAATGTAAGTTATTTTGGAAATTTTTATTTAATTTTTAATGGAATTTAAATGTACTTTGAAATATGATAAATTTATGATATTTTGAATTTAGATTTATTTAAAATGATTTTATAACATATTAATGATTTTTGAATAAAGTTAAAATGTTAATGAGTGAATATTGAGTTGAATTTGGAAATATAACTTAAATTGGAATTTATGAATTTGGTTTAAAAGTGAAATATTAAGTTAAGTTAAAAAAAATAGAATTAAGTTATATTTGAAATTTTAAACTTAAGTGTTAAGTTGAAATTTAATGTAATGAATTTAAATTTGAATGTTGAAATTTAATAAGTGAATTATTAATAAATATTGATTTTTGAATGGAAATTAACTTTATAAAATCACGAACTTGAGGAAAATTAAATGATGTTTATAAATGTGAAAATGTATGATTTTATGAGTTAAATATGATTTAAATAAAAAAAAATAGTGTTTGTGAAATTATATTGAATATTTGAAGTTAATTGACTAAATTTTTTAAATGCTATTAATTACAACGTAAATGATATTACAGCATTTGTAAATGCTGTAGTTGATGATAATGAACTAAAAAGCTAAATTGAATTAAAAGCTATTATAGCAATTTTTGTAAGTGCTATAATTTTTGAATTTAACTAAGTTTATTTGAAATTTAAGTAAACCCTATTACAACATTTTAAAATGTTGTCTTTTATTAAATTGAACTGTTTTGAATGTATCTTTCCGTAGCGTTTTCTAAATGCCACGAAAAGTGAATTTTCACTGTTTTGATAAACTTAAGTGAATAAATGAACTTTGGAAGTTGAAAATTTTGGAAATTTAATAATTTAATTATTGAACATAATAACTTCATTTTAATGATTAAAAATGATTTTTTTTTGAATATAAACTGTTTTGAAATGTGAATTGAAATGGTATTTTTAATTAAATAAAATGAATATTGATTTGAAATGAATGTGGTTTTGAAAAGAGATGATATTTTGATATATTAAATGATTGAAATGTGGTTTTGAAAAGATATGATATTTTGATATATTAAAATGATTTGAAAATAGAGTTTTGAAAGATATGACATTTTGATATTAAAATAATTTGAAATGAAGTGCTGAAAGATAAGATATTTTGAACGAAGTTTTGAAAGGTTATGATATTTTGATATATTAAAATGATTTGAAATGAAGTTTTGAAAGGATATGATAATTTAATATATTGAAATGGTTAGAAATGACTTGATATTTATTTTGATAAATATTTGAATCGAAAGATATGGTATGATGATATATTAAAATGGTTTGGAAATAATTTAATCTTTATTTTGATAAAGATTTGGGCTGAAATGATATTTTATTTTGAAGTATAAAATATTTTTTTTTAAAGTTATAACTACGGATTATAATAACGATCGTTGTTAAAGATACCGGGATCGGATATTGTCTTATAGCCAGCCAGTACCGAAAACCACTTTAACCACTGTGTGCGTGGTGGAGATTCCAGAATGAAGTAGGATTGTGGCGACGTTCTCGAGGTATATTACGTGGACCCAACTCCCGTGAGTTGGCATAAATGACTAAAACAGGAGCTATACCGGGGTACACAAAGGGTCGCACCCTTTCATCGAGCATGCTCCATCGAAAACCATTCTATTACTTTAGCGATTCGATATATGGCGCCACTTTGATTCGGGGGTATTGTTCGAGGTGGGCGGAAGCTGCTGGCTTGCCGTCACCACCGGTCCGGGAGTGCAAACGGTGTATCCACCCTGGCATTGCCTCGCATGCCGTGTCATCTCCTTATAGCGAGCCCACTACGATTTTGGTTTTAAAGATCCGACCGCGTTAAGGTTCACCATCCCCTTAACGCTATTTTCTATATGATTATACTTTACTGATTAGACACTACTGTATATAGCGTATATTACTACATAGTAAATAGTTTGACGGATCCTTATAGGATGGGCAGTCCCAAGCATCTTCTAAGTTACCTGTACCTTTACTACGGTTCACTTGAGTTGGTTTACATTGTATAAGTATGTATCTCCTGACTCGAGTGTTTGTATTTTTATTTACGCTCGGGTCAGCCTGAGTTATTCACAGATTTGGATTTCCACTTTCTGGAGATTGGAATCGCTGGAGATTATCTACTTGTCAAGTTTCATCTTTTCAGTTCGGTTGTTCTATTCAGCTTGTACTTGGTTATCATATTTAAACTTCTGTTGTACTTTATTTCTTCTATTGTATCTTATGTAACTCTGATATATTTATATAGTAGCTTCATGAACTACTATCTCTTTTACTTCCGCTGCATTATTATTACTCTGTGTCTGTGATCTGTGATTTTTATTTACTGCATATTCTGAGATTTGCCAAATTTTTATTTACAATGCGGTATTTTGAGCAATTCAATTCCGGCATGTGTGTCTACCTATACACTTATAATGGATGCGAATGGTTGAAAATACCGGGTTGTTACACTGTTCTTTCTTGGCTTGTTCTTCTTCTTCCTCGAATTGTTGTTTCTTCTAAAACACCACTTTACCATGGCATCCCTACCACCAGAGTCGTCAATTTTCCATCGCCAGAAGACTTCAAACCGAGCTACTTCAAAACAATAGTCATTGCCATCCACCGTCGAACTAGCCACCCTCGTAGCCAAGGCCATCGCAGCTATCGCCCTCGCCGGCAACGCCGTCTAAGCTTGACACACTCCAGACTCGTTTGTGTATTTGTCCTGGTTGCTAATTTCTTATCCAGCCTTCGAATTGAAATTCAAAAGTTGTCCTTCATGTTAAAATATTGAAGGCAGGTCCTTGAGGCTAAAATATTGATTTTTTTTCCTTGTCACTGTTTTCCTAAATAAAAAGCTGGTCTCGTTCAAAACCCATGCCACTATCATTTTTCGACCTTCACTATTGTCGCTACCGGCCATATGTATATATATATATATGTATATATATATAACTGATACCCATCTCGAATTTCCTTTAGCTACCAGAAAGACCTATTAAGAGCCATAACTAACTGGTGGACTCTCCTAAGAAACAACACCTCAAAAGATGTTGACTTGTAGGCCCAGTTGCAACACACAATCGTACTACTGAACAATATATAATTTACTATAGATCGACGTTCCAATCTCTCTCCGCTCCTGCTTTGGGACCACGTTTGCAAGTCATGCACCTTAATGGCAATCTTTCCTTCCGATAGTCTATACTGACATACATGAACCATATGTAAATGCTAAGCCCCACGTATACTCTTCCTATATGGGTACACAACACTGAAGTATTGTCGTACCCGTGTGGATCGTTTCGTTCTTGAAGTGCCTCGCACTACCAGATTGCCATAAGGCAGGCATACCAAATCAACATATATAAATAGCCCGAACCATGCATCTATAATTATATATATATATATATATATATATATATATATATATCACTTGAATACATATTTAATATTTGTATAATATATTTCGTCCACTATTCGGTAACCCTAAGTCGGGCATACCTAGCCCGAACCATGCATCTATAATTATATATATATATATATATCACTTGAATACATATTTAATATTTGTATAATATATTTCGTCCACTATTCGGTAACCCTAAGTCGGGCATACCGAACTATTAATATTTTTAAATTGTGTATCGATAAATCACATTGAATTGTCATTAACTACCAAAGAGATCGATCAAGAGCCACAATTTCCTATGGATTCTCTTGGAAACCAAGACCTCAAAAGAAGTTGGTATGTAGGTCATGTTGTAGCACCCAAGGGTACTACACAACAGTATATGATCTATAGTAGACTGGTGTTCTGACTTCTCTTCGTCCATGTTCCGAGACCACGTCTATAGGTTGTGCGCCTAAATGGTACAATGGATTCCATGCACCAATCGGTCGCCCTAAGTTGGAAAAATTGAAACTATAAACAAATGTTTTAAATCGCATATATATATATATATATATATATATGTATATGTATATGTGTGTGTATATTTGTGTGTGTGTGTGTGTGTGTATATAGTATTACTTGCATCTCCTAATAGCCCAATGTCGGACATACCAGAACTATATTTATAAATATAGACATAACCAAATCACGTAAACTGCATGCAGGTATATATATATATATATATATATATATATATATATATATATATATAAAACCAGTCCAACTATATGGAATTAATAAACACATATTATGTACATTTACATACATGAAGGAAATACACAACCAAAGTAATAAATCTATCATCTTAATATCAATAACAATTCCATGTACAATCATATAAAATATTCAACAATAATGCATCTTACTTAAGTAACCAATCTATCAACTATATCTTCTTCGTATTAATTTATAGAAATCTCAAACTTATTTAATAAATTAATATCCCCACCAAATCAATCCTATTATAGCTTAATATCACTTAATTATTCTATTAAAATTAAGTTTAGCTATTAATAAAGCCTCTAAATATTATATAGCTTATGTATATACAATATATATGTGTGTATGTGTTTATGTATGTATGTAAGCATGTATGTATGTATATATTTACGTGCGTATGTATGTATGTATGCACACCCGTATTTTAGGATGTATGTATGTATTATATTATTATTTTAATTATGTAACAAAAGAAATTTTATAAGTGTATTCAAGATTCACTTACTTATATAACCAAATCAATCCCATATTTTGGGATGTATGTATGCACACCCATCTTTGCTCTGATACGAAAAGAGAGGAGGGGACGGGTGAGGATTTTACCGATTTTATAGACCATGACCATTATTTAGAAAGAAATCAATAAAACAAGCTAATAATGACACAAAAACTTCTAAGTATATCCCTAGAAGATATCCTAAAAGAAAATTAAACACATGTACGACCAAATGGTGTAAAAGAAGAAGCGGAAGGGATACCTGATTCATAAGAACAAGTCTTTGCTTTATTCTTCCTTGTTGTTTCGCAGAGGAGTAGCGAAAAACTTGTAGATTGATGAAAGTCTTGCTTTTTCTTCCAATGTCTTGGAGCAACGGAGACTGAAGAGTGAAGAGATGAAGTGAGGCAGAGGGTTGTAGCGGATACATACATACATACATACATACATACATACATACATACATACATACATACATGCATACATACATACATACATATAGCTCTCTCAATTTATGAAGTGCAGAAGAAAAATTAGGCTTGCACAAAGAAATGAAGAAGAAATTTAAGCTGCCATTAACTTGTGGAAGTTTACAAAGATTTTCAAGTGCCCAACTCTTGCTTCTGAGCCTACAAACATACATATTTATACATGACTTAGCTGGTTAAAACGGTTTACAAATACGCACACCAAGCGGTTATAGATTCCGCACTAATTATTAAAATATATGCATTAATTAAAGCGGCGGTGAAGGCTATGCCATCACAACACTTTCTGGAGAAATCTTTCGAGTGGAGAATAAAGTAAATATGTCATGGGCTACTTTCTGTTGAGTTGTTGCACGTTGCTAATAAGATAAGAGTGACCCTTATCTTCTTTCCTTTATGTCTTAACGAGTGTCTGCGATCTGATCAAGTGTAGCTTCTGGATCATATTCTTCTATTATACGTCTATTTTCTAAATCTAGACTAGATTCTTCTAGCTCTTCCTCTGACATTTCTTGATCATAGATCAGAACGTCATTCATAGGATCAAAATTATGTTCTGTAGTTATGAAGGGAAGTAAAATTTTTAAATCCGTCTCTCCCCAAATTTGATAACGTGAGCTTTCTGATTGTAAAATAAGTTCTTTCCATTGGGTCGGAGCACTAACGTTAAGTTTGGACCGATGAAACTCCCATGGTTTATTTGCATTGAGCCAAATCGGAGTTCCTTCGAACTGCTGAAAATAACAATTCAAACTTCGTGTAGCGTGCTGTTTAGTGTATCCCTTACGCTTGAATTTAGACATTCTGTGTATTGCTGGGGTAATATGGTGCTGGCCATCATGGTATTGTGGAGTTGTTGAGTTTACATAAACTACAATTCCTATAACTAGTTTTAAATATTGCATAGCAACAATAGCATATCATTTACCAGACCTGTTTAAAAATGTTTCTTCGACTGAGTTTGTTATAGTGATCCTTGAGAGCATACCGTGATTAAGGAGGTCTATAACTGTGTCTAGGTTGCATGGTAATTTTTTATTATCAAATCTGGCCTTTAGCATGTTGGATCTTCTTTCTTGGATAATTTTCAACTGTAGACCTTCAACTGTCTGTTTGTATAGATTTTTTAGGATTTCTTGTAGGTTTTCCATATGCTGATTCCACCTTTTGTAAAAAAGGTCTTCTATCTTTAGTTTTATTTCTGTTCCTGCTTGTGAGTATAAATCTTCTAGGACTTGTACGGGCTTTAACTTCAAATGATTTGATAGTTGCTAATATGAGAGCGTTTTAGGTCTTTTAGGTTGTTGTTGAAGTAACTCATCCCTTTCTTGAATTAATTGCTGGATTCTCTTCTGAAGTAGCTCGTTAGTTTTTTGAACATAGCTGCTTTGCTGATACTGTTCTTCTAAAAAGTGATTTCTTTGAAGAAGCTGGCTAAGTTGATATTGACCCTTTTGGTGGAGGTTCTGTAGATCGTTTATTTCAGTGGCTTGGGTATTGATTATGTCGTTTGAGGATAGAGAAGAAGATGTGGTTGTTTGGGCATATGTTTGATGACAATCTGGATCAACGTAATAGTTGGGTCCAAAAAAGTTTCGAGCTTCATTTAGAGCTTCTTGCAATGTGTAAAATCCTTTAAAAACGGGGTAGTAGAAATTTTGTATAGTCATCTGCACTTGGCTATAATGTTTAAAAACTCTTGTGTAGTTTCCCTTAGAGACTACATAAAAAAGAAATTTTTTGAAAGTGGTTTTTGTTGAATCTTCGAAAATTACTAAGCAAAGCAGTTTCCTAATCGTTGTTAATTTCGTCTTTCACTATCAATTGTTTTTAGATTCCATAAATGATCTAATAAACATTGCTGTGATAGATCATTTATTCTTACCAAGGGTTTGAATCGTCTTGGATCATCATTTCTAAACTGTATTAAAGACATTCGTCCAAATGTCATACATGCAGTATTACCTCCCATCGTTTGATTATTTGTTCTAACTGGAGATGGAGTCTGTGAATTTGATTCCATTGGTGGCGTTGTAGGTGTTTTCACCTCTGTTTTAACTGTTGGGGCCTTTGCCTCCACATTCGTTTCAATATTGCTGTTATCTACAATCTTTCCTATTTCTTTATTCATATTATACATTTCCTGCACAAAACAAACATGGTTAGACACATAAGTTAATTTTCGTGATAGAATATCAGCTAACTGATTATTTTTACATCTGATGTGTTCAAAATTTATTTTATAACCGTTACCTTGTTTAAGATTCTACAAGTTTAGCCACCTAGTTCTGTTTACTTTTTCAAAATTTTCATTTGAAATAAATTTAACGATAGCTTCACAATCGGTTCGGACTGTGAATTCTTTATTTAAATAAATTCTTTATTTGTCCAAAGCATTTATAAATGCTTGAATTTCATAATCTAATGATGTCCAACTATTTATATGTTAAAATTGCCAATTGCATAAGCCGTAATTTTTTCTGTTGACTTGTCACTGTAGTTAGATAGTTTGCATTTTAAGACCGCTCCTCATCCTTCTTTACATCCATCATACTCGATGATGATGTAATCTGATTCTAACGGAAGTTCTAAAGGTTTACTTTTTTTTTAATTTTTTCTTTAATTTTTTGGATTAACTTAAAATCTTCAGTATTAAATCGTGTTTCTCCATTCTTTGAAATTTTACCATATAAAGGGCCAACAAATTTTGCTAAATTAGGAATAAATTTTCTAGTGTAATTTGCTAAGCCTAAAAAAGCCTGGATTTTATTTTTACTATCCAATTTATCTAGGAATTCTATGATCTTTTGGGAAATATGTGGCTGAAGCTCAATCTTTCCATTACCTATTTCTAAGCCTCAAAAGGAAATCTTTTACTTAAAAAGTTTCATTTTCTTTCTTGAGATTACTAATCCTTGTTTTCAATTTCTTTAAATATTGTTTTTAAATGCTGTTCATGTTCTTCAATATTTTTACTTGCAACTAAAATGTCATCTATATAAACTAGACAAAATTCATTTTAAAAAAAAATATTATCCATAAATCTTTGGAAAATAGCAGGTGCCGTTTTTAATCCCAAACTTAATACGTTCCATTCAAAATGCCCTTCTGAGCACATGAATGCCGTCCAAGGTTAAAATCTTCTTCTAGTTTTAATTGGTTATATCCTGACTTTAGATCAAAGTTACTAAAAATTCGTTTATTTTGTATTAAATTAGTTAATGTATCTTTATTTGGTATATTGTAACCGTCGTCTTCTGTGTTATCATTTAATCGTTTATAATGGTAGACTATTCTAGGTTTTCCTCTTTTTTGTTCGAAATAGTTACGAACCAAAAAGGCTGCCGACCTGTGTCTACTGTCAGATCTCCTAATTAAATTCTGTTTTAACATTTCTTCAATTTTTATTTTAAATTCTTTAACATCGGTTGGAGAATAGTTAATGTTTGCTGTTTTCATGGTTACTTTTGGATTTATAATTTTGATTTTACAAGTATAATTAACTTTTTTTATGTGATATCATCACCAATTAATCCTAATTTTTCTAAATTTGAAATTATTTGATATGGAATAAATTTAACCTCTTTTCCTTTTTCTAACTCTCTAACTGTTTCAAATGCAAAAATTGACAAAAGCGTGTTTATGATCTTTTCGATTTTGAAATATTGTTTTTCTAAACGTAGTGTAAAAAAGTCTAATTCTGTCTATCCACCACGCATTCGAGCTAACTCTGATTGATAGTTGTGGTAATTTGTAGGCAATGTGTAATTATGTTTACTGAAAGTGATACTATTTCTGGAAACAAAAATATTGCCTCTGTAATTGAGAATAAAGTTTAAGCCTAAAAGAAATTCTTGACTTTTAATTTCTTTTGGAGTAACAGTACATTGTCCTAATTCGTACTTGAAACTGTAATTACCGGCAAAGTCTTTAAATTGAATCATTGATTCGTCTGGTAATTTATGTGTTAATGTCATTAGACTTTGGTTAGCTGTTTTTGAAGTAATAATGTAATTTGAATGTTTGTGATATTGTGAAGTATCAATTAATGTGGAATTAAGCTTTTAGTGCTACCTGTATCTATTATCGCTATTGCATCTATGAACCTATTATTGTCGAACCAGACTCGGCAATTTACTGTAAGTATGTAACGACCCGGTATATTCAACCATTCGCATCCGCACATGTCGAACTTGAATTGTTCAAAATACCACGTTGTAAATAAAATTTGGCAAATCTCAGAATATACGGTAAATAAATAATCACAGACACAAAAATCAGAATACTCGCAGTGGAATTAAAATATAACTTAGTGGTTCATGAAGCCACTATTAAAAGTCTCAAAACAAATAAAATTTTACATGGTCTTTAAACCCAAATATAATTTGAATCAACAATAGAAAATCTCGATATCCAATAGTCTTGAAAATTAAGATAAGGAACTGAAAGGAAAGTTTGCCAGCAGCTTGAAAAGTGATCTACAGAAGTCCTAGCTCCAGAATGAAGACTGGACTGCAACTCAGGCTGACCCGAGCGTAAAATAAAACATAAACACTCGAGTCAGGACATACATACTTATACAGTGTAAACAAATTCAAGTGTACTGTAATATAGAACAAGTAACTTAAAGGATGCTTGGGACCGCCTATCCTCTAAGGATCCGTTAAATTATTTACTATATAGTAATACTTCGCTATTATACTAGTGTCTATATTAAAATAAACTTACTTTTAAATAGCGTTAAGGCTTTACATTTTCCACCTTAACACGTAATAGTCCCAGTAGTCCATCCAATATCATAGTCCCTCCTAATCGGGAAGCCACCAGAGGATACCACACGGGCTATGAGAGAAAACCAAACTCGTACAAGGCTCGCTATGGTAGGTGACACGGCACAACTAGGCAATGCAGGGTAGATATACCAATTACGCATCCGGACCGGTGGTAACGCGTAGCTGCTACTATCGCCCACCTCGAACAACACTCCCAAATCAAAGGTGCGCACCAAAACAATCACAAAAGTAATAGAATGGCATACGAAGAAGCGCGTCCGATCAGAGGAGCTACCTCATTAATCCGAGAATCGCTCCTGTTTTAGCCACCTTATGCCAACTCATGGGAGTCGGGTCCACGTATTTACCTCAAAGGAAACATCACCCTCATCCTACTTCATTCTGGAATCTCCACCGCGTACACGGTTGTTAAAGTGGTTTTCGGTATCGACAGAGAGTATGCCCATAACCGATCCCGGTCTCTTTAACAACCCACGTTATTATTACCCGTGGTTATAAATTCCAAAATAGTTTATTTTTAAATCAAATATTTCATTTTAAACTGTTTAAAAATGAAGTTATAATTCTTATAAAAATCCAATATACATCCCATAGGTTATGTCTTAGTTCATTTATATTTACTCCAGCACTTGCGCAGTGCGGTAATATCTTTTACACAGATTTGAGTAAATTAAATTTTAAACTTCACTATAGTTTCTCCAATAATTAAACCAATAAATCATATTCCACCTTTAAATAGTCATTTAAATTTACTCAGTAAATTATGATTTTTATAAAGTACATTTTACAAATATATATCTAACCTCTCTATGCTTTACTTATAAAAAATCAAGTGCAAATTTCCCATAATATTTTACTTAATAATTAAGTTTAATTTTACCACTTCAAAGTAAACTAAACTTCTAGTCAATTTCTTAACTTACCACTTTATATTCAAAATTTAGCTATATTCCAAATTCCATTTTTAGTATTCACCTTATTTAGCCATTTAATACATAGTCAACTTAACCCTTTTATTTGTTTACTTATATTTAAAATTTTACCAAAACATCCTATTTTATTTCTTAACTAGAATTCCATTTTTATTTTTCAAATCAAATTTTTTTTCAAACTAAATTTATAGCATAAAATTCTTAACATTTAATTACTTACATCTTAACTTGTATAATATCACTATACTATAAGGAACATTTTTATTCCAATTTTAAACAAAAGGTCATAGCTTCCTATTTTAAAATATTTAATATTTCCAGAAAAATTTATATATATATATATAACCATGGGTCTGTATATTATTTTCTAACCTAGGTCAAATGATCCGAATAATATATTATTTCAATCCTAATTTACAAAGAAAAACCGGGTTCTATCATTTCAAACCCACAATCCCAAGTTAAATAATAAATAAAAATTAATAAATATCGTTCAGGCCTATCATCAGCCCGTAACGATTTCTATTCTACAGGGAACTTGCAGTGTGGTAAAAAGTAAATAATTAAATAAATAAATAACAGCATGCATTTAACAATAAATAAATAAATAACAGTATGCATTTAACAGTAGATAATATAACTGATGATGTGTCAATTTAATAATGGGGTTTTAACATCATAAGTTTATATCACAGACAAATAAAATTAAATAAAATTATTTTACAATTACACTTGTTATTAAATTTACAGATATATAAGTACGTTTGTCAGGGAGAATACTCACCTTCTCGAAGCTGCAGAATTTATTCAAACAACGATATCTACCCCGAAAGAAGAGTACATAAGGCATGATCAATTATTGGAAGATGAGACAAACTGATTTCGATCTTGAAACAAGATAAATAAATAAAACTGAGTACGCGAATTCCAATTACAGACAAAGCAAATTTTTAAATAAAACAAAATTGGAACGAGCTAAAAAAAATGAAAATTGACTCAAATGGCTTGACCACTCCACCGCACGACTTGACCCATTAAAACAAAAGCTCAGCCTGCCCATTTATTTTTTTTCCAAAAAAAAATTTACAAAATAAATTTATACTCTATTTTTTTTACCTTTTTTTACAAAATATTATGACGTGTTAATAAAAGGGTGGCAAATCTTATGTGGGCAACATGCAATTCACGGCAGTGATACATAAAGGTGGCGCATGCAATATTTATTTATTATTATTATTATTGTTATTATTATTATTATTATTTTTCTCTGTTAGGAAACAAGTAAAATATCAAAATTTCCAAATCAAAACAACTTTATACTGTTCTTACATATATCATATATCCTCATACGTAATGTTTCTAAATTTTAAAACACATGTGACCAACAAACAAAAAAACGCGTACGGTTTGGAAATAGTTCTTCCCTGAACACTCGCATAAACAAAGCAGTGGAATTATCTTAAAAATTTTAGGCTGGGCTAACCTTAGGTGGCGTATGCCTTTTATATTATATATTTTTTCTTCAAACTGAAGTGCGCTATACTCAAACAAGTATGCAATTAATCCTTAATTATATTATTGATTAACCTTGATTATAACTTATTGCTAAATTAATAAATCTTTGATTATTAATTAATAATCTTTAATTATCTAATTAATGATCTTTAGTTTCAAATTGATTAACCCTCAATCAAATTATTTATTAATCCCTAATCATTAATTAATTAAATTAACTAATTATTCCTTAATTACCTCATTAATTTAATTAATTTCAAATCATTAAATCTTAGTTTAACTTTAAGATAAAAACTTTTCTTAATTATGACTAAATCGTTATTAACAAAAACATTTGAAAACAATTTACTTTTGAATTTACTTTAAAATTTCATTTCAAAAATGAGATGTAAAATGAATACAATTTAACTTAACAAAGTTTAAACAATTTAAAAACCCTTTTAAATTAAATGGTAAAGAAATGTTTGTCTTATAGAAGGATAAAAATATACAGGTGGCGATAAAATAAATATTCAAGTGCTAGGCTAAAACTGCATCAGAGATGCTCGGCAATGCACGACCAGATCGGAGAGGAGGGGAGGGAAGTTAGGCGTTTGTCATGCGGTGGAGCAGTTTGAACAGAACAATGGGAGAAAAAAAAAAGGAAATAAAGTTGTAGCCATTACCTGATGCTACTCAAAACTCACGCACGCAAGAAAGAAGAGAAGGCCAACAATGGGATGAAAATAAATTGTGTACGAGTCTTATATATGCCAAAGAGAGTGTGTCGGTTCGAATTTTAAATAGCAGTGATTGCGTGATTTTTGAACGTTCTAGTATAAAAGAGGATATCATGCGTTGATAGAGGTGAAGGAAATTGGTAAGAGATAAATTATATATTTTGAAACGTCCATGTAGTAATAATTGTCAATTATACCGCAAGGGAAAGTAGAAAGTTATTCGCGAATGGAAAAATGTTATACGTGAATTTGAATTTTTAAAGGAAAAGAATGATTTCATTGCATTATTAAGGTTGCGTGTTTTATAATTAAATAGGTTGAGTGATTTTTGCAAAGTAACGACAAGAATTAAATTTGCAAAGATTTTGGAATGGTTCTGAAATAAAGATTTTATACCAAACTTTTAAAACAAATGAAGGTTATGGAAAGTGTAACGTTTATACGTGGAATTCAGGGTACTAAAATTGAATGGGTATAATTAATTTATTTATTAATTAAGAATGCGCACTCTATACGTAAAAATTTAAGCAAACGTACTCCCGCATTTTTATATTTGCATGTTTATATTCAATTGTTACTTGTATGCTTAAAGAGTATTTTATTACATACGTACTATTTACACCCCCAATGAAACAAAACGAGTATAAAAGTAAATTTAAAACGTGCCTTTTATAAAGCTTATTTATCCACTATCTATATCCAATCTAACATTTTATTTATTTCTTACTAACTAAGAAACAAAATGGTAAACGGATAAGGTTAAATTCTTTTACAAAATATAAATATATTTATTAATTTGAAACGTCTATGAATTAATAATTGTTAACTATTCACGCAAAGGAAAGTGGAAACCCCCGGTGATTTCAATCCAGTTTTAAAAGAAATTAACAGCTCTTTGGAAGAGTCAACACACACACACACACACACACACACACACATATATAAATAAATGGAAGTAATGGCAAGGCACGGTGAATTTCCTCCTTTAAACGTGCACGACAATTGATTTAGGAACAAAGACTAAAATTAGAATGTGAACGGTTATAAATTTGTGGGTAACGCTTCTATTAAATCAGAAGGAAAGTAAATATACTTAAAATGCGTACAACAGACGCAATACTTTATGCCCAAATTTAACGAAAATAACGGATTTAAATTTCATACGTTTTCTTATACGTTATTTATCCCATCAATTAACGCGCCCTTTAAATGCGTAATTCAACAGTTTATTAATACACTGTAATTTGTGAAAGTTATTACTTAACTAAAAATAGAATTTGTTTACATTGGGGTTTTTTTTCCGTTCATTTACCATTTACCAAGAAATCTATTACTAAAATGTATATAAGTAACAGTATAAGTTATTTAATTTTTTTTGAAAAAAGTATATAATCCATTTATAGCTAAGGTAAAAATTATTGTGCTGTTTTAACGGTACAGAAAAATGGAAAAATTGGCAAATGTTTTATAAAATTGAACAAAGAAAAGTGTTGATTCTTAGAGTAAAGAAACAGAAAAGAATATTTGATTTGAACGTTATTGAAAAATCAATGGGTTTTGTTTATTAAATATGTGGAGTCAACGGAAAGAAAATTTATTCCTTTCCCACTTAAAAATGCATGTCTACTGATTTATTTTATTTGTTTATTTATATCCAAGTAAGAAATTTAGACGTATGAAAAACCGACGCAATAATTGAATCAAACACACGTCCAGTTTCATAATAAAAGTAACGCTTTTAAATTTACGCGTTCTCTTATTTTGTAAATATACGTTAAAAAATGTTCCATCAATAACGCGTATTTTAAACGCGTAATTAAACAGTTTATTTATACACTATTTTTTTTTAAAATCTTATTTCTTAATTAAAACATGATTTTGCTAGAAATTAAGTTATTTACCATCTTCAACAAAAAACCCAAATTTCCAATTATAGTTAATTCTTAACCACGTCAAAATTTCAGAGATCTCATTATTTATTTAAAAATTTGGGTAATTGTTTTAATCAATTCAAAATATAGATTTTTATATAATAACCCCCTAAAGTTTTATAATTAAAAGTAAAAAATACTTGTTAAAACTTCGGACTGTTACAAAGTAGGGATGTATTATATTTATTAATGTTAATTGAAAACTCTATATTTTCCTGAACACTATTATTTTAATTTCCTATTTGTTCTATTTCGATTGTTTCAGATGTGCTTCTTGGTTCAATTAGACTGTAATCTTTTTGTTTTCCTTTTTAGAGATTAACAACATTTTGTAAAGCATTAAATTCTAATTGTAATAATTTAATTTGGGCATCATGTTTATCTACCATTTCTTGTAATATTGACTTTTCAATTTTTTTATTTTGTTTTAATGAGATATCTAAATTAAAATGTTTTTTAGCACATGGAAAACATATTTCTATAAAACCTCGATCACATTTAAATCGTTTAATAATTTTGGGATACCTATAACATATAAAACAGGGTTTATGATCATTGCCTCTGTTTTGTATCAACTGATGTTCACATTCACTATCATTCTTCATTAATGTGTAACTAATACTATTTTGCGAGGTACCTTCATCATTGTCTGAGACAATACTATATATTGACGCAGTATCATCAAAATCTTTTTCATTAAGGCTTTCTATTTCATATTCTCCTATCTCGTCAACTAAATTAGAACGTTGTTGGTTATTTTGTTTGTTAGGACGTCTATTTGTTAAGTGATTTGGGTTACCGCAAATAAAATAATTGCATTTCCTGTTTGGCTTACTTCTTTTAACATATTTTTCTTTTTTACGTTTATCAAAATGCTTGGATTTTCTAAGGTATTTCCTTGGCTTATAATAGCCGTAAGCCTGTGGATTATAAATAGTTGTTCGGCAGAATGCCCAAGTTTGTCTTTTAATCTGTTCTTGTAACGTTGCTTCTTTACAGTGTTTTCTATTATTGAAATACAAATATTATTCTTGGACCTATTCCTAATTTAGGTACTACTCCATACTGTATATTCCAATCTTCTTGTAGTTTTCGATATAAGTCACCTGGTGATGTAGCACGACCTATAGAAGTCCAGAAGTTAAACCATTCACGAGTTAATGAAGTAACTTTAAGTCGTTTGAGAAGCATAAGTTACTCACGACTTAACAAAGGTTGTTCACAAGCTAATAAAGAAGCCTTAAGTCGTTTCCGAGTTAACAGGGTCAAGGATGACGAGTTACGAGCTATGGAAGAAAGGCCACGAGTTAACAAGCCAAGGGGAAAAGGAAGCCGACTTAACAAAGCATTGAGTCGTCACCGACCTAACAGAGGTATATTGGGTCGTCTCCGACCTAAGGAAGCAGGAGTGGGAAAGGTGCGAGTTAATGAAGAAGGGATGAGTCGGGACCGAGCTAAGGGAGATCAACGAGACAGTTGCGCCGGGCTAACAAGCTACGACTTAAGATGAGTCGGTACTGATAAGTGGCAGCATCTATAAGTCGTCATACAGTTGAGTCGTGTTGTATTGTAGGTCGTTACCGACCTATGGGTGTTGTGAGATGTATGATACTAAGTTGTGTGCGACTTAAATGTTGAGTCGGTCCTGTATGTAATTACGTTGAGTCGTATGTTGTAAGCAGGTCGTACTTGGTTAAGTCGGCCAGGTTTTGAGTCGTTACATTGTGCTGTGTTGTAAAAGCTTGAGTCGCCATTGTATAAGTCGATACCGACTTAGTTAAGTCGTAAGTCGCCTGCCGACCTAAGAGTTAGGTGTTAATGTGTTGTGTTGGGTTGTAACACCTATAAATACGCGTGTGTTGTACATTTTTGTGGTGGTTGATTTTGAATAAAATTTCTCTTTTGTTAGCTTTGTGCTTTCATACCAATTGGTAGTTGAGTGTAATCTCCTATCTCCTCTTTCGGTTAATCGAGTGCGCTCGATTCAACGATCGTAGAAGCCGATTCACGGAATCTAGTGCGCTAGATCAACGTGCGAAGAATCGTAGATCTTTAAACACGGTATAGTGCGCTATCAACGTGTTTGAGATAGCTAGAGTTCGGTATCTTTGGATCAACGAACTTGGGCATTTTGGTATCTTCAACTCACCGATTGCTACATTTCATCGAACGAAGTTTTGTTTGATTTTCCGCTGCGTCATTATTGGTATCAGAGCACTACTTAGCCAATCATAGCTAAGTTGATTCTTGGAGCCAAGTTTTTGAAGTTTTTGAAGTTTGAAGGAGTTCATCGTGTTCATATTGAAGTTGCATCAAGTTTGGAGTGTTTGATCCATTTCATTTTGGATCGAGGAGTTGGACTTTGTTTGGATTTTGAATTGGTGTTTGCGCGCCAATTTTTTGGAGGGTTTTGGAGTAAGAGTGAAGCCAAGCCGTGAAGTGTCAAAGCCGAGACAAGTGGGAGCCGACCTTACTTGAATTGTTAACTCATTGCCGAGTTAGTGTTGAGCCATAACTTGTTATTTTGTTGAAGCTTGAAGTCTTGTGTTGAATTTTTGAAGTCTTGTGAAATTTTTCAACCATGCCACCAAGGAGAGCTAACCGACATCAAAACGTTGAAGCTTTGTATCGTAGAGAAGAAGCCGAGCTTATGGAACAACGTATTAATGAGAAATTTGATGAAGGCATTGGTAAATTGGAGAGATTGATGAATGATTTGAATCAAAGGAGGAGATCACCAAACTCGAACCATGGAGGAAACCGAGTTTCGCCATCGGTTACGGAAGCGAGGAGGGTATCGCCACATTCTTGTAGAGATCGAAGAGAAACATCAATTTCATCACGAAGAGATCATCATGACTATGTACATGAAGAAAGAAGAAGTCAACGAGAATTTGACCACGAAGCATATAGAGAAGAAGAGAGACATAGTCAAAGAAGCATGCATGAACGAAGGGATGATAATGGTCGAGATCGATGTAGACGTACCTTTGATTTTGCTGAAGAGGGTGATAGAGCTAGTATACATTATCGAGATCGAGACCAAATTCGGAATTCTTACCGTGATGTGGAAGATGATCGACGATGGGAATCGGGTATGAAGATGGAAATTCCGGAGTTTAAAGGCGGGATGGTTGTTGAGGAGTTCTTAGATTGGTTGTCTAATGTGGAGGAAATCTTTGATTTCAAGGAGGTGCCGGAGAATAGAAGGGTGAAGTTAGTTGCTACAAGGCTGAGGGGAAGAGCATTGGCATGGTGGCAGCAAACTAAACTTACTCGAGAACGAATGGGGAAGTCAAAGATAGAATCTTGGGAGAAAATGAAGAAATTGATGAGATCTACCTTCTTACCTTACAACTATCAATCACTTATGTACCAAAGGTTGCAGAATCTGAGGCAGGGGACGAAATCTGTTAGCGATTATGCTGATGAATTTTACCAACTCATTGCCAGGAATGATATTATGGAGACAGAAGAACAGCTAACTGCTAGATTCATTGGGGGTTTGAGAATGCAGATCCAGGATATGGTTAATATGTTTGATCCTAGATCCGTTGCAGAGGCACATCAGAAAGCGTTAGCTTGGGAGAAACAAGGAAGGCGTGGAGGTGGTGTGTTTACTAATTCCAATAATCAAGCAAGGGGTGTTGGCGGAAGTTCTAATGTTCCTAAACCAGTTACCAAGCCAGTGGTGAAGGAGGTTGAGAAGGCGAAGGCTAGTAGTGTTTTCAAATGTTATAATTGTCAGGAGTTGGGTCACAAAAGCAACGAATGTCCGAAGCCGAAGAAGAGAACCTTGGTTGCAGAGGTTGAAGCAGATGATGGTGAGGAGGCAGAGTATTCAAATGTACCATATGTTGAGGAGGAAGAAGAAGTGTCGGGTGATGAAGGTTGTAATCTTATGATGAGGAGAAGTTGTTTGACACCTAAGCAAGAGGAGGATTGTAGTTGGCTGAGAAGCAATATTTTTCAATCGACATGTACTATTCTGGGGAAAGTTTGCAAATTCGTTATTGATGCAGGGAGTTGCGATAATATTATTTCTACAGAGGCAGTTAGAAAGTTGAACTTGAAGACCGAGAAGCATCCTAAACCATACAAGCTTGCATGGTTAAGAAAAGGGGGTGAAGTGAAAGTGTGTCGAAGAGCTTGTGTTAATTTTTCTATTGGGAAGAAGTACAAAGATGAAATTTGGTGTGATGTCGTGGATATGGATGTTTGTCATTTGTTGCTGGGCAGACCATGGCAGTTTGATAGAGCAGTACAACATGATGGTCGTGCCAATAGTTACAGTTTCATGTTCGAGGGTACTAAAATCACTTTGGTTCCTAAGAAACAACAGCAGAAGGAGAGCAAACTAGAAGAGATTGAAGAATTGAAAACTCTGTTGACTTTGAAGGAGTTTGTCAAAGAAGTGGAAGAAGAACCGGAAGTGTTTTTGTTGATTGGGAGAGAGAGTAGTGAAGAAGTTGAAGTCCCGGAAGAAGCAAAGCCAATTTTGAAAGAATTTGAAGATGTCTTTCCAGAGGAGTTACCTAAGGAGTTACCACCACTTAGAGACATTCAACATCAAATTGATCTTGTTCCAGGAGCAGTGTTACCACATCGACCACATTACCGAATGAGTCCAAAGGAACATGAGGAGTTACGAAGGCAGGTGGAAGAATTACTTGAACAAGGTCGTATTCAGGAAAGTTTGAGTCCATGTGCTGTGCCTGCATTGTTAGTACCAAAGAAGGACGGAACTTGGAGGATGTGCACTGATAGTAGAGCTTTGAATAAGATCACTGTTCGTTACAGATTTCCTATGCCAAGGTTGGATGATTTGTTGGATCAGTTGAGTGGGGCAACTATATTCTCGAAAATTGATTTGAAGAGTGGTTATCATCAGATTCGAATCAGACCTGGAGATGAATGGAAGACAGCTTTCAAAACAAGAGAGGGGTTGTACGAATGGTTGGTTATGCCATTTGGTTTGTCAAATGCACCTAGTACATTCATGCGGGTGATGAATCAAATCTTTCGACCATTCATTGGGAAGTTCGTTGTGGTTTATTTCGATGATATTCTGATTTATAGCAGGAGTACGGAGGAGCATGTTCTACATCTAAGGGAAGTGTTGCTTATTCTTCGTGAAGAACAATTTTATGCTGCTACAAAGAAATGTGTGTTTATGACACCTGGTGTTTTATTCCTGGGTTATGTTGTTTCAGGAAAAGGTATTCAAGTTGACCAGAGCAAAGTTGAAGCAGTCAGGAATTGGCCACAGCCAAAGACAATTACAGAAGTGAGAAGTTTTCATGGGCTAGCGTCATTCTACCGAAGGTTCATACCACACTTCAGTAGCGTGATGGCTCCAGTGACTGATTGCATGAAGGGTAAACAGTTTGTGTGGTCAGAGGAAGCGGGGGTTGCCTTTGAAAGAATCAAGGAATTGTTGACGTCTGCACCAATTCTTGTTCTACCTAATTTCCAGTTATTGTTTGAATTACACACTGATGCTTCGAAGGTTGGTATTGGAGGAGTATTGAGTCAGAATGGGAAGCCAGTTGCTTATTTTAGTGAGAAGTTGTCAGGGGCGAAGATGAGATACAGCACATACGATGTTGAGTTTTATGCTGTTGTTCAGGCTGTCAAACATTGGAGGCATTATTTGTTTCAGAAGGAATTTGTTCTTTACACAGATCATGAAGCATTGAAGCATTTACAGGGACAGGATAAAATTTCAGCAAGACATGCATCGTGGATTGCATATTTACAGCAGTTTACTTTTGTCGTTAAGCACAAATCTGGGGTGACAAATCGAGTAGCTGATGCTTTAAGTAGGAGAAGTCATTTGTTAACGACAATGAAGGTTGAAGTGACCGGGTTTGAAATGTTGCCAGAAATTATTGAAGGAGATCCTTACTTTGTGAAATATGTTGAGAAAGTGAAGGATGGGAGTACCGATGAATTCATATTGGTTGATGGTTTTCTGTTTAAAGGAAATCGTTTATGTATTCCGGATTGTAGTTTGAGGATGAAGATTGTAAAGGAGTTGCACGAGGAAGGGCATGTGGGCCGCGATCGTACTTTGCAGTTGATTTCGCAGTCTTACTTTTGGCCGTCGATGAGAAAAGAGGTTGAAAGGTTCGTGGAGCGATGTCATATTTGCCAAGTTTCAAAGGGGACAGCAACGAATGCAGGGTTGTATATGCCGTTACCAGTACCATCTAAGCCATGGGTTGATATTAGCATGGATTTCGTTTTGGGTTTGCCGAGAACTCAAAGGGGAAATGATTCGATATTTGTTGTGGTGGACAGGTTTTCAAAGATGGCACATTTTGTTGCTTGCAAGAAGACAGCAGATGCAGTTCGAGTGGCGCAGTTATTTTTCAAGGAGATTTATCGACTTCATGGTTTACCAGAATCTATTGTTTCTGATCGAGATACTCGTTTTCTGAGTCACTTTTGGTTGAGTTTGTGGAAGATGGTGGGAACGAAACTGAAATTTAGCAGTGCTTATCATCCACAAACTGATGGGCAGACAGAAGTTGTTAACAGGTCATTGGGAAATTTGTTGCGTTGTCTTGTACAAGATAATTTGAGAAGTTGGGACATGAAGCTATGCCAGGCAGAATTTGCTCATAATCATGCAGTAAATCGAAGCACAGGATTCAGTCCGTTTCAGATTGTTTATTCGAATTTACCCAGGGGACCGTTGGATTTAGCAATTGTACCACAGTCGAAGAGAACAATTAAACGAGCTGCTGATTTCGTTGATGAGCTGACTGAATGTCATAAAATCGTTCGGGAACGATTGGAGAAATCGAATGAGAAGTATAAGAAGTCTGCAGATTTGAAACGTCGAAATGTTGAATTTAAAGAAGGTGATTTGGTTTATGCTGTCTTGACAAAGGATCGTTTTCCGGTGGGTGCTTATAACAAGTTGAAAGCGCGAAAAATTGGTCCAGTTGAAGTTTTGAAGAAAATTAATGAGAATGCTTATCGATTAAAGTTACCAGATGATGTTTATACTTCTGATGTTTTTAACGTTAAACATTTAATTCCATATCATGGGGGTGAGATGGTTGAGGAAGAATTTACAAATTCGAGGTCGAATTTTTCTCAACCAGGGGAGGATGATGTAGCACGACCTATAGAAGTCCAGAAGTTAAACCATTCACGAGTTAATGAAGTAACTTTAAGTCGTTTGAGAAGCATAAGTTACTCACGACTTAACAAAGGTTGTTCACAAGCTAATAAAGAAGCCTTAAGTCGTTTCCGAGTTAACAGGGTCAAGGATGACGAGTTACGAGCTATGGAAGAAAGGCCACGAGTTAACAAGCCAAGGGGAAAAGGAAGCCGACTTAACAAAGCATTGAGTCGTCACCGACCTAACAGAGGTATATTGGGTCGTCTCCGACCTAAGGAAGCAGGAGTGGGAAAGGTGCGAGTTAATGAAGAAGGGATGAGTCGGGACCGAGCTAAGGGAGATCAACGAGACAGTTGCGCCGGGCTAACAAGCTACGACTTAAGATGAGTCGGTACTGATAAGTGGCAGCATCTATAAGTCGTCATACAGTTGAGTCGTGTTGTATTGTAGGTCGTTACCGACCTATGGGTGTTGTGAGATGTATGATACTAAGTTGTGTGCGACTTAAATGTTGAGTCGGTCCTGTATGTAATTACGTTGAGTCGTATGTTGTAAGCAGGTCGTACTTGGTTAAGTCGGCCAGGTTTTGAGTCGTTACATTATGCTGTGTTGTAAAAGCTTGAGTCGCCATTGTATAAGTCGATACCGACTTAGTTAAGTCGTAAGTCGCCTGCCGACCTAAGAGTTAGGTGTTAATGTGTTGTGTTGGGTTGTAACACCTATAAATACGCGTGTGTTGTACATTTTTGTGGTGGTTGATTTTGAATAAAATTTCTCTTTTGTTAGCTTTGTGCTTTCATACCAATTGGTAGTTGAGTGTAATCTCCTATCTCCTCTTTCGGTTAATCGAGTGCGCTCGATTCAACGATCGTAGAAGCCGATTCACGGAATCTAGTGCGCTAGATCAACGTGCGAAGAATCGTAGATCTTTAAACACGGTATAGTGCGCTATCAACGTGTTTGAGATAGCTAGAGTTCGGTATCTTTGGATCAACGAACTTGGGCATTTTGGTATCTTCAACTCACCGATTGCTACATTTCATTGATTGAAGTTTGTTTGATTAATCCGCTGCGTCACCTGGTAATTTGGAAAAGTATTTATTACATAAATCTTCATCCATTGCTTTACCCGTTTGAGCTAAAGTGACTGCAAAGTCTTGGCTGAATTCTTTTCTATATTTGAAATCTCTTATACTTAGTTGTTCTAAGTTTCTTATTGATGTATTTTGCATTAGCGTACCGCCTTTGTCTGGGTCATTACCAATTAGTAGTGATATAATAAAGCTTGTGAAATTATAAGGATTGTTACCCAGGTCCTTCTGTTCAATAATTGCGGCTGGGTTATCCATTTTTCTACTTTGATATATTCCTAAGGCTAATGGACCAAGGGTAGTTTCTAATACTGCCCACATATCCATTTCTGGTTTTTTATTAACTTCCAAATAACGGACTACGTTTTGTTCGCATATTAGAATTTCTTCTGGCCATAATTATGGTGACTGGTTTTCTAGTAGTAACATATTGTGGCTGTAAAGCATTCCGTAAGGTTTTCTTGTTCCTTTTCCTACGTATGGACTTTCTTATAGGTAATCTATTTCGGGTTTTACCCATTATTCCCTTTTCAATGGACCTTCTTTGTATTGACTAGTTGGTACGTTATCAAATCTACTACGTTTATTAGCTGGTATCATCGCTTGATCCATAAAATTAGTTTCAATAAAAAAGTCACTAAGAAGAATCTGTTTACTTAGAATATCTCGACCGGTGACATAATAAAATATTTAGATTACGTTGTAAAAGCATCTTCATATGTCATATCTAGTTCTGTTATGCAAGCAATAATCATATTATTTGTTTCTTCTCTTATGTTTTCTATTGTAATTTTCTTGTTAATTATTTCATGTAATGTTTTTTTACTTTCTGTTTTAAATGTTTCTTCCATTTCTGGATATATATCATTTTATTCCTATTGTTCTTCATCTACTAAGTATCCTAATATGTCAAAGTCATCAATATTTTCATTATCTGTTCCATAGTGGTCATAAATTGCCTCATCATCCCAATTCATGGTGTTAAAATGATTTAAATGTTCGTTTAGATTGTGTCTTACATCAATTTCTGATTCTATGTCAGTTTCTTCTTCGTTTTGTTTAAATTTATAGTTTTGAAATCTCAAACTTGATTATTATATATAACATGTGATTCTGGAATAAAAAGGCTTTTATTATTGTCTACAAAATCTTTTAATTTCCATTCAAGACCTGCTAAGTCCTCTGGATTAATCCTTCGTGGTTCAATCATATTAATCATTTTACTGGCTATATTCTTTACTATTCCATCAAGATTAATTTTGAATTTCATTCCTAATCTATTGCTAGCTTTACCAATTATACCTATGCTAATAATTAAATTATTACCAACATAGTTTTCAAAGTCGTTTGTTTTAAAATCTAATTTTAAATATTTTAAGTCTCTAATACTTTTAAGGATATCTGGCACACAATAAACTAAAGTTGATTTATCGTTTAGGTCTATTTCCATTCTTGAAAGTACAACCCTTTCTATGCTTGATGTCTAGGATTTATCTAGAGCTAATGTAAGAAGCTTTGTTCCTAAACCTTTTCTAGTTAGAGTTTTTATTCCTATAACTATTAAACCTAAATAGAAAAATCTTTTTCCTGTGTTTTTATTTTTTGTATGTTTTTCGGTGATAGAATATCTAGGGTTACACTGCTATCTATTACTCTTATTTCTTCTTCTCTAATGCTTCGAATTAGAGTTGTATTAATATTTGTGATTCCTGTTTGATATAGAACTCGTGGATTTAATAAATCTAATTGATCATTATTATAGAAGTCTAAATTTTTGTCTAAATCTACTTCTTCGTGTAATTGTATTATTTGCTTTTCTCTTTTGGATTTAAACTTAGATAAAATACTAGAAATTTCATCTTTAGGTTTGCTGTTGGATGTAGATTCTAAATGTCCTACTGGGTCGAGAAAATGAGTTTCTTGAATTCATTTATTTTGGAATCCAAAATTTATATAATTCTGGTGGTTTGTGTTTTTTGACAACTGAACTTTCTATACTTAAATTAACTAATTGTTCTGATATCTTATCTAGTTCTTGATCAAAAATTTGTTTATTTTCAAGTTTTTCTAGCTTTTCTAGATTTAGACTAATTAAGATATTAAAAAGATATGGATATTCTTTATCTGATTGACTGTTTCCTGAATAATTGGTAAAACCTTGTTCTGGAACAGGTTTTGATGCAAATTTTGTGGCGTCATCTAATGCTTTTTGAAGATATTTGTTTATAAAATTATCCGCTGACAATGTGTTTTACTTCTGAAAGAAGTGTTTCTATTTGTTTGATTTTCAAATCAAATTCTAAAGTTTTGGTTTTTAGATCTTCTAAGATTCATTTAGATTCTATTTCAATAGCTTTTTGTTTATTGGTTTCTGATAAAAACTTTAACTCGTTAATGATTGTTTTATCTGGAAGATTATTCTTTAGGTTTACTAAAGTCTAAAGAACACGTTCGTTTTGGATTTAATAAAATCAAAGTTGTTTACTAATTGTTTTAGCGTTTTGTTTTTGTCTCCAATAGATCTAACTATTATTTCTAATGTTTTGACTATTGAATTGTCATAGTGTTCTAAGGCTATTCCCAAGTTTATGATTAAATCTAACAGAATTAAACTGTTTATTTTCTTCGTGCAAAAGATGTTGAAATCCATTTTCAAAGTGACAAACAAATTTATATTTATCAAGATTAATAATACTACGTTCTTTAAAAGTGTATTCAAGATTCAAATAATTTAGATGCTTGAGAGTTGAAGAATCGATTTTAAAAGATTTTTTTCTTTCGGACTTTAAATTTTCAATTTTCTATGCAGCTCTTTTTTCTTCATAAGATATTTTCTTTTGAGAGAAATTTTTTTTATTCAAAGATAATTTACAACACAGAATTATTTTGATATATAAAACATAGTTGAATTGCCTGGTTACTACTTAATTTTCATTTTATTCATACTTAATTATCATATTACTTTGAAGTTTACCATGTTCAGTAAAAGACGGGAATTACGCACCCTTGCCACCCTAAAGACTGACTTAGAGGGTTCTACATCAAAGTAATATTTTACTTTTATATGTTTAATTTTTTAATTTTAATAGTAACACTAGAGTCAACCATGCTCTAATACCAAAAGAGAGGAGGGGGTTAAGGATGTGTAATTCCCGTCTTTTACTGAACATGGTAAACTTTGAAGTAATATGATAATTAAGTATGGATAAAATGAAAATTAAGTAGTAACCAAGGAATTTAATTATGTTTTATATATCAAAATAATTTTGTATTGTAAATTATCTTTAAATATAATTTTTGTCTCTCGAAAGAAAATATCTTATGAAGAAAAAAGAGTTGCATAGAGAAATGAAAATTTAATGTCTGAAAGAAAACAATCTCTTAAAATCGATTCTTCAACTCTCAAGCGTCTAAATTATTTGAATCTTGAATACGCTTTTAAAGAACGTAGTATTATTAGTCTTGATAAATATAAATTTGTTTGTTACTTTTAAATTATTTTGTAAAACACCAAGAAAGAATACAACAAAGACTTGTTCTCATGAATCAGGTATCCCTTCCGCTTCTTCTTTTACGCCATTTGGTCATATATGTGTTTAATTTTCTTTTAGGATATCTTATAGGGATATACTTAGAAGATTTTATGTCATTATTAGCTTGTTTTATTGATTTTTTTATAAATAATGGTCATGGTTGTAAAATTTGATCTGTAAAATACTTCAAAGAGAGGAGGGGGGTAAGGATTATACCGATTTTACATACCAAAGTTTACAGACCATGACCATTATTTAGAAAGAAATCAATCAAACAAGCTAATAATGACACAAAATCTTCTAAGTATGTCCCTAAAAGATATACTAAAAAGATTAAACACATGTAAGACCAAATGGTGTAATAGAAGAAGCGAAAGGGATACCCGATTCATGAGAACAAGTCTTTGCTTTATTCTTCCTTGCTGTTTCGTAAAGCAGTAGCGGAAAACTTGTAGATTGATGAAAGTCTTGCTTTTTCTTCCAATGTATTGGAGCAGCGGAGACTGATGAGTGAAGAGATGAAGTGAGGCAGAGGGTTGCAGCGGATTTTTTTATATATATATACCTCTCTCAATTTATGAAGTGTAGAAGAAAAATTAGGCTTGCACAAAGAAATGAAAAAGAAATTTAAGCTTCCATTAACTTGAGGAAGTTTACAAAGATTTTCTAGTGCCCAACTCTTGCTTCTGAGCTTACAAACATACATATTTATACATGACTTAGCCGGTTAAACCGGTTTACAAATATACACACCAAGCAGTTATAGATTCCGCACTAATTATTAAAATATATGCATTAATTAAAGCGGCGGTGAAGGCTATGCCAACATAACACTTTCTGGAGAAATCTTCTGGGTGGAGAATAAAGTGAATATGCTGTCGGCTACTTTCTGTTGAGTTGTTGCACGTTGCTAATAAGATAAGAGTGACCCTTATCTTCTTTCCTTTATGTGTTAATCAGTGTCTGCCATCTGATTAAGTGTAGCTTTTGGATCATATTCTTCTATTATACGTCTATTTTCTAAATCTGGACTAGATTCTTCTAGCTCTTCCTTTGACATTTTTTGATCATAGATCAGAACATCATTCATAGGATCAAAATTATGTTCTGTGGTTATGAAGGGAAGTAAGATTTTTAAATCCATCTCTCCCCAAATTTGATAACGTGAGCTTTCTGATTGTAGAATAAGTTCTTTCCAATGGGTCGGAGGACTGACATTAAGTTTGGACTGATGAAACTCCCATGGTTTATTTGCATTGAACCAAATCGGAGTTCCTTCGAACTGTTGAAAATAACACTTCAAACTTCGTGAAGCGTGCTGTCTAGTGTATCCTTTATGCTTGAATATAGACATTCTGTGTACTGCTGGGGTAATATGGTGCTGACCATCATGATGGTATTGTGGAGTTGTTGAGTTTAGACAAACTACAATTCCTAGAACTAGTTTTAAATATTGCATAGCAACAATAGCAAATCGTTTACCAGACCTGTTTAAAAATGTTTCTTCGACTGGGTTTGTTATAGTGATCCTTGAGAGCATACCATGTCAAAGAGGTCTATAACTGTGTCTAGGTTGCATGGTAAATTTTTATCATCAAATCTGGCCTTTAGCATGTTGGATCTTCTGTCTTGGATAATTTTGAACTGTAGACCTTCAATTGTCTGTTTGTATAGATTTTTTAGGATTTCTTGTAAGTTTTCCATATGCTGATTCCACCTTCTGTGAACAAGGTCTTCTATCTTTAGTTTTATTTTTGTTCCTGCTTGTGCGTATAGATCTTCTAGGACTGGTACGGGTTTTAACTTCAAATGATTTGAGAGTTGCTGATATTAGAGCTTTTTAGGTCTTTTAGGTTGTTGCTGAAGTAACTCATCCCTTTCTTGAATTAACTGCTGGGTTCTTTTCTGAAGAAGATCGTTAGTTTTTTGAACATAGCTGCTTTGCTGATACCGTTCTTCTAAAAAGTGATTTCTTTGAAGAAGCTGGGTAAGTTGATATTGACCCTTTTGGTAGAGGTTTTATAGATCATTTATTTGAGTGGTTTGGGTATTGATTAGGTTGTTTGAGGATAGAGGTGAAGATGAGGTTGTTTGGGCATATGTTTGATGATAATCTGATCAACATAATAGTTGGGTCCAAAAAAGTTTCTAGCTTCATTTAGAACTTCTTGCAATGTGTAAAATCTTTTAAAAACGGGGTTGTAAAAATTTTGTATAGCCATCTGGACTTGGCTATAATGTTTAAAAACTCATGTGTAGTTTCCCTTAAAGACTACATAACAAAAGAATTCTTTAAAGTGGTTTTTGTTTAATCTTTGAAAAATAGTAAGCAAAACAGTTTCCTAATTGTTATTTATTTTGTCATTCATTGTCAACCGTTTTTAGAATCCATAAATGATCTAATAAACATTGCTGTGATAGATCGTTTATTCTTACCAAGGGTTTGAACCGTCTTGGATTATCATTTCTAAACTGTATTAAGGACATCTGTCTAGATGTCATACATGGAGTATTACCTCCCATCGTTTGATTATATGTTCTAACTGGAGATGGAGTATGTGAACTTGATTATATTGGTGGCATTGTAAGTGTTTTCACCTCTGTTTTAACCGTTGGGACCTTTGCCTCCACATTCGTTTCAATATTGCTGTTATCTACAGTCTTTCCCATTTCTTTATTCATATTATACCTTTCTTGCACATAACAAACTTAGTTAAACACATAATATAATTTTCGTGATAGAATATCGGCTAACTGATTATTTTTACCTTTGATGTGTTCAAAATTTATTTTATAACCATTACCTTGTATAAGATTATGCAAGTTTAGCCACCTAGTTCTGTTTACCTTTTTAGAAATTTCATTTGAATTGAATTTAACGATAGCTTCACAATCAGTTCGGATTGTGAATTCTTTGTTTAAATAAGTTCTGTACTTGTCCAAAGCATTTATTAATGCTTCAATTTCGTAACCTGAGGATGTCCAACTATTTACTATGTTAAAATTGCCGCTTGCATAAGCCGTAATTTTTTCTGGTTACTTGTCGCTGTATTTAGATGGTTTGCATTTTAAGATCGCACCCCATCCTTCTTTACATCCATCACACTTGATGATGATGTAATCTGATTCTAACGGAAGTTCTAAAGGTTTATTTTTTTTTAATTTCTTCTTTAATTTTTTGGATTAACTTAACATCTTTTGTACTAAATCATGTCCCTTCATTCTTTGAAATTTTACCATATAAAGGGCCTACAGTTTTGCTAAATTAAGAATAAATTTTCTAGCATAGTTTACTAAACCTAAAAAAGCTTGGATTTTCTTTTTACTATCCAATTTATCTGGAAATTCTATGATCTCTTGGGAAATATGTGGCTGAAGCTCAATCTTTCCATTACCTATTTTTAAGCCTAAAAAGAAAATCTTTTGCTTAAAAAGTTCCAATTTCTTTCTTGAGATTACTAATCCATTGTTTTCAATTTCTTTAAATATTGTTTTTAAATGCTGTTCATGTTCTTTAATATTTTTATTTGCAACTAAAATGTCATCTATATAAACTAGACAAAATTCATATTTTTAAAAATATTATCCATAAATCTTTGGAAAATAGCAGGTGTCATTTTTAATCAAAAACTTAATACGTTCCATTCAAATGGCCCTTCTGAGCACATGAATGTTGTCCATGGTTTAAAATCTTCTTCTAATTTTAATTGGTTATATCCTAACTTTAGATCAAATTTACTAAAATTCGTTTATTTTGTATTAAATTAAGTAAAGTATATTTATTCGGTATATTGTAACTGTCGTCTTCTATGTTATCATTTAATCGTTTATAATTATAGGCTATTCTAGGTTTTGCTCTTTTTTGTTCGGAATAGTTACGAACCAAAAAGGCTGTTGACCTATGTCTACTATAAGATCTCCTAATTAAATTCTGTTTTAACATTTCTTCAATTTGTATTTTGAATTCTTTAACATCGGTTGGAGAATAGTTAATATTTTCTATTTTAATGGTTATTTCTGGATTTATAATTTTGATTTTACAAGTGTAATTAACTTTGTCTTTTGTGACATCATCACCAATTAATCCTAATTTTTCTAAATTTGAAATATTTTGATGTGGAATAAATTTAACCTCTTTCCCTTTTTCTAACACTCTAACTATTTCGAATGCAAAAATTGACAAAGCGTGTTTATGATCTATTGGATTTTGAAAATATTGTTTTTCTAAATGTGGTGTACAAAATTCTAATTCTGCCTGTCCACCATGCTTTCGAGCTAACTCTGATTGATAGTTGTGGTAATTTGTAGGCAATGTGTAATTATGTTTACTGAAAGTGATACTATTTCTGAAAATAGAAATACCGCCTCTATAATTGAGAATAAAGTTTAAGCCTAATAGAAATTCTTAACTTTTAATTTCTTTCGGAGTAATAATACATTGTCCTAACTTGGAACTGGAATTACCGGCAAAGTCTTTAAATTGAATCATTGATTCGTCTGGTAATTTATGTGTTAATGTCATTAGACTTTGATTATCTGTTTTTGAATTAATAATGTAATTTAATGGTTTGTGATATTGTGAAGATATCAATGAATGTGCAATTAGGCTTTTAGTGCTACCTATATCTATTATCGCTATTGTATCTTTCAACCTATTATTGTCGAACCAGACTCGGCAATTTACTGTAAGTAGGGATGTATTATATTTATTAATGTTAACTGAAATCTATGTATTTTCCCGAACATCATTATTTAAATTGTCTATTTGTTCTATTTCGGTTGTTTTAGATGTGCTTCCTGGTTCAATTAGACTGTAACAATCTTTTTTCCTTTTAAGAGATTAACATCATTTTGTAAAGCATTAAATTCTAATTGTAATAATTTAATTTGCGCATCATGTTTATCTACCATTTCTTGTAATATTGACTTTTCATTTTTTCTATTTCTTTTTAATGAAAGATCTAAATTAAAATGTTTTTTAGCATATAATCAAGAAGTTACAAGTAAGATCAGTTCGTCGTAGTGCTAGAATTAAGGAACATAATAATGGCGTCTTCTCAAGATTTTCGTTCTCAATTTTCATCGTCTTCTGGAATCTCTTTATTCAATCGGCAATCTATTCTTTCTAATCATTCCACTCTTCCTTACTCATACGCTCAAGCAGTTAGGAATCATTCCCTCTCTCAATTTCAAGGACCGATTATTCGCAAACCATAAGTTAAGTGGATAGATTCTTGGAAGGGAATGAATTTTTGTTTCAGATGTGGGGATCTTAACCATCCCGCAAATCTATGTCGTGCCCAATCAGATGTTTTGACTGCGGTGTTTTTAGTCATAAAAGAAAAGACTGTTCTTCAAAGCTAGCATCTTCCTATATTATTACATTTTTGAATAACCGCGGCTTCCAGTTTGTTTTGAATTTCTTGAGACTGAAAGGATTATTACTTGATTATCACTGGTTTATGAGTGATGTAGGAATTAAGTATCTTGAAGAATTATTGTTTCACTTTGACAACATTAATGAGCCGAACGTAGGAAGAGGGTATTCAGAGAGATTTGGCAACCCAGTAGACTATTTTGGCAAACCAGATGTTGATGACGTTAAGATGCAAATCTCGACCCTAATCTGGTTGACCATGGATTTCAATTTACTTTGAAATTCTTGATTCTAAGGGGAATTTGATTAATCATCTATGGTATAAGAAAAATGAAGGAATCAATCTTCTTGACGATCTATTTTACCATTTTGACATCATTAGTGCACCTAATATCGGCAAAGGCTATATCGAGAAAACTGGTGACACTGAAGAGTTTGTTAGTGTTTCAGTTGATTCTATAAAGTATGATTTTACAGAGGATTTTTTATTAGATTCAAACATTCCTAAGTTTTATACTACTAAAGAAGTTAATCTGGTATTCGACCCCATTCTTCTAGATCCAGCAGTTTCCTTATGCTCTGATTCGTCTTCTTTAATTCCAGCAGTGAGTGAAATTGCTAAAGAGCAGTTTGTAATGGTTGAACAGAGAGATGATTTCATTTCTATTCGTAGTAAATGTCGAAAATCCAATGACAAAGATAGATTTGAGATACTTTATCTAATAAATTTGAATGTTTATCTTCGAAGTCAGTTCTCGATAGTATAGACGATGATGGGGGACTGTTGGGTAACTCTGAACATCCTGTGGGTGATCAATCTTTTGACTTGGGTGTTTGTATAGCTATATCTGAAATCAAGGATAGTGCAGAATCAGTTGACAACAGTTTATCGTATGTGAGTATGATTGATTTGTCTGATGATCATAAGTTTATGGACTTTTGAATTGGAAAAACAAGATTCCTGGATGCTTGGCAATAACAATTCTGGGGATCTAGAGGCTTATCCACTAACATCCAACAAATCCATAACCAAATCAATATAAATTCACTTCTCATTAATATTCAATGAATTGGTTTTCCAATTTAAATCACATTTTATTTCATTAACACTGGATGTTTTTACTAACATTCATTTATTCATATTCAATTAGTTTGCATTCACTAATTTATATTCAAGTTAGTTCACTATCACATTCAAATCAAATTACAAAGCTTTTAATCTCACTGATTCAATTTCATATGGATTTTTATTCAATCAACTAACAATCATCTAACAACAATATATATCCAACATTACCAAATTTCTTTACTTTGCTTACATTCATTCAATTTGGTTCATCACTTTTAATTAGCTTTAATGAATTAACACTTACTTTCATTATTCTGTATCAATTCATTTACATTGATTGATTAACATTCAATTCATTCATTAATTCAATTGCTAATTCATTTAACCACAAAAGTTGAATTTCCTTTAATCCACTTTATTTTTTTACTTCGATACCAAAATCAACTTCATTCAACATTACTTAAGCCATATTCCATCTCAAACATCATTTGTTTAACTTAACTTAAATTTCCACTTATAAATCCAATTCAGATTCCAATTCCAGTTCTATTTACTTACCAATTCGAAATGGATTTCAATTTCATTTTCTTGCACTTGCAAATTTTATTTATTCATTCACAATTTATTTTCTAACTTAATAATTGTATTCCAATCATTTTATTTAACATTCCAGAGTCTTTTCAATCTTTCAAAACCATTTTTGAAACCAATTCAATTATCCTTTAAATTTCAAATCCCAAACCCAAATTTTCCAAACAACTTCCATTTAAAATAATTCGGCAGCAATTCTTCTTTTGGAAACCCGAAAATGAACACTGACGATGTCGCGATCATCATCGGAATTATTTTCCAACGACCGAAAAGAATTTAGTGCTTTCTTTCCTTCAAAACAATTTTCCATAACCCTTGAAAATCATTTTCAAACTTCAAAGGATTTAAATTTCTCGAATCTCAAATTTCTCAAATTTGTTTTCATATATTACTCTGGCATTCCATTTCAAATTATGAATCACAGTTCACAAATCTTTTACTTATATAACTTCACTATTTTCTCTTTACTTATATAAGATCATTTCACAATTGTAAATCACATTAATTATAATTCCATACTTATAATTCTTTTGCTTATACAATTTATTCTTTTACAATTATTTTTATTTAGATTATTCAAACATCCTTTAATTTGCTTATATATATTCTTACATTTTCAAACAATCAAACAATCAATTCATGTACACTTTAATAATTTCTGAAAAATTATTCCTTTATATATAAAATATAAGCAAGGTAAGATTATTTCATTTACCCAATTTAAAATGATACTATGTCGGTTTATCTTGTTTAAGAGTTTAGAAACTCCATTGAAACAGTTGGCCAAACTGCACCGACCAGAATCTATAAACAATCAACCGATAAGTCAACACAATACAAAACAATTTTTTATATTCACTAACAAATACGCGCCCATAACTATTATTACACTCAAACTCATTCTAGAGCACTACTGACTCTATCTCTAATGAGTAATTCCCAACAGAGCCAAGATTGTCACTTAACCATATGCTCTGATACCATCGCGGTTTTTCGACTCCCAAGGTCGACACCAATACGTCCACTGTATCAACTGCCGAGCAATCGAAGGCTGAAAAACCGTACCGTTAGGGTTAAAGAAGAGGTAGAAGATAGAAGAAGAGAGAAAGAAAAAGAAAACAACAGAAACAATAACAGAATCTCACAATCGCAGTGAAACAACATATAATAGATAAATGAATATTCTTTAAATCATAAGAACTATATCAGTTACTACATTTCATCACATTACATTACATTATCAGAGTTTACAACAACAAATAGCGGAAAAGAAATACTATATACTAGTTGATACGCTAAGCCATCCAGCTTGCTTCCAGATCTCTACAGCAACTCTTGAATTCCAGAATATCCTGATAACCTGACTCTAGACTGCCCATGTAGAAATTGGTGGGCACCCAGAGTTTAGGAAGGAAACAATAAACTTCAGGTCAGTCATGGGACTGGTGTGAGAACTTAAACAGTTTATCTTTAAAAATCAACAAAGAAATATTTTAAAATTATATTCGCAATGCTTTTGGAAAATGAGACTACCATAAGGCCTTCCGCACACACACAATGCAAACGCAGAATCGGAGGAGATTTCTCCTTATGATAGTCAAATATGCTTGATACATAGAAATTTTTCTTTGATATTATTATCATAGGTGCAAAGTGTAGGAAAACATTTCGAAAGTAAAGATTAAATCTTAGCCAGCATAGGCATTCCGTACTTATGCCTACTATAGCTACCATGTTCAATAGGTTACCGCCACATTCCATAGCAGGTTATACAACTAAAACTGTACAAGGATTCGTATTGAAGTTTGGATTTCCAACAAATCGTCAGGCCAAGGAACTTCCCATTGCCACATAGGTACGCCTCTGGAAAGACGCCCCGTGAACCTAACCTAACATTACGGTTAGATCTCTGCCAACACAAGGCCGGGTTACCCCTAGATGTGTAACTACTGACACGAATATGCCATCCCCCAGTCGCAACCGACCTAAATCCCGGGATTCACCAACAACCACAAAGTAATAAGTTTGCAGCAACAACATAGGTTAAATATCAGGGCTCCATACCATAATATCACCTCTATCCAGAAGGAAATGACATACACTAAGAGGGCGCTATCCCCTAATAACCTTGCTGCATCTTTCCTGTTTTGACCATTTTCGGGGTGTGAGGTCCGACGAAGTCTCGTCCACAAAGCTATGCTTTATACAAAAGCCACGCTTTGATCAACAAATGCTCAACAGCACTTCGTATGCCGCATTACCAATTTGGGAATATATCACTAGTAACCATCAACTACATAACCTCTGAGCTCGTACGTCTCAGAGAAGGGTGTTAAGCTAAGAGAATAAATTCTCCGCCACCAACAGAAATATATTTGATAGAAACCAGCTTTACATCTCAAATTGTAACGTCAAACACACATCCATACAAGTCCGTTCCGAGATCGAACAGAACCGAAGGCACTTCCAAAGAAGTCCTTGCAATCCGGATATTCACCAATCACGACCGGATTTCCCATCACAAAGGGTGATAAAATCTCTATATCGAAGATCAGCCGATGTAGAGTCATTCGACGGTAATCCTTCCATTTTCAAAAATACCCGGTCTTCAACACCGGTCTTCAAATGCTATCCATTACGACATATCACTTATTCGGAATGGGATTTATGACACAAAGGTCCTCTCCCGGCTAAACCGAATAACGAGCGCTTATTTTAAAAATAAGCGTAGCATTCAAATTCAAGCAAATCACACAAATACCCATTTAAAGGTAAATATTGATAGTCGGTTATTTAACTATCAAGGCCAACAACCAAATATCCAGCACCATAACAATCATTAGGCCCTTTTTATTAGTCTTCCATAAATTAAATAACTTGCCAGATATTCACTTCAACCTATCTTTAAAAAGATATGTTCTCTAAACCATTTCAATTTCTTCATTGGAAAACATTTCCAAATACTTATTTAACGATAAGTAATTCACAAATCTACTTATTTTCAGTACTTAGAAAATATTCAATGTACTTAAATCACGATTAAGTATATATTTCATTCTTTAAAGAAAACATTCTCTTAAACACATTTATTTGGGCCAAAAGGAATGTTGCGTAAAACATCGTTACGATAACCCAAAATCACTAGTATAGGGATTCGAAATTAAGATAGATATATAAATCCCAATACTATACAAAAACCTTTCCTTTCGGAAATCATTTACTATAACAACAGTGTTATAGTCCATCTTTTCCTTATTTCTCAAAAACGTCTATTTCAACAATGAATGTTGAAATCTATGGTTTCGACACTTAATATATTTTAAAACAAATTCAAATCGTTTTAATTCTATTTAAAATATCACTTCCCCAAAACACTTTAATATATTATTCACTATCCCAAAATCGTGAATATTCTTCGTTAACAAAATTCAACATTTTTCTACACATTTTATTTAAAGGATTATCCACCGTCCAAAATCGTGAATATATCTCCTTTAAAAATCTATAAAAATTAACTTATCAAATTCGATCAAATCTTGAATTTATAAATCAATGTTTATAAGTTCACATTTATATATTATAAAAAAAACTTCAAGTTATAAAATCACTTTATTTACGAATTCTATCCATATTCCATTTACGCGACAAAATCCAAATTATAAGCAAATTACTTATAATTCTTTATTTACAAATTCTATTTAAATCTCATTTAAATGCCAAAATCCGATTTATAATTTAATTACTTATAAATCTTTTTATTTTACAAAGTCTATTCATTTTATAACTCCTCAATTTATAAATCTATAAATTTTTATTTACTTACTAAATCCATCCATTTATTATTTCATTTAACACAAAAAAACTCGTTTTATAATTCCAATATTTTTAAATTATAAATATCAACTTTATAAATCTTTTATATAAATCGTTTATAAAAATTCAAAAATCTCAATTTAAACTATTTTATAAAATTCACTAACTCTATATTTCAAAATCACATTTTAACTATATTTTCTCAAAAATCATAAATTTTATAACATTAAAATTATAACGTTTATTTATTTAAAATGAATCAACTTCCAAAATTTAAATAAAACGTATACTTTCAAAAAAAATCACTTGAAAATCCTTTTTAAAATCAAAATCGTCACTTTAACATTTTTTTAAAACTCCAAAAAATGGGCCCAATGATGCAACAACACCAAATAATCAATCACGGCATCCAAACATCATATATCATCATATGATAATCAACAAATATCATAATATCTGAAATCAAATAAATACTGGTGAGGAATCCAGTTGGATCCCTCCAACCTGTTTCCCTGCATCCACAGACATTAACACAATACCAATTCCGTTTCAAAACGGAATATCGCGGTATATGGGATTTATAAAATATTATCCGCTATTATACGGGGCAATAGGGTCTCATCCGCTATATAATGCGGGAAAATCAACTCCAAGTACATATATAATACCAATTCCATACAAGTTGGAATTATTGCGGTATATGTTTTTAATAAATAACATCTTCTTAATATACGACGTATAGGGTCTATTTCAGAACAATAGATAATAATTTATCATTCAATCACATAATCAAGAAATTTTAAATCTAACTATTTAAAATTTAAATCGAAACAATTCGATTGAGTGAGAAGTTCTCACCTTGGTTTCAAATACAGTTGTAGTGTTTTATTTCGAATAAAATTAAACGCGCTTTTAATTTTACCCAAAAATTTCACTAACTCCAATCAACTCCATCCGGCTCCATTGCGTAGTATTCGTCAATACGAACCCGTCGCAATTCGTTTCGTGCGTTTTCGACCTTGTATGAAAAGGATATCGCATTTTAAAGTTTATACGAATTTAAATATAAATAATTTACAATTTTCTTTATTTTTTCTATAACCTAGCCCAATCTCGGCCGTCCATCTCCCCAGATCAAATCGTGGCCGTCCCTCTTTTCTTCTCCTTCTTCCCGGTTATTTTCGAACGCAACCGAAACCCAACCTAGCCGCCTTCAAACCCTAATTGTCGCGACCATATCGAGCATCTTCACAAAGATCAACTAGTGCCATTCCGAAGCCAGCACTTGACTCCACCTTCGGCTACAACATCAGGGAGCTTGGCCCCCCATCTCTCTCGAAAAACGTGTATGAACGGCGAGCGTTTAAATGTAGTTTGTCGTCGATCCGTTACTCCTTTCTCGATCACAACCGTTGAGAATATAGATCTTGACGTGCTCTTCAACTTTGTAGTTGGGAGTTTGTTGTAATTGTTGATGGATTATGAAAGATTGAGGGAAGAAGCTAAGAAAATTTCGGCCATTAAAACAATGGTGGCGGCTAGGGTTAGCTCTGATTAGGGTTTGCAATTGTGAAATATTGAGGTGCTTTTATAGAAAATTTCGCGACACTATTCACCCGAAATTTTTCCGAACTCCAAACAAAGCGTGCTGCCTGACGTTTATAATGTTTTACCCCTAATCCGTACGCAATGGAATATATATCGGGAGACAATTCGATCAAATTTGAAAGATAAGTTTTTGAATCGACTATTTAAATTCAAAAATTCACTCGAATCAATTTCTACGCGTTTTTGCTTGCCTCGGACAAACCGTAAGTCCGATTGACACGAAATTTGAAACCATACAATAATATAACATTACGGATCCGATGAAACTAGTTTCGTCGAAATCCGAGACTGTTTGAAAAATGGCTATTTTAACTCGTCAATTAAATATTAAAATATTCAATATTCACAAATTAACTTTTAATTAAATTTTAAAAGTTCTAAAACATCATTTTAACTTCAATATGATTTAATACAACTTTACAAATCAATTTTAATCACATTTAAACCCAATTTCCAATTATTTCTGTAATTTCAAATATTAAATTATCGATTTAATTATCCAATTAAATCTTGATATTCAAAATAAAATTTATTCGACCTACAAATTTTACTTGTTAATATTTAAAATCAATTAAATATACAAATTTCAATGGACAGAAATTCTGCGTCGTTGCAAAACATAGAATCAATGTTAGATGGATAGATCTTTATCCATCTGATTCTATTGTTGATTTATCAGAGTTAGATAATCCTTTTACTGTAGAGGAAATTAGAAAAGCAATTAATGACATGCCAAGTGATAAATCCCCGAGACCTGATGGGTTTCCAATTTTATTTTATAAAACTTTTTGGGACGTTTTAAAATTCGGCTTATTAATATAGTTAATGATTTTTATAATGGTAATTTACAATCAGGGAGATTTAATTTCACAAATGTTATTTTATTACATAAAAAAGTAGGAGCTAAAAACTTAAAAAAATTTAGACCTATTTCTTTGATTAACTGTGCAGTTAAAATTATTTCTAAAGTTCTAGCTAATCAACTTAGTACAAAAATGAACGATTTAATTGATTGTTCACAGTCAGCTTTTATAAAAAGGAGAAATATCACTGATGGAGTGGCAGTTGTTCAAGAATATATTCATTACTGTTGTAAGTATAACATAACCTGTGCAATTTTAATACTTGATTTTGCTAAAGCTTTTAATTCGGTGGATTGAGATTTTTTTGTAGATATTTTTCATGCTAAAGGTTTTGGTTATAGATGGATAAGTTGGATTAATGCTTTGCTTCGAACTGGAAATTCCAGTATTATGGTTAACGGTATATTAGGTAATAAAATTCAATCTAAGAGAGGTTTAAGGCAAGGGGATCCCTTATCGCCATTATTATTTAACTTAATAGCTGATATTTTTGCAAAAAATTATTAAAAGAGCAGTGGATAATGGATCTCTAATTTGTACAGGCAATGACATATCGCGTAATGGTATATCGGTTCTTCAATTTGCCTACGATACCTTACTTTTTTCTTCCCATCTTCCTAGACACATTATAACTCTCAAGTTTATCCTTTACAGTTTTGAACTTTTATCTAGTTTAAAAATAAATTTTGACAAAAGTTCCTTGTTAGTTTTAAATGATTTTGAAAAAGTTGAAAACTTAGTTTCTAATACTCTAAATTGCAAAACTATGAAATTTCCTTTTGACTACCTTGGCTATGTGATTAGACCCACCAATCTCAAATATGACAATTGGATAATTATTATTGATAAGACCAAAAATAAGATTTCTAACTGGAATGAGAGATTTTTATCTAGAGCAGGTAGACTAGTTTTAATTAGTTCGGTTTTATCAGCCCTTCCGATTTATTGGATGTCCATGCATCTGTTTCCAGACCAAGTTATTGATAAAATTAGAAGAGACTTTTTATGGAGTGTGGAAAATTCTAATAATAATATAAAATGTCTAGTAAATTGGAAACCCGTATGTAAGGCCAAAGAAGAAGGTGGTTTAGGTGTTATTAATTTGCGTAATATGAATTTATCCTTGCTAGGTAAATGGTTATGGAAGTTTAAGGATATAAATGATAACGCTATTTGGAAAGAGATCATTTTTAAATATTACTATAATGGAAATAGCAATTTATATCAAATTGCTTCTCCAATCGCCCATAATATATCAATTTTTTCGAATTTTTTTTGAAATGTAATGAGATATTTAATTTAGTAATAAATATAATTATTTATTCTGGTAATCGTACTTTTTTTTGGCATGACCATTGGATTTCGGTCTTACCTCTTAAATTGGAATTTAAAAAGCTTTATGAATTTTGTAATTTTAAGTTTGCTTTAATTAATGAAGTTTATTCTCCTGAAAACGAACCTCCTTGGAATTTTAGCTTTAGTAGTATTTTAGTAGGCTCAACTCTTAGGCAACTTTATTTGCTTTATGCTTGATTAAAACTTTATAATATCGATAATGATAATGATATTATTTGTTGGAAATGGGAAAAGGGTAAGAAATACTTCTAATTCTTTTTACAGATTTATTATTTTCTCCGGTAAATTAAACAACTCTTTTAAATTTATTTGGAAATCTAATGCTCCTCCTAAGTCTAAAATTCACATATGGTTAATATTGCATGGAAAACTTAATACAATAGAATTCTTAAAAAGAAAAAATATTCAAAATGATAATAAATGTTTTTTTTGTAATCTGCATATTGAAGATATAAAACATTTATACTATGATTGCACGGATTCTTATCACATCCTAAATAGTATTCTAATTTTTTTTTAATTTTAATAAAACAACTATAATTTTGGATTATGACTTCTACTAGAATAATTTTAGATTTAGATTCAAAAGGAATATTAGATTTTTACTTGACACTTTATTCATTATTATTAGTTGGTATATTTGGTTTGAAATAAATCAAAGAATTTTTAATAATAATAATAATAGCCATTTTCACAAATTGATTTTTATAATTTCTTCATTCTGTTTAATTGGATTTCTAATCCCAAATATAAAGTAGCTAAAAATAATCTTTTTAAAGGGTATCTTAATAAGGTTAGTTATAATATTAATTTATTCAAACAGAACAATTATATATTTAATATTAACAGTATCAACATCAATATTTTTTAAAATTTATGTGATGATTTAAACGTAAATCAAAACATTCTTATGATTAAAGACTCATAAGAATCTTTTAAGTTTAGTTTTAATCGTTGTTCTTATCTTTGGTGATATTAGTTTATAGGTTTTTTCAATTCTATTTTTTTTGTCCTGTTTATTCTTATTTAGGTTTTAATGCCTACCTCATCTATACATACATACATATATATATTAATTATATAAATATACATACATATGTATAATTCTTATTTTTTCCTTAGTCATCCTTCGGATATGGGTATGGGTGATAGGGGGTTAGGCTCTATTTACAAGTTCTCATGTATTCAGGCTGCTGGATTGCAGATTGCAGAGAGGCCATCAGAGTAGAGTTTTCTACTCAGGATTATTTGCAGTTCCACCACTGATGCAAGATATTTTCATCTCTATTGTGGCGTATTATCTTCAGGAGGATCCATTCTTCTACTTGGCTCTTCTTCCTTTGTACAGAGTCTCTAGAGCAGATTTTCCATTCAGCATCATATTCAGTTCCACTTCAGAGCAGGTGCTTCTTCATTCCTTCCGATCCAGCTGCATGGAGCTTCTTTTTTAGTTTATGATGCATAGAGCTCCTGATTCAGATGCTTGGAGTATCATTTTCTTTTGTTTTTAGGTACTCCTAACACCTCAGTATCGTGAGGTGGCCATGCCGAAACTCGATATCGGGGTGTGATGGGTGGTGGCCATACCGGAACTCATCTTAGGGTACCTAATTTTTCTTTGATGCTTGTATTTAGTTATGTTACCTTTCAGGCATATTGGCAGCATCTTATTATAGTGTTATACGTAGTTGCATGTATGATGTCCTCTATTTATAGAGGATCGCACATTTTTCTCAAAAAAATAGTTTTTTAGCACATAGAAAACATATTTCCATAAAACATCGATCACATTAAAATCGTTTAATAATTTCGGGATATTTATAACATATAAAACAGGGTATATGATCATTGCCTTTGTTTGTATCCACTGATGTTCATTATCATTGTTCATTAATGTGTAACTAATACTATTTTGTGAGGTACCTTCATCATTGTCTGAGACAATACTATATATTGACGCAATATCATCAAAATCGTTTTCACTTAGGCTTTCTATTTCATATTCTCCTATCTCATCAACTAAATTAGAACGTTGTTGGCTATTTTGTTTGTTAGGACATCTATTTGCTAAGTGATTTGGGTCACCGCAAATAAAACAATTGCATTTCCTCTTTGGCTTACTTCTTTTAACATATTTTTTTTTACGTTTATCAAAATGCTTGGATTTTCTAAATTATTTCCTTGGCTTATAATAGCCATAAGCCTACGGAGTATAAATAGTTGTTCGGCAGAATGCCCAAGCTTGTCTTTTAATCTGTTCTTGTAACGTTGCTTCTTTACAACGTTTTTCTAATTCTTGAAATACAAACATTATTCTTGGACCATTTCCTAATTTAGGTACTGCTCCAAACTGTATACTCCAATCTTCTTGTAGTTTTTGACCTAAGTCACCAGGTAATTTGGAAAAGTATTTATTACATAAATCTTCATCCATTGCTTTACTCGTTTGAGCTAAAGTGAATGCAAAGTCTTGGCTGAATTCTTTTGTATATTTGAAATCTCTTATACTTAGTTGTTCTAAGTTTCTTATTGCTGTATTTTGCATTAGCGTACCGCTTTTGCCTGGGTCATTACCAATTAGTAGTAATCTAATAAAGCTTGTGAAATTATAAGGGTTGTTACCTAGGGCCTTCTGTTCAGTAATTACGGCTGGGTTATCTGTTTTTCTACTTTGATATATTCCTAAGGCTAATGGACCAAGGGTAGTTTCTAATACCACCCATATATCCATTTCTGATTTTTTATTAACTTCCCAATAATGAACTACGTTTTGTTCCCATATTAGAATTTCTTCTGGTCATAATTGTGGTGACTAGTTTTCTAGTAGTAACACATTGTGGCTGTAAAACTTTCCATAAGGTTTTCTTATTCCTTTTCCTATGTATGAACTTTCTTGTAGGTAATCTATTTCGGGTTTTGCCCATTGTTCCCTTTTCAATGGACCTTCTTTGTATTGACTACTTGGTTCGTTTTTAACTCTACGACGTTTATTAGCTAGTATCATTGCTTGATCCATAAAATTAGGTTCAATAAAAAAGTCACTAAAAGGAATCTATTTATTTAGGATATCTTCAACTAGTGGCATATTAAAATATTCAGATAACGTTGTAAAAGTATCTTCATATGTCTTATCTAGTTCTGTTATGCAAGTAATATGCATATTATATGTTTCTTCTCTTATGTTTTCTACTGTAATTTTCTTTTTAATTACTTCATTTAATGTTCTTTTACTTTCTATTTTAAACGTTTCTTCCATTTCTGGATCTATATCATTTTCTTCGTATTGTTTCATCTACTAAGTATCCTAATATGTCAAAGTCATCAGTATTTTCATTATCTGTTTCATAGTGGTCATAAATTGGTTCATCATCCCAATTCATGGTGTTAAAAAGATCTGAATGTTCGTTAGATTGTGTCTTACACTGTGCAGTTAAAGCGCTCTGCGGCTCTATAGCGGTTGAAGTGTGAAAAGTTGTAGCGGAGATATATCGAGGATATAGCGGGATATAGTAGGCGACTTTTGATAATGCAAAAATTTCTATTTCAAATGAGTTTTAACATGTAGTTGCATTAACCAGGTGTATCATTAACATTTCACCTACGTAAATTTAATTTATTGTTAATCTTAAAGAATATATACGAATATATTATAAAAGATGATAAGGCGTTCATAAAACTAGCAATTTTACTACTAATTTTTTGTTAGTGCGTTACTATTAAGTTTTCTATGTTGAGTCACAAGTTCTATGAAGGTTTTTTGATCAATGACAAAGAAATAAAGGCGATCGACAAAACAAGGTTATTATGGCTATAAAGAGGCACAATATGGTACTCTAGATTATAGGTTGATTATTTGATGTTGTAATAGTAATAAATTTGTTAAAATCTATCCTCAAATAATCATGCATATCAAGGAAATCAATATATATATACGACTAAATTATAGTTGCACGTAGTTGCACAATTCAATGTGCAACTTTACAGGGACCGGTCGACCGGTCATTATATGTGCGGTCGACCGTTCCTGTATAAATTGCACAATGAACGTGCACACATGCACATAACGTATATATATTTGAATTCCTGTCTACTGGTCACTTTTTGACCTGTCGACCGTTTTCAAATAGAAAGCAACCCTTCGTATAGACACTTCCTTTTCTTCAACGGTTGCTTCTCTTTCTCTTCACCAATGATCATGACCTTTGTTCATAACTTTTCACAAAGAGTTACAACTGTTTATTTCTTATATAAACATCATGAAATCATTAAACCAATGAACCAATTCTTTGATTCTAATCCCTATTCTATTGATCTCTATCTTATTCTCTCAAGTGCTCAAATTGCTCATATTCTATCATATATCGTTTTGAATCCTGAATTTTGTTTAACATTCTTTTGATTCAATACGATATCCACTTCCAAATCTTCATATATACAAATATTCTTTTTGAGGATAAGATTATAGGAAGTTTGTACTACAAGTGACAAAATAGTGTTAGCAAGAACACATACTGTCAACAAACAATAATATTTACCTTTGTTGAAGTCCTCGGTGTTGTAAGAGGCAAGTGTTGAAGTCCTCGGTGTTGTAAGAGGCAAGAAATCCCGTTCGTTTGCTCGGGTATTGTAAACCTGTTCCTCCGGGTGAAGCGAGGTAGTTAATAGTGAAAATCCAGATAGAAGTCTGGGACTGGACGTAGGACGGTGCTCCGAACCAGTATAAAAATCTCTGGTGTGATTTTTCTATTTTTATTTTTACTTTGCTACTATCATCTATTTTCCGCATTTATATTATAGTCCATATTACACGATCCGTGTGTACTATATTAGCACGTGCATTTGTATACACACCCCATTTTCATTTGGTATCAGAGTACGGTCATCATATAACCGTAACACAGTTATTTGATATATTCTTGTAATATGGCAAATAACGCAAGTACTAGCACTCAAAACACCACCTACACGGAAGGTCAATCGACACAAAGACCTCCATTTTTCAATGGTCTTAACTATAGTTATTGGGCAACACGTATGTCATTCTTTATGCAATCAAGTAGCTATGATGCTTGGAATGCTACTCAAAGAGAAATAGTGAATCCAACAACTGATTATTCAGAATGGACTGTGGCTGAGAAAACGGCAGCAGCCGTAAATGCAAGAGCAATAAATATGTTGTTCTGTGCATTAGACCAAAATGAATATAACCGTGTTAGTATCTGCACTACTGCATATCAAATTTGGCAAACGCTAAAAATCACTCATGAAGGTACTAACAAGGTTAAACAAGCCAAAATAGCCATGCTGAAAAGTCAATTTCAAAATTTCAAAATGAAACCAAATGAGACAATCAATGACATGTATTCACGGTTTCAAACTATTCATCATGCACTTATTGGCTTAGGACAAAAGTCTTCTGATTTTGATGTTGTTTCAACAGTCCTACATTCTCTGACTAGTGAATGGGAAGGAAAAGTATTAGCAATTGAAGAAGCTAATGACCTTTCCGTCATGAAGCCAGATGAATTGATAGGAAATTTAATGTCCTATGAAGCAAATTTGCAGGCTAGAAAAGAACAGAAAGAAGAAAAGAAAAATGTAGCATTTCATGTTGAGAAAGATGAATATGAATCAGATTCTGAAGATGAAGATTTGGCGTTCATTGCTAAAGGATTCAAAAAATTCCTAAAATATCGAAAAGCCAGTCGTTACAATAAAAAGAAACCTGGATCAAATAAACCATCTTCATCTGCTATAGAATGTTTCAACTGCCATAAAAAGGGACACATGCAGAAGGATTGTCCAGAACAAAAGAAGAAGTCGGAAAATGACAAATTCAAATATAAGAAGGACAAATCAAAGAAACGAGCCTTCTCAGTAACATGGGATGATTCAGAGTCATCTTCATCAGAAAGTGAAAGTGATTCGGAGAATGAACAAGCTAATGTTTGTTTTATGGCAACAGAAGATGAGGTCCCACTTAAGAAACGAGGAAAGTGGATATTGGACAGTGGTTGCTCAAAGCACATGACGGGAGACAAGAGCTTATTAACAAATATTACATACTCAGATGGTGGCTCCGTCACTTTTGGAGACAATTCAAAAGGCTATATCATCGGCAAAGGCGATGTGAGCAATTGCGGTACATCTAACTTACCTCTTATTACTAATGTCATGCTAGTTAGAAATTTAAAACACAATTTGCTTAGTATTAGTCAGTTATGTGACAAGGGTTTTATAATTTCCTTTTCGAATAATAAATGTAGTATTTTAGATAAAGACCATAATTTGGTTTTCGAAGGTTATAGAGACAGAAATATATATATTCTGAATATGAATATTAATCATAATTCAGATATGTGTCTTGTGGCTAATGACAATGATCCATGGCTATGGCACAAACGCTTCTGTCATATAAACTTCAGAACTATTGACAAGCTATCCAAAAACAATCTAGTTAGAGGTCTACCCAAAATGAGTTTTAAAGTTAACAACATTTGTGATGCATGTCAATTAGGAAAATTGACCAAATCATCTTTTAAATCCAAGAAAGTCATTTCAACATTACAACCACTTGAGTTACTACACATGGATTTATTTGGACCTACTAGGGTTCAATCAATAAATCACAGTCGATATGTGCTTGTAATTGTTGATGATTTCTCTCGTTATACATGGACAATTTTCTTAAAAAATAAAAGTGACACTTTCGATCATTTCAAATCTTTCGTCAAAAGAATTCAAAAATCAAAAGGGATTAAAGTTAAAAATATAAGAAGTGATCATGGGGGAGAGTTTGAAAATAATGAATTTGAACATTTTTGTACAAAGAAAGGTATATATCATAATTTTTCGTTTCCCAGAACTCCACAACAGAACGGAGTTGTAGAACGAAAGAACCGAACTTTACAAGAATGTGCAAGAACATTATTGAATGGAACCACCTTACCAAAACATTTCTGGGCGGAAGCTGTCGCAACTGCCTGTTATGTTTTAAATCGTGTGTCCATAAGACCTCTTACCAAGAATACTCCTTATGAATTATTTAACAAAAGAAAGCCTAAAATCTCATACTTCAAAGTTTTTGGTTCCAAGTGCTTTATTTTAAATACGAAAGACCAGCTTGGCAAATTCGATCCAAAAGCCGATGAAGGAATATTTATCGGTTATTCGGAACGAAGTAAGGCCTATCGGATATTTAATAAACGAACCAAAACTATTGAAGAATCACTTCATGTCTCTTTTGATGAAATCTATCAGCATCCTCACACTATATCAGATGATGACGAATCAATAGTCACTGACAATCCATTCATCACAAATATTGATTCTGACTCGGAAATAATTATTGAGAATACTCCTCAAATATGTGAGTTACAATCACCACCAAGAATATTAAGAGACCATCCGACACAAAATATAATCGGTGAAATAACATCACATGTCAGAACAAGGAGTCAACTCAATCAAATGGGTCATGTCGCTTTCTCTCAAATATCGAACCTAAGAATCCAAAAGAAGCTGCTACAGATGATTACTGGATCATTGCCATGCAGGAAGAACTAAATCAGTTTGAGCGCAATGACGTTTGGGAACTTGTTCCAAGACCAACTGATCAGTCAGTTATTGGTACTAAATGGGTCTATAAAAATAAGGCTGACGAACAAGGAAATATCACCAAAAATAAAGCAAGATTAGTAGCAGAAGGATATAATCAGGAAGAAGGTATCGATTATGAAGAAACTTTTGCACCAGTTGCTCGACTAGAAGCCATTAGAATTCTATTATCTTTTGCTTGTCACCATAATTTCAAACTTTATCAGATGGATGTCAAAAGTGCTTTTCTCAATGAATTTATCAAAGAGAATGTCTATGTCGAACAACCTCCTTTGTTCGTACATGAAAAATATCCTGACCATGTGTTCAAACTTAAGAAAGCTCTGTATGGTTTAAAACAAGCACCACGTGCTTGGTATGAACGATTACGTAGCTATCTTATTAATTCAGGATTTCAAATAGGCAAAGTTGATCAAACTTTGTTTATTAAACATTCTCGAAAAGATATTCTGGTTATCCAAATATATGTAGACGATATCATCTTTGGTTCAACAAACGATAAACTCTGCAAGGAATTTGTAATATCCCGGAATTTTGGACAATTTAAATTTAATAATCTGAGTTTAAATTTAAATTGAATTGGTAATTTTTGTTAATAAATTTGATATTGATTTAATAATCTTCTTTATTTAAATATTTAATTTGTGAAATTATTTTTAATGAGTTAATAAATTTGTTTTCTATTTAATAATGTATATGTATTTGTATATATTTTTAAATAGACAAGTTGATTTTAATTAAATTATTATATCATAGTTTTAATGTTTTAAAAATAGGAATTGTGATTTATTTTCAATTTAAGCTTTTCAAAAACATTTAATAAAATACTATATGATTTTTAATATGTGAGATAAATGTTTTAATTAGTTTAAAATTCATTTTAATTCAAGTTATATATTAAAATATGTTACAAGCTCTTTTATAAATTTGTTTTAAAAGTTTCTTTTCAAATGATAAACTTGTATATCATTTTATTTATAATAATAATGCTTTACTTTTTCTTTAGAGATTATTTAATACATAATTATGTATAAGAATTAATTGACAAAGCTTAATACTTTATTAACTTTAATTAAACATGTTTATTAATTTATGTAGACAAGTGTACATATATTTAAACATTAATTTAATTCACAAAGACATGTGTTAGTATATTAAAGATTTATACTAACATGTGTAAACTTATCTTTATTTTAAAATGACAAGTGTCAAATTTATTTTAATTTTCTTTTAATTCACTTAAATCTGAAAATACATTCATATCATTTTTGCTTCTTCATTTCATATGCATTCTTTTCTCATTCTTAAATAAAAGAGAAAACCAAATATATACAAGTCTGCATATACTATGCATTCAACTCCTCTTTCTCAAAATTTCTACTTGCATTTCCCAAACCTGTAGCTCCTCTTTTCATATTGCATTCATTAATTTTTGAATCTGCCTCCTTCAACCCTATTCAAGTTCTACATCAAACAACTCCTCAAAACCCAAAATACTACCTACCTGCATCAACATGAATGCAGACATGCATTTCAACTTTATTTACAAAAATCCTGTGACTCCTCTTTCCAAAATTACAACCTGCATCTCAAATCTCATCCACATCCATAATCAAGTTGCAATACTTCAAAACTGCATTCCTTTGCATCTGCACATCATTTACAAACAAAGAAGGCCTGCACATTCATTTGAAGCCTGCATGTAAAGAAAACTGAAGCATGTTTTTAAAAAAAAAAAGCAACAATCAAAGATTTAAAAGCTAGAAATGAGGTCTGCATTCAAGAAGCTCTGTTCAATCCTCTTCAAATACAAGCCTGCATGTTATAACAAGTGAAAGCTCTGCATGTTAAATCTGGAGCCTGCAATTTGAAAGTTTGCTCTGCATCTTGCAACTACAAGTGAGTAACATAACTTCTTTTTAAAAATTAAGTATAATAAAATGGTTGCTTGATTTGTTCATGGAAATAGGAGTCTTATCTATGTTGTTAAATACATTGCTGAGTAGATCTTGTGTATAGATGGATGCATGTTTGATTCATTTAAGATCTGATTGTTTACTGTTAAGCAAGTGATAAAATTTCTTCCTTTCTATGATCTGGTCGAGGTTATGGCTTGAAATCGAATGAAAGTTGTTTATTTTATGATGAAGTAAACTTATAGATTTATGTAAGATAAATCAATATCAGTAATTCCTGGAAATATAAATGACAAAGTAAAATTTATATTAAGTGAAAATTCAAATTTTTGGAATTCATGTTTCAGGTACTAATTGAAACAATAAGTGAATTCAAGAATTTTAAAACAAAAACTCCAATTTATAGTGCTGTGTATATAATGCAGTTTCAAACATACTGTATTTTATATTTTGATACAGTACCCTTGATTCTTGCATTTGAATTGATTGATTTTGCTTCTGGAGATGGAATTGCCATCAAATGTTATGGGAAAAATAATAAATTGAATTTTAAATAAAATTTGGTGATGAGATTTGGGAATTTCAGTTTGAACCCTAGTTTTACTGGGGTTAAGAAATGTTAGAACTGCTACCTCATCAATGATTCGAATTCAAGGATACTTTGAGTATGGATAGATTGTGGGTTGATGAGCATGTCACCGAAGTTTCGAGGATGATGGTGGCCGGAGTAGTGGGTTGATTGCGTTGACAGGTTGATCATTGGAAAGGAGGTGCTGTTCCAGGTTTTAGTTTTAACTTGAAATTAAATTCAAGTTGAATTAAGGGCATTTGGTGATTGAGTGTTGATGAGGGGATTTTGGTAGTTGGAGGATGTCCTGAGTTGATGGCCAGAGATGGCCGGAGTTGGGATGAGGGTGCACAGAAGTGTTGTGCAGGTTGGTGATGATGGTGGTTCAGTTTTAGTTGCAGGTTTTGTGAACTCGAGATTGTCTCGGGGGAATGTGGAAATAACTCGAAGCAGGGGATAAAATGACTCGAAGTAAGATAGTGGTAGCTCGGGTTGTTCCAGTGCTTCCGTTTTAGGATTTGCAGTATTATGTTTTCCAGGTTATTAAAAATATACAGTGAGGATAGATGCAATCAAAAATCTGGATTTAAGCTTTGAATCTGAAGTTGGATTTGCATTCAATAAGTTTTAAGTTTAAAATCTTTGAATTAAATTTAAAATGCTTTTAAATTCAAGCTGGGTTTTAGAATAAAACAGAAACTGTTTTCTGTTTTTAGATTTAAAAGGAAATTTTCAAATTAAAGATGGAGTTTAATTTGAAATTTTAACCTGAAACTTAGATATGATTCAATAATTTTAATCTGAAGTTTTGAATCATTTTTGAATTCAAATTTAAGATGTTAAATTTAAACAGGAAATTGTTTACTGTTTTTCTGTTTTATATTAAAAGTAAACTTTAAAATGCAAATTGGAAATTTAAAACAAGTTTAAATCTGGAAAGTAAAGTATGGACATGAATCTGAGTTTGATTTAATTTAAATCAGGAGTTTAAATTCAAACTTCAGTTTTTAAAAATAAAGGTTTAAATCTAAACTTGTTTTAAGATAATGATTTGCATTTGAAAATGAAGATGGAATGTAAAAATAGTTTTAAATTCTTAAGATTTAATCTTGAATGAAAATTTGAATTTTTGTTTCAGTTTGAATTTTAAAAGAAATTTTTAAATTTGAATTTTGCTTTGGGAACAAAGTGTTTAAATACTTTATATAAAGAAAGAAGGTTTCTTAATTTTGAACTTAAGATAATTGGTTTCATTTAAATTAATTAATAATTTAAATGGAATATTAATTATTTACTTAATTAATAATGTGGAGGATTAATTAAGTAATTAATAATTTTTAAGTTAATTAATTAAGATTTGAGTTTAATTAATTAAGGTTAATTAATCTATAATTAAGGATGGTTAATTAAGTTTTAATTAATGATTAAGATTTACTTAATCAAGTGATTAATGATAATTAAGATTTTAATTAACACTTAATTAATTAATAATTAGAGATTAATTAAATTATAATTAAATATTAATTAGTTGTTAATTAATAATGATTAATTAATAGTTAATTTCTTAATTAGGTAATTAAGAGGTGTTAATGAAGATAATTAACTTAAGATTATTTAACAATTAATTAATGTGATTAATTTTAATAGTTAATTAGATTAATTAATTAATAATAATCAATTGTTTAATTACTTAATAAAAGTAATTAATGAATTAATTACTTGGTGTAATTAATTTGATTAAGGTGATTAGTTTAGATTAATTAAGTTTAATTAATTTAAACCATTGTTGATTGTTTGATAATTACTTTATGTAATTAATGAATTTATAATTACTTAGAGAAGTAATTAATTAATAATTACAGGATGTAATTAAAGATATTAATTATAGAAGTAATTTTGATTTAAATTACTTTGAAAATTAATCAAGTGATTAATGAAGATAATTAATTAAGGGTAATTAAGTTATGGGAGGAGTAATTAAAATAGTTAATTACTAATTGGATATTAATCATGGGTGATTAATATATATGGTTTAAGTTGAAGATTAATTACTTATGTAATTAATTTATATTAGAGATTGATTAAATGTAATTAGAAATCATTAATTAATTAATTAATGATGTAATTTGGAATTGATTAATTAAGGTATAATTAATATTAAATGCTAATTACTTATTGTAATTAGGGAATTATTAATCAATAAGGATTAATTGAAATGAATATTGAGATGATTTATAAATTGATTTATAATCAATTGATGATTAAGATAAGCAGGATTTGACGATGAAGTGATTAATTTAATTTATTTTAAATTAATTAGAGAGTAAGTAATTAATTTAATTCATTTTAAATTAATTATAGAATGGAATGATCATTAGATAGTTGCTTATGTTTGATGATTGGTATTGATTGGTATGGTTTGTAATCTCAGTTATGAGATTAGTAGTGTATGTGATATGTATGCATTGGTTGCTTTTGGATGATAGTATGGATATCTGATTATGATATGAATTATCTGTTGGTAATGATAATGTTGATTATCTATTGTGTTGTGAATTATCTATCTATGTATATTTAGATAATGAATTGAATTGTTTTAAACTTAAAACAACTTGGACCTTAAAAGACACGCTTTGGTTTTCGATGAGACCGGGATCGGGTTTCCATATTTGGGGTCCGAAAACCACATCGATTTCAAATAACGTTAGGTCGTGAATCCAAATGGTGCGAGTGAAGACTCGAGGTGTAAGGGCTATACGTCAGTATAACTCTGTGGGTGATTCCGTAATGAGTTTGACGGAATAGCACTTATAGATTCGAGATGGAGATTCAGAGTGCAAGGGTTATTGTCGTTAACTCTGAGGGTGATTCCAATACGAGTGTAACGAGATAATGCCTTCGGTTTCGTTCGAACCCGGAACGAACTTGTATGGATTGAATGCTTTCAGAACATCGTCAGGTGGACGATGAGCATTCTAAGTGATATGTCCTATAAAGGTAATCGTAGCCTCAAGCCTCATCAACCGGGAATGGCTAAAACAGGGGAGGTGCAGCAAAGCTTCGTGGGTAGCCCCCACTGGAGAGCAAGATTGATCCCTGTCTAGAGGTCCCTTTATTTTCGGCTTAGTGGTGCGGTTGCTGATCACAACTGCGGGGTTGTCTTGTTTGGAACTGTTCAGTAAGGAACGGGTCCGGCTTTGTGTTGCAGGGGATGAAGGGAGTAATCCTCGGTACGGTGATCTAGGCCACGTACTGTGACGGGCGGTACCCCAGTAGCCCTGCCATTGATGGAATCCACAATCCAATAAGTGCCAACGGTTTTGATTGTATTACCCACTTTTGTGGCTAGTAGCTGGAATTTAATGAATGTAACAATTTCGGCTATTTCTTATTTATTTGAAAACCCTAGACACTATTATAATATCATCGGATTTCCTATCAAATGTTTTGGTTAGCGTAAGGTAAAAACTTTTCCATGTTTATGTGTGGGAAGTCTTACGTGATACCTTTTCTTTTTAAAGGTTTTTCAAAAGTTAAGCAACTTTAACCTGTTACTCACACCAGACCCATGTCTGACCCGGAGTTATTTCTGTTTTTCTATAACTCTTGGGTACTCAAATTTTTATGAGTAGCCAAGGGAATTCAGGTTAGGATTCAGGATTGCTTTGACGAATTGTGAAGGAGCATAATGGAGCAGGAGGCTTCTGCGTATAGTTATAAATTCCGCTGTGTTGGTATCTCTGAGTTGTTATGTATTGTGATTGAGTTGTAATAACTAGACAGGTGTTTATAACTGTCTAGTATGTGTTATATATGTCTGTGTACTCTGATATTTGATGTATACTATGTAATACTTTGGTTATTAATATAATTTATTCGTTCCGCTGTTGAGATTCTTGTGTTGTTTCTTCTTTCTCTTCTTTCTTTCTTCTTCTATCCCTTTCTTTCTTAATTCATGACGCGATTTTCTGGGAGTGGAAAATCGGGTCGTGACAGTTTGGTATCAGAGCGTTAGGTTGAGTGAATACCTAGGCTCTGAAGTGTATCTTTCTTTAGGGAGCGTTAGGTTGAGTGAATACCTAGGCTCTGTAGTGGTGTCTTTTTTGAGAGAGCGTATTTGTATTTTTAGTATATATATATAATTGGTTCTACCTATTTGTTGGTTTACCTGTTCGGGTTTTTCCAATGTAAGTTATAAAGGTAGATGAGGTAGAAGTGTGTGTAACACGACTACCATTGGTTGGAGTTTGATGGATGAGGTTGGAAGTGTATTGTCGAGACTGTAGACCTAATACCGTCTCGAGTGAGTTTTGTTGGTTTAAGGACTTCATCGATCTCTGAAGGTAACCTGTAAAGGTTCGGAGTTCATCTTTGAATTGCAGAATTGAGTTTTGATCTGTCGGTAGGGCAGAAGCCAGTGAGTAAAGATATCTTGATATCTCAGGAATTAGTAGCTGCGTGATGAGATGCAGTGACTATGGATGTTTCCGAAGATGTTTTCTTTGGAACAAGAATAAGAAGTGAGTCAGCACGGTGATGTGGCTGAGTTTAGCAGAGTATTCTGAGTTGGAAAGGAGTCTTCTGGCTGAGTAATTTTTCTGAAGTGGAGTTCAGAAGCAGCATAGTGAATCCGTTACTCGTGTAAGTTGGCTAAGCCAGCATAAGCTGTTCTGTTTGGTAAAGAGAGAGCAGTTTTCTTTGGATTTAGGCTGAGTTGATCGCAAAAGTGACTTGCGATAGTTTGTTCTTTGGATTGTTGGAGATTGTCCGGGTTTCTTCCAGGAAGTCAGAAGTTTGTCTGCATCTGGAGATCGAGTTTTCTTTCTAGGATTGGAACAGGTGGTTCAGTTAGTAGATGGATGGTTCCTTGAGATAGAAGTTGGTGAAGCAACTCAGGTTTGGGAGGAACATCTGAGTTTATTTATGGATATGTGGAACCATATTTTTGTGTTGGGTTGTCTGGTCTGTGTTTGTGCTATTCTTCAGCATTTTCTTCTATTTCGGATCAGAGTTGTGCAGCGGAAGCAGATTGGGAATGTTTCTGTTCCGGATAAGGAGAAGTTTGTTCTGTCTTCTGTTGTTGTGAAGCAGGGTTTGTGTTCTTGGTTTTGAGTGATCTTGAGGAGATCATTGGATTGTTTTGATTCAGTCTGTTTCTAGTGGAATCAGCAAGAGTTAAGCTGATCAGGATGGATGTTGGTAGCCCAGGATCGTCCGAAGAGTTTTTTTTTTTTGATAAGAGACGGGAGAATTTGGATTCTGGAATCGGAGATTGGATTTGGGTTAAGTTTTTCTCTGATTCAGGGAGCTATAAGTTTGAGAAGCTAACTCCGTAGTGTTTTGGTTTCTTCTATGTTTTGGTTAGATCAGTGTTTGGATTTCTAGAGTTGGATTGCCAGTTAAGATAACTGGGATTCAGTATGTTTCACGTATCTCTGAGGGAGTACGTGTTTGATATTTCTGGTTGTAGAACTAGCAGTTTAGGATGGTTTGTTTGTTGTGTCAGACTCGTTTGTAGTCTGATATTCTATATAGAATTGTTGTTAGAAGCTCTATAGCTTAGTAGTATTGATTGATTGGATTCTATAGAGCGAGTATCCCGATATATATATATACCGGGGAAACTCGTGAAGTTTATCCAAAATTCTTTTGGATAATTAGATTTGTTCTGATTGTGTGAATTGGTTGCTTTGGTTGTTGGCATATGATTAACATATGCTGTGTTTTAAAATAAAATCTGTAAATAGATTATTAAATTAACTTTGTTTTAAATTTCGGGGACGAAATTCTTTTAAGGGGGAAGGATTGTAATATCCCGGAATTTTGGACAATTTAAATTTAATAATCTGAGTTTAAATTTAAATTGAATTGGTAATTTTTGTTAATAAATTTGATATTGATTTAATAATCTTCTTTATTTAAATATTTAATTTGTGAAATTATTTTTAATGAGTTAATAAATTTGTTTTCTATTTAATAATGTATATGTATTTGTATATATTTTTAAATAGACAAGTTGATTTTAATTAAATTATTATATCATAGTTTTAATGTTTTAAAAATAGGAATTGTGATTTATTTTCAATTTAAGCTTTTCAAAAACATTTAATAAAATACTATATGATTTTTAATATGTGAGATAAATGTTTTAATTAGTTTAAAATTCATTTTAATTCAAGTTATATATTAAAATATGTTACAAGCTCTTTTATAAATTTGTTTTAAAAGTTTCTTTTCAAATGATAAACTTGTATATCATTTTATTTATAATAATAATGCTTTACTTTTTCTTTAGAGATTATTTAATACATAATTATGTATAAGAATTAATTGACAAAGCTTAATACTTTATTAACTTTAATTAAACATGTTTATTAATTTATGTAGACAAGTGTACATATATTTAAACATTAATTTAATTCACAAAGACATGTGTTAGTATATTAAAGATTTATACTAACATGTGTAAACTTATCTTTATTTTAAAATGACAAGTGTCAAATTTATTTTAATTTTCTTTTAATTCACTTAAATCTGAAAATACATTCATATCATTTTTGCTTCTTCATTTCATATGCATTCTTTTCTCATTCTTAAATAAAAGAGAAAACCAAATATATACAAGTCTGCATATACTATGCATTCAACTCCTCTTTCTCAAAATTTCTACTTGCATTTCCCAAACCTGTAGCTCCTCTTTTCATATTGCATTCATTAATTTTTGAATCTGCCTCCTTCAACCCTATTCAAGTTCTACATCAAACAACTCCTCAAAACCCAAAATACTACCTACCTGCATCAACATGAATGCAGACATGCATTTCAACTTTATTTACAAAAATCCTGTGACTCCTCTTTCCAAAATTACAACCTGCATCTCAAATCTCATCCACATCCATAATCAAGTTGCAATACTTCAAAACTGCATTCCTTTGCATCTGCACATCATTTACAAACAAAGAAGGCCTGCACATTCATTTGAAGCCTGCATGTAAAGAAAACTGAAGCATGTTTTTTAAAAAAAAAAGCAACAATCAAAGATTTAAAAGCTAGAAATGAGGTCTGCATTCAAGAAGCTCTGTTCAATCCTCTTCAAATACAAGCCTGCATGTTATAACAAGTGAAAGCTCTGCATGTTAAATCTGGAGCCTGCAATTTGAAAGTTTGCTCTGCATCTTGCAACTACAAGTGAGTAACATAACTTCTTTTTAAAAATTAAGTATAATAAAATGGTTGCTTGATTTGTTCATGGAAATAGGAGTCTTATCTATGTTGTTAAATACATTGCTGAGTAGATCTTGTGTATAGATGGATGCATGTTTGATTCATTTAAGATCTGATTGTTTACTGTTAAGCAAGTGATAAAATTTCTTCCTTTCTATGATCTGGTCGAGGTTATGGCTTGAAATCGAATGAAAGTTGTTTATTTTATGATGAAGTAAACTTATAGATTTATGTAAGATAAATCAATATCAGTAATTCCTGGAAATATAAATGACAAAGTAAAATTTATATTAAGTGAAAATTCAAATTTTTGGAATTCATGTTTCAGGTACTAATTGAAACAATAAGTGAATTCAAGAATTTTAAAACAAAAACTCCAATTTATAGTGCTGTGTATATAATGCAGTTTCAAACATACTGTATTTTATATTTTGATACAGTACCCTTGATTCTTGCATTTGAATTGATTGATTTTGCTTCTGGAGATAGAATTGCCATCAAATGTTATGGGAAAAATAATAAATTGAATTTTAAATAAAATTTGGTGATGAGATTTGGGAATTTCAGTTTGAACCCTAGTTTTACTGGGGTTAAGAAATGTTAGAACTGCTACCTCATCAATGATTCGAATTCAAGGATACTTTGAGTATGGATAGATTGTGGGTTGATGAGCATGTCACCGAAGTTTCGAGGATGATGGTGGCCGGAGTAGTGGGTTGATTGCGTTGACAGGTTGATCATTGGAAAGGAGGTGCTGTTCCAGGTTTTAGTTTTAACTTGAAATTAAATTCAAGTTGAATTAAGGGCATTTGGTGATTGAGTGTTGATGAGGGGATTTTGGTAGTTGGAGGATGTCCTGAGTTGATGGCCAGAGATGGCCGGAGTTGGGATGAGGGTGCACAGAAGTGTTGTGCAGGTTGGTGATGATGGTGGTTCAGTTTTAGTTGCAGGTTTTGTGAACTCGAGATTGTCTCGGGGGAATGTGGAAATAACTCGAAGCAGGGGATAAAATGACTCGAAGTAAGATAGTGGTAGCTCGGGTTGTTCCAGTGCTTCAGTTTTAGGATTTGCAGTATTATGTTTTCCAGGTTATTAAAAATATACAGTGAGGATAGATGCAATCAAAAATCTGGATTTAAGCTTTGAATCTGAAGTTGGATTTGCATTCAATAAGTTTTAAGTTTAAAATCTTTGAATTAAATTTAAAATGCTTTTAAATTCAAGCTGGGTTTTAGAATAAAACAGAAACTGTTTTCTGTTTTTAGATTTAAAAGGAAATTTTCAAATTAAAGATGGAGTTTAATTTGAAATTTTAACCTGAAACTTAGATATGATTCAATAATTTTAATCTGAAGTTTTGAATCATTTTTGAATTCAAATTTAAGATGTTAAATTTAAACAGGAAATTGTTTACTGTTTTTCTGTTTTATATTAAAAGTAAACTTTAAAATGCAAATTGGAAATTTAAAACAAGTTTAAATCTGGAAAGTAAAGTATGGACATGAATCTGAGTTTGATTTAATTTAAATCAGGAGTTTAAATTCAAACTTCAGTTTTTAAAAATAAAGGTTTAAATCTAAACTTGTTTTAAGATAATGATTTGCATTTGAAAATGAAGATGGAATGTAAAAATAGTTTTAAATTCTTAAGATTTAATCTTGAATGAAAATTTGAATTTTTGTTTCAGTTTGAATTTTAAAAGAAATTTTTAAATTTGAATTTTGCTTTGGGAACAAAGTGTTTAAATACTTTATATAAAGAAAGAAGGTTTCTTAATTTTGAACTTAAGATAATTGGTTTCATTTAAATTAATTAATAATTTAAATGGAATATTAATTATTTACTTAATTAATAATGTGGAGGATTAATTAAGTAATTAATAATTTTTAAGTTAATTAATTAAGATTTGAGTTTAATTAATTAAGGTTAATTAATCTATAATTAAGGATGGTTAATTAAGTTTTAATTAATGATTAAGATTTACTTAATCAAGTGATTAATGATAATTAAGATTTTAATTAACACTTAATTAATTAATAATTAGAGATTAATTAAATTATAATTAAATATTAATTAGTTGTTAATTAATAATGATTAATTAATAGTTAATTTCTTAATTAGGTAATTAAGAGGTGTTAATGAAGATAATTAACTTAAGATTATTTAACAATTAATTAATGTGATTAATTTTAATAGTTAATTAGATTAATTAATTAATAATAATCAATTGTTTAATTACTTAATAAAAGTAATTAATGAATTAATTACTTGGTGTAATTAATTTGATTAAGGTGATTAGTTTAGATTAATTAAGTTTAATTAATTTAAACCATTGTTGATTGTTTGATAATTACTTTATGTAATTAATGAATTTATAATTACTTAGAGAAGTAATTAATTAATAATTACAGGATGTAATTAAAGATATTAATTATAGAAGTAATTTTGATTTAAATTACTTTGAAAATTAATCAAGTGATTAATGAAGATAATTAATTAAGGGTAATTAAGTTATGGGAGGAGTAATTAAAATAGTTAATTACTAATTGGATATTAATCATGGGTGATTAATATATATGGTTTAAGTTGAAGATTAATTACTTATGTAATTAATTTATATTAGAGATTGATTAAATGTAATTAGAAATCATTAATTAATTAATTAATGATGTAATTTGGAATTGATTAATTAAGGTATAATTAATATTAAATGCTAATTACTTATTGTAATTAGGGAATTATTAATCAATAAGGATTAATTGAAATGAATATTGAGATGATTTATAAATTGATTTATAATCAATTGATGATTAAGATAAGCAGGATTTGATGATGAAGTGATTAATTTAATTTATTTTAAATTAATTAGAGAGTAAGTAATTAATTTAATTCATTTTAAATTAATTATAGAATGGAATGATCATTAGATAGTTGCTTATGTTTGATGATTGGTATTGATTGGTATGGTTTGTAATCTTAGTTATGAGATTAGTAGTGTATGTGATATGTATGCATTGGTTGCTTTTGGATGATAGTATGGATATCTGATTATGATATGAATTATCTGTTGGTAATGATAATGTTGATTATCTATTGTGTTGTGAATTATCTATCTATGTATATTTAGATAATGAATTGAATTGTTTTAAACTTAAAACAACTTGGACCTTAAAAGACACGCTTTGGTTTTCGATGAGACCGGGATCGGGTTTCCATATTTGGGGTCCGAAAACCACATCGATTTCAAATAACGTTAGGTCGTGAATCCAAATGGTGCGAGTGAAGACTCGAGGTGTAAGGGCTATACGTCAGTATAACTCTGTGGGTGATTCCGTAATGAGTTTGACGGAATAGCACTTATAGATTCGAGATGGAGATTCAGAGTGCAAGGGTTATTGTCGTTAACTCTGAGGGTGATTCCAATACGAGTGTAACGAGATAATGCCTTCGGTTTCGTTCGAACCCGGAACGAACTTGTATGGATTGAATGCTTTCAGAACATCGTCAGGTGGACGATGAGCATTCTAAGTGATATGTCCTATAAAGGTAATCGTAGCCTCAAGCCTCATCAACCGGGAATGGCTAAAACAGGGGAGGTGCAGCAAAGCTTCGTGGGTAGCCCCCACTGGAGAGCAAGATTGATCCCTGTCTAGAGGTCCCTTTATTTTCGGCTTAGTGGTGCGGTTGCTGATCACAACTGCGGGGTTGTCTTGTTTGGAACTGTTCAGTAAGGAACGGGTCCGGCTTTGTGTTGCAGGGGATGAAGGGAGTAATCCTCGGTACGGTGATCTAGGCCACGTACTGTGACGGGCGGTACCCCAGTAGCCCTGCCATTGATGGAATCCACAATCCAATAAGTGCCAACGGTTTTGATTGTATTACCCACTTTTGTGGCTAGTAGCTGGAATTTAATGAATGTAACAATTTCGGCTATTTCTTATTTATTTGAAAACCCTAGACACTATTATAATATCATCGGATTTCCTATCAAATGTTTTGGTTAGCGTAAGGTAAAAACTTTTCCATGTTTATGTGTGGGAAGTCTTACGTGATACCTTTTCTTTTTAAAGGTTTTTCAAAAGTTAAGCAACTTTAACCTGTTACTCACACCAGACCCATGTCTGACCCGGAGTTATTTCTGTTTTTCTATAACTCTTGGGTACTCAAATTTTTATGAGTAGCCAAGGGAATTCAGGTTAGGATTCAGGATTGCTTTGACGAATTGTGAAGGAGCATAATGGAGCAGGAGGCTTCTGCGTATAGTTATAAATTCCGCTGTGTTGGTATCTCTGAGTTGTTATGTATTGTGATTGAGTTGTAATAACTAGACAGGTGTTTATAACTGTCTAGTATGTGTTATATATGTCTGTGTACTCTGATATTTGATGTATACTATGTAATACTTTGGTTATTAATATAATTTATTCGTTCCGCTGTTGAGATTCTTGTGTTGTTTCTTCTTTCTCTTCTTTCTTTCTTCTTCTATCCCTTTCTTTCTTAATTCATGACGCGATTTTCTGGGAGTGGAAAATCGGGTCGTGACAGAATTTGCAAGTATTATGACCAAAGAATTCGAAATGTCTCATATGGGAGAACTATCTTATTTTCTTGGTCTTCAAATCAAACAACTTTCAAACGGTATTTTTATCAATCAAGAAAAATACTGTGAAAATCTTATCAAACGCTTCGGATTAGAAAATACATCTGGTAAACCAACTCCTATGAGTACAACTACACATCTTGAAAAAGATGAAAGTGGTAAGAATGTTGACCAGAAATTATATCGAAGCATGATTGGTTCTCTTCTTTATCTTACAGCTAGTCGTCCAGATATAATAATGAGTGTTTGTTTATATGCTTGTTTTCAAGCCGATCCAAAGGAATCACATCTACGAGCAGTGAAACGTATAATTCGTTATCTTAATAATACCAAAGATTTCGGTCTTTTTTATCCAAAAGAATGTCCATTTGAATTAGTATCATATAGTGATGCTGATTTTGGTGGCTCACGAACGGATAGAAAAAGTACAAGTGGTACGTGCCATTTTATTGGAAAATCACTTGTCTCTTGGTTTAGTAAGAAACAGAATTGTGTTTCACTATCAACATGTGAAGCGGAATATATATCAGCGGCTCTCGCTTGTACTCAAGTACTATATATGCAACAAACACTTCAAGATTTTGATATTCATTTATCAAATTCTATTATATACTGTGATGACACAAGTGCTATAAATCTTTCTAAAAATCCAGTGAATCACTCTCGAACTAAACACATTGATATCTGTCATCATTTCCTTCGAGATAATATTGAAAAAGGAAATATATGTCTTGAATATGTCCATACTGAAAATCAATTAGCAGACATTTTTACTAAGCCGCTGCTCGAATCTAATTTTATTAGATTACGAAGAGAGCTTGGTTTAATTTCAAGAAAAAATCTTGACTAAGTATTTTCTAATGAACATCTTCTCTTTTGGTTATTCTCTTTAACTATAATTTTTGCTTAAGCTAAACTATAATGTCTTTTCTCTTAGTTATTTTTAACCATAGCTTTTACTTAACCTATTTTTTTTTTACATTAAATATAAGCCACTGCTTTCTTTTATGGCTAATTTTCTTTACTCATTTTTCATTCTTTTCTTTTAATGATCGTTCTTTTCTTTCTTATTTTATAATTTCAGTTTTAAAAGGAAAGCTATTTTTAGTATAAACATAAAATTTCTGCATATGTTTTCTTGGTTAAAATTTTCTATTAACTTACATCCATAGGTTTATACATAAGAAACTTGTATATAAGCTTGCAAAAATTTCATATTTTATTCATCGTTTTTATCTAACCATAATATTCTATACAATATTAACATTTCCTATGGCTCACATTTGTGATAAATGTGCTCAAGAATCTCACATTTCTATTACGAGCTCTGAGTCGGAGGAATATTATTCTCCTACAACACCAAAACAAAAATCAAGTTGTCATCATCAATGCTCTTGTATTCCGGATAATACTCCAAAATCAAAACGAGTGAAAAGAACGCTGTTTTGTTCTCCTCGTACCAAAGCTCAAATCGATGAAATTCACCACTATCAGAAGCATCAGATAGATCTTCAGAGACAGCTCCATTATGGGCAAAGTCAACTTTATCATGAACAACAACGGACATCGGCACGATTATCCGTTTTAGAAAAGATGGCATCATTTTTCTGTAGTTCCAATAAGCATGACGTGCATGAACCAATGCCGTCTAGACCATCAACATCTACAAGTCCTAACTATTGGGATCGGAACTATGAGAGGAATGAAGGAGCTCACAAACACTGGAGTCCATGGTCAAAACTTATTGAAGGAAACAACGATAATTCTAATGACGAACCATCAACTTCTCATTAGATTTATATATATAGTTTTTATCTTTATCTATCATTCTCGTGTAATAACCGTTATACTTTGTATTAAGAATGAAATATAATATATATATCTTGATATATTATAAAAACTTGCAAAAACAAAACAATTCTTGCTCAGCATGCAACACCGGTCGACCGCCCCAATTATAGCCGGTCGACCGTTTGCTCTCTGGATGAAAACGGTCGACCGGCCATATTTTCTTGGTCGACCGGTTACGTATTTTTCAGTTTTTATATATATGCCTTGCGTCAAATTCTTTCTACCATTCTTCACTTTTGCCTCAAGCTGTTAATTTTCCCCAAATCACAAACCCTAGTTTCTTAAAATTCAACTCCCAAATTTCAAATCTTCCAACAATGGCTCCTCCACAAAAGAAATCAAAGAAAAGAACACTCTCCGAAACTTCATCTCCAAACATCTCCGCCAAGAAGTGGCTTGAAAGCCCAATTGTTATAACTAGATGGAATCAGATGACAAATTACAAGTTTCATCCAGGCTCCTTCATCAAATTTGACGATTTCACGGCTTATGGAGTTCGGAGGTTAGCCAATAATTCCAACATTTCTCCATTGATAGACTTTTCTGAAAATAGTGTGGAGATAAATCATTTGATGATCAAATTGTTTTACGCTAACATGAATCTCGATGAATATCAACCGGATAATCCAAACGGAGTCATCTGGTCTGTTGTCTGTGGGAAGCAAATTTTTCTTACTCATGCTAGAATTGCCTCTATACTCGGTATACCAAATCGAGGTGAAGAATTCTCATCTACTTTTTGCGAAGTCTTTACTCGCAATAGTACCAGTCATCAGTTCATAGAAGACAATAGTGATGGCACGAAGTCTATTGGACTTCGACCCACAGCCAGACTACTCCATCGTGTCTTGATGCATTCTCTTTTTCCTCGATTTGGAAATTATGATGCTGTATATAAAGAGAACTTCAAGGCTCTCTATGCTATTTATGGTGAGATTCAAATCAATTGGGTACACATGCTTTTTGATGAAATTCTCAAGGTAAATAACTCTACTCGACCTCATTTCTTCTACAATGAATATATCATGAGACTTCTGTTAGCTTGTGGGGTAAAACCTCCTGATTCTGCAACCTCAAGACCAAAATGCATTGACTCCATAACCATCAAAAGAATGAAGCTTCCTCCACCTTATCTTGAGATTATGCCTTTTGAAGAATGGCAACAACGAGGATCGAGAAAACAAAAAGCAACTTCCTCTCGACCTCGTTCCGATGAGGTGAAACTATTAAGATCAAAGTCATCAACAAAAGAATCTCTTGAAACGATTGCGCGTAACCAATTTCTGCTTGAATCTCGTCTCAAGCTCATGGACTCTAAAATTGATAAGCGCTTCAATAAGGTCAAGTCGTTCTTTGGTATGCTATGGGATGCTATATCATGTTCCACATCCACCTCTGTTCAAGCACAAGACCCAGGAAAACGTCCTGCTCCTCCTGTTTTCACCTGGACATCATCTGACGAGTCTACTGGTATAAGTGGTCATGGACATGGAGAATCGTCTAGGGGGAACAATGATGAGGAAGAAGAAGAAGATGATGGTGATGATGACGACGATGACGATGATGAAGAGGAGATAGGATCTGCTTCATCTTAGATTCTATTATGGTTTAGCACTTTAAAGACATTCATCGACACTTGTACTAAATGGTGTCGTTATTCTTATTTTTCATTTAACATTATGGTCTGTATTATGTACTACTATGTTTTGGATGTGTTCATGTCTTATTTTGCTATTCATATCATGGTACTAAAAAGTGTTACTAAATATGTTAATGTTCTATTACACTTCTCTAGTATTCTAGTATCTATTACTCCTTTTTGTCGATGACAAAGGGGGAGAAAGGGCTAACAATTGTTTGCAGGAACGTACATATATATAAGAATTCAAAGAGAGAGATCACATACTCAGGGGGAGATTCGGATTTGCAGATATATATTGTCATCAATCAAAAAGGGGGAGAATGTTGAGTCACAAGTTCTATGAAGGTTTTTTGATCAATGACAAAGAAATAAAGGCGATCGACAAAACAAGGTTATTATGGCTATAAAGAGGCACAATATGGTACTCTAGATTATAGGTTGATTATTTGATGTTGTAATAGTAATAAATTTGTTAAAATCTATCCTCAAATAATCATGCATATCAAGGAAATCAATATATATATACGACTAAATTATAGTTGCACGTAGTTGCACAATTCAATGTGCAACTTTACAGGGACCGGTCGACCGGTCATTATATGTGCGGTCGACCGTTCCTGTATAAATTGCACAATGAACGTGCACACATGCACATAACGTATATATATTTGAATTCCTGTCTACTGGTCACTTTTTGACCTGTCGACCGTTTTCAAATAGAAAGCAACCCTTCGTATAGACACTTCCTTTTCTTCAACGGTTGCTTCTCTTTCTCTTCACCAATGATCATGACCTTTGTTCATAACTTTTCACAAAGAGTTACAACTGTTTATTTCTTATATAAACATCATGAAATCATTAAACCAATGAACCAATTCTTTGATTCTAATCCCTATTCTATTGATCTCTATCTTATTCTCTCAAGTGCTCAAATTGCTCATATTCTATCATATATCGTTTTGAATCCTGAATTTTGTTTAACATTCTTTTGATTCAATACGATATCCACTTCCAAATCTTCATATATACAAATATTCTTTTTGAGGATAAGATTATAGGAAGTTTGTACTACAAGTGACAAAATAGTGTTAGCAAGAACACATACTGTCAACAAACAATAATATTTACCTTTGTTGAAGTCCTCGGTGTTGTAAGAGGCAAGTGTTGAAGTCCTCGGTGTTGTAAGAGGCAAGAAATCCCGTTCGTTTGCTCGGGTATTGTAAACCTGTTCCTCCGGATGAAGCGAGGTAGTTAATAGTGAAAATCCAGATAGAAGTCTGGGACTGGACGTAGGACGGTGCTCCGAACCAGTATAAAAATCTCTGGTGTGATTTTTCTATTTTTATTTTTACTTTGCTACTATCATCTATTTTCCGCATTTATATTATAGTCCATACTACACGATCCGTGTGTACTATATTAGCACGTGCATTTGTATACACACCCCATTTTCATTCTACATACATAAGCCTAATAATGATTCTAGTTAAGATTAGAAAAAAAAACATAAATAGATACATTCCTTTAAGTAATCATAATGAGAAAAGAACAAGTAAACAAAATTGACGCTTAAAAGTTAGAACTAGTTATAGTAACCAATAGTATATCTCATTGTTACGTCAATTTTGAAGTTACAACTTACAATAAAACTTAAAAGTAAGGCATCAAGCAAAATGCAAAAGCAATAGATGCCAAAATCCACATAGATTAGTTTTCATCTAAAGATGTACATCCTCCAAAACTCAATAATCTAAGGTGTACTGCAAACTTATATGTCAATGTCAATTAATTCATTTTCATCATCTTCACCTAGATCTTGTCCATCTAATTCTCTAAGTTCCAACTTGACATCTCGATCTTCTTCGCTATGATCATTGGCAAACAATATTCTCCTCGCACGACTTCTAGTATTCGGACCTTCATTTTCATCTCCACTCCTTTTCACATGAGCTTGCTCCAATGTGAGATCATCGCCTTCCACTATGGAATCATGAAGTTCTTCCTCACTTGGAATAATCCATTCATCACATTAATTAATTTCTTTTAGAAGAATTGGATCACAACTACCATCGGCAAGTCTTTCTTTGAATCTTCTCTCCAACTTTTGGTTGTACTGAATGTAAATAAGATGGTTCAGTTTTTCTTGATGTAGACAATTCCTCTTCTTGGAATGCAACTGTAATTTTGAAAAAAGAGAACATAAAGACATAGATGTTAGTTTCACATTAATTTTGAAATATCCATTTGCACATTTAGCATATGCAGGCATTGAATATGCCTTGCATAGTTGCATTACATATGCCAATGCAAATGCCTGCATTGCAAGTCCCTGGCATTGCATAGCAAGTGCCTGGAATTTGCCGGGCATTGCAATGCCATGCCTGGCATTTGCCAGGCATTGGCAATGCCATGCCTGGCATTTTCCAGGCATTGCAATGCCATGCCAGGCATTTGCCAGGCATTTGCATTTGCAATGCCAGGCGATTGCAATGCCAGGCAAGGCATTTGCAAACGCTTGGCATTGCATTTCACATGCTTGACATATGCAAATACCTAGCATATGCGAATACCGAGAACTAATTAAACATGCTAAAAAACATTTGAGCACAGTAATGTATTGATAATGGAATGGCTCTAAACTGTTGGCTTTTGAACTAATTTTTAGCCTGCCATTTGATATCTGAGCTAATGCACCTGGCATTACATATTAAATGAAGGCATTGGTTGAAAATGCCTAGCATATGCAATGGCTAACAGATGCAATGATAAAAAACAACTATACAGTGAGAAAAAAAGCATTTGCACTGAAAAAAGCGTATGCAATGAAAAAAGCATCTGCAATGCAAAAAAAAGCATCTGCAATGAAAAAAACAGCATATACAATGGAAAAGATAGCGTATACAATGGAAAAAAAGCGTTTGCACTGAAAAAAAACAACCTATGCAATGAAAAAAAGCATCTACAATGCAAAGAAAAGCATCTGCAATGAAAACAAAGCAGCATATGCAATGGAAAAAAATAGCATATGCAATGAAAAATAAAAGCGTATGCAATGGGTATAGAAACAACATATCCAATGAAAAAATGCATATGTAATGGAAAAAAACATATGTAATGAATAAAACAGCCATAAGCAAGCACTTACATGATCACTTGACTTTAAATATAAAATAGTGTGTCGCTTCCATATTGCATCCACCATTCGTCTACATTTTAAGTAAATATAAAATAGTGTGCAAATGTTATAAATCACTTGACTTTAAATACAAATTTCATAACTTACATGGTTGCATTTTATCTCTAAGACTTATGGTGCTTTTCATTCCAAATGTACCTGTAGCATCTCTATAGTTTCGCAACTGATCCATAGCCATATCAACTTCAGATTCCGAAATAAGCCTCTCCATTGATTTAAATAGGCCTGCTTTGATAACGCTATTGGTTTCAATTTGAGTTTGAGCTTGCTTGTAATAAACGCCAGGATTTAGATAATATCCAGCTTCATAATATAAGATATATTAGTAATTAAGTAATATAAATTTTTGCTTGAAATACAAGAAATAATGTCATTCGCATACCTGCATGAAGTGGTCGATGCAACTGATCTCTCCATCTATTATCAATGATATTCCAAACACTTGTGCATGTTCTATGATCATTGCCTAAGTTTTTCTCTATAATATCTTTAGCTCTACTCATGGCCTCGTATATATATATCCCATGCATGGCTTCTCTTCTCTATCGACTAACCTTAATACATCAACAATGTGACTCATTATTTGACAAGTATACAAAGCATTGTCCCAAAAATAATTTTCTCCCTACAATTCTTTCGACCCTTTTACCATCTTCAATTGACGAGAAAGAACTTTTTCTCCATCTTTCAGAGACAAATAACACTTGCACATGTACTCTATTCTCCAACATGCTTTGTACTGTATAAAATGAAGAAGCAAATCTAGTTACACAAGACTTATGCAAATCTCTCCCATTGCTCAACTGTCAAAACCATCCTAGCACTCTTGCTCGATTATAAATAAATCCAACCACAATTTTTTCTTTAGCTAGTGTGGATTTTATCTTCTCCATTTGTTCTCCAATATCTTTAAGCATTAAATTAATGCAATGTGCTGCACATGGCAACCAAAATAAATTTGGATGCTGTTGTTCTAATATTTCTCCAGCTAGCTTATAGTTAGATCCATTGTCGGTTTGAAACTGTTAATGAATATGAAAGAGTTATGTTATTCACTACATTAAAAAAAAGTGAAAAGGTAAAGAAACTTACTGAAACTATATTCTCTTCCCCGACAAATGAAATCACATCATTTATCATTTCTACTATCAGTTTAGCATCTTTAACATGATTGGTTGCATCTATCGATTTTAAGAAAATTGTTCCTTTCGGACAATTAACCAAAAAATTAATCAAACATCGGTTTTTGGTATCCGTCCAAAAATCAGACATTACAGAACATCCATAAATTTCCCAATGTTTTCTAAAATATTCGACAAACTCCTTTGTTTCATCCAATACTTCCTTCAATAAGGTCACGCGATAATGATGATAACTTGTGGGGACATTCCTAAAAAATATTACAACCAATGATAGTGAACATTCGCTAAGAAAAGTAATATAAGTTGAATATAACTACTATATTAATAATAATAGTACCTCTTCCATAATCACCAATAGCATGAATCATATCATCAAAGCTTGATGTACGCACAACATTGAATGGTAAACCCACCTCTTATCCCCATTTAGCAAATTTTTTACATGCAGTTTTCTTTAATGCTTGCTTATGAGGATTGGTTTTATCAAGAGATGATTATTTTGTTTGCTCCATGACAAGATCAAGAGGACCTCTAACATTTGTATATTTATTTCTCTTATTTGTACCAACATTTGCATTATTTGCATGAAAAGTTTCTTGTTCTTCAACAATATCTTCATCTTCATCTTGCTCTTCAAGGATACTATGAATTCTAGCCTTTGTAGCTTTTTTCTTTCTATTTTCATCTATGGAGACTTGTATATTTTTTTAATTTCTATAGTTGCCGATGGACATGGAGTACAATTTCCTTCGATGCCAAGAAGATGTGCTTTCAAATGTGAAATTCCTCCTGACACCACTTTGTTACATAACTTGGACCAAACATTTTGTCTTTTGTTTGGATCTCGACACTCACCCCATTCCCATGCTGGATCAGAAGAGTTTATCATTAAAATGTTGGATGCTGCACCGGGTGGATTTTTTGAATTGACTAAAGACATACCTGAATGGAAAATATATATATATATATATATATATATATATATATATATTTCAATTAACAACATAACATAAACTATTAGTATTGCAATAAATCGCTTATAATATGATTGGTCTATTTAATATTTCATTTGACTTGCCCAATTTTTTTTAAAAACACCAAGCAAGAAGAATGGGTTCAAAATAAAACTAAACAAAATGATTTACAGAATATGATTACTTTATTATGTGAAAAAACGAAACCTAATTTTGTGAACTTCTTGTTTATTTTTGCAGTATAAGTTTCTGAAATAAAAGGCTGATTGACCGAAACTTTAAAAAATAAACGTATAAAAATCACAGCAATAGGAATTGAGAACATCAAGTAACAACAACCTCATAATCAAAGTATAGCTGCTATATAATTAAAAACTAAAAACTAAAAGTTGAAGAACTAACCCTAAATTTCTATTACCTGACAGTGGAATAGAGGCGAAATTGTTGTTGATGGGCTGTAGGCTTGCAACAAACAATCAAACAAAGTAGGCGATAGAACTTAGAAGAAAGAGGCGAAAGTAGATGTTTGAAGACGGAATTAGCACGGCGATAAGAGAGTGGCAGCGATAACAGAATGATGAAAATTTGAGAAAGCCATTATTTCGAATTTGAAAATTTTGATTTAGGGCTTAGCTACCGACGTGAATGTAAAGTAGCGAAAGATAATTTCAGCTCTGCTTTGGAAAAGTCAAAAAAATTGCGATTGTCAAAAGTAAAAAAAATAGCGGGGAAAAAAATTGATAATATAGCGGATTATTGCCTCAACATATCCGATAATATCGAATCTGACCGCTATATTGAAAAATCGTAGCCCCAAAAGTCCGCTACGGGATATATCATGGGTATAGCGGGGCAAAAGCGAGGAATTGACTGCACAGGTCTTACATCAATTTCTGATTCTGTGTTAGTTTCTTCTTCGTTTTGTTTAAATTTATAGTTTCCAAATCTCAAACTCGGTTCTCCAAATTGGTTATTATATATAACATGTGATTCTGGAATAAAAAGGCCTTTATTATTGTCTACATAATCTTTTAATTGCCATTCAAAACCTGCTAAGTCCTCTGGATTAATCCTTCGTGATTCAATCATCTTAATCCTTTTACTGGCTATATTATGTAATATTCCATCAAGATTAATTTTGAATTTCATCCCTGATCTATTGCTGGCTTTACCAATTATACCTATGCTAATAATTATTATTACCAACATAGTTTTCAAAGCTGTTTGTTTTAAATCCTAATTTTAAATGTTTTAAGTCTCTAATTCGTTTAAGGATATCTGGCACACAATAAACTAAAGCTGATTTATCGTTTTGGTCTATTTTCATTTCTGAAAGTAGAGCCCTTTCTATGCTTGATGTCCAGGATTTGTCTAGAACTAATGTAAGAAGCTTTATTCCTAAACCTTTTTTTGTTAGAGTTTTTATTCCTATAACTATTAAATCTAAATGGAAAAATCTTTTTCCTGTGTTTTTTAATTTTCGTATAGTTTCTGGTGATAGAATATATAGGGTTGCACTGCTATCTATTACTCTTATTTCTTCTTCTCTAATGCTTCGAATTAGAGTTCTATTAATATTTGTGATTCCTGTTTGATATAGAACTCGTGTATTTAATAAATCTAACAGATTATTATTATTTAAGTCTAAATTTTTGTCTAAATCTTCTTCTTCGTCTAATTATATTATTTGTTCCTCTCTTTTGGTATCAGAGCATGGTCGATTCTAATGTTACTATTAAAAATAAAAAAAAATAAAAAAAATAAAAGTAAAATATTACTTTGATGCAGAACCCTCTGTGCTAGTCTTTAGGGTGGCAAGGGTGCGTAATTCCTGTCTTTTACTGAACATGGTAAACTTCGAAGTAATATGATAATTGAGTATGGATAAAATGAAAATTAAGTAGTAACCAGGGATTTCAATTATGTTTTATATATCAAAATAATTTTATGTTCTAAATTATCTTTAAATAATTTTTTTTCTTTTCACTCTGAAGAAAATATCTTATGAAGAAAAAAGAGCCGCATAGAGAAATGAAAATTTAAAGTCCAAAGGAAAACAATCTCTTAAAATCGATTCTTCAACTCTCAAGCGTCTAAATTATTTGAATCTTAAATACACTTTTAAAGAATGTAGTATTATTAGTCTTGGTAAATATAAATTTGATTGTCACTTTGAAAAAGGATTTCAACATCTTTGCACGGAGAAAATAAACAGTTTAATTCTGTTACAGACTTAATCATAAACTTTGGAATAGCCCTAGAACACTACTACAATTCAATAGTCAAAACATTAGAAATAATAGTTAGATCTATTGGAGACAAAAACAAAATGCTAAAACAATTAGTAGACAACTTTGATTTTATTAAGAACCAGAATAAACGTGTTCTTCAGACTTTAGTAAACTTTAGAATAATCTTCCGGATAAAACAATCATTAACGAGTTAAAGTTTGTGTTAGAAACCAATAAACCTGTAATGACCCGTAAATCCGCACCCCTTGAGTCAACACTATTTTACAACAATCAACTCAAGTTGTACAGAAATACGAACCTTTAGGGTTTAAGAAGAAGTGATAGAAGAAGAGAAAACAAAATCAACATCAGAATCTAACCATCGCAGCGGAATAAAATATAATAGATAATAAATAATCTTTACTCAAAATAAAATATATCTGTTTACATATATTACATCATCAGAGTACAGCAATCACAGCTCACATCAATAACATACAATGGATACACAACAACTCAAACAACGGAATATATATATAAACAAGTACGAGAGTACGTATCGACATCCGGCTCGTCTCCTGAGCTCCACAGCATCGTATCCTGTATTCTATAATACTCGGTCTGACCCGAGCATTACAGTTAAATAACACCCGAGTCAGTCTGGATTACCAGCGTGAGAAAAAATCACACCCAATTGATTATTAAAGTTTCAAAAATCCTTTGAAAACAAAAGCATCTCATAAGACCACGCCACAAATAAACATGTCGGGTTTTTACCTTACGATAGCTAAAACAATTTTTATAGAAATCCTCTGATATTATAATAGGGTCTATATACAAATACTTATAAAATAGCCAAAATTGTTACATTATTAAATTCCAGCTACTAGCCACAAAGTGGGTAATACAAACAAAACTCGTACAAGGCTCGTAGGGAGAATGGATTTCCAACTAATGACTAGGCACTGGCGTACCACCTGTCACAGTACGGGGCCTAGATCACCGTACCGAGGAGTACGCCCGCTCCCCTGCAACACAAGGCCGGGACTACCCCTTACTGGATAATCCCGAGTGAGATCACCCCGCGGTTGGGATCAGCAACCGCACCACTAAGCCGAAATAAAAAGGGACATCTAGACTGGAATGACCTCACCCTGCTTGGGTGCTACCCACCTAGCCTTGCTGCATAACCCCTGATTTTCAGTCATTCCCATTTGATGAGGCTTGAGGCTAAGCGTTACCTTTTTAGAATATATCCCTTAGAATGCCCATCGTCCACCTGACGATGTTTCGCAAGCATTCATCCATACAAGTCCGTCCCGGGTTCGAACGGAACCGAAGGCACTATTCCTACTACATCCATTTTGGAAATATCTTCAGGATTAGTAGCGACTAGCCCTTGCACTTTACTGCTCCATCTTCGAATCCAAATTCGTTTACACGAAACGTACAAACCGGATCGAAGTGGTTTTCGAGAAATTAGTCTCGATCCCGGTCTCTTCGAAACGATCAACGTGTTTGTCCAATATTGATAGTCGGTTATTTAAATATCAATTAATATTCACAAACAACCATCAAACAATAAATAATTTCCCAAATTATTTATTAACCTCAAAACATCTTCACAAGATATATTTCTATTTTCAATTCTTTAAAAACAGTTTCAAAACCATCCTTCTTTCCAGAATAAACTTTTCCAAATATTTTCTATCTCCGCTGAAGTTACCAAGCACAAAACTAGATTTTAAAATAATTTAAACCGCTTTATTTTGAAATATACTTTAAACATTTAAGTTAAAATTACATCAATAAGTTATTAAAAATACCATACTATATGCATACTTAAAAATAAGGTTACTTAATAAATATAAAACTAAAATTATACTTTTAAAAACATAATATTAAGTCATTCTTTAAATAATTACTACTATAATAAATTAAGGGAAAATACTTACTTTAGAAGTTAAATATAAGAAAAAAGAAATTTTCCAAAACTTATTTTTAAAACAACCTTTAATCTTATAACTTATATGTAAAAATTTACTTTGAAAACGTACTTGGTTATCCAGGGAGAACTCCAACTTCAATCACTTAAATCAATTTTTTTCCAAATTGATTTCAAACTTGCCCCATTTGAAATAAATTTCTTTGATTATTTAATTCATTTCAAAAATTCATTAAGTATGGGCTTAATTATTGTTGTTGTTATTATTTTTCATTTGATTTTTAAGCTTTTAACTGAAATATACAAATTCCAAAATTTTCCCAATAATTTAAATCTTAACTTTAAATAAATGGTTTGTTCTTTTTTTTTTAAATAACACTGAAGATTAAAATTCATTATCTCTCAGTTAATTCAAATTTTCCCTTTCCATATCTAAGATTTGTTTATTAGAACTTTTCAAGTCACTTAATTCCTTTTTCATATTCATTCCTTAAAGTTATTCTATAATTATTTAACTTACAATTTACTTCTTCTATTTGCTTTCAAAAATTCAATTTATCTATTTTTATGGTGATTCATTATACCCAATTATATCCAATCAAACCATAGCATTCGATATTCTACTATAATTCATCATAGAATATTAATATAATCACAACTGAGGGTATTAAATAAATTAAATAAATGTTGAGGGGCCTCCAACCAGTTTTCCCTGCATCCACAGATGTTAGCACAATATAAAATATCTTCACTATAAAAATGAGGGAAGTCAATCATTTCAAGGAGTAGTGTATACTACTATATAACACAACAATCAATTTATTCATACAAACAAGTATTTAAATTTAATCATTTAAATTTAAATTTAACTGAGTGAGATTAACTCACCTTTTGATTCTTGTTTGTAATCCATTCTCATTCCGACTAGATTTCTTCAAGATTTAGACCTTGAATCAATATGTACATCATTTATTAATACTTGAATCGATTGAACAATTAACTACCATTAAATCATTTAATAATTTAGTTTAACTAATGATTTAAATTTAAACTAACCATTTAATTTAAACTAACAAGTTTATTTGAACTAATTACTTTTCCCAATTATTTTTTAGTAACTAAAGTAATTGAACAAGGTGATTGAACAAGTAAAGCATTATAATCCATATTTTAAAAATTTAAATAGTAGGTTTATAATCTATATTTGAAATTAAAGATCTAATTTTATATATACCTTAAACATTTTAAAATTCCTTCTTTCCGACATCTGATCTATATACAATTCCCTTCTTTGCTGTATTTATCCATATATTAATATATATATATATATATATAGCTGTTAATTAACAAGAACAATACTTTGTTTTACTGTAAAAAAAAATTCTCTGTAATTTATATTTGTAAATTAAAATTGGGTTTTCAAATTTCTTTCTCTATATGTATTTTAAAATTTCCTAATATATATATACTTGAATTAAAAGGAGCTGCAATACCTCACTGCTACTACAAAGTCACAGCTTGCCGACAACATCGCGAGTCACCCATCGACATCGCCTCCACCTTCCCATGCTTGCGTCCCCTTCTCAGTTGTAACACAACCCACTTGCACGCGTGCGTACGCTACCCAGGTCTCGCTTCGGCCACCTTCCCGTGACGCTACCAAAACCCTAATCGCATCAAACCCCCCCTTCAAACCATCATGGCGCCCATCATCTCCATCTTCCTCGCGCCGCTACTCCACATCCAGCTCGTATTCGAGCTTCCCATTCCCAAAACTTAAGCCTCAGCAACAAGCGACTCCTCCCCATCGCGCCGCCCCGCCAATAGAATCGAGCCTCCATGCGATTTCCCTCGTATTAGATGGAGGAACGAGGAGGAATCGATTTGAGGAGAGGCCGATCTTTTTTTTTTTGATTTGCGGCCATGTTTGTTAGCTTTTTTTTTTGAAATCGTTGAAGGAATGAAACGCAGATGTGGTTGAAGAAGGGAAGGAATTGAATTCAAATGAAATTATACTTCTGTTCAGCTGAAAAGAAAGGGAGGTGGCGTGTGAGGAACGCTTTGAGCTATAGTGATCTTTGAAGTGAAAACAAAAAGGTCCGATGTGAAATAAGTTTGACTAGTCACATAAAGTATTTATTACATTTAATCTTTAATTCGAAATTTCCCGCGCGTTTCCCTATCGTACGATCACACGCCAACTCCAAACGCTACAAAATTTGAAATCCGATAATAATACAATATTACGGACCTAATGGGACTGGTTTCGTTGAATTCCGAGACTGTGCATCGGAAGGCTATTTTTAAATTCAATTTAAATTATAAAATTTTAGAACTGAACAAGCCACTGTTAATTTTAATTTTACAACTTCTATGATTTCCAGTGTTATCAATATAAATTTTACAAGCCTTAAATTATTTTTAACAGGCTTAAAACTCCAGATTCAATAATTTACCCAATTATGATAATTAAATTCAACAATTAATTATCCAATAAATATTGACATTTGAAGTTCAAGTAAAAATTATTCCATGGAATATTTAAATCAATTAAATATTCCAATTTAATTTGCTTAAAAATTCCGAGTCGTCACATTCCTTCCCCCTTAAAAGAATTTCGTCCCCGAAATTACTAATTAGGACGAATGGTCCAATACTCGTTACTATTTTTCCAAAACCAAACAGTTTCATCAACTTACCATAACATGTCTTTCATTATAGACTTACTATCATTCTTATTAACTTCTCAATTCTACCATAGTTTCAAACTATACTATTTGTTAAATCATTCGAGTTTGAATTTAAAACCAAATTTCAAATTATCAAAATTTTCTCAAAATTTTTCTAACTCCCTAAATTTCCGAAATTTTTTGCCAGCGTCTCCCTTGCGCGGCTAGCTCGGTACAACTACAAAATGGCTCTACGGCCTCCCAAATCCAAAAGAAAACAAAAAGGCCAAGTGGCTCAATCCAAAATCCAAATCCCAATCAAATTTCATACCAAATTTAAACACATACCTTTTTTGTCGGACCATTCAAATTTATCTTTGAAATCAAACCCAACTCTCTTTTCCTTTTTATAATACCTGCATATCCTGCTTAGTACTAATATCCAATCACAATATTCCCAAATCATTTTATCGACTTTTTCACAAAATGCCAATGTCTATTCATCCAAATATTAACTTGGAATATATTTATATTATCAATTTCCAATTAAGAAGTTTACCATTCCTTACTTATGTTAACATAAGCATTTTACATGTTTCTTATATTTATTTTCGCTTTACTCCTTTAATTTATATCCATTACTATTCAAATTGATTCTTTCATTTCCATATGAATTCAATTTATCTTAAACTCTAAATATTTAAATTTTATTTGTCATATTATTACAAATTCATGTCATTAATTTAATTAGTTTCATTTACTAAATTATATCAACTTTCCAGTTTAAACCGTTTTGTCGTTAACAAAATTTTCCAAAATTTTCAAAAAATTTCTAACACCCAAAATTTCGGGAAAATTTTGGCAAAGTCTCCTTTGTACGGAGGAGCTTTTGTAATTTGACAAAAGAGATAAATATATATATACATCGACCCACACGGTCGGAAAAACCAAAAACAGTTCATATGTCCTATTTTTATTGCGTAAGCGCACCTTATTTAGCATTTTAAGCAAGCGGCTTATTATTATTATTATTATTATTATTATTTTAGCAAATAGCACTACCAAATCCAGCCACACGGCTTTCAGGTACCTGTACTTACTCAATTTAAACATGTAAGTGCCAAATATATGCAAGTTAAAAAGCATACCACTTATTCGCAATAGTTAAAACATATGAATTCTAAAAGAAATTCACACCAAACATTTCTCCGTAAGCAACTTATACAATTTTTCATACTAATTCCACTGTTCCAATTGATTTACAAACCATTTTCATTAAATTTGAATGGTTTAAAACTCAATCGCTTACATTTAATTTATTCTTAAGCAAACTGAACTCATATTTAATTCAATTGCTTTCAAAATCAATTTATTTCCTTCTATCAACTCATAGAATTTTAATTACTTCTATTTACATCAAATGACAATTTATTCTATGCAATTTGACGAGATCTATGTGAATAAATAAGTACTTATGTTTATACCAATTTAAATTGATTTCAACTCAATTTATACTTAATTCTATTCCATTTCCAATTTATTCACAATCCATATATTCTCAGTTTCATTGCATTTCAATTTTTATTAACCAGATTAGTTCATTCAAAACCATTAACAACTTAGGTTCCATCTCCATTACCAATTAAATTTCCTTTTTATTTACAATCCATTTATTTACGTTTCATTCCATATTTGTTTATTCTGAACTATTTTATTTAGCTCGAAGACAATCCAAGCTATTTCATTCAATAACGATTTCAATTTTATTCATGATCTATTCAATAGCTTTTCATTCCTTATCCGCATATTCTATTAACTTAAAGACATTCCATTTCCTTATTGTCTCTAATTATTTCAATTCCGTAACAATTTAAATGGTTTACAATTATTTATTTAAGAATTTTCTTTCCATTAAATATTATCGACAACTCACCGAATTTTTTTTATTTCGATTAAAAATTTATTTTCACTTGATTTAAAACCAATCCAATATTATTAAACTTTGTTTAAGTCGAATTCAATTCAACTCTCCTTCATTCATCTAGCTTAAGTCAATTTTCTTCAATTTATTCAAATTTTACACTTAAGCTCATTCTCATTTTGCAAACAAAGTTCTCTTTTAAATTTAACTTGATTCTATTTAAATCCAATCCCATTTCAAACTACAAATTTATTTGATCAATTATTATACATTTTAACTTTCTAGATTCAACTCATTCAATTTATTACCTGGCTATTTTCCAAGTTATCTTCACTTATTTGGATTTTATTTGCACATTCAAACCATTGCTATTTTAATCCCTTTACATTTTTATTCGATACATTTCAAATTATATCCAATTCGCTAACACTTCAAGTTAAATTCTAATTTATATTTCAAGTTCTAAATCCACTTTCCATTTCAATTTACCACCAAATTTCATTATCTCACAATTCAATCACATTCTCAATTCATTTAATTGATTCCTTTAATTAATTGCAGACCACTTCCAATTATATTTTCTTCACTTATGATTCAAGTCAAATTTGGTTTATAACTTGAGTTTTATTTCCAATCTTCATTATTAACTCACAATTCAGCTTTTATTTAACTGCGTTGGGTTCTCATTACATATTTCATTATCTAGTTATCATCTAAATAGTCTTTCCCCAACTTATAATCTAGAACTTGATTTTAATCTCAAAATCTCTTCATTTAAATTTTCTTAAGTTCAAGTTTACTTTATAATTCAAGTTTGAATTTTTATTTTATTTTCCAATTCATCCAACAATATTTATTTTGGATTTGTATTCCATTTTCAATTTTATAAGTCACAACTTATTATTTACACTATTCCATTCATTATAGGCTTGAATATATTCTCCTTTTATTTTAACTCAAGCTGTATGCTTCTTTATAACCCAAGCATATTTTATTCATGCATTTTAACTCTTTTATAAGTTATTCTGGTTTATTTATTTCAATCCCAATCCTTATCCAAATTATTTTCCTTTTATTCAGGTAAGAATTTAATTCCATTCAATAATTCAGCTGAATTTTTATTCCAATTCAATTCTATCTTAACTCATTTTTATTTAACTCAATTCGATTTCAACATGATTCGAATGCAACTGGATATGATTTTCAACTTATTTAATTTATTCCAATCCGGTTAAATTTTATTTCCTAATCCAAGTTAATTTCATTTTTAACCTTTCCTTTAAATTTAAATTCCAACATTCAAAGCTTATATTTCCTTCCTGATTTAAAAATCAACTCAATGTATAAGCTTACAACCCATCTTATCAGGATTTTTAAACACCCGGTTATTGGTTTCAAAACATTTTGAAATCGTCAACATCTCAAATCACATTTCTCAAAAGTCAACCAATCCGGGCTTTTATTTTCAACAAATTCCCTTTGAAATTTTTCAAAAACAAACTAGTTCTTCTGAACAAATCAATTTGGCAGCAATCCATCACTTTGAAATTCGAAAATGAATACTGATGATGCGGCCGTCATCATCGGAATTATTTTCCAATAAACCAAATGATTTCAATGCTATTTCACTTTCAAAATCCATTTAAAACAACTTTCCTTTCATAAATACCCCCAAACAATAATGCTATCTTTTATCTTCAAAACACTTCCAAATTTCCGGGATTTAAATTTCCAAATCCTGCTTAAATCAATTTTACTATAATTCATTGCATAGTTTACGCTCATACAAATTATCATTTGGTTATATTTCAATTTATAATTTACATTTATAATTCACATTTATAAATTCCATTTTATAATGAATTTATTCCCTTAAACTTAAGTTATATGTTCAGTTTCTGGTTAAATTTCCACTCAAAAATGACAATACTTTAAATATCATCATTCCTAACATCCAAGCAACCATATATTAGTTAAATAGTTTACAAAAACTTTCTTTATATCAAAATATATTTTTGGGTAAAATTATTTCATTTACCCACATTTAAAACAATACCGCGTCGATTGTTTTATTCAAGTGTTTAGAAACCCCTTCGATACAGTTGCGCAGACTGTGTCGACGAAGGTTCATATGCCACTCAATAAATCAATCAACGCAATATTAAAATAATTTATATTCACTAACAAATACGTGCTCATATTTATTGATACGCTCAAACTCATTCTAGAGTACTACGGACTCTATTTTATGAGTAATTCCCACCAGAGCCAAGGTTATCACCAACCTAAGCTCTGATACCAACTGTAACGACCCGCAAATCTGCACCCCTTGAGTCAACACTATTCTACAACAATCAACTCAAGTTGTACAGAAATACGAACCATTAGGATTTAAGAAGAAGTGATAGAAGAAGAGAAAACAAAATCAACATCAGAATCTATCCATCACAGCGGAATAAAATATAATAGATAATAAATAATCTTTACTCAAAATCAAATATATCTGTTTACATATATTACATCATCAGAGTACAGCAATCACAGCTCACATCAATAACATACAATGGATACACAACAACTCAAACAGCGGAATACATATATATGAACAAGTACGAGAGTACGTATCGACATCCAGCTCGTCTCCTGAGCTCCACAGCATCGTATCATGTATTCTATAATACTCGGTCTGACCCGAGCATTACAGTTAAATAACACCCGAGTCAGTTTGGATTACCAGCGTGAGAAAAAATCACAGCCAATTGATTATTAAAGTTTCAAAAATCCTTTGAAAACAAAAGCATCTTGTAAGACCACGCCACAAATAAACATGTCGGGTTTTTACCTTACGATAGCTAAAACAATTTTTATAGAAATCCTCTGATATTATAATAGGGTCTATATACAAATACTTATAAAATAACCGAAATTGTTACATTATTAAATTCCAGCTACTAGCCACGAAGTGGGTAATACAAACAGAACTCGTACAAGGCTCGTAGGGAAAATGGATTTCCAACTAATGACTAGGCACTGGGGTACCACCTGTCACAGTACGGGACCTAGAGCACCGTACCGAGGAGTACGCCCGCTCCCCTGCAACACAAGGCCGGGACTACCCCTTACTGGATAATCCCGAGTGAGATCACCCCGCGGTTGGGATCAGCAACAGCACCACTAAGCCGAAATAAAAAGGGACATCTAGACTCGAATGACCTCACCCTGCTTGGGTGCTACCCACCTAGCCTTGCTGCATAACCCCTGATTTTCAGTCATTCCCATTTGATGAGGCTTGAGGCTAAGCGTTACCTTTTTAGAATATATCCCTTAGAATGCCCATCGTCCACCTGACGATATTTCGCAAGCATTCATCCATACAAGTCCGTCCTGGGTTCGAACGGAACCGAAGGCACTATTCCTACTACATCCATTTTGGAAATATCCTCAGGATTAGTAGCGACTAGCCCTTACACTTTACTGCTCCATCTTCGAATCCAAATTCGTTTACACGAAACGTACAAACCGGATCGAAGTGGTTTTCGAGAAATTAGTCTCGATCCCGGTCTCTTCGAAACGATCAACGTGTTTGTCCAATATTGATAGTCGGTTATTTAACTATCAATTAATATTCACAAACAACCATCAAACAATAAATAATTTCCCAAATTATTTATTAACCTCAAAATATCTTCACAAGATATATTTCTATTTTCAATTCTTTGAAAACAGTTTCAAAACCATCCTTCTTTCCAGAATAAACTTTTCCAAATATTTTCTATCTCCTCTGAAGTTACCAAGCACAAAACTAGATTTTAAAATAATTTAAACCGCTTTATTTTGAAATATACTTTAAACATTTAAGTTAAAATTACATCAATAAGTTATTAAAATTACCATATGTAACGACCCAACTTCCAAACTCCAGGAAGTTGCATCGCTAAGAAGAAAGAAAGGGATAGAAAAGAGAATAGAAAGGAAAGAAAGAACAGACCACATTAGAATCTCACAGCGGAATCGAATAAATTATAATATATCACATAAAACTTTACATAGTATCATATACATCAGAGTTAAACAGCTAATACAACTCAAACTAGACAGTCATAAACATCTGTCTAGCAATTACAATCCAAGTACATCAGAGAAACAGATACAACTCAAACACAGCGGAACCACTACATATATCTACACGTTGAAGCCTCGTGCTCCATTATCTCCTCCAGAACTCGTCAAAGCAATCCTGAAACACTTGACTACTCATACGTAATATGAGTACCCAAGAGTTTAATAAAACAGAAAATAAACACTCAGGTCAGACAGGGGTCTGGTGTGAGTAAACGGGGATAAAAGTTGCTTAACTTTAGAAAATCTTTTGAAAACAAAGGTATCACGTAAGACTTCCCACACATAAACATGGAAAAGTTTTTACCTTACGCTAACCAAAACATTTGATAGGAAATCCAGTGATATTATAATAGTGTCTAGGGTTTTCAAAATAAAATACAGAAATAGCTGGAATGCTTACATCTCACGTTCCAACATAGTTGGGCACAATCAAAAACCGTACAGGCACTTATTGGATTATGGATTCCATCAATGGCAGGGCTACTGGGGTACCGCCCGTCACAGTACGTGGCCAAGATCACCGTACCGAGGATTACTCCCAATCCCCTACAACACAAAGCCGGACCCGTTCCTTACTGAACAGTTCCGAACAAGACTACCCCGCAGATTGGTCGTCACCAACTGCCACACAGCCGAATATAAAGGGACCTCTAGACATGGATAAATCTTGCTCTCCAGTGGGGGATACCCACGAAGCTTTGCTGCACCTCCCCTGTTTTAGCCATTCCCGGTTGATGAGGCTTGAGGTTATGATTACCTTTATAGGACATATCAATCTTAGAATGCTCATCGTCCACCTGACGATGTTCTTAAAGCATTCAATCCATACAAGTTCGTTCCGGGTTCGAACGAAACCGAAGGCATTATCTCGTTACACTCGTATTGGAATCACCCTCAGAGTTAACGATGATAACCCTTGCACTCTAAATCTCCATCTCGAACCTATAAGTACTATTCCGTCAACTCATTACGGAATCACCCACAGAGTTATACTGACGTATAGCCCTTACAACTCGAGTCTTCTCTTGCTCCACTTGGATTAACGACCTAACGTTTAATTGGAATCGATGTGGTTTTCGGAATTCCAAATATGGAAACCCGATCCCAGTCTCACCGAAACCAAACACCATTTTAATGTCCAAGTTGTACTTAAGGGTTTTAAACAATTATCTTATTTCATTGTTATCTAATTCACATAGATAAATAAGCTACATCTCACAATAGCTAATCACATTCATATCATAAACAGAATCTGTATCATTATCACAAACAGATAATCATTCAACCAAATAATCCATCACAAACCATCATACTTAAGCCAATCATCCATATCATACAGATACAACTCATCTCATTACTGAGATCACAACCATTCAATCAATAACATCCATAAGCAATGATTCATTAACCATCAATTATAATTAATTTAAAATGAATTAAATTAATTACAACCATCCATAATTAATTTAATATAAATTAAATTAATTAACACATTTAAATCCTGCTTAACATCCATTAATTAATTAACTCAGTTAATTAATCACTTCCTAAGTAATCAACTTGATTAAACATCTTTGATTAATCATTTACTAATTACAATAAGTAATTATTCTTTAATTAATTTCATAAATTAATTAACCTTATTTATAAGTAACTAACATTTAATTACTCATTTATTAATTAATTATAATTAATTATATTTGTCCTTAATTAATTAATCACTTAATTAATTAATTATTTAATCAAACAATCCTTAATTACATTATTAATTATAATAATTAATGATCTCTAAAATTACTTAATTAAAATTAATTACATTTAGTAATTAATCTAAATATTAATCACCTTGATTAATAATTCAATTTAGTAATTAACTATTTTTAATTACTCATTAATCAAATTAATTTTCCAATAATTAATCATTAATTAATTCCTTAATTAATTCCAAAAGTAATTATCCAAATTACTAATTACATTTCAGTAATTATCATTATTACTTCTCTAAGTAATCCTGCTCCACTAATTACATTAAGTAATTACTCTCTAAAAATCATTAGATGATTTATTTAATTTAATTAAACTAAATTAATTTACTTAAATAAAACACAAATCAAAATTAATTACAATAAGTAATTAATTCCTTAATTACTTTAACAATTAATCATACTTAACAATTTCAATTAATTAGATTCAATTAATAAATCTAGTTAATTATCAAAATTAATTACATTAATTAATTATTAATATTATCCTTAGATAATTATCACCCATTTATTAATTAACAACATTTCATTAATTTTATAATTAATAAAATTTGAATTAGGTTAATAAATCATTTTTAATTAATATTAATCTAAATCATTAATTAAAAATCAAATAATTAAGTAAAATCCTTAATTATCTTAAATATTTTCAAAATAATTTAATTACTTATTAAATGACTCATTTAAATTCAAAATGTATCAAAACAATACATTTCTAAATTTAAATTCAAATTCCATTTAAAAATTTGATATTTAAAATGTTTAATCATTAAACATTAATTCAAATTAAAATAATTATAAACCTTACAACAAAATGAATGTTAAAGAACATTCATTACCTAAATATAAAGAAAGATTTAAATTGATTATTTCAATTTCCAAATTTAAATTAAACACTTCATATTTTAATTCAAATACTAAAGGAAACAAATTCTTTCAAGTTTTAAAACGCACTTGAAATCAATTTTTCATTTTCAAATCTATCTTTAAACATTTGAATATGTTCATCATTTTTAAATTTATAACTGTTTGAATTCAAAAACTGTTTTTAACTTGATTTCCAAACAAATTTAAATCTTGCTTAAAAACATTTAAATTTGTTCATAATTTTAAATCTTACAAAACTGTTTTGGATCAAAATCAAGTTTTAAAAGTAAACCTGAAACAATTTTTAAACTTGATTCAAAACTGAATTTAAAACTTGTTTAAATTTAAGATTTTCATTTTTAAAAACTTTGAATTCAAAACTATATTTGAATTCAGATTCAAGTATTACCTGAATCAAGTTTTAACTTAAAATATGAATTTATTCAAATTTTTAAAACTGCAAAATTCACTGATTTTAAACCTGCAAACTGCTTTAATTTTGATCCAAAACTGAATTTAAATTTAAGATTTCATTTTTAAAAAACTTTGAATTCAAAACTTCATTTGAATCCAGTTTCAATTTCCACTTAAATCAAACCCTGCACTAGAATTTGAATCTCATTCAAATTAAAAAAAACTGCAAACCCTTCAGATATAACCTCTTCAACACTCTAACCCGAGAACCAAAATTTTACTTCGAGTTCATCTACCTTCTGCTTCGAGTCAGAAGCACAAAAACTTGATGACTGCTTCGAGTCAATTAAACCCTGCACACTATCAATAGTTCACCCGAGTTACCAATGTACATGGTGCATATGCACCGTTACTCCGGCAGCTTCCAGTCACTTCAACCAACTGCTACGAGTTCCCGACCATCTCCTCACAAGCGTACGATCATCAGAACCCTACTGTAACTCGAATTCAAGTTTTTGAGATACCACTTGAAAAACTGGAATCACTACAGCACTTAAACTACACAACCTGTCATCATCCAATTTGCTCGCCTCCGACCATCATCTTCGCTGCAATTCCGGCAGACCCTCCCTCTAAGTCCCCTCTGCAACCACTAAAATCCCTAACCCGCTCGATGCTACAGAGTGATGTGCAGAACCCCAAAACCTCAACACTGCAAGACTAGGTTTCAAAACCTGGAAAACCCCCAATTCAAATCTCCTCTCTCACTGATCCTCCATCACCGAATCTACTCCATTCTTACATCAATACTCCACTAATGGAAAGCATCTTAACTCCTGACCTTAACTAGCCTATCAGGTTATTCAAAAAATTTCCACTTCTGTTTAAAACAGAAATGTTTTCCCCAACAGTTTAATTAAAACTGTAATATTAGTTTTTACAGTCCATTTGTTAAACAATACTAATTTAAACTATTTTTAAAACCAAGAATATAGTGTTATTAACAAATTCTCTTCAGTGATCATTGTCAAAATTCTCATTGTACTGGAAGTTATCAATTTATCTAGTGAAAAAAAAAGGACTGTTATCAACCACAGAGCAACAAATATACAATACTCAAAAACAAGTATGCAGGCAATATCATACTTATAAACACACATTTATATTCAATCTCAAAGCAATCATTAGAGGTTATAGTTCACACATGCAATAGGATTCCAACTTTTGCATTGAGGTTCTCACAAAAATAAATAACAGAGCAGTTTTGGTTTAAAACAGTTTGAAAAAAACATAAGCTCCGTAGTTTATGTTTGATTTTAATTTTTAAAGAAAACTGTTTTTAAAAGAAGAAGTTTACTCACCTTTAAATTGAAGATGCAGAAACAAATTTTAGGTGCAGATTCATTCCAGGAACTTGTTGAAACTGCATGCAGAAATCTGGGTGCAAATTTGAAGATGAAGTTGCTTTTATCTTATATTTGTATGCATGCAGACCTTTATCTTCATTTGCTAGAGTATGACATTGATCTTGCAAATTGATGTTGAGGATTGCAGCAGATTTGATTGAAGTTTGCAATTTGCAGATTTGAGGTTGATCTTCAATTTGCAGTTGAGATTTTTAAGAAAAAGATTGCAGATTTTGACATGCATTTGTTTTGGGGTTTTAGATTTACTGAAATATGATTTTCAGATTTCTTAATTTGAAGAGAAAGTGTTTTTAACAAAATGCTTTAGCTATGTTTTATTTCCTATCAATAATTTAAACAATGAGATATAAAACAATTGCCACTTGTTATGTTATTATCCCAATTTTTTTACAAGTGTCTCTTTATGTTTTAAGATTTTCACACATATACAATTTCATATTAAAAGAGATTTCTTAATTTATAAAATTTTTTTTACAAATTTTAGCCTTACATGTTTACATATAAACTTCTTTATAAAATTACTCATTTTAAATGTTTGCTTGAATGTTTTCAAAATAATATCTTTTTAAAACTAATTTCAAATGAAAATAATTTAAGAAGAAAAGAAGTGTTGAATTTATTTTATTTAAAAAGTTTTAAATCAAAATACTATACTCTAATATAATTGAATTAAATCTTATTTCAAAAGAAAAGCAATTTTAAAATAAAACAAAACAAAGTAAGCTTTTATTATAAAATAAAATTTAAACTATATTTATTATTATAAACAAAATAAATACTCACTTACATTTCTATAAAAATATTAGAAAGATTTTTAAAACAAACTTTTGAAAAGTTTACAATACTAATTTAAATTAATTAAATCAATTTACAAATTATACATTTATATATAATAATTATAAAATATCCTTTATTTAAAATAAATTAAAATTAAAACCAAATCTTCTATTTACAATGTATAAACATTGATACATTATAAATAAAATATTTTTAAATTAGCTTAGAAAGATAAATTTATTACTTAAATATTTTTAACTTTGAAAAGAATACCATTAACAAACTGAATAATTATTAATTTTTAAAAGAGAATTTCTGTTTGAATTAATTTATTAAATCAATATTTCACATTTTAAAATAATTATCAATGAAATTATTAAATAATTATTGCCTTAATTTCCGGGACATCACATTCCTCCCCCCTTAAAAGAATTTCGTCCCCGAAATTTAAAAGCAAAGGTAATTTAATAATCCCATACAGATTTTAAAATTTAAAAAGAGCAAACATATACTATCAACCAAATACTAGCAACCATAGCAACCAATTCAAACAAACAATCCTAATTATCGAGACAAAATTCTGGATAAAAATTCCTAGAGTTTCCCAGATATAAACACCGGGACACTCGCTCTACACAATCTATACTAGCTACACCACTAAGATCTAGAGCTCATATATATATTTAGATCTATAAATCTAAACAGAATACAGGACTACAGACAAGTCCTGATCAACTCCCAATTCTCTCATAACTACTGATTCTAAAACCAGAGATAAACCATACACGTACTCCCTCAGAGATACGTGAAAAACAAAACAAAACCCAGTTATCCGAACTGACAATTCAATCATGTTGACCAAACACTTAACTCCAAAAGAAAACAGAAAGATCCAATCTCTTATCCACACATCTCTCCTTTCGATCCTGGGCTGCCTTCAACTTCTAGATCAATCAAATCTACCACACAACTCTTCTACAGATATCAGAGGACTTCAAACAAACTTCTCTATCTGGAAACAAACAGATACAAAATAATCAAGTTTCCAGATCCAAAATGAATTTCCTGTAGAAATCCTCTGATCCAAGACAAAACTCAAATTCCCAAAGAATCGGGTGTTGCTTCTATCCTAGAATAGCTGCCACCATGCTTCCACTGCGCAACTCTGATTCGAGAATGTTGTTGATGAACACAAGTATAAACTTGATCAACTTATCCCGGAATATTGTTCATCAAATTCCATAAAATCTCAGTGACCTATCCGATTCGGTCACAACACCACAACAAAAATTCAACCAGAAAACTGGATCCAAATAATCCTACAAACTTAAACAAATCACACTCAAAGAATCTCCTATTAATCTGATTCACCTGTAAAACTCCAAGAACCAAGTCGAAACAGAACTAAATCTCTCGGTGGATGCAAATCTTAACTCCTTCGAAGATATCCAGAGAATATCACTTCGAAAACTCAAACATCCACTAGAGATGTTTTAATCCAAACAAAGATCACCTAGAGAACTTCCGAACCGTCGCAAGTCACTTTTGCGATTCCACTCAGTTCAGATTTCAAGAAATCGCTCTCGCTACAAAATCAGAACAGCTAAAGCCTTCAAAAGAAGAAACTAGTGGTCCACCTCTTAACCACAAACATCACACCCATCTGAGCTTTCAGAAAAAATGGACAAGCTCCACCATCTGCCCGGACTACCGACAGAAGAATCACAGAGACTTCTGAACCATCAAAGAAACAGGCCACTCATTGCTGCTACTGCTGCCAAAACTTCCTTATCCAAAAGCTCATCGAACCTCAAAGCTACACCAGCCTCTTCACAAAAGAGCCTTCCAGAAAGACAGATATCTCTCAGGAAACTCGCTCCCAAACCAAGCTCAAACTCTGCCAAACTGAGTCTCAAACTCAAATATAGACAGAACTCCTTCCTAAAGTTGCCAAAATACCAACTCTGGCTTCAGAACTTCCTACTAATCCAAACTCAAGAAAACCACTCACACGAGTGCAATCAAGCTTACAATCCAAAGTAAACTCCGAATCTTGAAAAGATTTCCTTCAGAGATTAGTGAAATCCTTCACCAACTGTAGAACTACTCAAGATGCCCAAAACTGCCCTAGCAGACCACTACCAACTTCAAACACTCGGACTCCAACCATTGGTAGTTGTGTTACACACACCACTACCCTATCTACCTTTATTACTTATATTGGAAAACCTGAACAGGTAACCCAACAAATAGGTAGAAATAAATATATATATATATATATATATATATATATATATATATATATATATATTCAAAATTACAAATACGCTCTCTCAAGATAGACACCACTCCAGAGCATAGGTATTCGCTCAACCAAGAGAGCTCTGATACCACATTGTAACGACCCAACTTCCAAACTCCAGGAAGTTGCATCGCTAAGAAGAAAGAAAGGGATAGAAAAGAGAATAGAAAGGAAAGAAAGAACAGACCACATTAGAATCTCACAGCGGAATCGAATAAATTATAATATATCACATAAAACTTTACATAGTATCATATACATCAGAGTTAAACAACTAATACAACTCAAACTAGACAGTCATAAACATCTGTCTAGCAATTACAATCCAAGTACATCAGAGAAACAGATAAAACTCAAACACAGCGGAACCACTACATATATCTACACGTTGAAGCCTCCTGCTCCATTATCTCCTCCAGAACTCGTCAAAGCAATCCTGAAACACTTGACTACTCATACGTAATATGAGTACCCAAGAGTTTAATAAAACAGAAAATAAACACTCAGGTCATATAGGGGTCTGGTGTGAGTAAACGGGGATAAAAGTTGCTTAACTTTAGAAAATCTTTTGAAAACAAAGGTATCACGTAAGACTTCCCACACATAAACATGGAAAAGTTTTTACCTTACGCTAACCAAAACATTTGATAGGAAATCCAGTGATATTATAATAGTGTCTAGGGTTTTCAAAATAAAATACAAAAATAGCTGGAATGCTTACATCTCACGTTCCAACATAGTTGGGCACAATCAAAACCGTACAGGCACTTATTGGATTATGGATTCCATCAATGGCAGGGCTACTGGGGTACCGCCCGTCACAGTACGTGGCCTAGATCACCGTACCGAGGATTACTCCCAATCCCCTGCAACACAAAGCCGGACCCATTACTTACAGAACAATTCCGAACAAGACTACCCCGCAGATTGGTCGTCACCAACTGCCACACAGCCGAATATAAAGTGACCTCTATACAGGGAAAAATCTTGCTCTCCAGTGGAGGCTACCCACGAAGCTTTGCTGCACCTCCCCTGTTTTAGCCATTCCCGGTTGATGAGGCTTGAGGTTACGATTACCTTTATAGGACATATCAATCTTAGAATGCTCATCGTCCACCTGACGATGTTCTGAAAGCATTCAATCCATACAAGTTCGTTCCGGGTTCGAACGAAACCGAAGGCATTATCTCGTTACACTCGTATTGGAATCACCCTCAAAGTTAACGATGATAACTCTTGCACTCTAAATCTCCATCTCGAACCTATAAGTACTATTCCATCAACTCATTACGGAATCACCCACAGAGTTATACTGAGGTATAGCCCTTACACCTCGAGTCTTCTCTTGCTCCACTTGGATTAACGACCTAACGTTTAATTGGAATCGATATGGTTTTCGGAATTCCAAATATGGAAACCCGATCCCGGTCTCACCGAAACCAAACGCCATTTTAATGTCCAAGTTGTACTTAAGGGTTTTAAATAATTATCTTATTTCATTGTTATCTAATTCACATAGATAAATAAGCTACATCTCACAATAGCTAATCACATTCATATCATAAACAGAATCTGTATCATTATCACAAACAGATAATCATTCAACCAAATAATCCATCACAAACCATCATACTTAAGCCAATCATCCATATCATACAGATACAACTCATCTCATTACTGAGATCACAACCATTCAATCAATAACATCCATAAGCAATGATTCATTAACCATCAATTATAATTAATTTAAAATGAATTAAATTAATTACAACCATCTATAATTAATTTAATATAAATTAAATTAATTAACACATTTAAATCCTGCTTAACATCCATTAATTAATTAACTCAGTTAATTAATCACTTCCTAAGTAATCAACTTGATTAAACATCTTTGATTAATCATTTACTAATTACAATAAGTAATTATTCTTTAATTAATTTCATAAATTAATTAACCTTATTTATAAGTGATTATCATTTAATTACTCATTTATTAATTAATTATAATTAATTATATTTGTCCTTAATTAATTACAATTAATTAATCACTTAATTAATTAATTATTTAATCAAATAATCCTTAATTACATCATTAATTATAATAATTAATGATCTCTAAAATAACTTAATTAAAATTAATTACATTTAGTAATTAATCTAATTATTAATCACCTTGATTAATAATTCAATTTAGTAATTAACTATTTTTAATTACTCATTAATCAAATTAATTATCCAATAATTAATCATTAATTAATTCCTTAATTAATTCCAAAAGTAATTATCCAAATTACTAATTACATTTCAGTAATTATCATTATTACTTCTCTAAGTAATCCTGCTCCACTAATTACATTAAGTAATTACTCTCTAAAAATCATTAGATGATTTATTTAATTTAACTAAACTAAATTAATTTACTTAAATAAATCACAAATCAAAATTAATTACAATAAGTAATTAATTCCTTAATTACTTTAACAATTAATTATACTTAACAATTTCAATTAATTAGATTCAATTAATAAATCTAGTTAATTATCAAAATTAATTACATTAATTAATTATTAATATTATCCTTAGATAATTATCACCCATTATTAATTAACAACATTTCATTAATTTTATACTTAAGAAAATTTGAATTAGATTAATAAATCATTTTTAATTAATATTAATCTAAAACATTATTTAAAAATCAAATAATTAAGTAAAATCCTTAATTATCTTAAATATTTTCAAAATAATTTAATTACTTATTAAATGACTCATTTAAATTCAAAATGTATTAAAACAATACATTTCTAAATTTAAATTTAAATTCCATTTAAAAATTTGATATTTAAAATGTTTAATCATTAAACATTAATTCAAATTAAAATAATTATAAACCTTACAACAAAATGAATGTTAAAGAACATTCATTACGTAAATATAAAGAAAGATTTAAATTGATTATTTCAATTTCCAAATTTAAATTAAACACTTCATATTTTAATTCAAATACTAAAGGAAACAAATTCTTTCAAGTTTTAAAACTCACTTGAAATCAATTTTTCATTTTCAAATCTATCTTTAAACATTTGAATATGTTCATCATTTTTAAATTTATAACTGTTTGAATTCAAAAACTGTTTTTAACTTGATTTCCAATCAAATTTAAATCTTGCTTAAAAACATTTAAATTTGTTCATAATTTTAAATCTTACAAAGCTGTTTTGGATTAAAAGTCAAGTTTTAAAAGTAAACCTGAAATAGTTTTTAAACTTGATTCAAAACTGAATTTAAAACTTGTTTAAATTTAAGATTTTCATTTTTAAAAACTTTGAGTTCAAAACTATATTTGAATTCAGATTCAAGTATTACCTGAATCAAGTTTCAACTTAAAATATGAATTTATTCAAATTTTTAAAACTGCAAAATTCACTGATTTTAAACCTGCAAACTGCTTTAATTTTGATCCAAAACTGAATTTAAATTTAAGATTTCATTTTTTAAAAAACTTTGAATTCAAAACTTCATTTGAATCCAGTTTCAATTTTCACTTAAATGAAACCCTGCACTAGAATTTGAATCTCATTCAAATTAAAAAAAAACTGCAAACCCTTCAGATATAACCTCTGCAACACTCTAACCCGAGAACCAAGATTTTACTTCGAGTTCATCTACCTTCTGCTTCGATTCAGAAGCACAAAAACCCGATGACTGCTTCGAGTCAATTAAACCCTGCACACTATCAATAGTTCACCTAAGTTACCAATGGACATGGTGCATATGCACCGTCACTCCGGCAGCTTCCAGTCACTTCAACCAACTGCTACGAGTTGCCGACCATCTCTTCACAAGCATACGATCATCAGAACCCTACTGTAACTCGAATTCAAGTTTTTGAGATACCACTTGAAAACCTGGAATCACTACAGCACTTAAACTACACAACCTGTCATCATCCAATTTGCTCGCCTCCGACCATCATCTTCGCTGCAATTCCGGCAGACCCTCCCTCTAAGTCCCCTCTGCAACCACTAAAATCCCTAACCCGCTCGATGCTACAGAGTGATGTGCAGAACCCCAAAACCTCAACACTGCAAGACTAGGTTTCAAAACATGGAAAACCCCCAATTCAAATCTCCTCTCTCACTGATCCTCCATCACCGAATCTACTCCATTCTTACATCAATACTCCACTAATGGAAAGCATCTTAACTCCTGACCTTAACTAGCCTATCAGGTTATTCAAAAAAATTCCACTTCTGTTTAAAACAGAAATGTTTTCCCCAACAGTTTAATTAAAACTGTAATATTAGTTTTTACAGTCCATTTGTTAAACAATACTAATTTAAACTATTTTTAAAACCAAGAATATAGTGTTATTAACAAATTCTCTTCAGTGATCATTGTCAAATTCTCATTGTACTTGTAACGTATACGGATTTTCGTTGTCGAAAAACCGAATTGTTATGGGTTTTAAAAAGAATTTAAGAAAAGAAAAGGAGAGAAGAAGAGAGAAGAGGATAGAAAATAGAGGGAAAAGAAAACTAGGGAATTTGAAAATAGAACGGAAAGAAAAGGAAACAACAGAACAACAACAGAATCTCACAATTCGCAGCGGAACAACATATAATAATAAATGAATAATCTTTAAACAGAGAACTATATCAGTTATTACATTTCATCATATTTCATTACATCATATCATCAGAGTGTACAACATCATACAACAACAACAGTGCAGCGGAAAAAGAAATACTATAAACTAGTAATACGCCTTGCCATCCAGCTTGCCTCCAGCAACTCCTGAATATCCAGAATATCCTGATAAACCTAACTCTTGACTGCCCGTGTGGAAATTGGTGGGCACCCAGAGTTTAGGAAGGAAAACAATAAACTCCGAGTCAGTCATGTGACTGGTGTGAGAACTCAAAACAGTTTATTTATCTTTAAAATCAAAATAGAAGAATATTTTTAAATTCAATTCGCAATGCTTTTAAAAATGAGACTACCATAAGGCCTCCCGCACACACACACATGCAAACGCAGAATCGGAGGAGATTTCTCCTTATGATAGTCAAAGATGCTTGATACGCATTTAAAAATAACATTTGATATTATTACTAGTGCATAATGTATAACAAATCATTTCGAAAGTAAAGATATAAATCTTAGCCAGCATAGACATTTCGCACTTATGCCTACTATAGCTACCATGTTCAATAGCAGGTTACCGCCACATTCCATGGCAGGTTCTACAACTAAAACCGTACAAGTTTCGTATTGTTTCTTTGGATTTCCAACAAATGGTCAGGCCAAGGAAATTTCCATTGCCACATGAGAATGCCTCTGGATGGACATCCCCGAGAACCAAACCGGATCTCTACCAACACAAGGCCGGGTTACCCCTAACTGAGTAACAACTGACCGAATATGCCATCCCCCGGTCCTTTGGGACCTTTATCAACCGAGCGCTCGTAATCAATTCACACAATCATAAAGTGTTTTCAACATGAGTAAGTATCTGGGCTCCATACCATGATACCACCCTTTTCCAGAAGGAAATGCACATATCCTAAAGGGCGCTACCCCTCATAACCTTGCCGCATCTTTCCTGGTTTGACCATTTCCGGGATGTGAGGCTCGACGAATTCACGTCCACAAAAACTTACTTTATACAAAAGCCATGCTTTGGGTCAACAAATGATCAACACAATGATCACTAAGATAGACGATCAAATAAATGATCCTATCACAAATAATCAACACAATGATCATTTCAGCATCACTCAGCATGTCACATTACCAATTTGGGAATATATCGCTGATAACTTCAACTATATAACCTCTGAGCTCGTACGTCTCAGAGAAGGGTGTTAAGCAAAGAATAAATTCTCCGCCACCAACAGAAATATATTTGAAAGAAATCGGCTTTATATCTCAACTTGTAATGTCAGACATACAATCCATACAAGTCTGTTCCGGGATCGAACAAAACCGAAGGCACTTACAAAGAAGTCCTTGCAATCCGGATATTCACAATCCTGATCGGATTTCCCATCACTTATGGAATCTCTATACCAGGAGCTACCCAGTGCAGAGACAATCGACAGGTCATCCTATCGCTCTCGCAAATACCGGTCTTCAACACCGATCTTCAAATGCAATTCACAACGACGTATCACATATTCGGAATGGGTTATACGACCCCATGGTCCTTTCCCGGTTAACCCGAATAGTGAGCGCTTATTCAAAAATAAGTGTGACATTCAAATTCAATCAATTCACATCAAATACCCATTCAAAGGGAAATATTGATAGTCGACTATTGAACTATCAATGGATATGCATACATCACCAGATTCCAAATAATTTTCCAAATTATTTACTTTCCAAAATATCTTTACAAGATATATAATTTCAACACTTCAAAATAAATCAATATTTATTTTTAAACAAATTCCACTTTCACATATAAATTCCATAATGAATTTATATTTCAAAACATCCATGCATATACGATTTCAATTATCCATTTCAATTTATCTTCAAAAAGATAAATTCTACATATTCACTTCATATTTGAAAAACATTTCCATACTTATTTATTCATAAGTAATTCACAAATTTTATTTATTTTCAACACTTAGAAAATATTCAATACACTTAAATCGAATTAAGTATATATTTCATTCTTTAAGAAAATCATTCTCTTAATCATATTTATTTGGGCTAAAATGAATGTTGCGTAAAACATCGTTACGACAACCCAAAATCACTAGTATAGGGATTCGAAATTAAAATAGATATATAAATCCCAATACTATACAAAACATTTCCTTTCGGAAATCATTTACTATAACAACCGTGTTATAGTCCACCATTTCCTTTTATTTCTCGAAACATCTATTTCAACAATAAATGTTGAAATCTATGGTTTCGAATCTCAACACCTTTTAAAACATCGTTAGATCGTTTTAATTCTATTTAAAACATCACATTCTAAACATTTTCTTTAACATATTATTCACTATTCAAAAGCGTGAATATACTACGTTAACAAATTTCATCATTTCTATTCACTTTAATTCAAAGGATTATTCACAGTCAAAAATGTGAATATAACTCCATTAATAGGTTTCAACAATTTTCTTATCAAAATAAGTCATTTGTGAATTTATAAAACAACGTTTATAAATTCCATTTCTATTTATTTATAAAAACTTCTTTTTTTTTATAAATTCTTTTATTAACCTATTCCAGTTTATAACTCAATTATAAACTAAAAGTTCATATTATAAGTTAATTACTTATAAAACGATTATTTCACAAAATCGTTCCTTAGAATTTCATAATTATAAATCTTATAACTTATAAGATTCAATTATTTACCCAAGTCTATTCTTTTAATAACTTTACAAATTTTATAAACCTACTGTTTATAAAATTCCATTTATAACTTCACCGTTTACAATTCTATAAATTTCATTTATTTATGAAATTCATTTTCACTTCATTCAAACACTTATAAAAACTCGTTTTATAATGTCAATATTTCAATTTATGAATATCCATTTATAAATCTCTTAATATAAATCAATTTATATTATTCTTTAAAACGTCTTTAAATTCCTTTATAATTTCATCATTCTCTTGATTTATAAAATAATCAAATTTTATAAATCCTATTTTTAAACTTTTAATAATAAATTCAAAAATCCAGTTTAAACTATTTTATAAAATCATTAATTCATATTTCTCAAAAATCAGCTTTTAACAATATTTCACAAAAATCATAATTTTTATAACATTAAAAATTATAATGTTTATTTATTTAAAATGGATCAATTCCAAAAATATAGTATATTCTCAAAAATCACTTTAAAATTATTTTAAAATCCCAAAATTTGGGTCCAATGATGTTACACACCAAATAGTCAATCACGACTACAACGATATCATATATCAATATGAAAATCCATCAAATATCAAAATATCTGAAATCAAATAAAAACTGTTGAGGAATCCAGTTGGATCCCTCCAACCTGTTTTCCTGCATCCACAAACATTAGCACAATACCAATTTCGCTCCAGTACGAAATTATCGCGGTACATGTTCTTATTAAATATTATCCGCTTAATAACGGCGTAATAGGGTCTCATCCGCTAAACAAAAAATGCGGAAAATCAATAACTGCAATATATACATATGCCAATATATATATATTGATATTATATATAATACCAATTTCACTGTTTATGAAATATTCGCGGTATATGTTTTTACTAAATAACATCCGCTTACTAACGGCGCATAATGTCTATTTTAACAATCAATAGATACAAATCATCATTCAAACATGCATTCAAATATTTTAAATCTAACTATTTAAAATAAAAATCGAAACCGATTCGATTGAGTGAGAAGTTCTCACCTTGATTTTAAATTCCGTTTTAGCGATTTATTTCGAATAAAATTAAACGCGCGTTTAATTTTACCCGAAATTCTCACTAACTCCAAACGACTCCAAACCAACTCCATCGCGTAGTGCTCGTCCATACGATTCCAACGCAACTGAGTTTGCATTTTTTCGACCTCGTATGAAAAAGTTATTGATTTTACAAGTTTGTACTCGATTTATATAAACAATTTACAACTTAAACTAATTAAATTTAAACCTATCTCACTCCAGCCATTAGATCCATCTCCTCCACATCTGGACCGTCCTTATCATCTTCCCAAACCGCGTCCCCTTCTCCAGTAATTGAACACGCAACTCAACCCATCAATATCAAATTAGGTTTAAATAATTCGGCCTCCACGTTGAACTATAGCACGATCAATGACCTCCATGTCGAAGCCCCTTCCACCACACACACACAGCCCCAAGGATGAGAAGCTCGGCCACCTATATGGCCTAGAATTTCGTGCGCACGGCAGCACAGTCGGCCCCACTTTGCTCGCTCCACGTCGCTCCGTTTCCGATCATCACCGTATGGAATCGAAGCTCTCGTCGTGCTCTTCAACCTTCGTGTTGAACACTTTGGCTAATTCTTGATGGATTGAGAGAGATTGATGAAGAAGTGGGATTGAATTCTGGCCTTTGGTTTAATATGTGGCGGCTAGGGTTTAAAAATTTAGGGTTTTGTTATTTTTTTCTAATTTATGAAGAGGTAGGGCCTATTTATAAGGAACCGACGAAACACTATTCATCCCGAAAATTCCGAACTCCGATTTACGCGCCGTAACCAGCGTTTCTAAGGTTTACCCCGCGTTCCGGACACAATGGAACAGGTTTCGGAAGCTAATTCGGACATCTGTGCGAGTTATGGCTATAAACGTTCAATTTAAATTAAACCGATTTAAATCGATTTCTAGGCGTTTTAATTTGTACCGGACAAACGGTAAATCCAATTGACTTGAAATTTGAAACCTTACAATAATATCACATTACGGATCCGATGAAACTGGTTTCGTCGAAATCCGAGACTTTTTGAAAAATGGCTATTTTGACTCGCCAAATTTAAATTAAAAATAATTCGATGCGTTTCGAGCTGCCACGAACAAACGATAGCTCCGATTGACACGAAAATTGAAATCTGGTAATAACTAACTATTATGGATCCAATGAAACTGGTTTCGTTCAATTCTGAGACTGCTCAAAAATTGGCTATTTTACAGTCGATTATTAAATATTAAAATATTCAATTTTCACAAATAACTTTTAATTCGATTTTAAAAGTTCTAAAATATCATTCTAACTTCAATATGATAAAATAAAATTTTACAAATCATTTTCAATCATATTTAACTCTATTTTCAATTTTTTCCATAATTTAACATATTAAATTATCGATTTAATTATTCAATTAAATCCAATAATTCAAATAAAAATTTATTTGACTTATAAATTCACTTATAAATATTTAAAATTAATTAAATATTCAAATTTAAATTAATAAAAATTCTGGGTCGTTACAGTACTGGAAGTTATCAATTTATGTAGTGAAAAAAAAGGACTGTTATCAACCACAGAGCAACAAATATACAATACTCAAAAACAAGTATGCAGGCAATATCATACTTATAAACACACATTTATATTCAATCTCAAAGCAATCATTAGAGGTTATAGTTCACACATGCAATAGGATTCCAACTTTTGCATTGAGGTTCTCACAAAAATAAATAACAGAGCAGTTTTGGTTTAAAACAGTTTGAAAAAAACATAAGCTCCGTAGTTTATGTTTGATTTTAATTTTTAAAGAAAACTGTTTTTAAAAGAAGAAGTTTACTCACCTTTAAATTGAAGATGCAGAAACAAATTTTAGGTGCAGATTCATTCCAGGAACTTGTTGAAACTGCATGCAGAAATCTGGGTGCAAATTTGAAGATGAAGTTGCTTTTATCTTATATTTGTATGCATGCAGACCTTTATCTTCATTTGCTAGAGTATGACATTGATCTTGCAAATTGATGTTGAGGATTGCAGCAGATTTGATTGAAGTTTATAATTTGCAGATTTGAGGTTGATCTTCAATTTGCAGTTGAGATTTTTAAGAAAAAGATTGCAGATTTTGACATGCATTTGTTTTGGGGTTTTAGATTTACTGAAATATGATTTTCAGATTTCTCAATTTGAAGAGAAAGTGTTTTTAACAAAATGCTTTAGCTATGTTTTATTTCCTATCAATAATTTAAACAATGAGATATAAAACAATTGCCACTTGTTAGGTTATTATCCCAATTTTTTTACAAGTGTCTCTTTATGTTTTAAGATTTTCACACATATACAATTTCATATTAAAAGAGATTTCTTAATTTATAAATTTTTTTTTACAAATTTTAGCCTTACATGTTTACATATAAACTTCTTTATAAAATTACTCATTTTTAATGTTTGCTTGAATGTTTTCAAAATAATATCTTTTTAAAACTAATTTCAAAAGAAAATAATTTAAGAAGAAAAGAAGTGTTGAATTTATTTTATTTAAAAAGTTTTAAATCAAAATACTATACTCTAATATAATTGAATTAAATCTTATTTCAAAAGAAAAGCAATTTTAAAATAAAACAAAACAAAGTGAACTTTTATTATAAAATAAAATTTAAACTATAATTATTATTATAAACAAAATAAATACTCACTTACATTTCTATAAAAATATAAGAAAGATTTTTAAAACAAACTTTTGAAAAGTTTACAATACTAATTTAAATTAATTAAATCAATTTACAAATTATACATTTATATATAATAATTATAAAATATCCTTTATTTAAAATAAATTAAAATTAAAACCAAATCTTCTATTTACAATGTATAAACATTGATACATTATAAATAAAATATTTTTAAATCAGCTTAGAAAGATAAATTTATTACTTAAATATTTTTAACTTTGAAAAGAATACCATTAACAAACTGAATAATTATTAATTTTCAAAAGAGAATTTATGTTTGAATTAATTTATTAAATCAATATTTCACATTTTAAAATAATTATCAATGAAATTATTAAACAATTATTGCCTAAATTTCCGGAACATCACGCCATACTATATGCATGCTTGAAAATAAGGTTACTTAATAAATATAAAACTAAAATTATACTTTTAAAAACATAATATTAAGTCATTCTTTAAATAATTACTACTATAATAAATTAAGGGAAAATACTTACTTTAGAAGTTAAATATAAGAAATAAGAAATTTTCCAAAACTTATTTTTAAAACCTTTAATCTTATAACTTATATTTAAAAATTTACTTTGAAAACGTACTTGGTTATCCAGGGAGAACTCCAACTTAAATCACTTAAATCAATTTTTTTCCAAATTGATTTCAAACTTGTCCAATTTGAAATAAATTTCTTTGATTATTTAATTCATTTCAAATATTCATTAAGTATGGGCTTAATTATTGTTGTTGTTATTATTTTTCATTTGATTTTTAAGCTTTTAACTGAAATATACAAATTCCAATTTTTTCCCAATAATTTAAATCTTAACTTCAAATAAATGGTTTGTTCTTTTTTAAAAAAAAAATAACACTGTAGATTAAAATTCATTATCTCTCAGTTAATTCAAATTTTCCCTTTCCATATCTAAGATCTGTTTATTAGAACTTTTCAAGTCACTTAATTCCTTTTTCATATTCATTCCTTAAAGTTATTCTATAATTATTTAACTTACAATTTACTTCTTCTATTTGCTTTCAAAAATTCAATTTATATTTTTTTATGGTGATTAATTATACCCAATTATATCCAATCAAACCATAGCATTCGATATTCTACTATAATTCATCATAGAATATCAATATAATCACAACTGAGGGTATTAAATAATTTAAATAAATGTTGAGGGATCCAGTTGGACCCCTCCAACCTGTTTTCCCTGCATCCACAGATGTTAGCACAATATAAAATATCTTTACTATAAAAATGAGGGAAGTCAATCATTTCAAGGAGTAGTGTATACTACTATATAACACAACAATCAATTTATTCATACAAACAAGTATTTAAATTTAATCATTTAAATTTAAATTTAACTGAGTGAGATTAACTCACCTTTTGCTTCTTGTTTGTAATCCATTCTCATTCCGACTAGATTTCTTCAAGATTTAGACCTTGAATCAATATGTACGTCATTTATTAATACTTGAATCGATTGAACAATTAACTACCATTAAATCATTTAATAATTTAGTTTAACTAATGATTTAAATTTAAACTAACCATTTAATTTAAACTAACAAGTTTATTTGAACTAATTACTTTTCCCAATTATTTTTTTAGTAACTAAAGTAATTGAACAAGATGATTGAACAAGTAAAGCATTATAATCCATATTTTAAAAATTTAAATAGTAGGTTTATAATCTATATTTGAAATTAAAGATCTAATTTTATATATACCTTAAACATTTTAAAATTCCTTCTTTCCGACATCTGATCTATATACAATTCCCTTCTTTGCTGTATTTATCCATATATTAATATATATATATATATAGCTGTTAATTAACAAGAAAAGTACTTTGTTTTACTGTAAAAAAAAATTCTCTGTAATTTATATTTGTAAATTAAAATTGGGTTTTCAAATTTCTTTCTCTGTATGTATTTTAAAATTTCCTAATACATATATACTTGAATTAAAAGGAGCTGCAATACCTCACTGCTACTACGAAGTCACAGCTTGCCGATAACATCGCGAGTCACCCATCGACATCGCCTCCACCTTCCCATGCTTGCGTCCCCTTCTCAGTTGCAACACAACCCACTTGCACGCGTGCATACGCTACCCAGGTCTCGCTTCGGCCACCTTCCCATGACGCTACCAAAACCCTAATCGCATCGAACCCCCTCTTCAAACCATCGTGGCGCCCATCATCTCCATCTTCCTCGCGCCTCTACTCCACATCCAGCTCGTATTCGAGCTTCCCATTCCCAAAACTTAAGCCTCAGCAACACGCGACTCCTTCCCATCGCGCCGCCCCTCCCCCATGCCGATAGAATCGAGCCTCCATGCGATTTCCCTCGTATTAGATGGAGGAACGAGGAGGAATCAATTTGAGGAGAGGCCGATCTTTTTTTTTTATTTGCAGCCATGTTTGTTAGCTTTTTTTTGAAATCGTTGAAGGAATGAAACGCAGATGTGGTTGAAGAAGGGAAGGAATTGAATTCAAATGAAATTATACTTCTGTTCGGCTGAAAAGAAAGGGAGGTGGCGTGTGAGGAAAGCTTTGAGCTATAGTGATCTTTGAAGTGAAAACAAAAAGTTCCGATGTGAAATAAGTTTGACTAGTCACATAAAGTATTTATTATATTTAATTTTTGATTCGAAATTTCCCGCGCGTTTCCCTATCGTACGATCACACGCCAACTCCAAACGCTACAAAATTTGAAATCCGATAATAATACAATTTACGGACCCAATGGGACTGGTTTCATTGAATTCCGAGACTGTGCCTCGGAAGGCTATTTTTAAATTCAATTTAAACTATAAAATTTTAGAACTGAACAAACCACTGTTAATTTTAATTTTACAACTTCTATGATTTCCAGTGTTATCAATATAAATTTTACAAGTCTTTAAATTATTTTTAACAGGCTTAAAACTCCAGATTCAATAATTTACCCAATTATGATAATTAAATTCAACAATTAATTATCCAATAAATATTGACATTTGAAATTCAAGTAAAAATTATTCCATGGAATATTTAAATCAATTAAATATTCCAATTTAATTTGCTTAAAAATTCCGAGTCGTCACAAACCAAAAGCTATTGAGCTAGAATCTAAACGAATCTTAGAAGATCTAAAAACCAAAACTTTAGAATTTGATTTAAAAATCAAACAAATAGAAACACTTCTTTTGGAAGTAAAATACATTGTTAGTGGATAATTTTTTGAACAAGTATCTTCAAAAAGCATTTGGCGACGCAACAAAATCTGCATCAAAACCAGTTCTAAACAAGGTTTTACCAATATTCATGAAACAGTCAATCAGATAAAGAATATCCAAATCTTTTTAATATCCTAATTAGTCTAAATCTTTAGATCTTAGAAAAGCTAGAAAAACTCGAAAATAAACAAATCTTTGATCAGGAATTAGATAAGATATCAGAACAATTAGATAATTTAAGTCTAGAATGTGCAGTTGTCAAAAAACACAAACCACCAGAATTATATAAATTTTGGATTCCAAAATAAATGAATTCAAGAAACTCATTTTCTTGACCCAGTGGGACATTGGTAGAATCTACATCCAACAGTAAACCTAAAGATGAAATTTCTAGCATTTTATCCAAGTTTACATCCAAAAGAGAAAAGCAAATAATACAATTACACGAAGAAGTAGATTTAGACAAAAATTTAGACTTATATAATAACAATCAGTTAGATTTATTAAATCCACGAGTTCTATATCAAACTGGATTCATACAACTCTAATTGAAAGCATTAGAGAAGAAGAAATAAGAATAATAGACAGCAGTGTAACCCTAGATATTCTATCACCAGAAAACATATAAAAAATTAAAAAACACAGGAAAAAGATTTTTCCTTTAGGTTTAATAGTTACAGGAATAAAAACTCTAACCAGAAAAGGTTTAGGAACAAAGCTTCTTACATTAGTTCTAGATAAATCCTGGACATCAAGCATAGAAAGGGCTGTACTTTCAAGAATGGAAATAAACCTAAACGATAAATCAGCTTTAGTTTATTGTGTACCAAATATCCTTAAAAGTATTAGAGACTTAAAACATTAAAAATTAGGATTTAAAACAAACGGCTTTGAAAACTATGTTGGTAATAATTTAATTATTAGCATAGGTAAAATTGTTAAAGCCAGCAATAGTTTAGGGATGAAATTCAAAATTAATCTTGATGGAATAGTACAGAATATAGCCAGTAAATGGATTAATATGATTGAACCATGAAGGATTAATCCAGAGGACTTAACAGGTCCTGAATGGAAATTAAAAGATTTTGTAGACAATAATAAAAACCTTTTTATTCCAGAATCACATGTTATATATAATAACCAATTTGGAGAATCAAGTTTGAGATTTGGAAACTATAAATTTGAACAAAACGAAGAAGAAACTGACATAAAATTAGAAATTGATGTAAGACACAATCTAAACGAACATTTAAATTATTTTAACACAATGAATTGGGATGATGAACCAATTTATGACCACTATGAAACGGATAATGAAAATATTGATGACTTTGACATATTAGGATACTTAGTAGATGAAGAACAATAGGAAGAAAATGATATATTCCAGAAATGGAAGAAACATTTAAAATAAAAATTAAAAGAACACTACATGAAATAATTAACAAGAAAATTACAGTAGAAAACATAAGAGAAGAAACAGATAATATGCTCATTGCTTGCATAACAGAACTAGATATGACATATGAAGATGCTTTTACAACGTAATCTAAATATTTTAATATGCCACTAGTTGAAGATATTCAAAATAAACAGATTCTTCTTAGTGACTTTTTTAATTGAAACTAATTTTATGGTTCAAGCGATGATACCAGCTAATAAACATAGTAGATTTAATAACGAACCAAGTAGTCAATACAAAGAAGGTCCATTGGAAAGGAAATAATGGGCAAAACTCGAAATAGATTACCTACGAGAAAGTCCACACGTAGGAAAAGGAATAAGATAACCTTACGGAAAGCTTTACAGCCACAATATGTTACTACTAGAAAACCAGTCACCATAATTATGGCCAGAAGAAATTCTAATATGGGAACAAAATGTTGTCCGTGGTTGGGAAGTTAATAAAAAAGCAGAAATGGATATGTGGGAAGTATTAGAAACTACCCTTGGTCCATTAGCCTTAGGAATATATCAAAGTAACCCAGCCGTAATTACTGAACAGAAGGCCCTAGGTAATAACCCTTATAACTTCACAAGCTTTATTAGATTACTACTAATTGGTAATGACCCAGGCAAAGGTGGTACGCTAATGCAAAATACAACAATAAGAAACTTAGAACAACTAAGTATAAAGGATTTCAAATATATAAAAGAATTCAGCCAAGACTTTGCAGTTACTTTAGCTCAAACGGGTAAAGCAATGGATGAAGATTTATGTAATAAATTGTTTTCCAAATTACCAGGTGACTTAGATCGAAAAATACAAGAAGATTGGAATATACAGTATGGAGTAGTACCTAAATTAGGAATAGGTCCAAGAATAATATTTTTATTTCAAGAATTAGAAAAACGTTGTAAAGAAGCATCGGTACAAGAACAAATTAAAAGACAAGCTTGGGCATTCTGCCGAACAACTTTTTATACTCCACAGGCTTACGGCTATTATAAGCCAAGGAAATACCTTAGAAAATCCAAGCATTTTGATAAACGTAAAAAATAAAAATATATTAAAAGAAGTAAGCCAAAAAGAAAATGCAATTGTTTTATTTGCGGTAACCGAAATCACTTAGCAAATAGATGTCCTAACAGACAAAATAACCAACAACGTTCTAATTTAGTTGACGAAATAGGAGAATATGAAACAGAAAGCCTTAGTGAAAACGATTTAATGATAATGCGTCAATATATAGTATTGTCTCAGACAATGATGAAGGTACCTTGCAAAATAGTATTAGTAACACATTAATGAACAATGATAATGAATGTGAACATCAGTGGATACAGAACAGAGGAAATGATCATATACCCTATTTTATATGTTATAGATATCCGGAAATTATTAAACGATTTCAATGTGATCGATGTTTTATGGAAATATGTTTTCTATGTGCTAAAAAACATTTTAATTTAGATCTTTCATTAAAACAAAATAAAACAAATGAAAAGTCAATATTACAAGAAATGGTAGATAAACATGATGCGCAAATTAAATTATTACAATTAGACTTTAATGCTTCACAAAATGATGTTAATCTCTTAAAAGGAAAACAAAAAGATTATAGTCTAATTAAACCAGGAAGCACATCTAAAATAACCGAAATAGAACAAATAGACAATTTAACTAATAGTGTTCAGGAAAATATGGAGTTTTCAGTTAACATTAATAAATACAATATATCCCTACTTATAGTAAATTGACGAGACTGGTTCGAGGATAATAGGTTCATAGATTCAATAGCGATAATAGACACAGGTAGCACTAAAAGCTTAATTGCACATTCATTAATACCTTCACAATATCACAAACCTTTAAATTGCATTATTACTTCAAAAACAGCTAATCAAAGTCTAATGACATTAACACATAAATTACAAGACGAATCAATTCAATTTAAAGACTTTGCTGGTAATTACAGTTCCAAGTACGAATTGGGACAATGTACTATTACTCCAAAAGAAATTAAAAGTCAAGAATTTCTTTTAGGCTTAAACTTTATTCTCAATCATAGAAGCAGTATCTCTATTTCCAGAAATAGTATCACTTTTAGTAAACATAATTATACATTGCCCACAAATTACCACAACTATCAATCAAAGTTAGCTCGAAAGCATGGTGGACAGGCAGAATTAGACTTTTTTACACCACATTTAGAAAAACAGTATTATCAAAATTCAAAAGATCATAAACACACATTGTCATTTTTTGCATTTGAAACAGTTAGACAGTTTGAAAAAGGAAAAGAGGTTAAATTTATTCCATATCAAATTTTTTCAAATTTAGAAAAATTATGATTAATTGGTGATGATATCACGAAAAACAAGTTAATTACACTTGTAAAATCAAGATTATAAATCCAAAAACCATTAAAACTGCAAAAATTAACTATTCTCCAGCCGATGTTAATTAAAATACAAATTGAAGAAATGTTAAAACAAAATTTAATTAGGAGATCTAATAGTAGACATAGATTAGCAGCCTTTTTGGTTCGTAACCGTTCCAAACAAAAAAGAGGAAAACCTAGAATCGTCTACAATTATAAACGATTAAATGATAATACAGAAGACGACAGTTACAATATACCGAATAAAGATACATTAATTAATTTGATACAAAATAAATGAATTTTTAGTAAATTTGATCTAAAGTTAGGATATTACTAATTAAAGTTAGAAGAAGATTTTAAACCTTGGACAACATTCATATGCTCAGAAGGGCATTTTGAATGGAACGTATTAAGTTTTGGATTAAAAATGGCACCTGCTATTTTCTAGAGATTTATGGATAATATTTTCATAAAAATATGAATTTTGTCTAGTTTATATATATGACATTTTAGTTGCAAGTAAAAATATTAAAGAACATGAACAACATTTAAAAACAGTATTTAAAGAAATTGAATATAATGGATAGTAATCCCAAGAAAGAAAGTGGAACTTTTTAAGCAAAAGATTTCCTTTTTAGTCTTAGAAATAGGTAATGGAAAGATTGAGCTTCAACCACGTATTTCCCAAAAGACCATAGAATTCCCAGATAAATTGGATAGTAAAAAGAAAATCCAGGCTTTTTTAGGTTTAGGAAACTACGCTAGCAAATTTATTCCGAATTTAGCAAAACTTGTAGGCCCTTTAAATGGTAAAATTTCAAAGAATGGTGAGACACGATTTAATACAGAAGTTGTTAAGTTAATCCAAAAAATTAAAGAAGAAATTAAGAAAATTAAACCTTTAGAACTCTGTTAGAATCAGAATACATCATCATAGAGTGTGATTGATGTTAAGAAGGATGAGGAGCAATTTTGAAATACAAACCGTCTAAATACAGTGACAAGTCAACAGAAAAAAATGTGGCTTATGCAAACGACAATTTTAACACAGTAAATAGTTGGACACCCTTAGATTACGAAATTCAAGCATTAATAAATGCTTTGAACAAAAACAGAATTTATTTAAATATTGAATTCACAGTCCGAACCGACTGTGAAGCTATCGTTAAATTCATTTCAGATGAAAATTCTAAAAATGTAAACAGAACTAGGTGGCTAAACTTGCAGAATATTATACAAGGTAACGATTATAAAATAAATTTTGAACACATCAAAGGTAAAAATAATCAGTTAGCTGATATTCTATCACGAAAATTATCTTATGTGTTTAACCAAGTTTGTTATGTGCAGGAAAGGCATAATATGAATAAAGAAATGGAAAAGACTGTAGATAATAGCAATATTGAAAAGAATGTGGAGGCAAAGTCCACATTTGTTAAAACAGAGGTGAAAACACCTACAACGCCACCAACAGAATCAAGTTCACAGACTCCATCTCCAGTTAGAACAAATAATCAAACAATGGGATGTAATACTCCATGTATGACATTTAGATAGATGTCCTTAATACAGTTTAGAAATGATGATCCAAGACGGTTCAAACCCTTGGTAAGAATAAACGATCTATCACAGCAATGTTTATTATATCATTTATGGAATCTAAAAACGGCTGATAGTGAACGACGAAATAAACAACGATTAGGAAACTGTTTTGCTTACTATTTTTTGAAGACTCAACAAAAAGCACTTTCAAAAAATTTCTTTTGTTATGTAGTCTTTAAGGGAAACTACACAGGAGTTTTCAAACATTATAACCAAGTCCAGATGGCAATACAAAATTTCTACAACCCCGTTTTTAAAGGATTTTACACATTGCAAGAAGCTCTAAATGAAGCTAGAAACTTTTTTGGACCCAACTATTATGTTGATCCAGATTGTCATCAAACATATGCCCAAACAACCTCATCTTCTCCTCTATCCTCAGACGACCTAGTCAATACCTAAGCCACTTAAATAAACGACCTACAAAACCTCTACCAAAAGGGTCAATATCAACTTTGCCAACTTCTTCAAAGAAATCACTTTTTAGAAGAACAGTATCAGCAAAGCAGCTATGTTCAAAAAACTAACGAGCTACTTCAAAAGAGAATCCAGTAGTTAATTCAATAAAGGGATGTGTTACTTCGGCAACAAACTAAAAGACCTAAAATGCTCTCATATCAGCAACTCTCAAATCATTTGAAGTTAAAACCCATACCAGTCCTAGAAGATCTATACTCACAAGTAGGAACAGAAATAAAACTAAAGATAGAAGACCTTGTTTACAGAAGGTGGAATCAACATATGGAAAACTTGCAAGAAATCCTAAAAAATCTATACAAACAGACAGTTGAAGGTCTATAGTTCAAAATTATCCAAGACAGAAGATCCAACATGCTAAAGATCAAATTTGATGATAAAAATTTACCATGCAACCTAGACACAGTTATAGACCTCTTTGATCATGGTATGCTCTCAAGGATCACTATAACAAACCCAGTCGAAGAAACATTTTTAAACAGGTTTGGTAAACGATTTGCTATTGTTGCTGTGCAATATTTAAAACTAGTTTTAGGAATTGTAATTTGTGTAAACTCAATAACTCCACAATACCATCATGATGTTCTTCACCATATTACCCCAGCAGTACACAGAATGTCTATATTCAAGCACAAGGGATACACTACGCAGCATGCTTCACGAAGTTTGAAGTGTTATTTCCAACAGTTCGAAGGAACTCTGATTTAGTTCAATGCAAAATAAACCATGGGAGTTTCATTAGTCCAAACTTAACGTTAGTCCTCTGACCCAATGGAAAGAACTTATTCTACAATCAAAAAGCTCACGTTATCAAATTTGGGGAGAGATGGATTTAAAAATCCTACTTCCCTTCATGACTACATAACGTAATTTTGATTCTATGAATGACGTTCTGATCTATAATCAAGAAATGTCAGAGGAAGAGGTAGAAGAATCTAGTCCAGATTTAGAAAATAAATGTATAATAGAAGAATATAATCCAGAAGCTACACTTGATCAGATGGCAGACACTGATTAAGAAATAAAGAAAAGAAGATAATGGTCACTCTTATCTTATTAGCAATGTGTTACAGCTCAACATAAAGTAGCCGACAGCATATTTACTTTATTCTCCACTCAGAAGATTTCTCTAGAAAGTGTTGTGTTGGCATAGCCTTTACCGCCGCTTTAATTAATACATATATTTTAATAATTAGTGCAGAATATATAACCGCTTAGTGTGTATATTTGTAAATCGGTTTAACCGGCTAAGTCATGTATAAATATGTATGTTTGTAAGCTCAGAAGCAAGAGTTGGGCACTAGAAAATCTTTATAAACTTCCTCAAGTTAATGGCAGCTTAAATTTCTTCTTCATTTCTCTGTGCAAGCCTAATTTTTTTCTGCACTTCATAAATTGAGAGAGCTACATAAAAAAAATCTACTGCAACCCTCTGCCTCACTTCATCTCTTCACTCATCAGTCTCCGCTGGTCCAAGACATTGGAAGAAAAAGCAAGACTTTCATTAATCTACAAGTTTTCCGCTACTCCTCTGTGAAACAGCAAGGAAGAATAAAGTAAAGACTTGTTCTCATGAATCAGGTATCCCTTCCTCTTCTTCTTTTACACCATTTGGTCTTATATGTGTTTAATTTTCTTTTAGGATATTTTCTAGGGATATACTTAGAAGATTTTATGTCATTATTAGCTTGTTTTATTGATTTCTTTCTAAATAATGGTCATGGTCTGTAAAATTTGGTCTGTAAAATCGGTAAATTCCTTACCCCCTCCTCTCTTTGGTAGCAAAGACTTGTTCTCGTGAAATGGATAAGCGATTTATTTATTAATTTTAATTAATAAACTAATTACCTCAATAACATTAACCCACTTTCTTCACCAAATCTCCTATATTGTGCACTAACGTGCACATCCATCTTTACTATGCACTTTCACGTCCTTCAACCAAGCTACAAATCACCATAGCACCTCCCATTGCCACCGACATTCATCACTTTGTGTGCCGAACACGACAACCCACTTATCTACTCCGACCACCCTTAGCAATTAGCAATCGTGTCTCCCCCTCTCGACTAACCAAAGTCGCGACCTCAAATAGAGGGTTGCTCTTCCTCCAACCTATCCCAATCGATGCAGCTCCGGAGAAGAAACTTAATGCCACCCCTGTCTTTGCCTTTTCTGCCCTAATCACTCAGCCTATCAAATCTGCAAATCCTAGAAGGAATGCATGCCCGCCAAACCTTGCAACTGCCTCGGCATCATGCCACATGATTTCCCATAATGAATGTCGCTCCGTTGAGGGTTCTTGGCAGAGGAAAGGCTAATGGTTGCTAAGAGGATGAATTTCATTTCGGCGGCAAAAGAAGAATAAAGGAGGATAAGATATTTCTAAGAGGTAGATATTATATAAAGAGGGAGGATATAATAAGGTTTATCACTTTATTTAATTAATTAAATAAATCGATTCGCTTTGCGAGCTCATAATCACACCGTATGTTGGATCACTGTAAAACTTACCGATGCACATAACTACATTTCTCTGGTCTCGATGGTATAAACTTCTTTTCCATCCAAGACGATGCTTCAAATTGATAATTTCATGCATTTTGCGGTTCATTTGGCCATCAGATAATCCATTCCGAAAATCCTTCAATCTCACGTCTCATAATGAAGTTCACATCCTAGAATCAGTCAGTTGAGATACCATTGGACCCAACTATGCATGTGTTTTTACAAAATATTTACAATATTTAAATCATAAAATTGCCATGACTTCAAATATAACTCAATTTGGTTCGCAATGTCAATTCAGACTCATTGTGTAACATCCCGCCTTTTCGTACACTTTAAAACCGACACACATGCCGATTCAAACCATACGGAAGGGCGGATTTGTTATGGGGTAAATAAGAAAAAAAAACATAGAAGAAATAAACAAATAGAATCTCACAGCGGAAGGATAAAATATAATAAGAAAATATACAGTTTATAAAACTGTTTACAAACATTTATATAATACATATAAGAGTTACACATACCAATAACAATGCAGCGGAACAGTGTGAGAGTAGTACAATACTATAAATAATAATAATACAAATGTCTTCGTCCTCCAAAGCTAAAGTCTTCGATCCTGAAACGCTCGGACTGACCCGAGCGAATTTGAAAAGACAGAAACACTCGAGTCAGAACTAAAAGATCTTATGTGAGTTAAATTAACAGAAATAAATATGAGTACAGTAACTCAAGAGATGCTCGGGATTTACATCTCCTAAGGATCCGTTAAACTATTTACTATATAGTATATTGCGCTATTATAATAGTGTCTAATAGTAAAATAAACATAATTTTTAATAGCATTAAGGAGTGACCCAATATTCCCCTTAACACGTAATAGTCCCAGTAGTCCATCCAATATCATAGTCCCTCCTGATCGGGAAGCCACCAGAGGATACCACACGGGCTACGGGAGAAATCCAAACTCGTACAAGGCTCGGTATGGTAGGTGACACGGCACAACTAGGCAATGCCAGGGTAGATATACCAATTACGCTTCCGGGCCGATGGTAACGCGTAGCCGCAGCTACCGCCCACCTCGAACAAACTCCCCACAATCAAAGAAAAAGTGGCCACTGAATCAATCCAAAGTCAAAGTATAATATCGAAGAGGAGTGTCCGATCAGAGGAATGACCTCATTAACCCGTCAATCGCTCCTGTTTTAGCCACCTTATGCCAACTCACGGGAGTTGGGTCCACGTATTTACCTTATAGGAAACGTCGCCACCACCTACTTCATTCTGGAATCTCCACCGCGTACACGGTTAGTCAAAGTGGTTTTTGGTATCGACAGAGAGTATGTCCATATCCGATCCCGGTCTCTTTGCCAACCCATCGTTATTATAACACCGCGGTCATTTAAAATAGTTTATATTTAAAAACCAGAATAAAAATTTCCATTTCAAAAACTATGAATACGATATCATTTTAAAACCCAAAATAGTATGATATCATTTATCCCAAATAAAATTCCCTTTTTCCAAAAATCATAATGCTTTAAACTTCCTAACGTCTGAAAACCACATATTTTTCAAAGCATAATATTTCAAAATTCATAATTTAAAACCATAACTTCTAAAACTCAAATGGTTTGGATATTCAACGATATATAGAATAAATGGTTTAACTTTAAAGTTACTTCATAAAGAAAATAATTTCTATGGCTTTACAAATAAAATTCTTTATTTAAAGTCTCAACCATAATTTAAATATCACCTTTAAGTTTCAAGCCATTTCAATTTCTATTCATATATATATATATATATATATCCATTTGGAGTATTAATATTTCAAAACTAAAGTTGGAATTTATTCTTTCAACAAATTAATTGTTCTATTATTTAGTTTTGAATACTTACATAAAATCCATAAATAATAAGACTTCAATTTCTAGTAATAAATTATATATATTTTTCCAATTCAAATTATACTAGAATATTCATTTCAATTTATTTTGGGAAAAATCCAATTGTAAATATACTATCTTAAATTTCCAACTTAACATTTAAACATAGGATATAAATTATCAAACTCTATTTTCTAAATTTTCTTCCATTTTAATAAAGAGATTTATACACCTTTTTATTTCAAATTTTTCAACTTCATATGTATATAAATATGGAAGAAAACATTTATTCAGTATAAAATTTAAGATTTTTATAAACCGTATTCCATCCAAACCATAGAAATCACATTTTAAAAATAGTTATATATAGACCGCGGTGCCTGTATATAGTTTTCTATCCTATGGTCAAGTGATACAGATATTTATCATTTTAATCCGCAATTTAAAAATAAAGCTGCGGTTGTATATCATTTCAAACCGCAATCCCGAATGAAATGTAAATGCATACTAACTTGCAGTTTAATGATATCCAAATAAAACATTCATTCAACAACACATCCATCATCCAATCACAACATCGATCAATATAAATCAATAACAATTATATATATGATCATATATAACAGGTGATAACTGGCAGTTTATTCAAATTAAATTTATCAACTATTAATCTAACAGTTTATTCAGTAATAATTTATACAACTGTTAACTAGCAATTCATATGCAACAATAATTTCCAACAGTCAATTAATACGCAATAAATCAATTAAATTAACAGTTGAATTTAAAAAAATGCAATTCAACAGATATGAATGAAATAAACATGCTAAATACTCATAAATAAATTTCTATTCATTTCTAAAATTTATTTAACAAACATAAAAGCTACTAGTAGTTGTGAGTGGGTTAAAACACTCACCTTTTGAATTTAAATCGAATTTAAATTCGATTTAAACCCAAAAATTCGCCCGTCTCGGAATTCGTCCAAACCAGCGTCATCAAGTCCGGAATTAAATTACGATCCTAACAAAAGAAATTTCGTTTGAATCCGAGGTTGTATGAGAAAGTTATGGCGAAAAATGGTGATTGAATTTTAATTTTAAAATAAACAAAAAAGAACACATTCACATACTTATCCACGTCACCATCTTGCTGTTGCGCACACTCTTCTTTCAGCCTTCACGCGAAACACGCAAGCAAAGGAACCCACTACCGTGCCTTTGACCGAGATATTGACCAATGATTTCGCCACCTACGGCCGCCCACCTTCAAGCCGATCACCACCATCGGCTCTAGCTCGACGAGCCGCACCTGCCTGTCCCCCTGCGCACCGCCCTAGAGGCCGCCGCCGCCTATCAATTCGCAACCCTAATCGAGATTTGCCGATGATCTAGCCGTTGATTCTCGAAACAAAACACATAGATCGACTCCCCTCAGTCCTCTCTGCAAAACCCAGAAGCCGTTCGACGATCAGACGAAATTTGTTACGGCGATGATGAACGGTTGGGACTGTTTTGAATTTATTCTGGATGAACGACAGCTCCAATTGAAAAACGAATTTCACCAGTAGATTTCGCGTTTCGAGAAGATAAACATATATTTTTTTGAGAATTTTCTGAATTTTTTGAGTTTTGACTTTTGATTTTGAACTGTGGATAGATCTGGAATTGGATCTGAGATGTATACATTTGGGGAAGAGAAAAGAGTGAAGAAATGAACGTACAGCAAAAGAATAAAGACTAGAGTTTATAACTGTATATTTATAGTTAGGATTGGGTTAGAGCATATAGACTAGAAGGATGAACGTACGCGACAAACTATGGCCCAAAAAGCCCGCTATGCCTCCGGAACCGAATTGGTTAAATCCATATATCCAGATAGGTATTTTAAAATATTCTGAACGCGATGGAAAAAGTTTCGCGACCAAATTCGATCGTATGAAGAAGTTATGCTAAAAACAAGATTTCCAAATTGATTTCAAATTGATTTTAATAAAATTGATTTCAAGGCGTTTCACGTCCGTACGATCAAACGACAAGTCCGATCGATACGAAATTTGAAACCCTATAATAATTCACCGATATGGATCCGATGAAACTGGTTTCGTCGAAATCCGAGTCCGGGGCCAAAATGGCTATTTTTAACATTTATTAAATAAATTAAAATAAATCATAAAAATCCAAATTTTCTTTCAACTTTAAATATTGGCCAAATTTCAGTACTTATATAATCCAATCAATTCCAAATGATTTAGCAAGCTTGGATGTGAATTAAAATTTATAAGTATATCAATTTTGCAGTGTTAATCTCTGCGTTTTCTTATTATTTGGGAATTATAAATTTTATTCGCAAAACCCAATTATTAAATCATATACTTATACTCTCATCTTAAATCTAATTAAATAAATAACTTGATTTCCATTTCAACTCATTTTTAATTGCAATTAACCTTTTTACCATAAATTAAATCCCAAATTATAAATAAACTTTTATTTCCATTCCCTTTTTCTCAACTGTTTATCAATTCCTATCCAAATGAATTCAACATTATGAATTTGATAAATTTATTAGATTTACTTCCTTTCTATATTTCTAAGTTATTGTTGTCAATATGAACATTAGTTTAAGATTTCACTCAAATGTTTACCAACTCCAATCTAAACTCAATAATGTCATAATTAACGTTAGAATCCGTTTTATTATGCATAAATTCTAAATCTTACTGACCCAAATTTTCTTCTTTTCCTTCCATATTAATTGAATTCCATTCTAGTAAATATTTTTATTAATATTCACTGATTCAACATTTGTATGTTACTTAAAATTAACTTTCAACAAAAATGTGACAATTTACATTATACAAATCTATTGTCATAAATTTTATTGTTACTTTAAATTCCAATTACTATAACAAATTTCTACATTTACTCAAATAAAATCTTAAGACTTTATTTCATTCTAAATTAGATTAGAAACATATTATATTAATTTATTTAATATCACCAAATTTAACGGGTCGTTACACATTGGAAGTGGCCTCGAGTCCTTACTCATCCATATGCTAAAAATTAGATGTTGGACCTTCGATTAATTAACGATTCATATTAATTATAGCACAAACCGCCTCCTCCCACCCCCAGCCCTATCTACCATGTGACGCCTATCTCTTTGATCACTTGCCTGAGATAGAAATTTATGGTTTCTCTCCATTTCGATCCCCCTAGTACTGAGCGCATTGCTACGTAAATTATTGATAAGCTGGCCAATAGTACGCAACTCGTGGTTTGCAATAACTTAGTATTTGGTCTCACAGGGAAATTTGTTTGTGCTATCATTTGAGATGGAAAATATTTTAAAAGTAAGTATTAAACGATGATAAAGAGGAGCAAGGACTCTACTATAAACCTATGGATGATGAGCCAGTCCTATGCAATGATTGAGAATTCAATACGAATAATAAGGAGAATTTTGGTGGCTTAGGATTGGGATTGAAAATTCATTTTCTACCCTCACATTCCTGGATGTTGCCCCTAGCCTATTGGATGATTCTATAAATGTGCTGAGATCTAGTTGCATTACCACTACTTAGTCTAATGTATATGTCTTGATCGTTATGCTTTGTGTTGTTGGGCTTGGCTGGTTCTATCTATGCCTATTTTTCATTATTCTGTTACTGGCCAGACATGTTAGCAGTATTAATTTGTATGCTGGGCCTGGTGCGTAAGACCCCTGCACCTTTAATATATATATATATATATATATTATGGCTATATGATCTTCGGATTATACATCCTTATCTTTGGAAAAAATATTTAAATTAATTATTTAAATATCCAACCTTTAAATGTGGATTGTTACATTCTCCCCTCCTTAGAAGAAGTTTGCCCTCGAAATTCCTTAGGGTATGACAATGCAGCTAGACTAACCGAAAATTCCAAAGCATAAAATATACCTCCTAACCCTTAGGATTTAAAAACTCTTATTGGTTCAGAAAAATTTGGCAACCCCTCCTTTATGTGGCTACCTCCAAAAAACTCCCAAAACAACATACACATACACACACATCTCATATTTGAGGCATCCCATATCTGAGGCATTATGACGATCGCTCTACACCATTGCCATCAAATATAACCAGTATAGTGCATTGTAGCGGTGCCTAGCCGATGTAGGATGACTGTCAATGTTGTATTAAAGTAAATTAAACACAGAACCTATCGTACATCTCACAACGCATCGAATAAAATATAATAGTAAACGTCCTAGATATAAAATAGGCAAGATGATAATAACTGAATGAATCGCATAAATCAGAGTAAAACAGTATACAACATAAGTGATTGAGTTTTACATCAAATAATACGTATAAACAAACTTTCTCTAAATAGTAAAGGCACTAGCAAGCTACACAGTGTTGTACAGCAGGATAGCAAGTCATAATAAATGTAGTAATACAAGAGTGTGATCTCCTGTTCTTTCATTGTCCAACTCCACATGCTCACCGTACCTGGTATCCCTAATCTACTCATTTGAGAGTATTTAAAGTGATATGAAGAAAAGCATAAAACTTCAATTCAGACAACAGTCTAGTATGAGCGGTAAAAAAAATCTTTAAATACTAGTAAACCACTAAAATAGGACACAAATGGTATGGAAAATCATACCTGACATATCCCTGCATCCACAATGTTAACATATACACAACATGTGTGCTACTCTATATCATAGTCATCGTAGGTATACTATACATCAAAGTACTAAGGGTGTCTAAGTGTCTGTATCGACAACAATGACATCAAGTGACATCCCTAATCAAAGCAAACATAGCAGCCATCATCTATTCTCATGTTCACTTACTCACTACGTTGGATACGTGATAGCTTGAACGACCTATCATGGTCAAAGATTACTCAAAGTCCTGGTTCCTTAGTACTCGAATCTATGCCACTCGGTTGGCCAAGAACTAGATCGTTCGTCATGGTTGATCTAGGGTAAAGATTGCCCACCATGGAGATCGGATCACTTGGCATGGAGATCAGGACACATCATAGTCCAAATGGGTAGCCCATATTACTTTTGCTTTATTATTACTCTCTAAACCCTAATGCTTCACCCTCGAGTTTCAACGACCCCTTTGCATACGTGTAGAGCTCATTTGGAACTGGTCTTATGACTTCCATCATAAGTCGCTAAGGTTGGGACAACCCTCTACAATCATCATCAATAGAATATCGTCATTCATCCTGTAACTATCCTCCAACAGAACTTTCCTCCAATAGTCCCTGTAATCCGACTCATAGTTCTCTACTTTGCATCTAAAAATACAGCTACCCATCATCGAAGCAGTCACATCCGATCACCGAATCATCATCATTGAATCATGGGTAGTCATCGTCAAAAATCGCCACTGAACCCTATGGTTCTTCGGTAATAACCTCTCACATAGCCATATTTGGATAACAATTTGGTTAGGTATGAGTTTCAGGTGAACACACACCCAAGACTCGTATCAAACATCATCACATCTTGATGCAAGCATAGAAAACTGGAAGTAGCTCCAACTCTCCCCATCGCCGATCCATTGCTTTAGATCCATCACTACCGATCCCACACTTCAACTCAAACTAGGCCATGCTCCTTCATGTAACGTCCTGCTCCAATGATCATTTCTCACCTCTACCGAACGGCACCCCGTGAACTGGTATCGATCCATGGCCATCGAACAAACACTTTGTAAAATTTTGCATTTTGCTCCAATGGACCAACATCTAGCACGAACCAAGTAACCCCAATGGATCACTACCAATCCATGCCTTAGAATTTCCTCATCTCCACGCGATTCAACCACCATCGATTACGACTGGAAGCAAACTTCCCAAGCCTCAAAGCGACCTATCCCTTGACTCGAGCGCGTCCCAAAGCTTTCTGTTACCAATCAATAACCTTTAGACCACAATTGATCCATCCATAAATTCAGAAAATAAACTCCAAACGACTTGAAACTAGGAAAATAGTCTCATGAGGCCTTTCTTATTGACCCATGTCAATCGTACCAAGTTTGAGTCCAGTCAACTTTATGAATCATCGATCAATCATATCGATCCATAACTCATTTCTAAAACTCGATCGTCATTCGATCGGCGTTTTAAACCAAAAAACATCACACATTCAAGCAATCATCACACATAACATATCCTAACAAACATACATCCATACATATCAAATTGAAGCCTAAATCTAAAGGTAGACCATAAGAACAAAGGAAATCAATTAGAACACTAGTTTTATACGTCTTTTCCAAATCGTTTGAAATTTACATATGTAATTAAAGAAGGTTCAAAACATAATTTATCGTTTGAACTTCATTTAAAAATATCATGTGGTGGCTAATTAGTGAGTATAGGTTTTAAATTGTAATGACCTGCTATTTCGAATCATTCAAATCGACAATCATCCACTCATGTCAGACCTGAATTGCTCAAAACAACAGAAGGTTAATTTATATTTGGCAAAACCTAGCATGTACAGTAATAAATCAATCAAAGAATCATAGACACAAAGTAACATAAAAATAAGCAGCGGAACAGATAAATAGTAGCTCATGAAGCTACTACATAAAATCAGAATCTAAAACAAATACAACAGGAAATGCTAAAAACATAGAGGTCATAAATACAAAGGCGATTGACAAGTCTGCACATAAACAACTAGGAATAACTGAGATAACTGAAAAGCTGAATAGATAAAGATGGATCTTCAACCAAAGCTCCAAGCTCTAAAGGTGAGTCTCAAATGCTGTGACACATTTTATACAAATACTGTAAAGCGTTATCCATATCCCCTTTAACACATTTTACATATTCCCTTAGTCTATACAGATACTATAAGCTCCACCAAACGGTGGATTACTGAGGGAGCACTCCATAGGTACGGTACAAACCAAAATCGTAGTGGTCGCGACAAGGTATGTGACAAGGCACGCGAGGCAATGCCAGAGTTGCATTATACCGTTTGCACTCCCGGACTGGTGGTAACGCAAAGCAGCTACTACCGTCCATCTCTAGACACACTCCCAAATCAAAGATGCACCCAATCAAATCAAAAAGTAATAGAATGGTATCGAAGAAATGTGCCCGATAGGGGGAGTGACCCCACTTGGCCCGGTATAGCTCCTGTTTTAGACACATCAAGCTGACTCGAGGGAGTCAGGGCTGCATTAGTACCTCATATAGAATCATTCGCCAAACCATCATACTTCATTATGGAACCTCGACCACATGCACAGTTGTTAAAGCGGTTTTCGGTATTGGCAGAGAGTATAGCAATATTCGATCTTGGTCTCTTTAGCAACTAAATGCTTATTTCACACCGTGGTTATTTTATATTTCAAACAGTTCATACTTCATATCAACATATCATATTCATTTCAAAATTGTATAACTTTCGAAATCATATACACTTTCGAAATCATATCACTTTCGAAAATCCACAAATAGTTCAAACCATCATATCAAAATATTCACATTTAAATCCATTAAATCTAAACCATACATTCCAACTTAACCAGTCTAATATTGAAAATAGTTTGTATATATTGAAATAGTTATAAATAAAAAAAAGTTTATATATTTAAAATAAGTTATAGATTAAAATAGTTTATGTATTAAAATATATATATATTCAGAATTGTTTATAAATTTAAAACGATATATATATATATATATATATATATTAAAAATAGTTTATATGTTTAAAAGAATCTATAATGAAAATAGTTTCAAATTAGAACTGTTTCTTCTAATTCCATAAGTTAATTCAATCAACTTTAGTTCCAAAAATTCAGTTTAAATCAATCTCAATTTAACAATTTTAATTAAAAGGATAAGATTCAATTCAACATCTTATTAAAACCATTTTAATTTATATCGTTTTCAAATCTAGGTTTGAACTTCAATTTAAACCACTTCCAATTCAATAGGCTTGAAAGTTTAAATATTCAAGCATTTACAATAACCAAATTTGATAAATTTCATTTATATTTCAAATTTCAACTTTAATTTTATTTGAATTTGAAAATATTCACTTAATCATTTTTAATAAGCCTTTAAATAAAATCTAGATTACAAATTTAAATCAAAAATAAAATATTTAATATCTAACTTTAATTTATTTAATTTTGAAATATTCACTTAATCAACTCTTATGAACATTTAAATAAAATCTCATTTTCAAATTTAAATCAAAATTATATATTCAATTTCATTTAAATCTGAAAAGATTCATTTAATCACCTTTAACCAAAATCAATCATCAAGTTATAAAAATTATATCTTTAAAATCTCAAATCAATAAGTGCAAATCAAACTTTATTTAATATAATTCTTAAACTAATTAAATTCCAAATCAATTTAAATTTATCTTTCCAACCTTAATTTATTAAAATTTATTACAAAAATCTATTCCAATAATATAAATATAAATTTCAAATAAATAATTTAAAGCATATTATATATATTAGTTAAATTAAATTTTATTAAATTAAATTTATTATATTAATTAATATTAAATTAAATCTTACTTTATATTTTTAAAATAGTAAAATTACAGGTAAAATCTTAAAATTAATATTTTTCAAAACTTAACTTATGAATTTAAAATCTCAAAACATATAATTTAAAATCTAAATTTTATACATATTGTAACATCCCGCCATTTTTGACCATTCAAATCGACAATAAAACCACACATGTCAGATTTGAATAATTTAAAATAACAGATTGTTAATAAAATTTGGGGCAAATAAAATCAATCACAAAATCACTGACATAGAATATTAGAATAACTTCGTAGTGGAATAAAATAAACATAGGAGTTCATGAAGCTCCTAGATACAAAGTCTCAAAACTAATACATAATACCAAGTCTGGAAACAAATACACTTAGAAAGTTAGATACATAAGTTTGCTACTACAAAAGCAAAAGCTGAGAGGAAATAACTAGAGTAAAATATCAAGTAGACTGCAAAATCTCCAGCGGATCTCTAGCTTTAAAAGTGGTTGACACCAAAGCTGTGAAACTCAAGCTGGCCCAGGAATAAAGAAAAACATGAAACACTCGAGTCAGGACATACATACTTATAAAATGTAAGCCAACTCAAGTAAACTGCAAAAGAAATGCATCAGTAACTTAAAGGATGCTTGGGATCGCACATCCTTTAAGGATCCGTTAAACTATCTACAATGTAGTAATATACGCTATTATAATAATGTCTAAAGTAAAGTAAACTATTAAAATAGCATTAAGGCATTACCCATATCCCCCTTAACACATTTTATATATTCCCATAGTCTATACAGAACCGTAATCCCACCCGTACTGGATGTCGTTAGAGGGCACTCCATAGGTATGGTACAAAACAAACTCGTAAAAGGCGCGCTAGGGTAGGTGACATGGCACAACTAGGCAATGCCAGGGTAGATATACCAATTATACTTCTGTACTGTTGGTAACGCATAGCCGCAACTACCATCCAACTCGATCCACACTCCAGAATCAAAGGTGTGCACCAAATCAATCACAAAGTAATAGAATGGCTAACGATAAAGTTTGTCCGATCGGAGGAGTTATCTCACTTGGCCCGTTGATTGCTCCTGTTTCTAGCTGCCCTATGCTAACTCATGGGAGTTAGGTCCATGTAAATATACCTTTAGGATCATTGTCACCATCCTACTTCATTCTGGAATCTCCACCGCGTACACAGTTGTTAAAGTGGTTTTCAATATCGACCGAGAGTATGCCCATATCCGATCCCAGTCTCGTTAACAACCAATCGTTATTATAACCCGTGGTTATATAAATTTCAAATGGTTTAATTTCATATCAAACATATTCCTTTCAAGACCATATAAATTCCATATCATTATTCTTTTAAAATAATATTCATTTTTCCAAAGTCGTAACACTTCCAAATTCATTTAATTATAACCCCTTGAAAAATAAAAGTTTAGAGGTCATAGCACTTTAAAAATGTAATCTTTAAAACCATACCATTTGGCACCAAAACCTTTTTAGAATATTAGTAGCATTCTGGAAATGCCACCTTTATGAAAACGCAGCAGAACAGAAGTGCTACTGTAAGAATTCGCAGTAGTGCAGAACTATTACGGTAAGAATTCACAGCAGTGTAGAAGTGCTACTGTAAGAATCCGCAGCAGTGTAGAATTGTTACCGTAAGAATTTCACAACAATTTTGAATTGTTACTGTAATACTTCCTACTACCATAGTTTATGCAATCAAATTGTATATATTTACACTTTTTATCATAGTCGTTCTAACAATTATATTATATTACTCAAATTTTAGCTAATTGCACATTAACTTAACCTTTATTTTCTTTTGAGTAAGTATCGTTTGTCATTTTAATTAACCAAATTATACCATTTACATTAGTTAAAACTTACATGTCAAATGAACCTTTTAACTTACATTTTTTTTCATAAAACCATTTATCATTTTAATCACTATTATGTGAATAAAACTTACAATTTATAGGTTAGAATAAAAAACCATTATTAAGTCAAATCAGATTATTAAATTTAACCTTCATATTGTAAATTACATTCCGAAATTTACATTTTCAACTCTTTACTCCTTATAAAAATCTTAACCCATTTTTTTTTTTACAGAAATCATTATATTAAATTTTAGTTGAGATTCATATATAAAATCTAAAATACTTAATAATTTTTAGAAAAATCATTTTAAATCAACCACAGAGTCTGTATAAAATTCTCTACCCTAGGGTCAAGTAAATGCGGACTATATCATCTCAATCCGCAATTTATTAATTTTTCGGGTTTTATATCATTTAAAAACTGCAATCCCAAGTGAAATAATATTGCTCCGGCCTATCATTTCAGCCCACAACAATTTTCCTTAATCTAAAAATCATTCTGGTATGTATCAGTTCAACCTATAGTGAAGGAACTTGCAGTGTGAGAATATTAAATGGCATAACAATATTCAACATAACATGGCATATGATCAAAATAGGTATAATATGATATGAAATAACATAATAAAATCAAATGAATAACATAATATAAACATATGAAATAACATGATATAAACATATGAAATAACATGATATAATCATAGGTGAAATGTCAAACTTGCATATACATATCCTCACAATTCAATTTCATCAATTCACCAAAAATATAAGTATGTTGTCAAAAGTGATTACTCACCTTTCTTTGGTTGGAAAAAGTGATTGAAAGCGCAACACAACGACGACAAATTACGGAGAAGCTTGAGTGAGAGGAGAATGCAAATCCAACGCTTTGAAAAATAAAATAAATTCCATACGTAAACAAAAAATTCACATAAAAAAATAAAAATAGAAAATTATATATTTGCAAAATACATAAGAGGGCTTGTCTAAGGGTTGCATAGGCTTGGTCTAGAGGTGGTTTTGGTTCGGCCATAGGGTTAGAGTTTTGGTTTAGGTTCGGCCATAGAGTTTTGGACTAGGTTAGGCTAGGGTTTCGGTTTAGGTGGGTTCAACCTTAGGCTAGGGTTAGGATTTGGGTGGCAAGGCTCGACCTAGGGGTGTGGGTTCAGCTATGGGGTTTGTGGTGGGAAGAGAAGGTGGAGGTCGAATTTTTATGAAGAGGAGAAGGGAAAAAGGAAGGAGGAGAAGTAGGTTTTGGTAGGAGCTTGGTAATGGGAAGGTTTAGGGTTTTGAGAAGGAAGATGAAGGAGAAGAAGACTTACATTTTTCTATAGAGGCACAAATGAATGGATGAGGAGGCTAACCAAAACCCTAGGATATTATATAGGCTCATCAACAGGTGGCTTCTCATCTACTAAAGGAGTTCTTAGCCCATTAGTACAAGCCCATAATCCAAATGTAAATAGGATAGAAGTTATAGGAAAAATAACTGCGTGCAATACGTCAAAAGTTGTAAAATTTTAGAAGTAGAAATCAAAATTTAGAAAAACTGAGAAAATGTTAGAATTAAATTCATCTTCATAAAAAAAGTAAAAGTTAAAAATTCAAATTTTCAAATTTTCACAGAAAGTCAAATTTTGACCAAAGTTGACCAAAATTTGCATTTTAAGAAAAATCTTTATTTTATTAAATTTGGAAGAACATTTCACGTCAAATCCCAAAAATATACATTAAATTTCCAAATTATCAATTTTAAAACAATTATATTCAAAGTTTCAAATGAATTTTCATCTAAAATATGTTCAAAATTTGCGGGTTGTTACACGTATTAAAAAAATATATTTATGTTATAATATAAAAATCAATTTTTAACAAAACCCGTCTATTTCCTTTCAAAACTTTCGAAATCATTTTCTAAAATAGACCAACGGTGTCCATATATAATTTTCTATCCTATGATCATGTGATACAGATATTTATGATTTCAATCTGCAATAATTTAAAACTTGTCGGTATATATCATTTCAACCCGCAATCCCAGAATTAAAAAATCAATAAAATCGCTTGGGTTTTTCATTTCAACCATAACGATTTTCCTTAATCTATAATATCGTTCGGGTATGTATCATTTCAACCTATAGGGATTCCTAAACTAATATGTAACTTACAATGTGAGAACAATAAAATAATAATATAAATGACATACATATTAATGACAAGCATATATCATAAATAACAATTCAAATATAAAAAATTTATGAACAGGTTATGGTGTCATATATCAGTCATAGGTGAACCATTTAATAATAACATATCATATTCAACAATTTAATCACTAATCAACTTAAATTTAACAACATATTTCAGTCGTCATTTCATGTGAATTAAATTTACTAAATATAAGAATGTTAATCGTGAGTGATTGCTCACCTTTCAAAGCTAGAGAAAATAGACAACACAACAAGCTATGAATTGAAATATCGAGCTCGACAATCGACCAATCCAAACGACAATTTCCAAAGCAGAGCAAGGTGACACAAATTCGTAGAACAAAGATGATAATTTGGAATCTATGAAAAACAAACCAAAATTTACTTGATATAAATGGAAACAAAATACATATATTATTATTATAATATTTTTTCAATCAATGTTTACAAAACCCATACGTTTCTTTCGATAAATTTCAAATAAATGTTATATATATTAAAGCTATTACAAAAATTTGTTTTAAATATATTAATATAAATTTAAATGAACACTCTTAAACATCTTATATATAGACACACACATATTTATAAACAGATTATATATACAACTCTAAACAGAATATATATATATATATACACACACCTTAATATAATAAAAGAGGTGAGAAAGCTACAGCTTTGATGCATGGAGGCTGCTAGGCACGGATGAGAGGAGAGTGTTGCTGCGAGGCCAGAGGAGCAAAGGTTGATCAGGGTGGAAAGCTATGGGCGGTCGAGAGTTTGTGAAATGGTCGGCTGCTCGCCATGATATGGTGGGTTTAGGGAGGAGGATGGCAGGCTAGTGGGCTTCAGGAGGAGGCATGATGGAAATGGGACACGAGCAAGGCTGCTGGAGTATGTGGGCGGTGCGAGTGGGATGATTGGATCTGGTGGGGATGTTGGTCATGGAGAACACCAATGCAAAGAGAAGGGAGGTTAGCGGGCAAGGCTGCGAGGAAGTTGATGGCCGCCGGTGCTGAGGGCTTTGTGTTCAGCAGCTTGGAAGTAGTGGAGAGGGAAGGTGAGGGATATGGCTGATGGTTAAATGGTGGATAGTGCAAACAGGCTGTCAGTTGCGGCTATAAGGGATGGAAGCGGAAAGATGTAAAGCCAGAGTTGGACAGGGTTGCAAAGTGTGACAACTGCTAGGTCGATAGTGGCAGGGCCGGCCCAGATGATTGCCTGCCCAAGCCCGTGTAACTGAGTTTGAAAAAAAAAATTAAAATCAAAACATAAGTTGCTGAGACCTAAAAAAAACTAAAATCCAAACATCAATTACTGCCCTCTACCATTTGAACCTGCATCATGACCACATTCCAATTTATTTACCGCTGTACCAACTATTGTTTAGTAATTTATTTAGTTCACAATAAATATATGAACACTTTACAACACAACCTTTTGATTTGTTGCCCCAGGCCCAACAGGCTGCCCTAGACCGAGGGCTTGGTGGGCTGTCCTCTGGGCCGGGCCTGGATAGTGGAGTGTGTGGGGACTTGGCTGTCGGGTAATGTTTGCGTGGCTTTGCATTGAAAAGGTTTGAGGAGGGTGGAGCACGGTTGCATGGTGATGCGAAAGAGGAGGGAAGGGCTGCAGTCTATAGGGGGTGGGTTAAGGTGGTCATGGGCTGTCGGTTCAGTACGGCTGGGAAAGAATGGAGGGGAGGAGAGGAACAGTGGCATGGATGTTTGCAAACGAGAGAGAATGGCAGGTTATCTCGAAAAAGCAAACAAATATAAACTTAATTTACTTTCTTTTCAAATGAACGAACGGAAATGAAGAAAAGAAGAAGGACTCAAAGAAGATAAACGAACTAGATAATAAATCCAAACTAGAGGAATAGCCAATAGTCACACATTAAACTCTGGGAATATTAACAGCTAGTGACCATTTATTTTCCCACGGTTGATTAATGGAAGGACACAAGAACCCATAAGGTCTAAAATGGGTATCAATACGGCTAATCGTTTTGCTTATTTCGCCGTGTACCGGATACCGAAATACCCAAATAAATATACTGTAGAGATTAGCATGATGAGATGAACAGAATAATCCACAGATACGAGCGATATGGACCACCTATCAAAACTCGATATTCGCTACCAAATATGCAGCTAAAAAGCCGAAAATAAGATAAATGGAGATAGAGCAGTCCAAATTTGGGGAAACGAATTATGGCGACTCACTCAGAAAATGATAAACATTTTTATTATATAAAAATATTTAGATTTCAAAAATATTTTATTTCCATCAATTTAACTGATTTTAAATTTTAAATTGAAATTTACACAACAAAACCACTTTCATATTTTCCGATGAAAATCTGCCATTTGCCATGCTTCAATAGATGTATACCAAATATCAAATTTTCATTGTCAAATTTTATTGTTTATCTTCAAGAATTTTTTTTAGTTAATTACGAGAATAATTTAGTTAACTACGTTATCAAAAATCGTAAAAATTTACGGTTCGTTACACTCTCCCCCACTCAGAACTTTTCATCACCAAAAAAGGAACGAGATAGGAGAATAGAGGCAACATTAAGATAAGATAGATTGGAAATATATTCTATCAGATACAACAATTAATTCAAAACCATATAAATTTCATTTTGGGCATCTTATCACTTACATTATATTGTATAATATTCAATTACATATTCTTATTAACATATATGTTTTAGAATGTAATTGAGTATTATAGAAATAAATTTTATCATAGTTCAACTATTTCAAGTTGTTTCAATTCTCATTTTAGTTACTCTAATTATTTAATTTTTTTGCTTCATTTCAATTATTGAAAACCATCATTTAACACAAATTTTAAGAGCTAAATTTTCGGTTTCACTTCAAACCATTTTGAAATAAATACATACATACATACATACATACATACATACATACATACATACATATATATATATATATATATTATACATCAAATCGTACTCAAAAAAATTCAAACCAAATCCATTTCCAAAACAAAAGTGTAGCAAAGCTACCAAGTGGTCTCTCCATTTTAAGACTTGAAAATGAATGTTGGTGATGTTGCAGTCATCGCCGAAATTATTTTCCAATGACAAAAGAGGAGAGTACTGATTTCTACAATGCCCTATCCCGAGACCCACCTTAGTAAAGAGAACTAACGAGTAATTCTATCTACTAAAGTGGAGAATAGGGCTGGTTAAGGGGAACCATCTATAATTTGTGTTAAACATCTAATGTATGCGTCGATAAATGCAATATGATTTTTTCTATCTCAAGTGGATCGATATATCCAGTAAATGCTTAATTCAAAGCTATAAGTGGCTAACGGATCTATCAAAACAAAATACAATAATTAATGAAAGCACATCACAGAACAGTAACCAATATCATATATATAAATATACACCGATACATGTTTAGTACAATACAATATGAATACAGTAAGGTGGTACTCAACCACACTATATACATCGAATCAAATATAACTACATCAGAGTATGCAAAAGAACAGAAACTATTCAAGATAAAGAAGAGCTGATATCCAACATCAACTTCAAGCTAAGTCCAATAGATGATACCTGAATCAACTCGGTCTGACCCGAGTGAAAATACACGGGTCAGGCTAGCTAAAATCATTAGTTAAACAAAATAATCGATAAGGATAAGTAGGTGAAAACTATGGTATCCTTTTTCTTAAAGGATGCCATGCCATAAACATGTTTTCAACATCATAAGAAAGGACAACATCTCTCCTTGGCAAGTAGAAGAGATAAAGATGATAAAGTCATACTTAAGCGGCATAACTGACACTTAAGCAAATGGAACATCGGCGAGGAAAGTTTTAAAGATAAGACTCAATAAACATCGCTTTTGCCTCATATCATCGGCGGTTTCAAAGAATATGGATAATGACTTCAAATGATTCAACTATCTTCTTAGAAGTGGTTGTCAATATAACATACATCAAAGGTACATATCCTTCATACATAGAATAAAACGCATATGGATGTAACATATCTCATTGGCACATTCCAAGGATCATACAAGGAAATATAAAACCCAATCATAAAAGAAGCATTATACATATTCATACCTCATCCCACCGGTATGAATATAGATGCATCTCAAATCCATCACTAAAACTCATCATAAATGATTCTTCATAATCTTTTATACCTCATCTCATTGGTATAAATATATAAATACATCTCAACTCCATCTGAACATCAAGTAGTCTATAAAATCATCAAATCATTAATCCGAAATGCAAATAAATCAATCAAAGAGTAACATCATAAATGATTTCACCATATATGTCAACATCTCATCTGGAACTAGGCTATCAATGTAATAATCATCTAAAGTCAATGAAGTCTAAAACATCAAAACTCAAAGAAATCTCGGATTGACCAGATCCTCGATTGCGTGCCGACGCAATACTACGCGCGCTACATCGTGAGTAGTACTACTATTTGGTACCATAAATATTGTGATGACTGGAGTAGAATAACATCTTAACATCGTGAACAACATGAATGACTATAGTCTATAACATCATAATGACTCTCAGTCACAAAGACCCGAGTTAATAACATCATGATGATCGGAGTAGCAACTACATTGTGATGACTCCAATCAAGTACTCGTGGTCTGTAGTACTAGTAAACATCGTGAATATGGCTCAACTTCTCGGATAGGAACCCAATAGGTGTTAGTGTATGTCCCATACAATACGTTTGCACCTAACGGTTTACTGGCCGTTAGTTGGTACCACACTAGTAAAACATCATAAACATCATAAAAATATACTCAGCCTCATCTCATTGGCGAGTAAATATAATAACATGCTCATCTCATTTTATTGACGAGTATTAGTGGCATCGTGACTTGTCTCATCTCATCCACAAGTAAAAATTATCATAATACATCTCAACATCGTAAAATCATCATAAAGAAGCTTACCTCATCTCATCGGCAAGAAAAAATAACATCTAGATGGTTATTTATAACCATAATTCCAATTAGGAATTTCTAGCTCTTAATTCACCTCATTTCATCGACGATTAAGAAACATATCTTAAAATGATCCTTCATCGAATGTACTCCTAAATTAGATTTCTCGGACCATATAATATGCCCAAAATTTATTGACATCTTAAATCATCTCAAACAGTTAATATAAAGGGTTTCGTTCGTATAAGTCCGATATTAAGCGATAAAGCAAATCCATGTGTCTCATACCATATGTTTTACTTTACGGTTTAATTGTCTTTCTTATATGTTCAAAATTCATAAAAATGAGTAATTTTGTTTATAAAAAAATTTTATTAGAGAAATTAGAAATTTAAAACGATTTTCCGAAAACGATTATTAAAACCAATATTTGAAAGCCCTTTATTATAGGGAATAAATCTATCTTTATTTAGAAAAATAATTTTTAAAAAATACAATGTAATAATAATTTGAAATGTCCATGTATTTCGAAAATGGTGTAGTGAAAACCGTTCTCGAAAGCAATGAAAACTAAGAAGGATATCTCAAAATCGTTAACTTGAATTCAATACGAATTCAATTCAAATTTAAACCAAAATCAATTCAAATTCCATTTAATTTTGAATTTCAAATTCTTCAAATATAGCTAGCCTACTGATAGGCATCATAGCTCTCAAAATATCCCAAAAACATCATCAAAACCGAAGAGAATGTGAGCAAAAACGAGCGAATACAATTCTGAGGTCAACGATTGTTGTTGCCGTCATTTTGCTCTCAGGACAGTAACATACAACCATAATTTGGACCAAGAAAACTTTAAATTCTAGAAAATACAGCGAATAAAACTTGTAGCATATGACCTAAGCTTTTCGAAACATCCAAAATTATCAAATTTGGTTAAGAAACGAAGAAGTTATGGTCAAATTCGTTTCGGTTTCAAACATAGAGCAAATATTGGTTTTGCTCTCGGGTTAGCAGTTGAAAATTTAGATTTTGACATAGGTAACCTGAAAATTTACAAAAAATCAATGAATAAAAGTTATAGTACATGAATTTTTCTTTCCGGAACATTAAAAATTATTGAATTCCGATCAAAAGCGAGAATGATATAGCTCAAACAATACCAGATTCAAACTCATGAAATTCTGTCAAAGACATAACTATACTTCTGCTTTCAAATATATTTTAGATCAATCAAATAGTAAAATATCACAATGCAACTTGAAAGAAATTATTCCTTGTTGAATTTAGTTTCTAACAAAAAAATTTGACCTAAATTGGATAAGAAACAAATAACTTATGGATAAAACACTTCGTTGGCCTGTGATTGTTATTGCTGTCAATTTGCTCTCGGGATAGCAACAAACAAGCACGATTTTGATCAAGAAAACATCAAAATTTTAAAAAACTCAAAATATGAAACTTGTAGATCTATTCTACGCTTTCCAGAACATCCAATATTGTTGAATTTGGTTAAGAAATGAAAGAGTTATGGCCAAAACAATGTGGCTAACAGAAATCAGGAAACAAAGAGAATAAGAACCAGAAAGAATAACATATACAGTAAACAATTTTACAAATTTTCTCACAGGAACTTTAATTTTTAGCTAACAATTCATGATCTTGTACTCACCACAGCAATTTAGCAAAGATTTTGATAGCAAGCAGCGAACTTTGGAGAAGAATTGGAGCTTCAAAGATCTATAAAAGCTAAAATAAAGACATGCAAATTAAAAGAAATCAGTTACAGACAATTCATACCTAATTCTAAGATTTTTGATGAAATCTTTGGGTATTTTTGGAGATTACCTTCTCTAATCTCTCTATTTGATTGATTAAATTCCTTAATTTGTAGAGATTTTGAGTGAAAATTGATTTATAAGAAAGAAGCCATTGATTTTCTCTTTTATGGAGGCCATTATTTAGAATATTGAAGTTTTTAGAAGAAAAGTGTTTTACTGAAGAAGAAAAAGTCAAAGAGAAATGAATGTATATCTCTTTGAACATTCTAGAAATTGGGTTTGTGGGCGCAAAATAACCCCATAAGCCCAATTCTCACACTTAGAAAATATTTAGAGTAAATATGCATATGTGTTTTTAGTAATTTACACATAACTTTTGCATAAAATTTCCAAATCACATGAATCAAGTTGCATTGTTCATGTTTTAATAAAGGAAACATGTTAGTGACATCAAAAATTTAGTTTTCCAATTAAAAATATTATTTTTCTGTTAGAAATATTATTTTCCCCATTTAATACAAATTTTTAACAATATTTACCAATATTCCTATTTTTAGTGAAAAATTACTATTTTAATCCATTTCAACCAAATAAAATTTATTTTTAAGTCCAATGAAGTGTATTAAAATGTTTTAACATTTTTATAGCATTAATACATCATTCCAAGCTTAATTACACTTCTAAATTTTATTTTCTTCATATTATTCCTTTTATTTTACAATAAAAGGCTAACATTATAATAAATTTCCAATATTACTAACTAACTAAAATTAAACCATCATAATTATTTATTTTCATTCCAAATCCATAAATAAAGTTTTTAAAACTTTATTTCATTCATTTACACTTTATTCAACCATCAAATGCTGAAATAGGCTTCAAATAAAATAATATGACTTATTTAAATTTCAAATCCCAAATTATATTCATCAAGATATTGTTTAAATGAAATAAACAATATAATCCGTCATTTTATTATCCAATTATTTTTTAAACATAATATTAAATTATAATTTGTATCATAATTTAATATTAATAGTAATCTCCAAAATCCCGGGTTGTTACAGACTCCCCCCTTAAAAAAAATATTGCATCCTCGCAATTTCTAGTGGAAAAGGCTGTAAACAAAACAAAAATACAATCGATAAACATAAAAGACAAGCTCGAAACTCAAATCATTCATATTCTCAACATAGAATGGTAGAGAGAAAAAAGAAAAAACTCATTGGTTAATCCAATGGCCCATCAAATGCTAATATAGCGATTAGCAAACCATCGAATTTTCCAAGTAACTCGAAAGAATTTCGAAGATATCCCGTCTTTGAATCAAAATTCAATAAGATGCTCAACAATTAATCAATTGAAAATGATTGATTTCACAAAACTCAACGAATAGAGTCGGGATCAAACTCACTTAAACAGAAACTCTAAGCAATAAAGAAGATCATCAATAAGATTTTCCGCATAAATATACGGAAAAAACATCCTCACAACACGGTAGACACAGTAGGCAAGATTGATAAGTCACAAGATGGTTTCTCACAAGGCTACCAATTCGAACGACCGCGAAAAATGCACGTCGTTAATAATAGCTCAAAGATAGAATATACTCAAGAACAAGGATATAAGCTCGAATTATCTTTTAATCCAAGATATTTAGAATTTTTAAATCTCAACATCTTTTAAATTTTAAATCTCAATTTTCAATGTTTGAAAATTTTCAAACTTTTTACTATATTACTTATTAAGTAATTTAAAAGTCCAAATTTCTTCTCTTCCTTCAAAATTAATTTCCAAAGAAATTTGTAAATCCAGAATAATATTCCTCAAAATTAATTAAGGGTTTAAATTCTCTTTACTCTTTTTATTAAACCACTTAAATAGTTTAAAAACAATTTTCAAATTCTCTTATAACTCTTCTCTTAAACATCCATTGTATATAATATAGATTCTAAGATCTCAAAATATACTTCCCAATAAAGCATCGCACAAAAATAATCTTATTTATATTCACATCTTTATAATTTAAAAATAAATAAATGGCATTGCCTCGCCATTGAGTCTCTAATAAATAAATATTTCTGTTGGCTGTAGAGTTGACCGAGCGATCAAAACTGCCTCGCCACTCTATTACTCGTCTCTAAAATCAATGGCTGCAATTACCGTTCAAAAATAAACTTAATATTTAATCACAAAAAATTATTTTCAAAATCTCAATTTTTAAAACACAAACCATCGTATCTAATTGCCTCATCATAGCATTTAGGAGATTCCTACTGATAACGTTGATCAGACGTATCGACTAGAACTCTTAACTACTCGATGGACAATCCAACGTTCTCAAATTATTTCTATAAAAGAAATACTACTCATGTAAATATATTCTCAAAATATTCTTTGATTTTTTTAAATATCTCAAAGCTCAAATTTATCTTTAAAAATCATATTTATATAGCTTCAAAACTCAAACCAAAGAACATTAAGAGAATGCATCGAGATATTCCCAGAATACTCGATTCTCAAAATCAACAGAAGGAGATAGAGTGTTCGTCAATCTTACGATGTCATGAGCCACTCCCAATAATCATCAAGATACAGGATAAGAAGGTATTCTTCTTGAAGGAGAAGAAGCACACAATCCACGAATCACTACTTTAAACGGAGTAATGCTACAAAGGATAAAATTGATTGAGTATCTGAAAAGAACACTCAAACGAAGCTGAATGATAAACTCAACCAAACTCGAACAATCTAGAAACTCACTCATTCCTCAGTGGATATCCTTGTGGAAGGATAACCGAAGAGCTAAGAGCCAGGAATAAGGTTACCTCAACACTCAATTGCCTGATTGGATGTCAAATCCAAATATACTCAAAAAACTCAACAAAGTTACCATGACTGAAATTTGAGATAGATCATCATCATATTGATACTCAAGAGTGAATTCAAAAACTTTGGAATCATCATTAACATTCCAAAGTGACAGAAATAATAAACCAATCAAAATAGAAAACCTAAATATATAATAGGATCTATAAAACAAAGGATCGGATTTAATATCAAATAATTCAATCCATCTCAAATCAAATACATCTCAAGATTGTGAGTAACAAACAAATACTCACAAAAGCAACATCAAATAAAAATCTCATAATTCTCACAACGAACCAATCGTTGTGAATCCCTTCAATGGGATTCACAACTCTCAAATGAATGCAACAAGAATGCTCAAAGAAATCAATCAGCTCCATCGATACGAACTCACTCGTATCGACAAAAATAAGAATATAATAATCCTAAATAAGATTTTATATAAGATAAGATGGCATAAAATTCTATTATGGAATACTATGGAATACAATATATCTATATTCCTAGACATATTCCATCTCAACAATCCCAAAACTCGAAAAAGAATCAAGGCTCGATTCAAAAGCAAGCTCGAATAAAGGACAACGATTCACCCGTATTGTACTTCGATGTATCATGATATACTATTATTCTATGTTTATTCTACTTTTTTCTGACCACAGCTCTGATACCAAGGTGTAACACCCCACTCCAAGACCCACCTTAATAAAGAGAATTAACGAGTAATTCTGTCTACTAAAGTGGAGAATAGGGCTGGTTAAGGGCAACCATCTATAATTTTGTCTTACCCGATAAGTGCAGTATGATTTTTTTCTATCTCAAGTGGATCAACATATCCAATAAATGCTTAATTCAAAACTATAGGTGGCTAATGGATCTATCAGGACAAAATACAATAATTAATGAAAAGAACAACACCGAACAGTAACCAATATCATATATATACATATACACTGATACATGTTTAGTACAATATAATATGAATACAGTAAAGGTGGTACTCAACCACACTATATACATCGAATCAAATATGACTACATCAGAGTATGCGGCAGAATATAAACTACTCAAGAGAAAGAAAAGTTGATATCCAACATCAACTTCAAGCTAAGTCCAATAGATGATACCTGAAACAACTCGGTTTAACCCGAGTGAACACACTGGTCAGGCTAGCTAAAATCATTACTTAAACAGAATAATCGATAAGGATAAGTAGGTGAAAGCTATGGTATTCTTTTTCTTAAAGGATGCCATGCCCTAAACAGGGTTTCAACATCATAAGAAACGACAACATCTCCCCTTGGCAAGTATAAGAGATAAAGATGAAAAAGTCATACTTAAGGGGCATAACTGACACTTAAGCAAACGGAACATCGGCGAGCAAAGTTTTAAAGATAAGATTCTTTCACCTCATATCATCGGCGGTATAATAGAATATGGATAATGACTTCAAATGATTCAACTATCTTCTTAGAAGTGGTCGTCAATATAACATACATCAAATGTACATATCCTTCATACATAGAATAAAACGCATATGGATGTGCCACATCTCATTGGCACATCCCAAGGATCATTCAAGGATATATAAAACCCAATCATAAAAGAAGCATTATACTTATTCATACCTTATCCCATCGGTATGAATATAGATACATCTCAAATCCATCACTAAAACTCATCATAAAACATTCTTCATAATCATTTATACCTCATCTCATCGGTATAAATATATAAATACATCTCAACTCCATCTGAACATCAAGTAGTCTATAAAATCATCAAATCATCAATCCGTAATGCAAATAGCTCAATCAAAGAGTAACAACATAAATGATTTCACCATATATGTATACATCTCATCTGGCACTAGGCTATCAGTGTAATAATCATCAAAAGATGGTGAAGTCTAAAACACCAAAACTCAAAGAAATCCCGGATTGGCCAGATCCTCTATTGCATGCCGAAGCAATGCTATGCACGCTACGTCATGATTAGTAATACTATTTGGTACCATAAACATCGGGATAACTGGAGTTGAATAACATCTTAACATCGTGAACATCATGAATGAGTATAGTCTATAACATCATAATGACTCCCAGTCACAAAGACCCGAGTTTATAACATCGTGATGATCGGAGTAGCAACTACATCGTGATGACTCTAATCGAGAACTCATGGTCTGTAATACTAGTAAACATCGTGAATGTGTCTCAACTTTTCGGATAGGAAGCCAATACGTGTTAATGTATGTCCCATACCATACGTTCGCACCTAATGGTATACTAGCCATTAGTTGGTACCACACTAGTAAAACATCATAAACATCATGAAAATATACTCATCCTCATCTCATTGGCGAGTAAATATAATAACATGCTCATCTCATCTTATTGACGAGTATTAGTGGCATCATGACTTGTCACATCTCATTCACAAGTAAAAATTATCATAATACATCTCAACATCGTAAAATCATCATAACGAAGCTTACCTCATCTTATCGGCAAGAAAAAATAACACCCAGATGGTTATTTATAACTATAATTCCAATTGGGAATTTCTAGCTCTTAATTCATCTCATTTCATCGGCGATTAACAAACACATCTTAAAATGATCCTTCATCGAATGTACTCCTAAATTAGAGTTCTCGGACCATATAATATACCCAAAATTTAATGACATTAAATCATCTCAAACACTTCATCGAAAGGGTTTCAAATGTATAAGTCCGATATTAAGCGATAAAGCAAATCCATGTGTCTCATGCCACATGTTTTACTTTACCATTTAATTGACTTTCTTATATGTTCGAAATTCATAAAAATAAGTAATTTTATTAGAGAAAACAGATTAAAACGATTATTAAAACTAATATTTGAAATTCCTTTATTATAGGAATAAATCTATCTTTATTTAGGAAAATAATTTAAAAAAATGCAATGTAATAATATTTTGAAATTTCCATGTATTTCAAAAATGGTTTAGTGAAAACCGTTCTCGAAAGTAATGAAAACTAAGAGGGATATCTCAAAACCGATAACTTGAATTCAATATGAATTCAATTCAAATTTAACCCAAAATCAATTCAAATTCCATTTAAATTTGTATTTCAAATTCTCCATATACAGCTAGCTTACTAATAGGCATCATAGCTCTCAAAATATCCCAAAAATATCATCAAAACCGAAGAGAATGTGAGTAAAAACGAGCGAATACAATTATAAGGTCAACGATTATTGTCGCTGTCATTTTGCTCTCAGGACAACAACATACAACCGTAATTTGGACCAAGCAAACTTTAAAACTCCAGAAAATACAATGAATAAAACTTGTAGCACATGACCTAAGCTTTCCAGAACATCCAAAATTATCAAACTCGGTTAAGAAACGAAGAAGTTATGGTTAAATTCGTTTCGGTTTCGAACACAGAGCAAATATTGGTTTTGCTCTCGGGTTAGCAGTAGAAAAATTAGATTTTGACATAGTTAACCTAAAAATTTCAAAAAACCCAGTGAATAAAAGTTGTAGTAAACGAATTGTTCTTTCTGGAACATTAAAAATTATTGAATTTCAATCAAAAACGAGAAATATATAGCTCAAACAATATCAGATTCAAACTCAAGAAATTCTGTCAAAGACATAACTATACTTCTGCTTTCAAATCTGTTTTAGGTCAGTCAAATAGTAAAACATCAAAATACAACCTGAAGAAAAATTATTCCTTATTGAATGTTGTTTCCAGCAAAAAAAATTTTGACCAAAATTGGATAGGAAACGAATAACTTATGGCTAAAACACTTCTCTGGCCTGTGATTGTTGTTGCTGTCAATTTGCTCTCGAGATAGCAACAAACAAGCACGATTTTGATCAAGAAAAGATCAAAATTTTAGAAAACTCAATATATGAAACATTTGGATCTGTGTCTGCAATTTCCAAAACATCCAATATTATTGAATTTGATTAAGAAATGTAAGAGTTATGGCCAAAACATTGTGGCTTATAGAAATCAGGAAACAAAGAAAATAAGAAGCAAAAAGAATAACATATACGGTAAACAATTTTACAAATTTTCTCGCAGGAACTTTAATTTTTAACTAACAATTTGTGATCTTGTACTCACCTCAGTGATTTAGCAAAGATTTTGATAGCAAGCAGCGAACTTTGGAGGAGAATCAGAGCTTCAAAGATCTATAAAAGCTAAAACAAAGGCATGCAAATTAAAAGAAATCGGTTACAAGCAATTCATACCTAATTCTAAGATTTTTGATGAAATCTTTGGGTATTGTTGGAGATTACCTTCTCTAATCTCTCTATTTAATTGATTTAATTCCTCAATTTATAGACATTTTGAGTGAAACTTGATTTATAAGAAGGAAGCCGTTGATTTTCTCTTTTTATGGAGGCCATTATTTAGAATATTGAAGTTTTTAGAAGAAAACTGTTTTACTGAAAAAAAAGGTCAGAGAGAAATGAATGTATATCTCTTTGAACATTCTAGAAATTGGATTTGTGGGCATAAAATAACCCCATAAGCCCAATTCTCACACTTAGATAATATTTAGAGTAAATATGTGTATGCGTTTTAGTAATTTACACATAATTTTTGCATAAAATTTCCAAATCAATGAAACAAGTTGCATTGTTCATGTTTTAATAAAGGAAACATGTTAGTGACATCAAAAATTTAATTTCCAATTAAAAATATTATTTTCCCCATATAACACAAATTTTTAACAATATTTACCAATATTCCCATTTTTAGTGAAAAATTACTATTTTAATCCATTTCAACAAAATAAAATTTATTTTTAAGTCTAATGAAGTGTATTAAAATGTTTTAACATTTTTATAACATTAATACATCATTCCAAGCCTAATTACACTTCTAAATTTTATTTTCTTCATGTTATTCCTTTTATTTTACAATAAAAGGCTAACATTAGAATAAATTTTCAATATTACTAATTAACTAAAATTAAACCATCATAATTATTTATTTTCATTCCAAATCCATAAATAAAGTTTTTAAAACTTTATTTCATTCATTTACACTTTATTCAACTATCAAATGTTGAAATAGGCTTCAAATAAAATAATATGACTTATTTAAATTTCAAATCCCAAATTATATTCATCAAGATATTATTTTCGTGAAATAAACAATATAATCCCTCATTTTATTATCCAATTCTTTTTTAAACATAATATTAAATTATAATTTGCATTACAACTTAATATTAACAGTAATCTCCAAAATATCGGGTTGTTACAATTTCCTTCATTTAAAATCCTTTGGGAACAATTTCTATTCGAAAATACTTTCAAATAATATAATTTCGAAAAATTTGAAAAATAAATTTTGAAAAGCACTGAAAATTTAATTCTCAAGTCTTTATTTTAAATTCATTTCATAAACCATCTTTATAAAATTTCAACTTCTTATAACATACAACAAAAGTTAATGGTTTAGGAATGTTGACAAAACAATAAATGATAATCTAGTATTATCATTTCTAACAATCAATTCATTTAACTATCTAATTTCAGAAAATTATACGTTTATATATAAAATATAATCATGCATTAAATTATTTCATTTACCAATTTCAAAAACAATATTGTGTCATTTTGCTCAGTTCAAGTGTTTTGGAATTCTTATCGATAGCGTTGGCTAGACGAATCGATCGAAACCCAAAATTCAAACTTAACAGCTCTAACAACACAATATAAAACCTTTTTATATCAATTATAAATACACACCCACACAGGAGGATTCAAGAATGGATTTTAGAACAAAGATAGAGATTCAAATTTAGGAGGACCCTAATCCAAAAGAATTCTAACTAAGAAGATGGACTCGAAAGGAAGAAAAGATAATCAAATTACAAAAAAAGGAAAGATGGGTAGACTTATATTAATTGTCGAGACCTTAACTGGGTCCGAGATTCATGAGATCGACGAAGAAGGCAAGAGCATTGGTTAATCCAAAGGGAATGGCTAACCATTCAAAGAAACAATTCGTCTGGAAGGAAGGATGACAGGTCAAGCTCCAGGAATAAGATCGATGTGGAATTCAATTACCCACTTAGGGAAGAAGAGAAGTGACTTCACCAAACATTAGGATAATCCCTGACCATCGAGGCGGAGTCAAGATCACTAAGCTGAGAATCAAGAGAAAGGATAAAACTGCCTGCATAATCCTAAGGAAATCTACATTTGATCACAAGAGAATTACGCTAGTCATCTACTAGAGAACGGTTCGGGCTTTGCAAGAGATAATAGCATCAAAAACGAGGACATGGAAATCTTCGGTGAATCGACGCCTGTTGTAATGGAGTTTCACCCCTTTACAAATCATACTAAGGTTGGCGGGACCGCTGATGGGATTAGTCACACATAAGGATGAAGTTATCAATTTAGGTCGCATGATGTGCTCAAATTTATTGTAAAGATCAAAGGACATAGAGCTATGGGATACTCCAGTATCAAGCAGGACATAAACAGGAAAAGACATGAATGGATTTTAGAACAAAGGGATTGTTCAAAAATTCGAAAGAAATCCTAATCAAAGGGGATCCTAACAAAGAATTTCAAGCTTGAACGAAGATGATTCTCTGATTAATTGTACTCATTCTAGGGCATTACTAACCTATCTCTAATGAGATTTAACTCCATATGCAAAGATTGTCTAAACCAGAGCTTTGATACCAATTGTAACGGGCTACTATTTCGAACCATTCAAATCAACAATCATCCACTCGTGTCAGACTTGAATTTCTCAAAACAATAGATGGTTGATTTATATTTGGCAAAACCTAGCATATACGGTAAATAAATCAATCACAGAATCACAGACATTGAGTAACATAACAATAAGCAGCGGAATAGATAAATAGTTCATGAAGCTACTACATAAAATCAGAGTCTGAAACAAATACAATAGAAAATCCCAAATACATAGAGGTCACTAATACCAAAGCAAATGACAAGTCTGCATATAAACAACTGGGAATAACTGAGATAACTGAAAAGCTGAATAGATAAAGATGGATGTTCAAGCAAAGCTCCAAGCTCCAAAGGTGAGTCTCAAATGTCGTGACACTCAGCCTGACTCGAGCATAAAGCAAAACACAAAACACTCGGGTTGGGATTAACATTCTTATGTAAGTAAATCAACTCTAGTGAAATGTCCAAGTGAAGTGAAAATAACTTAAAGGATGATTGGGATTCCATCCATTAAGGATCCATTAAACTATTTACTACGTAGTAATATACGCTATTTTAATATGTCTATCAGTAAAGTAAAGTATTCAAATAGCGTTAAGGCGTTACCCATATCCCCCTTAACATATTTTATATATTCCCGTAGTCTATACAATACTGTAAGATCCACCAAACTGGTGGTTTACTCAAGGAGCACTCCATAGGTACGGTACAAACCAAATTCGTAGCGGGCATGATAAGGCATGTGACAAGGCACGCAAGGCAATGCCAGGGTAAGATTCTACCATTTGCACTCCCGGACTGGTGATAACGCATAGCAGCTACTACCGCCCACCTCGAGACACACTCCCAAATCAAAGGTGCACCCAATCAAATCACAAAGTAATAGAATTGCATCGAAAAAATGTGCCTTATAAGGGAGCGACTCCACTTGTCCCGGCATAGCTCTTGTTTTAGCCACATCAAGCTGACTCGAGGGAGCTAGGGCTGTGTTAATACCTCATATAGAATCGTTTGCCAAACCATCCTACTTCGTTCTGGAATCTCTACCACGTGCACAGTTGTTAAAGTGGTTTTTGGTGTTGGCAGAGAGTACGATAATATCCGATCCCTGTAACTTCAATAACCAGACATTTATTTCACACTGTGGTCATTTTATATTTCAAACAATTCATACTTCATGTCAAAATATCATATTCTTTTCAAAATAATATCACTTTCGAAATCATATACAATTTCGAAATCATATCACTTTCGAAATCATATCCACAAATAGTTTAAACCATCATATCAAAATATTCGCATTTAAATCCATTAAATCTAAATCATACAGTTCCAACTCAAACTGTCTAAATATTGAAAATAGTTTATATATACTGAATAGTTATGAATAAAAAAATAGTTTATATATTTAAAATAGGTTATAGATTAAAATAGTTTATGTATTAAAATATATATAATTGAAATTGTTTATAAATTTAAAATGATATATATATTAAAAATAGTTTATATATATAAAAGAATCTATATCGAAAATAGTTTCAAATTAGAATTGTTTCTTCCAATTCCACAAATCAATTCAATCAACTTTAGTTCCAAAAATTCAATTTAAATCAATCTCAACTCAAAATTTTTAATTAAAAGGTTAAGATTCATTCAACTTCTTATCAAAACCCATCTTAATTTATATCGATTTCAAATCCAGGTTTTAATTACAATTTTAAACCATTACCAATTCAATAGGTTTCAACTTTTAAATATTCGAACATTCACAGTAACCAAATTTGATAAATTTCATTTATATTTCAACTTTAATTTTATTTGAATTTGAAAATATTCACTTAATCATTTTCAATAACCCTTTAAATAAAATCCCAAATTACAAATTTAAATCAAAATTAAATATTAAATATCTAACTTCAGTTTATTTAATTCTGAATTATTCATTTAATCACCTCTTAAAAACATTTAAAAAAATCTCAAATTCAAACTAAAATCAAAATTAAATATTCAATTTTATTTAAATCTGAAAATATTCATTTAACCACCTTTAATAAAAATCAATGCCAAAAAAAAAGCTATAAAAATCATATCTTTAAAATCTCAAATCAATAAGTCCAAATCAAACTTTATTTAAATACAATTCTTAAACAAATTAAATTCGAAATCAATTTCAATTTATTTTTCCAACCTTAATTTATTTAAAGTTATTACAAAAATCTATTCCAAAAAAATTAATATAAATTTCAAATAATTATTTTAAAACATATTATATATTTTAGTTTAATTAAATTTCATTAAACTAAATTTATAATATTAATTGATATTAAATTAAATCTTATTTTATATATTTTAAAATAGTAAAATTTTAAGAAAAATCTTAAAATTAATATTTTTAAAACTTAAGTTGTCAATTTAAAATTTCCAAACATATAATTTAAAATCTAAATTTTACACATAAAAATAAAAATCTTTACATTATAATTTGAAAATCAATATTTAATAAAACCCATCTATTTCCTTTCAAAATTTTGGAAATCGTTTTCAAAATAGTCCACGGTGTCCGTATATAATTTTCTATCCTATGGTCAAATGATACAGATATTTATAATTTTAATCCGCAATAACTTAAAATTTGCAGGTATATATCATTTCAACCCACAATCCCAAAATTTCAAAATCAATAAAATCATTTGGGTTTATTATTTCAACCCATAATGATTTTCCCTAATATATAATATCGTTCGGGTATGTATCATTTCAATTCAAAGGGATTCCTAAACTAACAGGGAACTTGCAATGTGAGAATAATAAAATAATAATATAAATGGCATACATATCAATGACAAGCATATATCGTAAATAACAATTTGAATATAATATATATATTCAATTGGTTATGGTGTCATATATCAATCATAGGCGAACATTTAAATAATAACATATCATATTCAGCAATTTAATCACTAATCAATTTAAATTTAACAACATATTTCAATCATTATTTCATGTGAATTAAATTTACTCAATATAAATATTAATCATGAGTGATTTCTCACTTTTCGAGGCTAGAGAAAATAGACAGCACAACAAACTATGAATCATAATACCAGGCTTGACAATCGACCAATCCAAACGATAATTTTCAAAGTAGAGCAAGGTGAACACGAATTCAACGAACAAAGCTGATAACTTGGAACCGATAACAAACAAATTAGAATTCACTTGATATAAATGGAAACAAAATACATATTGTATTATTATTATTATTATTATATTTTTTCTATCAATGTTTATAAAACCCATACATTTCTTTCAAAAAAATTCAAATGAATATTATATATATTAAATCTATTACAAAATCTGTTTTAATGATATTAATATAAATTTAAGTAAATACTTTTAAAATCTTATATATACCTCTAAGCGGATTATATATACAACTCTAAATAGAATATATATATATATATATATATCTGTGTGTGTGTGTGTGTCTATATATATGTATGTATGTGTGTGTGTGTGTGTCTATATATATATCTTAATAGAATAAAAAAGGTGAGAAAGCTACAAATTTGAAGCATGGAGGCTACTAGGTACGGATAAGAGGAGAGTGTTGCTACGAGCCCAAAGGAGGAAAGGTTAATCGGGGTGGAAAGCTATGGGCAGTCGAGAGTTTGTGAAATGGTCGGCTGCTCACTGTGACATGGTGAGTTCAGGGCGGAGGATGGTAGGCTGGTGGGTTTCAGGAGTGAGGCACGGTGGAAATGGGAGACGAGCAAGGCTGCTGGAGTATGTGGCCGGTGTGAGTGGGCTGACTAGGTATGGTGGGGATGCTAGGTCGTGGAGAACATAGAGACGGAGGGAAGGAAGGTTGGCGGACAAGGTTGCGGGGATGTTGATGGCTGCCGGTGCGGAGGGCTTTGTGTTCGGCAGCTTGTAGGTAGTGGAGAGGGAAAGTGAGGGGTGTGGCTGATGGTGAAAATGAGGGTAATGGAAATGGCTGTCGGTTGCGGCTATAGGGGATGGATGTGGAAAGATATGAAGCCGGAGTTGGACAGGGTTAGGAAGTGGGACAACTGCTAGGTCGATGGTGGAGTATGTGGGGCCTCGGCTGTCATCTGATGTTTGCATGGCTTTACATGGAGGAGGTTTGAGGAGGGTGGAGCACGGTTGCATGGTGTGGTGAAAGAGGAGGGAAGGGCTGCAGTCTGTATGGGGTGGGCTAAGGTAGATGTGGGATGCCAGTTCAGTACGATTGGGAAAGAATGGAGGGGAGGGGAGGAACAACGGCATGGTTGTTTGCAGATGAGAGAGAATGGCAGGTTATCTCAAATATAAAGTTATTTTATTTTATTTTCAAATGAATGAATGGAAAATGAAGAAAAGGGAGAGGACTCAAAAAAGATAAATAAACCAAATAATAAATCCAAACCAAAGGAATGGCCAAAAGCCACATATTAAATTCTGGGAATATTAACATCTAGTGACCATTTATTTTCCCACCGTGGATAAATGGAAGGACATAAGAACCTAAAAAGCCCAAAATGGGTACTGATATGGCTAATCGTTTTACTGATTTCGCCGCGTACCGAACACCGAAATGCCCAAATGAATATACCATGGAGATCAGCACGACGAGACAAATAGAATGGTGCATAGACATAAGTGATACGACCTACCTATCAAAACTCGATATTCGCTGCCAAATATGCTGCTAAAACACCAAAAACAAGATAAACGGAGCTAGAGCAGTCCAAATTTCGCGAAACGAATTATGACGTCTCACTCAGAAAATGATAAACATTTTTATTATATTAAAATACTCAGATTTCAAAAATATTTTATTTCCATCAAATTTAACTGGTTTTAAATTGAAATTGAAATTTACACAACGGAACTACTTTCATATTTTCCGATGAAAATCTATCATTCCCTATGCTTCAATAGATGCATACCAAATATCAAATTTTCATTGTCAAATTTTATTGTTTATTTTCAAGAAATTTTTTAGTTGATTACATGAATAATTTAGTTAATTACGTTATCAAAAAATCATTAAAATTTATGGGTCGTTAACAAAATCACTCATATAAATCTAAAGAAATCCAAAGCAAGTCCAAAGGTTCATGAATCCCAAGAATGAAAAGCAGCTCCAAGTGGTCTTCCAACAGCAAATCTCCAATCCAAGGTGCTAATCTTCCTTTAATGACACGTTTTAGCTAACCAAATTAGGGATTAGGGTAACTTTTTTGCTAAGAAGTGATTAATGAGGGTTTCTCTTTATTTCTGGGAAGTGTGAAATGATGGACAGAAATCCATCCCCATGCTAATCTCGAAATGGGCATTGGGCATACCCATTGACTCACTAATTACCCATTAAGCTGTTCAAAATCAATTGAACTTTCAAACAGCCATATCTCCCTAATAGTAACTCTGTTTTCCTATTATGACTACTGTACGGAATAAGAAACTTTCATCCCGATTCAATGGAAATGGTTTGAGACCCCATTTTGGCTCCAATAAAAAGTTATAAGCCATACAAGATTTTCCAGGTTAAAATCTCCAGATAAAAATTCTAAGGATGCAAAATGTCTCTAGTAGTCATTTCCCAAAATTATAGAATCATATGACTTCATATAAAAAATATCAATATTCTACGATCCTCCGATATATAGAATATAACGACCCTGACTCGACCTTCGAAAATCGACACCCGTACTTCACTTGTACTCGAATGTCGCGGATTCAAACGTCGAATCTAGCTCGCCGAAGCTTATAACACATTAAGTACAACAACACAACAGAAGAAAATGAATATGTGACATTGATACACAATAGATACAATGTCTGATACAATATGATACAACAGATCCATAAATATCAGAGATACAATAGCAGAAAGATAACTCTAATATAATCTTAAGAGAGAAAAAGAGACATAATCCAATATTTGAAACTTCATAGCCAAAGCCCCAATTCTTCAAACCAAATAGCTTAACCCAAAAGCTTCGAAGACTCCAATCCAAAAGAAGCAATATCCAAACCATAAGCTCGAACCGCCAACACGATGACTTAAGCAAGGTCAGTCAGCTTGAACAAATGCTATCGCCAAATCCAAGGGATAGATGCAATCAAATCTACTCCTACTATTTGACTATCTAAAAAACCCAATTCTAGACTGCCCGTGTGGAAAATTATGGGTACCCAGAGTTTAGGAAAGGAACAATAAACTCCGGGTCAGTCATGGGACTGGTATGAGCAAACAAAAATAGTTTTATTTTTAAAACAAACAACGAAATAATTTAAAACATTGAAATCCGCAATGCTTTTTGGAAAATGAAACTACCATAAGCCTCCCGCCACATACACACACCATACAAACGCAGAATTGGAGGAGATTTCTTCTTATGATAGTCAAACATGCTTGAGACGCAAAAACCATTTTGATGTTATTATTAGTGCATAGTGGAAAACATTTCAAAAGTATAATATTAATCTTAGCCAGCATAGACATTTCGAACTATGCCTACTATAGCTACCATCTAAACAGTGGTGACCACCATAAGTAAATGGCAGGTTATACAACTAAAACCGTATAGGGCACATATAGGAGATTGGATTTTCCAACAAATGGTCAGGCCAAGGAACTACCCATTACCACATGGGTGCGCCTTTGGAGGGACGCCCCGAGAGCCTACCCTGCTCTCTACCAACACAAGGCCGACTTCCACCCTGCCCGGGAGTAACACCTAAAGATATGCCATCCCCGGTCGTTTGCGACCTTTATCCGAGAGCTCTCAACAACAACCACACTGTAATAGATTTACAGTGTCCACATGAGTCAAGTATCTAGGCTCCATACCATGATACCACCCTTTTCCAGAAGGAATGGACATACCCTAGGGGCGCGACCCCTGCAACCTTGCCGCATCTTTCCTGTTTCGACCATTTCCGGATTGTGAGGTCCCGATGCAGTCTCGTCCACAAAGCTACGCTTTTTCACAAAGCCATGCTTCGATCAACAAATGATCAGCAGCACTTCGTATGCCACATTACCAAATTGAGAATGTATCACTAGTAACCATCAACTACATAACCTCTGAGCTCGTACGTCTCAGAGAAGGATATTAAGCTAAGAAAATAAATCTCTGCCACCAAACAGAAATGTATTTGCTAGAAACCAGTTTTACATCTCAAAGTGTAATGTTAGACACACATCCATACAAGTCTGTTCCGGATTTAAACAGAACCGAAGGCACTTCCGAAGAAGCCCTTGCAATCGGGGTATTCACAATCGCGATCGGACTCTCCATCACATATGGAGATCTCTATACCGATGTGACTCAATGCAGAGACAATCGACGGGTTATCCTTTCGTTCTCAAAAATACCCGGTCTTCACCTCCAGTCTTCAAATGCTATCCATAACATCGATCATTATTCGGAATGGGTTATATGACACAATGTCCTCTCCCGGCTAAACCGAAGAATGAGCGCAATATTTAAAAACATATGGATAATGGGATTTTAGTGAAGTCACAACTTTAAAACCCAAAACAAATGGTTTAAACAAATTACCATTTAAAATCTTTTTAAACAAAAAGATTGACTTCATAAAGTTCACCCATCTTTCAAAAAGATTATTTCATAGCTTTCCAAAGCAATTTTCCTTTCAAATTGGATTAACTCATCAAATCTTTAAATCAAAGATCTAATCATAGCTTTCAAACCATTTTCGATTCAAATCTTTTATATAAAATATACACCATTTAAAATCCTCTTCGATTTTAAAACAAGGTTTAATAATCTTTCACAAAGGTTCATTCATAGCTTTCAAAAACAACTCACAATTTCATTTCAAACTTGAAATCTTTCGATACAAATTGGAAATCCTTTTTTTATATGAAAGCTATTATTAATTGAATACAAATAGTTTTCGTTTCGAAAAAATTTGGTTACATTTGCACAAGCTATATCTTTTAAAGTATAGAACTTGGGGTAAATATAAATTCCCAAAAAAACAATACTTTTAAAATGGTTTAAAACCCATATAAACACATTAATAACTTGTATAACCTTTTTAAACCATAATTCCCAAATATAGAATTCAATTTTAAATCTTGAATTTAATTTCAAATCAAACTATTTAAATTTCAAAACTTTACCAAGTTATTAAAAATAACTTTTATCTTCAAACTCCTTTTCAAAAACTTTTCATATTTAATTCCAATTCAATTTCCAAAACCATTTGGATTCAAAATTCAACTTAAAAATTATTTTCTAAAATCTGTGACTTAACCAATTTCCTCGTGCAATCCATATTTGTGTGTGTATAATGTAGTCCAGGGGTTTTACCCAATAGTGCAACATTATAATCATCACATATCCAATCATATCAATATCGATAAGCGGTATAATCTATAACGCTTATCTTCATTCACAGATTCACAGATAAATGTATCACAGATAAATAAATAAATAAATTACATACAGCTCAATTCACAGAATAGAATATTACACTCCAGAGATAACAATCAATTCAAGGCATTTCATACAATACAAACATTCATAAGCAATCCAAGCATTCAATAATCATTTATAAACAGGACTAATTAATTGTTTAATCCTAGATTAATTTAATTTTCAATCAAATTAATTACTCATGAATTAATTACTCAATCCTCATTCATTAATTACAAATCATTTAATATTAATTAATTAATAAAAAATAAATCCTTAACTATCCTTATTAATTAATTACATTTAATTAATTAATTAGTCCTTAATTAATCACATTAATTAAATTAATCTTTAACTGAATTACATAATTAATTAACCCTTAATTAGTTACCATTTAATTAATTATCATTAATTAATTACAAAAAGTGATTATCCGTAATCATTTTCATTAATTAAATAACCTTTAATTAATTATCCTCAACTACATTAATTAATTCATCCTTAATTAGTTATCGTTAACTAATTAATTATCCTTAATCAATTACAATAAGTGATTATCTCCAATCATTTATATTAATTAATCACAAATTAATTACATTGAGTAATTATCTTTTAAATAAACACATTAATCATTTATCATCTTTTAAATTAATTACATTAATTAATTTATTAATACCTTTTGATTAAAACTTAATAGACTAATCTCAACTTATAAATCAATCAACCTTTAAATAAAATAATATTTAAATTCGAAATCATCTCTTAACTAAGGTTTCTAAAATACTTATTTCAAATACTTGCTTAATTCAAACATTATCAAATTCCATTAAAAATACTTAGAAATAATTTCATTATCATCGTACAAATTATTTCAAAATCAAATAATTTTCAAAACAATTTAAAAAAATATTTAACCTTAACCTTTTTCCTTTGAAACTTGTTCATATTTTTAGTTTTAAACCTTGGTACAATATTTATTTTATAATTTAAAATCTGGTACAGATTGTATTTTAAAATTTTAAAAACTTGAAACCTGTTTTTCTTCTAAAATTTGAAACCTGTAATCAAACAAAACGACCCAAGCCAATCCTGAAACAACTCCGAGCCCAATACAGATTTGCTCGAGTACGACTTCGAGACAAATTCAAATTTCCACGAGCTTCTCTTCTTCGTTCCCAATCTAAACTCACCAGATACATTGATATGCATGTGCGCGTACACGATGGCATCGATCATCTCTGGTCACCATCGCGATCACAAGCAAGTCGATGACGATCATCTCGTATCGAATGGCCACCCAGATCGATCGAAGCTCACCAGAAATCAAATTCGAGTTACTGAGCACCAACCTGGAAGAGAACCGATCATCGAACTTCACCTCGTACCGACGAATTAGCCAACCTAGAACTACCCCACTCTGACCAAATCAACGTCACACCCCCTACCTTCGATTCCCCTAGGTCCGGCTCCGATCGATTTGCTGTCGACGGTGAACTCTCTCTCCAAAATTCGACGTCCCAAGCTGTACTTTAAACCCTATATTGCCTTCGACGCTCCGCCACGCTCTTCAGAAAAATTCGTGAGTATTTTTCTGTGAATCTCCATCACCCAAGCTACCTTCAGCCATAATCACAACCTCCATTACTTCGCCGACGACCGGCAATTGCCACAAACCCAAAATTCCAATCATCTCAAAATTTCTCATCCATCCCAAATTTTAAGATCATAATTTCTATACTATAATTCATCATTTCTTAATATGAATTCGATTATGTAATCAAAATCCGATTTAAAAATCATCAAATTTTTGACAAAATATGATTTTCACTGTTTATTTTAAATTACCAGATATACTAAATAAAATTTTCCTCAAAAATTATTTTTAAGCCTTAGTTCTTGATGATACAAACATATTATATGTAAATTATGAAGCCTAATGCTAATTCATTTAGGTGATATGAATTTTTAAACTTGTTTTAAAGGACCTGTAACTTAAGAACAGGCTTAACATATTTATATACATAGACATGCATATTAGTATCCATAAACATACACTTACATGCAATCATCAATCAAGCACCTTTGAGATCATGTTTCATAGATTATTCAGATAAATATTAGGTTGTGTTTGCTCACCTGTGGGACGAAGACAGAGAAACAGAGAACATATCAAAGCCTGGAATGGTTTGGAATTTGAAACCGAGATTGAGCATTGTTGATCTGTTGTTTTTGATCTGGATCCTTATGCATTTGAGTTTGAATCAAATCCATATGTTGCTTGTTAGATCTAAGATAATCTTTGTCTTGATTATGCTTCCAGATTTCTTTTCCACTGTTTCCAGGTTGAAGCAGATTTTTGTTTTTTTTGATTGCTTTGTGTTTACAGGCTTTCTCAAATTTGGTTTTGAATTTTGACAAAGGAAATGAGATAAAGCCTGGTTTCTTTCTTTTATTTACCAAAATTTAATTTTAAGAAAAATTTATCACTTGTTTAACCATGATAAAACTAAGTATACACTTGTTAATTTCATGTCTTCCTTGATTTACATTTGTAAAATTAAATGAACACTTATTAAACATTTGTCAGTTTTGATTAAATTGTGTTTAAGTCCCTAATGTGAATTATTTTGTATATTTTGTTTTAAACCTTGTGTTAGTAAAATTATGTTTTATGTATATACAATCTATGTTTTATTATTATTTTCAAATGTATTAGGCTTTATTAATTTCAAATGGTAAATACATATTAAGACTTTGTATTCATTCTTGTTTTAATACTTTGAATTCAAGTTATTATAGTTTCAAATGAATGAATGTTATATATATATATATATCATTAATACTTATAAAACTTTTAAAGAAATGATTTTTAAATTCTAATTATACATTATGAAATAAACACACATATTATATATATATATATATGAGTTTCTTTAAAATATAGATTTTTAATATTAAACAAATTTTGAGAATTTATTATATTAGAAAACAAATTTTATTCAAATCAATTTATCTATTTTAAATCAATTTTATATACATATTCATTCCCAAATATTCAAACTAGTTCTCTATTTATTCATAATTTAACCAAAACTTTATATTAATCTCCAAATTAATTAGGCTTAAAAATCAAGAATGTTACATAGAATACATGTCGTTATAAACATATCATTTTTGAGGACATACAGGCATACATATCCATTACATTTACACTATAGATCTACATACCTCTTTCTCAACAAGAGTGTGCCATTTAGATGTGAATCCAAGAGAATAAGCATTCCAATAGCATATAACTACTTTCACTCACCTAAACATGTACTCAACAAAGAGGACTATACACAATTACAACATTAAACCATGGATTTAAGCAGCCAAATCATATATAGCAATCAATTAAAATAAATATGCTATATCAAACCATGCAGAAAGCAACTCAAATAAATATGTTACTTCAAACTGTGCCAAAAGCATATCTAATGCAATAAGCATCTCTAATGTCCATGTGATAAAAAACTATGCAATAAGCATCTATAATAACCATGTCATCACAAACTATGAACAAGCATCTCTAATAACCACGTTATAACAAACTATGCAACAAGAATCTTTGATAAACATGATACCATCGAAAAAATATGAATCAAATAAATAAACACAAAATCAACCTATGATCTCCCATTTTAATCAAAGTAAAATTAGTGATGTATTTATCATAAGTATGGTCTACTTGTATTATTAATTAACATAACTTAAACCATCAAACTTTAATACAACATCTAAATCCACTTATGAATTGTAATGAAAATGAACACGAATTCAAAGCAAATGCTATTTTTAGCATGATCTATTTACTATTTTGTTTAGTAACATAGATCATCAAATTTTGATACTACTATAATTTCATTATCAATCGGTACAATGATGATGTAAATTGTGTTCGTGTTGGATTAAGCATCGCCCATTTGTGATTAGAAACATAACATATGCTATCAAATTTCCTAATAAACTTACATCATAATACAACTCTTTATTAAGCACTAAAAAGAGATCATAATTAATAAAATATATTGAATCTACATAATTTGAGAGAGCTTCATTACCCCTAAATTGATGGGATTTAGCTTCTCGTTTGTGTTATTATTTCAACACATGTAAATTTCAACGTAGAACAAAAAAGGAAAGTGCAAGCTAATTAAAATGAAAAGAACTAACTATTTGCATAAATATAAAACTAAACTAAGCACATAAATAGAAATCTAATATACTAATATAAAAGGAAAGAGAGCATGTAAATAAAAAACTAGCATAAACAAAAATAAAAGCTTGTAAAGAACAAAGAAAAGGAAGAGGCTTAGGAAACCATTTTATTTCTCGCTAATTTTGTGGCTACAATTTTGGGAGACCCATTAAACCTGAAATTGTAGTTTGGCTATGAAATGATATTAAAGTTATGATCTTTCTCAATGTATGGTGTTGTAGCATTAATATATATAAAAGATGTGCTCTTTCCTATGTGTTGTATTTTCTATGGAAGTTAGCATTTTGATTTGTAAAGTGACTTATGACCCTTTAGAAATTAAATATGTTCTACCAATGTTCTACCAGTTTAATTTACTAAAAAAATTCAAAAATTTTAAACTATTTTTTAGTTTTCAAACCCTACTACCATGTTTTATAAAGTGAGTAATGTTTTAAGTGTTAAAATTGAGATGTTAACCTAGAAACTGACTCTAAGTTACTCCATAGCGATAGTCGTTGTGGATGTAGTTTGGAGAATCAAACGCATTTCTAAATTAAAAGTGTTTTCTTCATAAATATTTTTGGAAACCTTTTTGAAACCATTAATTAAGTATAGAAGGTAATTACTATTTAACTAAATATGAAATTAATAATTACTTAATTAATTGATTAATTAAAGAGAATTAATAGTTATTTAGTGATAAGTAAAGGAAATTAGTACTTACGTATTAATTAAGTAAGGTAATTATAATTAGTTAATTAATTAAGAGAATTTTAGTTGATTATTATTTAAGTAAAGAGTAATTTAGCATTATTTTTTAATTAATTAATTAATTAGAATTTGATTATTTAATTAATTATTAATTAATTAGGATTTATTTATTAATTTATGACTAAACAAAAGGGTTTAAATATTAATTAATTAAATATGATTTAATTAAGGTTTACTTAGTACTTAAATTTAGTTTTAATTAAGATTTAAACTAAATTAAGGTTTAATTCTTAGTTAAATAAAGGTTTATTTAAAACTCTATGAGTTCTATTTTGGAATGCTTTCTTTTATAAGTAAATTGATTTTAAACAAGGGATATTTTGTCTATGCCATTAAGTAGCCAGACAAATATGTATAGTTATACTAAAATGTTGACATGTTTTATTGAAAGTAAGCTTCTTATCTTTAGCACAAATGCCTAATGTTAGAAACGTGGTAAATACAAGGGAGTTAATTTCGATAGACGGGTCATGAAAATTAAGTGTATGTAAGATATTTCCATATGAATTTTTACACCCTAGATAGTGGAGTTGTCCACTATCAATAACTCGACCCTTTTAAATTATTGAATATTGGTTTAAGGAGATTAGGATCGAATAGCTTGCATTATTAGAAACCACTTCGAACTAACATAAGCATTCAAATTGAAAATATCTTGAAGTTCAAATGTAAGACAGAGGCTTTGAAGTGCTGGGGCAACTTGTACTAATCTTGAGGGGATTACAAAATGTGAGGCCCTTGGTACATTTAATATAGAGGTGTACTATGATTGATGGTACCCCAATATCCTTGTTATATTGAAATCCAAATTCCAATAAGTGCTTTCAGACTTAGTTATATAAATATTATACTGGAATTTAATTAATGTAACAATTTTGGCTATGCTATAAATTTACTTTGAAAAACCTAGATTTTACGATAATATACTGGATTTTCCTATAGAAAATGTTTTGTTTATCGTAAGGTAAAAATCCATCTATATTTATGTGCGGTGTGGTCTTACGAGATACCTTTATTTTAAAAGTGTTTTTAAAGAAGTATTCTAGTTATTTAGAGTTTACTCACACCAAACCCATATCTGATCCGATGTTTGTTTTCTGACCTAAAAACTCTTAGGTGCTCAAATTTGTAGGAGTAGCGAAGTAGTCCAAATTTCTTACAGATGCATGCAAGAGCTTGGAGTTGCTGGCTTCATCAATATATAGTTATTTATTGTATTTCCGTCGTGTTTTTTATGTATTTTGTTTCAGTAATGTGGGAACAGGCAGTTATAATTGCCCTAGGCTGAAAATTGTACCGTTACAACTCTGATGTATTGTTATGGAAGTGATTATGTATGATCTTATGCTGACTATCATATATTGTTCCATTGCGATATGAGATTCTACATTGTTTAGTTTCTTCTTGTATTTTTTTTTTACACCACCAGCTCTCTGTTGAAGTAAGGTGTAACGACCCATAAAATTTTGATAAATTTTTAACTGTTTTATTTACGTATTTAATTGAATTTTGGTGAAATTTTAAATAATAATATTTTGAAATAAAAATTTAATATTTGAATTTTGTATAATTGAATATAGCAAGTGGTAAATTTTCAATTAATTTTGTGAAAGTTTATTTATTATGTAATTCTATTAAATTCAAACCAGTTAATAATTGTTGATAATAAAATATTTTCCAAACCTGAATATTTTTACATAGAAGAATTCTAAATCATCTTCTGACTGAGACGTCATTTTTCGTTTTCCCAAATTCGGATTCTTTAGCTCCGTCGATCTTATTTTTCTGCGTTTTTGCTGCACTTTCCCCTAGTAGAAAATTCGAATTTTTATAATTCAATCGTACCACTGATATCTGTGTACCGTTTTGATCATCTCATCAAGCGGATCTCTATGGTATATTTATTTCTGTGTTTTGAAGTCTGGTACACAGTAGAATTCACGAAACCGGTAACCGTATCGATACCAGATCTGTGACCATCTGATTTCTTTTGCGTTTTCAAATTTAAACGCACATCAATCAATTGCTTTAATGTTTGTCAGCTAAATAAATGGGGGACCGTTGCTTCTCTGTTGCATTTTTCATCTCCTATGATTGATAGATTTGTTGCCATTCCACCTTTATTTATTTCATCAGTTACTAAAAATCCAGCTATTGAAATCTTATAGCCGTTGAGAAAAAAATCAAACGTACCGTGCAAACAAATTTACTACTTTTATGACCGTTGCCATCCCTTAGCCAGTTCCAAAATCAACGTATAAAATTTGCATGCTTTTATTTGGCAACGGTTACATTTTCATTAATTTTGCCTTTATAACTTTTTCCCTTCCTTTTAAATATTAAGCTTGATTTACGTTTGTTGTTGCCTAAATTATATAAACGTAAGTACGGTCATTTTTTTTAGATTGTTTTCTCTTCCCTCTTCAGTTCCTCTACCCAATCTCCTCTCCTCTTTGTGTCCAGTCACCTCCTCCCCTTCTCCTCTTCTTTCTCCATTTTTTTTCTCTGTTTATTTTTTTCCCTCCTTTCTTCTTTATGTTCGGCATCACTCACCATCTCAACCTCGTTCAAACCCTTACCACTGCCTCTCCAATGCCTGAAAGACCATGCAACCACCCCACCGAGCATCGCTTCGCCTTGGCCCCATACCTCACTAGATCTGCCGCCCTACCCGTGCTTCACCACCAGCATACGCACCCGAGCACGCCATCAGCCACCACCGCACCCGTCTTCGCTGCCATGACCCACCTCAAACCGAACCCTGCGCCACCATTCACCTCTCCTCTGTGACAACAGCCAAGTACCCGTCCCCCTCGAACCACTGCCTCATGCGAGCCACCCCACCGCAACACCCGGAGCGCGGCCTCTCCAAACCCCAAACCTCCCCGCCGTGTCTCCCTACCTCCGATCAGCCTATCACCAACACCCGTCTCCGCCTCCCTACCGAGTCTCACCCTCGGCCTCGTCTTCTATCTCAAATCCACCTTCAGCTTCGAGCCATGGGGCAGCAGCACCCTTGTTTTCGTAAGGTATATATTTGTGATTTTATTAGTATATAGTAGTTTCTATTTATTTGTGTTATATGTAAAAAGGTTTCATAAACTCTATTTTCTTTGGTACGTGTAAAAGTATCAATAAACTATATTAGCTGTGTTGTATATATAAGTTTATAAAGTATCTGATCTGGGTTATATATGAAGGTTTTATAAATGTTATAGTTTGTTTGTATGCGTGTGCGTATATATGGTATATATATTTCGCTTATATAAATCGATTTTGTTTTATATATATATATATATATATATATTATATTATATGTATAGTAAGACTAAGTTAATTTTTAATATGTACGATGTACATAATTTATTGTTGTTTAAGTATATAATGTATTTTGATTTTTTTTTAAAATGGTCGCAGCCTATATTAGCTTACATATTTTAACTTGCATAGGTTCTATTATTATATAAAGTAAGTTATTTATATACTGTAAGGTTTATATAAAATTTTATGATATATGTTAATACGAGTTATTATATATGTAAAGTTTATATTATATATGAGTTTAAGATAGCTGTATTTTGAACATCTGGTGCGTCACATATACATATTATATCCAGGCTGCTTTGTTTTGTCATTCTATATTTTACTATTTTAAGATGAGTATATATCATATATTTGTTATACAACTGGTTGTATAGGATGTTGTGAGTCAGTAGTTAGTTTTATTGACGTTTTGAATTTTTTAAGCACGTATGAATATATATGTATATTTATAACTATAATATGTTTCTGGTTATATAAGAGTTAGTTCAGTTTATACATGAGCAGTCTATGTTTATGCCCATATTTTAGAAACAATAGTCAACTTTTGTTCTTTTGGGTTGATATAGGTTATGTACAGTAATATATTATGAGGTATTGAGATAATGTAAATAGTATATAGTGATATATTTGCGGTTGACATTTTATAAGTTGTTTTCTATGCGTTTTATTGAGTATAAATAATTTATTATACTATAGTAAGTTATATAAGTATTTTATTATTTCGACAATACATATGGTTTCAAATTATAAATGATCGGTTTACTAAATGTGGTTTTCACTGCCTTATGCATTAGAATATATATATTAGGGAGTGTGTGTGTATATTGATTTAAAATATAATGTAATGTGTGTATATGTTTGATTTCAAGGTATATATATATATATATATTTAAATGTGGGATTTATATAAAATGTATGCATATATTTTTAATTTGAATATTGGGTTTAAGAAGGATAATAATATAAATTACATCTTGCCTAAATTTTTATCGAGCTAATTTGATCCGTTCCCATCGATTTCTTTTATCAGCTTTGATCGTCGATTCGTGCCAATCTTACTTTGCTTTGAGATTCGTGCTTGGGTTTCGTAACTCTATTTCATTGTCTATCTCTCTAGCCTCGAAAGGTGAGGAATCACTCACGATTAACATTCTTTTATTTATTAAATTTGATTTCAATTGAAACGACAATTGAAATATGATTCTATAGTCATTTAAATTTATATATATATATATATATATGCTATTATCTGTAACTGTTCACTTATGGGATATGACTCCATATCCTATTGTTTATACTTTATTTAATTACTGATGATATATGCCTGTTGTTATATTATTATCATATCTGTTATCACCCTGCAAGTTCCCTGTTAATATAGAATTCGCTATGGGTTGAAATGATACATACCCGAACGGACTTTAGAATAGGAGAATTTTGTTATAGGTTGAAATGTTAGACCCAAGCGATTTTCATTTAATTAAATTTGGGATTTCGGGTTGAAATGACATCCACCCGTATGTATTTAGTGTACGGATTGAAATGATAAATATCTGTATCACTTGACCATAGGATAGAAATATATACAGACACCGATGGTCCATTTATAAATATTTTGAAAATAACTTATATGTTTTGAAAAGAAATATATGGTTTTTAATAAATATTGGTTCTTAAAATATTATACTTCTAATAGTAATTTAATGTATATATATAGATTTAATAATAATATTATTGAGAATGATTTAATTCATAAATTATGTTTAAGTAGTTATGTAAATCTACATTTCGAAATAGATTGTGTAATAATTTGAATAATTTAAGGTTGAGAAGATAAAGTCGAATTAATTGAATGGTATTTAATTAAGAATTCTACTGAATTAAATCGATTTGAACTATTTAAGGCGAAGTTAAGGTTTGATTTGATAACTTGATTTTTGATTTAAAGTGATTAAATGGATGTTTCAAGCTTAAACAAATCGAATGGAATATTTGGTTTGAAGGTAAATTAAAGTTATTTAAATAATACTGAATTTATTAAGTGAATATCTCAAGACTAAATAATAAGGAGGTTAAACCGAGATCTATAGGAAACGGTTAAATTTAACTTTGAAATGTTGAATATAAAGATTGAAATATACTGGAATCTAAATGGTTTATTTGAGTTCAAATCTGTAATATAATTTGAATTTGTTATTTAGAAAATTGAATTGAATGAAAATTGATAAATTGAGGTTGAATTAAATTTGATGGGAATTAATTTCGATTTGTGAAATTTGACGAAATAGCAAATACTTTACTTTATAAATTATTTCATATATACATATACTATTTTGGAAAATAGATATATTTGAAAGGGGAATGCTGTTTGATTTTGAAGTATAAATAAATTAAATGACCACGGTGTTATAATGTGTATTTCTACCTTGTATATAGTTCCATGGACCCTTAGAGGATGGTTATCGCAAACATCTTTTAAGTTATTTGTATTTCAGTTGATATTTCACTTGAGTTGTATTTATTGATATAAGAATGTTAATCCTAACTCGAGTGTTTTGTGTTTTGCTTTACGCTCGGGTCAGACTGAGTGATACTGCATTTGAGACTCACCTTCGAAGTTGGAGCTTTGCTTGAAGATCCAGCTATCTATCCTTACAGTCATCCGATCGATTGGTTCAAAGAAGTCATCTGCCGTACTGGAGACTTCACTGCATCTGGGATATTCTAATGTATTTTATTTCTAACTTTTTTTATATAGTAGCTTCATGAACTACTATTCTTTGTCTATTCCGTTGCATTATATCACTCTGTGTCTGTGATCTGCGATTGATTTATTTATTGTATATTTTAAGTTTGCCAAATTTAAATTAACAATTCGGTATTTTGAATTATTCAAGTCAGAAATGTATGGTTTACTGTCGATTTGAATGGTCCAAAATAGCGGGTCGTTACAGTTGGTATCAGAGCCAGGTTCTAGACAGAACTTAGCATATATGGTAAATTTATTTACAGAATCACTTTCGTTCGAGTTGAATCTCTTCCTAGTTGACTCAATTTCCTTTGAATTTTGGAATGTCCCTCTATTTCAAAATTCATACTTGTCTCTTTCTATTTATATTCGTTTGATTCTAGGGTATCCCATAGCTCCACTAAATGTTTTGTAAAGGGGATGAAAACTCCTTTACAATTGGCATCGATTCACCGAAGATTTTTGTATCCTCGGTTTACGATGCTGCTATATCTTGTTATGCCGAACTCTATCTCTGGCGATCGAATCTCGATTTGTTTTGGAATTCCGCATCGATTATATTCCTGAAGTCACCGTTTACCCGATTAAGGTCGCCGTGATTATAGAAGTATATCCATCTTCTATTTTGTAATTTAATTATCTCATCTTCGATCGAGTCTATCTTCGAATCAGGATTCTATTAATTGGAGTTCCTCTAATTTAAATCTCTATCTTTGTTTTGAAATCCATTCTTGAATCATCCTTTGTAAATTGGGTTTTGTTTGTATTTTGAAATTGTTTTATATACCGAAATTTTTATTCGGATAATTATGATTTTTTTCTATATATAAAAGTGAAAATATTTTCGATAAGGATTATATATCTTTTATAAACGAAAGTCTAAAATTTTGAAAGGATTTGAAATTTTGAAAATTTATAAGGAATTCGATTATATAAAGGATTTATAACTGAAGAATTTTGAATTTGAATTTCGAGGAATTGAACTCCGGTATTTTGAAATTGGGTTTTGAGATTTCTAGAATATATAAAAATAATACGATTTAAAAGTATTTTTCGATTAAAAAAATGTTTCAAATGAGTTCAAATGAATTCCAATAATTTTGAAGAAATTTCAAAGAAGTTTTCAAGAAAATAGAAGTCCAGAACTCACTTATGTTGTTGGGAAATAATTTCGGTGATGAGTGAACGCATCATCGACATTGATTTTCGAGTTTCAGAGTGGGGGAGAGGCCACTTTAATAGCTTCGCTATGCGAGTGATTTTGTAAAACCGTTTTTGATTTCAAATTCCGAAGTATAATTTGATATTTTCGAAAGATATATGTATATATTTGAAACAATTTAAAGTGAGACCGGTGTTCAGTCCTCGAGTTTCGGATTTAATTTGGTATAATCCTACCTATTGAAATTGATTTATTGATTTATTGTTAATTTTCAACTCTTAAATTGGAAATTTGATTTCCCTAACTATTTTGAATGTTCGAACACTTCCAAATCGAGGTTAAATTTTCAAAGCTAAGAAATTTCGAAGAGGATAAAATATTTGATAAAGCATATAAGTTTAGTTTGTATGTTTTAAGTTTGAAACCTTTTGTTAAGTAAATGAATATGAATATTTTGAATTATACTAATGTGGAATTTAGTTTTGAAATGTTTTGAAAAAAAAAATAGTTTCAAATAATGGTTTTCAGAAAGGTAAATTGAATATTTCAAATAGAAATAAATAGTTTAAGGGTTTTAAAGGAATACTTATAAATTTGGAAACCGTTTTGAGTATAATTGATTTAGAGAAAAATATTTGGTTTTGAAATTTGATTGGAATTAAAACCAGTACTTATATGGTGATTTTGGAAATGAATTTGTTTGACGTAAATTTTGTTGATTTGGAAATTTGGATTATTTTCTAAACCTATTGTTTAAGAAACTTTGAAACTAAATTGATATTGGAAAGATTTGAAATTAAGAACCTTATATTATTAAGTACTTTATTTGGGAGTGGTCGAACTTATATAAAATGGATTTGTATAAGTATGAAGTTGATTTGAAATCTATTGATTTGAAAGATACTCAATTTGGAAAGAGAATTTTTTATAATTGAAATCTATATAAGTATGATTTGATGTACTACTGATTTGGAAAGTATTCGATTTGAAAAAGAAATCCTATATATAAGTATGATATTTGAAAGTATTTGGAAAGGTAATATATGATATATATTTTTTCGAAGTAAAGATATGGAAAGTGCCTTCTGCTTGATCCGCTTTGTGGCCACATTGTGGATTCATTCTATCGATATTATTCTCTCTAACTTTTGGTTTTCCGGATGTGATACTCGAGTGTCCCACCGTGGCGTAACCCATGGTTTTTTTTCTTGCGACTGCATAGCGCAACTGCCTGGCTGAGACTGGCCTAGGGGTACAGATAGTTTCCTGGTGGACCCAGGCGTAACCATTGTGTATCCTGCAATCTGTGTAGGTCGCATTAGTAGCGAAACTGCCAGGCTGAGATAGCCTAGGTGTACAGATTGTTTCCTGGGGGATCCAGGCGTAACCATTGTGTATCCTGCACCCTACTAGTCATCATGGCGTAACTCGCAGGGCTGAGAAAGCTTACGGATACGGATTGTTTCCTGGGGGATCCAGGCATAACCATTGTGTATCTACGAACCATGGTTGGACAAAGGTTTTGGTTTGACTGTTTTGTTTGGATTGTACTTTTCATATCAGTTTTTAAAGGTTTTTCAAGTATTTTCACTGGGTGTTGAAACAGGTCTACTAAGTACTTGAAGAATTCTAGCTTTGCGCCTGATCAACGCATGGCCAGATTCTACAAGAACGAGGATAAACTTGTTGAAACATCGAGTTATAAAAGTATTTTTGAAAGGAAAAATTCGTTTCGATATAAAAGTATTTTATTATAAAGGCATTTCCAACAAAACAATTTTGTATTAATATGTGAAAAATTTAAATTCTTATGGTTTGAATTAACTATTCATGCCCGATACTATTCTTTGAATCTATCCTATCTGCTCAGCTTTATTTATTCACCTATATTTTGTTCTTCCGAATCCACCTTCTTTCCTTCTTTTGAATATAATCTTTAAAGTACTGTTTATTTTAATAGAAGATTTTAAATATTGTAAATATTTTAGAAGTTATTAATTAAACAAAACATATTTAAAGAAAATGATTATTAATTTATTGATAATATTGGGAAGGTATCTTGTGATAAATTAATAAATTTATGAATTATGGATTTGATGTATTCAATAACTTTTGTGTAAATATAACTAGTGATTGCAGGTAACTGTTCTCAAATAAGTTTCATATATTTATAAAGGTGTTATTTAAACATATAGATGATATTTATAAAAGAAACAAGAAATTTTACAAATGAGTTTGGAAAATATTTAAGTACTAAAGAAAATTGAATTCCAAATGATGTTTTCAAATGAATATTTCAAGTAAAATTTATATAGTTTAATATTAATTGTTTATCTTGTCTTCCAATCTATTTTCTTTCTGGTTGTTTTTATTCTCCTACCTCCTTCCTTTTCGGGGACGAAAAGTTTTGAGTGGGGGAGAGTGTAACGACCCGTAAAATTTTGATAAATTTTTTATGGTTTTATTTACGTATTTAATTGAATTTTGGTGAAATTTTAAATAATAATATTCTGAAATAAAAATTTAATATTTGAATTTTGTATAATTGAATATAGCAAATGGTAAATTTTCAATTAATTTTGTGAAAGTTTATTTATTATGTAATTCTATTAAATTCAAACCAGTTAATAATTGTTGATAATAAAATATTTTTCAAACCTGAATATTTTTACATAGAAAAATTCGAAATCATCTTCTGACTGAGATGTCATTTTTTATTTTTCCAAATTCGGATTTCTTTAGCTCCGTCGATCTTATTTTTCTGAGTTTTTGCTGCACTTTCCCCTAGTAGAAAATTCGAATTTTTATAATTCAATCGTACCACTGATATCGATGTACCGTTTTGATCGTCTCGTCAAGCGGATCTCTACGGTATATTTATTTCTGTGTTTTGAAGTCCGGTACACAGCGGAATTCACGAAACCGTTAACCATATCGATACTAGATCCGTGATCATCTGATTTCTTTTGCGTTTCAAAATTTAAGCGCGCATCAATTAATTGCTTTAATACTTGTCAGCTAAATAAATAGGGGACCGTTGCTTCCCTGTTGCATTTTTCATCTCCTTTGATTGATAGATTTGTTGTCGTTCCACCTTTATTTATTTCATCAGTTACTAAAAATCCAGCTGTTGAGATCTTATAGCCGTTGAGAAAAAAATCAGACGTACCGTGCAAACAAATTTACTGCTTTTATGACCGTTGCCATCCCTTAGCCGGTTCCAAAATCAACGTATAAAATTTGCATGCTTTTATTTGGCAACGGTTACATTTTCATAAATTTTGCCTTTATAACTTTTTCCCTTCCTTTTAAACATTAAGCTTGATTAACGTTTGTTGTAGCCTAAACTATATAAATGTAAGTACGGTCATCTTTTTTAGATTATTTTCTCTTCCCTCTTCAATTCCTTTACCCAATCTTCTCTCCTCTTTGTTTCCAGTCACCTCCTCCCCTTCTCCTCTTCTGTCTCCATTTTTTTTGCTCTGTTTATTTTTTCCCTCCTTTCTTCTTTATGTTCGGCATCACTCACCATCTCCAACCTCGTTCAAACCCTTACCACTGCCCCTCCAATGCCTGACAGACCATGCAACCACCCCACCAAGCATCACTTCGCCTCGGCCCCACACCACACTAGATCCGCCGCCCTACCTGTGCTTCACCACCACTATACGTACCCGAGCACGCCATCAGCCACCACCGCACCCGTCTTCGCTGCCTTGACCAACCTCAAACCGAACCCTGAGCAACCATTCACCTCTCCTCCATGACAACAGCCAAGTAACCGTCCCCCTCGAACCACTGCCTCATGCGAGCCACCCCACCGCAACACCCGGAGCGCGGTCTCTCCAAACCCCACACCTCCCCGCCATGTCTCCCTACCTCCGACCAGCCTATCACCAACACCCGCCTCCGCCTCCCTACCGAGTCTCACCCTCGGCCTCATCTTCTATCTCGAATCCACCTTCAGCTTCGAGCCATGGGGCAGCAACACCCTTGTTTTCGTAAGGTATGTATTTGTGATTTTATTGGTATATAGTAGTTTCTATATTATTTGTGTTATATGTAAAAAGGTTTCATAAACTGTATTTTCTTTGGTACGTGTAAAAGTTTCAATAAACTATGTTACCTGTGTTGTATATATAAGTTCATAAAGTATCTGATCTGGGTTATATATGAAGGTTTTATAAATGTTATAGTTTGTTTGTATGCATGTGCGTATATATGGTATATATATTTCGCTTATATAAATCGGTTTTGTTTTATATATATATTATTATTTTATGATATGTATAGTAAGACTAAATTAATTTTTAATATGTACCATGTACATAATTTATTGTTGTTTAAGTATATAATGTATTTTGATTTTTTTTTAAAATGGCCACAGCCTATATTAGCTTACATATTTTAACTTGCATAGGTTCTATTTATTATATAAAGTAAGTTACTTAAATACTATAAGGTTTATATAAAATTTTATGATATATGTTAATATGAGTTATTATATATGTAAAGTTTATATTATATATGAGTTTAAGATAGCTGTATTTTGAATATCTGGTGCGTCACATATATATATTATATCCAGGCTGCTTTGTTTTGTCATTATATATTTTACTATTTTAAGATGAGTATATATCGTATATTTGTTATACAACTGGTTGTATAGGATGTTGTGAGTCAGTAGTTAGTTTTATTGACGTTTTGAATTTTTTTAAGCACGTATGAATATATATGTATATTTATAACTATAATATGTTTCTGGTTATATAAGAGTTAGTTCAGTTTATACATGAGCAGTCTGTGTTTATGCCCATATTTTAGAAACAATAGTCAACTTTTGTTCTTTTGGGTTGATATAGGTTATGTACAGAAATATATTATGAGGTATTGAGATAATGTAAATAGTATATAGTGATAGATTTGCGGTTGACATTTTATAAGTTGTTTTCCATGTGTTTTATTGAATGTAAATAATTTATTATACTATAGTAAGTTATATAAGTATTTTATTATTTCGACAGTACATATGGTTTCAAAGTTATAAATGATCTGTTTACTAAATTTGGTTTTCACTACCTTATGCATTAGAATATATATATATTAGGGTATGTGTGTATATATATTGATTTAAAATATAATGTAATGTGTGTATATGTTTGATTTCAAGGTATATATATATATATATATATATATATATATATATATATATATATATATATATTAAAATGTGGGATTTATAGAAAATGTACGCACATATTTTTAATTTGAATTTTGGGTTTAAGAAGGATAATAATATAAATTACATCTCGCCTAAATTTTTATCGAGCTAATTTGATCCGTTCCCATTGATTTCTTTTTCAGCTTTGATCGTCGATTCGTGCCAATCTTACTTTGCTTTGAGATTCGTGCTTGGGTTTCGTAACTCTATTTCATTGTCTATCTCTCTAGCCTCGAAAGGTGAGGAATCACTCACGATTAACATTCTTTTATTTATTAAATTTGATTTCAATTGAAACGACAATTGAAATATGATTCTATAGTCATTTAAATTTTAATATATATGCTATTATTTGTAACTGTTCACTTATGGGATATGACACCATATCCTATTGTTTATAATTTATTTAATTACTGATGATATTTGCCTGTTGTTATATTATTATCATATCAGTTATCACCCTGCAAGTTGCCTGTTAATATAGAATTCACTATGGGCTGAAATGATACATACCCGAACGGACTTTAGAATAGGAGAATTTCGTTATGGGTTGAAATGATAGACTCAAGCGATTTTCATTTAATTAAATTTGGGATTTCGGGTTGAAATGATATCCACCCGTATGTATTTAGTGTACGGATTGAAATGATAAATATCTGTATCACTTGACCATAGGATAGAAATATATACAGACACCGCTGGTCCATATATAAATATTTTGAAAATAACTTATATGTTTTGAAAAGAAATATATGGTTTTTGATAAATATTGGTTCTTAAAATATTATACATATAATGGTAATTTAATGTATATATATATATATTTAATAATAATATCATTGAGAATGATTTAATTCGTAAATTATGTTTAAGTAGTTATGTAAATCTATATTTCGAATAGATTGTGTAATAATTTGAATAAGTTAAGGTTGAGAAGATAAAGTCGAATTAATTGAATGGTATTTAATTAAGAATTCTACTGAATTAAATCGATTTGAACTATTTAAGGCGAAGTTTAAGGTTTGATTTGATAACTTGATTTTTGATTTAAAGTGATTAAATGGATGTTTCAAGCTTAAACAAATCGAATGGAATATTTGGTTTAAAGGTAAATTAAAGTTATTTAAATAATACTGAATTTATTAAGTGAATATCTCAAGACTAAATAATAAGGAGGTTAAATCGAGATCTATAGGAAACGGTTAAATTTAACTTTGAAATATTGAATATAAAGATTGAAATATACTGGAATCTAAATGGTTTATTTGAGTTCAGATCTGTTTTTTTAAATCAATATAATTTGAATTGTTTATTTAGAAAATTGAATTGAATGAAAATTGATAAATTGAGGTTGAATTAAATTTGATGGGAAAGTTGAGTTGATTTTTGAAGCGATTTGTGAAATTTGAGGAAATTGCAAATACTTTACTTTATAAATTATTTCATATATACATATACTATTTTGGAAAATAGATCTATTTGAAAGGGGAATGATGTTTGATTTTGAAGTATAAATAAGTTAAATGACCATAGTGTTATAGTGTATATTTCTACCTTGTAGATAGTTCCAAGGACCCTTAGAGGATGGTTATCCTAAACATCCTTTAAGTTATTTGTATTTTAGTTGATATTTCACTTGAGTTGGATTTGTTGATATAAGAATGTTAATCCTGACTCGAGCGTTTTGTGTTTTGCTTTACGCTCGGGTCAGACTGAGTGATACAGTATTTAAGACTCACCTTCAAAGTTGAAGCTTTGCTTGAAGATCCAGCTATCTATCCTTTCAGTCATCCAGTCGATTGGTTCATAGTAGTCATCTGCCATACTAGAGACTTCACTGCATCTGGGATATTCTGATGTATTTTATTTCTAACTTTGTTTATATAGTAGCTTCATGAACTACTATTCTTTATCTATTCCGCTGCATTATATTACTCCGTGTCTGTGATCTATGATTGATTTATTTACTGTATATTTTAAGTTTGCCAAATTTAAATTGACAATTCGGTATTTTGAATTATTCAAGTCGGAAATGTATGGTTTATTGTCGATTTGAATGGTCCAAAATAGCGGGTTGTTACAGTTGATATCAGAGCCAGGTTCTAGGCAAAACTTAGCATATATGGTAAATTTATTTACAGAATCACTTTCGTTCGAGTTGCATCTCTTCCTAGTTGACTCGATTTCCTTTGAATTTTGGAATGTCCATCGGTTCCAAAATTCGTTCTTGTCTCCTTCTATTTATATTCGTTTGATTCTGAAGTATCCCATAACTCCACTAAATGTTTTGTAAAGGGGATGAAAACTCCTTTACAATTGGCATAAATTCACCGAAGATTTTTGTATCCTCGGTTTACGATGCTGCTATATCTTGTTATGTCGAATTCTTTCTCTGGCGATCGAATTTCGATTTGTTTTGGAATTCCGCATTGATTATATTCCTGAAGTCGCGGTTGACCCGATTAAGGTCGCCGCGATTATAGAAGTATATCCATCTTCTATTTTGTATTTTAATTATCTCATCTTCGATCTAGTCTATCTTCGAATCAGGATTCTATTGATTGGAGTTCCTCTAATTTAAATCTCTATCTTTGTTTTAAAATCCATTCTTGAATCATCCTTTGTAAATTGGGTTTTGTTTGTGCAAGAACTTTATTAAATGGAAGCACTTTGCCAAAACATTTTTGGGCAGAAGCTGTAGCAACTGCTTATTATGTTTTGAATCGCGTTTCCATCCAACCACTAACTAAACACACTCCATATGAACTATTTCGTCAAAGAAAACCAAGTATTTCATATTTAAAAATTTTTGTTCAAAACGTTTTATTTTAAACACAAAAGATCAGCTTGGAAAATTCGATCCAAAATCCGATAAAGGAATTTGCATAGGATATTCGGAATGAAGCAAGGCTTATCGAATTTTTAATAAAAGAACTAAAACAATCGAAGAAACACTTCATGTTTCCTTTGATGAAAGTTTTAGTTTTAATAAAAATTTAAGGATGATGAGCTAATCACTAAAGCGGTCACAAATACGGTTACTTAATATAATTTTTGAGAAGATGAAAACATTGTTTATAATTTTGAAGTAGATGAAAACATTGTTCATAATGAAAATGAATTAAGATCTCCTCCAAAAAATTTACCAGATCACCCTGTAGCAAATTTCATAGGAGAAATTGATTCACATGTCAGAACTAGAAATCAACTTAATCAAATGGGCCATGTAGCATTTCTTTCTAATATTGAACCTAAAAATGCAAAAGAAGCCTCTACTGGTGACTATTGGATTATATCTATACAAGAAGAGCTTACCCAATTCGAACGTAACAAAGTTTGGGAATTAGTTCTTAGACCAAGTGATCAAACAGTCATTATTACTAAATTTGTCTTCAAAAATAACGCAGATGATCAAGGAAATATAACAAGGAATAAAGCTAGATTAGTTGCATAAGGATATAATCAAGAGGAAGGAATTGGCTATGAAGAAACGTTTGCTCCAGTCGCTCGACTAGAAGCAATACATGTCTTACTGGCCTTTGCATGTTTTCATTATTTTAAACTTTATCAAATGGATGTTAAAAGTGCATTTATAAATGGATATATAAAATAAAATGTTTATGTTGAACAACCTTCTTTATTCGCACATGAAAAGTTTCCAGATCATGTCTATAAACTTAAGACAGCCTTATACGGACTAAAACAAGCACCCCATGCTTGATATAAACGTCTTAAAAGCTATCTTATAGATTTTGATTTTGAAATTGGGAAGGTTGATCAAACTCTTTTTATTAAATGAACTAAAAAAGGTATTTTAATTATTCAAATTTATGTAGATGATATTATTTTTGGTTCTACAAATGAAAATTTATGTCAAGAATTTTCTAATATAATGACTAAAGAATTTGTAATGTCACATACGGGAGAATTATCTTATTTTCTCGGTTTACAATTTAAAAAATTAGATAATGGAATCCTTATTAATCAATAAAAATATTGTAATAATATAATTAAATGCTTTGTTATGGAAAATACTTCTGCCAAACCAACTCCAATGGGTACAACAATACATCTCGATAGAGATGAAGAGGGCAAGAGTGTCGACCAAAAATTATATCAAGTATAATTGGATCATTACTCTATTTAACTCCTAGTAGACCTGACATAATGATGAGTGTTTGTTTATATGCTCGATTTCAAGCAAATCCTAAAGAATCACATATGCGAGAAGTGAAAGAATATTAGTTATCTAAGAAAAACCATAGATTTCAGACTTTTCTATCTGAAAGAATGTCCTTTCGAATTAGTACCATACAATGATGCTGATTTTGGAGAATGCCGGATGGTTCGAAAAAGTATGAGAGGGACTTGTCACTTCATTGGACAATCCCTAGTCTCTTGGTTTAGCAAGAAACAAAATTGTGTTTCACTACCGACGTGTGAAGCAGAATACATTTCTATTGCTTTAGCATGTGCACAAGTCATTTACATGCAACAAACACTTCAAGATTTTGGTATAAATTTATCCAAATCAACTATTTTCTATGATAACACAAGTGCTATAAACTTATCTAAAAAATCCTATCAATCATTCACGAACTAAACATATTGACATTCGCCATCATTTCCTTCGCGATAATATTGAAAATCATATAATCAAATCAGAATTTGTATCCTTTGAAAATCAACTGGATGATATATTTACAAAACCTTTAAATGAAAATATTTTTATAAAATTAAGAACAGAATTAGAAATTTTATCATCAAAATATTTGTAAATATTTTTTTTCAAAAATATTGTTTTCTTCAAAAATTTGAGTTTCCAAGACTCGAACTCTGGTCATTTACTTGTAAGTTAGATATATTACCACTCTACTACAGTTTTATTCACACCAGATTCATTCTTTCAATTAATATTATACTTTCCTATTCTTAACAAATATTTTCAACCTTACATTTCCTTATTTTTTTAACCAAACATTCATTTTTGGTTAAAATGTATTTAACCTCAAACTTTCTTACTATTCCTTATGTGTTTCGGCCTATATATACCATTCTTTACCAAGAGTTCTATATATTCAATTTCTTTTTCAAAAGAAAGCCTGTCTCTAAAGGCACTTCATTTTTAATCATGTCTTCTAATGAATCTTTTGAGTACTCCTCCATCGATTTTCTTTACCCAGTTCCGACTCGGCAAATTTACCCACACCAACACCAATCTACGAACCCGTGCCAATTGTGCCTCCCACCTATCACATTGGATACACACCCGACTCAAAATGAGTTCATAAAAATCTAAGGTTTGGCTCTCCTTTGATAGCTCAATAGATTGATGATACCCATCACTATCAACGAGCGTTAAGCATTCAATGGGAAATATACTACGAGTAGAAAAATCATAGTAGTAGACTCGGCTTACTTGAGAACTTAGCGCTCAAATTCTTTGGTTTGCCTCTATAAAATAAATATGTTGATCAAACATCTCCCCAAAGGCCTCCATACACGCTTAATTCATGCGATCGTTCGACCATTAAACTGGCGAGAGAAATAATCAAAATCGAACCGGAAGAGTGCCTGGCTCCGAAGTCTTTTGAGTCATATATTCTCTATGTTTTTTATTGTATTTTATGCTATTCCCTAAGTTTTGTTTATGTATGTTCTTTTCATTATTCAATAAAATTAATTTCTGCAGTTTTTCAATTGAAACTGTCGATTGAATAAGTTGGACAGTGGATTGAATGTGAATTTTCAACTGTATTTTTTACTGCAACTCAATCGACAGACCCAAAAATTCATTTTACTAATACCCTATAAATACACTATAATCTTTCGAGATTGATTCAGTCGACTTAATCCTTAGGTTAGTCGATTGAACCCACTTATTTATTTTTAAATCCTAGTCAGTTGACTACTATTGCAATTTGAGTCATTGAAACAGCTGAAACTAGGTAACTTTTGGACAAAAGACATTTCAATGTCAATATAAGCTTATAATTTCTTACATCTTTTCATTTTTAGTTCTATTTGCTCATTATCTCTGCGTCTCTACTCTTAAGATCTCCCAAATTTCCACATCAATTTTCACCTTTTCCGTAAAAAACCCTAAAACCCTACCATGGCACCAAAGACAACAAAAGCTTCTTTATCTACTACTGGTCCTTTAGAATCTCAGATACATAGTCGGCTATACAATGAAAGAGCTGCTCAAAGATTCGACGCGATGAAGAATTTGAGAATATTCGAAGGTTCATTAGTTAAATTCCCATATTTTTAATCTTCTTCCATCCAAGAACTCGCAAAAAGGAGTGAACTGGAGTCTCTAATAGATTACACTGCAAATACATCAAAATAAACCACCTCCTCATAAAACTCTTTTGTGCCAATCTCAATTTAGACCATCATATTATTCAGAATATGGATGATTGTACTGGACTCTTGTTTGTGGCATAAAAATCTTCCTACCCCTAGCTCGACTTGAAAGAATCCTCTAATGTCCATCTGAAGAAGAAGAATTAGCAGAAATTACAGTAAATATGGAGTCTAGGGATCGATTTAGCCACCTATTCCTCTCCGACGAAATGGCAGAACTCAAGGCTGTTGCGCTTAGACCTAAAGCTAGAATTATGCACCACGCACTAGCTCAGTCTAGCAACCCTAGAACTGGAAGCTACAAAAAAGTGTATAGGCGCGATTTCCAATCGCTATATGCCGTATGGGGTGCATGTCATGTCAATTGGACTAAGGTAATCCTAGAAGAATTTCAAACTTTTATAATCAAGGGAGCATGAAAACAATTCATTATGGTTCACATATCATGAGGATAATTAAGCATTTCAAAGTTCCATTCCTCGATTTGGATTTTTCTACAATTCGCTCATTAAATACAAAAACTTCAGGTTTAATGGGTCTCTCGAAATAATATCGTGATCACGATTATCACTTCGAGCATATGGGTAGAGAACCAAGCTTTCGGTCAACCACAACCACCCTCTAGGCAACAAGCTCCTCATGTCGAAGCTACAAATTCTTCTCAACCACCACCACCTCCAAGTGAATTTAGCGAGATACAAGAAATTGGTTCACAAGCTCGACCACAAGATGCCTTGACCATCATTTCTAGAAATCAAAGGCTTCTAGATCAACATCTTACTTATGTCGAGAAAAATGTCTCTCGTGTTGAGACAACTTCACAAAGGTAAACAAAAAGCTAAATCACATCAAAGGTTTCTTAAACAATATTTGGGAAACAATCTCATGTGGACAACCCTCTTCTACATCCGTTCATGTTCCTACATCTCAATTAAAACGACCTCAACCACATTTTACTTGGTCGAACTTTAAAGAAGGACGGTAAGAAGAAGGAGAGGAAGGGGAAGAAGTTGGAGATCAAGGAGAAGATTCCAATGGTGAAGAAGGGGAAACCAAGGGGGATGAAGAAGAAGAAAGTTCCGACGAAGAAAGAGACGGTGATGAGTAAGTTATTTTGCTATTTCTAATAAGTTAACAAACTGATGTGTTATTATTTTGCAAACAGTGGTAGGTATTCTCTCTATTTTGTCTTTGTAACATATGCAGATTTATTTTACTCTTTATGGTTTTTGAATGCTTATATGGTTATCCATGTTAAGTATATGCTCTTAGCTTAGAAATTTATTAGTTCGAAAACTCCCCTTTTTGTCGATGACAAAAGGGGAGAAAGATACTATTTTATTCCTATTTACAGGGAAATAGAAGCATAGATTCAGGGGGAGAAAGAACAAGCATAGTGGCCAGCATATATTCAGGGGAAGATATAAAATAACAAGACTTGTCAAGATTCATTCATATCAAATGGAGTTGTCATCATCAAAAAGGGGAAGAATGCTGGATCTTAAGTTTTGATTGCTGACAAGAATTTCAAGCGGTACAATGATTCATGAATCTATGACATCTACGAAGACCGGACTCGACGACTCTATGTATGGTTTATATATACTATATATTTAATCTAGAGTCAAGTACTATATATATTAGAGTCAGGTCTAGTTGCTTTGTTAAAACCTTTCCTCAAGAATTGTCACTCTCTCTCATATATACATATGCATTGCACTTATTTCAAATATTGCCATTTTAACTCACTTGCGTTCAGTTCAAAAAAGACACAGTTTAGTCGACTGAACTGATGCCCTCAGTCGACCGAAGCTGTGCATAATTTTTTTTAAATTTTTTTACATGGACCAGTCGACTGAGTGCACATTCAGTCGACTGAATCTGTGCATTTTAAAATGCATGTGCACTTTTTAAATTCAAGTCAATTGAAGCCACCAAGTCTGTCAACTGAACACTGTATAACTGTCATCTTTTTGAAAGGACACTTCCTACTTTGAATAGCCTTCACCCTCGCAAAGAGTTGCAGCCATTGCTATTAGTTGAGATCTCTTTACCAGAAGTTGCAAATCTACTATATATACGCTTGAGTTTCAATGATCAAATCACTTAATTTACTTTTCTCTCTTGATCTAATTTAAATTATATCCTCCAAATCTATTGCTTTCTTGAATTCATTTATTCATTGGTTATGATCACAAATCCGTTTCTTACAAGCAATCTGAAATTTCCTATTCTTCATATACACACAATCATACACATCATTCTTGAGGTAAATATTATAGGAAAGGTGTGCTACAAGTGACAAATCCATGTTATTAGAACACACAAGGTCAAAACAATCTACTTTGTAATCAAGTCCTATTCGGTTGCTCAGGCGGTCAAGTCCTGTTCGATTGCTCGGGCGGTCAAGTCATGTTCGGCTGCTTAGGCGGTGTAAACCTATTCCTCTGGGTCAAGTGAGTGATGCTAGTTTAAATTCCAAAAGGAGTCTAGGACTGGACGTAGAATGGGAAGTTTGAATCGGTATAAATATCTCTGGTGTCAATTTTATTTTACTGCTATTTTATTTTACAGTTACTTTCCGTTGTAGATTATAAATATATATTCCATATTACATGATCCTATAGCACAGTCACTTTCATATGAAGCATAGGGTGTGACCCTACTCCTGTCCCACCTAAATGTTCTCTGGTTTAAAATTCGTAAGTCATGTCTCTTTGATCATTTTAAGGCATCCTAACATAATTAATTTATCTAATCTCCTTGATGCAATTCTACTCTCTTAAGAGTTTAGTTTGACAATATTCACTACTGGAACAATCTAACTGGCAATTATGTTCCCCATTCCCAAGATTCAATGATGGTAACGCATATGTGAGTATGAAAATGTTAAAAAAATGTTAATTTAATTGATCAAATGATAACAATAGCATATAATGTTATATATCGAAATATGTTTAATCAATAGCCTAATCCATACCAAAATTACTTGGGTTTTAGTAATAATTTCATTGCAAAATCCATATAAAATTAGGTTAAAACACTATTTCACTTCCTTGAAAACATTTACCTATAGAAAAGATAAGCCACTTGAAACCATTTATAAAACGAAGATAACATAGCCCAAATACTTATCCAAAATCATATACCAAAGCATTATCATTTTTTCATAGCTTTTAAACTCTTGCTTTCAAAACAAGGATGTCGAGCATCAAGAAAACATGGGTTATCCAGCCTCTGAAACATAGCCTTCAAATTTGTAAACCTTATTACTATCGAGCCTTTAAAACATAGCTATCAAATTTGTGAAACATAAGGGTATCCAGACTTTAAAACATAGCTATCGAATTTGTAAAACATAAGGCTATCGACGCTCTAAAATAGCTTTTAAGGATTGCAAAACATATGGGTATTAATTCGCTAAAACTTTGTTGTCGAGCTTCTAAAAACATTGGCCGTCGAGCCTATAAAACATAGTTATTTGGTTTATAAAAACTATGGAAAGTGGCCATTAAAAACATAGCTATCGATTAGCGACGTAGAAGTTAGCGAACCACATTTTTATATAGGCAATCGAGTTCTTAAGAACTTGAGGTATCAAATCTTAAATTGGATAAGGATGATTGATATTTGATGTAGATTAATTCTTTTAAGCTTTTCACTTTGAATCCCTTAGATTTCCTCTTACTAAATGCCAGCATCTTTTTTGTTTTTTTGTTTTAGAAGATGTAATGAGAACGAATTAGAAAGGAAGGGTTTAGGGAATGAACTAAGGAACTATTTCGCTTATGTCTCTAACATTAATCCCTTTATATTTTATGTTTAAAAATATGTTATTAGTTGATTAATTAAGGCGTGACCCAATTTAGTTAACAAATATTATTCTCATTATCTCATCATATATTCCTATTTAATTTTAATTAAACTTCCTGAATAATGTGAAATAAAAATTAGGGGTGTTACATAAAGGTATGCATTTTGATGTAATTAGGGTTAAATGAAGGTTTTGAGATATGTTGTGGAAGATGGAAATGACTTAATCAGCTCCTACAGGCTCCCCATAGCATAATTTTTGTGATGGGTTAATGGGCCTAAGCACAGGCTTAGTTAATTACCCACTAAAATAGGTCAGTAGCAACCAAAACTCAAAACAACTGTAACTTTCAAATGAAAAGTCCAATTTTATAGACCACTCTATGGAATAAGAAACCGTCATTTTAAGCAGTGGAAGTAGTTTGAGACCCTACTTCAGCTTTTATCAAAAATTAGAGTCCAAATAAGATTTTCGAGGTTAAAATGGTTGTATAGAAATTAAGCAAAAAATCATTCATGTGGATGATGTCCCCAGGAGTCATTTCCAGATATTTTAGAGTCGTACGACCTCATATGAATATAATAAGAATATTTTACGTTCTTTTGACACATAAAATACAGATTGTTGCATTATTAGTCAAAAACCATGCTTTCACGGATTGCAATAATGCAATGTCATAGCCAATTAGCAGTAAATCATCAACATATAGGACTAAGAATAATATAGTGCTTCCTTTTTTTTTGATATTCGCACGTTTCGTCTATATCATGATAAATACCAAACTATTTGACTACTTTATCAAAACATTTATTCCAAATTCTTAAAGACTGTTTAAGACCATTGATTGATCTTAACAATTTACAAGCCTTTAACCCAATCCCACTGACCTCGAAACACTTTGGCGATGAAATGTAAATGGCTTTCCCACATCACCATTTTGAAACATCATTTCATTTTCATATCCTTTTTCCATATTCCTAGTCGTAGAATGTGATGATGGCAAGTATTATCAAAATGGACTCAAGCATGGCCACGAATGAAAATGCTTCATCATAATCAGCACCTTGAATTTGGCAAACCCCTTTGAAAATAGTCTAGCATTATAGGTCTCTAACTGTCCATCTTCATATAGCTTTTTCTTGAAAATCCATCTTCAATGTTTGTAGGAATGAGAAAGGAGTATCATCTTCTAAGACATGGTCCTCTTTCTCAAATTTATTCTTCAAAAGATATGCATATCTTTGTCTTAAGAAATCATGGTATAAATTACAAAATAAGAAGAATTATCTTTGGTGACTATAGGCAATAGGCAACATACATCAGTATTTATGAGATCCAAGAGCATTACGAATATCATTGCACCCATTAAAGGGATACACGGTCATTTTTCCCTTTCGACATGACCCACAAGTATCAAATGACGGTGAAAACACTTTGATTTTTAATTTGTATAGTTTTTTGTCACTAATATAACCTAATTTATAATTCCACAGATGATTATTAATAATATCGATGTCAGAAGAATCATTAATAGTGTAGATTCAATTAAGATTAGGTACCTAAATGCCATTATCCAAAACAATATCATAAATATTATTTCCATAAAACATAATATTTACAATATTGTTATTACAAAAAAAATCCAAATAATATCACAAACGCACTTTCTTACATAACAGAAATATTTAAAACTAAATCAAAAGCATTAAGGAATAGAAAATGGCATTCTCTGACCATAATTTCACCTATAATAAATCCATAAGCAACTTGAAGTCTCTTCACACCTTCTGTCCCATATAGTCTATTCCTAAGTCCCTACGATGTACGATAAATTCGAATCTTAGATCATATATCTAAAACCTATGAAAATTTATTAATTGCAAAACAATTTAAATCATGAACATATTGGTAGGAGTGGTGAAAGAATTTCTTTTCTTCTCTTTGATGAGTTTTAGGTAATCCATGCAATTTGTATTGCAGTGCCCCTTTGGAACACCCCACCTCTATACTCATACTATCTAAGAGTATTACAAAGCAATACTATTAGATAATACGAAGAATGATGCTATATGAGGTACACCATGAGTATTTCCTTGGACTAACACCATTATATTAAAACATCAAATAAATAGCTCATGTATATGTACACAGTATCAATGCAAAACAATAAACATGTATGCTTTCAGGATAGAACATTACATAATATAAAGTACTTCATAGAGAACACAAAGTCAATCGCAATGATAACATATAATATATATACACAACAATGTCATAAAAGTACAGCCCATCTCAAATATCAACTACCTTAGCTTAGTACCAATTATATACAGTGAATCAATGTCATACAAGTATCATATAACCATCGTAATATATGACTCCTTTAAGCCCAATAAAATTTGTATTGGTCATGTTGTTCTGTACCTGAAATGTCTTGGTCTGACCCAAGTATTGCATAGATAACACATGAGTCAGATGTCTAGTCAAGTATCATCAATAAAGGTAAACAGTATTAACAAGAACATTAATATACGATCGATTCCGGAAATGCACAATCATCAGGCTATACGTTAATACACAAACACACACACCCTTATAAAGAAATGCAAGCCTGATGAATTAAAAATTCCATAATCCATCCTCAGTGCATCAAATCACATAAATAGCTCAATTCCATATAAAACAACAATTCTGCTATTGAAAGATGTCATTACACTTATAGAAACATATCACCTTAGAAATCAAAAGAATTTACTCAAATGGATGAATCATACATATCTCAAATCAACATCAAATCCATAAATATCGATAGAGGAGATATCCCCAAATATGATAAGGATAGCATGAAGCATTTGTTGGAAATGCGGATTACGGATCTTAATGTAGAATTAACACTAGAGGGGTGGGTGAATGTTTTATGAATCTTTTTGAAATCTTTTCAAATTAAACCCAAACATATGCAATTCACAAACACAAAGGCAATCATAGAACCGAATACAGATGCAAGTAGTAAATCAAATCAGTAAAGGAAAGAACACACCAGAATTTTATACTGGTTCGGAATTACCCTACATCCAGTACCACACAATTTCTTAAGCAGATTTCTTTTCAAATATAATGTCAATATTACAACCTCGATTTCAATGCCACGAGATAACCCTTCTGTCTCTGGGTCTAGAGCAAACTATCTTGATTTAACTAGGCTACAAGATCACCTAATTGATTTATAGGTTACAATAACATCCAATTGATTTATGGGCCATAATCACACTGTTTCTAATAACACATGGATAGAGAGAAACTCGATACACTTCAACCTTTCGATCTTTGATTAGAAATGATCCTATAACTCTGAATAGCACTAACATCTTTAAGAGAGAGTGTTAGAGAATCAAACTAGAGATGATCTAGTTTGATTCACTTAGGATTTCGGTAGAATTTTGTTAAAGCATTTGAAATTTCAGAGAATATTTGAGTGGAGAAGAAGGAGTGAAGAAATGAAGAAAAACTAACTTAAAATTCGTTGAAACCAACTGGTATATATAAGAGAACAACGGTCATGTCTATTCGCGAAAGGTTATGACGAATAGACACTTCTTTTGAAAATTTGAAAAATACTCCAACCATGTCGACATGGGGGGGATAGGGATGTCGACATGCCTATATTATTTTTGAAAATTGATTTTTCTTTAAAATGATTTCTATTCTAAAACTTGTCAAACAATTTCTAAACTTTGTAAACCATTTTGAATATAGGTTAAACTTATAAAAGAGTTTTAGAAAGTAATCTTAAAATATATACTCTATAATATAAAAGTAATATTAAAAACTAAGTATAGACTTCTTTTAAAAAAATTTTTTTGAGATTTTAAAGCTAAAATATTAAAATCAAGAGATAATTAAAACAAGAGATGGTTTTGAGATCAAAATATTAAAAGATGAAAAGAATAGTTTTTGAATTGAGGCTAAAATATTTAAATTGATAAAGATGACTTTTAAAAAGATAGTTTTTGGAAAAGTAGTTAAAATAAATCATTTTGAATATTTCGTGGATTCCATTCCACTAGAAAAAAGTCATGGATTCCATCCCACTAAAGAGATCGTGGGTTCCATCCTACTAGTAAAGCGAGAAGATGGAATCCATTCCACAATTTAAATCTGAATAAAGATTTTAGTGCTATTATAAAGTTTTAACATAAATCTAGACTCTATTACTTATCTTGATATTTAAACACTTTAACTCTTGATAATTTTGATAACCTTGATACTCATGAGTCTTCAGTCTTGATTTCTACAATCTTGAATTCGTCAGTCTTGAATCTCTATACTGTACAGTCTTTATTCTCAGTACCTTCATATATATTCGCTGCATATACATATATATCTAGACAAATATATTAGTATTTATATTTTATAACAAGTCCTAAGGTTGTTGTCATCAAAACCATCATCTCAGGAACTAACAATCTCCCCCTTTTTGATGATGACAACCTTTGTTTATGAAATCTACTCCAAAAAACTTCGATTATACTCTGACCCCCCTTATTCCAACAACTCCCCCTTAATCTAAGCCTAACTATCCAATTTTATAATTCTCCCCCTTTGTCATCAACAAAAAAACTAAGCTTAAACTACACAACTCCCCCTTAAACTAATACTATGGAATTAAATGCTAATAACGAAGTATAATAAGAGAAACAGAAATCTAATTTTATTATATATGATGTTACTTACATATATACATGAAACATAGACACAAATATACATAAGTACACAAAATATAAAAACATTAATATAATAACAATCTAATGAGAGTCCTTGACAATTGGTGACTTATGAATCGAACATTTAGGGTATGGAGGCAAAGTTTCCATGTTGTTCGACCAAATCACAAATTTTGTCAAAACAGACTTCTCCAATGCAAATAACATTATCATCCTCGACCATTTGCGCTTCTTCCTCCTCCTCTTCTTCTTTTTCATTGTCCTCTAATGGATTATGAATATGTATGTTAGAGGAATCATCTTCAATCAAAATAAGCTCTGCATGATTATCCATTATAAATTTTTGCAAATTTCTAAGAATCTTACCTTGTTTCTCTTGTTCCTTTGCCATCCTTATTTACATGACTTGTAATTCAGTTAGCATTTGCAGAGAATCCTTCATAGTTTCTCAACCTTCATTACTCGAGCCAATGTTGTATGTTGGAATCGACCAGAATTAGAAGAAGGGAAGGAAATGGTTGCATTTTGGTTTGATTTAGAAGAGGAGTCCACTGTTTTGTATTTTCAAAAGTTTATTGCAGAGAAAATGAAGTGAGAAGATAGATGAATTCGAAATATTGTGGTTTACGAAAGTAAGTAGAATTCTAATGGCTTCTAATCTTACTATGGGTGCAAAGGTTTCATCAATGTCTATTCCTTCTTCTTGACAATAACCTTGTGCGACTAACTGTGCTTTATTTCTAACGACCCCACCTTGTTCATTCATTTTATTTTTAAAACTCATTTAGTTCCTATTATAGTTTTGTCCTCGGGCCTAGATACAAGTTCCCATACATCATTTCTAGTGAATTGATTCAGTTCTTCTTGCATATAGCAAGAATCCATGAATCATCGGATGATGCTTCCTTTGGATTTTTGGGTTCAATGGTTGATATAAAAGCTACATTACTCATCTCGTTTAGTTGATTTATAGTTCTAACAACAGATTCATTATTTCCCAGTATATTTTCTATAGGATGATCTTTTAAAAGCTTATTCCTTTCATTAGGACGAACAGTTTCACAATTTGATTCAAAGTAATAAAATCATCTTCATCATTTATTTGAACAAAACCTTTGAAATTTTCATTAAAAGATACATGCATTATCTCTTCAATGATGTTAGTTTTTAAATTGAAAACTCTATATGTTATACTTCTATTAGAATATCCGATAAAGATTCCTTTGTCGGATTTAGGATCAATTTATCTAAATTGTCTTTTGTATTTAAAATAAAGCATTTACTTCCAAAAAATTTAAAATAAGATACCTTTGGTTTCTCATTGAAAAGAAGTTCATACGGGACTTTATTGGTTAGAGGTCTAAATAAAATCCTATTAAAAAAGTAACAAGCTGTAGCGACAGTTTCAGCTAAAATTTTCTTTGTAATTTACTATCTGAAAGAATAGTTCTTGCACACTCTTGAATCATCCTATTTTTACGCTCTACCACCTCTTTTTGTCACGGAGTTCTTGAAAAAGAAAAATTATGAGTTGTACCTTTTTTATTACGAAAATTCTCAAAATTTTCATTTTCAAATTCTCCACCGTGATCCCTACGAAAAGTTTTGAATTTTAAAGAAAGTTGATTTTGAATTCTTTTTGCAAACGTTTTAAAAAAATCAAAAGCATCACTTTTATGTTTCAGAAAAATTGTCCATGTAAATCTAGAATAATCATCTACAATTACAAAAACATATTTACCGTGATTTATTGGCTGAATTTGAGATGGAGCAAATAGATATAAATGAAGTAATTTAAGAGATTTTGAAGTTGAAATCATATCTTTCAATTTGAATGAACTCTTCCTTAGTTTTCTTAATTGACAAGCATCACATATACTGTCTACTTTAAAATCCATTTTAGGAAAACCTCTTACTAATCAAGATTTAAAAGTATAGATAAAAATTTGAAATTCAAATGCCCAAATCTTTTAGGCCAAATCCAAGGGTCACTTATATTAGCCAAAAGACATGAGTTATCATTTGAGATTTTCATACTAAGAACATAAATATTTTTCTTCCTAATTCCTTCAAAGATAATATTCGATTTATTATCTTCGATGTGACACTTATCTTTTTCAAATTTAATTTTGTGGCCTTTGTCACATAGTTGGCTTATGCTAAGTAAGTTGTGTTTTAGATTCCTAACTAATAGAACGTCGGAAATAGTAGGAGTTTTAGAGTTACCGAAATTGCCGATGCCAATCACATATACATTTGAATTGTCTCCAAAGTTGAACATTCCTCCATCTTCATAAATTATGTCATTCACTATCTTTGGATTACCAGTCATGTGTCTTGAATATCCACTATTAAGTATCCATTTGTTTTTCTTGATTTGCACCATTTGTCCATTAAGTGTTGATTCTTCAAAAGCCATATAACACATCTGTTCATGGACAACACACCAATTCAGTAGATAACCTGATTTTCTATAATAACAACATGCAGACTTATGAGCCAATGATGATTTGGACAGTTTTGAACTAGTGTTAATAGAATCTCCAAAAATTGTCATTTCAAACTTTTTCAAAATTAAGATTATGATAAATTTGAAAACCAATGCTCTGATATCAAATGTTGGAAATGTGGATTACATATCTTAAGGCAGAATTAACACTAGAAGGGGTGGTGAATAGTGTTTAATTAATTCTATGTATCATTTTGAAATCATTTCAAATTAAACTCAAACAGATTAAATTCACAAACACAAAGACAATCACAGAACCAGACACAGATGCAAATAGTAAATAAAAGCAGTAAATGAAAGAACACACCAAAGTTTGATACTGGTTCGGAGTTACCTTACATCTAGTCCCATACAATTTATTGTGCAGATTTCTTTTCAAATATAATGTCGACATTACAACCTCGATCTCAAGGCCATGAGATAACCCTCCTGTCTCTGAATCTATGGCAAACTCTCTTAATTTAACCAGGCTATAAGATCACCTAATTAATTTATGAGCTACATCACACCCAATTGATTTATGGGCCATGATCATAGCATTTCCAATCACACTTTGATAGAGAGAGACTCAATACACTTCAATCTTTGATTACAAATGATCCTATAACTCTGAATAATACTGAGATCTTTAAGAGAGAGTGGTAGAGAATCAAACTAGAGATGATCGAATTTGATTCACTTAGGATTTCGACAGAATTTTATTAAATCATCTGAAATATAAGAAAATATTTGAGTGGATAAGAAAGAGTGAATAAATGAAGAAAAACTAACTTAATATTCGTTGAAAACAACTGGTATATAGGAGAACAATGGTCATGTCCATTTGTGAAAGATTATGACGAATAGACACTTCTTTTGAAAATTGAAATATACGGCTACCAAGGCGACATGGGGGGTATTGGGATGTCGACATGCCTATGTTATTTTTGATGATTGATTTTGCTTTAAATTGATTTCTATTCTTAAACTTTTCAAACCAATTTCTAAACTTTGTAGACCATTTTAAATAAAGTTCGTACTTATAAAAGAGTTTTAGAAAGTAATCTTAAGATATATAATCTATAATATAAAAGTAATATTAAAATCTAAGTATAGACTTTTTTAATATTTTTTTTGAGATTTTAAAGCTAAAATATTAAAATCAAGAGATAGTGATGATTTTGAGATCAAAATATTAAAAGATGTTAAGAATAGTTTTGAATTAAGGATAAAATAATTAAATTGATAAAGATGACTTTTAAAAAGATAGATTTTGGAAAAATAGTTAAAATAAATTATTTTGAATATTTCGTGGATTCCATTCCACCAGAGAAGGTTGTGGGTTACATCCCACTAAACAGGTCTAGGTTCCATCCCACTATTAAAGCGAGATGGTAGATTCCATTCCATAATTAAAATCCAAATAAAGATTTTAGTGCTATTATGAAGTTTTAACATAAATCTTGACTCTATAACTGATCTTGAACTCTTGATAATCTTGATGCTCATGAGTCTTCAGTCTTGATTTCTACAATCCTGAATTCATCAATCTTGAATCTCTATACTGTACAGTTTTCATTCTCAGTACCTGCATATATATATATATATCCTGCATATATATATATATATATATATCTAGACAAATATATTAGCATTTATATTTTATAACAAGTCCTAAGGTTATTTTCATCAAAACCATCATCTCAAGAACTAACAGCATTGCCCAAATATAACTCTCAATCTCAATAAATAAAACATCATCATTAATATGGAATGAGATAGATAGGCTGCCTATTGATATACTGAGAATGCACTATACACTGATCTTATATCTCTAGTATAACATCATCCTCTCACATTTATACCATCCAGCAATATCATGATGGGAAATGATTGTACGAAAGGCACGAAGCCTCAAGTAGAGTCATCTACATAACAATATGTGGAACGTGGCCCACTTCAATATTACAATGATTTGTATCAATCATATATGTCAATCTACTGCTCCATTAAAAATTGAAGGGAGCCTGATAGCACTAAGGAAGCTCCAAAGACACTAAGTCTCTACAGTCTTTGGTTACCTTACAGTTATCATGACATGTATCCACCAATATGCTAGTCAACATGAGTAATAAGTCACGACACTCCAAATGCCCCTAACCATAAAGGTATAGGTTAAGAATGCTGGCCTAGGTGACACAGAGGCAAATGCATGCATAAAGGGTAGCACAATCTGAAAGCACTAAGCAATATAAAATGTCAGAGATCTGGGGTGCGACCCCACGATCTGGCCACTAGGGTGGATACTAGCTCATTGATCCTCTCCAACAAACATAATTAGGAGTACATCGTAATAGTGACATATAGAACTAATATATATATATATATATATAGACATGAAGTCATGGTCATCGTTAAGCACTGGCCTTGCTCACTAAATATAAGCATAAAGCCATATATCACTATGTATATCACCTCACACTATCCACTTTATTCCCGTCATGTGAGTGTCATCTACTTTTTTTTGAGAGAACGGGTGTGTAGCGTGGGACTACACAGCCGATTAAAATAATATAAATATATAGGTAGATCGACCAACATGCCTGGTCGATGGCTAGAACAAAACAGCATAGTCCGAATTAACATTTCTACAACAGCATACCAGCATAAGACATCAGTTCTTTAAGTTTATAATATACATTAATTAACCGAAAAGAACAACTACAGCCCGACTTGATCAGCATTAGTCAGTGACGATAAAGGACAGGGCCTTAGCTACTTCCTGGGCGATCGGTCGGTGACACAGAGGAAGCACTTCCAACAGATTCTTCCGAAGGGGATCTGGCTAGAGGGAGCCGGAGTCTGAAAGGCACTGAGAAAGAGGAGCCTGTCCAATATGCAAAGATATTAGAAATTTTACTGCATAAGCTAAAAAGCGAGTTGGCTGGTTTGTTGAAAACGAAGGCATTTCTTTCATTCCAAATAACCCAGCTGAAGATGGCTAATAGTGAATCCAGTTGGTGACACGGTGCGCTGTATTGCCAGTGTTCAAAGAAGTCGGAGATCAAGGGAATTTGCCCAAGGTTGTGGATGCAAACTGAAACCTAGATATAGTATGATATGTCGCACTCGAAGAAAAGATGGCGGATCGATTCAGTTTCAAAGTTGTAGAGGACACACAACTGGTCAGAAGTGACGTTCAAACGCAAGAGGCGGTCTGTGGTATTGATGCGCCCATGAATAAGACACCATTGAAAAAATTTGATACGAGGAGGGATGTGACATTTCCAGACGCGAGCAAATGAGAATAAACGGCCAGGATGGTTCAGGAAGGAGGAAAATAGTGTAATGGGAAAACCTTATGAGGGAGAAATAGACCAGGTGTGACAGTCTTTCTTTAGAGGGTCTAGAGTTACGGATTGGAGCAGACGAAGAGCGGAAAGAAGTACCAATAAAGTGTCGGAGGTGAAGTAGGTTGAGGGGCATAAGCAAGGGAGGCCTAGGGACACAGCGTCCGCCACTGTTAATAAGGGAAGGTTGGAGTAGGAAAAGAGTGATGGAAAGAAGCGGTTGAAGGGGGAGAGGCTGTGCCAAGAGTCAAACCAGAAGAGGCAATTGGAGCCATTGCCAACACAAACCTGGACAGTGGGTTTAAAACGATCCACCGAAGCTAGAACACCAGACCAAAAAGGGAAGGGCTTGAGATGCGGAGCGAAATGGAGAGCGAGGAAGGGATCATCATTGTAGTGGGAAGATAGGATCCATTCCTTCCAGCTGAACTGTCCTGGCGAGAGGAGGCGCCAAAGCCATTTTGATAGGAGAGCCTGATTGAAAGTGGTCAGATTGGAAACTCCAAGACCCCCGTGATTCTCATGCATGCACACAATTTTCCAGTTAACAAGACATTTGATCTTCCCTCTATTCCAGAGGAAGGTACGTCTAATGGCGTCAATTTTCTTGGATACCCAGATAGGAAGCTTGTGGAATGAGAGCCAGTACGTAGGGAGAGCTGAGAGAAATGCTTTGACCAAGACCAACCTCCCTGAAGTCGATAAGGAATTAGCTTTCCAGCCGGCAAGTCTTGATTCAACTTTGGATATGAGAGGGGTCCAGTCAGATCGGTGAAGCTTAGTGGGGCGCAAGGTGATACCTAGGTAGGATAATGGAAAGGAATCAAGACGGCAATTAAGGGCGGAGGAGATAAGGGGACTAAGATGGTCAGAATTACCTAGCATAATGACGGAGCTTTTGTTAAAATTTATGGACAGGCCTGAGATGAGTTCAAAGGTGTAGAGGAGAACCTTGAGACAGTGAATGTGATCAGGAGAGGGAGAAACGAAGAGGATAGTATCATATGCGAATTGGAGATTGGAGATCATAGGAATAGGGCTGGAATTATGAATAGAGTTGGGAGGGCTAATGTCAGCTAGGTGATTGTTAGATATTGCTAGTTTGATCATACGATTGAAAACGTCGACCATAATGACAAAAATGAGTGGAGAGAGAGGATCTCCCTGCCTAAGACCCCGAGCTGATTTAATGAGTCCACCTGAAACTCCTCCGATCTGAATCGATGAAAGGCTCGAACGAAGAATACTTTGGATCCAGTTACACCAAGTTGGTGGAAAACCTCTGTGTCTAAGAAGCTCCAAAATAAAGTTCTAATTTACAGAGTCGAAAGCCTTGGAGAAATCAAGTTTCAATAAAACGCCTAGGGTGTTGTATGAGTGACAAGATGAAATTACTTCTTGAGTCACAACCACGCAGTCCAGAATGTTCCTACCATGAATGAAGGCAGACTGCTCTACCCCAACTAGCGAGTCCATAAGGGTTTGAAGACGATTAGCCAGGATTTTAGTGATTATTTTAAACATGGTATTAAGCAGGCTAATGGGTCGGAAAGCTGAGAGGGAGTTTGCTCCAGGAGTTTTAGGAAGGAGAACAATGTGAGCATAGTTTAAGCGAGCAATGGACATAGGATTGGAGCAAAATTCTACGCACATCTCTAGAATATCCTGCTTAACCACTTCCCAGAAATGCTTGAAAAAGAACGGACCAAAGCCATCCGGCCCCGGAGATTTGTTATCATCCATGTCCATAAGGGCGGCCAGGATCTCATCTTCTGAAAAGGGTGCGTCAATGTGAATAGGTGAGGGATTCGGATAAAGAAGGTTCCAGTCTATGGTAGGGAGAGGAGTGGAGGATTTGCCGTGAATGGAGCGGTAAAAATTGGTAAAGAGATTCGAAATATCATAAGGGTCGGTGATTGGGACGTTATTATGAACGATTTTCGGAATAAAAAGGGATCTACGGTGGCCATTAGCACATTTATGAAAGAAAGACGAATTCTTGTCCCCTTCCTTCAACCACTTGCCTTTGGATCGTTGCTTCCATCCAATCTCTTCTTGTTTCATTAGGCGTTCGAGCTCAACTTCTAGGTTTAATAGTTTGAGTTTGTCATTGTTATCAAGCGGGAGGGCTTCTTCTTGGATGTTTAGGGCAAGGATGGCATTATGGATGTCGGTAATACGATAGCGGAGGGAGCCCCAGTTTGATTTCGCCCAAGTTTTGATCAGTTTTCTTAGGGATCTAAGCTTACATACTACACGAGCAGTGGCCGAGGGGGATCTGATTGGCTGGTCCCATGCCATTTTGATAAAATCTTCAAATGACGGTTCAAGCAGCCAGAGCCGTTCAAATCTGAAAGGGCGTTTGGAAAGGGGAAGAGAGCCAGAGTCGAGGCAGAGGGGACAGTGGTCGGATAAAATAGTAGCGAGACCAGTGCAGCTGGAGAGAGGATGTAAATCCTCCCAGGATGGGTTGAAGAGGAAACGATCAAGTTTAGCAAGGGATGGCGATTGACGTTTATTGGTCCATATGAAGTGGCGATTGTTGATCGGGGGCTCAATAAGAGAACAGGAATTGATGAAGGCATTGAAATCATCTGAATCAAGAGAGAGGTTTCCAAAGCTTCTTTCATTTGGATATCTGGTTGTATTAAAATCTCCACCAATTATCCATGGGCCATATAAAGATGACGCGAAGTCTGAGCAACTCGACCACAAGTCCAGCCTTTCTTGTGTCGTGTGGGGGCCATAAATATTTGAGAAGAAATATATAGTGTCTGACTGCACGTGTTTGAGCGCAACATGAAGGACGGATGGGTAAGATATGATTTGACAGAGGGACCAAATAGATTCATTCCACATGGTGATTAAACCTCCCCTAGAACCAATAGAGTTGGAGTGTGCACAGCTCGTGAGGTTGGGTCCACCTAGTCTGATATGAGAAGGAGTTGGATCAGACAATTTAGATTCTTGTAGCAGAAGGATATCTATATTAAGGGGGGACAAGGACAGATAGATTGAGTGTCTTTTAGAGGGGTCCCCTAGCCCACGAATGTTCCATGAAACAATTTTCATTGGGAGAAGGATATTCTCTCCTGTTCTAGGGTTTGCATGGCAGTGTATTGATCATCGTGTATAGTTACTCCCATTCAACGTGCTAACTTTCTGTTAAGATTAGAAGTAGCGGAAGAAAAAACAACAGTTTTATAAAAACAACCTGTATGACCGGGCAAGGATCTTGAGTTCCTTGCGCTTCTTATAACTTGCGTCGGAGTGAAGATATTCCTTCTTGAATTCTGTGGCAACGGGGACGATGGGGAGGCCTGATTGGGATCAAGCAATGCGTTGGAGTCAGGGATAGGAGTTTGGGTAAATAAGGGCACATGAGGACGAGGGTGAGTGGGGTTAGGGACAGGGTGACAGGCTTCAAAATGAATGAGATCCATAGGGGGAGCTTGGAGGTGCAATGGTATCGAGAGGTCCAGATCATGGAATGGGTCCCACCTTTGGGGGGCTGGGTCAACGTTGGTGCCTAGGATAATGTTGACTTCATCGTCTAGATTGGGTTGTACAGGGAGACGGCAGGGTGGTGGGGCAGGTTCGAAGTTCATAGCGTCAAAACGTTCGTCCGAGGAGAGGTCAGTTGATGGTATACCAAGAGGGTTGTTGAAACACTTCAAGTCCCTCTCGAAGTCCAAACCCAGAAGATAGTTCTCTGGTCTGGTGCGCGGGTGGGCATGATCCCATCTAGATACCGTAATTAGATAATCTACGTTGTTGAGACGAACTCTGTAAGAAGATGAGGAGGGAACACCCACAAGAAACTGCATTTTGATGTATAAGAGTCGACGATCAAATTCTGCCCAGTCACATCGGTCGTACTCAGTGAACCTTCCTACTGGGTTGACGGCCGTGCGCACTACGTCAGGACTGTGTCTGAGGGCCTCTGGTAAACCCTTAACCGACGCCCAGCTTGAGGGTTCAAGGTCAATCTGAGCCGGCCTTTCATAATCTGGCCAAGCTTCCAGGAAGATGGAACCTCCGGCTTTGGTAATGATTTTGCGTAAGAGGGCCATATCTTTGATGGATGAAGAGGGGCAGGCCACCAGGAAGCGGTTATTATCTAGAAACCAGATAGGCCACTCACTATGGTTGAAAGCGGATTGAAGAACCCTACTCAGCATATCCACAGACCAGGCGCCATCAATTATGGTTGCAGTGACGTAGAGAGAGAGGTCGACCATTGGAAAATGGTGAGAGGGGACAGATAGAGAAGGGACTACAGATAGTGTGTCTCGGTATATGGGAAAAGGGGAAGTAATACGATTGGGTTCAGATGCTTTAGTGGTGGGACCCGAGTGAGAAGTAATAGATTGATGTTGTGGTTTGGCACGTGCTTCATTAAGATCAGATGGATTTGATTTTTCTCTGTAGGCGAGATGAGTGTTTGATGGAATCGAAAAGTTTTTGATAGGTCCCAATGCAGCACATCTGGAGGGACAGCTGGAATAATTATGACCAAATAAGCCGCAGCAGAAACAAATCTTTGGCTCCCTACAGTTAAGCGCCACGTGTCCAAGACCTGCACAGCGAAAGCATCTTTTTTTTAATTTTAAAAAATCCAGGGTTTGGCGGTAGGAAGCGAAAGCTGGGAAGGGCCGCCTACGGTTGAAAAGCTGAGGGGTCGGAAGGATAGGCGCCTGTTTGGGGGTCGCAACCACTTGCGCGTAAGATCGCCCCTTGTTGGAATTTGGCCGAGGGTGATCAGGAGAGTTAACATCTGTGTAAGGGGAAGTAGATCGCGTAGCATTGATACTAGGTGGCGAAATGTGGACCTGGCAGGTGTGGGGGGTATGATGTGGCGGACGGAGGTATTTGGAAGGGACGAATGAGATGCCTGAGAAAGAAAGGGAAGATGAAAAGGAGGAGGGAGGATTGGAGGGTGATCACAAATTTTTTTGTGAGTGTCATCTACTTATAATGAATAATAGAATAAATATGACAACAGATCCCATATCACTTTGTGATACTAAAACGTTTATTCACTACTTATAAAATATATGCAATCCATTCAATAGTATATATAACGAGTCGAAAAAATAACCGCAGAAATACTGAATGCCCCATCCCAAAACAGTAATATAGCTTCGTTTATTCAAATTTCTTGTTACACAGAATTAAATATCATAAAATCACATAGAAGGATGTCATCAAAATTTCATTTTAAAATATTAAAAGAATCTGTATCATCGGTGAATTATTCATTTATTTTATTTCAATAATGCAAAATAGAAAAATCAGGGAAACAATGGAAATAGATTTATGAATAAGTATATACATTAAACATTCAAATCGATATCTAAAAATAATCATCTATAATATTTTACCTTATATAAGAAAATAAATACTTAAAAAATTAATAAAAAAATACAAATTCTAGGATTAACCAAACTTTGAATTCTATTATAAATTTATTACTTACAATAAACAAATAATTTCTCAATCTTTATATAATAGTTAATTATAAAACTTTCACCAATAACATTTGAAATCTAGTTCTTTCATTTTAAACTCACAAAATAGTTTGTGAAGATAAATATTCATATAGGAATTATTTCATAACTCACTATATTTAGATGCTACTTCAAATAAATAAGTAAATACATATATTTATATAGAACTAAATACATTCTCAAAACTAGAATGATTTGATATAATAGAATTTCATATACACTTTGAAACTATAGAATATCAATTAAAGAAGATTTTATCCATTTCCACTTAATTAATAATACCATTAAGTTCAACTCATTTATATAATAAATTATTATATTTACATTCGATTTATAGTATATAAACATTTTACATTGGTGTTTAAGTATATCTACTATATTTATTTATTTTTAACTTATTTTACCTTTTATACATAACATATATACATGTATATTTTAATTTAGGTACATATATAAATAAACTAGATACTTAGTCACAGAATACGAAAATAAAATACAAATGCACAAATCAATCCTCTAACAATCAATATCCAGCAATAATGCATTCAATAAAACTAAATAAGTTATTACATGGGTGAACATGCATATTAAAATCATACACACATAGTGTGAGTGAGAAACTCACCATACCAAGTGAAGATTTACAGCTATTTTCGACATCTCTTATTTTTGTTTCCTTTAGATTGTGTGCATACCAAAATGACACTTTTCTACTAGCATCGCACAATCTCTTCCCAGTATCCCATCATAAATCACGAACCATACACCAGCATTCGCGAAGGAAAGCACGCTGCTAGGTCGACCTCAACGGCCATAAGAAAAATACATGCGCCTCCAAACGTGCCACGTTGATTGCGATGCCAATCTTCTCGTTACGACTAACCAAAGTCGTATGCGACCTCTTCTCTGATGCCATCATCAGCCAGCACCTACACCAAAGCACATGAGACCTCCAAATTATGTCTCTTTCTCACGCCTACGGCCTAGTCAACATCATCAATCATGCGTGTCTGTAGTTGCACTTACGCAGCGAAGTCACAATCCCTAGGTATCATTGACGTTAGCTAAGTGGCATTGTAACAACCTAGAGTTTTAGTCATTTAAATTTGGAGTATTTAATTGAATTAAATATTGAAAATTTAATTTTATGAGTAAAATGCTTATATTTCATATATAGCGATTTATTGGATAATTAATTTGTTAAAATTATTATTTGGAATTGTTTAAATAATCGAATCTTGAATTTAATATAAATTAAAAATGATTTAGAATGTTGATTTTAATTCTATTTGAATAAGAAGGAAGATAGTAAACTTTTAAGTTTGAATTAGAAGTGATTAAACTAATTTTGAAAATAACTCGATTTAATTAACATATAAAAATGGCCTTTTGGAGCACTGTCTTGTATTTCGACGAAAACAGTTTCATTAGATCTGTAATAGTGAATTACTGTCAAATTTCATGGCAAATGGATGTTACGTTTGGTCGTGCGAGTTCGAAACTCGTTGAAATTTATTAAAGGAATTTAATTTTATATAATTTGATTTAAAAAAACTATCTTCTATATATTTTGGAACTGGGTTCTGATATATATTTCATTTTGTTTGGAAATGGGGTATAACATATAAAACTCCAAGAAGCACGCTTTGTTTTGAAATTTTAAAGAATGAATAGAGCTTTGAAAATTTTCTATAAAAGGGCCTTAATTTCTTTCATTTGCCAAACCCTAACCCTAAAACTAACTCAACCACCATTAAAAAAACAAATCAATGGCCCATGTTTCTCGATGCAAATAAAGCAAAATCAGCCAAAACCTTCAACATGAAAGTTGTTGCTCTTGTCTCCATGAACCAATCCATCCAACCGCTCGTCGAAAGGAGGCGTGTAGCGGCTATGGGGCCACTTCAAGGAGCAGCTCGTGTTCTTTTTGGGTTTCATGCAAATGGCGAGGTGGCGTGAGCAGCGACAGGCGGTAGTAGGAGCGCAGGTGGGTGGGGCGCCATCCTGGGTGGTTGTGCGATCGATTGTATAAAAAAATTAAAAACTAGAAGCAAAAAAGGCCACATGTATACACACGTGCGAGAGGGAAGAAGTGGAAAGGTGATTAAGGATTTGGAAATTTAATTAATTTATGTTTTAATTTTTCAAACGATCATTAATTCATAACTTGTTCATTAATTCATAATTTTAATTAATTTATGCTTGTTGCTTGTTTGGATGATTTAACATATTTATTAGTTGGTTTAGATATATTCTCGCCTATTGAAGTGGATGAGATCCTATTACGTTTCCATGTAAGAGCGGATGGTCCTTTGTATATGATCCCATCTTAAAATGGTTGATTTAAAATTTTACGATTACATTCTATATATGATGTAGGGGGTAGGTTGGAGGGATCCAACAGGATTCCTCACCATTATTAATTTTACTTTTCATATATATGGTTATATACGATGTTTGGATGCCATATTATTGATTGTGATATGATTTAACTTATTTAATGTGATAGTGGCACTGGGCCTTATATTTGGTATTTTGAAATACTAAAATAATGATTATGAATTGGAAATGATTTTTAAAGTGATTTTGGAAATTTGTATGTTTTAATAATTTTTGGTATTATAAAAGAAAGGAACTTATTTCTAAATAAATAAAACTAAGATTTTTAGTATTTTCAATTTACTATTTTGTGAAGTGTTTTTATATAGAGATTCTAGTATAACGTATATAAAAGATTTACAAAAGTATAATTTATAATAAAGTAATGGATTTTAAATGGTGTTTAATGAAATATTAAATTCATTTGAAATCAATATTTTTTAAATGGATTTTCCAAACAAATTAGAATATCAGAGAAAGATGTATAAATGGATTTTATAAATAAATGAGATTTAGAAATGAACGGATTTAATAATAGAATTTTAAAATAAAGGAATTTTATAAATAGAAGTTTTATAAAATAAAAATGAAATTTGTAAGCATAGTTTATAAATATAGAAATGATTTATGTTGAAATTTAGGTATGGAGTTAATCGTTTTAAAAGTAGTTTATCTTTTAAACGGAATGTTTAAAAGTAGTATTTTGATGAAGCTACTGGTTTTAGAAGTAATTTATCTTTTGGAAGTAATGCTTGGAAATATATTAATTCCAAATGGAATTTAATTGTTTGAAAATGATTTTAAAATGTGATAAGAATCGAAACATATTTCAATATATATTGTTGTAATAGACGTTTTTGGGGAAGTAAGAAAGGCATGGACTATAACACTATAATTATAGTATATGATTTCCGAATGGAAATGTTTTGCATAGTATACAAGATTATTTGTATATAATGTATACAAGATTATATGTATATAATTAATCGAATCCCTATACTAGCATTTTGGGTTGTCGTAACCATGTTTTACGCACCATTCTTTTCGACCTAAATAAAGTGGGTTTTGAAGAATACTTTCCTTAAGATTTGTGTACATACTTATTTTCCATTTTAAGTATATGGAAATATTTTTCTAAGTGTTGAAAATGAAGTAATTTGTGAATATGCATATATCGTTGATTTAAATATCTGACAATGTTTTCCAAATATCAAAAATTGGAAATGGCTTTGTGAATATATCATTTTAAAAGAGAATTTGATGTAAATATTAGGAAAGTGATTCAAGTAATAAGATATTTATTAAATGGGCCTGGTGATTTCTTATGGTGCTAAATTTTGTTATTGCTTTGATAGTTAAATAAACGACTATCATATTTGGCCTCTTTATCATTGTTTATCTGGAGAAACCGAGACTGGTTTAGCCGACAACCAATTTTGACCAACGTACATGCGTTCAAATGTACAGGTGTTGGAAAACACTGGTATTTGGGATTTTTGTAATGAAGGACTGTTTATAATCATTTGGGGATAAACTCCCAATATACATATAGTAGCAGTGGTCACTTCTCTATGAAACATCCATTGCAAGGATTAATCGTTATAGATCGTAGAGGTGGTTCCCAAAAGGATGTGGTAGAAGAAGTGCCTTCGGTTTGTCCTATTTCTAGACGACATGTATGGATGAATGTATGATGTTGCATTTTAAAATCACATTGATTGATCTCTATAAACATATCATCTGTTGCTTAGTGGCGGAGAATGCAATTTCTTTGAGTTTAACACCCTTTCCTAAGACATACTAGCTCAGGAGTTATATGTTTGTAGAAATCAGTTGCATGATTATGGAATGGCAGTTTGTCATTCAAAGAGGAAAGTGATATGTGCAATGTGAAGATAATTGTTAGCTTAGGCCTCACACCCAGGAATGGACGAAACAAGGTAGATGGGGCAAGGCTATGTAGTTTGTAACCATTAGGATAGTTTTTCTCTTTACTAGATATATTTATTCCGGCTTTGACATTCGGATTTTAAATTATTATGGTGTATAAGAAGAGGGCCCTCGGATAGGTCAGTAACGACCCGGGTGATAACATATTCGGTGATATCTAGTTAGAGGTAGGTCGGTCTTCTGTTGGTAGAGGACCATCAATTGGGCCTCGGTACATTCCTCTAGAGATGTAGTGCCTGAAGATAGTCCCTTAACCTAATTATTTGTTGGAATCCATTCCCTACTACATGTTACATGTATAATTCTGCATTTTTTATTACCATTGTTACAACTAAACTAAGTCAAATGAACAAAATGAAAGCATCACATAGCTTGATTGCTAATTGCAATAAAGAAGCCTTGCTTCTAGTGGGCTTCCATGAAATTTTGCTTTATACGTGCCATTTATCCCTGTATAATAGAATAAACATGGGATTATAGTTTAGCCCCAGGCCAAAGAAAGTAATTCAATGAAAAAGGCATCTTATTGGATTGTAATGATCAAGAATGGTGATTGTAATTCAGAATTCGACCTCGCTATGTTGCCCCAATCACCATAAACGGTAAAATGTAGTGGTCATGAAAGATGGGGTCGGTAAGAGGATAGACATTAAACAATTCTATTGTTGCCTATTTTTTGGCAACCACCCATTTTATCATCATTTCAAGACATTTGTTTCTAGAACTTGGAATCCTTCAAATAATTTTGAGATTTATGCTAGAAACAATTGGGTTTTCATCATTAAATTTGCAAATTATTGATTGTGACAAAGCAATTGACGAAAGTCCATATTTTATCAATGGAAAACATATTTTCTTGAAAAATATGGATAAATAAAGTAAATATTGACAAAGATTTGTTATCGACACTTCCGATGTGGATTAGACTTCTTGAATTGACATTGAAGCTATAGGATGAAGAAGCTTTTAGTGCAATTGCAAGTACAGTGGGCATGTATTAAAGCTTCATGAACAAACCATAAAAGAAACACGCTTCATTTATGCAAGAATCTTAGTAGAAATTAAAGCAAATGCTGAACTACCGAATGAATCATATATATCAATGCAAAGTGGGAAAAATCTGATGTAAATAATTGAATATGAATGGATTACTCCAAGATGCAAAACTGTTCTTACTTCTATCCGAATCTTGAAAATTTGTAATATTTCGGAATTTCAAACCCAATTTAAATGTGACGCCCCACCTCAATACCCGTGCTAGCCAAGAACACTACGGTGCAATGCCGTTAACTAGCACGGAGAATAAGGCTATTGAGGAGCGACCATCTGTATAATTGCCTTGTGCGAGTACCGATATGCCAGATAAGATATAATTTGCATTCTTTTCAAGAGGAAATCTGACATATCGACACAAACTCAAAGCTACTACACAGTGGTTATAATGTCTTCGGAAACGAATATAGAAATAAACATAACACAAATCAGTCACAGATAATTCATATCACAAAGGCGGAAATAGATATGAATATTACACATAAAAGTGTTTATCAGAGTAGTGGTCAAATAAGATCCACAACACTACAAAGGAATAGATACAAGTGCTAGACAAAAATATGTATACATCAAGGAGTCTATATCTCAATTGTATACAACAAAAACTACTAAACTAAAGTAGTTAACCAAAAGACAGATGATGGTTCCAGATAGGAAGACAAGAGGAAGCACCTGTAATATCTCAGTCTGACCCGAGTATTATTTAATAAGAAAATAATAAACGGATCAGTCTAGCTATAATTATCAGATAAAATGAGATATAAGAAGAGATATAATAAAAAGACGTATGATAACCAAAAATGCCATACTAAGACAAGTATACATTAGAAAATCCACTAAAGTCATACAATATCTCAAGAATCTCATAACATCAAAAGAATGTAATATTCTTTATTTAATTCACCAAGCCACAAAAAATGACATACATATCAATGCCAATCGTAAAAGTTGGTGAAACATAAATTCCAGAAATCATCAATTAGAAATCCAGAAATTAAATAATTCGGAGCAACGACGTCGTACAGCGTAACGTCCGATGATCCAGAAACACAATAAATAGGAACAACGACATCGTTCAGCGTAATGTTCAATGAACCAAAACGCAGTAAAACGGAACAACGACGTCGTACAGCGTAACGTCCGATGAACCCAAACATAATAAAATGGAACAACGACGCCGTACAACGTAACGTCCGATGAACCGAAACACAATAAAACGGAACAACGACGTCGTACAATGTAACGTCCGATGAACCCAAGCACATAAAACGGAACAACGACGTCGTACAGCGTAACTTCCGATGAACCCAAGCACAATAAAATGGAACAACGACGTCGTACAACGTAACGTCCGATGAACCCAAGCACAATAAAACGGAACAACGACGTCGTACAGCGTAACGTCCAATGAACCGAATCAAAGAGACATCGCACATTGCTAGTCTAAACCATAAAATGACCATCATCGATCATCAAGAAGTGTCAATTACAGTAAGCTAGTAAATATATGAGCTTAGCTTCATGTCCCATAACCACTAGCTTAACTTAAATATTTACGAACAAATTATAGATCTCCACTAGAAAATTGTCACAAGAGATTCAATCGAACAAGTCCAAGAATTAACCAACAAAGTAAACGCAAGCGTTTCATACCACTCGTTTTACTAAGTCGTTTAATTAGATTTCTCATACGAGTGAGGTAAATGTTTGTATATGCTAGTAGATTAGAAAACGGTTTAAGAAACGAGCTTTGTAATAAAATAGTGTTGAAATCGTTTTGAAGAAAGGGTTTTGATATTTACTACTAGTATTAAAAACCTTTATATTTTAAAGTGACAAATCATAGAAGTGATTGTAGAAACAATCAATCATAAAAATTCACATACGAAGACGTGAATAAAATCCAAAGAAATCGATATCAAATCCATCAAAATGGATATTTCGAAAACTCCCAAAGAAAATGTCATCAAAGTCGATAATAAATGATAACAACAAAAGGGAAACAACACGAATCGATTAAAGTTGGAAATTCAACAAAATAGGCAGTATAGGCAAAATTGGCAAATAGGAGCAGGTCGGTCAACCACCCTGAGTCGGTTGACTGAACCAAAGATGGAAGTGCTCGGGTAGCAGGTCGGTCGACCGGACCCTGAGCTCGGTCGGCCGGAGCCTATAACCTGCACTTCCAAAACAGAGGCAGGAAGTGCTCGGGTAGCAGGTCGGTCGGCCGGCTACAGAGCTCGGTCGGCCGGACCCTGTTGCCAGCACTCCCATGCCTATCTAATGAATGCCAATCCCTTTCGAATTGCAATCGGTCGAGCAACGGTACTAAGGATTTACGCCATCGACTACCCAGCCATATAAGCTCTTCGATTCATCACCAAAAACATGATCAAAACATCAAAGTTAGGATCTTTAAAGAATTGAACTCAAAACACTAAAAATTGGAATATTCACCAAATCAATCCAAACCAAAAGCAAATGCACATGAATAAGTGTTAGGAATTCATACCCAACATTCAAAGATAAATATAGGCATAGATGTGAGATAAAAATCTCACCTTTGAACCAAAAGAACAAGTAAGAAGAAGCTATAGAGCAAGGCAAGGACAAACACTCTTCAATTTCAACACAAGAAGCTTGAATCTAAGCTTAAAAGAGAAATATTTCCAAAGTTAGGTTTAGGAATTTCTGAAATTGAAGAGAGAAGGAGTTGGAGAAGATGAAGATGATACTTACCAATGCTTCTCTTTGAATTTGGAGCTAGAACTTGATTTGCAAATGAAAACTAGGGCTTAGGATTTTAATTCTTTTTCTTTTCCCCCATTATTCTCTTTAGAACTGAAAAGGAAGAGGGAGTGAATGAAGAGGGGGTTTCAGTTTGGGGTATTAAGTTGGCTAGTGGGTTGTACCCAACCCAAAGCCCTAAGTGAAAAAGTGGCAAAAAATCAACTTACTCCAAACATATCGAAGCTCATACTCAAAAAGGTTGCAAACGGCATTTTGAACTCAATGGAAGGGGTCTCGAGTCCCAATTCGACTGTTTGCTAAAAGTAGGTTTTCGGACTAAAATCCGACGAACGATGAAATATTTAAATAAAATATTTAAATATACAATCGATAAATATGCGTGTTGTTACAGACTCCCCTCCTTAAAGCAATTGCGTCCTCGCAATACTTAAGAAGAAAATAAATAATAACAACCATAAAAGCATATCAACACAAAAGGAATTTGAAATAGGAAGTTCACCATAAAGAGCATGAAAGGGTAAGCCTGAACGGGATCGCTCGATGAATTCCCAGGAATCCCAAGAGAAATCCTTAGGATCTGAGAACCAATGAACTTTCACAAGAATAACACCTTTATTCCGAAGGCGCTCAACCTCCGAAGCAATGATGCGAATGGAATGTTGCTCATAAGTCAAATCTGGTGAAACTTCAATTTCCTCAACAATACCGGGCTCAAGAATAAAAATTGGAATCCCTAAGGTATTTCCGCAGATAAAAGACGTGGAAATTGTCATGAATAGCAGAAGATTTAACCGGTGTAACGGCCTAGTACAATAACGGTAAATCTAATGAACCGAACACCATCAAAGAACATCAGACGCTAGCCTATAAAAGAAATGAGACGAAGCTCAATAAAGCAGGGTACATCGAAACGTCCGATGAACTTGGTAAAAAGATTATTCCATTCAGACATCATCAAAGAAACATCCACTTGTTGCTTACAACAAAGGGCATTGACAGCACGATTTCCCCTTTCGGGAATAAAAGAATATCAAGATCACAAGATGCAAGGAGCTCTAGCCAACATTAAGTTCCTTATGAGAAAATAAATATTCCAAAGATTTATGATCGGGGTAGAGAACAAATTTCTCATTCAAAATGATATGCCAAATTCTAAAAGTGAAATCAATAGCCGCGAGCACTAGATCATGAATGGCATATCTAGTCTCGATAGGCTTTAATGATTTAGAAACATAAGTGATAGCACGTTCTCTTTTGCAAGAGAACGGCATCCAAACCAATACGAATAGTATCGGTACAAATAGCAAAGTCTTGGTTCCCCTTCAGGAATCACGAGAATAAGAGTATCGAAAGGCAGAGTTCTTTTAGATAACCTTCTTTCCCGAAAAGCTAAAACTTTCAAAATTACATTTATCTTTATGTAACAATCTTTCTAGAAAAATTTACATTTTTACAAGTCAATATATCGTGTCTGACTGTCTCATCAAAGCGTTTAGGAAATTCCTATGTATAATGTTGATCGAGCGCATCAACCAAAATTCTTAAAACACTAAATGGGAAATACAATCACAAAACTATCTTTATACTTATAAATAGATATTTATGAAAAAGATTTTGTTTAAGATCAAAATCCAATTATACTTATAAATAGATCTTTATGAAAAAGATTTGTAAAAATTTTAAATTGCTATTTTCATCCAAAATCAATATATACAAGGATGGTCTCATCGAAATATTCATAGAATACTCGATTTATAAAATGGATGAAATAAGCTGGACAAACTGAATGATATAATAAGTCATGCATAAGAATCATAACGAGTGCGGAATGCAGTAAATGGAATGCTAACTTCCACAACTCGTAGCAAATAAAAAATCGATGGCAAGGTCGAGCTAAAAAGACTTTAACACCACTCAAAAGATTGCTTAGGTGATAATCCTAAGACAAACTCAAAAATACCGAAAAGTTTCACAAACTATTTAGATAAGAGAAACAACACTTTCCTTATCATGAAGGCTTAAAGAATAAAATGATGCCATCAAATTGGAATCAAAATCATAAAGAGAAATAAAAATCTGCTTAACAGATTATAAATGTCGAGGATGAATAGTCCACACGGAAAATAGGATATGGGCTTCACGACGATTAAGCCAATCCTTACAAAAATCAATTCTGAAGCCTAAGTAAAAAAAATCGTCTCGGAAAGAAAAATCACAAAAAATAATTTCAACATCAATAAAAAGAAACAAGTTGAGTGTTGCGGATCCACCATCCAGATTCGCAATTCTCAAAGAAGGCATCAAGTCCAAATTATATTAAAGAAAAAGAATCAACAAGTTCTTTTGATACAAAATAATGAGATGAACTCATATCAATAAGAACTCGAAAAAGATAATCACAAAACAAATGAAATCAAGGATTGATTAAGAAATACCTTGACCAGGAGAAGTATCACTAGGAGCCTGAACAACATTTAGCTCTCCCTCTCTCCTGCTTAGGAGTATGGGACATGTGGATATAAGATGACCCGAACTTTTGCAATAACGACAAAAGAGAGGTTTCGGGCACTCCCTTGCATAATGGTCCGTGGAACCACAATTGTAGCATTATCCACGACTAGAGGTGGGAGTCTTTGCTCCGGAGTTTGTTGCTTCCCTTTCTTGTTGGGAGTGGGGCCTTTGAATTTGATAGGCCTCTTCATGTTATTGTTGAAGTTCTGTTTGGCACCGACAACTTCAACATTGCTTTCTTTATCGGCCTCTTCAAGTCGAACAGCGATATCAATAAGCTGATCAAAAGAAACTTCTAGTTTTACATGTAAAGGCTTTTTAAGGTTCTTGTTCAACCCATAGACAAACCTTTGATTTTTCTTCAATGGGGTATTAATATACTTGACCCCATACTTAGAGAGAGATTCGAAAGATGCGACGTAATTTGTCACAGAAGATTCACCTTGAACAAGGTCAATAAAATGCCGTGCTAAAGTTACTTTTTCAGCCTCTGGCACAAACTTTAGTTCGAATCGTTCCCGGAATTGCTCCCAAGTAAGATCCGCTTCGATAATCTCCGAAGTCAAGAGCTCATACCAATCTAACGCTCTTTCTTGGAGCATGCTAGAAGCCACTTGGACTCGATGTAGATCAATAAGGTTCATGCGAGAAAAGATACGATCGCATGATTTGAGCCAAGCTTGAATTTTTATAACACTCTCGGATCCCTTGAATGGCCTTCCACCCAAATTGGTATAGTCTCTGCACAAGCGTGAAAAATCGGATCTAGGATGAGTAGACTCTGGAATGGGTCCTGCAGCTTGAGCATTCTTCACGAGATCTAAAAGTTGCTGAGCAGACATAAAAACTCCATCTTGGGGAGTAGCACTAGATTGACCGGCGCTGGGACGACCAGGTCTAACCATTTCTCTTCCTTTAGAAAGAAGGAAGAAGAAGAAAAAGGTTATTCACCAAATGAATATCAAGCAATCTTGATAGATAAAACAAGGAATCATAAAGAAAATAGGATGAATCGGTACGAAGACTCGAATTAAATCCTAAGGCACGACTCCTAAGAAGGGCTTAGGACGATGATCCTTGTTAAATTATTCTACCTTGTTCCGAAGTTTGGCTTTGATACCAAGCTGTGACGCCCCACCTCTATACCCACGCTAGCCAAGGACACTACGGTGCAATGCCGTCAACTAGCATGGAGAATAAGGTTGTTAAGGAGCGACCATCTGTATAATTGCCTTGTGCGAGTACCGATATGCCAGATAAAATATAACTTGCATTCTTTTCAAGAGGAAATCCGGCATACCGACACAAACTCAAAGCTACTACACAGTGGCTATAATGTCTTCGGAAACGAATATAGAAATAAACATAACACAAATCAGTTACAGATAATTCATATCACAAAGGCGGAAATAGATATGAATATTACACATAAAAGTGTTTATCAGAGTAGTGGTCAAATAAGATCCACAACACCACAAAGGAATAGATACAAGTGCTAGACAAAAATATGTATACATCAAGGAGTCTATATCTCAATTGTATACAACAAAAACTACTAAACTAAAGTTGTTAACCAAAAGTCAGATGATGGTTCCAGATAGGAAGCCAAGAGGAAGCACCTGTAATACCTCAGTCTGACCCGAGTATTATTTAATAAGAAAATAATAAATAGATCAGTCTAGCTATAATTATCAGATAAAATGAGATATAAGAAGAGATATTATAAAAAGATGTATGATAACCAAAAATGTCATACTAAGACAAGTATACATTAGAAAATCCACAAAAGTCATACAATATCTCAAGAATCTCATAACATCAAAATAATGTCATGTTCTTTATTTAATTCACCAAGCCACAAAAAATGACATACATATCAATGCCAATCGTAAAAGTTGGTGAAACATAAATTCCAGAAATCATCAATTAGAAATCCAGAAATTAAATAATTCGGAGCAACGACGTCGTACAGCGTAATGTCCGATGATCCAGAAATACAATAAACAGGAACAACGACGTCGTACAGCATAACGTCCGATGAACCAAAACACAGTAAACGGAACAACGAAGTCGTACAGCGTAACGTCCGATGAACCAAAACACAATAAAACGGAACAACGACGTCGTACAACGTAACGTCCGATGAACCCAAGAACAATAAAACGGAACAACGACGTCGTACAGCGTAACTTCCGATGAACCCAAGCACAATAAAACGGAACAACGACGTCGTACATCGTAACGTCCGATGAACCGAACCAAAGAGACATCGCACATTGCTAGTCTAAACCATAAAATGACCATCATCGATCATCAAGAAGTGTCAATTACAGTAAGCTAGTAAATATATGAGCTTAGCTTCATGTTCCATAACCACTAGCTTAACTTAAATATTTACGAAAAAATTGTAGATCTCCACTAGAAAATTGTCACAAGAGATTCAATCGAACAAGTCCAAGAATTAACCAACGAAGTAAACGCAAGCGTTTCATGCCACTCGTTGTACTAAGTCGTTTAATTAGATTTCTCATACGAGTGAGGTAAAGGTTTGTATATGCTAGTAGATTGGAAAACGATTTAAGAAACGAGCTTTGTAATAAACTAGTGTTGAAATCGTTTTGAAGAAAGGGGTTTGATATTTACTGCTAGTATTAAAAACCTTTATATTTTAAAGTGACAAATCATAGAAGTGATTGTAGAAACAATCAATCATAAAAATTCACATACGAAGACGTGAATAAAATCCAAAGAAATCGATATCAAATTCATCAAAATGGATATTTTGAAAACTCCCAAAGAAAATGTCATCAAAGTCGATAATAAATGATAACAACAAAAGGGAAACAACACGAATCGATTAAAGTTGGAAATTCAAAAAAATAGGCAGTATAGGCAAAATTCGCAAATAGGAGCAAGTCGGTCAACCGGACTCCGTAAGTCGGTTGACTGAACCAAAGATGGAAGTGCTCGGGTAGCAGGTCGGTCGACCGGACCCTGAGCTCGGTCGGCGGGAGCCTGTAACCTGGATTTCCAAAACAGAGGCAGGAAGTGCTCGGGTAGCAGGTCGGTCGGCCATCTACAGAGCTCGGTCGGCCGGACCCTGTTGCCAGCACTCCCATGCCAATCTAATGAATGCCAATCCCTTCCGAATTGCAATCGGTCGAGCAACGGCACTAAGGATTTACGCCATCGACTACCCGGCCATATAAGCTCTTCGATTCATCACCAAAAACATGATCAAAACATCAAAGTTAGGATCTTTAAAGAATTGAACTCAAAACACTAAAAATTGGAATATTCACCAAATCAATCCAAACCAAAAGCAAATGCACATGAATAAGTGTTAGGAATTCATACCCAACATTCAAAGATAAATATAGGCATAGATGTGAGATAAAAATCTCACCTTTGAACCCAAAGAACAAGTAAGAAGAAGCTATAGAGCAAGGCAAGGACAAACACTCTTCAATTCCAACACAAGAAGCTTGAATCTAAGCTTAAAAGAGAAATATTTCCAAAGTTAGGTTTAGGAATTTCTGAAATTGAAGAGAGAATGAGTTGGAGAAGATGAAGATGATACTTACCATGTTTCTCTTTGAATTTGGAGCTAGAACTTGATTTGCAAATGAAAACTAGAGCTTAGGATTTTAATTCTTTTTCTTTTCCCCCAACTGAAAAGTAGAGGAAGAGGGAGTGAATGAAGAGGGGGTTTCAGTTTGGGGTATTAAGTTGGCTAGTGGGCTGAACCCAACCCAAAGCCCTAAGTGAAAAAGTGGCAAAAAATCAACTTACTCCAAACATATCGAAGCTCATACTCAAAAAGGTTGCAAACGGCATTTTGAACTCAATGGAAGGGGTCTCGAGTCTCAATTCGACTGTTTGCTAAAAGTAGGTTTTCGGACTAAAATCCGACGAATGATGAAATATTTAAATAAAATATTTAAATATACAATCGATAAATATGCGGGTTGTTACATTAAATGTGATAATCTTTTTTTAATAAATTAATTTAAATTGATAAATTTTTTATTTTAAATAATAATGAATAAATGGATTGTAAATGTATATTGATTTTAATTAAAATTAATATATGCTAAATGGAAATGGATTTGTTAAAACTGTATTCATATCAAATTTAATTTTTAAATTGAATTGGAAATTCAATTTGAATTTGAATTGTTAAATTGAAATTTCAAAGTAAGGGTTATTTATATTTTAAATTATACTTTGATTTTAAAAAGTGTATTTCTATGATTTTATTAGAATATAAAATTTGATTTATATTTATTTCTTTAAGAAGAATTTATTTATATAAATTAAAATATATTTTAAATTTAGAAAATTAATTAAGAAAAAAACATTTAAAAATTCTTTTTGCATGGAGATTACATTTGTAACAATTTAAAGCACACTAATAACATGTGTTAAGAAGATAACAGAGTATAATGACAAGTGTCACAATTTTAATTTATTTTCTTTAATTTTTTTTAAAACAAAATTTTTCTATAAAAGGCTATTTCATATTCTTCCTCTAAATTTTCCCATTCTCATTTTCTAATGCAAGAAAAAATTACTCTTCCATTTACAAAATCTAAACTTCATAAATTTACACTCTTTCCACAAAAATTCAATCAAACATTCAAGCCTCACTTCAAAATCTCAAAACTGAAAAACAAATTTCAGCAAAATATGAAGAAAAAAAAAAGATCAAGGTTCCTGAAAAATCATCAAAATTTCTGAAAGGAAAATTCAAATCTCTTCCATCTTAAGTGCTGATTTATTTAAAGTGGAAAGCATCATCATCAAGCAAACAATTTGATCAAGCAATTTCAAGTTTAAGATCTATAGTCAGTTCTTTTCCAGATTTTTGCAAATTTTGGTCTCTGCTTAAAGAAAAACAGGTGAGTAAATTTAAAATCAGAAAATTTAAGTAAGAAAAATGTTTGCATGTGAATTTTAGATCTGTTTGATGCTTGCATGTACCTATTTTTGTAAGATCTTTGTTTACATGTTATAATTCAACTATGCATGCTTGAAAATATACTTATGCTTCTCTGTATTTTAAGTCACAGAGTAAATGTAAACTTAGGGTTCAAAATTTCCATTTCAAATCACTATTAAGTTTGAATCTTTAATGCAGCAGGTTGATTTAAACATGAATTAAGGTTTAAATTGTTATTCAAAAAGAAATAGTTTGAAAATCTTCTGAATTAGGAAGTTACAGTGATTTTTTTTAATAACATGATAAAATCAAGTATTGAATTTTGTTGATGAAATTTTACATCTTGAATCAACTTGGTAAAACATGATTTTTAAACTAAAGATCAGGATTTTTAGTTAGGTTATGGTGGAGTATTACGGTGATGACCTAAAAGTAGTTTTTCGGCAAATACTAGTATCTGGGTCGATTCTAGGGGTCGAGCTTTGGATTGAAGTTGTAATGGAGATGGATTCATCTGTGAAAAATAGTAGAAGTGGAAATCATTCATCGGGGAATTGGGAATTGGGAATTGGGAATTAAGGGAACTAGGGTTTTTGCTCTGTGTTGTGATTGTGTTCGAACATTTCGTGACTGGAAATGTTAGAGTGGATCGAGTTGCGAACGGTTTTGGGAGCAGAAGCGTGGAGGCATTACAATGTTGTGGCCGGAAATTCGAAGCGATCGATGGTCGGCGTTGAGGGGTTGAAGGGATTTTCTGACGAGATGTTGTACTGATTTTGGGTTCGAGTTTCTTTTTTTTTGATTTAGCTCGTGTTAGGGATGGACGAAGGTCGGAGACATGACTGTGGTCGACGTGGGGCATGCGTGCGGTGTCACAGGTGGCGGCGGCGGTGTAGGCGTGGTGTACACATGCACAGTGTCAGTGCTTGTGTCAGAAAGGATAGTGATGTGGTGACTCGAAGCAACGATCGAGTTGGTTGGGATTTGGCTCGTGTAGGGCTCGGGGTAATGTTGCTCGTGTCTGGGATTCCTCTGATGTTTCTTTCCAGTATTTTGTTATTGGGGTTATTTTTAACTTAATCTAAAGAAGAAAGGGAAGGGAAGAGTAGGGGTTTGGTACTTGTGTTTGTTCGAGTTGGTCGGGTCAAACCAAAAGGCAAGTGATGTTTGAAGTTTTTAAACTTGTTTAAGTTTTAAAATTTTGAATTTTATTTAACTACTTTGTAAAATGTTTAACATTTTAATTGAAAGTATTTTATATTTTGATAGTTAAGTTTTAAGATGATTTTATATTCAAATTTAACTTTTAAGAAGTAAATATTTTAAACAAATTGGAATGTTTTAAAATATGTAATAATTTTTAGTAATTAATAAAATTGTTTTGTTTTGGGAATTAATTAAGTTTTATGGTTAAGGTTTACTTTAGTTAATAAAGTAATTAAAAGTTAAATTAATTAATAATTTTAGATTAATTAATTTGTTAAGGTTTAATTAATTAATTATGGATTAATTGGTAATTAAGAATTAAATTAAATAATAATTAATAGATAATTAATTAAATAATTAAAGATTAATTAATAAGCGATTAGTAACTAATTAATTAAGTGATTAGTGATTAATAAATTAGTGATTAAGAATTAATTAATTGATTGATTAAGGTCAATTAATGAAGTAATTAAACATTAATTAATTCATAATTAATAGTTAATTAATTAGTGGTTATGGCTTAATTAATTAAATGATTAAGGTTAATTAATTTAAAATTAATTAAGTAATTAAGATAAATTAATTTAAAATCTGTAATTAATTAAGCAATTAATTAAGATTAATTAATTATAAATTAAGGGTTAATTAGTAATCAATTAAGGAATAATTAATTTTTAATTAAGTTTTTAATAATAAATAATTGGAGTTATTAATTAATAATTAAAGAATTATTTATTAATTAAAGATTAATTAATTAATAATGAGGTTAATTAAGAAGTGACTAATTAATTAAATGTTTGTGATTAATTAATTAATGATTGGTTAAGCAAGGTAAAGTGATTAATTCTTAAGTAATTAATTAATTTGAATTAATTAAATTAATTATAATATTAATTAGAGATGTGCTTGCTTATGGATGATTGTTTTGAATTGAATATCTGGATTTGGTTAATATCTGTTGAATGATAGTTGAGATATTCTGTGATGATATATTTTATATATCTGTGATAGATGTTTGTTATTATTTGTGGGTAATACTGTGTGGATGCTAAGTTTAAATTGAATTGAATTGTTTAAATATTTAAACTACTTGACCTTTAAGATGGCGTTTGGATTTCGATGAGACCAGGATCGGGAATCAAATTTGATTTTTCGAAAACCACATCGATCCAAGTTAAACGTTAGGTCGTGACATCTCAAAGTGAAGATCGAGATGGAGTTTTAGAGTGCAAGGGTTATTGTCGTTAACTCCGAGGGTGATTCCAAAATGAGTGTAACGAGATAATGCCTTCGGTTTCGTTCAAACCCGGAATGAACTTATATGGATTGAATGATTTCAGCACATCGTCAGGTGGACGATGAGCATTCTAAGAGACATGTTCTCTAAAGGTAATCGTAGCCTTAAGCCTCATCAACCGGGAATGGCTAAAACAGGGGAGGTGCAGCAAGGCTAAGTGGGTCATGCTCAAGTAGGACGAGATTTTCCCCTGTCTAGAAGTCCCTTATTATTTCGGCTGTGTGGGCGGTTGTTGGCCACAACTACGGGGTTGTCTTGTTTGGGACTGTCCAGTAAGGGATGGTTCCGGCCTTGTGTTGCAGGGGATCGAGAGTGGTCCTCGGTACAGTGATCTAGGCCCCGTACTGTGACGGGCGGTACCCCAGTAGCCCTGCCATTGATGGAAACCCATTTTCCCTACGAGACCCTACGGTTTTGATTGTATTACCCACTTTTGTGGCTAGTAGCTGGAATTTAATCATGTAACAATTTCGGCTATTTTCTATTTACTTGAAAACCCTAGACCCTATTATAATATCACTGAATTTCCTATCAAATGCTTTGGTTAGCGTAAGGTAAAAAATTACCCGTATTTATTTGGGGGGGAGTCTTACGTGATACCTTTTGTTTTCAAATGATTTCTAACGTTAAACAACTTTAACTTGTTTACTCACACCAGACCCATGTCTGACCCGGAGTTTATTTTGTTTTTCATAAACTCTTGGGTACTCAAATTTTTATGAGTAGCAAAGTGATTAGCTTTGGATTGACAAGTGTTTTGGAAGCTGGAGCTGAAGTCCAGACGTACTTATCTATTTCTATCCGCTGTAGTGACTTTTGATGTTGTATTTTGGGTTGTATGGTTTGGCAAACTCTTAAAATGTCAGATGTAATGAAGTCGTATTATTTTATGTACTCTGATATGTAAAACTATGTAATGGATATGTGTGATATTATATTTTGTTTCGTTTCCGCTTTGAGATTCTGATGATTGTTGTTATTTTCTTTCTATCTTTTCTATTTCTATCTCTTTCTTTTCTTATTGATGATACGTCTTTCAGGATATTGAAAGACGGGTCATCACAGTTGGTATCAGAGCATAGGTTGAGAAACACCTAGGGTCTGGAGTAGCATCTATCTTGAGAGTGCGTATTTGTAATTTTCTTATATAACTATATCCCTATCTAAATTGGTTGGGTTACCTGTTCAGGTAGCCAGAATGAGTTCAAGAGGCAGAAGGGGAAGGGTTGTAGGAAGTGCATCAACCAGTAATAGGAAAGAACATACTGATAATGAGACTGTTAATCCAGTACCGTCTCCAGTCAGTTTTGCTGCATTATGCAAGGACTTCGTTAATCTTGGAGGAAGACCATTTCAAGGGTCAGAAACTTTAATAGAGGTCCAAGCAAGGCTTCGCTCGTGTGAGAAAATCTTTAAGAGCATGAAATTATCGGATGAGCAGAAGAGAGTAATGGCTTCGTGGCAATCATAAGGTGGTGTTGCATCCTGGTGGGATGCCATGACTGCAAATGTCTCGGAGGACGATATGTCTTGGGAAGAGTTTAAGGAGTTGTTTGAAGAGAAGTTCATTCCTGCTGCAGGGAGAACTCATATTTATCAGGATTTTCTGAATCTAAAACAAGGAAACATGACTATAGCTGAATACGAGACTAAATTCAACGAGTTATCTTGCTATGGTCTAGGACTTATAGACACCCCTCTTAAAAAGAATGAGATGTTTGTACAAGGGTTGAGGCCAGAGTATCATGAAAGGATGACAGCAAACTTGAAAGGGTCTTTTGTGAAGCTTATTAATATGGCATTAAGATATGAGGACTTGATGAATAAGAGATCAGTAGCACGAGTAGCTGCATCAGGAGGAAATTCTTCTAACCCTAATAAAAGAAAATTCAATCCTAATTGGAAGTGACATAACAAGAAGAAGTCTGGAAACAACAATGGACCACGCAAATGCTATATTTGTCAACAAGAAGATCACCTGACGAATAAGTGTCCCAGAAGAGAGTCTCAGCAACAGCAACAGTGGCAGCATTATAGTGGACTAGGTTCAGCTTTAGTTAAGAAGTCTCTTTGGTTCAACTGCCATCAACCGGGACATATGATTAAAGATTGCCCGCTCCTTCATAAAGTCCAGCAGAACAAAGTATTTGCTTTAGAAGGTGCACCATCAAACTCGTCTAAGGGCAAAGGAGTTTTGGAAGGTACCTTACTTTTAGATGGCAAATATATTAAAATTTTGTTTGATTCTGGGGATTCTTTGATTTATTTCTCTGGAATCTGTAGAGAATTTCTTTCTTACCCCTAGCACCGTAGACAAACCCATCTGTGTATCTAATCCTATAAGAGGGGTAACCAAGTTAGATAGGATCTGTAAGGATTTGAGAATCTCCTATCTATCCCATAGTTTTTCCTGTGACCCTTATGTGTTGGATTTTAAGGGTTTTGACCTTATATTGGGAATGGATTGGCTTGACAAATATAAGGTTGTTTTAAATTGTGATGAGAGAACAGTTTCGTTGGAAACTAATCTGGGTAGGAATGCCAGAGTAGTGTGTGATAACTCTGGAATACACTTGAATAGTCTTTTACATGGAGTTGAGACTTCTCAAGAGGGGGTTGAAGATATTGAAGTAGTCCGGGATTTCTTAGACATGTTCGAGGAAGTTAAGTGTTTGCCTCTGCACCGAGAAATAGAGTTTCGTATAGATTTGGTTCCTGGAGCAGTACCTGTAATTCAACCTAGTAGGAGGATGGCTCCAAGGGAGAGGGAGGAACTAGTGAAGCAAACTCAAGATCTGTTGAAGAAGGGTTTGATTAGACCCAGTTTTTCTTGGTGGGGCTCTGCTGCAGTATTTGTCACCAAGTCGGATGGGTCGCTAAGGTTCTGTGTAGACTATCGTGAATTGAACAAAGTGACTATTCAGAATAAGTATCCACTTCCTCGTATTGATGATCTCTTCAACCAGCTTCATGGAGCTTAAGTCTTTTCTCAGTTGGATTTAGCATCAGGTTTCCATCAGTTAAGGGTAGCTGACACTACTACAAAACAGGCCATTTGCATCAGTTGTTTACCTCCTTTTTGCATCAGTTCAACAACCGATGCATATGCAACCGATGCAACAGGTTTAACACTTTTGCATCAGTTCTGAAACCGATGCAAAAATGTCTTTTTTGCATCGGTTGTTACTAACAACTGATGCAAAATATCATGGTTGGTTGCTTGAACACAGCCCCCATGTTGCATCGGTTGTAGTGAAAACCGATGCAAAAAGTAACTTGTTGCATCGGTTTTTTATAACAACTGATGCAAACTAATCCCTCTATTGCATCGGTTTTTTATAACAACCGATGCAAACTAATCCCTCTATCGCATCAGCTATTTATACCTGATGCAAAAAAGCCATTCTCAGAAACCATTATTATGATACTCAAATAGACTGTATATATATTATTGATTATAACAAACAATTATTGCATGCAATACTACAATCATTCAAAACAAAATTTGATGGCATATACATAATCAGATTTAATAATTTGACAAAAGAATGAAAAACATAAATAAATTCCACAGTACATAATCAAACAGTCAGTAGTAAAAAAAGCTGCTACTAATTCAGCAACAGGAAAGGGAAAAGAAGAAGAAGAAAAACTTCTCAAAATGTATATACATTAAATTAATATAATAGAATATTGGCTATAATCAGATCCTAATATAATAAACAGCATTTGGGACATTCTATTCTTGTTATATTCAACATACCTTCTTCTACAAAAATTCATCCACTGACTTCATCCACTTCATCCAAAACTTCAAATCTAGCAACCATCATTCTTTCACCTGCCATCACCTCAAACTATCTACCCGAATTACCTGAAACTCCACCTGAAACGCTTACTCCCTACCAACAACTGCTTCTTCAATCCCGAACTAAAGCATACAGCCTTTAACCATTCATCAACACTGTTATCATCAAACTTAGTAGCATCCCATCCTCCTCGCAACTTCCTCTGCCATATACCACACTTCTACCACTCTACACCATCCACCAACCCATTCATCACCTTCCATAACCCAATCACCCTCCTCCACCAAGCACAATTCCACATTCACTTCCTCTGCGTAACATGTATCATTGCAGTTCCCTACCTCTACAACAACATATCCATACCATCATCTTGAAATCATTCCTCCCTGCTTCAGTTAACACTTCAGTCTTCCACCCTGAACCTCTCTCTGCCATCAAATTGCTCTTCATCACCTCCTTCGACATTTATTTCAATCACATTCACCGCAAACAAACACATTAGACCACCATCTAGAACAAACCCAACACCACCTTCTCACCAAGTCAACTGCTTCACCAAATGGTCAATCACTTCCTCCATCAACCTACTGCCTTCACTTGAACTGCCACAAGTCAATCATCTACAAACCAAACACTCCTCAAACCATCATCTACTCTTGCTCCTCCTCGCCTAAATACCACAAACCACTTAATCTTGTACAATGGTACCTCTCTCAACCTGCAACCATAACCTCCCTCCACCATCATCGCCAACCCCGACCTTCAGCAAACCCTCATCAATGCGACCTATAGAGTAGATTATCCCGTGGAGAACAAAAATCCATGAATTCATCTTATAGAGTAGATTATGGTTTGCAAAACAACATGCATAAAGCAACATATATCAAACTAAATTTAATTTGTGATCGTGTACCTGCACACTATACAAGTAACAATGAATAACAACGCTCAGCGTTGGTTAGTATAAACAGTTTATCACAGATTCATAAAACAAGTACAACATTTAACAACCATATGACCTTCCTTAACTTGGAAAAAAAATGGTATATGCCTGGGCATCGCAATAGTTGTTTATACAAGTAAAATTAACTAAATATTATTAACAAATGCACTACAATAGTTTTTTTTATTGGGCTTAGACCGCACTGTCTCGAAAAAGTCATAGCTATTTCTTAAAAGGCTAATAATTTAATATGGACCAAAGAGATTACCATCAGTACAACCTTCAAACTATCCATTCGCCCGCAATTGCCCATCAACCTCTGACCTATCCACTTGCACTGCAACCTGCATTCAACAAGCTTGCAACACCAGCTGGTTCACAAAACCAATCTACTTCCTTATCAAATTCCTTTCAGTTCAATCATTCAACCTATAAACTTGGACAAACAGAAATGGTCACATAGTACCTGCATCGGCAAGAGAAACAGCTGTAAAAAGAAATTGCCATGTCATTGCAATGGCATATGCGATTCCTATTTGATGGTGAGGCTGTAAGTATAAGACACGTAGATAACGCATTATTTGTGACTACAATTCCTGAGATATATCTATAAGAATACTATGCATTTGTTAACAAATGAATGGGACAATGGATCAATTATTTAACAAGTTCTACGCAGAAGCCAGTCAACAAATTTCCAAAGTTTTTATTATAGATGTGGCTAGGTAGAAAAATGAGTCAACCTTTTTGATGTGATGTAAAATTTCCATGCTCCAAATCACCAAAAGACATCAAGTGAGTCAACCTTTCCCTTACAAACTTCATATTATCATCAGACTTAAACTAAAATATAGCATTTAGACTTAATGTTGTACTACATATAGAATATGTATTTTTTTTCCAAAATATACAGTTTAGTATTGAATCAAAATTTGCAGATAACATCTTTGTATTTATAATGATACTTACCTTCATAACATTCCACTGTTTCCTGAGCAAGTATAAACTAATGAAATTTTTTTATAAGTATAAACTATTAACATACCTGAGCAAGTCTTTTTCCTGCGTCTTCTTCTGATACATATCCTTTAGTAACATACTTCTGAAATGGAGGGAACAAAAGCCTAAACAAAGGAATGTGTTCCCTGAAGAGTCCAGTAGTAGCAATGCATCCAGGATATAAAGATGCAAATGTTATCCCAGTCTCTTCATGATACCTTCTATGGAACTCCTGCATCATTAGCATGTTGCATACTTTGCTGTCTTTATAAGCTTTAGCACCATCAAAGCTTCCACCATCTATCATGGTCGATCCTGCTGTCCCATTCAATCCTGCCACTAAACCCCTTAAGTCCCCTAAATTCGCCTTTGGTGGTACATTACCCGCAAGTGTATTCGTGTTCCCTAATGTTATCAATGTTAGGCTTCTGAAATAAGCTCAAACCTAAAAAATAAAAAATAAAAAAACAAATGAAAAAAGAAAGGAAGGAAGAAGCTAATTTCTATTATAGACTCCTTCACAGACACGTACTTCCGATATAATTAAATCAGGTAAAGAAAAAAGAAAATAAATACCTGTAATGGAGCCAACAATGATGAGGCGTTTAGAAGGATAATCAGACTCTTTCAGATCATCAAGAAGCAACCTAGCGAGTAGAAAATGGCCAAGGTGGTTAACCCCAACGCTCATTTCAAAGCCATCGGCAGTGTAAGTGGGTTCACTGGCAGTAGGCTGGTACACAGCAGCGTTGCAGACAAGGGCGTCCAAAGGCACCTCCATTCTCTTCAGACTGTCCACGAACTGTCTGACGCTGTCCAGGGAAGCCAGGTCGAGGTGCAGGATGCTGTAGCTATCCTTTCTCATGCCTGCTGACTTGGCCGCTTTTCTGTCTTTAGGAAGTCCCAGCATGCCATGATCACGTGCCATTTGCCTGTTTCCGCTAAGGCTTTCGCCGTTGCTAGGCCCAGTCCGGATGATGCGCCTGTAATTACTACATTTCCCTTGCGTAGGGTTTTCTTTCCTTCTGGGGCTGATCGGGTTACTGATGGTGTTGCTGTCGCAGTGGCTCTGATTACAAGGGGCATATTTGTCCTTTGTAATTAGTAGGGACTAACAGTTACTTGATAAAACAAGCACACATATATATACATTTGAAGAACTACCTTTTTTTCAAAAAAAAGAGAAGTGAAAGTAGAGATATCAAAAAAAATGAAGAGTGAAATATCGAACACAAAAGGTAACTGAATTTGCTGTTGCTCTGAAACCCCCAAAACATTGATATCAGAACATCAAAATACAATATACATGCTTAAAACACATTTTCTCTCTTTTAACTAAAAGGAGAATCCACCATCTAAACATCTAGTTAACCCATTTAAAGGATTCAAATGTCCCCCACACAATATACATAATAAATGATCATAATGAAAATGATGAATATGATGATAGAGTTCATAAATATGGGTTCGGTGAGAATTGTTAGGTTGATGTGATAAAAAGAATAACCTTGGCCCTGAAAAAGTTATGAGTGCTGAATTAATTACGCGTACTATTTTGTAGCCAACTTGGTGTTGAGAATCCTGATGATGCTGCTGCAAACTGTGTGCCATTGCCTTATCTATGTTGCTCGCCCCCCATTGAAAGATCAAGAGTTCTATTACTCATTGCTGCAGTGCTGCTACTTGGAAGCTGCTGCATTGCCTATCACATTGTTCAGTATAGTATTACACAATCAACAACAATATTAAGAACAAAAATATATCCTATTTTCAAATGTTAACATTGTCGAGCGAAGCTGGTGTTGTAATGCACAGGAGTAACGTAAAATAGACCATTACTTGTTAAAACAACCAAACTTTTCATGATTATAGTATTGATACTTTATGACATATAGTTTTTGAACAAGCCTACGTGATTTGTTTCAAATATGAAGCCTGAACACTAAATGCAGATTGTTGCAAGTGTGATTTATTTTCATTCAGAATTGTACACATATTTTCAGTCTTTTCATATTGTGATTGGCATTAAGATCTTCAGTAAGGACTACAAAAAAGTTTAATGGTTAATAGTTATGATTAATTAAAAGGCACTTATTGCAACAAGTGTTTCATGACATTGAACAAAACTCTCTCATTAAACTTTATAACTTTGAATTCAAATGCCAACTTACTTTGAATTGTGTTACTTCTAATAGTTAAAGCCCATAATCTTAAACATGTAATATTGACATATACATTAGAACTCGTTACTAGGGGAGCTTATTATATAAAATAACAAGGCAATGGAATAACTCCATTGTGATATCTGAAAGGGTTGAACTCATTCCGGGTATATCCATTGATCCCATTAGATGGAAATCGAACAACCGAATCGTGAAAGTGTAATCCTCGTGCATAAGGAAAGTTCATCCTGCTTACTTGTGCAGGCAACTCCAGCTTGTCATCAAACTTGAAAATCAAAAGATCGCATTTGTAAGTTTAGATGGTATTCAAAGATCAAAGTTTGTATGAAAACAAAGAGGAATATGATCCAAGTTAGTGTACCATTTTGTGCATGCTTTGGTTTCTCCAGTCTGACTCGTAAATCATAGGGACTCTTTGATCCATTCCCACTGAGCATTCTTCCTCGTTTTGATCAAGATTGTTTCTTTTTGATCCTGAGCTTCCTAGACTAAGATCTAGGTTATGATCATTGCTTTTACAATCTGCAAAAAGAAAAATGATGATTATTTTGAGCTCATAAATCAACATTGAGCTACAATGAACTCACCATTCAAATTAAGTTCATCTGCATAAATGCTTGGATCAAAGTTGGTGACTGCATCTTTTCCACTACATTTTATAGCAGCTTTATCATAGGCTCTGTATAATAAACACATCGTATTAGCGATCTACACACTAGTATACACATAAGTCTTTACAGACTCAATGTGATTAGCTTACCTTGCAGCTTCCTCTTCGGTGTCGAAGAGACCCAAATATACATACCTACTAATACATTCCAACATTTAAATTTACATGTCAATCTTACAGAAAGAGTTATTAAAAAAAATACAAGCTCAAGAAGTATTACTTTCTTCCCAAAAATTGACCCATTCTTGCCTCCCATCTTCCACACTTATGCAATGTTACCCCTCTATATTTTGAACTTCCTTTTGGAAACACAGTGCTTTGTCTACGAAGAACATGCACAAATTCCTCCTTTGAGAGATTGCTCATCTATTCAACAACAGTACATGTTCCTCTTTACATTCTTTCTTGACAATGTAAAGAAGAAGAAAAGTAATTAACAATGTACAAGCTCACTTGTTTCAAATCATCATGATAATCTTCAAGGGAAAAATTTATATCAGTTTCATCTCTGCGAAACTTAATTGCTGCTCTATCATAAGCTCTGTAGTGCAATCCAAGCAACTAAGTAATTATCGAATAATTATGTATTTTATTGTTATGACTCACCTTGCTGCAGCATGTGCTGTATCAAATCCACCTACAATATTTGCCATATTACATATAGTTGATCGAAAGAAAAGGAATTTCAACTAAAGATTAGTATTATTTTTCTCTTGATACATACCCAAATAAACCTGCTTTCCGCAATCCCTACGTGCGTGAGCGACGTAAGAATCAAATTGTTATTGGATTTGTTTACAAAAAGGAAAAAAGAAAAAAAAACAAAGAAGAAGACAAACCAAATATGCGATTCCCATCTACCAGTCCTCCTATAAAAAGTAACTCCACGGTACTGGGAGCTTCTAGAACGAAACGCGGTGTATGGACTGAACGAAACGCGAAAATCCATTCAAAAATTCAATCTAATTACATTATCAGAGAACTGAGGATTATTGAAGACACATAAATCTAAACATTACAAAGACAAATGAACTTAAAGAGAGAGGTTCTACTTAACTTCAAGTTAGCGTAGAGAGAGGTATCGACGGTATGACGCTGATTTTTATTCCCATTTTTCTTCTTGTCTGCCATTATCAGAGCTTCAACTGAGCTATTGTAGATGATGGATGCAAGACGGCTATTATTTCCATTTTTCAATCAAAGGTCGTCGAGTCGTGCTTGATAGTGTTTTCCATTTTTCGATCAATTTTAGGGTTTTTTTTTCTTTTCTTTGAAGCGGCTAATTATTTGGGGAAAAGAATGGGAGCGGGAGCGGAAAAAAAAATTTGGGAAGGCGGGATGTAACAGGTGAGCAATTGCATCGTCTCCGCTGAGGAACCGATGCCAAAATTATTATTTTGGACGTAGTTGCATCAGTTGACTTTAAAATCGATGCAATTAAAACTATTTGCATCGACGTATTTGCATCGGTTGTTGGTGACAACTGATGCAAATTTGATTTTTTTATTATCTATTGCTTTCCACGTACCAATTGCATCAGTTATTAAGACAGAACTGATGCAAATAGTTCTATTTGCATCAGTTTTTAGTTCAACCGATTCAAATGAGGCGATGCAAATGGCCTGTTTTGTAGTAGTGTGAGGACAGTATTCCCTTAACTGCATTTAGGGGACCTAATTGTTTCTATGAGTGGTTGGTTATGCCTTTCGGTTTAACCAATGCCCCTGCCTACTTTGTAGACCTGATGAACTGAGTCTTTAGAGATGTTTTGAATAAGTTTGTTTTGGTGTTCATCGATGATATCTTGGTCTACTCTAAGTCGGAAGAAGAGCACAAGCAGCACTTGAGAATAGTATTGGAAACTCTGAGAAGGCATGTTCTGAAGGCAAAGTTCTCTAAGTACCATTTTTGGAAAACAGAAGTAAAATTTTTGGGCCACATTGTTTCTGGTGAGGGAATCTATGTAGATCCAGCTAAAGTTGAGACTATTTTGGAGTGGAAGTAGCCTCGGACACAAACAGAAGTTCACAGTTTTCTAGGATTGGCTGGTTACTACAGGAAGTTTATTAGGGATTATTCCAAGATCTCTTCACACCTAACAAAGCTGACAAGGAAGGGAGCTCAATTCAAATAGACACCGGAACGTGAGGAGGCTTTTCAGAATCTGAAGGCAAGGTTGACAAGTGCTCCTGTATTGGCTATTTCAGAAGGGAAGAGCAAGTTTGAAGTGTGTACTGATGCTTGTATTGTTGGATTGGGAACTGTGCTTATGCAAAATGGTAGGGTAATTGCGTATGCGAGTCGGCAATTGAAGCCACATGAGAGGAACTATGGTACGCACGATCTAGAGCTGTTGGCCATTGTTTTTGCATTAAAGATCTGAAGGCACTATCTTTTAGGAGAAAAGTTTGAGTTATTCACGGATCACAAACCGTTGAAATATTTTTTCTCTCAGAAAGATCTTAATCTAAGACAGCAGCGATGGGTCGAGTTCTTGGCATCGTATGATTTGGATATTCTGTATACCCCGAGAAAGGCGAACGTTGTGGGAGACGCTCTTAGTAGGAATGCAGTTCTATCCCTTTTGGAAGTGGTTCCATCTCTTCTGGAAAGGATTTCGAGCGAGCAAGAATCTGATAGTAAATTAAGAAGAATTATCAGAAGAGTTAGGAAGGGTCAGTGTCCTAGTTTTAAGATTGATGACCAAGGGACACTAAGGATCAACGGAAGGAACCGTGTTCCAAATTTCAAGGAATTGAAGCAGGAGATCTTATCCGAAAGTCATCGCTCCAGATTAAATATCCATCCAGGAATATCAAAGATGTATAAGGATATGAGAAGGATTTTCTGGTGGCCGGGCATGAAGAAGGATATTACTAGATTCGTTAATTATTGTGCTATCTGCCAGCAAGTTAAAGGAGATCAGCAGAAGCCAGCCGGTTTGTTACAACCTTTGGAGATCCCGATGTGGAAGTGGGAGATGATTTCAATGGATTTCATCGACGGATTGCCTAGAACTAAGAAGGGGAATGAAGGAATATGGGTGATTGTTGATCGTCTAACCAAAAGCGCCCATTTATACCAGTTAAGGCAACCCGTACTGCAGCTTCTCTGGCAGAAATTTTCTTGAGAGAGATAGTCAGATTGCATGGTGTTCTAGTCAGTATTGTAAGTGATCGAGATCCTATCTTCACCAGCAAGTTCTAGGAGGCTTTGCAATCGGCTATGGGAACAAGTTTGAGATTGAGTACAGCATATCATCCCCAGACAGATGGGAAGATGGAGAGGCTAAATCGAATTCTAAAAGATATGCTGAGAGCCAGTGTATTGGATTTTGGTGGATCGTGGGAAGACCATCTACATCTAGTGGAATTCTCTTATAATAACAGTTACCAAGCAAGTATCAAGATAGCTCCTTATGAAGCATTGTATGGAAGGCCGTGTAGATCCCCAGCCTGTTGGATAGAGTCAAAAGACCGTCTTGTGCTTGGACCAGATCTGATCCGTGAAGCATCTGCTAAAGTCGAGCTTATCAAGAAAAGGATGAGAGCTGCTCAGGATCGTCAAAAGAAATATGCAGATAAAAGACGAAGACAATTGGAGTTCGAGATTGGTGATTTAGTCTTTGTCAAAGTTTCCCCTATTAAAGGAGCGGTAAGATTTGGGAAGACAGGGAAACTCGCTCCGAGATACATTGGTCCGTTCCGAGTGCTCGAGAGGATTGGTGCCGTAGCATACAGGATTGAATTGCCAGTCCGGATGGCTGGAATTCACAATGTTTTCCACGTATCTCATCTACGGAAATATGTGCACAATCCATCTCGTATTGTGGAGCCAGCTGTGCAGGAAGACTTAGAGGTTGAGCCGGACTTATCAGTTGTCAGACATCTTGTTCGAATTATTGATCAAGACGAGAGGCAACTCAGAAGCAAGATAGTGAAGCTCGTTAAAGTCTAGTGGAGTGAGGATTCCAGAGATTGTACCTGGGAGACTCTGGATAGTTTTAGGAAGGCTTATCCAGATATGTGTCCGGATAACTAATGATGTTTGTAGTGGATGTAATGTTGTTTGGATGTTTTGTTTGTTGATTTCTTATGTATGGATGATATGTATGCTTGAATTGTCGAAATAAAATGAAATTTTTTGGATTATCCTTTGTTTAAATTTCGGTGACGAAATTCTTTTAAGGGAGGAGGAATGTAATATTCCAGAATTTCAAACCGTACCCAATTTAAATGTGATAATCTTTTTTTTATAAATTAATTTAAATTGATAAATTTGTTATTTTAAACAATAATGAATAAATGGGTTGTAAATGTATATTGATTTTAATTAAAATTAATATATACAAAATGGAAATATATTTGTTAAAATTGTATTCATATCAAATTTAATTTTTAAATTGAATTCGAAATTCAATTTGAATTTGAATTGTTAAATTGAAATTTCACAGTAAGGGTTATTTATATTTTAAATTATACTTTGATTTTAAAAAGTGTATTTCTATGATTTTATTAGAATATAAAATTTGATTTATATTTATTTCTTTAAGAAGAATTGATTTATATAAATTAAAATGTATTTTAAATTTAGAAAATTAATTAAGAAAAAAATATTTAAAAATTCTTTTTGCATGGAGATTACATTTGTAACAATTTAAAGCACACTAATAACATGTGTTAAGAAGATAACAAAGTATAATGACAAGTGTCACAATTTTAATTTATTTTCTTTAAATTTTTTTTAAAACAAAATTTTTCTATAAAAGGCTATTTCATATTCTTCCTCTAAATTTTCCCATTTTCATTTTCTGAAGCAAGAAAAAAAATTACTCTTCCATTTACAAAATCTAAACTTCATAAATTTACACTCTTTCCATAAAAATTCAATCAAACATTCAAGCCTCATTTCAAAATCTCAAAACAGCAAAAAAAAATTCAGCAAAATCTAAAAAAAAAAAGAGATCAAGGTTCCTGAAAAATCATCAAAATTTCCGAAAGGAAAATTCAAATCTCTTCCATCTTAAGTGCTGATTTATTTAAAGTGGAAAGCATCATCATCAAGCAAACAATTTGATCAAGCAATTTCAAGTTTAAGATCTGCAGTCAGTTCTTTTCCAGATTTTTGCAAATTTTGGTCTCTGCTTAAAGAAAAATAGGTGAGTAAATTTAAAATAAGAAAATTCAAGTAAGAAAAATGTTTGCATGTGAATTTTAGATCTGTTCGATGCTTGCATGTACCTATTTTTGTAAGATCTTTGTTTACATGTTATAATTCAACCGTGCATGCTTGAAAATATACTGATGCTTCTCTGTATTTTAAGTTACAGAGTAAATGTAAACTCAGGGTTCAAAATTTCCATTTCAAATCACTATCAAGTTTGAATCTTCAATGCAGCAGGTTTATTTAAACATGAATTAAGGTTTAAATTGTTATTCAAAAAGAAATTGTTTGAAAATCTTCTGAATCAGGAAGTTATAGTGAATTTTTTTAATAACATGATAAAATCAAGTATCGAATTTTGTTGATGAAATTTTACATCTTGAATCAACTTGGTAAAACATGATTTTTAAACTAAAGATCAGGATTTTTAGTTAGGTTATGGTGGAGTATTTCGGTGATGACCTGAAAGTAGTTTTAGGGCAAATACTGGTGACCGGGTCGATTCTAAGGGTCGAGCTTTGGATTGAAGTTGTAATGGAAATGGATTAATCTGTGAAAAATAGTAGAGGTGGAAATCATTCATCGGGGAATTGGGAATTAAGGGAAGTAGGGTTTTTGCTTTGTGTTGTGATTGTGTTCGAACATTTCGCGACTGGAAATGTTAGAGTGGATCGAGTTGCGAATGGTTTTGGGAGAAGAAGCATGGAGGCATTACGATGTTGTGGCCGGAAATTCGAAGCGATCGATGGTCGGCATTGAGGGGTTGAAGGGATTTTCTGACGAGAAGTTGTTCTGATTTTGGGTTCGAGTTTTTTATTTATTTATTTAGCTCGTGTTAGGGATGGATGAAGGTCGGAGACGTGACTGTGGTCGACGTGGGGCTTGCGTGCGGTGTCGCAGGTGGTGGCGGCAGTGTAGGCATGGTGTACACGTGCACATTGTCAGTGCTTGTGGCAGAAAGGATAGTGATGTGGTGACTCGAAGCAACGATCGAGTTGATTGGGATTTGGCTCGTGTAGGGCTCGGGGTAATGTTACTCGTGTTTGGGATTCCTCTGATGTTTCTTTTCAGTATTTTGTTATTAGGGTTAGTTTTAACTTAATCTAAAGAAGAAAGGGAAGGGAAGAGTAGGGGTTTGGTACTTGTGTTTGTTCGAGTTGGTTGGGTCAAACCAAAAGGCAAGTGATGTTTGAAGTTTTCAAACTTGTTTAAGTTTTAAAATTTTGAATTTTATTTAAACTACTTTGTAAAATGTTTAACATTTTAATTGAAAGTATTTTATATTTTGATAGTTGAGTTTTAAGATGATTTTATATTCATTTAAATTTAACTTCTAAAAAGTAATTATTTTAAACAAATTGGAATGTTTCAAAATATGTAATAATTTTTAGTAATTAATAAAAAAAATTGTTTTGGGAATTAATTAAGTTTTATGGTTAAGGTTTACTTTAATTAATAAAGTAATTAAAAGTTAAATTAACTAATAATTTTAGATTAATTAATTTGTTAAGGTTTAATTAATTAATTATGCATTAATTGATAATTAAGAATTAAATTAAATAATAATTAGTAGACAATTAATTAAATAATTAAAGACTAATTAATAAGTGATTAGTAACTAATTAATTAAGTGATTAGTGATTAATTAATTAGTGATTAAGAATTAATTAATTGATTGATTAAGGTTAATTAATAAAGTAATTAAACATTAATTAATTCATAATTAATAGTTAATTAATTAGTGGTTAAGGCTTAATTAATTAAATGATTAAGGTTAATTAATTTAAAATTAATTAAGTAATTAAGATAAATTAATTTAAAATTTGTAATTAATTAAGCAATTAATTAAGATTAATTAATTATAAATTAAGGGTTAATTAGTAATCAATTAAGGAATAATTAATTTTTAATCAAGTTTTTAATAATAAATAATTGGAGTTATTAGTTAATAATTAAAGAATTATTTATTGATTAAAGATTAATTAATTAATAATGAGGTTAATTAAGTAGTGATTAATTAATTAAAGATTAAATGAGCATTCTAAGAGATGTGTTCTCTAAAGGTAATCGTAGCCTCAAGCCCCATCAACCGGGAATGGCTAAAACAGGGAAGGTGCAGGAAGGCTAAGTGGGTCATGCCCAAGTAGGACGAGATTTTCCCTGTCTAGAAGTCCCTTATTATTTCGGCTGTGTAGGCGGTTGTTGGCCACAACTGTGGGGTTGTCTCGTTCGGGACTGTCCAGTAAGGGATGGTTCCGGCCTTGTGTTGCAGGGGATCGGGAGTGGTCCTTGGTAGGGTGATCTAGGCCCCGTACTGTGACGGGCGGTACCCCAGTAGCTCTGCCATTGATGGAAACCCATTTTCCCTACGAGACCCTATGGTTTTGATTGTATTACCCACTTTTGTGGCTAGTAGCTGGAATTTAATCATGTAACAATTTCGGCTATTTTCTATTTACTTGAAAACCCTAGACCCTATTATAATATCACTGAATTTCCTATCAAATGCTTTGGTTAGCATAAGGTATAAACTTACCCGTATTTATTTGTGGGGAGTCTTACGTGATACCTTTTGTTTTCAAATGATTTCTAAAGTTAAACAACTTTAACTTGTTTACTCACACCAGACCCATGTTTGACCCGGAGTTTATTTTGTTTTTCATAAACTCTTGGGTACTCAAATTTTTATGAGTAGCCAAGTGATTAGGTTTGGATTGGCAAGTGTTTGGAAGCTGGAGCTGGAGTCCAGACGTACTTATCTATCTCTATCCGCTGTAGTGACTTTTGATGTTGTATTTTGGGTTGTATGGTTTGGCAAACTCTTAAAATGTCAGATGTAATGAAGTCGCATTATTTTGTGTACTCTGATATGTAAAACTATGTAATGGATATGTGTAATATTATATTTTGTTTTGTTTCCGCTGTGAGATTCTGATGATTGTTGTTCTTTTCTTTCTATCTTTTCTATTTCTATCTCTTTCTTTTCTTATTGATGATACGTATTTCTGGGTATTGAAAGACGGGTCGTCACAAAATTGCTTTACTACAAAAGTGTGGAAAGAAAAATCATGCTTGGACAAAACAATGCAAACTATTGAAAATGAAGAATGTAATGTAAACTCTGAAAATATGGACATCGATAGAGGTTTATAAGCAACTATTGATGTAGATAAGGAAAATACACTGGAAAGCTAGGACCCAAATGAAAACTTTGAGTCATCTGTTGACACGAATATGGCTTTTATCTCAAAGCTTCAAAAAATTACGCAATTTTTGACCCCAAATTTACTAAAAACATGAATGAAGTTACTGAAAATATGGATGTAGTTCCAGACACACAAATGAGATCTGGTATCACAAATGCACTTATAGATAACAATGCTTTTGAAAATTATAATGTAATCACTAAGAATTATAGTAAGGACTCAAAGCAAGTTCAAATTTATGCATACTGCAATACCACAATTTCAAAAGAAAATAACTTACCAAATGGGAATGCAGATCAAGGAGTGTTAATACAAGCACCCATAGAATGCTAACTTATCAAGTAGAGATGCATTACAAATGCAAGAATCCACTGTCCACATGCGAGCAGTAGACGAGTAAATACATAAAAATAGGGATTATATCAAACATGTCATCAAGTATCCTCCTAAGAGGATAACTCAAGCTTATATAAAGGCATTGAACTAATGAGTTCAAAATACAATACAAACATAATAGAAGAGCATCACGTAAATTTAGGAAATACCACCGAAACAACTTCACCACTCCCAGATCTACCACCTTCAAATCTTGATAGGCTACTGCTAGATACCCTGTCCTTGGTAAACAAGAGTAAAAGAAAGAGGAACGGAATGAAGAACGTAAATGAAATCATCATTGCTAACGAATTTGATAGTATCGAGGATGGAGAATTTAAAAAAGATATATCATGAGGAATCCAAAATGGAAATATCAACTTAAAGTTAAGACAAAACCTCTTGTAAAAAAAGAAGCAAAAGGATTGTGAATGAGTGTGCGCAATAGATATTCTTTATAGTATCCATTACATATAAGCTTGATACTTTTATTATAATGATGTCTATTATAGCATGGAATATAGGGGGTAAAATTCTCCTAAAAAAACTAATGACAAATTTACTAAAAACTCACAAGCCCGGTGTTTTATGAATTCTTGAACACAAATTAGATAACAAAAAAATTGAAGAGTATCCACTTAGAGTGTTAAATAATTAGAGCATGATAAATAATAATATAATGGGTGGCAATGGGAGAATAATCGTTTTATAAGATCCAATTATTTGGGAAATTAAGCAATATTTTATCAATTTACAATACATACACTATATATGTACAAATAAAGGATGACTTCTACTATAAACTACCTTTATTTATGCATCTAACAGTAAAGGTGAAAGAACTTTACTTTGAAACTATACAGTTAAAGCCCTACTAAAACATTTCTAAATCCCTGTTGAAGCGCCTAACATTTTTTAACTGCGATGCTTTTCAATTTAGCACTGTTAAAAAGTAAATCTACTTAAATCCTCATATATTCTGTTGCACATACTAAATCAATGGTTTTTTAGCATCCTCTTTAACAACATTAACAAAAAAGGTTAATTTGAGTATTTCTCTTCTAAACTAAAGAAACAAAGTTAGGGTAAAACCTAAGTTTAAAGCCTAAGTCTTCAATATAAGTTACAAATATACTCTGGTGACTAAGTCAAGAAAACATGATATTCTATTTTTTGTTATGTAAGATAAAAATGTATTTCTTTTTCCTACATATATAACGTCAGAATGAGAGTAAATTAACTTTGAAGATTTTATTTAATTTCCAATAATGCTTTTTGAACTTCCATTATTTTCTACTATATTCCCGTTTTATCCCTGCTATAACTTTTTGCACCTCTACTGCTATATGCATGTTAAGCACTTTAAAAGCATACTTCTGGAAGCATTTAGAATTATTGAATAGAGATATGAAAAACCTTTGGTTATTATTATACGACTGTAATACAGTTCTGCATGCTTTTCAAAAAAGAGGAGGTATTCTTATACCTTTCAAAAATATGAAATAATCATTAGATTCCTTTTGAATACATGATTACTAGAGCCAACCATTTTGGATAATAGATTTACTTGGAAATCTGGAAAATATAAGAATATTCGCTATAAACTTAATAGAATATTGATAAAACAAAAATTCATAATTTTCCAATTTTAATTGCATTACGCTTTCACAAATAATTGACGACCACACTTCAGTTCAATTCTCTTCTGGAAAATAACAATAGTAAGAAAAATGTTTAATTCAGATTTATTAATGGATGGACATATGAAAATTCATATAAAGAGTGATAAAAATAGCCTTACTATTAATGTATAGGGCACTACCCTGTACAAATTCTACAAGCTTCTACAGAAAACAAAAGGCAATTTAAAAATGTGGAATAAAAATAACTCTTGAATAGAAATTAATCAAACTAGAGAGGAATGTAAGTGTTTGCAAAATTATATAGACAAAGATAGGTCAGACCTTTTTTAACTTAATAAAGATTTTCAAACTCAAAGTAAGTCAGTCAATGCACTTCACATGTAAGCAATGATTATGAAATAAAAAGTAAAAGTTGACTGACTCGCTAATGTAAATGAAGCTAGCAATTTTTTTATGCAAGAATTTATGATATGAAACATAAAAATAATATAGGAAATTTATTTGATGTTATAATAAATGTAGCTGCTATAATTGAAACAGAAACAACAATTATTTTGACACATTATACAATATTGAATCCAACTTTAAAACTTGACCAAACACTGACATAAAAACTACTTATTGCATCCTAACAGTGAGGGCATTATACTTGCTCCTATATGTACTGGTGGAATCAAAAAAATTATCTATAGTTCAAATAATGATATAAGCTCTTGTTCAAATTAATTTGGTGCTAAAATTTATAAAACATATTAGGACTGTGGTGAAAAAATTAATGGGCGGAAGAGATTTAATCAAGATCTAGTATTACCTATTTTAATGTCAATGCAACTCAAATTCAAGTATGAAATTATACAAAACAAATATCAGGAATAAGAGAGACACAGAAGATAACATAGTTTGAATAAAAGTATCCAACATCCACGAAGACCTATGTAACAACCCTGTATTTTGTAATTATTTTAATTGAATTTTTATTTAACCTTATTATATTTAATTTAGATAATTTTGTTATTTTAAAATATAAACTTTGATTTTGATATGAATTATCATTCCAAACATGAATAGATAGATTAATTTCCAAAGTAATGAATTTTGGTCAACTTTGACTTTTAACTTAAAAATTTAAAAGTTTGAGAATTTGAATTTTATCTTTTATTATGAAAGTAAATAAAATTTTAAGAACACTGCTTTTCGTTTCGTTGAAATCCGATTAAAAATGTGAAAGTTATGTCTTTTTAACTATTATGTGTAATTTGTTGTATTTAACAAAATTGTTTATTTTAAATTATATAAATAATATTTTATTTGGTCATGTAATGTTCTAATTTATGTTTATATGGGTAAATAACATGTTATGTATATATTTTGGTTTTAAAACATTTAAAAAAAAGTGTAATTGACATTTTCCAATGTCAGTTGTATTATGTTTATAATTTTTAATTTCTAGTTTCAATTTATTAAAGAAATTCTTTATTTATTTTTATATTTTCTTAAGAACTTATTTTCTTCTCATTCCCGCTTTATTTTTTCTCTCATTTATTTGACTTGTTATTTGTTTTAAAGTGAAATAGAAATTTTCTAAGGCTAGTGACATTTTATTTGTATGTTTTAAGTCCTGTTTTCAATTTTTAAACTATTTATTTAATTATTATTTTTCTCTAATTTAAATTATTTATTTCATTTTAGAAATGAAAAATGAAGTATTTTATTTCAAAATTTTGCTTTATAATATTTTTGAAATGAAGTAGATATTTTATAAAGCTAGTGATGTTTTAATGGTAAATTTTGAACCCTGTTTTTAATTTTGAGCAATTTCTTTAATTCTTTTTCTATTTTTCTAAATTTATTGACTTATTTTCTTTTTTATTTTATTTTATTTTCACTTCTATAATTCATTTACTTAATTTTAATTGTTTTTATTTAATTAAAAGAAGTGGAAATATGGAGAGACTAAGGCTTTAAACCTAAGACCTTTCACTTGCCAAAACCTTTTCATTTTCCGTAACTTTTCATTTACTTTGCTTGGCCGTATGATCTTTAGCCATGAGTTCTTAATTTTAATTCACATGAAAAACCTTCCTCCTCACTCCATTTTCACGGCTAAGAAAGATTTGGGTAATGGTCTCTTCCTTTTTCACTATTTTCTTCATTTTCTTATTGTTTTTCAATGTTTTGCCTTGGGTTCTCTTGCTTTGCTCGGCCGAGCACCTCCACCGACCACCACCACTTCCTTCCACACATCATCCACAACCAAACTCCTTCCTCCTCTGACCAATACAAACCATGCCTCTCCCCTTGGCAAAAACTCCACAAAAACATGCAAAAAAAAAACCTTAAATCCATGCTAGCCACCACTTTTGCTTCACCACCTTCATTTGTATCCACGGCCACCACCTCTAGCCGCCGCCACCAGCAAGTACACACCCCTAGCCATCAGCCTTAGCCTCTGTCCAGACCTGACCATGACTAGCCGTGCACTCCACTTGATCAAAAACAACACAAAACATCGCTAAAACCCTTAAAACCATGCCTAGCCGAGCCAAACTTCAACATCATCACCTTAGATTGCCTTGGCCACCTCCTTTTGCTCCACCACCACCTTGATATGACCACCACCCATCACTTCATCCTCTTTCCAGATCTGAAACATGAAGAGCCGAGCCAAACAATGCATGTCGACGAGCCTTGTGGTGCACCAAAACTCCACTATCAAGCCTAGACCCTTTGTATTCTCATGCCTGTAACCTCCACCTTGCTCTTGTCGTGTAGCCATGCCTTTTTAGGTCCAAACCAGACCCAAACCATGTCCAAACCTGAACCAAAACATTCCCTAAGCTGTGCTAGCAAGTGTAGAAAGCAAGGCAAAAACATTCATTCCTTTGTTGTCTCTTATCTTCATTGTTTCAACATTGTTTGTGTTAAATATTTATGTATATATTGTCTTGTTTTGGTTATTGTTTACAAGATAAATATCAAGGCTCTCTATTCATTCAAATCAAAAGTCATACTGTATCGTGCTTGTCGTGCTTTCTGGAATCTATTCTGTGTGTTTTGATCGCTAACTCCAGCACAAAAAGGTGAGTAAATCTCACCAGACATTTATACTTATACAAATGTGAATTGACACCATTTGAAATTGTAAAACTATTATGTGATGTTAAAACTGCCTGTGATCATTTATATATGATGTTAAATTGTTAATTTACCTGTCATCTTATCTGTTACTGTTATATGATGCTATTCTGTCATTTATATCTGTTTATCACACTGCAAGTTCCCTGTAGAATAGAATAACTATGTGTTGAAATGATACATACCCGAACGGACTTTAGAATACGAAAAAATCGTTATTGGCTGAAATGATAGGCCTGAATGGTTTTATTTATTTTATTTTACCTGGGATTGCGGGTTTGAAATGATAGAACCCGGATTTTCTATGTAAACTGCGGATTGAAATGATATATATCTGTATCACTTGACCTAGGTTAGAAAACTATATACAGGCCCATGGTTATTTTATAAAGTATTTTGAATATTTTTAATTATTCTTAAAAGTGTAAATTTATGAAAATTTGATTTAAATTGGACTTTTAATGTTTAAATAAAGAAATTTTGATTTTCTATAAGTTAAAAATGTTGAATAATTAAATGATTAAATTGAATTTTTGAAATATAACTTAAATCTAGAATTTGGACTTTGGCTTTTAAAATGACATTTAAGTTGTATAAATAAAATTTTAAGTGCTTTAAAATGTAAATTTATGTTAATTTTATTTAAATAGATTTTAAAATGTTTTAAATAAAGTATTTATGATTTTATATAAGTGCAAAATGTTAAATAAATAAATAAATGGTTAAGTTGAATTATTAAAATATAACTTAAAGTCTGGAAATTTGGGTTTTGGTTTAAAAAGGGAATTTTAAGTTATATAAATAAAATGAAAATTTTATTATATTTGGAAAATTTATGTAACGACCCAGAATTTTATAAATTAAAATTTGAATATTTAATTAATTTTAAATATTTATAAGTGAATTTATAAGTCGAATAAATTTTTATTTGAATTATTAGATTTAATTAGATAATTAAATCAATAATTTAATATGTTAAATTATGAAAATAATTAAAAATTGAGTTAAAAATGATTGTAAATAATTTGGAAAATTTTATTTAATCATACTAGAGTTATAGAAATATTTTAGAACTTTTAAAATCGAATTAAGAGTTAATCTGTGAAAATTGAATATTTTAATATTTAATAATCGACTGTAAAATAGTCAATTTTTGAACAGTCTCAGAATTGAACGAAACCAGTTTCATTGGATCCGTAATAGTTAGTTATTACCGGATTTCAATTTTCGTGTCAATCGGAGTTATCGTTTGATCGTGACAGCTCGAAACGCATCGATTTATTTTTAATTTAAATTTGGCGAGTCAAAATAGCCATTTTTCAAAAAGTCTCGGATTTCGACGAAACCAGTTTCATCGGATCCGTAATGTGATATTATTGTAAGGTTTCAAATTTCAAGTCGTTTGGATTTACCGTTTGTCCGGTACAAATTAAAACGCCTAGAAATCGATTTAAATCGGTTTAATTTAAATTGAGCGTTTTCAGCCATAACTCGCACATACTTCCGAATTAGCTTCCGAAACCTATTCCATTGTGTCCGGAACGCGGGATAAACCCTAGGTACGCTGGTTACGGCGTCTAAATCGTAGTTCGGAATTCCCGGGATGAATAGTGTTTACGCTAGCTGTTTCTTATAAATAGACCACCCCTCTCTCTTCATTAAAAAAAAAAAATATCAACATTAAACCCTAGCCGCCAGGAGCCTTCATCAAGGGCCAGAAAATTCCCAATTTCAACTCTCAAAATCTCTCGATCCATTCATCGATTCACGAAGCCATCAACTACAAAGTTATAGAGCTTCGCAAGATCTTGAAATCCATACGGATTTGATGGGGTTTGGAGTTGCGTAGGAGGGGCAAGGATGGGCCGTTCGTGGTCAGGTTTGCACGCATTTCCGTGCTATGTGGGGGGCCGAGCTTGCTGGGGATGGGGTCGAAGGTGGAGGAGGGGGTGAGCTAGAGGTTGCAACTCCCCGATCGAGATTTCATCGAGTATTGAACGAGCATAATTCAACCCTAGTTCTCAAGTTTGGGTTCGGCCTCTTCAATTTTTGGCTGTAGCATATGCGTGAGTAGAAGATGATGGTGGACGGCCTGATGAAGGGGGGTGTGAAATCTAGTGGCTCAGATTTAATCTAGGTTATAAATAGTTAAGTATATGTTGTATTTAAGCTATTAAAATCGTGTACGATCTTATAAAATGCATAACTTTTTCATACGAGGTCGAAAAAATGCAAACTCAGTTGCGTTGGAATCGTATGGACGAGCACTACGCGATGGAGTTGGTTTGGAGTCGTTTGGAGTTAGTGAGAATTTCGGGTAAAATTAAACGCGCGTTTAATTTTATTCGAAATAAAAGCTAAAACGGAGTTTAAAACAAGGTGAGAACTTCTCACTCAATCGAATAGATTTCGATTTTATTTTAAATAGTTAGATTTAAAATATTTGAATGCATGTTTGAATGATGACTGCAAATTATTGATTGTTAAAATAGACATTATGCGCCGTTAGTAAGCGGATGTTATTTAATATAAACATATACCGCGAATATTTCATAAACAGTGAAATTGGTATTATATATAATATCAATATATATATATTGGCATATGTATATATTGCAGTTGTTGATTTCCCGCATTTTTTGTTTAGCGGATGAGACCCTATTACGCCGTTATTAAGCGGATAATATTTAATAAAAACATGTACCGCGATAATTTCGTACTGGAGCGAAATTGGTATTGTGCTAATGTTTTTGGATGCAGGAAAACAGGTTGGAGGGATCCAACTGGATTCCTCAACAGTATTTATTTAATTTCAGATATTTTGATATTTGATTGATTATCATATCGATATATGATATCGTTGTTGTCGTGATTGACTATTTGGTGTGTAGCATCATTGGACCCAGATTTTGGGATTTTAAAATGATTTTAAAAGTGATTTTGAAAATATACTATATTTTTGGAATTGATCCATTATAAATAAATAAACGTTATAATTTTTAAAGTTGTAAAAATTATGGGTTTTTGTGAAATATTGTAAAAAGCTGATTTTTGAGAAATATGAATTAATGACTTTATAAAATAGTTTAAACTGGATTTTTGAGTTTATTATTAAAAGTTTAAATATAGGATTTATAAAATTTGATTATTTTATAAATCAAAATGGTGAAATTATAAAGGAAATTAAAGACGTTTCAGAATAATAATATAAACTGATTTATATTAAGAGATTTATAAATGAATATTTATAAATTGAAATATAGACATTATAAAACGAGTTTTATAAGTGTTTGAATGATGTGAGAATGAATTTCATAATAGAATGAAATTTATAGAATTATAAACTGTGAAGTTATAAATAAAATTTATAAACAGTAAGATTTATAAATTTTGTGAAGTTAATTGAAGAATATATTTGGTTAAATAAATGAATCTTATAAGTTATAAGATTTGTAAATTGGAAAGTCTTTAAAAGAACGATTTTGCAAAATAATCGTTTTATAAGTAATTAACTTATAATATGAACTTGTAGTTTATAATTTAGTTATAAACTGGAATATGTTAATAAAAGAATTTATAAAAAAGGAAGTTTTTATAAATAAATAGAAAAGGAATTTATAAACGTTGTTTTTTAAATTCGCAAACGACTTATTTTGATAAGTTAATTGTTGAAACCTATTAATGGAGTTATATTCACGTTGTAAACAGTGAATAATCCTTTAAGTTAAAAAGAATAGAAATAATGGAATTTGTGAACATAGTATATTCACATTTTTGAATAGTGAATAACATGTTAAAGAAAATGTTTTGAATGTGATATTTTAAATAGAATTTAAAACGATCTAACGATGTTTTAAAAGGTGTTGAGATTCGAAACCATAGATTTCAACATTTATTGTTGAGATAGATGTTTCGTGAAATAAAGGGAATAGTGGACTATAACACTGTTGTTATAGTAAATGATTTCCGAAAGGAAATGTTTTGTTTAGTATTGGGATTTATATATCTATTTTAATTTCGAATCCCTATACTAGTGATTTTGGGACGTTGTAACGATGTTTTACGCAACATTCGTTTTGGCCCAAATAAATATGTTAAGTGAATGATTTCCTTAAAGAATGAAATATATACTTAATTCGATTTAAGTATATTGAATATTTTCTAAGTGTTGAAAATAAAAAGATTTGTGAATTACTTATTTAATAAGTATGGAAATGTTTTCCAATATGAAGTGAATAATTAGAATTTATCTTTTTGAAGATAAATTGAAATGGATAGTTGAAATTGTATATGCATGGATATTTTGAAATATAAATTCATTATGGAATTTATATGTGAAAGGGAATTTGTTTGAAAATAAATGTTGATTTATTTTTGAAGTGTTGAAACTATATATCTTGTAAAGATATTTTGGAAAGTAAATAATTTGGAAAATTATTTGGAATCTGGTGATGTATGCATACCCATTGATAGTTCAATAGCCGACTATCAGTATTTCCCTTTGAATGGGTATTTAATGTGAATTGATTGAATTTGAATGCACACTTATTTTTGAATAAGCGCTCACTATTCGGGTTAACCGGGAAAGGACCATGGGGTCGTATAACCCATTCCGAATATGTGATACGTCGTTATGAATTGCATTTGAAGATCGGTGTTGAAGACCGAGTATTTGTGAAAGCGATAGGATGACCTATCGATTGTCTCTGCACTGGGTAGCTCCTGGTATAGAGATTCCTTAAGTGATGGGAAATTCGATCGGGATTGTGAATACCCGTATTGCAAGGGCTTCGTAAGAAGTGCCTTCGGTTTTGTTCGATCCCGGAACAGACTTGTATGGATTGTATGTCTGACATTACAATTTGAGGTATAAAGCCGATTTCTTTCAAATATATTTCTGTTGGTGGCGGAGAATTTATTCTTTTAGCTTAACACCCTTCTCTGAGACGTACGTGCTCAGAGGTTATATAGTTGAAGTTATCAGCGATATATTCCCAATTTGGTAATGTGACATGCTGAGTGTTGCTGAAATGATCATTGTGTTGATTATTTGTGATAGGATCGTTTATTTGATCGTCTATCCTTGTGATCATTGTGTTGATCATTTGTTGACCCAAAGCATGGCTTTTGTATAAAGTATGTTTTTGTGGACGTGACTTCGTCGAGCCTCACATCCCGGAATGGTCAAAACAGGAAAGATGCGGCAAGGTTATGAGGGGTAGCTCCCTTTAGGGTATGTGCATTTCCTTCTGGAAAGGGTGGTATCATGGTATGGAGCCCAGATACTTACTCATGTTGATACACTATATCTATTTCTGTGTGGTGTTGTTGGTGACGAGCGCTCGGTTAAAGGTCCGATGGGACCGGGGGATGCCATATTCGTGTAGTAGTTACCTAGTGATAAAGGTAACCCGGCCTTGTGTTGGCAGAGAGCTGGTTAAGTTCTCGGGACGTCCAGCCAGAGGCGATTCCATGTGGCAGTAGGAAGTTCCTTAGCCTGACCATTCGTTGGAAATCCAAAGAAACAATACGTGACTTGTACGGTTTTAGTTGTAGAACCTGCCATCTAATATGGTAGCTATTAGTAGGCATAATATAATGGTACCTATGCTGGCTAAGATTTATATTCTACTTTCGAAATCGTTTTATACACTATGCACTAATAATAATATCAAAATTGATTTGATTTTAATGCGTATCAAGCATCTTTGACTATCATAAGGAGAAATCTTCTCCAAGTCTGCGTTTGCATTGTGTGTGTGGCAGGAGGTCTTATGGTAGTCTCATTTTTAAAAGCATTGCGAATTGAATTTAAAAATATTCCTCTATTTTGATTTTAAAGATAAATAAACTGTTTTGAGTTCTCACACCAGTCTTGCTAAGCTTTGGGCTATGTGATGGGGGATTCTCGCTTCGCGGTTTGGTGGCGAACGGGAGACTCTTACTCCCACACATCCTCTTTTAGGGGGTTGGTTAGGCGTAAGCTGTGACAGTCGAGAGGCTGGCCGTAAAAGCAAGTTTGGGATATCAGTGTAAGCCACGGTGGGGCTGGGATGGTTGAAAAGCCTACCGGTTGTGACCGCTCCCATTCGAAAATTTTCGTACGTTACATTTGGTATCAGAGCTGATGGTTAAGCGACAACCATGGTTCTGTAGGGTATTACTCATTAGAGATAGAGTCAGTAGTACTCTAGAATGAGTTTGAGTGTAATAATAGATACGAGTGCGTATTTGTTAGTAATATGAAATTGTTTTATATTGTGATGATTGGTTTATTGAGTGGCATATGAACCTTCCTCAGCACGGTATGTACAACTTTGCCGAAGGGGTTTCTAAACACTTGAATAGAACAATTCGACATAATATTGATTTTAAAATTGGGTAAATGAAATAATTTTGCCTCGATTATATTTTTATATATAAAGGAATAATTTTTCAGAATTATTAAAGTATATATAAGTTGATTGTTTAGTTATTTGAATAATCTAAATAAAGGAATTGTATAAGTAAAAGAATTATAAGAATTGAATTATAATTAAAGTGATTTACAATTGTGAAATAAACTTATATATATAAGAAGTGAAACTATATGAATATATTTATAAATATGAGTTGTGAATAAAAAAATGAGTTTAAAGTTAAATGGAATATAACTTAAGTGATGTTGAATGAAGTTGATATTAGTATCAAAGTAAAGTAATAAAGTAAAATGAAATATGAACTTGAGTTATGTAAATGAAATTCAACTTTGAAATTGAATTGAATGAATGGATTGAAAGTAAATCAATTGAATGTGAATTAAATTGGTATGAAATAATGAATATAAGTGTAATTCATTAAAATCTAATGTTATTAGAAAGTTGAATAATTGAATGAAAATCAATTAAATGTAAATTTAAGTTGATATGAAATAATGAATATAAGTGTTAATTCATTGAAATCAAATGTTATTGGAAGTTGAATAAATTGAATGGAAGTCAATTTAATTAAAGGTGTTAAACCAAAATGAATGTAAGTAAGCAAAGGAATTTGGTTATAATTAATATACTTTGGTTGTTATATGATTGTATGTAATTCATTAAGTGTTAATGAAATTGAAAGCTATGAAATTGAATTCAAATTAGAAGTAAATAAATTTGAATAGAATTGAAGGTGAATTGGATTTAAATTAGTAAATGATAACTAATTGAATTGAGAATGAATGTTAGTAAATCCAATGTAAATGAATCAAATGTAATTTAAAGTGAAAACCAATTCATTAAATATGAATGAGAATATGAATGAATGTTTATTGGTTATGGATGTTAGTTGGATGATGGTTGAATATATATTGCAATTGTTGTTTAGTTGCATTTGCTATGTGACATATATAGTTATTATGTTGCTATATGTTTTATATCGATACTATGCTTTATATACATGATTCTCATGTTGTTTGTTGAGTTTAGTAGGTGCGGATCGCGTTTGCTTCGCATTTGGAGCTCGCTTTAGCGCTATATTAGCCGTATATGCTCGCTAATAAAATATAAGGTACATATCTCGGATTAAATATCGTACTTTTACACTTTTTTCCCTTCGGGATGCCTCATTACTTGATGAGATGTATATTTGTGATATATATACTGTCATTTTTTTTTTCGGATCGAGCCGCGCAAAGGAGACATGGCGAATTTTTCCGGAAATTTAAGGCGTTAGAAAAAATTTGAGAAAATTGGAAAATTTTGGAAACTATAACTTTGATTTTGGAATTGAAAGTTAAGATAACTAAGTATGATTTGAAAACTTAGTAAAGTATTGTAAGGAATTTAATTATAAATTTTGGAAAGTTAATAGATTTTGTAACCTTTCTTACTTGTAATTTCGGGGACGAAATTCTTTTAAGGGGGAAAGATTGTAACGACCCAGAATTTTATAAATTAAAATTTGAATATTTAATTAATTTTAAATATTTATAAGTGAATTTATAAGTCGAATAAATTTTTATTTGAATTATTAGATTTAATTAGATAATTAAATCAATAATTTAATATGTTAAATTATGAAAATAATTAAAAATTGAGTTAAAAATGATTGTAAATAATTTGGAAAATTTTATTTAATCATACTGGAGTTATAGAAATATTTTAGAACTTTTAAAATCGAATTAAGAGTTAATCTGTGAAAATTGAATATTTTAATATTTAATAATCGACTGTAAAATAGTCAATTTTTGAACAGTCTCAGAATTGAACGAAACCAGTTTCATTGGATCCGTAATAGTTAGTTATTACCGGATTTCAATTTTCGTGTCAATCGGAGTTATCGTTTGATCGTGACAGCTCGAAACGCATCGATTTATTTTTAATTTAAATTTGGCGAGTCAAAATAGCCATTTTTCAAAAAGTCTCGGATTTCGACGAAACCAGTTTCATCGGATCCGTAATGTGATATTATTGTAAGGTTTCAAATTTCAAGTCGTTTGGATTTACCGTTTGTCCGGTACAAATTAAAACGCCTAGAAATCGATTTAAATCGGTTTAATTTAAATTGAGCGTTTTCAGCCATAACTCGCACATACTTCCGAATTAGCTTCCGAAACCTGTTCCATTGTGTCCGGAACGCGGGATAAACCCTAGGTACGCTGGTTACGGCGTCTAAATCGGAGTTCGGAATTCCCGGGATGAATAGTGTTTACGCTAGCTGTTTCTTATAAATAGACCACCCCTCTCTCTTCATTAAAAAAAAAAAAAAATATCAACATTAAACCCTAGCCGCCAGGAGCCTTCATCAAGGGCCAGAAAATTCCCAATTTCAACTCTCAAAATCTCTCGATCCATTCATCGATTCACGAAGCCATCAACTACAAAGTTATAGAGCTTCGCAAGATCTTGAAATCCATACGGATTTGATGGGGTTTGGAGTTGCGTAGGAGGGGCAAGGATGGGCCGTTCGTGGTCAGGTTTGCACGCATTTCCGTGCTATGTGGGGGGCCGAGCTTGCTGGGGATGGGGTCGAAGGTGGAGGAGGGGGTGAGCTAGAGGTTGCAACTCCCCGATCGAGATTTCATCGAGTATTGAACGAGCATAATTCAACCCTAGTTCTCAAGTTTGGGTTCGGCCTCTTCAATTTTTGGCTGTAGCATATGCGTGAGTAGAAGATGATGGTGGACGGCCTGATGAAGGGGGGTGTGAAATCCAGTGGCTCAGATTTAATCTAGGTTATAAATAGTTAAGTATATGTTGTATTTAAGCTATTAAAATCGTGTACGATCTTATAAAATGCATAACTTTTTCATACGAGGTCGAAAAAATGCAAACTCAGTTGCGTTGGAATCGTATGGACGAGCACTACGCGATGGAGTTGGTTTGGAGTCGTTTGGAGTTAGTGAGAATTTCGGGTAAAATTAAACGCGCGTTTAATTTTATTCGAAATAAAAGCTAAAACGGAGTTTAAAACAAGGTGAGAACTTCTCACTCAATCGAATAGATTTCGATTTTATTTTAAATAGTTAGATTTAAAATATTTGAATGCATGTTTGAATGATGACTGTAAATTATTGATTGTTAAAATAGACATTATGCGCCGTTAGTAAGCGGATGTTATTTAATATAAACATATACCGCGAATATTTCATAAACAGTGAAATTGGTATTATATATAATATCAATATATATATATTGGCATATGTATATATTGCAGTTGTTGATTTCCCGCATTTTTTGTTTAGCGGATGAGACCCTATTACGCCGTTATTAAGCGGATAATATTTAATAAAAACATGTACCGCGATAATTTCGTACTGGAGCGAAATTGGTATTATGCTAATGTTTTTGGATGCAGGAAAACAGGTTGGAGGGATCCAACTGGATTCCTCAACAGTATTTATTTAATTTCAGATATTTTGATATTTGATTGATTATCATATCGATATATGATATCGTTGTTGTCGTGATTGACTATTTGGTGTGTAGCATCATTGGACCCAGATTTTGGGATTTTAAAATGATTTTAAAAGTGATTTTGAAAATATACTATATTTTTGGAATTGATCCATTATAAATAAATAAACGTTATAATTTTTAAAGTTGTAAAAATTATGGGTTTTTGTGAAATATTGTAAAAAGCTGATTTTTGAGAAATATGAATTAATGACTTTATAAAATAGTTTAAACTGGATTTTTGAGTTTATTATTAAAAGTTTAAATATAGGATTTATAAAATTTGATTATTTTATAAATCAAAATGGTGAAATTATAAAGGAAATTAAAGACGTTTCAGAATAATAATATAAACTGATTTATATTAAGAGATTTATAAATGAATATTTATAAATTGAAATATAGACATTATAAAACGAGTTTTATAAGTGTTTGAATGATGTGAGAATGAATTTCATAATAGAATGAAATTTATAGAATTATAAACTGTGAAGTTATAAATAAAATTTATAAACAGTAAGATTTATAAATTTTGTGAAGTTAATTGAAGAATAGATTTGGTTAAATAAATGAATCTTATAAGTTATAAGATTTGTAAATTGGAAAGTCTTTAAAAGAACGATTTTGCAAAATAATCGTTTTATAAGTAATTAACTTATAATATGAACTTGTAGTTTATAATTTAGTTATAAACTGGAATATGTTAATAAAAGAATTTATAAAAAAGGAAGTTTTTATAAATAAATAGAAAAGGAATTTATAAACGTTGTTTTTTAAATTCGCAAACGACTTATTTTGATAAGTTAATTGTTGAAACCTATTAATGGAGTTATATTCACGTTGTAAACAGTGAATAATCCTTTAAGTTAAAAAGAATAGAAATAATGGAATTTGTGAACATAGTATATTCACATTTTTGAATAGTGAATAACATGTTAAAGAAAATGTTTTGAATGTGATATTTTAAATAGAATTTAAAACGATCTAACGATGTTTTAAAAGGTGTTGAGATTCGAAACCATAGATTTCAACATTTATTGTTGAGATAGATGTTTCGTGAAATAAAGGGAATAGTGGACTATAACACTGTTGTTATAGTAAATGATTTCCGAAAGGAAATGTTTTGTTTAGTATTGGGATTTATATATCTATTTTAATTTCGAATCCCTATACTAGTGATTTTGGGACGTTGTAACGATGTTTTACGCAACATTCGTTTTGGCCCAAATAAATATGTTAAGTGAATGATTTCCTTAAAGAATGAAATATATACTTAATTCGATTTAAGTATATTGAATATTTTCTAAGTGTTGAAAATAAAAAGATTTGTGAATTACTTATTTAATAAGTATGGAAATGTTTTCCAATATGAAGTGAATAATTAGAATTTATCTTTTTGAAGATAAATTGAAATGGATAGTTGAAATTGTATATGCATGGATATTTTGAAATATAAATTCATTATGGAATTTATATGTGAAAGGGAATTTGTTTGAAAATAAATGTTGATTTATTTTTGAAGTGTTGAAACTATATATCTTGTAAAGATATTTTGGAAAGTAAATAATTTGGAAAATTATTTGGAATCTGGTGATGTATGCATACCCATTGATAGTTCAATAGCCGACTATCAGTATTTCCCTTTGAATGGGTATTTAATGTGAATTGATTGAATTTGAATGCACACTTATTTTTGAATAAGCGCTCACTATTCGGGTTAACCGGGAAAGGACCATGGGGTCGTATAACCCATTCCGAATATGTGATACGTCGTTATGAATTGCATTTGAAGATCGGTGTTGAAGACCGAGTATTTGTGAAAGCGATAGGATGACCTATCGATTGTCTCTGCACTGGGTAGCTCCTGGTATAGAGATTCCTTAAGTGATGGGAAATTCGATCGGGATTGTGAATACCCGTATTGCAAGGGCTTCGTAAGAAGTGCCTTCGGTTTTGTTCGATCCCGGAACAGACTTGTATGGATTGTATGTCTGACATTACAATTTGAGGTATAAAGCCGATTTCTTTCAAATATATTTCTGTTGGTGGCGGAGAATTTATTCTTTTAGCTTAACACCCTTCTCTGAGACGTACGTGCTCAGAGGTTATATAGTTGAAGTTATCAGCGATATATTCCCAATTTGGTAATGTGACATGCTGAGTGTTGCTGAAATGATCATTGTGTTGATTATTTGTGATAGGATCGTTTATTTGATCGTCTATCCTTGTGATCATTGTGTTGATCATTTGTTGACCCAAAGCATGGCTTTTGTATAAAGTATGTTTTTGTGGACGTGACTTCGTCGAGCCTCACATCCCGGAATGGTCAAAACAGGAAAGATGCGGCAAGGTTATGAGGGGTAGCTCCCTTTAGGGTATGTGCATTTCCTTCTGGAAAGGGTGGTATCATGGTATGGAGCCCAGATACTTACTCATGTTGATACACTATATCTATTTCTGTGTGGTGTTGTTGGTGACGAGCGCTCGGTTAAAGGTCCGATGGGACCGGGGGATGCCATATTCGTGTAGTAGTTACCTAGTGATAAAGGTAACCCGGCCTTGTGTTGGCAGAGAGCTGGTTAAGTTCTCGGGACGTCCAGCCAGAGGCGATTCCATGTGGCAGTAGGAAGTTCCTTAGCCTGACCATTCGTTGGAAATCCAAAGAAACAATACGTGACTTGTACGGTTTTAGTTGTAGAACCTGCCATCTAATATGGTAGCTATTAGTAGGCATAATATAATGGTACCTATGCTGGCTAAGATTTATATTCTACTTTCGAAATCGTTTTATACACTATGCACTAATAATAATATCAAAATTGATTTGATTTTAATGCGTATCAAGCATCTTTGACTATCATAAGGAGAAATCTTCTCCAAGTCTGCGTTTGCATTGTGTGTGTGGCAGGAGGTCTTATGGTAGTCTCATTTTTAAAAGCATTGCGAATTGAATTTAAAAATATTCCTCTATTTTGATTTTAAAGATAAATAAACTGTTTTGAGTTCTCACACCAGTCACATGACTGACTTGGAGTTTATTGTTTTCCTTCCTAAACTCTGGGTGCCCACCAATTTCCACACGGGCAGTTAAGAGTTAAGGTTTATCAGGATATTCTGGATATTCTGGAGTTGCTGGAGGCAAGATGGATGGCATGGCGTATTACTAGTATATAGTATTTCTTTTTCCGCTGCATTGTTTGATGTTGTATGTTGTTGTTGTACACTCTGATGATTTGATGTAATGTAATATAATGTGATGAAATGTAATAACTGATATAGTTCTTTGTTTAAAGATTTTTCATTTATTATTATATGTTGTTCCGCTGCGAATTGTGAGATTCTGTTGTTGTTCTGTTGTTCCTTTCTGTCCCGTTCTATTTTAAAATTTTCTATTCCTTCTCCTCTATGTTCTATTATAAAATTTTCTGTTTTCAAATATCTTCTTTCCCTCTATTTCCTATCTCTTCTCTCTTCTTTCTTTTTCTTTTCTTAAATTTTCTTTTTAAAACCCATAACTATTCGGTTTTTCAGCAACGAAAATCCGCGTACGTTACAATTTAAATATTATGATTTGATTAAATTTGAGTTTAAATGAATTAATAAAATGTTATTGATTTTTCTATGTATTAAAATGGTCAAATGGATGAATGCTTAAAAGCGTAACTTCAAAATGAACTTGACCTGGAATTTTGAATTTGGTTTTAATTAAGGGTTTAAGTTAATTAAATAAATTGAAAATTTAGTTTAATTTGTGAAATGATAATTTGAAAATGTAAATGTTAATAAATTGTTAAATGTAAAAATAGGAAAGTTTACACTTGAATTTATTAAGGTGATTTGTGAAATTTGATTTAATTATAAAATGTTGCTTTATAAAAATCATTAATTAAAAGAGTGTTTTAATGAACAACGTTGAATGTTAAAATATGATTTTTATAATGTTTAAATGGTTTAAATTGAAATGTTTTCAAGTATAACTTTCAGCAGGTTTTTCTGTATGCCGTGAAAGACTGAAATTTTCAATGTTTATGGTTTTAACTTAGTAAATGAACTCATAATGGTTTAAAACTTTGGAAAATTTAATACTTGATTTGAAGTATATAAAATTAAAGTTTAAATGGTTTAAATGAATTATTTTGATAAAAATATAAGCTACTTAAAAGGTGATTTGGAATGATAATAAGTGAATGATATCTTTGAATTTAAAAGGTAACTGAAGTTGAATATTTGGATTTGAACTTATATGATGGTTTGAAATTTAAAGCTTTGGAAAGATATGATATTTTGATACATATTAAATATTTTGAAATGAAGTTTTGAAAGATATGATAGTTTGATATTAAAAATGATTTGAAATGTGGTTTTGAAAAGATATGATATTTTGATATATTAAAATGATTTGAAATGTGGTTTTCAAAAGATATGATATTTTGATATATTAAAATGATTTGAAATGTGGTTTTGAAAGATATGATGTTTTGATATTAAAATGGTTTGAAAAGAAGTTCTGAAAGATATGATATTTTGGAAATGAAGCTTTGAAAAGTTATGATATTTTAATATAATAAAATGATTTGGAAGGAAGTTTTGAAAGATATAATAATTTAATATATTGAAATGGTTAGAAATGACTTGATATTTATTTTGATAAATATTTGAATTTGAAAGATATGGTATGTTGATATATTGAAATGGTTTGGAAATGATTTAATCTTTATTTTGATAAAGATTTGGGTTTGAAATGATATTTTATTTCGAAGTATAAAATATTATTTTAAAGTTATAACCACGGGTTAAAATAACGATTGGTTGGCAAAGAGACTGGGATGAGATATGGGCATACTCTCTGTTGATACCGAAAACCACTTTGACTAGCCGTGTACGCGGTGGAGATTCCAGAATGAAGTAGGATGGTGACAACGTTCTTATGGTATGTTACGTGGACCCAACTCCCGTGAGTTGGCATAAGGTGGCTAAAACAGGAGCGGTCTCGGGCCAGTTGAGGTCGCACCTTGTAGCGGACACATTTCTTCGATACCATACTATTACTTGTGATTGTTTGGGTGCCCCTCCGATTTTTGTGGGAATGTGTTCCGCGGTGGGCGTATGTGGCTGCTGCGTTACCACCAGCCCAAGTGTCGTAATTGGTATATCTACCCTGGCATTGCCTTATGTGTCGTGTCACCTACCATATCGAGCCTTTACTATGAGTATCTATTTGTATTGTACCTATGCAGTATCTTCTCGTAGTCTCCCGATCAGGAGATATGCAGGTACTGTACAAACTATTGGCATTATTTGTGTTAAGGGGAATATTGGGTCACTCCTTAACGCTATTTAAAAGTAAGTTTATTTTACTATCAGACATTATTAAAATAGCGCAATATACTACATAGTAAATAGTTTAACGGATCCTTAGAAGATGGGCGGTCCCAAGCATCCTTTAAGTTACTTGTACTTTTGCTACAGTTCACTTGAGTTGGTTTACATTGTATAAGTATGTATGTCCTGACTCGAATGTTTGTATTTTATTTACGCTCGGGTCAGCCTGAGTATTCACAGATTTGGATTTCCACTTTCTGGAGATTGGAATCCCTGGAGATTAACTGCTTATCTAGTTTTATCTGTTTCACTTCCAGTTATCCTGTTGATCCCAGTGTTGTATTCATTTTGTACTTGTTTATCATTTTGAGATTTCTTTTGTACTTTATTTCTACTGTTGTATCTTATGTAACTCTGATATATTTATATAGTAGTTTCATGAACTACTATTTCTTTTACTTCCGCTGCACTATTATTACTCTGTGTTTGTGATCTGTGATTTTATTTACTGTATATTCTGAGATTTGCCAAATTTTAATTACAACGCGATATTTTGAGCAATTCAAGTTCGACATGTGTGGATGCGAATGGTTGAAAATACCTGGTTGTTACATTTAGTATCAGAGCTTTGACTTTGAGGCAAAACTTAGATTGTTTGGTAAATTTAGTTACAGAATCGCTTTCATCCAAACTTGAATCTCTTCCTCTTTGATTTAAATTTCATTTGAATTTTGGAACTTTCCCTGCGGTTCCAAAAATTCATTCGTGTCCCTCACTATTCATTTCCTTTTTATTCTGGAGTATCCCATAACTCCACTTCGAATGAGCTTTATAGTGAATTGGCGGTCCCACCAATCTAAAAAAAAATCATTTGTAAAGGGGGAAACTCCTTTACAATTAGCATCGATTCAACAGAGATTTATATCTATCCTTGGTTTAGATGCTAATATCTTTTGTTATTCCAAACTCTATCTCTTGAGAACGAATGTAGATTTACTCCAGAAAAATCCACATTGATCTTATTCTTTAAGTCACGGTTGACCCGATTAAGGTTGCCTACGATTTACTTAAGCTTACCCATCTCCCTACTCTGTTAATTAATCATCTTGTCTTTTGTTTCCAATCTATTCTTCCAAACATTTTGAATTTTACTTGTATATCTATGTTTTGTTTTATGTATTGTGTTGTTTGAGTTGTTGATGTTGATTTGGGTTTTCGATCGATTCATCTGATCAACGCTATCGATAGGATTTCTAAAACACTTTGACAGAAAAAACTGACACAATATTTTTTAAAAATTTGGTTAATCAAATAAATTTTGATATATAAGTAAATTTATGGAACTTAATAAATTGATTTAAATTGATTATTTGAAATGATAATACTTGATTTATCATTTATAGTTCTATAAATGAATTTATAAATAGTTGTTTATAAATTGATTTGGGAACTGAAATGAATTTAAAACAAGAAATTTGAGAATTTAATTTCCGATGGTTTCAAACCTTGTGTTTAAGTTATAAAGTATATTATTTAAAGTATTTTCGAATAAGAATATGTTTCCAAAGAATTTTAAAGTTAAAAAATCAGTGCTCTTCTCTTTGTCACTGGGAAATAATTTCGGTGATGACTGCAGCACCATCGACATTCATTTTTGAGTTTCGAAGTGAAGAGACCATTCTGTAGTCTTGCTACAGCTTTGTTTTGGGAAATTTAATTGATTTGAATTTTTAAAATATGACTTGATTTATAATATATATAGATATATGATTTATCTCTAAATGGTTTGAAGAGATCGGAAATTTAATTCTTAAATTTTATTTTAAAGAATAATTTCAATTATAAAAGGAAAATCAAAATTTTGGATGAATATTCAAGCATGAAATGATTTAATTGGAAAGTTTTATTTATATAATACAATTCCAATCAAATACAACTTACCTTAATTTCATAAGTTAACAATGTAATTGGATAATATACAATATAAAAAGATTTTATAAATAAGATTCGAGTGGTTATAATAAATGTTATACACTTAAATTTTAGTTATAAAATGATTAACAGAGATAAATATAATAAAGGGTAATTGAATAACTTACAATAAAATAATGTTAAAAGAACTAAGAATAAAATAAAGCAGTTATAATAAGTGTAAGTATATTTAACATAAGTGATAAATATATTGAGAGGAATAAATTTAATTTTAGTTAGGAATAAAGAAGAATTAAATTTATTAAGTACATTATGAGTATAATAAATGATTATTTTTCAAAATCATAGTTTTAAAATTGTTAGTTTAAGATGATTGGATAATAAGATAATGAAATTTAAGATAGTTGAGATTTATTTAACTTGTGTAAAAAAAAATCTATTTAAGTTGAAATTTCCATGGTTTCTAACTTATTATCTTATTTTGTGTTTTTCAAACTATCTTTTGGTTGTCCTTATTATCCTTATCTTGCTACAGATTGGTGTAGGCATTTTTTCTATAATCTTTCTGTTTAGAAATCTTTCTATAATCTTTGGTGCTCATTTTGAATCCACCTTCTCGTGCTTGTGTTCTTGATTCTAGAGGATCTTAGAAAGATCATCTCCACCTTGTTAAACTTACCTATAACGATAGTTATCAGGTATAATCTCAATCTTCTTGTCACCTTGTCTTAATCTTATTTCATTTCTATCTTTTCTATGCTTTCCCATACCTCATTCCTTTTCGGGGACGAAAAGTTTTGAGTGGGGAGAGTGTAACAACCCTGTATTTTGTAATTATTTAAATTGAATTTTTATTTAACTTTATTATATTTAATTCAGATAATTTTGTTATTTTAAAATATAAACTTTGATTTTGATATGAATTATCATTCCAAAATGACTAGATAGATTAATTTCCAAAATAATGAATTTTGGTCAACTTTGACTTTTAACTTAAAAATTTAAAAGTTTGAGAATTTGAATTTTATCTTTTATTATGAAAGTAAATAAAATTTTAAGAACACTGCTTTTCGTTTCGTTGAAATCCGATAAAAAATGTGAAAGTTATGCCTTTTTAACTATTATGTGTAATTTGTTGTATTTAAAAAAATTGTTTATTTTAAATTATATAAATAATATTTTATTTGGTCATGTAATGTTCTAATTTATGTTTATATGGGTAAATAACATGTTATGTATATATTTTGGTTTTAAAACATTAAAAAAAAGTGTAATTGATATTTTCCAATATCAGTTGTATTCTGTTTATAATTTTTTATTTCTAGTCTCAATTTATTAAAGAAATTCTTTATTTATTTTTATATTTTCTTAATAACTTATTTTATTCTCATTCCCGCTTTATTTTTTTTCTTATTTATTTTATTTACTTGACTTCTTATTTGTTTTAAAGTGAAATAGAAATTTTCTAAGGCTAGTGATATTTTATTTGTATGTTTTAAGTCTTATTTCCAATTTTTAAACTATTTATTTAATTATTATTTTTCTCGAATTTAAATTATTTATTTCATTTTACAAATGATAAATGAAGTATTTTGTTTCAAAATTTTGCTTTATAATATTTTTAAAATGAAGTAGATATTTTATAAAGCTAGTGATGTTTTAATTGTAAATTTTGAACCCTGTTTTGAATTTTAAGCAATTTCTATAATTCTTTTTCAATTTTTCTAAATTTATTTACTTATTTTCTTTTTTATTTTATTTTGTTTTCATTTCTGTAATTCATTTACTTAATTTTAATTTTTTTTATTTAATTAAAAGAAGTGGAAATATGGAGAGACTAAGGCTTTAAACCTAAGACCTTTCACTTGCCAAAACCTTTTCATTTTCCGTAACTTTTCATTTACTTTGCTTGGCCGTAAACTACCTGATCTTTAGCCGTGAGTTCTTATTTGTAATTCACGTGAAAAACCTTCCTCCTCACTCCGTTTTCATGGCTAAGAAAGATTTGGGTAATGGTCTCTTCCTTTTTCACTCTTTTCTTCATTTTCTTATTGTTTTTCAATGTTTTGCCTTGGATTCTCTTGCTTTGCTCGGCCTAGCACCTCCACCATCACCTCCACCTACCACCACCACTTCCTTCCACACATCATCCACATCCAAACTCCTTCCTCCTCTAACCAATACAATCCATGCCTCTCCCCTTGGCAAAAACTCCACAAAAACATGCAAAAAACCCCTTCAATACATGCCAGCCACCACTTTTGTTTCACCACCTTCATTTGTAGCCATGGCCACCACCTCTAGCCACCGCCACCAGCAAGTACACACCCCTAGCCATCAGCCTTAGCCTCTGTCCAGACCGGACCATGACTGGCCGTGCACTCCACTTGATCAAAAACAACACAAAACATCGCTAAAACCCTTAAAACCATGCCTAGCCGAGCCAAACTTCAACAACATCAACTTAGATTGCCATGGACACCTCCTTTTGCTCCACCACCACCTTGATATGACCACCACCCATCACTTCATCCTCTATCCAGATCTGAAACATGAAGAGCCGAGCCAAACAATGCATGTAGATGAGCCTTGTGGTGCACCAAAACTCCACTATCAAGCCTAGACCCTTAGTATTCTCATGCCTGTAACCTCCACCTTGCTCTTGCCGTGTAGCCATGCCTTTTTAGGTCCAAACCATGTCCAAACCTGAACCAAAACATTCCCTAAGCCGTGCTAGCAAGTGTAGAAAGCAAGGCAAAAACATTCATTCCTTTGTTGTCTCTTATCTTCATTGTTTCAACATTGTTTGTGTTAAATATTTATATATATATTGTCTTGTTTTGGTTATTGTTTACAAGATAAATATCAAGGCTCTCTATTCATTCAAATCAAAAGTCATACTGTATCGTGCTTGTCGTGCTTTCTGGAATCTATTCTGTGTGTTTTGATCGCTAACTCCAGCACAAAAAGGTGAGTAAATCAAACCAGACATTTATACAAATGTGAATTGACACCATTTGAATGTGTAGAACTATTATGTGATGTTATAACTGCCCGTGATAATTTATATATGATGTTAAATTGTTAATTTACATGTCATCTTATCTGTTACTGTTATATGATGCTATTCTGTCATTTATATCTGTTTATCACACTGCAAGTTCCCTGTAGAATAGAATCACTATGGGTTGAAATGATACATACCCGAATGGACATTAGAATAGAGAAGTTATGGGCTAAAATGATAGGCCTGAACGGTTTTTGTTTATTTTATTTTACTTGGGATTGCGGTTTGAAATGATAGAACCTGGATTTTCTTTGTAAACTGCGGATTGAAATGATATATATCCGTATCACTTGACCTAGGTTAGAAAACTACATACAGGCCCGTGGTTATTTTATAAAGTATTTTGAATATTTTTAATTATTCTTAAAAGTGTAAATTTATGAACTTGATTTAAATTGGACTTTTAATGTTTACATAAATAAATTTTGATTTTTCTATAAGTTAAAAATGTTGAATAATTAAATGATTAAATTGAATTTTTGAAATATAACTTAAATCTAGAATTTGGACTTTGGCTTTTAAAATGACATTTAAGTTGTATAAAGAAAATTTTAAGTGGTTTAAAATTTAAATTTATGATAATTTGATTTAAATAGATTTAAAAATGTTTTAAATAAAGGATTTATGATTTTATATAAGTGCAAAATGTTAAATAAATAAATGGTTAAGTTGAATTATTGAAATATAACTTTAAGTCTAGAAATTTGGGTTTTGGTTTAAAAAGGGAATTTCAAGTTATATAAATAAAATAAAAATTTAATTATATTTGGAAAATGTAAATAAGATGATTTGATCAAATTTGAGTTTAAATGAATTAATAAAATATTATTGATTTTTCTATGTATTAAAATGGTCAAATGGATGAATGCTTAAAAGCGTAACTTCAAAATGAACTTGACCTGGAATTTTGAATTTGGTTTTAATTAAGGGTTTAAGTTAATTAAATAAATTGAAAATTTAGTTTAATTTGTGAAATGATAATTTGAAAATGTTAATGTTAATAAAGTGTTAAATGTAAAAATGGGAAAGTTTACACTTGAATTTATTAAGGTGATTTGTGAAATTTGATTTAATTATAAAATGTTGCTTTATAAAAATCATTAATTAAAAGAGTGTTTTAATGAACATCATTGAATGTTAAAATATGATTTTTATAATGTTTAAATGGTTTAAATTGAAATGTTTTCAAGTATAACTTTCAGCGGGTTTTTCTGAATGCCGTGAAAGGCTGAAATTTTCAATGTTTATGGTTTTAACTTAGTAAATGAACTCATAATGGTTTAAAACTTTGGAAAATTTAATACTTGACTTGAAAGTATATAAAATTAAATTTTAAATGGTTCAAATGAATTATTTTGATAAAAATATAGGCTATTTAAAAGGTGATTTGGAATGATAATAATGAATGATATCTTTGAATTTAAAAGGTAATTGAAGTTGAATATTTGGATTTCAACTTATATGATGATTTGAAATTTGAAGCTTTGGAAAGATATGATATTTTGATATATATTAAATATTTTGAAATGAAGTTTTGAAAGATATGTTGGTTTATATTAAAAATGATTTGAAATGTGGTTTTGAAAAGATATGATGTTTTGATATATTAAAATGATTTGAAATGTGGTTTTGAAAAGATATGATATTTTGATATATTAAAATGATTTGAAATGTGGTTTTGAAAGATATGATGTTTTGATATTAATATGATTTGAAAAGAAGTTCTGAAAGATATGATATTTTGTAAATGAAGCTTTGAAAAGTTATGATATTTTAATATAATAAAATGATTTGGAAGGAGGTTTTGAAAGATATAATAATTTAATATATTGAAATGGTTAGAAATGACTTGATATTTATTTTGATAAATATTTGAATTTGAAAGATATGGTATGTTGATATATTGAAATGGTTTGGAATCATTTAATCTTTATTTTGATAAAGATTTGGGTTTGAAATGATATTTTATTTCAAAGTATAAAATATTATTTTAAAGTTATAACCATGGGTTATAATAATGATTGGTTAGCAAAGAGACCGAGATCGGATATGGGCATACTCTCTGTCGATACCGGAAACCACTTTGACTAACCGTGTACGCGGTGGAGATTTCATAATGAAGTAGGATGGTGGCGACGTTCTTATGGTATGTTACGTGGACCCAACTCCCATGAGTTGGCATAAGGTGGCTAAAACAGGAGCGGTCTCGGGCCAGTTGAGGTCGCACCTCGTAGCAGACGCATTTCTTCGACCATACTATTACTTGTGATTGTTTGGGCGCCCCTCCGATTTTTGTGGGAATGTGTTCCGCGGTGTGCGTATGTGGCTGCTGCGTTACCACCAGCCCGAGTGTCGTAATTGGTATATCTACCCTGGCATTGCCTTGTGTGCCGTGTCACCTACCATATCGAGCCTTTACTACGAGTTTCTATTTATGTCGTACCTATGCAGTATCTTCTCGTAGTCTCCCGATCAGGAGATATGCAGGTATTGTATAGACTATTGGCATTTTGTGTTAAGGGGAATATTGGGTCACTCCTTAACGCTATTGAAAAGTAAGTTTATTTTACTATTAGACATTATTATAATAGCGCAATATACTAAATAGTAAATAGTTTAACGGGTCCTTAGAGGATGGGCGGTCCCAAGCATCCTTTAAGTTACTTGTACTTTTGCTACAGTTCACTTGAGTTGGTTTACATTGTATAAGTATGTATGTCCTGACTCGAGTGTTTGTATTTTATTTACGCTCGGGTCAGCCTGAGTATTCACAGATTTGGATTTCCACTTTCTGGAGATTGGAATCGCTGGAGATTATCTGCTTGTCTAGTTTTATCTGTTTCACTTCCAGTTATCCTGTTGATCCCAGTGTTGTATTCATTTTGTACTTGTTAATCATTTTGAGATTTCTTTTGTACTTTATTTCTACTGTTGTATCTTATGTAACTCTGATATATTTATATAGTAGTTTCATGAACTACTATTTCTTTTACTTCTGCTGTACTATTATTACTCTGTGTATGTAATCTGTGGTTTTATTTACTGTATATTTTGAGATTTGCTAAATTTTAATTACAACACGGTATTTTGAGCAATTCAAGTCTGACATGTGTGGATGCAAATGGTTGAAAATACCTGGTTGTTACAACCTAACGACTCCTTTTATTCCAATCACCGGAGATTATAAGCCAATTCTATGATTAGAGAGTTAAAAGATGTGGATACTCTCCCTAACTAATCACTCAATTGAAGAAACTACAAAATAGGCAATCAAAATAGATAGGGTTTCCATTAATCCCAATTATTGGAAATATAATCAATCTTTATTGCTTAATAAGGAAGATGATTAAGAGGATACTTTATGGATGCTGTAATCACTCTAGATCATCCGATCACATCCAAAGAATATGTATCACTAATATAGAGAAACAAACAACAAAACATTTAAACTGTCCTCCAAATTCAAATTAGCTAACATCCTCAAAAAGTCTTGCTTTAGTAGCTCAAACATCTGACCTATAGGGTTGGACGTTTGACCAAACTCTCTAAATAACACTGCAATCAACAGAGACATCTGGCCAAACATCTGATCTGTCGAATCAGTAACTCGAATGTCTGACCAGAGGGAGTTGGACATTAGATCTCTTGTAGGCAACAAGTTTTTTAAACTCACAGGCATTTAGACAGTTGGATTGGGTTCCCAGATATCCGGATGCCTGTCTCTAGCTATGCCCGCTTCTCTACTCCATCTTCTTTTGACCTCTCTTCCTCCGATCGACTTCCTGATTCTTCCAACACAAAGCTCTATGTCGTATCTTCAATCTAAAGCACTCATAGAAAAATATTTGAATCGTATAACAACAGCACTACACCGTGATTCAATTATATAGGTCTCATCAGCAATCAACATAAGGGCTTTGGGTCTTGTGTCCTATGGTGGTCAAACAAATAAAATCAAATGGATCAAGTTTGAGCAATGCTCAAACTTATCATTAGGAAGTGACTTAGTTATCATATCTAAAGGGTTATCCATAGTACTCACCTTTACTAACTTGAACTTGATCAACTCCATCTTGAGTCTGATCCTTTGTACTGACATTTGTACTATCCTCATCAACCACGATGTTATCAGAAACACAATCTGTACCTCTTTGGAAATAATCTGAAGATGACTTGAACTATGTTTTGTATTCTAAATATATCCTCACATTATCATCAAATAAGGAAGGATCTGCCTTCGGCATAGCCTTCTCAACAAAAGTCACATGCCTGTTTATAACGATCTTTTTGCTAATGGGACACCATGACCTATATCCCTTCACTCTTCTTCTATAACCTAAAAAGATGCACTTGTGAGCTCTAGGTTCTGGCTTTCCTCTGCTCTAATGTACATAAGCTAGACATCCAAAAAAGACTAGGAAATAAATAGCAAACGGGCTCTCCTTTCTATACTTTCTTAGGGATCTTCATATCTATGGCAGAAAAAGGTGTGCTGCTGATAAGAAAAGCCGCAATAGATAAAGCTTCTGTCCAAAATCTATTCTTCAACTTAGAAGTCAGTCTGAGATAACAAGTTCCCTCCAACAACGTCCAATTCATTCTTTCAGCAACTCCATTAGATTGAGGATCTCAGGTGTGTTGTAATGCTCTTAATGCCTTCAGACACACAATAATTGATGAATTCTTGTGATATAAATTCACCGCCATTATACAAACAAAGAACTTTCAACTTCTTCCTTGGATGCTTCTCAACCCTAGATTTCTACTTTCGAAACCTGGCAAAAGTTTCGCTCTTTGATGGTAGGAAGCGTACCCATACTTTAAGAGAGAAATCATTTATAAATGAAACAAAATACCTGACTCCACCAAAGGATGGAAAAGAAGAGGGACCCTACACATATGTGTGAGCATTCTCTAGGAAAGCTTTTGCTTTGTGGTCTCGTCTGCCAAAAGAAATCTTTGTCTACTTACCAAGAACATACCCTTCACAAAAGCCAAGGTTTAATACTGAACACCATCAATCAAGCCTTGCTATCTCAAATCATCCAAACTGCGTTCACTGATTTGTTTCACCCATAAGTGCCACAATCTAGGAGAATTTGAATCAGCAGAAGTAGCAGAAGTTGATTCACAAAATACAATAGCGCCCTTCAATGAACAAAAAATTCTTGCCTTCACACCATTTATGAAAATTAAGGAACCCTTCGATATCTTCATCTTTTCTTCTCAACTACGGTCTTCAAACCAAGCTTACTCAAAGCCCAATAGAAATCAAGCTTCTTCTCAAATCATGTACATGTTTATCATCAGTAATAGTATAAAAAAAACCGTCAAACATTCTGACATTCACGCTACCAATATCAACCATACGGAAAGAAGCATCATTGCCCATCAGAACCTTTCCTCCATCAATCTCACGGTATGTAGAGAAGTAGTTCCCATCAGGTGTTATATGATAGGATGTGCTAGAATCAATAAGTTATAGGTTGCCTTTTGTAGAAGATCCAAAAGATGTAAACATATCGGTATCACTCTCTATATTTGATTTCTTTGCAGTGGATGATGAAGCTTGCTTTGGGTCTTTTCTTCTTCCTTCGAGCTGAGGACGTTGAGCTATAAAGTGTGACAGTTTCTTACAATAATTGAAAGACAATCGCTTAGGCCCCTTAGATTGAGACCTTGAATTACTTCGACCTCCATCATTCTTTGACTTTGTTTCGCTTCTACCTCTCTGAGCAAATAAACCCTTTATATCACTATCCAAACTAGTGCTCGTCATCTTCTTTTGAGAGAATTATCTAAGAACTTCATCTGAAAGACTCAACTAGATTGTTGTGAGAGCTTCATCTTCCATCTCTTCCAAAATATTTGTCTCGATATTTTTCAATTTCTCAAACGCATAAGCAATCTTAAAAGTCTTTTCCTTCTTCAACATTGCCTCCATCTTCATCTTTCAAGTTCCAAAGTCTCCCTCTCCATCAAATCGCGTAACAATATAACTAACACCAGATCTACCGATAGACTTTCCAGAAGTAGCCATTAATACCAAAAATAGAATAAAACACTAGTCCTGATACCTAACTATGGTGAAAAAATTTGATTAGTGGAAACGATTTGATCAGGATTTAGTATGGCCTATTTGAATATCAGCGTAACTCAAATTCAAGTATGCAATCACACAAAACAAATATTAGAAATGGAGAGATACATAGAAGATTACGTGGTTCAAATATAAGTATATAACGTCCATGGAGACCCAATAACCCCTTTTATTCCAATCACTAAAGATTATAAGCCAATTCTATGATTAGAGGGTTACATGATGTGGAGACTCTCTAGCAATCACTCAATTGAATAAATTACAAAATATAAACCTTCCAATTTGATTTAGCTAGGGTTTCCATAAATCTCAATTATTGGAAATCTTAATAATCTTGATTGCTTAGTTAGGAAGATGATGAAGAGATTGATTTATAGATGCTCCAATCACTCTAGATCATCCAATCACATCAAACGAATCTGAACCATCAATGAAGAAGAAATAAACACCAAAATGATGAAACTTCCCTTTAAAATTCGACCAAAAAAAAGTTGCTTCAGCGGCTCACACGTCTACCTAAGGGTTCAGATGTTTAACCAGACTAACATTGCAAATAATAGACTCTTTCAACACAAAGCTCTACACCATATCTTCAATCTAAAGCACTTATAGACACATATTTGAATCAACTAACAACAACAGGGAGAATATTAAAGTTATGTGTATGAAGCAGTTAATGAACTTTTGTAGATGGAAATTTTTTGAAAAATATAAACTATACTCATATATCACTTTAGTGCCAAAAGTTAAAGTTCCTAATAGCTTTGGGATTATAGCCCAATCTCTTGTTGCAACTTTATTTACAAATCTATAACTATTATTCTTTACAATAGAGTAAAAATATTTTTGAAAATTTTGATATCTGATTATCAATCTGCTTTCATACCAGGAAGACTAATTGCAGAAAATACATTATCAGCAAATGAAACAATTAGAAACTTCAACAAGGGTGTTAAAAATAAAACTAAAACGTGTATTAAAGTTGATTTATACAGGCTTTGATAAAATAAATAGATTTTTCATTTTGCATATGATGAAACAGCTAGAATTTAATGCAAAATTTTGTCATCTAGTTGAAGAATTTATTACTACTCAATTCCAAGAAATAGCTCTCCTGGTGGATTTGGTCATAATAATAAAGGAATATGGCAAAGAGACCCATTATCTCCTTACTTATCCGCCATTGCTACAGAGTTTTCTCTACAAATGGAAATAGAACAAATCAAGGCAATTTAAAAGTCACAAATACAACCAAACCATTTATTACTCATTTGTTATATGATATTGACTTACTATTGTTTTTAAATAGATGAGAAAAATGAAAATACAATGACAAAGATCTTTGGGGAAATGAATGAGTATACAAGTTTACAAATTAATAAATGTAAGAGCAATTATGCTTCAGTAAGATATGCACAAGCAAATCAGAAGTTCTAAACATCTTAAAATTTCAAGTGGGTTCATTGCCAGTAAAACATTTGGGGTATTGAATTCAAAGCAGATTCGATGTGTTTTCCTATAATTTTCAAAGGATATAAGTCAAGAAGCCAACGTTGAGACTAAAGGCTTATCTCAAAGTTCAAATTCTGGATGCTAAGATAACGCTAAGGATGAATGTCAACATTAGGGTTCCATCAATGTCGAAGACATACATCATATTGGCACTGCACCAATATATGATGTTATTACTATCACCATCGTCGAGGATGTTCAAAGAAATAATGTTGAGAATCATTGATGTAAAAGTTATAATGGGAGAGGCTGAAGAATAGCGACATCACATGAAATCGAATAGCACCAATAAAGGACGATGCTCTAAGGCATCGACATCGTCTTTCATAGGAGAGAACCAGTCCTTGCTACATCGACCATCATCACTACCAAGTGATGCTATGTCACAACATTCCAACAGCCATTGGACATTGACGTCGAGACTCATAATTTCCGAAGCAATGTTGAATGAAGTCTTATCCTATCAAGGTCAACGTTGCCAATGCCAAGTATTTTCAATGCCGCTTATGATCAAAATTATTAAGTAACGATGGTGTTGTCCATCACAACGTCACTGCTCATTGAAACTGCCTCATAAAAAGGAACCACAACTCATAAAAGTCGCTGAAATTCAATACCAATATAATGCTAACTTTCATACCCACACATACACACATACTTGGAAGACGCCACACATCTACATATGCGGTAATTATAATGAACGTGAATACACATAATTATATGAACATTGGACTTTGAACATGAGAACAAATTACATAGTTTATTGCTGGTCTAATGGACTATAACACAAATTTGTCGGTTATCTTCTACATTAGTAAAAGAAATATTAATTGAAAATAAACCCAAAATTTTACAAATTACATTGTCGTTTTAATTATGTAAAAATAGGTTTTTTTAATCCATTTTTCCATACCTCGATAATTTTAATTTATAATAAAAGTTTCAAGAAATATTTAAACATTATTTCTAAAAGATAATAAAAACTATATATGTATATTATAATAAAAGTATGATATGGTTCATGTCCATTAGTTAATGTAAATTACTGATATAAATAACTAATATGATATTTATACAAAAATATTCTAATTGAAAAATGTAAATTATTTTTTCAGCATTATAGAATACAATATTAACCGCTTATCATTAATTGTATTGTCATTCTTCATAAAAGTAAATTTTATTAAGGACAGAGAAATCATTTGACATACAAATTTTTGGAAATGTAAAATTTATGTTTGTAATGCTATATAAATTTTAAAATGAAAAGTGTATAAATTTGTTTGTAACGAAATACCAACTTTAAGAAGAGAAAAATATGTGCATTTCCCCCTATTAGAATATTATTTTAGAAATAAACAAATTTAATGAAGTTAAATGTAGAGTAATATAGGAGAATTAAATATAATTTTATATATAATTGTGAAAATGCAGAACCACATGGACTTGAACAAAAAATAGTTTTACCACTTTTGTCAATAGGAATTTGATATACACATTGAATTATCATTTTTATGTTAGATCAATTAATGATTATTTGTTAGTTGGATTCATTTATGATTTTAAATCCTAAAGAACTTAAGAGAAACCTGTAAATAATTGTAAAACTATTAAGTGTTGGTATTTAAATGTAAAACGACAGGGGAAAAAATTAGTAAAAAATTGTATTATTGTAATAATTTTTATATATTGTAGAAAGTTTAAACTATATGAACTTGAATGAAAAATTAGTTTTATCGTTTGCCAATATCATGAATGTAGTATATACATTGAATTGTCATTTTTTTAAAAGAATTTATTGGATAACCTAATAGATACTTGTTCAAAAAAGTTAAATTTATGACCACCTAACTAGTTTTAACATATAGATTCAAGGTGAAATAATGGAAGAAAAGCTGGGAGAAATTTGTAAGTAATCATTCAAATTAAATTATATAATGTTAGAATTCAAATACAAAACAATAAAGGAGTGAACCAATAAAAGGCTAGTTCTATTCAAACACCACTAAAAATCACTTAACACACACCCGTATTTATAAAACTAATATTAGGGCAAATTTGTCCTTCTTCTTCATTACAACGTCAACATTTTTTTTAATGCATTAAAATAAAATCTTATATTACATAAAAAATAAAAACAGACATTAATACGTTTAATTATGAATTTCACCACAAGATTAAAATAGAGTAAAATAAACGAGATAATAATTTTATTATCTTTTCTTTCCATTTAGTGTATTTTTCCTTTAAATCAATAAAATTAAGATAATGATACTTTGTAGTAATATAATTAAGGATCGAAACAAATGCAAAGACAGGAAATTTATTTAAACGTATAGAATTGAATTTTCTATGTTGGATTCTTATTTGAAAACATTGTTCTAATACACAAAAATCGAAGAACAAGCTAGGGAATGTAATTTCATTGTAAGTTATGGATGATGTTGTAATTTTTATGGTATGGATAAAGTAAAAAATTGATGTATAATGATGTTTTAAGATTTTTGGTGCGGGTATAGTATCTTTTGCCGTTTGAATTGAATTTGCCAACAAAACACTGTATTTATTTATGTTAAGAACGATAAATAATAGGAATTGAAAAATAAATATCTAGATGAACTAAGGTGAGATGAGAAAATCTCTATAACTAATAACAGAGCAGGAAAATATCCTACTTTACTATTATCTAATAGATTTACTTCTACCGAACAAAGCTCGGTCACCAGTTGTATCACTCATTTGAGTGGTAGAAAGGAGAAAGCAGTCGCATGAAAGCTACCAGCAGAGAGATAGATTTGTAGAGGAGCGAAGGATGAAAAATGACTATAGATCCATCATAAAACATGAGAGTAACAATACTTGTAGTCTATGGAAGCATGGTTGAATTGAAAAAGTGGAGATAAGAGGAAGAGTTTTTTATTTCCTAAAGATTCAGCCATTATTTTTCTACCGAAGAAACAAGCAAAGAGTTATGCGGTTGTCGGCTGGTTTGCAAACCCTAAATGTTATTATAGGTTGTTGAATGCGTTGAAACCCGATTTTTTAATTTGTTGGACTATTTGGGCCTTGGGGATTGTGTTAGCCATTTGCCCATAAAAATCCTGCTAACAATCCAACAAACAACTCCTTTTACTTCTCCCACACACCGCCCTCTTCCACCTTTTCTAAAGCTAATTTGACCAACTTAAATCTGTAATGTCTCCAGATATTCAGGAGATGTCAATTGAACTCAGTTTAGGTAATGCTAAGAAGATAGCAATTCAGTACAAATTTGAATTGGAGGTAACAATTTCAAAACTTCCACTATTCAGATATCAGCAAGAACAAAAATATTGTTTTAGTTGTAAAATATGTTTATTCCTTGGTTCCTCATTTCTCCGTGAAGTGATTTATATCTATTCAGACGAATAGATGATTAGTTGTTTATTTATTTTATTGCAGAATCAATACATTGCAGCCTTTTGGACGATGAAGAGGAAAGCAAGGAGAACGTAGTGTCGATAAATATCATTCTTTGTATACAGATATAGTCACGATAGCTGAAGAAGAATAGTTCCAACAACAAAGAGTTTGCATGGAACCCGATATTATGCACTATCCTGAGTTTTGCTCTAGCATGGTACAAGCCACGCCTTTCTTTAAACATGTTTACAAACAATCATTTGTACGATCAAAGAACAATTGATATGTTACCACCATTTGTACGGTCTGAATTAGTTGCATCATAATGGATAAAAGTTTAAGTTAATCATCATTTTATTTATGTATTATAAGTTACTTAACACAACTTCTCTTCGATACACAAATGTAAACACTGAATTTCATATTACTAAACTAAATTTTGGCATTCATTTCAACAAGTTATCAAAACACTATTTTACTAAAACCTTTGACACCGTTAATAAAATATATTAAATGTCTCGCATTCAGTTTTGATGGTAAAACAAGCTTAAATGTTATCCCATTGTTTCATGTTTTTCTTCAATAACTAAATTTCAGTCCTGAATGTGACATTGGTATATGATTAATACAAGAGATGTTTTTGATAGTTACTGTGCTATAGGATCATGTAATATGGATAAACTACTTGAGCGGAATATAAACTATATAAGTAAATAATTAAAGCAGTAAAGTAAATGACACCAGAGATTTTTATACTGGTTCGAACTCCCATTCTACGTCCAGTCCCAGACTCCTTCTCGAATTAAAAAAGCAACCTTCACTTAACCCGGAGGAATAGCTTTACGCCACCTAAGCAACCGAACAGGACTTCTACCGCCTAAGCAACCGAAAGGACTTCTATCACTTAAGCAACTGAACTGGACTTCTTTACAAATAACAAAAGTATCTGACTGTAGTATGCTCTTTAAATAACAATGATAAGTGTATTAAATACAATCTTTCTATAATCTTCTCCTTTATGATATATAGTGTAAGGTGCTTGAGAAATGTGGAAGATAGAGTGATCAACGATCAAAGTTTGTATGCCGTTAGAGTGAAAATTGAAAATAGATTGAGAGATAAGAATTCAAGAATATTAAAATAAGTTATGGTAATTGTTTGTTGGATTCTGAAATCTGTTTATAGAGATTAAAAAGTTGCAACTATTGATGAAAGATAACATTGAAAAGAAACAGGTGCAACTGTTGGTTTGAGGATGTTTTTCTTCGATGAAGAGAAGTGTCTTTTCATAAAATAGCTGTTGAAATATTCAGCCGACTGAAATTATTTATTCAGCCTTCTAAATTTGATAAAATCGTAAACAGCAAAGAAATAGATAATTTTTGGTCTAAAACAGCCGGGTGAATAAACTCATTCAGCCGGCTGAATATTGTGAAACAATAAAATTGTTTCAACGGTCAGATGGCTGAATGAATCCATCCAGCCGGCTGTTTTCAGCCTTTTGTGCATGGTAGTGCATGTGTGTATATGTTTATATATATATATATCATTCAGGAGAGATTTTAACATATTTCTAAATAGTTTAAAGACTCTAGATAGTGGACTATCAGCTTCAAAATATTCTAAATACAAATCTGCAACAAATCTCCTACATAAGTGATTAGTACACATAAACATTTATTTATATAGTTTATCACAGTCAAAACGATGTAAAAACGAAATTCCAACATTCTCCCCCTTTTAATGATGACAATGATATAAGTATAAATAACGTATTTACATAAATACTTACGTAAACATTGCTACTCCCCCTATAAATATGCACAATAATTTAAGCTAACGTTCTCCTCCTTTGTCATCGACAAAAAGAAAGATAAAAATAAATGCACGTAAACATTGTAAAGAAAAGATTAAAACTCATACTCGGGATGTCATTACGAAAAGAGAATAACAATATTGATGCAACATTATATAAACAACTAGATAGAGAACCATAAAAGTTTGAAATAATAAACTGAAGCTAAAATAAAGAAAATAACAAAACTAGATAGAGACAGAGGGCTCATCATCATCAGAATTCGAACTCAAAGACGACCATTGAAAGGGAGATGGGTTGTAAGCTTCGGTGGATGTAGAACTCGAACAAGAAATTTTATCCCGTACCCTATTAAGAAATCCTTTTATGGAGTTGAATTTCTTCTCCGTCTTCTTTTCAAGTGTTTTAATTTCCCGATGAAGTTTGATTGGTTTTGGGAGAGGGTGATGATAACTTATTTGGAGGAAGTTTTCGAGCCAACAACTTGAATGTAGTCATCGTCCTCTTCTTCGTCATGTTGGGTATGCGAAGAGGAGGCAGTACTAGTGTCACGAGGTTGTGGAACACCTTGTTGAACATTGTGAGACCATTGTTGAAAAGAAATGATTTGTTGTGGAGGAGGCCGGGGAGGAAGACCCATCAATCCTAAGGTTTTTGCGCCTAGCTCGCTAATACTTGAAAACTCAGAGTCAGACATTGGAAAGTCGAAGTTGAGAAGGATACACATAATTTATGTGTCATAATGGATGGTCTTATATTTTCTTTGGATTGTGATGTCTTGAAATTCATCTAAAATGATTTTGCTCTAATTTACTTGTTGGTTGGAGTAGATTGAATAAAGAGCATGAAAATCTCTTTTATAAACTTTTTCATAACTTCTCGTTTGAGGTTGTAGAGAGCGAATGAAAGCACGATGAATAAGGCGTGCTTGTGGCCTTAAGGCGCTAGATTTTAACGCACTTAAATTTGTAAGGTGATCGGACAAGAAACGATGTGAAACTTCATCTATATGATCCATATAAACTTCAATATCATCTATATCAACACCTTGAGAGGGACAATTTAAAATATTGCCTAATCTTTGCAAAGGTGAAAATTTTTTAGTATCACAAACAATTGACCAAACTTAATCTTCTCGATGTTGAGGGTTACGGTGGTCTAGATTCAGATTTTCTAGAAAAAGTTTAATCAAAAGATGATTAATTCTAACATTCTTGGAGCATACCCTATGAGATTATCAAAATGTAATTGCTCGGCCATTTCACTAATTCGATAAGCTGCAAAATTCAAAAAATTCATGAATGCCCCTTCAAAGATATTGGAATTTTTCATGGAATTGAAGCGGGAGACTACAACATCATTCCAAAGCCATCGATGAATTTGATCTTTGGAAGGACCAGAGGCGGATTCCCTTGCGCATTTTGATCTAGGAGCCATTAGAGGTTAAAAATGAAGAGTAAAAGATGAAAATTTGAAAAAGATGTGCTAGGGTTCTGAAGTGAATTGGTAAAAGGTGAAAAGATGAATATAAAGGTAGGTGAAAAGTAAGGGTAAAGTTGGAAGAGAAAATGTAGGACATAGTTAAAAAAAATGTCTCAGGAAGCATTAAGCCGGCTATTTTACTGTAAACAGCTGTCTAAATTCCTTCCACAGGAAAAAAGTTCATTTTTGAACTGATTCAGATAGCTGTTTTGAGTGATTCAGCCATCTGAATCTGGGGAAAAAAATTCCAGGATAATATTCAGCCGCCTGTTTGAGTACAAACAGCCGGCTGAATTTTGTGAAAACATATGGCTGCCTTTTACTTTTATAACAAGTATTATTATTAAAGGAACAATGTGAATATATCTAAATAAACAAACAAGAATACATATTAACAAAAACTTTTAAATAGATTTGGATTAAGAGCTTGGAGTGTGATATTCATCCGGCTCTATTTTTTTGTTCCCTTGAAATGACCTAAGTGGTGACCATCTACTGCCGCATTTCCATGAATTCGAAGATATTGTTGACGCTGCGGTGATATTTCCCAAGGATTGTGTCGGGATGGAGAACAAATAGGAGCCGGTTGATGAACCGTGCTCTTGGATGAAGAACCATAGAATTTCATTGCGACTTGTTCCAAAAAGCTTAAACGCTTTGCGTTAACTTTTTGTTCATAATAAGTTCACGCTGTAATTTCAGTGTTTCCCTTTGGTAGTGATGAATATCATCTATCTTTTCCTTGGTAGATGGCGAACCAGTTCTTTTATCGGGTGGAGTGTAACCCGTGTGAGTAGAAGGAGGAACAATTGGAACTGGCTCATAAATCGATGTTGGAGTAGGTAAATTCACCTATTCTGAACTAGGAGAAGAATATGATAGTGCAGAGGATTCAGAGTTGTGCTGGGAAGACATTTTTGGTTAAGAGAGTTGAAACTAGTTTCTTTAAATGAAAGTTATTATGCTATAGGATCGTGTAATATGGATAAACTACTTGAGCGGAATATAAACTAAGTAAGTAAATAATTAAAGCAGTAAAGTACATGACACCGGTGATTTTTATGCTGGTTTGAACTCCTGTTCTACATCCAGTCCCAGACTCCTTCTGGAATTAAACAAGTAACCTTCACTTAACCCGAAAGAATAGTTTTACACTGCCTAAGCAACCGAACATGACTTCTACCATCTAAGCAACTGAATAGGACGTCTACCGTCTGAGCAACTGAACATGACTTCTTTACAAATAACAAAAGTATCTGACTGTAATATATTCTTTAAATAGCACTGATAATTCAATTAAGTATAATCTTCCTATAATCTTCTCCTTTATGATATATAGTGTAATGCGCTTAAGAAATGTGGAAGATGGAGTGAACAACGATCAAAGTTTGTATGCAATTAGAGTGCAAATTGAAAATAGATTGAGTAATAAGAATTCAAGAATATTAAAACCAGTTATGGTAATTGTTTGTTGAATTGTAAAATCTATTTATAGAGATTAAAAAGTTGCAATAATTGATGAAAGCTAATGTTGAAAAGAAACAGGTGCAACTATTGGTTTGAGGATGTTTCTCTTCGATGAAGAGAAGTGTCTTTTCATAAAATAGCTGTTGAAAATATTCAGCCAGCTGATATTATTTACTCAGCCTTCTGAATTTGATAAAATCATAAACAGCAAAGAAAGAGGCCATTTTTGGCCTAAAACAGCCGGCTGAATAAACTCGTTCAGCAGGCTGAATATTATGAAACAATAAAATTGTTTCAGCAGTCAGACTGTTGAATGAGTCCATTCAGCCGGCTGTTTTCCGCCTTTTGTGCGTGGTAGTGCATGTGTATATATGTTTATGTTTATATATATCATTCATGAGAGATTTTAACATATTTCTAAATAGTACAAAGACTCTAAAGAGAGGACTATTAGCTTCAGAATATTCTAAATAGGATTCTACAACAAATCTCTTGCATAAGTGAATAGTACACACAAATATTTATTTATATAGTTTGTCACAATCAAAACGATGTAAAAACGAGATTCCAACGGTTTCTTTATGATAATTTAGAAGTTTGGTTGCCAAATTTGATTTTTTTTCAAAATCAGTTTATGTTAGGAAATTTGTTTTGTTAACTAGATATTTAATTTGTTGTATATAAACTAATTATTTCTTTTCCTAGGGATGCTCAGCCCGTAGGTTTTATTGTTAAGTGATGAATAATTTCAGTCTTTGTCCGCTGTGTCATCAGTTTAATTCTATAAGCAACTTGGAATTTGGGACTTGCATCTACTATATAAAAAGCTTAGCAATAAATATAACCATGCCTTGTTGCGTGTGGTCAATTGTATATAGGGTTAGATAGCCCATACAAAGCAAACTGCACGCAAGTCCATTGGAGGCAAGGCTCCTCGCAAGCAATAATCAACCAAAGTATGTAAATACATTCATCTTGTTCATTTGATTTAGTTTTGTTATGACAATAGCAATGAAAAATGTAGAATTATACATTGATGTATAAAACAATTGCAGGCTGTAAGGAAGTCGCTGCCAACAACGGGAGGAGTGAAGAAGCCTCACCGCTTCAGGTCTGGAAATGTCACTCTTCGTGAAATTCGCAAGCATCACTAGAGCACTTATTAAAATGAAAGCTTCCCTTCCAAGTACTGTTAGGGAAATCGCTCAAGACTCTACCACAAGTATACCACCTTATCATTATTAAAAATCAGATTAGACCACTTGTTAAAAATAAATATATAGCTTGGAAGCATCAACATAGCATTGTTTAACAAAGTTGCTTTACTTTAATTGTATTTCCAACATGAAATATTTCCAATATAAGTACACATGCTTTGATGATTCACGTTTTAGTTTACTTTATTGAACTATGTGTTTATATTGTTTAACTAAAATTTCGAACAGGGAGTTATCCCCTTAATTTTGGAGTTGGAATTGTGTTCGGTTCATAGTGTTGGTTCAAAGTCCCGGTGTAGTATCTTTAACCCTTACTGCTAAAATTGGTGCTATTTCCAACCTTTATTTTCTGATGACATTGTCGCCGATCCCCCTCCTATCTTCAGCCTCTTGACATTTACTAGCTGCCACTGACCTTCTCGCTCCAACTCCGTGGTAATTCCTCGATTCATAAGTACACTAGCTTTTTTCCCCTTCGATCTGGACTTTTAAGAAGCCATTTTCCTTTTGTAGAGATAGTTTGTTTCATGGTTCTTATAATAATCATATTTAATATCAACTTCTTACATAAACTTAAACCACCAGCTTCATTTCCAAAAGAACCTAGGGTTTCTCCTGTTTTGGGGTAATAGTACTAATTACTTAATAATACTAATATGAAGTTTTTACGATTAGGCTTCATAATTTCTTGGGAATATAAAAGTTGGTTACAATTTTGATCTCATGTAGATAGTTGCGGTATATGATATGGAGTTGTATTTTATATTTTGTCAAGTAAGCTTGAATGTGTGATTCTGTCAGCAAGAAAAGGGTGGTTTATCCATTTATGTCACGTACCTGTCCCATTTATCCGAGATGAGACTTGTGTTTAAGTCTTGGTACCTGTTAAGTTATAGTTTTAGTGTACAGTTTTTGTGCACAAGCATTTTATTTGGTGATAGTATAAACTTTAAGGATTTGAATACACTGATAACATGATTGACTGCAGTAGGTTATTATGGTTTCGTTATTGGAATATAAGAAAGGCAGCTCGATGAATTAGAATGAAGAAAGAAATTGTATGGGTTTGTAGTCCATTTACATTCATGAAAGGCACATGCTAAAAAGAATTGAAAAAGTGAAATAATCAATAGAAGTATATACTTAGAAAGCCACTTATGATCAACAAATCATCAGTATTTTACATTTAGCACTTCTTTTATGTGCAGCTTTGTAGTTTGCATAGCTCTCTTCAAGGGATTATTTGTGTCCATATTATTTCAATGTGAATCCTATAATTGTAGCATATCACTTGTTACTAACATTAGAGTTATGAATTTGTAGATATACGTGATATTGATGGGCTGTGTTAGTAAACTAGCTAAGGTAGTTCTTCTTATGGATGAAAGCTAATATATGTCATTTATGTACATAGTATGCAATTATAAAATTGAAAAGGGTACGGGACAACGTGTTTGCACCTTATGGCATCATGTAGGCTTCCTAAGTTAGCGCTTATGTAATATACCCTCAATGTGTCATGAAGTCATGCATTTGATGGCATTGCATACCCTGCATGATCAGAAATAGAGGTTCGTGTTCTTTTAAGAATAAATTTACTACTTTATAACACTCTTCATATTATTGATTATCATTGAATGTGTTGGAACGTATATCAGAATTTTCTTAGACAAACTAATATGTTTTCTGTTATGGAAAGGTACACTATTTTTTTTCTTGCATTTCAGTTGAGATATCATTCAAAATGTTTATTAAGTCACGCCAAGTTTGCAAATGAAAGTTACTGATGTTACATAATATTGACTACTATATACGCTAAATTCTACCTATAAAATATAGAAACGACACAGAGATAGATGCATAAGCTACAACATCAATTAGACGTAGAAAACCAATAAGTTGCAGGATCGGATCATGTCGCTTCAAAGTTAATTTCAAGAGTTTCAGAGATGTTTTATGGACGGTTCAATGGTGAATTGGGTTTAATCAAAAATGTTGTTTCACGCCAGCGTTGGGGTGATTGATGCATTTTATTTGTATGCGTTGTATATATAGTATTGAGATGGACATGTGATATAGTATTGATATATTTTTTGTGTACTATTTAGCTGCTACAATATTATATGATATTGAAAGATTTTGTTGTTGTCAGTGCACTTTTTGATATGTTTGTCTTTAAACGCATAATCATTATGTTTTAAATGTGATGTATGCTGTTATAGTTGCATGTTCGGCATTTTTGAAATATATATGTTATTATTGAGATTTGTGGTTGAACGAAAAAGAGTAGTGGAAATGTCGAATAAAAAACGGCTCAAATGTCGTTAAGTGGTTTGCAAAGCATATGATTACTTCATCTTTCTGTGTGCGAATCATAGGTCTCATGTAAGTATGTGTGTGTACACATACTTATACACGTATCACAAGACTATATTCATACCACAAGACAATATTGATCGGCTCTTTCTTCGCCAACCATTTACCTCTTCTTATCCATCTAAATGAAATGTAACGTAAATAAATAAATTGTAAAGAACAATATCAAAATGATTTAAAGGAAGAGGCTATTCGTTGAAGTGCTATTCAACCATCATGTCAGTAGTTGACAACACTACAAATTGCAATCTTATGGCCATGGTGACCCTGTTAAGCTCTGACTGGTTTTATTCAATTCTGAATTGATATATGACTATGAATTCAGTATAATATAAATCTAAAATTTAAACTCTTCTTTTCACATACTATCATCTCATATCTACTTATTTTACTACAGGTCAAACAGGTAAGAATGGTGTATTGTTGTTTTTGATATCTGATGTATATTTTTATATTCTCTTATAAAAACATCTTTATGATTGGTTGTCCATCTATTTGACGATAAATCTATTTTTAAATGCAATGTAAGGATGTTAGAAAAATATTTTCATCTGGTTTTCATCGTTCTATTTTTATTGGAAATTAGAAAACGTAACGAAGATTATTTAACAATAGGTCATTGTAAGAATGAGTACACATTGCCAATTGCGATTTTCCTAAAAGAACTGCAACTTTTTTCCAGCATACATGGTATCATTTAAATTCAAATAATGTTACATTTTGATTTATATCGTATTGACGACAATCCAGTATTTAGAACAAATAGTAGAAGCATTTCTACGATGAAAAAACAGTGGTCCTTCAATACATGAATTTTTAGATATTAAATATTAGGCAAGAATCGACGGATGGATTGTAATTAATTGTAGAAATTTTAAAATATAGTTTTTTCACCTAAAAACAAAATTTTACAATGCAGCATATGATAAATTTGTTGAGATATATAAAAAATTAAGTTAGATTTGGAACTATTGATTAGTATTTTATTTATGTTATTTGATTTATATATCTTTATACTTGATTGAAAAAATAATTTAAACACAATTTATTGATATGAAATTTGTATAATACTATTTTTTATTAATATGGATATGGTATAAATATTGAAATTTTCATATTCTAATGATTTATTATACAAATCAACGAATAATTGTATTTTTAGATTTGAAAAAGTGTTAATTATACTTTATTTGTTTAAGTAGTTTTAAGATTTACATAATTAATTCTAATGTATGTAAATGTAAAATATTAGAAGGGAATCAAGGGGATTTTGTAAATGGTTGTAGAAATTTTAAAATGAAGGTATTTGTCGAGAAAAAACTTAATTTTGTAACACGCCATATGATTATCTTATTTACATAAATGAATTATAAATTGAATTTGTTATTATGATTTATGTATATACTCTACCTTGTGTGACTTATATATCATTACTCAGGTGAAAAGGAAATTTTGTCATTTTTATTAATATTAATACAGTGTGCATATTAAACTTCTAATATTCTCATAATTAAGTAAATGGATTATTGAATATTAGTTAACTGGTTTTATTTAATTATTTTACATTTAAGGTTGCGTAGTTTATTTAAACATATGGACTTATACATAAAATAATAGAAGAAAAGCTAGGTGGGTTTTCTAAATAATTGTGATAATTTTTAGTGTAACCATTTAAAGTTAAAAGTATAATTATATATTGTCATGTATGATAAATTTATTGAGACAAATGAATTGTAAATTAAACCATTGTTGTTTTTTGTGATTTACATATTATAGTGGAATAAGAAATTGATTTTACCATTTTGTTCGGTATAATAGTAGCATACATATTGAAATTGTCATTCTTCAGAATTATGAGAAATATTGATAAATATGAGATAATTAAATTTATTTGATTAGTTTAAATTTTAATTATATAATTAACTAAAAAATACGAATTTGAATATAACATGTTAGGAGGTAAGTGATAAATTGTTTGTAAATAGTAACGTAAACATTTTAAATGTACGTACCAGAATATCTAATGATGGGGGGGAGAGAATTAGTAAAATATATGTGAAATGATAGATTTGAAAATAAAATATCAAGAGAGAATTAGAAAGAATAGAGAATACTCCTATAATCAATGAAAGGGCTAGAAATTTATGAATTAATCAATTGGTTGTTAAAAAATTGAGACTTGATCTCACTCTATATCATATTTCCACGTGATCCCGTATGACATCAATAATATGTTTAACTTTTTTATTATCATTTGTGCATATACTTTTTGGTTAGTAATTTATGTATTTTAATATTTGCATGAAAATTTTATTTACCATTTTGTTAATGTGAATGTGATGATAACTGAAATTTTTAGTTTTTTAGAGAAATTAGTACACAAGTAATAAATACTAGTTACTTGAATTTATTTAAACAATTTCAATTTATAGCGTCTAATTGATTTAAATATATGAATTTGAATGTAAAATATTAAGATGAAACTTATCCATATTATTTTGATAATTGTAAAAATCAAGGTATAAGAATGTAAATCATGGAAAGATTTTGTAACAATCCGCATTTTCGACCTCCGAATGTTGACGCTAATACATCACGGTATCTACGTGCCGTGCACCTAAATGTCGAAAAGACGAATTGTTATGGTAAAATAAAAAGAAAAGGAAATAGAATAAGAAAGAAGAGTACACAGTATCAGAATCTCACTAGCGGATGATGACATATAATATCAAAAGAACGATACAAAAGGTTACTGAGATACAGAAATTTCAAAGTTATAAAGCTTAAGTACTATCATCAATTGCTTAGCCTTACAATGTTGATACATTATACTAATGCAGTAGAAATAAAAAATACTACGGTAAGTGAAACATCCAGCTCGTCTCCTCGAGCGCCAATGAACATCAGTGAAAATCTGCCTTTCTCGGACTACTCAAAAGAATACACGAGGAATTTAGCAAAAAAACCACGAGTTAGACATAAATCTGGTATGAGAAACTCAAGAAATATGTAACTAGCTTATAACAATACTTTTGAGACTGCATGGAATGCCATAATGGTTATCCCCTCAAACTAATCACCATCTAACAAGTACATAAGGTGATATATTGATATGTCTAGGGTGAAGAATATAAATATCATAACATTGCTAGAGTGGTTACATTGGTTATATTCAATAGCATATTAAGGTACAATCAAAACCGATAAGGAACGTTCACATGAAGGTTTTTTCGTGGAGATCTCTCCGATCAAGAGTGAATGTTAGTAGGTTAGAGCTCTATTGCTCATGTCCCTACACGAACATCAATCTTAATTCCCACAAATAGACAAGCCTACTTCATCGGCTTTTAGTGCTTAGTATATGACTAATTTTTTTCCATAAATGAGTAGGCATATAAACCATTATCAAGTCATACAAAGTACGGTTAAGTTATATAAGCAACTTCTAATCCCTTTTTTTTAATTAATCTTTTATTAATCAAACCTCATTTAATAGTAATACTTCTTTTATATAATAAAACTTCATTTATGAATTTATACTATTCATTTGTACTCTTTTCAATACTTCAAAAAATATCCATGTACTTATCTCAAATGGTATAAGTATATTCACAAATCATTAACAAGATTTCGTACTTTAAACCTTTGTTTTTTCTATCTTTCGCCTAAAGATTCCTTAATTATAATTTCCTTTAAAATATTCATTTTAAGGATCTAGTTACTTCCAAAAGTCCATTCAAAAAGGTTTAAGATTAATGTTACTTAAACATTGTCACTACAAACCCAAAACCATTTCACTGATGCTTATATTTAAAACATTCTTTTAAAGATCTATTTACATTCATAAGTATAATAAAAAAAGGTTAAAGAAGAATGTCATTTACATATTGTCACAACAAAACCAAATCTATTTCCATACTTATGTCATCTTTAAAACATTCTTTTTAAAAATCTAAATTAATAATATTTGGTTAAGTTCGATGGTCGATTAATCGAATATCTAGTTAAAACATATGCTTATAAAAATCAATATTCGTATATTCAACTAATTTTCAAGATTTCAACTTAACTATTTCTCGTCCAAGAGTGAAGCCAGGTAAGTTAGACTACTAGCTGCATCAAAGTCTTGCCTAAACGCTTCATTCTTGAAGCTTACAAATAGATAAGTCAACATTACCTTTTAGTGTTAAGTATAGTATTAATGATTTTCATAAACAAGTAACAATGATCAACGCATTTCCGACATTCCTGATTTATCTATTCCTCGTTCAAGAGGAAAGCTAGTAGGTTAGAGCTCTATTGCTCAGTCCGTACTCGACATCAGTCTTAAGTCTCAAAAATATATAAGCTAACTTCATCGGCTTTGGCATTAAGCAAGGTTAACTACCATTTAAATAAGAAAGTACACTACAAGGTTACCACATTTCTAACATTCTAAATTAACTACTCATTGTTCAAGAGGGAAGTCGGTAGGTTAGAGTTCCGTTGCTCCGTCGATATTAATCTTAACTCTCACAAATAGAGAAGTCCACCTCATTGGATTTTAGTGTTAATCCTAGTCAATTACCTTTTTCAAAACTTTTATATACTTCAAAAATACTTGTAAATATGTTTTAAATATCTCTGTAAAATATACCTTAAAAATAACTAATTTATATTTGATGAAAAACATGTTTTATATTACAAAATCTCTTTACTTTGAAAATACATATATAATTATTAAAATATATTTAAACTTCAAACCAACTTTAAAATACTTTAAAATGCTTCAAAATAGGTTAGAAAAAAATCTCTAAAAAATATCAAATTTAAATATCATTTCCAAACACTTAAAACCTGAAGCGACTTACTACAACATTTATAAATGCTGTTAAAAATCCTTGTTAAAAACAACATTGAAAAACACGATCCTTATGACTACTTTTAATCACTTTAACGAGTGACTTAAGGTTTTGGAATTTTGTAGTAATAAATACCCTTAGGGTACTAACAAACCATGGAAATAAAGCCCTAAGAATATCTTTCAATTTGTTTATAAAAATTCCCGAAAACAGGCTATATTTATAAAGTGTATTTATAACACACATTTTTGTTCTAACTTTTGCAAATTTGGGTCATAATTTCTATAACTTTCCAAACAATTTATCTACTTTCAAATAAACCAAAATAAATGTAGAGAACAACCAAATCAAATTATCCCATGTTAAGATCACATATCCAATTTACACAAGTTTAATTTAAAGGATATTGAAGTGCACTTATAACGACTATTCTCGCATCAAACACTTTCAAACCGACTTTAATTCAACGTACGAGTTTAATAACCATTTAAACTTCAAGTCAAGACCATGCCACATGTTTAACAAGGTAATAGAAGTGATGTTGTATGATATAAAATTGTCATTTACTTTCAATAACAAGAGTGGTCCAGAGTTTATAACTTTTGTTAGCTAATGTCACTTTAACTTTATAATTCAAACATAACATATATAGACACAAAATATACAAACAAGATAGTGAGATAACTCACTTATATCTAAGCCAAACATAAGTATAAAGCCGCAAGAATCATAGGGCCACTTCGTACCATTACCAAAATCTAAAGATCCAAGCTTTAGCATATTTAAACCAAGGCAACACCACCCCTCCTCCTCCAATGCTCACGACCCCCTCTTCGAATCCCCTCTTCCTCTCACTTTTTCCTATTTTTTACTTGATATTTATGCCAAACTAATTAGTTTCAAATATCAATTCATTTCAAATTCATATATGATTTCAACAATCATTTTTTTTTTCAAATTCAAAAAAATTCCAAAATTCAAATCAGTAGTTTTTCACAATTTCAGTTTTATATTTATATCAAATTCAAAAAAAATTCCAAATCAAATACTTTCCAAAATATTTTATTATAAAACATTTACTGGGTTCAAAATGCTTCTTAAAACAAATTTCATTATAAACCTTTCAAAACTACTTTTCATATTTATATAAACTCAAAATTACTAAAAAGGATCAATTTGCAAATAATAAGTTTTTTTTTAAATATTCATTGTATTCAAAACATTTCTTAAAAATATTTTTATTTAGAACATCTCAAAACCAAATTTCATACATGTATAATTCAAAATAAACTTATACAATTTACTTTTCAAAATATTTAACATTTTTAAAACTTATTCAACTTCTGTTAGTTTTTATTTTAATATTTTCAAAATTAAACTTTATATACTTCCCAAAATACTTAGCATTAAAAATTAATTCTCAATTTGGAAGTATTTGGCTATTCAGAATAGTCGGAAAAATCAAATTCCAATTCAAAATTGGAAATCAACAATCAATCATCTCAGCAAGATGCACAATTAATAGATCAATCAATCCTAATGCATAGGATCATGTATTCATGATATTATTAAATAGAAAACTCGAGTACTAAAGATTGGGTTTTATTTCAAATGGTTGGAAATAAATATATACGTATCTATTTTTAATATCAAATCATACTTAAGGTATTTGAATCAAATCAGTTTCATTAAACAATCGAGTAGCAAGGCTTCTAAAGTGGACTCCCCCATTTTGAAACTCCAAAATGAACTTCGATGAAGCTACGGTCATCATAAAAAATTATTTTTTGATGACAAAAGTGAGTTCTGGACTTTTATTTCTTTCAGGTCTTTTGAAAATCCCCTTTGAAATCATTTATAAACAATTCTATTTGGAAAATACTTTCAAATTATGTTATTATATATTTTTGGAATCTTAAAAATCAATTTCAAAAACTCTCGAAATTCAAACTCTGAAATTTCCAGTTGAATTTCTTTTTAGTCATAAAGCATATTTGTATGAGTCATTTTCTTATAATATTCATTTCAAAAATCGTAATTCTTTGTTTGGATTGAAATAAATAACTTTAATATAAACAATCAAGTTTAACCCAATATTGTCGCCAAACGCCTTATAGTCAAATTGTGAAACTTAATTCACCAGGTGTTCGTTTCAACATTCCATAAGATTACAATTTCTACCCTTTCCATGTGTGAAAAGGTAAATTACTTACAACTGGTTATGCGCTATTCGAAAGTCAACAAAAAAAGTCAAATGCTCATAAACTGGCTGAGCACAACTAACTAATTAGTAAACAATGACATGCACAACCATATCAATCGGTCAATCAACCCGTAAAGAGATAACATCCAATCATCATCAAATAGTCACGAATGATTTTATCAGTCTATAGAATTCATGCTTTCATCTATACTACTATATTACTAGTGAGTTGCAATTTAAGCTCGCACAAGCATCCTGAAAATTTGCTGAAATGAACAGTCGCGGCTTTTATTTCCTCACATTCATATCTAGCTCCCCGCTTCTTCCTTACCCTCTTAACCCTACATTTTAATGTCCCCATTCCATTTTCTCCTAATGAAAAGCCAAATCTTAATGGCCGAACTTCAAGCACCTTATCTCTGTCGATCGTTCTCTCAAAATTGTAGTGAGTAGGTAATTCGACACTGTGCTTCTACATATTTTCTTTTCTTCGGTTCGATTTTTGCTTCAGCCTGCAGTTTGTAATCCTAGTGTGTTCTATTCGAATTTAGTCATTTTGATTGTACCGCTCCTCTCAATTTTGCATTTTCCCTTTTTTATACGATTTATTTTAATTTTGTTCAATGCATAATAAATTGTATTAGATTAAAACAATCGTTTTACTAGCTAAAATTTTCTTATTGTGATTTGTCCGTTCCCATATACCAACCCATTTGTATACTATTTTCATTGCTATGTTTTTAAGATGTTACACTATGTGCATATATGTTATGACCACTAATTTCATATATTCAAGTTATGATATGGTTGCTTTAAATTTCATATTTAAGCATTCAAATCTCATCTTTCTTAAACTTTATTTTATTAAGTAAAAAGGAACTCTAATGTATAGTCTTCTGAATTGCAAGAAAATATTTGCCTTCAACTTTATTTTATTAAGTAAAAAGGAACTCCAACGTATAGTCTTCTAAATTGTTGGAATGTATTTGTGAATCAGTAGACCTAAAAATGATCATAATATAAAGGGTAGAGTGTGCAAATTTTATTTGTGGAGTCTACTGCTTCAATTCAATGTTTGGTCTAATTTTTAGTTGCCTATATCAAGTTTGATTGGATGCATTTTAGTAGTTAGGTTATAGAAATTTATGAATTATCAATGGATATATAAGGAAATTAGAAGTCAAAAATGGGATGCTTTGACACGGATTCAACGTATTTTGATCTTTGTATCTATGGTACTTTAACTTCCAAAGCTAGGAAAGTCTCATATATTCGTAAATAACTACTCAATTTAAGCATGATTTATTTTTCAGAAAAAAAATCTACTACAACTTTATTTTAATTTTTTGATCTCTTCACCTCATATAATTATTGCTATATATCGATACTATTGTTACTTAATGGAATATGTGGTTAATTGTAAGTGCCATCATTTCTAATGTCATATGATGTACTTTTGAAATCAGATTATCCTATGTAATATATTATATGATACATCAAGCTTCTAAGTGTTTCATCCGCATGCAAAAAAAAACACTATAATAGCATTTCTCCTGTTGATTACACCAGTTATCATGTAGATTTTATGTACACTTGAACATCTTTCCCAATAACTTTCCTAACATGATATATCCTATTGTAGGACAAAGTAAACATATAGGTATTTAGAATGATTAAATCATAAAACATTCTTTACAAAGTGCGGATGTTGTCCTTGCGTTAGAACTGAAGTTTGAAAGCTACAACTAGCTTTGTTAGACAAATTGTGTTAATTAATTTCCTTTAACTCTCCCTTACAGTTGCATGCTAATGTTTACAATTTCTATTCATACTCGCCATTTGTACCTAGGCATATATGATGTGATATGATGCAAGAAACAAAACTACAACCTAGCCTAGAAATTAAGTCTATTACAAGGTACCAAAATGAATACTATCATCTTTCATATTATAGCCAAAAAATATAAAACCTTATAGCCTTTGAAACATATGATAACTCTTATTCTTTCAGAAATATATATGGTATCTGACCCAAAAGACAGATTTCTACGAACTACCTTTTATTTGTTCATTTTGGAAAAAAATAGTGTAGCAACTTTTCTATGCTTTGATTATGATTATTTAAAGATTGGTTCTGATACATGAGCTGCCTAAAAGTACCAACTTTAGATCACAATTTCAGTTGTACACCGCAAATATGTATGGGTGCAAAAAACACTATTATAAAATAATAATATATAAGATTTATTTTCCATTTAGCCTCGTTTAGAAACTAATTATCACAATTAGCCCCGTTTGTAAACTATTATCAAATTTAACCCTGTTTTGGCTAGCTCAGCTCCGAGCTGGCCAAAACGTACTGGCGACATTTCAAAAGTTGCCAGTATTTTTTTTTTGTCACGTAATAAAAAGGGTGACTTTTGAGAAGTCGCCAACTGGCGACTTCCCAAAAGTCGCCGCTTTTGTTATTAAATAAGCAGGCGACTTTTGGAAAGTCGCCAGTGGGCGACTTCCCAAAAGTCGCACATTCGGGGATCTGCAATAAAACCAGAGCCCCCCTTTCTTCCTCTTCACTCTAAACCCATCCTCCCCTTTTCTAAAAACTCTTCCTCTCCGAAATTTTTGCCCAAGCTTAGAAATTTTTCGTTTAATATTCTTAAAAGTAGTAGATTTCGAAGAGCTACCTCAAACCTAGCAAAACGTTGTTCGGTTGAATCCAATCAAGGTATGCAGTAGAAACCCTAAGTTTTGAATTTAGTTTGCAAACTAAATTTTTTTTGCTTGATGTAGAATGGCTCCTAGTTATATTCCAACTATATGTTATTTTGATGGTGAATTGGTTATTGACGATTTAATGTGTGGGAAATATCTCGGTGGATCTTACAAACCGGCTAAAGTTCGAAAAGGATCTACTTTTGAGCAGTTGAAAGAGTCGGTTTATAAAGCAACAAAGATAAAACAGGAAGGGTACAAGATTGAAATAGTTTGCAAATGGCCGACAGATTCTGGTTCCAAAGCAATCAAAATTGTTGACGACGATGATGTTGAATTAATGTTTGTTGCATCGATCAAATCTATTGAGTTGTTTGTTGGGAAAAAAAGGAGATCAGTTGCAGAAGAACCAACACCGGCACCCGTAACAAATTTTGGCGTTGAAGAATATTCTAGAATGGTGGGGAACATGAGTACTGGTCAAGGAATTCCGTCACCTAGTTTTAGCAATCCGACTCAGCACATATCGCAATACGGACAACAACAAATGTATTATGGTTTTCAGCCATTCATGAGTTTGCAGCCAAATGTCCAATTTACCTATCCACATTTAACGCAGGACAGCTTTCCACGAATGAGTCAGAGGTATCGTTTAGCCGTGATTACATAGAGTTATGTTTTATTGAATTTATATAATTCTTAAACCTAATTTGTATTCCCGTGCAGTTTTATTCCAAATCAGAATTCCACTCAAAGAAGTGGTAGAGATCGAGTAGTCGTACAAATGAACGAATGCCGCCAACTCGTTCCGAATTTTACCATTTAAGCCAAAAGTAAGTAAAATATTGCAACATGTTGCAAAATCGTTGGTATAAAGAAATAAACTAAAAATGGTGTATTAATTAACTGCAGTTGGGCAGCAAATAACACTACCACACAGTCATACGTTCAACCACCAAATGAACCAGCAGATCAAACTATGTGCAATGATGATATGGATGTAGAAGATGTACAAGCTGTATATGTTCCTGCAGTTGATAGTATGTCTGTTGTGTCAATACCAGAGGTCAATACCAGAGGTTGATACAACCTGTATATGTGTTTCCTTTCAGAAATTAAATTTCAATATATCGAAAATCTTCAAGTCTTGCCGAACGGCGATATAATCACAACAATCACCATCCAGCCAAAGCAGTCAACAATGTATCTAATAATTCATAAGTCAAATAGAATATCGCAGGTCCATATCAAAATCAAATGTACACATGATTAATCATATCAGTAGTGACAATAATAGGGTGATAATATGGGTATATCGAGATCACTAAACACATAACAGCCAATCACAAATATCATTCATCGCTCAACCAACATCCACAGTAATCAATTCATCCATACCACAATAGTCAAACATTATCAATGTTAGGTGTTTTAAAATGATATGAAATTTCAATTTTCAACATCGAATTAAATATCAAGTTAACTGTCACTATCAGTTTAAATGTCACATCAAATATCATAAATTTAACTATCGAATTTACTACCAATTCCTATCGTCAATTTTACGGTCAAATTTAACTAGGAATTTTAATTATCAATTCAATGGTCAAATTTAAATGTCGTTCTAAATTCAATCAGTCCAAATTCAATAAATTAAATTTTCAGATAGCAATCAACATAAATTTATCGCTTCGCTAATTAGTTTAACTAACACTAGGAATTTAGTACTTCGTAAATTGGTTTAACCACTCATCTTTATTGGAAATTGAAAATATTCTAGAGTTAAATAAATTTCTATCCATCTCCGTGTCGTAGATGACGTAGATAGGAACCTAACACGACTTATTTTGCTCGAATCTGATCTCGTCCGAGAAAGTTACGAATAAATTAACATTCATATAATTAAAATTTAATTAACATGAATTAACTTTAATTTAAACTTAACCTTTTTTCTTTTTTTCTTCGTTTCCAGGTGCGCATGAACCCATGTCCACGTTTTTCTTTTTCTGTTTTTTTTAACGTAAATCGCCACTCCGCCATCCTCATCTCGTCCACCCCCGACCAACCCTGCATCGTGCCCACCGTGCGCCTTCCCAGCGTCGTGCCCCAATAGCACGCGCGTGCATGAATCGCACACGAGAACCAAAAAATGTAACAACGAATGAAGGTTGATTGATGCCACCTCGGTCGACGATAGCTAAATCCAATCGTTGGTTAGCTTCATGTGGTCACTCTCTACAATTCCCTAGTTGAAGTCGAAGGCTAATTTCGCCTCTAGAGGCTTCGATCAACTTCGACCGTTGGATAGTGGAGTTTTAATGGGGCTAAAAATAGATTTAGGATTTGGTTTTAGAAAATGAAAGAATGTTAATGGCTATTTATAGAATATTTTTATGGCACTATTCATCTGTGAAAATTTCAAACTCCAAACGAAGCGTGCCACTTGGCATTAAGTTATACCCCTATTTCGGACACAATGAAACCTATATTGGAAACCAATTCCATCATATTTAGAAGACAGCTTTTCAAATCAAGTTAGTTTAATTAAATTCCTTTAATTAATTTCTGTGTGTTTCAAGCTCAAACGACCAAACAATAACTACGATTGCCACGAAACGTGAAATCCTATAATAATTCGCTATTACTGATCTGATGAAACTGGTTCCATCGAAATCCAAGATAGTGCCCAAAAAGACTATTTTTACTCATTAATTAAAACAAGCTAGTTTCCAAAATAAATTTATTCACTTTAAATTCAATTTTAAAAGTTCACTAACTCCATTCAAATTTTAAATAGAATTTAAATCAACTTTTGAAATCATTTCATTCGTACAAATTCTGGATACAGTTATTTAAGTAATTCCAAAATTAAATATATCAATTAAATTGTCAAATAAATCACTATATTTGAAATATAAGTTATTTAACTTTTGAAATTAACTTTTCAATATTTAAAACTAATTAAATATTCCAAATTCAAATTTTATCTTAAACCATTTTGTAGGCTGAAATATTTGTTTAAAATTTATACAACCAATGCTCTTATATTTAAATTCATAAACAAACTCACTTCTTTAAATAAAGCCTTCCAAAAATCCAATTGCAATGAACTTCAACATTGGATACAAACGAATCTTAATTAAAATTATCATTTTATTTTCAACTAAATAATTCAGCATTTATATTCTTTTTCAAGTTCATATTAAATAAAATACATAAATAAAACATAGATTTTTATTTTTAACCATTTTTATTCAATAATCATATTAAATTTATTTAAAATAGTTAAAAATATGGGTCGTTATATAATTGCATTACGATTATCAAGGATTATGGTCGCTATGGATGATGGATGTAGATTGTGGTCCCTGGTTGGTTAGTTCCATTTTTTCTGTCCTTGGAAATTTCGAGGACAAAATTCTTTAAAAAGGGAGAACAGTAACTCAGAATTTTTTTCTAAATAAATAATAAAATATAATTAAATGTTAAAAAATGAACTTAAAAGTAAAAATTTCATAAATAACTGAATTTGGCTATAGAACTTGCACAATTATGTTTGTAGAAATTTTTTGGACAATTTCCATACATAACTTATCGAAATCGAAGTTAATATGAAAGACTTACGGATGTTAGATTAATAATAAGAAACTAAAATAGAAAAGGAAAAAATACAACAGCTAGGTCGACGCTTACTAGGCCAGGTCGACCAGTACCTATTGGCAGTCGACTCAACCTTGTGTCAATCAAAGGATGCAATCCTCGGTATTGATTTGTTTTCACCTTTGAGAACTAGTGCACGCGGGCAAAGTAACTGGTAAAAGGAAAGGATCTACTTTAGAGTTGATCTGATGGTTAGTATTAGTTGGGTTCCCTTGCAAATAAACACATACGGCTAACCTAAATCCTTAGTTTTCTCTATTATAGTGAAGCTTTGCTAAATTAAAAACAAAAACCCTAATTCCTAAACCAATTTCAAATCCCCAAATCAAACCTCAATTCAAATATAAACCAAATTAAAAAGAGAGATCAAGCAATAAGACGGAAGGCTAATCAGATCTACGAGAATCAAGCAGGGTTGAAACTAGATCTAGAGCTGAAAACAGGGGTGAGTGGGACCAGATCTAATAGGATAATTAAACTAGTTAATTTAAATTCTGTTTTATGCTGGTCAGATTGTGATCCCATAAATTCAAACTGTTAATCAAATAAAGTGGAACTAGAGGATTATAAAAGTTTTTAGTAAATTGTAATCGGATATTAGAAATCGTTAAACCCTAAGTTACACCCTAAATTACACCTTAAATTGAATTGAATCTGAGAATTTGAATTACGAATTAGGGCTAATAATGTGCTTAATGAAATCGATCAAGTTTAATGAACGAATAAACTTTTAAAAAATCAAGTGCAATAACAAAATCCTGAAACTGTAGAAATTACATGGTGATAGTCGACCGTAGGCGGTTGACCTAGGGGTAGTAAGGTCGATAGTCTTCAAGCAAAAATTGGCGTGTTGATTTTTTTGTGCCTCAAGCCTGATAAACGGAGGAAAACTTGAAGTTTTGGAGCTAGTTGAGTTATCGCGGTCCCTTTTTTATGCTAGAAAGATGATAGGAATACAAGTTCCTATTAGGGTTGTGGGAGAAAATTTAGTTCGTGTTTCCATGTTGGTTTTTGCGCATGGGGAGTTATTAAAAAATAGGCAATTTATTTTGCAAAAGGCTTAGGATGTTACGATAGAGTGGGCCCAATAATAGCCAAGGGCATCTCTGGGAGTCCAGTCCTAATAGAAGATTCAGGCGTTGCATGTTTTATGGTAGAAGCATGGCACGGGCTGACACTAGATTGGATGGTAAGAGGCTACAGCTCAACGTGAAGCTAGGTAGGGCCAAGTACTAACAACTGCAAGCATGGTGACTCCAAAGTGGTAATAGAGGTATTATGCCGCTACGATCGAATGTGATGGTGCGTGTGCCTACAATGAGTGATTTGGCGAGTTCACATTTTGTATTCTTCCTCTTCAGGCGTAGTGTGAGCTAGAATGGGACCGTGGATCCTAAATTTTCTAGAGTTCGGATAAGGTTTGATTTGTAGATGGACCCACTGTGTTAGACTAATACCCTTAGATATGGAACTTAGGTATACACGGACATGATACACACCATAAGGAGATTTATAATTAATTGCATTTGATTATCTTATTAGTCTTGTTCTCATTCATCATTCTTCATGTCTGACCCATTCCATTATTTTCATTTTTCCCACCATAGGTGGACAAGGCAATAGGTGACAGGTCCATCGCTACTTTCAAACTATCGTGCTTAGAATCTAGCTTTATCCTCCATCCTTTGTCATGTATTTCCTATCAGTGATTTTTTTTTTAATTTTTTGCTTCCGATGAGTTACTTTTACAATATACTCTGATTTTTGGATTATGTACCGATATTTTGTGAGACAATGATATTATTATGCTTTGAAACTGTTATTACTGTTTCTTCAAGATTACTTGTATACGTGAGATAATGTTTTTGTTGTGATGACATTTGGATTAAATAGTTCATTTCTCGGACTGTTATCTTAGTCTATATGATAGTACTTTTACTTCAAACCGATAATTCATGTTTCTTGGTGCGATAGGCTTTTGGGCATGTCAAGAGACATGGTTCGTCACAACAAGAATATAAAAAAATTCAAAACACATTTCATTAATAAACTTTCATATTCATTACATAATCTCATCGATTCTACATTCAAAAAATATATAATAAATACAATTATGTTCCAAAAGAGACTATGAAGATGCCCCCTTGGGTGATCATAGTCTAACTATTTGACATTTATTAATCCTCTCATTGCAATATTCAAACAAAGCAAAAACTTCAAACAACAAAGAGGAAATAAACTTCTAATATTTGCTTTCCTCCTGCACATCTCCATAAGCTTATTATCCTAACCAAATGGTTCAAACAAAACATGATATAATCAAATGCAAGCAACATGGGAAAATATGACTTTTCTGTCAAAGGGTTATGCATTCCCAAAGTTTACCCATCCTATAAAATTGACCATCTATCTTAAATTATAGATTTCCTGGGTTCACTATGAATCTATTAGTTTTCACAGCCAACTAATAATCTATCTGGCCGATTGGGGCCAAAATATAATTGGATGTCCTAAAATCTCCAAATACGTTTAGGAGGAAACAACTTAAACAATATGGCGAGCATATAGAGCTAAGAGTTTCTTCCTGTGAATATAAATATTTTTAGCCTCACTATTAACGAAGCCCTAAAAGGAGACATCCCAAGATTGGTTTTATATGCAATACGGTAGCCCAAAGCGCATCCGTTAATTTCTGAGACTAATCTATATGATTTATATTAACATTTACTTCAAGATTTGTATGGTTTGGAAATTGGAAACCTCAAGTTGACCATAAGTTTTTGGATGATAAGCATTGAATAACTTGTGGGTTATCGAGTATTTCTTCATTAGAGTTTCAAAGAAATGAGTTCCACTATCGCTTATTATTGTGCAAGGTTTTCCAAACCTCAAAAGTATGTTTTCTTTAAGGAATTTCACAATAATTTTATGGCCATTTATTTTACAAGGAATGGCTTCAACCCATTTGGAGACATAATCAACAGCAAGAAGAATGTATAAATTTTCAAAAGAATTGGAAAACGATCCCATAAAGTCAATATCTCAAATGTCAAATATTTCAACCATTAGAATAGGGTTCAAAGCATCATATTTCGTCGAGGGATTCTTCCTTACTTTTGGCAGTGATCGCAGGTTTTACGAAACTCAAATGCATCCTTAAAAAGTATAGGACAATAAAAACCACATTGAAGCACCTTTTTCATGGTTTTCTTCGTATACCGAAGTGACCACCATAAGCTTGTCCATGACAAAACAAATGAACACTTTTGATTTGGAAATCCGAGATGTAACATCGAATGATTTGGTTGGAAGAATATTTAAACAAGCATGAATCATACCAATAGAAGTACTTTAGTTAGGAAAGAAATTTATATTTATCTTGTTTCGACCAAAATGAAGGAGTTTCCTTAGTGACAAGATACTTCACTATATCAGATACCAAGGATCGATAGAAACAGTAAGAGTTGTTCATTAGGAAAGTTCTTGTTGATTGGTAGTGTAACAACCCCAAAATTTTAATTGTTTTAATAAGATAATTAATTGAAATTTTGTGAAATTTTAAACAATAAAATTTAAAAATAAAAATTTATTATTTGAAATACATCTATTTAAACATAGCAACGGGTAAATTTTCATCTGATAATATTGATGTTTATTTTATTATGAAGTTCTATTTAAATTTAAATCAGTTAATAACGGTTGAATTTAAAAATGTTTCGAAATCTAAATATGTCAACATGAGAAAATTTATTTAAAACACTCTAAATAAGACTGCGTAATCTGTTTCGTGAAATTCGAATGTTTCTAGCTCCGTTTGGATTTTTCCGTACGGGATAGCAACGTATATCACTTTCAGTGTAACAATCCAGAAATTTTAATAGTTTATAACATAATTAAATGAAAATTTGATATTTGGAATACATCTATTTTAATATAGCAAATCGTAAATTTTCATCAGAAAATATGTAAGTAAATTTTATTGTGTAATTCTACTTCAATTTCAATCAATTAAAATTTGATGATAATAAAATATCTTCCAAATCTGAATACTTTTATATAGAAAAATTATAAATCATCTTAAGAGCAAGATGTCATATTTCATTTCTCAAAATTTGGACTGTTATTGCTCCGTCGATCTTATTTTCGACGAAATAGCAGCATTTTCGTACCGATATCGACTTTTGATCGGAACTATTTTACTACAATGTAGTTACCGTATATTATATTATAGAAACTATTTTACTACATTGTTTAAAAGTATATGTTACACATTATAAATATACGGCTTATATATTTGTATACGTGAAATTGATTCTTCCATATATATGTTATATATATTTGTCCACTAAGTATATATGTGTGTGTGTGTGTGTGTTTTACATATATATTAGTTAATATACGTTCTATAGAGTTGTAATTTACACGTTTACAGTATGAGTGTATATATAGATATATAAAGTTATATTAGTTTCCTGAGTTATATACACATGTTGTATGTTGAAACAGTTGAAAATAATGTCTATAGTGTCTTATATATTAGTATGTATAATATATTCGGTTGGACTTTTAAATATATATATATATATATATATATATATATATATATATATATATATACTATGTTATACATAATTTATTTTTCAATATTTCATCACTGTTTAAGTGTATATATATATTATAAAATTGTTTATATTAATTTTATGATAAATATTGATTTGAAATTTAATATATATTTTATTTTAACTACATGCTAAATTGAGTTTTTTTGAGAATTTATATATGTGTGTGTGTGTGTTTTAAATTGATCATTGGGGTTTGTCCGTCGAATTCGTTTTAACTACATATTAAATGGATCATCAATTTCCTTTTTATCAGCTTTGTCTATCGAATTCGTACCAATCTAGCTTTGTTTTGAAAATCGTCCGTGGATTCATAGCTCATTTGATTGTCAAATCATCTCTAGCCTCGAAAGTTGAGCAATCACTCACGATAACGTTCTTGTATTTATTAAATTTTATTTCAATTGAAACGACAATTGAAATATGATGCTATTAGTTATTTATATTGTATGCTATTATCTGTAACTGTTTACCTGTGGGATATAACACCATATCATATTGTTTATATTATATTGTTATTAATTATATATGCCTGCTATTATTATTATTATCATATCTGTTATCACTCTACAAGTTTCCTGTTAGTATAGAATTCCCTATGGGTTGAAATAATACATACCCGAACGATCTGTAGAATAGGAGAAAATCGTTATGGGTTGAAATGATAAACCCAAGTGATTTTCATTTGAATTGAACTTGGGATTGTGGATTGAAATAATATATACCCATGTATATTTAAATTATGGACTGAAATGATAAATATCTGTATCACTTGACCATAGGATAGAAAATTATATGCACACACCGTTGGTCTATATATAAATATTTTGAAAATATTTCTATGGTTTTGGAAAGAAATATATGGTTTTGATAAATATTGATTCCTAAAATATTATATATAAATGTTATTTTATATATAGATTTGATAATAATATTTAATTTAATTAAGATTGATTTAATTAATATATAATATGTTTAAGTATTTATTTGAATTTATATTTCAAAAATAGATTTTGTAATAATCTGAATAAGTTAAGGTTGGAAAGATAAATTTGAATTTATTTGAAATTGTATTTAATTAAGAATTTTATTTAATTAAATCGATTTGAAACTTATTGAAGTTGAAATTTAAGATATGATTTTATAACTTTATTTTGATTTAAAGTAATTTAAATGGATATTTCAAGTTTTAAATCAATCGAAGGAAATATTTAGTTTAATGTAATTTAGGGTTATTTAAATGATAATGGATTTATTAAGTGAATATTTCAAACTAAACAATAGTAAAGTTAAAATAGGATATAAATGAAATTATCAATTTAGATGTGAAAGTGTTATAATTTGGAATATATATATATTTAAAGCGGAAATGATATTTCGGTTTTTAAGATAAATTATTTGGAAATGACCACAGTGTTATAATAGCATTTGATTGTTAATAGCGTATATTTCTACATAATAGATAGTTCCGTGGGTCCTTAGAGGATGGTATCCCAAATATCCTCTAAGTTACTTATATTTCAGTTGATATTTCACTTGAGTTGGATTTATTGATATAAGAATGTTAATTGTGAATCGAGTGTTTTGAGTTTTGCTTTACGCTCGAGTAAGACTGAGTGACATAGCATTTGAGACTCACCTTTGGAGTTTGGAGCTTCGCTTGGAGATCCAACTATCGATTCAGCTTTCAACTTTTCCAGTTGATTTGTTCAGAGATGTCATCTGTTTGTATTCGAGACTTCAGCGTATTTGAGATATTTTGCTATATTTTATTTCTAACTCTGATGTTTATATAGTCGCTTCATGAACTTTTATCTATTCCGCTGCATTATTATTATATTACTCTGTGTCTGTGATTCTATGATTAATTTATTTACTGTATATGTTGAGTTTTGCCAAATTTAAATTAACAATCTGATATTTTGAGCAATTCAAGTCCGACATGTATGGATGCGAATGGTTGAAAATACCGGGTCGTTACAGTTGGTTCAGAGCTCTGGTTTAAGTCAAAACTTAGCATATGTAGTAAATTTAATTACAGAATCACTTTCGTTCGAGCTTGAGTTCTTCCTCTGATTCTAATTTCCTTTGGAACATTCCCTCGGTTCGAAAATCTATCATTGTCTCTCCCATTCATTCTGAAATCCATCCTTATCTTTTCTATTTGTATTCTTTTGATTCTGGAGCATCCCATAACTCCACTTCGAATGATCTCTATAAAAATCGGCGATCCCGCCAATCTTTGGATGATTTGTAAAGGGGTGATACTCCTTTACAATTGGCATTGATTCACCGGTAATTTCTATACCCTCGGTTTAAATGCTATTATCTCTTGCTATGTCAAATTTTATATCTAGCGATCGAATGTCGATTTTCCTTAGGATTCCGCATCGATCATATTCCTGAAATCACGGTTGATCCGGTTAAGGTCGCCTACGATTTATATAAGTATATCCATCTTTTATTTTGAAATTTAATTATCTCATCTTCATTCGAGCCTATTTTCGAATCAGAATTCTATTCGATTAGAGTTCCTCTAATTTGAATCTCTATCTTTGTTTTGAAATCCATCATTGAATCATCCTTTGAAAAATCATGTTTATTTGTATTTTAAAAATCGTTTTATATATCGAAATTATTATTTTGATAAGTATGATTATATTCTATATATAAAAGTGAAAATATTTTCGATAAGGATTATATACCTTTTTAAAACAAGAATTTGAAGTTTCTAAAAGATTTGAAATTTTGAAATTTTTATTAGAAATTGATTTATATAAAAATGATTTATAACTGAAGGGTTTTAAATTTGAAATTCGAGAAATTGAATTCCGGCATTTTGAAATTGGTTTTAATGTTTTGAAAATACAGAATAATACAATTTGAAAGTTTTTTTTGAATAAGAAATGTTCAAATGAGTTCCTATGATTTCAAAGAAATTTTAAAGAAGTTTTCAAGAAAATAGAAGTCCAGAACTCATTTATGTCGCTGGAGAATAATTTCGGCGATGTGTGCACGCATCATCGACATTGATTTTCGAATTTCAGAGTGGGAGAGAGGCCACTTTAGTATCTTTGCTATGCGAGTGATTTTGTGAAACCGATTTTGATTTCAAGTTTCGAAGTATGATTTGATATTCGAAAGATATATGTATATATTTGAAATAATTTGAAGTGAGCTCGATGTTCGGTCCTCGAGTTTCGAATTTGATTTGATATAACCTTATCTATTGAAATTGATTTACTGATTTGTTGTCCGACTATTTTGAACGTTTGAACACTTCCAAATCGAGGTTTAATTTTCAAATATTAGTAATTTCAGAAAGTATAAATTATTTGATAAAGAATATAAGTTTAGTTTTGTATGTTTTAATATGATTTAAATAAGTTTGGAACTGTTTTATTAAGTAAATGAATAAGACTATTTTGAATTATACAAATATGAAAATTAGTTTTGAAATGTTTTGAACAAAATTTAGTTTTAAATGTTTTAACTTAGCAACATCTTTTATAAAACTATATATATATATATAATATATATAGAATAATAATTTTCAAAAGGTAAATTGGATCTTTCAAATAGTAGTAAATAGTTTAAAGGTTTTAAAGGGATGGTTATAAACTTGGTAATCATTTTGGGTATAATTGATTTTGAGAAAATATTTGGTTTCGAAAATAGATTGGAATTTAAAACCCAGTATTTATATGATGATTTCGGAAATGAATTTGTTTGACCTAAAATATGTTGATTTGGAAACTAGAATTATTTTCTAAAACTATTATTTTGAAAACTTTGAAACTGAAGATATTTAATTTGGAAGAAATAATTTGATGAAATCATATATGATTTTGAAATTGAACTGATATTGAAACGAATTGAAATTGAGAACTTTATTTTACTAAATACTTTATTTGGGAGCTATCGAACTTATATAAAATTGATTTGTATAAGTATGAAGTTAATTCGAAAACTATTGATTGGAAAGGTACTCAATTTGAAAAGCAAAATCTTATATAATCGAAGTCTATATAAGTGTGATTTGATATATTATTGATTTTGGAAAGTATACGATTTGAAAATGAAATCTTATATATGATTGACTTTATATAAATATGATATTTGAAATTGGTTTGAAAAGGTACTATATGATACATATTTTCGAAGTAAAGATATGGAAAGTGCCTTCTGCTTGATATCCTCTTTGTGGCCATATTGTGGATTCATTCTATCGATATTATTCTCTTTAATTTGGGTTTTTCGGATATGATACTCGAGTGTCCTTCGAATTCCCTGACGTAACCCATGGTCTTATGAACTCGACAGCATAGCGTAATCCGCAACGCAGTGAATGCTTAAAAGGTACGGATGTTTCCTGAAGGATCAAGGCATAACTATTGTGTATCTGCGATCTATGGTCGCTTTGGTAGCGTAATCCGCAAGGCAGAGATTGCTTAAAGGGTACGGATGTTTCTTGGGGGATCCAGACGTAACCATTGTGTATCCACGGTCTACAAGTTTTGTTTTCGTCGCGTAATCCGCAAGGCAGAGATTGCTTAAAGGGTACAGATGTTTCCTGGGGGATCCATGCATAACCATTGTGTATCCGCGGTCTACAGTTTTTTTGTTATCATGGCGAAATTCGCAAGGCAGTGATTGCTTAAAGGTACGGATGTTTCTTGGGGGACCCAGGCGTAACCATTGTGTATCTGCGATCATAATTCCATTCGGTTGATTTGTTTGGATTATAATTTCCATATCGATTTTTAAGGTTTTTCGAGTATTTTCACTGGGTGTTGAAACCAATCTACTTAGCACTTGGAGAATTCTAGTTTTGCATCCGATCAACGCATGGTCAGAGTCTGCAAGAACAAGGATAAACTTGTTAAGACATCGAGTTATAAAAGTATTTTGAAAGGAAAATTTGTTTCGATATAAAGGTATTTTATTACAAAAGCATTTTTTAACAAATAAATTCTGTATTAATATTTGAAATTGAAATTCTTATGGTTCTAAATAAATTATTCGTGCTCGATACTATTCTTTTGAATCTACCTTATCAGCTCAGCTTTATTTATTCACCTATATTCTATTTTTCCAAATCTACATTCTTTTCCTTTTGAATATATCCTTTTAAAATATTGTTTATTTATATACTACATGGTTTAATAGAAATTATTAGTCTTATAAATATTTTTGAAGTTTAATTGAATAAAACATATTTAAAGTAAATGATTATTGATTTGTTAATAATATTTGAAAGTATCCTGAGATAAATTAATAAATTTATGAATTATGGATTTAATGTTTTGAGTAGCTTCTTTGTAAATATAAGTAATGATGTAAATAATTGTTTTCGAATAGTTTTCATATATTTATAAAGGTGTTATTTAAACACATAAATGGTATTTATAAAGGAAGCGAGAAATTTTACAAATGGGTTTGAAAAGTTTTAAAGTAATAAAGATAATTGAATTGCAAATGAAGTTTTCAAACAAATATTTCAAGTAAAATTTATATAGTTTTAAATTAATTGTTTATCTTGTCTTTTGATCTATTTTTCTTTCTGGTTGTTTTTATTCTCCTACCTTCTTCCTTTTCGGTGACGAGAAGTTTTGAGTGGGGGAGAGTGTAACGACCCGAAAATTTTAATGGTTTTAATAAGATAATTAATTGAAATTTTTTGAAATTATAAACAATAAAATTTGAAAGTAAAAATTTATTATTTGAAATACGTCATTTAAACATTGCAATTGGTAAATTTTCATCTGATAATATTGATGTTTATTTCATTGTAAAATTCTATTTAAATTTAAACCAGTTAATAATAGTTGAATTTACAAATATTTCAAAATCTAAATATGTCAACATGAGAAAATTTATTTAGAACGCTCTGAATAAAACTGTGTAATCCATTTTGCGAAATTCAGATGTTTCTTGCTCCGTTTGGATTTTTTTGTATGGGATAGCAACGTATATCATTGTCAGTGTAACAACCCGGAAATTTTAATAGTTTATAACGTAATTAAATGAAAATTTGATATTTGTAATACGTCTATTTTAATATAGCAAATGTTAAATTTTCATCAGAAAATATGCAAGTAAATTTTATTGCGTAATTCTATTTCAATTTCAATCAGTTAAAATTTGATGGTAACAAAATATCTTCCAAACCTAAATATGTTTATATAAAATATTTGTAAATCATCTTCTGAGCAAGACGTATATTTCGTTTCTCAAAATTTGGAATGTTATTTCTTCCCCGATCTAATTTTCGATGAAGTAGCCGCATTTTCATACAGATATTGACTTTTGATCAGATGATCGTACCACTAATATCTATATATCATTTTGATCGTCTCGTCAAGCTGATCTCTAGGGTATATTCAATTCTGTATTTCGAAGTCCAATTCACAGCGGAATCTGCGAAACTGGTAACCGTATCAGTACGGATCCATGACCTTTTGTTTTCTTATGCGTTTGAAAATTTGAAACATGCACCGGAACCACAATAATAATTTGCTTTAATCTTTCAGCTTAATTATAACGTGTGACCGTTGCTATTCATTCAACCTTTTTATATATTTGTTTAAATTTCTTTCCTCTGTTCACTATCATAAACTGGTACGTTTGCATTCAATTCTTTGAACTGTTCATTTTCAATCCCATATTCACTGTTCATATAAATTTTGGAATTGCTGCTTCTCCTCTCCTCCTTTAATTATTACTGTGCCTATTCTTCTCCTCTCCTCTCACACTTCCTATTCCCTCCAATTTCCTTCTTCCTCCTTCCATCTCCACTCACGCCAACCCAGCCTGACCGAGCACCGATCCCATTCACCACCCACACTCAGCAATACCCACGTGCCCTTCCTCCTACTGTAGGATCGATTTCACCCTGGAGGAGGGTGAATAGGGTGATGCTGTTAATATAAAAATTGTGGCGGAAGCTTATAAAATTATTTCAACACAGATATATCGAAATTATAGCAGCACAAATAATAACAGAATAATAAATGCAGAAATAAAACGATACAGAATTTACCCAGCTTCGGCAAAATCCTGCCTACGTGCTGCCCCCAAGGTTTCTACTAGAAATTAAGTAGTCACACGCTTACACACGTAAACTCGCGACACCCGCTACTGACTAAGCTAACTCTACGCTCAAAACCCTGCCACTGTTCAGCCACTGAGTTGCGAATTCTCAGACTACGCCATGTAGTTTGTCCCCTAGTCACACGACTAGTAATTACAATCGTTTAAAAAGAAATTACAAATTAAAATACAATTTTAAAAACAAAAACCCTAATACCCTAATTAATTCTCAATTGAAAATAACCAAGGCCGGCCCAATTTAATTAAACAAAAAACACGGCCTCCTATTCTTATGTATTCGGCCCGTTCCTTCTTTGTTCTGTATAATGGCGGCTCGTTCCTTTGCTTGCGAATTAGGGCTTTCTTTTCTTTTGTTCACTCCGTAATTAGGGGTTCTGGATGAAGTCGCCGCTTTGATTTTTGAAGCTTCGTTCCTCTTTCTCTTTGTCGATCGCTTTCGGCTTACTTCAATTTGATTGAGTTCGTCTTTGGTTCGGGTATGTAATTTATGCTTTTTCTCTCTGGTTTTAATGCTTGAACTCAATAGATTTTAGCCGATGATGATTATGGGTTTATATATAGTTCGATCTCCTTATTTTTCGTTCGTTTGATAGTTGTTTGATTTTGTCAATACTGTGCTTCGGCCATTCGATTATGTTTGGATGTTGATGATTTCTCTGACTTTATCAATTTCGTATAATTTGATACTTGATACTCACGTTCCTGATTCATGACTTGGTCAATTTACTTGGCCACCACGGTTTCGAATCTACACTGTTCGATCTTTGGTCTTTTTGACTTTGGCTTGTGATATTGTGATGATTTCTGACCTTCGTGGTTGGGCTTGCTACTGTTGATTTCTGACTTGTTCTAATTTTTCTGCTTCAAATTGTTTATCACCTGACTTCGGCACCGATTTAATTCATTGTGATTTTTGCATCACTGCACCCTGTACTTTTGAAGCTCGATTCTCTGGTCGACACTTATATTTTGTTGCACTGTGTTTGATCCAGTTTCACAGTTGCATACTTTCTGTGCATTGTTCATGTCATTCCTTTGGTGCAGTTTGTTTTGCATCTCCATTTGTTGTACTCGAGTTGTTTGATTCATGTGCATTATCAACTACTTGGAGCTCTGTCTTGTTCAATTTGATGTGTTCAGCCTTCGACTTTGAACTGTTTGCATATGGGCTGATATGTGTTTGTGTACATATTCTGTTTGTCACTGTTGCAGTTGAGTTTGAGTTGCTTGTATAACTTGAACTTGGTTTGGTGTGCACTGTGCCTTGTACTTGTAGTCTGATTTTGTGCATTTGTGTTTGGTGCACATTCTTGACCTGTTGCAGTGTTCATTCTAGCTTGTAACCGTGTCAAGTTGTCGTTTCATTGAGTTTGGTCATTTATATACTTCATGTATACTTCCAGTTTTGCTTGCCTTGGAGTTTCAGACCTATAGCATTAGGTTGAATCTGTTTTTGCTGGTTTGATGTGCACAATTCATTTGTTGCCAGACCTATAGCCTTTGTGCATTTTTGCTATTCCTTTGGTGCACTTGGTTTGTGATTATGTTGGGCCGAGTTGTCCTATCTGCAGCGCACTGTCCACTGTTCTATATGTTTGCTTCATGCTTCATTGTTATCTGGTAGCACTCGAGTCTATTGGCACTGGTTCGTGTATATGATCAGTTTTACTTTGTTTTGGTTGCATTTATGATGCTCTGACCATTTTATTGCATTTGGATTTTCTTTTCAAACTACACCTGAGTTGAATCCAGCTTGAAGCTCGGATTTTACCTTGTGATGAAAATTGTGACATTATTTTTATTGCACTTGAGTTGAACCCGACGTTTTGGGTTTGACATGTGCTCACCTGTCCCTGTAATTCTATCAAGTGTATATATCGGTGTGCACGGCCTTGTGGCATATACAGTAATACACTGTGTATGTCACAAGCTGTTCGTGAATGATGAATTCAAAATTAAATGATGACGAACAACCTAAATAACCGAGGAAGATATTATTTTCAAAATTCACATTTTATTTTATACTGCAAAAATATTTTATTTTCAATTTTACTGCGTCAATGTATATTTTTGCAGATTACTAAGATGCTGGATTCATATTGGAAAGAAGTTGAAGATCGGTACGAGTTTAGTGAATGAGTGATATGTAGTGAGGTCAAATGTAAATGTGAATCGTAATGTAATCAAAATTATATTGTAATTAAAGTTGTGTATATATATAGTGAGAGCTTGAAATTTCTACTATTCAAAAATTGTAATAAATATTTGTTTGAATAAAATATCTGTTTGAATTCAAATTCCGTGTTATTTATTTTATTCAGCAAATATTTATTTAATCTATGAAAAATAAAGTAGTACAATAACAAATACATTTAAATGAATATATATATATATACACATATACTTATTATCATCAAACAAAAATCATATAATCGCATATTCAACAATCTCCCTCTTTTGATGATAACAAACGTATATTTAAGATTTTGAATATGTTAAATGTATTTGATCATTGATATACTCTAATTTCTCTCCCTATTTAAATTCTTCCTCTCTACGCAAAGCTCCCCCTTCATATATGCATACAATTAAAAATATGCAAATGAGCCTAGATGCAAATAGAAAATATTTGACCTTTGCTTGATTTTATTTGACAAAATCTTAACTTTTCTCTGCCTTTTTGTTATCAGCAAAAGAGTAATAGTGTTAGAGAAAGTAGAAATAAAGTGATCGATATTAATCCAACATTAAAACTCAATAGAATATAAATATTAAATTTCAATAAAAAATCAAACAAAAATCATAAATACTTTGTTAGGTGCATATTCCACTTTTAGAATGATGTCATCATATAAACCATACAGATGTGTCTATTTGTGGTATATTTATATCAAGAATTTGAATATCAACTAACTATACATAACCGTTAGGACTTTTAAATAAGATTAGTAGTATTCCAATGTTATTTTAAAAAATGAATTCAAGTATCTTCTAACCACGCATAACCGTAAGGACTTTTAAATGCGATTAGAATCAACTTGTTTATTTTAAAAATCAATTTTGATATGCGTTCCATACATGCATAACTGTGAGGACTTTTAAATGAGCATGGAAACACGTAACAAATTCCAAGTAATTCACCCATGCATAATCGTGAGGACTTTTAAATGAGAGTGAACAGATTGGATTTTATTTTAATTTATTTTATTATTATTATTATTATTAATATATATTTTTAAAAATGTAAAATAAAAAACGAACGATTCCTGTTTAAAGTACCACATATTGACAAACTGTGCTGAATTTTGATGAGTAATGGTCGTTAGAAATATGATAGGAATAGAGATGGTCGTGGAATTTTTACCAACAAAAGGTTTTATGACTCTTATTTAAATTTCTAAAAAATTTTACTAATTATATCGTCTCAAGTCATAATATATGATAAATATCAACACTCATCACTTTTTCAATCACTATTTATTTTTTCGATAATTATTAGGGAGTCAGATTAGTCAAAATAGTCATTTAAAATCAAATTCAAAAATAATTACAAAATTAATTTTTCAAAAATGACTGATCTGAAAACATGGTCAAAAATGATTTTCTCAAGGGGTTATATGAGAAAAATTTCTGCTATTTGAAAATTATTTGAAATGAAAAATATGCAGATATTTTCTTTGAAAAATGATGCAGTTACTAAATGTCTCAACAAAAATCATGTCCAACTAGTAATTTTTCTATCAACTAGATTACCAGTGTAATCTGCATCTGAATTTCTCTTTCACTCAAAATTATCATTAATTGAATTTGATAGACCAGACCATGAAGTATGCAACAAAATATCTCAAAATCAATTTTATCAACTTTTTAAATGATATTCTCTTGAATTTGAATTGAAGCCGTGTAAATAATCAAAAAACCGTAAATATAGAGTTAGCCGTATTATAACCAAATGTATTATCATCCAATAAAACACTATTATTAATCCAAACTAATATATATGAAGTAATTCAAATTCTATAGAGATTTTTATAGTGTTTTTGGCATAAGAATATAATTGGCCAACAATTTTAAATAAGTCAGAATCAAAATCATCATTATTTCATCATCTTATTATTGGCCGATTCAACTCAGATTACGGTGCAGATTATCACATTTAATATATCGTTCAAATAAATATACCATTACCTGTTTTACCTTTACTATATATTTTTTTTTTGTCCATTGTGATTCTGTCACCTTTGTACTAGGCTAAGGAACTTTGCTTTGTCGCTCGTTGTGTTTCTGGAACAGCCAGAATCCAGATAACACTATTGTTGTTCCTTAGCCTACCACCACACCTACACGATGAAAGATTTTTGTGACCTATTTGTTTTTATAGGTCCATGATTGTTAGTGGCAGAATATTTTGAAAAATAATTTTGTGGAGACCCAAAACTATTTATATATGTTCCTTTCGGCACCCAAATTTGTTTAACTTTGAGAGATTTTATATTTGTGTCTTTTGGAACCCAAATTGGTATAGTTTTCACATGTTTGGGTCTATACCAATAATTATTGTGATTGTGTCCATATTTCAACAAATTGTGCATATAGAATTGACTTGATTAATATTGCTTTCAACATTTTTAGATTGATTATATCCAAGTCCTTGTCTAACTGTATTAACAGTTTGCTTCCCTAATAGCATATTCAACGATTTTTCACTTTTTGAAAATTTATCTAAAGTCGTTGACAATTGTTGGACTTGTGTTTTGAGAGATTCATTTTCGTTTAACAATTGTGTGCACTTTTTGATAGGATTCTTTCTCCTAGTATTTTCACTCTCTTTCAAAATCAGAATTTCATTTTCAAGTGATTTTATATTAATTTTTGATTTTTTTAATTTCTTCTTTGAATGTTGGACACTTATCACACTTAGGAATCCTACTTTGATAGTTTTTAACTAATTGGTCAAGTTGTTCATTTAATTCTATCAAAGTATCCTTTTGTGATTCAAGTTTGGCATACTTCTCCCTTAGTCGTTCAAAACAGCCATTTACTTCATGGAAATATATAAGTTATTCTGAGTGAGTGAGTTTTGATACCTCGCTTGGCTCGTCATCGTCGCTATCAGTTATATTTCCCTGAAGGCGCATATCTGCTTTCTCACTCTCACTGCTAGAACTTTGATTTTCTTCATCACTTGTATTCCACGTGGCTGCAAAACTTCTTCTTTTTGATTTCTTTTCAAAGTCGCGTCGATTTTGAGGACAATTGGGCTTGATGTGTCCGGGTTGGTTGCACTTGTGACAGATGATCTTCTGTTCTTCTGAGTAGTCTAGTGCTTTGGCTATTATGCTTTTCAATTTTTGATTTCGAGCTGGATTTTCGTATTTGTAATTCCACTTTTTGAATTTCTTCATTAGTAGTTCCAGCTTTGCTTCTCCATCATCATCATCGTTATCATCATCACTTTCGGTTGTTCCTTTGAGAGCTATTGATTTCTTTCGAGTGTCACCTCCTTCACGCTCTTCTTTGAATTTCATTTCTAGCTCATAAGTGGTGAGATTTCCGATGAGTTCTTCAACTTTCATCTGTTTTAAATCTTTTGATTCTTGAATGGCAGTCACTTTGGCTTCAAATCTTCGTGGAAGGAATCTGAGGATTTTTCGGACTATCTCCAACTCTGTGTATGATTTTTCGAGAGCTTTTGATTTGTATACGATATTGGAAAGTCATCCATACATCTCTTTGACATTTTCTTCCTTCACCATTGTGAAGTTCTCGTATTCGCTGCTTAGCATGGCAAGGCGAGATTATTTGACTTGAGATGTTCCTTCGTGAGTCACTTCTAGTGTGTGCCATATTTCCTGCACAGTTAGACAATGTGAGACACGATTAAATTCAAATTGATCCAATGAACAGATAATAGAATTCATAGCTTTAACGCTAGCATTTTGTATTATTTTCTAGTTCTGTCCATTGATCCTTTGGTTTATCTATTTCTTGATTATCTACAGTTATAGTTGGTGCTCTATAACCTGTCTCAACAATATTCCAAGCGTCAATGGTTTTCAGAAAAAATTTCATTCTATTTTTCCAGTAGGCGTATTCACCATTGAACATTGGTGGTCTAACTATGGACTGACCCTCAGCAAAAGCATTATTAAAAGAAGCCATTTTAAAAATTCAAATTTTTAAAACAAAAATTGGTTTTTGAAAAAGGAATTTAAAAAAGAACAAAAGTTGGCTTCTATTCCTAGCTCTGATACCACTTGTAGGATCAATTTCACCCTAGAGGGGGGTGAATAGTGTAACGACCCAGAATTTTTGATAATTTAAAATTTGGATATTTAATTAATTTTAAATATCAATAAGTGGAATTTTTAAGTCGAACAATTTATTTATCGGATATTTGATTTAATTTGACAATAAATCGATAATATAATAGTGGGAATTCCAAAAATAATTAAATATTGGGTTAAATATGATTGCAAATGATTTGGAAAATTTTATTATATCATATTGAAGTTATAGTAATGTTATAGAACTTTTAAAATCGAATTAAAAGTTAAACTGTGAAAATTGAATATTTTAATATTTAATTATCGACTGGGAAATAATCAATTTTTGAACAGTCTCAGAATTGAACGAAACTAGTTCCATTGGATCCATAATAGTCAGTTATTATCGGATTTCAATTTTCGTAGCAATTGGAGTTGTCGTTTGACCGTGGCAGCTCGAAACGCATCGAATTGTTTTTAATATTAATTCGGCGAGTTAAAATAGCCATTTTTCAAACGGTCTCGGATTTCGACAAAACCAGTTTCATCGGATCCATAATGTGATATTATTGTAAGATTTCAAATTTCAAGTCAATTGGATTTACCGTTTGTCCGGTGCAAGCTAAAACGCCTAGAAAATCGTTTAAATCGGTTTAATTTAAATTGATCGTTTATTGCCATAACTCACGCAGATGATCGAATTAGCTTCCGAAACCTGTTCCATTGTGTCCGGAACGCGGGATAACCCTAGAAACGCTGGTTACCGCGCGTCGTTTGGAGATCGTTTGAGAAAATGGTCTAGAAGTGGATTTAATATTAAAATAATAATTATAATTGTTTATAAATACAAGCTTTCCTCACAAACCCTAAGAGATACACGGGCCGCCTCCTGAAAGCTTCAATGGCCGAAATGCACCCCTTTTCTCCTCCTCTTTTCTTCAAATCCAAGCAACGATCCACAAAACTTCCAACTAGCAACTTGTAGAGCATGGCGAGGCGAACATATCCAACGGTGGAGATGGGTTTCGGAGCGACGTGGTGGCCAGAAAATGAGTGGAAAGGGGGCCGGTTGCGCACGCAAAACTAGGAGCAGGAGGTGACCGAGTTCCTTGGTTTTTGGGCCGAGTGTGGTGTTGGGTGATGGCTTCGACGTGAGGCTCTCTGATCGTCGCGAAGTTGATCATGTTTGGTGAAAAATTTAACCCTAATTCTAAACTATGGGTTCTTGCGTGCTCGGCCTGGAAACGTGAAACGCGAGAGGGGGGGAAGAAGGTGGAGTGCGGCTAGATTTTGATCAAGGGGAAATGGATGGCAGATATGAGATGTGGGTTTTAAAATTAATTAAAAGTTGTAATTAGTTATATTAAAATTAGTATTAACTTCAAAATGTCATAACTTTGCGATGCGAGGTCGAAAAAATTCAAAACGAAGTCCGTTGGAATCGTATTCGCGAAGGCTACGCGATGCAACCAGTTTGGAGTCGATTGGAGCTCGTTTGAATTTTGGGTAAAATTAAACGTTCGTTTAATTTTATTCGAAACGAGCGTTGAAATCAAAATTAAAACCAAGGTGAGAACTCCTCACTCAATCGAACAGATCGATTTAAATTTTAAATAGTTAGATTTAAAATTTTTGAATGATGATTGCAATTATTGATTGCTATTTGATTGTGATAGTAGATATAGTAGGATATACTATATATAGCAATATATATATATATATATTGGCATATGTATATATTGGAATTGATTTCCCGCCTCGTATAGCGGATGAGACCCTATTGCGCCGCCTATTAAGCGGATAATATTTTATAAAACCCAATATACCGCGATATTCCGTCTTGAAGCGGAATTGGTATTGTGCTAACATCTGTGGATGCAGGGAAACAGGTTGGAGGGATCCAACTAGATTCCTCACAAATATTTATATGATTATAGATATTGTGATGATTGTGATTATCATATCGATATATGATATTTGTGCAGTGATTGACCATTTGATGCTGTGGCATCATCGGATTCATTTTTAAAGTTAAAAATAATGATTTTTATTTTTAAAAGGATTTTTAAAGTGATTTTTCCAAAGTATATGTTTTATTTAATTTTTGAATTGGTTCACTTTAAAATAAATAAACGTATAAGTTTTCATGTTATAAAAATTGATACTTTTATAAAATATAACCCAAAAGGAAAATTTTATAATAAATAGATTTATAAAATAGTTAAATTTGGGTTTTGAATAATTATCGTAAATAGTTATATGAGAAATTTTATAAATTGATATTTATAAATTTAATTTATTGGAATTATGAAACGAGTCTATTAAGTGTTGAGTTGATGTATAAAATGAATTTCATTAAAATTTATAGGTTTATAAGTTGTGAAAGTTATCAAATGAATAGATGTTGAAAATAAAAGTTTTATAGGAAATTAACCTATAAACTGGCTTTTGGGCATTTAAATTGGATACTGATAGAAACAGTTAATAAAAGAAATTTTTATAAGTTGAAATTGAAAGAAAATATATAAAGAAATCTTATAAGTAATAAGATTTAAAAAAAAATTTGTGAAGTTCAAAGGAACGATTTGGTAAATAAATAATATTATAAGTATTTAACTTATAATATAGACTTTTGGTATAAATTTGAGTTATATAAATTGAATTGGATTGATAAAGGAAATTTATAAATCGAAGTTTATAAATAGGAATAGAATTTATAAACATTGTTTATAAATTCGTAATCAATTGAATTTGATCAATTGAATATAAAAGTTATTAAAGGAGATATATTCACGTTTTTGAACAGTGAATATATCGTTAAATAAAATGGATATATTTTGGGAAAGGGATGTTTTAAATGGAATTTAAAACGATTTAAAGATGTTTTAAAATGCATCAAGTATCGAATACCTAGATTTCAACATTCATTGTTGAAATAGACGTTTTCGAGAAATAAAAGGGAATGGAAACATAGATTTCAACATTTATTGTTGAAATAGACGTTTTCGAGAAAATAAGGATATGATGGACTATAACACTGTTGTTATAGTAAATGATTTCGAAAGGAAATGTTTTATATAGTATTGGGATTTATATACCTATCTTAATTTCAAATCCCTATACTAGTGTTTTTGGGTCGTCGTAACGATGTTTTACGCAACATTCGTTTTGACCCAAGTAAATGTGAATAAAAGAACGTTTTTCCTTAAGGAATGAAAAATATACTTAACTATGGTTTAAGTATATCGAATGTTTTCAAATTGTGAAAATAAATAATATTTGCGAATCACTTATTTTTAAATAAGTATGGAATTGCTTTCCAATATGAAATGGAACGATTTTTAAGAATTTATCTTTTTGAAGATAAATTGGGATTGAATAATTGAAATCTATTGAAAACTGTAGATCAGTAGATATTTTGAAATATAAATTCACTATGGAATTTATAAATGGAAAGGGAAATTGGTTTTCAAAATAAACGTTGTTTATTTTTGAAGTGTGGAAAATTATATATCTTGTAAAGATATTTTTGGGAAATTAAATAATTTGAGAAATTATTTGGAATCTGGTGATGTTGCGCATCTTTATTGATAGTTAAATAACCGACTATCAATATTTACCTTTAAATAGGTATTTGTTGTGATTGTTTGAATTGGATGCCACACTTATTTTTAAAATAAGCGCTCACTATTCGGGTTAAACGGGAAAGGACCATGGGGTCGTATAACCCACTCCGAATATGTGATACGTCGTTATGAATTGCATTTGAAGACCGGTGTTGAAGATCGGATATTTGTGAAAACGGATGGATTACCGTCGAGTTACTCTGCATCGGCTGATCTCCGATAAAGAGGTTTTTATCACCCTTAGTGACGGGTTGTCCGGACGTGATTAGTGGATATCCGGATTTCAAGGGCTTCTTTGGAAGTGCCTTCGGTTCTGTTCGATCCCGGAACAGACTTGTATGGATTGTATGTCTGACGTTACAATTTGAGATGTAAAGCTGGTTTCTATCAAATATATTTCTGTTGGTGGCGGAGAATTTATTCTCTTAGCTTAACACCCTTCTCTGAGACGTACGAGCTCAGAGGTTATATAGTTGATGGTCACTAGTGATACATTCCCGAATTGGTAATGTGGCATACTGAGTGTTGCTGTGAAATGATCGTTGAATGATCATTTGTGATAGGATCATTTGTTTGATCGTCTATCTTGATGATCATTGCTTTGATCATTTGTTGACCCAAAGCACGGCTTTTGTTTAAAAGCGTGGCTTTGTGGACGAGACTTCGTCGGACCTCACACCCCGGAAATGGTCAAAACAGGAAAGATGCAGCAAGGTTATTAGGGGGTAGCGCCCCTTTAGTGTATGTCATTCCTTCTGGATAGAGGTGGTATCATGGTATGGAGCCTAGATACTTAACCTATGTGGTTACTGCAAATTTATTACTTTGTGGTTGTTGGAAATCGGGGATCCTCGGATATAGATCGGTTACGATCGGGGAATGACATATTCGTGTCAGTTGTTACCCAGTTAGGGGTAACCCGACCTTGTGTTGGCGGAGATCCGGTTAGGTTCTCGGGACGTCATTCCAGAGGCGTTTCCATGTGGCAATGGGAAATTCCTTGGCCTGACCATTTGTTGGAAATCCAAAGAAACAATATGATCCTTGTACGGTTTTAGTTGTATTACCTGCTATGGAATGTGGCGGTAACCTGCTATTGAACATAGTAGCTATAGTAGGCATAAGTGCGGAATGCCTATGCTGGCTAAGATCTATATCTTTACTTTCGAAATTGTTTTCTACACTATGCACTAGTAATAATATCAAAAATGATTTGATTTTATGCGTATCAAGCATCTTTGACTATCATAAGGAGAAATCTCCTCCGATTCTGCGTTTGCATTGTGTGTGTGTGTGCGGGAGGCCTTATGGTAGTCTCATTTTCTAAAAAGCATTGCGAATTTATTTAAAAAATTATCCTATTCTTTGTTTTAAAGATAAATAACTGTTTTTAGTTCTCACACCAGTCACATGACTGACCTGGAGTTTATTGTTCCTTTCCTAAACTCTGGGTGCCCACCAATTTCCACACGGGCAGTCGGAGTTAAGGTCTATCAGGTTATTCTGGATTTAGGAGTCCTATAGAGCTTAGGAGGCGAGCTGCATATCGAGACGTACCACTTGTGTATGATATTATATTATGTATTATTCCACTGTGTATTCTGTATGAGGACAAGTTTATATAACTGTCCATTAATGCATTGACTCTGTTGTCTATTATTTATTGTATCTATGGTATATAGTATTTCTTTTCCGCTGTTTGTTTGTTGTAAACTCTGATGAGAAATGTAATATGATGTGATGTAATGTATAAAATATACAGTTCTTTTGTTTAAAGATTATTCATTTATCTATTATATGTTGTCCCGCTGCGACTGTGAGATTCTGATATTGTTTCTGTTGCTGTTCTGTTTTCTTCTTCTCTTTTCTTCTATCTCTTTCTTCTTCTTCAACCATAACATTTCGGTTTTTCGGCAACGAAAAATCGCGATCGTTACAAATAGGGTGATGCTGTTAATATAAAAATTGTTGCGGAAGCTTATAAAATTATTTCAACATAGATATATTGAAATTATAGCAGCACAAATAATAGTAAATGCAGAAATAGAACGACATAGAATTTACCCAGCTTCGGCAAAACCCTGCTGACGTGCTACCCCCAAGGTTTCTACTAGAAATTAAGTAGTCACACGCTTACACACGTAAACTCGCGACACCCGCTACTGACTAACCTAACTCTACGCTCAAAACGCTGCCACTGTTCAGCCACTGAGTTGCGAATTCTCAGACTACGCCATGTAGTTTGTCCCCTAGTCACACGACTAGTAATTACAATCGTTTAAAAAGAAATTACAAATTAAAATACAATTTAAAAAACAAAAACCCTAATACCCTAATTAATTCTCAATTGAAAATAACCAAGGCCGGCCCAATTTAATTAAACAAAAAACACGGCCTCCTATTCTTATGTATTCGGCCCGTTCCTTCTTTGTTCTGTATAATGGCGGCTCGTTCCTTTGCTTGCGAATTAGGGCTTTCTTTATTTTTGTTCGCTCTGTAATTAGGGGTTCTGGATGAAGTCGTCGCTTTGATTTTTGAAGCTTCGTTCCTCTTTCTCTTTGTCGATCGCTTTCGGCTTACTTCAATTTGATTGAGTTCATCTTTGGTTCGGGTATGTAATTTATGCTTTTTCTCTCTGGTTTTAATGCTTGAACTCAATAGATTTTAGCCGATGATGATTATGGGTTTATATATAGTTCGATCTCCTTATTTTTCGTTCGTTTGATAGTTGTTTGATTTTGTCAATACTGTGCTTCGGCCATTCGATTATGTTTGGATGTTGATGATTTCTCTGACTTTATCAATTTTGTATAATTTGATACTTGATACTCACGTTCCTGATTCATGACTTGGTCAATTTACTTGGCCACCACAGTTTCGAATCTACACTGTTCGATCTTTGGTCTTTTTGACTTTGGCTTGTGATATTGTGATGATTTCTGACCTTCGTGGTTGAGCTTGCTACTGTTGGTTTCTGACTTGTTCTAATTTTTGTTTTCTGCTTCAATTTGTTTATCACTTGACTTCGGCACCGATTTAATTCATTGTGATTTTTGCATCACTACACCCTGTATTTTGGAAGCTCGATTCTCTGGTCGACACATATATTTTGTTGCACTGTGTTTGATCCAGTTTCACAGTTGCATACTTTCTGTGCATTGTTCATGTCATTCCTTTGGTGCAGTTTGTTTTGCATCTCCATTTGTTGTACTCGATTTGTTTGATTCATGTGCATTATCAACTACTTGGAGCTCTGTCTTGTTCAATTTGATGTGTTAAGCCTTCGACTTTGAACTGTTTGCATATGGGCTGATATGTGTTTGTGTACATATTCTGTTTGTCACTGTTGCAGTTGAGTTTGAGTTGCTTGTATAACTTGAACTTGGTTTGGTGTGCACTGTGCCTTGTACTTGTAGTCTGATTTTGTGCATTTGTGTTTGGTGCACATTCTTGACCTGTTGCAGTGTTCATTCTAGCTTGTAACCGTGTCAAGTTGTCGTTTCATTGAGTTTGGTCATTTATATACTTCATGTATACTTCCAGTTTTGCTTGCCTTGGAGTTTCAGACCTATAGCATTAGGTTGAATCTGTTTTTGCTGGTTTGATGTGCACAATTCATTTGTTGCCAGACCTATAGCCTTTGTGCATTTTTGCTATTCCTTTGGTGCACTTGGTTTGTGATTATGTTGGGCCGAGTTGTCCTATCTGCAGCGCACTGTCCACTGTTCTATATGTTTGCTTCATGCTTCATTGTTATCTGGTAGCACTCGAGTCTATTGGCACTGGTTCGTGTATATGATCAGTTTTACTTTGTTTTGGTTGCATTTATGATGCTCTGAATTGCATTTGGATTTTATTTTCAAACTACACCTGAGTTGAATCCAGCTTGTAGCTTGGATTTGACCTTGTGATGAAAATTGTGACATTATTTTTATTGCACTTGAGTTGAACCCGACGTTTTGGGTTTGACATGTGCTCACCTGTCCCTGTAATTCTATCAAGTGTATATATCGGTGTGCACGGCCTTGTGGCATAAACAGTAATACACTGTGTATGTCACAAGCTGTTCGTGAATGATGAATTCAAAATTAAATGATGATGAACAACCCAAATAACTGAGGAAAATATTATTTTCAAAATTCACATTTTATTTTATACTGCAAAAATATTTTATTTTCAATTTTACTGCGTCAATGTATATTTTTGCAGATTACTAAGATGCTGGATTCATATTGGAAAGAAGTTGAAGATCGGTACGAGTTGAGTGAATGAGTGATATATAGTGAGGTCAAATGTAAATGTGAATCGTAATGTAATCAAAATTGTATTGTAATTAAAGTTGTGTATATATATAGTGAGAGCTTGAAATTTCTACTATTCAAAAATTGTAATAAATATTTGTTTGAATAAAATATCTGTTTGAATTCAAATTCCGTGTTATTTATTTTATTCAGCAAATATTTATTTAATCTATGAAAAATAAAGTAGTACAATAACAAATACATTTAAATGAATATATATATATACATACATATACTTATTATCATCAAACAAAAATCATATAATCGCATATTCAGCAATCTCCCTCTTTTGATGATAACAAACGTATATTTAAGATTTTGAATATGTTAAATGTATTTGATCATTGATATACTCTAATTTCTCCCCCTATTTAAATGCTTCCTCTCTACACAAAGCTCCCCCTTCATATATGCATACAATTAAAAATATGCAAATGAGCCTAGATGCAAATAGAAAATATTTGACCTTTGCTTGATTTTATTTGACAAAATCTTAACTTTTCTCTGCCTCTTTTGTTATCAGCAAAAGAGTAATAGTGTTAGAGAAAGTAGAAATAAAGTGATCGATATTAATCCAACATTAAAACTCAATAGAATATAAATATTAAATTTCAATAAAAAATCAAACAAAAATCATAAATACTTTGTTAGGTGCATATTCAACTTTTAGAATGATGGGAATGATGTCATCATATAAACCATACAGATGTGTCTATTTGTGGTATATTTGTATCAAGAATTTGAATATCTACTAACTATGCATAACCGTTAGGACTTTTAAATAAGATTAGAGTATTCCAATTTTATTTTAAAAAATGAATTCAAGTATCTTCTAACCACGCATAACCGTGAGGACTTTTAAATGCGATTAGAATCAACTTGTTTATTTTAAAAATCAATTTTGATATGCGTTCCATACATGCATAACTGTGAGGACTTTTAAATGAGCATGGAAACACGTAACAAATTCCAAGTAATTCACCCATGCATAATCGTGAGGACTTTTAAATGAGAGTGAATAGATTGGATTTTATTTTAATTTATTTTATTATTATTATTATTATTAATATATATTTTTAAAAATGTAAAATAAAAAACGAACGATTCCTGTTTAAAGTACCACATATTGACAAACTGTGCCGAATTTTGATGAGTAATGGTCGTTAGAAATATGAAAGGAATAGAGATGGTCGTGGAATTTTTACCAACAAAAAGTTTTACAACTCTCATTTAAATTTCTAAAAAAATTTACTAATTATATCGTCTCGAGTCATAATATATGATAAATATCAACACTCATCACTTTTTCAATCACTATTTATTTTTCGATAATTATTAGGGAGTCAGATTAGTCAAAATAGTCATTTAAAATCAAATTCAAAAATAATTATAAAATTAATTTTTCAAAAATGACTGATCTGAAAACATGGTCAAAAATGATTTTCTCAAGGGGTTATATGAGAAAAATTTCTGCTATTTGAAAATTATTTGAAATGAAAAATATGCAGATATTTTCTTTGAAAAATGATGCAGTTACTAAATGTCTCAACAAAAATCACGTCCAACTAGTAATTTTTCTATCAACTAGATTACCAGTGTAATCTGCATCTGAATTTCTCTTTCACTCAAAATTATCATTAATTGAATTTGATAGACCAGACCATGAAGTATGCAACAAAATATCTCAAAATCAATTTTATCAGCTTTTTAAATGATATTCTCTTGAATTTGAATTGAAGCCGTGTAAATAATCAAAAAACCGTGAATATAGAGTTAGCCATATTATAACCAAATGTATTATCATCCAATAAAACACTATTATTAGTCCAAACTAATATATATGAAGTAATTCAAATGCTCTAGATATTTTTATTGCACTTGAGTTGAACCTGGCGTTTTGGGTTTGACCTGTGCTCACCTGTCCCTGTAATTCTATCAAGTGTATATATCGGTGTGCACGACCTTGTGGCATATACAGTGATACACCGTGTATGTCACAAGCTGTTCGTGAATGATGGATTCAAAATTAAATGATGACAAACAACCCAAATAACTAAGGCAAATATTATTTTCAAAATTCACATTTTATTTTATACTGCAAAAATATTTTATTTTCAATTTTACTGCGTCAATGTATATTTTTGCAGATTACTCGGATGCTGGATTCATATTGTAAAGAAGTTGAAGATCGGTACGAGTTGAGTGAATGAGTGATATGTAGTGAGGTCAAATGTAAATGCGAATCGTAATGTAATCAAAATTGTACTCTAATTAAAGTTGTGTATATACATAGTGAGAGCTTGAAATTTGTACTACTCAAAAATTGTAATATTTGTTTGAGTAAAATATCTGTTTGAATTCAAATTCTATGTTATTTATTTTATTCAGCAAATATTTATTTAAGCTATGAAAAATAAATTAGTACAATAACAAATACATTTAAATGAATATATATATATATATATATATATATATATATATATGTTTATTATCATCAAACAAAAATCATATAATCGCATATTCAACACCTACCACCTATCACCTCCGAAGCAACCTACGTCGAAGCCGTCCACACCCTAAACCGAAGCCAGCCCGGCCTTCACCTCTCCCGACAACCCTGGTCTCCACCTTCCCCTGTCTTCTCCCATGCTCGGCCTCCTCTCTTCCCCACTTAGCTATAGCATGGCCGAGTTTTCACAACTCCTGCTGCTCACTGTTGCCGATGCTTAATTATATAATGATATTCATATTATATAAATATTTTGTACGTATATATATATATATATTGTATCTAATATATGTTAGCATATATATCTTCTGTTAGCTGTATACAATATTAAGTAATGTTTATAATCCATGAAAATATATAAAGTTATTTGAGTAGTATATTAGCTTTGAAGTTGTGTATATACAGTATAATAATTCATATATAAGGATACGTTTTACTTTATTCATATAAATCTATTATATATATTAGTCTTTGTTTTCCATAAATTTTACTGGAAAGAAATATATATATAGTTTTAAAGAAAAAAACTATAGTTTGCAGTTGTAGAAATTAACTTGTAATATAGATAGATACTGACTTATATATATGTTCAAAATGGACATTTGGCATTCGAATTGAATACGTGTACAATATTTTATGTTTAGTAGTTGTATAGATTTTATACGCCAGTTATATATAGTTCCAAAACAATAGTTGTTGCGGTAGGAAGTTGTAGTTTAAAGTTAAATTTTAGTGGAATATGGGTGTATATAAACTTGTTAGTATGTTATGTTATATAGTTACCGTATATTATATTATAGAAACTATTTTACTACATTGTTTAAAAGTATATGTTGTACATTATAAATATACGACTTATATATTTGTATACGTGAAATTGATTCTTCCATATATATGTTATATATATTCGTCCACTAAGCATATATATATGTGTGTGTGTGTGTGTATGTGTGTGTTTTACATATATATTAGTTAATACATGTGCTGTAGAGTTGCAATTTACACGTTTACAGTATGAGTGTGTATATAGATATATAAAATTATATTAGTCTGGTGAGGCACATGTTGTATGTTGAAACAGTTGATAATAATGTCTACAATGTCTTATATATATTAGTACGTATAATATATTCAGATGGATTTTTAAATAATATATATATATATATATATATATATATTATGTTATTCATAGATTTTTTTCAATATTTCATCACTGTTTAAGTTTATATATATATATATATAAAAATAAATTGTTTATAATAATTTTATGGTAAACATTGATTTGAAATTTAATATATATATTTTATTTTAACTACATGTTAAACTAATTTTTTTGATAATTTATATATATATGTATGTTTTAAATTGATCATTAGGGTTTTTCTGTCGAATTCGTTTTAACTACATGTTAAATTGATTATCAATTTCCTTTTTTATCAGCTTTGTTCGTCGAATTCGTGCCAATCAAGCTTTGCTTTGAAAATCATCCCTGGATTCATAGCTCATTTGATCGTCAAATCATCTCTAGCCTCGAAAGGTGAGCAATCACTCACGATTAACGTTCTTGTATTTATTAAATTTAATTTCAATTGAAACGACAATTGAAATATGATGCCGTTAGTTATTTATATTGCTATATGTACGCTATTATCTGTAACTGTTCATCTGTAGGATATGACACCATATCCTTTTGTTTATATTATATTGTTATTAATGATATATGCATGTTATTATTATTATCATATATGTTATCACTCTGCAAGTTCCCTATTAGTATAGAATTCCCTATGGGTTGAAATGATACGTACCCGAACGATCTGTAGAATAGGAGAAAATCGTTATGGGTTGCAATGATAAACCCAAGCGATTTTCATTTGAATTGAATTTGTGATTGCGGGTTGAAATGTTATATAACCGTATATATTTAAATTACGGATTGAAATGATAAATATCCATATCACTTGAACATAGGATAGAAAATTATATACAGACACCGTTGGTCTATATATAAATATTTTGAAAATAATTTCTATTGTTTTGGAAAGAAATATATGGTTTTGATAAATATTGATTCTTAAAATATTATATATAAATGTTATTTTATATATAGATTGGATAATAATATTTAATTTAATTAAGATTAATTTAATTAATATATAATATGTTTAAGTATTTATTTGAATTTATATTTCAAAAATAGATTTTTGTAATAATCTGAATAAGTTAAGGTTGGAAAGATAAATTTGAATTTATTTGAAATTGTATTTAATTAATAATTTTATTTAATTAAATCGATTTGAAACTTATTGAAATTGAAATTTAAGATATGATTTTATAACTTGATTTTGATTTAAAGTGATTTAAATGGATATTTTAAGTTTTAAATCAATCGAAGGAAATATTTAGTTTAATGTAATGTAAGGTTATTTAAATGATAATTGATTTACTAAGTGAATATTTCAAACTAAATAATAATAAAGTTAAAATAGGATATATATATATATATATATATATATATGAAATTATCAATTTAGTTGTGAAAGTGATATAATTTGGAATATATATATATATATATGAAATTATCAATTTAGTTGTGAAAGTGATATAATTTGGAATATATATGTATATATGAAATGGAAATGATATTTTGGTTTTTAAGATAAATTATCTAGAAACGACCACGGTGTTATAATGACGTTTGATTGTTAATAACGTATATTTCTACATAGTAGATAGTTCCGTGGATCCTTAGAGGATGGTACCCCAAACATCCTCTAAGTTACTTGTATTTCCGTTGATATTTCACTTGAGTTGGATTTATTGATATAAGTATGTTAATCCTGACTCGAGTGTTTTTGTTTTGCTTTATGCTCAGGTCAGACTAAGTGACACAGCATTCGAGACTCACCTTTGTAGTTTGGAGCTTCGCTTGGAGATCCAACTATTGATTCAGCTTTCAGCTTTTTTAATTGATTTGTTCAGAGATGTCATCTATTTGTATTCGACACTTCAGCGTATTCGAGATATTCTGCTGTATTTTATTTCTAACTCCGATGTTTATATAGTAGCTTCATGAAGTACTATTTATCTATTCCGTTGTATTATTAGTATATTACTCTGTGTCTCTGATTCTATGATTAATTTATTTATTATATATGTTGAATTTTGCCAAATTTAAATTAACAATCTGATATTTTGAGAAATTCAAGTCTGACATCTGTGGATGCAAATGGTTGAAAATACTGGGTCGTTATAGGAAAAGAAAATGGTGCACTTTAAAGACGCGATAGATGATCGACGATGACATTATCGGATCCTTTTTGCCTTTGATTGTATGGTCAAATTCTTGGACTAAAAGGAACCAATGGACCAAACGAGGCTTAGCATCCTTTTAGCGAAAAGTACCTCAAAGCGAAATGATTAGTGTAAACCATAATGTGTGAGCCAATCAAATATGGTCGGAATTTTCGAGCGTAAAGTCTACTGCTAGAAGCTCTTTTTCAATGGCTGTATAGTTGATTTGAGCGTCGTTTAAAGCCATACTAGTGTAGTAGATGACATGAAGAATTTTGTTGATGCGTTCTCCTAAAACAGCTTCAACCATGAAGTTAGAAGCGTCACACAATATTTCAAAAGGAAGATCCCAAATTCAGTGAGCAAATGATCGTTTTTGAGACGTTTGAAGGTAAAAACACAATCAGAATCAAAACCGAATAGAACATCTTTTCCAAGAAGAGTCATGATATTTCAAGTAATTTGACTAAAGTCCTTCACAAAGCGTCGATAGAAACATGCATTTCTAAGAAATGAACAAACATCTTTGATAGATTTGGGAATGGGTAGATTCGCAATTACATTAACTTTTGCTTGATCTACCTCAATGTCTTTGTTTGAGATGACATGCCCAAGGATAATGGCATGTTTGACCATGAAATGGTATTTTTCTCAATTTAACATTAAGTTCTTGACCTAGCATCGTTTAAGAGCCAACACAAGATGGTGCAAGCACTCAAAAAAAGAGTTTCCAAGGAGGGAAAAGTTGTCCATAAACACTTCAAGAAAGCATTTGATCATATCGAAAAAGAAGCTGACCATGCATCTTTGATACATAGTATAAGCATTACAGAGGCCAAAAGGTATACGTCGTTATGCAATAGTGCCAAAGGGACACATCAGAGTTGTTTTTTTATCTTCGAGAATGATTGGAATTTGGTTATAGCTGGCATAACCATCAAGGAAGCAGTAGAATTTGTGGCTGGCTAAATGTTCAAGCATTTGATCGATGAAAGAAAGAGGAAAGTGATCTTTACCTGTTGTAGCATTTAATTCTCAATAATCGATGCAAACATGCTATATGTTTGAGTACAAATTCGAAAGAGTTCGTTTGAGTCGTTCTTGACAATGGTAAGTCCAGACATTTTAGGTACGACATGAATCGGGCTAACCCACGAACTATCAGAAGTGAGGTATATGGTTCTGTTATCGAGGAGTGTAAGAATTTCATCATGAACAACGTCCTTCAATTTTTGGTTAAGAAAGAAAGGAAGCTTCTTAATCAAGCAAGAGATGAAGTTATTATGGCAGGAAACATTTCGTTGTCACCTTAGTATGCATACTTAAGGTGATCGGGAAGGGGTTTAAAGTCCAACCTCGGGGGTTACTCAATCAACGAATTTGGTTGAAGTTTTGATTCAAAAGCAAGGAGTTCAGATAGAAGCTCATTTTCGATCTCTATAAGCTCATCTTGAAATAGTTGCTCGTATTCGGTCTCACGTTCATGGGTAAGGTCAACTATTTCATTGTCGAAATTTTATTAAATGAAGCTAATCTCCAGCATTTGGTCATGTGGTTTGTTCGGTTGATTTTCATGATTGAAAATGTTAAGATCCAAAGACATGTTATCAAAAGAAATTTTCGTCGAACCATTTCAATAATTAATCAGAGCATTTGAAGTGGCCAAGAAAGATCGGTCTCAAATCAATGGAATTTGACTCATTAGATTATTCACAGTCAAGTCTCTAAAATGATGAAATCGATGGGAAATATGAATTGATCGATTATAATGAGCACATCCTCGATTTCTCCTACGAGTTTCTTTATCGAATGATCGGCAAATTGAAGAGTTACTTTTGGAGGTTTTAGTTCACCTAAGCCAAGTTGCTGGTAAATTGAATAAGGAATCAGATTGACATTCGCACCCCAATCGAGTAAGCATTTGTTAATCGTTTTGTCTCCTATCGTGTATGAGATCGTCGGACATCCAAGATCTTTGTATTTGATGGGAATTGATTTCCACAAGATTTTGCAAAGTCCATCGGCAAAGAAAACTTTCTTGGGTGCATAAGCATGTCGATTTTAGGTACACAAGTCCTTGAGAAACTTAACCTAAGTTGAATGATACAAAGAAGCGGGATGTTAACTTTGACTTGTTTAAAAATTTCCAACATCTTTTCTATTTGGGCAGAGTGTTTCCTGAGTCGAAGGCAATGTGGAAATGGAACATGATACTCAGTAAGTGTGTTTACTTGAGTAGAAGTAGAATTTGGCTTGGAGTTTGATTCAATGTTCTATTCATATTCGCTTGTTGTTTATGAAGTGTCAAGAGGATTTTCGGTAAATCATTTGGATTAACAACTTGATTGTCGATTTGTTTATCGAAATGCAAAATCGTGATAGCATTCATTTGGGTTCTGTAGCTACCTTGAACAACATGGGTTTGATTCGAATTCGTTTTTTGATTTCTAGGATTTAGAACTGGTTGACTTGGGAATCTGCCATGTTCACATTCACCTACAAATGTGGCTAACTAACTCATTTGCATTTCAATTTTAGCAATAGATTGACTTATATTCTACATGTACGAGGTTAACAAATTTTCCAAGTTACTGTTTTATTGAAGGTTTTGAGTGGTTGCTTTAGTGTAACATTCCCGAATTTTAACCAAGTTTAATTTGGCAATTAATTTAATTTTGGAGTTTAATTCTGAAATTATTTTTGAATCAGTTAGAAAATTTCCAGAATAAATAAATATTTTAGATTTTTAAATAGGATTTTGGGTTGAAATTCAAAGATAAGTATTTTTTTAAAATTGTATTTGTATTTTCTAAATTAAATAAGATGTATGGATTATAATTTGGAATTTGATTTTTGAATTAAATAAATATATTGGAAATAAAAAAATTGATTTACTAAATAAATTAGATTTAAAAAGCTTTATAAAATTAAGAAATACATATGTATGATTATTTATTAAAGTGTAATTTAGTTTCAAACCTTTTTCTTTAAGGATGTATAAGATAGATAAAGTAGCTTAAATATAAGCATTTGAAACATAACACATACATAAATAAAAGAAAAATGTATTTATTTAAATAGGAAGTATAATATAAAGTTATGTTTAAATACTATTTAAAGTGTTTAAAAGATAAACATAAGTACTTAATTCAAACAAAAGTTTAAAACATAAAAACATGTTTACAAATTAAAATAAAATGAGGGTTGAAACTATAAAACATAAATAAAGATTTAACAAGGGTTTAATAAAAAGTTTGGAATATCTTTCTTTTATACTTGAAATAAATTAGTTTGTACATATTAAAACTAAAAATAGGAAATATATTACATAAACTTATGTAAATATAAAGATTAAGTAAGAAAGGGGTTTAAAATATAAATTAAAATGAAGAAGGTTTGAAACAAAAATTTTAATAAAAACTAAACATAAGGTTTTAAACATAAAAATGCAAGCTAAAGACAAGTGTAAGTCATGCACAAAAGAGACTAACAAGTGTAAATGAATCATCATGCAAATAAACAAGTGGCACATTTTTTTTTCTTTAAATTTAATTTTTTATAAATATAAGAAAGAAAGCAAACTAGGCTGTTTTCAAAAGTAAGTCTCTCAAGCCTGAAATCCAAAGCCAGGCTTGAACGAAACTCAAACAGATTTTTTTTTTAAATCAACATCAAGGAAAAATCTGAAATAATCTTCAAGCTTTGGAAGAGCAAATCAAAAACAGTAGTTCAAAGTCTAGAGCCTGGAAATCAAATACTTCTAGTTCAAATCTGAAGAAAGCTGAAACAAAAGCCTGAAGCAGCTGAATCAATTCTAGTAGAGTTCAAACTCAAACTGGATCAAAGCAAGAATTGTTCCAGGTTCCAAAGGCAAAGGAATTGATCAAGTTCAAATTAACTTGAAACAAAAGGAAAGACAATCAAACTTACAAAACTTGGAAAACAAAATGAAAAACAGAAAAACAAAAATAGCAGTTTAAAATTCAAGATTTGTTTCAAAATCAAGCTGGAAGCAAACTACAAACCAAATTCAAGTGTTCAAAATTTTCAAGCCTGGAGTTTAATCTGTAATCAATGCAAGATCAAGCTCAACAACAAATAGTCAAGAGCAAAAGAAAAAAAATCAAAATTCCAGATGTTTAAAGCTAAACTGTTCCTCTCTGTCAACAAAACAGGTGAGAAAACCCCTAAATCCTGGTTCATTTCTTAGTGTTTAGATTTGTCTTTGATATATGATATGAATTATGCTCGAATGATTGTATGAATGTGCTTGCATGTCTCTGTGTATATATGACTGGATGTGTGTGTGTGTATATTTGTCACTATTATTATATCAGACTCAAGAATTTCAAAACAAAATCCCTTTTTTGCTATTAGGATCTATTTTAAACTTCAATTTCTAAAGATTAAATGTTTGAAATAAAGTTACATAATTTATAAAAATGATTTCGAGTTACATGATTGAGTATTCAACCCTGAAATGGAATATTACAGTGGAACTTTTGAGTTTGGGAAAAATTGGAACATCTCGGTTTAAGGATTGGAACCTAAGATTAGATTAGTTATCGAAAATCATGAATTTAGATGTAACAATTATGATCTTTAATTTGGTAAATCTCAAGAATTGGTAAGATGAACGTGGAATGGGTTTGGACGAATTCCTGGTGATCAACGACGAATTTAGGCTTGTGATTTGGCATAAAGGAGGCCGGGGTGTCAGGCGTAGCGGGAAAAATATAGGTGTATTTTTTTGATGGCGGTGGTGGTCATGAATTGGCATAGTAAGGTTTTACTGTCATTTTGACTTCTGATAGTTTTTGAGGGGGTTGAGTCGCCGTGGGAAGGTCGGACTGGATCGCAAGGTGGGGAATCGATGGAGAGGATGTCGACGTGTCTCTGGGTGGTTTTCGGTGGCGAGTAACGGACCGAGGTGGCGATGCGGTTGATTTTTGGATGATCGATTTTTGTTGCTGGGTTCGTTCGAAATTCCCATTTTTGATTTGTTTGGATTGCGAGTTTTCTAGGTAGCTTGGTGGATCAAGGGGATCAACGGTGACTTGAGAACGTCGATGAAGTACGTCGGTTGGTCACCAACGATGTGTACACATGCACGTTGCACAGTGTAACATTGATGTGTTGGTTGTGGCTGTTAAAATGAAGAAGAAGGCGACTAGGGTATTTGCTTGGGTTCGAGCACGTGAAATCGATGGATTATCTCGAAGAAAATCTGAATTAAGGTTGCTCAGAAGAAAAAAATGAGTGATTTGGCTCGAGTAAATCATGGTGGGATTGGGCTTTTGTTATATCTAGATTTTAAATGAAAAGAGGATAAATATGTAACCAGAGTTTCAAAGTCAAATGTTAAACAAGTTTTAAACAAATTTCCAAGTTTAAAGTTTGAAAGCTAAATGTTTTAAGGGGAAATTGTTTTGATATTAGAAAATTTCACATTAGTTAATTTATTAATTAATAAGTGTTTTTGAAAATATAACGATGTGGTATTAAACTTTAATTAAGAAGTTAGTTTAAAAAATTAAGTTTTTAATAGTTGTAATTAAATTAAAGGTGTAAGTTAATGGGTTAATAAATTTATTATTAAAGGTTAGATTAATTAATGATTAAATTTGATTTATCAAGTGATTAAATAATAATTTAATTAAATGATAATTAATGTGATTAATTAATAAAGGTAATTAATTTGAAATGATTAATTAATTAAAAGTTAGTTTATTTATGAAAGTGATTAAGGAGTGATTATTAACTAAGGATTAACTAATTAATCATTGTAATTAATTAAAGATAATTAATTATTAATATAAGGTTAATTAATTTATAATTAAGGATTAATCAATAAATGTAATTAATTAATGAAAATTAATTAATGAAATCAATTAATTGCTTAAAGATAATTACTTAATTAAAAGTAATTAATTAATGATTAAAGGTGGATTAATCAAGTGATTAACATTGATTTAAAATTAGGGATAATCACTCATCTTAATTAACTAAGGATAATTAATTTAATGGTAATTAATTGATCATGGGTTAATTAATTAATGAAAGATAATTAATGAAATGGTGAATTAAATAATTTAAGGTAAATTCTTTAATAATTAAAAGTTGATGAATTTTAATTAAGGGTTAACTAATTTATAAATGATCAAAGAAAATTAATCAAAATTATTTGTAATTAATTAATGTTAATTAACCAGGATTAGTAATTCATAAGTAGTTAATACGATTTGATTAATCGGGCAATTATCTGATTTTACTTATGAATGTTTGGATTCTACTGGATGATTGAATTGTTTGATATCCCTGATTATGATGCTCTGTTTTGATTTGAGCTGTGTTTAATGTAATTTATTATCTGTGATATATATCAGTGATCTATGAATGAAAGATGAGCATTATAGTTTATACCGCTTATCAAATATATTGCTGTATTTGAATATGTGATGATTGATGTTGTGCACTATTGTGTAAAACCCCTGGACCACACTTATACATACACAAATATGGATTGCACGTGGAAATTGGTTAAGTCGTAGATTTTTGAAATGGTTTTAAAAATTGGATCTTGAATCTAAATGGTTTGGAAATGGATTGGGTCTAAAGTAAAAAAAGTTTTTAAAAGGAATTTCAAAGATAAAATTTATTTTTGAATAACTTGATTAAGTCCTGAAGTTTAAATAATTTGATTTAAATTTAAATTCAAAATTTGAAATTGAATTCTATGTTTGGAAACTAGGGATTAAAGATGTTATACAAGTTATATACGGGTTAAACCATTTTAAAAGTATTGATTTGGGAATCTGAATTTAAATTCAAGGGCTTTAACTCGTGCAAATATAATTGGATTTTTCCAAAACGAACTATTTGTTTTCAAATAATAAAAGCTTTTATATAAGAAATGAATTTCCAATTTGTAGTTAAAAGGAATTCAGGTTTGAAATGAAAATGGTTTTCCAAGTTATGAATAAATCTTTGGAAATGGGTTTGAAAGCTATAAGTTAAATCTTCAATTTAAATATTTAAACGAGTTAATCCAAATTGAAATGGAAGTGTTTTGAAATCTGAGAATGGATCTTTGTGAAACTAGGCGAACATTGTGAAATAAATCTTTTTGTTTAAAAGGTTTGAAATCGTAATTTGTTTAAACCATTTGAAGAAATATTTTGGGTGTTTAAAAGTTGTGACTTAACTAAAATCCCATATCCATATATTTTTAAATATTGCGCTCACTATTCGGTTTAGCCGGGAGATGACCTTGTGTCATATAACTCATTCCGAATAGTGATACGACGTTATGGATTGCATTTGAAGACTGGTGTTGAAGACCGGATATTTGCAAGAACGATAAGATAACCCGTCAATTGACTTTGCACTGAGTTGCTCCGGTATAGAGTTCTCCATATGTGATGGGGAGTCCGATCGGAATTGTGGATACCCGGATTGCAAGGGATTCTTTCTTTATTGGACGAAGTGCCTTTGGTTCTGTTCGAACCCGGAACAGACTTGTATGGTTGTATGTCTGACATTACACTTTGAGATATAGAACTGATGTCTATCAAATACATTTCTGTTTGGTGGCGGAGGATTTATTCTCTTAGCTTAACACCCTTCTCTGAGATGTATGAGCTCAGAGGTTATGTAGTTGATAATTATCAATGATATACTCCCAATTTGGTAGTGTGGCATGCTGAGTGCTGTTGTGTATCATTTGTTGATCAAAGCATGACTTTTGTATAAAGTGTAGCTTTGTGGACGAGACTGCATCAGGACCTCATACCCCGAAAATGGTCGATACAGGAAAGATGCGGCAAGGTTATGAGGGTCACTCCCTTTAGGGTGTGTCATTCCCTTATGGAAAAGGGTGATATCATGGTATAGAGCTCAGATACTTTAATCATGTGGTCACTGCAAATCTATTCCTTTGTGATTGCTTTGTGGTTGAGAGGCGCCTCGGATAAAGGTCCCAAAGGACCGGGGGATAGCATGCTCGTGTAGTAGTTACCTAGTTACAGAGGTAACCCGGCCTTGTGTTGGCAGAGAGCTGATTAAGCTCTCGGGACGTCCCTCCAGGGGCGTACCCATGTGGCATAGGAAGTTCCTTAGCCTGACCATTTGTTGGAAATCCAATCATCCAATATGTGCCTTGTACGATTTTAGTTGTAGAACCTGCCATTTAACATGGCAGTTATAGTAGGCATAGTATCATGGTACCTATGCTGGCTAAGATTAATATTATATTTTCAAATGTTTTCACACTATGCACTAGTAATAATATCAAAGAATTTTTCTCGTATTAAGCATATTTGAATATCATAAGGGGAAATCTCCTCCAAGTGTGCAATTGCATTGTGTGTGTGCTGGGAGGCCTTATGGTAGTTTCATTTTCCAAAAAGCATTGCAAATTCAAATTTTAAAATTCTTGATTGTTCGTTTTAAAGATAAAACTGTTTTGTTTGCTCATACCAGTCCCACCACTGATCTGTAGTTTATTGTTCCCTTTCTAAACTCGGGGCGCCCACAATTTTTCCACACGGGCAGTCTAGAGTATGGTTTTTCAGATAATCAATAATAGGTGTAGATTCGATAGCTTTCGAAGTCTTTGGTTTGGTAGCTTCCAGTCTTTGGAATCTCCTTCGGTCTTTTTGGACGGACCTTGCTTAGCTTTGTGAAACGTGATGTGGGTTCGAGCTACTTCTGGATTGGTACCTTGGAGATGGAGTTACAGTTCTGGATTCTATTTTTCTTTTTCTCCTGAAGACCATATTGGAGATATTGTTCCGCTGCTGGTGTTATCTTTTCTTTCCGTTGCTATTGTCTTGTACCATATCTTTGATGTATATTGATATGCATTGTATCATCATTGTATCTGGATATTGTATCAAATGTTGTATATCAAATGTATTATTCATTTCTTCCGCTGTATTGTACTTAATGTGTTATAAGCTCCGGCGAACCAGATTCGACGTTTGGATCTGCGGCATTCGAATACGAGTGTCGTATTCGGTGCCGATTTACGAAGGTCGAGTCAGGGGCGTTACATTTAGCCAAAGTTTTAATACTTTTTTCAAGTGAACTTAATCGTTTATTATCTTGGGGAGCAAAAGATATGGCAAAGAATCCATTTTCAAAATTATGGTGTAGACATATTATTAAAGGCTCTTTAAATCTTTCAAACTATTTTTTGGATAGTCTAACCCAGAATTGCTAGAAATTTCTGATTTCGTTTCGAATTTTAGTTGTTTTTCCAAGGGATAGAATTTTTTTGAGAAGACTTCAATGAATTGTTTCCAAGTTTTGATTAAATTTGAAGGTAAGCTGTATAACCCTTTTTCAGCGTAGTCTGTAAGGGCGAATGGAATTAATCGAAATTTGACTTCGTCATCAATAAGTAGTTGGTGTTTAATGGTTCCACAAACTTGTTCAAATTGGTTAAGAAAATGTATGAGCCATCGCGTTCAAAATTGCCAAGTTTCGGAAGCGTGACAATATGGTTGGAATGAATTTCAAAATGGTTACCCATTGGGGAGGGTAGTGTGATATAAGAAGGAATAGTAACTCTATCGAAAAAGATTCTGTCTATAAGAATTCGCGGGGAATTTTGATTTGTCATTGCTAGAGGATCGTTTGTTTGAATTAAATGATTAGTTGTCGTCTCACTAATCCAACGATTTATTATTGTGTCACGAGTCCAAGTACCCAAGCACAAGAAATATTCTAGAAGAGAAAGAAATGAGAATTGAGTTTAAGAGAAAGAAGAAGGTTTGGAAAATGAAGTGAAAATTGTTTTTTTATATAAAGAGGAAAAATGTTTACCAAAAAGGATTTGATTTTAAAAAGGGAATTAGATTTTTTTCAAAATCTTTTTCTTTATTTATATCACAACACCAGAAAGGCAATTTCCTCACGGTTATAAGCATGACAAAACTAATTTGTTACGGTTATAATCGTTAAAATAGGTGTCGTGGGCAAATTCAGTCACACTTTTGCTCACGGTTATAAACGTGATAAAAATAGTAATTTCTCACGCTTATAACCATTATAAATATAGATATTATCACACTTATAATCGTGATAGAACAGTATTTACTCACGGTTATAATCGTGATAAAATGGTTATTACTAACGCTTATAACCGTGGGAAATTTAGATAGTATCACATTTATAACCGTGACATAACACTAGTTTCTAACATTTATAACCATTACCAAAAAGGAAACTCTAACACTTATAACCGTGAAAAATGCAAATTATATCACAGTTATAACCATTACGAAAGGTTATTTTCTAACACTTATAACCATGATAACTAAAAAAATATAAAACAAACTATATAGCACCAATATTTTATTACAGCTACAAACAATCTATACAAAAAATATATAGTATTAACATTACGAAAACATACGATCAATAATTAGAACAACACCAAACATTTATGTTTCATACAAACACCATAAAGGATACTTCATACCAACACCACAAATTATAGCATACAAGCATAGTATATATAACAAACTTTAAAACACAGTTTCAGAATATAACTACATAGTGTTTAGTAACTTACTAATAACGCAAACAATACTCGGGCCAAATCACAAAACCCCTTTCAACTAATTCAGATAGCGTGTAATGGCCATTTTGTGGTGCTTCATAAATTGAAGCTTCTGGATCGTAAACATTCTACACCTAAAAAACTTGTTCTCCTTCAACCACCTTCCAGCATGTCGCAGCAAAAGCTAGTGCAGCAAATCCTAAAATTACAAGGGCCAATGGAACCTTTTATTCAATGTACTTATGAGATTCCGGAACCATCTTCTTGTATTTCGCCAGCTGAAACAATACAAACTTACAACATTGATCAATTGAATAGTACATTTAAACCAAATATAATTGGCATATTGAAATTTACCTATCAGTTACATATAAGTTTCAATCCACAGTGTGAAAGGTGAACAGAATGAAGTAAAAAACTCAAGTAGCCATGCAACAAAAAGGCCAACCGTCCCAATGATCAACAAGAACAATATTTTCTGACCTAAAATTAATTATAAAACAGAAGTTATTTGGTAGAATACTAATTTCTGATGCAAAATAATGAGTTGCATACCTCGTTGCACCAGTTACAGCTAACAGAGCTGTGACGATTGCATCAACTGTGTGAATCGCTCTTTTTGAAGTCTCACTTATGGTAGACATGTATATAAATGTGCTTAGCACAACCATGAAAGAAAGCCAAAAGTCCATAAACTGAACAAATGTACCATGATTGTATTTAATGAACAGATAACATAACAAAAAAGTGACTGAGTACTCAAAGAAAACAGCAGAAATTGTTATTCTAAGTTTCTAACATCTCTTTTAAATTGTAATATACTTTTGAAGTCTTTATTTTTCTTTCATCGGTAATCAATCAAAAAAAATGTATAATATAAATACCTGTAAAACCTGGAATGATAAAACACATTAAGTACCAACATCACATGCATGATATAGCCCGCTTGATATCCCACTTGAATTTGACTTGCGAAAAAAATCTATTGTAACTACAGACTGGATTTGTTAATATCATCATTATGGTTTTGAAAATATTAAGATTCTACTCCATATTTCTGCGAAAAATCTATTGGATCTCACAGTCACTTGGTAAAATTGAAAAATGAAGATGACAGATATTTCTACGAAATGAAAGGTCATGTTGTTATAGTTATTAACATATATGATATAATTTTATTTCTAAGTTTAAAATGGTATATAATTAATTTATAAGGTTGTGAAAAAAATATGCTACACCAGTTACGTAGAAGGGATGAACTATTACCCCAGATCGTCTGGAATCAAAAGCATCTAAGGTGCCAAAATTGAACTGAATACCTTTTTGATTATCGTTCTTCTTTAGGCTACTGACATTTGGTTGAAAAATTCTCAAATTCAGATCAAGCTCATGGCCAATAGCTATCAAAACATTTGATAAAAATTATTAATATGCAAATATACCATAGACGGATATAGTGAAAAATATCAATAGTTAATACCTTCACGAGTGCCCTCCCCTTCATATGAGCTTAGCTCAAAATTAGTGAAAGCTTCTTTTCCATTAAATTTTATAGCCGCTTTGTCATAAGCCCTAGTAACAAAGTGGAGACTAATTTATGGCAATTGATTTGCATTTGAATCTATGAACTATTTATTAAAAAATCTACTTTCTTAATGTTTTTGTAGGACCTTGCAGCTTCTATTTCGCTGTCGAATAACCCAAGGTAAATTTACCTGCATTGAGGCATCAGCTTCACGTCGGTAAAAGTTTGGATTCTAAAACATTTTTTTACTCTCACTTTTCATAAGCACGGCTTATTCATGCATTTTGGGTGATTTCATCAAATAAGAAAAGGAAAATAAAATAAAATACTACAATACAATGTTAAGTTACTAGCAACTTACTTCTTGCCAAGAAATTGTCCCATGCGTGCCTCCCATCGACCGCACTTATGAAGGGTCACTCCTCGGTATTTTGAGCTTCCTCTTGAAAATCCAGTACTTTGTCTTCGGAGTATGTGAACAAATTCCTCTTTGCATAAGTCCATCATCTGATATCACAAAAAGGAGAAGTAAGAAATCAATTATTTTTCAAAAAGCAACAAAAACCACCCTCGTAATTTTAAGAGCCAGTAGATTCCTATAATACAAAGATTGTACATGAGACTATAGATTGAGTGTAGTGATTTGAACCCGTAAATTTTTATACTATAGTTGACATTCATCTGTTATAACAAAACTAAACTCTAATAAGATATTAAATGAATGGAAAAAGAAAAAGGAAAAACCTGCTTCAGATCCTCATCGTAGTCGCTTATTGTAAAGTTAATGTCAGCATCAACTCCCTTGAATTTAATCGCAGCACGATCATATGCGCTATAAATACAAAAAATAAGTAAGAAAAAATAAGAAAACTATTAATTCATAATCCGCAACATAAATATTGAACATGAAATCTAACCTTGCAGCTGCATGAGCTATATCAAACCCTCCCAAATAAACCTGCTTACCACAATCCCTATGTAAATCAACACAAAATATTCATTTAGCATAAGATCTAAGAAAATTACATAAAAAAATCACATGGAAATCATTCCAACGAAATGTAGTAACAGTTATCAGACTATACAGCAGTCTTAATATAGTTCACCATTCTTATTAATATATGTTCATACCAAAATTTCACAACCTTATAAACTGGGTTAAAAACTTATCATAAGCGGTTAAAAACTAAGTATAGGCTGGGTTAAAAGTTGAGCATAAGCTTAGTTAAAAACTGAGCGTAAGCTAGGTTAAAAACTTAGCCTTACTCAGTTAAAACAGAAACATTGCTCATTTAAACTGAGCAAGTTTGCTCAATTGAAAACTAAGTGTTTAATTGAGCGTTTTCTCAGCTAAAACCTTAGCTATGCTTAGTTGAAAACTAAGCGAGTTTAATCAGTTAAAAACTGAGCATACGCTCAGTTAAAAACTGAGGCATGCTTAGTTAAAAATTGAGCATATGATCAGTTAAAAACTAATCAAGTTTGCTCAGTTAAAAACTAAGCATATTGCTCTATTAAAAACTGATCATTAGTTCATATTTGCAATATTTTTCTTCATCGGTAAAATGACCAAACTCCAATATGCTTAGTTAAAGGAAAATTTTGCTTTGCTACTAGTATCTATCCCACTCCCTGAAATAAGAAGACAGTCGTTCAAATATTTGTCATAAAATAGATGAATTTTTTTAGATTTCAACCTTTTAAAGTCAAGAATTGGAGAAAAGAATTAATCACCTGTGAAATTCCCATTAACAAATGCATGTAACATGTGACCAAGAGATTCTATATGAAGATTAGTGTGTGTCCCATTCATCAGAATTGGCTCATCACCATTAATATCAATGCTGTCAAATTTGATTAAAAAATATCAGTACACATTAAAAAGAAGAATAATCCTTCATATGATTGTAAAAGAAGATAAGTTAATCAGACAAAGCTAGTCGAATACCACAGATAGTCCCTAGCATCAGTAGTAGGCTTATCTGCTCTAGTAATCCAGCCTGAGTGAAAGCTGAGATTTTTGATATGCCTACAGGTTCATTCACAAAACTCCAACTTAACTTCAATTCTTCTGAAGACGAATGCACAAATTCGCCTACTCCTACGTATCTCTCGTTCAAACGAGTAGCTTGAGAATTTATCTGTGTTGGGCAAGTGAATGTCAATACATGGGTGTAGAAAGATATAGTCAAGATTAAATCGATATGTTAATGCAAACAAACAAATAATTACCTGAGCTGTATTGAATGCTACATTTTGACAGTCAGGAAGTATACTGACCGACCATCCTGGTATTTTATAAGATTTTCCATTGAATGTCACTGTTACATCAGAAGTTCCAATATTCTCTAGAAATGCTACACATTCGCTTTCAGTTTTATATACGTGGGACTACTTAAGGTTAAAAAGAAAAGTGTCAAAGATATTTGATACCTCACATAGATGATTAATGAAAAGCGAAGATTGAAATAATACCTCCAGATTGCAGTATTTTCTTCAAGATGGAGTATAACTAGACCTAATTCGTCCTCTTTATCCGGCAAGCAAATAATCACCAAACTCCAATGCATACTGATCACAACAACAGTGAACTATGAACAATTTTTATTTTTTATTCATATACATGAACTTAACCAATATTGCTTGTGTTAAACTTAACAATAAGAATTGTAAAGATACTCACTCTCCATGAATTGGCAAAAAAATATACGCCATACAGGGATTTTAAACTAGGGAGTCGAAAATCAACTTACTGCAACAATTATTCAAACAAGCGAGTTGGAGCATGGACATTGCAAGCATAGCATTCACTACATGTGTGGGGTGCATCTAGAAAGAACGAAACTCAAGAATTTTCACAACAAACAAAATCAAGACCGAACATGAAGTGTGTGAGCACTCAACATGTATGGTGAAAATAAAAAACTTACAGAACATAGATAGCATAACGCAGGCGTATGAGACCATGATGAAAACATTTTCATGCAATGGAATTAGAATTTCTTAAAAACCCCTCCCCCCTGTCATTCTGGGTCTGAGTTTTAAGTGTTTGCATTTAGGTAGGCAAGGGAATGTTGACGATAATGGCCAGCTGCCCAAAGCAGGATCAAAGATAATCACCGTATCATTTTTATTTCTGTATATTTCATCCTTTTCTCTCAGGTTCAGACCTACAACAACAACGAAGGATGTCATAGATCAATCATGTGTGCAATAAGGACAAGTCAACATCAGGTGATAAAGCCTATTTCAAAAGTGTCGGAGGTCTCAATTCATCGAAGCTGCATGCAAAGACCGAGCAGTGGTGTGGATGATGGAGTTTGGCAGTAATTAAATTACGCCATATACAGTACGCATGAAAAAATACAGACAAGAATCAAAACTTCCAAAATCCACAAGATGCTTCATTTAAGCTACCGCTCGTTAGATCCAAGCGTATATAAAGTAAAAAGTCCATACCATTATTGTAAATAAAGTACAAAAAGGAAGCACGGTAATATAATGAACCACTAGACCAAGTTTTAATTTCATGCAAGTTTGCAGAATTAATTCGTCACTTCCTCTCTAGTAATAAAAGCTGTACAGTCGTGGTTAATGTGGATAAGATTTTTGGCTCCACTACTATGTTAAGCTGAATCTAGAATTTGCTAAACCTAAAATTGTTGAGAAACCCTATATTGACATGAAATCGTATGTAAGAAATTTATATGAATTTGAAAAAAATGCTCATACCAGAGTAGACGGAGATGAAAAGCGAAACCCTAGATATGTAGTTCGCAACCCAGGTCCTCATTCGTCTTCGTCGAGTTGATAGGACAAAGGGAGGAGGCAGCGGTAGAAGACGGCGACAACGGTAATTGGTGGAGGCTATGGCAGCCAGTGGAGGCTGTACGAACGGAAGAGAAGTTGAGAGTGAGAAATGAACAATTATCGTTAAAAATGAGATAACAAATGAAAGAAAATGAATTTACACTCCTATCCATGCTGCTTTTAATTATTTACCAAATTACCATATTTACTAACGGTAATAACCGTTGTAAAGGGTTGTAACGCATATAACCATTGTAAATTTGTAATGGTTATTAGCGTTGTAAATCAAAAGCGGAAAAGTGTTACAAAATGGGTTGTTTGGTGTAGTGTATGTTTTTGTTTTTTAATCTTTTTTTTGAAAAGATTTTTTGGATTTTTGTTTTTGGTTAAACAATTTCAAAAGAAAAGATTAAAAAGATTTTTTTGATTAAAAAAGAACCAAGCTATGTAAAATGTACAGAAAATCTTAGTTTTAGGTTTTGAAATTTTTGTATACATGAATGAACTAATGCAAACAAATGAATTCAATGACTTAATTACAAATTTTCTCTGGTTAGCAGCTGCTAACCCAAAATTGTATAATCAGACTCTGTCTTAATCCAACAAGATAGTTCTTAGCCAGGTAACGAACATGAGTTTTCGGTGTACCATGAATCACCATAGCAATGCCACCGAAGGTTTAAGTATCTTCAAAAAAACAATCACTATAATATTTACAAATCACTGTAATATTTATAAATTATTATTGCCCTGCCATAACCTAGACACCAAGAACGTAAGTGGTCGAAAGAAGACAACTTATCAAGATATAATTAAGCCCTATGTGAGCTTATGACTCCCTTAAGTCAAAGGTCTAACCGTTATTATTAGCAAATTCTACAATGAAATGCAATTTATGGGCTAAGGAATGGGTGATGAAATCCCTCATCTTATGGGAATTTTTGTATTGCCGTTAGAGAAGAAAAATAAGATAATATGAATGCAAAACAGAAATTAAACATGATTTAACGATGCAACTATGAACGAAATTTGTTTTTATATTTGTTTTCGAAAATTTAGAACGTAAGCAACCAACCATGCAAAGAAAATAAAAATAAGAGTTAAGGGCATGATACCAAAGCATGCAGAATCATTACCAATTTATTTTTTATTTTTCAAAGCAGCGATTTTTCAAAGAAAGCAAGCAGAGCAAATAATTTTTTTATTTTTTAAGTAAACAAGCACTTCTTATCCTTCTGCTATGGCAACCTAAAAAGTATTGAACAATATATATATATATATATATATATATATATATATATATAAAACAAAACACACTTTTTTGTTCTTTTTTAGAAAGAGAATGAACAGAATAAACAAATGAAAATTAAAGCAAATGATTGAAAATGAAAACAAATGATAGAAATGAAAACTGAACTCACAAACAACAAGCTTGGCCTAATAATTTATATTAAAGGGTAATTCTATTCCAACCCAAAATTTAGCTTTGTAGCCCCCCATTTTCTAATATTTTTTGCATACCCCTTAGTTTAATTAATAGCACCCCATATTTTCCAATACTACCCCTTCCACTTTCACGTATGCAATTTCCCCCCTCTTCGTTTAGTTCAAGCCGCGATTTTTCCCTGTTCAACTCGCGATTCTCCTCCTCCTGTTCAAGTCGCGATTCTCCTCCACCTCAGCAAGTCCTCCTCCTCAGCAGCTAAGGTATGCTACTCCTCCTCCTTCTCAATTTTCTATTCCAGTTTGGGTTTGAATGCGAGTTAGGGTTTAATTTGATGATTTATTCGAGTTTGGGTTTGAATGCAAATGGATGATTGATTTTGAACTGTTTATGGAGTTGAAATTGTACGGATTGTTGAATCGAAATGTGAATTATTATTTTTGCTGTATACAGTTTACCACGCAGGGAAACTGCATGGTAAAAATGCGTACCACGCAGGGCCAATGCGTGGTAAAAATGAAAACAACACAGAATTACTACGGGGTATTCATTTCTAACACGCATTGGCCATGCATGGTACGCATTTTTACCATGCATTTGCCCTGCGTGGTAAACTGTATACAGCAAAAAAAATATTTTGCTAGCTAGTTCTAATATTTATTGTTTACGAATATGGTCGTGCTAAATGGGTTTTCTAAACTTGATTACAGATGGGTAGAGCATGAATGACTGCTTCAGAACGAAAATAGAGAATGATGCAAAGGGCCGGAGGTACTAGTGCGGACATGAACACTGATAAGTACACCGTAGTTGAAGCTGGAGATGATATGGGAGAGGAGCAGCAAGATACAGATGCAACCGATTATGAAATTGTTGGCCAGGAGCAGAGTGATCAAGGAGATGAGGGAGATGAGGGAGGTGAGGGAGGAGAAGGTGGTTCGGACTCATCTGAAGACGATGGAGATGACACGGGGGATGATTCACATACTAGTAATGACAACGAGACAGATGACGAGTCCGAGAAAGAGGGTGAAGGCGAGGAAGATGTAAACGAGAAAGGTGGACCGAGAATTAATGATGTGATTAGAGAGTTTGATACTTACATTGCTTCAATGATATGGATTGATCAGGTATGTGCCTAATATTATTCTACAGCATCGATATGGATGATCTGTATTTAATAATTCTAACGTTTATTCGTGTAGGAACGATCACCGCTCACTTGTGTTAACCATGCACAAAAGTGTACGAGTGGAAGATTCCAGATAATGCTACAAGATTCAAAGCAATCATTGACGCGTTTGGCTTGTTTTCTATTGTTAGCACTTGCTACAAGAGTGTTAACAAGAATTTGGTATCAGCTTTTGTAGAACGTTGGTATCCTGAGACAAATACCTTCCATTTACCATTTGGTGAGATGACTATAACTCTCGATGATGTTGATTCTTTATTACATATACCAGTGGAAGGTAAGCCCATATAGAGCATGGGATATGAAATGGAACAAGCAGTCAATATTGTTTCGAAGTATCTTGGCATTACCAAAGCAGAAGCTAGGTTGGAAATGAGTGAGAGGGTAGGGTATAAAATAAGTTTGTCTAAATTATGTGATATATTTGAAGATGTTAGTGATGATTGGACAGATCGAGCAGTTAGGCGTGCTGCTCGTGCTTATCTTCTATTCCTTCTCGGTAACACATTGTTTGCAGATAAAAGCAAGTCTCATGTGCACATTTCACTGTTGGATCCACTAAAACAGTTGAATGTTGTCAGTACTTATTCTTGGGGATCAACAACACTCGCATTTCTATACAGGCAGCTTGGGTTAGCGACTCGCATGGGTGTGAAACAGATTGCAGGATTCCTTTGCTTACTAGAGTCATGGATATTTGAGCACTTTCCATGCTTTCATCCATCCACTAATCTGTACTATGAGACTTTACCCCGTGCAGCTCGGTGGAATCCATCTACAGACTGTGGTGCATCAATCATTGATTATCGCATATTCCTGGATACTATTCAGATTGAGCAGGTAATTAGATCTATTTTTTTAACGATGTATTAGGACTATAATGATGATGATGTTAACTATATCTTTGAACAGGTTATTTTTGATCCATACATATTCGCACGGCAGTATCATCCATTTCATCCTATAGCTTGGTATAGTGGCTGCATACTCTGCCTCAATGTTGTGGAGCCTTATCATCCCGATAGAGTACTTAGACAGTTTGGCAGAGTTCAGAACATTCCAATGCCTCCTATTCCTCCAGTAGCAACAAATGCACGTCGAGGTTCAACTTCGACCACATACACTCGAGTGCGTTATCAATTTCTAGAAAGTATATGGTAGAATTGGTACAATCATGTTATTGCAGAGGCCCGTAGATCCATACCACTTCAACATTCTTTCATGAGTTGCACTGAGGACTATATGGAGTGGTATCGGGAGCATAGTATTTTGCGTGTTCAAAATCCAGCAAGATTACCTGATGATGTACTGATTGGAGCTCCACGTTTTTAGCCGACCTATGACCAACTCTACGCGGTATGATTCATCTCATTTAAATGTATGACACTTAGTTTACACTAGTTTATTTTCAATTTAATTTTTTTTTGTAGACCGTACATGATGTGCATGGTCTTTTGATGGAGCTAACCCTCAAGTTGATAGTGCCAGAGTCGCCGCATCACGCTACATTCGTCGTCAAGTTTAGTTACTTCTGGAAATGTTGTATGGTTAACTGAAATCACTTTTTGGAATGTATGGTTAAATGACTTTTTGGAATGTATGGTTAAATCACTTTTTGGAATGTATGATTATGAAATGTATGTTGTTCGCGTATGTTGTTTACCTGTGCCTTATCATCCCTACATGCTGTTTGCATATTTTGTATGAAATGTATAGTTTGCATATTTTGAAAGTGCATTGTGTCAAACTGTATTTTTTTTCACTCTCTGTGTTTACCATGCACTGTAAGTACGTGGAACGCAGAGAAACCATGCAAAGAGACTACGGGGATTATGAAGAACAACGTAGAATATCAACGTGGTTTACGACGAACCACGTAGTGATCATACGAGGTTAAAGAAAAACCACGTTTAAGTTTCCCGTACTGGAACCATATTCTCATAAGGGTAATACGTGGTTAGTTCAAACAGGGAAAAAAAATATTCTGTCAGAACAGTGAACCATTTCGAATGCAATTATATAACCATAATCTGTCCAGAACATAAAATATAATTCAATTTCATTCATTCAATGCAATTATACAACCATTCAGCATATTCATATCAAATGTCAACAACATTAAAGTAAAAAACAACTACATCCATCCAGCATATTCATTTCTTTCATCCCACGCTTGTCTTCGGTCGGTGAACACGTACTCCCATCTACTTGCGTCCACATCACGAGCTGTGAACCATTTCGAATAAATTGGTGGAACCGGGTGTTTGGGCTCCAGTTTCACCTACAAGTTAGAATATACAATTTCAGTTCAAGTTTAACTTAAAATTATGAATGACAGAGTTAATATGTATGTTACGTACCTGCACAAAATGATCTTGGTTTACAAAAGCTAATCCAATTTCAGTGCGTTGTATCGGCGGGGGCACTTTACCTTTCAACGGTGGTATTGTCAGCATGAGTCTTTCACTAATATTGAATGCTACAACGTTGTATCTAGTTGCAATGAGATAACCAACATCGGGCATTGACATCCAATTTTCTGTCGGCGCAAACCCTTCACCTTCATGTCTAATGCTATTAAGAAGTGTGGTAGTTCTGTCATGCTTAACGAAAACACGAGCGTATAAACTCTAATTTTCATATAATTCTTCATACAAATCCCGCCTAATTTGGCCCCAGCTAGATTCACCCATACCAAACAAAGCCGCAACACACCTATACCACAGTTACCATCTGATCGGACGTCAATAATATCAGTAACAAATGCCTTCACCGTCAATGGTATTTAGGGCAAATAAGTTTTCATGCCAACGGTTAGTTCTTCTAACTGGGAAATAAGGTGACAAGTAAAGTTAATAATGTACTAATATATGTATGCAAATAACATGCAAGTCTTTTACGTACCTTCTTTGGTTTTCGAATAGAAAGTTTAACGACACGAGCTTTTTTTGAAGTACACGAACTTTGAGAGTACCACTTTGTACAAGCTCAAACGACGAAGGCGTTCTTTTAGTTGAATTCTTACCACTTTTTTTGCTTTCGCTTCCACATGTTTTTATTTTGCTTTTTGGTGATGCGAGGGACCACGTCTGGGGTTCAACAACTTCCAACATCTTCTTATAAATCCATCTTTTTAACATCATTTGAAAGTATCTCCATTTTTTCTACAACACCAACTTCTTTCTTTCCACTAATTTCAACAAGATGAAGTCTTGTCCAATGAACATCAATCATTTCAAGTGATATGATGGTACCAGGCCCAAGACGTGCTAACTCATGCACACAAGGCAATCCATGTGTTCTACGAACGACACATCCACATAGCAATTCTTCCTCGCCAACATCTTTTATTCTCTGTATTTCTGAATGAATCAAATCCAGTGCCTTGATAGAAATAAAGCCTCTTAAATTTTTGAATTCCCGTATACGAAATATGTGCTTTACTTTTGTTAAACTTTGCTCGAATGATGCTTTAAGTTCGGTAAATGAGAGTTCCAATAATGAATGCATCTTCATCCAAGCTTGTTCGAAATTACATTGACAACTAGCTAAATGTTTCTTCAATTTTGAATGAGCGGATTCGGCCTTGCATATGACACAACAATATTATTATATAAAAATATGACTATTTGAAATAAATATTAATATTAGTATGAAAGATAAGTACCAATTAGAAGTATAATTTCCAAAATGCTTGTAATCATCCGTCCATGGTTGAACAAATCGGTCTTTGTATGTATCCAACCAAGTCTCGTGAATATACTTCAGAAGTGAACTATGTTTCGTGTACTTCTCATGTAACACTTGCAAATTTTCATTGTACACAACTATATTTTTTGAACAAACAAGTTCATTCCAATCAAATAAAAATGACTTCTTCTCCTCAACTTCCATACATTTCACTTTTTTTGCATATACGTTAGAACATTGTTTTTAATGTGCCACGTGCATAACATATGAGCAAATTTTGGAAAAACAACTCCAATAGCATTAACTAGTGTTGTTTCCCTATTAGAAATGAATACCGATGGCAATTCCACTTCACAATCAAGCAAAACAGATTTCAATCGTTCTAGTGCCCATAAATAATTTTCTTCATTTTCAGCAACTAAGCACGCAATCGTGATACAGAATGTAAGATCGATGCAAGTAACACCAACAACCTCAAGTAACAGCATTCTGTACCGATTGGTCTTATATGTGCAGTCTAATATGATAACTCGTGGAAAGGTGCGTAGAAAATCCACACTGGTTGGATGAGCCCAAAAAACATCTTTAATAATATCTGTTCCGTCAAGTGTTTTACGGTGCCATTCAAAATAACCAAACTCTTTCAATTTACTAAGCAAATATTGAACTTCAGATCGCCCTGCTCGTTCAATAGCATTTTCAGCTCGGATAACATTGTATATGGTTTTGATTGTCGTACAATTTGTAGGATCATTTCTTTTGATGGTGTGTAAAATTTCTTTTGCTTTTACCATGTTCCTATGCATCTCAATAACTAACTTTGTCTCATGTTCATTTAGTGGACCAATATACGAATGTCCTTCGGTATTTTTTAATTCCGAATGATTATGAACACCATTAACAACATGCAATCGCCAATCATCTAAAGTAGGAAGTTTCTCACCTCTAAGTCTAAAAGGGCAATTGCATTTTTTCGTCCCGGTCATTCGGAGATTCTTCGGGCTTTTGTCTTTTCTCTTCTTGTGCACACCGCTTCGTCACAAGCAAACATAATTCTTGGCTTTTTGGTTGATGCACCAGTATCTGATTTTAGAATAATGATAACAAAACCAAGACGTTTTCCCGTATCACGAACCCAATCAACTAATTTGTTCCTTGAAGGAAATAACTGCAATACAAATGTAAAATGAAATGTAAGTAATGTACAAGGAAAAGTATGACGATTAATTTATACAAAAAATATTTCAAATTACTCTTACATCATATGTCGTAAACTCATTAGAATAATCCAACACCATTTCGTCGCAAATTTCTTCATCACTTGAAAATGGTATGATCTGCAAAAGGAAGTAGCACACAACAAAAATGTAATAATGGAAATAAAATTAGACAACAAACAAGTCAATTTGCAAAACTGATTCTGACAACCACGTCCTCAAGCGCGTGGTTATACAACTAACCACGTATAAGTTTTGCGTGGTTATATAACAAACCCCGCAAAGCTTATGCGTGGTTTTGAACGAATCCTTCTCCCTAACGATGTGGTTTTTCGAAAATCCTCACTGTTTTCATGCGAGATTACTACCTTATCCTAGTAAGATTCAGGCGGAAATTAATAGCAATCCCGTCTATTTCGCTACAGCGACTCTGGGAAAGAAAATCTGAAAAAAATTGATATAAATATGATTTCTTGACAAACCTGCTGTGATTGTGATACAGTATCATCATTCTCTTCAAAATCCTTCAATTATTTATTTGAAAATCAAACTTTTCCCAAGAAATTTGTAAATTAGGGTTTTTGGCACTGTTCTTTCAAAGTGCTGAACCCAACTTATGTTATGAATAACAGTAGAGAAAGAAGAAAGTTTCTTAGTATTAATTTAGTCATAATAATTTTAATTATTTTAAGAGGGGTTACTCAGCAATAAATTAGGGTTGGAAATTGGAATTATTTTCTCACCCCATTATTTTCTCTTCCCACCCCATAGTTTTTTTTTAAAAAAAATCCACCCCGTTAATTTCTCTCCCCACCCCGTTCAATTCCATTAATACCCTCTTTGCCGATCAAAACCCTAATTAAAAAACTATCAACCAATTAGCCGATTAAAACACATTTCGAAGGAGTCACCGCAGTCGCCGTCGCCTTTCAATCGTCGTCGCGCAATGGAGAAAGAACGGAGGAGCAAACATAGGCACGGTATGATTTCTGTACTCGAATTAACGATTCGATGGTGTTGCTTTCGATTTCTATCTGTATTCGAGTTCACCATTCGACCATAGGTGAAGCGACTCGAACGAGGTTGCTTAATCAACCTCGTGCGAGTATAACGTGGTGTTGTCAACACCCACGTTATGACTGGACGAGGTTGATTAAGCAACCTCGTTCGTGTCGCTTCATCTATGACTTGAGAATGTTTATAAATTTTTTGACCTGATATGGATCTTTTGTTTTGCCTTTGCAAGTTCTTGACTTAGTAACCCTTCATATACTGTTTCCATATACACAAGTTTCCATATACTATTTGCTTTGCTTTCTTTTCTGTTGCCATTTGATTTTAGAAGCAAGTTTCCATAATCAACCTCTGTGTGCCACTGTATTATTGAATATAACACCTAAATTTGACATTACTGACATTAACATTACGGGTACCCTAACATTACTGACATTAACATTACTGAAGGGGTCACTAACATTACTGACATTAATATTTGCGAATATTTTTTTGATATGGGTTACTTTGTAAACCAAATTTAGGTGTCACTGTGTTTATTTTTCTTCTTATAGTTTCCAGTAATTTCTAACTTCATGGTAAAACAACAGTTCAATTTTCTAACTTCAGTCATATATAAAACAGTTTGCATCATGGTGTACATATGGATTTAAAATTTGTTTTGTTGTTGCAGAAAGTTCAAAAAAACCAACACGCAATCCCCTAACGGCTTCCGAAAGAAATCGACGCGTGAAAGCGAGAAATCCAGACACTACAACTCAAACAGAGGAACAAAATTGAGACGAGCATGATATTCAAGAGCGAATTGTTGAGCATGTTGTTCAAGAGCAAAATTTAGAAGATCAACCTCCACAGCCTGTTCAACAGCAACCTTCACAACATGTTGAAGAGCATCTTACGCATGAAGATATCGGTGGTTCTAGTGGCACACAAAATACATCTTCCGGTGGACCCAGAATAACCGATGTGATTAACAGCTACGATATCCACGTTGCTTCATTGATACGAAATGGCAAGGTATGTCTTATAATATTCTATTAAATAAATTATATATCACAATAGCATAATATACTGTTAAGTTGTCTTTTAGGAACGAGACACTCTGTTATGTGTAAACCACGGTACAAAGATTTTAAATTGGAAAATACCAAGCGATGCAACAATTTTTAAAGGATATGTGGAATCTTCCGGATTATTTTCTCTAGTAGAGACATGTTATAGCTCGGTAAATAAAGTACTTATATCTTGTTTTGTTGAGCGTTGGCATCCAGGATCAAATATATTTCACCTACCATTCGGTGAGATGACTATAACATTAGACGATGTTGCCTCCCTACTACATATTCCGGTTGAAGGATTACCAATACAAACAAATAATTATTCCCGAAGTGATATTACTAATTTGGTTGTCAATAATTTGGGGATAAGTGATATTGAAGCAAAAAATATCATGAAGGACAGTGTTGGATACAAATTGCCTTATACTAAATTGTACGAAATTTTTGATGGAGTCTGCGATGATTGGGAAGAAGAAAAAATTAAACAAGCTGCTCGTGCATATCTACTGTATTTAGTGGGCAATACATTATTTATTGATAAAAGTAAGTCTCATGTGTTCGTACATTATTTAAACCAAATCGGTAATTTGGATGAAGTTCGTAATTAATTTTTTCTGCAACTCTATGTTGGTTATATAGGCAGCTAGGTCTTGCGAGTAGAATAGAAGTGAAACAAGTTGCTGGTTTTCTCGGATTGTTGGAATCATGGATATATGAACATTTCGTACATCTGCATCCATCAACCAAAATGTATAATGAAAGTTCACCAAGAGCGGCCCGTTGGGATCCAGCAAACGATTATCGTGCATCTCATAAGGAACTTAGGCTGTATCTTGATAACATTCAAGAACATGAGGTTTGAATCATTTGAATTTTTGAATTTTTTTTCTACAAATTAGGCTTGAATCATTTGAATTTTTTTAATTCAAGTTTTAATAAATGCATTTTTTTTACAAATTCATGTAGGTAGTCTTTGACCCTTACATGCATGCAAGACAATTCCATCCTTTTTCGCAAATTGCTTGGTATTCTAGTTGTTTATTATGCTTAAATGTGGTAGAACCATATCACCCCACCCGGGTTTTGCGGCAATTTGGTAGGGTTCAAAACATTCTGCGGCCTATCATTCAATCAACTAGTAAAAACACTCATCGCGGTGCTACGGCTTCAACGTATAAAGTGCTTTACGAGTTTGTGGAAAATATTTGGAATGAGTGGCCAAATCATGTTGTTAGTGCACAATATCGTTCCATTCTTCTGCGTGAATCCACTGAAACGGTGACAAGTGATTATTTTGATTGGTATTACCCGTGCACCGTGTTAAAAGTTCATCCAGTTAATGAACAAATTATTCACCGTAGCAATCGACCTTCGTACGATCATTTATACACGGTAAAAGTCAGTATACTATTCTTTTATATCAGATTTTACAATAATAACTTATTATTGAAATCCACTGCAGAGCTATGAAGAGCTTAATGATGTGATTAGTGAAGGCATAACACTGGCTTCATCACAACCGGAGACTTCACGTTTGGCTCATCTTGGTAGAATCCGCAAAGCCCTTACTAAAGCTAAAAAGATTTGTGCTCGTTTTGTTAAAAAGGATGATTAGTTTTAGTTAGTGATTTTCAGTTAATGCACTTCTTGTTGTGGAACAATTTCAACTCTTTTTGTTGTGTAAACGGATGGTTATTTTGTACTCTGTGGATGGTTAATGTACTTCTTGTAGTTAATGTACTTCTTGTTTGTTATAATGTGCTTGCATGGCTGGTTAATTTTCATGTTTGTTCTTTCAGTTTGCTTATATCAACTGGTTATGTTTGCTTGTAGTTAATGTACTTCAGTTTCTTGTACTTCAGTTTGCTTGTAGTTAATGTACTGGTCATGTTTGCTTGTAGTTAATGTACTTCAGTTTTCTTGTACTTCAGTTTCTTTCAGTACTTCAGTTTGCTTGTAGTTTTCTTGTACTTCAGCTTTCTTGAACTGGTCATGTTTCTTGTAGTTAAAGTTCTTGTATTAAGTTTGCTATTTCAGTTTGCTTGAAACTCTCGGGTAAGGCTTAAAGTTCTTGACCCTGTATAGAACGAGGATAACCTTTATATACCGTCAACCGCTTACGTTATCTCCGTACTTGACCACGTCAATAATGAACGTTGATCGCATGCAATACTCGTTCGCATTTTCGTGTTTGCTTTAAAAACTCTCGGGTAAAACATTTGTTGTCAATTCCCTGTAAGGAACGGGACTTATATAATAATATCGTCCGGTACGAACGATATTTGCCAAACTTCATCGTCCAAGCCAGACATGGTCAATATTAACTACAACGTTTGTTCCATACGGTATTCCTGTGGTAGCCACGTCTCCACTTGACGTAAAATAAATGTTGATGTCGTTCATTAGCTATTTTTTGATGTGGCAAACTCTCGGGTTTCTGTTGATTTTGAACACCCTGCATACAACGAGGGTAACATGTATTTAACGTTTACCTCAACATTTATATTTTTCACAGATCTCGTCCGGTTCTGACGTTATTTTATTTATTGTTAACGTCGTCTACTGACGCGACTTCTTTGTATACCACGTCCACCGTACTGCAATCAACAAGTTATAACAGGTACAGAAGCAATTTCACAACAACAATTTCCCACCAACAATAATAATTCAAAGCTACTTCAACAATGTCTAATCTTGTACAGATGTTTAACAATGATGTTCAACATTTTTGTTTTTAAACTACATTTTAACTTAGAATAACATGGTCACAATTTTCCCACGTAGCCATATTTTCATAATCTTCCATCATCTTCCATTCTTCTCTTCTAGCTCGTAATATATGCTCCCATTGTTCCGCTTCAACATGGCGATTATTAAACCAACTGATGTATACTGGTGGTACCGGATGTTCGTTTGTAAGACGGCCTATACAAATAAAAAAAAATTCATTGTAATTGTAAATCCTTCATCTATTTGATGAAAATAAAATGATTAATGCATAATACCTGGACAAAATGGTGATTGTTTTCGTGAATAATCCCTAGTTCACGACGATATAATTGAGATGGAATTTTTCCTCTTAAAGGTGGTATAGTCAAACTCAAACTGTCACTGATACTAAAAACGACAATATTATATTTCGTAGCTATTATGTATCCAATCTCGGGCATAATCATCCACTTACTTGGTTCGGCACCGCCAAATTCATGATTAAGCACATTTAGCAAATAGGTGGTTCTACCTTTTTCAATAAACACTTGTTCATACATCTCGTGATATTGTTCAAGTTCTTCCATTAATTCCTTACGGACTTGCCACCATCGATCTTCTCCTAATCCTAAAAAAGAAGCAACACGTCTAAATCCACAATTACCATCCATATCCACGTCTATAATTCCTTTAACGTATGGCTTCCACTCTTTTGGTATGCAATTTTCATACACACATAAATTTATATTTTTAGGTCTACGAACAATCAGTTTTTCTTTTTTTTACCGAAATACAAGGATCAACTTTTTGTTTCTTAGCTACGCTACATTGGGTTGAAGCACATTCACCAAGTTCAAATGCGGAAGGTAACCTTTTTGTTGAAGTATCAATTTTTTTATGAGACCTTCCATGGATTTTGACTTTGCTAACCGGAGATGCAAGAGTTGATGTTTGTGGATAAATAATCTCTTTTATTTTCTTATAGACTTGCATTTGATGCGGTAATTCCAATTTCATAACTTCATTTACCGTTTCTTCAAGCTTTTTCTTCATATTAAAATCTCTTTTCTCTCCCATTTTTATAATATGCAATCTAGTCCAATGAACATGAATCAAGTCCAAAGGTATTTCAACATTTCGACCGACTTTTGCTAACGCATGAAAGCATGAAAGTCCATGTGTCTTATGAATGACACATCCGCATAAGTCATCATCTACAATTTCATAAGAGTTTACCTGTAGAAGCTCGGAATGAATTAGCTCCAAAGCCGCAAGTGAAACTACACCACGTAGATTTTTAAATTCTTTTTTATGATAAACATGAGCTACTTTGAATAGGCTTGTTTCAAATGAAGCTTTTAGCTCAGTAAAAGATAGTTCAAGTAGTGAATGCATACTCTCCCATGCTCTTTCGAAGTTGCATTGACTTGTGGCTAAATGTTTTTTTAATTTAGCATGTGCGGCCTCGGCTCTAGAAGAAAATAGATATTAAATTATTGTTATAAAAAATTCTAAAATAATTAAATAAATATAAAAGCAAGTGTCTTACCTATTTGATGTGTAGTTGCCAAAGTGCATAAAATTGTCAATCCAAGCATGGACAAATCGATCTTTCCATGTCTCAAGCCAATTTTCAGTAATGTAATTTATTAACTTTGGGTACTCACCGTACTTGAAATGCAAATCTTGTAGATTATTATTATATTGCTCAATATTCCCAGACTCGCATAAATTGGTCCAATCTTGAAAAAATTGTTTTTTTCCTTTATTTTTTCATACCCGTAAATTTTCTTTGAATAAAAGAAAGAATATTTTTTTCAATATGCCACTTGCATAGGATATGAGCTGCTTGGGGACAAACAATGTTAATGGCATTAATCAATGCTATCTCTCTATCCGTGACAATGACACTTGGAATTTCTATATCACAATCAATCATCACCAATTGAAGACGAGTCAAGGCCCAAAGATAGTAATTTTCACGTTCAGATACGAGATATGCAATAGCAACGCAAAAGGTTTTATTAGTTGATGTGACATCGACAATCTCCAACAACGGCATTCTATATTTATTTGTTTTGTAAGTACAATCCATAACAAGAAGATGTGGAAATGTTCTTAGCAAATCTATACTCGTAGAATGAGCCCAAAATATATCAGTAATTACATCACTTCCATCTAAAGTATTACGATGCCATTCGAAGTAATTTTTATCCTTAAGTTTGCTTAAGAGATATTGTATTTGAGAACGACCTGCTCTATCCATTTTCTTGTGCCTAGAAAGAACGTTATATACAGTTTTAATTGTTGTACTATTAGATGGATCGTTTTGTTTTATAGTGTGCAAAATGGCTTTTGGCTTCACCATATTTTTGTACATTTCAACGGCTAATTTTTTTCATCCTCCGTTAGTCGACCAAGAAAAGAGTGGCCTTCCGAGCTGTAAAGTGAAGAATGATTATGAACACCGCATATGACTTCTAATCTCCAATTATCTGAACTATGAAGTTTAACACCTTTCAAACGAAATGGGCAATTGCACTTTTTTGTACTTGTTAATCTAATACTGTTAGATTTCTTGCCTTTGTACTCTTTATATGCTCCACTTCTCTCACATCCAAATATAATTCTTGGATTCTATCGCTATTGTTAATATCCGATTTTAAGATTACGACTACAATCGCATTCCGTCTAGCAGTTAAATCAATCCATTCTTTCATTTTATATCTATTTGGAAATACCTTCATACAATAAAAAAAATGAGAAATTTTAAATTTAGAAAATAAACTAATTTACATAATAGTAAAATAAATTACATACATCATATGTTGTGAACTCATTACTATAATCCATAACAATTTCTTCATCTTCTTCGGCAACCCATACAATCTACAAAATACAAAACGGGCATAGAATGTAACGAACAATGTTTTTTATTTTCTAGTACATGATAAACTAGGTTTTGATCAATTCCTAGTGTATATGACACTATGATTATATAAGTTCCTAGTATAGCAGCAGCCATGAAAGAAGCATACCTGATTTTGTTGTACGTATTGAATAAAATATCTTTTAGACTGTTAAAGGGTATAATTAGAAATAAAATTTTAAAATTTTTAGCGGGGTGGAGAGAATATACCGGGGGTTTAATGGACGGACCCTAGATATGGCCTGTATTAAATTCCTATTACGTACATTCTCAAAATAGACAAACCAAATGACTTCTTTAAATAACTCGTTCTCTACTCTTTTCTTAAAAAAAATCAAACAAAAACGAAATTCGATTAGGCTCACGTTTAGTTCGTAGATGGAGATGTTCGATTTGAGGTTGCGTTGGGCGCGGTTGAAGGCGATTCGTTAGTGGGATTAGGTTTGCAATTTGGGATCAAAGGCAGTGTCAATGATTGGAGGAGGGATTTTATGATTCGCGATTTGATGTCGGGCAATTTGGGTTTGGTTGCGGCTAGTAAATTTGATTAAGGAGGCGCTGATTAGTTCATGGTTTATACAGTGGGTTTTGGGTGAAGTTCTGGTGGCGATTTCAGTTGCTGGTAGAATTTTGATGGTCAAAGTTGAGGAGTAGTTGATTCGCGGTGATGGCAGAGGTTCTGGGATGAAAGGAAGTGGAGTTGTGCGATAAGGAGATTGCAGAGGTTGGCAGAGGCAGTAAGTGTTTGTTGTAATGTATTTGAAGGTTGTGAAGTAGTTAATGGTTATACTGGAGTAGTCGATGAATAGTGGAACAGTTAGGCGACATAGGATGGTGATTTAAGCAGTGATAGTCTGAAAGGTAGAGGTAGGTGATGTGTGTATAGTTTGTATATCGGCAATGTATGTATGTAGTGGCAGTATATAGGGTTTGTGAAGTGATATGATGTCAGAAGCAATGTTTTCAGAACGGGATTTAAATCGTAAATCGTAAAGTTCAAACTTCAAATCGAAACGAGATTCAAATCGTAAATCGTAGATTCAAAAGATTCGTATTTGAAGATTTGCACACAATTTGAAATTGATTTTGATGTTTGAACTTCTACAATTAAACATAAAACTCAATTTCCTCTCTTATTATATTTTTATTTTATTTTGAAAATATTGTATTTTGATTTTTGAATCCAAATGAACATACTAAGTATGTTAGTATATAAGTAGAATGATTTTTTATCTGCGGTGTTGACTAAGTTTGGATCGGAATGTAAATCGAATCGTTAAAGGAGAGAGCCGATCCGAATCGGGATTTAAATCGTAGGATTTTAGGATTTTTGACAACAATGGTCAGAAGTACAGAGAAGTTGGTGAATTATGGTGATGACTATATGGTGATGCTTTGGTGATGAAGTTGTAAAACTCATATGTAATGGAGTTTGACAGAGCAGTTGTTGCTGGGAAGTGGCAGAAATTTGTGATGATGGTTAGGTGCCGCAGCAGTTTCGAAGTGGTGCAATATGTTGATAAGTAGAGGCTATTGTATGTTGATATGTAGTGGTGCAATCAGTTGGGAAGTTATGTTGATATGTTGATAGGTTTGGAAGTTGTTGTATGTAGGTTTGTGGGTGGAGTTGGCTGTGACAAAGGATGGTAGCAGTTGACAGAGGTAAACTGTTATGAAAGTAGTGGAGAGGAGTTTGGTTTGTATATGAAATGAAATGTAATGTTGTATTGGTTTGTTGTATAGGTTTGGCAGTGAAGTATAAGTTTGTAATTATCAAGATGGGGTTTGCATTGATGTATAAGTTTGGTTGCAGTAAAGCATGGAATCAATGGACAGAAGTTGGGGTTTGTATTGATGTATAAGTTGTTGTATGTAGGGGTGCAACACTGATGTGCACCGGTAGAGGAAATACACCGATATGTGCATAGGCGATGGCAGAGCAGAGGTGGTAGGCAGGGGACAATTTTTGATATGTATTGATTTGCAGTAGCTCCAGTAAGGAAGCGAGGACTGAGGAATGTTGCACTATTGCAGCAAGGCAGTGATATGGTAGCAGGAACGAGGCTGTTGTATGAAGAAGGTTGGAGGTTGAATGAAATGAAATGTGTGGTTGTTTATGGAGATATGGCAGAAATGAGTACGGTTGCAGTCTTTTGTAGATAATGGAAGGTTGAAATGGATGAGGCAGTTGATGGCCTGAAGTGGAAGGTGAGTAAGTATGTCAGTTGTAGGATGGAAGAGCAGTTGATAAAGGTGGTTGAGATGATAGTTGTGGTGTAGGTGTGTTGATGTATGGGACTTTATGGTAGGGAAGTGGTGTGAGGAAAATGGTGCACAGAGGGTAATTTTGCGATGGTTATGTTGATTTTTGTGTTTGAAGATGGTGTTTGTATGTTGAATGAAATGTAGTTGGAAGTGACTGTGGGGAGTATGAAAGATGTTAGATGGGTCTGATGGGGAGTATGCAAGATGGTTGTAAGTGGATGTTGGACGAAGGTATGGTAGTGGAGCAGGGTGATAATGGTAGTAAGCAGTTGAAGTTAGTATGCAGTGGTACTTTGTGGTGAGGATTTAATGTAGTAGTTAAACTTGAGCAGTGGCAGTGTTATGGCTATGTGCAGTAAGGCGGTTTGACAGTGGCAGAAGTGAGTTGTCAAAGAAAACCACCAGTGCATTGAAAAGAAGTGCATGTTTTTTTTATTTGCACAGTTTTGTAAAAAGAAAGTTGTAAAATCAAAACAAAACTGCAAATATAATAAAATATATTTTTGTTTTGAAATTGTGTATGTTTCTTTTATATAGAGAGTGCAAATGCAAATAGAAATAAACTAAAACAAAACAAACACAACTAAGTCAAAACAAATGAAAACAAAGCTAAACAAATTGAACAAAACAAAGGCTTAACAATAGTCTTCTTTTCTCTTTTCTGTAAGAAAGACAGAACACAAAACAAATATAAACAACAAAAATAATTCGAAGAGTAAAATTAAAATCAAATTGCAATTCCCTAGCAACGACACCAAAAATTTGTTAGATGGTGAATTTCTTTCAGCTAGAAATCGCCGAAAAATTATATCATTCTAAAATACCGCGACCACACTGCGTACAATTCTAGTACATATGCGAGTACGGGTCGATCCACTAAAAAATGAATTAATTTTAAATTCTACTTAATCAAATTAAACCAAAGCTTGAGAATGTTTTAAACTAAGAAAAATGTAAAAAATAACTAAAACAAAGTGAATAAAAATATAAGATTAAGAGAAAATTTAGAGGCAAATCCTGTGACGGCCCGTTTTCCCGTACCCTTTGAATCGACAATAAACCACCCATGTCCAACTCAAATTGCACGAAAAAAACGGATCATCAAGGGTGATAAAGAAAAATAGACAGAACAGAATCTCACACGAATGGAATAACATATATTATTTCAATAAAAATATTTACAGCGGAAAATTTTAAAATACAATATCAGAGTCTAACCTAGATTCAGCTTGGACAGTTATAAAACCTGCCCTTACAATTGCTGACAAACATCAAACGAAATACACTAAGCAAAGCGGATCAAAGAATATCTCCATGCGTCCATGAATATCTCCAGCTCTCCTCTGGAAACTCCAACCGTCTTCGACTATCCTGAAACTACTCGGATCTGACCTAAGTATTGAAAATACCCGGATCAGGCTTGATAAACCAGCGTGAGAAAAACTCAATAATAAATGACAGTGTCATATATCAGCCTTTGGATAAAATCCTTTGAAATAAATAGTATCTCATAAGACCACGCCCACACATAAACACGGACGGGTTTTTACCTTATGATAACTAAAACACTTTTATATCAAAACCTTTGATATTATTTCTAATGACATCTCTTTGAAAACATTTGCAAATAAACTTATTAATCTTATCCGAAATGGTTACCCATATAGCATTTCGAGGCTATTCATTACGCCAATACAAACAAAACCGTAGGTTCTTATTGGAGAATGGATTTCCATACAAATGACCAGGCGCAGGATCTACCTTCCGAAATGGGTACACCTCTAGATGGATGTCCCGAGGCACAGAACATCTGCCCTCTACCAACACAAGACCGGCCCACCTCTGTAACTAGATGGTACCGAATATGTCATCCCCCGGTCGTTACCGACCTTTATCGAGCGCTCGTTTTCCATACACCACATTAATTAACATCCCGACGTCATAGCGGGAAGAAATATATCTAGAAGGGGATGATCATACCCTAATGGGAATGACCCACATAGCCCTGCTGCATCTAATCCTGTTTCGGTCATTTCCGGTTTGATGAGGCTTAAGGCTACGATTACCTTTTCACAAAGCACATATCAAATCTTTGAATGCCACATTGCCATTTCCGTTAACTACTAATTGCCTTCCACAAAAATACAACCCTTGAGCTCGTATGTCTCAAGGAGGGTGTTAAGCTAGAGAAGTTGCCTTCTCCGCCACCACTGATGTACGTTTGTAAAAACCAATGTACGTAATCTTTAGAAATGCAACGTCAGACAAACGTCCATACAAGTTGTCCAGGAACAGGACAAACCGAAGGTACTTTCCTCGGCCATTACTAGGCGAGAAGCCCTTGCAATCCGCAAAATCTCTATCACGAGGAGACCACTGCTATATATAACTCTATAATTGGTGCACCCTGAGCAAATCAACAAGCAGTCTTCACGCTAGGAAGATCCACGGTCTTCAATCACCATCTTCAACATGTCTTCACGTTCGAACGCATACATTGGTTCGAAGTGGTTTTCGGATAGGAATTAACCAAATCCGACTCCGGTTCCTTCGAAATCCAATCATCGATAAAAGTGAATATGAGTATATAGGATTTGTTAAGTCTCTTTTCACTTTAATTCTCTTCGGATGATTTCGAAATTCTCTTTCTTTCAACTTAGGATAATTCTAAGTAATTCATTCTTTTGTTTTGGAAAATATCTCAGATTTCTTTACTTAATTCTTGATCCAAATTTCTTAACTTTTAACTTAAGGAAAACATTCCCTTTATAATATCACCTTCCAAAACATCCATTTAATCTAAAGGATTATTCACTGTCCAAAATCGCGAATATAATTCCTTTAATAACTTTCACATTTAACTTATCAATTTAAATTGATTTCAGATTTACAAAATGGTGTTTATAAATTCCATTTTTATATCTCACTTGTAAGTCAAAATCCAACACTCTTATTTACCAATTCATTCCTTTCAAATCTTATCATTCCTAAAATTCATTATAAATTCTTTTCTAAACTTCACAGGTTCGTAGAAATCATTCATTTTGGAGATTGCTTAACTTTTGGATAATACCAATCTTCTTTTATTTTGGAAAACCTAACAGAATATTTTTATTTTGAGAGCATCCGGGCTTTCCTTTCGATCTGTTCCACCCCTCGCCTAAGAAAAGAAAACATAGGCCAGGTAAGTTCAGGGCACTGGTTGCTCCATCCCTAACCTTAGTTAAACACCTTGTTTTATCTTTCCAGATCTCACAGGCGGGACAAATGTACTAGTCGTTTCCGCATACTCAGATTTCAACTTATTTTGGAATTGCTTATAAATATTCCAAATTATCTTTCAAAACGCTTAATTATCCTTTTTAAAACATTCACAATTGATTCTGGGAAACATCATTACATTTAAACTCATATTCCAAAAGTTATAGAATTCACAGCATAAAAGTGCTGCGGAAAGTGCTATATAAGCCTATTTGATTAAAACAACTTTTAAACATTCGCTAATTCATATTTTCCAATCCAAATCTCTTTTAAATCATTTAAATAGATTTATCAAATTTATTCCATGTTTTTCCATAATTAAAAACATCCATTTAAACAGATTTCCTTTTATGGTCACTAAACTGCACTAGCGCGATTTTTCTAGAAAATTGATTTGGACATAATTCAAAATCTACTTATCGAAACTTTGATTTTCTTTCTTCATTTAGAAGATATGGATATAATAGTCCGGAATTTTCTTATCTCGAAGAATTCCGAGCAATATTCCACTCTACACATTCATTTGAACTTTTCAACGCGAAATCGCGAACTACCGTTGCGCGACGCGTCTAGTTTTAACTTATTTTTCAACATTTGAAATAATTTATTCAAATTGGATTTCAATACTTATAAAATGATTAGAAACCCCTTTTAAATCAATATTTTCACCTTTTAAAGCTTTTAAAATATATTTTCACTCTTACCACATTAAAATATTATTATATTCCCATTATTTTAATATTAAACTTTAAATCCCAATTTTAACTCAATTTCAATTCTAATCTCAAATTAAACACATTTAAAACTTAGATTTCAAATCTAATTCCAATTTAAATTTCAATTTAATCTCAAACTAAACTTCACTTTTTCAAAATCGATTTTAATTTCAATTTCACTATTCATCTAACTTTCAATTTTCTAATTAGCTATTCTTTTCAAATCCGTTTCACTTCAAATTTCAAATTCTCTTTCATTATAACTTAAATTTCACTTCTAAATGAAAAGAGACTTATTTTTCCACAATTTCTCATATTACTAAAATATGGTCTTACTAATCAAAGTGATTACTTAATCAAAATGAACATATCCAATATTCATATTTATTACTAACATAACATCCATTCAACAAATCACATGCATATGATTTCAAATCTAACATTCACTATTAATATCATAACGGGATATATTATCACAATTCACTTAATTTACAAATTTTCAAATCATCCATATTAACAATCAATTTGGTATAAACATTCATATGTCATAAGGGTGTAAATATGATTGTTATAACATAATCAAAATATAAATTCAAAAGCGATGAGAATTTCTCACCTTTACCCAAACGTTTAACTTCCTACCAACATTCATTTAATTCAACGCTTCACTAAACCTTATCATAACCATGCTTCCAAGTGCTCGACCATCTCCATCTTTACTTGCTTTGCTCACGTCCTTCCTTTATCAACTTCCAAACTCATGGCCTAAGGCCTTTTTTAAGAAGAGAAGAAGAAGAAGTGAATTAAGAAGAGGTTAGAGAGTAACAAGTGGATTAGTGCTTAAGCACTCCACTATTTTTAACCCTCCTACCTCTCTTAAGAGGGAAGCCATTAAAATAGCTTAAAGGAAGAAGAAGAAAAGAAAGATTTGTGTGAAAATGAAAGAGGTATGCATGGCTATTTATAGGAAAAAGTTTGAAATAAAATATTATTATGTAAAATGACCAAAATGCCCTTTACTTACTTTTTAACTTAACATCACATTTCAAATCATGCTTTATGTCACTTTCACTTAAGAAGTAAGTAAAGTAAAGTAATAATTATGTTTGGTTTGATTTGATGTTGATTTGATGTTTACTTTTGACTTTTCTTACTTACTTTTCTTAATTATATTCTAGAATTTTCTAAGTATGTTTAGTAAAAGTAAACTTGATTAGTGAATTAATTAATACTTATACTATTTGAATATATGTTCCTATATAAGAAAATAAAGGTGCGACGACGTTGCGACAACTTTTAATTGACAAAACGTCGTTTTTCGACGAAATGTTTTACGGTCACATTTTGACGTTTTAGTTAAACTATGTATTGAAGTAAACCAAATTTAAAAATGAACTTTTTACTTCTTTAAATAAATTAAAACAAGTCTCTTTATATTCTAAAATCATATTTAATTAATATCAAAATCTCTAATTTTACCGTGTATGCAAAACTGACAAAATGCGACAAATTTTGGTTATTTTTATAAAACGATTATTAACAAATTTTTAAATCTTTTAACATACTTTTATTATCTTTATTAGATATTTTAAATAAGATTTACCTTTTTAAATTTTAAATCGTTCGAAATCTCTCATTTCCGAAGTAGTGAAAATACGGGTCGTTACATTCTCCCCTACTTAAAAGCATTTCGTCCTCGAAATGAAAGTTAGATAAAGGAATCTATCTCATACTCATATCCTCAAAAAATTTTGACTTATTTCTATTGATGATAGAAAAGAAGAAGGCCGATATCATAACAACACTAAAACAAATGATGCCAAACATATATAAAGATTCCCCACACTAAGCTGAGTACTTATCACTTTCTTAAGATTATATATACATACATCAAGTCAAACTTCTATCCTTCCCATCCTAGTGCGTACTGCACACTTAAGATAATGTATCCAACTATCAAACAAGACTATACCTCCAAAAACAACCAAACTATATCAACATAAATGAATACAACCACATAACCCATCCTCTGACCTAAGCATGTACTACACCTGAGGTCTATATATATACATACCAAAACATAATTCTAACCATTATCTCTTATGTCTTCTATTCAAGATAACTATCGAACTACTAAGTTGATAGACCCAACACATCATACTATATGTGATATTTGATTCGATCTATTATTCAAATCCACAACTTTTCTTTCGAACTAGTATCGATCCCCCGATTTTCTACTGCGGACTTTGATCAGACTTCTTGATCACAAACCCTTGCTTTCCTTGCATAGCTCTCAACTATGATAGAAAACTCGTGTACATAATCACAAACTCTCATCAATATTCGCCATCAAGAATTGAGTGATAAATTCTTTTTCGGATTGGTGTAAACACCTCAAAGTTTTGTACTCAAATCTTAGATCAAATTTTATGTGCCAAAATGATCTACGATTTAACTTAAGTATTTATTCACATTCATCTTTACCTAATACATTTCTTCCAAACTTCTATTAATCCAAGTTTATTTCACAACCATTGCTTTCTTCTAAATCCATTATTACTTAAGCATACAAATGACTTAACTTGTATAATATACCTTTACTTCCTAAGAGTATATATACATATCCCAAATCTTCAAATCGTCATTACTTCAATTAGGGTCTTCAACAAATGTGGAATTCTATTATTCCAAATAAATAAGTTATAAAACTTAATCCTTTGTTTTCTTTACCTAAGGTCTCCATTTAGCTAATATTATTTATCTAATCCATATTTTAATAAGACAACTTTACTAAATGTACGTCCTTTTTCTTACAAAGTTAACTTATTTACCTATCCATTTGCCAAATCAAAATTTCTTAACCTTAAATCCGTCAAATACCTTATAGTCAAATTGTGAAACTTAATTCACATGGTATTTGTTATTTAAACATTTTCATCCAACATTCAACTACTAACCATATTATTCAAAACTACCTCCTTCTAATCTTACTTCATTTTGAATTAAAAATATTACCCTAAATGTATCATTATTTCAAATTTTATATTAGGATGATATTTCTTATACCTCTTGTTTCTAATCAAAGTGTCTAAATTTCAAATTACCTTAACTCATTTATAAGTTATAGAACTTATCCTTTCATAATATATTTACCCAAAATTTCAATTTTGGCTTATCTTTTCTATCTTATTGACAAGAATTTTTTCTAAGTGTAAATTTTCACTTTACTTCCTCTAATTACACTTCTAGCTTCAATATTATCATCAAATATCTTATAATCAAATTGCGAATTTTACTTCACAAGATATTTGTACTTAGCTTTTAAATCCATTCATTATGATAATCACTTAATCATTATTATTTCTTAATACTAAGTATCTAAGGGTATATGATTACAGTTTTAAATTCTAGCTTTCAACTAACTGATCCTATATGAAATATCTTATAGTCAAATTGTGCAATTCTAATCACAAGATATTCATATTTTAGTTTTACTAAGCTGAATCACAATCAATCCTTAATTTCTAACCAAAAGATAATAATATCCTCTTTAGTATTTATAATATAAACCCAAGGTAAAATTATTTCATTTACCAATTTCTTTTAAACAAAATCATTTTGTAAAATTAACAAATACGCGCTCATATATATATAATACTCTCATAACTCATTCTAGGGTGTTACTAACCCTATCTCTAATGAGTTACTCATCCTAGGATATTACTAATCCTATCTCTGATGAGTTTTTTACCCATAACAGAGCCAAGGTTCTCGCTTAACCTTCAGCTCTGATACCAAGTGTGACGAACGGGAAACTCCTGGACCCGCCCCGGTAGGCTTTTCAACCATCCCGCTACCCTTCTGCTTTTCAACATGGGGGTACTCCTGCTTTTCAACATGGAGGTGACCACAAGTGATACCTCGGATCTGCTTTTACGGCAAGCCTCTCGACTTATCAACCAACCCTTTCACACTAGGGACATGTAGGGGCAAGAGTCTAAGCTTCGTCACTGTTCACAAAGCGAGAACCCCCTATCATGCTGAACATAATCAAGCAAAACCGATGTACGTAATCTTTAGAAATGCAACGTCAGACAAACGTCCATACAAGTTGTCCAGGAACAGGACAAACCGAAGGTACTTTCCTCGGCCATTACTAGGCGAGAAGCCCTTGCAATCCGCAAAATCTCTATCACGAGGAGACCACTGCTATATATAACTCTATAATTGGTGCACCCTGAGCAAATCAACAAGCAGTCTTCACGCTAGGAAGATCCACGGTCTTCAATCACCATCTTCAACATGTCTTCACGTTCGAACGCATACATTGGTTCGAAGTGGTTTTCGGATAGGAATTAACCAAATCCGACTCCGGTTCCTTCGAAATCCAATCATCGATAAAAGTGAATATGAGTATATAGGATTTGTTAAGTCTCTTTTCACTTTAATTCTCTTCGGATGATTTCGAAATTCTCTTTCTTTCAACTTAGGATAATTCTAAGTAATTCATTCTTTTGTTTTGGAAAATATCTCAGATTTCTTTACTTAATTCTTGATCCAAATTTCTTAACTTTTAACTTAAGGAAAACATTCCCTTTATAATATCACCTTCCAAAACATCCATTTAATCTAAAGGATTATTCACTGTCCAAAATCGCGAATATAATTCCTTTAATAACTTTCACATTTAACTTATCAATTTAAATTGATTTCAGATTTACAAAATGGTGTTTATAAATTCCATTTTTATATCTCACTTGTAAGTCAAAATCCAACACTCTTATTTACCAATTCATTCCTTTCAAATCTTATCATTCCTAAAATTCATTATAAATTCTTTTCTAAACTTCACAGGTTCGTAGAAATCATTCATTTTGGAGATTGCTTAACTTTTGGATAATACCAATCTTCTTTTATTTTGGAAAACCTAACAGAATATTTTTATTTTGAGAGCATCCGGGCTTTCCTTTCGATCTGTTCCACCCCTCGCCTAAGAAAAGAAAACATAGGCCAGGTAAGTTCAGGGCACTGGTTGCTCCATCCCTAACCTTAGTTAAACACCTTGTTTTATCTTTCCAGATCTCACAGGCGGGACAAATGTACTAGTCGTTTCCGCATACTCAGATTTCAACTTATTTTGGAATTGCTTATAAATATTCCAAATTATCTTTCAAAACGCTTAATTATCCTTTTTAAAACATTCACAATTGATTCTGGGAAACATCATTACATTTAAACTCATATTCCAAAAGTTATAGAATTCACAGCATAAAAGTGCTGCGGAAAGTGCTATATAAGCCTATTTGATTAAAACAACTTTTAAACATTCGCTAATTCATATTTTCCAATCCAAATCTCTTTTAAATCATTTAAATAGATTTATCAAATTTATTCCATGTTTTTCCATAATTAAAAACATCCATTTAAACAGATTTCCTTTTATGGTCACTAAACTGCACTAGCGCGATTTTTCTAGAAAATTGATTTGGACATAATTCAAAATCTACTTATCGAAACTTTGATTTTCTTTCTTCATTTAGAAGATATGGATATAATAGTCCGGAATTTTCTTATCTCGAAGAATTCCGAGCAATATTCCACTCTACACATTCATTTGAACTTTTCAACGCGAAATCGCGAACTACCGTTGCGCGACGCGTCTAGTTTTAACTTATTTTTCAACATTTGAAATAATTTATTCAAATTGGATTTCAATACTTATAAAATGATTAGAAACCCCTTTTAAATCAATATTTTCACCTTTTAAAGCTTTTAAAATATATTTTCACTCTTACCACATTAAAATATTATTATATTCCCATTATTTTAATATTAAACTTTAAATCCCAATTTTAACTCAATTTCAATTCTAATCTCAAATTAAACACATTTAAAACTTAGATTTCAAATCTAATTCCAATTTAAATTTCAATTTAATCTCAAACTAAACTTCACTTTTTCAAAATCGATTTTAATTTCAATTTCACTATTCATCTAACTTTCAATTTTCTAATTAGCTATTCTTTTCAAATCCGTTTCACTTCAAATTTCAAATTCTCTTTCATTATAACTTAAATTTCACTTCTAAATGAAAAGAGACTTATTTTTCCACAATTTCTCATATTACTAAAATATGGTCTTACTAATCAAAGTGATTACTTAATCAAAATGAACATATCCAATATTCATATTTATTACTAACATAACATCCATTCAACAAATCACATGCATATGATTTCAAATCTAACATTCACTATTAATATCATAACGGGATATATTATCACAATTCACTTAATTTACAAATTTTCAAATCATCCATATTAACAATCAATTTGGTATAAACATTCATATGTCATAAGGGTGTAAATATGATTGTTATAACATAATCAAAATATAAATTCAAAAGCGATGAGAATTTCTCACCTTTACCCAAACGTTTAACTTCCTACCAACATTCATTTAATTCAACGCTTCACTAAACCTTATCATAACCATGCTTCCAAGTGCTCGACCATCTCCATCTTTACTTGCTTTGCTCACGTCCTTCCTTTATCAACTTCCAAACTCATGGCCTAAGGCCTTTTTTAAGAAGAGAAGAAGAAGAAGTGAATTAAGAAGAGGTTAGAGAGTAACAAGTGGATTAGTGCTTAAGCACTCCACTATTTTTAACCCTCCTACCTCTCTTAAGAGGGAAGCCATTAAAATAGCTTAAAGGAAGAAGAAGAAAAGAAAGATTTGTGTGAAAATGAAAGAGGTATGCATGGCTATTTATAGGAAAAAGTTTGAAATAAAATATTATTATGTAAAATGACCAAAATGCCCTTTACTTACTTTTTAACTTAACATCACATTTCAAATCATGCTTTATGTCACTTTCACTTAAGAAGTAAGTAAAGTAAAGTAATAATTATGTTTGGTTTGATTTGATGTTGATTTGATGTTTACTTTTGACTTTTCTTACTTACTTTTCTTAATTATATTCTAGAATTTTCTAAGTATGTTTAGTAAAAGTAAACTTGATTAGTGAATTAATTAATACTTATACTATTTGAATATATGTTCCTATATAAGAAAATAAAGGTGCGACGACGTTGCGACAACTTTTAATTGACAAAACGTCGTTTTTCGACGAAATGTTTTACGGTCACATTTTGACGTTTTAGTTAAACTATGTATTGAAGTAAACCAAATTTAAAAATGAACTTTTTACTTCTTTAAATAAATTAAAACAAGTCTCTTTATATTCTAAAATCATATTTAATTAATATCAAAATCTCTAATTTTACCGTGTATGCAAAACTGACAAAATGCGACAAATTTTGGTTATTTTTATAAAACGATTATTAACAAATTTTTAAATCTTTTAACATACTTTTATTATCTTTATTAGATATTTTAAATAAGATTTACCTTTTTAAATTTTAAATCGTTCGAAATCTCTCATTTCCGAAGTAGTGAAAATACGGGTCGTTACAAATCCATTCTTATATTTTCACATAAATCAACATAAAATCAATCAATGATCTCTTATTTTAATCTAAGTAGAATTAGCGGTGTATTTACCATAATATGGTCTATTTGTGTTATTAATTAACACAACTTAAACCATCAAACTTTAATTCAATAACTAAAATCACTTATTAAATGTCATGAAAATGAAAACGAAACTAAAATAAAATCTATTTTAAGCATGATCTATTTATTATTTTTGATTAGTAACATAGATTAGCAAATTTTGATTCTATTTTAATTCCATGATCAAAATCACTTAGTCAGATGATGATGTAAATTGTGTCTATATTTGAGTAAGAATGGCTTATTTGTGATAAATAACATAGACTATCAAATTCACTAATAAACTTACATCAACATCTAACTATCCATGAAGCATAATTGAGAACATAAATTAGCAAATATGTTGAAGCTACATGATTTAAGAGAGCTTCATTACTTCTAAATTGAAGTGGTTTAGCTTCTCGTTTTTTTTATCATTTCAATAGATGTAGATTGCAACATTAAAAAAAAGTAAGAGCAACTTAAAAGAAAATATAACTAAACTACTTGCATAAATTAAATCTAAACTAATTGCAATGAAAAGAAAGATAATCTACTAACATAAAATTAGAAAATTGCATGTAAATAAAAATAAACATGAAATGGAAAAGCATGTAGAAAAACAAAGAAAAAGAACAGGTGTAGAAAGCCATTTTTTCCTCATTAGTTTTGTGCCTACAACTAGTATAATATTATAAGGTAATGTAAAAACCCTATTACATGAATATAAGAAGGCTATTTATACATGTCTAAAACCTTAATCCAATTTTAGGGAACTTTCTAAAGTGCTCTTGAGGTAATGTGTCTCCAAGTTATCATTAGCGTGAAATTAATCCTCCAATAAATATGATATGCCTTTAGTTCCCACTAAAATGTGCATTAGCTTATAATCGTGATTCATGGTTAGTGGGTGGTCCTCCATGATTACATGAATTATTTTATTTCTTCATTTCTTTGGCTTCCTTCACTTGTGTATGCATACATTCATGAAAGCTTCTTCTTCACATTTGATCTCTATTTTCTACAATTCAAAATAAAAATGTGCATGTAAATTTTCTCAAGTTAAATCATACACAAAACTACGATTTTATCCCCTAAATGAAGATGAATAAATGATGACTTGAAAACAATTTGACTTTGGGCTTAAACATGTAAAATATCATAATATGCTCATTTATGTAAATAAAAGTAGATTAAATATGGAAGTAAAAATATGCACTTTGACGTGCACATCAATACCTTCCTATCCTAGCATCATATCTGATTAACCAATCCACACCCAGAATAATCTAAAAATCCACAAAATTAAACACATGCAAATTATAGGTAAATGCATGATCCAACAGCTCAAATTTTAAATGCTCACATCTCATTCAAGAGTTACATAAGCTACTGCCGGATCCACAACCCTAAAGGATGCAATAAGGTATCATGTTTCTAAATTTAACTTACCTACCAAACATTGTGAGATGATAGAATATGATGCACCAATATCAAATAATACTTTAACATGCATGTTATGAATCAAAAGCGTATGTCCTATCACCGACTTTCCGTTCTGTTCCACAGTCGGTCTAGAAGCTAATGGTACCAACGAAAAAACTTTCCATTTATAAGCCTTGGCCTATTCAGGACATTCATTCTTGAAATGCCCCATCTAATTGTAGGGTTAACACTTCGCATCATTCTTTTGCACAACCTTCATTTCACCACCATATCGACATTAGCAAAGTGTCCTTTTTTATCACACTTGAACAATGTAAACCTTACCTTTCTTGGTAGCTCTGCTCTTCTGAACTCCCTTCTTATTAAATAACTTCCTTTTCTTACCTTAAAACCTTGGGTTTCATATGTTTGTCACTTCCAATTGTCGAAAGCATTTCCTGATTTCCTAAAGCCATCTCCACCACCATATTACATGGATCTATGAGATGAAGCATGGTTGCCCTTGCAATTTCTGACTTCAATCCCCGAATGAACTTCTCATTTCTTTTTATTACTATATCAATAGTAGCATATCTGTATCTGGCTAACTCATCAAACTTAGTTGCATATTCCAATATCGACATTCACCTTGCTCCAATTCAGCAAAATTCCTGACCAAGTTTGCTTAGCTATCTCAGATAGAAACATTACCTCAAATCTCCTTCTAATTCAGCCCAAGTAATATTCTCCTCTAGTATTCCTACAATCACATTATTCCACTAATACCGAGCAGCTCCTTGCAACTATCTAAATTACAACTTCCTCTTTTGTTCATCATTCAAGCCTAAGTCAGCGAAGATCTTTTCATAGTGCAATAGCCAATTCTCAACCTCGATAGCACTTTATGCTCAATGAAAAGGCTTTCCTCCAAAATTGATATAATCACAGCTCAACTTGGCAAAATTGTTGGGAGAAGGTACCTCATGATTAGCACCTCCCGTACAATCAACGTTTCCTCCAACCAAACTAGTTGTACCTCCAGCTTGCATCATAATTATGAAGAACGTATACATAGCCCCTATATCTATTGGTGAGGTTCCAGCATTCACATTAACATTTTCATTTGGATTAGCATTTATTGGTCAACCCGGATTCCTTCCAATATTAGGTTGAACATTTCCATTAATTGTGGTGCTTTCTCCACCTGCATTCACTCTTCCATTTCCTACTTCCATATCTTACTTTCTTGTAGTCTGCAAATAAATCTTCACAAGATACCACAAATATTCTAAGAGAGAGGGGAGAATAGAGGTAAAATACATACTTATACATCAATAATAAGTATGTAACTATAACGTTATTTCATACCCTAATCTTATTCTTTGGTTTATTTGGATTATGTTTTCAAAATCTTCTAAGTTTGTCATAAATCTATTCTCTAATATTAGTTTGTAACATCCAATATATTGAGGCCGAAAAATAAATGTGATTGTTGATGCAGTCATTTATAGTATTATTTTCTAGTAAAAAATGAGATTAATTAATCGTATTTATAACATCAAGAGCACAAGAATATGAAAATTTTCAAAACACATTTCATAAATAAAATTTTATATTCATCACATAATCTCGTTGATTCCATGTTCAAAGAAATTATTATAAATGCATTATATTCTAAGAGCAACATATGAAGATGCTCCCTTGTGTAACGACCCGAAATTTAATCACTTTAAATGTAGGTATTTAATATATTTTTTAAATAATTAATAAATGGATTTTTTTTAACTCAAAAAACACTTTTAAATAATAACTAGTGATGGTGAAATGGGTTTCAAAATATGTTCACAAAAATAATTAGCTCAAAGTAAAATAGAAAATGCGATCGAAAAGCTTTCCTAAAATTTTCAATTCTTCATCATCTAATGTTTAAGATGTTGTGAACACCTTAGTATACAAGTACACACTTATAATTATTATATAAATATGGATTAGTTATATAGTTCAGGTAAATATATATTTACTTATGTAATAAAGAGATGTGACATTTCTTTTTCAAAAATTTAAAATAAAAATTAATAAGGAAAGGTATTATCACATTCCATCATGGTACAAAGAAATGCTATAGTTTGCTGGACAAAAAAGGGGATGCCATGGACTTGCGTGTGGTATAAGGAAAAGGTAGATGGAGATGATGTGGAAACAAATGAATGGAGGGCATTTTAATAAAGGGCTTTTTGGTAATTTAAATATTTCACTTCCATTTTCCCATTTACTACTTACTTTTCAAAACTTCATTTTATTTTATTTTCTAAATTTCTTTGATGGCTTCCCTTTTATTTTCCAAAGTTTAAAAATCAAAACTTTTTCCTTTTAATCCTTTTAAAAACTTATTAAACCCTTATTCTTCCTCCTACCACCCTTGCTTAACCATGGCCGAACCCATATAGCTAGTGGACGAACGCTAAAGTCCTCCCCAGAGGCCAAAAATTAGATCTTTTGCAAGAGAAATCGAAGATCTAAGGTCAAATTGTTTTAGTGAAAGTTTGATTGATATCCAAGAACTTTTGGTAAGTAAGCTCACCTTTTATGTAAAAGTTTTGAACATTTTATGTTGATAGTTATGAAGACGTTCTAAGTTGGAAATATATGCGTCTGGTATTATAAATATGTGGGATTATATGTTACTCGATGGTGAACTTGAAATTGTAGTTTGGTTGTGGAATGATGTTAAAGTTATGTTCTTCCTCAATTTATGGTGTTATGGCATGAATGTAAATAAGTTATGCTCTAGCAAATGTGTTTTATTTGCTAAGGAAGTTAGCATTTTGGTTTGTCAAGTGACATGAGATCCAATGGAAACTAAATCATGTTTTACTAGTTTAATTTACCAAAAAGATTTCAAAGTTTTATACATTTTTTAGTTTTCAAACCCTCTTCATGAGTAAAGTTTTAAGAGTTAAGGTTGAAACATTTAACTAGAAACTAACTCTAAGTTGTGGTATCTATAGCGATAGTCGTTGTAGATGCAAATCGGAAAATCAAATGCTTTTCAAAATTAAAAGTGTTTTCTTCTTATATATTTTTAGAAACCTTTTTAAAATCATTAATTAGATATAAGAGGTAATTATAATTTAATTAAGTATGATTCAAATAATTATTTAATTAATTAGTTAATTAAAGATAATTAGTAGTTAATTAGTATTACGAGGCAATTAGTTCTTAACTATTAATTATGTTAATTATAATTAATTAGTTAAGACAATGTTTTTAATTAATTATTATTTGAGTAAAGAGTTAATTAAATATTAATTTTTATTTAATTAAGTTTAATTTTTTAATTAATTATTAATTAGTTAAATTAAATTATTTAATTAATTAGGGTGTAATTACAAGTTAATCACTAATTAAATAGGGTTTAAATAATTAACTAAGATTTAATTAAGGTTTAAATTTAGTTTTAATTAAGATTTAGTTTTAATTTAGATTAATTAATAATTAAATTAAGGCTAATAATTAGTAAAATAAAGGTTTATTTGAAACTCTATTAATTCTATTTAAAAAGTTATCTTTTATAAGTAAACTGATTTTAAACAAGGGATCTTTTGTCTATTCCATTAAGTCACCAAATAAATATGAGTAGTTATACTAAAACGTTAATGTGTTTTGTTGAAAGCAAGTTGTCATGTATTTAGCACAAATGTCGAATCGGAAATATGATAAATACAAGGGAGTTGATTTCGATAAGAGGGTCATGATAAATTAAGTACATGGAAGATATTTACATACGTAAGTCTTTCAACCCAGATAGTGGAGTTGTCCACTAACTTGAATCTTTTGAATTATTGAATGTCGGTTCAAGGAGACCAAGAGTAGATAGCATTATTATCTGAAAATCACATCGAACCAACACAAGCATTCAAATTGGAAATATCTTGAAGACGTAATCCAAGGAAAAGACTTTGAAGTGTAAGGGCTACTTGCTACTAATCTAAGGATGATTCATAAATAGATATGGTAGAAGTAGTTCCTTCGGTTCATTCATATCTTCTTGTATGGACGAATGCTAATGTTGCATTATCGCCTAGAAGGTTGTGTTAGCATTTCAAGTAAGAAGTGCCAAAGAAGGGTAAAAGTGTAACCTCAAGCCTCATAACCAAGAATAACTAAAATAAGGGATATGCTTCAAGGATATATGGGTCGCTCCCATTCGGGTACTCAATTAAGATCGATATTCTCAGACTTCCTATGCTAGTGACCTATGTACGGTTGTTGATCACAACTGGGGTGGTGAAATATTCAGTACTGTTCATTAAGGAGTTAGCCTGTCCTGATTTATGGAGGGTCCGTGTGAGACCCTTGGTACATTTTATCTAGATATATTCTATAGCAAGCGGTACCCCAATAGCCTAGTCAGTGTATTTCCACTTTATTTTGTTTCAATAATGCGGGAAAGGGCAGTTATATTGTCCCTGGCTGAAAATTGTACTGATATAACTCTGATGTATTATTATGGAAGTTACAGTGTATGATCTTATGTTGACAATCATATATTGCTACACTGCGATATGAGATTCTGTATTATTTAGTTTCTTTTTGTATTTCATTTTCTTTTACCCCAATGACTCGTTTGTGGAGTAAGGAAAGCGGATTGTTTTTCCTTCGGTGATCAGAGTCAAACTACTCGACAATTCTAAATCCTGCCATTACAACAATCAAACAAAACAAAAACTTCAAACAACATAGTAGAAATAAACTTCTAATATTAGCTTAACTCGTTCATGTCTTTGAAAACTTATTCGTCTTAACCTTGAAACCCTACTCCCAATCTACTGAAACGAGTACCTGAGAGTTTAAGGGTAAAATCAAAACTTTAGGTTAAACAAAAATTCTAGTATAAATAATAATTTGCCATCTCAAACGAAAAGCAGATATCTAGTAAGACCATGACGTTAAACGCAACAAGTTTTCCTCTCATTGGTATTTTATCAAAATATGTCCGTCTTTAACATAAATCATGCACTTGTAACCATAATGGTTAAAACAAAACATGATATGATCATATGCATGCAATATGGGTATACATGACTAGTTTGTCAAAAGGATTATGCATTCCCAAAGTTTACCCATCCCATAAATTGAATGTCTATCCCAACTCATAATTTTCCTAGGGTCATTATGAACCTGTTAGTTTTCACAGGACAATTAATAACCTATCAGGCTGACCTGGGCCAAAATATAACCTGATGTCTTAAAATCTCCAAATATGGTTAGGAGAAAACAACTTAAACAACATGGTGAGCATTACTATGCTTTCCTTTCTATGCATACATTTCCTTTTATTCCCAATAGTAATAAAGCCCTACACACTAGCATCATAGACCTTTACCAACCGGAGGCTAATGGCTGAAGCATAGGGTGCGACCCTACACCAGTCCCTCCTATATCTTCTCTAGTTTTAAATTCATAAATCATGTCTCGATCAGTTTAAAGCATCCTAACACAATTGATCTATCTAATCTCCTGGATGTAATTCTACTCGCTTAGGAGTTTAGTATGACAATATTCACTACTGGAACAACCTAATTGGTAATTACGTTCCCCTATTCCCAAGATTCAATGATGGTAACGCATATGTAAGTACGAGAATGTATAAAATATGTCAATTTAACCGATCAAATGGTAACAGTAACATATAACATTATACATCAAAATATGTTCAATCAATAGCCTCATCTATAACAAAATTACTTGGGCTTAAGTAATAATTTCCATTGCTAAATCCATATAAATTGGGCTAAAACATTACATTTCCTTGAAAACATTTATCTATAGAAAAAATAAGCCACTTGAAACCATTTATAAAACAAAGAAAACATAGCCCAAATACTTAGCCAAAATCTTATACCAAAGCAGTATCATCATTTCATAGTTTTTAAACTCTTGCTATCAAAACAAGAATGTCGAGCATCTAGAAAACATGGGCTATCGAGCCTCTGAAACATAGCTTTCATGTTTGTAAAAATTATCGCTATCGAGCCTTTAAAACATAGCTATCAAATTTGTGAAACATAAGGCTATCCATACTTTAAAACATAGCCATCGAATTTGTAAAACAAAAGGCTATCGAGCCTCTAAAATAGCTTTTAAGGTTTGCAAAACATACGACTGTTAATTCGCTAAAACATGGTTGTCGAGCTTCTAAAAACATTGGCCATCGAGCCTATAAAACATAGTTATCTGGTTTATAAAAACAAGTGGAAAATTGCCACGAAAAACATAACTATCGATTAGCGACATAGAAGCTATCAGATCACATTTTGATAGAGGCAATCGAGTTCTTTAGAACTTAAAGTATCAAACCTTAAATTGGAAAAGGATGATTGATATTTGATGTAGATTAATTCCTGTAAGCTTTTCAATTTGAATCCCTTAGATTCCTCTTGCTAAAGGCCATCCACTTTTACATTTTTCGTTTTGTTTTAGGAGATGTAATGAGAATGAACTAGAGAGGAGGGTTTATGGAATGAACAAAGGAACTATTTCCATTACGTCTCTCCCATTAATCGCTTCCTATTCTATGTTTAAAATTATGCTATTAGTTGATTGATTAAGGCGTGACCCAATTTAGTTAACAAAACTTATTCATCTAATCATATATTCCTATTTAATTTATTTAACTAAATTTCTTGAATAATTTAAACAATAATTTAGGGTGTTACAAAAAGATAGGAATTTTGATGTAATTAGGTTATTAAAGGTATAGAGCTACTTTATGGAAGATGAAAATGAATTAATTAGTTCCTATAGGCTCACCTTAGCATAATTTTTGTGATGGATTAGTAGGCTTAAGCACGGGCTTAGTTAATTATCCACTAAAATATTCAGCAGCAACCAAAACTTAAAACATCTATAACTTTAAAATTATAAGTCCAATTTTCTAGACCACTCTTTGGAATAAGAAACCGTCATTATAAAGCAATGGACGTAGTTTGAGACCCTACTTTAACTTCTATCAAAAATTATAGTAGAAATAAGATTTCCGGGTTAAAATGGTTGTATAGAAATTCAAAAAAAAAATCGTAGACGTGGAAGATGTCTTTGAGAGTCATTTCCGAAGATTTCAGAGTCGTACGACCTCATACGATTATAATAGGAATATTTTACAATCATTTGATACATAAAATACAGGTCGTTACATTATTAGTCAAAAACCATGCTTTCACCAATTACAATAATGAAATGTCATTGCCAATTAGTTGTAAATCATCAACATATAAAACTAAGAATAATATAGTACTTCCTTGTTCTTTTTTTTATTCGCATGCTTCCTCTATATTCTGATAAAAACAAAGCTGTTTAACTACTTTATCAAAATATATTTATTCCAAATACTTAAATATGTTTAAGACTATGATTGATCTTAACAATTTACAAGCCTTTAACCCACTCCCACTGACCTCGAAACACTTTGACAGTGAAATGTGAATGGCTCTTCTATATCACCTTTTAGAAATATCGTTTTCATATCCTTTTTCCATATTCATATTCGTAGAATGTGACGATGAAAGTATTATCCAAATGGACTTAAGCATGGCCACAGACGAAAATCTTTCATCATAATTAGTACCTTGAATTTAGCGAACCCTTTCGCAAATAGTCTTGCGTTATAGGTCTCTACCTGTCCATCTTCATAGAGCTTTTCCTTAAAAATCCATCTTCGACGCTTGTTGGAATGAGAGAGGAGTATCATCTTCTAAGATGTGGTCATCTTTCTCAAATTTACTCTTCATAAGATATACATGTCTTTATCTAAAGAAATTATCGGTATAAGTTACAAAATAAGAAGAATTATCTTTGGTGACTATAGGCGATGCGCAACATACATCAGTATGTATGAAACCTAAGAGCGTTAACAATATCATTGCCACTATTAAAGGGATGCATGGACATTTTTCCCTTTCGACATGACCTACAAGTATCAAATGATGGTTGAAAATCTTTGATTTAAATTTGTATAGCTTGTCACTGATATGACCTAGTTTATAATGCCACAGATGATTATTAACAATGTCGACGTCAGAATAATCATTAAAAGTATAGATTCAATTAAGATTAGGTACATAAATGCCATTATCCAAAATAGTATCATAAATATTATTTCCATAAAACACAATATTCAATATTGTTATTGCAACAAAATCCAAATAATACCGCAAATACACTTTCTTACGTAACAGAAATATTTAAAACTAAATCAAGACTACTAAGGAATAGATAATGGCATTCACTACCATAGTTTCACCTATAATAAATCCACCATAAACTTGAAGTCTCGTCGCACCTTTTGCCGCATATAGTTTGTTCCTAAGTCCCTATGATGTACTATAAATCTAATTCTTATATCCTTCATCTAAAACCCATGAAAATTTGTTAATTACAAAACAATTTTAAATCATGGACATATTGGTAGGAGTGGTAAAATCATTCTTTTTCTCCTCTTTGATGAGTTTGAGGTAATCCATGCAATTTGTATTGCAATGCCCATTTGGAACATCCCGCCTCTATACAAATACTGCTCAAGAGAATTAAAAAGTAATACTATCAGATAATACAAAGAATGATGTTATATGAGGTACACACATGAATATTTCCTTGGAATAACACTAGTACGTAGTAAAACATCAAATAAATAATTCACATATATGTGCACAATATCAATACAAAGTAATAAACACGTATGTCTCCAAGATAGAACATTACATAATATAAGTACTTCATAGAGAACACAAAGTCAATAGCAATGATAACATATGAATATATACAATAATTTCATAAAAGTACAACCTATCTGAAATATCAACTACCTTAATAAAATGCGACACAATGAATATACAGCTTAGTGACAATTATACACAATGAATCAATGGCATACAAGTATCATATAACCATCCCAATATAAGACTCCTCTAAGCACAATAAAATACATATTGGTCATGTTGTCCCTGTATTTGAAATGTTTTGGACTGACCCGAGTATTACATAAATAACACATGAGTAAGATGTCTAATCAAGTATCATCAATAAGGGTAAATGGTATTAATAAGAATAATAAGATACTATCAATTCTAGAAATGCACAATCATCGAGGTATACGTTAACACACACACACACACACACACACTCTTTTATAGAAATACAAGCCTGATAATTTTCCATAATCAATCCTCAGAGCATCAAATCACTTAAATAGCTCAAGTCCATATAAAAAAACCATTCTGCTATCGAAAGATGTCATTACCCATGTAGAAACGTATCAAATCAATTTCTTTTTACTCAAATGGATGAATCATACAAATCTCAAATCAACATCAAATCCGTAAAAATTAATAGAGAAGATATCCCCAAGTATGATCAAGCTAGCATGAAGCATTGCCCAAATATAACTCTCAATCTCATTAAATAAAACATCGTCATTAATATGGAATAAGATAAACAGGTTGCCTTTTAGTATGCTGAAAATCCACTCTACAATGATCATATACATAATATCATCTCCTCATATTTATACCATCCAGAAATATCATGACAGGAAATGATTGTACGAAAGACATGAAGTCTCAAGTAGAGTCATCGACATAACAATATGTGGCACCTGGCCCGCTTCAATATTACAATAAGTTGTATCAATCATATATGCCAATCTACTACTCCATTAAAACTAGATGGGAGACTGATAGCACTAAGCATGCTCAAAGACACTAAGTCTCTACAGTCTTTATTTACCTCACAGTCATCATGACACGTATCCACCAATATGCTCTGCAAAATGAGGACTAATTAAACACGAGACTCCATTGCCCCTAACCACAAAGGTATAGGTAAGAAACTACTAGCCTAGATGATGCAGAGGCTAATGTACGCATAAGGGGTAGCACAAGCTGAAAGCACTAAGTAATATAAAATGTCGGAGATCTAGGGAGCGACCCTATGATCTGCCTACTAAGATGGATACTAGCAATATTATCCTCTCTAACAAACATAATTAGGAGTACATCGTAATAGTGGCATATAGAACTAATACACACACACACGAAGTCATGGTCATCATTAGGCACCGAGCCATACTCACTAAATATAAGCATGGAGTCATATATCACTACGTGTATCACGTCACACTTCCACTTTACTCCCATCACATGAGTGTCATCTACTTATAGTGAATAATAAAATTAATATCACAACAGAGCCCATACCACTCTATGATACTCAAACGTTTATTCACTACATATAAACTACCCTCAATCCATTCAATATTATATATAATGAGTCCAAAGAATAACCGTAGAAATACCGAATACCCTATCCCAAATGGTAATATAATTTCATTTATTCAGATTTCCTGCTATACAGAATTAAATATCATAAAATCACATAGAAGGATGTCATCACCATATCATATTAAAAGACAAAAACAAATCTATATCATCGGTGAATCATTCATTTATTTTAATTCAATAATACAGAAAAGAATAACCAGGAAAACAATGGGAATAGGTTATATGCATAAGTATATACATTAAACATTCAAATCGATACTAAAATAATCATTTACAATATTTTATCTTATATAAGAAAATAAATACTTAAATATGAATAAAAAATACATATTCTAGAATTAACCAAACTTTGAATTCTGTTATAAATTTATTACTAACAATAAAAAAATAAATTCTCAATCTTTTATATAAATAGTTAATTATTAAACGTTCACCAATAACATTTGAAATCTAGTTCTTTCATTTTAAACTCACGAAATAGTTTGTGAAGATAAATATTCAAATAGGAATTATTTCATAATTTACTATATTTAAATACTACTTCAAATAAAGAAATATATAAATGAATATATACATATATTTATATACAAGTAAATACATTCTCAAAACTAGAATGATTTGATATAATAGAATTTCATGTAAATACACTTTGAAACTATAGAATATCAGTTAAAGACCATTTTATCCTTTTCCACTTAATTAATAATACTATTAAGTTCAGCTCATTTATTTAATAAATTACTGTATTTACATTCAATTTACAATATATAAACAATTTACATTAGTGTTTAAGTATATCTACTACATTTATTTATTTTTAGTTTATTTTACCTTTCATACATAAGATATATGCATGTATATTTTAATTTTGGTACATATATAAATAAACTAGATACTTACTCACTAAGCACAAAAATCATATACAAATGCACACATCAATCCTCTACAAATCAATATCTAATGCATCCAATAAAACAAAACAAGTTATTATACTGGTGAAATGCATATTAAAATGATATATACATAGTGTGAGTGAGAAACTTACCGTGCCAAGTGAAGAATTATGGTCATTTTCTACATCTCTTATTTTTCTTTCCTTCAAATTTCATGCATACCAAAATGACACTTGCTTACTAGCATCACATTATCTATTTCCTGTATCCTACCATACATCACGGACCATACACCAGCAATCGCGAGGAAGAGCATGCTTCTAAGTTGACCTTAATGGCCACAAGAAAATTACACGCGCCTCCAAACCTACCACGTCGATCGTGATGCCAATCTTCTCGTCACGGCTAAACAATTCGTATGCGACCTCTTCCCTGATGCCATTAGCCTCCAACACCTACACCAAAGCATATGACACCTCCAAATTATGTCTCTTTACTCATGCCTATGGCCCAGTCGACATCCCTAATCGTGCGTGTCAGCAGTTGTGCTTACACAACAAAGTCACAATCATCAGACATCATTGACGATAGCTAAGCGGTAATGTAAAAATCCATAATTTCAATCATTTAAATTTGGAATATTTAATTGAAGTAAATAGTCAAAAGTTAATTTTATAAGTTAAATAACTTATATTTCAAATATAGTGATTTATGGGATAACTAATTTGTTAAATTTATTATTTGGAATTATTTAAATAATTTAATCTTGAATATAATATGAATTAAAAATGATTTCGTTGGTTAATTTAAATTTTATTTTGAATAAGAAGGAAGATAGTAAACTCTTAAATTTGAATTAAAAGTAATTAAACTAATTTTTCAAATAACTCGATCTAATTAGCAAATAAAAATGGCCTTCTGGAGCACTGTCTCAGATTTCGATGAAACCAGTTTCAATGGATCCATAATAATGAATTACCATCCAATTTCATGGCGACTGAACGTTTTGTTTGGTTGTGTGAGTTCGAAATGCGCAGAATTTATTAAAGGAATTTAATTTAATATAATTTGATTTTGAAAAACTATCTTCTATATATGATGGAATTGGCTTTCGATATATATTTCATTATATTCGAAATTAGGGTATAACATATAGAATGCCGTGTGGCACGCTTTATTTGAATTTTGAAATTTTAAAGAGTGCATAGTGCTTTGAAAATTTGCTATAAAAGGGCCTTAATTTCTTTCATTTCCCAAATCCTAAACCTAACTCAACCATCGTTAAAAAAACAAATCAATAGTCCATATCTCCCGACGCAATTGAAGCAAAATTAGCCAAAACCTTCAACATAAAGTTATCGCTTTCATCTCCGTGAACCAATCCATACCAACCGCTCGTCAAAAGAAGACGCGTGGCGGCTAAGGGGCTATGTTCGAGGAGCAGCCCATGTTAATTTTTGGGTTTCGTGCAAATGGCGCGTGCGTGGTAAGGTGGCGCGAGAAGCGGAAGGCAGCGACACAAGCGTAGGTGGCTATGGCGTCGCCCTATGTGGTTGCACGATCATGCATATAAAAAAAATAAAAAATAAAAAGAGGAAAACACCGCCTGTATATACGCGTGCGAGAGGGAAGAAGTGGAAAGGTGATTAATGCTTTGAAAATTTAATTTATTAAAGTTAATTTTAAATTAACATTTTAAACGGTCGTTAATTAATAAGTTGTTCATACAAGGTCAATTTTGAGCGCTTTGAAGTTTGATTGGATAGATGCGAAGCTAATAGGAATTTTGGGTTAAATTGTACAACCATTCGATTTTAATTCAAACCGGAACGTGATTTCTGGAATTTCTATGACTGAATTCATCTCTCTAGGCTACTTATAATTTTATATAAGTGAAAATAATTTTATTTATGTTGTTTGTTGCTTGTTTGGATGATTTAATATATTTATTAGTTGGTTTAGACATATTCTCGTCTATTGGAGCGGAGGAGACCCTTTTACGTTCCCTTATAAGAGCAGAGCGCCCTTTGTATATGATCCCGCCTCGAAGTGGTTGATCTATATTTTTATGATTATATTCTATATGTGATGCAGATGGCGGGTTGGAAGGATCCAACAGGATTCCTCATGATTATTGGTTTTACTTTTCATATATATGATGTTTGGATGCCATATTATTGATTGTGATATAATTTGACATATTTAGTGGTATAGCAGCACTGGGCCTTATGTTTGGTATTTTGGAATACTAAAATAATGATCATGAATTGGAAATGATTTTTAAAGTGATTTTGGAATTTTATATGTTTCAATAATTTTTCATATTATTAAAAGAAAGGAATTTATTTTTAATTAAATAAAAGTATGATTTTTAGTACTTTCAATTTGCTATTTTGTAAAGTGTTTTTAAATAGAGATTTTAGAATAACTTATATAAAGGATTCATAAAAGTATATTTTATAAATAAAGTAATGGATTTTAAATGGTGTTTTATGAAATATTAAATTGATTAGAAATCAATATTTTGTAAATGGATTTTTCTAAATAAATTAGAATATCAAAGAAAAAGGATGTATAAATGGATTTCATAAATAGATGAGATTTAAAAGTGAACAGATTTATAAAAAGAATTTAAAAAATAATGGAATTTTATAAATAGAATTCTGCAAAATAAAAATGAAATTTATAAACATAATTTATAAATATAGAAATGATTTATGTTGAAATTTATGTATGTAGTTAATCGTTTTAAAAGTAGTTTACTTTTAAAAGGAATGTACGAAAGTAATATTTTGATGGAGTTACTGGTTTTAGAAATAATTTATCTTTTGGAAGTAATGCTTGGAAATATAATAATTACAAATCGAATTTAATAGTTTGAAAAAGGTTTAAAAATGTGATAAGTATCGTAAACATGGATTTCAATATATTGTTGTAATAGACATTTTCGGGGAAGTAAGAAAAACATGGACTATAACACTGTTGTTATAGTAAATGACTTCCAAAAGGAAACGTTTTATATAGTATATAAGATTTATATGTATATAATTAACCAAATCCATATACTAGTGTTTTGGGTTGTCGTAACGATGTTTTACGCAACATTCTTTTTGACCAAAAAAAGTGCGTTTTGAAGAATACTTTCCTTTTATGTACTTATTTTCCATTTTAATTATATGGAAACATTTTTCCAAGTGTTGAAATGAAATGATTTGTTAATATGCTTATACATTGATATAAGTATATGAGAATGTTTTCTAATATCGAAAATTCAAAATGGTTTTGTGAATATGTCTTTTTAAAAGACAATTTGAAGTAAATATTGGGAAAGTGATTCAAGTAATAAGATATTTATTAAATGGCCCAGTGATTGCATATGGTGCTAAATTTTGTTGTTGCTTTGAGTTAAATAACCGAAAATCAAATTTGGCCTCTTTATCGATGTTGATTCGGAGAGACCAAGATCAGTTTATCCCAAAACCAATTCTGACTAACTTATATGCGTTCTAATATACATGTGTTGGAAGACATTGACATTTGGGATTTTCGTAATGAAGGACTGCTTGTGATCATTTGAGGATAAACTTCCATTATACATATAGTAGCAGTGGTCTCTTCGATATGAAACATCTAATGCAAGCACTAATCGCTATTGATCTTATAGGTGATTCCAAATAGGATGTGGTAGGAGAAGTGTCTTCGGTTTGAACTATTTCTAGGTAACATATATGGACGAATGTCTGACGTTGCATTTTTAAAATCACACTGATTGATCTCTACAAATTTGTCAACTGCTTGGTGGCAAAGAAGGCAACTTCTATTTGGTTTGACATCCTTTCCTTAAATGTACGAGCTCAAGAGTTATACATCTGTAGAAATTAGTTGTATGATTATGGAATGACAATTTGGCATTTAAAGAGGAAAGTGACATATGCTATGTGAAATATAATCATTACATTAGGCCTCACGTCCAAAAATGGCTGAAATAAGGTAGATAGGGCAAGGCTATGTGGTTTGCAACCATTACGATATGATTATCCCCTTACTAGATATATTTTTCCTGCTAGGACCTTCGGATTTCAAATTATTGTGGTATATGTGAAGTGGGCCATCGGATAGGTCGGTAATGACTGGGATGGTGAGATATTATGTATTATCTTGCTAGAGGTAGGCCAGTCTTGTGTTGGTAGAGGACCATTGTTTGGGCCTCGGCATATTCCTCTAGAGATGTGCAGCCTGAAGGTAGTCTCTCCACCTAGTTATTTGTTTGAAATCCATTCTCCACTACATGCTTACCTTTTTTTTGCCATTGGATAAATGATTTCATTTTTTTACCATTTTAATTTTTTTTAGGTCTAATTGATTTTTGATCCCATCCAAAAATTATTTATGTAAAATCTTTTTTATTTAATTTATTAATTTAATAAAATAGTAGAATTAATTTGAATCTGAACTCAATTATATCTTGATATATTCATATGTATAATGCACGTGCAACGTATCAATAGTGTACTTGGTTAACATGTATGCGTATAAGCGTTGGGACTTACACCGCAATATACACATTTACCTCATTTATACACACCTATGTTGTTCAAAGATTTATTTTGAAAATTATATTTATATATACACTGTACACACAATAATAATAATTGTAAATTTTTATTTAAATGGTTTTGACAATTTAAAATGTTTTGAATTAGCATTTTAAATCATGTCAATCTAAATAAATTAATTTATTTATATTTTCACATATATCAAGCTAGTAAATGTTGGTAGATTGAAGACAGGAAGGGGTCGGTGGCAATGCCGTTGGAAAATAAAGGTCGGAAGTTGTAGTAGTGAGAGTTGAATGATTCTACACTACGATTTCGACACAAATGCAATGAACTGAACATGTGTCCAACTCCAAAATTATAGGGATAACTCCATGCTAGAAATTTTAATTAAACAATATAAGCATATAGTTCAACTAAACTAAACTAAAACATGAATCATCATAGCATCTGTACTTATACTGGAAGCATTTTCATGCTGGATACACAACTAAAGCAAACACTTTTATTAAAATAAATCTATGTTGGTGATTTCAAGAAATATATTCTATTATGTGGTCTAATCCAATTTTTAATAACAATAAGGTAGTATATTTGCTTTAGATTTTTGAGCGATTTCTCTAAGAAGCCTTTGGAAGGGAAGCTTTCTAGTAAGGAGATCAGTGTTTTTAATGCTTATGAATTTCATGAAGAGCAACAGTTTTAACACTTGAAGCGGTGATGCTTCTTCACTCCTCCTGTTGTGAGTAGACTTCCTTTGGCCTGCGATTGGTTTGTACATCTATGTATAATTCTTCATTTTTTATTACTGCTGTTACAACTAAACTAATAAACAAAATGAAAGTATCATATAACTTGGTTGCTAAGTGCAAGAGCGGAGCCCTACTTCCAGTGGACTTGCATGTTGTTTGCTTTGTATATGAATTTAACCCTGTATATACAATTATACACAATCTTATCTTAATTGTCATATAATACATAATGCGTAATCATTACTTCACAAGGCATGGTTATATTTAATACTAAGCTTTTTATAAGTCAGATTCGATTTCAAATTCCATGGACCTTACAGAATTTTTAACAAACTGATAACCAACATAGATAGAAATTATTCATCCTTTGACAATAAAACCAATGGCTTTATTATCACTGGGTAAAGAAATAATTAGATCGTTTATGGCAAATTAAAAACCTACTTAAGCAAACAAATTTCCTAATATATTAATAAAAGGTATATTATATTGAGGATTATGATTTTGATATGTTTTACTTTATTAATGCATGTTCAACCCTACATTTACTCTATACACGGCAATTAGTAAATGGTAGGGCATGTACATAGTAAATGCCTATTTGATACACATATTAATAGTATAATATTCCAAAATCAAAATTTTGGTTTCCAATAAATACATAATAGTATAAGAGAAATAAGATGAAAAAGAATAGAACCTTCCTGTGTGCCGTGATGGCGGGTATGAATTACTTATAAATTAGGTAATGCTTTATATGTTTCGAGTAATAATTATTTTTTAATTTTTTCAATGGATCAACTTTATGTTGATTTATGCTACTCCAAGAAGACAATAATGGAGAATATTTTACGGTGGCCAGAAGTCAACTGTTGAGTTAGAGGTTCAAGCTATAGTTTTAAAAAATCTTTGAAGAAACTTTACAAAGAGAAAGGGATGATGCAATACCGTCTATTTGAAATATGAATAAAAGAAAGAATTATGTCTTGTCTTGAAATAAAGAAACTGTGACTCTCTATGTATATGTGCGTGTATTACTTAAACTTAGATATGAATCATGCTTACTAAACATTCCAAATTAAAGAGTCAAAACTAAAGTTCTCTTGTGAAAAGGTTATATATAAGAAGAATTGAGATAAAAAAGATATTAATGGCTGCCTAAAAAGTTTAGACTGAGGGCTTCATTCCTTAAAATTTCCCTCCTCCACCAAATCTCAACCTCCTTTCATGACCTGCCCTAGAGAAAATCCTCCAACCATCGACGACGAGGGATTCCAGGTAGTGAACCAACAAAAAAAAGCCCTACCACCACAACCACCTCCAAAAACCTGATGAAGGGCTAAGAACTCAACCATATCATTACAGGAAAAGTGTAGTATCCATTTCAAGATCAAGAAACATGGTTCAGATTGTTACGAGATCGAGGAATATAGTTTAGCTCCAGGCCAAAGACAGTAATTCAATGAAAAAGGTATCTTGTTGGATTGGAATAATCAAGAATGGTGGACATAATTTAGAATTCGACCTCGCTATGTTGCCCCAGTCACCATACAAGATAAAATGTAGTGGTGGTTAAAGAGGGGGTCGGCAAGAGGATAGAAAATTAAATGGAACAATTCTATTATTGCCTATGTTTTTGGCAACTTCCCATTTTATCAGCATTTCAAGACATTTGTTTCTAGAATTTAGAATCCTACAAGTAATTTTGAGATCTATGCTAGAAACAATTGGGTTTTTCATTATTAGATTTGCAGATTATTGATTGTGACAAAGCAATTGATGGAAGTCCATATTTTATCAATGGAAAACATATTATCTTGAAAAACATGGACAAATGAAGTAAATCTTGAAAAATATTTGTTATCTACGATTCCAAATATAGATTAGACTTCTTGAATTAAAATTGAAGCTATAGGATAAAGAAGCTTTATATGCAACTGCAAGTGCAGTGGGCATGTATTGAAGATTAATGAACAAACCATAAAAGAAACACGCTTCAGTTATGCAAGAATCTTAGTAGAAATCAATGCAGATACTGAACTACCAAATGAATCATTTATATCAATGCATAATAGGAAAAATCTGATGTAAATAATTGAATATGAATGGATTCCCCCAAGATGCAAAACATGTTCTTATTTTGGTCATAATCTTGAAAACCGCCTTATCACAAAAGTGGGGAAAGAAAAATCATGCTCGGACAAAACAATGCAAACCATTGAAAATGAATAATGTAATGAAAACTTGGAAAATATAGACATTGATAGAGGTTTAGAAGCCACTATTGATGCAGACAAGAAAATATATTGGAAAACATAGACCCAAATGAAAATCTTGAGGCATCTGTTGACACGAATATGACTTCTATCTCAAAGCTTCAAAAATTATGCAATTTTTGACCCCAAATTTACTAAAACATAAATGAAATTACTGAAAATGTGGATGAAATTCCAGAAATAAAAATGAGATCTGATACCACAAATGTAGTTACAAATAACAATACTTCTGAAAATTATAATGCAATTATTAAAAAGTACAGTAAGGACTCAAAGCAGGTTAAAATTTAGGCAGATTGCAATACCAAAATTTCGAAAGAAAATAACTTACCAAATGGGGATGCAGATCAAGGAATGTTAATTCAAGCACCCATAGAATACTAATTTGTCAAGTAGAGATGTAGTACAAATGCAAGAATCCACTGTCCAAATGCAAGTAGTAGATGAGTAAATATATACAAATGGGGATTATATCAAACATGCCACTAAGTATCCTCCTAGGAGGATAACTCATGCTTATATAAAGGTATTGAACTAATGAATTCAAAATACAATAAAAAACATTATAGAAGTGCATCACAGATTTAAGGAAATACCACCAAAACAACTTCGCCACTCCCAGATCTGCCACCTCCAAATCTTGATAGGCTGCTGCCAGACTCCCCTTCCTTGGAAAACAAGAGTAAAAGAAAGAAGAATAGAATAAAGAACGTAAATGAAATCGTCGCTGCTAATGAAGTGGATAGTATCAAGGATGGAGAATTCAAAAAAGATATATCATGAGGAAACTAAAATGGAAATAGCAATTTAAAGTTAAGACAATACCTCTTGTATTGTAAAAAAAAGAAGCAAAAGGATTGTGAACGAGTGTGCACAATAGATATTCTTTACAGTATCCTTTACATATAAGCTGCTACTTTTACTATAACGATGTCTGTTATAGCATGGAATATAGAGGGTTTATATTCCCCTAAAAAGCTAATGAAAAATTTACTAAAAACTTACAAGCCAGGTATTTTATGAATTCTTGGACACTAATTAGATAACAAAAAACTGAAAAGTATTTAGTTAGAGTGTTAAATAATTAGATCATAATGGGTGGCAGTGGAAGAATAATCATGTTATAGGATCCAATTATTTGGAAAATTAAGCAAAATTTTATGAATTTACAATACATACACTACACACGCACGCACGCGCGCACACACACACACACACTTAAATAAAGGTAGTTTATATTAGAAGTCCTCCTTTATATATATATATATATATATATATATATATATATATATATATAAAGGAGGACTTCTAATATGAACTACCTTTATTTAAGTATATAACAGTAAAAGTGACATAACTTTACTTTGAAACTATGCAGTTAAAGCCCTACTAAAACCTTGCTAAATCCCTGCTTAAGTGCGTAACATTTTTTAACTGCTATGCTTTTAAATTTAGCACTATTAAACAACAAATCCACTTACAGCCCCATACAATCTGTTGCATCCACTAAATCAATGGTTTTTAGCATCCTCTTTAACAACATTAACAAAAAAGGTTAATTTGACTATTTCTCTTTTAAACTAAAGCAACAAAGTTAGGTTAAAGACCTATGTTTAAAGCCTATATAAGTTACAAATATTCTCTAGTGACCAACTCAAGAGATTATGATATTCTATTTTTTGTTATGTAAGATAAAAAAATTTCTTTTTTCTACACGAATAATGTTAGAATAAGTGTAAATTAACTTTGGAGATTTTATTTAATTTCCAATAATGCTTTTTGAACCTCCGCTATTTTCTACTATATTCCCGTTTTATCCTTGCTATAACTTTGTGCACCTTTATTGCTATATACATGCCAAGTGCTTAAAATACATACCTCTGGAAGCATTTAGAATTACTGAATAGAGATATGAAAAAACTTTTGGTTATTACTATGAGACTGTAATACTGTTCTGCATGCTTTTGAAAAAAGAGGAGGTATTCCTATATCTTTCAAAAAACATGAAATAATCATTAAATTCCATTTGAAAAACATGATTACTATAGCCTACCATTTTGGATAATAGATTTACTTGGAAATCTAGGAGATATAGGAATGTTCACTATAAACTAAATAGAATATTGATAGACCAAAAATTCATATTTTCACGATTTTAATTGCAATACACTTCAACAAACAACTAACGACTACACTTCCGTGCAATTCTCTTTTGGAAAATAACAATAGTAAGAAAAATGTTTAATTCAGATTTATTAATGGATGGACATATGAAAATTCATATAGGGAGTGATAAAAAAACAGTCTTACTATTACAGTACAGAGCGATGCCCTGTACAAATTCCACAAGCTTCTACAGAAAACTAAAGGCAATTTAAAAACTTAGAATAAAAATAAATCTAGAATAGAAATTAATCAAACTAGAGAGGAACATTGTGACGACCCGCCTTTCTAACCCCAGAAAGACGTATCATCAACAAGAAAGAAAGGGATAGAAATAGAAAAGAATAGAAAGAAAGAATAACAACATCAGAATCTCATAGCGGAATGGAAGAAAATATAATACATCATATAACTATTACATAGTTATACATGCATCAAAGTTATACAATATCATACAACAGAACTGTCATATACATATCTGTCAATACATACATCCAAAATACAACATACATTAACTACACAGCGGACTATATAGATAGATACATACGTCCGGTCTTCTTCTCCAAAGCTCCTCCAGAAAATCAATACTCCAAATACCTATCACTTGGCTACTCATAAAAATTTGAGTACCCAAGAGTTTATGAAAAACAAAATATAAACTCCGGGTCAGACATGGGTCTGGTGTGAGTAAACGGGTTAAAGTTGTTTAACTTTGAAAACCATTATGAAAATAAAGGTATCACGTAAGACTTCCTATACATAAACACGGGTAAGTTTTTACCTTACGCTAACCAAAACATTAATAGGAAATCCAGTGATATTATAATAGTGTCTAGGGTTTTCAAGTAAATAGAAAATAGCCGAAATTGTTACATTTATTAAATTCCAGCTACTAGCCATAAAAGTGGGTAATACAAATCAAAATCGTAGGGTCTCGTAGGGAAAATGGATTTCCAACAATGGCAGGGCTACTGGGGTACCACCCGTCGCAGTACGGGGCTTAGATCACAGTACTCCCGACCCCCTACAACACAAGGTCGGAACAATTCCTTACTGAACAGTCTCGAACAAGATAACCCTGCAGTTGTGGCCAACAACTGCCCACACAGCCGAAATAAAAGGACATCTAGACAGGGGTATACCTCGTCCTGCTTGGGCATGACCCACCTAACCTTGCTGCATCTCCCCTGTTTTAGCCATTCCCGGTTGATGAGGCTTGAGGCTGCGATTACCTTTAAAGAACATATCTCTTAGAATGCTCATCGTCCGCCTGACGATGTGTTGAAAGCATTCAATCCATACAAGTTCGTTCCGAGTTCGAACGAAACCGAAGGCATTATCTCGTTACACTCGTTTTGGAATCATCCTCAGAGTTAACGACGATAACCCTTGCATTCTGAAACACCATCTCGATCTCCACTTGAAATGTCACGACCTATCGTTTAATTTGGATCGATGTGGTTTTCGGAATATCGAATTGATACCCGATCACGGTCTCATCGAAATCCAAACGCCATTTTAAGGGCCAAGTTGTCTACTTAGTCTTAACGGTTTAATTCAATACTTAGAATTCACATAACAGATATCAGAGATAAATCATACACAGTCATTACAGATATATCTAGAATATATTACAAAATATCACAGAATATCACCAATAGATATGGAGTCAATCAAACCAGAATCATCAATTCATATCAATATAGTTTGATTTACTTAACACTTAATTAATTATTTTATCCAGCTTGATTAATTACTAATTAACCAATTTATTAAATTATTAATTACTTCATTACTCGCTTAATTAATTGATTCTTAATTATTAATTAATAACTTAATTATTAATTAATAAAATTTAACTACTTATTTAATTATCACAAATTATTTTAATTAACCATTTATCATCAATTGATTTATCATTTAATCCTTAATTAATCACTTAAGTTAACAACCAATTATTTATTAATCAACTTTAAGTAAATAATTAAATTTCTTAAGTTAAATTGATTAAACACAAGATTAATTTCTAATTACAAATTTAATTAAAGTTATTAATTTAATTACAAGTATAAATCAATTTACATTTATAATGACTTACACTTTAAATTAATTTAACTATCTTATATTTGTAAAATCTATCAATAATTTTAAATCAAATCTTAGCTTTAAATTTGTCAATATTAAAACTTTTAACAAAATAACCTCAAGGTTATAAGCTGATTCACATAGAAGTTGGAACCCGAAGTAAACGAAACGTTTACTCGAGTAAAGCTCGAGACAACCTTTGCTCTTTCTCACGTACACTCTCTCTACTTTTTTTTTCTTCTTCTCTAATTGATCCTCTCTTCTCCTCTTTTTTTTAAAGTTAAAATTAAATACAACACTCATGCGTAACCCCAGAAAGTACTCGAAGCAAACCCCACCAATACTCAAGCAAAAACACGCGACAACTACGACAACCCATCGGACATCCAAACGCCACCGTGCACGGTGGTTCGCCGCACCTCCAGCAACCCCCACCACTGGTAACCCCCACCACCTCCAACAAACCACAAATCACCCTCTTATTCGACAATAAATCCCAATTCAGCAAGAAAAAATTCGAAACCAAAAAAACGCCTGTAGCTCGAACCAGCTACACGAACGCACTGAACAAACTCCTCTCGGCCCACCAACGACGACCACCTGACGCGATGCAACTCCGACTATAACTCAGCCATACACTCCTCTACCTTCACCCAGAATTTCGAGATACTCGATCATCTCATGGTGCCGAAAATAAGATTTGAATAGAGCGCAGAAAAACACGATCCTATACCCTAAATTCGAATCGACCCCAAAATTCTTGCATTGGAAAAATTATTTAGCATTTTTCCCATGTTAATACATCTTCAAGCTTGCTTCATAATAAATTTCAACAATTGAAATTTGTTGAATCCACTGATATTGACAAAAATGCATTTTTATTCATTTTCGAAAAGCACCTTAAATATTGAACTAAAAATCACCGTTTTCATTTTAAAAATCCTAACTTTATATATAGATTCCAGCTAGGTATTTGAATCAGCAATTTAATATACTTGAATTTAACACAAATTAAATGATTTCCCTGAAAATCACTTTCCAGTGAGTATACTCCATTGACAGGTGTGCACAAGTTTAACAACTTGATTTATATTCAAACAACATGTTTTGTTTTAAAAACATAAGCCTATAAATAATCGAATGAGGATATCTTGTATTTTGAATGGTTTGCTTGACTTTGTAACTACACTAAAACTTCATATTCAAATTTGACAGGAAACTCATACTTGAACACAGAATTGAAAACCAAATACATAGGCCATCATAATATTATCAATACATCAACACACAAATGAACTTAAGACTTAAAGGTTTTGTTTACTCACCAAAATATTAGTTGAAACAGAAAGCAAAGATTTTGTTGAAAGGCTGCAGTTGAATTTCCAGAAAGCTTCCCTTGTTTTTTCTGTTTGAATTTGTTTGAGTTTGCAAGACAATAATGTTTATTTTCTTTCTTTCCTTTTTTTTCAGGTTTGCTTTATAAGTTTTGATTCTTCAGTTTGTAAACGAACCAAAATTATGATGTACATAAATAAAAGAGGTTTGAACAGAAAGGTTATAACTGGACAGGTTTTACTTGTTTGACCATATATGACTTGTATTAAATTTCTGCAAAACTTGAAATGGTCTTGCATTCGGCTGAAGGATTTTCTTGAAACAAAGTTGTGCTAATTAATGCATGTGCCTTCATTTGTGTTTACAAATAATTAATGTTTGCCGATTCTTATCTTTGATACAAAGATATTTGCTTTATTTTTTCAAATAAGATGTGAATTCTTGTCTTCTTGCATCGTACATGTTCATATATTATACAGTAATGTAAATAGTTTTTGTTAAAAGGTTTGTATTGTACAAATGTAAGTCACGGATTATCCTTTCTTAAGTTTATGTAAAGTTAATATGGTGATTGTTTTGACTATGTACCATGTGTATTTATATTTGAATGCTCTCATGTTTTATTTGAAATTTGATGTTGTTGCTAACTTAATTTCTAAATTTTATTTTCTGTTTGTAATTAAATTTTCACCCTTTGACTTATAACATATGCTTGGATTTGCATAATTTTTTTTTTATATTTATAGCTTATGTTCATAATTATATTTTATACTTATGTTTTGTATGTTTATGTTTATAACCATATATATATAGGTTTATACTTAAGTTTAGTATTTATATTTAAATATTGATAGGATTTCTTATTTTAAACTCTATTTTTAAAGACTCGATCTATATTCATATATTAGATCAAATATTACCAATATAGAACCTTTGACTTTATTGAATTAGACAGATTTTGTTTTAAATAGTTTGAAAGATTCCATTTTAAATTTTCAAATCAAAATTTTCTTTATAGTCACATATATAACTGGTAAATGATCAAGATCTCATCAGTTTATAATTTGAGAAGCTTGTATTTAATTTAAATATTATTAAAATATACTGTCAAAATCCTGGGTCGTTACATTCCTCCCCCCTTAAAAGAATTTCGTCCCCGAAATTTACAACAACAGTTAATTCAAAAGCTTTTATATTAACAATCCAAACATACATATCGTCCATACAATAGCAAACAATCAAACAGTCTACCCTAACAAACATCACTAGTTATCCGGACACAAGTCCGTATAAGCTTTCTTAAAACTATCAGGAGTTTCCCAGGTACAATCTCTGGGATCCTCACTCCACTGCACCTTGACGAGTTTCACCACTTTGTTCCTGAGCTGCTTCTCGTCTTGATCCACAATCCAAACAGGATTTCTAACCACAGTCAAATTGGGTTCTACTTCCAAATCTTCTTGAACTACTGGTTCCACAACTAGTGATGGATCATGAACAAATTTCCTCAGATGCGATACATGAAATACATTGTGAATTCTAGACATCCGCTCTGGCAATTCAATTCTATAAGCTACAGCTCCAACTCTTTCTAACACTCGGAATGGTCCAATAAATCTTGAAGCAAGTTTACCCGTCTTTCCGAATCTTATAGCACCCTTGATTGGTGAAAATTTTACAAAGACTAAATCTCCGATCTCAAATTCCAATGGTCTTCGTCTTTTATCAGCATATATCTTCTGACGATCCTGAGCAGCTTTCATCCTTTTCTTGATAAGCTCGACCTTCGCAGAAGCTTCTCGAATAAGATCGGGTCCGAGCACAAGACGATCTTTCGATTCTATCCAACAGGATGGGGACCTACATGGTCTTCCATACAGAGCTTCATAAGGAGCCATCTTAATACTTGCTTAATAACTGTTATTATAAGAAAATTCCGCTAAATGAAGATGGTCTTCCCATGATCCACCAAAATCCAAAACACAAGCCCGCAACATAACCTCAAGAATACGATTAAGCCTCTCCGTCTGCCCGTCTGTCTAAGGATGATAGGCTGTACTCAATCTCAAACTTATTCCCATTGCTGATTGCAGGGCCTCCCAGAATTTGCTAGTGATATTAGGATCACGGTCACTTACTATACTGACTGGAACACCATGCAATCTGACTATCTCCTTCAAGAAAATTTCTGCCAGAGAAGCTGCAGTACGAGTTGCCTTAACGGTATAAAAGGGCACTCTTAGTTAAGCGATCCACAATAACCCATATACCATCATTTCCTTTCCTGGTTCTGGGAAATCCATCGAAATCATTTCCCATTTCCAATCTGGAATTTCCGAAGTCTGCAATAATCCCGCTGACTTCTGTTGATCACCTTTAACTTATTGGCAGATGGCACAACTGTTAACAAAAGCAGCTACATCTTCCTTCATGCCCTTCCACCAAAAGACTCTCTTCATATCTTTATACATCTTTGAGATTCCCGGGTGAATATTCAATTTGGAGCGGTGACTCTCAGACAACACTTCCTGCCTCAAATCCCTATCATTCGGAACACAGATTCTCCCGTTAATCCTTAATGTTCCTTGGCCATCAATTTCAAAACTGGGACACCGACCCTTCCTAACTCTTTTGATGATCCTTCTCAACATCTTATTAGATTCTTGCTTGCTTGAAATCCTTTCAATAAGAGATGGAACAACTTCTAGAAGAGATAGGACCGCGTTCCTGCTAAGAGCATTAGCTACAACATTCACCTTTCCCGGGGTGTATAGAATATCCAAATCATAGGATGGCAGAAATTCGACCCACCGCTGCTGTCTCAGATTAAGATCTTTTTGAGAGAAAAGATATTTCAATGGTTTGTGATCCGTGAATAATTCGAATTTCTCTCCCAAAAGATAATGTCTCCAAATCTTCAAAGCAAAAACAATGGCTAGCAATTCAAGATCGTGCGTAGCGTAGTTCTTCTCATGTGGCTTCAATTGCCGACTCGCATACGCAATCACCCTTCCGTTCTGCATCAGAACTGCTCCCAATCCAACTATACAAGCATCAGTATAAACCTCGAATTTGCTCTTCCCATCCGGAATAGCAAGCACTGGTGCACTAGTTAGCCTTGTCTTCAATTCCTGAAAAGCTTCTTTACACTGGGGTGTCCACTTGAATTTTGCTCCCTTCCTAGTCAGCTTGATCAGATGTGAAGAAAACTTGGAATATTCCTTGATAAATTTCTTGTAGTAGCCAGCCAATCCTAGAAAAATGCGAACTTCCGTCGGTGTCTCCGGCTGTTTCCATTCCAGAATAGTTTCAACTTCCGCTGGGTCTACAGAAATACCTTCACCAGAAACAATGTGCCCTAAAAATTTGACTTCCGATTTCCAGAAATGGCACTTCGAAAATTTTGCCTTCAAAACATGTTTCCTCAGAGTCTCCAGTACAATTCTCAAATGCTTCCTGTGCTCTTCTTCAGATTTGGAGTAGACCAAAATATCATCAATGAATACCAGCACGAACTTATTCAATACATCCCTAAAGACTCGGTTCATCAAGTCAACGAAGTAGGCAGGAGCGTTGGTTAACCCGAAAGGCATAACCAACCACTCATAGAAACAATTCGGTCCCCTAAATGCAGTCAAGGGAATACTGTCTTCAGCTACCCTCAACTGATGGAAACCTAAAGCTAGATCCATTTGAGAAAAGATAGAAGCATCATGCAACTGGTCAAAGAGATCATCGATGCAAGAAAGAGGATATTTATTACGGATAGTCACTTTGTTCAATTCTCTATAATCCACACAGAACCTTAGCGACCCATCCGATTTAGTGACAAACACTACAGCAGAGCCCCAACAAGAAAAACTGGGCCTAATCAACCCCTTCTCCAAAAGATCCTGAGTCTGCTTAATTAACTCCTCTCTCTCCCTAGGAGGCATTCTCCTACTGGTCTGAATCACCGGCACTGCTCCCGGAATCAAATCAATACGGAACTTTATTTCTCGATGTGGTGGCAGACACTTAACTTCTTCAAATACATCAGCAAAATCTTGTACCACATCTTCAATCTTCTCTTCAGAAATCTCAATTCCATGAACAAGACTACTCAAGCGAATTCCAGAATTATCACACGACACTCTGGCAATTCTACCCAAATCAGTTTCCAACGAAACTGTTCTCTCATCACAATTCAAGATTGCTTTATACCTATCGAGCCAATCCATCCTGAAAATAAGATCAAATCCCTTAAAATTCAACACATAAGGGTCACAAGAAAAACTATGGGATAGATAAGAAATCTTCAAGTCCTTACAGATCGTATCTAATTTGGTCACCCCTCCTATAGGATTAGATACCAAGATAGGACAAACTATAGAACTAGGGGTAAGAAAGAACTTCCCTACAGATTCCAGAGAAATAAAACTAAAAGAAGCACCCGAATCAAACAAAACTTTAATATATTTACCGTCTAAAAGTAAAGTACCCTCCAATACCCCTTTGCCTTGAGAAGAAGAAGATGGACCGACTTCCAAAGCAAAGATCTTATTCTGAGGCGCGCTCTGTAAAAGTGGACAATTCTTGATCATGTGACCAGGCTGATGACAATTAAAACACAACGTTCTCTGAACCATTGCTGATCCTGGACCACTCTAATGCGGTTGCTGTTGCTGCTGCTGGATTCCTTTTCTGGGACACTTATTAGCTAAATGTCCTTCCTATTGACAAATGTAGCATTTGCGAGGTCCATTGTTATTTACAGGCTTCTTCTTGCTCGGCTTTCTCCATTTGGGATTGAACTTCCGCTTATTTGGATTTGTGAAATTCCCACCTGAAGCTGCAACTGGTGCCACAGACTTCTTATTCATCAAATTCTCATACCTCAAAGCCATATCAATCAAATCGACAAAAGATCCTTTCAAAAGCACGGTCATCTTTTCATGGAATTCAGGCCTCAATCCTTGCACAAACTTTTCATTCTTTTTGAGGGGAGTATCAATAGTCCTGGTCCATAGCAAGAAAGTTCGTTGAATTTGGTCTCATACTCCAAAATAGACACACTGCCCTGCTTCAAATTCAGAAAATCCATATACAATTGAGTTTCCCCTGCCGTTGGCATAAACTTCTCCTCAAATAGCTCCTTAAATCTGTCCCAAGAAATGTCATCCTCAGAAATGTTTGCTACTGTTGCATCCCACCAGGTTGCTGCACCACCCTGTAATTTCCACGATGCCATTTCCCTTTTCCGTTCATCTGACAACTTCATGCTCTTAAAGATGCGCTCATAAGAGCGTAGCCAAGCTTGAACTTCAATTATCGATTCTGAACATTTGAATGGTTGGCCTCCAAGATTGTTGAAGTCTTTGCATAAAGCTGCAAAACTAACTTGATCCGGTACTGGATTTACAGCCTCACTAGCATTTTGACTTCGTCCATTATTAGTCGAAGCACTGCCCCTAACTCTGCCTCTTCTCCCAGAACTCATGTTGGCCACCTGGACAGGTAACTCAACAAATTTAGATATATATATATATATATATATATATATATATATATATATGAAAATACAAACACGCATGCTCAAGATAAATATCACTCAAGAGCCTAGGTACTCGCTCAACCTAGCGCTCTGATACCAACTGTGACGACCCGCCTTTCTAACCCCAGAAAGATGTATCATCATTAAGAAAGAAAGGGATAGAAATAGAAAAGAATAGAACGAAAGAATAACAACATCAGAATCTCACAGCGGAATGGAAGAAAATATAATACATCATATAACTATTACATAGTTATACATACATCAGAGTTATACAATATCATACAACAGAACTGTCATATACATATCTGTCAATACATACATCCAAAATACAACATACATTAACTACACAGCGGACTATACAGATAAATACATACGTCTGGTCTTCTTCTCCAAAGCTCCTCTAGAAAATCAATACTCCAAATACCTATCACTTGGCTACTCATAAAAATTTGAGTACCCAAGAGTTTATGAAAAACAAAATATAAACTCCGGGTCAGACATGGGTCTGGTGTGAGTAAACGGGTTAAAGTTGTTTAACTTTGAAAACCATTTGAAAATAAATGTATCACGTAAGACTTCCCACACATAAACAAGGGTAAGTTTTTACCTTACTCTAACCAAAACATTTGTAGGAAATCCAGTGATATTATAATAGTGTCTAGGGTTTTCAAGTAAATAGAAAATAGCCGAAATTGTTACATTCATTAAATTCCAGCTACTAGCCACAAAAGTGGGTAATACAAATCAAAACCATAGGGTCTCGTAGGGAAAATGGATTTCCAACAATGACAGGGCTACTGGGGTACCGCCCGTCACAGTACGGGGCCTAGATCACCGTACCTAGGATCACTCCCAACCCCCTACAACACAAGGCCGGAACAATTCCTTACTGAACAGTCCCGAACAAGATAACCCCACAGTTGTGGCCAACAACTGCCCACACAGCCGAAATAAAGGGACATCTAGGCAGGGGTATACCTCGTCCTGCTTGGGCATGACCCACCTAACCTTGCTGCGTCTCCTCTGTTTTAGCCATTCCCGGTTGATGAGGCATGAGGCTGCGATTACCTTTAAAGAACATATCTCTTAGAATGCTCATCGTCCGTCTGACGATGTGCTGAAAGCATTCAATCCATACAAGTTCGTTCCGGGTTCGAACGAAACCAAAGGCATTATCTCGTTACACTCGTTTTAGAATCACCCTCAAAGTTAACAATGATAACCCTTGCATTCTAAAACATCATATCGATCTCCACTTGAAATGTCACAACCTATCGTTCAATTTGGATCGATGTGGTTTTCGGAATATCGAATTGATACCTGATCCCGGTCTCATCGAAATCCAAACGCCATTTTAAGGGCCAAGTTGTCTACTTAGTCTTAACGGTTTAATTCAATACTTAGAATTCACATAACAGATATCAGAGATAAATCATACACAGTCATCACAGATATATCCAGAATATATCACAAAATATCACAAAATACCACCAATAGATATCAGAGTCAATCAAACCAGAATCATCAATTCATATCAATATAGTTTGATTTACTTAACACTTAATTAATTATTTTATCCAGCTTGATTAATTACTAATTAACCAATTTATTAAATTATTAATTACTTCATTACTCACTTAATTAATTGATTCTTAATTATTAATTAATAATGTAATTATTAATTAATAAAATTTAACTACTTATTTAATTATCACAAATTATTTTAATTAATCATTTATTATCAATTAATTTATCATTTAATCCTTAATTAATCACTTAAGTTAACTACCATTTATTTATTAATTAACTTTAAGTAATTAATTCAATTTCTTAAGTTAAATTAATTAAACACAAGATTAATTTCTAATTACAAATTTAATTAAAGTTATTAATTTAATTACAAGTATAAATCAATTTACATTTATAACCACTTACACTTTAAATTAATTTAACTATCTTATATTTTTAAAATCTATCAATGATTTTAAATCAAATCTTAGCTTTAAATTTGTCAATATTAAAACTTTTAACAAAATAACCCCAAGGTATAAGCTAATTCACATAGAAGTTGGAACCCGAAGTAAAGGAAATGTTTACTCGAGTAAAGCTCGAGACAACCCCTGCTCTTTCTCACGTACACTCTCTCTACTTTTTTTCTTCTTCTTCTCTACCTGATCCTCTCTTCTCCTCTTTTTTTAAGTTAAAATTAAATACAGCACTCACGCGTAATCCCAGAAAGTACTCGAAGCAAACCCCACCAATACTCAAGCAAAAACACGCGACAACCACGACAACCCATCGGATATCCAAACGCCACCGTGCACGTGCACGTGCACGGTGGTTCGCTGCACCTTCGGCAACCCCCACCACCTCCAACAAACCACAAATCACCCTCTTATTCGACAACAAAACCCAATTCAGCAAGAAAAAAATTCAAAATAAAAAAGGCCTGTAGCTCGAACCGCTACACGAACGCACTAAAAAAATTCCTCTCGGCCCACCAACGATGGCCACCTGACGCGATGCAACTCCAACTATAACTCAGCCATACACTCCTCTACCTTCACCCAGAATTTCGAGATACTTGATCATCTCATGGTGCCAAAAATGAGATTTGAACAGAGCGTAGAAAAACACGATCCTAAACCCTAAATTCGAATCGACCCCAAAATTCTTGCATTGGAAAAATTATTTAGCATTTTTCCCATGTTAATACATCTTCAAGCTTGCTTCATAATAAATTTCAACAATTAAAATTTGTTGAATCCACTGATATTGACAAAAATGCATTTTTATTCATTTTCGAACTGCACCTTAAATATTGAACTAAAAATCATCGTTTTCATTTTAAAAATCCTAACTTTTATACAGATTCCAGCTAGGTATTTGAATCAGCAATTTAGTAAACTTGAATTTAACACAAATTAAATGATTTCCCTGAAAATCAATTTCCAGTGAGTATACTCCATTGACAGGTTTACACAAGTTTAAAAACTTGATTTATATTCAAACAACATTTTTTGTTTTAAAAACATAAGCCTATAAATAATCGAATGAGAATATCTTGTATTTTGAATGGCTTACTTGACTCTGTAACTACACTAAAACTTCATATTCAAATTTGACAGGAAACTCATACTTGAACACAGAATTGAAAACCAAATACATAGGCCATCATAATATTATCAATACATCATACACACAAATGAACTTAAGACTTAAAGGTTTTGTTTACTCACCAAAATATTAGTTGAAATAAAAAGCAAAGATTTTGTTGAAAGGCTGCATTTGAATTTCTAGAAAGCTTCCCATGTTTTTGCTGTTTGAATTTGTTTGAGTTTCCAACAATAATGTTTATTTTCTTTCTTTCCTTTTTTTTAGGTTTGCTTTATAAGTTTTGATTCTTCAGTTTGTAAACGAACCAAAATTATGATGTATATAAATAGAAAAGGTTTGAACAGAAAGGTTATAACTGGACAGGTTTTACTTGTTTGACCATATATGACTTGTATTAAATTTCTGCAAAAATTGAAATGATCTTGCATTCGGCTAAAGGATTTTCTTCACACAAAGTTGTGCTAATTAATGCATGTGCCTTCATTTGTGTTTACAAATAATTAATGTTTGCTGATTCTTATCTTTGGTACAAAGATATTTGTTTTATTTTTTTTAAATAAGATGTGAATTCTTGTCTTCTTGCATTGTACGTGTTCATATATTATACAGTAATGTAAATAGTTTTTGTTAAAAGTTATGTATTGTACAAATGTAAGTCATAGATTATCCTTTCTTAAGTTTATGTAAAGTTAATATCGTGATTGTTTTGACTATATACCATGTGTATTTATATTTGAATGCTCTCATGTCCTATTTGAAATCTGATGTTGTTGCTAACTTAATTTCTAAATTTTATTTTCTGTTTGTAATTAAATTTTCACCCTTTGACTTATAAGACATGCTTGGATTTGCATAATTTTTTTTATTTATAGCTTATGTTCATAATTATATTTTATACTTATGTTTTGTATGTTTATGTTTATAACCATATATATAGGTTTATACTTAAGTTTAATATTTATATTTAAATATTGATAGGATTTCTTATTTTAAACTCTGTTATTAAAGACTTGATCTATATTCATATATTAGATAAAATATTAACAATATAGAACCTTTGACTTTATTGAATAAGACAGATTTTGTTTTAAATAGTTTGAAAGATTCCATTTTAAATTTTCAAATCAAAATTTTCTTTACAGTCACATATATAACTGGTAAATTATCAAGATCTCATCAATTTATAATTTGAGAAGCTTCTATTTAATTTAAATTAGATTAAATATTATTAAAATATACAAACGTGAGTGTTTGCAAAATTATATAGACAAAGATAGGTCAGACTTTTTCAAGTTAATAAAGTTTTTCAAACTCAAAGTAAGTTAATCAATGCTTTTCATGTGCAAGCTATGAATGTGAAATAAAAAGAAAAAGTAGACTAACTCTCTAATTTAGATGTAGCTAGTAATTTTTTATGCAAGAATGTCCAATATGAAACATAAAAATAATATAGGAAATCTATTTGATGTGAATGGCGTTATAATAAATGAAGCTTCTATAATTGAAACAAAAGCAACAATTATTTTATCACATTATACAATATTGACTCCTACTTTAAAAGTTGACCAAACACTGAAATAAAGTATTTATTGCAGCTTAACAGTGAGGGCATTATACTTACTCCTCTATGTACCGATGGAATCAAAAAATATATTTATAGTGCAGATAATGATATAACTCTGGTTCAAATGAATTTGGTGCTAAATTTTATAAAACACATTAGGAGTGTGGTGAAAAAATTAAGAAGCAGAAGAGATTTAATCAGGATCTAGTATTATCTATTTGAATATCAAAGCAACTCAAATTCAAATATGCATTCATACAAGACAGATATCAGAAATGAGAGAGACGAAAAGATAATGTAGATTGAATATAAGTATCCAACATTCACGGAGAACCAACAACTCCTTTTACTCCAATCACTAGAGATTATAAATCAATTCTATGATTGGAGAGTTACAAGATTTGAGACTCTCCCTAATTAATCACTCAATTGAAGAAACTACAAAATAGAGCAATCAAAAAAGAAAACCCCCAATTTGATTTAGCCAGGGTTTCTATTAATCTCATTTATTGTTGATCTTCATCACATCACTTAATTAGAAAGATGGTTAGGAGGCTAATTTTATGTATGCTCTAATCACTTTAGATCATCCAATCACATCAAAAAGAATCTGTACCATCAATAGAGAAGAAACAAACACTAAAACGACCAAACTGTCCTCCATAATTTGAATTAGCTAACACCCTAAAAAAATCTTTCTTTAACAGCTCAAACGTCTGACTTATGTGGTTGGACGTCTGATCAAACTCCCGGGATAACACTGCAACCAACAGAGACATCTGACAAAATGTATGATCTGTCGAATCGGTAACTCAAATGTTTGACCAGAGGGAGTCGGACATCTGATCTCCTGTAGGAAACAAGGTTTTGAAATTCATACGCATTTAGACATTTGGATTTCGGTTCCTAGATGTCTGGATGTCTCTCTAGCTATTCCCTCTCATCTTCTCCATCTTCTTTTGATCTCTCTTCCTTCAATTAACTTCATAACTCTTCTAACACAAAGTTCTATGTCATATCTTCAATCTAAAGCACTTATCAGCTCATATCCTATAACAACAACACTCCACTTCGATTTAAATATATAGGTCTCATTAACAATCAACATAGTGACTGTTGGATCTTATGCCACATGGCACTCAAACAACTGAAATCAAATGGATCAATTATGCACAATGCTCAAACTTATCCTTAGGAAGTGACTTAGTCATCATATCTAAAGGGTTGTCCATACTACTCACCTTTCCTAACTTGAACTTGATTAGCTCCAGCTTGAGTTTGATCCTTTGCACTAACATCTATACTAACAGGCTCTCTTATCTATACTTTCTTAGGGATCTTCATATCTATGGCAGTAAAAGTTGTGCAGCTGATAAGGAAAGCCGCAATAGATAAAGCTTCTGTCCAAAATCTATTCTTCAACTTAGAAATCAGTCTGAGATAAGGATTTCTCTCCAACAAATTTTGATTCATCCTTTTAGCAACTTTATTAGATTGAGAATTGCCGGGTACGGTGTAAAGCCTCATAATGTCTTCAGACTCATAATAATCAATGAATTTGTGTGATACAAATTCACCGCCATTAACCAAACGGAGCACTTTCAATTTGTTCCTTGAATGCTTCTCAACCATAGATTTCTACTTTCGAAACCTGGAAAAGGTTTCACTCCTTGACATTAGGAAGTATACCCATACTTTAAGAAAGCAAACATTTATAAATGAAATGAAATACCTGTCTCCACCAAAGGGTAAACAAGAGGAGAGATCCTAAACATCTGTGTGAGAATACTCTAAAACAACTTTTGCTTTATGCTCTCATGAGCTAAAAGAAATCTTTTTCTACTTACCAAGAACAAACCCTTCACAAAAGCCAAGCTATAATGCTGAACACCATTAATCAAACGTCGCTTTGTCAAATCATCCAAACTGCATCCGCCGATTTATTTCACCCATAAGTGCCACAATCTGAAAGAATCTGAATTGGCAGAAGTAGCAAAAATTGATTCACCAAATATAGTAGTGCCCTTCAATAAATAAAAAATTCTTGCCTTCACACCTTTCATGACAATTATGGAACCCTTTGATATCCTTATTTTTTCTTCTCAACTATAGTCTTCAATTCAAGCCTACTCAAAGTCCCAATAGAAATCGAGCTCCTTCTCAAATCATATACATGTCTAATATCAGTAGTAGTACGAAAAACACCGTCAAACATTCTGATCTTTACACTACCAACATCAACCATACGACAAGAAGCATCATTTCCCATCAGAACCTCTCCTCCATCAATATAACGGTATGCAATGATGCAGTTCCCATCAAATATTATATGATAGGGTGCGCCAGAATCAACAAGCTATGGGTTGCTCTTTTTAGAAGAGCCAGAAGCTGTAAACATATCGGTACTCTCTGTATTTGATTTCTCTACAGTAGATGTTGAAGCTTGCTTTGAGTCTTCTCTTCTTCCTTCGAGCTTAGGACATTGAGCTATAAAGTATTCCGGTTTCTTACAATAATAGCAAGCGAATCGCTTAGGCCCCTTAAACTGAGACCTTGGATTACTTTGACCCACATCATTCTTTGACTTGCTTTGGCTTCTACCTCTCTAAGCAGATAAGCCTTCTATATCACTATCCAAATTAGTGCTTTCCAGTCTACCTCTCAACACTTCATTATGAATACCAGCCTTTACATTTGATAGACTAATCTTAATGTGACCATATATCATGAAATTAACAAAAGCAGTATACTCCTCAGGCAAGGAATAGAAGAGGATCGCTGCTTGAGCCTCATTAATAATATCAACATCCTCTGCTTTCAGGTTCATAATCAAAGTGGTCAAAGCATCTACGCTCTCCATAAGATCAACTCCCGCTTCATCCTAAACAAATAGAGTTGTTGCTGAAGAATAATTTGATTTGTGAGAGACTTATCTTGATATGAATCAAATAATGCATTCCATAATTCCTTTGCCATCTTTTTTTGAGAGAATTATTTAAGAACATCATCTGAAAGACTCAATCGGATTGTTGTAAGAGATTCATCTTCCGTCTCTTCCAAAACAGCTGTCTCAATATTTTTCAATTTCTTGGGTGCATAAACAATCATAAAAGCCTTTCCTTCTTTAACACTGCCTCAATCTTCATCTTACAAGTTCCAAAATTTCGATGTCCATCAAATCGTATAACAACATAACTAACACTAGATATACCGATAGACTTTCCAAAAGTAGCCATTAATACCAAAGCATAATAAAACACCAGTCCTGATACCTAACTATGTTAAAAATATTGATTAGCAGAAGTGATTTGATCGGGATTTAGTATAGCCTATTCGAAATATCAATGCAACTCAAATTCAAGTGTGTGATCAAATAAAAAAATATCAAAAATAAGAGAGACACAGAAGATTACGTGGTTCGAATATAAGTATCCTACGCCCATGGAGACCCAACAAACCCGTTTATTCCAGTCACTAAAGATTACAGGCCAATTCTACGACAGGATGTGGTGACTCTCTAACCAACATTCAATAGAAGAAATTACAAAATAGAAAACCTCCAATTTGATTTAGCTAGGTTTTCTATAAATCTCAATTATTGGAAATCTTAATAATCTTGATTGCTTAGTAGGAAGATGATTAAGAGGTTAAATTATAGATGCTCCAATCACTCTACATTATCTGATCATATCAAAAGAATATGTACCATCAATAAAGAAGAAATAAACATCGAAATGATGAACTGCCCTTCAAAATTCAAATTAGCCAACATCTTGAAAAAATCTTGCTTCAGCGCTCGGACGTCTGCCTAGAGGGTCTGGCGTCTGACAAACTTTCGAGATAACATTGCAAACAATAGAGACGTCTAGCCAAACATGTTATTTGTCAAAGAAGCTACTTTGACGTTTAATGAGGAGGTCAGACATCTGATCTCTTGTAGGCAACAAGGTTTTGAAACTCACAGGCATTAAGACCCCTAGATTGGGTTCCCAAACATCTAGATGCTAATCTTTAACAATTCTTGCTTCTCTATTCCATCTTCTTTTGATCTCTCTTCCTCCGATCGACTTTCTAACTCTTTCAACATGAAGATATATAACATATCTTCATTCTAAAGCACTCATAGACACACATTTAAATCACATAACAACAACGATGAGGATATTAAAGTATGTGTATGAAGCAGTTAATGAACTTTGGTAGATGGAAGTTTTTTGAAAAATATAAATCATATTCATATATTACTTTGGTGCCAAAAGTTAAAGTTCCTAATAGCTTTGGGGATTATAGCCCAATCTCTTGTTGCAACTTTATTTACAAAAATATAACTATTATTCTTTGCAATAGAGTAAAAATATTTTTGAAAATTTTGGTATCTGAAAATCAATTTACTTTCATACCAGGAAGACTAATTGTAGAAAATACATTATTAGCACATGAAACAATTAGAAACTTCAACAAGGGTGGTAAAAATAAAATGTGTATTAAAGTTGATTTATACTGGCTTTTGATAAAATAAATAGTTTTTTCATTTTTCATATGATGTAACAGCTAGGATTTAATGCAAAATTTTGTTATCTAGTTGACGAATGTAATGCTACTTGATTCTAATAAATAGCTCTCTTAGCGGATTTGTTTATAATAAAGTAATATGACAAGGAGACCATTTTCTCCTTACTTATTCACTATTGTTATTGGATTTTCTCTACAAATAGAAATAGAACAAATCGAAGGCAATTTAAAAATCACAAATACAACCAAACCATTTATTACTCATTTGTTATATGATGTTGACTTATTATTATTTTCAAATGAAGATGAGCAAAGTGCAAATACGATAAAGATCTTTGGGGAAATGAATAAGTATGCAAGTTTATAAATTAATTTATGTAAGAGCAATTATGCTTCAGTAAGATATGCATAAGCAAATCAGAAGTTCTAAACATCTTAAAATTTCAGTGGGTTCATTGCCAATAAAACATTAGCGGTATTTAATTCAAAGCAAATTAGATGTGTTTTCCCTATAATTTTCAAAGGATATAAGTCAAGAAGCTAATGTCAAGACTAAAGGCTGTCGAAGTTCAAATTCTGGATGCTAAGATAACGCTAAAGATGAACGTCGACATCAGGGTTCCATCAATGTCGAAGACATATATCATATTGGCACTGCACCAATAGATGATCTTATTACTATCACCATCGTAGAAGATGTTCAAAGAAATAATGTCGAGAATCATTGATGCAAAGGTTATAATGGGGAGGCTGAAGAATAAAAACATCACATGAAATCGAATAGCACCAATAAAGCACGATGCTCTAAGGCATATACGTCGTCTTTCATAAGGGAGAATCAACCCTTGCAACATCCACCGCCATCACAACCAAGTGATGCTATGTTACCACATTCCAACAACTACTGGACATTGACATTGAGACTCATGATTTTCGAAGCAATGTTGAATGAAGTCTTATCCTATCAAAGTCAATGTTGCTAATGTTAAGTATTTTCAATGCCGCTTATGATCAAAATTAGTAAGTGACGATGGTGTTTTCCATCCCAACGTCACTGCTTATTTAAATTGTCTGATAAAAAAGGAACTGCAAGTCATAAAAGTCACCAAAATTCAACACTGATATAATGCCAACTTTCATGCATACACACATATTTGGAAGATGCCACACATCTACATACGCGATAGTTATAATGAACACGCAAGCGTATAATTACATGAACATCGAACTTCGAACATGAGAACATATTACATAGCCTATTGTCGAGCCTAATGGACCGTAGCACAAATTTGTCACATATCTTCTACATTTCAATTGAACATATGAAATGACTTAGGATTTTTTTGGACTACCTTATCTAAAGCCGATTTGAACACATGAATATGGAAACTATAACGATCTTAAGAGATCTCAAGCATAATAGCCAAAAATGACACAGGAACTTTATAAGTTCTTCCTCAAGGGCCTGCCGCTTTCCATCCATTAATCATTCTACTATATACTTAGTCTTAAGTGAAGAGTTGGCCCTTGATATACCATTAGGGTGGTGTTGATCAAGTTGCACTTGATCGTGTCTTCATACCTGTTCTTATCAAGGGTTAATTAATCACAATTGGCATCTTGAGGTTATACCATTTTTGGTCTAACCAGATGGATGGACTCGCATGCTGTTATCACTAGCTGGCATTTTTAAAATTAGCTCATGCAGTCATCACTACTGTCATTATATATTGGTTGCAAACACATAACATTCCAGCAAATCCAAATTAAAAATTAGAAAAAATATGCAAATTTTATCCATAGAGGAAAACATCATAAAGTCACTTGAAGTACTATTTGTACATCAAAGTAATCAAGTGGATTGGATCTAAGAAAATTTAAGGACATCGGTACAGTCTGTAGTCTTAAGTTATTTTGGAAATTCTTTGAGTTATGGGCTAGATGGATAAAAGAAAAAAATGTCAAAAACAAGAATTTCCAGACCATGCCAGTGGAAAAACACTACTCCTTCACTTGGAAAAACATTTAAATTGTAATGAAACATGAATTAACTCATTGAAAGGCAATTCAAAGATGGAAGACAAACTAGTTTCTTAAGTTTCTAGTTTGACCCATGGATTCATGCAAGATCATTTGTAAATCAACCGGGATGGTAAATATCAATTAATTTGGGGATACAAATGCCAAAGTGGACTGTATTTTTTAGAATCATAAATTGATAACAAACTAAAAACTCATAACATCAATTTTCAAAACAATAATAGACAAGGTTATAGCCAATCCCAGTTTATCCAAAAACAAATGGAAATTGAAATTAAGTTCTAAAAGAATTTTTTTTATAAATCACATGGGAATACATAATAGGGGCAAAAACAATGGTTTTCTGTCATTTGGAATCTATGTAGATACTATTTGAATACAATTAAATTATTATTATTTTTGATAAGAATGAGTTATATATTGAATGATTAATTTTTAATATTCGATATTTGTTATGCAGACAAATGATAATTGGTATTTTAATTAATCTTGAAACTAGTATGCTACAAAATTATATATATATATATTCATGCACAAAGATTTTTAATTTAATGTTAAGCTTTTGATACATTTGTCTAAAAGATAAATGATGTATATATTGAATTTCAAATATTACTTGGGAATTGGCGAAAAATGCCTAAAAATATAAATACGGTGCTAATAAATCAATATATTTGTATGCATTTAAAGTTCGTGCAACATATATTTATCTAAATAAGTATATGATACTAACAAAGAAAAAAAAATATTTATTTAATTACTAAACGAAATATTAACTGAAATAAAACCCAAAACCTTACAAATTTGAAACGACTCTGACTCGACCTTCGAAAATCGACACTCAAATACATCACCCGTATTCGAATGTCGCAGATTCAAACGTCGAATCTGGTTCGCCAGAGCTTATAAAACATTAAGTATAACAACAAAGCAGAAAAAATCAATATATACCACTGATATAACAATGAATACAATATCTGATACAATATGGATATCAACACTATCAGAGAAAATATACACAGCGGAAAAGGTAACACCAACAACAAAGGCTTCAAAGAGATCCAACTCCCAAAATGCAACTCCATCTCTAATTCTCCAAAACCAAATAGCTCATCCCAAAAGCTTCGAAGACTCCAATCCAATAAGCTCGAACCAACATCAACTTGAATTAAGCAAGGTCAGTCATCTTGAACAAATGCTATCGCCGAATCCAAAGGCTGGATGCTATCGAATTCTACACCTATTATTTGATTATCTAAAAAATCCAAATCTAGACTACCCATGTAAAAATCGTGGGCACCTAGAGTTTAGAAAGGGAACAATAAACTCCGGGTCAGTCGTGGGACTGGTATGAGTAAACAAAAATAGTTTATCTTTAACAAAAGAAAAACAAAAGAATTTAAAAGAAATCTGCAATGCTTTTTGGAAAATGAAACTACCATAAGGGCTTCCGCCACACACACAATGCAAGCGCACAATTGGAGGAGATTTCTCCTTATGATAGTCAAACATGTTTGATATACGAAACTCTTTTGATATTATTATTAGTGCATAGTGCAGAAAACAATTTCGAAAGTATAATATTAATCTTAGCCAGCTTACAACCATTATCGTATGCGTACTATAGCTATCATTTAAACGGTGGTGACCACCATAAGTAAATGGCATGTTATACAACTAAAACCATACAAGGTGCATATTGGATGATTGGATTTCTGATAATGTTCAGGCTAAGGAACTTCCTCACCGAATGGAATGCCTCTAGAGGGACGTCCCCAAGAACCAAACCGGATATCTACCAACACAAGGCAGGGTTTCCTCTATAACTAGGTAACACCTACAAGTATGCCGCCCCCGGTTGTTTCCGACCTTTATCCGAGGGCCCTCAACCAACAACCACAAAGCAATAGATTTGCAGCAACCACATAGTTAAATATCTGGCTCCATACCATGATACCACTTTTTTTCCAGAAGGAAATGGACATACCCTAGGGGCGCGACCCCTAAAAATCTTGCCGCAACATTTCTGTTTCGACCATTTTTGGGTTGTAAGGCTCGACGAAGTCTCATCCACAAAGCTACGCTTTTCACAAAAGTCATGCTTCGATCAACAAATGATCAGCAGCACTTCGTATGCCACATCACCAAATTGGGAATGTATCACTAGTAACCATCAACTACATAACCTTTGAGCTCATACGTCTCAGAGAAGGGTGTTAAGCTAAGAGAATAAATTCTCTGCCACCAAACAGAAATGTATTTGATAGAAGCCAGCTTTACATCTCAAAGTGTAACATCGGATACACATCCATACAAGTCTGTTTTAGGTTCAAACAGAACCAAAGGCACTTCACAAAGAAGCCCTTGCAAATCCGGATAATCCCTAATCACGTCCGGACTTCCCATCACAAAGGATGATCAAATCTCTATACCGGGGATCAGCCGGTGCGGAGACATTCGACGAATTATCCTTTCGCTTTGAAAATATCCTGCCTTCACCACCGGTCTTCAAATGCTATCCATAACGTCGTATCATTATCCAGAATGGGTTATATAACATAAAGTCCTCTCCCGGCTAAACCGAATAATGAGCGCAATATTTAAAAACATACTCATATTGGGATCTTAGTTAAGTCACATTTATTACCCAAAACCTTCTTTCAAATGGTTTAAACAAATTACCATTTTAATCTTTTAAACAAAAAGATTCATTTGACAAAGTTCACCCCTCTTTCACAAAGATTAATTCATAGCCTTTCTAAACAATTTCCCTTTCAAATTGGATTAACTCATCCAATCTTCAAATCAAAGATTCAATTCATAGCTTTCAAAACCATTTCCAAAGATTCATAGCTTTCAGAAATAATTTTCATTTCAAATATTTTATGCAAAAGATACACCTTTTAGATCCTCTTCAATTTCAAAACAAGGTTCAACAATCTTTCACAAAGATACATTTATAGCTTTCAAAACAATTTCATTTCAAAACTTGAAACCCTTTCAATATAAATTGGAAATCCTTTCTTTATATGAAAGCTATTATTATTTGAAAAACAAAGGTTTTCATTTCAGAAAAATCTGATTACATTTGCACAAGTTAAAACCCTTCAAGTCTGAAACTTGGGTTAAATTCAAATTTCCAAAATAATATTTTTAAAATGGTTTAAAACCCATATAAACACATTTATAACTTGTATAACCTTTTTAAACCATAATTTCCAAATATAGAATTCAATTTCAAATCTAAAATTCAAATTTAAATCAAATTATTTAAATTTCAAAACTTTATCAAATTATTCAAAATAACTTTTATTTTCGAAAACACCTTTTCAAAAGCTTTTCGTATTCAACCCAATTCCATTTCCAAAACTATTTTGGATTCAAAATTCAATTTTCAAAACCATTTCATAATATTAAATTCAAATATCTGTGACTTAACCAATTTCCTCGTGCAATCCATGGTTTGTGTGTGTATGGCGTAGTCCAGGGGTTTTACACAATAGTGCAAAATCATCAATTATTACAATCTAAACACAGCAATATCGATAAGCGGTATATTCCTATAACGCTTATCTTCATTCACAGATTCATGGATAAATATATAAATGCATCACTGATAAATAAGTCACAGATCACAACTTAAACATACAATTCATATCACATAATAGCACACATTAGGGATATCAAACAATTCAAACATTCAATATAATCCCAAAACATCCATAAGTAAGATCAATTAATTTATCTGATCAATTTAAATTAGATTAATCACTAATCCTGGTTAATTAACATAAGTTAATTACAAATTAATTAACTTTTAATTATAAATTAATTAACCTTTAATTATAAATTAATTAACCTTGATTAATAATCAAATCAACCTTTAATCATTAAATAATTGTCCTTTAATTAATTTATATTTTTTAATTAATTATCCTTAATTAATTACATAAATTAATTACTCCTCAATTAATTATTATTCCTTAATCAGCTAACCTTTAATTAATTAATTGTCCTTAATTAATCACACTAATTAAGTAGCCCTTAATTAATTACGATTTAATTAATTATCCTTAATTAATTATAATAAGCGATAATCCCTAATCACTTTTACCTTTAATTAATTAATTATCCTTAAATTAATTAATCACCTTAATTAATTGTCCTTAACTACTTTTATTAAGTAATTATCTTTTAAATAATTAAATACCCTTAAATTAATTAACTTACAACCCTTAATTATTTATTTATTAATTCTTAATCATTTATTAATTAAATTAATGAATTACTCTTTAATTACCTTATTAATTTAATTAATCTCAATTCATTAAATTTTAATCAACTTAAGATAAAACATTATCCTTATCTATGACTTAATTATCCTAAATCATATTTCAAACATTTAATTTTTAAAATTAACTTACTAATTGAATCATTAAATTTTAGATTTCAAATAACAAAATCAAGTTAAATTTTTTTTAAACTTTTACTTTAACATTTAAATCTTTTAAAATTTGTTTAAAACTTTTTACTTGGAAAACAAATCTAATTTCAAATATACTTAAATCTTTAAAACTTGTTTAAAATTTGTATAACTTTAAAACATTTTGAAAACTTGAATTCTTAGCTTCTAAAACCTAGTTCACAATTTCTTTTTAAACTTCAAACTTGGTTTAAGTTTTTCTATAAACTTGCATTAGTTCATAACTTCCCAAACCTGGTTATCTTTTGAAATTTAAAACCTGGTTCTGTTTCTTTTTAAAAACCTGGCAACAAAATTCCCTAGCCTAGCACGATCATCTCCTGAGCCAATACATGAAAACTCGCGCTACCTTCCTGCCTCGAGACCAACACGAAGACAACTTGAGAGAAAAGTAAAGTTACCCAAAATTTCAACCCACCAGAATCTGATGTGCACAGTGCACCACCCTCCGATCATCTCTGGCCGTTCCCACGACCATCGACAAACCCAAGCCGACCCTGCCTACTCGATCGTCCACCCAGAATGATGATCCCATCCTCGAATCAAAAATTAAACCCATCATCCCATCGATGGAAACAACAATTATCAGAAAATCACCCATCAACGTCGATCTCGACCATGATAAACTTCGCTGACTTCACTAAAGATGCCTCGACCTACGGTCTTTAGTTTCCCTCCTGCGAACCGTCCGGTGCACCACCGTCACCACAGTCACCTCGTCAACAACGACGAACCAAACTGCTTCCCAAACCCTAAATCACCTATGCCTGACCACCACGGCTAATGATAAAATCCTCCACTATTTTTCTTGAGTCCACCAATCTTCCAGCTACCCCCGACATCAACCTCGACCCACGATATCGCGTCAATCATTGACAATCGACGAAGTTACCCATTCCGTTCAACACAGATTATCCCAACGATTACCAAAAGAAAAATCATGGTATTCATATTAAAATTCATGATTTTCTACTACAAATTTAATCATACAATCTAGACCTGAAATTGAATTTATTAACTTTTGACCCAAATATATATATATATATATTACTGTTATTTAGAAATTTTCGAGGTAAATATTTAATATAAATTCCTAGAATCATTTTTAGTAGTGATATTTCACAATTTCAATCGTTTTTCATTTGAAAATCAAAAGCTAATTATGATTTTGTAATGAGGTATTGGATTTATTTAGGAATTAAAACCTGTAAACGCACAACAGATCCTATGTATATACATATGCAAACAACACACATGCATTAAATACTTATATACATACATGCATTCATCTTCTCAAACATTTACTCACAAGCATTAACATAGAAATAAACCAAAGGCTGAAATGTTTGCTCACCTGAGGGATATTTACAGAGAGGAACAGAGAAGAGTTTGAGCCAGTAAATGTTCTCGAATTTGAAATTGAAGAGCATTTTGATTTGATTAAACTGAGTTCCCCGAGCTTGCATGCTTTAGATTTGATATGCTCTGATCTATAGCTTCAAAATTTTGATTTGATTCTCTGGTTTGTTGAAGACTTAAAACAGGTTGATAGCTTCAAGTTCTTGAATTTGTTTTCAGGTTGAAATGCTTTGGTTTTTTTTAAACTGAAGTTGTTTGTTTTGATTCTTCTTCTTTTTATTTTATTTTTCAGTTTTAGATGGAGGATGAAAAGGAAGATATGGAGAACATTTTCTCATATTTGAAAATGAAGAAGAATTTTGATAAAATACACACTAGCCTTGTTTCTCTCATTTAATTTTTTATTTACATTAAAATTTCAAAAAGAAAACATTTTGCCACTTGTAATTGTTGAATAAACACTTGTTATTTTATACCGTACTTATTACACATTTGTCAAAAAACCATTAATTATGTTTAAGTCCTTTCTCTTAAATTTATTTATAGTTTAAGTTTTTAAACCTTATCATATTAAAATTTATTTTTGAAATTCAACCCAAAATTCTATTTGAATTTAACTTTGTAAATAGCTTTATATTATATTTCCTATTTAAATAAATAAATTTTCTTTATTAATCATTTATATAATCTTTTAAAGAAAATAGTTTTAAAATTTAGTTGCACATGAATAAATATATTAGAATTTATTTCTTAATTAGTCTTTGAAAAATTTATTATACCAAATTCAAAATATCATTTTCAAATCAAAATGAAAATTTAATATAATTAGAAAATAAATTTTCTATTAATTTCAAAATGTAAATTTTAAATTCAATTTATTCTTTAAGATTTTTATTATTGAATTTCCAATTAAAAATTCTATTTAAAAAATCATATTTATATACATTTATATTAATAAACAAATAAATTTCCATTTAATTTGGAAAATACCAAATTAATTAACAATTTAATTTCAAAAATTAAATTAACTACCGATTTAAATTTGAATCAAAACTGGGATCGTTACAAAATTACATTGTCTTTTTATTTGTGTAAAAATAGGTTTTTAATCCCTTTTTTCATACCTCATTAATTTTAATTTATAATAAAAGTTTCAAGAAATATTTAACATTTATTTCTAAAAATAATAAAATAAGAAAACATATGTTTATAATAAAAGTATGACATGCTTCACGTCCATCAGTTGATGTAAATTACAAATATAAATAGTTAATATGATCTTTATAAAAAAATATCCTGAAAAATGCAAATTATTTTTTCAGCACTATAGAATACAACATTAACCGTTTATCATTAATTTGTATTATCATTCTTCCTAAAAGTAAATTTTATTAAGGACAAAGAAATCATTTGATGTATAAATTTGGAAAGTTAAAACGTTAGGTCTGTAATGATATATAAATTTTAGAAATCAAAAAGTGTATATATTTGTTTGTAACGAAATACCAACTTTAAAAAGAAAAAAAAGTGTGCATTTCCCTGTATTAGAACATTATTTTAGAAATAAACAATTTTTATGAAGTTGAATGTAGAATAATAGAAGTACAATAAATATAATTTTGTATATAATTATGAAAATGCAAAACCACATGGACTTGAACAAAAAAAATAGTTTTACAATTTGTCAACAGGAATATGGGACAAAAATATTAAATTAATTATTTTTAAAATTTGAAAATATACATATTTTCTTCTTAGGAAATTCATTAAATATTCATATGAACTTGGATAATTATAACATTGAAACCCATCTCTGAAATAATGTTTTACACAAAATTTCCAACTTCCAAGTCAATAGAAGATTAAATTTTAGGTTTTTAACTTTAAAACCCATATAACAATTCCATAAAATTCCAACGATCATCATTCAATCTACTAATGATATTCAAGCAAGGCATAGAATATTATCACAAGAAATTCAAAAATCAACTGTAAATCAAAAAACAAGCACAAATAAATGAGATGGGTACTATTATTAATCTTAGATCTAATAAAGAAGAATGTGATTTGATGTAGATTAATTCCCTTAAGATTTTCTCTTTGAATCCTTTATACTTCCACTTCTTTTCCTTTTGTTAACAGGCCTCTTTTATGTTTATTTTTGGTTTTAGAAGATGTAATAAGAATGAATGAGAAAGGAAGGGGTTAGTGAATGAACTGCAGAACTATTCCCATTATGCCTCTCTCATTAACCCCTTTCTATTCAATGTTTAAAAAATATATTATTAATTGACTAATTAAGGCCCGACCCAATTTAGTTAAAAGTCTCATTCTCCTTATATCATCATATTATTCTATTTAATTTATCTAAATTAAATTCTTTGAATATTGTTATACAAAATTTAGGGTGTTACACCTCCCCTCCTTAAAGAATTACATCCTTGAAATTACGATAAGGTAAACATCAAGCATGCCAATCATACAAACATGTGCGACAAACAAATATCAAAAATACTAACATATCTTACTAGCAAGAATTCTACATATCTGATATAGAATATATCCTCAAAATAAATCTAGATAAGAATGTATAATCCTGTCTTTTGTCTTTCATATGTAGTCTTTATCATTGTCACTCCACTGTATTTTCACTAACTAGACTATCTTGTTGCTTAATCCCTTCACATCTCTTTCTATAACATGAGATGGTAATCTAACAAAAGTCATATCTTATTCCACTACTAAATCATCCAATGTAGTCGATCCAATAGTAGTCTCTTGATCATGCACACACTTTTTAAGACGAGAAAAATGAAAAACAATAAGTACTCCTGCGAAACTATTTGATGACTCTATCAAATAAGTGAGTTTCCAATCCTTTCTATGATAGGAAACATACCAATATATCTCGGTACCAATTTCCTTGACTTACGAAACTGTACTACACCCTTCATCGATAATGTTTTAATAAAAGCATGGTCTCCAACTGAGATCTCTAGATACTTACACCTCTTACTGCATAACTTTTCTACTTAGACCGAGGTTCCTTCATCCTTACTCGAATCGGCTTAATCTTTCCTGTAACTTCTCTTACCATATCTGAGCCAAGAATCAATTTATCCCTAGTTTTCAACCAACATGCGGGTGATTTGCATGACCTTTCACAAAGAGCTTCAAAAGACGCCATTCCTATATTAGTTTGATAACTATCACTATAGGAAAACTCGATAATTGCAAATGGTCTTTCCATAAACCTTCAAAATCTAGTACACAAGCTCTTAACAAATCTTGAAGAACTTTGTTAATTCTTTCTGTTTGCCTATCCATTTGTAGGTGGTAGAATTCACTAGTAAACAAATTATCTCTGTCATAGACTATACTACTAGGAATTCCATGTAGTCTTATAGTATTCTTCATAAACAACTTTGCTAGAGTAAGTGTCGTCCATGTCGAGTTAACGGGAATTCTCGGTTAGTTTACCTACCATAACCCTGATATATTCATTTCCCCCTATTCGGCCTTAGCACCATCGATCAAATCCATTGATATAGAATCTCATTTCCAAAGTGGCACTTCTAATGGTTGAAGCAACCCACTTGTTTTCTGATGTTGGGATTCTACTTGTTGGCAATCTAAACATTGTTTCACCCATAAGCTTACATCTCTTTTCATTCCTTCCTAGAAGTAAGTCTGTTTCATACATCATGATACATTTTTGGTTCCTCCAAAATGAATAGTGAACTCCGATCGATTAAACTCCCTATGAACTTTCTTCTTTAGGTTACAAACATTTGGAACACACAACTGTCCCTTCTTTCTTAACCATCCATTTTGATGAACACTAAATTCTATTACATTATTAACCTTAGTTCCATCCTTAAGTATTCTAATCCGTTTAGCTAGTAATGGATCATCTCTCTGCTTAGAAGCAAATCTTTAGTCATTACTAATTGAACTTCCAAAGATGACAACATTGCGGTATTCTAGCGAGAACTAGCCATTGACCTTATATACAAACCACATGTTGTTAATGCCTCTAGATCTTCCCATTATACTAACATAGATAACACAATACTTTGATATTCCTGCTAAGTGCATCTGCATATTTATTTCCTTTCCCTGGCATATAATTAATTTCAAAATTATAAGCTGCTAAAAACTCTAGCCACCTTTACTATCTCATGTATAACTCTTTCTGAGAGAATTTGTACTTCAAAGACTTATGATCTACAAATAACTCGAATTGTTCTCCTAAAAGATATTGTCTCCACACTTTCAAAGTATAGGTTACCGATGCTAACTCTAAATCATAAGTTGGATATCGAACTTCATGTGGTTAAAGCTATCGAGAAATGAAGGTAATCACTTTAACTTATTTGCATTAATATAGCTCCTAATTTTGTACCGTGCATTGTTATACACTACTAAATCTGGAAAACATAGGAGCATTGGTCAATAAATGTTTTAGCTTTAAGAATGCTTCTTCACGTTTATCGGTCCAAACATACTTTATGTCCTTCCTTATAAATGATGCCGCTATATGAGAGAAATCCTTGATGAATCTCCGATAATAACCAACTAACACTAGAAAACTTCTTATCTTGGTCGTTGTCATGGGTCTTTTCTAATTGTTAACAGCTTCAGTCTTAGTTGGATCTATTAATATAAATTACATAACCAAGAATGTTCACTTCTTTCTTCCAAAAATGACATTATGAAAACTTTTCTTTTTGTTGATGGTGCCTCAATGTCTCTAGCACTATTCTAAGATGAATCTTGTAATCTCCATCATTATTAGAATATATCAAAATGTCATCTATAAGCACTAACATGAATCTATCTAAATGCTCTCAAAAGATTCAGTTCATCATTGGTCAGCCCAAAGGTCATGACTAACCATTCAAATGAACAATATCTTGCTCAGAACACCGTTAATGGAATGCTGTCCTCCACCACTCTCAACTGATGAAACCTTGTTGCTAAATCCAATTGGGAAAATATTTTGGCTCCGCCTAGTTGATCAAAAAAACTATATATTCTCAGCAAAAGATACCAATTCTTTATCGTCTTCTCATTTAACTTACGATAATCAATACACATCCATAACAACCCATCTGGTTTCTTTATGAACACTACGGTCGGTCCCCAAGACAAACTACTTGGTCTGATAAAATTATTTCCTTCTATGTCCACCAGCTCCACCTTTAGCTCTTTCATCTTAGTATGTATCATTATGCTAGGCAGTCTACTTATGGGTTTTTCTCAAGGTATAAGATCAATTTAAAACTCAATAGCCCATTACGATGGTAGTTCGATAATTTGTTCACAAACATCTACAAATTCGTTTATAAAGAAATCCTAATTCACCTATCTTCCACTTCCTTTCCACCCAATAAAGCACATACATCTAAACTCCAATTTTATATTGAGTATATAATTCAATCATGACTATTAAGGTGCCTTAATAATACATGTTAGACGACGAATTTTCTATCGGTTAGAAAATAGCTGAAAAATTATATCGTTCTGAAATACCGCAAGCGCATGGCGTACAATTCTAGTACGTATGTGAATACAGGTCGATCCATAAGGAAATGAATTAATTTTAAATTCTACTTAATCAAATTAAACTAAAACTTGAGATAGCTAAGAAAACGTAAAAACTAACTAAGACAAGGTGAATTAAAACATGAGATTAAGAGACAATTTAGAGGCAAATCCACTCTCATACTTTCACATAAATCAATCCATGATCTCTTATTTTAGTCTACGTAGAATTAGTGATGTATTTATCATAAGTATGGTATATTTTTGTTATTAATTAACACAAGTTTAACCATCAAAATTTAGTAAAACAACTAAAACCACTTATTAAATGTCATGAAAATGAATTTGAAACTAAAAAATAAACTATCTTGAGCATGATCTATTTACTATTTTTTATTAGTAATATAGATCATCAAATTTTGGCTCTATTTTAATTCCATGATAAAAATCATTTAGTCAGATGATGATGTAAATTTTGTTTATGTTTGAGCAATAATAGTTTATTTGTGATAAACAACATAGACTATTAAATTCACTAATTAACTTACATCAACATCTAACTATACATGATGCTTAACAGAGAACATAAATTAGCAAATATGTTGAATCTACATGATTTAAGGGAGCTTCATTACCCTTTAATTAAAGGGGTTTAGCTTTTCATTTTCATTATCATTTTAACACATGTAGACTGCAACATTACAAAAACAAGGAAAGCAAGAGCAACTAAAAGAAAAGAGAACTAAACTACTTGCATAAATTATATCTAAACTAATTCCAATGAAAATAAAGCTAATCTACTAACATGAAATAGAAGTAAGCATGTAAATAGAAGTAAGCATGAAATGGAAAAGCATGTAGAAAAACGAAGCAAACGATGAGGCTTAGGAAGCCATTTTATTTCTCATTTGTTTTGTGGCTACAACTTGCATAATATTATAAGGTAATGTAAAAACTCAATTACTTGAACATAAGAGGGTTATGTATACAAGATTAAAACTCTAATCCAATTTTAAGGAACTCCCTAAAATACCCTTGAGGTAATGTGGCCTCTAAGTTATCATTGGCATGAAATTAAACCTCTATAAAATTTGCACGTGTCTTTACTCCCCACTAACATGTGCATTAGCTCTTAGTTGTGATTCATGGTTAGTGGATAAGTGGGGTCCTTCATGATTACAAGAATTATTTTATTTCTTCATTTGGCTTCCTTCGCTTGTGCATGCATATATTCATGAATGCTTCTTCACATTTGATCTCCATTTCCTAAAATTAAAATTAAAATCTGCAAGTAAATTTTTTCAGATTAAATCATACAAAAAATTACCATTTTACCCCCCAAATGAAGATGAATAAATGATGACTTGAGAACAATTTGAATTTAGGTTTAAACATGTAAAATACCCTAATATGCTTATTCATTAAATATAAGTAGATTAAATACGAAAGTAAAAATATGCACTTTTATGTGTGCATCAAATACCCCCACACTTATCTTTTTATTCGTCCTCTAATAACCTAAAACTAAGATAAATCCGTTTTCATAGGAAACACGATTGCATTGAGCGTACCTAACAAGCCATTAACCATCTAGGTGTCACTGATAGGACGTGCGATGCCTCATGAGGGTTTTCTATGGATACTACCCACAAAATCCAAATGCAACATGAAAATTTTCTAAATGCAAGATTTATTACAAAGCTATGAATGCAAATTTTTGAAAATATTTACAAATGAAGAATTTACTATTAAATTGACATGATTAAGTTAAATATAAGTTATGGACATTATCAAAAAATTTAAGTCCTTTTACTTGTCAAATTTTCCAATAAAAATTAAGTTATTAATACAATTAGACTTTAGTTTGGTTAGTTGTTTCAGTTGATAACATAGTGCAACTATGAAATGGATCTTTAGTTAATTACCCAAGTTATTCAAAGTTGTATTTTTATTTATTTTGAATAACCAATCAAATAAAATCAAATAAGTGAAAATAGTGCTTGAAGTTCAGTTGCTTACTCTCTTTATTTGAAAATTTTATTGATATGAACAATATTTACATGTACCTAACTCAGAAAACTGAGGCTAGAAATACCACCAATGCACTCCGTTATGGGCTTACGTGAGGGAAATATAGAGCATGACCAGTGTGCATGCAAGTGTGTATACCTATTGTCTGAAGGCATTACTAATGAAAGTATTTATATATATATACACACCTAATTCGGAAAACTGAGAGCAAATATGCCGTCCATGCACTGCCTTACGGGCTTACGTGAGTGGCGAGCTTACACACAAGTGTGTACACCTATTAACTGTAGATGTTAATAAAATATATACATATCTACAAAGAAAGTTCCTTTTTTCTCTATTTTTTATGAAGAAAGAGTTTTGCAACATCGTCATAGCACCACTTAACTTAGAAGATCAAAAATATTAACGCCTTTACTTTAAATAAGCCACTCATTAAAAAATGATTTCAATTAGGATATACTCCATAATTGTGACGACCGCCCATGACTCCCGCACCAAAACAAGGAAATAATGCGCTGAAAGGCGTGCCAGGCAGCCATGGACGATAGTCAGGATAAGATAAAACAACAACTCTATCGTACAACTCACAGCGCGTGGATAAAATATAATAGAGAAATATAATATTGTGAAGCTCCATAGAACAGAACATCATCATATAAGCATCATAGTAGCTTTATACAAACATATGAATCATCCATACATCAAAGCCTCACTACATAACACTCAAACAAATTCAGCAGCGGAACACCCAGTACATAATATGAAAATTCATCAGCATAGATCTCCAACAACAGCACCTGTCACCTGCTACCTAGTCTGCCCATCCCAACATGGATGAACAGCCCAAGGTAATAAGAGGAGACATAAAACCTTGAGTCAGACAAAGTCTTAGTGAGCAGTAATCAACTATCAAACATACCAAAAGAGCATAAGGGATAAAAGGAATAGGAACCAAACCATCCCACTCCACCTCTTTCTACAGTGATAGCCCCCAGACACACACTAAGGAGAAGCAAGCATAACATAGCAGACAATTAAGGTAAAGCAATAATCACTCGAGTCAAGGCCGATGTTTTCCAAATACAAACCCCCAAGGCCTAAACCAAGATCAGATAAGCACCCAGAAAACACTGCTCTTGAGACCGAATGATGATACAACCAAACGTCCAAACATCCATGACTCTGGCTATCACTGTTATCATTGCCTTGATTTCACCGTTAGTTGAATGACCACCTGTTAAGGGCTAATGGTAACCCCGGTTCTAGACATAACTCTGCACGTCGTCGCAGCCCGTGCCTAGGAATTTTCGCAACTACCCAGAGTACTAGCACGTCGTCGCAGCCCGTGCTTGGAACGTCGTCGCAGCCCGTTCCAACGTACTCTTGCTTTGAGCATGCTAGAACCTTCAACAACGCTCAAGCGCCTCTCGAGCCCACCGTTATCAACCAACTCGCATCGCATCATCGAGTTATCAACATGCTTGGGATGATCCCGTCTGGATTAACCAAGGCTTTCTCACATCATACTTCGCTTTATCGCATCATAGCAAAGTCTCATCTCAACATCATGGCTTGCCTCATCGCATCATGGCAAAGTCCCATCTCAACATCATCTAATCCATACATATGAGCTTCAACATCCGCTTCATAAGCCACAAGCAGCTTTCCTCATTCAAGAGCCTTTCCACTTAGCTTTTGAATCATCATCAACCAACTTGATCAAATCAAGCTATATATCAACTAATCAATCAAATCAAACATTAATCCAAGCAATCAATCATTCAAACAAGATCTAAATAAACAATTACAATGATAATGGCAATTTCGTAAATAAATGAGCATAGATCTAACATACATGAATCATGGGTTTTTAGCATAGATTTAACAAATATAAATCATGGGTTTTGTCTCTACAACTTGATAAATGCACTTGCATAAGTAAACATCTTCATAAGTAATGGATCTACACTTGGATCTAAGGAAAAATGCATAAAAATCACTATCTACAACACTCCAACCAACCACCAAACCAATATACTCCTTTGGGTCCGCGTGAGAGATAACCACCACTCACCGAATCACCCAAACACTTCAAAACTAATCACTTCAGATCTGGACAGCAAGGATTCAAGCTTGATTCGTCGAAATCTCGCTTGAAATGATGAAATCTAGCTTCGTTGGATGAAGATCTTCAACTTTGGCTCTTCAATCTTCAATCTTGATCTTCGATCTTGGATGGATGTTAACACTCGATAAAAGTGGAGAAAAGAAGTGAAGAAATGTTGTAGTCGAGTTCCCAAAATGGCAGCACTTCGTCGCTTCAAAAACCGGTGCCAAAAAGTGAGCCAAAGCCCTCTATTTATAGGTAGAAAATCCCCTGACTCAGCCGCCCTTAAGTCGTCCCCCTCTGACTCGCCGCCGACTTATCCATGAGTCGTCCACGACTCAAGCTAACCTACCGACACAAGCTCAACACAGACACGCACATGGCAACACTAACTCTAAGTCGCTCACGCGACTTAACCCAAGGCCGACCCAACGACTTATCTACCACACGACTCAACTATGCTACGACCTACGACTTAACTCGTATACGAGTTAACACATAGATCATGTCCTTATGACTCGGCCATACGACTCATCCTCCTAACGACCTAACAACTTAACTCGCAAACGAGTTACGAGTAACGACTCAACTATGCCGACCTAACGACCCATCAGGTCATACGACCCAACTAGCTGCCGACTCAACTCTTAGGCGACCTAAGGCCTTAACTCGTACCAACGACTCAACCAACTCGGGTTAACTAGTGCTATGGCCCAACAGTTCCAACGGCCCAGATGACCCTACGACCTAACTAAGCCGCTAACGACTTACGACTTAGCATCCTTAAGTCGTCTAAAACTTCTAGGTCGCTAACTCGTTAGCTATGCTAACTCCTAACCCGCTAACACGCTAACTCGCGCAAGCCTATAGGTCGGTGAAGAGCTTAACCCGGTCACATCTACTAACTCGTCCCAGCCTTGAGTCGTAACTCGTTAACCCCTATGAGTCGGTCTAACCCTTAACCTGTTAACTCGGCAACTCACTAACTCGGCCAAACCTATAGGTCGCTACCTCTATGAGTCGGTCATCATTGAGTCGGTCAGATTCTCAACTCGGTCCACTAGTTAACTCGTTAACGACTCAACACTTAACACATGAGTTAACTTCCTATACGACTCAGGCTAGAGACAACATAAACAACACTAACGACCTGCAAATTCTACGATCTATCGACACGTAAAATACGGGTCGTTACAATAATTATCACCTATGAACCTTCCTATATACTAGTTAAACTATCGTTACCTATAATCAAACTTTATTTTTATTTTTTTGAGACAAATAAATTTTCAAAAATTTTAATTTAATAACCAAAAACCTATACTTATCCTATATTGTTTCTTCAAAAATAAATCAAAATGCTACAAATATTTTTTTTTTGAATTTTTCTATTTTGGAAAGAATAAAAAATAAAACATGAAAAATCAAAAATGAACATGAGGCTCCACCCACACCTGATTTTGATTGTGTCCCCATAGTTAATACATGATAAATAAGTGTAAAAGAGATGAACATATACATATTTATAGAGAGGGTTAAATTTCTTACTAGAAATAGCATGGCTCATGAAAAGTCATGAGCTCCTCCTTTCGATCACACGGCAAATCAATGCAAGGTTTCAAATGATGACCATTGACTTTGAAAATTGTTCCATCCTTTGGGTTTTGTATTTCTATGGCACCGTGTGGAAAACAGTTTTACCATAAATGGTCCGGTCCTTCTTGATTTTAATTTCCCAAGGAATAAGTGAAGTCTAGAGTCATACAATAGAATCTTTTGATTTGGCGAAAACGGTTTTCTAAGGATGGACTTGTCATGAAAAACTTTTGTTTTTTCTTTGTAAATTTTCTCGTTTTCATATGCGTTGTTCCTAATATCCTCTAACTCGTTGAGTTGCAAATTTCTATTTTTGCCGGCTTTTTCAAGATCAAAGTTTATATTCTTAATTGCCCACAACGCTTTATGTTTTATTTCAATGGGAAAATGACATGCTTTACCATATACAAGCCTAAAAGGAGACATCATGAGATTGGTTTTATACACAGTATAGTAAGCCCAAAGCCCACCCATTAATTTTTGAGACCAATCTTTTCAATTTTTATTACCAATTTTCTCCAAGATTTGTATGATTTGGAATTTTGAAACTTCAACTTGACCATAAGTTTTAGGATGATAAGGAGTGAATAACTTGTGGGTTATCAAGTTTTTCTTCATTAGAGTTTTAAATGAACGATTTCAGAAATAGGTTCCATTATCGCTTATTATCGTGCAAGGTGTTCCAAACCTTAAAATGATGTTTTCTTTAAGGAATTTTACAATAATTTTATGGCCATTTATTTTACAAGGAAAGGCTTCAACCTATTTGGAGACATAATCAATAGCAAGAAGAATGTACAAATTTTCAAACGAATTGGGAAACGGTCGCATAAAGTCAATATCCCAAACATCAAAGATTTCAACTGTAAGAATGGGGTTCAAAGGCATCGTATTTCGTCGAGAGATTCTTCCTAACATTTGGTAGTGATTAAAAGTTTTACAAAACTCAAATGCATCCTAAAAAAGTATAGTTCAGTAAAAACCACATTGAAACACCTTTTCCGCAGTTTTCTTCTTACCGAACTGACCACCACAAGCTTATCCGTGACAAAACAAATGAACGCTTTTGATTTGGCAATCCGGGATGTAACGTCGAATAATTTGGTTGGAACAATATTTAAACAAGCATGAATCATCCCAATAGAAGTACTTTACTTTAGGGATATTATAGTAACGGTAAGTTTACCATTACCATACCATTATCAGCCAATCGGTTATCATTTTTGAGTGAAAATGGTATACCAATTTAATCATTATGGTAGCGGTAAATTCACCATTTTCTACGGTAAATCATCAGTAACATTTCTTCAATACCAGCGGTAACGGTAATTTTACCAGTCAATTAATAATACATGATATTCATGTAACATGCTTTATTATAGGCATTTAGAACCATGCAAATGATTAAATTTAGTTTATTAACCTGGTGAAATAATGTTAAATACACTTTACTTCTTTCTCATTTATGTCTTTTATTAAGTAACACTATAAATTGTATAATGAAGCACGGTTATGGTGTGAATACATGTTGTGTTACTAACCTTTTTAGACAAATGATAATTTACCATTACCAATGTAATGGTTACTAGATTATCGGTATACCGGTCTTCGGTATACCAGCCTATCGGTAACGGTAAGTTATTTTCGTTTACCAGTAAAAATGGTACGGCAATGGTATTTATGAAATGGTAACGATAACCATTACCATAACAGCCCTACTTTACTTTGGAAAGAAATTTATATTTATCTTGTTTCGACCAAAATGAAGGAGTTTCCATAGTGATAGGATATTTCACTATGTCGACATACCAATGATCGGGAGAAATAGTAAGGAGTTGTTCATTAGGAAAGTTTTCGTTGATTGGTAAAGAAGATGGTGTACTTTAAAGACACGATAGATGATCGACGATGACATTGTCAGATCCTTTTTTGCCTTTGATTGTACAGTCAAATTATTGGAGTAAAAGGATCCAATGGATCAAATGAGGACTAGCATCCTTTTAGTGAAAAGTACCTAAGAGTCGAATGATCAGTGTAAACCGTAATGTGTGTGCCAATCAAATAGGGTCGGAATTTTTCAAGTGCAAAATCTACTGCCAGAAGCTCTTTTTTCAGTGGTCATGTAATTGAATTGAGCGTCGTTTAAAGCCATACTAGCGTAGCAGATGACATGAAGAATTTTTTTGAAGCGTTGTCCTAAAACAGCACCAACCGCGAAGTTAGAAGCATCACACATTATTTCGAAAGGAAGATCCCAATTTGGTGAGCAAATGATCGTTTTTGAGACGTTTGAAAGCAAAAACACCATCAGAATCAAAGTCGAATGGAACGTCGTTTCCAAGAAGAGCCGTGATAGTTCGAGCAATTTGACTGAATTCCTCCATAAAGCGTCGATAGAAACATGCATTTCCAAGAAATGAACAAATATCTTTGATAGATTTGGGAATGGGTAGATTCCCATTTACATTAACTTTTGCTTTATCTACCTCAATGCCTTTGTTTGAGATAACATACCCAAGGGCAATGGCATGTTTGACCATGAAATGGTATTTTTCTCAATTTAACATTAAGTGCTTGGCCTAGCATCATTTAAGAATCAACTCAAGATGGTATAAGCAATCAGAAAAAGAGTTTCCAAGGATGGAATTTTTTTCCATAAACACTTCAAGAAAGCATTCGATCATATCGAAAAAGAAGTTGACCATGCATCTTTGAAACATAGTAGGAGCATTGCAAAAGCCAAAAGGTATACGTCGATACGCAATAGTGCCAAAGGGACACGTAAGAGTTGTTTTATTTTGATCTTCGGGAACGACTGGAATTTGGTTATAGATGGAATAACCATCAAAAAACAATAGAATTTGTGGCTGGCTAAATGTTCAAGCATTTGGTCGATGAAAGAAAGAGGAAAGTGATCTTTACGTGTTGTAGCATTTAATTTTCGTTAATCAATGCAAACATGCCAACACGTTTGAGTACAAGTTGGAAAGAGTTCGTTTGAGTCGTTCTTGACAATTTTAAGTCTAGACATTTTAGGTACAACATGAATCAGGATAACCCACGAACTACCAGAAATGAGGTATATGATTCCGTTATCAAGGAGCGTAAGAATTTCATCATGAACAGCGTCCTTCATTTTTTGTTTAAGACTTCGTTGCGCATCACGAATAGGTTTGGCATCATCAATTATACAGATGCGATGTTGAGCAGGAGCGGATTAATTCCTTTTATATCATTGATCGACCATCCAATTGAATCTTTGTTTTTCAAAATGACAAAAAGAAAGGAAGCTTATTGATTAAGCAATAGATGAAGATATTATGGTAGGAAAAATTTCATTGTCGCCTAAATATGCATACTTAAGGTGATCGGGAAGGGGTTTAAGATCCAACCTCGGGGGTTGTCCAATCAACGAATTCGGTTGAAGTTCTGATTCAATGGTAAGGAGTTCTAATAGAAGCGCATTTTCGATCTCATTAGGCTCATCTTGAATAATTGTTCGCATTCGGTCTCACATTCATGGATAAGGTCAACTATTTCATTGTCGAAATTTTCTTGAATGAAGCAACTTTCCAGCGTTTGGTCATGTGGTTCGTAGGGTTGATTTTCAAGGTTGAAAATGTTAAGATCCAAAGACATGTTTCCAAAAGAAATTTTCATCAAACCATTTCCACAATTAATTACAGCATTTGAAGTGGCCAAGAAAGGTTGGCCTAAAATCGATGGAATTTGACTCATTGGATTATTTATGGGTCAAGTCTCCTAAAAGATGAAATCGACGGGGAATATGAATTAACAGATTTGCTGAGCACGTCCCAGATTTCTCCCATGGGTTTCTTTATCGAATGATCGAAAAATTGAATAGTTACTTTCGTTGGTTTTAATTCACCTAAGCCAAGTTGCTGGTAAATTGCGTAAGGAATCAAACTGACATTTGCACCCAAATCGAGTAAGCATTTGTTAATCGTTTTGTCTCCTATCTTGTATGAGATCGTTGGACATCCAAGATCTTTATATTTGATAGGAATTGATTTTCGTAAGATTTCGCTAAGTCCACCGGCTAAGAAAACTTTCTTGGGTACATGAGTGTGTCGATTTAAGGTACATAAGTCCTTGAGAAACTTAATGTAAGTTGAATGATACAAAGAAGCAGGATGTCAATTTTGACTTGTTTAAAAATTTCCAACATCTTTTCCATTTGAGCAGAGTGTTTCCTGAGTCGAAGGCGATGTGGAAATGGAACATGATACTTAGTAAGTGGGTTTACTTGAGTAGAAGAAGAATTTGGTTTGGAGTTTGATTCAATGTTTGGCTCAATGTTCTATTCAGATTCGCTTTTTTTTTTGAAGTGTCAAGAGGAGTTTCTGGTAAATCATTTGGATTAACAACTTGATTGTTGATTTGTTTATCGTAATGCAAAGTCGTGATAGCATTCATTTGGTTTATGTTGCTACCACGAACAACATAGGTTTGATTCAAATTCATTTTTTGATTTCTGGGATTTTGAACTTGCTGACTTGGGAATCTGCCAGGTTCACGTTCACCTACAAATGTGGCTAACTAACTCATTTGCATTTCACTTTTAGCAATGGATTGACTCATATTCTGCATGTACGAGGTTAATAAATTTTCCAAGTTACTGTTTGACTGAAGGTTTTGAGTGGTACCAAAGCTTCAAGACTTTTTTCAAGTGAACTTAATCGTTTATCATCTTGGGGAGTAAAATATTATTGCAGTAGATTTTGGGATGAAGGCACAACATTTTTTTGAAAATGATTTGGTTGAAAGGGAGAATTTGAAGCATTATTCGCAAATGCTTAAAAATTGGGATGAACCAAATTCATATTGGGACGATTTTGGTTCCAAGCAAAGTTTGGATGATTTCTCCAACCAGGATTGCAAGTTGGAAAAAATGGGCTATTCTTAACCTTATTGAAAGCATTGAGTTGTTCGACCGAATTAGGGAACTAATCAGCAATGTGATTCAGATCATTGCATTTATAGCACATGGGTTGAGAAGCTTGGTTCATTTGGTTGGATGAGAAAACGTTGTCAAATTCATTTATCATTGCATCGATTTTAGCTTTCAAAGCCATAAATGATTCTATAGAGTGTGCGCTCGATCGTGAGTAAATGGATTTTTGGTTAGAACGTTCCCATTAGGATTACTTTTCGGCTAGGTTTTCAATAAATTTTCAAGCATCGTTGTGATGTTGGGCGAAAAAGTTGCCTTGGCACATCGATTCAAGCATGGTTCGTGAGCTATTTTCAAGTCCATCTTACAAGATATGGCAAAGAATCCATTTTTCGAAATTATGGCATAGACATATTATTAAAAGCTCTTTAAATCGTTCGAAGTATTTTTTCGAATAATTTTCCCCAGAATTGCTGAATATTTATGATTTCGTTTCGGATTTTAGTTGTTTTTTCAAAGGAGTAGAATTTTTTTAAGAAGACTTCAATGAATTCTTTTCAAGTTTTGATCAAATTTGAAGGTAAGCTGTACAACCATTTTTCAGCGTTGTCTGTAAGGGCGAGTGGAATTAATCGAAGTTTGATTTCGTCATCACTAAGTTATTGGAGTTTAATGGTTCCACAAACTTGTTCGAATTTCGTTAAGAAAATGTATGGGCCATCGTGTTCAAAGTGGCCAAGTTTTGGAAACATGGTAATATGGTTGGAATGAATTTCAAAATAGTTACCCATTGGGAGGGTAATGCGATATAAGAAGGAATAGAAACTCTATCAAAAAAGATTCTGTTTATAAGAATTCGTGGAGCATTTTCATTTGCCATTGCTAAAGGATTGTGTGTCTGAATTAAATGATTAGTTATCGTGTCACTAATCCAACGGTTTATTGTTGTGTCACGAGTCCAAGTACCCACGCACAAGAAAATGTCGAGAAGAGAAAAAAATGAGAATTGAGTTTAAGAGAAAGAAGAAGGTTTAGAAAATGAAGTGAAAAATTGTTTTTGATATAAAAAGGGAAAATATTTACCAAAAAGATTTGATTTAAAAAAGAGGATTTGATTTTTTTTCAAAATCTTTTTCTTTTTTATATGTTTTTTTTTTTGGTTTCTTTTGAAAAGATTTTTTTGGATTTTTGTTTTTGGTTGAACAATTTCAAAAGAAAAGATTAAAATGATCCTTTTGATTAAAAAAGAACCAAGTTATGTAAAATGTACATAAAATTTTAGTTTTAGGTTTTGAAATTTTCTTATACATGAATGAACTAATGCAAACAAATGAATACAATGACTTAGTTACAAATTTTCTATGCTTATTAGCAGCTAACCCAAAATTGTATGATCAGACTCTGTCTTAATCCAGCAAGATAGTTCTTAGCCAGGTAATGGACACGAGTTTTCGTTGTACCATGAATCATCGTAGCAATGCAACAGAAGGTTTGAGTATCTTTAAAGAAACAATCACTATAATATTTATGAATCACCGTAATATTTATAACTGATTATTGCTCTGCCATAACCTAGACACCAAGAACGTAAATTTTCCAAAGAAGACAACTTGTCAAGATATAATTAAGCTTTAAGTGAGCTTATGGTCCATCAAGTCAAAAGTCTAACCGTTATTATTAGCAAATTCTACAATGAAAAGCAATTTACGGGGTAAGGAATGGGTGATGAAATCCCCCATCTTTTGGGAATTTTTGTATTGCTATTAGAAAATAAAAATAAGATAATATGAATGCAAAATAGAAATCAAATTAAACCAAAGCTTGAGATTGTTTTATGCTAAGAAAAATGAAAAAAAAACTAAAACAAAGTGAATAAAAATACGAGATTAAGAGACAATTAAGAAGCAAATTCACTCTCATATTTTCATATAAATCAACATAAAATCAATCTATGAACTCTCATTTTAATCTAAGCAGAATTAGTGATGTATTTACCATAATTATGGTCTATTTGTGTTATTAATTAACACAACTTAAACCATCAAACTTTAATACAACAACTAAAATCACTTATTAAATGTCATGAAAATGAAGCTAAAACAAAATCTATTTTAAGCACGGTCTGTTTATTATTTTTGATTAGTAACATATATCAGCAAATTTTGATTCTATTTTAATTCCATAATCAAAATCACTTAGCCAGATGATGATGTTAATTGTGTTTATATTTGAGTAAGAATAGCCTATTTGTGATAAATAACATAGACTATCAAATTCACCAATAAGCTTGCATCAACATCTAACTATCCATGAAGCATAAATGAGAACATAAATTAGCAAACATGTTGAATCTACATGATTTAAGAGAGTTTCATTACCTCTAAATTGAAGGGGTTTTGCTTCTCGTTTTTGTTATCATTTCAACAGAGTAAATTGCAACATTAAAAAATTTAAGGGCAACTTAAAAGAAAAGATAACTAAACTAATTGCATAAATTAAATATAAACTAGTTGCAATGAAAAGAAAGATAATATACTAACATAAAATTGAAGAAAGCATGTAAATAAAATAAACATGAAATGAAGAAGCATGTAGAAAAACAAAGAAAAAGAAGAGGTGTAGGAAGCCATTTTGTTTCTCATTAGTTTTGTGGCTACAACTAATATTATAAGGTAATGTAAAAACTCTATTACATGAATATAAGAGGGTTGTTTATACATATCTAAAACCTTAATCAAATTTTATGGAAATTTCTAAAGTGCCTTTGAGGTAATGTGCCTCCAGGTTATTATTAGCGTGAAATTAATCCTCCAATAAATATGATATGCCTTTAATTCCCACTAAAATGTGCATTAGCTTGTAATTGTGATTATGGTTAGTGGGTAGGTGGGGTCCTCTATGATTACATAAATTCTTTTATTTCTTCATTTCTTTGACTTCCTTCACTTGTGCATGCATGCATTCATGAAAGCCTCTTCTTCACATTTGATCTCTATTTTCTACAATTAAAAATAAAAAGGTGCAAGTGAATTTTCTCAAGTTAAATCATACACAAAACTACGATTTTATCCCCTAAATGAAGATGAATAAATGATGGCTTGAAAACAATTTGAATTAGGGCTTAAACATGTCAAATGTCCTAATATGATCATTTATGTAAATAAAAGTACATTAAATTTGGAAGTAAAAATATGCACTTTGACGTGCACATCAATACCTTCCTATCCTAGCATCATATCTGATTAACCAATCCGCACGCAGAATAATCTAAAAATCCACAAAATTAAACACATGAAAATTATAGGTAACGCGTGACCCAACAGCTCAAATTTTAAATGCTCGCATCTCATCTCAAGAGTTACATAAGCTACTATCGGATCCGCAACCTTAAAGGAAGTAATAAGGTATCATGTTTCTAAATTTAACTTACCTACCAAATATTGTGAGACGAAAGAATATGATGCGCCAATATCAAATAATACTTTACCATGCATGTTATGAATCAAAAGCGTACGTCCTATCACCGACTTTCCATTCTCTTCCACAGTCAGTCCAGAAGCTAATGGTGTCAGAGAAAAAACTTTCCATTTACAAGCCTTGGCCTATTCGAGGCATTCATCCTTGAAAGTCCCCATCTAGTTGTAGTTGTGACACTTCGCACATTCTTTCCCACAACCTTCGTTTCGCCACCAGATCGACATTAGCTAAATGTCCTTCTTTATAACACTTGAATAATGTAAGCCTTTCCTTTCTTAGTAGCTCTGCCCTTTTGAGCTCCCTTCTTATTAAAGAACTTTCTTTTCTTACCTTAAAACCTTGGGTTTTCATAGGTTTGTCACTTCCAAATGCCATTCCTGATTTCCTAAAGCCATCTCCACCACCATATTACATGGATCTCTGAGATGAAGCATGGTTTCCCTGGCAATTTCTGACTTCAAATCCCGAATGTACATCTCATTTCTTTTTACTACTGTATCAATAGTAGCATATCTCTATCTGGCTAACTCATCAAACTTAGTTGCATATAACAACATCGACACTCTCCTTGCTCCAATTCAGCAAACTTCCTAACCAAGTTTCCTTAGCTATCGTAGATAGAAACGTTACCTCAAATCTCCTTCTAATTCAGCCCAAGTAATATTCTCCTCTAGTATTCCTACAATCACAATATTCCACCAATACTTAGCATCTCCTTGCAACTATCTAAATTACAACTTCCTCTTTTATTCATCATTCAAGCCTAAGTCGGCGAAGATATTTTCATAGTGCAATAGCCAATTCTCACCCTCGATAGCACTTTCTGCTCAATGAAAAGGCTTTCCTCCAAAATTGATATAATCATGGCTCAACTTGGCAAAATTGTTGGGAACAGGTAACTTAGGATTAGCACCTCCCACACAATCAACGTTTTCTCTAACCAAACTAGGTGTACCTCCAGCTTGCATCATAATTATGAAGAACTTATACATAGAGCCTATATCTACTGGTGAGGTTCCAACATTCACATTAACATTTTCATTTGGATTAGCATTTGTTGGTCGACTCGGATTCCTTCTAATATTAGGTCGATTTCATTAATTGGTGGTTTCTCCACTTACATTCACTCTTTCATTTCCTACTTTCATATCTTACTTTCTCTTAATCTGCAAACGAATCTTCACAAGATATCACGAATGGTCTAAGAGAGAGAGAGAATAGAGATAAAATACATACTTATGTAGCAATAACAAGTACGTAATTATAACGTTATCTTACACCCCAATCTTATTCTTTGATTTATTTGGATTACGTTTTCAAAATCTTCTAAGTTTTTCATAAACCTATTCCTTGATACTAAATAGTAACATCCAACATATTGAGGCCGAAAAATAAGCGCGATTGTTGGTGCAGTCATTTATAGTATTATTTTCTAGTATAAAATGAGATTAATTAATTGTATACATAACATGAAGAGCACAAGAACATGAAAATTTTCAAAACACATTTTCCAAATAAACTTTTATATTCATCACATAATCTCGTCGATTCCACGTTCAAATAAAACATTATAAATGCAATATATTCTAAGAGCGGCATATGAAGATGCTCCCTTGTGTAACAACCCAAATTTAATCACTTTAAATGTGGATATTTAATATATTTTTTAAATAATCAATAAATGGATTTTTTAACTCAAAAGACACTTTTTAAATAATAACTAATGATGGTGAAATGATTTTCAAAATATGTTCACAAAAATAATAAGTTCAAAGTAAAATAGAAAATGCGATCGAAAAGCTTTTCTAAAATTTTCAATTCTTCATCATCTAAAAATTGTTTAGGATGTTGTGAACACCTTAGTGTACAAGTACACATTTATAATTATTATATAAGTATGGATTAGCTATATAGTTTAGGTAAATATATATTTACTTATGTAAAAAGAGATGTGACATTTCTTTTTCAAAAATTTAAAATAAAAATTAATAAGGAAAGGTCATATTACTACATTCCATTATGGTACAAAAAAATGCTATAGTTTGTTGGAAAAAAAGGGGGATGCCATAGACTTTTGTGTGGTATGAGGCAAAGGTAGATGGAGATGATGCGGAAACAAATTAATAGAGGGCATTTTATTAAAGGGCTTTTTTCTAATTTAAATATTTCATTTTGTATAAAACATTTCATTTTTTCCTCTTCTATTTTCCCATCCACTTCTTACTTTTCCAAACTTCATTTTATTTCGAAAGCTTTTCTAAATTTCTTTAATGGCTTCCCTTTTATTTTCAAAAGTTTAAAAATCAAAGCTTTTTCCTTTTAATCCTTTTAAAAACTTATTTAAACCCTTATTCTTCCTCTTACCACCCTTGTTCAACCAAGGCTGAACCCCTATAGCCAGAGGACGATCGCTAAAGTACCTTCCTAAAGGCCAAAAATCAGATCTTTTGCAAGGGAAATCAAAGATCTAAGGTCAAACCAAGTTTTAGTGAAAGTTTGATTGATATCCAAGAAATTTTGGTGAGTAATCTCACCTTTTAATGTAAAAGTTTTAAATATTTTATGTTGATAGTCATTAAGATGTTCTAAGTTGGAAATAAATGCGTTTGGTATTATAAATATGTAGGGTTATATGTTACTCGATGGTGAACTTGAAATTGTATTTTGGTTGTGAAATGATGTTAAAGTTATGTTTTTCCTTAATTTATGGTGTTATGGAATGAATGTATATAAGTTATGCTCTAGCCTATGTGTTTTATTTGCTATGGAAGTTAGCATCTTGATTTGTAAAGTGACTTGGGATCCATTGGAAACTAAATCAAGTTTTACTAATTTAATTTACTAAAAAGATTTCAAAGTTTTAAACATTTTTTTGGTTATCAAATCCTCTTCATATGTTTTATAAAGTGAGTAAAGTTTTTAAGAGTTACGGTTGAAATGTTTAATTAGAAACGAACTCTAAGTTGTGGTATCCATAGCGATAGTCGCTGCAGATGCAAATCGAAAAATAAATGCTTTTCAAAATTAAAAGTGTTTTCTTCTTATAAATTTTTGGAAACCTTTTTAAAATCATTAATCAGGTATAAAAGGTAATTATTATTTAAATAAGTATGAGTCTAATTACTTAGTTAATTAGTTAACAAAAGATAAATAGTAGTTAATTAGTATTTTGAGGCAATTAGTTCTTAATTATTAATTAAGTTAATTATAATTAATTAATTGAGACAATGTTTTTAATTAATTATTATTTTAGTAAAGATTTAATTAAATATTAATTTTTATTTAATTAAGTTTAATTTTTTAATTAATTATTAATTAGTTAAAGTTAAATTATTTAATTAGTTAGGGTTTAATTGCGAATTAATCACTAATTAAATAGGGTTTAAATAATTGACAAAGATTTAACTAAGATTTAACTAAGGTTTAAATTTAGTTTTAACTAAGATTTAGATTTAGTTTTAATTAAAACTAATTAATAATTAAATTAAGGCTTAATAATTAGTAAAATAAAGGTTTATTTGAAACTCTATCAATTTTATTTAAAAAGTTATCTTTTATAAATAAATTGATTTTAAACAAGGTATCTTTTGTCTATTCCATTAAGTCGCCAAACAAATATGAGTAGTATACTAAAACGTTGACATTTTAATAGAAATTAAGTTGTCTTGTATTTAGCACAGATGTTGAATTTCGGAAATGTGATAAATACAAGGGAGTTAATTTCGATATGAGGGTCATGATAAATTAAGTATATGGAAGATATTTACATACGTAAATCTTTAAACCCGGATAGGAGAGTTGTCCACTATCGATAACTTGACTCTTTTAAATTATCGAATGTCGGTTCAAGGGGATCGGGAGGGGATAGCATTGTTATCCGAAAATCACATCGAACCAACATAAGCATTCAAATTGGAAATATCTTGAAGATGTAATCCAAGGAAAAAACTTTGAAGCACAAGGACTACTTGCTACTAATCCTAAGGGTGATCCCTAAATGGATATGGTAGACGTAGTGCTTTCGGTTCATTCATATCTTCTCATATGGACGAATGCTAATGTTGCATTATCGCCTAGAAGGTTGTGTTAGCATTTCAAGTAAGAAGTGCCAAAGAAGGGTAAAAGCATAACCTCAAGCCTCATAACCTAGAATGACTAAAATAAAGAATATGATTCAAGGCTATATGGGTTGCTCCCATTCGGGTATAGTCACCACTCGATTAAGATCGATATTCTCAAACTTTGTATGCTAGTGACCTATGTATGGTTGTTGATCACAACCAGGGTGGTGAAATATTCAATACTATTCATTAAGGAGTTAGCCAGTCCTGATTTGCAGGAGGGTCCATGTGAGACCCTTGGTACATTTTATCTAGAGATTTTCTACGGAAGGCGGTACCCTAGTAGCCTAGTCACTGTATTTTCGCTTTATTTTTTATGTATTTTGTTTCAATAATGTGGGAGTGGGCAGTTATAATTGTCCTTAGCTGAAAATTGTACTGTTATGACTCTGATATATTATTATGGAAGTGACCGTGTATGATCTTATGTTGACAATCATATATTGCTCCATTGCGATGTGAGATTCTACATTTTTTAGTTTCTTTATGTATTTCTTTTTCTTTTACCCCAACGGCTCATCTATGGAGTAAGGCAAGCGAATTGTTACACCTTCGATGATCAGAGTCAAACTACTCGACGGTTAAAAATCTTACCATTACAACATTCGAACGAAACAAAAACTTCAAACAACATAGTAGAAACAAACTTCTAATATTAGCTTAAACTTGTTCTTGTCTTTGAAAATTTATTCTTCTTAACCTTAAAACCCTACTCCCGATCCACTCAAATGAGCACCTGAGAGTTTAAGGGTAAAATCAAAACTTTAGGTTAAACAAAAATTCTAGTATAAATAATAATTTGTCATCCCAAACAAAAAGCAGATATCTATTGAGACCATACCATTGAACGCAGCAAGTTTTCCTCTCACTAGTATTTTATCAAATATGTCCATCTTTAACATAAATCACACACTTGTAACCATATGGTTAAAACAAAACATGATATGATCATATGCATGCAATATGGGTATACATGACTAGTCTGTCAAAAGGATTATGCATTTCCAAAGTTTACCCTTCCCACAAAATTGATTGTCTGTCCCAACTCATAATTTTCCTAGGGTAATTATGAACCTATTAGTTTTCACAGGCCAATTAATAAACTATAAAGCTTACCTGGGCCAAAATATAACCAGATGTCCCAAAATCTCCAAATATGGTTAGGAGGAAACAACTTAAACAACAAGGTGAGCGTTACTATGCTTTCCTTTCTATACATACATATCCTTTATTCTCACTAGTAATAAAGCCCTACACGCTGGCATCACAGACCTCTATCAATCGGAGGCTAGTGGCTGAAGCGTAGGGTGCGACCCTACACCAGTCCTACCTATATCTTCTCTGGTTTTAAATTCATAAATCGTGTCTTTTTGATTAGTTTAAGGCATCCTAACAAAATTGATCTATCTAATCTCCTAGATGTAATTCTACTCACTTAAGAGTTTAGTTTAACAATATTCACTGCTGGAACAACCTAATTGGTAATTATGTTCCCCTATTCCCAAGATTCAATGATGGTAACACATATGTGAGTATGACAATGTTTAAAATATGTCAATTTATTTAATCAAATGGTATTAATAACATATAACATTATACATCAAAATATGTTCAATCAATAGCTTCATCCATAACAAAATTACTTAGGTTTAAGTAATAATTTTTGTTGCAAAATAAATATGAAATTGGGCTAAAACATTATTTCATTTCCTCGAGAACATTTATCTCTAGAAAAGATAAGCCACTTGAAACCATTTATAAAACAAAGAAAACATAACCCAAATGCTTAGCCAAAATCTTGTACCAAAGCAGTATCATCCTTTCATAATTTTTAAACTCTTACTATCAAAACAGGAATGTCGAGCATCTAGAAAACATGGGCTATCGAGCCTCTGTAACATAGCTTTCAAGTTTGTAAAACTTATCGCTATCGAGCCTTTAAAACATAGCAATCAAATTTGTGAAACATAAGGCTATCCATACTTTAAAACATAGCTATCGTATTTGTAAAACATAAGGCTATCGAGCCTCTAAAATAGCTTTTAAGGTTTGCAAAACATACGACTGTTAATTCGCTAAAACATGGTTGTCGAGCTTCTAAAAACATTGACCAACGAGCCTGTAAAACATAGTTATCTGGTTTATAAAAACAAGTGGAAAGTGGCCACGAAAAACATAACTAACGAATAGCGACATAGAAGCTATCAGATCACATTTTGATAAAGGCAATCGAGTTCTTTAGAACTTAAAGTATCAAACCTTAAATTGGATAAGGATGATTGTTATTTGATATAGACTAATTCCTGTAAGCTTTTCAATTTGAATCCCTTAGATTCCTCTTGCTAAAGGCCGACCACTTTTACGTTTTTCGTTTTGTTTTATAAGATGTAGTGAGAATGCATTAGAGAGGAAGGGTTTAGGGAATGAACAAAGGAACTATTTCCATTATGTCTCTCATATTAATCCCTTCCTATTCTATGTTTAAAAATATGCTATTAGTTGATAAATTAAAGCATGACCCAATTCAGTTAACAAATCTTATTCATCTCATCACATATTCCTATTTAATTTATTTAGCTAAACTTTCTGAATAATATTAAACAAAAATTAGGGGTATTACAAAAAGGTAGGCATTTTGATGTAATTAGGTTATTGAAGGTTTAGAGCTACTCTATGAAAGATAAAAATGAATTAATTAGTTCCTATAGGCTCATCTTAACATAATTTTTGTGATGTATTAGTGGGCTTAAGCATGGGCTTAGTTAATTACCCACTAAAATAGGTCAGCAGCAAAGCAACCAAAACTTAAAACAACTATAACTTTAAAATGATAAGTCTAAATTTCTAGACCACTTTATGGAATAAGAAACTGTCATCTTGAAGCAATGGACGTAGTTTGAGACCCTACTTCAGCTTCTGTCAAAAATTATAGTCCAAATAAGATTTTCGGGTTAAAATGGTTGTATAGAAATTTAGCAAAAAATCATAGATGTGGAAGATGTCCCTAAGAGTCATTTCCAAAGATTTCAGAGTCGTACGACCTCATATGATTATAATAAGAATATTTTAAGATCATTTGATACATAAAATAAAGGTTGTTACATTATTAGTCAAAAACCATGCTTTTACCAATTGCAATAATGAAATGTCATTGTCAATTAGTAGTAAATCATCAACAAATAAAACTAAGAACAATATAGTACTTCCTTGTTCTTTTTTTATTCGCATGCTTCCTCTGTATTCTGATAAGTGATTTGGCTTTGGTGCAAGAGGTCACAAGTTCGAAACTTGCCTAGCATGATTCGAACGATTATCGACATGTGATATGTTGTCACAATGAATTGTTGTATATAAAGTACCATTTCAAAAAAAAAAACAAAGCTATTTGACTACTTTACCAAAACATTTATTCCAAATACTTAAAGATTGTTGAAGACTGTGATTGATGTTAACAATTTAGAAGCCTTTAACCCACTCCCACTGACCTTGAAACACTTTGGCAGTGAAATGTGAATGGCTCTTCTATGTCACCTTTTAGAAATATCATTTTCGTATCCTTTTTCCACATTCATAGTCGTAGAACGTGACAATGGAAAGTATTATCCAAATGGACTTAAGCATGGCCACGAACGAAAATGTTTCATCATAATTAGTACCTTGAATTTAGCGAATCGCAAATAGTCTTACGTTATAGGTCCCTATCTGCTCATCTTCATAGAGCTTTTCCTTAAAAATCCATCTTCAATACTTGTTGGAATGAGAGAGGAGTATCATCTTCTAAGATGTGGTCCTCTTTCTAAAATTTATTCTTCATAAGATATACATATCTTCATCTAAAGAAATTATCAGTATAAGTTACAAAATAAGAAGAATTATCTTTGGTGACTATAGGCAATAGGCAAAATACATCAGTATGTATGAGACCTAAGAGCATTAAAAATATCATTGCTCATATTAAAAGGATGCATGGTCATTTTTCCCTTTCGACATGACCCACAATTATCAAATGATGGTTGAAAACCTTTTATTTTGTAATTTGTATAGTTTTTGTCACTGATATACCTAGTTTATAATGCCACAGATGATTATTAACAATGTCGACGTCAGAACAATCATTAACAATATAGATTCAATAGGCACATAAATGCCATTATCCAAAATAGTATCATAAATATTATTTCCATAAAACACAATATTCAATATTGTTATTACAACAAAATCCAAATAATACCGCAAACACACTTTCTTACATAATAGAAATATTTAAAACTAAATAAAGACCACTAAGGAATAGATAATGGCATTCTCTGCCATAGTTTCACCTATAATAAATCCACCAGCAACTTGAAGTCTCGTCACACCTTTTGCCACATATAGTTTGTTCCTAAGTCCCTGTGATGTACTATAAATCCGAGTCTTAGATCCTACATCTAAAACCCATGAAAATTTGTTAATTACAAAACAATTTTAAATCATGAACATACTGGTAGGAGTGGTAAAATAATTCTTTTTCTTCTCTTTGATGAGTTCTAGGTAATCCATGCAGTTTGTATTGCAATGCACATTTGGAACACCCCGCCTCTATACTCATACTATCCAAGAGAATTACAAAGTAATACTATCAGATAATACGAAGAATGATGTTATATGAAGTACACACATGAATATTTCTTTGGAATAACACTGGTACGTATTAAAACATCAAATAAATAATTCACGTATACGTACACAATATCAATACAAAGTAATAAACACGTATGCCTCCAGGATAGAACATTACATAATATAAGTAGTTCATAGAGAACACAAAGTCAATCGCAATGATTACATATAAATATATACAATAATTTCATAAAAGTACAACCTATCTGAAATATCAACTACCTCAACAAAATGCGATACAATGAATATACAGCTTAGTGCCAATTATACACAATGAATCAATGGCATACAAGTATCATATAACCATCGCAATATAAGAATCCTCTAAGCACAATAAAATTCATATTGGTCATGGTGTCCATGTACCTGAAATGTCTTGGACTGATCCGAGTATTACATAAATAACACATGAGTCAGATGTCTAATCAAGTATCGTCAATAAGGATAAACGGTATTAATAAGAATAAAAAGATATTATCAATTCCAAAAATGCACAATCATCAGGTGTACGTTAATACACACACTCTTTTATAGAAATGCAAGCTTGATAATTTTCCATAATCAATCCTCAGAGCATCAAATCACATAAATAGCTCAAATCGATATAAGACAACCATTCTGCTATCAAAAGATGTCATTACCCATATAGAAACATATTAAATCAGAAATCAATTTTTTTTACTCAAATGGATGAATCATACTAATCTCAAATCAACATCAAATCCATTTAAAAATTAATAGAGAGGACAACCCCTAGTATGATCAAGCTAGCATGAGGCATTGCCCAAATATAACTCTCGTCTTAATAAATAAAACATCGTCATTAATATCGAATAAGATAGACATGCTACCTTTTAGTATACTGAGAATCCACTCTATACTGATCATATATCTCTGGTATAATATCATCTCCTCGTATTTATATCATCTAGCAGTATCATTACGAGTAATGACTGCACGAAAGACACGAAATCTCAAGTAGAGTCATCGATATAACAATATGCGGCACCTGGCTCACTTCAATATTACAATAAGTTGTATCAATCATATATGCCAATCTACTACTCCATTAAAACTAGAAGGGAGACTGATATCATTAAAAAAGATCCAAGGACACTAAGTCTCTACAGCCTTTATTTACCTCACAGTCATCATGACACGTATCCACTAATATGCTCGGCAAAATGAGGACTAATTAAACAGGACACTCCAATTGCCCCTAACCACAAAGGTGCAGGTAACAAACTACTGGCCTAGATGATGCAGAGGCAAATGCACACATAAGGGGTAGCACAAGCTGAAAGCACTAAGTAAATTAAAATGTCAGAAATCTAGGGAGCGACCTTACGATCTGGCTGCTAAGGTGGATACTAGCTATATTATCCTCTCCAACAAACATAATTTGGAGTACATCGTAATAGCGGCATATAGATATAATACACACACTCACCAAGGCATGGTCATCATTAGGCACCGAGCCATACTCACTAAATGTTAGCAAGGAGTCATATATCACTACGTGTATCACCTCACACAATCCACTTTATTTCCATCACATGAGTGTCATCTACTTATAGTGAATAATAGAATAAATATCACAACAGAACCCATGCCACTCTATGATACTCAAACGTTTATTCACTACATATAAACTACACTCAATCCATTCAATATTATACATAATGAGTCGAAAGAATAATCGCAGAAATACCGAATGCTCTATCCCAAACGGTAATATAATTTTGTTTATTCAAATTTCCTGCTGCACTGATGTGCACGTAAATGTGCATATATTTACATCCATATTTTATCTCCTTCTATTTAAATAAACATCATATTTGGGCATTTTAACATGTTTAAAACCAAAATTCGATTATTTTCAAACCATCATATTTTCATCTTCATTCAGGGGCAAAATGGTCATTTTTGTGCATGAGTCAATTTAAGAATTTTAACTCGGACATTTTTTGATAATTTTTTGTAGGAATTTGGATGCATATGGAAGAGGCTTATATGAAGATACATGCATGCACAAATGAAATACGAAGGAATGAAGAGGAAATAATTCAAGTTTAAGATCATGGAGGACCCCACCCACTTACCTAAATGTACAATTATGAGCTAAAAGACAACTAAGTAGAGGATAAAGCTTCATGCACAACAAATGATGGATTAATTAGTGGTTAATGGTTACTTGATGGCCACACTTCCTAAAGGGCATTTTAGGTAGCCCACTAAAAATAGAATTAGGGTTTTATGCATGTATATATAGCCCTCTTATGTATATGAAACTATCTTCTACTCTTTCATTTTAATTAGGAAATTAAGAAATCAAAGTGTAAGCACAATGTTCTATGAAATAGAAATGGCTTCCAAGCCTCTTTCTTCTCTCTTTTCTACATGTTTTTCTTTGTTTTATTGTTAATATTTATTTCTATGCTCTCTTTCTCCTTATGTTCATAGCTTAGATTTATATTTATGCAAGTAGTTAGTAGCTAATCTCTTTTGCTTTCTTTACTTATTTTCTATTTTTCTTTTTAATGTTGAAACTTACATGTGTTGCTTTAATGCCACAAATGAGTAGCTAAACTCCTTCAATTTAGGGGTGATGAAGCTCTCTACTTTATGTAATTTCAACATTTTATGATTTATGATCTCATTTGGTTTATGCTTCATGAAGTAGATTTTGATGCAAGTTTGTGCAAGTGGGTTTGATAGCTTATATTGCTTATGCAAACGAGCTATTCTTATTCAACATAAACACAAGTTTCATCATCATTTGCTAATCCATTTTTGATTGTGAAAGTAAGTAAAAATGAAATTTGATGATCTATATTACTAGTTACAATAGTAAATAGATCATACTTAAAATAGCTTTTGCTTTGGCTTCATTTTCATGAGAATTATAAGTGGGTTATTTGTTGTATTGTAGTTTGATGGTTTGAGTTATGTTAATTAATAACATAAACAAACCATACTTATGATAAATACAACAATATTTCACTTAAATCAAAGTTAGAGATCATAAATTGTTTGTTTGTTGATTTACAAAAATATGAGAGTGGATTTGCCTCTAAATTGTTCTCTAGTTCAATAGTTTTCTAATCACATTTTAATTGTATTTTTAACTTCATTTTAGTTCTAGTCAACAATTTCTCCTCCATTTGGTCTAATTTGATTGAATAGATTTTTAAAAAAACAACTCCCTGCGTATCGACCCGTATTCGCCACGTGCTACATTCGTACACCGTGCGCTTGCGGTTATTTTTAATTTAAATTCGTTCGACGGTTTTCTAAACCGATAGAATTTTCGTCGTCCGAACAAGTTTTTGGCAGAATTAAATATCATAAAATCACGTAGAAGGATGTCATCACCATATCATATTAAAAGACTAAAACAAACTATATCATCGGTGAATCATTCATTTATTTTAATTCAATAATACAAAAAAGAATAATTGGGGAGACAATGGAAATAGATGATATGAATAAGTATACACATTAAACATTCAAATCGATATCTAAAAATAATCATTTACAATATTTTATCTTATATAAGAAATAAATATTTAAAAATGAATAATAAATACATATTCTAGAATTAACCAAACTTTGAATTCTTTTATAAATTTATTACTTACAATAAAAAAATTCTTAATCTTTTATATAAATAGTTAATTATTTAACGTTCACCAATAACATTTGAAATCCATTTCTTTCATTTTAAACTCACAAAATAGTTTGTGAAGATAAATATTCATATATGAATTATTTCATAATTTACTATATTTAAATACTACTTCAAATAAATAAATATATACGTATATTTATATACAAGTAAATACAATCTCAAAACTAGAATGATTTGATACATATAAATACACTTTGAAACTATATAATATCAATTAGAGACCATTTTATCCTTTTCCACCTAATTAATAATACTATTAAGTTCAGCTCATTTATTTAATAAATTATTGTATTTACATTCAATTTACAATATACAAACATATTTACATTAGTGTTTAAGTATATCTACTACATTTATTTTTAATTTATTCTACCTTTCATACATAAGATATATTGTATATTTTAATTTAGGTACATATATAAATAAATTAGATACTTGCTCACATAGCACGAAAATCATATACAAATGCACACATCAATCCTCTAAAAATCAATATCTAATGCATCCAATCAAACTAAACTAGTTATTATACTGGTGAAACGCATAATAAAATGATATATACATAGTGTGAGTGAGAAACTTACCGTACCAACTGAAAATTTACGGTCATTTTCTACATCTCTTATTTTTCTTTCCTTCAGATTGTGTGCATACCAAAATGACACTTGCTTGCTAGCATCACACTATCTCTTTTCCAGTATCCTACCATACATCACGGACCATAAACCAGCAATCGCGAGGGAAAGCATGCTCCTAGGTCGACCTCAATGGCCACAAGAAAAATACACTTGCCTCCAAACCTGCCAACCTTCTCGTCATGGCTAAAGAAAGTCGTATGCGACCTCTTCCTTGATGCCATCAGTCACTAGCACTTCCACCAAAACACATGACATCTCCAAACTATGTCTCTTTACTCACGCCTATAGCCCAGTCGACATCCCCAATCGTGCATGTCTACAATTGCGCTTACACAACAAAGTCACAATCGCCAGACATCATTGACGACAGCTAAGCGCTAATGTAACAACCCAGAATTTCAATCATTTAAATTTGGAAAATTTAATTGAATTAAATACTTGAAAGTTAATTTTATAAGCTAAATAACACATATTTCTAATATAGTGATTTATTGGATAATTAATTTGTTAAATTTATTATTTGGAATTGTTTAAATAACTTAATCTTGAATTTAATATGAATTAAAAATGATTTCGATGGTTAATTTAAATTTTATTTTGAATAAGAAGGAAATGGTAAACTTTTAAATTTGAATAAAAGTAATTAAACTAATTTTGGAAATAATTCGATCTAATTAACATATAAAAATGGCCTTCTGGAGCACTATCTCAGATTTCGATGAAACCAGTTTCATTGGATCCATAATAGTGAATTACCATCCAATTTCATGGCGGTTGAATGTTTCGTTTGGTCATGTGAGTTTGAAACGCATAGAAATTTATCAAACAAATTTAATTTAATATAATTTGATTTGAAAAACTATCTTCTGTATATGATGGAACTGGCTTTCAATATATATTCCGTTATATTTGGAATTGGGGTATAACATATAGAACGCCATGCGGCACATTTTATTTGAAGTTCGAAATTTTAAAGAGTGAATAGTGCTTTGAAAATTTGCTATAAAAGGGATTTAATTTCTTTGATTGGCCAAATCCTAAACCTAACTCAACCACCATTAAGAAAACAAATCAATGGTTCATATCTCTCGATGCAATTGAAGTAAAATTAGCCAAAACCTTCAACATGAAAGTTATTGATCTCATCTCCGTGAACCAATCCATACCAACCGCTCGTCAAAAGAAGACGCGTGGCGCTAAGGGGCTACATTCGAGGAGCATCCCGTGTTCATTTTTGGGTTTCGTGCAAATGGCGTGCGTGTGGCAAGGTGGCGTGAGAAGCAGCAGGCGCGACACAAGCGCAGGTGGCTATGGCGTCGTCCTGTGTGGTTGCGCGATCGATTATATAAAAAATAAAAAGAGGAAAATGCTGCCTGTATATACACGTGCGAGTGGTAAGAAGTGGAAAGGTGATTAATGCTTTGCAATTTTAATTTATTAATGTTAATTTTAAATTTAATTTTTTAAATGTTCGTTAATTAATAACTTGTTCATACGAGGTCAATTTTGAGCACTTTGAAGTTTGATTGGATGGATTCGGAGCTAATAGGAATTTTAGGTTAAAGTGTACGACCAATCAATTTTAATTCAAACCGGAGCATGATTTCTCGAATTTCTATGACTGAACTCACCTTTCTGAGCTACTTATAATTTTATATAAGTGAGAATAATTTTATTTATGATATTTGTTGCTTGTTTGGATGATTTAATATATTCGTTAGTTGGTTTAAATATATTCCCGTCTATTGGAGCGGACCCTTTTACGTTCCCTTATAAGAGCCGATAGCCCTTTATATATGATCCCGCCTCGAAGTGGTTGATCTATATTTTTATGATTATATTCTGTATGTGATGTAGAGGGCGGGTTGGAAGGATCCAACATGATTCCCTACGATTGTTGATTTTACTTTTCATACATATGGTGATATATGATGTTTGGATGACATATTATTGATTGTGATATAATTTGACTTATTTAGTGCTATAGTAGCACTGGGCCTTATGTTTAGTATTTTGGAATACTAAAATAATGATTATGAATTGGAAATGATTTTTAAAGTGATTTTGGAATTTTACGTGTTTCAATATTTTTTTCATATTATTGAAAGAAAGGAATTTATCTTTAAATAAATAAAAGTATGATTTTTAGCATTTTCAATTTGCTATTTTGTAAAGTGTTTTTAAATAGAGATTTTAGAATAACTTATATAATAGATTCATAAAAGTACATTTTATAAATAAAGTAATGGATTTTAAATGGTGTTTTATGAAATATTAAATTGATTTGAAATCAATATTTTATAAATGGATTTTTCTAAATAAATTAGAATATCAAAGAAAAAGGATGTATAAATGGATTTTATAAATAAATGAGATTAAAAACTAAATGGATTTATAAAAAGAATTTTAAAATAAAGGAATTTTATAAATAGAAGTTTTGTAAAATAAAAATGAAATTTATAAACATAGTTTATAAATATAGAAATGATTTATGTTGAAATTTAGGTATGTAGTTAATCGTTTTAAAAGTAGTTCATCTTTTAAAATGAATGTTTTAAAGTAATATTTTGATGGATTTACTGGTTTTAGACATAATTAATATTTTAGATGTAATGCTTGGAAATATGATAATTCCAAATGGAATTTAATAATTTTGAAAATGGTTTCAAAATATGATAAGTATCATAAACATAGATTTCGATATATGCTGTTGTAATAGACATTTTCAGGGAAGTAAGAAAAACATGGACTATAACACTATTCTTATGGTAAATGACTTTAGAAATGAAATGTTTTGTATAGTATATAAGATTTATATGTATATAATTAACCAAATCCCTATACTAGTGTTTTGGGTTGTCGTAACGATGTTTTATGCAAAATTCTTTTTGACCAAAAAGTGCCTTTTGAAGAATACTTTCCTTTAGATTTGTTTACGTACTTATTTTCCATTAGTTATATGAAAATATTTTTCTAAGTGTTGAAAATGAAATGATTTGTTAATATGCTTATACCTTGATATGAGTATATGAGAATGTTTTCTGAATATTGAAAATTCGAAATGGTTTTGTAAATATATCTTTTTAAAAGATAATTTGAAGTAAATATTGGGGAAAGTGATTCAAGTAATAAGATATTTATTAAATGGCCTAGTGATTGCCTACGGTGCTAAATTTTGTTGTTGCTTTGATAGTTAAATAACCGAAAATCAGATTTGGCCTCTTTATCGATATTGATTCAGAGAGACCAAGATCAGTTTATCCAAAAACCAATTCTGACCAACATATATGCGTTCGAATATACATGTGTTCGAAGACATTGATATTTAGGATTTTCGTAATGAAGGGCTACTTGTGATCATTTGAGGATAAACTGCCAATATACATATAGTAGCGGTGGTCTCTTCAATATTAAACATCCAATGCAAGGACTAATTGCTATTAATCCTAGAGGTGATTCCAAACAGGATGTAGTAGGAAAGTGTCTTCGGTTTGTCCTATTTCTAGACAACATGTATTGACGAATGTATGACATTGCGTTTTAAAATAACACTGATTGATCTCTATAAATGTATCAATTGCTTGGTGGCGAAGAAGGCAACTTCTCTTTAGTTTGACGTCCTTTCCTCAAACGTACGTGCTCAAGAGTTATACGTCTGTAGAAATTAGTTGTATGATTATGGAATGGCAATTTGGCGTTCAAAGAGGAAAGTGATATATGCAATGTGAACGATAATCATTACCTTAGGCCTCACATCCAGAAATGTCTGAAATAAGGTAGATAGGGAAAGGCTATATGGTTTGCAACCATTAGGATATGATTATCCCCTTACTAGATATATTTTTCCCGCTAGGACCTTCAGATTTCAAATTATTGTGGTATATGTGAAGAGGGCCCTCAGACAGGACGGTAACGACTGGGGTGATGACTTATTCTGCACTATTTTGTTAGAGATAGGCCAGTCTTGTGTTGGTAGAGGACCATTATTTGGGCATCGGCAGATTCCTCTAGAGATGTGCAGCCTGAAGGTAGTCTCTTCACCTAGTTATTTGTTGTAAATCCATTCTCCACTACGTGCTTACCTTTTTTTGCCATTTGATAAATGATTTCATTTTTTTAACCGTTTTAATTTTTTTAGGTCTAATTAATTTTTGTTCCCATGTAAAAATTATTTATGTAAAATCTTTTTTATTTAATTTATTAATTTAATTAAATAATAGAATTAATTTGAATCTGAATTCGATTATATCTAGATATCTTCATGTGTATAGTGCACGTGCAACGTATAAATAGCGTACTTGGTTAACATGTATGTATATAGGCATTGGGACTTACACCGCAGTATACACATTTTCACCTATTATACACACATATGTTGTTCAAAGATTTATTTTGAAAATTATATATATACATACACTGTACACATAACAATAATAAACGTAAATTTTTATTTAAATGGTTTTGACAATTTAAAATGTTTTGAATTAGCATTTTAAATCTTGTCAATTTAAATAAATTTGTTTATTTATATTTTCACATATATCAAGCCAGTAGATGTTGGCAGACTGAAGACAGGAAAGGGTCGATGGCAATGTCATTGGAAAATAAAGGTCGGAAGTTGCAGTGGTGAGAGTTGAATGATTCTACACTACGATTTCGACACAAATGACATGAACTGAACATGTGTCCAACTCCAAAATTATAGGATAACTGTGACGACCCTGAATTTTTGACAATTGAAAATTAAAATATTAAATTGATTTTAAATATTTGAATGATGATTTAGCTTGAATTTTAAATATAACTATGAATTTGGAGATTAAATATTTGAATTTAATTTATTGAAGTTGGGTAAAAATTTGAATCTTCAGTTTTAGCTGATTAAAAATATTTTAAAGGCTTAGAAAATTTATATTGACAACACTGAAGATAATGGAAGTTTCAGAATTGAATTTGAAAGTGATTTGTTCAGTTTTTAAAATATATCATTTAAATCGATAACTAAAAATAACCTTCCAAGGCACGGTCTCGAAATTCGACGAAACCAGTTCCATTGGATCTGTAATATTGAATTATTATCGGATTTCAAATTTCGTAGCTTCTGGAGCTATCATGTGATCGTACGAGATAAAAACGCTGAGAAAATAATTAACAGAATTAAATATATATCTGATCAAAAATCAAATCACAGCCATATTATTTCTTTTCAGCTTCTCCTATACACGATCCTGTCCCCTTTTCTAGACCCAGTCGTAGAACGAAATCTTGTTAAAGGGAAAAATGGCGAGCAAATCATTTCGTCCCTCAAGAGAAAAAAATATAAAACGAAATAAACAAAATAATGGTCGACACTCCAATACAAATCTCTCTTCCCTTCGGTTCTAAATCAAATTTCAAAATGGATGAAGCCTCGCTAAAAGTCGAAATCACGACCGAGCATCTTCAATGAACGAAATCGAAAGCAAATCCGTCAATAATCGCGCAAGTAAAAAAAGGTGAATCTTCGATCTGTCTTGGCTAGATTTATAGAGTGATTTGGGTTTCGTTGGTCGCAACTTCAACTGAAGTACTCGACGTTGCGTCGATCCAGTTTTGTTAAGGATTGGTCGACAATTTTTTTATCGTGGAAGTGATTATGGGTTGCAAATCGACGAAGAGATTCGAAGCGATGAACCTGGGAAGGCGAAGGGGTTGCGGTGGCTCGTTCAATCTGTAATGGGTTGGGTCTCGCGAGGCTAGGGTTGAATAGCGATGTCGGCTACAGTGGTCTGGGGGTAAGCCTTGTGATCTGGATGCATATGAGTTTGAAGGAGGCGAAACAAAATCTGAAATACTTCAAATTCTTGCAGAGTTCTAGTTTTCTTGTATCCCCTCCGAAGTTTCCAAAAGTCATATTGTTTGAAGAAATGTTTCTAAGAGTAACTTATTCAGTTAGAAATGAAGTCAACAAAGCGTTTACAACCTTCTGTTATATATTGTTGGGAAAGATCTGAAGAATTTGTGATGGTAACTGGTGGCTCGTGGATTCTTTTTGCAATTGGTGGTTTGATTCGTTCAAGATTGTTTAGTAAAGGTATTTTTGTATTTTTTAAATTCATAAATATATAATTATACACATGCATAAAAAGTTTACAGTAAGAGATTTAGGATAATCTTGTTTTAATTTAATAAATATATATATAATGATTTTGGGTATGTTATTCAAGTAATCAGGACTTATTGCGGGTTAGGAAATTTATTAACAGTAAGATAAGTTTTTACTTAGAAAGAATAAAAGAGGGAAAATATAAATTGGGTTAGTCTAATTATCATTTAAAATTAGTTAAATTAAATTAATAAATGGTAATTTATATTTCGATTAGCTCAATTGTTAATAAATCGTTTTTTTAAAATGAGAACTATTAAAATAAAATCAGTAGATAATTTAATTTATAAATGGGAATTTAATGGTTTGATTTATCTGATAATTAATAAAAATCATCTAATGTTTCTACAAGGTCAAAATTGCAAAGAAAACAAGCCAGAATGAAAATGGATTGCATGCAAAGCAAAGATGAGATCTTCTCACTCAATTAAAATCTCCAGCTAATTTTAAATAATTAAATTTAGAATTGTTTGACTGTGTGCTTGGATGATTCATTTATGATAATTATTCACTAGATGATATTATATATAAAGTAGTATATAGTATACATTGGAGTTGTTGATTTCCCGCATTATATAGCGGATGAGACCCTATGCGCCGCATAATAGCGGGTGATATTATATAAAATCCCATGTACCGCAATATTCCACCTCGAAGTGGAATTGGTATTTAATTGTTGTGCTAACGTCTGTGGATGCAGGGAAACAGGTTGTAGGGATCCAACTGGATTCCTCAAATATTGAATTTGTTTCATATGTTGTGTGTTGATAATCTCTTTGTGATTTTACTGCAATTGAAATTATTGTAGGCTAAAATTTAACTAAATAATATTTTAGTATCGTAAGATACCAGAAATAAATCAAATTTGATTTTTTTAAATTTAAGTAGAAAATCTATAGCGAAATCCTATTGAATAAATTCCAAAATATGGAAAGGATTTAATAAAGGAATTCTTAGTAATCTTGTCTAAAGTCGAAGGATTTATTTAAAAAATCGATTTTTTAAATAGTTTTGAAAGAGATAAAGGAATTTATTTTCAAAGACAATAAATTTGTAAATAAAATTAAAAGAATTGATTTGGTGTTAAAAATAAATCTTTAGGAAATCCATTTGGAATTTGATTTGGTGTTTAAAAATAAAAATTCGAAAATCAAATTGGAAATTGATTTGGTGTTGTATACGATTCTTGAAATCGATTTAAAAAAATCGTATATCCGTGGATATTTGAAAATTTAAATTCATGGTAGGAATTTTATAAAAGAAAGGGAAATTTGTTTTAAAATAAATTTGGTTTTATTTTTAAAGGTGTGGAAAGGAATTTATGGATTTAAAACGTAAATTTAAAGTAAATTCAGGAGGATTTATATATTGATTTGAATGAACCATTTTAGAATGGAAGGTGTACTTTCCCTAGAAAGCCGAGTATGTTTTCAATATAAACTATAAATATGTAATTGAAGTTGTGAAGATGGTTTTAAGGAAAGATTATTTTGGAGAAATTATTTATTTGGGCTGTTTTGAAAATCTTTAAAGTAAAGATTTATTTTAATTTATTATAGATGTAATTATTTAAAGATTAAATTGATATTTGTTTTAGAAGAATGGATATTTAAATAATTATATCCTATCTACTAATTTTATTTTAAAATTAGTTTGGCCTTGAATTTTTATATGAATTTTTTTTATAGTATTTTCATAACTAATATTTAAGTAAGTGTTTTAAAATAGTTTTATTTTAAATATTTCCAAGTATATATGTTTGGATAAGTAATTTAAATTATTTTAAAGTATTTTAACTCGGCAGACCTTCAGTGGAAACAAATAATATCGGGAATCGTATTCCGAGAGTGAAAAATAATTTGAAATTTGTTTTCAAATGGTTGAAGTGTGAAATATATCTTGAAAAGATATTTTGAAAATAAATAATTGGAAAGATTATTTAAATCTTGGTGTTTATTGTGAATATTTATTGATAGTTAAATAACCGACTATCAATATTGGCTTTTTTTTAAATGGCATTTGAATTTCGATGCGACCGGGGGTCGGATTCCAAGTGGACATCTGAAAACCGCATCGAACCTTTGTGATTGTGATGGATCTTTTATTTAAAAGATCAAAATGGAAAATTGTTGTAAATTGTTGAAATCTGATTGTAACACCTATTTTTTAAAAATAGCGCTCGTTATTCGGATTAGCCGGGAGAGGACCTTGGGTCATGAAACCAATTCTGAATAACGATACGACGAAATGGGATTGTATTCGAAGACGGTGTTGAAGACTGGGTATTTCGGAAAACGAAAGGATTACCTGTTGAATGTCTCTGCACCGGGTTGCTCCGGTATAGAGATTTTATCACCCTTTGTGATGGGGATTCCGGACGTGATTAGTGAATATCCGGATTGCAAGGGTTTCTTTGGAAGTGCCTTCGGTTCCGCTCGATCCCGGAACAGACTTGTATGGATGTGTGTCTGACGTTACACTTTGAGCTGTAAAGCTGGTTTCTATCAAATACATTTCTGCTGGTGGCGTAGAATTTATTCTCTTAGTTTAACACCCTTCTCTGAGACGTATGAGCTCAGAGGTTATGTAATTGATGGCTGCTAGTGATACATTCCCAATTTGGTAATGTGGCACACGAAGTGCTGCTGATCATTTGTTAATCAAAGCATGACTTTGTAAAAAGTGTAGCTTTGTGGACGAGACCTCATCGGACCTCACACCTCGGAAATGGTCGAAATAGGAAAGATGCAGCAAGGTTATGAGGGTCACACCCTTTAGGGTATGTCATTTCCTTCTGGAAAAGGGTGGTGTCAGGTATGAAGCCCTGATATTTAACCTTTGTGGTTACTGCAAATACTTTTCTTTGTGGTTGTTTCTTTGTGGTTGAGGATCCTCGGATAAAGGTCCCAAAGGACCGGGGGATGGCATCCTCGTGTAGTAGTTACCTAGTTACAGAGGTAACCCGGCCTTGTGCTGGCAGAGAGCTGGTTAAGTTCTCGGGACGTCCCTCCGGGGGTGTACCCATGTGGCAGTAGGAAGTTCCTTAGCCTGACCATTTGTTGGAAATCCAAAGAAACAATACGCGACCTGTATGGTTTTAGTTGTATAACCTGCCATGTAATGTGGCGGTAACCTGCTATTGAACATGGTAGCTATAGTAGGCATACAATAATGGTTGTATGCTGGCTAAGATTAATATTATACTTTCGAAATGTTTTCTGCACAATGCACTAATAATAATATCGAAAAGATTTTGCGTATTAAGCATGTTTGACTATCATAAGAAGAAATCTCCTCCAATTCTGCGTTTGCATTGTGTGCGTGGCAGGAGGCCTTATCGTAGTTTCATTTTTCAAAAGCATAGCGGATTTCTTTTTATTTTCTTTGTGAAAGTAACTATTTTTAAGATATCACACCAGTCCCACGACTGACCTGGAGTTTATTGTTCCCTTTCTAAACTCTGGGTGCCCATAATTTTCCACACGGGCAGCCTAGAGTCAAGTTATCAGTTATTCGAGAGCAAAGTCAGAAGAAGTTGCTATGAAAATTAGGAGTTGGAGCTGGATGGCGAGGCATATCACTTATATATGTAATATTCCTTTCCGCTGTTTGTTGTTGTACACTCTAATAATGTAATGTGATGTAATGTAATAACTGATATAGTGATTATGTTTAAAGATATTTATTTATCTATTATATGTTGTCCGCTGCGAAATGTGAGATTCTGTGATTGTTTCTGTTTCTTCTTCTATCTCTTTCTTCTTTAAACCCTGACGGTTCGGTTTCCGGCATTCGACTGTTCGGCATTCGGTACAGTGGACGTATTGATGTCGACTTTTCGGGCATCGAGAAATCGGGTCGTTACAAAGTGGTATCGAAGCTTTTGGTTAAGCGACAACCTTGGCTCTGTTGGGTGTTACTCATTAGAGATAGAGTCAGCAGTACTCTAGAATGAGTTTGAGTGTATTAATATATATGAGCTCGTATTTGTTAGTGAATATAAAATTGTTTTATATTGTGTTGATTGGTTTGTTGAGTGGTATATGGATTCTGGTCAATACGAGTAACTAACGTTATTGATAGGGATCTTTAAACACTTGTACAGAACAAATTCGACACGATATTGTTTTAAATTAGGGTAAATGAAATAATTTTACCCAAACTATTTTCGTATATAAAAGAAATAAATTTTCTGTGAATTATTATAGTATATGGTTGCTTGGTTGTTAGGAATGATAATATTAAACTATTATCATTGATTATTGAATAAGAATTGAAATCATAACAAAGAGTTAAGAAAATAAAATCCATATACAAATGAGAATTGTAAATGTGATTTATAATTTGAAATAAATTCCAAAGAAATATTTGAAAATATTTTTGAAAGGATTGAAATTGAAATTTTTTGGAGATTTGGAAAAGTTCAAATTCTTTTGAGTTTGAAAATATTTCAAAGGTTTGGAAAAATGTTTTGAAGGGATGAAAAGCACTAAACTCTTTTTAGTCGCAGGAAAATAACTTCGGTGATGACTGCAGCATCATTAGTGTTCATTTTCGAGTTCCAAAAGAGGAAGTGCTGCCAAATTGTTTTAAATGAAAGTTGTTTGGGAAATTTGGGTTTGGTTTTGAAATTCAAGGGATAATTTGAGTTGGTTTCAAAAATGGTTTTGAATTGTTGAAAAGACTCTGGAATCTTATAAAAATAGTTATGGAATAATAAGTTTGAAAACTTGGAAAATTCATATTTAAACTGAAATTAACTCGAGTTAATTTGAATAAAGGTTAATTTGAGAAGTCTTGTAGACTAAATGATTGGAACAAAATTATTAAGGTAGAAAATAAATTGTGACTGAATAAATAAATTTACAATTGCAAGTAAATGAAAGTGAAATTGAATGTTGAAATTCATTTCGAATTTGTAAGCAAATAGAATTGAATGGGGATTGAATTTGGGTTGTATTAAACAAAGTGAAATATTGAAATAAAATTAGTAAATAAAACTAATTAAAGGAATGACGAAATTGAATATGATTTGAGATGAATCGAAATTCAATAATTGTAAACGAAAGTAAATATATTAACAGAGGTGAATAAAAATTGAATTTTTAATCAATTGGAATAATATAGGTTTGTTTAAAATTAAAAATGAATTGAATGTAAGCAAGTGGGTTGTATACCCTTCAAATTGAATGAAAATGGTATATGAATTAATTGAAAACAGTTGAATTAGTATTAAAACTGTATAAGTTGCTTACGGAAAGTGTTTAATGTGCATTGCTTTTAGAATTCATGTGTTTAACTACTGCAAATAAGTGAAATGTTGTTATGCTTCATATATATATGACACTTACATGTTTTAGTTGAGAAAGTACAGGTTCAGGGAAGTTGTCGGGCTGGATTTGATTACGCAAAATGTAATTAAATAAGTCGTTAGCTTAAAAATACTAAATAAGGTACGTCTACGCAATAAAAATAGGAAATATGAACTGTTTTTGTTTTTTCCCGACCAGGAGGGTCGATGTATATATATTTATATCTTTTGTCAAATTGCAAAAGCTCCTCCATACAAAGGGGAATCTGCCAAAATTTTCCAAAAATTTTGGGAGTTAGAAAATTTTTGAATTTTTTTTTTATTAGCGACAAACGATTTCAAATTGGAAATTGAAGTAAATTAATGAATGAAACTAATTTAACATAATAATATGAATCAATTATAATTGAAAGATAAAATTCAATATTCAGAGTTGAAGATAAATTGAATTCATATGGTAATGGAAAAACTAATTGGATCGAAGTAGATATGAAACTTCTGTAAGAAAACGTATAAAATGATTTTAAAGGCTATGAATGGATATTATTGCTAAGTAGGATATACAGGTATTATAAAGAGAAAGGAAAATTGGTTTTGATTTCTGAAGATAAATTTGAATTGCTCGATAAAAAGGTATGTATTTAAATTTTATTATGAAATTTGGTGATTTTCTTGTCTAGCCACTTGGCCTTTTGTTTTCTTTTTTGATCTGAGGGCCTGTGGTGCCATTTTATAGTCGTACCGGGCTAGCCGCACAAAGGAGATACTAACGAAATTTTTCGAAAATTTAGGGAGTTTGAAAAAAATTTGATAAAATTTTGAAAGTTTGAAATTTGAATTTGAATTGTTAAGAAAACAATGTTGTTTGGAATCTATGGAAAATTTTAGAAAGATAATTGAAGTGATAATGAATCGTTAGTAAAAAGATTTGTTTTGGTAAGATGATAAAACTATTTAGATTGCGAAAAATAATAAATGGGTAAAAGATCATTCTTCTTAACTAGTAATTTTGGGACGAAATTCTTTTAAAGGGGGAAGAATGTGACGTCCCTGAATTTTTGACAATTGAAAATGAAAATATTTAATTGATTTTAAATATTTGAATGATAGTTTAGCTTGAATTTCAAATATAACTATGAATTTGGCAATTAAATTTTTGAATTTAATTTATTGAAGTTGGGTAAAAATTTGAATCTTTAGTTTTAAGCTGAATAAAAATATTTTAAAGGCTTAGAAAATTTATATTGACAACACTGAAGATAATGGAAGCTTCAGAATTGAATTTGACAGTGATTTGTTCAGTTTAGAAAATATATCATTTTAATTGATAATTAAAAATAACCTTCCAAGGCACAGTCTCGAAATTCGACGAAACCAGTTCTATTGGGTCCGTAATATTGAATTATTATTGGATTTCAAATTTCGTAGCTTCCAGAGCTATCGTGTGATCGTACGAGATAAAAACGCCAAGAAAATAATTACCCGAATTAAATATATATCTGATCAAAAATCACCCTTTTTAATGGGGATTCCAGACATGATTAGTGAATATCTGGATTGCAAGGGTTTCTTTGGAAGTGCCTTCGGTTCCGCTCGATCCCGTAACACACTTGTATGGATGTGTGTCTAACGTTACACTTTGAGATGTAAAGCTGGTTTCTATCAAATACATTTCTGCTGGTGGCGGAGAATTTATTCTCTTAACTTAACACCCTTCTCTGAGACGTACGAGCTAAGAGGTTATGTAATTGATGGTTACTAGTGATACATTCCCAATTTGGTAATGTGGCACACGAAGTGCTGCTGATCATTTGTTGATCAAAGCATGACTTTGTGAAAAGTATAGCTTTGTGGACGAGACATCATCGGACCTTACACCCCGAAAATGGTCGAAACAGGAAAGATGCGGCAAGATTATGAGGGTCGCGCCCTTTAGGGTATGTCATTTCCTTCTGGGAAAGGGTGGTGTCAAGTATGGAGCCCTGATATTTAACCTTTGTGGTTACTGCAAATACTTTTCTTTGTGGTTGTTTCTTTGTGGTTGAGGATCCTCGGATAAAGGTCCCAAAGGACCGGGGGATGGCATACTCGTCTAGTAGTTACCTAGTTACAGAGGTAATCCGGTCTTATGTTGGCAGAGAGCTAGTTAAGTTCTCGGGACGTCCCTCCAGATGCGTACCCATATGGCAGTAGGAAGTTTCTTAGCCTGACCATTTGTTGGAAATCCAAAGAAACAATACGCGCCCTGTACGGTTTTAGTTGTTTAACCTGCCATGGAATGTGGCGGTAACCTGCTATTGAACATGGTAGCTATAGTAGGCATACAATAATGGTTGTATGCTGGCTAAAATTAATATTATACTTTCTAAATGTTTTCTGCACTATGCATTAATAATAATATCGAAAAGATGTTGCATATTAAGCATGTTTGACTATCATAAGAAGAAATCTCCTCCAATTCTGCGTTTGCATTGTGTGTGTGGCGGGAGGCCTTATGGTAGTTTCATTTTCCAAAAGCATAGCAGATTTCTTTTTATTTTCTTTGTAAAAGTAACTGTTTTTAAGATCTCACACCAGTCTCCTGACTGACCTGGAGTTTATTGTTCCCTTTCTAAACTCTAGGTGCCCACAATTTTCCACACGGGCAGCATAGAGTCAGGTTACCAGTTATTCAGGAGCAAAGTCGGAAGAAGTTGTTGTGGAAATCAGGAGTTGGAGCTGGATGGCGAGGCGTATCACTTATATATGTAATATTTCTTTCCGCTATTTGTTGTTGTACACTCTGATAATGTAATGTGATAACTGATATAGTGATTCTGTTTAAAGATATTTATTTACCTATTATATGTTGTCTGCTGCGAAATGTGAGATTCTGTGATTGTTTCTGTTTCTTCTACTACCTTTTTCTTCTTTAAACCCTAATGGTTCGGTTATCCGGCATTCGACTGTTCGGCATTCGATGTAGTGGACGTATTGATGTCGACTTTTCGGGCGTCGAGAAATCGGGTCGTTACAATAACTCCATGTTAGAAATTGTAATTAAAAAATATAAGCATATAGTTCAACTAAATTAAACTAAAACATGAATCGTCACAGCATCTGTACTTATACTGGAAGCATTTTCATGCTGGAAACACAACTACAGAAAACCCTTTTATTAAAATAAATCTATGGTGGTTATTTCAAGAAATATATTTTAATATGTGGTTTAATCCAATTTTTATAACAACAAGGTAGTATATTTGCTTTAGATGTTTGAGCGATTTCTCTAACAAGCCTTTGGAAGGGAAGCTTTCGAACAAGGAGATCGGTGCTTTTTAATACTTATGAATTTCATGAAGAGCAACAGTTTTAGCAATCGAAGCGGTGAGGCTTCTTCACTTTTTGTTAGCAGACTTCCTTTGGCCTGCAATTGGTTTATACATCTATGTATAATTCTTCATTTTTTATTACTTTTGTTACAACTAAACTAAATCAAATGAACAAAATGAAAGTATCACATAACTTGGTTGCTAAGTGCAAGTGAGGAGTCTTGCTTCCAGTGGACTTGCATTTTGTTTGCTTTGTACATAAATTTATCCCTCTATATATTATTATACACAATCTTATCTTAATTGTCATATAATACATAATGCGTAATCAATACTTTACAAGGCATGGTTATATTTAATACTAAGTTTTTTATACATCAGATTGGATTTCAAATTCCATGGACCTTACAGAATTTTTAACAAACTGATAACCGACATAGACAGAAATTATTCATCCTTTGACAATAAAACCAATGGCTTTATTATCACTGGGTGAAGAAATAATTAGATCATTTACAGCAAATTGAAAACCTATTTAAATTTTTTTTAATATATTAATGAAAGATATATTATATTGAGTATTATGATTTTGATATGTTTTACTTTATTAATACGTGTTCAACCCTACGTTTACTCTGTACATGACAATTAGTAATGGTAGGGCATGTACATAGTAAACACCTGTTTGATACACATATTAATAAAGTATAATATTCCAAAATCATAATTTTGGTTTCCAATAAATACATAATAGTATAAGAGAAATAAGATGAAAAAGAAAAGAACCTTCCTGTTTGCCGTAATGGCTGGTATGAATTACTTATAAATTAGGTAATGCTTAAGTATATGTTTCGATTAATTGTTATTTTTTTAATTTTTTCCAATGAATCAACTTTATGTTAATTTTCGCTACTCCAAGTAGACAATAATGGAGAATTTTTGAAGGTGGCTAAAAGTCAACTGTGGAGTTAGAGGTTGAAGCTAAAAAATAGATTAGTTTAAAAAATATTTGAAGAAACTTTACAAAGAGAAAGGGATGGTGCAATACTGTCTATTTGAAATATGAATAAAAGAAAGAATTATGTCTTGTCTTGAAACAAAGAAACTGTGACTCTCTATAATATGTGTGTGTATTACTTAAACTTAGATATGAATCATGCTTACTAAACATTCCAAATTAAAGATTTAAAACTAAAGTTCTCTTGTGAAAAGATTATATATAAGAAGAATTGAGATAAAAAAGACAATAATGGCTGCCTAAAAAGTCCAGGCTGAGGGCTACATTCCTCAAAATTTTCCTCCTTCGCCAAATCTCAACCTCCTTTCATAACCAGCCCAAGAGAAAATCCTCCAATCATCGATGATGAGGGATTCCGGGTAGTGAACCATCGAAAAAATCCTACCACCACAACCATCTCCAAAAAACTGATGAAGGGCTAAGAACTCAACCATATCATTATAGGAAAAGCATAGCACCCATTTCAAGATCAGGCAACATGGTTCAGATTGTTTCGAGATCGAGGAATATAGTTTAGCCCCAGGCCAAAGACTGTAATTCAATGAAAAAGGAATCTTGTTGGATTGGAATGATCAAGAATGGTGGCCATAATTTAAAATTTGACCTCAGTATGTTGCCCCAATCACCATAAACGATAAAATGTGGTGGTGGTTAAAGAGGAGGTCGGCAAAAGGATAGAAAATTAAATGGAACAATTCTATCGTTGCCAATGTTTTTGGAAACTCCCCATTTTATCATCATTTCAAGACATTTGTTTCTAGAATTTAGAATCCTTCAAGTAATTTTGAGATCTGTGCTAGAAATAATTGGGTTTTTCACCATTAGATTTGCATATTATTGATTGTGATAAAGCTACCGACGAAAGTCCATATTTTATAAATGGAAAACATATTATCTTGAAATATATGGACAAATAAAGTAAATCTTAAAAAAGAGTTGTTATCGAACACTTCCAAATATGGATTAGACATCTTGAATTAAAATTGAAGCTATAGGATAAAGAAGCTTTCTATGCAATTGCAAGTGCAGTTGGCATGTATTGAAGCTTAATAAACAAACCACAAAAGAAACACGCTTCAGTTGTGCAAGAATCTTAGTTGAAATCAAAGCAGATGCTGAACTACCAAATGAATCATATATATCTATGCATAGTGGGAAAAATCATATATATAATTGAATATGAATGGATTCCCCCAAGATGCAAAACATGTTCTTATTTCGGTCACAATCTTGAAAACTTCCTTATAAAAGTGGGAAAAGAAAAATCATGCTTGGACAAAACAATGCAAACCATTGAAAATGAAGAATGTAATGCAAAATTGGAAAATATGGACATTGATAGAGGTTTAGAATCAACTATTGATGCAGACAAGGAAAATATAATGGAAAACTTGGACCCAAATGAAAATCTTGAGGCATCTGTTGACACGAATATGCCTTATATCTCAAAGCTTCAAAAAATTATGCAATTTTTGACCCCAAATTTACTGAAACATAAATGAAATTATTGAAAATGTGGATGTAGTTCCAGAAACACAAATGAGATCTAATATCACAAATGTAGTTACAGATAACAATACTTTTGAAAATTATAATGCAATTACTAAAAACTATAGTAAGGACTCAAAGCAGGTTCAAATTTAGGCAGATTGCAATACCACAATTTCGAAAGAAAATAACTTACCAAATGGGGATGCAGATCAAGGAATGTTAATACAAGCACCCATAGAGTGCTAATTTGTCAAGTAGAGATGCAGTACAAATGCAAGAATCCACTGTCCAAATGCAAGCAGTAGACGAGTAAATCAATACAAATGTGGATTATATCATACATGCCACTAAGTATCATCCTAGTAGGATAACTCAAGCTTATATAAAGGTATTGAACTAATGAATTCAAAATACAATAAAAAACATTATAGAAGAGTATCATAGATTTAGGAAATACCGCTAAAACAACTTCGCCACTCCTAGATCTGCCACCTCCAAATCTTGATAGGCTGCTGCCAGATTCCCCCTCCTTGGGAAACAAGAGTAAAAGAAAGAAGAATAGAATAAAGAACGTAAATGAAATCATCATTACTAATGAAGTGGATAGTATCGAGGATGGAGAATTCAAAAAAGATATATCATGAGGAATCCAAAATGGAAATAGCAATTTGAAGTTAAGACAATACCTCTTGTAAAAAAAAGTAGCAAATGGATTGTGAACGAGTGTGCACAATTGATATTCTTTATAGTATCCTTTACATATAAGCTTGATACTTTTATTATAATGATGTATGTTATAGCATGGAATATAAGGGGTTTAAATTCCCCTAAAAAACTAATGAATAATTTACTAAAAACTTAAAATTCCGGTATTTTATGAATTCTTGAACACAAATTAGATAACAAAAAAGCTAAAGTGTATTTTGTTAGAGTGTTAAATAGTCAGAGCATGATAAATAATAATATAAAGGGTGGCAATGGGAGAACAATCATTTTACTGGATCCAATTATTTGGAAAATTATGCAATATTTTATAAATTTACAATACATACACTATACAGACACACACACACATACATACATATAAAGGAGGACTTCTAATATAAACTACCTTTATTTATGCATCTAACAGTTAAAGTGACAGAACTTTACTTTGAAACTATGTAGTTAAAGCCCTACTAAAATCTTGCTAAATCCCTGCTGAAGCGCGCAACATTTTTTAATTGCTTATGCTTTTAAATTTAGTGTTATTAAATAGTAAATCCACTTAAAGCCCCATATATTCTTTTGCATCCACTAAATCAATGGTTTTTAGCATCCTCTTTAACAAAATTAACAAAAAAAATTAATTTGACTATTTCTCTTTTAAACTAAAGCAACAAAGTTAGGGTAACGACCTAAGTTTAAAGCCTAAATCCTCAGTATAAGTTACAAATATTCTCTAGTGACCAACTCAAGAAATCATGATATTCTATTTTTTGTTATACAAGATAAAAATGTGTTTCTTTTTCCTACACAAATAATGTTAGAATAAGAGTAAATTAACTTTGGAGATTTTTTTTTTAAATTTCCAATAATGCTTTTTGAACCACCGCTATTTTATACTATATTCTTGTTTTATCCTTGCTATAATTTTTAGCACCTCTACTGCTATATACATACCAAGTGCTTAAAATGCATACATCTAGAAGCATTTAGAATTATTAAATAGAGATATGAAAAACCTTTGGTTATTACTATGAGACTGTAATACTGTTCTGCATGCTTTTGAAAAAAGAGGAGGCGTTCCTATACCTTTCAAAAAACATGAAATAATCATTAGATTCCTTTTAAAAAACATAATTACTATAGCCTACTATTTTGGATAATAGATTTACTTGGAAATCTATGAGATATAGGAATATTCACTATAAACTAAATAGAATATTGATAGACCAAAAATTCATATTTTCACGATTTTGATTGCAATACACTTCAACAAACAACTAACGACCACACTTCAGTGCAATTCTCTTTTGGAAAATAACAATAGTAAGAAAAATGTTTAATTTAGATTTATTAATGGATGGACATATGAAAATTCATATAGAGAGTGGTAAAAAAAAGCCTTATTGTTACTGTACAGAGCACTGGCCTGTACAAATTCCACAAGCTTCTATTGAAAACAAAAGGCAATTTAAAAACTTGGAATAAAAATAAATCTATAATAGAAATTAATCAAACTAGAGAGGAACGTGAGTGTTTGCAAAATTATATAGACAAAGATAAGTCAGACCTTTTTCAAGTTAATAAAGTTTTTCAAACTCAAAGTAAGTTAGTCAATGCTTTTCAAGTGCAAGCTATGAATGTGAAATAAAAAGAAAATGGAGATTGACTTGCTAACTTAGATGAAGCTAGTGATTTTTTTAATGCAAGAATGTCCAATATGAAACATAAAAATAATATAGGAAATCTATTTGATGTGAATGGTGTTATAATAAATGAAGCTTCTATAATTGAAACAGAAGCAACAATTATTTTATCACATTATACAATACTGACTCCAACTTTAAAAGTTGACCAAACACTGACATAAAGTATTTATTGCATCTTAAGAGTGAGGGCATTATACTTACTCCTCTATGTACCGATGGAATCAAAAAAAATTATCTATAGTGCAGGTAATGATATAACTCCGGTTCAAATGAATTTGGTGCTAAATTTTAAAAAAGACAATAGGAGTGTGGTGAAAAAATTAAGGAGCTGAAGAGATTTAATCAGGATTTAGTATTATCTATTTGAATATCAGAGCAACTCAAATTCAAGTATGCATTCATACAAGACAGATATCAGAAATAAGAGATACAGAAGATAATATGGTTTGAATGTAAGTATCCAACATTCATGGAGAACCAACAACTCCTTTTATTCCAATCACCAGAGATTATAAACCAATTCTATGATTGGAGAGTTACAAGATGTGAAGACTCTCCCTAATTAATCACTCAATTGAAGAAACTACAAAATAGAGAAATCAAAATAGAAAACCACCAATTTGATTCAGCCAGAGTTTCTATTAATCTCAATTATTGGAAATATAATCAATCTTTATCGCTTAATTAGGAAGATGATTAAGAGGTTAATTTTATAGATGCTCTAATCACTATAGATCGTCCGATCGCATCAAAAAGAATCTGTACCATCAATAAGAAGAAACAAACACCAAAACGACCAAACTGTCCTCCGTAATTCGAATTAGCTAACACCCTACAAAAATCTTGCTTCAGCAGCTCAAGCATCTGACTTATGGGGTTGGACGTCTGCCCAAACTCTCGGGATAACACTACAACCAATAGAGACATCTGGCCAAACATATGATCTGTCGAATCGGTAACTCAAATGTTTGACCAGAGGGAGTCGGAAATCTGATCTCCTATAGGCAACAAGGTTTTGAAATTCATAGGCATTTAGACATTTGGATTTCGGTTGCCAGATGTCTGGATGTCTGTCTCTAGCTATTCCCTCTTCTCTACTCCATCTTCTTTTGATCTCTCTTCATCCGATTGACTTCATGACTCTTCCAACACAAAGCTCTATGCCGTATCTTCAATCTAAAGCACTCACAAGCTCATATTTCAATTGTATAACAACAACACTCCACTTCGATTCAAATATATAAATCTCATCAACAATCAACATAGGGGTTGTTGGGTCTTATGCCACATGGTGCTCAAACAACTAAAATCAAATGGATCAATTTTGAGCAATGCTCAAACTTGTCCTTAGGAAGTGACTTAGTCATATTTCTAAAGGGTTATCTATAGTACTCACCTTTCCTAACTTGAACTTGATCGGCTCCAGTTTGATTCTGATCCTTTATACTAACATCTGTATTATCCTCATCAACCATGGTGTTATCAGAAACACAATATGTACCTCTATGGAAAGAATCTGAAGATGAGTTGACTTGTGTTTTGTATTCAGAATCTAGCCACACATTACCGTCAAATGAGGAAGGATCTACCTTCAGCATAACCTTCCCAACAAAAGTCACATGCCTGCTGATAGTGATCTTTTTGCTAATAGGACACCATAACCTATATCCATTCACTCTTCTTCTATAACCTAAAAAATGCACTTGCGAGCTCTAGGTTCTAGCTTTCCTTTACTCTCATGTACATAAGCTTGACATCCAAAAACGCTAGGAAATGAATAGTTAATAGACTCTCCTTTCTATACTTCCTTGGGGATCTTCGTATCTATGGCAGCAAAAGATGTGCGGCTGATAAGGAAAGTCACAATAGATAAAGCTTCTGTCCAAAATCTATTCTTCAACTTAGAAGTTAGTCTGAGATAAGGAGTTTTCTCCAACAACATCTGATTCATCCTTTTAGCAACTTTATTAGATTGAGGATTGCCTGGTGTTGTGTAATTCCTCTTAATGTCTTCAGACTCATAATAATCAATGAATTCCTATGATACAAATTCACCGCCATTATCCAAATGGAGAACTTTCAATTTCTTCCTTGAATGCTTCTCAACCGTACATTTCTACTTTCGAAACCTAGAAAAGGTTTCACTCCTTGACAGTAGGAAGTATACCCATACTTTAAGAGAGAAAACATTTGTAAATGAAACGAAATACCTGACTTCACCAAAGGATAGACAAGAGGAGAGATCCTAAACATATGTGCGAGCATACTCTAAGACAGCTTTTGCTTTATGCTTTCATGTGCTAAAAGAAATCCTTTTCTGCTTACCAAGAACAAACTCTTCACAAAAGCCAAGCTTTAATGCTGAACACCATTAATCAAACATCGCTTTCTCAAATCATCCAAACTGTGTTCGCTGATTTGTTTCACCCATAAGTGCCACAATCTGAAAAAATCTGAATCGGCGGAAGTAGCAAAAGTTGATTCACCAAATATAGTGGTGCCCTTCAATAAATAAAAAATTCTTGCCTTCACACCTTCCATGACAATTATGGAACCTTTTGATATCCTCATTTTTTTTCTCAACTATAGTCTTCAATTCAAGCCTACTCAACGCCCCAACAAAAATCAAGCTCCTTCTCAAATCATGTACATGTCTAACATTAGTAGTAGTACGAACAACACCGTCAAACATTCTGACTTTCATACTACCAACATTAACCATACGGCAAGAAGCATCATTTCCCATCAGAACCTCTCCTCCATCAATATAATGGTTTGTAGAGAAGCAGTTCCCATCAAATATTATATGATAGAATGCGCCATAATCAATAAGCTGTGGGTTGCTCTTTTTAGAAGAGCCAAAGCTGTAAACATATCTGTATCACTCTCCTTTTTTGATTTCTCTATAGTAGATGCTGAAGCTTGCTTTGAGTCTTTTCTTCTTCCTTCTAGCTTATGACATTGAGCTATAAAGTATTTAGGTTTCTTACAACAAAGCAAGCCAATCGCTTAGGCCACTTAAACTGAGACCTTGAATTACTTCGACCCCCACCATTCTTTGACTTGCTTTGGCTTCTACCTCTCTGAGCAGATAAGCCCTCTATATCACTATCCAAATTAGCTTTCCAATCTACCTCTCAACGCTTCATTATGAAGAACAGCCTTTACATTTGATAGACTAATCTTAGTGTGACCATATATCATGAAATTAACAAAAGCAATATACTCCTCGGGCAAGGAATAGAAGAAGATCACTGCTTGAACCTCATCAGTAATATCAACATCTGCTGCCTTTAGTTTCATAATCAAAGTGGTCAAAGCATCTACATGCTTTATAAGATCAACTCCAGGTTCATCCTAAATGAATAGAATTGTTGCTGAAGAATAATTTGATTTGTGAGAGACTTGTCTTGATATGCATCAAATAATGCATCCCATAATTCCTTTGCCGTCTTCTTTTGAGAGAATAATATAAAAAATTCATCCAAAAGATTCAACCAGATTGTCATAAACAATCATAAAAGCCTTTTCCTTCTTTTTAGAGAATAATATAAAATCTCTTCCAAAACAGCTGTCTCGATATTTTTCAATTTCTCAGATGCATAAATAATCATAAAAGACTTTTCCTTCTTTAACATTGTCCCCATCTTCATCTTACAAGTTCCAAAAACTCATTGTCCATCAAATCGTGTAACAACATAACTAAAACCAGATCTACCGATAGACTTTTCAGAAGTAGCCATTAATACCAAAGCAGAATAAAACACTACCTATGCCTAACTATGTTAAAAAAATTGATTAGCCGAAGTGATTTAATTAGGATTTAGTATACCCTGTTTGAATAACAACGCAACTCAAATTCAAGTATGCAATTAGATAAAACAAATATAAAAAATAAGAGAGACATAAAAGATTACGTGGTTCAAATATAAGTATCCTACGTCCATGGAGACCCAACAACCCCGTTTATTCCAGTCACTAAAGATTACAAGCCAATTCTACGATTAGAGATTTATAAGATGTGCCCTAACCAATCATTCAATTGAAGAAAATTACAAAATAGAAAACCTCCAATTTGATTTAGCTAGGTTTTCTATAAATATCAATGATTGAAAATCTTAATAATCTTGATTGCTTAGTTAGGAAGATGGTTAAGAGGTTAATTTATAGATGCTCCAATCACTCTACATCATCCGATCATATCAAAAGAATATGTACCATTAATAAAAAAGAAATAAACACTGAAATGATTAAACTTCCCTTCAAAATTCAAATTATCCAACATCCTGAAAAAATCTTGCTTCAGTGGCTCAGACGTCTGCCTAGGGGGTCAGACGTCTGACAAACTCTTAGGATAACATTGCAAACAGTAGAGAGGTCTAGCCAAACATCTGATTTGTCAAAGAAGCTACTCCGATGTTTGATGAGGGGGTCAGATGTCTGATCTCTTGTAGGCAGCAAGGTTTTGAAACTCATAGGCATTCAAACCTCTAGATTGGGTTCCCAAACATCTAGATGGTAATCTTTAGCAATTCTTACTTCTCTATTCCATCTTCTTTTGATCTCTCTTCCTCCAATCGACTTTCTAACTCTTTCAACACGAAGCTCTACAACATATCTTCAATCTAAAGCACTCATAGACACACATTTGAGTCACATAACAACAACAAGGAGGATATTAAAGTATGTGTATGAAGCAGTTAATGAACTTTGGTAGATGGAAATTTTTTGAAAAATATAAACCATATTCATATATTACTTTAATGCTAAAAGTTAAAGTTCCTGATGGCTTTGGGGATTATAGCCCAATCTCTTGTTCAACTTTATTTACAAAACTATATCTATTATTCTTTGCAATAGAGTAAAAAAAAAATTGAAAATTTTGGTATCTGAAAATCAATCTGCTTTCATACCAGGGAAACAATTAGAAGCTTCATCTCTTCCTCGTGGCCGCCATCTCTTCCTCGTGGCGATTAGAAAATTTTCGTCGATTCTCCCTCATATTCACGCCTTTTCTGATCATTCGAGTTCCCTTGTCTTCGTCTTCCAATGTCTCCGTCCAATTTGCCTAACCTACAAACAGCTACGTCATCTGATCCCCCACCATCTTCGTTAGACCACCCATCGGGCTTTGAACCTACTAAAATAGTGATGACCTCCCCCATCATTGATGATGGATTCACCCCTGTTATGTCGCGAAAATGGAAGAGGCAGCTCAAATCTGTTCCTATTAATCACCAAGCCAAAGACGCGAATCATTCAGTTCGCACCCCTCCCCCAAGCAAATCTGGTTGTTCCCCCATTCATAACAATAACCCAATCCCTATTGGATCTGATTCCCAATCTTGCCGAATGAATACCAGGCACGCCTCCCCTGTTTGGAATTTTGCATCCAAAAAGAGTAAAGCGTGGAACGAGGTTGTCAAAGGCAACAATATACCAATCCCTGTCCCACTGAAATTTTACCAACCTCGAGAAGTCAACTCTGTAAAATGCGCTAAAATGTCTGCTGAAGTTATCCTGGATGCTAGAAAACAATGGAGTAACGCCATTGTAGTTTATGTAGTAGGCCCTAAACCATATTATCCATATTTCAAAGAGTATATCACCAGAGTTTGGAAACCAGTCGAGGAATTTACGATTTTTTCAATGGAAAATGGATTTTATGTGATTAAGTTCAACAAAGAACAAGACTTCTAAATGTTTTGGAAGGAGGACCATATTATTATAACAAGAAACTGTTGATGATGAAAAGATGGCACCTCGAAATGCAATTTAATAAAGAACTACTTCATTCTATTCCGATTTGGATCCGCCTCCCCAATCTGCCACTTGATTTTTGGACCGAACAAGGGATTAGTCATATTGCGTCCAGCGACAAAGAGAAAAGCACTAATTTAAAACCATTACAAATTCTTTGAGAACAAATTCTATTCAAAATACTTTAAATAATATAACCTTTTAAAACTTTAAACCAAAGTTCGAAATAATCGGGATTTAAATCCTCAAATTCTTGTTTTAAATTCATTTCATTAAGTTCCATAAATTTACTTATATATCAAAATTTATTTCATTAACCAAATTTTTTTTTAAATATATTGCGTCCGTTTGTTCTGTCAAAGTGTTTTGGAAATCTTATCAATAGCGCTGATCAGACGTATCGATCAGAAACCCAACTCAACATCAACAACTCAAACAACACAATATATAAAACATTTTAAATTTTAAATACTAGTTTACAAATACACTATACATGAATAGATTTTCAAAGAAGGATAGAGATTCAAATTTTTTTGATTAACAAAAATCAAAGGAGATTATGATTTAAAAATAAGTTGGAAACAAGGATGACATGATTAAATAACAGAATAGGAAGATGGATAAGCTTATATAAATCACGGGCAACCTTAACCGGGTCAACCGTGACTTAAAGAATAAGATCGATGTGGATTTTTTAGGGTAAATCTACATTCGACCTCAAGAGTTAGAGTTTGGAATAACAAAAGATATTAGCATCTAAACCAAGGATAGATAAGAATCTCTGGTGAATCGATGCTAATTGTAAAGGAGTTTTCCCCTTTTTTCAATTCAATTTGAAATTGGCGTAACCACCGACTCACTAGAAAGATCATTCGAAGCGGAGTTATGGAATGCTCCAGAGTCAAAAGAAGATGAATAGTGAGGGATACGAATGGATTTTGGAACTGTAGGGAACGTTCCAAAATTCAAAGGGATCGAGTCAAAAGAAAAAGATTCAACTCGAATGAAAGTGATTCTGTAATTACATCTACTCCATATGCTAAGTTTTGCCTAGAGCTACCAAAGCTCTGATACCAACTGTAACGACTCGGTATGTTCAACCATTGCATCCATTATAAGTGCATAGGCAGACACACATGCCGGAATTGAATTGCTCAAAATACCGTGTTGTAAATAAAATTTTGGCAAACCTCAGAATATACAGTAAATAAAAATCACAGATCACAGACACAGAGTATATAAAAATGCAGCGGAAGAAAAAGAGATAGTAGTTCATGAAGCTACTATATAAATATGAGATACATCAGAGATAAGTAAGATACAACAGAAGAGTAACAGGATACATCAGGTACAAATCAGATACATCACTGAACCACTGGATATTGAAACAAAATAGATGGCTGGATCTTCAAGGAAAGCTCCAACGCCAAAGGTGAATCTTGAATGCTAACTCAATCAATCTGACCCGAGCGTAAAGCAAAACACAAAACCCTCGAGTCAGGACATAAATACTTATAAACTGTAAATCAACTCAAGTGAACAGTAACAAAATGCATCAGTAACTTAAAGGATGCTTGGGACCGCCCATCCTCTAAGGATCCGTTAAACTATTTACTATATAGTAATATACGCTATATACGGTAGTGTCTAATCAGTAAAGTATAATCATATAGAAAATAGCGTTAAGGGGATGGTGAACCTTAACGCGGTCGGATCTTTAAAACCAAAATTGTAGTGGGCTCGATATAAGGATATGACACGGCACGCGAGGCAATGCCAGGGTGGATACACCGTTTGCATTCCCGGACCGGTGGTGACGGCAAGCCAGCAGCTTCCGCCCACCTCGAACAATACCCCCGAATCAAAGTGGCGCCACCGAATCGAATCACAACAGTAATAGAATGGTTTCCGATGGAGCATGCTCGATGAAAGGGTGCGACCCTTTGTGTAGCCCGGTATAGCTCCTGTTTTAGTCATATATGCCAACTCACGGGAGTTGGGTCCACGTAATATATACCTCGAGAACGTCGCCACCATCCTACTTCATTCTGGAATCTCCACCGCGTACACAGTTGTTAAAGTGGTTTTCGGTATTGGCCGGCTATAAGACAATATCCGATCCCGGTCTCTTTAACAACCAATCGTTATTATAACCCGTAGTTATAACTTTTAAAACAATATTTTATACTTCAAAATAAAATATCATTTCAACCCAAATCTTTATCAAAATAAAGAGTAAATCATTTCCAAACCATTTCAATATATCATCATACCATATCTTTCAATTCAAATATTTATCAAAATAAATATCAAGTCATTTTTAACCATTTCAATATATTAAATTATCATATCCTTTTAAAAACTTCCTTTCAAATCATTTTATTACATCAAAATATCATAACCTTTCAAAGCTTCATTTTTCAAATCATTTAATATCATATCTTTCAAAAATTCGTTTCAAATCATTTTAATATATCAAAATGTCATATCTTTCAAAACTCCATTTTTCAAATCATTTAATATCAAAATATCATATCTTTCAAAACTTCGTTTCAAATCATTTTAATATCAAAATATCATATCTTTCAGTACCACATTTCAATCATTATTCATTTTATTCAATTTAAAATACCATTTCAATTCATATTTCAAAACAGTTTATATTCCAAAATCATTTTTAATCATTAAATGAAGTTATTATGTTTAATAATTAAATTATTAAATTGCCAAAATTTCAACTTCCAAAGTTCATTCATTCACTTAAGTTTATTAAAACAGTGAAAATTCATTTTTCACAGTATTTAGAAAACGCTACGGAAAGTTACATTCAAAACAGTTCAATTTATCAAAAGACGACATTTTAAAATGTTGTAATAGGGTTTACTTAAATTTCGAATAAACTTAGTTAAATTCAAAAATTTATAGCACTTACAAAAATTGGTATAATATCTTTTAATTCAATTTAGCTTTTTAGTTCATTATCATCAACTTCAGCATTTACAAATGCCGTAATATCGTTTACATTGTAATTAATAGCATTTCAAAAATGCAGTCAATTAACTTCAAATATTCAATATAATTTCTCAACCGATTATATTTTTATTTAAAACATTTTAACTTATAAAATCATACATTTATCACATTTATAAACATCATTTAATTTTCCTCAAATTCATGATTTTATAAAGTTAAATTTCCATTCAAAAATCAAGATTTAATAATAATTCACTTATTAAATTGCAATGTTGAATTTTTAAAATCCATTACATTAAATTTCAACTTAACACTTAAGTTCAAATCCTCAAATATAACTTTGTTTTATTTTTATTTACTTAACTAAAAGTTCACTTTTACGTCAATTTCATAAATTTCCAGTTTTAGTTATATTTCAAAATTTCAACTTACAATATTCATTCATTTCACATTTCAACTTTATTAAAATCATTAATATGATATAAAAATCACCTTAAATTCATTTAAATTCAAATTATCATAAATTTATCATAATTTCATATTCAATTAAATTTCCAATTATAATTAAATCAAAATTTCCAAAATAACTTACGTTCAAAATTTCTAACTTTTTCATTAATTCATTTCACTTACAATTATTCAGAAAATCAATAATAATTTACAAAAATCCTTTTTTTTATTAAATTTAAAATCAAAATATTATAATAATTAAATTTCTAAAATATTTAAAATTTTAGAAAAACATATTTTAACTACGGGCCTGTATATAATTTTCTACGCTAGGTAAAGTGATATGGGTAATATATCATTTCAACCCATAATTTACAAAGAAAATCCGGGTTTTATCATTTCAAACCCGCAATCCCAAGTCAAAATGAAAAATTTAAAACCATTCAGGCCTATCATTTGAGCCCATAACAATTTTTTTCTAACAGGGAACTTGCAGTGTGATCATATACAAAAATAATATAAACAAGGTCAATATCACAATATACAGTCATATATCAGATGTCAGGTGAAAATTAACAGTTTTAACATGGTAATAATATGGAATAACATGGCATAGCATATCATATGATCATCATTAACTTGCATAAACATTTTTTATTACTAAACACTTGTCATCAATTCACTTTTCATAAGTATAAATGTCAGAATGAGAAAGACTCACTTTTTCAAGCTGAAGACCAAAACAACAAACACAAGTGCGATTCCAAAAGCACGACAAGCACGATATAGCATGACTTTTGATTTGAATGAATGGAGAGCCTTGATATTTGTCTTGTAAACAATAACCAAAACAAGACAATATACACATAAATATTCAACGCAAAACAATGTTGAAACAATGAAAATACGAAGCAACAAAGGAATAGATTACTTGACCTTGCTTTAACCATTCAAATGCTTGGCCTAGGAGGTTCTTGGGTTCAGCCATGATGATGATATAGTTCAGGTTTGACACCATAACTCACGGCTAGAAGGAGTATGGAGTGGTAGGGTTATAACATGAAGCATACAATTGGTCAAGGCATGAAGTTTTTGAGCACAACAAGGCTCGGCCTTGGGTCAAGTGGGGCTTGGCCATACTTGTACAGGTTTGGACAATAGATGGAGGGGTGTGGGGAGGTCTGGAAAAGGTGGTGGTAGCGGCCTATGGTGGTGGCCAAGGTGGTGGATGAAGATATGAAGTGATAAGGTGGCTATCATGAATGTTTCAAGGCTTTATGCATTGTTTTGTGGAGTTTTGGTTCATGGAGTCTTGGTCATGTCTATTTCAGATCTGGACAGACGCTAAGATGAAGTGTAGTGGGGGTAGCAAGGTGGTGGTCGTGGCTAGAGGTGGTGGCCATTGTGAAGTATGAAGGTGGTGAAGTAATAGTGGTGGCTAGGGCATTGTTTTGGACATTATTTGCAATTTTGTGGAGTTTTGTCACCAAGGGAGGTGTGGCCATGGATGGATCTGAAATGATGGCTGGAGATGATGCTAAGGAAGAGTGGTAGGGGATGGTGGAGAGTATGGTGGTGATGGTGGGTGGTAGAGGCCAATCCAGTAAGCATAGAAAACTAGGCAAAATACATAGAAAATGAGAAGAAAAAGGTAGAAAAAGATGTAGCCATTACCAGATTTTTTTTTCTCAAGATGGAGGCCATGATTTTTAGGATTTTGGAGCTTGAAAATTCGTGAATAATATGAGGGAGTCGGCTGCAAAGGATGAGGAAAGGAATGGCTAAGATAAATTGATGTATTAATTGCAAAAAGAAACGGATAAAACGTCTTTACGTTTCAGGCTTTTAAGATCTCTTAACTTTCTAAACCTTTTGCATTTCCTTTTCTTTTTAATTTTATAAAAACAAAATAAACTCAGAAATGTTATTTAAAACCGGAACTAAGTAAGAATAAAATAAAATAAATAATTTATTTTAAGTAAAATAGAAAAAGGAAATAAGAAATTGCTTAAAAATAGCAACCCTGACATAAAATTACAAGAAAATCTCCAATGACTTTGGAAAATTTATTACTTCACAAAAAAAATATTATAACACAAAATTTGAATTAAAAATGGTTTTAAAACATTTTCAAGGTAAAATAATAATTTAATTTTTATTAAATAGAAAGTTAAATAAAGAAAAATGCAGTAAATAATAACTAGGCTTTATAAATTGAAATAAATTCAAATAAACTTTAGAAAAATTATATTATCATTTTAAAAATACTTAAAAGTCAAAATATACATAGTATAACATATTATCACATATTAAAATAAAATATAACAAAGAAGAAGTAATTTATACAATTTAAAATAGTCATTGTTAAATAACCCTATATACGCACAATATTGTAAAGGGTATAACTTTCACAATTTACATCCAATTTGAACGAAACGAAAAGTGGTGTTCTTAGAATTTTATGTACTTTCATAATAAAAGAAAAAAAATAAATTTTTAAACTTTTAAAATTTTAAGTTGAAAGTCACAGTTTGACTATTTCGTCCAAAATCAGCATTTCAGGCAAATATTCAACTTACACAAGTTTGGAATTATAACTCATATAAAATCAAGATTTATATTTAAATAATAAAATTTAATCATTCCAAATAAGTAAAATAAGTTTTTAAATCAAAATTTTATATTAAAATAATTAAAATATACAATAAAATAATTACAAAATACAGGGTTGTTACACTCTCCCCCACTCAAAACTTTTCGTCCCCGAAAAGGAATGAGGTATGGAAGGGCACAGAAAAGATAGAGTGAAATAGGATTAAGATAAGATGACAAGAAGATTGAAGTTATACCTGATAACTGTTGTTATAGGTAAGTTTAACAAGGTGGAGGTGATCTTTCCAAGATCCTCCAGAATCAAGAACACAAGCACGAAAAAGGTGGATTCAAAATGATTACCAAAGGTCTATCAAAGATTATAGAAAGATTTCTAAACAGAAAGATTATAGAAAGATGCCTATACCGGTCTATAGAAAGATAAGGATGATAATGACAACCAAAAGATAGTTTGAAAAACAAAATAAGGAAATGAATTTGAAAGCATGGAGTTTCAACTTAAACAGAGAATAAATCTTTACACAAGTTAAATAAATCTTAACTATCTCAAATTTCATTATCTTATTATCCAATCATCTAAAATTAACCATTTTTTTAAAACCATGGGTTTGAAAAATAATCATTTATTACACTCACATTGTACTTAATAAATTTAATTCTTCTTTATTCCTAATTAAACTTAAATTTATTCCTCTCAATATATTCATCACTGATGTTAAATATACTTACACTTATTATAACTGCTTTATTTTATTCTTAGTTCTTCTAACATTGTTTTATTGTAAGTTATTCAATTACCCTTTATTATATTTACCCCTGTTAACCATTAAAATTTAAGTGTATAACATTTATTATAACCACTCAGATTTTATTTATAAAATCTTTTTATATCGTATATTATCCAATTACATTTTAACTTCTGAAATTTTGGTAATTTATATTTGAATGCAATTGTATTATACAAATAAAATTTCCAATTCAATCATTTCAAGCTTAAATCATTTATTCAAATTTTTTTTTATTTTCTTTTTATAGTCGAAATTATTCTTTAAAAATAGAATTTAAGAATTAAATTTCCGATTTCTTCAGACCATTTAGAGATAAGAAATAATATATATATACATATATAATATGTCAAATCAAATTTCAATCATATATATATATATATATATATATATATATATTATAAATCAAGTCATATTTTAGAAATTCAAATCAATTTAATTTCCCAAAACAAAGCTGTAGCAAGACTACATAACAGTCTCCTAACTTCGAAGCTCGAAAATGAACGTCGATGATGTCGCGATCATCACCGAAGTTATTTTCCAGCGACAAAGAGAAAAGCACTAATTTAAAACCTTTAAAAATTCATTGAGAACAAATTCTATTCAAAATACTTTAAATAATATAACCTTTTAAAACTTTAAACCAAAGTTCGAAATAATCGGGATTTAAATCCTCAAATTCTTGTTTTAAATTCATTTCATTAAGTTCCATAAATTTACTTATATATCAAAATTTATTTCATTAACCAAATTTTTTTTTAAATATATTGTGTCCGTTTGTTCTGTCAAAGTGTTTTGGAAATCTTATCAATAGCGCTGATCAGACGTATCGATCAGAAACCCAACTCAACATCAACAACTCAAACAACACAATATATAAAACATTTTAAATTTTAAATACTAGTTTACAAATACACTATACATGAATATATTTTCAAAGAAGGATAGAGATTCAAATTTTTTTGATTAACAAGAGATTATGATTTAAAAAAACGTTGGAAACAAGGATGACATGGTTAAATAACAGAATAGGAAGATGGATAAGCTTATATAAATCACGGGCAACCTTAACCGGGTCAACCGTGACTTAAAGAATAAGATCGATGTGGATTTTCTAGGGTAAATCTACATTCGACCTCAAGAGTTAGAGTTTGGAATAACAAAAGATATTAGCATCTAAACCAAGGATAGATAAGAATCTCTGGTGAATCGATGCTAATTGTAAAGGAGTTTTCCCCTTTTTTCAATTCAATTTGAAATTGGCGTAACCACCGACTCACTAGAAAGATCATTCGAAGCGGAGTTATGGAATTCTCCAGAGTCAAAAGAAGATGAATAGTGAGGGATACGAATGGATTTTGGAACTGTAGGGAACGTTCCAAAATTCAAAGGGATCGAGTCAAAAGAAAAAGATTCAACTCGAATGAAAGTGATTCTATAATTACATCTACTCCATATGCTGAGTTTTGCCTAGAGCTACCAAAGCTCTGATACCAACTGTAACGACTCGGTATGTTCAACCATTGCATCCATTATAAGTGCATAGGCAGACACTCATGCCGGAATTGAATTGCTCAAAATACCGTGTTGTAAATAAAATTTTGGCAAACCTCAAAATATACAGTAAATAAAAATCACAGATCACAGACACGGAGTATATAAAAATGCAGCGGAAGAAAAAGAGATAGTAGTTCATGAAGCTACTATATAAATATGAGATACATCAGAGTTAAATAAGATACAACAGAAGAGTAACAGGATACATCAGGTACAAATCAGATACGTCACTGAACCACTGGATATTGAAACAAAATAGATGGCTGGATCTTCAAGAAAAGCTCCAACGCCAAAGGTGAATCTTGAATGCTAACTCAATCAATCTGACCCGAGCGTAAAGCAAAACACAAAACCCTCGAGTCAGGACATAAATACTTATAAACTGTAAATCAACTCAAGTGAACAGTAACAAAATGCATCAGTAACTTAAAGGATGCTTGGGACCGCCCATCCTCTAAGGATCCGTTAAACTATTTACTATGTAGTAATATACGCTATATACTGTAGTGTCTAATCAGTAAAGTATAATCATATAGAAAATAGCATTAAGGGGATGGCGAACCTTAACGCGGTCGGATCTTTAAAACCAAAATCGTAGTGGGCTCGATATAAGGATATGACACGGCATGCGAGGCAATGCCAGGGTGGATACACCGTTTGCATTCCCGGACCGGTGGTGACGGCAAGCCAGCAGCTTCCGCCCACCTCGAACAATACCCCCGAATCAAAGTGGCGCCACCGAATCGAATCACAACAGTAATAGAATGGTTTCCGATGGAGCATGCTCGATGAAAGGGTGCGACCCTTTGTGTAGCCCGGTATAGCTCCTGTTTTAGTCATATATGCCAACTCACGGGAGTTGGGTCCACGTAATATATACCTCGAGAACGTCGCCACCATCCTACTTCATTCTGGAATCTCCACCGCGTACACAGTTGTTAAAGTGGTTTTCGGTATTGGCCGGCTATAAGACAATATCCGATCCCGGTCTCTTTAACAACCAATCGTTATTATAACCCGTAGTTATAACTTTTAAAACAATATTTTATACTTCAAAATAAAATATCATTTCAACCCAAATCTTTATCAAAATAAAGAGTAAATCATTTCCAAACCATTTCAATATATCATCATACCATATCTTTCAATTCAAATATTTATCAAAATAAATATCAAGTCATTTCTAACCATTTCAATATATTAAATTATCATATCCTTTTAAAAACTTCCTTTCAAATCATTTTAATACATCAAAATATCATAACCTTTCAAAGCTTCATTTTTCAAATCATTTAATATCATATCTTTCAAAAATTCGTTTCAAATCATTTTAATATATCAAAATGTCATATCTTTCAAAACTCCATTTTTCAAATCATTTAATATCAAAATATCATATCTTTCAAAACTTCATTTCAAATCATTTTAATATCAAAATATCATATCTTTCAGTACCACATTTCAATCATTATTCATTTTATTCAATTTAAAATACCATTTCAATTCATATTTCAAAACAGTTTATATTCCAAAATCATTTTTAATCATTAAATGAAGTTATTATGTTTAATAATTAAATTATTAAATTGCCAAAATTTCAACTTTCAAAGTTCATTTATTCACTTAAGTTTATTAAAACAGTGAAAATTCATTTTTCGCAGTATTTAGAAAACGCTACGGAAAGTTACATTCAAAACAGTTCAATTTATCAAAAGACGACATTTTAAAATGTTGTAATAGGGTTTACTTAAATTTCGAATAAACTTAGTTAAATTCAACAATTTATAGCACTTACAAAAATTGGTATAATATCTTTTAATTCAATTTAGCTTTTTAGTTCATTATCATCAACTTCAGCCTTTACAAATGTCGTAATATCATTTACATTGTAATTAATAGCATTTCAAAAATGCAGTCAATTAACTTCAAATATTCAATATAATTTCTCAACCGATTATATTTTTATTTAAAACATTTTAACTTATAAAATCATACATTTATCACATTTATAAACATCATTTAATTTTCCTCAAATTCATGATTTTATAAAGTTAAATTTCCATTCAAAAATCAAGATTTAATAATAATTCACTTATTAAATTGCAATGTTGAATTTTTAAAATCCATTACATTAAATTTCAACTTAACACTTAAGTTCAGATCCTCAAATATAACTTTGTTTTATTTTTATTTACTTAACTAAAAGTTCACTTTTACGTCAATTTCATAAATTTCCAGTTTTAGTTATATTTTAAAATTTCAACTTACAATATTCATTCATTTCACATTTCAACTTTATTAAAATCATTAATATTATCTAAAAATCACCTTAAATTCATTTAAATTCAAATTATCATAAATTTATCATAATTTCATATTCAATTAAATTTCCAATTATAATTAAATCAAAATTTCCAAAATAACTTACGTTCAAAATTTCTAACTTTTTCATTAATTCATTTCACTTACAATTATTCAGAAAATCAATAATAATTTACAAAAATCCTTTTTTTATTAAATTTAAAATCAAAATATTATAATAATTAAATTTCTAAAATATTTAAAATTTTAGAAAAACATATTTTAACTACGGGTCTGTATATAATTTTCTACGCTAGGTAAAGTGATATGGATAATATATCATTTCAACCCATAATTTACAAAGAAAATCCGGGTTTTATCATTTCAAACCCGCAATCCCAAGTCAAAATGAAAAATTTAAAACCATTCAGGCCTATCATTTGAGCCCATAACAATTTTTTTCTAACAGGGAACTTGCAGTGTGATCATATACAGAAATAATATAAACAAGGTCAATATCACAATATACAGTCATATATCAAATGTCAGGTGAAAATTAACAGTTTTAACATGGTAATAATATGGAATAAGATGGCATAGCATATCATATGATCATCATTAACTTGCATAAACATTTTTTATTACTAAACACTTGTCATCAATTCACTTTTCATAAGTATAAATGTCAGAGTGAGAAAGACTCACTTTTTCAAGCTGAAGACCAAAACAACAAACACAAGTGCGATTCCAAAAGCACGACAAGCACGATATAGCATGACTTTTGATTTGAATGAATGGAGAGCCTTGATATTTGTCTTGTAAACAATAACCAAAACAAGACAATATACACATAAATATTCAACGCAAAACAATGTTGAAACAATGAAAATACGAAGCAACAAAGGAATAGATTACTTGACCTTGCTTTAACCATTCAAATGCTTGGCCTAGGAGGTACTTGGGTTTAGCCATGATGATGATATAGTTCAGGTTTGGCACCATAACTCACGGCTAGAAGGAGTATGGAGTGGTAGGGTTATAACATGAAGCATACAATTGGTCAAGGCAACATATATGAAGTTTTTGAGCATAACAAGGCTCGACCTTGGGTCAAGTGGGGCTTGGCCATACTTGTACAGGTTTGGACAGTAGATGGAGGGGTGTGGGGAGGTCTGGAAAAGGTGGTGGTAGCGGCCTATGGTGGTGGCCAAGGTGGTGGATGAAGATATGAAGTGATAAGGTGGCTATCATGAATGTTTCAAGGCTTTATGCATTGTTTTGTGGAGTTTTGGTTCATGGAGTCTTGGTCATGTCAATTTCAGATCTGGACAGAGGCTAAGATGAAGTGTAGTGGTGGTAGCAAGGTGGTGGTCATGGCTAGAGGTGGTGGCCATGGTGAAGTATGAAGGTGGTGAAGTAATAGTGGTGGCTAGGGCATTGTTTTGGACATTAGTTGCAATTTTGTGGAGTTTTGTCACCAAGGGAGGTGTGGCCATGGATGGATCTGAAATGATGGCTGGAGATGATGCCAAGGAAGAGTGGTAGGGGATGGTGGAGAGTATGGTGGTGATGGTGGGTGGTAGAGGCCAATCCAGTAAGCATAGAAAACTAGGCAAAATACATAGAAAATGAGAAGAAAAAGGTAGAAAAAGATGTAGCCATTACCAGATTTTTTTTCTCAAGATGGAGGCCATGATTTTTAGGGTTTTGGAGCTTGAAAATTCGTGAATAATATGAGGGAGTCGGCTGCAAAGGATGAGGAAAGGAATGGCTAAGATAAATTGATGTATTAATTGCAAAAAGAAACGGATAAAACGTCTTTACGTTTCAGGCTTTTAAGATCTCTTAACTTTCTAAACCTTTTGCATTTCCTTTTCTTTTTAATTTTATAAAAACAAAATAAACTCAGAAATGTTATTTAAAACCGGAACTAAGTAAGAACAAAATAAATAATTTATTTTAAGTAAAATAGAAAAAGGAAATAAGAAATTGCTTAAAAATAGCAACCCTGACATAAAATTACAAGAAAATCTCCAATGACTTTGGAAAATTTATTACTTCACAAAAAAAAATATTATAACACAAAATTTGAATTAAAAATGGTTTTAAAACATTTTCAAGGTAAAATAATAATTTAATTTTTATTAAATAGAAAGTTAAATAAAGAAAAATGCAGTAAATACCAACTAGGCTTTATAAATTGAAATAAATTCAAATAAACTTTAGAAAAATTATATTATCATTTTAAAAATACTTAAAAGTCAAAATATACATAATATAACATATTATCACATATTAAAATAAAATATAACAAAGAAGAAGTAATTTATACAATTTAAAATAGTCATTGTTAAATAACCCTATATACGCACAATATTGTAAAGGGTATAACTTTCACAATTTACATCCGATTTCAACGAAACGAAAAGTGGTGTTCTTAGAATTTTATGTACTTTCATAATAAAAGAAAAAATTAAATTTTTAAACTTTTAAAATTTTAAGTTGAAAGTCACAGTTTGACTATTTTGACCAAATCAGCATTTCAGGCAAATATTCAACTTACACAAGTTTGGAATTATAACTCATATAAAATCAAGATTTATATTTAAATAATAAAATTTAATCATTCCAAATAAGTAAAATAAGTTTTTAAATCAAAATTTTATATTAAAATAATTAAAATATACAATAAAATAATTACAAAATACAGGGTTGTTACAACATTACTGATGGTCAGAAAAGTCGGATTATTATTATTTGGGATCCCTCGTTATGGACTACTATCATTTTACACTCTACAGATCAATACATAACCATCATCCTACATAATGCTAATGATATTAGTGTTGTGTGCACCATTGTTTACGCGCATAATGAGGAAGATAATCGCAAAGTTTTATGGGAAGACATCATCTCGTTATCCAAAAAAGTTAATTTACCGTGGATTGTGGCAGGTGACTTTAACACTATTCTTCATAATAATGAAAGAATGAATAACGGTAGATTTAATTCTAGTGGAGATCTCAATTTTATAGAATGTATCACTATCTCAAAGTTAGTGGAACCTGTTTTTCAGGCAACTTCTTTACTTGGCGAGGAGGTAACTCATTATCTATTCATAGTAAAATAGATAGAGTTTTTGTTAATTCTCTATGGTTAGACAAATTAGATAACTTTGGCATTAATTTTCGTAATCACTCTCTGAGTGATCACACCCCTATCTCGATTATCTTACAAGTCAAAAATATTAGAAAGAGGAAGATACCTTTTAAATATAAGAATTCTTGGCATACATACTCTGATTACTCCCCAATCATTGCTGAGGCATTGGATGTTAATCTCTCTGGCAGCCCTCTCTATAAGTTACTTTGCAAGATGAAAAGGGTGAAAAGTAATCTGAAGAATTGGTTAAGTATTAAACCTAATCTGCAACTAATGATTAATAAACTAAAAGATCATAATAACAGCATTTATAATGAATTAGTTAGCAATCCTCTGGATGACAATCTCCTGCAAATCTATTCCACTGGTTGTGATACATTGCATGAAATGATGAGAAAGATTGCCATTGATAATGATCAAAAAATGAAAATCAATTGGCTTCTCAAAGGGGACAGGCCCACAGAATTTTTTTTAAGTAAAATATCTGATTTCAAAACTTGTCGAATGAACAACTTTACTATTAATAGTCAAGGTATATGGATTTCAGCATCAGAAAAAATAGCCCAAGAAGCTTCTATTTATTTCCCTGATCTTTAGCCCCAAGCCTCAAATCAATTTCCAATCATTACTTGCAAGAAAATTCTTTCAGAAAATGCAAAAACCAATTTGTGTAAACCTTTTTTGATGGAAGAAATCAAAGAGGCTATTTTCCAGATTAATGATAATAGCTCTCCTGGTCCATATGGTTTCAATTCTAAATTTTATAAAATCCATTGGGACAACATTAAAATGGATATTTGGGAAGCTATGAATGGTATTCTTCAAACTGGTAAAATCATTAGAGAAATTAATCAAACTTTCATTTGCCTAATTCCAAAAATTCCAGATGCTAAGAATATGTCTGACTTTTGGCCTGTCTCTCTATGCAATGTCACATACCTTAGGTTGGGAATTTCTATTCAACAATTCATTGTCCTATTATTTAGTTTTGAAACGTTTACATAATAGATCCATAACCATTTAAAATAAAACCCAATTTATTAACACTAAATATTTTCTTCCATTTATTTATACTAGAATTATTCAATTAATTTATCTTGAATAAAAATCCAGTTATAAATATCATAATTTTAAAATTTCCAAGATTAATAAGTTTACACCAACTTGTGGAGTTTAATTTTTAAATAAGCCCAATTCCAAATAAATTTCCAATTAAATTTCCAATCTTAATTGATTTGAAATATTTAAAACTCTATATATACACAATATCTTAAACCTGTACTTAATCATAGATATAAATTATCAAACTCCATTTTTCAACTTATTTATTTCCATTCAACCAATTCATACATAGCTTAAATTCAATAATTTAACAATATATGTATATATAAATTAAGATTTTATACAAGATAAAAATTAATATTTATTTAACCGCATCCTATCCAAACCATAGAAATCATTTCAAAAATAATTTTATATATATACCGCGGTGCCTGTATATAATTTTCTATCCTATGGTCAAGTGATACGGATATTTATCATTTCAATCCGTAATTTAAAAATAAAATGCGGTTGTATATCATTTCAAACCGCAATCCCGAATGAAATGGGAATGCATAATAACTTGCAGTTTATATAATATGGAACACATCATCCATTCACCCAATACCAATCATCAACCAATCTTATTTCAATCATCGTCAATTTAAACAAACATCAATAGAGCATATAAAACATATCAGGTATAAAGGAACAGTTTATATTCAAAATAAATAAATATATAAATAACTGTTTAACTAGCAGTTTGTATGCAAAATAAATAAATTTTAACTGTCAATTTATATGCAATAATAAAATTAATTAACAGTTAAATTAAATAAATGCGATTTAACTGAGATGATGAATAAAATATGCAAAACAGTCATAAATAAATTTCTACTCATATCTTAAATCAATTTAACAAACATAAGATAACTAGAAGTTGTGAGTGGGTTAAAACACTCACCTTTTGAATTTAAATTGAATCTAAATTCAATTTAAACCCAAAAATTTGGCAGTCTCCAAATCCGTCCAAACCAACGCCAAAATGTCTGGAATTCTGATACAATCCTAGCAAAATAAACTGCGTGTGAATCCGAGCTCGTACGCAAAAGTTATGAAAATTAGAAAATTAGAAAATTCTGGTCCTGTGTCAACTTCGGGTTCGACTTCGGTGCGCCGCCTCAAATCCCCGCTGCTTGCTTGGAGTTTTTGCCAAAACGACCCGGAGCGACCCGAGTCATTTTTTTCGTGACCCGAAGTAGATACAGCGTTTTTGCCTCTGAAACTCAAAGTGTGACTCGAAGTGGCTGCAGATCCGAAATATTTTTTTTTCAAATTGAAATTAATTTTTGGAATTTGGGAATTATGTCTTTTTTCTGCCATTGGAATGAGGAGTTGAGAAGGAGATGTACGTATAGAAAAATGAAAATAAGGAGTGGCCAGGGTTTATAACGGGTTATATATGTACAAGGCTGAAAAATAATAGATGGATCGGATCGGTATACGCGCTGAACGCTATATGGCCTGAAAAGCCCGTTTCTACTCTGGAATGAAATTGGTTCAACCCATATATCAAAATATATGTTAAAAAATATTTTAAACGCGATGGAAAAAGCTTCACGTCCAAATTCCATCGTATGAAGAAGTTATGCTAAATTCAATTTTTCCAAATTGATTTAGATTGATTTAAATTGCATAAATTTCAAGGCGTTTCGAGTCGGTACGTTCAAACGACAAGTCCGATCGTTATGAAACTTGAAACACTATTATAATTCACCGTTACGGATCCGATGAAACTAGTTTCGTCGAAATCCGAGTCAGTGGCCAAAATGGCTAATTTTATATTAATTAAATAAATTAAAAATTCATTAATAAAATTCAATTTTTTTTAAATCTTAAATTTGACAAATTTTATTACCTTTATATGTCTCAATTAAATTACAATGTTTTAAACAATTTAAAGGTCAATTTAAAGTTGATTAACTTCCCATTTCAGTGTCAAATTTTCATTTTTATTAAATTTAGAAATTATCAATTAAGTTTCCAAAAATTTCACTGAATTAAATCTTCATTCTTGTTATTCAATCCATTATAGTCAAATGATGAAATTAACATACATAAATATTTTTCAATTTCAACTAAATTTTCAATTAACGTAAAAATAAATGTTTAATTTTTACTCAATTGCAAAAACTCAATTACCTTAATTCTTTATATTTATATAAATAAACAAATCTTGATTTACAATCTTTTCATTCACCCATAGTCATATTATAAATGGAATTTACATTATCTTCACTTATTAATTACCATCAGTTAAGATCTTAACATTTGTTCCATAAATTTATTTGCCCTGAATTATTTACTACATTTATCTAATTCCAATTTCATAATCACATTCAATCCATTAATTGGTATTGCATTGACATTTAACTTATTAGCTTATATCAACACTATTGTCATTAATTGCAAATGGATTACCAAATTTAGTCACTACCTTAAATAACTAACGTAAGTTAATCTCCATTAATTCCACTGATTTAACTTTCATTCAATTAATTAATGATTCCCTCAGTTTGCAATAACGTAACATTTTCTTTATTTGTATTGCAAATAATTCAAATTCAATTCCTAATTCTTAATATCCTCTAAATTACAACTTTCAAACATGGTATTAATCGTCATTTACGTACCTTTAATTATTTTAATTTACATTAACATAATAAATAAATTACCTTAAATGAAATCTATCCCCCAATTTATTATATGCAATAATTTTGACCTTACAACAGTTTCAATTAATTATTTATATTTATTGCGATTGAATACCAAAATTTATTTAACACATCAAATAAATGAACAATCTATATTCATTTCACCTATTTTCTTTTAAATTCAGTTATAAGTTTGTTACTTACCAACCAGGTTATAATAACACTAATTTTTTTATTCCACTGCTATATATGATATATTTGCATCTCATACTTGAATTTTTCAATTTCATCTTAATTCCAATTCACGGTAGTATAATTTCTTACTATAAACTCATTTATAATTTGCATACCAATTAATTAGTTTCAACTAAATAGATTGATTCAATTCAACTCTTTTATTAAGTCTATATAAATCAATATACCATTTCATTGATAAATGTTTATTTCAATTATTCCTTTATTACTTACAAATCTTATTTCATTCATGAATGCCATCATTTATCAATTATTACATAATTTCATTAATTTACATTCAGTTACAACTAAATTAATACACTGATTTCATTTGTAAATTAAATGCTTACAATTTATAAGCTTTCATTCCAAACAATATATCAATTTGTATCGGACATTGATTTAATTCAATTTACTATTTAATATTATAAATTCATTAACTAAATTCACTACTTACCTTTGTTCTTTTATATGCAACTCTTAGCCTAGTATAACAATTTACATCACTTCAATTTATTCGTCATTTTGTTTCAACTGTAAATACTTAGCCTTATATTCCCATGGTTTCATTTCATTCTCAGCGTTTGCTTCATTATTAATTATAAAATCTTTATTTCTTCTAAATTAAATTTACGTAAATCTTATTAAAATGTCAAATTTAATTAATGAAAATTACGGGTCGTTACACTCTCCCCCACTCAAAACTTTTCGTCCCTGAAAAGGAAAAAGAAGGGAAAAGAAGAATTAAGAAATCAATATCATATCAAATGTTAAATTTATAAACAGATAAATTTACAAAATTAATTTAGATAAAATATACTAATTTATAATCATTAATTTTTTTTATACTCAAACTAATAAAGTTTGGAAAACATTTTCAAAATATTTTCCAAGTCCAAAATTTACGGAAAATTTTGGCAGAGTCTTCTTTGTACTGGGAGGCTCGGGAGAAAATATAATATCAAATATATCAAAATATCACATATAATATCCAAAATATAATATCCCAATACGGGAAAATATATAAAATAGCGCTATAAACCGTAATCCGAAACGTACCTATTTGTCGGGCAATTTACGCTTAATTTATGGAACCAAAAGCAGTAGCAATTGCTTCCATAACCTGCATTTCACTTATAAAATCCAAAGGGTTAACAATTTATATAAAGTGAAATATTTAAGAGGTTTCAATCACTAACAACAAATCAATACAACAACCATCAATTTCAACAAACAGCATACACAACCAATACAAAGCAACCATTCAATCAAACAAACAAATAGTTGTTCGGGTTCAAAACTTTTAAATTGTACGGAATGAAGAATAAACTACTAGCGTATCATTTACTCAACAGTCTTAGATAAAACTAAATAGATTATTCATTTATCCTAATCCAATTTTAAAGTATCCTTGCCCAAACAACCATCAACTAAACAACAACAAATCCAAACAACAATCAACTTAACTTATTATTAATTTCCTTTCATACCTTTGTTGTTTGATTTTCTTTTTATTTATACAGTGATTTATCTTTTAAATTTACATTTACTCATTTAAATGTTTGCTTCATTTATTTTTACTTATTACTTACAATTATTCAGTTCCATTAACTCAGGCCATGCCAGTTCCTTTTATTTCGTTATAATTATTCATTCATTTATTATAGCATGACCTCTTTTATTTACATTCATTTATCAATAGTATTCATGTCCCATTCAATTTCTTAGCATTTCCATTTTGTTTACTTAAGTTTATAATCATCTATTTGTAATACTTACCCTTTATTATATTTACTAATGGTAAAATTTCAATTATAACTTAACTTATCCCGATATCATCACTTCTTATGAATAAAAGCGATTTATTGAACACCTTCATTACATACTTTTACTTGTATAATTTCCATAACATTTTCTTATTAAACATTTAAACTTTTAAATATTTGGTAAGTTATATATATGTTTTTAAGAATGTAATTAAACTCATACAAGTTTCTCTTATTTCTTTAATAAATTTACTGTTCAATAATAATCCTTTATTTCATAGGTTACAATTTTAAATTTTATTTAATACCATTAATAACCTAGCATTAAACCTCTTATTTCATTTAGGGTTTCAATTATTAATTATTAGATTCCATTTCACTAGAATAATTGAAACTATTTATTGTGGAAACTTAAGAACTAAATACCGGGTTAAATTTCAAATTATTTTAAAAATAATAGGTAAATATATATACTTACAACTTATAAACCCAATTATATTTAAAACAAACTAAAAATTCACTTTTGTTTATCAAAATAAATCTGTAGTAAAACTACCACAGTGGCCTTCCCACTTCGAAACTCGAAAATGAAAGTCGATGATGCTTGCACTCATCATCGAAATTATTTTCCAGCGACAGAGAGGGGAGTACATAACTTATTTCTTTTCAAAATTTCTTTTTAAACAATTCTTTCAAATTATATTGAAATATTTATATCAGAAAATACTTCTAATAGTATTATTATTATATTCCAAAATCAATTGAAAGAATTTCCAAAACCCCGGAACTTAAGTTCTAAATTTCCAATTTTATTTTCCATCTAATTTCATCTATTATTTATAAATTTTATTACCTAACAACCAATATATTGCAACCAAATATATATCTTATTTACAAAAAAAACTTTATTTTATATATAGAAAATATAATAGGCAAAATTATTTAATTCACCTATATTAAAACAAACATTATGTCGGTTTGTCCTATTAAGTGTTTAGAAATCCCTATTAATGTCACAGCGTCCCATGCATCAACCGGAATTTGTAAATACAAAACGGAACAGATTAACACAATATTAAAACCCTTTTATAACACTAACAAATATGCTCTCTCATATATATACACTCAGCGACTCCCATAGGGTGTTTCTACCATATTGATAAAGAGTCAGACCCCACAAAGCTAAGGTTTATCGCTAAACCAAAGCTCTGATACCAGATGTAACATCCCGCCTTTTCGCACGCTTTAAATCGACACACGTGTCAATTCAAACCATACGGAAGAGCAGATTGTTATGGGGTAAATAAGAAAAACAAGAAAGAAAAAAACAAAACAGAATCTCACAGCGGAAGGATAAAATATAATAATAAATATACAGTTCATAAAACTGTTTACAAACATTTGATTCTTCTTTATACAATAAATATCAGAGTTCACATACCAATAATATTAATGCAGCGGAATACAGTGTAGTTGAACCATATAATATATAATAATAATAGTAATGAAATCTTCGACTTCTTCCTCCAGAAAAATCTTCAAATCCTGAAACGCTCGGACTGACCCGAGCGAATTAAAAATACAAAACACTCGAGTCAGAACTAAAAGATCTTATGTAAGTTAAATTAACAGAAATGAATATGAGTGCAGTAACTCAAGAGATGCTTGAGATTTACATCTCCTAAGGATCCGTTAAACTATTTACTATGTAGTATATTTCGCTATTATAATAGTGTCTAATTGTAAAATAAACTTACTTTTAAATAGCGTTAAGGGTTTACATTTCCCACCTTAACACATAATATATTTCCATAGTCTATACAGTACCGTAATCTTCCCCGTACTGGGCGTCGTCAGAGGGCACTCCATAGGTATGGTACAAAACCAAAATCGTATAATGCACGATAGGGTAGGTGACACGGCACAACTAGGCAATGCCAGGGTAGATATACCAATTACGCATCCAGGCTGGTGGTAACGCATAGCCGCAGCTACCGCCCACCTCGAACAAACTCCCCCTAAAATCAAAAGTAAAGGTGGCCACCGAATCAATCCAAAGTCAGAGTAGTATCGAAGAGGAGTGTCCGATAAAGGGCGCTAACCCCCTTGGCCCGAGAATCGCTCCTGTTTTAGCCACCTTATGCCAACTCAAGGGAGTCGGGTCCACGTATTTACCTTAAAGGAAACGCCGCCACCAACCTACTCCATTCTGGAATCTCCACCGCGTACACGGTTGTTAAAGTGGTTTTCGAAGTTGGCAGAGAGTATGACAACTTCTGATCCTGCTCTCTTCAACAACCAAACGTTATTATAACACCGCGATCATTTAAAAATAATTATGCTTTCAAAACCAGAATATAATTATCCATTTCAAAACCCATAAATACGATATCATTCCCTTTTAAAACCCAAATAAATATGATATCATTTTATTTCAAATATATTTCTTTTCCAAAATCATGCCACTTTTAAGATTTATAATACCTCGAAACCAAATATTTGAAATTTAACTTTGCATATAATACTTCGAAATCCATAGTTTTAAAACCATAACTTTCAAAACTTAAATGGTTTGGATATTCAACAATATATAAAATAAAACAGTTGAATTTAAAATTTCTTTATAAAGTAAATAATTTCCACGCCTTTACAATTTTATTTACTTTATAATCAGTCTAAACCCATAACCTTTAGATCCACTTTCAGTTTGAATAAAAACACTTCGATTTCAATATTTTCAAACTTTGAGTATTTAATAACTTTCAAAACTAAGGTTGGGAATTTCTATTCAACAATTCATTGTCCTATTATTTAATTTTGAAACGTTTACATAATAGATCCATAACCATTTAAAATAAAACCCAATTTATTAACACTAAATATTTTCTTCCATTTATTTATACTAGAATTATTCATTTAATTTATCTTGAATAAAAATCCAGTTATAAATATCATACCTTTAAAATTTCCAAGATTAATAAGTTTACACCAACTGTGGAGTTTAATTTTTAAATAAGCCCAATTCCAAATAAATTTCCAATTAAATTTCCAATCTTAATTGATTTGAACTATTTAAAACTCTATATATACACAATATCTTAAACCTGTACTTAATCATAGATATAAATTATCAAACTCCATTTTTCAACTTATTTATTTCCATTCAACCAATTCATACATAGCTTAAATTCAATAATTTAACAATACATGTATATATAAAATAAGATTTTATACAAGATCAAAATTAATATTTATTTAACCGCATCCTATCCAAACCATAGAAATCATTTCAAAAATAATTTTATATATATACCGCGGTGCCTGTATATAATTTTCTATCCTACGGTCAAGTGATACGGATATTTATCATTTCAATCCGCAATTTAAAAATAAAATGCGGTTGTATATCGTTTCAAACCGCTATCCCGAATGAAATGGGAATGCATAATAACTTGCAGTTTATATAATATGGAACACATCATCCATTCACCCAATACCAATCATCAACCAATTTTATTTCAATCATCGTCAATTTAAACAAACATCAATAGAGCATATAAAACATATCAGGTATCAACGAACAGTTTATATTCAAAATAAATAAATAAATAACTGTTTAACTAGCAGTTTGTATGCAAAATAAATAAATTTTAACTGTCAATTTATATGCAATAATAAAATTAATTAACAGTTAAATTAAATAAATGCGATTTAACTGAGATGATGAATAAAATATGCAAAACAGTCATAAATAAATTTCTACTCGTATCTTAAATCAATTTAACAAACATAAGATAACTTAGAAGTTGTGAGTGAGTTAAAACACTCACCTTTTGAATTTAAATTGAATCTAAATTCAATTTAAACCCAAAAATTTGACACTCTCCAAATCCGTCCAAACCAACGCCAAATTATCTGAAATTATGATACAATCCCAGCAAAATAAACCGCACGTGAATCCGAGCTCGTACGCAAAAGTTATGAAAATTTGAAAATTAGAAAATTCTGGTCCTGTGTCAACTTCGGTTCGACTTCGGTGCGCCACCTCAAATCCCCGGTGCTTGCTTGGAGTTTTTTCCAAAACGACCCAGAGCGACCCGAGTCATTTTCCGACCCGAAGTAGATACAGCGTTTTTGCCTCTGAAACTCAAAGCGTGACTCGAAGTGGCTGCAGATCCGAATTTTTTTTTCTTTCCAAAATTGAAATTAATTTTTGGAATTTGGGAATTATGTTTTTTTTTTCTGCCATTGGAATGAGGAGTTGAGAAGAGATGTACGTATAGAAAAATTAAAATAAGGAGTGGCTAGGGTTTATAACGGGTTATATATATACAAGGCTGAAAAATAATAGATGGATCGGATTGGTATACGCGCTGAACGCTAAATGCCCCAAAAGCCCGTTTCTACTCTGGAACGAAATTGGTTCAACCCATATTCCAAAATATATGTTTAAAAATATTTTAAACGCGATGGAAAAAGCTTCACGTCCAAATTCCATCGTATGAAGAAGTTATGCTAAATTCAATTTTTTCAAATTGATTTAGATTGATTTAAATTGCATAAATTTCAAGGCGTTTCGAGTCGGTACGATCAAACGACAAGTCCGATCGTTATGAAACTTGAAACACTATTATAATTCACCGTTACGGATCCGATGAAACTGGTTTCGTCGAAATCCGAGTCAGTGGCCAAAATGACTAATTTTATATTAATTAAATAAATTAAAAATTCATTAATAAAATCCAATTTTTTTAAATCTTAAATTTGACAAATTTTATTACCTTTATATGTCTCAACTAAATTACAATGTTTTAAACAATTTAAAGGTCAATTTAAAGTTGATTAACTTCCCATTTCAGTGTCAAATTTTCATTTTTATTAAAATTTAGAAATTATCAATTAAGTTTCCAAAAATTTCATTGAATTAAATCTTCATTCTTATTATTCAATCCATTATAGTCAAATGGATGAAATTAACATACATAAATATTTTTCAATTTCAACTAAATTTTCAATTAACGTAAAAATAAATGTTTAATTTTTACTCAATTGCAAAAACTCAATTACTTTAATTCTTTATATTCATATAAATAAACAAATCTTGATTTACAATCTTTTCATTCACCCATAGTCATATTATAAATGGAATTTACATTATCTTCAATTATTAATTACCATCAGTTAAGATCTTAACATTTGTTCCATAAATTTATTTGCCCTGAATTATTTACTACATTTATTTAATTCCAATTTCATAATCACATTCAATCCATTAATTGGTATTGCATTGACATTTAATTTATTAGCTTATATCAACACTATTGTCATTAATTGCAAATGGATTACCAAATTTAGTCACTACCCTAAATAACTAACGTAAATTAATCTCCATTAATTCCACTGATTTAACTTTCATTCAATTAATTAATGATTCCCTCAGTTTGCAATAATGTAACATTTTCTTTATTTGTATTGCAAATAATTCAAAATTCAATTCCTAATTCTTAATATCCTCTAAATTACAACTTCCAAACATGGTATTAATCATCATTTATGTACCTCTAATTATTTTAATTTACATTAACATAATAAATAAATTACCTTAAATGAAATCTATCCCCCAATTTATTATATGCAATAAATTTTGACCTTACAACAGTTTCAATTAATTATTTATATTTATTGCGATTGAATACCAAAATTTATTTAACACATCAAATAAATGAACAATCTATATTCATTTCACCTATTTTCTTTTAAATGCAGTTATAAGTTCGTTACTTACCAACCAGGTTATAATAACACTAATTTTTTTATTCCACTGCTATATATGATATATTTGCATCACATACTTGAATTTTTCAATTTCATCTTAATTCCAATTCACGGTAGTATAATTTCTTACTATAAATCCATTTATAATTTGCATACCAATTAATTAGTTTCAACTAAATAGATTGATTCAATTCAACTCTTTTATTAAGTCCATATAAATCAATATACTATTTCGTTGGTAAATGTTTATTTCAATTATTCCTTTATTACTTACAAATTTATTTCATTCATGAATGCCATCATTTATCAATTATTACATAATTTCATTAATTTACATTCAGTTACAACTAAATTAATACACTGATTTCATTTGTAAATTAAATGCTTACAATTTATAAGCTTTCATTCCAAACAATATTTCAATTTGTACCGGACATTGATTTAATTCAATTTACTATTTAATACTATTAATTCATTAACTAAATTCACTACTTACCTTTGTTCTCTTATATGCAACTCTTAGTCTAGTATAACAATTTACATCACTTCAATTTATTCGTCATTTTGCTTCAACTGTAAATACTTAGCCTTATATTCCCATGGTTTCATTTCATTCTCAGCATTTGCTTCATTATTAATTATAAAATCTTTATTTCTTCTAAATTAAATTTAAGTAAATCTTATTAAAATGACAAATTTAATTAACGAAAATTACGGGTCGTTACAATATCAAGGAAATATATGTTTCCTGTTTAGTTATATAAAGTATCTTTTTCCAAAAAAATTGGAAGCTTCAACAAGGGTGGTAAAAATAAAATGTGTATTAAAGTTGATTTATACGGGCTTTTGATAAAATAAATAGATTTTTCATTTTGCATACGATGGAAACTAGGATTTAATGCAAAATTTTGTCATCTAGTTGACGAATTTAATGCTACTCAATTCTAATAACTAGCTCTCCTAGCGGATTTGTTTATAATAAAGGAATATGGCAAGGAGACCCTTCTTCTCATTACTTATTTGCCATTGCTATGGAATTTTCTCTACAAATGGAAATAGAACAAATCGAAGGCAATTTAAAAATCACAAATACAACTAAACTATTTATTACTCATTTGTTATATGATATTGACTTATTATTGTTTTCAAATGAAGATGAGCAAAGTGCAAATACAACGATAAACATCTTTGGGGAAATGAATGAGTATGCAAGTTTACAAATTAATGAATGTAAGAGCAATTATGGTTCAGTAAGATATGCATAAGCAAATCAGAAGTTCTAAACATCTTAAAATTTCAGTGGATTCATTGCCAGTAAAACATTAGGGGTATTTTATTCAAAGCAGATTAGATGTGTTTTCCCTATAATTTTCAAAGGATATAAGTCAAGAAGCCAATGTAGAGACTAAAGGCTGTCGAAGTTCAAATTCTAGATCCTAAGATAAAGCTAAATATGAATGTCGACATTAGGGTTCCTTCAACGTCGAAGACATATATCATATTGGCACTGCACCAATAGATGATCTTATTACTATCACCATCGTAGAAGATGTTCAAAAAAATAATGTCGAGAATCACTGATGTAAAATTTATAATGGGGGAAGCTGAAGAATAAAGACATCACATGAAATCGAATAGAATCAATAAAGCACGATGCTCTAAGGTATCAACGTCGTCTTTCATAAGGGAGAACCAACCGTTGCTACTTCCACCGCCATTACTATCAAGTGATGCTATGTTACCACATTTCAACAACTACTGAACATTGACATCGAGACTCATGATTTTCGAAGCAATGTTGAATGAAGTCTTATCCTATCAAGGTCAACGTTGCCAATGTCAAGTATTTTCAGTGCCGCTTATGATCAAAATTATTAAGTGATGATGTTGTTTTCCATCCCAACGTCACTGCTCATTGAAATTGCTTGATAAAAAAGGAACTGCAAGTCATAAAAGTCGCCGAAATTCAATACCGATATAATGCCAACTTTCATGCACACACACATACTTGGAAGATTCCACACTACATATGCGATAATTATAATGAACATCCATACGCATAATTATATGAACATCGGACTTCGAACATGAGAACATATTACATAGCCTATTGTCGAGCCTAATGGACTATAGCACAAATTTATCACTTATCTTCTGCATTTCAATTGGACATATGACATGACTTAAGATTTTTTGGACTACCTTATCTAAAGCCTATTTGAACACATGAATACGGAAACTATAACGATCTTAAGAGATCTCAAGCATAATAGCCAAAAATAACGAAGGAACTTTATAAGTTCTTCCTCGAGGAAGTGTTGCTTTCCATCCATTAATCATTCTACTATATGCTTAGTATGAAGTGAAAAGTTGGCCCTCGATACACCAGTAGGGTGATATTGATCAAGTTACACTTGATCGTGTCTTCATACATGTTCTTATCAAGGGTTAATTAATCACAATTGACATCTTGAGTGTCGTACCATTTTTTGGTCTAACCAGATGGATGAACTTGCATGTTGTTATCACTAGCTGGCATTTTTAAAACTAGCTCACGCAGTCATCACTACAATCATTATGTACTAGTTGCAAATACATAACATTCCAATAAATCCAAATTAAAAATTAGAAAAAATATGCAAATTTTATCCATAGAGGAAAACATCATAAAGTCACTTGAAGTACTAATTGTACATCAAAGTAATCAGGTGGACTGGATCTAAGAAAATTTAAGGACTTAGATACAGTCTGTAATCTTAAGTTATTTTGGAAATTCTTGGAGTTGTGGGCTAGATGGGTGAAAGAAAAATATGTCAAAAACAAAAATTTCTGGACCATGCCAATGGAAAAACACCACTCCTTCACTTGGAAAAACATTTAAATTGTAAAGAAACATGAATTAAACTCATTGAAAGGCAATTCAAAGCTGAAAAACGGACTAGTTTCTTAAATTTCTGGTTTGACCCATGGATTCATGCAAGATCGCTTGTAAATCAACCGGGATGGTTCAGTATCGATTAATTTGGGGATACAAATGCCAAAGTGGACTGCATTATTTAGAATCATAAATTAAGCACAAATCAAAAACCAATAACATCAATTTTCAAAACAACAAAAGAGAAGGTTATAATCAATCCTAGTTTATCTAATGACAAATGGAAATTGAAATTAAATTCTAAAATAAAATCTTTTAAAAATTACATGGGAATACATAAAAGGGGTAAAAACAAAAGTAGATTGCTTTTCTGTTATTTGGAGTTTATGTAGGTGATATTCGAATACAAATTAAATTGTTATTTTTGTCGAAAAGAATGAGTTATATATTGATTGATTAATTTTTAATATTCAATATTTGTGATGCAAACAAATGATAATTGGTATTTTTAACTAATCTTGAAACTAGTATCCTACAAAATTTATAGATATATATTTATATGTATTCATGTACATAGATTTTGAATTTGATGTTAAGCTTTTAATACATTTGTCTAAAAGATAAATGATGTATATATTGAATTTCAAATATTACTTGAGAATTGGCGAAAAATGCCTAAAATATAAATACAGTGCAAATAAATCAATATATTTTTATGCATTTAAAGTTCGCGCAATATATACTTATCTAAAATAAATATATGATACTAACAAAGAAAGAAATAAAATATTTATTTAATTACAAAAAGAAATATTAAGTCAAAATAAAACCCAAAACGTTACAAATTACATTGTCATTTTAATTATGTAAAAATAGGTTTTTAATCCCTTTTTTCATACCTCGTTAATTTTAATTTATAATAAAAGTTTTAAGAAGTATTTAACATTTATTTCTAAAAATAATAAAATAAGAAAACATATATATTTATAATAAAAGTATGATATGGTTCATGTCCTTCAGTTGACATAAATTACAAATATAAATAGTTAATATGATCTTTATACAAAAATATCCTAACTGAAAAATGCAAATTATTTTTTCAGCATTATAGAATACAACATTAACCGCTTATTATTAATTGTATTGTCATTCTTCCTAAAAGTAAATTTTATTAAGGACAAAGAAATCATTTGATGTACAAATTTGGAAAGTTAAAACGTTGTCTCTAATGATATATAAATTTTAGAAAGAAAAAAGTGTACATATTTGTTTGTAACGAAATACCAACTTTAAAAAGAAAAAAAGTGTGCATTTTCTTGTATTGAAATATTATTTTAGAAATAAACAAATTTTATGAAGTTGAATGTAGAATAATATAAGAACAATAAATATAATTTTGTATATAATTATGAAAATGCAAACCACATGGACTTGAACAAAAAAAATAGTTTTACAATTTTATCAATAGGAATTTGATATACACATTGAATTGTCATTTTTAAGTTAGATCAATTAATGATTATTTGTTAATTGGATTTATTTATAATTTTAACTTTTAGAAATATTTATGAGAAACCTATGAATAATTGTAAAATGTATTAAGTGTTGGTATTTAAATGTAAAACAATATGGGGAAAAATTAGTAAAAAATTGTTTTATTATAATGATTTTTATACATTGTAAATTTTTTAAACAATATGAACTTAAATGAAAAATTAATTTTACTATTTTTGCCAATACCATGAATGTAGTACATTGGCTTGTCATTTTTTTTAAAGAATTCATTAGATAACCTAATAGATATTTGTTTAAAAAACTTAAATTTATGACCATCCAATTAGTTTTAACATATAGATTCAATGTAAGATAATGGAAGAAAAGATGAAAGAAATCTGTAAATAATTGTACAAATTAAATTATTTGATGTTAGAATTCAAATGCAAAACAATAAAAGAGTGAACCAATAGAAGGCAAGTTCTATTCAAACACCACCGAAAATCACTTAACATATACTTGTATTTATAAAACTAATATTAGGGCAAATTTGTCCTTCTTCTTCATTACAACGTCTAACATTTATTTTTGCAATGCATTAAAATAAAAGCTTATGTTACATAAAAAATAAAAACAGACATTAATACGTTAAATTATGAGTTTCACCACAAAATTGAAATAGAGTAGAATAAACAAGATAATGATTTTATTATTTTTTTTCTTTCCATTTACTGTTTTTTCCTTTCAAATCAATAAAATTAGGATAATGATATTTTTAAAAAACCTTAGTAGTTCTATAATTAAGGATCGAAACAAATTCAAAGACATGAAATTTATCTAAACGTATAAAATTGAATTTGCTATGTTGGATTCTTATTTGAAAACATTGTTTTAAAACACAAAAATCGAAGAACAAGCTAGGGAATGTAATTTATTGAAAGTTATGAATGTTGTTGTAATTTTTGTGGTATGGATAAAGTAAAAAATTGATGTATAATGGTGTTTTAAGATTTTTGATGTGGGTACAGTATTTTTTGGTGTTTGAATATAATTTGCCAACAAAACACTATAATAGTTATGATAATAATGATGAATAACAGGATTTGAAAACTAAATATCTAGAGGGAACTAAGGTGAGATGAGAAAATCTCTATAACTAATAACAGAGCAGGAAAATATTCTACTTTATTATTATTTAATAGATTTACTTCCACCGAACCAAGCTCGGTCATCAGTTGTATCACTTATGTGAGTGGCAGAAAGGAGAAAGCAGTCGCGTAAAAGCTATCAACAGAATAGATTTGTAGAGGAGTGAAGGATGCAGAAATGACTACAGATCCATCATAAAACATGAGAGTAACAATACTTGTAGTCTATGGAGGCATTACTGAATTGAAAAAGTAGAAATAAGAGGAAGAGTTTTTTTATTGCCCGAAGCTTCAGCCATTATTTTTCTAGCGAAGAAATAAAGGAAGCAAAGAGTTATACAGCTGTCGGCTGGGTTGTAAACCCTAAATGTTATCTTAGGTTGTTAAATGGTTTGAAACCAGATTTTGTAATTTGTTGGACTGTTTGGCCCTTGGGCCTGCCATTTGGCCAAAAAAATAAAAAAAATAAAAAATAAAAAGAGAAGAAAAGAAAAGAAAGAAAGATAAAGACAGATTGATCTCGAAATTTATAAGGAAATTTTACTAAATTAGGCTTGTTTTAAAAAGTAATAAAAACATTAGCCTAGTTTTAAAAGTAATTACAGAAATATACCACTTTTTGTTTTTCTGGTCAATGCGGTTGGCGATTTTTCAAAAATCGCCAATGGACGATTTTCAAAAAGTCGCACAGAGGAAATAACATATTTCCTTTGGAGACTTTTCGAAAATCGCCAGCGAATGGAAGGTTTTTGCTTTGGACGATTTTTGAAAAATCGCCTGAAAGCTTGCTATAAATCCAACCAGCAACCTACCTTCTTCTTCACTATCAACATTACCAAACTCATCACCAAATTCCTGATACTTCGCAAACCTTACTTCTTCGTAGAAAATCCAAAATAAGTCTGATTCTCACAAGATATAATCAAAGCTTCTCAACAACTAGGTGTAATCTTCGGTACAAGGTAATGTATATTGATTTATAATATGTTTATGCTAACTAAAATCCTGATTCGGCGTTGTTGTGTATTCTTACCTAAGTTGACGTACTCGCAGTTGAACTAGACATGGATGATTAGGAGATAGACGACGAGACGATGTCGAAATGCCACGGTGATTTTGAAGCTCAGAGGGACATTACGCATCTAAGTGATGTAGAATTTGTTCCAAAAACGCAATTTGGTTTGATACATCAAAAGTTCCATTTGGGAACATCATCTCTCAACACTCGCTTACGCGATGTTGTAGCGAACCAAAGACCGGGCAAGCAAATTTCTATTGACGGTAAAATACTAAGTCCTGGTAATCCTGTAGGTCCTACGCTGCCATCCGGTGCATATCGAGTTTGCCGATGTGGCAATGAATGTGTGGTTGTTGTAGCCAAAACTAAAACCAATGTCGGACGAAGATTTTACGGTTGTGCTTCGTACGAAGATCACATGATGAATCCTGGCGAAGTGAGGTACTGTAATTTTATGAAGTGGACCGATCCTCCATTATGTGCTCGAGGAGTGGAATACACCCTTGAAATGCAAGATGAAGTTAGACGTTTGAAAAAATTAGTTGAAAAAATGAATAGAAAATGTTGGTAGAGAAGAAAATGTCATCTTTAGCTTATGTTCGCAATGGATATGTTTAACAAATTGTTTCATATCATGAACCCTATGTTGGGTAGTTTATTTATTTTCATGTAATTGATGGATATTTTCGTGTTTCGTAAAATGTATGTTTGTAGTTTTGTGTTATTAGCTCTATATGTTATTAGTACTCTAAATTGATGGATAATCTCATGTTTCGTAGAATGCATGTTTGATTTTCTTTAAAATTGATGGTTATATCCAAGTATCTGTCGTCGAATGAATTTCTATGATAATATACAGTTGTTTGGAGGAATCTCTATATCACTTCTATCCTGTAAGTCAAAACAATTGCCATTACAGAGCCAAGCTGTTTGAAATTTTAACTCTGGCGATTTTTTAAAAATCGCACGTGGGCGATTTTTGAAAAATCGCACGTGGTTTTGGCTGTTACAAAATAGACAGCCAACTCCCCCCTCCCCCACTCTTACAACATTGAACCTAACTCAAAAAAAATCCATTTCGGGTATCAGCTCTCTCCCTATCAAATATTTCAATTTTCATTGCTTTTTAATCAAATTCGAAGCTCATTCGGACCATGGCTTCTACATCCAGAACAGTGGAGGATATTGGTAATGCACTCATCTCCAATTTCATGATTAACGGCATTTTTAGGATTTTCAGATTTCAATTTATTGCAAGATTTTGTGAGAGTTATATGTTGTAGATTGCATTAGGGGTTTTTTGCAAGTGTATATCATTCAATCGCATGTACTTTAGTATAGATTGAAGAAAATTAAATTTGAATGTTCATTCAATTGCATGTACTTTAGTATTGATTGTAGAAAATTAAATTTATGATATTAAGGGTTGAATACATTGATCTTTGTGTTGTAGATTACGTCGAGATGGAGCCAGGTCCAGTAGACCCGAGCGTGTTGTACTTATAGGCATGATGATAATTTCCTATGATTTTCGTTTCACAAATTGTGTAAATATTAATATATGTACATGTAATGCTAAACAGAGCGAAGAAGCAGATTTCACCATCGATCACTATATTTCTCTCAAGAAAGTCACTTCACATCATCCTAGAGTATTAGAGGAGATTGATCGAGCGGGCTTTTCGACAGTACTGCGGTTAGGCTACCTCCATTTAGATCATCATCAGGTCACAGCTCTTGTCGATAGATGGAGACCGAAGACATCTACATTCCATCTTCCCATCGGAGAGATGACGATCACATTAGAGGATGTGGCTGTGCTTTTAGGTTTGCCTATAGAAGGCAATCCAGTGACGGATGATGACCATCATGTTTATATTCAGTTGTGCACGGATTTGTTCGGTATTACTCCTCCTCCACATCAGGGCTAACGACATGGTATAAGTGAAATTGTTTCGACACGCTGTAGCAGATGATATACATGTCGATGCTACAGAGGTTCAGATCTAGCAGCAGGCTCGAGCCATTATTCTACACATCATTACATCATGTTTGATGTGCGATCATTCCAAAAATCGCGTGGACATGAAATGGTTACCATATTTAGCTGATCTCGATCAATGTGCCCAGTACTCATGGGGTAGTGTTGTTTTGGCGTACACCTAAACAAGCGTCAAACACTCGGTATAACTTTTTGTCCTTTGAAAATTAATTTTCTAATTCGAAATTTGTTTACGCTAAAATATTATTTTCTTCCCTTATTGACAAATGGATTGGTCCATAAAAGACATTTCAAACCCCTCGACGAAATGTACGCTTTCACCGCAACGAGCTAGACGTTCTAAACCCAGCTGTAGTTACTTGGACTCCATACAAGCATGATTGTATTGGAGGGTCTTCCGGCTATATGTACAGCCGCTAGATATCTGTGCACTGTCAGCTTCCACTCATTTGCACCACTCATTGCGCACACCACCTACCCGATCGGGTAATGCGCCAATTTGCAATGGCGCAGCATATTCCAGAAAATGCTCTAGTTTATACCGACAAGTACCATGTTGAGGAAATTGCAAATGCTATGGAGATATGGAATCAGCGCCATTTGTTTACGCAATTTGAGAGAGAGCCGATCACCCCTCTAGAGACATATATGTGGTGGTATTGGCATATCACATGTAAATATGTTCTTCAGGCGCTTGTACAAGCTGTTCCCCACCATCCATACACCCCTCGTGCCCCTCTTGAGAGAAACGTTGTAAGTATATTTAACCCCGTTAAATTAAATATATTTTCAAATAAAGATAAGTAATTCTCTTTGCGTTCTACAAGCTGATGGCATTTACAGGGCGTTGGTAACCGCCGAAAGGCTTGAACAATGTTTAGATCACGATGCGCAATTGAAAGGAATGTGCATGAACATCAAAAACATTCTACGTACAGTCTTGCGAAGAAACAAATTAGACAGGCCGACACGTCCTCCCTTTCCCTTATACCTCCACCTCCAACAGACATACCTCGACCTCAAGGTGGGGCCACCACCGCTCCTACTTACTTACAGGCGGCGACACAGAAGAGGTGAAGGAACTTCGTTTGAAGAAGGCTCTTCAACGTCCCAACAACCGGAAGATTTCACCCATGGACCTTCTCAACCACCATGTACATTTGATCCTTCCACCGAGATCGGGGAAGAAGAGTACATGTCCCTACGGCGGGAACGTCGTCGTCGTACGCTTATGGAACTTCGTTGCTTACTTAGATGATACGTGCATTATATTGGTATGGCTATGTACTTTTAACTGGGTTGTGTACGGCATAATTGTGTTATTGTCATAGACGTGGACATGCATTTGATAGTTTATTATGTACATTGGAATGTGAATTAAAGATGTTATTGTGTGGCTTTCATGAACAACTTGTGTGTGATGTAGTAGAATGTGAATTAAGGATGTCATATGGTATGGACATGCTTTTGATATTTGTGTGAGATGTGGCTTTCATGAACAACTTGCTGCTGTTTGTTAGCAGCAGGTTGGAGTGGCGATTTTTTAAAAATCGCAGTTGGCAATTTTCCAAAAATCGCAGTTGGCGATTTTCCTGCTGCTGCTACCGGACAGCAACAGGTTGTTTCGTATATAACAAACAAATCACAAACCTGCAATATATAGCATTTCACAAATTGTCGAACAGTAGCATACAACATGACTTGTAAAGCAGAAAGTAGAGTTCAATTACATAGAAGTTAAACAATACAAACACATCTACACAGCAGTAGTACATCGCTTACGATTATGGCCTAGCACACCGTATTTGGTACGCCTATTTGATTTGGACGATTGGCTTTCATCCATCACACCTTTGATCCTTGTAGACCGTGGCCTCCCCGGTTGTCGTCTCACAGTTGAAGGCAATATCTAATGACCATTATATGCGTCCCAATATCTCCTATCACGCACCGGATGAAACTCCGGCATATAAGCAGCTTTGTAGCTGCCAACGGAGTACCAGCTTGACGCTAAATCATGGTGTGCTCTATTAGCCCCACCTGTTAGCCGAACAAGCTGTCATTACATGAGAGCATGGTATCTTCTGCAGTATCGGAATGTTGCATGTGCACGAGCAGTTGGTGCCGTCGATTATAACTTTATATTCATCACCAAAGTAGTGAATTACATGCCATTCAGTTTAACTAAATCATACTAGTCTGCAGCGATGCGCTTCACTGATTCTTTCTGCTATTTTGGCTTCCCACTTTCGAGTCAAGCGTGTAGCTATTTCATCTGCAATTTGGCGTCGCTTGTAGAAATATTCAACTGAGCGATAGAATGTTCGTGCAACCAAAGCCTTTATAGGTAGCGATCTAGCTCCTTTCAATAGACCGTTAAAACTTTCAGAAGCATTAGTTGTCATTACATGAAAGCGTCATCCATCGTCTTACACAAAGCCTAGTTTTCTTCAAAATTTCTCAGACTTCGCTTAATCTACTCATGCGCACGCTTACTTGTTGCTTTGATCTCTTCTCTAATTTTCATGTACTCAACTACCTCGGATGCGCACGCTGCTGACTAAAATAACCCTGTCAAACGCTTCTCTCTGAATCCTGCCGTTTGAAAGTTGGCTTTTATATGTCTTGCACAATAACAATGTTTGTGCGGTTGTCCTCATTTTTTGTGTAAAGCTTTTGGAATTCCTTTCATCCTATCAGATATGAAAGTAATATAACGACCGCGAACACTATGTATGAATTCTAGCATGCAAGAAAAAAACTAACCCCAAGAATCACATGACTCCGATTCAACTACTGCGTATGCCAAAGGAAAAAGACAATTATCTGCATCTACCGTGGTTGCAACAAGCAATGTGCCTTTGTATTTACCGTACAAGTGTGTCCCGTCAACACATAACAAAGGGCGACAATGCACAAAACCTGTAATGCAAGGCCCAAAAGCCCAAAAAGCGCGATCGAACACTCCCACTTCATCATGTGTCACATGACCTATAGAGCCAGGGTTCGTTCTTTTTATTTCGCCAAAGAACTGTGGTAAAGTCGAGTATGATTCTGCCCAATCACCATATATTCTCTCTATTTCTTTGCATAATGCTCACCACGCTTTCATGTAACTTATGTTAATGAACAACTGATCGTGCACAAGCACTTGAACTGTACCAGCTGAAATATCCAATTCGGCTTTGACAAAAGACATAATTTTTGTCATAAGAAATTTCAAAGTTGCTTGCTTATGGTTAGAATTAATTATTGGGTTGAACAAGTTTGTTCGCTTGTATACTTTCGAATTTCCCACCATCCCGACTCAGATTTTTGGAAACTATAGCATGTATTCTCCAAGGACAATTACCTTCAACGGTGCATATAGCAGTATATTGTGTTTTGTTCGACTTTATTGGTTTATATGAAACAACATGCAAAATTGACCATTCCGTTAGTTGTTGAAGAAACTTCTCTTTCATCTCAAAAACCATTCCAACACTAAAATTACCTTGAACGCAAGCGGTTGAAAACTGTTCGTCGGAAAATTAAAGATTACTAACAGCAGATCTTGCCAACATTTGAGCGGTGCAAAGATCGTCATCCAAAGGCACTTCCATCTTCATCACCATCTACATCATTGTCATCTGCTGTAGGAAAGTCATAGTTCAACGGCTCGTTGTTAACTTGCATTCTTTATATCCAAGAGTCTTCGTTAACATTCAAAGAAGCCACGACCATGCTATCTACGTGACGTTCTTCACCCACGGCTGCATTCCCACCAACCTCCATGTTGTTATCACGCCTTTTGGTAAGGCCGTGACACCAAAAACTTGACTAGAAACCAAGGATAGTTCGTCCTGGAGATCATTAATACATAGGTCTACTATGGATGTCGTTAAATTTTGTCCGAGTCCGGATCGAGCTACAATTAATATGACATGACAAGCAAAGCTAAGAAAGCCAATGTTCCAAATTTCAAGTCAATCGGAGTTCGTATGCTCAAGATATTGATCGATCACGGTTGAAAAATCCAAACTTTCATCGATCATAACTCGAGATCTATAAGTCCAAATGCCACCAAATTGTCACAGGAGCTTACGTGCGACCAAAGGAATGTTCATGCCAAATTTCAACTCGATCGGATCAAATCTTGATCGATACGAAATTCGTTCGTATCGATCACGGACCGAAAACTCCAACTTGCATCGATCATAACTCGAGATCTACAAGTCCAAATGCTATGAAATTTTCATAGGAGGTTACGTACGACATAAAGAACGAGCCTGCCAAATTCCGTCTCGATTGGAGCAAATCTTGATCGATACGAAATTCGTTCGTATCAATCACGGATCAAGCCGAAACTTCGTGGGATCGATCGCGTGGGCCCACCCACATGCCAGAAAAAGTCTCTCGAGATTTGAGCGAAATATTAGCCTCCTACGCCTACAAATAGAGCCCCAGGGCCTATAGAAAAAGGATCTTTTGGCTCTCCTACGTCCAGACTCTGTCGAATCCATTTTTGTACTCCATTGTTACTATTGTACACGAATTTCAACATTATAATCTGCTGCAATAAGTTGTGATCGACATGTGAAAATCAATAAAATCATCAACTTTATAGTGGACGTAGGCCATACGCCGAACCACTCTAAAACTCTGTGTTTCTGCGTATTTTCTTATATGTTTATTGGTGTGTTTGTTAGATCTGGTTCATTTTACATCTATTCTTTTTATTTTATCTCTTCAAACACATCCAAAGATTGTTGTCCAATTTTGGTGCAAACACTTTGGTGCTTTCATTGAGAAAACCCTGCTTTTCTCCTGCTCTATGGATCTACTACCGTCGTTGGATTGCAAAAATCTAAAGAGAAGATCTAGATTTATCATTTAGTGGTTCCTTCTATTCTATTCAGATTGCTCTAGATCTAAGAGGAACCGCATTCATCATGAATTTTGTGTCCATGAAAATATGATGAATTTCGTATCCATATTTCCGTATCCATATTTCCGTATCCATGAAAATGTGGTGATTTTCATATCTATGTTTTCATGTCCAGAAAATATGGTGACTTTCGTATCCATGTTTTCGTATCCAGAAAATATGGTGATTTTCGAATCCATGTTTTCGTTTCCAGAAAATGTGATGATTTTCGTATCCAGAAAATGTGGTGATTTTCGTATCCAAAAAATGTGGTGATTTTCGTATCCATGTTTTCGTCTCCAGAAAATGTGGTGATTTTCGTATCCATGTTTTCGTATCCATAAAATGTGGTTATTTTTGTATCCATGTTTTCATATCCAGAAAATGTGGTGATTTTCGTATCCATGTTTTCGTGTTCAGAAAATGTGGTGATTTTCGTATCCATGTTTTCATGTCCAGAAAATGGGATGATTTTCGTATCCATGTTTTCGTGTCCAGAAAATGTGGTGATTTTCGTATCCATGTTTTCGTATCCAGTAAATGTGGTGATTTTGGTATCCATTGTTTCGAATCGATTGAAGTCACAACCCATTATTTCGCATCGGTCGATTTCGTACCCATCAGCAGATGGTCTCTCTTCGTATCGATCACCTATTAACTATTTCGTATCCATCAGGGAGCGCCACTTCGTATCCATCCAAAGGCGGCTTCCTTCGCATCAACCTTGTTCATATCCCTCAGCAAGCATTCATTCGAATCGATCAGGATGTACCACTTCGTATCCATCCTAGAAGACCTTGTTCGAATCCATCGGGGCTCGTTAGTTTGTGACCATCAAGTAAACATTACTTCGTATCCATCGTGTAACCACTGTTCGTATCCATCAAGTTGGAGCAACAACGATCGATACGAAACGTGATCGATACGAAATTCGATCGATACGAAAAATGATCGATACGAAATGATGGATACGAAGTACATCTGATGATGGATCCAGCCAGCTGCATTTCACATTGATCCTCAAACACCACTACGTACCGAGAATGATGATGAAATTTCAAAACAAAAAAAATCAGGTACGATCCAAATTTCCTAAAAAGAGGCTAAAACTCAACTAGCCGCAGCGCAGAGCACCCGCATAGTTAATTCAAAACTCAACTTAGTAAAGGAACATCCTGATCATTCTATGATTGGACGGGACGTAGGAGATTACAGCGGCAATTGTTGAATTGCAATCAAGGAATGGGTATAGAAATACTACTCAACCGGTGCTCTCAGAGGCTGGAGAACCTAGTTAATATGTCAAGAACTAAAGTTTATTAATGTATCATGCTTCTAAGGTGGATTGTAACTTCCCACAATTGACCAACTTTTAAAACTCCTGAATTGATAACTATGGTACGATGGCTAATATGACGACTGCCCTACATTGTCTATTCTGCCAACTCAAAACATAGCTGGTCACTACTGAACCATCTTCAAATGCCCGCATCTTAATCATTCCATGTCCATATGACTAAAAGCATGGCATACAACCTTAAGAGGATTTCCTTACTATCTTATACGGGCCTCTTTCCTGGTGAAAATTAGAAATAATCACCAATCTATGAGCCTATCTTAATCTACTCACCATCCAATCAGCATTACCAACCACTCGAACATTGGGCAACCGGGCATACATGATTCACTAGTATTACAAGACCCTATGGCCTTAAAATGAATTCAATAAATTTGATTGTAGTATCTTTCCCAGTCGGGACCTATTTATTGAAACCATCCTACATGCAGAATTTCTAACGAAAATTCAGCATGCTAACTATGTCAGTGTACTATGGAAATTCAACCTCCGACACTATCTCATGAAGTAAGAATGGTACATGGATTCCACGAAGAGTGATGAATGCCATCAAATGCAGATGTCTCCCCCTATTCCTCAAAGAAGACTGTCAATTAGTTTGATAAGAGAACTGGCGGATAGCCACCAACAACTACACCAGCATATCGTATCTAATATAGAGTTGATGAACGATGAAGGATCAATGTCGCAAGATAAGGAGGAAACCTACTCCATACTCTAAATCGGGAAGCTCCTCTTCTTTAGATGGCTACCGTGGATGCCAACGCCATAAGGCTGCTCCGAAAAGGATAGCTCTGACAATATGTTCGAGCCCCATAAAACGAAGCGCCGGGAACCCCTGATCCCTATCAATCAAGAACTTTGATCAAACTGGACCACTTGCATTAGACTTCCGACTGAGAAGGGCTGGAGTGAAGTGCAACAGCCAGCATACGACGCTGCTTTACTTATCAATGAGATTTAATCCAATCTCTTTTGAATTATTTCTATTTCGTTTATGTTGCAAATATGACCGACTTGAATTAAACTACTTGCAAATGATGCAGGTAACCGAGTACTTAAGGATGGGTGCAAAACAACCTCTGTGGACTATGATCAAATCATTGAGGTATCATCATAACGAGCATGACTAAACCACTCGTCGGCTGCTATATGCACCTGACTTGGAGGCAGGGCATCACAGCTGAAGAGACCGACAAGGTCAGGACTCCAGTACAAAGTGGATGCAACCGACCATTCACTCATATGCCTATGAAATCTAATTAGGAGATTTGAGATAGACTTGGAGTTATATGTCCCAACAGTGCACTCTCCATCTCGTACTTGAAACTTACCAAAATACTTATGCTTCTTCTAATGCCCAGTAAAAATCGAAATAACATCAAAGGTGGACATGACGTGACCGTCCATGCATCCAATCCTGCATTGGACACTTGGGGTTATTTAAGAACACATGTTAAAGTGGATATGATTTGACCATTCACTCCCAAGTTTGTGTCTGTGATTCCGCAAAACAATCGTGCCTTAAACCGACTTCATCAGGGGGCCAACCCTCAATTTATAAACATCAACTAACTCTAAATTCCTAGAGTGTGAACTGGAGTATAAACATCCACAAACTCCAGATTCTCAGAGTGTGAACTGGAGTATAAACATCAACTAACTTTAGATTCCCAGAGTGCGAACTGGAGTATAAACATCAACGAACTCCATATTCCCAGAGTGCGAACTGGAGTATAAACATCAACTAACTCCACATTCCCAGAGTGCGAACTTGAGTATAAACATCCACAAACTCCAGATTCCCAGAGTGCGAACTAGAGTATAAACATCAATTAACTCCAGATTCCCAGAGTGCGAACTGGAGTATAAACATCCACAAACTCTAGATTCCCAAAGTGCGAACTGGAGTATAAACATCCACAAACTCCAGCTTCCCAGAGCGGGAACTGGAGTATAAACATCAACTAACTCCAGATTCCCAGAGTGCGAACTGGAGTATAAACATCAACTAACTCCAGATTCTCAGAGTGCGAACTGGAGTATAAACATCGACAAACTCCAAATTCCCAGAGTGCGGGTATAAACATCAACTAACTCTAGTCCCGAGAGCGCAGACTGGAGTATAAATACCAAATGGTTTGACTGACAACCCATCAACTAACTCCAGTCCTCAAAGCTAGAATTGGAATATAAATACCAGAAGGGATGCGATTCGACTGTCCATCTATCAACTCTGATTCCACAGCAAGTCCTGTAGTATAAAAAGTGGATGTGGTTCAACCATCCGCTTTCCAATCTTCCCCTGACATGGAGGCACACTTATCATAAAAATCGAATGCTCCGAACATCTAGCACAAAGCAGGAACGACACGACCATTCACGCATTAACACTTATCCCAGACACGGGACCTATAATATAATTTTAAAGGGATGCACTCCAACCCTACAAGACAAAATTTCTTCCTTGATTCGGTAAGGAGACGCAGATTCGCAAAACGGACCTAGTTGAATGTCCTATTCTAAATGGATGTGACTACCCATCCTACTGCAATGGAACATGACATTACCATTTATCCGCTAACTCTCGCATATGATCCGACGGGTTGTGCGTGCCACATGGACAGATGTGACCTAACCATCCGCCAATCAACTCCTTCCCACAGTTCAGTGGGAGAGGCATCTAATTAAAGTTGTCGCAACTTGACCGACTACACTTCGACTTTCGCCATTGACTAGTGCCAGAGGAATTAATCGAGGAAAATGCGGTACGACCATTTTCTGCTAAAAATTCTTAGTCCCTAGAGTGTGGACAGGGGTATAAACATCAAATAGGTGTGACGAATGGTCCTTCAGCTGACTTTGATCCACAACATGCGACTACGAGTACAGATAGACGAATGAATGTGATTCGACCATTCATTCACTAACTTTGACCTAAAGTCGACTGGAAGAGTATAAACTCGCTACAGATGCAATTAGACAGTTCATAAAGTAACTCTGCTAACCCCAAACTAGGGGCAGAGGCGTAAATCACCGAAAGAAGAGAAAGGCGACTCGCTACATCGCCAGCATAGCGTCCTTTACAACTTAAGGCAATGACTACAAAGAGACCTTAAAGCTAACCAATCAGAATGATGCCCGAAGTTATGGGAAACCAATTATATCGTACTGCCGGATCGATAGTCAATATCGATCTGCACCTTTCGTATCACACCAATAGATCGATAGGCAATAAGGTCCATGCATTCTACATTGTGTCACTAAATCAATGACCAATATCGATCCTCTTCGACTACAAATCGATGGGACACGAGTGCCCATCGAATACCTTCGACCACCAGAGCATGGATAGAACTATGAATGAGTGTGACTTGACCATCTGTCCTCCGTCGTCTTCCTTCGATCCGCCAAGAAGAGCATGAGACTGAATAAGCATGACCTGACTGCATTTGAGCTGACTTTATCCCCAGATTTGATGGGAAAGCGTAAATCAAAATGGACGTGGTTGATCGCCTAACTCGAAAAGAATGCAATGCGACCATTCATTCTTTGGCTCTTAACAAAATTCGACTAAACGAGCAATTCACAACAAGTACAACCTAAATGTCCGCGCACCGATTCTTACCCTCGATTCGACAAGGGAAGCACTAATCCTGCATTGGATCTTACTGGACGATTCACTCTTCGGTTTTTGCCAAGAGTATGATGACGTAAGCAGCAAAGTGAATGTCGACGAGGAAACTAAGTATTCTGCCTAGAGGAAAGAACTAGGACAGAATGCAGGAAAAGACACAACCCAACTTCCATCGGTTAACTCGGTCCCATGGTTCAAAGGGATATAATGCGAAATTCAAGCAAACATTATCTACCTTTCCACTTATCAGGATATTCCCCAGACTTGGGAGCACGCACGAGAAATAAGATGAATATAATTTGATAGTTCATCAAACAATACTGGCTCTTACAGCTTGGACTACAGTATAAACACAAACAGAAGCTCGGCTCAATCATTCGCACAATACATCCATCAACCCAGGACTGGGGGAATGAGTGTGATCATCCCAGAGCTGGATACGACTACTCAATCCTATAGCTCGTGCCTAGTATTTATAACAACTTGACGTTACGACCGAAAGGATGCTTAGAGATAGAATCATCCTATCGACGCCTGGACTTATGGGCAACTGATCATCATTCCGACCCTTCCGATGAGCAATAGATCGCGAGTACATTGAATGGAAAGCGCATTGCTCGGAAACACAAGTAGATTCAAAATCATAGCTGGAGCCAGCTATGCTGCAGCACGAGATACAAGGCTAAACTCTACTAAGCCTTTGATTCCACATCCCTACAAGCCTGATCATTTGCAAATAAGCACATGAAGTGCCTACAACCCATCACTAGTATTGCAGATCAGATCACAACTCAGCACAATGATGGTAAAAGATTTAACTATTTTACTTCAGGTGAATCTCAATGTGTTCGCTTAGGCTCGATCTCATATATATATATATATATATATATATATATATATATATATGTGTGTGTGTGTGTGTGGACACTCACCAACCATCGAGAACCCTGCATTAAATGTCAACTCGAGGCATGTCTGGTGAATAAAAATGAAGCGACGTAGATCTAGAAAGATCTGATGCACTTGAGGAGACGAATCTACTCAAAACCAACAGGTTTATCTGCGATGCCATCTACCCAAAATGAGTATCCAATCATTTATTTATGAGAGAATCAAATGGAGAGTGGCGGACGTACGCCGACTACTCATATTTGCACGAGGAATAGCAAAGCATAGCTTTCCACTTCCAATGATTAACCAACTAATAGACTCAACCATCAGACATGAATTAATCTCATCCATGGACGCAGACTCCAGATAGAATCAGATATTGAAACATGTCCCAGACCAGGAATACAACTGTTTCATTACTAACTCGAGCCTATAGTGCTATGCTACATTCCTTGGATTCAAACTTGAGAATGCTTATGTTATTTACCAAAGGACGATTAACGGGTCATTCAAAAATTAGATCAGTTGGTCGACGAAAGTATATGTGGTTAATACGCTCGTGAGATCACGACCATTGAACGACCGCATCGATGACTTTGCAAAGATATTCAGTGATCTCCAACAACTGTAGAATGAAACTTGGTCCTTTGAAATGCTCTTTCAGCGTTGTATAAGAAGAATTCTTAGATTTCTTCATTGATTCTCGTGGGATTGAGGCTAATGTCAGAAAATGCTGAAGATTAGGGTCATCCATGTACCCAAGAAACCAAGCAGGAATTGAATGCTTACTTGATGACGATCAGAAGATGAACAAAAAATCGCTAGTGCTCAACACTCCGTTACATCTTTTGATGAAAAGATAGCAACTACTCAGCGAAACGGATAGAACTTTTCAGAATGAAGATGGCAGTTTTCAAAGCACGTCATGTTCACACAAGACGTACTTTGGGGGGCAAATGTTATCCCGCCTTTTGACAAGGCCGTGACACAAAGAACTTGACTAGAAACCAATGATAGTTCATCCTGGAGATCGTTAATACATAAGTCTACTATGGATGTCGTTAAATTTTGTCCGAGTCCGGATCGAGCTACAATTAATATGACATGACAAGCAAAGCTAAGAAAGCCAATGTTCCAAATTTCAAGTCAATCGGAGTTCGTATGCTCAAGATATTGATCGATCACGGTTGAAAAATCCAAACTTTCATCGATCATAACTCGAGATCTATAAGTTCAAATGCCACCAAATTTTCACAAGAGCTTACGTGCGACCAAAGGAATGTTCATGCCAAATTTCAGCTAGATCGTATCGATCACGGACCGAAAAACTCCAACTTGCATCGATCATAACTCGAGATCTAAAAGTCCAAATGCTATGAAATTTTCACAAGAGGTTACGTACAACATAAAGAATGTGTCTGCCAAATTTCGTCTCGATTGGAGCAAATCTTGATCGATACGAAATTCGTTCGTATCGATCACGGATCGAGCCGAAACTTCGTGAGATCGATCGCGTGGGCCCACCCACGTGCCAAAAGAACTCCGCCCCGAGATTTGAGCGAAATATCAGCCTCCTACGCCTATAAATAGATCCCTAAGACCTACAGAAAAAGGATCTTTTGGCTCTCCTACGTCCAGACTCTGCCGAATCCATTTTTGTACTCCATTGCTACTGTTGTACGCGAATTTCAACATTATAATCCGCTGTAATCCGCTGCAATAAGTTGTAATCGACATGTGAAAATCAATAAAATCATCAACTTCATAGTGGACGTAGACCATACGCCGAACAACTCTAAAACTGTGTTTCTGTGTATTTTCTTATATGTTTATTGGTGTGTTTGTTAGATCTGCTTCATTTTACATCTATTCTCTTCATTTTATCTCTTCAAACACATCCGAAGAGTGTTGTGTCCAATTTTGATGCAAACACATATCATTGTCCAAATTTGCATACGGAGAATGGGTGGATAGTCCAGCACTCTATTGCGCAACAGAATCAACTGTCATATACCTGATTGATATATAAAAGTCAACTAAACGATAATACACACCAAATGAGACGAAAAATATAGCCCAATCTGTAAATATACCTTTGATTCATATCATATAGCTCAGATGGATTAGGATACATTGACTGCGACAAATTTGCATTAACATGTCAATCGCTTTCGTCATGCTGAATGACTTGTTGTTGGAAGCTGTTTAAATTACAGCATAGCATAAGAAAAATTAACTACTTAATAGTAAATCTATCAATTCATCAAAAAAAATTACCTCGCCTCGTATTTCCATCCCTAGGCGGGTTGCAATAAATGTTGCTTTGTTGCTTAAATGGCTATGAGTTTTCATACGGTATAAATCCGTACTGCATAGATGGAGGACAGCATCTTCCATCAGTTGCAAAAGGATTGTTGTAGGCAGGAGATACGTAGCCAGTAGATGGATCCGCAGTCTCCAACATCTGTGTATAGTATCCAATTCCGGTACTCACAACAGGAGATGCCACATGTTGTTCTTGTTGTTGCTTTATAACTTTCCATACGTATAACTCAATAGATTTTGCAACAGTAGAAAACATTACTTCTACATCATCATCGTCCGCTAATGCTATTGTTTTAGAACCCAAGTTTGTAGGCCAGTTAACCACTAGTTCAAGTTCAAATTCTTCTTTATTAATCTTCATCGTTCTGTACACAGCTTCTTTTAATTTCGTTAATTTGCAACCTTTTCGCACTCTTCCTAGTTTACAAATAACACCAACATATTTACCATTCCTTTGATCATCGACAATTAGTTTGCCGTCGCAGTAGCAAAGCGTAGGAATCATATTTCTCGCCATTCTACAGATCAATATACAAATCGTTCAGTGTTGTACACATTAAACTAATTTTTTGCCTTAATATAATCAATTACTAAGTTCACCAAACTACAGAAATTAGACAAAAAAACTAGGGTTTAGTGATTTTACCTTCAACTAGATGAAATTTGCTAAGCAACGTCGACTGGATCTATAGATTTATCATTAAACCAAGGTTTTAAAGAGTATAAATATTGATTTCAGAATAGAGCTACCATTAAAGAACTTTTTCTTTCAGTTTTATGGAAAATGTGGAAGTGAGAGAGAAAGGTAGGTTGTTGGTTGGGTTATTTCCTCTGCACGACTTTTTGAAAATCGCCAGTTGGCGATTTTTGAAAAATCGCCAACCGTATAGACCAGTAAAACAAAAAGTGGTCTATTTCTGTAATTACTTTTAAAACTAGGCTAATGTGTTATTACTTTTTAAAGCAAGCCAAATTTGGTAAAATTTCCTTTGAGATATGAATAAGTGCAAATTGAAGCTATCTTGATTTCTCCTTTTATACCTTGTAAAACAAATCGTTTGAAAATAATGAATGTTAGGATATATTGTTATGACACATGCATAAGAAAGGTTAAACCCGGATCCAAACTATATTGGAAGACAAATGTATTGCGTTTACAATCATAGACGGATTCGATAAACTAAAGAAAGGGTGATTGAGGAAAGAGATGATATGCTAAAAGTATTTAGACATGTCACCGAGGCAGACGAAATCAAATAGATAGGAAGCTTTCATGATGACAAATTAGTGTAGTGGCAATTTTAGTCGAATCAACCTACAGTTTGGAGCTAATGAAAAACAAATGGGAAGACTAAAAATAGAGTTTCACATAAATTACATTAGTGACATATGAGAAGAGATGACCCATTCTCATATTTATAGCAGTGAGAACATGAAAGTGCATTTTCATGCAACTTTCGAATGCAACCTGTACAAACCAAAAAGCTTACTATCATATGATTTTTATTCATTTCAAATTTCATTGTCCAAATTATGGAACATGGTTATTTACGCGTTGAAAACGTATATTTCTTTGCAAATAGAATCCACCTATGCATCCTAAGAATATACCATTTTACCTTCAAAACGTAATTGCATATCCATTTACATACAGTTATGTCTTTAACGACATTAAGCTCCTTCATATTTTTACCAAGGTTGGAGATTTCGAATGAAATACGGAGATTCCAGTCGTTCCGTTTTAATCTCAGCAGGGCCTGAAATGAAACCATACAAAAACCCTTGTTCAATAAAAAAAAAATATTGAATTTCAAATTTACCAGAATAAATCAAAAAAAAATATTTGGGTTACAAATTTATGAACATTTGAAACCTAATATTTAACTTGGAAAACATATAAAATCACAAAGTATATAATTGGTGTAACTAAAAAGTTAAAAACGAAGTGACAAACATTTTTTAATATATAATAAATAATTGTAATTGATCAATTCTATTTATTTATATATTATTTACCAAATAAAGATTAATTATACAATTTATTTCAATAAACTAAACAATGCTAAAAAATAAATAATGAAATCCGAAATCGAAAATAAAATCAAAATTCCTGAAATTTTTGAATTAGATCTAAATTTCTAAAATTACGGAAGTCGAAACAGAGACCAAAACCGAGATCTCAAACCTTTATTTTATTTTAAATTTTTATTTTATGCTTAATGAGATAAGTAATAACCAGATATCATGTCCAAAATTAAAAATGCTACATCATTTCATTAAGACAGAGCATGTTAATTCACAGTGAAAAAAATGATAAAATGGTTAAACCTCTCGTGCAGTTCATATGAAATCGAAATACATGCCTATCTAACCAATTTATGGTGTAAGAAAAAGAATATAATTTGCCTGCTAAGATGCAATAGTAACTATTTGTCAAAAGCAAAGGTTCATGTTATTATTAGGATGTAAATAAATTATGCATGATGTAAAAAAAAAAGGGTGCAATTAGTAAGAAGGTTTCCATGCATATATTGCTAATATCAACATATAAAACCTTTTACACCCAGATTTCGTTATGGAACATTTTTTTAATGCATGGTAAGTGGACTGACATCGTAAAATTAGATCTGAATGCAAAAATATCCATTGGTTATGAGAAATTAGAAGAAAAAAATCGTGCATCGTATCTTATTGATTCGGTAGATCCTAGTTAGTATATGAAACAATAAACTAAATGTTACGAATAACATTGGTTGTAATCAATGCTAAAATTGGTAATACCTGCAAAAGAATGATTTTTTTGATAAATCAGGCTTGAACAGATGGAAAATTGACGGTAACACATTAGATCGATCATCTTCGAGTTACAAATTCATATTGCAACAGAGGAATTTCATTATCCAATTGACACAACGTCGATTCTGTATAAATGGCTGAGAAAGAACATAAATCGTGGAGAAAGAACATAAATCGTGGCTGTTAGAGAAAGGAATAAATCTACCTGAGTAGCATTTATGGACAATTAGAAGTACGGTATAAAGGCTAAGGTAGTGTTTGATTTAAAAACAAAATTTGTGTTTTTGGTTTTTAAATATGAGAAGAATGGAGATTGGAGGAACGACGGAGGGGACGAAAGAAAAACGGATGGGAGGACGAAGGTGACAATGGGACGGCGAAAGAATGGATTGTTTCACGTGCTTGTATTATATCTCAAAACACGAAAACAAATTTGTTTTCTATTTTGAATATTAACTTCGTTTTCTAAATTGGTCGTTTTCGGCGATATACATGCGTCATGTGCATTTTTGTATGGATGAAAACTCAAAACAAAAAATAATAAATTAAACACTACCTTATATTTTTGTTGCGAGGTTGAAGTGAATTTAGTTCTTATTGCAAGAAAGGGAAAAATTGGGGATAAATGTGGATGCGTGGGTGCGAATATGAAGATTCACAGTGGGTGGGAAGTTAATTAATCTAAAGAGAGCATTTTGAAATTGTGGAAAACAGTGTTGCCACATAAGTAGATTTGAGCTCATGTTTTTATCAAACCGACCGTTAGAGAGGTTTTCTTACTGTCACTGGCCAAAATCAATTTTTCTGAAGCCAAAAAAACATGGATCTTGTCTCATTGCGGTTTCCCTAAAAACGTGGATCTTGTCTCATCGCGGTTTCCCTAAACTTCCTCCTTTTACTTCGCCCATCAAAGATTCCAAATTCAAATCTATTATGATTTTCAAATTCTAAAATTTCAATTTCAAATCGACAATTTTGATTGCTTTGATATATATTTAAATTTGAAATTCATATTTTCAGATTCAAATCTCAGTTTATTCTTTTCCAACATATTATCACTTAATGTTTAAGTAATATCAAACCGACCGTTAGAGAGGTTTTCTTACTGTCACTGGCCAAAATCAATTTTTCTGAAGCCAAAAAAACATGGATCTTGTCTCATTGCGGTTTCCCTAAAAACGTGGATCTTGTCTCATCGCGGTTTCCCTAAACTTCCTCCTTTTACTTCGCCCATCAAAGATTCCAAATTCAAATCTATTATGATTTTCAAATTCTAAAATTTCAATTTCAAATCGACAATTTTGAATGCTTTGATATATATTTAAATTTGAAATTCATATTTTCAGATTCAAATCTCAGTTTATTCTTTTCCAACATATTATCACTTAATGTTTAAGTAATATTAACAAAAAATTTAAATGTATATTTCTTATCAAAGTTATACAATCGAACGGTCGGTTTCTCCACCGTTGTACGGTTATACTAGTGTTTACAAAATAGATGTGTGCATGGACATGAGATAATATGTCAAACCTTATTATTTGCTGTTACATGTTATGATTTCACATTCTTCATGGTAGTTTCGAAAAAGAAAAGATTGGGAGGACATATCCTTAAAACTGATCATAATTGTTTTTTCAGCAAACTACTATATTACTGCTGACTTCACAGCAAATTCTAGGATTTCAGGTGAACAATTGACCTACCAGTAGCGCTTGAACAATAAAAGGCGCTGTAGGTGAACAAAATTGACTTGCTATCACTGCAACTGATTGACAAAAGACAGCAGCGCAAGCATTTATAGCAGCATGACGCGGATTCAAGAAGACAACGTTGTGCTGCAGCCATAGTAAGAACGCGAGGTTCGTATAGATCCACTCGACTACCTATAATAGTCCAACCACCACATATAGATGATGATGATACTTGAATAAATATAAGCAATATCGTAGAGAACATATGATATTGCAAATAACAATAGCAAGTACCTGATATCTATAATAGTCTCATCTGGATTGGGTTGAGCAGTATAACCAGGCTTCTATGACAAAAAAAATCACTGGTTATAAATCAGTTATTTTAAGGGTGTGTTGATGTTAATCAAATAAGCATGCATGTAAATATAGCCTAAGATAATGGTTTGCCTGATGGTTGATCTCACAAGCTATGTCTCCTTTCTCATTACAGGGAAAATTGCAACTTGTTGCATTTAGCATCAATAGAAAACAATCTACGGTATAGAAACTATGAATTTTGCAAGTTTAATTTATTAAAGCACATGAAAATAGAAGTAAGAACCATCAGCCTATGTAGATAGGAATTCTCATAAATTTAGGGGTTGTCATTCAGCAGCAAGCTAGCAAACTGCGTAATTTCCTCTAAATTCAAATAAAATGTAAGAGAACAAAATAGTAGACAATCCACCTTACATTCCAACAAATATTAAATTAGATTAGCCTGAAATCCTACTGCTTTGACTCCTTTATCTATTAGAACAACGTACAGGTGAAGGGTAGATTTTTGAAAATCAAGAATGAAAAACAATTGCGTATGAAGAATACTTGATCGGTGGCGTTGCTGAATACATACCTGTGCACGTCAAGCCGATAGTCTATCCCGTAGTAGATTATCAACCACACTTCCAACAACTGCCGTCAATCGACTATCCAATCCTATAGCTAATCGTTGATTAGATAATAAGAATCAGGTTTTCGAACCGAAACCCACAAAAAATTGTTGTTAACCATAGCTATTGTCAGAAAATTAGGGACCGATTGAGATTTAGGTTCTAATTTCACATTGTTTTGGTGTAAAACCGTTAGGTTGGGAGAAAGAAAAGGAAATTTAAATAAGTTTAAGCAATAGATCGATGATAGAAGATAGAAGCCCAAAGTACAGCCCAATAAAGATGTAATGCTACACTAAAGCTCTTTGAACAAATCGCTAAATCTATTACCACACAGGAATTTACCTTTCCCATCCAGTCATTTGTTACAAAAAACTAGCACCTCGTACATTTTTGTGGAAAATAGGCACAAGGACAAACTTTGAAAAAAATTTAGGCTGAAGGACACGAAGTTTCAAATTTGGCCTGAAGGACAAACTTTGAAAGAAATTTAGACTGAAGGACAATGTTAAATACAACTAGCATTTTATACAATGTAAAACTGAATATAATGCTAGTTATAACTAGCATTTTGTACAGTGTTTATACTGTACAAAATGCTAGTTGTATTTAGCATTGTCCTTCAGCCTAATTTTCTTTCAAAGTTTGTCCTTCAGCCCAAAAATGAAACTTCGTGTCATTCAGCCTAATTTTTTTTCAAAGTTTGTCCTTATGCCTAATTCCCTCTTTCTTTTTTCATCTCAATTTATTCGCATTGTATCCTTTTTTCTCCACTTTCTCCTTCATCTAATAGTTTTATGATCATTTGATTTTTGGGTTTAGGTTTAAATCCATTATGCTAATTTTGATGATGATACGGTTGGATTTTATGACATGCTTGATCCAAACAAAATTGTTTGATGATTGTTTTCCATGGTTTTAAAGGTAAAATCGTTCATATTGAATTTCGAATGTCATGAGGAATTTATATGTTATGTAAAACATGATTTTGAAGACGAGTTTTCATTTTTATAATTTTTTAAGTTATGGAAAATTTATTATGAATTTTCAAAGAAAAATATGAACAATTAGATTTAAAAATTAATTTCGGCTATATTATGTTGAGTCTGAAATTTTTGTATGTTAGATAATATATCAAAAGTGAATTTCTGTGATTATTGAGGATTTTTCCTAAGTAATTTAATATGGAAAGTAAATTATTTTAGATTGGGGACTTAAATGATTTAATTGTTTTGCTTAATGGAATGACTTGTTTGTTAAATTAATTTTTGTTTAGATTTGAAATTATGCGACAGTTTTATTATGGTAAAGAATTTGAAAAGTTATGGCAATAAATTAAATGTTTACAAATAAGCAGCTTGGTTAAAAAGAAATCACTTTAAATGGCATTAAATCAGTCTTTACATAGAAAGGTAGGTTTCGCCTCTTTTAGAAGTATCTTTCGACCATATAATTCCGCCTCAACTAAGTCGAAACCAACCAAGACGAAACCAATCAAGCAAAAACTAATACACAATGTACAATAGTATTGGTACGTAGTGGATTGGAGAAGGACGGAAGGCATGGTGTCGAAACAATGCTTTCGATGGGGTCGAAACATTTGTTTTACTTTCAAAAGAAAAGCGCTTGTCTTTTTTTACTAAATGCTTTCGAAAGAGTCAAAACCAAAGCTTTCGAAGGAGACTTTTAAATAGCTTTCGAACGGCTTGCCGCCTTTTTGTTTAAATGGAGCTTTCGAATGAATTGCTTTGTTTTTAAATCAATGCTTTCGAAAAAGGTAGTTTCGACCCAGTCGAAACCCTTCTGTCGTCCATATGCCTTTCGAAGGGATTGAAGTCATAAATGTTTTCGAAAGGTAGCCTTTGTTTATAAATATACTAAGCCACTTCCTAAAGCTTTCGAAACAGTTTTAAGGTTTCGAAGGCAATGGCTTTGAAAGCGGTTTTAAAGCTATCCTTTCAATATTTAACTTAAATGATTTAAGTTTTCAAAAGGATAGTTCCGAAGCCATCAATTTTTCCTCAATCAATTTTACTTAAAGGTGAATAGTTTCGAAATAGGTACTTTCGTTTACATTCACTTTGACCCGAAAGATGTTTTTAAAGGTAAACCCAATGGTTTCAAAAGGCATACTTTCAGATGGTTTCGAAGCTATGATTCTGAGAGTTAATAAGTAATGCTTTAATACTTTCGAAATGTTTGTTTTGAAGGTTTCGAAAGAGATGTTTTAAAATGTTTCGAAAGACATATGATTAGTGTTTTGAAAAGAAGATTTAAATGCTTTTGAATATGGTTATCCAATGGTTTTGAGCACAGATTTTAGGTCTCGAAAGCCTTAGTTCTCAAAACAAAAGACTCAATCTCACTTTTAAAGGAAAACCACGGAATAAGTAAAGAAGTTTTCAAATGGTTTTTAAGTATGAAGATTTTGAAGAAACTTTCCTTGATAAAATAATAGTTAAAGAGATTGACCATGTTTTGAAAATGATTTCAAGGATATTAAACCCCAGGTGTTGATGCTATTATGTTATATTGTTTGCTTCTTTTAACACACACACACATATTATAATGGATCCATAAATTTATTTTGAATAGAAAGGGTAGAATAACCGGCTAGGTTGACCCAAAAGTGTGTAAATTGTGATAACTCCTGAATGAGTAGAATTGCATCTAGGAGGTCAGATAGACCAAAATGCAGGATGCTTAAAATTGATTACAGAAGTTGTCAGATAGACAGGTTCATAGTAAACCTGTAAAAACTATGTTTAGGAAAAGTTATTGGCAGAGGCCAATAGGTTCATAGTAAACCCATGAAAACTATGATTGGAAAGAGTTATTGGCAAGGGCCAATAGGTTTGTAGTGAATCCATAAAAACTATACCCGGATTAAGTTATTGACATAAGTTAATAGGTTCCTAATCAACCGATGAAGGATAAGATGGAAGTTATTGGAGTTACCAACAGGTTCAGGGAGAACCCATGAAACAATAAAGTTACTGGTATGGCTAATAGGTTCCTGGTGATCCCATGAAAACTATAAAACTGAACAGGGAGTACATAAGCTTTAAACGGGTTATTAGTTAGCTCATGAAAACTAATAGGTTAATAGTGACCATAGAAGCTATAAATGTGACAGATAGTCAAATTGAACGGGGCTGTGAAATCTTATTTTGAATTGCTATGTTTAAACCATTGTGGACGCAAAGGCACATTATATGGTTCTATAAAGTTTTGGTTTGGATACTAGTGAGCGGAAAACTAATTCCGCTAAGCAGCGTGGTCTCACCAGATATCTAAATAGTTTGTGATGGTAGATTATTATTCATACCAAGCTTAAAGTCTGACTCGAATTTTATGTCCCCTTAAACTCTCGGGTGCTCAATTGATTTTGAGTAGTTTGAGAGTTGAGGTTTTTAGGTAACTCTTTAAACGAATAAGCTTCCAAAAATGTGTAGGAGCAAACTAGTTAATAGGAGTTCTTTTCTACTTTAGTTCTGTTGTGTTTTGATTTTAAAGGCAAAATTGTTTGATTGTCTATATGTATATATATATATATTCTAATCATTCAAGGGGACATTTTCATATATCGCTCTTGGCGTATGTTGTAATAATTATATTTTCTCTGAACGTGGTTAACAATTGTCGGATTATGTAATGAATTTGAAATGCTTTGAAATAGAATGATAAAATTGTTTGTTGATTTTAAAATTTTTCCATATCCATGTGTTTCTGTTATATCAATGTATCTAACATTAGCGTATTTTATTGCTGAGGATTAGTAACTATGGATGACTGCAACATCCGCAGCCGTTAATTTTGGGCCTCCAAGTGGAGGATGTTACAAGTTGGTATTAGAATATAGGTTTATAAAAATTTAAAATAAATTTAAACCTAGAAGATTTTCGAAACATAATCTAATGAATTAGAAAATAAGATCGGGGTTTGGTTTAACGCTATAGTAATGTACTTATATTTGATATATGCATATATATAAGTACATATTCCGCTCAATTCTTTTATATCTTACTAAAGCTTGTACGTAGATTTACGAGACAAAGGATATGAAGGCAGGAAACGAAAGAGGAAATCTTGGTGGAGGAAGCACCATAACCAACAAAAATGCTCGACCCACCATAAGGAACCCGGGTCGACAGGTTAATGCTAACCAAAATGCAGATGCCAATATGGATGCTGGAATTTCACCAATAGATATGGGGACGATGTATTAGTTCTTTGTCAATCTGATGTAAGCAAGAGTAGCTACTGGAGTTGCTGGGAATGTTGGAGGAGCTAATCATGTGGCTCCAGTTGGAAATAATTATACCAAGATGAGTGGAGATTACACCAATCTTGGTGGGAAGCTGATTATAGGAACAAAGGATGCCATAGAAGTTGAGAATTGACCGTTGCATTGTGAGACAATCTTGCCGATGTGAGTTTGGATAATGAGCAGAAGAGGAGGTTGGCTTCTAGGCAGTTCCAAGGGGCGGCACTTCATTGGTGAAATAGGGTTACTGCTGGAGTTCCAAAGAAAGAGTTGACTTGGGTGGAATTCCGAAGGAGATTTGACAAAGTTTGAAGTTGCTAAGTCAGCATTGTTGAGAAACTTTATGGATATGGTGCAGGGAGAGATTTCGGTAATCAAGTACGCTACTAAGTTTGATTAGTTGTCCTGATATGGGTATGCTTCTATAGACACTGTCATCAGGAGGAATGAGAAGTTCATTTAGGGATTGAGACCGGAGATTCTTAGGGCAACTCTGCTACATCTCTGTGATCCTTGTAATGTAGTTGTGAAGATGGCAATCCACCATGAGGAGATGCTTGCTATTTGTGCTGGAGAGAAGCGGGTTGAAAACAAGAGTTCTTAAGGAAAGAAGAGAAAGTTCTTTAAGAAGAAGGAAGCTCAGAAGGGAGAGACTGCCAAGAAGGCAAAGGCTGATTCAATTTTCTTTAATTGTGACATGAAGGGTCATTATGCTCATGAGTGTCAGCTAAGAAAAGGGAAGAAGGCTGCAAAAAAGAAGGGGGTGAAGTACTTCAACTTTGACCAAATTGGCATTATTAAGAATCAGTATCTAGAACCAATCAGGGCGGACAAGAAAAAGGTCTTTGCTATTGGACCATCATCTACTAGACCAACTGTAGCTGAAAAAGGGAAGACTGTGATGGAAGGCATGCTTTTGGTTCAAAGTATACCAGTTAGAGCACTATTTGACACCAGTGCATCGCGTTCATTTATATATCAGTTATTTGCACAAAAATTGGGCAAACACCTCCAAGTTTGAATTTGGTTAAGTTGTCTTTAAGTTGTTTGATATGAAGCTTTTAATGTTCCAATGTGGTATCAGATAATTATTACAATCACAGAACAGTTCACAGGCTTAGAGTAGGAAATCAGTTTAAAGGAAGTAAATTACACAAAATTTTATAGTGGTTCGGCCAGAACATGCCTACATCCACTTTCCATCTTATTATGCTTCTTTGGTTTGATCAAAAATACAAGTTTGATGGAAAGAGAAAAAACTTAAGGCAGTTGGGTGATTGAATCTCAGCGCAGTTCTCCGTTTTTTCTCCAGAATTCGGTCCCCATTGTTGTTGTGGAGCTCTGGTATTTATAGAATGGACTTGTGAAGTGTGGAGGTTGGGTTATAGCTCCCTGAATCTGATTTGGCATTTGGGCATGAGGGTTTGGTTTAGCATTTGTTTAGAGGACTTGACTTCTTGGTCACTATCTCATCCAGCATCTTGCTTGGAAATTCTTATTTGCCGGACCAAACATTTGGTTCGGCAAGCGTATGTACTGGACCAAATGTTTGGTTCGGTGTTTTGATGCTATGTCGAATCAAATATTTGGTCCGACATTTCGAAGAATGCTGGACCAAATATGTGGTCCGACATTTTCAGAGAATGCTGGACCAAATGTCTTGTTCGGCATTTCAGAGAATGACGGGCTAGATGTTTGGTCTGGCATTCTTGCCTTCTACACCATAATCCAATTCCTTTCTTTTGCCTTTGCTCCCTCTCTACCTTTGCATGCTGAAAAACCAAGCCAACATTTGCCTCCCACAGTAGGCCGTATTTCCATACGATGTGCTTTGTTTGGTTCAGACTCAACTTTCTCTCAATCGATGAAGCGTTTTCACCGGACCAAAAATAAAAACGCTTCTTTCCTCCCTGTTTGTGTGCTTTTCCTTTTATAAATACTCCATCTTCCTTCTTTTTTTCCTTCTTCCACTTTGAGACTTCAAAATTCTCCAATTCCTTTTATATCTCCTAAAGTCCCATCACTCGCATTCACCTATTTCCCACTTCAACGGCGTCTGAGGTAAGGTCGGTTCTTTAATTCACTCTCTTCCTTAGGGTTTTTAGGGTATCCTATGGTTTCAATTCTCGGGTTACTCGGTAGTTTTTGGTAAGTGGAGAGGGTGCTTCCTTTGGGATCAGGGAGGAGGCTCATTTGAATGAGCACTGCAACCTCGATATGATTCGGCAAAGGTGAAAAATTCAAAGTTGAAGTAGTAAAATTATTGAGGGTGGAAGGAGTCCTTCAAATCGTGATTGGTTTCCCAGTGGGTTAGGCTAGGGTGTGAGACGAACGTGGTTGGCCTGTTGGGGAATGGTGTTGGATCCAAGTAGTTATTGTGCAGTGCATGGTTGATTTGGTTCGGCACCATGATACTGATTGGTTTTGGACTGGTATTTTGAGTGATGCCGGACCAAATTAGCCTATGCCGAGCCTAGTGGGGAGTTTTTAGGAGTAGTAGCTTGAGTTTTGGAGGGTTTGGTTCGATGTGTGACACTAACCAATCCAAACGATATGAGTTTTTCCATGAGCGTTTACCTTCTGGTTATGATTGCACAATTTCTAATGTGTTAAATCCATCACTACTGCTTTACCTTTTGTTACAATTTCATAGCTATTGGTGTGTTGAACTTATGTTTGCTTTTTATTTCCTTGTGTAGGAAAGAAAATGTCGCCTGGTCGTGAGCTTCAATCCAAACATGCATCATCACAGCCTGCCGGAGCTGGCACTTCTTCTTTTGAGGTACCCGCTCATCCCCCAAAACAACCTAGCTCTGCATATTCTTTGGTGGAGGGCTACGCTCCCAACTAGACACTGGTAAAGCCTTCTTAGTGTTATCCTAGCCTGCTGACTATTGAGAAGCTTAACTCTATAGCTACGACATTCGGGGTTGTTCGTCGGGACATGCTATTACCTGAACCAAACAACAGGGTTTGCTCTCCCCCGAAGGGATACATGGAATACAACAAATATCACTATATTTTTGGTGCAATCCCTCCGCTTACCTGTTGAATCTCCATTTTCATGGTCTATATGAAAGTCGCTCCTCTGCAGCTTCAACCAAATTCTTATGCAATCCTGACTTGCTTATATCCAATATTTATAAAGCACTATCAGATACCCCTACCCACAAAGAGATCGGGTAGTTGTACAATGTGAGAAGTTACCGAAAAGGGAGTCCTTTTTATCAGCTTAGAGTCAGCTCATAAGTTCAAACATATCCTTGACTTATATTCGAAATTCAGTATGTTTATGAAGGAGTATTTCTTCATGCTTGATGATGTCGTCCCTCAACATGCTTTCACTTTAGGGTGTAAGTTTCCTTTGTATCCTCTTCTATGTCTTCTGTCGACTTGGTTTCCTAATGCTTCGTATTTTCAGGCTGTGTAAAGGCAATAGAGGATGAAGGTTTAAAGAAGATGGCCAAGGAAATCGTAGCTATTCCTGAGGCTAAGAGGGAAGCCTCGTTCTTGCTTCACGACACATCCCTCCGTTTCTACAACCTAATTCGTACTGGTCAATCCATGTTTAAGATCAGGCCGATTTTTTTTGAGAGGGCAATGGGAGCCAAAGGACAAGGGGGAGACGCTGGCAAAGGTAAGGAACTACGAAAGAGGGCAAATGGGCCGGAGCCCCAAAGAAACTAAGGCATAAGAAGAGTGCAGTTTGTCCTTCCAATTCAGGGAAATCTATGCACATACATAATGCCCATTCTCCTAATGATGAGGAGGGTACTCATTTGGAAGGTGAGAGCGAGGATGAGGAAGGGTCGAAGGGAGATTCTAGGGAAAGAGGTCAAAGGCTCGTGCTTCTCAAGATGTGGAGTTTATAGGTAGCAAAGATCTAGGCACGACCCCTTTGAAGAACGCCGAGGCCATGCGAGAGTGGCCTGAGTAGTTAGATCAATCCGAGTCGGCACCTGAGCCAGCTTTGGTCACTGACCCTTCTCAAGAAAATGTGGCGACGGATGACCTGAGTGGATTGTCTGTTCTTCCAGGGAAAAATGGAGTGGGGATCACCGAGACGTTCGGGCTTTTCCCAGGTACTTTCGATTTTTGCATGGACTTTGGGGTACTTCTTGAGAATTTTTTTTAGACGAGTCCAGGCCTCCATTTGCTTCCCAGTCAAATTAAGTCCAATTGCAGTGTATCCTTCCTCTGAGTAGAGTCCTATCCCAGTGTATTCCCCAATTGAGTGAGACCCAGTCCTGGCCACTTGATCCAGTCTCCCCTAAGGGTTTTGTGGTAGCTTGCAGTGTCCAACTGTGTTACATGCCTTGTGTTCATGTACTCTTCATTTCTTTGTTCTAAAGCTGTTATTATTTTGCAGGAAAAAGAAATCCAAAAAGAAATGAGATATCTCAAAGACTTGACCAATTAAAATAGATGAAAGGAGCCTCCATTCCACCTAAGATTGCCTCTCAAAAGGAAAACCCGGTACAAGAGAATGTTGAGGAGACTCGGTCTGGCTTGGGGAGAGGGAAAGCCATGAGATGTCTCAAAAACGTGCAAGGTGTCCAAACAAAGATGCTACCTCCCCTGGTTCCCAGACTTCTTCCCATTGCCATCGCCAAAATCCATCTAGCCCTGAAGTACATGAGGGGCCTAGTGACTTAGGGGAAGAAAACATCGATACTTATTTCTCAAACTTTCAACCGCTGACGAGAAATCCCTTCGAGAATCGTCCCGATATCAATTCTAGCTATGCGTCGCCAGCTTGTGGATTCTGATGCTGAGTTCCTTCTACCTCGAAATCCTCTGGTCTAAATTTTAGATGAGGCAAAAACTCTAGATTTCGCCAACCTAACAACGAGAATGGTCCAAAATACTGATGTGACTAGAAAAATTGTTGACTACTAGTCCCGTTTAGCCAAAGCCAGTGAGGAAGTCGGGAGTGTTAATGTACGATTGTGCTTGGAGGTGGAGGATCTCCACAGAGCACTTAAGGATAAGGATGTAAAATAGGAGGCGGTTGAAGCATCTCGCGTGGCGAGATAAAGAAAGCCAAGGAGGAAGCGATGAGAGAGGCTACCGAATCATCCAAGGCTCAGATTGATGAGGCCTTGAGTTCTGTGGACAAAGCTAGGCAGAAGGATCTGGATCGGATCCGGTCTCTTAAGGGAAAGATGAAGAAATCCCAGGAATTCTTGGCTGAATTGAAGAACTCTCAAGGTGGGTGGCGCAAGGAAAGAGATGCTTACAAGGCTGAGACTGATGTGCTGAAGGAAGAGCAGGTCCGGTTGAGGAGGGACAAAGAGCTGTATATGAATAAGGTGGTGTCCCTTCAATCCGAAGTCGACAAGTCTAGCAAATGTTGTGAGACAGTCAATCAGATGCTAAAGGACACCTGCTACATGTTTTGGAAGCAAGGGAACCTTCAGTGGATGGACGACTACCCTCAGGTGATGGATGGGATCCATTCTCGATTTAACGAGGAGACTAAGGCTACGGTTTCCCAAGAAGAAGGGGCCGTATATGATATTGGATGGTGAATCGTCAGTTCACGGTGGAAGAAACCAAGGTCGTTACTAAAGGATACAAGCTATTGGTGGAAGATAAGGAAGGTAAAGAGGGCTCAAATTTAGAGGGGCTCGGTGACCCACACAATGTTACCGTAAGTACCTTGTCTTTTCACTTTAACTTCGTTATCTCTTATCTCATACAGTAAGACTCGTGACCTTTCTTGCTTGCATCGTGCAGGGATGGCTTCAGAACAAGTCATCACATCAAAGGATGTCGATGGGGCATCGCAAAGAGAGGTTGAGTCCATTGAGCGATCCGAACATTCAAAGGACATGGTCGGAGGGAGCGGGCCGAGTGACAAAGATGTTCCTCCTGCTTAGTCAAGGAAGTTTCCCCTCTCTCCTTTTTTAGTATGCATTTTGGAGGATGTAGGATCATTTGTGAATATATATATATATATATGCACATATGGATTTAATGTTGCAACGTTCGAATTTTGTCCTTTGTATGTTTATTTGGAATGATTTGTATGACATATGACTTTATAATTTGTTTTGCCTGCTTGAGAACTTCATATAACTTAGTTAATCGCCATTGTGTTTTGAGACGTGGGAAATCATAAACTCGTTGCCATGTTTAGGGCCGATCGCGAACGATAATTACTCAAGCTATCGCCAGTGTCGTGAATATTATTCAATTTATCGTTACCGGCGTGCATGGTGCCGATCGTCAATTACGAACTATCCCTGCCTGTAGCCACACATCAATTATGGGGTTTATAATTGATTCATAGTTGTCAGCGAGCTGAGCACCAATGATAAACTGCCTAGGCTATAAATTGTGCCTTATCCATGCTTATAGTTGGTTCATCATTGCTGGCTTGAGAGTGCCGATCGTTGGCACTGAACTCCCCAGACTTGTTTCGTGCCTTTTGTCACGGCTATCTTATTTTCACTACCGGGGAGCATTGGCTATTGATCGCAATAGGAATGGTCATCGGATAAACAATTAAGTAAAAGAAAAGTTGAAATAAGATTAAAAAATGCATGACACCAATTTTATAATGGTTCGGCCGAAATATGCCTACGTCCACTGTCTTTCTTTTATTGTTTCAGTTATTACATGCTTCCCTATAATTCAGGAGAAATAATGGCGGAGTTATTAGAGATTTCATGCTTTCCCAAACACCTACCTGGTGACTGTTAACAGGATGTAGGCTCCATTACCAAGATCCTTATGAACGATAAATGGTCCTTCCCAAATTGGGTCTGGCGCTCCTGGCTGCGGAAAGACCCGCTGAGTAGCAAGTCCTCTTCTTGTAGTGCTGAGGTTTCACATTGGAGTTATGTTGCCTTGCCACTTCCCATCTATGTGCGGTCGCTTTGAGGGCAGCATTTTTCGTTTTCTCCTTGATTAGATCTAGCGATATATTCAAAAAAAATTCATTTTATTCCGGATTATAATGCATCCTTCGGTCCAATGGGATGACTGTTTCGACCGTGAGCATGATTCGGCTTCGTATGCCAATGTGAATGGTGTATGCCCTGTCGCGGTCTTGTAGGAAGTTCGGTAGGCCCATAGTGCAGCAGGCGGTTCGCCGACCCATGCCCCTTTGGACTTCTCCGGTTTCTTTTTTATCAGCGTTCTAAAAACCTTGTTACCGCTTCGATCTGCCCATTGGCCTGGGGATAAGCCATAGCCGAGAAGCTTTGAGCAATCCCATGTTCTTGACACCAACTGGAGAATTCTTCATGATCAAATTGGAGGCCATTGTCCGATATGATCTTCTGCGGTACCTCATACCTGCACAGGATGTTTCGTATTAGGAAGTTTATCACCTTAGCAAATGAAATCTTGTTCAAGGTTTCAGCTTCCACCCATTTGATGAAATAGTCCACTACTGCTATGGCGTATCTTGGTCCTCCTCGACCTATGGGGAATTCCCCGCTCAAAGAAATCCCCCAAATCGCATAGGATCAGGGGATGACCATTTGGATCAACCCGGTAGGTGGTAGTGTCGGGAATTTGGCAAATCTTTGGCATTTGTCACATTTCTTAGTGAACTTAGTCATGTCTTTGTTTAGTGTGGGCTAAAAGTACCCATAACGGAGGATTTAGCTAGAGTTTACACCCCGGTGTGATCGCTACAAATCCCTTGATGGATGTTATTAAGGATATCTTTCGCTTCATTCTCAGCAACACATATTAGTAACGGGTTAGAAAAACCATGATAGTACAATATGCCATTCTGGATCGTGTAACAGGACGCCTTCCTTTGGATTCTTCTGACCTCGTTCCATTCTGCGGGTAAGGTCCCATCTTGTAGGTATCTGATGATAGGGTCTTCCATGTCTCCTCTCCGTTGGTGGTCGTTGTGATTCGAAGACACTCAAAACTTGGTGTGATTTGACTCATGACGGGTGTTGCCTCGGGCATTGGTTCGGTCCTGACGCTTGCCTCTTTGGCGAAGGCATCCGCCTCTTGATTTTCCCCTCGTGAGATGTGTTTTATTATATGGTAGTCTAGCTCATAGAGGAGGGTTTTGTCCTTTTTGAGGAAAGATGTGAGCTTTTGTCCGCCAGTCTGGAATTCTCCGTGGATCTAGTTCATAATTAGCCGTGAGTCACCGTGAATACATACCGCTCTAACTCCTATCTCTTTAGTAATCTCTAGGCTAGTTATCACCGCTTCATATTCAGCTTCACTATTGGTTGCAACAAAATCTAACCTTAGTGCATAACATAACTTTCTTCCTCGAGATGTGACTATTATGACTCCTACCTTCGAGCCAAGCCCACTCAATGCTCCATCGATGAACAAATTCCATCTGAAAGCTTACTCAATTTTTGCTTTCGTCTCCTCATCTTAGATAGTAAACTAAACTATGAAATCAGCCAAAGCTTGCCCTTTAATTGTGGTGCATGGATGGTAAGTGATGTCGTATTGGCTTTGCTCAATGCACCACTTTAGTAGGTGCCCTAACGTATCTGGCTTATATAGGACTTATTTCAAGGGTTCGTCCGTTAGAACCTTGATAGAGTGTCATTAGAAGTAAGGTCGTAATTTTATGGACGCTATGAGTAGACAGTAAGCTAATTTTTCGATCTTAGGGTATCCAACTTCCGTGCTCATGAATATTTTGCTAATGAAGTATACCGACCTTTGGATGTGATCATCTTCTCGTACTAGCGTTGCACTTACGACATGTGATGATAAATGCACGGGTCAGTCTAGCTTAAATAAACTGATTAACACAAGATAGATAGAGTATAGGGATAAACGATAACATTTCTTCTCAAAAGAGAAGAAGAATGCAACATCTAACATATATATTATATATATATATATATATACTAACTACCAAAATATCATATGAGGGTTTCTCAAAAGAGGCAATTTCAATGACAATATTAAGTAACCACAAATAATCGCCTCATATCATCAGCGTATACAACATCCAATAGAATGGCTTTCATCAACCATAACTCCTACATAGGAAATCACAAGTCTCAAATCCGTCAAAGAATGGCTGCCTCCTTTTAATCTTCAAAACTATCTTCAAAATTTAGCAAAATCAAAAGAGAAGTTCAAGGAATTTTTTAAATTAAATTCCTAGCAGGTAATCAATACCATAATCACAAATTATCTCTTCCATTTTCCTGATTTTTGAGAAGTAAGTTGTTTGTAACTTTCCTTTTTCTGTTGCATGTCTGTTTCTTCTTTAGCTACAGGTTCCTAGAGCTAAATCAAAGGTAAAAGCTTCCATCTTCCTCACGTTTGCTCAAAATTGTGGTAAATAAATATAAAATCAATGTATTTATGGTGAAAATAAATTTGAAACCATGAAAATATAAGTGTTTTGCTGAATTAACTGATAATTAGTGTGATAAACTGTGACGCCCCACACCGAGACCTACATTAACAAAGAGCATTACAGGGTATACTGTCTGTTAATGCGGAGAATATGGCTGGTTAGGAGTGACCATCCGTAAGCTTTGTCTTAAACATGTATTGAATATGTCGATTGGGTTTTCTGAATTTTTTATTTATTTATCTTTCTCAAGTGGATCGACATACTCAATAAATGTTTAACACACAACTACGGTGGCTAACGGATCTATCGGAATAACAACAATAAATACAACAGATCATAGAACAACAGTCATATATATACACACATAAACAAAAACATCATTATACACTACATAGTGATGCAACGGTGGTGGTACACGGACGACAATATATACATCGAGTCAAAAAGAATATATACGTATCATAGTTTACAAAACAACTACAAAGCTACACAAAATATGACTAGCAGAAAATCCTTAGCGGAAGCAACAAAGCAGTAATCTATAGCAGGTGACTAACCTGAAACAACTCGGTCTGACCCGAGTATATAAACATACACAGGTCAGTCTAGCTTAAATAAACTGATTAGCATAAGGTAGGTGAAGTATAGGGATAGGCGATAATATTTCTTCTCAAAGAGAAGAAGCAACTCCAAATGTATATGTATCTACTACTTCATATAAGATAATATCACTTAAATACATCATAAGGAAGCTTCTCGAAAGAGGCAAGTTCAACGAAAATATTAATTAATCATAAATAATCGCCTCATATCATCGGCATGTACAATAGCCAATATAATGGCTTTCATCAATCATGATTCCTAAATAGGAAATCACAAGTCTCAAAATCCGCCAAAGAATGACAACTACAAATAACTCCAAAATAGGAAATCACAATCACAAAAATCCGCCAAAGGATAGCAACCACAAATCACAAATATGTAGAACTTGGTTAAGAGTTCAAAACTTCAAAATGTAATCACCATATAATAAAATCACAAACGGCTCAATGGCCCAATAATCATGATATGGAAAAAACATTTGAAAATCACAAATAAATCAAGAAATATCACAAAAGATGCACATGCTTAATAAAATGGCCAAAGCCTGCCAAGTACTGTATCACAAATAAGGCATCAAATACGACCCGAAGATCAAACATCCCCAAGGACAAACGTTCTGAAGGACAAACAGCTATAAAAGCCTAAGGGGCCCGAAGGTCCAGTACTAGCAATCAACCCGGTGGTCCATAAAAATGTGTATAGCTTCAAACGAACAAGTTCAAAACTAACGAAAAAGTAAATGCATGTGTCACATACCATATATTTTACTAAATCATTTAAATCTCTTTCTCGTATGCTCGAAGAGTGCAAAAACGTGTATTTTATAGAGAAAGTACTTAGTTTTGAGAAAACTAATTTTTAAAAAAATTCTGAAATCTTTTGGAAAACGTACCTTTGAAATTCTCTTTATTATAGAGAATATATATACTTTTAATAGCTTTAAAAATAATTATAAATATTTTAAAATATTTATTTCAAAAGCTATTTCATCATAAAAATCATTTCAAGATCGTTTTCTAAAACACGTGCTCGAAAACAACAGAAGTCACTGAAAACGTAAAAAATCGGCATATGAAATCGTCTCAAAAATACGTCAATCCGAAGTACATATCAACTATAATGTTGGCTTACCTATTTCTTATTGGATTTAAGCCCAGATATAATTTTAACTAAGAAGATAAGTTATCTTCTTCTCAAAACTGAACGTACCGAGTTTAGTAAGTTGTAAAACAAAAGAAGTCAGAAACCCCTTTTCTCTTTGGAAACCTAGAATTCAATTTCTAATTTCTCCAATTCCTTTGCAAATTAAATATTTTGAAGCTATCAATTCCAGGTAATCAATCCAAAATAAAACCAGATCCATCTATTTCAATTTTTCAAAAGTATGTTGTCTGCAATGTCTCTTTCTTTGTTGCACTAGGTATAAGTAAAGGTTTTCTCCATCCATCCGGGTGGAGAGTACTAGGGGCTTCTATAGATGTTCAAGTAAATTCTAGAAGGCAGAGTAGCACTCGTCGGTCCATTCAAACTTTCCTTTGTCTCTTTTGAGGGCTTCGAAGAAGGGGCGCACTTGTCCATTGCTTTGGATATAAGTCTGCTCAGAGCGGCTACCTTCCTATTTAAGCTTTGCATTTCTCTTCGCGTTGCTGGGATCTTGACGTCTTTCAAAGCCTGTACCTTTTAGGGATTCACTTCTATGCCTCTAGCATGTATGATAAAACCTAAGAACTTTCCCTAGGACACCCCCAAAAGAGCATTTTAGCGGGTTTAGTTTCACCTAGTATTTGCGCAACACCTGGAACATCTCATGTAAGTGGCTCGGATGATCCGCTGCTCTTCTCTATTTGACGAGCATGTCATCAACGTAGACTTCCATCGAGTTACCAATCTATTGTTTGAACATCTTATTAACCAAACGTTGATAGGTAGCGCCGATGTTTTTACGCTCGAATGGCATGACCTTGTAACAAAACAGGCCTAGGTCTGTGATGAAGCTAGTGTGTTCTTTGTGACGACCCGGGATTTTGGCAGTATTATTTTAATAAGTATTTAATCTAATTAATTTAAAATACAACTTATCATCTTAAAAACAAATAAGACTTTTGGCCATTACCATTTATTTATATATGTATATATATATGTGTGTGTGTGTGTGTATTTTGGAAGAAAAAAACTATGATTTATAAATTTAAAATAAAGTTTTTCAAAAATATTTAAAATAAAATCTATCTTATTCACATTAAATTAAAATAAAGCTCTACCTTATTAATATTTGAAATATATATATATATATAAATGTAATCTAGTTAATAATGCTTGGAAAAAAATCAATCTTATCAATACTAAATATATGTATAAATATATATATATATATACACATACATACAAGAATATAGATTAAGTATCGACAACTTAAATTTAAACCATTTATGGGAAAAGAAATAGAAATAAAAGTGTAGTAATTATTTGTGCACATGCCACATGAGTTAAATCAATACAAAATAATTAAAATAATTTTATATTGAGCACATAAAGTATAAAAACAAAGCTAGGCAAATGAATATATGTTGCCTGTGAATCTATATGTACATACAAAATCGAGGGGTTAAGTATGAAAGCATGTAAAGACATTTACATTTAATGCTATCATTTTTAGCACAACATAAAGTCATTTCGAAGTATTTCAAAATCATTTCATTGCCCATAAAAATCTTGCTTGGCCAAAGAAAGGAGCAAAAAAAATCTCTGACCAAACAAACATATTTTGTACCAGCCAATACACCCTGTATATTGTTCTAATATATATATATATATATATATATATATATATATATATCAATCTTCTTATTCCATTTTCGTCCATCAAGAATTAGCATACCAGAAATAAGAAAACATTTAATCTTACAACTGAAGCTTAATCAATACCTCAACTCAACAAGCAAGAAGATTAAAGAAATCAGGCTAATAGCTTTTCAAAACGGAAGTGTTCTCTGTTCAAACTTGTTTTCAGGTGAGTAATGATATGCACGTAATTGTGCATATATTTACATCCATACTTTATCTCTTTTTATTTAAATAATCATCATATTTGGGCATTTTAACATGTTTAAAACCAAAGTTCAATTATTTCCAACCATCATATTTTCATCTTCATTCAGGGGCAAAACGGTCATATTTGTGCATGTGTCAATATAAGAATTTTTACTTGGACATTTTTTGATAATTTTTATAGGAATTTGGATGCATATGGAAGAGGCTTATATGAAGATATATGCATGCACAAATGAATACAAAGGAAAGAAGAGGGAAATAATTCAAGCCATGAACATGGAGGACCCCACCCACTTACCTAAAAGTATAATTTGGAGCTAATGGACAACTGAGTGGAGGTTAAAGCTTCATGCCAAACAAATGATGGATTAATTAGTGGTTAATGGTTACTTGTTGGCCACACTTCCTAAAGGGCATTTTAGGTAGCCCCCTAAAAATAGAATTAGGGTTTTATGCATGTATATATAGCCCTCTTATGTATATGAAACTATCGTCTACTCTTTCATTTTACTTAGGAAATTAAGAAATCAAAGTGTAAGCTCAACGTTCTATGAAATAATAATGGCTTCCAGGCCTCTTTCTTCTCTCTTTTCTACATGCTCTTCTTTGTTTTATTGTTAATGTTTATTTATATGTTCTCTTTCTCCTTATGTTCATAGCTTAGATTTACATTTATGCAAGTAGTTAGTAGCTAGTCTCTTTTTCTTTCTTTGCTTATTTTCTATTTTCTTTTCTTTTTAATGTTGAAACTTACTTGTGTTGCTCCAATGCCACAAATGAGTAGCTAAACCCCTTCAATTTAGGGGTGATGAAGCTCTCTAACTTTATGTAATTTCAACATTTTATGATTTATGATCTCATTTGGTTTATGCTTCATGAAGTGGATTTTGATGCAAGTTTATACAAGTGAGTTTGATAGCTTATATTGCTTATGCAAATGAGCTATTATTATTCAACATAAACACAAGTTGCATCATCATTTGCTAATCCATTTTTGATTGTGAAATTAAAGTAAAAATGAAATTTGATGATCTATATTACTAGATACAATAGCAAATAGATCATGCTTAAAATAGCTTTTGCTTTTGCATCATTTTCATGAGAATTGTAAGTGGGTATTTGTTGCATTATAGTTTGATGGTTTGAGTTATGTTAATTAATAACATAAACATACCATGCTTATGATAAATACAACAATATTTCACTTAAATCAAAGTTAGAGATCATAAATTGTTTGTTGTTGATTTACAAAAATATGAGAGTGGATTTGCCTCTAAATTGTTCTCTAGTTCAATAGTTTACTAATCACATTTTAATTCTAGTTTAGCTTCATTTTAGTTCTATCCAACAATTTCACTCGACTTTGGTATAATTTGATTGAATAGAAATTTTAAAATCATCAATTCCCTGCGGATCGACCCGTATTCGTCACGTGCTACATTCGTACACCGTGCGCTTGCGGTTATTTTTTAATTTAAATTCGTTCAACGGTTTTCTAAACCGATAGAATTTCCGTCTACGAACAAGTTTTTGGCGCCGTTGCCGGGGAAATTGCTTTGATTTCAATTTTCTATTTTTCGAATTATTTTCGTTTGATTTTTGTGTGTTTTTATTTTTGTGTGTTTGCATTTAAAAAAAAGGAATTTTTTTGTGTGTTTTTTGTGTGATTTTATTTGTGTGTTTTTTTCTTGCTTTTCTTTCCATTTGCATTGCACTTCTACTATTAAAAAAAAAACATTCACACAATCTCAATTGATAAAGAAAAAAAAATTCATTTCATCTGCATTTCATTTTACTCTTTACATTTCATTTTACAATTTACATATAAAAAAAACAACATTGCATTGCCACTATTTGCTCTCAGCTTCTCTGTTTACTGCTCTGTAAACCAGAACTACATCATTTCCTCCCTCCAAAACTGTTACTCCACTTACAACATCCCTAAACTGTGTTCAACCACCATCATTCCGACCATCATCTTCAAACTCCCCCGTCTTTGCTTTAACCACTCACCCCTGACCACAACTTGCTTCACCTCTGCATGCCCTCCAGTGCCACAACCCTTGCTACCTCCTCCTTCCACTACAATTCCATTCAACAACTTCACAACCTTACAGCCAACTCCACATCCCTCTGCACACCACCTTCTCTGCTACACCATTCAAAACTGCACATTACCTCTCTACCCATCTCTGACATCAACCTTGCCATATCACAACTTACTTTCTTCCAACATACAATTCCACCCAAATAACCAATCTGCCAGCAGAGCTACCCACAACATTGCATTACACCATTGTCTTGTACATCACTGTGCCTCCAACCATTCTAATCTACCGTGCATCTTTGAATCAGATACCCTTTCTGACCATACAAGAAGCCTCCTACAACATCACACTTCAAACTGTATCCTACATTCACCCATCTGACCTATCCATTATCACAGTGCCTTTACAATCACCATCCCGACCACATCATCATTCTCCTTCCTTCATATCTTCCACTGCACATACAGTCAGTGCACGTACAATTACCTCCCACTGTTGCATACAAACAAGTTGCTGCCTCATACGAATAGTCTTCTCCTCTGCACACTCCCCCCTGACCATTTCTCAAACCACCCACAAAACAATTGCCATACTACTTCTTCCTCACCACAACCGAATCAACCACATTTCATTGTCGTTTAGCTACGACCTTCAAATACATCAACAACCAAGCACCCACTACAGGCAAGCGGTCCTCGACCTCAACCAATTACCGCAACCAAAACGAAACAGCCTCTGCCCTCAATTGCATCGCCCAAACCAGCAGTCGACTCAGCAACCTGCTTCATCACACACGAACTCCCAATCTCTCGACCACCTGACCGAGCTACTACACGAAACCGTCACCAAACCCCTCACCAAACTCGCCTAAATACCTCTTCAATCACCATCGGCAACTGCCAACCTCCTCTCATAAATCCACAATCCCTTTGAAGACCACGAAGCCCCAAATCCATCAGCAGCAGTGATAATCATAATAGTGATAATTTCTGGGTTAGGAATTTGAGAATTCGCGATTTTGATTGTGGGAATTGATCGCGAATTGGACTTTTCTCGAATACCAGTTGGTTTCATGATTTTGTTCACGATTTTGAACTGCGATTTTGAACTGTGATTTATTGTTATCAGGCCGGGTGGTGTTAGTGTATGTGTATGTATTTGGTTTCAATTTTCTATTTTTTTCCTTTTTTTTTAATTTTAAGTCCATTTTCTTTTTGGGTTTTTCCATCCTCTCTAAATTTTTTTAAGTAAAACTTTACTTTTCAATTTTCTTTCCTTTTCACAAAAAAAAACATAAAACATAAAAAAAGGTTTCGCTTTGTTTGATTTTCATTTGTTTTCACTTATTTTAGTTTTCATTTTTTTCCTTTTGTTTTTCATCTTTGATAAATATAATAAAAGAAAACAAAAAAATTGTTGTATTTATCTTCATTCACTCCTTTTCAGGTTGCCAAAGCAGATTAAAAGGAAGAACTGCTTGCCCAAAAATAATTGCTGCTTGCTTATAAAAAAATTGCCGCAAAAAAAAAATTAATTGCTAATAATCTGCACGCTCTGGTATTGTGCTTCCATCTCTATTTGCATTGTTGGTTGCTTGCATTTGCATAAAAAAATTTCAAAATCCAGAAAACGAAAAACAAACTTCATCTTAGTTGCATTGTTAATACACGTTTAATTTCTTGTTTTGCAATCATCTAATCTTATTTTCTTTTCTAAGGGCAATACCCCAATTCACATAAGGTGAGGGATTTCATCACCTTTTCCTTAGCCCACAAACGCATTTCATCGTAGAATTTGACTAATAATAAATGTTAGACGTTGGACCTAAGGGTGTCACGAGCTCACTTAGGGCTTAATTGTATCTTCACAATTGTTTTATTTGAACGATTTTATTTCTTGGTGTCTAGGCTACGGTAGAGTAATAACCAGTTATAAAAATTATGGTGATACGTAAATATTATACTGGTTGTTCCTCTGAAGGTACTTAAACCTTCGGTTGCATTGCTACGGTGATTCGTGGTGCACCGATAACTCCTGTCCGTTACCTGGCTGAGAAATTTTTTTCTTGATTTAAGACAAAGTGTGATTATACAATTTTGGGTTAGGAACTACTAAGGACAGAAAACTGTAATTAAGTCCTTTGCATTCATTTAGTCGCATTAGTTCATGCATATTTAAAAAAAAATCAAAAAATTCAAAAAAAAACCAAAAAAAAATTAAAACTAAATTTTTAATCGCTTTTTTTCCTTTCCTTTTAAAATTTTCAATCAAAAACAAAAATATAAAATCTTTAGAAAAAAGATAAAAATTTGAAAATTCAAAAACAAAAATCAATTTCCATTTTCTAAAAACAAAAAAAAATCCTTTTGGTAAATATTTAAAAATTCAAAAAAAAAATACAAAACCAAAAACATAAAAAAAAATTTGAAAAAAAATAAATCAAACTTTTCTTTTGAAAATAAATCTCACTTGTTTAATAGTTTTCTCCCTTATAAAAAAAAACTCAAAAAACAAAAACACGTTTTCAAACCTTCTTTCATTCCCTAAACTCAATTCTAACTCCTTTCTCTTCTCGACTTTCACTTGTGCATGAGTGCTTGGACTCGTGACACAACAACGAATCGTTGGACTCGCGATCCTTCTACAAACCGTTTAACTCGAACCGACAATCCTCCCGAAATGGCGAACGAAAACGTCCCTCGAACTCTTATGGATAGAATCTTTTCCGATAGAGTTTCTATTCCATCTTGCATAACATTACCTGCCCCTATGGGTAACCATTTTGAAATCTACTCGAACCATATTGCCACGCTTCCGAAATTCGGCAATTTCGAGCACGATGATCCATACATCTTTTTGACTAAATTCGAACAAGTTTGTGCAACCAATAAACTCCAGCAACTTTCTGATGACGGAATCAAACTTCGATTAATCCCATTTGCTCTTACGGATTACGCTGAAAAATGGTTGTACAGCTTACCTTCGAACTCGATTAAAACGTGGGAAGAATTTGTAAAAGCTTTCTTAAAAAAGTTCTACCCCTTGGAAAAAACAAGTAGAATTCGAAACGAAATTGTAAATTTTCATCAATTCAAGGGTGAACCATTTGGAAAATATTTTGAAAAATTCAAAGAGCTTCTGATAAAATGTCCACACCATAACTTTGAAAAATGGACGATTTGCCAAATCTTATACGATGGACTCGAAAACAGCTCACGAACGATGCTCGAATCAATGTGCCAAGGCAATTTTCTTGCCCAACATCATGATGATGCTTGGCAATTTCTTGAAAACCTCGCCGAAAAGTCGTCCCAATGGGAACGCTCGAACGAAAAATCAATCTACTCACGATCGAGCGCTCACTCGATAGGATATTCTGTTGCTTTGGAAGCTAAGATCGACGCAATGGTTAAAAAATTCGATAACGTTTTCTCATCGAATCAAATGAACCAAGCTTCCCAACCGATGTGTTATAAATGTAATGATCCTAATCATATAGCCGATCAGTGTCCCAACTCTATCGAACAAATCAATGCTTTCAATAAAGCCAAAAACGACCCGTTTTCTCCAACGTACAACCCTGGTTGGAGAAATCATCCGAATTTTGCGTGGAGCCAAAACAATCCCAACACGAATACGACTTGTCCCAATTTTCAAGCATTTCCGAATAATGTTTCGAATCCTCCCTTTCAGCCCAGTAATTTTCAACCAAACCTTGCGGGCCCGTCTCATAATCAACCGCAACAACCAAATTTTCCACCAAATTCTGCTCATCCTCCACAAGACGATAAACGTTTAACTTCGCTTGAGAAAACTCTTGAAACGTTGGCTAAGGCAACCACTCAAAGCCTTCAATCAAACAACAATTTGCAAAATTTATTGACTTCATATATGCAAAACACAAACCAATCGATTGCAAAACTCGAAATGCAAATGAGTCAATTAGCCACGTCTGTAAGTGAACGTGAACGAGGAACATTCCCAAGCCAGCCCCTTCCAAATCCCAGAAATCAAAACGCAAATTCAAATCAAGCCCATGTTGTTCAAGATAGCAACGTCACCCAGTTGAATGCTATCACAACTCTCCGTTCTGGTAAACAAATCGATAATCAGGTCGTTAATCCAAATGATTCACCGGAAACTTTTCTCGACACTTCTAAAACAACGAACGACTCAGAACAGAACGTGGAGCCAAACGTCAAATCAAACGACAACCAAAATTCTTCTTCTTCTACTCGAGTAGACCCGCCTACCGAGTATCGTGTTCCATTTGCACATCGTCTTCGACCAAAGAAACACTCGGACCAAATGGAAAAGATGTTGGAAATTTTTAAACAAGTAAAAGTGAACATCCCGCTTCTTGACATCATTCAGCAAGTCCCCACTTACGCGAAATTTCTTAAGGACTTGTGCACCCAAAAATGACACACTCAAGTGCCCAAAAAAGTCTTCTTAGCCGCTAGTTTGAGTGAAGTCTTGTCCCAATCCATGCCCGTTAAATATAAAGATCCTGGCTGCCCTACGATTTCGTGTACAATTGGAGACAAGACAATTAACAAATGTTTGATAGACTTAGGCACGAGTGTCAACTTGATTTCATACTCCATGTACGAACAATTAGGCTTAGGTGAGCTCAAACCCACGAAAGTTACGCTTCAATTTGCTGATCGTTCCATTAAGAAGCCCGTGGGAGAAATCGAAGACGTGCTCATTCGAGTAGGGCAATTTATATTTCTCGTTGACTTTATCGTTCTCGAAACACAACCCGTGACGAATCCCTCGATTCAAATTCCGTTGATTTTAGGCCGACCATTCTTAGCCACCTCAAATGCCGTAACAGATCAATGAAAATATCTTTTGGAAACATGACTTTGGATCTTAATATTTTCAATCTTGAAAGCCAATCGAATGTACCTTGTAACCAAACGTTGGAAGTTAGTGCCATTCACGAAAATGTTGAAAACGAAACACTAGATCTTAACGATGAACGTGAGGCCGAATATGAAAAGTTGTTTCACAAAATCCCCAACGATATTGAATACACTCTTCCTTTTGAATCACTTCCAGTTGAGTCCGAATCTCAACCCAATTCTTCGTTCGAAAAAATTCCAAAGTTGTACCTCAAACCGCTTCCCAACCACCTTAAGTACGCATACTTAGGTGAAAATGAAACTTGTCCTGTCATCATTTCTAACAATCTTTCTCTTGACCAAGAAGCTTCTCTTCTCTCTATCCTTTCGAAAAATAAAGAAGCAATGGGATGGTCGATTTCCGATATAAAAGGAATTAGTCCCGCTCTGGTTCAACATCGCATCCATTTAATCGATGATGCCAAGCTTGTTCATGACGCGCAACGAAGGCTTAATCCAAAAATGAAAGATGAGGTACGTGATGAAATTCTTAAACTTCTCAACAACGGAATCATTTACCCAATCTTCGATAGTTCATGGGTTAGCCCAATTCACGTTGTACCGAAAAAGTCCAGGCTAACCGTTGTCAAGAACGATTCAAATTAGCTTATTCCAACTCGTACTCAAACGGGTTGGCGTGATTGCATTGACTACCTAAAACTAAATGCCGCAACACGTAAATATCACTTTCCTCTTCCTTTCATTGACCAAATGCCCGAACGTTTAGCCGGCCATGAATTTTACTGCTTCCTTGATGGTTATTCTGGCTATAACCAAATTCCAATCGCTCCCAAAGATCAAGAGAAAACGACTTTCACATGTCCATTCGGTACCTTAGCTTACCGACGTATGCCATTTGGACTATGTAACGCTCCTGCGACTATCCCACGATGCATGGTTGGCATCTTTTCCGACATGATTGAACGCTTTCTAGAAGTTTTTATGGACGATTTCTCTATCTTTGGTGATTCTTTTTCCCAATGTTTACATCACCTCGAGTTGGTTTTGAATCTATGTAAAGAAAAACATTTGACTTTGAATTGGGAAAAATGCCACTTTATGGTGAAACAAGGCATAGTCCTTGGACATATCATCTCAAATAAAGGCATTGAGGTAGACAAAGAAAAAATCGGTGTCATTGCAGATCTACCCATTCCCAAATCTGTTAAGGACATTCGATCATTTCTAGGACACGTGGACTTTTACCGTCGTTTTGTGAAAGACTTTAGCAAAATTGCCCGTCCTTTGACGACCCTTCTTGGAAAAGACGTTCCTTTCGATTTTAACTGTGATTGTATCTCTTCTTTTGAACGTCTTAAGAGCGAACTCATTTCTGCCCCAATCATTTGCGCACCCAATTAGGATCTTCCTTTCGAAATAATGTGTGACGCTTCGAACTTTTCCGTTGGTGCTGTCTTGGGACAACGCATCAACAAGATCCTTCATGTCATTTACTACGCGAGTATGACCTTGAACGACGCTCAACTCAACTACACAACAACTGAAAAAGAGCTTCTAGCTGTCGTTTTCGTGCTTGAAAAGTTTTGACCTTACTTGATAGGTTCACACATTACTGTGTACACGGACCATTCTGTGCTTCGATATCTCTTCACTAAAAAGGATGCTAAATCCCGTTTGATTCGTTGGATCCTTTTACTTCAAGAATTTGACCTTACAATTAAAGACAAAAAAGGATCCGATAACGTCATAGCTGATCACTTGTCTCGTCTTCCGAGCGCACCATCTTCTTTGCCAATCAATGAAAACTTCTTCGATGAACAACTTCTTTCAATTTTGATCGATCCATGGTATGCTGATATAGTGAACTACTTAGTCACTAAAGAAACTCCCTCATCTTGGTCCAAACAGGACAAATGCAAATTTATGTCCCAAGTGAAATACTTCTATTGGGACGATCCATACTTGTTCAAATATTGTCCTGACCAAATCATCCGACGTTGCATTTCGGATAATGAAATAAGGAGTGTTCTTTCGTTTTGCCACGATCAAGCGTGCGGTGGACATTTCGGTCCTCGAAAAACTGCGGAAAAAGTGCTTCAGTGTGGTTTCTATTGGCCTTCTCTTTTCAAAGACTCGTTTGAATTTTGTAAAACTTGTGATCGATGTCAAATGCTTGGATGAATTTCTCGACGAGATACGATGCCTTTAAACCCCATTCTTACGATCGAAATCTTTGATGTATGGGGTATCGACTTTATGGGACTTTTTCCCAATTCTTTTGGAAACTTGTATATCCTTCTCGCTGTCGATTATGTTTCAAAATGGGTCGAAGCCGTTCCTTGGATAACCAATGACCACAGAATCGTTGTGAAATTTCTCAAAGAAAACATCTTTTCGAGGTTCGGCACACCTCGCACAATAATCAGTGATAACGGAACCCATTTTTGCAACCGTTCTTTTGAAAATTTAATGAAAAAATACTCAATAACCCATAAGTTATCCACTCTGTATCATCCTCGGACTTGTAGCCAAGTTGAAGTTTCAAATCGACAAATAAAACAAATCTTGGAGAAAACTGTCAACAAAAATCGAAAAGATTGGTCTCAGAAATTGACCGACGCGCTTTGGGCTTACCGTACTGCTTTTAAAACTAAACTTGGGATGTCCCCATTTTGTTTAGTTTACGGTAAAGCTTGCCATTTACCCATTGAAATTGAACACAAAGCGTTGTGGGCAATAAAAAACTTAAACTTTGATCTTGAAAATGCCGGCGAAAATCGAAAACTACAACTCAACGAACTCGAAGAACTTAGGAACGACGCGTATGAAAACGAGAAAATTTACAAAGAAAGAACCAAAGTTTTTCATGATAAGTCAATCCTAAGGAAAACATTTTCGCCTAACCAAAAAGTTCTTTTATATGACTCGAGACTTCATTTATTCCTCGGGAAACTTAAAGCAAGGTGGACCGGACCATTTGTGGTACGAATTGTTTTTCCACATGGTGCCATAGAAATAGAAAACCCAAAGGATGGATCAATTTTCAAAGTCAATGGTCATCGTTTAAAACCCTTCTTGGAATTTCCTGGTAACCAAGAGGAGGAGCTCATGATCCTTCATGAGCCAAGCTATGTCTAGTAAGAATGTTGACCCCATTTTGTAAATATGTACATATTTTTCGCCGTTACACTCATTATATCATGCATCGACTGTGGGGACACAGTCAAAATTAAGTGTGAGGGGGAGTCTCATTTTCATTTTCTTTAGTTTTTCATGGCATTTTTGAATTTTCATTTTCTTCAACAAAAAAAAATCTCAAAACTCCTAAATCTCAAAAACATTTTCTTTTTACCATTTTGAATTAATTTTGAAGAAACACTATGGGATAAGTATAAGTTTTGGTTAATAAATTGAAATTTTTGAAAATTTATTTGTCTTAACAAAAATAAAAATGAAGTTTGATTACAAATAACAATGGTTTTACTAGTATGTAGGAAGGTTCATCTATGTTAATTATGAAGTATGTTCTAATTTAAAATCTTTGTTTAAAAAGTGGTAAATTTAAAGTAAGGATATAACATTTTTGTCTTCTAAGTTAAATGGTGCTAAGATGATTTTGCAAAACTCTCTCTCTTAAAATAAATAAAATAAAATACAAAATAATAACATCTAAAGTATTCACTCTCATTTAAAAGTCCTCACGGTTATGCATGGGTGAATTACTTGGAATCTTTGATTATGTGCTTTCATACTCATTTAAAAGTCCTCACGGTTATGCATGTATGGAACACATACAAAAAAACAGACTTAATAAAAACCACCTACGTCGATAGGTGTATGCACGAAAGTGTGTGCACTCGCCATGCTCTGTACTCCCCTCACATAAGCCCGAAAGGCAGTGCATGGGTGGTATATCTGGCCTCAGTTTACCTGAGCTAGGTGTGTAATTTTTCTTGCAAATAATGAGAGAGAAAGCAACTGAAATCCTAGCACTATTTTAACTTGTTTGATTTAACTTGTTATTGAAAAGAAATGAAAATACCACTTTAATAAACTTTGATAATCAACTAAGGATCCATTTCATAATTACATTGTGTTATCAACCGAAACAACTAGCCAAACTATGGTCTATCTGTTATGACAACTTGATTTTTATTGGAAATTTTGACGAGTGAAATTTTCAAGACAATGACCAAAACTTGTATTTAACTTATTCGTGTAAATTTAAAAATAAATCCTTCATTTGTAAATATTTTCAAAAACTCGCATTCATCTCTTTAAATAAATCTTGCATTTTGTAAATATTTTCATCCTGCATTTGGATTTTGTGGGTAGTATCCGCTGAAAACCCTCACGAGACAGCACTCGTCCTACTGGGGATACCCAGAGGTTTAACGGCTTGTTGCATACACTTAATGCAATCGTGCTCCCTACGAAAACGGATTTATCTTAGTTTTCCTTTATTCGAGGACGAATAAAAAGATAAGTGTGGGGCATTTGATATGCACGTAATTGTGCATATATGTACATCCATATTTTATCTCTTTTTATTTAAATAATAATCATATTTGGGCATTTTAACATGTTTAAAACCAAAATTCAATTATTTCCAACCATCATCTTTTCATCTTCATTCAGGGGCAAAACGGTCATTTTTGTGCATGTGTCAATATAAGAATTTTTACTTGGACATTTTTTGATAATTTTTATAGGAATTTGGATGCATATGGAAGAGGCTTATATGAAGATATATGCATGCACAAATGAATACAAAGGAAAGAAGAGGGAAATAATTCAAGCCATGAACATGGAGGACCCCACCCACTTACCTAAAAGTATAATTTGGAGCTAATGGACAACTGAGTGGAGGTTAAAGCTTCATGGAAAACAAATGATGGATTAATTAGTGGTTAATGGTTACTTGTTGGCCACACTTCCTAAATGGCATTTTAGGTAGCCCCCTAAAAATAGAATTAGGGTTTTATGCATGTATATATAGCCCTCTTATGTATATGAAACTATCGTCTACTCTTTCATTTTACTTAGGAAATTAAGAAATCAAAGTGTAAGCTCAATGTTCTATGAAATAATAATGGCTTCCAAGCCTCTTTCTTCTCTCTTTTCTACATGCTCTTCTTTATTTTATTGTTAATGTTTATTTATATGCTCTCTTTCTCCTTATGTTCATAGCTTAGATTTACATTTATGCAAGTAGTTAGTAGCTAATCTCTTTTGTTTTCTTTGCTTATTTTCTATTTTCTTTTCTTTTTAATGTTGAAACTTACTTGTGTTGCTTCAATGCCACAAATGAGTAGCTAAACCCCTTCAATTTAGGGGTGATGAAGCTCTCTAACTTTATGTAATTTCAACATTTTATGATTTATGATCTCATTTGGTTTATGCTTGATGAAGTGGATTTTGATGCAAGTTTATACAAGTGAGTTTGATAGCTTATATTGCTTATGCAAATGAGCTATTCTTATTCAACATAAACACAATTTGCAGCATCATTTGCTAGTCCATTTTTGATTGTGAAATTAAAGTAAAAATGAAATTTGATGATCTATATTACTAGATACAATAGGAAATAGATCATGCTTAAAATAGCTTTTGCTTTTGCTTCATTTTCATGAGAATTATAAGTGGGTATTTGTTGCATTATAGTTTGATGGTTTGAGTTATGTTAATTAATAACATAAACAAACCATACTTATGATAAATACAACAATATTTTACTTAAATCAAAGTTAGAGATCATAAATTGTTTGTTGTTGATTTACAAAAATATAAGAGTGGATTTGCCTCTAAATTGTTCTCTAGTTCAATAGTTTACTAATCACATTTTAATTCTAGTTTAGCTTCATTTTAGTTCTATCCAACAATTTCACTCGACTTTGATATAATTTGATTGAATATAAATTTTAAAATCATCAATTCCCTACGGATCGACCCGTATTCGTCACGTGCTACATTCGTACACCGTGCACTTGCGGTTATTTTTTAATTTAAATTCGTTCGACGGTTTTCTTAACCGATAGAATTTCCGTCTACGAACAAGTAACATTTTTTAAAAATAAAACCTAAGCATAAATAGAGTTGCATGTTAATTTTTGTGATAAATATGTATTGTTTGTATATAAGTATAATCTGATGTGAATTATCTAGATGTATATATATGCATTGTTGTTGAATCTGGGTATCCCGGTTCTTAGTTTTCAAGCTCAAGACTTGATCAAAAATCATATTCTCTTGAACCAGTTGCTGTTAGAACTTGGATTATAAACAGAAGTTGTTTGTTTTATCATAAATTAAAATTTAAAAATTGTTAAGTCAAATATACCTTAATAGGCTCTGGAAAATCATAAGAACAGAATTTCTTTAAGCTTTGTCAAAAATTCAAACTTGGTAATTATTATTTCAGGCATGTAATCTAAAACATCATCCAAAAATTTGATTTTTAAAACTAAAATTAGTAAAGGGGTTAAGGAGCAGTTCTGGGTTCATCAGAAAATAGAAAATTAGGGTTACTAGTGATCTTTGTAATCTAGGAAGTCAGGGTTCTTCCTGGAGGTGGATGACATTGCAGAGTGTTTGGGAAAGTTGCCAGAAGTTGATCAACATCACTGTGGCGACGGAAATTGTTTGATTAAGTTTAGAACCCTAGTTTTTATCTAGTTTGAGTTTTTTTTGGTTCGACTTCCTCAGTGGATCGAGTGCAACGAGGCTTTGGGTGATGAAAGTTGGTGGGTTGACGAAGGCATGGCCGAAGTTGTAGAGTTTCCGGTGGTCGGAGCTTCGAGGACGACGCGTTGATAGGTTTTGGTGGTGGTTTCTGTTACCTGTTCCAGGTTTTGGTTGTGAGGCTCGAATTTGATTTTGAGTGTATTGTAACGATCTGATGATCGTAATGTGGTGTGGGGGTGATCGATGACTTGAAGAGATCATCGGGAATGCCCGGAGGTGGTCGGCGACACAGTGCAAGTGCACGGTGCACATCTTGATTTCTGGTGAGTCTGGGTTGAAGCAGAGAAGTTGGACTCGAAGTTTCTCGAGTAAATGTCGGGTTTGGATCGAAGGTTAGCTATGTTTTGCTCGAAGCAGTTTGATGTGGGCTCGGGGAGTGGTTTTGTGACAGGCTTTAAAACCTGTTAGATTTTGAATTTAAAACTGAATTTCAAATGAAAGGTAGAGATTTAAACTAAGTTTGAATCAAGTTTTGAATCAGGATCCAAAATCTAATTTGTATCCTATTTTTAAAATAATTAAAGCTTTTAAAATTTAAATGTCCTAAACAACTTTGAAATGTTAAAGTACATTTTATAAAGGATTTGAATTTAAAATGAATTTGGTTTAGAAACTTTTGTAAATTTCTTTTATAAATAAGTGTGTCTCTAACATGTGATTTAGAAGGTTTAAATTGTTTTTAAACTTTGTTAAAAGTAAATGTGTTAATTATTTTCAAATCTTAAATTTTAAAATGATATTTACAGTGTAAATTCTAAGGTAAATTTCAAAGTAAAATGATTCAAAAGTTTGATAATGACAATTTAGTCATAAATAGGGAAATGCTTATCTTGAAGACAATTAAGATAATATGATAATTAAAGGTAATTAAAGAGTCATTAATTAATTGATGATTAGGTTTAATAAATAAATAATTAAGGGATTAATTTCTTATGGTAATTAAGTCTAATGTGATTAGTTTAAGTTAATTAATTAAGTTTAATTAATTTAAGATAATCACTGGATGATTTGTTAAATTACTCCATGCAACTAATGAAGAATAATTACTTAGTGAAGTAATTAAGATGGGTAATTACTGGGTATAATTAATCGAAGGATGGGAGCGATTTGGGATTAATTACTTTGTGTGGTTAATATAAAGAAAAATCACTTAGTGAAAGTAATTATCATTCCTAAGTGTGATTAATCAAGGAGGATTAATTAAATGAATGATTATTGGATGATCAATTAATTGGTTTGTAATCAATTAATAAGCAGGGATTAGAAGCAATTAAAGTAATTGATTTAATTCGATAGTAGTTGATTAAATTGATTAGAGCTGGTATGGTTAATTTAACTTGCTTATGAATGATTAAATGGTATTGGGTTAAACCGGTGAAACCCTGTATTTAAATTTGAATCGTAGTTATTTGAATGACTTGGGTTAAGATAATATTGTATTTGAAGAAACCGGGACCGGGTATCAGTAATACCCGAACCCACCTCGATTGGTAACCTACAATCATTCTTTATGGGTTGGCTTGTGAAATCAATAGGCTGGAATGGAATAATTTAAATGACTGGACTATACAAACTAAATAAAGGTACTTAGGAATTGGTTGTGGAAATAAGAGTTGAGCATAACAGGTAATGAACTCGAAGGGAGGTACGAGTTACCCGGGTTTTGTTGATGGTTTGAATTTAGTATTTCAAATTTTATGGGTTTACTCACGCTGGTTTCCAGCCTGACCCGGGTGTTACTTTGATGTAATGCTCAGGTCAGACCGAGACAGATTTTCAGGCAAGGACATTCTGGAGCTCAGGAGGCAAGCTGGATGGTAAGAACATATAAAATGTTTCCGCTATATTATATTGTTGTATATATGAAACATGATGATTGTGTATATCCAGTGTCTGTATATATGTGTAACTCTGATGTATTATAAATGTATTTGACAGATACAGTATTCTTTTGTAAACAGTTATTATTTGATATTATATTTTCATCCGCTGCGAATGTGAGAATCTTTGTGGTATTTCTGTTCTTCTTATTCTTCTATCTCTTTCTTCTTTCTCCTAACTATCTGGAATCCTCGGGATCGAGAATTTCAGGTCGTTACAGTTGGTATCAGAGCGGAGGTTAAGCGAGAACCTTGGCTTTGATGGGTGTACTCATTGAGGATTGGGTAAGTGGTACCCCAAAATGAGTTGAGTGTATATATATGTATATGAGAGCGTACTTGTTATTTTTATATAATGGTTTTAAAGGTAAAGGATTTTTATATAAGTTTATATATATAGGAATAATTGGTTGTTGGATATTGAAATTAAATAAGAATTTAAGTGGTAAATATATGTCCAAATGGGAATTGAATAGAATGAATCAATTCATATAAAGAGAATTAGTATTAAATTTGGTTTCAAACTAAAATTAAAAAAATGGTTATTGTATCAAATACTGGGATGTTTGTTCCCTAATAATGATAAAGCAAAATGGAATGTGTTAAGGTAGTAAACTTTTATATAAGTATGACTTGTAAATTGAAGTGGGGTTTTCAATTGTGAAGTTAGAATCCTAAGATTTTAAAAAAAAAAGAAAAAAAAACATTTGAAATTTGTTTTCAAATTGATAAAGGGAATGATAAATAATATTCTTCAGAATATTTCTAAAAGTAATCTTATGTTGAAATAAGAAGTTGTTTGAAACTTGTTTGGAATTAAAAACCAAAGGTGTTGAAACATAAGGTATAACTTGGTAAGCAAATTAATATATATATATATATATATATATATATATATATATATATTAGAGTAAAGTTGAATTCTTATAATTAGGTCTAATTTATAAATTAGGAATCCCTCTAGAATTCAGTCCTTGAGCGAGATGACTAAGAGTGAAGAATGGAAGGTTAGACGCAGAGAGCAAAGAGCAGCTGCACGTAAGAATCGAGAAGAATAAATTCAAGAGTATGAGAAACAGGTTAAGGAAAGGGCTGAACCAGGGCCTTATGATAATGTCACCTGCTACAGATGTTTCAATAAGGGACATTACGCTGCCAAGTGCAGTAAAACAAGGGAGGAATTGAAGGGTACATTCTAACGGTTTCGCTCTGAGATCTTGTGTTTTAAGTGTCATAAGAAAGGACATTTCCTAAATCATTGCCCTAAAGTGAGAAAGGCGAAGCGTAAACCAGTTGAACCGGTCAATGAGTCGACTATTTGCTATCATTGTAAGAAGAAGAGACACATTGCTAGGAATTGTTCCGAGATCCAGAAGAGGAGTAAAGCTGTTGAACGTACGGTTGGAGGCGTGAAGGTTATCCAGATTGATGACAGGGTAGAAATGTTTTGCGATAAATGTTATAAGTAGGGACACCCTGTTGAGAAATGTATGTTCGGGCTTTGCCATTTGGAAGGAAGTCCATAGAATGGATTCTTGCAAGAATATTAGGGCTCTATTCTTTCCAAACCTTTAGGTAATAGAAAGGCATCTAGATTTATGACTTCTTTAAGACTCTTATTTTGGATAAATGTATGTAATGTATGAACTACTAGTATGTAGTCAATTAACGTATGGAATATTTTGTGGTAGTACTAATGTAAAATTTTCTTTATCTATTGAGAATTGGACTCAGAATTAAATTGTTTACAAATTTGGATTATTGATTCAAAAATAAAGGTTAATCTAATTTAAGGGATTAAATCAACATTTAAAAATTTAACTCGAATTTATATAATTCGGGATGGTTTAAATTTGAAATTTGAATTGAATTCATTCAAATTGAATCTGATTTGAATTAACTGGATTTGTGATTGAAGATGTGTAAGTTTAAAATTTTAAATGGAAAATTTGAATTGAATTGAATTGAAATGATTTGAAATTGAAGTGGGTTCAATTGATATTAGTCCAAATTGATTGGAATAATTTGGAATTGTAATTAAAGTTGAGTAGGTTTAAAATCAAATGGAATTTGATTTGAGTTTGGAAAGAAATCAAGATTGATTCAACTTAAATTGGGGTTAAATCAATTTCAATGGAAATTGAAGTTATTTAAATTGGAATTGAGTCAATTTAAATGGAAGTGGAAATTTAAATTGAATTGATGGGAATGGAGATTGGGAATTGAACGGTTTGGCTCTGAGCTATTTTTTCCAAATAAAATATTTTAATATAAACTGTTTTTAATCTATTTTCCTATCTACTTACTATGTACAACCTTTCTTTTTAAAACCCCAAACTATTTTATACTTATTCTACAATTATTTTGGAATTATTTGACAATTTTTCAACTGTTTTATAAACTAATTACTATTTTTCAACTATTTTACAAATTAATTACTATTTTACAACTATTTTGCAATTATTTAAAATTTCTATAACTATTTGACTATTTTTCAACTATTTTACAATTACTTAAATATTTTACAGCTATTTTACAAATTAATAAATATTTTTCAACTACTTATCTATTTTAAACTTTTCAAGCTGTTTTCTAAATAAAAGCTGGTCAGAGTACATGTTTATGATTAAATACCCAATTGAGATAAGAATTGAGGGGATAATCCAAAGGGAATTGAAGCAACCGTGAATAAGTGATTAGAAATCAAAAGTGAATGTGAACAGGAAAGGAAATTGATTTGGTTAATAATCAATGGAATAAGTACATAGGATGTACGTATATTATTCTATTCGCATAAGTGATTTGATCCAGATTGAGCATAGAATTTCGAGATAGTACTATCGATCCGAGTTGGGATTTTTCACTCGATTTTCGACGGCGAACCTGGATATGGATTTTTGATTGGTTCTGGAAATTCTCTATCATAGTTGTGACAATGCAAGGAGAATGACGGTTTCTGATCAAGAAACCAGATCTGAGTCCGCACTAGGAAGTCGGGTGGACGATACTAGTTCGGAAGAGGAATTGTGTGATCGAGTGAGCGATCAGATTGATATAGCGTACGGATGATATGTGTACATCGTACGGGTTTGAATGAAATTGATACTGGAAATTTGTGGATAGGAAATGTGCAATGGTTTTTGAAATGAAAGGTATATTTTGTGAAATATATGATGAAGTAAAGTGTAGATTGGATATTTCTATGGTAGAAATTTACTTTATATAAGTAAGTAATATGGTTAATAACTTTATAGATTAATCAAATTTGAATATTTGGTTTGGAATAAACAAGGCTACATATCTTTGTTATATAAAATAAATCTCCCCTTGTTAAATCTATAGCCAGAAGAAAAGGGTTTTGATAGTATTTGAAGTATAAAAAGAGAATTTATACAGGTATGAATTGATTCAAGGATTTTCCAAGATTATTATATATATGTATATATAAAAAGGATTTTGTGGAAATGATTTTTAGGGAAGGTTTTGGGAACCTTTGGATTTGGAAAGGCTTTGATTTTCGGGTAAAATTAATATTGGAATTTGGAAAAGCCTAATTTGAGAATTATCGATTTTGGGAATCGATTTTGTGTAAAGGAGCTTTATATGAAATTCATACTAGGTGTATGATTTGGAAGATACTATATGTGTATAGTATAAAGTGTTTTGAAAATGGCTCTGGAGAAAAAGGCGCTCCCTTGAAATGAACTTCTCAGTAGTGCCACCGGGTGGTACTGCTTTGAACCTTAAGGGGATTTCTAAAGTTGATCCTATGAGGAGTCCAGACAAAACTAGTTCCTGAGGATTATGAGTAGTGTGTAGCGAAAGTCGAGGGCGCTGATGGCATTTGGGTTATGCTGTGATGAAAGTGTAACTTGATGTCACTGCGATCTACTGCAGACCATAGCGAAAGTCGTGTGTGCCGTTGAGAGCCAATAGTCTGCTTTTGATTTTATATCGGTAGACTACGATCTATGGTAACATAGCAAAAGTCGTGTGTGCCACTGAGAGCCAACAGTCTATTTTTGATTTTATATCGGTAGACTACGACCTATGGTAACATAGCAAAAGTCGTGTGTGCCGTTGAGAGCCAACAGTCTGCGTTTGATTTTACATCGGTAGACAGCGACCTATGTAGGAGTGGAGAAGTTTCATTTTGACAGCGAAAATCGAGAGCGTTGATGCCTACAGTTACATGGACTTTTGCTGCGACGGCAACGTAACCCTGAAATGTAACTGCGATCAGTTGTGGGTTCCATGGCGTAATCGAGGGGCGCGGAGTGCCTACAGCTACATGGACTTTTGCTACGATGCAATGTAACACAAGATGTAACTGCGACTGTGGATGGAGGTGATGATTTCCAGAGCATTCTCACCAAATATATTTCCTCGATTTCAAAACTGTTTTCTATATTTTTAATAAAATTATTTTTCAAAATATTTTCACTGGATGTTGGAAACAGGTCTGCCAAGCACTTATAGATTTTCAGTCGTACGCCTGATTAACGTATGACCGAATTTCTGTAAGAACAAGGATGGACTTGTCGAAACATCGAGTTATAAAGGTATTTGTATAAAAACTATTTTAGTAATATTATATAGATTTTTAAAGTAGTTTAAAAATGATTAAAGAAAATTTATCTGATTTTAAGCATTTTAATAACTCTGGCGTCGTTCCTTTTCGAGGACGAAAAATTCAAAGGGGAGAGGAATGTGACGACCCGGGATTTTGGCAATATTATTTTCATAAGTATTTAATCTGATTAATTTAAAATACAACTTATCATCTTAAAAACAAAGAAGACTTTTGGCCATTACCATTTATTTATATATATGTGTGTGTATGTGTATTTTGGAAGAAAAAACTATGATTTGAAAATTTAAAATAAAGTTCTCAAAAATATTTAAAATAAAATCTATCTTAGTCACATTAAATTAAAATAAAGCTCTACCTTATTAACATTTGAAATAAATAAATAAATATTTATATATGAATGTAATCTAGTTAATAATGCTTGGAATAAAATCAATCTTATCAATACTAAATATATGTATAAATATATATATATATACATATATATATACACACACTCACAAGAATATAGATTAAGTATCGACAACTTAAATTTTATACATTTATGTGAAAAGAAATAGAAATAAAAGTGTAGTAATTATTTTTGCATATGCAACATGAGTTAAACCGATACAAATAATTAAAACAATTTTATATTGAGCACATAAAGTATAAAAAGAAAACTAGGCAAATGAATATATGTTGCCTATGAAGTAGATATGCAAGGCAAGAGAAAATTTAAAAAATATCCATATGTATATACAAAATCAAGGGGAAAAGTATGAAAGCATGTAAAGACATTTGCATTTAATGCTATCATCTCTAGCACAACATAAAGTCATTTTGAAGTATTTAAAAATCATTTCATTGCCCATAAAAATCTTGTAGGATCTAGATTAACCCTAGAGGGGGGGGGGTGAATAGGGTTATAGCAAATTTTCTTGATTTAAACGTAAAAAACAAACTGCAGAAATAAATATGCTGAAAAGTAAATCACACACAAAATTTACCCAGCTTCGGCAACCCCTGCCTACTGCTGCATTCCCAGATTTCTATTAGAATTAAACAGTCTCACGCTTACAAACACTCTACTAGACTCGCAAACCTTTGCTCCCGCTCACAAACACTCTACTAGACTCGCAACCCCTGCTCCCGCCAATAGAGTTTCGCTTACTCGCAAACTCTGCTCCCGCCTATAGAGTTTTGCAAACTCGCACACCCTGCTCACTGAACTAATTCTAACTAGACAATCTGACATTACCTACAACCTAGGTGGTGATTTACCAATTCTTTGATTCGAAAAGAAAAAACAAACTTAAAAACAGAAATTAAACAAACACCCCCTTTAAAAATAAACCCTGATAAAAAACCCCTTTAAAAATAAAGGCCGGCCTAATTTTCTTTTTCTCGTTCCTTTTTCTTTTGGCTTGGTCGTTCCTCTTTGTTGAACTAGGGCTTCGGTTCTTGTGAGAATTGGGGCTTTGATTCTTCGATCCAAATTGGGGCTTTTCTGGAGCACGCCTATGTCGATTCTCTGGTTAATGTGTTGTGTTGCTTGCTGCTCCTCTGATGATCGATTCCGGTTTTCGTTGCTTGGGGCCTTTCGCAGCTGCTCCTTGCTTTCAAAATTAGGGTTGTACAAATGGAAGCGCCGGTTGAATTCCTCGATCGAATAATGATTGACGTGCTTCCTTTGTCGATCGATGCTCTCCTTTTTACCACACGGCTTCTCCAATTTGGATCGAGTTCCTCTGTGATTTCGGTATGTACTTTACTTCCCTTTCGTTGCTGGTTTAATGCTTGCTTGAACTCGATACAGAAAAATTGCCAATGATGATTTCAATTTATAGGGTTCGATCCCCTAGTCTTTCGTTCGCACAAAATATATTTGATTTATTCAATCCTGTTTGATCGGCCATTCGTATTTACTTGGATGTTTGGGATTGATTCAGGCTTCTTCTATTTACTTGAATCTTACGGTAGTGATGTTTAACTTGGTCAATTTTCTTTGTTATCACGGTTTCGACTTTGACTTGTTCAACATTGAAATTTTGATCACGGCTTTGGCTTGATGCTGGATAATGTTTGACTTCGACTTGATTTTTGATGACCACCGGCTTTGACTTGGTTATATATTTTGATTTATTTCCATGTTTCTGTTGGTTCTTCTCAAAAATTGTTGTGCCACTTCTCCATGTGTTCTTGTTGCTGGACTTGTTGTTGGCATGTGCATTGTGTTCATTTGAGTCTGTACTCGTGTATATTTTAGTTTGCACTGCTTCATGTTCGCTGTGATGTCATATTTTTGGTGCATTGTGTCTTGTACTTGTAGTCTTGGCTTGCATCTGATCTGATGGCATTTTTTATGTTGTTCAATTGTTCATCCAACTCATTGATCCTTGTACATGTTGTATTGTCTCTGACCTGTGCACATTGTTGCATTGTTGATGTTATTTGTAGTTTTCATTTTATACTTCTTTGTGCTCTGGTCATTTCTTGTGAAGTTTGGTATTGCATTTGATCTGGATATTGTGGTATTGCTTCATTATGTACTTGTGGTTCTTTGTTTGGTCTGGTCTGGTCTGCATACATGATTGTTGCAGTCCATTTTGCTATTGGTCTTCATTCTGGTTGGCACTTGCATGCATTGTTGTAACTGGACATGTTGGTTTAATTGTATTGCAGTTGCATTCACTCGAGTCTTGTATCACCGCATCCATTCTGTAGCATGGTCTGGAGTTGTTGTACAGTTACTTACTTTGTGCATTCAGCTTATTGTGCCTTGTGTTGAACCCAATTTTAAAACTCGGGTTTGACCTTGTGCTTGTGTCATGATTTTAAATATGTTGCACCTGAGTTGAATCCTGTATTTGGGTTTGACCTGTGCTCACCTGCCCCTGTAATTTTATCAAGTGTATATATCGGTGTGCACGGCCTTGTAGCATATACAGTGATACACTGTGTATGTCACAAGTTGTTCGTGTATGATGAATTCAAATGATGACGAACAACCCAAATAACTGAGGCGAATCATATTTTCAAAAAAAATCATATTTCATTTTATATTGCAAAAATATTTCTTTTTCAATTTTACTGCGTTAGTGAATATTTTTGCAGATTGCTCAGATGTTGGATTCAAACTGGAATGCAGTTTAAGACAAAATACGAGTGTGAGTGATATGTAGTGAGGTTATTAATGTAAATTTGAATTTGTATCAAAGTTGTATAGTGAATAGTGAGAGCTTGAATTTGTACCATTCAAAATTGTAATAAATATTTGTTTGAATAAAATTTCTGTTTGAATTCAAATTCTGTGTAATTTATTTTATTCAACAAATATTTATTTAATCTATGAAAAATACAATAGTACATTAACAAATACATTTAAATGAATATATATGTTTATTATCATCAAACAAAAATCATATAAGCGCCAAGCGCATATTCAACATTCTCCCCCTTTTGATGATAACAAACATATAATTAAGATTTTGACTGTTTTAAATGTATTTGATCAATGATATACTCTAATTGCTCCCCCTATTTAAATGCTTCCTCTCTACATGATGCCCCCCTACATATATGCATACAAATAGAAATATATAAATGAGCGTAGATGTAAATGGAAATTTTTTTGACCTTTGCTTGATTCTATTTGACAAAACCTTAACTTTTCTCTCCCCCTTTTGTTATCAGCAAAAGAATAATAGTGTTAGAGTGGAGATAAAGTGATTAATATTAATCCAACATTAAACTCAAATTAAATATAAATATTAAACTTCAATAAAAATCAAACAAAAATCATAACTACCCTTGTTAGGCACATATTCCACTTTTAGAATGATGGAAATGATGTTCTCATATAAAATCATATAATTGTATCAACTTGTGGTACGTTTATACCAGGAATTTGAATATCTACTAATCATGCATAACCGTTAGGACTTTTAAATGAGATTAGTAGTATTCCAATTTAATTTTAAAAAAATGAAATCAAGTATCTTCTAACCACGCATGACTGTGAGGACTTTTAAATGGGATTAGAATCAACTTGTCTATTTAATCAATTAATTTTGATATGCGTTCCATACATGCATAACCGTGAGGACTTTTAAATGAGTATGGAAGCACATATTCAAAAATCCAAGTATTTCACCCATGCATAACCGTGAGGACTTTTAAATGAGAGTGAATACTTTGGATATTTATTTTTATTGAAGAATATAATAAATTGAAGCACAGATAATTTCCTTTATAATAATAAATTGAAGAACGAATAATTTCCTTTGTAAACTACCACAAATTTACATACTATATATGATTTTGATGAGTGATGATCGATAGAAAGATGATAGAAGTAGAAATGATCATGGAACTTTTACCCAACAAAAAGTTTTTATAACTCTTGTTATGAAATTCTAATTTTTTTTTCTAAATATACTGTCTTGAGTAATGTATGACAAATATCGACACTCATCACTTTTTCAATCACTATTGATCTTTTCGATAATCATTAGGGAGTTAGATTAGTCAAAATTTGTCATTTAAAATCAAATAAAAATGACTAATCTGAAAATATGGTCAAAAATGATTTTCTCGAAGGGGTTATATGGAAAAAAAAATTCTGCTATTTGAAAATTTATTTCAAGTGAAATATATGTAGATATTTTCTTTGAAAAACGATGCAGCAAATGAATGTTTCAAAAATTAATCACGTTACACTAATAATTTTTCTGTCAACTATATTACCAGTGTAATCTGCATCTGAATTTCTTTTTCACTCCAAAATATCACTAACTAAATTTGATAAACCAAGACCATGAAAATGTGCATAAGAAACTCAAACTCAATTTTTAACAGCATTTCGAATGAACTTCTCTTGAATTTGGATTGAAGCCATGTAAATAATCAGAAAACCGTGAATATAGGGCCAGCATGTTGAACAAGTCAGAATCAAAAATTATCATTTCTACAACATCTCAATATTGGCTGATTTCATTCAGAAAACGGTGCAGATTATCACATTTAATATATCGTTCAAAACAATTTTACCTGTTTTACCTTTACGATAATTTTTCATTGTTGTCCATTGTGATTCTGTCACCTTTATACTTGGCTAAGGAACTTTGCTTTGTCGCCCGTTGTGTTTCTGGAACAGCCAAAATCCAGAGAACACTGTTGTTGTTCCTTAGCCTGCCACCACACCTACACGGGAAAAGATTTATGTGACCTATTTGTTTTTATAGGTCCATGGTGGCAGAAAATTTTGAAAAACAATTTTGTGGAGATCCAAAACTATTTATAATTGTTCCCTTTGGCACCCAAATTTGTTTAACTTTGAGAGATTTTATATTTGTGCCTTTTGGAACCCAAATCGGTATAGTTTTCACATGTTTGGGTCTATACCAACAATTATTGTGATTGTGTCCATATTTTCTACAAATCGTGCACATTGAATTTTCTTGATTAATCTTGTTTTCAACAATTTTTGATTGATTAACCCTGTATTTAAATTTGAATCGTAGTTATTTGAATGACTTGGGTTAAGATAATATTGTATTCGAAGAAACCGGGACCGGGTATCAGTAATACCCGAACCCACCTCGATTGGTAGCCTACAATGATTCTTTATGGGTTGGCTTGTGAAATCAACAGGCTGGAATGGAATAATTTAAATGACTGGACTATATAAACTAAATAAAGTTACTTAGGAATTGGTTGTGGAAATAAGAGTTGAGCATAACAAGTAATGAACTCGAAGGGAGGTACGAGTTACCCGGGTTTTTTTGATGGTTTGAATTTAGTATTTCAAATTTTATGGGTTTACTCACGCTGGTTTCCATCCTGACCCGAGTGTTACTTTGATGTAATGCTCAGGTCAGACCGAGACAGATTTTCAGGCAAGGACGTTCTGGAGCTCAGGAGGCAAGCTGGATGGCAAGAACATATAAAGTGTTTCCGCTGTATTATATTGTTGTATATATGAGACATGATGATTGTGTATATCCAGTGTCTGTATATATGTGTAACTCTGATGTATTATAAATGTATTTGACAGATACAGGATTCTTTTGTAAACTGTTATTATTTGATATTATATTTTCATCCGCTGCGAATGTGAGAATCTTTGTGGTGTTTCTGTTCTTCTTATTCTTCTATCTCTTTCTTCTTTCTCCTAACTATATGGAATCTTTGGGATCGAGAATTCCAGGTCGTTAAATTTTTGATCCGGCACATGCATGGGAATCTGGTTGTTTCCTGAGTATGCATCCATAAATGACAACAACTCATGTCCCGTGGTTCCGTCGACTAATTTATTGATTCAAGGTAAAGGGAAACAATCTTTATGGCAGGCATCTTTGAGGTTGGTGAAGTCAATGCATGTTTGACATTTTCCATTAGGCTTCTTCACTATTACAGGGTTGGAGATCCACTCTAGGTAAATGGCTTCGCGGATAAAACAATTAGCGAGCAGGTTCATCACTTCCTCGTTGAGAGCAGTTGATCTTTCTATCCCTATGCTTCTTTTCTTTTGCTTGGCCAGGACCTTGGTTGGGTCAACATTGAGAGAATGGCATGCTATTTCTGGGGATATCCCTGCCATGTCCTCATGGGTCCATGTAAACACATCCAAGTTCTCTTGTAGGAATCCTATCAACTGGTCCTTGAGGTTCAGATTTAGCTGAGAACCTATCTTTAAAAACTTTGTTTTGTCGTGTTCGTCTACCATCACATGTTCCATAGCCTCCATAGGCTCGACGGTGACCTCGTCCACTTTACCTCTGGGGTCCAATTTGTTAAATGGGTCATTGATATATTCAAGAGAAGGGGCCTTCTTTGATTGCCATGCTTTCGAATTTTTGGCGCAGAGGACGACCCCCTCGCCTTTCCTCTTTTCCTTTTTCTTGTTTTGGCGAAGTTCAGTCACACAAAAATTGCAAGCTGCATCTTGGTCTCCTTACACTTCTCTTGTGTGTTATCAGTTGGAATTTCATTTTCAAGCACCACGATGCTAATACTATTTGGAAGTTTGACTATGAGGTCTTCCCAAGAAGGCATTGTAGGTGGAATGCCCATCTATCGGTATGAAAATTTGCTTCCGCACAACTGATCGGGGGTGATTTCCAAGCACAACAAACAAGTCTAGCTGTCCAAGTGGCATTGCCTCCCCGATGAACCCATATAAAGGCTTATGGCATTCAGATACATCTTTCATTGATAATTTCATTTTATTGAATGCATATTCAAATAAAATATTCACCGAGTTTCCTGTATAGACCAAAATGCGAAACACCTCGGTTAGGCCGATCCAAACAGAGATAATCAGGGAGTAATTATGCGGTACTATTTTCTGAACAAATCTTCGTCATTGAAGGTTAAGTCATTTATTTCTCTTCACTTTATGGTGCGACATTCAGTTATGGAATGAAAGTATCCTTCCCTATCCTTTAAGGATTTTTCGTACCTCTCCATTTCGTCCCAACTTCCGTCAGCTATATGCGGGCCTCTAGATATGGTGTGGACAGTTATTTTTTTTGGTTAGAGCGGCTCGCACCTGTTCCTTCCTGATTATTTCCTTACTATGGTTGCCCAGATCCTTCGTAGGCTGTAGCAGGAGAGTTGTATCCTTTCTAAACATATTGGTCCAGTTTCTTTTTCGGATATATTCCTCAATGAGATACCACAAATGCTGGCATTCTTCGGTGTTATGCCCATGAGACTCGTGGAAGCAACAATATTTCCCTATTTTAATCGCAGCCTCTGATTCTTTTTTGTATGGAGGGCATTTGTATTTCAAATCGTGTTGAGTAGCCATATAAATATTCTACATTGTGTCGTTCAGAGGCATGTATGAATTAAATCTTGGTCCGGGTTGGTATCGCTGCTTATTTCCTTTTCACTCTCATAATTTCCTTGGTTGCCACTTTTTGCTTCCCTGTTCTGCTTATTTCCTTCCCCTTGGTGTGGGGCGCCCATGTTTCCTTGGGCGCTAGAAGCCTTTATGGGTTGCTCACTATGTTGGTAGGCCGCCATGTCCTCCAATCTCATGTATTTCCTAGCCTTATGAAAGAAATCCTGAAGAGTTAGGGGTTTCTCCTTTGTCAATCTTCTCATGAGTTTGGAATCCGGGTGGGAGCCTCCACACAACACCGTCAGTGTAAGCCAATCATCAGCGTCTTGCACTACTGCTGCGGCAGCGTTAAAGCAGGTAAGATATTGTTGTAGCGGTTCTATCGCTTTTTACTTCACGTCTGATAGGGAATAGGCATCCTTGGGTTGTTCCATGTGGATTCGTAATTGACTTATGAATCTTTTCTTCAACATTTCCCAAGAGAAAATAGATCCATAAGGAAGGCGACAAAATCATGTGGTTGCTAGGTCTGACAAGAAAAGCGGGAAACATTTACACAACATACCTTCTGTTGCTCCATTCATGAGCATGTGTTGGGCGTAATGCTGTAAGTGAATGATTGGGTTGGACGTGTAGGGATCCATGGTGGGCATCTTCCACTCTTGAGGAATGGTTGTTGCTTCAATGTCTCTGGTAAATGGCTGGACAACTTCGCTCCTACCCCTCTTTCGAGCTGTTCGGACCTGAGATATTCCCTGAAGAGGCGTGTCATCCTTTCTTTGGATTTTGGGGTCGTCCTAGGAGAAGGGGGGCTTCCCTTTAATGCTGATGATTCCCAAAACCTTGGTTGATGTTAGATTGGTGATGGTTAGCTCGAACATGACAGGGTCAGCCACAGCTGGTCCTTGCCTGGTGCCCTGACTGGACCCAACTCCTGGCGCTCTCTCGGGACCGGCTTCGGGCTAAGTCCTGGCTCGGTTTCAAGCTCTTTTATCTTCTTGATGGAATTCTTCATTCGCGGGGGACCTGTCCCTCCTACGAGACTCTCTAGATTGAGATTCACTTCGGGATTCTGTGTCGTGGGTGGATTCCTCTGTGCCCCTTAAGTGTGTCATGAGCTGGTCCATTAAAACATTTTTCTGGGTAGCTAATGGTCAGTCATCTCATTCACAACCCTATCTAAATCTTCTCGGGTGATAGCTGAACTTGGAAGCTGAGAATGGGTGGCCTGGTTTCCTTGATCTTCTTGAATGGGACTAAGTGTACTAGCAGTAGCCACGTTCTTACCCTGTTAGTGTTCCTCCTAGAGGGGACCATGTTCTAATGATGTGTTATGGTTGGAAGCGGAGTTCGACTCTCTATGTCGTTTCTCGGTGAAAGCACCAAAAATGTTTGCACAAAATTGGGCAAACACCTCTAAGTTCAAATTTGGTTAAGTTGCCTTTAAGTTGTTTGATATGCAGCTTTTAATGTTCCAATGCGTTATTATATAATTGTTACAGTCACAGAACAGTTCATGGACTCAAAGTAGGAAAGCGGTTTAAAGGAAGTAAATCACACAAAATTTTATAGTGGTTCGGCCAGAACATGCCTACATCCGCTATCCATCTTATTATGCTTCTTTGTTTTGGTTGTAAATAAAGTTTGATTAAAAAGAGAAAAAACTTCGAGCAGCTGGGGTGATTGAATCTCAGAAGAATTTTCCCTTTTTTCTCCAAAATTCGGTCCCCATTGTTGTTGTGGAGCTCTGGTATTTATGAGTGGACTTGTGAAGCGTGGAAGTTGGGTTATAGCTCCCTGAATCTTTTTCGGCATCTGAGTAGGAGGTTTTGATTCGGCATTTGTTTAGAGGACTCGACTAGCTTGGTCACCATCTCATCTGGCATCTTGCTTGAAGATGCTTATTTGTCGGACCAAACATTTGGTTCGGTGTTTTGATGCTGTGCCGGACCAAATATTCTTCTGGCATTTTAGAGAATGTTGGACCAAATATCTAGTCTGCATTTCAGAGAATGCCGGATCAAATATCTAGTCCGGCATTTTAGAGAATGTTGGACCAAATGTCTGTTTCGACATTTCAGAGAATGCCGAACCAAATATTTAGTCTGACATTCTAGCCTTCTACACCACAATCCAATTCCTTTCTTCTGCCTTTGCTCCCTCTCTACCTTAGCTTGTTGAAAAACCGAGCCAACATCAGTGTTTGGTTGATAGGTTATGCTTAGAACCCTATACCTTATTGAAAAGAGCATTGAAAAGATTTGGTCTTTACTTAACTAATGAAATCAAATGATAAGTAATCCAAATAATCTATATAATAACTCAAGTCAAGATTTCAAAATAATCAAGGTTTTAATTCACTTCAAAATTTTAATGATTTCGATTATAACCCATTTCAACACAACTTCGAATTCCAAAATAAATTTCAAAGTCAAAATAGAAATCCGAACAACTTTTTAAATGATTTTGGCAATGAGAATAATTTCAATTATGGTGCAATGGACAATTTTTATTCTCAACAATTTCAAATTGAAATCCACAAATTAATAATTATAAATTCGATTTTGTTGAGAAAATGGAAGAAATTCACAAAGATCGCACGGATTTATCGTTTGAAAAATATATGAAACAAAATCTAATCTCAACATGTGACGGGTCAAATCATTATCCACCTGTTACCATAATTAAAGATTTTCAAATAATAACTTTTGAAATTGAAAATGATAATCTTAAGAAGTTGTCGAAAATGCGGTAATTGAGTTAGATTTCACTTCTTTTGAGAGAGAGGAACCAAATTTACAATCCGACCTTAATTTTTCTAATTTTGAAAGATTGAATGCAACAACTTTGAATTTTGAAATTGATATATGCAATGAAGTTGTTGATAATCCAACAAAGAAAGACAAATTTAGTGAACACAAATTTTTTGGATTTTTCAAAGATGAGTTGTTGAATTCTGAACGGGTAGATTTAAATCACCATTTTAACTTTGAAATCAATAATTCTGAAGAAGTTTTCAATGATTAGCTTGAATTTAAAATTGGTGAAAATAAACTTTAACTTCAACCAGTTGTTCTATCTACCCCTATTGAAAATAAAACAACTCATATGATTTTAATAAAATGACATTCGTTTTTCTATGGTTTTATTTTCTGTGCTTAAGCAATGTCTCTCGTACTTGACGAGACAAATGAATTGGTCTTTGGAAGACCGTTTCACATACTCTGTAACAGTACATTTTTTTGATGTCGTGTAAATAATAACCGTTTCATTTTCATGTAAATATAAGCCATATTTTTATATTATTTTTCTCCTTTCACTTGGGTTGACTATGGAGACACGGTCAAAATTAAGTGTGTGTGGGGGGGTCTCATCTTCATTTTTTTTATTTTTCATGGTTTATTTTTTGCCTTTTCTTTTTCAAAACTTTAAACAAAAAAATCAAAATTTTCTTTTTAGCATTTTGATTTATTTTTAAAGAAATACTATAGGATAAGTATAAGTTTTGATTATTAAATTGAAATTTATGAAAATATAAACAAAAATAAATTTTAATGCAAGTAACTATGGTTAACTAGTATGTAGGAAGGTTCATGGGTTTTAATTATGAAGTATATCCTAATCGTAAATCTTTGTTTAAAAGGGTGGTTAATTTAAAGTAAAGGCTATAACATTTTTGATCTTCTAAGTTAAGTGGTGCTAAAATGATTTTGCAAAAACTCTCTCTTGAATAAAGAATAAAAATATAAAATATAAAATAATGGATTTTGTGAAAATAATAAAAATTAGAGTCATGTGTTCATAGGAAAATGTGTATACTCGCCATACTTTATACCCTTCTCACGTAAGCTCAAAAGGCAGTGCTTGATCGGTATATCTGGCCCCAATTTATCCGAGTTAGGTGTATGTATATAAAAATTCTTTCATTAATAAAGTCTACAGTCGTTAGGTGTATACACTTGTGTGTACGCTCACCATGCTCTATATTCCCTTCACGTAAGCCCATAAGGTGGTGCATGGGTGGTATATCTGGCCTCTTTTTATCTAAGTTAGGCATATGTAAATATTGTTAATATCAATAAAATTTTCAAATAAAGAGATAGCAAGCAATTAAAATCGAAGTACTATTTTCACTTCTTTGGTTTGACTTGTTATTCAAAAGAAATGAAAATACCATTTTGAAAAACTTTGATAATCAACCATAGATCTATTTCATAGTCGCACCATGTTATCAATCGAAACAATTAGTCGATATAAAGTCTAATTGTCACCATAACTTAGTTGGAAATTTCAACAAGTAAAAGGAATTAAATTTCTTGATAATGACCGGAACTTATATTTAACTTATTCGTGTTAATTTAATGGTTAATTCCTCATTTGTAAATATTCTCAAAAAACCTGCATTCATACCTTTGTAAATAAACCTTGAATTTAGGAATTTTTTATGTTGCATTTGGATTTTGTATGTAGTATCCGTTGAAATTCCTCACGAGACAACACTCATCCTACTAGGGATACCTAAAGGTTTTACGGGTTGTTGCATACGCTCAATGCAACCGTGTTTCCTACGAAAACAAGTTTATCTTAGTTTTTCTTTATTCGAGGACGGATAAATGGTAAGTGTGGAGTATTTGATGTGCACTTAAGTGTGCATATTTTTACTTCCATATTTAGTCTAATTTAATTAAATAAAAGAGCATATAGAGTATTTTAACATGTTTAAATCAAAATTTAAATTGCTTTCAAACTATCATTTATTCATCATATATGGGAGCAAAATGGTCATTTTTATATGTGAATTAATTTAAGAATATTTATTTGCACATTATTTTTATTCGTAGGAAATTGGATGAAAAAATATGAAGATGCTTCATGAAAATATGCATGCATAAGAGAAGGAAAAAAATGAAGATGGAAATAGATCATTTCATGCAACATAAGGACCCCATCCACCCACATACCATGATCTTCAATTAGGAGCTAATGCATATGTTAGTGGAGATTAAAAGCACATGCACATTTAATAAAAGATTAATTACCTGTTAATGATAACTTAGTGGCCACACTTCCTTAAGGGCAATTTGGATTGTTTCTTAAAATATACATTAGGGTTTAGGCATGTATAAATACTCCTTATGTTTCATGTAATGAAGCTCTTAGCACATCCTCTTTAGTTAGTTTAGTTGTAGGAAAAACTTGTAAATATAAACTCTTTCTCTCTTTCATGTTAGCCTTTTTCATTTAGTAAATTTTTTATGCAAATTTAATTCATGCTCTTTTTAATTCATTCTATTTTATCTTTTGTTTCTTATTATGTTAGTAGTTTAGATCTCTTTATTTTATGCAAGTAGATTAGCTTTTAGTTTATTTTAACCAGCTCATTTTTCCACTTGTTTATGTTATACTGCACTCTACATTTGTTGAAATGATAAATATGAGAAGCTAAACCCCTTCAGTTCAGGGGTAATGAAGCTCTCTTAATCGTGCAGATTCAACATAGTGATTTCATTTGATCGGTTTTGTGCTTGATGGAATTTTTGATGTGGTAAAATTTATTGTTTAAATTTGAATTTGATAGTCTTTGTCGTTGATACCAAATAGGCCATGTTTAAACAAACATAAATACAAATATCTCCCTATCTACATATGATTATGGTAATGAAGTGGAATTTGATGGTCTATGTTACTGATCAGTAGTAAATAGATTATGCTTAGAATTGATTTTATTTTTGATTTCATTATCTTTTTCATAAGAGTTAACAAGTGGTTTGGAGGGTGCGCTAAAGTTTGATAGTTTATGTTGGGTTAATTAATAGCACAAATAGATCATACTAATAATAAACACATCAACTAAATTCATTAATAACCAGAAAGAGAGATCGTAATTTCATTGTGTTGATTTATGTTATTATGAGAAGGGATTTGCCTCTAAATTGCCTTCTACTCTCATATTTTTATTCACTTTCTGTTGCTAGTTTTTACATTCTTTTAAGCTTAAACAACTTCAAACTCTTGGTTAATTTGATTGAACAGAATTTTAAATCAGCTCAGTTCCCCACGGATCGATCCGTACTTACCACGTACTAAAATTGTACGTCGTGTGCTTGGAGTTATTCTGAACACAATTTATACGGTTGTTTTCTAATCCGATAGGAAATTTCGCCATAATTCAACACCGAAGCTATCAACAAGTTACACTACAGTGTTGTACTCATCCATACGAGTACAACGTAAAAGACAGTGTACCAATTAGGTTTTATAAGAGCAAGATATCAAATTAATAAATTTGCACGTAAACTAATCAAACTTAAAGCAAATCATTGTCACCCCTATATCACAAATGGGAGGGGCTGGCAAATGCAACCCAACTCACATTGCTACCCTCCCTTCTTCTTCCTCTCCTTTGTTTAAATCACATGCCCCATTGTTGTGTACATCGTGCACATGCATAGCCATTCCAAGCCACTAACTTTCGAATGCAAGATAGCAATGCATCCTCCTCACGCCCATCCATCTCCATCCCATCGCTTAAGATCCGACACCCCATAGAAATTTCCGACCTCCAAACCCCATCTTCAAGTTCAAGCTACATATTTTGATCATAACCCATGTCATTGACACCTTTTCCACCATCTTACTTCACCAAACTTCAGGCCGCATATGCTCCTCTCCTCCATAACACTCTCGAACTCTCCAAATCACCCACTGCTGACCATAGATCGAGCTAAACCAAACACTAGTTTTCTAGCTCCATCATTGACCATCATGAAACTCCAACGAAATCCACAAAATCCTACATCGCTATACAAACCCAATGATACAAATGACACCTTCCAATTCAAAGTGGATCAAGAGAAATAAAAGTTTGAAACTAATGTACATTATTTTCCTCTTACTTATATTTGACAACATCTCTATCGTTTGTTGACGAAATCGAGCACGATCAATTTCTAAACTTACTATGAACTGACATGATCAACTTTCATGTTGGATGAATTAGCATAAAATGAGTGAATTTTGGAATATTGATTTTTGAATGGAAAAAAGGAGTTTCAATTTTTGGTTTGAACATTTATAGGAACATGAATCAAATGAAGAAATAAAAGTCCCCAAGCATATAAATATAGGCATGAACCTTTGAATGGTACATGAGACAAGAATGACAAGAGATAGGAGACAAGGGGCAGTTGTGGGGTGAAAGGCAGGGTACCATGTTGAAGGGGAAACCAGAAGTTGGCTGTAATGTAGTTGTTGTTTTTGAATCTAAAATGAAAACATTTCGGTACCCTACAACACAATATTGAACCCATGTACGAGCCACGAACTACATAAATAAAATACAATCGCATATAGAAATGTAACGCGATCACAAAGTAGAAATAAAACACACAGGTTATCAAGTTCTGTTAAATTTCAAGAAGGCCAATGTTTGCTGTAAAATATGTCAAATGGAAATTCAATTATTTCCAAAACAAAAAATTATGAAAAAAAATTCTATAAATTAAATTAAAAATATGTTATCTAAAATCGGACAATTATTTGAAACATAGATTTTATTATGTTTTTAAAAATCTGAAATCGAATATTAGAACTAACTAATTATTCCAAAAAAATCAAAGTGACAAAATTCCAGTTGTTTCACTCTCCTCCCGTAAATAGAATTTCATCACCAAAATTTCACCACATGAACATCCAATACTACTCATCAGTCTATGTGATGTTCATAGATCATTCATATACAAAAATATGATTCAATCACTACTCAAATATATGACTTCACTTCCAAATTAGTATCGCTCGCCCAGTTTGATTGGTGCAGACTACAATCTAGTTTCCTAATTAGAAACCTCCATCTCCTTACATAGCCATATACTATGATAGAAAAACTTGGTTCCATATCAAGAACCCTTAACCAGTATTCACCATTAACAATCGAGTGATAGATCCGCATTTGGAATGGTGTGGAACACATCAAATCATGTACTCGAATATTAGATCAAAATTATATGGAAGAAAAAAAACGACCTATGTTCAACTTACGCACTTATATTATTCCTTCTCACTAATACAAATTTTATTTCCACTAAATTATTTCTGAAAACATTTTCACAAAAAACAACTTAAGTAAAAACTCATTTAATACCTTATTATATCTGGAGGGCATATATAACAATCTGATTCAGTCCTATATTTAAATACCTCTTATTTTGAATTTATATTTCGTAAGTAAACTTAAGATCCAAATACTCGGTTTTTATTTGAATGCTCGTTTTGAAATCAATATATATAACTTATACATAATAGCCCGAGTAACTTCAAAATGATACCCAAGAACTAAGTGCTACCAAATAGTATTATGTATCTTCCTACCCAGAAGGGTATTACTCAAGAAAAGCCTTTACCGTCCGTACACATCTCTTGCCTATTTTCTATTATTTTCACGCCAATCGAACTAGCTAAAAATATAAAAAAAAACATTTTCCTACTTTCTCAAACGCATTTTAAATGACACTGTATATTTTCAAATAAATAGTTTTACCCAAAATATCCATCTCAAACTTTCTTTGGATTCGTTCAGATTTGAAATCATTTCGACCGTACAATGACAAAATAATAATTTACCAAGAGCACCATACCATTCTCCTAGGCGAACATCTGATTGTCACTTAGATGAATATTACAATCAACGCAAAACAAATTAGGACTCATTCCTAAACCAAACCAAAGAAAACATGCCTTCCTTTAAAAAACTTTTTGCAAAGATATTTATACTTCAAAACACTTTTAAGTAAACTATCACCGCTATTCCAAAAATCATTGAAGAAAAAATATACATTATTTCTTTTTGTAAAGCAAAGCATGCTTCTGGGATCAAACCAAATACGATTTATCAAACAATTTTATAACAAAATTATTACTGTAGAATTTTCTCAGTTAGAAACTCGAAAATGGACACCGATGATATTGTAGTCACTAGCATCATTAGATTTTTTTCCAGCAACTAAAGTTAGTTCAGAACTTTTTGTTTCCATAGAAATCCCTTAGAAATATTTTTATCCCTAAAATAGTTTCAGATGATACTATTTTTTCTTCTAAACCTTGCAAATCATTTTTCAAAATCAGCGTGATTTAAATTCTCAATTCATTTATTTATAAGACATTTTTTATATATCAATTTTTATGAATTAGCTCCTTATATAAATCATTTTTTAAGTACTTATCTTATAAATATTCTAGTTATCCTTTAATAAACCTATTTTATTAAAACCCGATTTTATAGAATCAACTCTTATATAAATTCATTTCTAAAATATTATTTTGAAATATTCTAAATTTCTTATAATAAACAACTTTTATCAAAACCAAATTTTAACCCAACATTATCAACGAACGATTAATAGTCAAATTGTGAAACTTAAAAGATATTCATTTCAATGTTCCAAAAATTCCAACCTTCCCAACCTAGATTTCAAAAAGGAAGATTCCAAATAGATCAACAAACAATAGTCAATGCTCTGAACTTGGCGAGCATGGCTAATGAAATCCTAGACGGCAATAATCATTCCCTAACAACCAAACACATAAAAAATAACTATATTTAACTTTTGAAAAATTAACTTTTTATATAAAATATATTTCTAGGTAAAATTATTATTTCATTTACCAATTTTAAAACAATACTGTATCGGCTTGGCGTTGTTCGAGTGTTTTGGAATCCCTATCGATAACGTTGGCCAAGCGTCTAGATCGAAGTCCAAACTTCAGACTTAACAGATCAAACAACACAATACAAAAACTTTCTATGAAAATAACAAATACGCACCCTTATATATAAAAACACATAAACTCATTCTACGTTGTTAATAACCCTATCCCTAATAATTACCCACTCTAGGGCAATACTAACCTTATCTATAGTGAGTTTACCCCACCATGACCTAGCTATTCACTCAACCTAAGATTTGAAACCACGTGCAATAACCCACCTTTTAGACCCTTAAAGATGACAAAAATAAATCAACGGTATTCATGTGTCAAATATCCAAGTGCCAGAAAAATAGATTATTGGGATGAAAGAAATAGAAGACAGAATAGAATCTCACATCGTGACGAGAAGATATATGACATAAACAAGATCTTTAAAAAATTAAATCATCTTTATGGTACACAACATAATACAAACCAGAGTAATTAATATATCATCTGTTCTGGACATTTATAACAATATGTCCTTACAATTATTGGTAATTATAGGCAGAAATCAAGAACAATAAAAGGTGGAAGAATATAAGATACATGAATACTTATTGGAAAATCCAGCTTATATTTTGAAAGCGCCAAAGTTACAGCTAAATCTAGAAAATATCCTCGAGATGACCCCAATTATAGAAAAATAAAATGCCCGGGTCAGTCTGGTAAAACCAGCATGAGAAACACAATCAAATGGACTTACTCCATGTTATCTAAACCTTTCAAAACATGGGTATTTCGTATGACCATGCCATGCATAAACATGGATGGGATTTTACCTTACAATAACCAAAACCCATTATAGAAAATCCAATGATATAAAATAATGTCTACGGGTGAACATAATAATAATCAAGTAGTTGTGATGCTCGTGAGTGTGCAACATAACAATAATAGATATAAAATCAAAAACCGCTTAGGCGCATTTGTTAATTGTGTAGGATTCAATGGAGGTGCCCTTAGTACTTTGAAAACCGTCCTCCTGCACAAAGATCAGAGTTATCATTCTGAAACAACATCACATCCCTATTTATGTACAATAGGAATACATGCCTAGCCGCGCAAGGCCAAATGCATCACTCCATGCATGAATAATAACTGTAGGTAACTCTAGGAAGGAGACGACTACATCCTCATGAGTTTGCTAAACCCCGGCTATGCATCCTATCTTAATTTTGGTCATTTCCGCCAGTGAGGCTATGTCTGGCCTTCTAGCTCATGCACCGCCACCTGAACTGATCTCGGAACCACACATGGATTCTCATACCTTAACAGGTCATGGAACCACATATAGATTCCCACATCTCAACAAAGATCTCAGAATCACACATGGATTCCAACATCCAAAATAAATCTAGAAATAACACATGGATTCCCATGCCTCCAACAGGTGTCGAAATCACATATGGATTCCAACATCTAGAACAAAACTCGAACCTTCTCCAGGCACAGAACCCATATATGGTTTTGAAGTGGTTACGTTTTTGAGTTATCTCTTACAACTACAATCCCTTACTTATCGAATGTTCCAAAACCAATCATTTGATTTTTGGAATGCTTAGTACCGGCTCGAAAATAATCAAACGATACACTAGAGAGTGGATCACTCCCTAACGCTTTATGTGGTCAGATCTCCTCCTCATTTGTTTTAGAGGTAGAAAATGAGTTTATACGTGCAGTATAACACCATTGATGGTAAATATACCACATAACTTGTGTTTCTCGTAGATATTTCTAGAATTAAAATCCTTTAGCGTTAAGTAAGCAATATTTCTATACCACCAAAATTAAGAAGGATTACATATTTAAGTCAAGATTTAAAAGTTGGTTATTTAACTATCAAATAAACAAACATTCAAACGGAGGCTCTGTTTCCTATGGAAACCACTAAGCCTTTTAAAATTAATCTTTTATAAATTAGAGTTCTTTCCAAAATATTTATTAAAATATTATTATATTTATATCACTGATATAAGTATATTCACAAACCACTCTTATGAAAACTTAAAAACTTCTCCACGTACTCGTATGAAATAGTGTAAGTATAATCACAAACATTCAAAGTGGTTTTCCATTCTAAAACCATATTAAACGATCAAACACAAATGTCATTAAAACGAAGATGTTTATAAACCAAATTATTCCTTTTTGTAAATGTCTTTAATTTTTAAATAAATATGTCCTATATAAATTTCCAAATCAATTTAATTTTTCTTATAAACCTTCAATTTATTTATAAAATACTACTTATAATCACTCAGATTATTCATAAAATACTCTTTTACAAATCTCAAAACCCCATTTACAGAACTTCCCCTATTCGGGTCTCTAAAACCTTTTTATAAATCTCCTTTCTGAAATCATTAAAAACCAAACTTCTTTTTCCAGTACTAAAATCTCTTTCCAAATTTATGAATTCCTTTAGCGAGCTCTTTTCATTAAATAAAACCCTTATTTAAGTCTTTCGGATTAAAATAATTCCCTTTTAAAAAACTATGTTGAAGTGGAAATGAGAAGTTGGTTGCACTGTACTTGTTGTTTTTGAATTTAAAACGACAAGATTCCAGTTCCCTAGCATACAATATCACACCGTGTACGAGCCGCGAATGACAAAAAATTAAATAGAATCTTTTACAGAAATGTAATGCGATCACAAACTAGATTAAAACACATCGATTAACAAGTTATGTTAAATTTCAAAAATGCCAATATTTACCGTAGAATACGTCAAATAGAACTTCATTTATTAGAAATTATGGAAAAAATTCGATAAATTAAATTGAAAATACGTTATCAAAAATTGGACAATTATTTAAAACATAAATTTTATTATATTTTTGAAAATCCTTAATCAAATATTTAAAATTAATTAAATATTCTAAAAATCAAGCCGAAAAAATTTAGGGTTGTTGCAGTGGAAGAAAAAGGAAAATGCTGTATGAAACGAAAATTTATAAGGCTGGACTAAAATTTTTAGCCGCAGCTATTTTTCTTTCCATTTTCTTCAGCCTCTTCCCATCAGTTAAAAAAACACTAATATCTCCTCTCTCCAATTTATTCTTCAAATTGGCAACCAGAAAAGTCTGATGCATACTCTATAGGGACTCACGTGGCCTCAGATACGTGACCAGCTTTCTCTACAAAAACCTAACTTCTAGATTTCGATTATTGGTGGTAATCTCTTTGACATTAGTTCGCCCCACCAACTCAAAAGGTATCCACTATAAACCCATTTCAATTTGTTTCCTTATTTGTTATTATATATTTTATTTATGAAATTAATTTCGGATTGCAACTTTTTATGCTTAATAACCATTTTTGTAGATTTAAGGTATTGCATAGAATCAACTGCACTTAGATCTTTCAAGTTGTCTCTTAGTACAAACATAGTTATGGGATGAAATCTAGTAATTGTTGAAATTTTCAAATTTAAAATTAGTCATGAAATGAAAATATCACAAAAATGAATTCCATACGAGCAACTTAGCATGAGAATGAATTGAAGATTACATCTTCTTCTTAATGATTGGTTGGTTAGCAGAGTGCATCAAGTAAATTTGCTTCCATTTGTAGGAAAATTAATGGAATTCCTTGTCGATCAAATTCATGGTTGAAAACAGAACTAACTTTATATTGGTGATTATCACAGTTAAACTAGAATTTAAAAAAAAGATGAAATGTGATGCTTGACAAGCAAGTAGGTTTATATTAGTTCATTGAAATGGTCATATAATTCGAAATTTTAGTATCGACATTGTTCTACTGTTTGCAGTATGGAGGTCTGGGCATTAAATGTTTCAGAGTTATAGGTTTTGGGATACCTATTAACAAGAGAGTTGAATACTCACTTTAATACATTCATGGGGTTGGTCGATCAAGGTGGAGGCAGATTTTTGCTGGTTTAAGTTTAGAGAACAAAGTAATCAAAGAGTTGAGTGATGAAGAGCTGATTATCTCAATGATTAAGCTTCAAAATAAATGACTGAAGGAAATATTTTATGTTGCTTTCCATTTCTCTCATCGTTGGTTTAGTTTTCGAACAGTCCTTTTAGCAGGTTGAATTGCATGTTTAGTGATTTAAATGAAGAGAGCTAAAAGAAAGGATCAATAAACAATGCCATCAAAAACTCGTAGAATACGCATACATAGCCAATGCCATCAAAGCCCTCAAGAACATACTTGAAGGGATAATAGCGCTTACAACAATAAATTACACAGTACTATTGACGTGTGATTCATTTAATACTTAGATATATTGCTTGTGCTTCTTCATTCAATAAATTACACATTAATGGAGTAATGAAATACACAGTTATAGTTATAGATAAATACTTATTTTTTGCCACACAGTAGCAGATCTAGCAAAGCAAATAATTGCTATTCAGAATTGACAAACAAACCCTAGGAGAGCTTTCAATGTTGGGTAGTTTTGTTTGAGGTAAGAAACGATTTCACTTATGCAGGGGTGTAGAAATACTTCTACCAAATCTTTATAATTCCATCCTCATATTGTTTTTCCTAAACAAAAATAAATAAAGTGTAAACTTACTTCAGAAACATTTGTTAGTTTTGCTTCACATTCTTCAACTGTTAAGTCATCTTTTATAACCGATAGTCTCCATATCTCAGCCTCAACAAGCCATCCCTTTTTGTGTGTAATAATAAATATGGATTTTGTGTATATAATGTTTTCCTCAAAAGGAAAATAGAAATAATCTACCATAACTAAATCAAATCACAATATTTTTATGGTTTAAGCCATTAAAATAGATCAAGATCAAATTTACTATTATTGTATTCAGCATATAATGAACAAATATTTGGCATAATTTTACAAAAATAACTTAAGTCGTGTTTAGCTATAGGATTTTTTTCTTGCGAAGAGGATGGTGGCTAGTAAGGCGGATATAGCTATGGAAAACATGCCAAATCATAATTATTTCAATGTGAAATTATTTATTTTTCTTAGTAGATGTACAATTATACTTCGGTCTAACTTGCATAAATATTATAGGTTGGTTGAAGTTGTAAGTAAATATAAATTTGGATTGTGGTGTCATTTAAATAATAATTACCTTGGAGAATTCAATATTTGGATATGAAGAATAGTAATGGCTTCTTTATTAAAGATTTCATATCCCAATTTGTTACCGGTATTGTGATGACCCGCACTTCAACCTTCGAAAATCGGCGTCCAATACATCACCCGTACTCAAATGCCGGAGATTCAGACGTTGGAGTCTGGTTTGCTGGAGTTATAACACATTAGATGATAACAACACAATGGAAACAAAATAACTTTCATTCATATACTACATGGATTACATCATTCTACAACAAGCGACCAACATCATCAGAGCCTATATATATTACACAACAGCAGAAAAATAACATCAACAGGGTCTTTCAAAAGAATCCAACATACCGCGTCTTCATTTCCAAAGGTCCAAAGTCCAAACTAAAAATCTCAAAACCCAAAAGCTTCCAAACCAAAGATTTCCAGATTCACATTTACTTTCCAACTAAGCTCCAGAAAACTACTGATAACCTGACTCTAGGCTGTCCGTGTGGAAAATTAGGGGCACCCGGAGTTTATAAAAGGGAATAATAAACTTCGGGTCAGTCATGGGGATGGTGTGAGAAACATAAAAATAGTTATTTGTACAAAAATAATTCCGTTCATGCTTTTGGAAAATGAAACTACCATAAGGTCTCCCGGCACACACTCAAATGCAATCGCATATATGGGGGAGGTTTCTCCTTATAGTAGTCAAACATGCTTGATACGCGAAGATCCTTTTGATATTATTTTTAGTGCATAGTGTGAAAAAACATTTTTGCAAGTATAATATTAATCTTAACCAGCATACGTATCATTATAGTATGCCTACCATAGCTACCATGTTAAATGGCAGGTTCTACAACTAAAATCATAAAGGGCTAGTATTGTTTTGTTTGGATTCCAACAAATGGCCAAGGCTAAGAAACTTCCTTTATCTGAATGGGTACGCCTTTGAGGGACGTCCTGAGAACCCAACAGGATCTCTGCCAACACAAGGCCGGGTTACCTCTGTAACTAGGTAACTAACTATCACGAGTATGCCATCCTCTGGTCGTAACCGACCTTTACTCAGGGCCCTTCAAATTCCAACAATCACATAAGTAAAATATCTGGGTTCCACACCAAAATAACACTTTCTATCCATAAGGAAATGCACATACCCTTAGGGTCGCAAACCCCATAACCTTGTTGCATCCTTCCTGTTTCGATCATTTCTCGGGGTGTGAGGTTCGATGAAGTCTCGTCCTACGCTTTACACAAAAGCCATGCTTCGATCAACCAATTCTCAACACTTAGATGCCACATTACTAAATTGGGAATATATCGCTAATAACTATTAACTACATAACTTCTGAGCTCGTACGTCTCAGAGAAGGGTGTTAAGCTAAGAGAATAAATTCTCCACCATCAAATAGAAAAGTATTTGATAAAAACCAGCTTTATATCTCAAAGTGTAATGTCATACATACATCCATACAAGTCCATCTTGGGTCTAAATGGAACCGAAGGCACTTCGTCCAATTAAGGAAAGAAGTCCTTGCAAATCCGGATATCCCCAATCTCGTCCGGACTCTCCGTCACATAAGGTAATCTCTATACCAGAGCAACTCGGTGCAGAGACAATCAACAGGCAATCCTTTCGTTTTCGAAAATACCGGTCTTCAACCACCGTCTTCAAATGCAATTCCATTCCATCGTATCATTATTCGGAATGGGTTTTATGACTTAATGTCCTCCCCTGGATTTTCCGAATAATGAGTGCATATTTTAAAACATGTGGATATATTTGGATCTTAGTTAAATCATAACTTATTACCTAAAACCTTTCCTTTTGAATGGTTTAAATAGATTTCCATTCTTAATCTTTTAAATAAAAGATCCACCTTTTATAATTCAATACATAACATTATATTCACACAGAATTCATCACAGATAAATAACTTACATTTATCACAACTCAATCCAAAGCAATTCATATCACAGAATATTACAGATTAACATACTAGAGATATCAATCAGTCCAAGCATTCAATATAATCAATAATTAATAAGCAAGATTAATTAATCACATAATTAATAATTAATTTAATTTAAACCAAATAGATTAATTACTTATGAATTAATTACCTAACCCTGCTTAATTATCATTAATTAATTACAAACCATTTATTATCATTTTAATTAATTAATGAAATTAATTAATGTAATTAATTAATCATCCTTAATTACTTACATTAATTAATTATCCTATAATTACTGATTAATTACTCCTTAATTATTAAATAATTATCCTTTAATCATTAATTAATTAACCTTTGATTATTAATTAATTAATCCTTAATTACTTATTAATTAATTATTCTTTAATTACTTTCATTTATTAATTAATCTATAATTACCCAAGACCTTAATTAATTTAAGATAAACCATTTATCTTAATTACTTAATTATCATTTAAGTTTATTTATTAACCTTGGAATTAATTATCATTAACATATAAATTAACTCAAGACCTTTAAGTTTAATTAACGATTAAAATATTTAGCTTCTTTATTAACTACTTAATTACACTATTTAAATTTATTTAAAATAAACTTAAGAATTAATTACACATAAAAGACATTTAATATAATATCTTAAACTTAGTTAATTTAAAATAATTTATTTTATAACTTTTAACAGATTCCAAACTTAAACAAAACGATTATTATTTAAAATAATTAATTAAGAAATTTGTTTAGACTTAATTTATTTTAACATTTATAAAACTTGTTAATACACTTTTTTTTAAGAACCTGAGTCTAACTCGTGTCGATCCCGAGCCCAAACATGAGCCAAACTACAAAATTCCCGAGCAATTTTTTATCTTGTTTTAATTTTAAACTGTTACCCTGGAAAAACGCACGCAATCACCCCGATACAACACTCAAGCCAGATCTTCTCTTTCCCGAAAGCAAACCCGAGGCAGACTCTTTCTTCCCTGAGCTTCCTTTTGTCTTACCCGATCCTTCCTCTACTACAAAGCCACAACCCAGAGTACACGTGTGCACGGAAGATCAACGCTGCTCCGATCATCATCCCCTTCGCCAGCAAGTCACCGACGACAAGCTCGATCGTCTCCACAACCCAGAAACCAAAACAAACACGTCAATAAAAAACGAGCGAGTCGAGCACAACAGGAACCCAAACTCCATCATCGAAATCACCTCGCGCCGCCGCTTACGTCCACCAGAGTCCACGCCAACCAACTCAAAGCTTCGTCTCGAAACCACGCTTCGATTCCCCTCATTCTGGTCAAGTCCGATTCACCCTCGACGACGAAATCACCTCGTCACTATCATCGACCAAAACAAGTTATAAAACCATAGTTCGTCGTCGATAAGCCACCACGGTAAGCGATAAACTCAGTCACTATTTTTCCTAAGACCCCCTACCACGAGCTACCTCCAGTGATAATCACGACCTTACGCCTTTTGTTGATTGCCAGAAATCACTCCAAATGTGATTTTCGTTTAACCCACCAATTCTACCCAAAAACAAAATTAAAAATCTTGATTTTATCATTAAAATTCATAGTTCTTGAATACGAATCAGGTGATGTAATACAAAAACCAAAATTGAAACAACAAATTTCATGACTTGATTTAATTTTATTGTTCTTTCTATTTCCCCATAATTCTACCATCTATCTTCACCTAAAACTATTTTTAAATTTTAGATTTAGTTAATTCGAACATATTTTGTTTATACATCATAACCTATAGGAGATTAGGGGAAGAGAAATTGATTTTTAAAATTGTTTTGGATCTGTAAAAACAAAAAACAGAGACTTGCTTATTTGTACACAGACATGCACAGATATATACATAATAAAAGTTTATTTCTACATTCATGCAAAACATTTTCAAGGCATTATTCTCATCAACCATCCCAGGCATAAGTAAATAAAGAGGATTTAGTTTTTAAAAGTGAAGTTTACTCACTGATTTACGTTTGAACAGAGAAAGCCAGATATTTGAAAACTGGGAGTCGATTTGAAACTGAAAACTTGAATTTGATCTGACTTGTTAAGCTTGAAATTGAATCTTGAACTTGAATTTGATTTTTGATTCCTTTCTAATTTGAATTTCCAGGTTTGGTTTTCTTTAGGTTTGATTTTTTTTGAATAGAAAGAAAATGAGAAGAGGAGTATGGATATATATAACCTTGATTTTATTTTTATTTTAAAATAAAAGAAAATAAAAAATATGGCACTTGTTATTATGCATGTTGAAATTAAGCTAACACTTGTTAAATTTCATTTTATCTTACTTACACTTGTTAATTGCATGTCTTAATGTTTAAATATGTTTTTATATAAATTTTATATTATATTTTCTATTTTAATTAATGCATTTCCTTTTATTAATATTTATATAATCTTTAAAGAAAATGATTTAAAATCTAATTATACATTTATAAATAAACACACACACACACACATATATATATTAGTTTTCTAAATATAGAGTTTTTAAATCCGTTTTATTTTTATAATATTTATTTTTGAATTTTTAAATTAAACTTCCATTTACAATATATATATATACACACACACATAAACAAACACATCTTTTATTTGTTTTGAAAAAAAAATCAAATTAGTTCGCAAGTTAATTCTAAAAATTATATTAATTACTAAATTAAATTTGGCTTAAAAACGGGATCGTTACATGTATACATTTTAGTACTTCAATAAAGTAGTTTCTTGATAGGTTTGGTTAATTGACTACTAAGACGAAGCAAAGCTAAGCGTTTTTAAATCAAAAAATGTTCAAACCTGCCACAAGTACTAAATTTAAAGATTTCTGGCTTGCAAGATTCTTCTTTCCAAGGTAGAATAACTCGTAATGCTATCTCATAATATATTACTATCAAATTATGCGCTATTATGTCTAGAAAAAACAGCTAAGTTAAGCCCACTTGTATCATATATATTGATATGATATTAATAGAGACTAATACAGAATATGTTATGCTTGGTTTGGTTGGACTAGTTGAATGTCTCTCATTTATTTTATGAATGTATTTTGTTTTCTTTCTTTAAATATTTTCATCTTGCTTGAATCATTTGTCTTTTACTACATGCACGAATATTTAGTGGTTTATAAGGAGTTCACTATAGCTCAGGCATTTACACTTGAGAAGACACTTTTGTGGAAATTTTAATTTGGGTAACAAAATTTAATTTGTCAAGATTGGTTTGTAGAAGCGTTGCATACGATTCAAATATACCATGTGGGTTGCTATGTCACAAGTAACTCAAAAGTAATTCTGATAATTTAAAATTAATTTTGATAATTTCATTATCAATGTAACTATGTGAAATTTGAACCGTTTTGCTAAGTAGTGTTCACATAGTTACTAAAGTTAGTTTAAGCATATGATTTAGGATTTTAATTTTTAATTGGATGATGCATAGCTAATGATCTTAAGATTAGTTTCAAAATATAATCATCTTTACTTATTTGTTGAAGATTCAAATCTATTTTACATATTAATTTTATAATTAATGCTTAACGTAATCTCCAAACCTGTTTCACAAACTCAACCATTATATTGCAAATTGAAAGTAGTTTAAAACATTGAATTTTAATTTCTGTTCTTCCAAAAGTCAACACTATCAAACATAAAACTCAAATTTTCCGACCATCCTCTCGCGATATGGATATTGTAACATCTACCTTACATATACAAATTTGAAACACATTCAGACATTTAATATGTTCTAATTCCTGTTACCTTGAATAAGTTAAAGCAATTGATTTTCTATAGGGGTTTTGGACCAAAGGTCATTATTCTCAAAGTCTATGCATAAAAAGTCCCTACTCATAAACTCATGTAAATTTGGTCCCTATTTTGTTATTTTTACCAAATTGCCCCTCGCAGAAAATTGGCCTAGCATTGAAATCGGGGCAAAAGCAGTATAAATTAGCCAAAAACTAAAAATAACGACCTAATTTTCATAACTTTTTCCGAAAGGACTTTTCTTCCATCATCTTTCAATATGAGGACTTGACAACCATTCCTTGTTTTTCAATATTCGAAAGGTAAATCTGCATCCAATCTACACTGTTTGTCTCAGCACACAAACAACGGTAAGTTTTTTCTTTGATCTTTTATTCTTACCTGCTTTTCAATTTGCAGGTGATTTCTAGTTAGATTATTGTTTAAGGCATTTATCTAAACTTAGTTTCAAAGCTTATTAGTGTTACACATGCATAAATTTCCTTACTATCTACTTAAGCATTTTGATATATTGATAGCGTTGTGCAACTTCTTGATATTAATACATATCCTTGTGTACATAATATTATCTTTTGGTTTTAAGGTGTTCATTACCTGCTCATATTTTATTATTACATACAAGCTATGCTATCTTTTACACATGAATAGCCTTTATTATAATAAATATTCTTCATTTATATGGTTTTAAGGTATTCATAACCATAAGATAATATAAGATAACAAGTGTGAATCGTGAGTGAACCCGTGCTATGCACATGAGGGGTTCACCATATAATTTATTTAACAGCCCACCTTTCAATATTTTAGTTATATGCAAGTTTATGAATTGTAGTTTACCTCTATCCCCAAACAATGTTAACAAACAATAATTGTTAATTTTATTTAGGTAATCTGAAAGCACATGCTGTATAACAAGTCTTTATAAATTGGATGATTTTATACATCAAACATCAATCACCAATTAGACAAGCACCATTGCCCCAGTGGTTAAGTGATTCAAAGAGGTCACAAGTTCGAAACTTGTGTAGCATGATTCGAACATTTATTGACACATGATTTGTGGTTTGTTGTCGCGGTGACATGTTGTATCTAAGTACCATTTCAAAAAAACATGAATCACCAATTAATTCTCACTTGAAAAGCATAACATTAACGAGCATGTCAAGTAACTTTCAACCATAAGATATGCATAAACATAACATTGTACCACCTTGTATATAACATATAAATCAAATATATGCACATTTTATATGATAATAGTATTTTAAATCTAGCATAGAAAAATCATGCTTAAAGTGAAATATCGTTTCAACTTTACTTTAAACTATCAATAACCCAGCATTTGTTTTAGTATGCTTTTTAAATATATCTAATTAAATTATAAAAATATTATTGTAACACACGTCATATTTTCTAACAACTATAACAAAACATGACATGAGATATGCCAATAAAACATAAACCTTAGGTTGTTTAACTTTAGGAACAATCAAATAAACTTTTTTCTTTACTTCAAATACATGTCGAAATAACGATTGCACCAATATGAACATTAATCTAAGTCTAAGTGAAAATCATGTGTCATCATAAGAAAGATTAATTTTTTTGATATCCACAAAAAATACTCGAATGACAGTTTATCAATGATAATTATAATATCAAACAATGTAATAATCACAGTCAATGAAGTGAACAATCAATACAATGCAATTATAACCCAATATGATTACAGACATATTTATGTTACTATTTATAACTCAATAATATGCAGTATTATAATTATAACCCTATGCAATTTATGCATATAATATATTTAATATTCTCTATTAAGCATAAGTAAATATGTCATAGTATCATGTTGTCATTAAAGCACAAGCAAATATCACCCAACATTATTTTGTGAAATTTCATTGAAGGAATTATCTACAAATATATATATTTTGTCTTAAATATTTTAAATTTTTACAATTTTTTGTAAAAGTGTTACTAGGAATAGATAATGAGCTCACGCTTACTATTATGTTGTGATAAAAATATATCTTATAGTTAGAAAATATTTATTGATTTCACGTAATACTTCATGTGTAATATTACTTTGCAAATTATAGCATCTAAAAAGTTGGCGATAAAATGGAATAACTAAAAGAAATTTACACATCAATTCTATAATTGATTACAAATAAAGGAAATTAATACGCAGTTAGTTTCATTAATTTTAATTAAAAATAAAAAAGATTTAATTGAATTTGGTTCTTTGATTACTTTGAATTCAACTTGATTACAATTGAAGAGAATTTTGTTATAACAAATAAGTGGCAATAATATTTGATATGATTATTACTAATTAAAAAAGTTTTATTATAAATTTATAAATAATAACATCATTGACTTCAATATAATTATCTATAAATATTTCCAACCTGCAAAAAATCTCAAATAAAGTAATATAAAATAAACATAAAGAAATCATTGATATTTAATTTACCGCATTGTTTAGTGAGATCACCAAGAATTTGGATTGAAAAGTAAATGTGTGTTTCTAATGAACATTTTTTTATTTATATTAAGCAAAAAATAGAAAACTATAGTGTATAGTTTGGTTATAAAGGAAAAGAATTAGAAAGTATAAGTCCAAGTTGACTAAGACTATACTAAGTTGAGTAAGAATTTGGTCTTAAATTTGTTTCTAATACTTAATTTTAGGTAAAAGTATCGATTATCCTAAAATATTATAAGAGAAATTATTATTTAAATATTATTTTATCACAAATATAATTTGCCTCTCCTAACCTAATATTCTTGTATATCTATATTTGACAATGAAAATGAATAACTTTACCTCTACTTTACTATACATAATAACTTAAGGTCTTTTGAAATCTATGTGTTATTATACTTATAAATCCTTGTAAACTAAATAAAAGAATTCAAATTCATATTCTTCAACCAAAATAAAAGTCAAATGAAGCTAGAATTTGATGTTATATGTAAGAATAGAAAAAAGAAGCAACTTTGCCATTAAAAAAATTTATAGAACAATCTCAAATTATAAGATGCTTATGCATAATGAATTCTAATGAACTCCTGCAAGAAATGAGGAAAACCAAAGTCATCACCATACTAATTAAAAAAAATCATATAAGACTAAAAATTGGACACAAAATTTGGATCAAATAGATGAAATCATGAATATAGAAAAAATATCCCAAATCCAAAAGCAACTGGTAGAAAAACAAATATTACAAAATATGAGTAAAATAATTAAGGATAATATAAAGGCAAAGAAACATTGAATTCAACCAAATTATAATTTTGGAAAATAATTTAAGATCATTATAAAAATTGTTTGGAACGATTCTCCAATTTGTTTTGATTAAGAATTGAATATTTATAAATGAAACTATAGAAAGGGAAGAAATAAAATTGCAAGAAGAGGAAGAAAAAGGTGAAGGTGGAAGAAATAAGAAGCTTTTTCTTGAATAGAATTGAAAGTGGGAAGAAGAGGAAAAAATGTTCATTGTATTATTAAAGAATAAAGAATACAGAGAGTGGGGTAGACTGAAATAAGAATGTTGTGAACCAAACTAGGTGTTAGGATTTTATTATCAAATTTATGAGAAGCAAACTTCATATGTAGTATAATATAATAAATAGATATAATGGTGGTGTGGTGGCTACTGATGTATGTGTCAAATGGTGTAGTGTCAAATGGTGGTGTGGTGGCTACTGATGTATGTGTTGTCGCTGATGTATTGGGTGGCACTTCAAGTGCTTGTGGTAATGCCGCAGACATAATTCCCTCGTCTGGTGGTTCTCTAACTAATAGGGTCGTCCCTCCGTTGCCTCGCCCTGAGTTTAAGTGGTCTTCTTTGTTTTCCAAGATGCCTAGTAATGCGGGTATTCATTCGCCTCGTCGTTTTGAAGTTGTCGAGAATGGGGGTGTGATGATTCCGCCTTTGGAAGTGATTGAGGCCGGTATTGATTATTGGAAAGAGCACTTGGTCGGTTTCTTTCTGGACTCCAATCCTCCCTACCACTTAGTTAAGTCGAGGTGCAACATGGTGTGGAAGCCAAGAGGTGGATTGAGTGTGCATTTTGATAATGAAATGTTCTTTTTTAAGTTCTCGCGTAGTGATGAAAGGCAACGAATTCTGGAGGCAAATCCAATTCTAATTGATGGAAAACCATTCATTATCACAACGTGGAGCCCTTCTGTGGATCGTGTGAAGGAGCAAGTTTTATCCATTCCTGTTTGGGCTCATTTTTCCCATATTCCTTCTGTTCTCCAGCCCCTTATCGGGATCGACTGGCTTGCTGGACTTGTAGGTAAGGTGATATGTTATGATGCTAATACTGTGGCCAGAAAGAAGCTAGTTTATGCTAAAGCTCTAATTGAGATTACTCCAGACAAACCATTGCCTATGTTTTTAAAAGTCAAAGTAGATGAGAGTCATGTAGCTGAGGTTAGAGTACGCTATAGTTGGAAACCTGAGATTTGTACGTCATGTCAGTCCTTTGGACATTGTGCTGATGCCTGTTCTGGTCCGGTTGTTCCTTTTGTTGACCGGATTCCTCTTCCTCGTCCGCCTCTCCGGAAGTGGGTAAGGAAGGATGCTCCCCCTGTTCCTTTAGATGATACTCTGTTAGTTCCCATTGTTGTCCCCCACATTGTGGATCCTCCTGCTGTTCCCTTAGTTGATGCTCTGTTTGCTCCCGTTGTTGTCACCCCCCTTGGGGACCCTCCTGATGATTCTTCGGATTGCGTGGATCCTTCTTCTTCAGTGATTGCTTTAGCCCCTGCATTTGGTACTACTCCTGCGTCCCTAGAGGTGGATCCCTCTGCTTCCTCTTCTGTCTCCATCTCCTGGGATTCGGAAGAGCGTGCTTGGGTTCACGCTCCTTCTGACATGAGATATTCGCCTGAGAAAGACACCTTTTATGCTTTTATTAGTGCTTTAGGAGGCGAGAATCGTTACCTTATTTACCATATTGAGGGAGATGGTTTGTGCCTCACTACGGTTGGTGAAATCGGAGACGAGAACAAAAGTAGGTTTTATGATGTTACTTGGGATAGGAAATTTCTTTACTCACCTGACTCGGTTGGATATGATCCTCGTCTGGCTGCTCTCTTCTCTGGGTATTCTCATGTTATTGGTCCTCCTTCTGCGGATGGACGCGATTGCTCTTCCGCTTCTGTGGAAGAATAGTTTTGCTGTTCTAGTAGTTTAGGCTATTCTACCTAACTCCTGTGCTTTTATTTTTGCCTGTTTTAGTTGCTCTGTGCATGTGCAGGGCACCTGTTTTCCCATATTTATACACAGTGGCACGGCCCACTTTAAAGCCGGCTAGCTTTGCTAAAAAAAAAAATAAATAGATATAATAGATTCGTTTATAAAATGATATCAAACATAGTAAAGAACTAACTATTCTAACCATAAGTTCTATAATTGGGACAAATTCTCACAGAAATTAGCCCATAATTGTTAAGGTGGTTTCCTCATAGGTTATCTTGCAATAGGTCACTACAAAAGGATAGCTAAAGAAATTAAAACAAAAAATATAAATTTCAAATTATATTGTTTGAAATATGATAACTATTCTATATATGTGAGAACCAAATGAGATATACATAAAATGTAATTAAATAGTCATAAAAATACAACAAATTAGAACTGATGAAGAATTGATGCAAAAATATTATAAATGATGACTAAATAAATTAATAGCATGTGTATAGAAGTAACCATGGAAGTTTAATCAAAATCGCTTTTAATATCCTTACTTTGACAATTCAACTGATAGACTACCTGCAACAAAAGATAGGTAGTCACGGTACTTTTTGGAATAATAATATCAGTTAGCTTTTTTTCCCAAATCAAACTACATTATACAAAATGACCACATGTTGGAAACTGAAAATTGGTTTATTTACGTATTAATTTAAAATAAAAGTCAATTATAATTCTTATAAACTCGATTAAAAGAAAAAATATCACATGCCCAAAGCCATAGTGTATTCGATGAAGAGAGAGGAGACTTTATGACTCCAGTAAAAGCAATAAGAAAACATAAATAACAACTGAAGCAAACTTTCCTTTTAGTCACAAAAGCAAAAGAGCACAAATAGATGATAATACAAGATAATTTGAGATTATTTTTTAAAATGAAGAAGAAACAAAAATGTAAGTAACAAGGAACAGTGAAAGTGGAAGATATATCCAAACAACGAAAAAGAAAATGAAAAGGATGCTGCTATTGTCTTACAACATAAATTTTACCTTCATGTGGAGCATTGTTATACCTTTTACACAAAAGGAAATTATAGTATGACACATGAAGAGTATGCGTTATCATAAATCTTTTGTGTAACAACTCGTAATTTCAAACATTTTTTATAACATAATTATCTGAATTTTTCTCAAAATTTAAATAATAAAATTTTGAAATTAAAAGTTGGTATTTGGTATGTGTCTATTTAAACATAACAAATGGTAAATTTTCGTTACAAAATATGGAAGTTTATTTTGTTGTATAATTTTATATAAATATTAAATCAGTTGAAATTAGATGAAAATAAAATATTTGCGAAACCTGACATTTTTATATAACAAAAATGTTAATCATTTTCTAAGTAAGATGTCATATTTCATTTCATCAAATTTGGACTTCTTTAGCCCAGTTTATCTTATTTTTGGCCATTCAGAGGCATTTTCGGCAGCGAAAAATCGAGTTTTATAACTTGATCATATCGCTGATTTCTGTATATCACTCTCTTCGTCTCGTTGTACCAATCTCCGCAGCATATTCAATTATTTGTCTTAGTGTCTGGTATGCGGTGAAACACACAGGATGATTAACCGTAGCGGTATGTGTCTTTGTTCTTTGTGACCATTCATTTCCTACCATTTAAAACCAATGGTCATCGACTTTAATATCATTCCCAGAGTTCAATTCGGGCTTATCCATTTCCCTATTTCAATATATTATAAGTCGGTTCATTTATTTCCTTTGGTCTCTTTAATTTCTCTACTTTTGTTTGGTTTCTAAGAAAGCATTATAATATAAAATTTATATATATTTTACCAGTAGCTTTGTGTTCTTCATTCTTCAAACTTTTCTCCTCCTACTCATTTCTTCTACCCACGGCCTTTGACCCTTTCCTCCACCTTTCCATGCCGACCTCTTCCCACCCACGTTCTTCACCATTGTTGCCACCCATTGCACACAAGTCTACACAGCTCTGCCCCTTCCTTCTCCTTATTCTCCTCCACACCCACCTGAAGCCTGCACGTGAAGCTTCCCCACCATTAACCTCTCTCTCGAGCCACACACAAATGAAGCCCACACTCCATGTAGCCACACCAAACTTCCCACGTCCAACCTGATAGCTAGCCTCAACCTCCCCACATTCCTCTGCCAACCTTGCTCCCTTCTCCACCATTTTCCTTCTCATGCTTGTGAAACCGAACCACCCATAGCATAGCCAACATGCAACCCCCTGACGGACATCCGCCTACCATTCTCCACCTCCAACCACTCCACGGCGCACCCTGAGCTGAAAGCCTTTCCATATCGCCAGCATATGCGGCAACCACACTCGACCTCCCCTCTCTCTGATCGCATCCATTCCCTTCCACCAAGCACGACATCTGCCAAGCCCACTAACCTCCTCCGTTCTTTCCCATGGCCAGCCACCCCTAGCCTTTCGCCTCCAAGCCGCTGAGCCACATTCCAACCGAACGACACAACTTCCCACCAGCCTACCCATCCCACTGCCAAACCCGAGAAAGTACTAGCCGCCTGCCGCCTTGACCATCAGCCTTTGCTTCGTTCATCTTATCCCTGTTCATGTTTTAGAAGATTTAATATATGTAAGTCTATATATATCAAGTAGTAATATATATGTTTACGATATATATATATATATGTATTTTAAATTTATGATATGTTTAAAGTTATACTTATATGTGTTTAAGAATTATTTTTAATTATATAATATGTTATAAATTTTTCTATGTTGATCAATGTTATAAAGTTTATATGTTTACTGTAGACATATTATTTTATGTCTACAATATAAAGGTTATATATGTAAGGTTTGTTTATAATATAAGTTTACATTGTCTGTTTGAGTTCATATATGTGTTATATAAATTATATGATAGGCTCGCTTATATATGTATGTTATATGTGTTGTTTATATAAATGTTGTATCAGAGAATTTGTTTACATATAATTGTTTAAATATATATATCTTCATATTTTATACATATTAAGTGTGTTCGCATATATATTTTTCCTGCATACATATATATTATATAGTGTCTGCATATATATTTTTGGTCTGCATCTATATCTGTACCTACCCGTAATAATTGCTCGACAATGTATATAAGCATGCATGTTATATATATATTGGGTTTTAGTATTTGACTCTTTTTATATATATTTATTCAATTTATATTAAGTTTGCTCTGATTCATGTTTTCATCGAATTTGGGTAGATATGCTTTTCTGTGTCGTTGTCCCGTTGTCACTTCGTGCTTATCTGCATCGGTTCGGTGGTTTGTCAATTATCCGTGTTTTTCATGCCCATTTTCATCTTATTCTCGTCTTTCTCTAGCCTCAAAAGGTGAGCAATCACTCGCGATTAACATTCTTATACTTCGTAAATTTGATTTCACTTGAAACTACAATTGAAATATGCTATTAAATTTGAACTGTTAATTATTTAATTGTTATATATGATATTCCATTATCTGTAATTATTCACCTATGACATATGACACCATAATCTGTTATTTATATTATATTAAAATTTTTTACTGATGATATATGCATGTTGTTGATATGTCATATTATTATCACATTTGTTCTCACTCTACAAGTTCCCTGTTAATTTAGAATTCCCCATAGGTTGAAATGATACATATCTGAACGATGTTCTAGAATAGAGAAAATTGTTATAGATTGAAATGATAAACCCAAACGATTTTCATTGATTTTGAATTTTTGGGATTGCGGGTTGAAATGATATATACCCGTAAATGTTTAAATCGCTGATTGAAATGATAAATATCTGTATCACTTGACCATAGGATAGAAAATTATATACGGACACAGTTGGTCTATATTTTGAAATGATTTCCAAAGTTTTGGAAGGAAATATACGGGTTTTAATAAATATTGATTTTTAAAATATAATATGTATAAATGTTATATGTCTAAATTTGGATTTTTAAAATAATATGTTTTGGAAATTTTAACTTATAAGTTAGGTTTGGAATTTTTTTTTTAAGATTTTACTATTTTAAAAATATATAAAATGATATTTAATATAAAATATACATTTATTGATAATATTTAATTTAATAAAAAATTAATTTAATTAGTATATATTATGTTTAAGTATTTACTTAAATGTATATTAATATTTTAAAAATAGATTTTTATAACTTTAATAATAAAGTTGGAAAGATAAATTAATGTTGACTTGGAATTTAAATTGGTTAAAAAAAGAATTTAAATAAGAATTTTTTATAACATGATTTGATAAAAAGTGATTAAATGAATATTCTAAATTTTAAATAAAATTAAGATTGAATATTTAATATTGATTTAAAGATATATAAATTGAGATTTAAATAAATTGTTATTAAAATGGTTAAGTGATACATCCATCTGATTCTACTGTTGATTTATTAAAGTTAGATAATCCTTTTACTGAGGAGGAAATTAGAAAAACAATTAATGACATGCCAAGTGATAAATCCTCGGGACCTGATGGGTTTCCAATTTTATTTCATTAAACTTTTTGGGATGTTCTAAAATTTGACTTAGTTAATATATTTAATGATTTTTATAATGGTAATTTGCAATTAGGGAGATTTAATTTTGCAAATGTTATTTTGTTACATAAAAAAGTAGGAGCTAAAAACTTAAAAGACTTTAGATTTATTTCTTTGATTAAATGTTCAGTTAAAATCATTTCTAAAGTTCTAGCTAATAGACTTAGTACAAGAATGAACGATTTAATTGATTGTTCGCAATCGGCTTTTATTAAAGGGAGAAATACCACTGATGGAGTGACAGTTGTTCAAGAATATATTACTGTTATGAGAATAACATAACCTGTGCGATTTTAAAACTTGATTTTTCTAAAGCTTTTGATTCGATGGATTAGGATTTTCTTATAGATATATTTCATGTTAGAGGTTTTAGTCATAGATGGATTAGTTGGATTATGACTTTGCTTAAAACTGGAAACTCTAGTATTATGGTTAATGGTATATTAGGTAATAGAATTCAATCTAAGAGAGGTTTAAGGCAAGGGGATCCCTTATCGCGTTTATTATTTAACTTAGCTGCTAATGTTTTTGTAAAAAATTATTAAAAGAGCAGTGCATAATGGATCTCTAGCATGTGTAGGCAATGACATATCGCATAATGGCATATCGATTCTTTAATTTGCCGATGATACCTTACTTTTTTCTTCCCATCTTCCTAGACACATTATAACCTCAAGTTTATCCTTTACAGTTTTGAACTTTTATCTGGTTTGAAAAAAATTCCGTATTAGTTTTCAATGATTTTGAAAAATTTGAAAATTTAGTTGCTAATACTCTAAATTGTAAAACTATGAACTTTCCTTTTGACTGCCTTGGCTTTGTGATTAGACATACCAATCTTAAACATGACGATTGGATTATTATCATTGATAAAATAAAAAATAAGATTTCTAACTAGAATAGAAGATTTTTATCTAGAGTAGGTAGACTAGTTCTAATTAATTCAGTTTTATTAGCCCTTCCGATTTATTGGATGTCCATGCATCTGTTTCCAGATTGGGTTATTGATAAAATTGATAAAATTAGAAGAGATTTCTTATGGTGTGGGGAAAATTCTAATAATAATATAACATGTCTAGTAAATTAGGAAACTGTTCGTAAGGCCAAAAAGGAAGGTGGCTTAGGAGTTATTAATTTGCGTAATATGAATTTGTCCTTGCTAGGTAAACGGTTATGGAAGTTTAAGGATATCAACGATAATGCTATTTGGAAAGAGATCATTTCTAAATATTACTACAATGGAAATAGCAATTTATATCAAATTGCTTCTCCAGCAAATCAAAATATATCCAATTTTTGGAAAAATATTTTAAAATGTTTTGAGATTTTTAATTTAGGAATAAATACGGTAGTTCATTCTGGTAATTCTACTTCTTTTTGGCATGACAGCTGGATTTCGATCTTACCTCTTAAAGTGGAATTTAAAGAGTTATATGAAATCTGTAACTTTAAGTTTTTTTTTAATTAATGAAGTTTATTTTCCTAATAATGATTCTCCTTGGAATTTTAGTTTTAATAGAATTTTAGTAGGTTCAACTCTTAGGCAACTTTATTTGCTTTATGCAAAATTAAATCTTTATAATATTGATAATGATAATGATATTATTTGTTGGGAATGAGATAAGAGTAAGAAATACACTTCTAATTCTTTTTACAGATTTATTAATTTTTCGGGTACAATAAACAACTCATTTAAATTTATTTGGAAATCTAATGCTCCTCCGTAAATCTAAATTCGCATGTGGTTAATACTGCATGGAAAACTAAATACAATAGAATTATTAAAAAGAAAAAACATTCATAATGATAATAAATGTTATTTTTGTAATCTGCATCTTGAAGATATAAAACATATATTCTATGATTGCATGGATTCTTATTACATTATAAATAATTTTCTTAAATTTTTTAATTTTAATATAACAACTAAAATTTCGGACTGTGATTTCTATTGGAATAATTTTAGGTTTAGGTTCAAAAAGAATATTAGATTTTTACTTCACACTTTATTCATTATTATTAGTTGGTATATATGGTTTGATAGAAATCGAAGAATTTTTAATAATGATTATAGTCATTTTAACAAATTGATTTTTACAATTTCTTTATTTTGTTTTAATTGGATTTCTAATCCAAATTATAAATTAGCTAAAAATAATCTTTTTAAAGGGTATCTTAATTAGGTTAGTTATAATATTAACTTATTCAAACACAACAATTACATATTTAATATTAACAGTGTTAATATTAACAATGTTTCAAACTTTTATGATGATTTAAATGTTAATCATAACTTATAAAGATTCTTAAGTATTTCTTGTGTTTTGTTTTCAATTATTTATTCTTGTATTTGGCGGTTTTAGTTTATAGGTATTTTAATTCTATTGTTTTTGTCCAGTTTTTTCTCATTTAAGTTTTATTTCCCATCTCATATATATATATATATATGTATATTTATTATACAAATATACATACATACATACATATATATATATATATGTGTGTGTGTGTGTATAATTCTTACTTTTTCCTTAGTCATCCTTTAGATACAGGTATGGGCGATAGGGTGGCAGGCTCTTTTTACAGGTTTACTTGCAGTTCCACCACTGATGTAGGATTCATTCATCCCTATTATGTCATTTTATCTTCAGGAGGATCCATTCTTCGGTTTGGCACTTCTTCCTTAGCATAGAGTCTCCAAAGCAGATTCTTCATTCAGCATCACATCCAGTTCCATCTCAGAGTAGATGCGTCCTCACTCCTTCTGATCCAAATGCTTGGTGTTTTCTTCTTTGTTTGTGTTGCATAGAGCTCTCGATTCAGATGCATGGAGTCTTCATTTTCTTTTATTTCTAGGTACTCCTTACACCTTAGTATTGCATGGTGGCCATGCCGGAACTCGATATCGGGGTGTCATGGGTGGTGGCCTTGCCGGAACTCATCTTAGGGGTACCTATATTTTCTTTGAGTCTAGTATTTAGCTTTGTTACCTGCCAGGCATGTTGGCAGCACCTTATTATTGTGTTATATATAGTTGCATGTGTGCACTCCTCTATTCATAGAGGATCACACATTTTTCTCAAAAAAATTAAAATGGTTAAGTGAATGTTTTCCAATTCGAATAAAAAATAAAGTTAAATGTTGAAATATAAATGAAATTTATATTGTAAATGTTTGAATATTTAAACTTGAATCTTTGAACTTTAAATTTGAAATGGTTAAACTGGAATTGATCTAAATTGATTTTTTTGGAATTTAAGATGACTTGAATCAATTTGCGTAATTGGAGGAAACTAATTTTATCATATAAAGAATTTTATTATATATATAAACTATTTTAATTTATAACTATTTTAAATATATATACTATTTTCAATATCTAAACAGTTTACGTTGGAACGGTTATGATTACGAAAGCTGTTATGATTACGAAAGTGTTATGATTTCGAAAGTGTTACGATTATGGAACTGAATATTATTTAAAGTGAATAATAATATCGAATTGATATGGTTTTGAAATTAATATGATATTTTGATATGAAGTATGAACTATTTTAAATGAAATGACTACGGTGTGAAATAAGTATTTGGTTGTTAAAGAGATCGGGATTGGATATTGTCATACTCTCTGCCAATACCGGAAATCACTTTAACAACTGTGTACGTGGAGGAGATTCCAAAATGAAGTAGGATGGTTTGGCGACTATTCTATATGGTATTTATGTAGCCCTAACTCCCGTAAGTCAGCTTGATGTGGCTATAACAGGAGCCATGCTGGGCCAAGTGAGGTCATTCCTCCGATCGGGCACACTTCTTCGATACCATTCTATTTCTTTTGTGATTTTAATGGGTGTACCTTTGATTTGGGAGTCTATCATGAGGTGGGCGGTAGTAGCTGCTATACGTTACCACCAGTCCGGATCCGTAAACAGTATATCTACCCTGGCATTGCCTCGAGTGCCTTATCACATGCCCTATGGAACCTTCTACAAGTTTTTTTTGCATCGTACCTATGGAGTGCTTCCTGATAGCCTACTTGTGAGTGGAGTTTACAGTATCTGTATAGACTACGGTATTATATAAAATGTGTTAAGGGGGATATGGGTAACGCCTTAACGCTACTTTAATACTTTTACTTTATTGTAGACATTATTAAAATAGCGTATACTACTACATAGTAGATAGTTTCATGGATCATTAGAGGATGGAAATCCCAAACATCCTTTTAGTTGTATTTCAGTTGACATTTCACTTGAGTTGAATTTACTGTATAAGAATGTTAATCCTGACTAGAGTGTTTTGTGTTTTGCTTTATGTTCGGGTCAGACTGAGTGTCACAGCATTAGAGACACACCTTTGGAGATTGGAGTTTTATTTGAAGATCTATCTATTCAGCTTTCAGGTTATTTTTTTCAGACTTGTCATCTGTTTATATTCGAGACTAGATTGTATTTGAGACATTCTATTGCATTTTATTCCAAACTTGTTGGTTATATAGTAGCTTCATGAACTACTACTTATCTTCTTATTCTTATATTACTCCGTGTCTGTGATTCTATGATTGATTATTTTTATTTACTGTATATGCTGAGTTTTGGAAAATATAAATTAACAATTTGTTGTTTGAGCAATTCAAGTCCGACATGTGCGGATGCGAATGGCTCGAAATACTGAGTCGTTACAACTGGTATCAAAGCTCTGGCTTAGGCAAACTTAGCATATAATTACATAATCCCCTTCGTTTGAGCTTGAGTTCCTTCCTCTTTAACGCGATTTCCTTTGAATTTTTGGAACTTTCCCCTTCGTTGTTCACGTTCTTTTGATACTGGAGCATCACATAGCTCCAACCTCAACTGACAACTTCATCCTTTGTGTGACAAACCCCATCGGCGGTCCCGCCAACGTAAATATGATCTGTAATGGGGTGAAACTTCTTTACAACAAGCGTCGATCCACTAAAGATTCATACGTCCTCAGTTTAGATGTTATTATTTCTTGCAAATCCCGAATCGTCTCTAGTGGACAATCATGGTAATCCACTTGTAATCTTGACTCCACTCCAATAATTAGAAATTATCCTAATTTTGGGCAAAGTCGCTTCTCTTCCCTTCAAGCGGGAAATTATATTTCCGCATCAATCTTATTCTTGAAATCTCAGTTGACCGGTTAAGGTCACCGCAATAAAAATAAGTCTCCATTTCTTCTTTTGTAATTTAATTATTTTTATATTCCTTTCGAGTTAGAATTTTCTTTGACTAGGGTTTATCTAAATTTGAATCTCTATCCTTGTTTTGAAATCAATTATTGAATCATCGAGTAAGAGAGCGTATTTATAATTAAAATATAAAATGTTTTATATTGTGTTGTTTGAGTTGTTAAGTTTAAATTTTGGGTTTGGATCGATTAGTCTAGCTAACGCTATTGATAGAAATTCCAGAATACTTGAACAGAGTAAACTGACACAATATTGTTTTTGAATTTTGTAAATGAAATAATTTTATGTATGCTTATATTTTATATATAAAGGTATAATTTCTGAAAATGGATATTTAAATGATTGGTTGTTAGAAATGATAATACTATGTTATCATTTATTATTTTGTTAATGTTTCTAAACCATTAACTATAATTATATATTATAAGGAAATGAAATTTTAAAGCATAGTTTATAGATCTAATTTGCATATGAAATAAATTTAAATTAAAGGATTTGAGAATAAAAATTTCCGGTGTTTTTCTAAATTTGGTCTTGAAGGTTTTGAAACATATATTATTTGAAAGCGTAATTTGAATGAAGGTAGTTTCTAAAGAATTTTAAAAGAAATAAGTCTGTACTCTCTTCATTTGTCGCTGGAAAATAATTTCGGTGATGACTGCAGCACCCTCGACATTCATTTTCGAGTCTCAATTTGGAGAGACCACTTAGTGGCTTTGCTACACTTTTGTTTTGGAAAATAGATTTTATTTGAATTTCTTGAATACAATTTGATTTATATAACATATACATATATATTTATTTCAAAATAGTTGAAGTGAAACCCGGAATTTGATTCTTAAATTTTGTGTTAAGTTGGAGTTCTCAACTATTGAAATGAATCAAAAAATTTGAAATATTTGAAGTGTTAAAAATTTAAATTGGAATTTAAAACGCCTTGAAACAGTTGAACTAGGATAAAATTTATTTTAATAATATTCAATTGCATCCTAATAAACATGTATAACTTACCCGAATTATTTAAAGTTGAAATGTTAAGATGAATTTGCAATTGAAGGTCATATAAGAGAAAACTTAGGCAACAAATTGCTCAAATTAATTTTTGCTTAATAAAAATATTATAAATAACAAGTAAACTGGTATAGTGCTCAATTACATATGAAACATTAATATAACTTACCTGAAGCATTCAAAAAGTTAAAATGTTAATGAATTTTGTAATTGAGAATTTTACAAGAGAAATTTAGGTAATAAAATGTTCAAATAAAATTCTTGCTTAATAGAAGTTGTAAATTTAAAAGGTAAATTGGTATAGTGTTCAATTGCATTCGAAACATAAATAAAACTTACCTAGGAAAGGCTGAATGTAATTGAATAATATGCAATATAAATATAAGTAATAGGATGTCCTAAAATGATATTTTGTTAAGGGAATTTACTGATAATAAATTGGATAATAAATTGAATAATAAAAAGGAAAATTTATTTGTTGAATAATATATGGTTATAAAATGTTTATACACCTAATATATATTGCAAAATATGTTAAGTGAAATATATTAAATAAATAAAAGAGAAGACTATTTAAGCAGATAAATATAAACTTATGAATAGCGAACTTGAATTTTAATGGAATCAACTTAGCTAAAGATGAATGGATAAAATAAATAAGTTAATTTAAAAATGAATTTGTTTGAAAGAAATGTTAATAAAATGAAAGCAAATCAAAATTTTGAATTGAATGACCATATATTGATTGAATAAATTGGATTGAAACCAAACTAGTTGAATATCAATCAATTTAAAATAAAATGAAATTTATATGATTTTGAATTAATTGTTGTATTTTGTCTTTCATTCTATTTTCCTATCTGTTGTTTCTATTCTCCTACCTCCTTCCTTTTCGGGGATGAAAAGTTTTGAGTGGGGGAGAGTGTAGCAACCCGTAATTTTTAACGATTTTTATAATGTAATTAACTGAATTTTTCTTGAAATTTAAGTGATAGAAGTTTGAAATGAAAATTTGGTATTTGGTATGCGTTCATTTAAACATAGCATATGGCAAATTTTCATCAGAAAATATGAAAGTTTATTTTGTTGTGTAATTTCATATAAATATTACATCAGTTGAAATTAGATGAAAATAAAATATTTTCAAAACCTGAATATTTTTATATAACAAAAATATAAATCATTTTCTGAGTGAGACGTCATATTTCATTTCATCAAATTTGGACTTCTTTAGCACCGTTTATCTTATTTTCGACGTTTTGGCAACATTTTCGGCCGTGAAAAATCGAGTTTTTATAACTTGATCGTATAGCTAATATTTGTGTACCATTATTTTCATCCCATTGTGCCAGTCTCCACAGTATATTCATTTGTGTGTTTTGATGTGTGGTGCGCGGCGAGACACGCAGGATGATTAACTGTAAAGGTATGTCTCTTTGTTCTTTATGACCATTCATTTTCCACCGTTTAAAACCAATGGTCATTGACTTTAATATCATTCCCAAAGTTCAATTCTGGCTTTTACATTTCCATATTTCAATGTATTATAAGCAAGGTTTTAAATCTCCCCGAGATCAGCCGAGATGAAAATCCGAGATATTAGCCAAAATCCGAGATTTGGCAGCTTGGTTAGTTATAAGTCTTTTAAATATCGCCCGAGACAGCCGAGATATTTTCCCGAGATATTGGCCAAAATCCGAGATTTGAAACCTTGATTATAAGTCGGTTCGATCATTTCCTTTGGATTCATCAATTTCTCTACTTTTGTTCGATTTCTAAGAAAACATTATAATATAAACCTTTATATATTTTACCCATAGCTTTGTGATCTTCATTCTTCAAACTTTTCTCCTCCTGCTCGTTGGCCTTCGGCCCCTTTCTCCGCTTTTCCATGCCGACCTCCTTCCTACCCACGTCCTTCACCATTGCTGCCACCCAATGCACACAAGCCTTCACAGTTCTGCCCCTTCCCTCTCCTCATTATCCTCCACACCCACCTGATGCTCGCACGTGAAGGTTACCCGCCATTAACCTCTCTCTCGACCTACACACAAAACGAAGCCCACACTCCATGCAACCACACCAAACTTCCCACGTCCAACCTGATAGCGGCCTCAACCTCTCCATATTCCTCCACCAACCTTGCTCCCCTCTCCACCATTTTCCTTCTCTTTCTTGCGAAACCGAGCCTCCCATAGCACAGCCAACACGCAACCCTCTGACGAACCTCTGCCTACCATTCTCCGCCTCCAACCACTCCACGACGCACCCTGACCCGAAAGCCTTTCCACATCGCCAGCCTACGAAGAAACTACACTCGACCTCCCCTCTCTCTAATCGCATCCATTCCCTTCCACCGAGCACGAATGCTGCCAAGCCAACTAACCTCCTCCGTTCCTTCCCATGGCCAGCCACCCTTAGCCTTTCGCCTCCAAGCCGCCGAGCCACAGTCCAATCGAATGACACAACTTCCTACCAGCCTACCCATCCCACTACCAAACCCGAGAAAGCACTATCCGCCTTCCGTCTTGACCATCAGCCCATGCTTCATTCATCTTGTCCCTGTTCATGTTTTAGAAGATTTAATATATGTAAATCTGTATATATATATATATCAAGTAGTAATATATATATGTTTATAGTACATACATGTATTTTAAATTTTTGATATGTTTAAAGTTATACTTATATGTGTTTAAGAATTACTTTTGATTATATAATATGTTATAAATTTTGCTATGTTGATCAATGTTATAAAGTATATATGTTTGCTGTAGACATATTATTTTATTTCTACAATATAAAGGTTATATATGTAAGGTTTGTTTATAATATAAGTTTAGATTGTCTGTTTGAGTTCATATATGTGCTATATAAATTATATGATAGGCTCGCCTATATATGTATGTTATATGAGTTGTTTATATAAATGTTGTATCAGAGAATTTGTTTACATATAATTGTTTAAATATATATGTCTGCATATTTTATACATATTAAGTGCGTTTGCATATTTATTTTGCCTGCGTACATATATATTATATAGTGTCTGCATATATATCTTTGGTCTGCACCTATATCTCTATCAACCCGTAATAATTGCTCGACAATGTATATAAGCCTACATGTTATATATATTGGGTTTTAGTATTTGACTCTTTTATATATATATATATATTTATTCCATTTATATCAAGTTTGTTCTGATTCATGTTTTCATCGAATTTGGGTAGATTTGCTTGGCCGTTTCGCTGTCCCGTTGTCGCTTCGCGCTTATCCTCATTGATTCGGTGATTTGTCAATTACTGTGTTTGTTCGTGCCCATTTTCATCTTGTTCTTGTCTTTCTCTAGCCTGGAAAGGTGAGCAATCACTCACGATTAACATTATTATACATAGTAAATTTGATTTCACTTGAAATGACGATTGAAATATGCTTTTAAATTTGAACTGTTAATTGTTTAATTGTTATATATGATATGCCATTATCTGTAATTATTCACCTGTGGCATCTGACACCATAATCTGTTATTTATATTATAATTAAATTTGTTACAGATGATATATGCCCGTTGATGATATGTCATATTATTATCATATTTGTTCTCACTCTACAAGTTTCCTGTTAATTTAGAATTCCCTATGGGTTGAAATGATACATACCCGAACGATGTTCTAGAATAGGGGAAAATCGTTATGGGTTGAAATGGTAAACCCACGTGATTTTCATTGATTTTGAATTTTTGGAATTGCGAGTTGACATGATATATACTCGTAAATATTTAAATTACGGACTGAAATGATAAATATCCGTATCACTTGACCATATGATAGAAAATTATATACGGATACCGTTGGTCTATATTTTGAAATGATTTTCAAAGTTTTGAAAGGAAATATATGGGTTTTAATAAATATTGATTTTTAAAATATAATATGTATAAAGGTTATATGTCTAAATTTAGATTTTTAAAATAATATGTCTTGGAAATTTTAACTTATAAGTTAGTTTTGAAAAAAATGTAAATTTTAAGATTTTACTATTATAAAAATATAAAATGATATTTAACATAAAATATACATTTGATAATAATATTTAATCTAATAAAAAATTAATTTAATTAGTATATAATATGTTTAAGTATTTACTTAAATGTATATTAATAATTTAAAAATAGATTTTTATAACTTTAATAATAAAGATTGGGAAGATAAATTAATGTTCACTTGGAATTTAAGTTGGTTGAAGAAATTGAATTTAAATAAGAATTTATTTGAACTCATCGATTTTGAGATTTTAGGGAAAATATGATTTATAACATGATTTGATAAAAAGTGATTAAACGAATATTCTTAATTTTAAATAAAATTGAGATTGAATATCTAATATTGATTTAAATATATACAAATTGAGATTTAAATAATTGTTATTAAAATGGTTAAGTGAATATTTTCCAGTTTGGATAAAAATTAAAGTTAAATGTTGAAATATAAATGAAATTTATATTGTAATGTTTGAATATTTAAACTTGAATCTTTGAACTTTAAATTTGAAATGGCTAAACTGGAATTGATCTAAATTGATTTTTTTTGGAATTTAAGATGATTTGAATTGATTTGCGAAATTGGAGGAAACTAATTTTATTACATAAAGTATCTTATTATTTATAAACTATTCTAATTTATAACTATTTTAAATATATATATTATTTTCAATATCTAAACTTTTTAAGTTGGAACTGTTATGATTACGAATCTGTTATGATTACGAAAGTGTTATGGTTTCAAAAGTGTTATGGTTACAAAAGTGTTATGATTTCAGAAGTGTTATGATTTTGAAACTGTTATAATTTTAAAAAGTGTTACAATTCTAGAAATGAATATTATTTAAATTGAATAATGACATAAAATTGATATGGTTTTGAAATAAATATGATATTTTGATATGAAATATGAACCATTTGAAATGAAATAGCCGCAATGTGAAATAAGCATTTGGTTATTAAAGAGATTGGATCAGATATTGTCCTACTCTCTGCCAATACCAGAAAACACTAACAACTGTGTACGTGGTGGAGATTCCATAATGAAGTAGGATGGTTTGACGATGATTCTATATGGTATTTACGTAGCCCTGACTCCCGTGAGTCAACTTGATGTGGCTAAAACGGAGCCATGCCGGGCCAAGTAAGGTTATTCCTCCGATCGGGCACACTTCTTCGATACCATTGTATTGCTTTTATGATTTGATTGGGTGCACCTTTGATTTGGGAGTGTGTCACGAAGTGAGCGGTAGTAGCTGCTATGCATTACCAACAAACTAGATCCGTAAACAGTATATCTACCTTGGCATTGCCTCGCATGCCTTGTCACATGCCCTATCGTGCCTTCTACGAGTTTGTTTGTGTCGTACCTATGAAGTTCTCCGTGATAGCCCACTTGCGAGTGGAGTTTACATTATATGTATAGACTACGACATTATATAAAATGTGTTAAGGGGGATATGGGCAACGCCTTAACACTATTTTAATACTTTTACTTACTGTAGATACTATTATAATAGCATATATTATTACATAGTAGATAGCTCCATGGATCCTTAGAGGATGGAAATCCCAAACATCTTTAAGTTACTTGTATTTCAGTTAACGTTTCACTTGAGTTGAATTTACTACATAAGAATGTTAATCCTGACTCGAGTGTTTTGTATTTTGCTTTATGCTCGGTTCAGACCGAGTGACACAACATTGGAGACTCACCTTTGGAGATTGGAGTTTTGTTTGAAGATCTATCTATTCAGCTTTCAGTTATCCAGTTGTTTTGTTCAAACTTATCATCTGTTTATATACGATACTACATTGTATTTGAGACATTCCGTTGTATTTTATTTCAAGCTCTATTGGTTATGTAGTAGCTTCATAAACTACTATTTATCTTTTCCTTTGGTTGTTGTTATATTACTCTGCGTCTGTGATTCGGTGATTGATTTTTATATTTACCGTATATGCTGAGTTTTGCCAAATATAAATTATTAGTCTGTTGTTTTGAGCAATTCAAGTCCGACATGTGCGGATGCGAATGGCTTAAAATACTGAATCGTTACATTTTGCGTTAATTGTCTTGAAAGTTAAGAGTATATGAAAGTACAATAGTTAGATATATATCAAAAATGAGAAAATGTCGATGGAGTAAATGTAAAATTTCACCTAGAAATTTTAATACTTAAGTATATGGAATTGAATGGATGTGGTAAGAGATAAGTTGTTGACTTTTATTCACTTTCTACAATTTCTATATAATATACACGCACATATTGGATAATAAAAAATTTCTTATGAAAGAAAAAAAATTTAGTGAGAAGAATAATTTATATTTTAATGGATGTGAGAAGGAAATAAAATCATAGTGTAAATTGGAGGAGAAATATATAAATAAAAAAGTGTCATAAATGGAAGACCATTGAAATCTATGAAAATTAATTTGACATTGTTAATTTAAAGACCAATGTTGGTTCTAATATATATAATATATTTTCCTCAAGTAAGAAAATGATTTAATTTAGAAGATTAATGCAGGTTTTAATGGATAAGAGAAGGGATCATAAGCGTGTAAATTATAAAAAAATAAAGATACAAATTAAGAAAGTGCCAAAAACAGAAGACCGTTGGTTTTTGTGGCAAGTAATATGACAATGTCAATTTAAAGGTTCAAATTCTTAGGACCATACTTTAAAAGCAGTGAAAGATAAAAGTAAACAAAAATACATTAGTGAGACATATCATTTGAAATGAGAAAATATCATGGGAGTAAACCATAAAAGTTTATTTAGAAATTATAATAATTCACTTTCTTATATATTAGAATAGTGAGTATAATACATAGATAGATACACGTAATATATTTGGATGAGAATGAAAATTATTCGAGTAAGAAGACCACTATAGGTTTTAATGGACGTAAGAAGGGGATATAAGTATAGTGTCAATTCAAGGAAAAATAATGATTATGAAAGTGCCATAAATGGAAGACCGTTGGTTTCTATGACAATGTTATTTTAAATGTATAAATAATTTGTCACTTTAGTCTAAAATTTATGCTAGAAATGAGAAATTATTGAAATGAGAAGATGTCACAAAAAGTTGGTTTCTGCATCAATTGATGTGACAATGTTAATTTAAATGTTTGAATATTTTGGACCATACTGTAAAAAGTAATGATAGATAAGAGTATACAAAAAGGCTTAGATATATCATCTGACATGAGAAGTTATTGAGGAGTAAAATGTAAAAGTTACACAACATATTTTGAATGAGAGAGAAAATTATTTGAGTGAGAAGATTAATGTAGGTTTCAATGCTTGGAGAAGGAGATATAAGTGTAATGTCAATTGGAGGATAAATAATGATAAAATTATGGAAGTGTCATAATTGAAAGACCATTGGTTTCTATAGCAATTAATGTGAAAATATTAATTTAATGGTACAAATGCTTAGGGACTCTAGTGCAAAATGTATGCTAGAAATGTTAATGAATCACAATTTGAAATAAGACTTAACATGGTGAGAAATAAATATTGAATTCATATTTAGTTTCTCGTAAATATACCACAAATTTTCCTTAAGTGAGAATACAATTTGAATGAGAAGATTAATGTTGGTTTTACTTGATTTGTGAAGGGGAATAAGTGTGAAATGGATAAAAAATAAAGATATAAATTAAGAAAGTGTCGTAAATTGTTGGTTTTTGTGGCAATCAACATGACAACGTCAATTTAAAGGTTCAAATATTTAAGACTGTATTGTAAGAAGTAGTGAAAAATAAGAGCATGCAAAAATACATTAGTGGGATGTATCATCTAAAATGTGAAAACTTGATGGGGTAAAATATAAAAGTTCATCTAGAAATTTTAATAATTTAGTATTTGGAATGAAAATGAATGTGGTAAGAGATAAGTTATTTGTCTTATATTCAGTCTCTTATGTATAAACTCAGTTTCTCATATATAATAATAGATAAAATAGTAAGTACAATTCATAGATAGATATGCACAATAGATATTTTCTCATGTGAGAAATTTATTTGGTCGAGAAGATTAATAAAGGTTTTAATGGACGTGAACATGAAATATAAGTGTAGTGTGAATTGGAATAAAAATAGAAATAAAATAAAGAAATTTCATGAATCGAAGACTGTTGGTTTCTATGGCAATTAATGTGACAATGTTAATCTAAAGACACAAACTCTTATGGACTATAATGTAAAATATATGCTAAAAATGGTAATAAATCACCATTTGACATGAGTTTTAGTCAAGTCATCGCTACATTTTGAGCACCTGATTGGATTTATAAACATACTTCCATAAATTAACATAGGACAAAAATCAACTTCAAAATTGCATAAACCTTTTAAACATCTATTACAACTTATCTAGATAAACATAAATGGATAATAGTTGAAAGTAGTTATAGTGAAACAAATAACAAAATCAATAATCTGAATTCATTTCATAAGCTCAGAGTACATTGTCGGATTTGCAAAAAATGTTATATAGATTATTTGTTGACACAAAGATATTCATATAATTACCCCTAAAAAGAAAATGAGCATTAATAATTATAAAAATTTGAAAAAACAGAAAGTATTGGATTAATAAATCTACATATATTATTATTAAATATAAGAAATTAAGAACGACAATCAAAATTAAAAAAAATCCAAAATAAATAGATTTAATAATTTAAACTTACCTTGAGATCAACTAAATTACTCATAACTGAAACATTTAAGGTTGTGGGAGACAAATTTGAGTTTTGAAATGATTTCAATTTTTTTTGAAGACTTAGAGAACCAAGTTTTGCTTCTAAACTCTAAGAAATTATACACCAAACCCATAACACATACCTTTGATGATTCACAGAGAGAAATAGATTTATTGAATGCTAAATAATCACTTTAATTAAGAAGAAGAAGTATGATATGAGGTGAGAATGTATATCGAAAAAGAATGAGAGTTAAGAAGAAATTGGAAGATATGTACATAATAGATTTTATAACATCCTGATATGTATTATAGGAATTTTATGAGTTAGAAATTAATATATTTATGGTTTGAAGAAAAATTGATAAGATATAGAGAGTTAAAATGAAAATTTGATCTTGGAACTAAGGAGAACTGTGTATACTAGCTGAGAATGAATGAGAGAGAGAGCAGAATACCGATAGTCAAATATTGAATTTCATATATAATAGAATAACATTGAACAAATTATGCTATCTACTACATCTACATATAAATAGTCTTTATTATGCATTAAAAGACAAATGAATATCCTTTAATTTACAGGAACTAATAATCAATTTATAGGAACTGGCAAGGTAAAAAATTTCAATAGCTAATAATATATTCTACAGGAACTGACAGTCTGTTAAAAAGAATTGTCTTTTTTCCATTATGAACTATTTTGTTTTGCAACTTCATATATGTCCATTACAATCTATAGAAAAATATTTTATGTATACGAATTATATTAAGATTGTGAAGGTCGGATTTAGTTACAGAATTTCAAGAAGACTATGATTTAATATAATAGGCATATGTCAAAAGTAATTTAGCAATGGTTAGAAAAATCATTTCACCGTTTTAATAAGGAATTTCAAAAAGGATTTAACAAGGTGACAGGAGTATGTAATACATAACAGCGGTCTACTAAATCACATGTTATTAAAATTAAGGTCTATACTTCTACAAACAGGGTAACAAGGATATTATGGACTGTGGTAACCTAGAAAATTACTACTAAACTGTATCATGCCTATCACTGTAGAAAAGTCTAAGTTCTTATTTGTTTCTCTACATGTTTGCAGCCAATCTTGGATAAAATACTACTGAGACTAAGAGTGACCTCATAGTCAAATCCTATTAAAATTATCTATCAATCGAATAAACAAACAATAAATCTGAAAATAATTTTCAACTCTAAATTATGCACTTTGACTACTCTGTTATTTTTCCTCCTCTTGTTTATATATAATGACAATAAAATGAACTTTAGATTAGTAATCTAAAACAATGGAAGCAAAACTTAGTGCCAAGAGAAAAAAAATACTTAAATGCTCAGTATAATGGAAGTGTAACTTATTTTTGTCTTCCTTTTATGTATAATGGCTTCCATGTGTGCAGTTATCTACGAATAGGGTATTGGAATTGTAGGTCACGGTTTACTTTATTTTTTAGCTTTTGTATGCAATGTTATGCTGGATAACGTGTCGATGATTCGAGAATGATGAAGATGATAACTGTTGTACTTATGACTTCAAGGATCTACTGTGTAGATTCTTTTAGACAATAGTTCAACCCAACAGGTACAAACGGGTTATCGAATTATTGACTTCAGGACTCAATGAAGCCTTGAAACAATGTAATCGGATTGAAAACTTGTACGATTTTGATCCGACCAAGAACACTTAAATTTGATCTATGATGATGCAATTTAGTATAGAATAGAATGAAGAAGAACAAGAAAATTGATCTGCAACGTTTCTGTGTTTGCAACACCTTATAGGCGTCACAAACTGTGGTGATAATGCAGTGTTCTGCAACACTTTCTGGGCATCGCAGATCTAGAGGAGGAAGAAGAAGGTACAAAGAAAAGATAATGTTCTGTTGTGATGGTTCCCGGGGGTCACTATTTATAGTAATGAGGAAGTGTCTATTCCTCAAGTTCACATCCTTTCAAACAGTCCGAAACCGTTACAAACGGTCGCATCTATTCGTAACAGTTACCAAACGGTTGCGACACCTTCATTCAAATGACCCGCCAAAAATATCCATTCAAATTCTGGATCCGGCCTGTTAATAAAAATTAATTCGTCATTTTAGACCCGAACACGGTCCGGTCGGACGGACGGCGGAGGCGGCGCGCGGTTGTGATGCATAACTTCCCTCCTCACATCAAAGCAAAGCTTTGGGTGCCTAAAGGGCCCAACCTTCCTTAGGGAATCCTATATTGAAAGTGAAAAACTGAAGAAAAAAAAGATGTAGAAAAATCTATGCAACCAGCTACTAGAAAAGGGAAACAAACAGTGGCAAAATAATCAAAGCAACACAAAAAAGTACAGCTTCTTATGTTCAAAGATTGAAGGCAAGAACAAGAGTGAAAAAACAACGTGACAGCTTTGAATATGGGATGAAACAAAAAAGTTGCAAATAAACCAAAACCCAAAAAAATGAAGATGTTGAAATCAAAAGTGCACAAGACAACTGTCCAAAACCATTTGCAGTGAAAGAGCCAACACTTTCAAAGATAGGGCGTTAGCATTGCAAATGTTTGATCTATCTCAATGTTGCGCAGCAAAACATGTTCAAAACTTTCTTTTCATTGATGACATCATCACAAAAATAATCGTACAAATATGTATATTGATATTAAATATGAAATTAAATTTATCTAACATATACAAATTGTTTTTGTTAAAATAGTGTAGTGGCATGGGAAGATAAGGACAACAATAAAAGGAGGTTGTGTCACAACAAAAATGCACTAAAACATATACTAGAAGGAAACGAGATGGATGGGTAGGTGTACATAAATTTTTTTCTTCTTTACATCAAAACCGATACAAAAATAAAAGCAAAAATGATACCTAAATCCACAACATGCTTAAATTAACTTGATGCTTTATTATTTTTATACTTATGAACATACACAACCACTATTAACATTAGTGATACTACTTACTATTTAATATTGCTTCACCAATAAAAAATCTTATACTTATCTGATTATAATACAGATTATAGATTGGATATTTCAAGATGTGGACAGGAAGAACACAATTATGCTTTCATAATTACAATAACGGTAAATAAAAATATAATATCCAAGTACAATAATTGCTTCATTTATTAAATCATAACTTATTTTCATATCAGACAAAAAGGAATTGTTGTGATATAAAGGGTGAGAGAAAAAAAGTCTGGTCCTCCCTATGCTAGAATCCATTGTACAGAACATATTTATTGAAAGTATATATTTTCCTTTGCATTGTGAAAACCACTAGACATTAGTGACTTTAACATACCCAACAATGCAATGGTGCCATGTTGATTCCAACCGCCCTAGAAGATCAAATGAAAGAAACAATTCCAGTTTAAAAGAAGCTATAAAATTGGTACAAGATTTCTCTTTCTTTTAAAAAAATTACTTACTACAGATAAAAAAGGTGAATATGACCTAACTTTTTGACATTTTGTCTTTATTTAGACAAAAAATTAGAAGAAATGCTCAAAGAAATCTGGAAAAAAAATAACATAACAGACATGGAGGTGACCAGATGATATGCATCAAATAAAGCGTGCACAGTAAGCAGAAGACATGTAAGTTTTTTTTTGGTTAAAATGATATCTACTGAGAACAAAATGAACAATAAATTGAAACTACTATTCATAATCAATTGATAGTAGCTCATTATCCAAACTATCTATGTTTTTGCATTATAATATTTCATACATACTTCTATACATCATTGGATGCCTTTTATATTTAACTGAATTTGATTCATAACAAAAATATTGAAAAATATTATATCTCAATTCCATAAACATTTAGTTCAGAAATAAACAGTTGCTACAGGAAAAAAACTGATACCCATATAAAAGAAACTGATACCTACAGAAACAAAATCGATACCTACATAAAAGAAACTGATACCTATGGAAACAAAACTAACACCTACTAAAACAAAACTAATACCTCTATAATAAAAAAATAAACAAAATATTTACAAAAATATCTTAAAGCAATAACCACGAACACAAAAATTCATGCAAAAATTGATACTAAGTGTGCTAGTAAAAAACTGTTAAACATTTTAATCCAAAGCATACTATATGCTTGTACCATTATCTCTGAAATTCAATGTTCTGTATTAATTATAAACCTGATAATACAACTGATGCAAACTGATACTAACTTTACATTTTGGTTTCAACAGGCTTGACTGTGGATTATTTGTAATGATATTCATCATTTCACTGAACAAAAGCAGAATACCAGTAAAACTTGAAAAGATTGAAATATTATCCACAAGATCAACGATTGTACATACAATATGGACAGATGATGAACACTGCTAGAGCCGGTCTAAATATATGTCAAGCTTAGAAGAAGAAAGAAAAGGAAAGAACTAAATTCACATTGTGTTGTTTCACAATTAAATTTGGTACCCGTAAAGTAATGTAGTTCTGTTGAAATATGTACTTGTGAAGTAACGATATTCTGTTGCAATTTTGTACTTATGAAGTAATGATGTTCTTTTCTTAAAACAATGCTGCTCTTACTCGTAAAAACAATACCGATCTCCTGAAATGATATGTTGTGGTTGGTGTTCTTTTCTTTTCCTACCGTTTATATTATAACAAGATTATATAGTGTATGTTCTACCATGCAGCTATGGATCCACATAATATTATCTGTTTTATGATGCAACTATCAGTTGTGTAATGATATTACCAAATTTCGTATTAAATTTCAATACAAAATAGTAACCGGGTATCAGTTCTTATGGATAATAGTATCAGTTTTGCTAAAACTGACACTCAACATACTTCATGAAACAACAATTAGTGCTATTGTCAGTTTTTGCAAACACCAGATATCATTCTAATTATTTATTAGTACCGGTGTTAACTCTAGCACGTATTATAATACACGAAACTGATACTAAAAACTAACCAAAATTGATACTAAATTCGTTTATATCCAATCAAACAAACATTATCTCCAACCAAGCTAACTGATACTGAACTGTAAAAACTAATACCAAAACTTGTAAAAACTTATAAAAACTGGTACTGTAAAAACTGATATTGTAAAAATTGATACTATATAAACTGACACTGATACCAAAACTTGTAAAAACAAACACCAGAACTGATACTGTAGAAACATGTAACTGTTACCATCATTTATACTAAATAGTTGAAATTAAAGTCAATTAGATAATATGTTATACTGAATACAAATTAATAACAAAAGTTAAATTACAATAAACCACCAAAACAAGTCACACATCCACTTATTAATCTGAACAAATTCAAAATGTAAAGTCAAATCATATCCTCTTTGAAGCTTGACAATTCCGTTTATTATGACCAAACTGCTTGCACTCGCCACATCTGTTTTGCTTGTCTGAAAATATGAAAATACTTCTTTGCGCTTGACGGATGATCTACCAGCGCCACGTTTCTCCTTTGGTGGCTTGATAACATCTTGAATGCTACCATCAACAATAAGCCTATCATAATTTGGAATAGGATTTATAGCATTGGCATAAGAACATCGATAAGCATCAATAGTGAAATAATTCTCGACAAAATCATATACATACAACTTTGACTTGTTCATACACTTTATAGCATGAGCACAAGGAAATCCTGTAATTTTCCATTAGTTGCAACTACAAACTCGTTCCTTCAAATCAACATGATGAGAGTTTGGAGATTTCACTTCAAAAGAAAAATCAGAAGATTTATATACATCCCATCCAAATCCTTCTTCAATCAATTCACATAAATATAACTGCATAGAAGGGCAAAGACTTATTCTCCACAAACGACACGCATCTCTTCTTCTAGCCATTTGTTCCATAATCTTAACACGAATACCGTCTAAACACGAAGTAATAGGCAATGCTCGTTCAACTAAAATCCAACTACTAAAACTTTATGCAACATTCGAACTATATTCACCATAACGTTTCCCTAGAAAAAATAAATCCACCCACTTATCCAATGGCTTATCTTTCAAAAAATTCACATCAGCAACACCACCAATTTGACAGAACATAGAATGTGCTCCTTCAAATTCATATAGATTAAAAGTTCTAAAACACATTTTGAATAGATCAATAATAGACACATTTGCATTTTTGGCTTTTACCGCTGAAAGAAGATTTTGTTCCATATGAAAATAGCAACAATTGTGATAAGCTGAAGGAAAAACATCACGAACACCTAAAAGCAAACCTTGGTGGTGATCTGACATAAAAATTGAAGTACGATCTACTTGAAGCATTTGTTTTAAATGGTTCAGAAACCATGTCCAATTATCCACATTTTCTACAGAAACTACACTCATAGCTAAAGGGAAGAAACCTGCAAATGCAAAAAAAATTAGCAAAAAAAAACTAAAACAAATTATGACCATAAATCTGAAATAATTTATAAAACTGATACTAACAATAAAAAAAATGACACCGAAAACCTAATACGACCATTATGAAAATATTGATAACCACGACATTATGCACATTAATCTTCATTCTAGCACAACAAAGTAATGAACGTTGACATATATTATGATACAAATGAAAGTTCAATACTACACAACTATATATGATACCATATATTAACATACTTGAAACTGATGCTAACATTATACACAAACTGATACTAATCTTCTGCTAAGTAGTGTTAAATTATGATACCAGATACAAACTTACAATTCAATACAATGCTAATTCTGATGCTAAAAACTTGCTAACTGTAAATACATATCTTAAAACTGATACCAACATAATACAAATTATGATAACAAATTAATATTAATGCTAATTCCTATAATTATGATCTCAATACAAATAAATCAGAACTGAAAACAAAGAGATACCTTGATCAACATTTTTTGTAGTAACACCCATCAACACACAAGGATGTCCCTTCAAGTGAGTAGCATCTAAGAATATCATAGGACGACAATACTTGAAACCAAATAAACAAGCGCCAAAAGCAATAACCACCCTCAACAAATTCATTACTACAAGGACCAAAATCCATATCAACATAACTATTTGGATTAGACTTCTTCACTTCTTTCAAATACCAACTCAAATCATTATAAGACAAAGCATCATTATCATGCAACTCCATTAATGCAAGTTGTTTCCCATGATAAGCATATCCGTAAGGCAACTGAAAATTGTATTCTCTTCTAAAATCAACTATAATATCTTTAGGCTTTTCACTAGGACAATCACGGATCTCATCAATAATCAACGATTTAAAAAATGAACTACATATATATGGATTATTCCCATTTCTAAGACCAACCTCACAGGAATGATCGACAACCATGTTTCTCATAAAAACTTCTTTAATTCTCCAGAATCACAAAAACCATGGACTTTGAAAAGACATCCATCCTTATATGAGGAGGAAATTACAGTAACTCTTGTAGCACAATTCTTTAAAAATACTAATTCATACCCCTTTTGAATTTGACATGCCATCAAAAATTCTCTAAAATGTTCAACTCCTCCAAAACAGAAACCAACAAAATCGAAAATGCATAATGTCAACCCTCTCCTCAACATATCTTTTAAATAACTTTTACCATTAACAACAAAATTTGGACAAATAGTTACAGTAGAAGATGAAGACATATGAACATAAGATGAACTTAAAATAGAAGCACCATCAACATATTCCAATTCAGAACCCTTAACCTTAACAGTAAATCCAGAGAAGGAACTTTTCTTATATAACTGAAAACAAATTATACTCTAAATACCAGAATTAGTATTAACCATAATAACTTTGTCCTCAAGTACATAAGAAATCTGAATAGAAGAAGGAGTTAATTGAGACCAACATCGACATATCTCATTCTTTAAATCCTACAAAGAGCAATCAATAGACAATCGAGTGCTAAAAGTGTTATTATTCAACATAAACAGACAAAGAAGACTGTTATCACCACTACCAAAAAAAAACATTAGTAAAAATATGTTCAATTTAGAACATTATTTTTTCCATTTCACAAAACTGATACCTAGTTACTGATAATAAAAAAATGATGCTAAAAATAAAATAAAAATGATACTAGGAAACTGAACCGAAGATATGATACTTTTCCACTCTATCACAACTTATTTACAACCCAAGCATGACACTTTTCCAATCATCCCAACATAAGTGCAAGACAATGCAAGATAAATTAAATGTAAAGCATATTAGAATACAACACTGCATAAAGAAACAAATAAAAAACCTGTTGCTGCTTCCAAAAGTTGCCATAGAAGAACGAACAAGTAATCAGAAAAACAACACTGCATGTAATTTGTGAAAACGAACACAATTGAAAATCACAGATTTTTTTGTTTAACTCTAATAGAAAAAGAACAAAAAATAGAATAATATAAGTATACCTAGTTAATACAATTTGAAGAAAAACGAGATCACGGTAGAAATATGAAAAGAACGAGATCGACAAACATGCATGAGAAAATTTTGATCGTTGAACTACAATTTTCAAAACGATGAAATTGAAATGACCGAACGAGGTTGATCGATATTTTGATTTTGAGAGAGATATTGTATCGCAATAGAAAAATTTGATTGAAAGGAAGAAGAAGAAGCGCGCAAAAGTGGGCTGGAAGAAAAATACGAAATTTGTCCTTTAGAGAAAATAATAGTGGGCCGTCCTACATCCAAAAAATCCTAAAAAATGTCCTTGAGGAAAATTTTCTGTTTATAAAAATTAACTAATTAACTTAGTTTTATAAAAAGTAATTAAGTTTTATAAAATTTTAGCTAAATTAACTAAGTTTCACAAATCTAACTAAATTTTATAAAAATTTAACCAAGTTAACAAAATTTTATAGAAAGTAACCTATTTTATAATAATTAATAGAATTTTATAAAAATCAACTAAGTTTGATAAAAATATAAATAATTTAACTTCGCTTTATAAAATTAATCTAGTTTACAGAAATTAAATATTTTTTGTAAAAATTAACACAATCTTATAAAAAATTAACCTATTTATAAAAATAAAATAAGTTAACTAAATTTTATAATAATTCAATAAATTTATAGAAATCGACTAAGTTAATTTGATTTTATAATGATAAGTTATTAAAAGTTAACTAAGTTTACGAAAATCAACTAAGTTAACTAAGTTTATAACAATTAATCAAGTTTATAAAAATTAATTAAGTTAAATTATAAAACACGACTGTTAGATATATGAGGTCGATGCATACTTATTCTATTTGTATTTGAATTATGAGTAATAATTAATATAAGCAATCCTTAACTGTGATACCATATATATTTGACATAAGATTATGTAGAGTCTATATCGACATAAGCACGTCAATATGCTTAATATATATGTTTTTGTTTATGCTTTATTCGTACATCTTTTCTTGTATGTCTTCGTAGGATGCTTTAAATGATCTCTTTCTCTTATACGGTATTGGATATTTGAAGATGACAAACATGGACAATCTACGATCATGGTATTTTGGAATTTTCTTTTGTAAAGTCCTTATGGTACTATTATCATGTCTGTTTAAAAATATTGGCTATGAAATATTATATGAAATATTGAATTCGGAGTAATTCTGATTACGTATAATATATAATATGCTTTGATTATCAAAAGTTTCATATTATTGTTATTTGAGTCAATTGAATTGTTTATGAATTGAGGCAAATATATCTTATAGTTAAATTTTCGAATGTATAGAAAGACTATTATAAGCTCTAAGCGGGGATATAGAAAAATAGTGGTTTTGAAATGTATAGAAAATCTACAATACCATTTTGGTATGCTATAGAAAACATAAAACAACGTTTTTGCTATGGTGTAGAAAATATGGATAACGTTATTAAATGTTATAAATATTCTTTCTTCTCATGGTGTTTTTTTAATGCTATAATAGGCCATGGATCTATTGCGACATGTTGTTATACAGCGTACATAAACATGTTATTAGTTCCTTTAGTAATGTTCTTTAAATGCTATTAAAAAATAATAAGAAATGCTATAAAACATATTCGCAGCATTAACCAAAATGCTATAAAATATTTATTTTAACATTTTTAAAACGCAATGAAATATATTTTACCTCAATGGGAACATGCTGTAAAAAGTGTTCAATATCATAAAACAAAAGCGGTTAAAACCAATCGTTTTATAGTGTTTCCTCAAGTGCGATGGTAGGTCCATGACTTATAATGGCATGTTGTTATAAAACATCATAAAAGACGTTGTTAAAGCTTTTTATTGCGTTTTTTGAACACTGTTAAAAGTCCTAAATATTGTAGTGATGGAAGCTCAATCCAAGCAGAAAAGTTATGCAGATAAGGAATGGCTCAATTGGAGATCATGTTTTTGTTAAATTTTTACTGACGGAAGGTGTGGTAAGATTTGGAAAGTTAGGGAAATTGGCACCTAGATTCATAGGATTTTTTCCTATCACTAAAAGGATTGTGGAACACGCTTATAAGATAGAGTTACGAAGCAGTTTGGCAGGAATCCATAATGTTTTTCATATTTCTCATCTGAGGAAGTGTGTTCGAGATCTAGAGACTAAACTATGACTGCATTGAAAGGTTTAGAAGTGGAGTCGGACATGACGATATTTAGACATCCAATTTGTATCATGGCTAAGGATGAGAAAAAGATAAGGAACAAGATAATCAAACTAGTAAAAGTCCAGTGGAGTAACAATAAGAGAGACCGTACCTGGAAAACGAAGAGCAAGACCAGGGATACTTATCTTGACTTGTTTGATGATATGTTTTACATCTATGCTTTTATGTTTAACATGTGTACCTTATCGTAATTTCAAGGACGAAATTCTTTAAGCAAGAGAGTCTGTAACAACCCTAATTTTAATTAACATTATTTAGGAGATTTAATTATATAAAATAAATAAAATAATGTAAAATGGTAAGGAGATTGAGATTTGATAATTAGACTGTGTCATGCTTAATGAATGAGCTAATAAGAATGGTTTATAACTTAATAAGAAGGATGAATTATGATAAGGAAAAATGGAATAGGTCACATTTCTCAACTAAATTCCTTCATCCCACACCGACTCTTTTCCACTTCATTCATAAATGAAAATAATAAACAAATTTGGCCATAACTAGTGAATCCAAAAAGAAGTAAAGCTAAGGAAAACAAGATCAAAGCTTAGGGGAATCAAATCAGACACAAATCTCAACCTTTTTAAACCATTCAAGGTAAATAATAGTTATGCATCTCATATTTTAATTATTATTTTTGTTTTTAAGTGTAAATCTAATTATTTTGTTCATATTATGTCGTGCTATGATAGTTGAATGTATGCGCTAATTTGTAAATTTGTTGAATATATTTATGAAATTAAGTGATATGTTTGAGTTAGAAAATCTATCATATAATACCTAATAATTTGAAATTTTAATATGATGTTATAAACATTATTTTGGAAGTGGATTTTTAATTTCATAATTTTTGGTTTAATGGGAATGTTTGGTGAATTTTTTAAGATTGGAAAATGAGATATTTTGGGTTTAATTATTTAAAATAATTAAATTATATTTCTGGTCCCGAAATTCATATATGTTAAATAATATGATAAATTGGATATATTATGATTCTTGGGGATTTTTTCCAAGTGTCTATGATTTATTGTGAACTATTTTAGCTGGAAAAGCTTAAGTATTATGTTCAAATATTAGTATAAATGTGTAGTTTGAAAATGTTTTGGGAATGGTGAATTTAGGCAATTGGAAAATTTCTGAAAAGAATCATGATAAATTATTTGTTAACCAATAAAATTTTGACAAATAATGAGGGTTGGTGGAAAAAAACTTACTTTTATTAGCAATTAAATAGTTTTAATATTAATTATGGAAATGCCATATCGACAATGACGACATCGCCATTCCTTTTCATTGCTGCTATGACTTCGATGACAACCAATGGCGATGCACATGATATCAATTATTGTTGGTATGAAGTGAATCTACTAAGGGTGATAAGGTTCAAAGTTGGTATCCTTACCTCTAACTTTCCCGCATGTTTTGTTATAGTGCCCCACTTTATATAGATGTAAGTGTATGGTGCTTCATACATATAATATCGTCGACCCTATTTATTTTAAGGTACTTATATCAACTTCAGCTTAAATGGGGATGCTTACTTTCTATAAGGCCATGATGTCATGTTTTATCTAATTCAAACCTACTGAGGTCGTGTTTTTTATAAGGTCGATGACTCCACTATTTTATATCAGCTATACATGATACAGTGTTTTATTACTGACCTTAATGACTGTTGACCTCGATCTTTATAACCTACTTTCCAGGCTGGCAATATAGTGCCGCTTTTTATCATTTCAGGTTTAGTGAAGCCCTTATTTTCTTAAGGCATTATGCTGAGGCTTATCTATGTCGACCCTATTCTTTTAAGGTTTTATAATATGTTATATAAAGTAGATGACTTCAATTGTATAACCTTATGTTTTATAAATAGAGCACTTTAACATATTTTGAAGAGCGAAGACCCATATTGGCTATATCTCTGTCATGTTTTATTAATATAAAGGTGTTATATTGTTTTGGCTTTATAGCTTATGGTTTCAAAGTGAGTTAACTTCCAAGTGATCTAGAGATTCACCAATATTATTTTACAAAAGAAAATATCATAGCACAAATGTTTTAGGATAAAATAAAGTGCTATAATTTTCCCGATTTTAAAGATATGATTTTAAAGGTTAAATCATTTAAAAAGAAAGTGTTTACAATGAAATAGAAAAGGGTATTTAGCCTAGAATTTTACTAAAGAAAGTATTGTTCTTACCACTTTTGGATGGATATGACAAGATGAATTGACTCAGATATTAGAAAAATAGACGAGAATGGTAAAGGGTAATGCACTAATCTTTAATTGTTAGCCCCTACTGATGTAAGTCCAAAATTCCAATGCGTAGGGCTTTGTCAAGGGTAAGACTAAAAGTATGTGTATGCATATAAGGGATATATAAAGATAAGATAGATTATAGGTTGGCCTGCAAAATCTTTAGGTCCATAGTAATCCTAGCAATACTATGAGATTGACAAATACCAGGGTAAACAATATGATAAGTGTATTTAGACAGATCGTCCGAACTACTCAATCGAGTACTCGAGAGTGGTCCTGACATAAGCAAACAAAGACAAAAACTTGGGTTAGACATAAGTTTAGTGTAAGGGAAACTATCTTAAAGTATTGTATATTTAAGCTATATACAATTAAACAGGAACTACTAAATCACAGTCGGCCCTCTCCACAAACATGGCTCGGGAAAAATATGACTACCCATAAACAAGTGCAATAAATTCATCTCAAAGTAGGGGATCATACCATAACCTGCTCTTCTCTACAATAACAAGTTAGCACAATTTCTTCTAATGCACTACACTAGAACAAAATTACAAATAAAATAGTACAAATATGCTATGACCGAAATGTGATCTGAGAACAACGATCACTATTGCTAAGATCGATACGATATGCATCATCACATACGGTCACTACTGCTAAGACCGATTAGGTATGTCACAAAACATAAGGTCACTACTGTTAAGACATAATAGGTCGCCAGAATGCGCATGGTCACTACTGCTAAAATCAAACAAGTATGCCACGATGTGTATGGTCACTACTACTAAGACCAAACGTTTGTAAGATTACGGATTTAGGACCCCAAATCGTCCAAGTGATAACAATAATATCAAGCTATCCACGGTTCCTTTAAGGCATGTCGAGTATGTCATGATAATTAGCAGCACTCTAGGTACCCCGCAACAAGGTCGATACCTAGGTAGGTTACATAAGTCCATATCCATGGTGTGCCACAACAAATCAACATCAAACAAATCGAATATTACTCTAAGGTCAAATCGTAGAGTAAGGATCTTAGAGTAAGGACTCACTCCGTATATAATGTATGGAACTCCCACTTACAGCTCAGTTGCCATGGCCTAAAACCCACCAGACAACCATAATAAAACTCTATACTAATTCAAATCACATCCCAAATGGAACGCATGATCTCAACATCATAATAATTCTTTTGGTACACCCTCCTTGTCTATATAAAGATTTATGGTTTTGGAATACATGGCGGGGTAGATCCCATGTGGGACTCAAAATTACAACACTTAAAATCACGCTAAAATTTCTCATGTTATCTCCCTTAAAAAATGGTGAACAATGATCAAAATCTCGCCTCAATCCGAGTTCATATGCAAAAGTTATTGCATTTTGAAGTTTGCACAACACACAAGTCAACTGATTGAAGGGCCATTCAGTCGACTGAACCAGTACCTAGATTAAATTGTTCCACTTAATTAGTTGATGGAACAGACCAGGTCAATCGATTAAAATTGATAGGTTTTAGGCAATGAGCCTATGAAGGGAGTAGATTCCTCGAACGGATACCGATTCGTAAGTCATTTCCTCCGATGCCTCACCCAATGAGTCACCGTGCTACTAGTGCCTGCCTCCATCCCATTAGACATCCACCGAGATTCATTTGTTTATGTTTTGGAAGTGAATTGCGTAAGAAATCAAAGATCGATTTCGATACTAAAACACACTCTTTGATGAGAAGACTTCTACGGGCGATTATGGCGACCCGGCTTCCTCTAACATACCAAAACGACATACCCGGTCTTGTATGTAGCCTATACGTGTGCCGATGTACTCATTTGTGCATGCTTGTATACACATGCTCATGCCACACATAACCAAACACAAATTACATTATGGACTTCACGGAGATGATTGTTCGCCCTAATATACTCTCATGCAACTTAGCGCACGTGTTAGTCGCTATTGCTACGTGAAATGCCTGCAACCGACTTATATCAATTATATATCTATAAAAACAAATAATCATATAAAATTCTAGCTACAATACTATTTTTCTTTTAATTTTCGCTTAGCTCCAAATGCACATACATGTATACCCAATCATGCGTATAATTTTATATGTATATTCGGATAAGTAATTCAATATTACTTAAATCAAAACTTACTTTTATTTACCAAACTTGTTCAATAAAAGTGAAACATCTCTTTATATCATTTTATAAAATAATAAACCATTTTTTAAAATCATACTAGCTTATAATCACTCTATAACATTATAATACTTAATTACTTCATTAAAATCAAATATTCACCATTTTGCTATTTTATAAAATATCATATCCATTTTGTAAAATATATACTTCATTATAAAATCATGGAACCATTTTGTTAATCCTAATTAAGGCTTATAGGTTTCTAATAACTTGAATAACAAGTGTAGAGTTCACAAATCCCTAAATTAGCTTATTAACATTTTGTAGATCAATTCAAATGGGTTAATTAATATTTTCTAATGACCTGCATCTCATTGCACTACTTAATTAACCCCTAATCAAACAATAACATCACAACTAATCACCTAATTAGCCCAAAACATTTTAGGGACTTACTAACTATTTTCAAACATCGCAATTAGGATCTTAAACAATTAATTTAGCTAAAGGAAACATGTTTATAATTCAAACATAAACCCAAGTCAACTCAAACAATCTCTAAATCACTCCGTATAATTTATATTCATCAATAATCAAATATATAAAGTATAACACATCTTTACTATTAATAATGAAAATTTACTAAATGGAAATCAAACGTATCTTTTTGAAATACCTGAATTTCCCTTATCTTTCTCGATGACTTTATCCCATTTCATTTCGCTTCTAAACTAAATCCATCGCCACGATGACTCAACACCATCACCATCTTCATACCCAATTCGTTGCTATTATGGCTAATTCTTCATCAACCCTATCTCTTCTCGTCTCTTCTCCTACTGATAATACCAAGGATGTACGATTTGGTATGCACGTATTCTCTATGGGTAACCAACCCTAAAATTAAATGACAACTAATTAAATCACCACCATTATGGTGAATGCAATAGAACATACCTCCTCCATCTACATTGAATCTATTTGTCGTCATTTAGATGAATGCATACCTGCTAGCACCAAATCAAGCAATGGCTCTCATCACCAACTCAATTGATGTACAGCTGCAAACGCCAAATTAATTGACACCTCTCATCACCTAATAAACTAACACCATGTTATCACCAAACCGACCGATGTCGCTATCCTCATAAAAAAACTAACACAGCTTCCATCGCTAAATCGAACGTCGATGTCATCACCAAACCGTTTAATGTTGAGCACCACTCCCTTCCATATTGCATTTAGGTATGAATGGACTTAACCTTATGTTGATTTATTCCATATGCTTTGAATCTGTTAATTACCAAATTAGGGACTATTATTTAGTTTTAATACCGTCAGTAATCTATATGTTTAGGACTGAGGTTAGTATCCATTATTTTTAGAATTTTTTGCTTATTATAATCTATTCCAACATTCCATCCAAATAGTGATAACAAAGTTAAGATGTCTGTACTTATTCCCAATTGATGTTTTTTAGCCAAGGTGATAAGGATATTGACATATGTATGGATAATCCTCGTATATACTCCTACTTGGATGATAAATAGCAACTTATTTCGTTTAACTTAGTTATGTACTTCACTTATTTTGATATAAGACATTTACTTACAAATATCAATGCTAATACTGATTTACAACATACATAAAACAACCTATTAAACAATTCGAATGCACTAACGAAATCTAAAATGCTGAACTAGTTCTTTCTTAATTTTTACTCAAATATGGATGCTCTTCCTATCCTATGCTAACCGTTTAATGCAAGTATTTAAATTCTTGAGTTCTCTGTTTGTCCAAATCTAAGAACTAATTAGATGAAACGATTAGGTTTCAACTGTTTGATGGACTAATTAGGATTAGCATTATAGTTTTTTTAGTAATGTTGAGTATGATTGAAAAACGGTACATTTGTCAATGCTTATATTACTTACCAACTGAAAGTGGGTTGAAGTATAAATTTCAATTCTACAAGTGTAGTGTAACTAATGAGTGCAACAATTAAGTATGTGTACTATTCAATTAAGTGTATGTACTATTCAATTGCAGAATAATAAATATCAAGATAAGAGCAACATTTAGTATGTTTATGAAAAAAATCTAGAGTTACCAAATATTATAATTCATAAAATCAGATGATGGAAATTAATAATTGCATCAGAAAGAAATCTAAAGAAACTAACCAAAGGTAGTACGACTGTACATATGCCAATTCATGTAAAGGGAGATGAAAAGAGAACATTTTTAGCAAATAAATATTTGTATCATGCTTATGAGTGGGATTTGAAATTTTACATTTACTTTTAGAGTATAGATACACTAAAAGCGTGGTAACAGTACAAGAACATAAGTAGATAAGTGTCACAATATTATTTCTTTCTATGTTATGTTTATCCTTAGATAAGCTATGAAATATAGTCTAAAATTATCATTATTGAAGGCATAAACCTTCACAATAAATATCATATTGGAATTTAATTCTAATAGAGCGATCATTCCAAAGTATCGTTTGAAACTTCAAATGATCAAACTTTTCACTCAGTGACATTCTATTTTCAGCTGTATTGATTTTTATTTAGCACCTCTCTGACGTCTTCAACCTTACTATGTAATAATAACTTAGTTATGTATTTTATTTAGACCGTGGAATTTACTAATTTAAGCTAGAATTTAATATTACAAAATTTTAAACTGGTATTGAAAGTATTAAAAGAAAAGGTGTGCTTGAAGTGGATGTTTACATGAAAGACCAGAATATTTAACCATTAAATGTGTGATATCTCGGAATTTTTGGCAATATAAATTTAATAATCTGTGTTTAAATTTAAATTAATTTGATAATTTTTGTAAATAAATTTGAATTGATTCAATAATCTTCTTTAATAAATAATTAATTAGTGAATTTATCTTTTAATAAACTAATAAATTGTTGCCTATTTATAATACGTATATATATATTTATATATATATATATTTAATAGATGAGTTTGGTTTTTAAATTTAATTGATAAATCTATTTAATAAAATAACTAAATGATTTTAAATACATAAGACAAATGTTTTATTTGTTTAAAATATATTTTGACTTAAGTTTGAATATTAAAATAAAGTTATAAAAATGTTTGTTTTATTTTCTTTTTAAATATTGATTAATTTAAATATGAGAATTTAAATACAACTTATAAATGAAACATTTATTCCTTTAAATAACAAATAAGTTACAATCTCTTTTATAAATTTATTTAAAATGATTTAAAATATTATTTTCAAATGATTGATTTGTATATTGTTTTTATTTATAATTATAATTGGTTTATTCTTTAATTTTTTTTATTATATATAACTAAGTATTAAAGAACTAATTAATTAAGTTTAAAACTTTCATTAACACTTAAATAAAAATACTAATTATTTAAATGGACATGTGTAAGTATATAAAAGCCTAATCTAACATGTGTTGAGTAAGTAAATAAGTAAATTTACAAGTGTTCATATTTTATACAAGTGTCATTGTTTAAATTTTTATTTTCTTTGATTTTAAATAAATCATAAATATAGTTATAAAAACACTTGCCATCTTCCATTTCTTTTTCTTTCTTCATTTTCAATTCTAAAACAAAGAATTCTTTCAGCTGAAACCCATTCTCTCTAAACAATCCTCAAATCATATTCAATCTGAAAATAAAAATTCTGTAACATTTTCATCCTCAAAAAACCCTGTTCAAATGCATATTCCTGATCCATTTCAAAAGCATGCATGTCAGTTTGTAAATCTGGGAATCAAGCTAGCAACCTGCATTCAATTTTTCTAAAAATCTAGAAATAATGCAAGCAAACCTGCATGCAACAATTAAAGCAAGAAAATCTGCATCTCTTTTAAATCTGGAAGAAAAAAAATTTGTCCTGCATGTAACAATTAAAGCAAATTAAAGCATCTGCAATCTGGAAGGTAGCAACTACTTGCAAGATAAAGACATTTTAAAGCAAGTTTTAAAGCATTCAAAAAATTGCAAAAGAAGTTCAAAGGGGCTTTTCAAATCTGGACTGTGCTATGTCTGCATGATTAAAATTAGGTGAGTAATTTAATATTTTTAAAAATTTAAGTATAAAATATGGTTGCTTGATTTATTCATGAAAATAGGCAGTCTTATATATGTTGTCAAATACATTTCTGAGTATATCTATGTGTATGAAAGAATGCATGTTAATTAACCTGAGTTACTGATTGTTTACACTATCAACATAAGTGATAAAATTTCTTTTCTTTCTTTTCGATCTGGTTGGTGTTATTATATCAAAATGAAACTTGTGTATTATATGATAAAGTAAAACTTAAAAATTTATACAAGTCAAATAAATGTTTGTATTCCCTAAAAATAATAATATAACAGAGCAGAATTAGTATAAGTGTAGAATTCAAATGTTATGATTCTATGTTTCAGAATTATAAATTAAATCATAATACAAAAGTATGATTTTTTTAAAACGATATTACAGTTTTTAGTGTAAATTCCATAGAGCAGTTCCATCTTCCCTGTATTCTACATTTTGGGTTAACACTGTTGATCCTTATGTTCGTTTAAGTTGAAATTGCTCCTGGAGATGGTGAAATGATCGGAGATGATGAGGAAATTTTTGGATTGGGTTACTTTTCATTTTTGAGACTGTGATTGGGATTTAAAGATTTGAACCCTAGTTTTTCTGAGGTTAGTAGAATCGATCTGTTCGGCATGCATAGTTGATCGAGTTCAACTATTTCTTGGGTATTGGTAGATGGTGGGTTGCCGAAGCCTTCGCCGAAGTTTGAGTGGCAACGGTGGCCGGAGACGTGAGGAAGTGGCGTTGACAGGTTTGGAATAAGGTTGCTATGTTTGTTCCAGGTTTGGGAAATTCTGGACTCGATCTTGATTTCGGGTATTAATTGATGAGATGGGTGTGTGGATGGTCTGTGGAGTTGAATGTCGACCGTGGGGAGGTCGCGTAGTTGGCCAGCGGTCGCCGGAGGCAGTGGACATGTGCACAGAGCAAAAGAGGATGTGCTGGTGAATATTGGTTAAAGGATTTTGGTGCCTCGCGTGGGTCTCGGGGAAATCGATTTTTAACTCGAAGTAGGTGATGATTTTACTCGAAGTAACACATAAGGTTGCTCGGGTATATAGAGTTGTTTCAGATTTTAAAATTAAAACAGCAAACCTGTTCTGTTTTAAGTTTTAAAAGCAAGTTTAAAAATAAACTAAAATTTAAACTAAGATTTAAAAACCTGAATTGAAATCTGAATAGTTTAAATCTTGGTTTTTTTGAAATAATTTGAATTCAGAAAATTTAAGTTTGGTTATAAATATAAACATAAACCTTTTTCTGTTTTTAAAATTGAAAGTAAAGTTTAAAAATGCCAACTGGAAAATTTAAACTAAGTTTAAAATCTGAATTTGAATATGGATTCAAAGTAGTTTGAATTTAAGATTTGAAATAAATTAAGTTTTAAAAATTTAAATCTGGTTTTGAACAACTTTAAGTGTAAAAGCATATGTGGCTTTGAATTTAAACTGGAAGTTTAAAATTGTAAATTAGAAATTTAAAATAAGTTTAATTTCGAGTTTTGAAATCTGGAATTGGGTTTAAACTTCAGTTTTTTTATAAATAAAATAAGTTTTAAATTTAAATTGTTTAAATTACTTTGAAATGGTTAAATGATTTGAATTTAAAATGAAGATGTAGAGTGTAATTAAAGTTTTTAAAATTTAAGTTAAAAGCTGGAATGAGGTTTAAATCTGTATTTCAATTTTTAAATTAAAGGAAAATTTTGAATTAAAATTGTTTTTAATAACTTGGAATGTTTAAGTGTGTTTTTAAATTGATTTGAATTTAAATTGAATTGAGATTTAAATTCTTTTAAACTTATTTTATAAAGTGGATGTTTCTTTTAATATATGAGATAAAAAGGGGTTTGAGTTGTTTTAATACCTTGTTTAAGTTGAAATTTGTATTCATTTTAAAAAAAATCTTAAATTCTAAGATGACGTTTAAAATGGAATCTAAAGTAAATTTAAAAAAATTTGTTTTCAAATGCTTAATTAAGTAAGAAATGTTTTCTTAGATTAAGTTAGAATTTAAGAATTTGGATTCATTGAAATTATTAAGTTAATTTAAATGGGTAATTAATTATTTAATTAATTAATAATATGGATAATTAATTAAGTAATTAAGAATTTCTAAATTAATTAATTAAGGTTTAATATTAATTAATTAAGGTTAATTAATTTGTAATTAAGGGTTATTAATTAGATTTTAATTAATGATTAAGATTAATTAATCAAGTAATTAAGGATTAATTAAGTTGTAGTTAACACTTAATTAATAGAATAATTAGAGGTTAATTAATTGATAATTAAATATTAATTAATTTTTAATTAATGATGGTTAATCTGAGTTAATTACTTAAGAAAGTAATTAAGAGTTGTTAATGAAGGTCATTAACTTAAGATTATTTAACAATTAATTAATGTGATTAATTTTTAATAATTAATTAGATTAATTAATTAATGATAATCATTTTTGAAATTGTTTATGGTTAATTACTTAATGGAAGTAATTAATGAATTAATTACTTAATGTAATTAATTGGGTTAATGTGATTGGTTTAGATTAATTAATTTAGTTTAATTAATTTAAACACTTGATGGTTTGATAAATAATTACTTAATGTAATTAATAGAATTGTAATTAGTTAGGAAAGTAATTAATTGATAATTACTGGATGTAATTAAAGATGTTTAATGATGAAAGTAATTTGGATTTAATTACTTTGTAATTAATCAAGGGATTAATTGAGATAATTAATTATGGGTAATTAATTTATGGAATGAGTAATTAAGGGTAGTTAGTTACTAAATGGGATTAATCAAGGGATTAATTAGAGAATAAATTAAGGATTAATATATTCAATGGTGTAATTAAGGGTGGTTAATTACCGGATGTTATTAATCAAGGGTGATTAATATATGTGGTTTAATTGAAGATTAATTACTTAATGTAATTAATTTAAATAAAGAGATTGATTAAAGGTAATAGAAATCATTAATTAATAAATTAATGATGTAAATTTAGAACTGATTAACTAAGGAATAAATGAAGTAATTAATTAATAAAGGATTAATGATTAATGTTTGATGGATGGTATTGGTTATCTTGAATGATTTGTAATCTCAGCTATGAGATGAGTAATGTTATGTGATATGGATGCATTGGTTGCATTGTGATGATAATATGGATTATCTATTATGATGATATGGATTATCTGTTGGTGATGATAATGTTGATTATCAATTGTGATGTGAATTATCTATCTGTGTGTATATAGCTAATGAATTGAAATTGTTTTAAACTCTAAAACAACTTGGCCTTAAAAGACATGTTTTGGATTCGGTGAGACCGGGATCGGGTTTCCATATTTGGATATCCGAAAACAACATCGATCCAAATTAACGATAGGTCGTGAATCTGAAGTGAAGATGAAGATTCAGAGTGCAAGGGTTATCGTCGTTAACTCTGAGGGTGATTCGAGAATGAGTGTAACGAGATAATGCCTTCGGTTTCGTTCGAACCCGAAACGAACTTGTATGGATTGAATGCTTTCAGAACACCGTCAAGTGGACGATGAGCATTCTAAGTGATATGTCCTATAAAGGTAATCGTAGCCTCAAGCCTCACCAACCGGGAATGCCTAAAACAGGGGAGGTACAGCAAGGCTAAGTGGGTCATGCCCAAGTAGGACGAGATTTACCCCTATCTAGATGTCCCTTTTCATTTTGGCTGTGTGGTGCGGTTGCTGATCACAATTGCGGGGTGGTCTTGTTCGGAGTTGTCCACTAAGGGATGGTTCCGGCCTTGTGTTGCAGGGGAGTTAGGGTGGTTCCTCGGTATGGTGATCTAGGCCATGTACTGTGACGGGCGGTACCCCGGTAGCCCTGCCATTGTATGGAATCCAAAATCCAATAAGTGCCGTTCGTATTAGTTGTGCCCAACTATGTTGGAACGTGAGATGTAAGCATTCCAGCTATTTCTGTATTTTACTTGAAAACCCTAGACCTATTATAATATTACTGGATTTCCTATCAAATGTTTTGGTTAGCGTAAGGTAAAAACTTTTCCATGTTTATGTGTGGGAAGTCTTACGTGATACCTTTTCTTTTCAAAGGTTTTTCAAAGTTAAGCAACTTTAACCTGTTACTCACACCAGACCCATGTCTGACCCGGAGTTTATTCTGTTTTTCTTAAACTCTTGGGTACTCAAATTTTTACGAGTAGCCAAGGGATTTAGGTTAGCTTTGACGAATTGTGGAGGAGCAATGGAGCAGGAGGCTTCTGCGTGTAGATATATTTAGTGTTCCGCTGTGTTGGTATCTCCGAGTGTTTTCTGTATTGTGTTTTGAGTTGTAATAACTAGACAGGTGTTTATAACTGTCTAGTATGTGTTGTATTGTCTGTGTAACTCTGATAATTGTTGTATACTATGTAATACATATGTAATTAATATAATTTATTCGTTCCGCTGTTGAGATTCTGATGTTGTTTCTTCTTTCTCTTCTTTCTTTTCTCTTTTCTATCCCTTTTTTTCTATCCCTTTCTTTCTTCAAGATGATGCAATTGGTTCATTCACTCACTCCGAGTTACATACATGTTGAAGAATGTTCTCACCAAATTTCACCTCAAATGGATGATTTCTTGATCGATTCGAACCTTACTTCGAATCGATCCTAATGTGGGCCCAATTTCCTAGGGACGGGCGCTTGGGCCCCCTCACGTGCCTGAAGCGGTCTACTGGATTTTTAGGAGAAATATCAGCCTCCTACGCCTATAAATAGAGCCCCTGGTCATTCAGAAAAGGGGTCGGAGGATTTGGAGAGAGAAAGCACGCCCGGACGCTGCCAGGATCATTCCATAACATCATTACTGCTATTTCTTTCGGATTTGGACTTTGTAACTGCGGTATTCATCTGTAATCATCAAGGATAATCAATAAAAGGATAAAACTTTGGAGTGGACGTAGGCCGAAGATAGCCGAACCACTATAAAACTTGTGTCTTAGTTCATTACTTCTAGATTGCTGATTAATATTTGCTGAGATTTGTTATTTGTGTTTGAATATTGCTGATTTGTATTCATACACTTGTGCTTTCACGGTATTCGGGGTTTGTGACCAATTTTGGCACAAACACATACAGATCTGATATATTGAATTAATTTAATTATTATACAAAAATTGTATTCCTGTGCAGTTTTATCCCACTTCAAAATTCCACTCAAAAAATTGCAAGACCGTCGAGTAGCCATACATCCGAACGATGCAGCCAACTCCGTCTGAACTTTACCAATTAAGACAGAAGTAAGTTAAATATTGCAATATGATTCAAAATCGTTGGTATGTAGAAATAAAATAAAATTGATGTATTTTTTATTGCAGCTTCATAGCAAACAATACCACTACACAGTCATATGTCCAACCACCGAATGAACCAGTGGGTAAAATATATGTAACGATGATATGGAGATGATGAAGAAGATGTACAAGCTAAAGATGTTCCTGCACTTGATAGTATGACAGCTGCGTCAATACTAGTGGTTGATACAACTTGGATGGAAAATATGCAAGTAAACAATGATCCACGGAACTATGATTTTGAACGTGCAGAACCAGATTGTGTGGACCGCAATGAACCAGAAATGGAGATGCCGATGCACGATGATTTGTGCAATGCACAAATTATGGCCAGGTCGATAGTAGCAAATGTAAACTTCAACAACGAAATATTTTCATCTTCTAGCATATAAACCAATTTCAAAGTTGGCATGATTTTTTTTGAGCAAATCTATCCTGTAATGTGGTGGTTATTTCGGTAAATGCTGGGCCATACCAAACTGCCTCATCACTCGACCGAAAAGATGATACACGACATCATTCAAGCAAATGAGAAGAACACGAGCAGCCCACAACTGAATGGAAGTGGTACATAAGTTTAGCAGATCTGCAAGCACATCTGCGTATGGGGTCCATGTCATGACCCGCCATTCACGACCCTCGAAAATCGACGTAAATACGCTAATCGCATAACATGCCAAACGATCGAGTGCCAGAAGGACAAATTATTGAGGGAAAGAAAGTAGGTAGAAGAAGAAGAAAACTAAACAAAACAGAATCTCACAACGGACAGAACAATATATAATATTAGCAGTTCTTTGCACAAAGCAAAACTGTAATATACATATCTCACATCAGAGTACACAAATCAATAATTACCAGCCTGGACAGTTAAAACACCCTGTCCTCACAACTGCTGGTAATTTCAAACAACACTGCAAAAGAAATAAATAAGCATGAGAATACGTTTCGGTCTCTAGCTCGTCTCCTGAGCTCCATAGTATCGAGTCGTGGACCTATAATACTCTATCTGACCCAAGCATTATAATAAAATAACACCCGAGTCAGTCTAGACAACCAGCGTGAGAAAACACACTCAACTGAATTATTAAAGTTTTCAAAATCCTTTGAAAATCGAAGGTATCTCGTAAGACCACGCCATGAATAAACATGACGGGTTTTACCTTACGATAACCAAAATATTTTATATCAAAATCATCTGATATTATAATAGTGTCCAAGTAAAAATACTTATTCAAATAGCTGAAATGCTTGCATCTTATGTTCTAGCATAGTTGGGCACAATAAAAACCGTACGACGCTTATTGGATAGTGGATTACAATTGAATGACTAGGCACTGGGGTACCACCTGTCACAGTACATGTCTAGAAAAGCGTACGGAGATCGAACTTATTAATCCCTGCCAACGCAAGAGAGGACAACCTCTAACCTAGATAGTGTGAATAAGATTACCCCGCAGTTGGGATCAGCAACTGCCACACAGCCGAATAAAAGGAACTCTATATAGGGGTAACCTTACCCTACTTAGGTGCGACCCACTTAGCATTGCTGCATACCCCTGATTTTCAATCATTCCCGGTTGATGAGACTAGAGGCTACGATTACCTTCTTAAAAATATTCACATAGAATGCTCATTGTCCTCCAATGATAATGTACTGATGGCATTCATCCATACAAATCCAATCCTTGTGCGAACGAAACCGAAGTCACTATTCCTACTACATCCATTTTGGAATCACCCTCAGGATTAGTAACGATTAGCCCTTGCACTTCACTGCTCCATCTTCGACTCCATGCTCTTGTATTCATTAGGAAAACGTACTCGTTGGATCGAAGTGGTTTTCGGATCACAAATCCGATCCTGATCTCTTCAAAACAACGATCGATATTCCCGGTAAACTCAACCCCGGTTCTTTACGAAATAAACAGATGAAAATAAGTTCGAAGATCACCTCCTAACTGTTTGTGGATGGATTTCCTTACAAAAGTCCAAGAAGAACGAAACGAGTTTATATGTATAGTATAGCACCTCGAACGGTTACTATACCATAAAATTCCCGTACTTCTTCTAAATATTTTCAAAGTTATATATGGGTCCAGATTTGATAGTTGGTTATTTAACTCTCAAATAAACAATCAGTTCAAAAAAATACTTCAATTTCACTGAAAAGCACCAAGTCTTCATTTAAATTAACTTTTAAATAAATTAAATCTCTTTATCCAAAAATATATACTTATCTTATTGAATTCGGTTGATTCACAAAGTATCCTTTCTAAAAATATTTAAAAACTTCTTTAAAGAAAATAAATATGGAAAGTACCACTGTGGTATCAAACCATGGATCACAGTTCAATGGTTACGCCTCAATTCTACAGAAATTCAAGACTTAGCTATAGGCGCTCACTGCCTCCGATTTACGCCACATCATTATACCATTACTTTTCGAAAACTCTATTTAAAAATTATCTCAAAGTAATGCTTGTAAGTTCTAAAATAAATTGTAAGTTAAATCTAGGCGATTATATTTAAATAAAAGTTATTATACAAAGCTATATTGATATTTAATAATTTATCCTTCAAAACAAAAATATCGATTAGTTCCTAAATAAAAATAAATCTTTTAAAAATCATTATGAAGTAACTATTTATAATTATATATGCTTTAAAAAATATAAAATAATTAAACAACTAATTTTCCAGAATATTTTTAACACTTTTAAAATCACCAAATTAATAATTAAAAATCCTCTTTTCAAAACAAGACTAATTTATCGATTTTCAACTTCATCCCGTAAATTTGGAAATTTCACTTGAACCCCAATTTAACAAATTTTATTTTTATTTCCTAATTCGCTTTTATCCTCTAAAAACACTTTAAATCTTGATTTTTAAAACCTTTTATTTTAAACAAGTACCGTTTAAGGATTTATTATTCAAAAATCCATTTATATGCTTTTATTCCAAAATCCCTGTTTACAATTCTTTACCCATTTAAAACATATTTTTATTGGTATTTAAAAATACCAAAACCCGGGTTAACTGTCACAACATCCAATCAATATAAATCACACAATAACCTGTCACAGATTATTCAACAAAAACATATATCACTATATATGCAATTAAATTCAACATTTATGAGGAATCCAGTTGGACCCCTCCAACCTGTTCCCTGCATCCATTGATGTTAGCACAATATAAAATTATCCATTCCACTTCAAGGCGGAACATCGTGGTGTATAGGGTCATTCGCTATTATGTGGGGCGCATAGGTCTCATCCGCTATAATATGCGGGAATATCACTCTACATACTAATACACACACTACTATATATAATTAATCATCCAACAGATAAGTATAAACTTATCAAACCAATCAACATCTAATGATTTAAATTTAAACATTTATATTTAAATATGGCAATCCAAATGAGTGAGAAATTCTTACCTTGATTTTTATTTTGCAATACGATCCAAATCCGACTTGTTTCTTCACGATTTAGACCTTGTATAAGCATTATACGGTTTATTAACATTTGAAATACTCAAATAATTTATTACCACTTAATAATTTAATTAACTAATAAAATTAAAAAATAATTATTATTTAACTAACCTAAATTTACATTTTTCTCCTTTTTAATGAAAGCAAAATCCAATTATAGTGAATAGCTTAAAAAAAACATGCTTACCCACCCACTTCCAGATCCAACTGCACCTTGGCTGACTAACCTCGAACCACCCATCATACTCTCCCACCTACTTTCCATCGCCATCGCATGCGCTTGCCGCCTTCACGCTTGTTCGCATCGTGAAACCAAACCCCAGCTATGCCCTATCTCACATTCGCATGCTCGAAATCGAACAAAACATTGCGAACCAATCCCTAGCCCTTCATGACTCGGCCAAGTCCCACACGTCGCTTCAATGTTGCCGCCAAAACCCACGCTGCCACCTACTGTCCCATCACTCTCCTCCCTACGTACGTCCCTCTCCTCCATCGCATGCGTATGAGCATTGCATGATGCTCGATCATAATTTAACCCAGCTCGCGTTCGAGCGTTCGCGTATCTTCCTTTTTTATAAAAGAATAGTTCTTATTTTCACACTGAAGTGGACATGGGAGGGAAAAAGACGCAATTTCTGATTTTCGTTTGCTATTTTTAATTCTTTCGTTTATTTTTTTTTCTCTAAGTGCTTCAGCTGAAGAGAAAGGGAGAAGGATATATGGTTTAAAATGGAGGTGGTGTATAAGATAAAGGCTACAGTGACTGAGGTGATGGTGGAAAAGTTTTGATGGAAATATATTTGTCAATTAAAATATATATATATATATATATATATATATATTATTTAAATTCAAATCGTGTCAATTACAAAGCTCAAAATCTCAAACCCCTATCGAGGCGTGCTGCTAGGCGTTTATAATGTTATGCCCTATTCCGAACGCGATGGAAATGTTTCGAGTTCTGATTCTATCGTATGGAGAAGATAGCTTTTGGGACCCCAATTATCATATTAAATTTTCGATATAAATTTCAGCGTGTTTATATCTCATACGGTCAAAAGGTATCTCCAAAACTTACGAAATTTGAAATCTGATTATAATACACAAATATGGATCCAATGGAACTGGTTTCGTCGAATTCTGAGGCTATACCTCGGAACGCTATTTTAAATGTCAATTAAACAAGCTATTTTTAAAATTGAACAGATTGCTTTAAAATTCAATTTTAAAACTTATATTATCTTCATTATTATTAATAAATTTTCAAACCTTTAGATAATTTTTGTCAAGCTTAAAACTCCAGATTCACGATTTTAGCCAATATTCAATTGTAACTTCAATAACTAAATTATCCAATAAACTGTTATATTTAAATTCTGAATTAATTTCATAAATAAAAACCAAATCTTACATATTTAATATCAACCTATAATTCAAATCCAATATTTAAACCCATTTAAATATGCAAAATCGAACACGAAAAATCTGGGTAGTGACATTCCTTCCCCCTTAAAAGAATTTCGTCCCCGAAATTGCTAAGGCAGGAAAATTGCTCCAAACCTATTACTAATCCAAAACCCACTCAACTAACTTGACATTCCACTTTACTAAGCTTTTAGTTTTCTATCAAACCATTAGTTTCCCATCCTAAATAAAAATCCTTTATTTCGACTACAAATCCGAAATAAATTTTTTATTAACAAAAAAGTTTACAAAAATTTTCTAACACCCTAAATTTCCAAAAATTTTTGGTAGTTTCTCCTTTGTATGGAGGACCTTTTACAATATGACAAGAGAGAAAAATATATATATACATCGACCCACACAGTTGAAAAACAAAAATATATATCAATATTTATATATTCCGCAGTATTTAATCCAAAAACATACCTTATTTAGCATCATTAAGTAAGCGACTTGTTTATTTTGTAATACTCGCAATCAAAGTCAAGCACAACAGCTCCAGGTATTTATACTTACCCAATTTAAACACGTAAGTACCAAATATACAAAATTCACTAACATTTCATTTATTTAAACAACTACAACACGTGAATTTCAATAACCATTGACGCTAAACATGTATTTTAAACAAGTATAAAGTTCTGACATTCATTTTATTACTTTCAATCAATCCATACATCATTTCATTCCATCTAAAATGATTTACAACCCAGTTTTCTTACATCCAATTCACATTTGTACTAAACCAATTAATATTCATTCCAAATTGATTAAAAATCAATTTATTTACTTTTATCAATTTATAAAATTTTATTTACCATTTACGTCAAATGCCAAATTTCTATGCAAGTTTGATGATATTCATTTAATAGAATAGTCATTTTAGTTTATAACTATTTTTAAATCGATTCCAACTCAATTTATATCTAATTCTATTCAATTTCTAATTGATTCTCAATCAATTCATTTTGCATTCCTACTTTTAAATCCACTTTTACTTGACTTGAAATCATTCCATCCAATATAATTTAATGGCCATTTCACAAATTTACTCAAAGTCAAGCTTTTATTAAATATTAACCTAAGTATTTATTTCAATCATTTTAATCAACGCTTCAGTTCATTTCCATTTGCAACAAACTCCAATTCAATTTAATTTGGTTCTTATCCAATTAATTCCATCTCATTTACTAATTTATTTAAGGGTTATTAATTAGATTTTAATTAATGATTAAGATTAATTAATCAAGTAATTAAGGATTAATTAAGTTGTAGTTAACACTTAATTAATAGAATAATTAGAGGTTAATTAATTGATAATTAAATATTAATTAATTTTTAATTAATGATGGTTAATCTGAGTTAATTACTTAAAAAAGTAATTAAGAATTGTTAATGAAGGTCATCAACTTAAGATTATTTAACAATTAATTAATGTGATTAATTTTTAATAATTAATTAGATTAATTAATTAATGATAATCGATTGTGAAATTGTTTATGGTTAATTACTTAATGGAAGTAATTAATGAATTAATTACTTAATGTAATTAATTGGGTTAATGTGATTGGTTTAGATTAATTAATTTAGTTTAATTAATTTAAACACTTGATGGTTTGATAAATAATTACTTAATGTAATTAATGGAATTGTAATTAGTTAGGGAAGTAATTAATTGATAATTACTGGATGTAATTAAAGATGTTTAATGATGAAAGTAATTTGGATTTAATTACTTTGTAATTAATCAAGGGATTAATTGAGATAATTAATTATGGGTAATTAATTTATGGAATGAGTAATTAAGGGTAGTTAGTTACTAAATGGGATTAATCAAGGGATTAATTAGAGAATAAATTAAGGATTAATATATTCAATGGTGTAATTAAGGGTGGTTAATTACTGGATGTTATTAATCAAGGGTAATTAATATATGTGGTTTAATTGAAGATTAATTACTTAATGTAATTAATTTAAATAAAGAGATTGATTAAAGGTAATAGAAATCATTAATTAATAAATTAATGATGTAAATTTAGAACTGATTAATTAAGGAATAAATGAAGTAATTAATTAATAAAGGATTAATGATTAATGTTTGATGGATGGTATTGGTTATCTTGAATGGTTTGTAATCTCAGCTATGAGATGAGTAATGTTATGTGATATGGATGCATTGGTTGCATTGTGATGATAATATGAATTATCTATTATGATGATATGGATTATCTGTTGGTGATGATAATGTTGATTATCAATTGTGATATGAATTATCTATCTGTGTGTATATAGCTAATGAATTGAAATTGTTTTAAACTCTAAAACAACTTGGCCTTAAAAGACACGTTTTGGATTCGGTGAGACCGGGATCGGGTTTCCATATTTGGATATCCGAAAACAACATCGGTCCAAATTAACGATAGGTCGTGAATCTGAAGTGAAGATGAAGATTCAGAGTGCAAGGGTTATCATCGTTAACTCTGAGGGTGATTCGAGAATGAGTGTAACGAGATAATGCCTTCGGTTTCGTTCGAACCCGGAACGAACTTGTATGGATTGAATGCTTTCAGAACACCGTCAAGTGGACGATGAGCATTCTAAGTGATATGTCCTATAAAGGTAATCGTAGCCTCAAGCCTCACCAACCGGGAATGCCTAAAACAGGGGAGGTGCAGCAAGGCTAAGTGGGTCATGCCCAAGTAGGACGAGATTTACCCCTGTCTAGATGTCCCTTTTTATTTTGGCTGTGTGGTGCGGTTGCTGATCACAATTGCGGGGTGGTCTTGTTCGGAGCTGTCCACTAAGGGATGGTTCCGGCCTTGTGTTGCAGGGGAGTTAGGGTGGCTCCTCGGTACGGTGATCTAGGCTATGTACTGTGACGGGCGGTACCCCGGTAGCCCTGCCATTGTATGGAATCCAAAATCCAATAAGTGTCGTACGTATTAGTTGTGCCCAACTATGTTGGAACGTGAGATGTACGCATTCCAGCTATTTCTGTATTTTACTTGAAAACCCTAGACCTATTATAATATCACTGGATTTCCTATCAAATGTTTTGGTTAGCGTAAGGTAAAAACTTTTCCATATTTATGTGTGGGAAGTCTTACGTGATACCTTTTCTTTTCAAAGGTTTTTCAAAGTTAAGCAACTTTAACCTGTTACTCACACCAGACCCATGTCTGACCCGGAGTTTATTCTGTTTTTCTTAAACTCTTGGGTACTCAAATTTTTACGAGTAGCCAAGGGATTTAGGTTAGCTTTGACGAATTGTGGAGGAGCAATGGAGCAGGAGGCTTCTGCGTGTAGATATATTTAGTGTTCCGCTGTGTTGGTATCTCCGAGTGTTTTCTGTATTGTGTTTTGAGTTGTAATAACTAGACATGTGTTTATGACTGTCTAGTATGTGTTGTATTGTCTGTGTAACTCTGATAATTGTTGTATACTATGTAATAGATATGTAATTAATATAATTTATTCGTTCCGCTGTTGAGATTCTGATGTTGTTTCTTCTTTCTCTTCTTTCTTTTTTCTTTTCTATCCCTTTCTTTCTTCAAGATGGTGCGACTTTCTATGGAGAAAAAGACAGGTCGTCACATTTTGGTATCAGAGCGCTAGGTTGAGCGAATACCTAGACTCTGGAGTGGTGTCTATCTTGAGAGAACGTATTTGTAATTTTAATATATATAAATATATTTATTTATTCTACCTATCTGTTGGGTTACCTGTTCAGGTTTTCCAATATGAGTTATAAAGGTAGATAAGGTAGTGGTGTGTGTAACACGACTACTACCATTGGTTGGAGTTTGAATGTTTGAGGTTGGAAGTGGACTGTCGAGACTGTAGACCTAATACCGTCTCGAGTGAATTTTGCTTGTTGTAGGGATTTCATCGATCTCTGAAGGAAACCTGTTAAGGTTTGGAGTTCATCTTTGAAGTGCAGAGTTGGTTGAGTAGAGTTTGGATCTGTCGGTTGGACAGAAGCAAGTGAGTGATGGTATCTTGATACCTCAGGAAGTAGTAGCTGCGTGATGAGATGCAGTGACTATGGATTGTTTCCAAAGATGTTTCTTTGGGAACAAGAGTAAGGAAGTGCGTCTGTTTCGGTGTTGTGGCTGAGTCCAGCAGGGTGTTTCTGTCTGCTTTGAGGTCCGAGTTTCTCAGAGAGCTTTGGATTAGGAATTCTTTGGCAGTGGTGTTAGCAGTGCAGCTCGGATTGCTCTGTGTTGGCAGGAAGTTTTCTAGCTGAGTAATTTTTCTTAAGTGGAGTTCAGAAGCAGCAGTATGGATCTGTTTCTTCGGTGGTAAGCTAGTGTAAGCTATTCTAATTGGTAAAGAGAGAGAGAGAGCAGTTTCTTTTGATTAGGCTGGGTTGATCGCAAAAGTGACTTGCGATAGTTTGAGTGTTCTCTTGAGTTGTTGGTGATTTTCCGGATGTTTTCAGGGAAGCCAGAGGATTGTCTGTATCTAGAGATCGAGTTTTCTTATCGATTGGGATTCCAGGATTGGTACCTATGGTTCAGCCTAGTGGAAGGATGGTTCCTTGAGATAGAGTTGGTGAAGCAACTCTGGTTTCGGAGGAATTTCTGAGTTTTCTTTATGGATCTGTTGAACCGTATTTTTGGAATGTGTTGTCTAGTCTGTGCTCGTGTTCTTCATCAGTATTTTCTTCTACTTCGGATCAGAGTTGTGCAGCGGAAGAAGTTTGGGGGTGCATATGTTTCTTTTCCGGATAAGGAGAAGTAAGTTCAGTCTTCTGTTGTTTATGGAGTAGAGTTTGTGTTCTTGGTTTTGGATTGATCTTGAGGAGATCATTGTGTTGGGTTGTTTGGTCTAGAGGCATCAGTAAGGGATGAGCTTATCAGGAAGGATGTTGGCAGCCCAGGATCGTCCGAAGAATTTTGATGTTAAGAGACGGAGGAATTTGGATTCTGAAGTCGAAGATTTGGTTTTGGGATAAGTTTTCTCCGATCGAAGGAGCTAAATTTTGAGCAAGTCTGTGAAGCTAGCTTCGTGGTGTTTTGGTTTCTTCTGTATTTTGTTAAGATAAGTGCTTTGGTTTTCAAGAGTTGAATTGCCAGTTTAGATAACTGGGATTCAGTGTGTTTCACGTATCTCTGAGGGAGTACGTGTTTGATATTTCTGGTTGTAGAACCAGTAATTCTGGAGGTTTGGTTGTTGAGTCAGACTCGTCTATAGTCCGATATCCAGTTTAGTTTGGTAGATTTAGATGGGATAAGAGCTTTATAGCTTAATAGTTTTGATTGTGTGTTACGGTTGCTGATCACAACTCCGGGGTGGTCTTGTTCGGAGTTGTCCAGTAAGTGATGGTTCCGGCCTTGTGTTGTAGAGGAGTTAGGTTGGCTCATCGGTACGGTGATCTAGGGCACGTACTGTGACGGGCGGTACCCCGGTAGCCCTGCCATTGTATGGAATCCAAAATCCAATAAGTGTCATACGTATTAGTTGTGCCCAACTATATTGGAACGTGAGATGTAAGCATTCCAGTTATTTCTATGTTTTACTTGAAAACCCTAGACCTATTATAATATCACTGAATTTCCTATCAAATGTTTTGGTTAGCATAAGGTAAAAACTTTTCCATGTTTATGTGTGGGAAGTCTTACGTGATACCTTTTCTTTTCAAAGGTTTTTCAAAGTTAAGTAACTTTAACCTGTTACTCACACCAGACCCATGTCTGACCTGGAGTTTATTCTGTTTTTCTTAAACTCTTGGGTACTCAAATTTTTACGAGTAGCCAAGGGATTCAGGTTAGCTTTGACAAATTATGGAGGAGCAATGGAGCTTTAGGCTTCTGTGTGTAGATATATTTAGTGTTCCGCTGTGTTGGTATCTCTGAGTGTTTTCTGTATTGTGTTTTGAGTTGTAATAACTAGACAGGTGTTTATAACTGTCTAGTACGTGTTGTATTGTCTGTGTAACTCTGATAATTGTTGTATACTATGTAATACGTATGTCATTAATATAATTTATTCATTCCGCTGTTGAGATTCTGATGTTGTTTCTTCTTTCTCTTTTTTTTCTTCTCTTTTCTATCCCTTTCTTTCTTCAAGATGATGCGACTTTCTGTGGAGAAAAAGACGGGTCGTCACATTTTTGTATCAGAGCGCTAGGTTGAGCGAATACCAAGACTCTGGAGTGGTGTCTATCTTGAGAGAGCGTATTTGTAATTTTAATATATATAAATATATTTATTTATTCTACCTATCTGTTAGGTTACCTGTTCAGGTTTTCCATTATGAGTTATAAAGGTAGATAAGGTAGTGGTGTGTGTAACACGACTACTACCATTGGTTGGAGTTTGAATGTTTGAGGGTGGAAGTGGATCTGTCGAGACTGTAGACCTAATACCGTCTCGAGTGAATTTTTCTTGGTGTAGGGATTTCATCGATCTCTGAAGGAATCCTGTTAATGTTTGGAGTTCATCTTTGAAGTGCAGAGTTGGTTGAGTAGAGTTTGGATCTGTCGGTTGGACAGAAGCAAGTGAGTGATGGTATCTTGATACCTTAGGAAGTAGTAGCTGCGTGATGAGATGCAGTGACTATGGATTGTTTCCGAAGATGTTTCTTTGGGAACAAGAGTAAGGAAGTGCATCTGTTTCGGTGTTGTGGTTGAGTCCAGCAGGATGTTTCTGTCTGCTTTGAGGTTCGAGTTTCTCGGAGAGCTTTGGATTAGGAATTCTTTGGCAGTGGTGTTAGCAGTGCAGCTCGTAGTGCTCTGTGTTGGCAGGAAGTTTTCTGGCTGAGTAATTTTTCTGAAGTGGAGTTCAGAAGCAGCAGTATGGATCCGTTTCTTTGGTGGATTGGCTAAGCCAGCGTAAGCTGTTCTGATTAGTAAAGAGAGAGAGAGCAGTTTCTTTGGATTAGGCTGGGTTGATCGCAAAAGTGACTTGCGATAGTTTGAGTGTTCTCTTGGGTTGTTGGAGATTTTTCGGATGTTTTCAGGGAAGCCGGAGGATTGTCTGTATCTGGAGATCGAGTTTTCTTATCGATTGGGATTCCAGGATTGGTAACTGTGGTTCAGCGTAGTGGAAGGATGGTTCCTTGAGATAGAGTTGGTGAAGCAGCTCGGGTTTCGGAGGAATTTCTAAGTTTTCTTTATGGATCTGTTGAACCGTATTTTTGGAATGTGTTGTCTAGTCTGTGCTCGTGTTCTTCATCAGCATTTTCTTCTACTTCTGATCAGAGTTGTACAGCGGAAGCAGTTTGGGGGTGCATATGTTTCTTTTTCGGATAAGGAGAAGTAAGTTCAGTCTTCTGTTGTTTATGGAGTAGAGTTTGTGTTCTTGGTTTTGGATTGATCTTGAGGAGATCATTGTGTTGGGTTGTTTGGTCTAGAGGCATCAGCAAGGGATGAGCTTATCAAGAAGGATGTTGGCAGCCCAGGATCGTCCGAAGAATTTTGATGTTAAGAGACGAAGGAATTTGGATTCCGAAGTCGAAGATTTGGTTTTGGGATAAGTTTTCTCCGATCGAAGGAGCTAAATTTTGAGCAAGTCTGTGAAGCTAGCTTCGAGGTGTTTTGGATTTCTTCTGCATTTTGGTAAGATAAGTGCTTTGGTTTTCAAGAGTTGAATTGCCAGTTCAGATAACTGGGATTCAGTGTGTTTCACGTATCTCTGAGGGAGTACGTGTTTGATATTTCTGGCTGTAGAACCAGTAGTTCTGGAGGTTTGGTTGTTGAGTCAGACTCGTCTGTAGTCTGATATCCTGTTTAGTTTGGTAGATTTAGATGGGATAAGAGCTTTATAGCATAATAGTTTTGATTTTGTGTTGCGGTTGCTGATCACAACTGCGGGGTGGTCTTGTTCGAAGTTGTCCAGTAAGGGATGGTTCCGGCCTTGTGTTGCAGAGGTGTTAGGGTGGATCATCGGTATGGTGATCTAGGCCACGTACTATGACGGGCGGTACGCCGGTAGCCCTGCCATTGTATGGAATCCAAAATCCAATAAGTGCCGTACGTATTAGTTGTGCCCAACTATATTGGAACGTGAGATGTAAGCATTCCAGCTATTTCTGTGTTTTACTTGAAAACCCTAGACCTATTATAATATCACTGGATTTCCTATCAAATGTTTTGGTTAGCGTAAGGTAAAAACTTTTCCATGTTTATGTGTGGGAAGTCTTACGTGATACCTTTTCTTTTCAAAGGTTTTTCAAAGTTAAGCAACTTTAACCTGTTACTCACACCAGACCCATGTCTGACCCGGAGTTTATTCTGTTTTTCTTAAACTCTTGGGTACTCAAATTTTTACGAGTAGCCAAGGGATTCAGGTTAGTTTTGACAAATTATGGAGGAGCAATGGAGCTTGAGGCTTCTGTGTGTAGATATATTTAGTGTTCCGCTGTGTTGGTATCTCTGAGTGTTTTCTGTATTGTGTTTTGAGTTGTAATAACTAGACAGGTGTTTATAACTGTCTAGTACGTGTTGTATTGTCTGTGTAACTCTGATAATTGTTGTATACTATGTAATACGTATGTCATTAATATAATTTATTCATTCCGCTGTTGAGATTCTGATGTTGTTTCTTCTTTCTCTTTTTTTCTTCTCTTTTCTATCCCTTTCTTTCTTCAAGATGATGCGACTTTCTGTGGAGAAAAAGACGGGTCGTCACATTTTTGTATCAGAGCGCTAGGTTGAGCGAATACCTAGACTCTGGAGTGGTGTCTATCTTGAGAGAGCGTATTTGTAATTTTAATATATATAAATATATTTATTTATTCTACCTATCTGTTGGGTTACCTGTTCAGGTTTTCCAATATGAGTTATAAAGGTAGATAAGGTAGTGGTGTGTGTAACACGACTACTACCATTGGTTGGAGTTTGAATGTTTGAGGTTGAAAGTGGATCTGTCGAGACTGTAGACCTAATACCGTCTCGAGTGAATTTTGCTTGGTGTAGGGATTTCGTCGATCTCTGAAGGAAACCTATTAATGTTTGGAGTTCATCTTTGAAGTGCAGACTTGGTTGAGTAAATTTTGGATCTGTCGGTTGGACAGAAGCAAGTGAGTGATGGTATCTTGATACCTCAGGAAGTAGTAGCTGCGTGATGAGATGCAGTGACTATCGATTCTTTCCGAAGATGTTTCTTTGGGAATAAGAGTAAGGAAGTGCATCTGTTTCGGTGTTGTGGTTGAGTCCAGAAGGGTGTTTCTGTCTGCTTTGAGGTTCGAGTTTCTCGGAGAGCTTTGGATTAGGAATTCTTTGGCAGTGGTGTTAGCAGTGCAGCTCGGAGTGCTCTGTGTTGGCAGGAAGTTTTCTGGCTGAGTAATTTTTCTGAAGTGGAGTTCAGAAGCAGCAGTATGGATCCGTTTCTTCAATGGATTGGCTAAGCCAGCGTAAGCTGTTCTGATTAGTGAAGAGAGAGAGAGAGAGAGCAGTTTCTTTGGATTAGGCTGGGTTGATCGCAAAAGTGACTTGCGATAGTTTGAGTGTTCTCTTGGGTTGTTGGAGATTTTCCGGATGTTTTCTGGGAAGCCGGAGGATTGTCTGTATCTGGAGATCGAGTTTTCTTATCGATTGGGATTCCAGGATTGGTACCTGTGGTTCAGCGTAGTGGAAGGATGGTTCCTTGAGATAGAGTTGGTGAAGCAGCTCGGGTTTCGGAGGAATTTCTGAGTTTTCTTTATGGATCTGTTGAACCGTATTTTTGGAATGTGTTGTCTAGTCTGTGCTCGTGTTCTTCATCAGCATTTTCTTCTACTTCGGATCAGAGTTGTGCAGCGGAAGCAGTTGGGGGTGCATATGTTTCTTTTTCGGATAAGGAGAAGTAAGTTCAGTCTTCTGTTGTTTATGGAGTAGAGTTTGAGTTCTTTGTTTTGGATTGATCTTGAGGAGATCATTGTGTTGGGTTGTTTGGTCTAGAGGCATCAGCAAGGGATGAGCTGGTCAGGAAGGATGTTGGCAGCCCAGGATCGTACGAAGAATTTTGATGTTAAGAGATGGAGGAATTTGGATTCCGGAGTTGAAGATTTGGTTTTGGGATAAGTTTTCTCCGATCGAAGGAGCTAAATTTTGAGTAATTCTGTGAAGCTAGCTCCGAAGTGTTTTGGATTTCTTCTGTATTTTGGTAAGATAAGTGCTTTGGTTTTCAAGAGTTGAATTGCCAGTTTGGATAACTGGGATTCAGTGTGTTTCACGTATCTATGAGGGAGTACGTGTTTGATATTTCTGGTTGTAGAACCAGTAGTTCTGGAGGTTTGGTTGTTGAGTCAGACTCGTCTGTAGTCTGATATCTTGTTTAGTTTGGTAGATTTAGATGGGATAAGAGCTTTATAGCTTAATAGTTTTGATTGTGTGGTGCGGTTGCTGACCACAACTACGGGGTGGTCTTGTTCGGAGCTGTCCAGTAAGGGATGGTTCTGGCCTTGTGTTGCAGAGGAGTTAGGGTGGCTCCTTGGTACGGTGATCTAGGCCACATACTGTGACGGGCGGTACCCCGACAGCCCTGCCATTGTATGGAATCCAAAATCCAATAAGTGTCGTACGTATTAGTTGTGCCCAACTATGTTGGAACGTGAGATGTAAGCATTCTAGCTATTTCTGTATTTTACTTGAAAACCCTAGACCTATTATAATATCACTGGATTTCCTATAAAATGTTTTGGTTAGCGTAAGGTAAAAACTTTTCCATGTTTATGTGTGGGAAGTCTTACGTGATACCTTTTCTTTTCAAAGGTTTTTCAAAGTTAAGCAACTTTAACCTGTTACTCACACCAGACCCATGTCTGACCCGGAGTTTATTATATTTTTCTTAAACTCTTGGGTACTCAAATTTTTATGAGTAGCCAAGGGATTTAGGTTAGCTTTGACGAATTGTGGAGGAGCAATGGAGCAGGAGGCTTCTGCGTGTAGATATATTTAGTGTTCCGCTGTGTTGTTATCTCTGAGTGTTTTCTGTATTGTGTTTTGAGTTGTAATAACTAGACAGGTGTTTATAACTGTCTAGTATGTGTTGTATTGTCTGTGTAACTCTGATAATTGTTGTATACTATGTAATACGTATGTCATTAATATAATTTATTCATTCCGCTGTTGAGATTCTGATGTTGTTTCTTCTTTCTCTTTTTACTTTTCTCTTTTCTATCCCTTTCTTTCTTCAAGATGATGCGACTTTCTATGGAGAAAAAGACGGGTCGTCACATTTTGGTATCAGAGCGCTAGGTTGAGCGAATACCTAGACTTTGGAGTGGTGTCTATCTTGAGAGAGCGTATTTGTAATTTTAATATATATAAATATATTTATTTATTCTACCTATCTGTTGGGTTACCTGTTCAGGTTTTCCAATATGAGTTATAAAGGTAGATAAGGTAGTGGTGTGTGTAACACGACTACTACCATTGGTTGGAGTTTGAATGTTTGAGGTTGGAAGTGGACTGTCGAGACTGTAGACCTAATACCGTCTCGAGTGAATTTTGCTTGTTGTAGGGATTTCATCGATCTCTGAAGGAAACCTGTTAAGGTTTGGAGTTCATCTTTGAAGTGCAGAGTTGGTTGAGTAGAGTTTGGATCTGTCGGTTGGACAGAAGCAAGTGAGTGATGGTATCTTGATACCTCAGGAAGTAGTAGCTGTGTGATGAGATGTAGTGACTATGGATTGTTTCCGAAGATGTTTCTTTGGGAACAAGAGTAAGGATGTGCGTCTGTTTCGGTGTTGTGGCTGAGTCCAGCAGGGTATTTCTGTCTGCTTTGAGGTCCGAGTTTCTCGGAGAGCTTTGGATTAGGAATTCTTTGGCAGTGGTGTTAGCAGTGCAGCTCGGAGTGCTCTGTGTTGGCAGGAAGTTTTCTGGCTGAGTAATTTTTCTGAAGTGGAGTTCAGAAGCAGCAGTATGGATCCGTTTCTTCGGTGGATTAGCTAAGCCAGCGTAAGCTGTTCTAATTGGTAAAGAGAGAGAGAGAGCAGTTTCTTTGGATTAGGCTGGGTTGATCGCAAAAGTGACTTGCGATAGTTTGAGTGTTCTCTTGAGTTGTTGGAGATTTTCCGGATGTTTTCGCGGAAGCCGGGGGATTGTCTGTATCTGGAGATCGAGTTTTCTTATCGATTGGGATTCCAGGATTGGTACCTGTGGTTCAACCTAGTGGAAGGATGGTTCCTTGAGATAGAGTTGGTGAAGCAGCTCAGGTTTCGGAGGAATTTCTGAGTTTTCTTTATGGATCTGTTGAACCATATTTTTTGGAATGTGTTGTCTAGTCTGTGCTCGTGTTCTTCATCAGCATTTTCTTCTACTTCGGATCAGAGTTGTGCAGCAGAAGCAGTTTAGGGGTGCATATGTTTCTTTTTCGGATAAGGAGAAGTAAGTTCAGTCTTCTGTTTTTTATGGAGTAGAGTTTGTGTTCATGGTTTTGGATTGATCTTGAGGAGATTATTATATTGGGTTGTTTAGTCTAGAGGCATCAGCAAGGGATGAGCTGATCAGGAAGGATGTTGGGAGCCCAGGATCGTCCGAAGAATTTTGATGTTAAGAGAAGGAGGAATTTGGATTCCGGAGTCGAAGATTTGGTTTTGGGATAAGTTTTCTCCGATCGAAGGAGCTAAATTTTGAGTAAGTCTGTGAAGCTAGCTCCGAGGTGTTTTGGATTTCTTCTGTATTTTGGTATAAGTGCTTTGGTTTTCAAGAGTTGAATTGCCAGTTTGGATAACTGGGATTCAGTGTGTTTCACGTATCTCTGAGGGAGTACGTGTTTGATATTTCTGGTTGTAGAACCAGTAGTTCTGGAGGTTTGGTTGTTGAGTCAGACTCGTCTGTAGTCTGATATCCTGTTTAGTTTGGTAGATTTAGATGGGATAAGAGATTTATATCTTAATCGTTTTGATTGTGTGGTGCGGTTGTTGATCACAACTGCAGGGTGGTCTTGTTCGGAGCTGTCCAGTAAGGGATGGTTCCGGCCTTGTGTTGCAGAGGAGTTAGGGTGGCTCCTCGGTACGGTGATCTAGGCCACGTACTGTGACGGGCGGTACCCCGGTAGCCCTGCCATTGTATGGAATCCAAAATCCAATAAGTGTCGTACGTATTAGTTGTGCCCAACTATGTTGGAACGTGAGATGTAAGCATTCCAGCTATTTCTGTATTTTACTTGAAAACCCTAGACCTATTATAATATCACTGAATTTCCTATCAAATGTTTTGGTTAGTGTAAGGTAAAAACTTTTCCATGTTTATGTGTGGGAAGTCTTATGTGATACCTTTTCTTTTCAAAGGTTTTTCAAAGTTAAGCAACTTTAACCTGTTACTCACACCAGACCCATATCTGACCCGGAGTTTATTCTGTTTTTCTTAAACTTTTGGGTACTCAAATTTTTACGAGTAGCCAAGGGATTCAGGTTAGCTTTGACGAATTGTGGAGGAGCAATGGAGCAGGATGCTTCTGCGTGTAGATATATTTAGTGTTCCACTGTGTTGGTATCTCTGAGTGTTTTATGTATTGTGTTTTGAGTTGTAATAACTAGACTGGTGTTTATAACTGTCTAGTATGTGTTGTATTGTCTGTGTAACTCTGATAATTGTTGTATACTATGTAATACATTTGTCATTAATATAATTTATTCATTCCGCTGTTGAGATTCTGATGTTGTTTCTTCTTTCTCTTTTTTCTTTTCTCTTTTCTATCCCTTTCTTTCTTCAAGATGATGCGACTTTCTGTGGAGAAAAAGTCGGGTCGTCACAAAATGCTAACTGAAAATGAACTTAAAGCATGAAAATTAAACTGCTATTTTGATCCATGAATTTTGATAGGTGTAATTTTTGCTAAATTTTGAACTGAAAGTAGTTAACATGACAGAGTGTGTTCAGTTTTGATCCATGAAAATTGAACTGAAAATTGAACTTACAACATGAAAATTGAAAATAATTAACGTGACTAAGTGTGTTTAGTTTGGTTATTTCCTAAATGCAATAGATAAGGTTGATAATGGAATTTACAAAATTTAATGAAAGTGTAAATCAGCAGTGCTTTCAAATTTTCTATTTCTTAAACACTCCACTTGCATCAGTGTTAGTATCTTCTCATCAGAATCCAAACAAATAGACAAGAGAAGCCCATTAAGTGGTAGAAATAAAAAATCAGTTGCATTCTAGTAAAGAAAAAAAGAAGAGCGGATTTAATGAATATGCAAAAACGTAAAAAACTACCTATAGAGAACAAAAAAATATACACAAAATTAGTTCTGTTCTCCTAAAGACTTGAAGCTGCTTTAGGTGCGTGTTTGTGTGTATAAAAGATATATAAAACGATTAATTAATTAGAACTTATATAAGAAGAAAACAAAAGACATGTGGAATTTGATTTATATATGACCACCAAATACGAGATGAAAACATATTATTTTTTTCCATTTCTCAAAAATTTGACACAAGTATATTGTTTTCAAATTTTTCTTTATTTCAGGTTGAGAAATATATTTTAAGGAATTCTTTATCAGTGAAGCAGTTCATGCCTGCCATACTGACTTCCTTAACTTGGTTACACACATGCTCTATAATTGTGAGAAAACTACCATCCATGCCAAATAATTGCTTCGACTCAAACATTTCAAAAAACAGATCATAAAAACACACAGAAACACAATGATTTAAAGTGGTTCGGCATGTAGCCTATGTCCACTATGAATTGATGAATTTATTGATGTTTTCTTGTTGATTGCAACTAATTACAACGGACTACAACAGTAAATTTCGAGTACAACTGTGACTTTGGAGTGCAAAAATGGATTCGACAGATTCTGGACGTAGGAAATCTCAAAAGTCCCATTTCTGCAGGCTTTGGGATGCTATTTATTGGTGTAGGATGCAAATATCTCACTTAGACTCAGAAGACCTTTTCTGGCACATGGGTAGGCCCACGCTATCGATCCCTTGTGATTTGTACTTGGTCCGTGATCGATACAAATGAATTTCATATCGATCAAGATTTAACCCAATCGAATCGAAATTGAGCATGAACATTCTTTAGGTTGCACGTAAGCTCCTACGAAAATTTCATAGTGTTTCAACCTATGGATTGTGAGTTATGATCGATGCAAGCTCGTGTTTTCTCTAAGTTGTCTTGTTCCTATCGATACACTTCGTATCGATCTTTTCGAATGATTCTTCAGCACATGCTTGCAAGTTGACATGACGCTAATTCCTCGAATGTAATCTTCTATCATATCGATTTCTTTTCTATCCCCTAATTCAGTTTTTTGACTCTATAAGATAACACATTTAGTTACAGACAACACTTTCATTGTCTCTCTCAAGTTTTTATTCGCATCAATTTGTTGCTGAACCTATTGATTTGAGATCTATGTCATTTATTGGCATTCATGAATGTTTGGATCTTGAGATTATTTCGGGTAATCACTAAAAAAAGAACATATTTTTCACTCGGTTATTCCATTAGAGATGTAATACACATCCATGTATCGGTGAATTCCTTATGAGTTGTTTGTTCACACTATCAAACTGCTTAAGACAGTATTTAAAAAGTGAACGACCTTGGGACAAAAATCTGAGGGGATTACGTTTGATCTTAAACATACATTATTTTTTGTATTTTTCAAGAGGTTTCAAAGGATTAATTAACGTACATAGTGATGGATATTGATGCACTAACATTGGGAAATTCTCATTTATATATATTTAAGGCGTATCCATATATTTTTTAACAGGGAAGGGCATAGAAGCCCAGTGGTTTGGAGGACACTAGGCGTATTCATGTATGAGCTTCTTTATGGAGTTACCTCAATGAGATTCGATAATGAAATTACATTGGCCAACATTGTTTCTTGAGCTCTCGAATTTGCCAAAGATCCACCGATATCCAACTCTGCTAAAGAACTGATTGTAGGATTATTAGTTAAATTTCCAACAAAGCGGATCAAATCCATAAGGGTACAACTTACATTAAAAGGCATCCATTTTTCAGCAGAGTTAATTAGGCATTGGTAAGAAGTGTATATCCTCCTTACATTCGATGGCCATTTAGTTGTAGAGGTCTCGATTCATCTGAAGATGACAGTGTACCTAGTACACCTATAGATGTGGATTATTATTAACTTATAAGTATTTTTAATCCATGCTCTCTTTTTGTTTGTTGTTGTTTTAAGTGCAAATTCTTGGCAAGATGGATGGTTAGATGTTAGCATAGCATTGAATAATATATATAGCCGAGCGTGCGATCTACTTCCTTATAAATTTCCAACTTCCAAGTCTTCCACAACATGATCTTAATTGAATTTTTCTATCAGTTTGCAATTTGTACGTTTCTTAAAAGTATATTTTAGGGTATTACTAATTCTTAAAAGTACTGAAGAAATGTGCGCAAATGATTAGGTTATAGGACAAATGTATAACAATCTCATTCAATCCTTCATAACCCTTAAGACATGCACAGTACTTCAAGCATGAATCTGAAATTCAGTTATATGTTGGATTCTATCTTTTATCTTACATTCCCTTCTGTATTTGGAACTTTTTTTTCTGTGGTTGTATTTTCCATTATAGTTTGCAAATGAAAACATATACATAGCTCAATAATGCATTCGAATTTTAGTTCTTCACATGGTTGGTAAGTCCTTAAAGAGTTTTATATTTCCTTGGAAAAGTATGATATGGTCAATAATGCATTCCATTTTTAGAGAATTCAAGTGTATTGCCAGCTTAAGTGAATATAAAGGAGTAATCATGGCTAAGCTAGCCATTATGGCCATAAATAAATAGTCAATTTAGGGGAAAAAAGAAAAAAGAAAGTTAACTATGAATATGGTGTTTTTTCATAATATGAGTTAATTTGGAATCTTAACAGCAAAGGTTGTAGCTTACATATTATTAATGAGCATGACGTACTTCTATAGAATATGGTTTTTTTGAACATGGCTTAAACAAAAATTTCGAAAATACCTTTTTTCGCTTAATCAAATACTATTTTATTAATTAATATCTCCATACAGCTTCGCTATAATAGTAAAATCTTAACAAGTGAATGATGCTTTCTTGTGTTGCCATCATCGAAGAACAAAAAATATTAAATTGATTCCCTCTCTTTGACATTTATAAATTTCTTAAGAAGAGCCTTTACTGTGATGTTTTTGTACTAATTATGAAATATCTATCTCTTCAAAAGCTTCTTTTATTTCATCAAATTTTTTTCTTCATTTTCGACATCGATTTTATTTGTTTTTTATGAGCAATGGTGGAGCAAGACCATTTTCTAATTATGAAGTATTCGGCTCCACATTGGACACTTGTTGACCTTTTTGATGCAATATGTCAACGTGTGATGTTTTTTTTGTTAGTTCAGCTTCAACTTTAAACCTTTTTGTTTGTTATTTGCTTGACCTATGTTTCCCATTGGTTTATCTGTTGATTAGGCATGTCAAATGGGTTGAGTTAGGTCAAAATGGGTTGGGTTGAGTTTGACCCAACCCATTTATGACCCCATTTTTTGACCCATTTATGACCCAACTCATTTATGACCCAATCCATTTAATAAAAGGGTTACCCATTTAGCCCGTTTAAAGATTTAAATTTGATTTGACTAATAAAAAACAAATTGATAAAAATAATTCTAATTCTCATTTTTAGATTTTGAATTTCGATAAAAATCAAATTCTAAGAATTTGAAATTTGAAATTTTAATTCTAATTTTCATTAAAATTCAAGTATGGGGATGTAGTCTGTTATGTGCTAAGTGCAACCGTTAGTCACCATGGAGAATTATATTATGCGTTCATAAGACAAAGTACCTGCGTGTTCCATACTGCCTGTAAATTAGACGGGAGTTCATTTGTCGAAGTACTGTCTGATTTTGAGTTAGTCTGAAGAAGTTATTGCAGTCTGAACAAAAAAATAGCAACTTCTGCTTAGGCAGAATTCAAATTTGGGGTTGTAGTAGCATGTTATTTTTTAGGTCCAACTGTTAGTCACCATGGAGAACTACAATATCCATTCACAAGATGAAGTATTCGAATGGTCCATATTGTCCGTAATTTAGGTGGGAATTCATCAGTCGAAGTTTCACCTGATTTTGAGTCAGTACAAAGAAATTACTATATATAATTTCTAAAAATAGCGGCTTTTGCCTAGGAGGAGTTCAAATATGGGGATGTAGTCTATTATTTTCTAGGTACAACTCTTAGTTTCCATAGAGAATTACAGTGTATGTTCAAAGTTCTTATTTTCAAAATTTATACTTTCAAATTTTAAGTTTTTAATAAATAGTTAAACGAGTCTTCCATTTATAACCCTTTTAAAAATGGGTCAACCTAACCCATAACCCGTTTAATAAAATTCATAAACGGGTTGACCCAACCCATTTATAAATAGGTTAGATTAATGAGCTGAGTCATATTTTGACAAGTCTACCGTTGATACATACTAATTACGGCTTAAAAATGTAGAAATGCCGTCTATTGTCACTGTACCAGAATTTTCATTTGCCTTGGTTGCATACGAATAGCGAGTAAGAGTTTAATTACGAAGGAAATAGGAATATTTGTATGAGCCACGTTGTCTCATTTGAACTCTTGGACCTTTTAAGCATGTATAACCATTTGCTTCATATAATAGAAAACACTTGGTTTTGTGTTGTACTTGCATGCAAAGTTCAATGCATCCTCTTTTTTTATTTTTAGATGTTACACATTTTTGTTTGTCCTTTTGATAATATGAAGTACATATATTTTTATAGTATGGTTACATCCTTTTATTTTGCTACTATATCTGTGTCTCTCTTCTATTTTAGGAAGGTAGATGGTGAAAAATACTAATGGGGCTTTATATACCTCTTAGTATGACAACAATAATCTATATTTACTCTACATTTCATATATCTCTTTTTAACAAAAATGCCTCCATTTATATAATTAATCTCACTTAGAAATTTGTAGGCACTATGACAAGAATAACTATATATTATATCAACAAACAACAAAATATACATGTTTTGAAACATACTACAGATTCATATTGTTGGATTATGCACATTATGATTAGATGTAGGTCCATTTGGATGTGCATATATACTCGTAAATAATAATAAGCAAGTGTCTATAGAAAAAAAATACAAACCAAATCCCAATAACCGACTCACTTTATATATTTAGCATATAACATATGATATATCAACATAATTTCTAGATATTCATTTTCCAGAATGCATTGCTAGCAATACATTTGAATATAATTGGCAACAAAGTAACCATAAGAATAATAATAAAACAATGCTCATGTTCTGCCTATATATCATACAAAGTAATTAATAGGAAATGGTTAATGAAATATGATTCATTTATAACATACAAAGTAATAAATAAGAATGGAGTAAAATCCAAATATAGCTTTAGCTTCTTTGTTTCTTTGTTGTTGGCCATAATAATAATTTATTGGAAGTCACCATTCAATCGAAACATAAACATGGTCGTACATTAGAATCACCTTTCAAATTTGAAATTTAAAAAATCCACGGTGGAAATCTTATTCACTGATTTCTCGCTATTAATAGAATTGGAAGTAATGATGCATTTAGATACATTTTTGTTCACAGCCCACATTAGCTAAAAGAGCATATGCATGTAAAGTACAAATACTATTTTCATTTTTATTAGTATAAAATAAACCAAAAAATGAAACAAATGATAAAACTATGAATGCTTTCAAGTTATTAGCTCTATGAATACCTTAAGTTGTCTTGGTCGTTGCTTCAGATTCGGCTATGCTGCGAATGAGACTATCATATCTACTTCCATAGGTGTGCATGCACGTTGTAATTAAATGCAAGGCCACCTGGACATGATATATACTAGTACATTAATAAGGAGAATCATTCCACTTACCTTAATTAAATCTAAATCAAGCTCTAATCACCAAAAACCAAATTCTTGCGTACATTAAATTTTGAAATGCACATCAATACTCCGATCCAAGACAATTCCAACGTGGGGTTTTGTAGAGAATTTGAAGCGAGGAATTATGGTGATTTTTATATAAATTTAGGAATTTGTTTAATGGATTTAGGGTTTTACGATTAAAAAGAAATTAAGGATGATTAAGAGACCATTAGAGAAAATGGGGAGGAAACTAACATTACTGAGTAGTGAATAAGAGATAATGAAGGGAGTTAGCCATACATGCAAGTAAAAGGCTAAGCCCCAATCTCTCCATCCGACACTATTCATCCTCGAAATCATTGACTCCAAACATATCGAATCTTGTATCCATTCAAACTCCGGATGTAATTCCGGACTCAACGGAAAAGGTTTTGGGACCTAATTTCATCGTATGCGAAAAGTCTCATTTTAGAGTTCTAATTGAATAACGACTTAATATTTAAATTAATTGTATAAATTATTATTCTTAATCTATGGCTTGTTGCATTACTACAAGGTTGTACATACATATTGAACCATGACTAATGGTCAACCATCGCTACTAGAGCTACTCGAATGGAAACAACGCTACTAGGCTACTAGACATGGAAACACTGCCACTAGGCTATATATGAACAAATTTCCCATAATTATGGTTATACGTAACCCAACTATACATCAAGGAAGAACCCAAAATGCTGACTAGCTTGGGTGTCCCATCGTTTGCATTCTTATTCACTTCGCGATCGTAGTATACGTCTGTTATTGCACGTGCCGAGCTTCATCTGCCACATAGTATCGCACCGCATCATAATCATGCATACCAAGAAGTCCCGTTTTGTCTAGCTTATAGATTTCATCAGACATCTGTCGGTGTTGAGTATCCACTATAGAACCTCCTATGAGTGTCATTTGTAATAAAAATCACCCCTAGTCATATAATCGACCCCCATTTAGTAAAGAGCATTTACCGAACACTGCAACATCCTAACGTCACCTTCTACGGAAATGGTTCCTTACTATCTGTAACAAGCACACATATGCATATAATAAGGCTATAGTATAAAATATATGTTTAATAAAAATTTTACTAACCTTGGCCTTAGGTCGAGGTTTGAATTCTATAACTTGGGCCTCAACCGTTCACCTTCCCCTGATGAGTGGTCGTCCGATTGTAGTACAAAAATTAGGGTTTTCTTTGTTTTCTAGTTCGATTTTTTATTGTTGTTAATTGTGTTAATTAGGCATATACCATAAACCCTAATCAATTTACAAAGACCACTTTCTCTTTGAGATTCTACCCTAGTTCAAAATTCATAGATTTTAACAGATTACTTATACAAAGTTACTTCAGAGTTAACCAATTTTCTAGGGTTCCAATTCAATAAGAAAAAGGATTTAACTTGGATATAAATGAGACTAGCTAACATATATTAGTTTCAGTTTTTAATTCAGGTTTTAGGTTTAGTAATTAGTTCAAGAAATAGGGTTTATAGTTTGCATTTTTATTACCAGTACCCTAGATCAAGTATAATTTAAATTTAACTGTTATAAATCAACTTACTAAACCTATTCCCACACAATCATAGATTCAAGCTGTAACTTCATCTCCTGTCAAATAATTATTGCCTACTAGCTCTTCTTCTCCTAGATCCCATTTTACTCGTGCTCTCTTGCTTTGATTGTTAATTATTTTTAAGATAAAGTTTAGAAATGGAGTGGAAGAATTTTGGCAGATTTTCTGTAGGCTGTAAGTTTTATAAGGAATTTAGGGTTACAATAGGCGTTAATTTATAGAGGTTAGGGACTAATTTGGGGAATTAAGTTTGTGAGAATGTTTGCACTCATTTTAGAATGTTCGAATAGAATCGTTTAAATCACACCTAGGATTCTACGTTAGGTAGGGCAACCGGTCGACAATCAATACATAACGGTCAACTGCTACTGGTTGACCATCGAAACCTATGGGTCGACCGCTTCTGGGATAAATTTTAGTATGGTTTTATTTTTAATTTATTTTGTTTTGGAAATTTTCATATATCTATAGCTTCTCCATATTAACTCTTATTTCGAAGTTTTATATATAAAACATGTCAAGAAAATCGCTATGAATACAATGGTGCATGTTTAATAGCCAAATTCAAACATCTATGAAAAATTACATTTTAGCCTTTGTTTTATTCAAATTTAATTTTGTTATTAAAATTTCTGCTAAACTTTCAAGGTGTTGAATTCTCTCCACTTAAACGGATTTCTCCACTGGAATCTCCAAGGATGGAAAAATATAACTTACACATGCAACAATCAATTGCTACAACCATCTACTCATCCATCCACGAGCAAACATTCTCCTTAGTAATTTTTTTCTAATTTGATATGTGTGTATAGATATATATATATGCAGGTGAAATACATGTGAATCTATACTAGTGCAAAGAGTAGACGGTCTTCTGATCTAGTTGACCTCCATCATGCAATTGCTTATTCTATGCATCCAAAACGTACGCAACATCCTAAGTAAACATAGTAATAATGCTGCATGTATGCATAACCATTCCATCCATATAGATCACTAATACGCATAACGTTTACTAAGATAAACAACTACTAAGCATCCATATGCGTAATATATAATGAGCTAAACAAATTATCATTGATAATGTGAATGTTTGTGTTCTACCTAGAGAATATACTATCCTAAATGTGTAAAAGAAACATTCCAAACAATACATCCACCAGCATCCATCATCCATAACATGTCCCATAGAAATGTTTACAACCATTCCTACCATCCAATGGTCTCTACCTATTAAGTATACTAAGTTAAGTCCTAATTCATAAGTATTGTATAATTATTAAACTTAAATTAGAAACATACCAGAAAAAGGTTATAGACTAAGAGAATATAAATAGCTTAACCCGATAGAGTTTTGAGGTGTACAACGAACATCTATCACTCGTCCCCTAAAAATTCTTAACCAAACGATCCTCTTATCACAATATAATATAGACCCATAGTATGATAACCAGTCCATCCCTAAGATAAGTTTAATCCTTGTTGCATAGTTGCTTTACATCATTGTCAAGAATATGAGTGGATGCACGATGAACAAGTTGCTCACTCTCAACGTCCGCCTTCGCTAGCTGACTCTGCTTAATTACAGTAGTTGTATCATGTAAGCACTTTCGCAAGTGCGATAAATGAAAAACATTATGTACCTATACCAACTTCTCAAGAAGCTCGACTCTGTACGCCAGCTTCCTAATTTAGCAAGTATTAGGAAATGCCCTATAAACCTCAGTACCACATTCCCCAATCTACTAAACCTTATAACTGCCTAAGGGGTGAAACTTTCACAAACACCATGTCGCCAGCTACAAACTCTAACTTCGTACGCTTCCTGTCAGCATAGGATTTATATCTATGTTGAGCGGTCTTCATTCTCCTATGGATTACATCCACTTTATTTGACGTCATCTTCACCATTTTTGACCCTGTGTCCCATCAACACATGACGATGATCTATAGGGTCTCTCATGTAATGCGTAGAATGTTGCCATTCCAATACTAGCATGATAACTATTATTGTAGGTAACGTTCACCAATGGTAAGTGATCCTCCCATAAGCCTCCAAAGTCAAAGATGCACATCTGTTGTAAGTCAACCAATATCCAATTCATTCTCTTCATCTATGCATCCATCTATAGATAAAATGCGATTCCCAAGCTCAAATCATTTCCCAAAGCCACCTGTAGACTCCTAGGGCTTAACTATCAACACAAAACAATCGGTCAACCATCAATACATAGCAATCGACCGCTACCGATTGATCGCTGCCGATCAACCATCGAAACTTAGAGTCGACTACTTTTGGTGTAAATTTTGGTATGTTTTTATTTTTAAATATTTTGTTTTCAAACTTGTCAAAAGTCAATAATTTCTTCGTAAAAACTTCGATCGCGAAGTGTTACATATGGAAATTGTCCAAACGAATGTAATAATGCAAGTTTCCTAGCCAAATTCGAACGTCTGTGAAAATTTTATTTTAGCCCTTGTTTTATTTAAATTAAATTTTTTATTACTTTTTCTGCTAAATTTTCAGGGTGTTACATCAAGCATTTCCTTAAGCTCGAAAGATGAAAAATGTTATGAGTTCCCACCAACTGTCCGAAAGCTCCACTCGATATGCAAATTCCCTATTCCTTCCACGATAGGGAATGACCCAGTAAACCTCGATGCCAACTTTCCTAATGTTCCAAACCTCATAACCTTCATAAGAGGGGAAACCTTAACTGACACCATGTCTCTTACCTCAAACACCAATTCCTTTCTTCACAGCATAGGACTTCTGATGGTCCTACATGGCTTTTATTCACTTCCTAATTATCTTTATCTTTTTCGAGGTCTCATAATTTAAATCTAGTCCAGGTAGATTTTTATTGTTGGTTTCCTACCAATAGTTTGGCAATTTGCATGGCCTCTTATATAATAGTTCAAAGGGTGTCATGCTAGTTGTTACTTGTAAACCTCATGCAAACTCTAATAATGGTAAATATTGCTCCCAATGTCCCCTGAAATCCATGATGCAAGATCTCAAAAAATCTTCCAAGACCCTATTCACACTTTCTACTTGGCCGTCGGTCTACGGATGGTAAGCGGTGTAAAGATTCAGTTTGGTTCCAAAGGATGACTACATACTCCTCCAAAACTCACAATTGAACAAGCGGTCTCTATCACCAACAATGCTATCTGAAACTCTATGCAGTCGTACCACTTCCTTGGTATAAATTTGCACAAGGAATGTTGCAGTCCTATTGCTTTTAGTGGGGATAAGGTGGTTCTCTTAATCAGAAACCAAATAGCTTCATTGCTCTTTAGACTCCTAAGTAACCCATCTATAAAGTCCATCGATATATGCTCATACGTTCAAGATGGCATCTCCAATGGTAATAGCAACCCCCCAGGCCTCCCTTGTTCCACTGTCATCTTTTGGCATCTCAAACACTTAAAGACAAATTCCACTACCCTTTTTTCATCCCCGCCAATAGGAAACCCACTTCATATCCTTGTACATCTTATCTCCACCGGGATGAATTGTAGATAGCACTCATCCAAGACTTCCTCTAAAACATTCTCCATCATAGGAACACGATGGTGTCCATCTTATCTCAAACATCTTCTTCCATCAATTGCATACCTATTGACATTAGAAAAATGTTCTCCTTTACTTAACTTTCCCAAAGTATCCATCATCGTCGCATCTTCTTTTGCTTCTGCCTAATGCGGTCCATTGATGCAAGTCTAACTTCCATGGCTACAAAATAGCCAAGAGTATGTTCTGTTGGCGGTTGGAAATTGAAATTTGAGAGGAACTCCAACCGCCTCTACTTATATATAGCACTAAGAGTAGCATGCCTACGGCTAAGAGCATCGGCGAAAAATTCCCTTTTCCTAGGGTATACTGTATCTCATTGTCAATTGATGTTATAAACTCCATCCATCTTTGCTTCCAAAGGTTCAAATATTTTTGCGAAAATAAGTATTTTAGTGATTTATGGTTAGTGAATAACTCCAGCTTCTATCCCAAAAGATAGTGCATCTGCATCTTCAAAGCAAAGATGATAGTGCTAACTCCAAGTCATTAGTTAGGTACCGCTTCTCATGGTCCTTCAACTGCCTATTTCAGAGGCTATCACCCTACCATCTTGTATAAGAATAGCTCCTAGTCCAATCCTATACCACCGCATCGATATAAACGATTAAAGACTTCATCCTATTGAGAATCGTAAGTGCTGGTGTGCTAGTTAACAACTAGTTTTGCTTCATGAATGCTTCCATGAATTTTTTACCATTTATAAAAGCTTGATTTTTATTCTTTTAGTGAGTTCGTGGGACTGCTAAATTGGCGTAGCCCTTAATGAACTTCATATAGTAACCAGCAATTCTAAGAAAGCTCCGACCTTCTATGGCGTTCTTAGGAATCTTCCGGCCTTGAATAACTTACACCTGTGCAAGATTTACTTAAAATCCTTTTTCGGAGATAATATGACCTAGAAACCTCACCTCATTCTTCTAAAAATGACATTTTGAGAATTTGGCTTTTAGTTGGCGCCTTCTCAAATTCCCTAGTACCTCTTTAACTGATTTCATATTCACCTTCACTTATCAAGGATACTAGAATAAACTCTACAAACACTACAACGAACTTATTTAATTACCCCTAAAGGCTCAGCTAATCAAATCTACAAAGTAGGCTAGGGAATTTGTCAACTGAAACAAGGTTGGAAAACGGCTAGCGGACACTAAGCGGTTAGTACAGATTAGGGATTGATCATTGATGCGTTGATTAATCAAGGATTGATCAAAGCTAGGAGTTTTATTAGCTTATGTATTTTGGATAAATTTTTAGTGATTTTTTAGTGTCAATTAATATAAGTTAGAATTTTGGGATTTTGAATGTGCTTACGAGTAGTCAAGGAGGAAAAACTAGCACATTGATGCTAATATGTGGCATTGCACCTTAAATAATACCTACCCAGTGCGTAAGTATTTGTTTTGATTTTTACATGAGGTGGTAAACCTTGTCTTGGTGGCCTAGGTAAATTGTAGGCAGTAAGCCTAGCCTAGTGCCTAGACTTGGCGAAGCCTTAGAAAGATTTTTTTTCAATCGGTGCTTGAAAGGAATTACTTCCTATTCATACAATCTATTCAGAGTGCAAATTGGATCTTTTGCTTGCTATCCTCAATTGAGAAATCTAGTTGCTAAATCAAATAGATAAAAGATTTTGGCCTCAATAAGCAGATCAAATAAATCATCTATTCTAGGTAAGGGATACCTCCATTTCAACAAGCATTTGGCTCCCATATACACTCTTCTTCCTGTATTCTCGAAATCTTTGCACGTAATGGGGGAATCTGGTAGGCATACGTTGCATCATAGATGGAGTAATGGGTGTCGTTGGTGCAACTTGCCAAGGAATGGTAACTGGCTGTACATACCTTAGTATTGTTGGAACCATCCTGGCACCCTCTATTTATGGGTATTCCTTGGTTGGAAGAGGTTCCCAGCCTCAAAGGAATGACTTTTAGCCATATTAACTATCTGTAGGTGTGAGTCTTTTGTAATAGTTTCTTAATATATTATTATTTGCTGAAATAAAGGATTTGCCTAGTACATTTGCATATGTTCATATATATATATATATACAATATGGTTTTGAAAAATACTTTCAAAATAGCAAATATGCACGCTTACATATACTTTCCCTATTGATTGGATATCCCAAGCTCTTATACCAAATGTAACTACCCACTCGAACGGGTCTAATTTTGACTCAATATAAGCCACGAATCTTTGACCCATTCCAAAGCTAGTTGTTGGTTGGTAAAACTGATAAATAAACAATATGTAGAGCTATTTGTCTATGCAATCAAAATTTCAAAATGGAAAAGATAAGATATAATATCAAAAATAAGTACCCATTTCATAGAAATTCAAATTTTACAAAATATAACATTTTATCTCAATTATCCAAAATAAAACCTCACAAAATGATAGCATTAAGTCTTAATATGGGTACCTCTAAATATATCAAAACATAAATAGGTAGATAACTGCAAAAAGTCCTCATCTCCGCCTTTATCCTCTAAATCAGCATCCTCTCCCCTAACATATGCATTTAGTGAGAAGTACGTTAAAAAAATAGTGTTTATTAATTAAAATATCAAGTCTTACTGTAATAATATTTATGCAGTATCATTTAGATGAGTAATATGCCTAACACATCCTAACTATATCCTACATGAAATACCTCCAATTACAAGAGCGAAGGCTCTTTTAGTACTTATGTTAACAAATAAGTTTGTTAACCCGAAATGTATGTAAAAAAGGGGTTAATTAAAGGGAAGCCTCTGTGAGGCTAGTCGAAGTTGTCAAAGTCACAAGATGAGGCATGCATGATGTTAAGTTCATATCAATTCTGACCATGGTTACTGAAGTCACATTTGAAGTCATGTATGGTTAAAATCAATATATAAGGCAATGTGTAAGTCTCGCTTTGAGGGTTGAGTAGTCAAGTATGTGTATTAGTTAAAGGATGAAGTCAAATTATGCTATGCAAGTCCAAATATGAGGTCAAATTGTGCCATAAGTTGAATTTTCTAGCCACAAATCCTAGTTCAAATGTTATGCGATTGTTTGATTTCCTACTCCATATGTGTACAAAGTTAAGAGTTTTAACCGACTAAAAACCCCAAACTGATTTTTGGTTTACAAGTTTTGATTAAAGAAAAGAGAGAGAATAAAAATCATCCCCTAGAACGGCACCCCCAGGGTCATATTTATAAGGGTGGAGCAGCTCCACTTTGCCTTCAATGTCTTCGATGGGCTTGGCTTCGGTGGCACTACTATTACGTGCTTGGCTTCAACGTGCCTAACTTCGACAGCCATCGATATGAACTTCGGCAGTCATCAGTATGAACTTCGGTAGTCATCAATATGGTATAGTGTTGGACTTTAACTTCATCCCTTGGAGATATGTGGCAAAAACTTAAGAGGCAACAACCTCGACGATAACAATGTTGTATGGCATTGGCTTAAGTGGCTTCACTAGGTCTAATGTCAGCATCTTTAATAATTGATGGCACTGATGGCTTCCTTCGAGATGATTGGTGTTGCCTTGACATAGCATTGATCACCTCAGTAGACATTGTTGATGCTCATCATCAACTTCATGTATGTGAGTGTGCAACATCCTTTAAGTTTTATATGAAAGTCGACACCATACAACAGTGGCCTTGTTCCTTGGTGATAATGATCATTGGCGGTGTTGATTTTAATTGGCACCAACGGTGAACAACGTTGATGAAGGGCAGCATAAATATTGAGAAATGGTAACTAGATATCCTTGGCGTCAATATTCATTAATTGATGAAGTGCGCCAAGGTACATAACATTAATTGGTAGTTATTATAAAGGAGTTACTTGTTGATGAGATTTTTGTGATGACCATAAATGAATAACAGCATTGACAAAGCTTATCATCGATTAATATGCTATAGGTCTCATCTACACTCATTGATGGCTTAAGATGTTGATTGAGCTCGATACCTTTGCTCCTTTAGTTACGTGCGACATAGTATACATATCTACGGACGCACATCTATCTTCATGTTCCTGACATTGATCATTGGCGCTATATGTGTACTATTGGTTGCATGTATTCGATAGTGATGACTGAATGCGATATGGTCAAAGACAGGTTCTCCATCGTGAAAGTCGACATCATTCCCATATCTTAAGTTGTACATCTTTGAAGTTAACACTTGCCATTATAAAGGCTTAGAGTCTTCTTCTTGCACTGAGATACGATCTCATCTCCCTAAAACTTTGAATCCAAAATCATATCCTCATGAGAAATTATGTAGATAACATTTGCCCTCGGAAGACATTGACTTTTCAAGTTAATAATCTCAAACATAGTGCTTGCCGCCTTTCAAATTTATTCAATCTAACGATGTTCCTCTTTCTTCTTCAATTCGAGAAGTTTTCTAATTATCGAGATCATTTAAAATCTTAAATTCCATATATTTGAGTTAATAGTAATTTGTGATCTTTAGACTAATTTATTTTTTCTTTGTAGCATAACTCATATGGCGTTTGGTATTAATCTACTTACTCGACATGGTTTTATTAATGCAACATTATACATAGGATACATTTATGTTAATTACCATTTAAGATTATTCCACATAACCATGGACTTATTTTCTTGTTGGAAATTTAAAATTTATTATTGTTTTTTCTAGTCAACCCAAAAGTTTAAGTTTTTCTTACGGACTTGACATTGGTTATTCATCAGTCATTGATTTGTTGTAAAGGTTATTTTGGACTTCATATTTTTTAATAGTTTAGATATCATATAAATCACCTACATGCTTTTAAGAACGAGTATTCAAATTTGGAATAATATCACCAGGTAAATAGGCGGAAGGCTAGGCGAGAAATTCTTAAAAAAGATTAGTATGGGCTCCGAAGCTTTTCCTCCTGAGCTAGATCTTCTTTGGGTGTCGGAGATTGGCTTCCAATATTAGTTTATTGTGAACTTTAGATCACATTACTTTGTTGTTCAACTTTTGGTACGCTTAGCTTGACTTACCATTGTAATTTTTATCATCAAACCCAGAATCTTTTTTGATAATAGATTAGCGGTTTAGGAAATTAAAAATTCATTTACGAAAAACTAGAAAAATATCTTGTATTAATTATGAAGAAAGGTTAGAAAAGCCTATGATAATAAGGAAGATAGGAATTCTATTTATCCTTTGACAATAAGAAATCCAAAATACCATTTTCTGAGAACAAGAAATCCAGAATACCATTTGTTAATAAGAAACCTAAAATATCCTCTGATAATAAAAAATCCAGACCCAGTTCGATAATAAAAAGGCCAGAAAATAATTTGGTTATAAGAAACCTAGAATATCCTTTAATAATAAGAAATACAGAATCTCATTTGATCATAAGAAGACTAGAAAACCATCTAGTAATAAGAAACCCAAAATACTCTGTAATAAGAAATCTAGAATTCCATCTAATAATAAGAAGACCAGAAGACAATTTGGTAATAAGAAACCCATAATATCCTCTGATGATAAGAAACCTAGAATCATATCTGATAATACAATGACCAAAAGACCATCTAGTAACAAGAAACCCGGAATATCCTTTGATATTAAGAAATCCAAAATTTTATCTGATAATAAAAAGACCAAATATCCATCTGGTAATGGTAGAAGACAAAAAATCCACATCTGATAATAATAATAGAAGTCCAGAAATACCTACCTGGTAATACTAAAAGACAAGAAATCACATGAAAACAAGAAGTGCAATAGTAAATCCAAAAACCATCAAGAAAACCACTAAGAAAATAGGGAATTCATTTGTTAAGAAAACCAAAAATTCATTTATGAAGAAAATTATAAATTCAACCAATGGTTCATCAATATTTCATTTGGTAATAAGAAATTCAAATGTCCTTCCGACAGTAGTAGAAGATCAAACAATAATCTAATAATATTAATCCAATAGAAAAGAATTCATATTTCTATCTTATGTTAAATTGAAAACTTTTACCGTTGACTACTACTTTGAATAGTAATGGAGATTCCTGTTTGTTCAAAGGAATGCTTCTTGTTAGGAGATATGTAATGGTTAAAGTGTTTACTACTTATTATTATTAATATTTATATATTGGAGCCAAATATTTCCTTTCAACCATTCAGCTATTCAACAAAGTAGTTGCGTTCAGCTATTCAACCATTCAGCAAAATAGTTCCATTTAACCATTCAGCAGAGTACTTCCATACATCCATACATCCATTCATCTTTTTATCCATTAATCCATTCAGTAAAGCAGTTCCATTTGGTTGTTTGGTCATTCAACTGGTGTAATTAATTTATTGATACTTATTTCATAGAACTTCCTTGTAGGTTTCCTTATTTCTAGGTTTAGTCCGGATCTATTTGAAGTCTGTTTTGCTCTATTTCTTAAATGAAGCTATTCTTACCTTTCTATTTAGGATTTATTCTTCGCTTAATTCCTTTTGCCTCTCAATTGGGGTTTGGACTCCATCATGTCTTCTACCTTTGCCCCCTTTTGGGTTTTGGACATCGTAGTCCCTTTTCTCTTTTCCCTTTCTTGAGCTTTGTCTCTGCCTTAAATTGTGGACATCTTGTTCCATTTATTTGTTTGTGCCTCTTCTTGGGCTTCACCTTTGTTTTGAAGCGTTATAGCTTATGATTGCCTCGTATTATTATAACAGATTAGTAGTTGGTGGAAAACTAGTTCTTTCCTCTAAGAGGTGCTATGGAGTGGGCATAAGAGGCTTTTATCCCTCCCTCTAGGAGGTGCTCCGAAGTGGACATCAGGAATGTTTGGTATGTACTGGACCCTCCTTCCTTTAGGAGGTGCTCTGAAGTGGACACTAAAGGCTTTTGTCCCTCCCTATGGGCGTTGCCCTGGAGTGGACATCAAAGGCTATTTGATGGGTGCTGGACCCTCCATCCTCTATGAGTGCTCCGAAGTGAACATCATAGGATTTTGAGAAGTTTTGATTAAAAAATTTATGAAATAATTTTTGGCCAATTGAAATGTTTATGAAAACTCTTTTGAATATCAAATTTTCTGTTATGAAAATTCTTCTTGGAAGAAAGAATTTTTTTGTAAAAGGACCTTTCTGATAAATCAAGGAATTATTTCCTAAAATTGGTCTTTCATTTGAAAAGGTTTTGAATATTTTTTCTTTTTGATAAAGAAGTCCCTTCCTTGAGATCAAGAAGGGTTTTTAGGCCCCTCTTATACTAGAAATGCGAATCTCAAATAAGAGACTACGTGGTCATGATTCATGAACCAATCGTCTTTTAACCAAGAGTTGGCTCTTCTAATTTGAGTTTTTGTTGTGCTAATGAGTTTTGGAAGTTCTAGAAAATTTCTTTGAAAAATACATTTGGTCTTTATTTCCCATTTACTTCGGAAAGCTTTAAAAATGATTTTGTCAAGACATGCTCAACCAAAACTTTTGTGTGCATTTACTAAAGGTAACAAATAATTTTTGAATGTATTATAAATCTTTCTTGAAGTAGATATATATTTATTTTTCCCTAATCCGTAGAGTGACTGGAAATAATCCTTCTTGACTTTTGGAAGCAATTTTTCTCAACGACGTGTTCATAACTCTTTTTGGTAATAAAATGGCTTGTTAAAAATAAAATTTCTGTATATTGCTTCCACCTTTGTGTGATATATGTAATTGCACCTTTTAGGTTTTGTTAGCGAAAAGGATACCTTGTTTGTAATTTTGAAAAGCTACAACTCGTTGAACTAATAGACTTTTACGGACGAGAACATGCTTTTTTCTAAGAATCCCTTCTTTCGGGAAGATTTTGCTTATTTACCTTTTTCTAGGAACATGTTTAGGACAGAAGGTTGATGTAACTCAAAATCCTATAAATGAAATTATTTATACTGCATTGGTTCAAGCTTGAGATAGAGAGCCATTTCATCTTGGATATTTGTACTATCCTCTCCACAAAGAAGACCAGAAATTTATTATTCTTTAATATGGGAATCCGGAATCTTTTAGACGCAGTGGATTGATTTTGTTTTATCTTATAAAAAAATCGAATATCATGTCAATGTGTGATGAATATCATGTACAAATCAAATTAGAAATTTTCGAAAGTAAAAATAATCCATAATGGGCAACTGCCACAAAACTTCATAGTTCGATTAGAGTCTGGATTTAAAGTTGCAAAGCTGCTTTTTCTTGGTAGACAAAGATAGATTTTGGGTATTTGGGCTATTCTCTTTACAACGAGGGGCCTTTTAAATTTCCTTAATGAACTCCTTTGGGGATTCTGACTTGATCATATTTTGAATTTTCTGATAAGATATGGTATTCATCAATTTTATGTTTATTTTCTTTATGGAAGATACAATAAGCCTTTCCTCTATTTGGCTTAGGATGGCTCCATATTTTGTACAAAGATGAAAATTTTCATTATTTTTTGTCACAACGAAAATTCGGAGAGGGTTTTGTTCAAATTTACATTGTTACATTCAAAAATCACCCTCCAATTCCTCTTCTACTCTTTTCCCTTTTGGCATCTTGCTAGGATGTTCATAGTTGAACTTTTCCTCCTTATTTTGCTGAGATTTCTTCATGGCATGGTACATTTTGTCCATTTGAATGAATTTTTCAATTGAATGGTAGAAGTGTTGTAGATCTTTACATTCATGAATATAAAGTTCTTTCCAAAAAAATGTTTACTCGATTAGCCCTAAATGAACCGCCATCTCCTTTTCTCTATCAGTCACATTTTTTGCTTTCAATGCTTCTGTATTAAATCTCTTTAGGTAGTCGCTAAGAAATTCCTTTGACCTTTGCTTGATATTAGCTACATACTGGAATCTATAGCTGGGTCTTTATATATTTAAAATTGCGCCACGAATTCATTAGAAAATTTCTCCCGAGAATAGATGGTCCTTCCCTAATTATACCTATACCATTTAGCAGCCGCTCCATGAAAATTTACAATGAAGAGCTTACAACAAACTGCACTAGAAGCGTTATACCATTCGGTTTTCAAAGCTAGAAGGCGATCATCTAGATCAGTGGTTCCATCATATAGTAAAGGAATTTTGATGTGAGAAGGAATTCAAATACCAAATGTTTCCACTGATAAAGGAGTTCTTCGAAAGCTATTATCTTATCTTAGTTTAAGGATTACTTTCTTCTTAAGCATGTCCTTGTTATTTGGTAGGTTTAGCCACAATAGTTGTCTTTATTATATTTTTTGATTGAAATATCCAATTGTTCAAGGGACTCTCTTGCTTGACTTTCTTGATTTTCTTTTATTTATCATAATCCTTCTGCTTTCTTTCATTTACAACGTTGGAGAGCATGTGTCTGATACATCATTTTGGATCTTACTTGGCAATTTCGCTTCCTCGACCTTATTACATGAGTTTTGTTACAGTTGAAGGTTGTCTAACGTCCATATTCTCTAAATTGAAGCTCGGGATGATATTATCTTCTAGAGCTGTTTGTGAGTGGCTTTTTTATTTTTTCTAGTTCTCACCATTTTCTTTGAAACAAAATAAGTTTATGCAATTAGTTTGTGGAGAGAGGTATAAGGCTTCAGAGTTTCAAGCCCCTCTTCTAGCACTAAAATGATAACGAATAAATTCGTTAACCCCAAAAAGATATAAGAATGGGTTAATAATAGTAACAGTTATTGAAGTCATTAGATGAGGAATGCATGATGTTAAATTTATATCAGTTTTGATCACGACCATTGAAGTCGCATCGAAAGTCACATTTGAAAAAAATTGATATGCAAGACAATGTGCAAGCCTCTCTTCAAGGATTGAGTAGTCAAGTATGCTATGTTAGTTCAAGGATATGTAACGACCTAGAATTTTAGTATTTTGAAATTGAAATATTTAATTAATTTTAATTATTGAAAGGTTAATTTTATAGATTAAATAACTTAAATTTCAAGTATAAGCGATTTGTTGGATAATTTAATTGTTGAATTTAATAATTGAAATTTGTTTGAATCATTGAATCTTGGGTTTTAAGCTGGATAAAAATAATTTCAATGCTTATTTAAATTTTATTTAACAAGAATGAAGATAATAAGACTTTTTAATTGGATTTAAAGATGATTTAACTGATTTTGAAAATAACTCGTTTTAACTAACAAGTGAAAATAGCCTTCTGGGGCACTGTCTTGGATTTCGACGAATCTAGTTCCGTTGGATCTATAATAATGAATTATAATATGCCGTTAAATTTCATGGCGATTAGATGTATCGTTTGACTATGCAAGATTGGAAATCATAGGATTTAATATTGAAATTTTAATATAATAATTGGATTTGAAAAGCTATCATCTTCATGCGATCGAATTAGATCTCGAGACTAGTTCCATTGCATTCGGAATAGCGATACAACATATAGAACACTAGGCGGCATGTCTTAATTGGGATTCGAAATTATATAGCTTGATAATCTATATTTATACTATATATATTTATTTACGTGTGTGTATGTATATGACTTGACCATACACCCATGCGTCATCCCCATCAGCAATGCCCCATCACCCTCTGCCATGGCCCATCACCACACACCCTACTACGTTCTCTGCCAATACCCTAACCAGTTTCACCATAGCCCCCTTCTATATATATCATTGCCAATCACTGGAATGCCAACGTTAAAACAAAGCAAGACAACAACCTCATCTAACGGTTACTATCGATTTGGACCATCCAAGGCCACTTTAGGGGAAGTGCCAACTAAGAAGTTGTTCGCAGCGATGAGTGTGACCTATTCAATGGTTGGATGGAAGTGGATCGTCGTGTGGTGGCCATGGGTGGAGATGAACGGAAACTGGATTTTGGGTTTTTCTGGCGCCATTGACAATTTTTGGCAAATAGTCTTTGAAGATGAAATGTAGTCTGGGGTGAGGGCCACCTTCGGCCAAAGTTTGGTGACCCATGGTTGATCATCGGTGAAGACATTGGGTATTAAATGGAATCAGGCACGTTTCGATGTATGGGCTTGTGACAGCGTTGCAGATAGCTATAAGGGTCAACGCTAGTGGCGAGGGGATGGTCAGAGGCTGGGACGTCTTCAATGATAATGCAAGGGGAGGTGATGGACGAACGAAGTGGCGGCGAGGCGAAATGCGGAGGTGTCGTGTACCTTAGTAGTTTAATTTGTGAGAAAGAGATTAATTGGGAGAGGGAAGATGTAATTAAGGTTAATTATGTTTAAGTGATGGTAATTAAGGATCTTATATTATTTAAAATTGTAAAAATTATTAATGTTATGACCTCTTCATACTAGGTTGAAATCAAGTGAGACGAGTTGCGTCACACTCATGTCAGCAAATACCATGATATGAAATTAGTTTAGAAGAATTTAGAGGCAGTTTAAATTTGGACTAAAATCGAACGTCGTTTGGTTTTAGTTCCAAACCGGAACACTTCGGAGATAACAAAAAATTTCAATGAGTTAATCTCATCATTTTGGTCAACTAGTATAATGTATAGTTAATAAAAATTGTTGAATAGTTGTTTGGATGATTTACTATATGTATTAGTTGGTTTGAATATATTCCTGCCTATTGAAGCAGATGAGACCCTATTACATTCCCGTATAAGAGCGAATGACCCTTTGTATACGAACCTCGCTATGAAGCGGTTCATTTATATTTATGGTTATATAACATTTGTGATGTAGGAAAAGCAGGTTGGAGGAATTTAACAAGATTCTTCATGACTGTTGATTTTAATTACATATATATGTGCTAATATGTATGAGCTATGATGTAGAAGGACAGGTTAAAGGGATCCAATGGGATTCCTCGCCGTTGTTTGAACTGTTTCAATAATATTGTTTTTAGTACGTATTATTGAAAATGAATATAATTGTCGATGCTGTGGTTATAACATCGTTATATGTTTTAAAATAAAACCCAGTAGTGATAGAAAATCAACATCGATATTGGTTAAGTGTTGGGTGGCTATTGGCTTCAAATTAGTATTTAAAAATATTATAAATTATCGTTTAACTAGGAACTGGTTTTGTGACAAGAAATGATTATTTTTTTAATCTAAAATTGCATTTTGAAAATATTTTATTTCAAAGAATATTTATTTATAGTAATATTATTTTAAACTTAATTAATTATATTAATATTGTTTAAAGATATTTAATTATAGTAATATCATTTTAAGGTTGTTTAAGTATTTAAATTATTTTAAGTTAATTAATTATAGTTATATTATTTTAAAGTTAATTGATTATAATTATATTATATTTAAGCTATTTAAATTATATTTGTATTACTTTAAAGTAATTTGTTTATAGTTAATATAATTTTAAAGAATTTATAAAAATGTTAATAATTTGAAAGGTTGATTATTTTAAGAAAAACTATGTCTTGAAATCGATAATAAGGAATTATTTATTAGGTTTTGGAAATAAATTTCAATTATTTACAATAATAATAAGAAGAATAAAGAGTATTATTATTACTTTTGAAATAATTGATAATTATTTTAGGATATTTTAAGATAGTTAATTATTAATTATTATTTATAATGTTATTTTAAATAAATAATTTATATGAAATTGTTTTGAAGTAAAGACTTTTGATTATGTATAAATGTTTCCGAGGCCCATGAATTGTGTTGAAAGGCTTGGATTTTATAAAGGAGCTTATAAAATGGGTTGAAGACTTAAGGAAAGATTATTTGAAAGGTTAAAGAGTTTATAAATGGTTAGATATGTATAAACAAATTTTAGAAATGGGTTTATAGATTTATAAAAGGAGTTTTATAAAAGGTTTTATGGATTTATAAAGAGTTTATAAATGATTTTTGAAATTTACAAGGAGCTTATAACTGATTGAATTTTTATAAAAGGATTATACATGGTTTTTCAAAGATTTATAAAATGGTTTATAAATGGTTTTGGAGAATTGTAAGAGAATTTATAAATGATTTGAAAATTGAATAAAAAGAAAATATTATTCAATTTTGTGGATATACCTATACCGTTGAGATAAGTATATGGATATTTTCTAAGTATTGAAAATATTGAGTGGATATACCTTTGCAAAAGTATTTTGTATAAGTGATTTACAATGTGATTTTGATGAATGAAAGATTTATAAAAGGACGCTGGTGATTGCTTATGTGCTTAACCAATATTGGTTTTTCCATATGGAATTAAATCCTTGATTAAATGATTGTTAGTCGATAGTTAAATAAACAACTATCAAAAATGGACACAAATGTAACTTTGGAAATATTTAGGAGAATTATGAGTTTTATATGGCACATTCATCTCCGCCGATGTTGTACTGTGTGCATAAATCTCGTTTCGTTCTCCTCGGACTAGGATAATGAAATCCATCCACTTAACAGTTAGGAGGTGATCTCCAATCTTATCTTTGACTATCTATTTCCTAAAGAACCAGGGTTGAGTTTACCGAGAATTATCAAATGTTATTTTGAAGAGACTGGGATCGGATATTTTATCCAAAAACCACTTCGATCCAACTCAAGCGTTGCGAACTGAAGACATCGTCAAGAGCATGGAATTGAAGATAGTGATGTGAATTGCAAGGGCTAATCGCTACTAATTCTAAAGGTGATTCAAAAAGGGATATAGTTGGAATAGTGCCTTCGGTTTCGTTCAGATCCGGAATGGACTTGTATGGATGAATGCTATCAGCACATTGTCATTGGAGGGAAATGAGCATTCTTAGTGTAAATGTTCTTGAAAGGTAATCTAGCCTCAAGCCCTATCAACTGAGAATGAATAAAATATGGGAGATGCAGTAGGGCTAAGTGAGTCGCTCCCAAGTAGGGTATGATCATCCCCATCGAGAGTCGCTATTATATCTCATTTGTATGCTTCAGGGGCCATTAACAGAGGGGTGATTATATTTGGTACTATCAACCAAAAGGTAGCCAGCCCTATGTTAGCAAAGGATCTAAGCATGGTCCTCGATGTTATTTTATCTAGAGATGCACCAGGACAGGCGGTACCCCAATAGCCCAATCATTATATGGAATCCATTCTCCAATAAGCGCTGTACGGACTTAGTTGTGCCCAAGTATGCTGAAATGTGAGATGCAAGCATTTCAGCTATGTTCAGATTTTACTTTGACCCCTTAATATTATTATAATATAAATGGGTTTTCTATAGAAATTTTTTTGGTTATCGTAAGATAAAAACCCGTCCGTGTTTACGTGCAGCGTGGCCTTACGAGATACTCTTGATTTTTCAAAGATTTTATATAACTTTAAAATCCGATTGGGTATGTTTTCTCACGTAGTTTTCTAGACTGAGTCGAGTGTTATTATATTATAATGCCAGGGTCAAACCGAGCATATTTACTGATTAGATTGGATACTTGGAGCTTTAGGAGACAAGCTGAAGGCCCAAAGACATACTCACATATATGGTTATTCTTTTATGTTTATTGTTGTATCTATCAGCAATTGCGAGAATAGGTTGTTATAACTGTCCAGGCTGAAATAAGTTATTATACTCTTATTGATGTCTATATATACATATATTACAGTTTTTATTATGTAAAGATCTGTTGTATATTATAGATTATTCATTTCGTTGCGAGATTATGTATTATTGAGTTTTCTTCTTATCTTCTTTCTTCTTCCATTTTCCTGTAATAATTGGGTTTTTTGGCATTTGATTTCTCGGCATCTAATATAGTGGACATATGATTGTTGATTTTCGAGGGTCAAAAATCCAGTTTGTTATATTTGGTATCAAAGCTGAAGGTTAAGCGAAAACCTTAGCTTTAGTGGGGTACTCATTAGAGATAGGGTCGGTAGCACCCTAAATGAGTTTGAGTGTATATATACGAGCATGTGTTTGTTAGTCATATAAAAATATTTTATATTATGTTGTTTGATCTATTGAGTGACTTATGGATTCTGGTCGGTACAAATAATTAATGTTATTAATATGGATGTCTAAACACTTGAACATAGCAGATTGACATTATATTGTCCTAAAATTGGGTAAATGAAACAATTTAACCCTGATTATTTTTATATATAAAGCAATTATTTTTCAGAAATTATTATATTACATATGGTGTACTTGGTTTTTAGAGAATGATAATATTTGATTATTATCATTTGTTATTGTTGTGGTGCTCAAATAAAAGTTGTCATTATTATAATTAAAACTAAGATTAGCAATAAAGAAATAAATTTATATCACCGAATGTAATTATATAGAGATGATTTATAAATTTGATTTATAACTGGAAAGGAGATGAAATTTCAGAAGTATAATATAAATATGATTCATAAGTAAAAAGGGTTTCAAAGCTGGAAATTTGAAAATTTAAATCCCGTGGTTTTGGAATTTTTTTCTTCAAAGTTTTGGAAAATAATAATATTATTATTTGGGAAATATTTTTATAAAAATATTTTTAAAGGACTTTTGATGATAGAAAGCATTGAACTCACCCGGTCACTAGAAAATAATTTCGGTGATGACTACAACATCATCGACGTTCATTTTTGGATTTCCAAGAGAGGAATTACTACTCGGGGATTTTGTTTTGGTAAAACTAATTTTGATCCAAAAGAATGATTCGATATACGAAGGAGATTATGTGTATATATGATTTCAGTATAATATAAAAAATAAGAGCAGGATGTTTAAAACTGAAAATTTCATTCAGGCGTTTTTTGAAAATATGACGAATAATTTTTATGAGTTATAAAATTTAGAAATTTATAAGTTAAAAATAAATTGTAATTTAAAATAAAATTTGAATTTGTTGGATATAAATGTTAAGAAAAGAAAAATTGAATTTTAGCTTAAGTTAAGCTAAATAAAATGAATTTTGAAAAGAAATTTAGCCAAAGTGAGGTTTAATGAAATGATTTTTGGAATGAAATTGGTGGTGATTGAAATGGAGAAATGAAGCAATTAAATTAGTGAATTGGATATGGTTTAAGATGCTAAATTGAATGTTGAAATTGGAAAATGAAATTGAATTTAATTAGAAATGGGTTGTAACGACCCGGAATTTTCGATCCCGAAAATTCCAGATAGTTAGGAAAAAGAAGAAAGAGATAGACTAATAAGAAGAACAGAAACACCAATATCTCACATTCGCAGTGGATAAAATATAATAACAAATAATAACAGTTATACAAAGGAAAACTGTACTTGTCAAATTTCACTTTAATACATCAGAGTTTCAACATATATACATATACAATCAATGTGACTCAGATAAATACAACAATATAATACAGAGGGAACTCTCCATACGTTCATGTCATCTAGCCTGTCTCCTAAGCTCCAGAACGTCCTTACCCGAAAACCTGCAATACTCGATCTGACCCGAGCATTACATCAAAGCAACACCCGGGTCAGGCTGGAAACCAGCGTGAGTAAACCCTTCTAATATGGAATTCAAAGCATACAGCTTATATAAGCCCGGGGTTACTCGTATCAATTTACAAATTCGCAATTTGTTATAGACATCATTTTTTCACACATCAATTTTCTAAGTACCAAAATTTAGATTAAATAGTCCAACTCACTTAAATCATTTCATTCCAGCCTATTGATTTCACATATCAATCTATAAAACAAAATTCAAAGTGGTTTCGGGTATTTCTAATACCCGACCCCGGTCTCTTTGAGTCTCATGTCGTCCTAACCCAACTTATCCAAGTGAAATACACTTCAAACTTTAAATACAAGATGTCCCTTTACACAACAATTCATCATTGATAATTAACCACAACATCCATAAGAAAACTTGATCATTTCCAAAATAAATTTAATCACTTCTAATTGAATTACTAACCTCAATCACTTAGATTCCTTTACTTGACTTTAATTAATTTCAAATCAATTAATTAATCATCCCTTAATTATCCATCTTAATTAATCACCCTGGATTAATTATCCTTCAATTACATTCAAGTAATTATCTTTAATTAATTACACAAATTTATTATTCTTAACCAAAAACAGTAATTAATCTTTAATTACTTCACAAATTAATTAACTATAATTAATTATATTAATCCTTAATTACTTTTGTTAATTAATTTCTCATAAATCACTTATTATTGATTAATTAATCTTAATCAATCAACCTTTAAATACATCATTAATTATATAAATTAATGATTTCTAATTACATTTTAATTTATCCTAATCTAAATTAATTACATTAAGTAATTAATCATTAATTAAACCATAAATATTAATCACTCTTGATTAATCTCAACCAGTAATTAACTACCTTTTTATTTACTTCATTAAATAAATAAATTACTCAATTTAGAAAGAAGTTTATAGGAATTTAAAACCAAATTCATTTTTAAATTCAAATCAATTTAAAAAATGCACTTTAACATTCAAGTTGTTAAAACAATTTAAATTTAAAAATTTATTTGTTTAAAAACTGAGATTCACTAACTTGAATTCCAATTTTAACTTAGATTTAAAACTTGTTTTAAATCTCTACTTTACTATTTAACTTCAGTTTTTAAAAATCACTTTTATTTCTTTCCAATTCATTCTTATTTTTATTCTATAATTATTTCACTTCCAAAATTTACTCTTATATTTCTTCCAAAAAATTCAATTCTAAATATTTTGATGACCCAGTGTACCGAAATATATTCAAGCAAACCATAGTATTCAATATTCCAATTATCAATATAATTCATCACAGTATATCAAATATTCATAACACAGAATATTAAACAATCAAAATAATTTTGAGGAATCCAGTTGGATCTCTCCAACCTGTTTCCCTGCATTCACAGATGTTAGCACAATACCAATTCCACTTCGAGGTGGAATATCACGGTATATGAGATTTATATAATATCATCCGCTATTATGCGGCGCATAGGGTCTCATCCGCTATATAATGCGGGAAATCAGTCACTCCAATATGTACTATATATTACTATAAAATATACCACATCAAATCAATTCAATCATTCAACCAATTATTTAAATTTAACCATTTAAATTTAAATAAAACCCTAGAAGAGTGAGATTAACTCACCTTTGATTTTTTTTGTTTGCAATCCACTCCAGACCAGTTTTTTTTCCTTTTCAGATTTCAACCTCGTACAAACATTTTATAATTAATTAATATACGAATTAATTGGACAAGTAATTCCTACAGATTTAATTAACAAATTATTTAATTTAAAACTAATTTCCGAAAAGTAAATAAGTTTGTTAACATTTGAATGATCGGACAATCAATTACTATTTGTTTATTTAATTAACTAATAATAAAAAATTTAAACCAATTTTCCTATAATAACCTTTTGGTAACTAAATTAATTAAAGAAGTTTATCAACAAATCAATAACCTTAATCCCTTTTTTTAATCTGCATATACATATTTTATTAAATCAAGCTAAATCAAAAAAAAAATCAAATACCTTACAGCCTCCACTGCCTCACGAACCATACGCCGAACTCCTACGCGAACCCATACCCAGCCTCCATCACTACGTGCGCGACCCTGGACGTGACGTCGACCGAGGTTATTCTGACGTGTACATACGCACGAACGAAATCCAAATACGAGCTTCCCTCTATGTGGCCTCACGCTCGCGAGCTCGAAACCCTAGCGGAGCATCGTCATGTCGACCACCAAAGGGTGACGTCGCGACCTCCAATTTGACTATCAAGGTGAAAGGAGTGTAGAAACATGAATTTAGGGGTTTCATTTTCGTGTGATCGATTTTTGAATCGGCTCCAGATTTATGCAAGTTGCTTTCGAAAAGAGGGAGGGTTTCGACTTCGGCCATGAATTCGTGGATTTTAAAATGAAAGGGGCAGCCCTTTTTTTTAAAACGAAAGAGCTCGGCTTCGATTTTAAACTCGAACTGGAAGGGAATTGAAAGGGTGTTCGAGATGTTATACAAAGCATTGATTTTTTTTTTATTTTTTTTTCTCTGCTTGGTTATAAAAAGGAAAGTGTGTTAGAGAAGCAATCTCAGGCTACTACAGTGACACTGAGATGAAGGCAAAAGTTATGATGTGGAAAGGATTCGGCTGAAGTTGACCACAATTTCAAAATTAAATTCAAATTCCCTCGATAACCGCAACTGAAAATCTTGACCTCCTATTGTGGCGTGATGCTAGGCGTTCATAATATTATACCCCTATTCCGAACGCAATGGAAAAGGTTTCGAGTCCTAATTCGATCGTATGGAGAAGATAGCTTTTTTAACCTAGTTATTATATTAAATTTCGATTTAATTTTCAGCGCGTTTACTTATCGTACGGCCAATTGATCACTCTAAACACTACGAAAATTGAAATCTAATAATAATAAAATATTATGGATCCAATGAAACTTGTTTCGTCGAATTCTGAGACTGTGCCTCAGAAGGCTATTTTTAAATGTCAATTCAAACGATATATTTTCAGAACTTTATTCAACATTCCCAAATTCCATTTCAACACTTTTATTATCTTCAGTTCTATCAATATAAATTCCTCAAGCCTTCAAATTATTTTTAACAAGCTTAAAACTAAAGATTCAATATTTCACTCAACTTTCAATTATTAAATTCAATAATTTATTATCAAATAAATAGTGATGTTTGGAATTCAAGTTAAAATAAATCTTTCAAATATCTAAAATCAATTAGTTATTCCAATTTCAAATGCTCAAAAAATTCCGGGTCGTCACATTCCTCCCCCTTAAAAGAATTTCGTCTCCGAAATTGCTAGTTAAGAAGAATGGTCCAATACTCATTTACTTTTTCCCAAAACCAAACAATTCCAAACAATTCTCAAAACAATCATTTTATTAAAGACACATTAACCCTTTTTCTAGCTTTCCAAACTAATCCATAAGTCCCAATAGTATTATTTACTTCACAATTCAAATTTGAATTTAAAACCAAATCTTGAATTATCAAAAGTTTCTCAAAATTTTTCTAACTCCCTAAGTTTTCGAATTTTTTTGCCAGCGTCTCCTTTGCCCGGCTAGCTCGGTACAACTACAAAATGCCTCTACGGGCTCCCAAATTCCAAAAGAAAACAAAAAGCCAAGTGGCCAGACCAGAAAATCATCAAATTTCATACAGAAATTTAAATACATACCTTTGCCGAGCAAATTTCAATTTATCCTCTGAAATCAAAAACTCCCAAATTCACTTTCCTAATCCTTTAGTTCCAACCAAACAATTAGTTTCAAATTCCATTTCCAAAGTCCCTTATTTCAATTTCAATTTGAATCGTTTTGTCGCTAAAAAAAGTTTCCAAAAATTTTCAAAAATTTTCTAACTCCCAAAAATTTTGAATTTTTTTGGCGGAGTCTCCTTTACGTCGAGGAGCTTTTGCAATTCGACAAGAGATATAAATATATATACATCGACCCACATGGTCGGAAAAACAAAAACAGTTCATATTTCCTATTTTTATTGCGTAGGCGTGCCTTTATTTAGCATTTCTAAGCAAGCGGCTTATTATTTAGCAATTAGCGCGACCAAATCCATCCAAACGGCTTCCCGGTACCTGTACTTACTCAATTCTATATGTAAGTGCCAAAATCATGTAACTTAACAACATTTTACATATTTATCTAGTAAACATATGAGTTTCTATAAGCAATGCGGGTTAAACAATATTGATAAGCGACTTATTGGGTTCCGACATTAATTTTAATTGTTTACAACCAATTCGTATACAACTCCATTCAATTTAAATGGTTTACAACACAATTGCTTACATTCAATTCATTTTTAAGCAAAACAAACTCATATTCACTTCAATTGATCTTAAAACCAATTTATTTAATCTTTATCAACTCATAGAATTTTAATTACCTTTGTTTACGTCAAAGGACAATTCATTCTATGCAATTTGATGATATCCTTGTGAATAAATAATTACTTAAGTTTTATAACCAATTTAAATTAATTCCGACTCAATTTATTTCAATTCCTTCCATTTTAGTTCATTCACAACCATTTTATTTAGTTAGCCCATCCATTTTATTTTAATTCACCTTCTCAATTTATCAAAATAATATCCAAGCACATACTTAAATCATTTATATTCGAATTGGATTTTATTTGTAACTCAAATCATTTCTATTATAATCCATTTCCATTTTATTTTTACAACATCTCCACTTATTTTAATTTATTATCAATCCTAGTCGAATTCTATTATAATTCGATTTTATTACAAAAATCACTTCATTAAATTTTCCTGAGTTCAAATTTTTTTTCTTCATAATTCCAGTTTGGATTTTCTTTGATTTTCCAAAATTCCAACACTTTTATTTCGGCTTATTTATTCCCGTTTTACATTTTTATAAGCTACTCACTTATTAATATTCATACTTCTCCATCCATTTAGAGTCAATCACATTTTCACTTTACTTTTAACTAGGGATTATATTTCTTTTATTTCAATGCTTTTCAATTCTTTTATAAGCTTCCAAAGCTTATTTATCCCAACTCAATACTTACTTAGTTTACACTTATTTATTTCAGTAAGAATTTTAGTCCATTCAATATTATCTATAACTCAATTGAATTTATTTCAATTCAATTTTATTTAACTTAACTTCAGTTAAATCTAGCTACATACCTTTCTTTTTAATCCACTTAATCCACCTGAGTTTAAATTAAGTAAGGACTTCCTTTCACTTAATATCATTTACATCTTAATTTATTTCATTTCAATTCAATTTCAATTTAATTCAAATACAACTGGTTTTATTTTCAGTTTAATTCAATTTATTTCAATCTAATTAAATTTTATCTCCCAATCCAAATTTAATTTCTATTTTCCCATTTAATCGTACAAGTCATTCCAATATTTATTTATTTAAAATATTATCATCCAAACATCCAAGTTATATAACAATTTAAGAAAATATTTCTTTTATATCAAATATATTTTGGGTAAATTATTTCATTCACCCACCTTAAAAACAATACCATGTCAATTGATCGTGTCAAGTGTTTATAAACTCTTCTCGAATAACAGCTTACTCTTTTATTTTAAAATTTTAGAAATACTTTTAAATTCACATAATACTATTAAAATTGCTTTTTATAAAAATACTTCTTATAACTCGATGTCTCAACTAGTCCATCCTTGTTCTCATAGAAATTCGGTCATACGTTGATCAGGCGAAGGACTGAAATCTATAAGTACTTAGCAGACTCATTTTCAACATCCAGTGAAAATACTTGGAAAATAATTTTATTGGAAATATCGAAAATATTTTTTTTAAAACAAAGGAAATAACTTTGGTGAGAATGCTATGGAAATCATCACCCCCATCCATGGTCGTAGTTACATCCTGGGTTACGTTGCCATCGCAGCAAAAGTCCATGTAACTGTAGGCATTCTACGCCTCTCGATTACGCCATGGAACCCACAACAGATCGCAGTTACATTCTAGGGTTACGTTGCCATCGCAGCAAAAGTCCATGTAACTGTAGGCATCCGCGCCCTCGATTTTCGCTATCAAAAATGAAACTTCTCCACTCCCACATAGGTCGCAGTCTACCGATGTAAAATCAAAAGCAGACAGTTGGCTCTCAGCAGCACACACGACTTTCGCTATGTTGTCATAGGTCGCAGTCTACCGATATAAAATAAAATGTAGACTGTTGGCACTCAGCAGCACACACGACTTTCGCTATGGTCTGTAGTAGATCGTAGTGACATCGAGTTACACTATTGTCATGGCATAACCCAAATGCCTCTGTAGGCCTCAGCATCCTCGACTTTCGCTACACACTACACATAATCCTCAGGAACTAGTTTTGTCCGGACTCCTCACAGGATCAACTTTAGAACCCCGCCTTAGGTTTTAAGGCAGTACCACCCTGTTGCACTCCTGAGAAGTTCATTTCAAGGGAGCACCTTTTTTCCCAGAGCCATTATCAAAACACTTTATACTATACACATATAGTATCTTCCAAATCATACACCTAGTATGAATCTCATATAAATCTCCTTTTCTCAAAATCGATTATCCCAAAATCGATAATTCTCAAACTAGGCTTTCCAAATTCCAATATTGATTTTACCCAAAAATCAAAAGCCTTTCCAAATCCAAAGGTTCCCAAAACCTTTTTCCAAAATCCTCATAAGATCCTTTATATATATAGATATATATATATATATAATTTTTTAAAAACTTTGGATCATTTCAAACTTGTATAAAACTCCTTTTATACTTCAAACACTTTCAAAATCCTTTCCTTTCGGCAATAGATTCAACAAAGGGAGATTTATCTTAGATAACAAAGATATATAACTTTGTTTATTCAAAATCAAATATTCAAATTTTATTACTCTATAAAGTCACTTACCATTTTACTTACTTCCATAAAGTAAATTTTTACCATAGAAATATCCAATTTCCACTTTACTTCATCATGTGTTTCACAAAATATACCCTTTCATTTCAAAAACCATTTCACATTTCTTATCCACAAATTTCCAATATCAATTTCATTCAAAGCCATACGATGTACACCTATCATCCGTACGCTATACCAATCCGATCGCTCACTCTATCGCACAATTTCACTTCTGAACTAGTATCGTCCATCCGACTTCCTAGTGCAGACCCAGATCTGGCTTCTTGATCAGAAAACGTCATTCTCCTTGCATAGCCTAGCTATGATAGAGAATATCCAGAATTAATCAACAATCCATATCCAGGTTCGCCGTCGAAAATCGAGTGAAAAATCCCAACTCGGATCGATAAACTATCTCGAAATTCTATGTTCGAATCCGGATCAAACCACTATGCGAATAGAATAATATACGTATATCCACGTATCTATCCTCATTGATTTATTAGCCAAAACAATTCCCTTTCTATTCACATCCACTTTAATTTTTATTCACTTATTTACAATTGCTTCAATCCCATTTGGATTATCACTGTAATCCTTATCTCAATTGGGTAATTTAATCATAAAAAGTTTGCACTCTGACCGACCTCAATTTAGAAAATAGCTTGAATTTTTTTTTAAAATAGATAAGTAGTTGAAAAATAATTATTAGTTTATAAAATAACTGTAAAATAGTTAAATAAAAATAAAACGGTTGGAAAATAGTCAAATAGTTATAAAATAGTTAGATAATTACAAAATAGTTTAAAATAGTAATTAGTTATAAAACAGTTGATAAAAAATAATTAGTTTATAAAACAGTTAAAAAATAGTTAAATAATTCCAAAAGTAGTTATAAATAAGTATAAGATAGTTTTGGGTTTAATAAGAAAGGTTGTATATATAATAAATAACTTGGAAAAATAGATTTATACTAAAACAATTTATTTTAAAGATAGTCTATTGTCAAACTGTTCAATTCCCAACCTCCATATCCAATCAACTAAATTTAAATTTTCACTTCCATTTAAATTGACTCAATTTCAATTAATTCAAATCAAATCCAATTTGAACTAATTCAATTCAAATTTCAACTTTAAACCATCCCAAATTATATAAATTCGAGTTAAATTTTAAATGTTGATTTATTCCTTTAAATCAAATCAACTTATATCTTAATTTCAATGACTAAAATTCTGGGTCATTGCATTTTTCTCCCTTAAAAGAATTTCGTCCTTGAAATTTCCAAGGTAGTAAAATTACCCAAACCCCTTACTTTTTAAAACCAATTTATTGAATAAATTACCAAATCCTTTTAAGCCTTCAACATTCCAAAATCAATTTGTTGAAACCTTGTGATTACTTTACTAAGTTTCCAAATTCGTTCATTGATTCCAACTAATATCATCCCATTCAATCATTTCAGGTTAAAATTAAAAATCAAATTTAAGTTATAAAAAAGTTATTTAAAATTTCTTAAAAATTTTCTAATGCCTTAATTTTATGGAAAATTTCACCAGCATCTCCTTTGCAAGGCTCAATCGAAATAACTACTAATTGCCACTATAGGCCCAAACTAGTAAAATAAAATAAATGCCAAGTGGCCCAATCATAAAACCATAAAGTAAACAATTATTTAAACATGTACCTTTCAGTCGGCAACCAAATTATACTTATGAAATTAAAGACATCAAACTAGCTCTTGCTTTAATATAGCAGCATTTTTGTTATGAATAATATCACCACATATAGTTCATAATCATATCAATTTGTAATTTCAATTTTCAGCATTTGTTTTACTATAGCCCATACGAAGTACATATGTCATCCGCAATATCAAATCTGATTACGCTCGATCACACAATCTCACTTCCAAACTAGTATCGTTCACACGACCACTCTAGTGTGGACTCAGATCCGGCTCCTTGACTAGAAACCATCATTCTCTTAGCATAGTCGTACACTATGATATGGAATTCTAGAATCAGTTAAAAACCCATATCCCATTTGCCGTCGAGAATCAAGTGAAAAATTCCAACCTGGATTGATGTAAATCATCTTGAAATTATGTACTCGAGTCTGGATCAAAAAGTAATGCGAATAAAATAACATACGTACAACTTACTTATTGATTACTGTTTATTTCCATTCAATTGATTTATATTATATTTCTTTTACATTCATTTTATCCGCATTCAATATAAATCAAATTTTCTTATTCGTTTTAATTTCACTTACATTCAATTTTTCACATTGCTTTATTCATATTAATTCTCTTATTTAGTATATTTCTTTCAATACTAATGTTACTTAAGAATTATTCCCTCGGATTTTATGTTTAACCATATTCCACCCTCTAAATTCATTTATGATTCTTTTCATAAAAGTTTACTTAGGTTTATAAACATTTCAAACAACACTTCTCATGTTTATTACCATTTCACAATTTAAGCCCATACCCATGTGACGACCTGGAATTTTTTGAGCCTTTGAAATTGGAATATCTAATTGATTTTAGATATTTGAAAGATTTATTTTAACTTGAATTCCAAACATCACTATTTTTTGATAATTAAATTATTGAATTTAATAATTGAAAGTTGGGTGAAATATTGAATCTTCAGTTTTAAGCTTGTTAAAAATAATTTGAAGGCTTGAGGAATTTATATTGATAGAACTGAAGATAGTAAAAGTGTTGAAATGGAATTTGGGAATGTTGTATTAAGTTTTGAAAATATATCGTTTAAATTGACGTTTAAAAATAGCCTTCCGAAGCATAGTCTCGGAATTCAACGAAACCAGTTTCATTGGATCTGTAATATTTTGCTATTATCAGATTTCAATTTTCGTAATGTTTGGAGTGATCGTTTGGCCGTACGATAAATAAACGCGCTGAAAATTAAATCGAAATTTAATATAATAACTGGGTTCAAAAAGCTATCTTCTCCATACGATCGAATTAGGACTCGAAACCTTTTCCATTGCACTTGGAATAGGGGTATAACATTATAAACGCCTAGCGGCACACCTCAATAGGAGGTCAAGATTTTGAGTTGCGGTTATCGAGGGAATTTGAATTTAAATTTGAAATTCTGGTCAACTTCAGCTGAATCCTTTCCACATCATAACTTTGGCCTTCACCTCAGTGTCACTGTAGTAGCCTGAGCTTGCTTCTCTAACACACTTTCCTTTCTATAACCAAGCAGAGAAAAAATAAAAAATAAAATAAAATTCAATGCTTCGTATAACATCTCGAACACCCTTTCAATTCCCTTCCAGTTCGAGTTTAAAATCGAAGCCGAGCTCTTTCATTTTAAAAAAAATGGCCGCCCCTTTCATTTCAAAATCCATGAATCCATGGCCGAAGTCGAAACCCACCCTCTTTTCGAAAGCAACTTGCGTAAATCTCGAGCCGATTCAAAAATCGATCATACGAAAACGAAACCCCTAAATTCATGTTTCTACACTCCTTTTACCTTGATATTCGAATTGGAGGTCGCGGCGTCATCCTTTGGTGGTCGACATGGAAGTGCTCAGTTTGGGTTTTGAGCTTGCGAGCGTGAGGCCGCGTAGAGAGAAGCTCGTATTTGGATTTCGTTCGCACGTACGTACGCGTCAGCATAACCTCGGTCGACGTCACGTCCAGGGTCGTGCACATGGTGATGGAGGCTGGGTATGGGTTCGCGTAGGAGTTCGTCATAGGGTTCGTGAGGCAGTGGAGGCTGTAAGATATTTGAATTTGTTTTTTTGATTTAGCTTGATTTAATAAAATATGTATACGCAGATTAAAAAAAAGGAGTTAGGTTATTGATTTGTTGATAAACTTCTTTAATTATTTTAGTTACCAAAAGGTTATTAGAGGGAAATTGGTTTAATTTTTTTATTATTAGTTAATTAAATAAACAAATAGTAATTTACTGTCCGATCATTCAAATGTTAACAAACTTATTTACCTTTCAAAAATTAGTTTTAAATTAAATAATTTGTTAATTAAATCTGTGGGAATTGTCTAATTAATTCGTATATTCATTAATTATAAAATGTTTGTACAAGGTTGAAATCTGAAAAGGGAAAAACAAAACTGATCTGGAGTGGATTGCAAACAAAAAAAATCAAAGGTAAGTTAATCTCACTCTTCTGGATTTTTATTTAAATTTAAATGGTTAAATTTAAATAATTGGTTGAATGATTGAATTGATTTGATGTGGTATATTATATAGTAATATATAGTATATATTGTTGTGATTGATTTCCCGCATTATATAGCGAACGAGACCCTATGCGCCGCATAATAGCGGAAGATATCATATAAATCCCATATACCGGGATATTCCACCTCGAAGTGGAATTGGTATTGTGCTAACATCTGTGAATGCAGGGAAACATGTTGGAGGGATCCAACTGGATTCCTCAAAATTAGTTAGATTGTTTAATATTATGTGTTATGAATATATGATATTCTGTGATGAATTATATTGATAATTGGAATATTGAATACTATGGTTTGCTTGAATATATTTCGGTACACTGGGTCATCAAAATATCTAGAATTGGATTTTTTGGAAGAAATATAAGAGTAAATTTTGGAAGTGAAATAATTATAGAATAAAAATAAGAATGAATTGGAAAGAAATAAAAGTGATTTTTAAAAACTGAAGTTAAATTGTAAAGTAGAGATTTAAAACAAGTTTTAAATCAAAGTTAAATTTAGAATTCAAGTAAGTGAATCTCAGTTTTTAAACAAATAAAGTTTTAAAATTTAAATTGTTTTAACAACTTGAATGTTAAAGTGCATTTTTTAAATTGATTTGGATTTAAAAATGAATTTGGTTTTAAATTCCTTTAAACTTCTTTATAAAATGAGTAATTAATTTATTTAATGAAGTAAATAAAAAGGTAGTTAATTACTAGTTGAGATTAATCAAGAGTGATTAATATTTGTGGTTTAATTAATGATTAATTACTTAATGTAATTAATTTAGATTAGGATAAATTAAAATGTAATTAGAAATCATTAATTTATATAATTAATGATGTAATTAAAGGTTTATTGATTAAGATTAATTAATCAATAATAAGTGATTTATGTGAAATTAATTAATATAGGTAATTAAGGATTAATGTAATTAATTATAGTTAATTAATTTGTGAAGTAGTTAAAGATTAATTACTGTTTTTGGTTAAGAATAATCAATTTGTGTCATTAATTAAAGATAATTACTTGAATGTAATTGAAGGATAATTAATCCAGGGTGCTTAATTAAGATGGATAATTAAGGAATGATTAATTAATTGATTTGAAATTAATTAAAGTCAAGTGAAGGAATCTAAGTGATTGAGGTTAATAATTCAATTAGAAGTGATTAAATTTATTTTGGAAGTGATCAAGTTTGCTTATGGATATTGTGCTAATCTATCAATGATGAATTGTTTTGTAAAGGGACATCCTGTATTTAAAGTTTGAAGTGTATTTCATTTGGATAAGTTGAGTTAGGACGACATGAGACTCAAAGAGACCGGGGTCGGGTATTAGAAATACCCGAAACCACTTCGAATTTTTTTATAGATTGATATGTGAAATCAATAGGCTGGAATGAAATGATTTAAGTGAATTGGACTATTTAATCTAAATTTTGGTACTTAGAAAATTGATGTGTGAAAAAATGATGTCTATAACAAATTGTGAATTTGTAAATTGATACGAGTTACCCCGGGTTTTATATAAGTTGTATGCTTTGTATTCCATGTTAGATGGGTTTACTCACACTGCTTTCCAGCCTGACCCGGGTATTACTTTGATGTAATGCTCGGGTCAGACCGAGTATTACAGGTTTTCAGCTAAGGATGTTCTAGAGCTCAGGAGACGGGCTAGATGACAGGAACGTATGGAGAGTACCCTCTGTATTATATTATTGTATATATCTGATTCATGTTGATTGTATATGTATATATGTTGAAACTCTGATGTATTGAAGTGAAATTTGACAAGTACATTTTTCCTTTGTATAACTGTTATTATTTGTTATTATATTTTATCCGCTGCGAATGTGAGATGTTGGTGTTTCTGTTCTTCTTATCCTTCTATCTCTTTCTTCTTTTTCTTAACTATCTGGAATTTTCGGGATCGAAAATTCCGGGTCGTTACAGTTGGTATCAGAGCTGAAAGGTTAAGCGAGAACCTTGGCTCTGGTGGGGATTACTCATTAAATAGAGTCCGTAGTACTCTATAATGAGTTTGAGCGTATTAATAAATATGAGCGCTATTTGTTAGTGAATATAAATGTTTTAATATTGTGTTGATTTGAATTATTATTTGAACCTTAAAATAGGTTAAAAACAGAATTTGGATTCAAAATTAAATGTTTTAAATATTTAATTAATTTAAAATACTGAAAAGTTAATTTTATAGATTAATTAACTTGAATTTCGAATATAAGCGATTTATAGGCTAATTTGATTATTGAATTTGATAATTGAAATTTGCTTAAATCATTGAATCCTTGGTGTTAATTAGATAAAAATAATTTCAATACTTATTTAAATTCTATTTGATAAGAATGAAGATAATAAAACTTTTTAATTGGATTTAAAGGTGATTTAACTGATTTTGAAAATATTTCGTTTTAATTAACGAGTGAAAATAGCCTTCCGGGGCATTGTCTTGGATTTCGACGAAACTAGTTTCATTATATCTGTAATAATGAATTATAATATGCCATCAATTTCATGGCGATTAGATTGTTGTTTCGCCTTGAGAGATTGGAATGCATAGGATTTAATATTGAAAATTAAATATAATATTTGGGTTCAAAAAGCTATCTTCTACATATGATCGAATTAGACCTCGAGACTAGTTCCATTATATTCGAAATAACGGTATAATAATAGAATGCTAGGCGGCACGTCTCTGTTGGAGTTTGAAATTATATAGCTTGATAATTTATATTTAAATAATATATATTTATATGACTTGACCATACACCCATTCCTCATCACCATCAGTCAGCCTCATTACCCTCAGCCATGTCGTATCATCATCAACCCACACCCTCCCACGTTCTTAGCCTACACCCTTGCCACTGTTCATCGCAGGCCCACTTATATATATATATATATCATTGCCAATTACTAGAATTCCAACATTAAACAAAGCAAGACAGGAGCCTCATCTAACGGTTAGTATTGGTTTGGACCATCCAAGGTCGCGTTGGGGGAAAGTGCCAACTAGAAAGTTGTTTGCGGCGATGAGTATGACCTATTCAATGGTTGGGTGGAGGTGGATCATTGTGTGGTGGTCGTGATTGGAGATGAATGTCGATTTGGTTTTTAGTTTTTCTGGCATCATGGATGATTTTTGGCAAATGGTCTCTGAGAAAGAAATGTAGATGGGGGTGAGGGCCGCCATCGACCAAAATTTGGTGACTATGGTTGATCATCGGCGGAGATATTGGAATTTGAATGGAATCAGGCATGTTCTGATGTATGAGCTTGTGACGGTGTCGTGGATGGCTACGGGTCAGCACTAGTAGCGAGGGGATGGTCGGAGGCTGGGACGTCTTCGGTAACGATGCAAGGGGAGGCAATGAACGAACATAGTGGTGGTGCAGCGAAATGCGGAGGTGTCATGTACCTGAGTAGTTTCATTCGTGAGCAAGAGATTAAGGGAGAGGGAAGACGTAATTAGGTTAATTACGTTTAAGTGATGGTAATTAAGGGTTTTATATTATTTAAAATTTTAAAACCTATTAATTCTATAACTTCTTCATACGAGGTCGAAATCAGGTGTGGAGAGTATTGTACTTATGTCTGCAAATAATATGATATGAAATTTGTTTGGACGAATTTGGAGATAACTGAAATTTGGGCTTAAATCGAATGTCGTGGTTTTACTTCCAAATCGGAACACCTTGACGACAATAGAAATTTCGGTGAGTTAATCTAACCATTTTGGTCAACTAATACGATATATAGTTAATAAAAATATTTGAATGGTTGTTTGGATGATTTATTGTGTTTATAAGTTGGTTTGGATATATCTCACCTATTGGAGCGGATTAGACCCTATTATGTTTCCGTGTGAGAGTGGATGATCCTCTTTGTATACGAATCCCGCCTCGAAGGGTTGATTTATATTTATGTTTATATAATGTTTGTGATGCAGGAAAAGTAGGTCACATCCAACAAATTCCTCACCACTGCTGATTTTAATAACATATATATGTGCTAACATATATAAGCTGTGATGCAGGGGGACAGGTTGGAGGGATCCAGTATGATTCCTCGCTATTGTTGAATTGTTTTAATAATATTTCTTTTATATGGATTATTGAAAATGAACCTAATTGTGGATACCGTAGTAATAACATCGCTATATGTTTGAAAATAAAACTTAGTAGTGATAGAAAATCAATATCAATATTAGTTAAGTGTTAAGTGGATGTTGGTCTCAAATTAATATTTTAAAAATATTACAAATTGCCGTTTAAGTCGGAATTGGTTTTGAGACAAGAAATGATTTTTTATAAATCCGAAATTGGGTTTCGAAAATATTTTGTTTTAAAGATTATCTATTTATAGTGATATTAATTTAAAGTCAACTAATTATATTAATATTGTTTTAAAGCTATTTAATTATAATAATAATATTTTAAGGTTGTTTAATGATATAAATATTGTTTTAAAGTTAATTAATTATCGTTATATTATTTTAAATTTAATTAATTATATTTGTATTATTTTAAAGTTATTTAAATTATGTTAGTATTATTTTAAAGTTATTAATTTATAGTTAATATTCTTTTAAAGAATTATCAAAATAATAAAAATTTGAAAGGTTACTTATTTCAAGAATAACTATGGTTTGAAATCGATAATAAGGATTTATTTATAAGATTTTGGAAGTAAATTTCTATTATTCATATTAAGAATAAGAGTTATTATTATTACTTTTGAAATGATTGATAATTATTTTATGATATTTTAAGAAAGATAATTATTATTTATTTATTTATTTATAATGTTATTTTAAATAAATATTTTATATGAAACTCTTTTGAAGTAAAGACTTTTAATTATGTATAAATGTTTCCGAGACCCATGAATAGAGTTGAAATCCTTGGTTTTATAAAGGAGCTTATAAAATGGTTTGAAGACTTAAGGAAAGATTATTTACGAAGTTAATGAGTTTATAAATTGTTAGGTAATTATAAACGAATTTTGTAAATAGGTTTATAGATTTATAAAAGGAGTTTTACAAATAGTTTTATGGATTTATAAATGGTTTATAAATGATTTTTTGAACTGTACAAAAAGCTTATAAGTAATTGAATTTTTATAAAGAGATTATAAATGGTTTTTCAAAGATTTATAAAATTGTTTATAAATTATTTTATAAATGATTTTGGAGAATTGTTAGGGAATTTATAAATGATTTGAGAATCGAATAAAAAAACTTCTTTAATTTTGAGGATATACCTACACTGTTAAGATAAGTATATGGATATTTTCTAAGTTTTGAAAACATTTTCTAAGTTGGGTGTGTTTTCTCACGTTGGTTTTCCAGACTAGCCCGAATGTTATTTTATTATAATTTAACGACCCGCCCTTCTGACCGCCCCCAGTCGGTAATTAAACCAACTTGAAACGTTCAAAATGACGGATTGTTATTCAGTTTATAGAGTTTAAACAGAATCAGCCACAGAATCACAACAAATAATCATAATATTTCACATAAATGGATTTTTCTTACATATATCAGAGTTTGTACAATGCATTAATGTGACGACCCGTAATTTTCGAGCACTTGAAACCAGAATATTTAACTGATTTTAAATATTCAATAGAGCAATCTTAACTTAAATTACAAATATCGCTATTTATTTGATAATTAAATAATAGAAATTTAATAATGATTTGTTCAGTTTTAAAATTCTATCGTTGAATTTGAATTTAAAAATAGCCTTCCGAGGCACAATCTCGGAATTCGACGAGACAAGTCTCATTGAATCCGTAATATTGAATTATTAACGGATTTTAAATTCCGTAGTTATTAGAATTGTTTTGTGATCGTACGAGATAAAAACGCTTAGACAATAATTATCAATTTAAATTTAAATAATATATTCACACGTACCAATCATCTTTCAGTCGAATTTTTATTTCCCATCACTGCAAACCCCTCAAATCTTGTCTCGCTTTCTCAGCTTGAGGTACGATCGCATCTATTCTAGTTCCCTCGTTCCTTCTTCATTACGCCAGATATTTTCTTTCTTTTTGTTGTCTTCTTCGTTTAAATCTTTGAGTCAGGTAAAACAACGAAGAAGCAATGGTAAGACAAGAAAAATAAATAAATAAATAAATAAATATGGCCGAGATAATTATCACTTTCCCTTTTATACTGCAACCTATCGATCTCGTACCTTGGTCACTCTAACGAAGCTTCAGCCGAAACTAAAAAAAAAAAAAAAAGGGGGGGAAATTGGGGACGTTATGAATTAACGAATTCAGATTCGATTTCAAGGCAGTATTGCTCGATTTCAATAGAAATCAGTCGCGACTCGTATGGCCGAGCTCGAGAGCATAATAATGTCGATGGGTTCTCGCGAGTTATTCGATTTGGGGGCGATCGACTTGGGTCTTGCGAAGCTTGAAGGCGACAACAGTTGATGGTGGCAAACTCGGGACGAGGCGCGTGAGGATGGAGAAGGGCGAGGCAGTGTAGGCTAAGTCGACGGCCGAGGTTGGTGGGTGGTTCGAATCACGGCTGCGAAGGGGAGGGCGTTCGCGTGAGTAACAGCAGTGTTGATTTGGGTCTTGGTGTTGTCGCTTCGCGAGTGGGTGTTGGGTGGTTTTGCTGTCATCGTAGGAGGCTGTGAGGTATTATGTTTATTTTAATTAAATAAATCATAAATAATTAGTTCAAAAGTAAATAAATTGATTTACATAGATAGTTTTGGCTTCAATTTAATTCCAGATATATATATATATATATATATATATATATATATATAAGAATTTACAGTGAGGTAGGTTAAGATTTTTATTTAAATAGTTGACAGTAAACAAAAGAAAATTTTTAAGTAGTTAGTTAATTTGATTTGTGATGGTAAATGAATGATTTATTCTATTTGTTCAAATAATTTAAAAAAAAAAAGAAAAGAAACATGTATAATGTATAAATATATAGTGTCACATGCCTATGTTAATTTTAGGTAAACGGAAAACAAATTAGAATTTTGAAATCTATTTTTAAGTGTATAGATATTTTAAAAGGTAAATTTATCAATTAAAATTAATTACTAGTTTAAATTTTAAAATAGTAGTTGGGTGAAAATTTTAAAATGGGAATTTTGTCAGAATATAAATTTAAACTTAATCTATCAAGTGGAGATCAATTATTCAAATTGTCTAAGTATTAATAAATTATTTATTAAAAGAAACAGATTAGTTTCGATAAATTTCGGTTAATCAAATTTACTTACGAATTTTTATATTTTAAATAAAATCATTGTTAATTAAAATATTTACCTAGGAAATTTATTATCGAATTAATTCAAATATTAATAAAACACTTAATATTTATACAAGGTCAGAATCTAAAAAGAAGCAAGCTGGATTGGATCAGATTTCAAATCAAAAATCAAAGGTGAGTTAATCTCACTCAATTAAATTTAAATTTAAATGATAAAATTTAAATAATTATTTGAATGGCTGAATTGATTGATGTGATATAGTATGATATTTCGGAATTGGCATATTGTATTGTGCTAACATTTGTGGATGCAGGGAAAACAGGTTGGAGGGATCCAACTGGACCCCTCACATTTGTTTAAATTATTCAATATTCTCTATTGTGATTATTTGATATCCTATGATGAGTTAAATTGGAATATTGAATGTTATGGATTGATTAGATATTCAGTTATAATGAATTCCCAAAATTTATGAATTGGATTGTTGAACAGAAATTAAACGGGAGTAAATTTGTAAGCGAAATAATTATAGAAAGTTTGAATAAATTCAAGAATGAATTGGAGAAGAAATAATGTGACTTTAAATTTCTAATAAATAAATTGTGAAGTATAGAAAGGAAATTTGAATAAACAGGAAGTTATTGAATTACAATCTTCAACGATATTAATTAAAGAACAAAACATTTATTTAAAATGTAAGATTTAAATTTTTGAAAAAAAAATTATATAATAATAAGGAAGAAGTTGGGAAAAGCTGAAATTTGTATATTTCAGTTAAAAGATTTAAAATCAAAGGGAAAGGAATAACAATAATAATTAAGTGCATAATTAAATGAAATTTGAAATGAATCGAGTAATTTAAGAAACTTATTTCAAATGGAATAAATTGAAAATCAATCTGGAAAATTGATTTAAATGTTTGAAGCTGGAATTCTTCCTGGATCACTAAGTACGCTTTCAAACAATTTTAAATAAAGTTAATAATTTTAAAATTGTTTTTAAAAGGTATGTTTTGAAAATTTATTATTTCTAATATTTAAATTTCAAGGTAAATATTTCCTCAAATCTATTATAGTAGTAATTATTTAAAAATGACTTAGTATTTTTCAAAAGGTGGAAATCTAGTTTTATATTTTATTAAGTAACTTTATTTTCAAATAGTCATATAAGAAGTATTTTTAATCAAATTATTAAAGTAGTTTAATTTAAATGTTTTAAAGGTATATATATTTCTAAGTAGAATGTTTTGAATTATTTTTAAATTTAGTTTTGTACTTGGTGATCTCAGAGGAGATAGAAATATTTGGGAAAGTTGATTCTGAAAAGAATGAGGGTTTTGAAACTGTTTTCAAAGGTTTGAAAATAGAAATATATCTTGTAAAGAGATTTGGGAAGGTAATAAGTAATTTGGAAAATTATTTATTGTTTGATGGATGTTTGTGAATAGAAATTGATAGTTAAATAACCGACTATCAATATTGGACCAATGCGTTGATCGTTTCGAAGAGACCGGGATCGAGATTTATTTCTCGAAAACCACTTCGATCCGGTTTGTACGTTTCGTGAAAACGATTGTGGAATCGAAGATGGAGCAGTGAAGTGCAAGGGCTAGTCGCTACTAATCCTGAGGATACTTCCAAAATGGATGTAGTAGGAATAGTGCCTTCGGTTCCGTTCGAACCCGGGACGGACTTGTATGGACGAATGCTGTGATGTCCCGGAAATTTGGGCAATATTTATTTAATAATTTCATTTATAATTTATTTAAAATGTGAAATACTGATTTAATAATCCAATTCAAATATAATTTTCTTTTGAAGATTTATAATTATTTAGTTTGGATAAATGATATTCTTTTGAAAATTTATAATAATGATTTAATTTGAAAAGCTTATTGTTTTAAAATGTTAAAAATATTTTTATGATAAAATTTCCTTTCTAAGCTGATTTAAAAATATTTTATTTATAATGTATATATGTGTATACATTGTAAATAGATGTTTTGATTTTATTTTAAAATTTAATAAAAAGATCTTTTCAAATTTATAATATATATATAGCTATATAATTTATGAATTGATTTATATTAAATTGAAAATAGTATTGAACTTTTCTTAAGTCAATTAATAAATCTATCTTGTATTTTCAATAGAGATCATAGTAAACATTTTGTTATAAATATATATAGTTAAAATTTGTATTTTTATAATAAAGTTTATTTTGTTTGTTTTGAAATAAATTTAGTTTATTTATATTAAAGTATATGTTAATTTGAATCTTTTGAATAAAATATAATTCAACATTGTTCTTTTCTTTCTAAAAAGTTTCTTTTGTAAAATTTGTTTTAAATAATTTTTAAGATATTCAAGCAAACATTTAAATATGTAAAGATAGTTCATTTGTAAAGACTAAATACATATGAAACATATATAAACATCTTAAATTTAAATTAGAATTGGTTTTATCTTTAATTAAAAACATTTGTAAACATAGAAATTTATTTTTATATTTAAAATCTTACATGTGTTAAGTTTTATGTTTATAATTTGACACTTGTAATTAGCTTTAAAATTCAAATAACAAGTGGCATTACTAAATCAATTTTAGATAAAACTTAAACATATCTTTTGTTTCAAACCATTATCATCTTTGTAAAATTAAAATTCAGATCTATTGAAACTGAAATCAACTTCACTCAAATATTCCACAACCCAAACCAAATCCATACTCTGCAAATCATATTTATTAAGATCTGCAAACACATTCTTTTAAACTCTGCAAAATGGAAATCCAAATTCACAAATCTGTGGATCATGTAACCTGCAATCAAAATGTCTTCAACCTGTGGAATATAAACTGCAACCTGTAAGGTTTATGCAAGCAAGGTGAATCTGGAAGCATGCAGACCAAAATCATTGGCAAATGCAGTTCCAAAGCTTGAAGCATCATGGCATCATCAAATGCAAATTCAAATAGGCCTGCAAGCATCAAGTTAATACCATCTTCAAGTGAAGCAAGCACAGATTCAATCATGCAAGAAGAATTCAGGCTGCAGGGATGAATTCATCTGGATTGCTCTCTGTCTGTTTCCATTTTTAAAGGTGAGTAAATCTATGGTTTAAAAACAGTTCTTCATTTAATAATAAAAAAATAAATAAATCAAGCTATCAAGATTTACAGAAACTAAAGTTAATTCAAAATGCCTTCAAATAAGAACTGTAAATCAGTGATAACTAAAGACTGTTCTGTTTTTTTTTTTAATAAGTAACCTTAAAATTTTATAGGTTGTACTAAATTTATCTATGCATATGTATTTGATAGAATTGAGTATGTCTTGATTGTTGTATGATGGATGTTTTGTGTTTTTCTTGAATATGCATGTGACTGTTGTTGATGGATATTCTGTGTACATTTTGAATATGCACATAGGTGTGAATGCAAACCTTCTAGCAGACCTGTTTCTGCTCTTATTAGGATTTTAAATACAAATCCACTCATTTATGTATGCAGCTTAATTAGGAATTATTTATGTAAACAATTTGTGTTTGTGTAGCATTGATTTAGGTTAGAAATTTTAATCTAGGAAAATATAACCCTGTTACTTCTGGAACCAGTGACAACATACAATGGTTTCTGAAAAAAAAAAAATATTATCAAACATCTTAAAATTTTTCAAAACAAGTTAAAGCTTTAGTGCATGTTTTAAAACTATGGACATAGAAGCATGCATCAGTTTTGATATCTTCTGAGGGGTTAGGTGTTTAAGGTCTGTGCAGTATTTTGAAGTTTGGGTATCTGATCATGGAATGGGTTTTTGAACTTGGATTTGCTGCCTGAAGGTGGGAAGTTGACTGGAGAGAGTGGGAGAAATAGAGGGAAGATGATCAGAGAATGGTATGATGACAGTGGAGTATTTTTTTTTCAGGTTTGAATCCCTTGTTTAAATGGAGTAAGGGTCTTGATCTGTCTGAACTATGTGGTGGTTCGACTGGATTGAGGATTTGGGGTATTGCAGTGGGTATATAGGTGGAGCAAAGGGTGGAGTTGGAGGTCATGGAATGGCCGGAGTAGGTAGTTGTAATGATTGACAGGTTTGGTTGGTCTCTGGTGGAAATTTTGGTGCAGGGTGGGGTGACTCGGAGTCAACCTCGGGAAGTTAGTGTGGTGACTCGAAGATGGAAGAGTTTTGACCCGAAGTAATTTGTGATGGCCTCGGGTTAGTTGTGCAGTGTAAACCTGAGTATTGTTTTTGATGAAATCTGGGAAAACTCAAGTGTTTAAAAGCTATGATTTAATTCAAGTAAGATTTGAATTCAAAGTATAAATGATGAATTTAAATTTAAATAAGGTTTAAGTTCAAATTTGAAACCAAGTGTAATATAGGTTTCAGGATTCCTTGAAACCAGTTTTTATGTTTAAACTGTTTTGTTCTTTTAAAAATTTAAAAGCAATGATTTAAAATGAGTATAGGGTTGAATTGAATTCAAGTGAGTTTTGAATTCAGAAAGTTTAAATGATAAATTTAAATTTAAGAAAGATTTAAATTTAAATCTTGAAACAGTGTGATTATGGTTCAGGTTTGTTGAATACAGATTTTAATAAAAACAGTTTTGTTCTTTTAAAAATTTAAAGGTGGATTCAATATTTAAAAACAAGATTCAAATTTTGGTTTGAATTGGAATTAAGTTTAAATTCAAATCTGGAAAAAAACAGTGTAAGTGTAGAATCAGGTTTTAAATCCAGATTTTAATTAAAAACAGTTTTGTTTCTTTTTAAAATTTTGAAAGGAATTCAATGTTTAAAATTTAGATTCAAATTCAGGTTTGAATTTGAATTAAATTCAGGAATACTTTGAATTCAAAATGAAACATTTGAATGATAAGCAAGATTTAAAATTGGGTTAGAAATCAAATTCAAATATGATTTCAGTTTTTACTTTGAATCCTGTTTGAATTCAAATCAAGTTGAAATTTTTAAATATTGGACAAAGATGTTATTAAGTAGAATTTAAATTTGAATCTGATTTCAAATTAAGGTTTAGATTTAAAAGAATTCTTTCTTTTAAGTATTGAAATAAAATGATGATATGTTTAGCTTTAAATTGAAAGTTAAAATAATCTATTTATTTTCAAATGTTTGATTATTTAAATTTGGAAATGTTTATATAGTTAAACATTTGAAATCTTAAATTTTTAAATGAAAGTTGATTAGATTTTAGAAATGTATTATTTAAATACATTTTGAATATTAATTAAGTTATAAATAAGTAAATGAATTATTTTGGAAATAATTAAGAATTTACTTATTTATTTGATTTTAATTTATAACTTGAATTAATTTATAATTAAAAATGATTAATGTATAATTAATTCAAGTAAGGAATTAATGGAATGTTGTTAATTATCTAAGGATAATTAATAATTAATTAATGTAATTAATTTTGATGGATTAATTAGATTAATTAATTTAAGATAATCAATTGTAATTTAAGTATAATTACTTTATAAAAGTAATTAAGGGATTAATTATTTATTGTAATTAATTCTGATAATGTGCTTTGTTAAATTAATTAATTTAGTTTAATTAATTTAAGAAATAATTTAATAATTAAATGATAATAATTACTTAATGTAATTTATGGAGCAGGATTTCTTAGAGAAGTTTTAATTGATAATTACTGGAATGTAATTAAGGAAGGGTGATTTATTTAAAAGTAATTTGGATAATTACTTTTGTAATTAATCAAGGATAAATTAAGATAGATAATTAATTATTGGATAATTAATTTATAAATGAGTAATTAAGGTAGTTAATTACTGGATTTAAATATTAATCAAGGTGATTAATAATTGTAATTAATTTAATTGAGTAATTAATTTAAATATTAATTAGAGATCATTAATTATTATAATTAATGATGTAATTAAGAATTGTTTAATTAAGAATTAATTAATTAATTAAGTGATTAATCAATTGTAATTAATTAAGGATAAATGTAATTAATTATAGTTAATTAATGAAGTAATTAAATGTTAATTACTTATGATTAAGGTTAATTAATTTTATGAAATTAATTTAAGACTAATTACTTATTGTAATTAGTGAATGATTAATCAAAGATGTTTAATCAAGTTAAATACTTTATGAATGATTATTTAACTAGGTTGATTAATCAATAGATTTATAAGCAAAATTTATAGATGGATAATTAATTTAATTTATTTTTAAATTAATTAAGGATAGAAGTAATTAATTTAATTCATTTTAAATTAATTATAAATGATGAGTAATATATCATTGTTTATGGATGATATTGATATACCTTTGGATGGTTGTGATCTCAGAAATGAGATGAGTGGTATCTATAGGATATGGATGCTTAGTTAAAGTATGATGGATTAATTGGTTGTGATGGTTGTTGTGTGATAATTGACTGTTGTGATGATTATCTGTTGTGATAATGTTATGAGTTATCTGTTATGATGAGAATATGTAGTTTATCTATCTGTGTGAAATGGATAAAAATTAAATGTGTCATTTGTTTAAAACCCTTAAGTATAACTTGGACATTAAAATGGCGTTTGGTTTCGGTGAGACCGGGATCGGGTTTGCTTCATTACAGCGTGATAGGGGGTTCTCGCTTCGCGTTAGGTGGCGAACGGGAGACTCTTACCCCTACATGTCCCTTTTGGGTAGTAGAAGGCCCTGGGTTGGTTGCGAGTCGAGAGGCTGGCCGTAAAAGCAAATCCGAGGTACCAATGTCAGCCACGGCGGGGCTGGGATGGTTGCAAAGCCTACCAGTCGGTGAGCCGCTGTTGATGGTTGCAAAGCCTAGACCGTGACAAGTGGTATCAGAGCAGTAGGTTGAGTGAATACCTAGGCTCTGTAGTGGTGTCTTTCTTGAGAGAGCGTACTTGTAATTTTATATATAAATATATTTAATTCTACCTATCTGTTGGGTTACCTGTTCAGGTTTTCCAAAATAAGTAATAAAGGTAGATAGGGTAGTGGTGTGTGTAACACAACTACCAATGGTTAGAGTTCCGAGTGTTTGAGCTTGGAAGTGATCTGCTAGGGCAGTGTTGGGCATCTTGAGTAGTTTGGCAGTTTGGTGTGAAGGATTTTTCTGAACTTTAAAGGAGAATCTTTTTAAGATTCGGAGTGTATCTTTGGATTTTTAAGCTTGATCTCACTCGTGTGAGTGGATTTTTCTTGAGTCTGGATCAGTTTGGAGTACTAAAGCCAGCATTGGTATTTTGGCAACTTTAGGAAGGAGTTCTGTCAGTATTTGAGTTCGAGACTCAGTCTGACAGAATGTTTTGTGCTTGGTTTGGAGTCGAGTTTCCTGAGGGATATCTGTCTTTTGAAGGCTCTTTTGTGGAAGTGGCAGGTGTAGCTTTGGGATTCGATGAGTTTTTGGTAAGAAAGTTTTTGGCAGCAGTAGCAGCCGTGAGTGGCCTGTTTCTTCATTGGTTCTGAAGTCTCTGTGATTCTTTTGTCAGTAGGCCAGGCCAGATGGTGAAGCTTGTCCGTTTCTTCTGGAAGCTCAGCTGGGTGTGATGTTTGTGGTTGAAGATGGACCACTAGTTTCTCTTTGATTTGAAGGTTTGGCTGTTCTGATTGTTGAAAAGAGAACAATCTGAACTGAGTAGAATCGCAAAAGTGACTTGCGATGATCCGGAGTTTCTGAGTAACCTTTGTTTGGATTGAAGCATCTCTAGAAGATGTTTGAGTTATCGAAGTGGTTTGATATCTTCTAGATGTCTTCAAAGGAGTTAAGTTGTGCATCCGCATCAGGAGATTGAGTTCTGTTTCGACTTGGTTTTTGGAGGTTTTATGGAAATTGATGAACAATGTTTTAGGGATAAGTTGATCAAGTTTGTACCTATGTTCATCAACAGCATTCTCAAATCAGAGTTGTGCAGTGGAAGCATGGTGGCAGCTATTCCAGAATAGGAGCACCCGATTCTTTGGGGATTTGTGTTTTGTCTTGGATCAGAAGATTTCTACCGGAAATTCACTTTAATCTGGAGACTTGGATGTCTTGTGCATCTGTTTTGTTTCCTGAATAAGTGTAGTTTGATAACTTGTCTAGTGTTGTAGATATAGCTGTATAGGAGTTTTTGGAATTTCTTAGTATTGATTGTTTGGATTCTCTAGAGCGAGTATCCCGATATATATATATATATTCGGGGAAACTCGATAGAATTTTATTTAGAATTTGTCTGGATAATTAGATTTGTTTGATTGGTTGAATTGGTTGTTTTGATTGTTAGCATATGTTTGATATATGCTTGTGTTTTAAATAAAATCTTTAAAGAGATTATTAAATTACCTTTGCTTTTAAATTTCGGGGACGAAATTCTTTTAAGGGGGGAGGAATGTGATGTCCCGGAAATTTGGGCAATATTTATTTAATAATTTCATTTATAATTTATTTAAAATGTGAAATACTGATTTAATAATCCAATTCAAATATAATTTTCTTTTGAAGATTTATAATTATTTAGTTTGGATAAATGATATTCTTTTGAAAATTTATAATAATGATTTAATTTGAAAAGCTTATTGTTTTAAAATGTTAAAAATATTTTTATGATAAAATTTCCTTTCTAAGCTGATTTAAAAATATTTTATTTATAATGTATATATGTGTATACATTGTAAATAGATGTTTTGATTTTATTTTAAAATTTAATAAAAAGATCTTTTCAAATTTATAATATATATATAGCTATATAATTTATGAATTGATTTATATTAAATTGAAAATAGTATTGAACTTTTCTTAAGTCAATTAATAAATCTATCTTGTATTTTCAATAGAGATCATAGTAAACATTTTGTTATAAATATATATAGTTAAAATTTGTATTTTTATAATAAAGTTTATTTTGTTTGTTTTGAAATAAATTTAGTTTATTTATATTAAAGTATATGTTAATTTGAATCTTTTGAATAAAATATAATTCAACATTGTTCTTTTCTTTCTAAAAAGTTTCTTTTGTAAAATTTGTTTTAAATAATTTTTAAGATATTCAAGCAAACATTTAAATATGTAAAGATAGTTCATTTGTAAAGACTAAATACATATGAAACATATATAAACATCTTAAATTTAAATTAGAATTGGTTTTATCTTTAATTAAAAACATTTGTAAACATAGAAATTTATTTTTATATTTAAAATCTTACATGTGTTAAGTTTTATGTTTATAATTTGACACTTGTAATTAGCTTTAAAATTCAAATAACAAGTGGCATTACTAAATCAATTTTAGATAAAACTTAAACATATCTTTTGTTTCAAACCATTATCATCTTTGTAAAATTAAAATTCAGATCTATTGAAACTGAAATCAACTTCACTCAAATATTCCACAACCCAAACCAAATCCATACTCTGCAAATCATATTTATTAAGATCTGCAAACACATTCTTTTAAACTCTGCAAAATGGAAATCCAAATTCACAAATCTGTGGATCATGTAACCTGCAATCAAAATGTCTTCAACCTGTGGAATATAAACTGCAACCTGTAAGGTTTATGCAAGCAAGGTGAATCTGGAAGCATGCAGACCAAAATCATTGGCAAATGCAGTTCCAAAGCTTGAAGCATCATGGCATCATCAAATGCAAATTCAAATAGGCCTGCAAGCATCAAGTTAATACCATCTTCAAGTGAAGCAAGCACAGATTCAATCATGCAAGAAGAATTCAGGCTGCAGGGATGAATTCATCTAGATTGCTCTCTGTCTGTTTCCATTTTTAAAGGTGAGTAAATCTATGGTTTAAAAACAGTTCTTCATTTAATAATAAAAAAATAAATAAATCAAGCTATCAAGATTTACAGAAACTAAAGTTAATTCAAAATGCCTTCAAATAAGAACTGTAAATCAGTGATAACTAAAGACTGTTCTGTTTTTTTTTTTAATAAGTAACCTTAAAATTTTATAGGTTGTACTAAATTTATCTATGCATATGTATTTGATAGAATTGAGTATGTCTTGATTGTTGTATGATGGATGTTTTGTGTTTTTCTTGAATATGCATGTGACTGTTGTTGATGGATATTCTGTGTACATTTTGAATATGCACATAGGTGTGAATGCAAACCTTCTAGCAGACCTGTTTCTGCTCTTATTAGGATTTTAAATACAAATCCACTCATTTATGTATGCAGCTTAATTAGGAATTATTTATGTAAACAATTTGTGTTTGTGTAGCATTGATTTAGGTTAGAAATTTTAATCTAGGAAAATATAACCCTGTTACTTCTGGAACCAGTGACAACATACAATGGTTTCTGAAAAAAAAAAATATTATCAAACATCTTAAAATTTTTCAAAACAAGTTAAAGCTTTAGTGCATGTTTTAAAACTATGGACATAGAAGCATGCATCAGTTTTGATATCTTCTGAGGGGTTAGGTGTTTAAGGTCTGTGCAGTATTTTGAAGTTTGGGTATCTGATCATGGAATGGGTTTTTGAACTTGGATTTGCTGCCTGAAGGTGGGAAGTTGACTGGAGAGAGTGGGAGAAATAGAGGGAAGATGATCAGAGAATGGTATGATGACAGTGGAGTATTTTTTTTTCAGGTTTGAATCCCTTGTTTAAATGGAGTAAGGGTCTTGATCTGTCTGAACTATGTGGTGGTTCGACTGGATTGAGGATTTGGGGTATTGCAGTGGGTATATAGGTGGAGCAAAGGGTGGAGTTGGAGGTCATGGAATGGCCGGAGTAGGTAGTTGTAATGATTGACAGGTTTGGTTGGTCTCTGGTGGAAATTTTGGTGCAGGGTGGGGTGACTCGGAGTCAACCTCGGGAAGTTAGTGTGGTGACTCGAAGATGGAAGAGTTTTGACCCGAAGTAATTTGTGATGGCCTCGGGTTAGTTGTGCAGTGTAAACCTGAGTATTGTTTTTGATGAAATCTGGGAAAACTCAAGTGTTTAAAAGCTATGATTTAATTCAAGTAAGATTTGAATTCAAAGTATAAATGATGAATTTAAATTTAAATAAGGTTTAAGTTCAAATTTGAAACCAAGTGTAATATAGGTTTCAGGATTCCTTGAAACCAGTTTTTATGTTTAAACTGTTTTGTTCTTTTAAAAATTTAAAAGCAATGATTTAAAATGAGTATAGGGTTGAATTGAATTCAAGTGAGTTTTGAATTCAGAAAGTTTAAATGATAAATTTAAATTTAAGAAAGATTTAAATTTAAATCTTGAAACAGTGTGATTATGGTTCAGGTTTGTTGAATACAGATTTTAATAAAAACAGTTTTGTTCTTTTAAAAATTTAAAGGTGGATTCAATATTTAAAAACAAGATTCAAATTTTGGTTTGAATTGGAATTAAGTTTAAATTCAAATCTGGAAAAAAACAGTGTAAGTGTAGAATCAGGTTTTAAATCCAGATTTTAATTAAAAACAGTTTTGTTTCTTTTTAAAATTTTGAAAGGAATTCAATGTTTAAAATTTAGATTCAAATTCAGGTTTGAATTTGAATTAAATTCAGGAATACTTTGAATTCAAAATGAAACATTTGAATGATAAGCAAGATTTAAAATTGGGTTAGAAATCAAATTCAAATATGATTTCAGTTTTTACTTTGAATCCTGTTTGAATTCAAATCAAGTTGAAATTTTTAAATATTGGACAAAGATGTTATTAAGTAGAATTTAAATTTGAATCTGATTTCAAATTAAGGTTTAGATTTAAAAGAATTCTTTCTTTTAAGTATTGAAATAAAATGATGATATGTTTAGCTTTAAATTGAAAGTTAAAATAATCTATTTATTTTCAAATGTTTGATTATTTAAATTTGGAAATGTTTATATAGTTAAACATTTGAAATCTTAAATTTTTAAATGAAAGTTGATTAGATTTTAGAAATGTATTATTTAAATACATTTTGAATATTAATTAAGTTATAAATAAGTAAATGAATTATTTTGGAAATAATTAAGAATTTACTTATTTATTTGATTTTAATTTATAACTTGAATTAATTTATAATTAAAAATGATTAATGTATAATTAATTCAAGTAAGGAATTAATGGAATGTTGTTAATTATCTAAGGATAATTAATAATTAATTAATGTAATTAATTTTGATGGATTAATTAGATTAATTAATTTAAGATAATCAATTGTAATTTAAGTATAATTACTTTATAAAAGTAATTAAGGGATTAATTATTTATTGTAATTAATTCTGATAATGTGCTTTGTTAAATTAATTAATTTAGTTTAATTAATTTAAGAAATAATTTAATAATTAAATGATAATAATTACTTAATGTAATTTATGGAGCAGGATTTCTTAGAGAAGTTTTAATTGATAATTACTGGAATGTAATTAAGGAAGGGTGATTTATTTAAAAGTAATTTGGATAATTACTTTTGTAATTAATCAAGGATAAATTAAGATAGATAATTAATTATTGGATAATTAATTTATAAATGAGTAATTAAGGTAGTTAATTACTGGATTTAAATATTAATCAAGGTGATTAATAATTGTAATTAATTTAATTGAGTAATTAATTTAAATATTAATTAGAGATCATTAATTATTATAATTAATGATGTAATTAAGAATTGTTTAATTAAGAATTAATTAATTAATTAAGTGATTAATCAATTGTAATTAATTAAGGATAAATGTAATTAATTATAGTTAATTAATGAAGTAATTAAATGTTAATTACTTATGATTAAGGTTAATTAATTTTATGAAATTAATTTAAGACTAATTACTTATTGTAATTAGTGAATGATTAATCAAAGATGTTTAATCAAGTTAAATACTTTATGAATGATTATTTAACTAGGTTGATTAATCAATAGATTTATAAGCAAAATTTATAGATGGATAATTAATTTAATTTATTTTTAAATTAATTAAGGATAGAAGTAATTAATTTAATTCATTTTAAATTAATTATAAATGATGAGTAATATATCATTGTTTATGGATGATATTGATATACCTTTGGATGGTTGTGATCTCAGAAATGAGATGAGTGGTATCTATAGGATATGGATGCTTAGTTAAAGTATGATGGATTAATTGGTTGTGATGGTTGTTGTGTGATAATTGACTGTTGTGATGATTATCTGTTGTGATAATGTTATGAGTTATCTGTTATGATGAGAATATGTAGTTTATCTATCTGTGTGAAATGGATAAAAATTAAATGTGTCATTTGTTTAAAACCCTTAAGTATAACTTGGACATTAAAATGGCGTTTGGTTTCGGTGAGACCGGGATCGGGTTTCCATATTTGGATATCCGAAAACCACATCGATTCCAATTAAACGTTAGGTCGTTAATCCAAGTGGAGCAAGTGAAGACTCGAGGTGTAAGGGCTATACGTCAGTATAACTCTGTGGGTGATTCCGTAATGAGTTTGACGGAATAGTACTTATAGATTCGAGATGGTGGTTTAGAGTGCAAGGGTTATCGTCGTTAACTCTGAGGGTGATTCCAAAATGAGTGTAACGAGATAATGCCTTCGGTTTCGTTCGAACCCGGAACGAACTTGTATGGATTGAATGCTTTCAGAACATCGTCAGGTGGACGATGAGCATTCTAAGATAGATGTGTTCTCTAAAGGTAATCGCAGCCTCAAGCCTCATCAACCGGGAATGGCTAAAACAGGGGAGGTGCAGCAAGGCTTCGTGGGTCGCGCCCACTGGAGGGCAAGATACATCCCTGTCTAGAGGTCCCTTTATATTTCGGCTGTGTGGACGGTTTTTGAGCTCCAACCGTCGGGGTGGTCTTGTTCGGGACTGTTCAGTAAGGAACGGTTCCGGCCTTGTGTTGCAGGGGAGTTAGGGTGGCTCCTCGGTACGGTGATCTAGGCCACGTACTGTGACGGGCGGTACCCCAGTAGCCCTGCCATTGTTGGAAACCCATTTTCCCTACGAGACCCTACGGTTTTGTTTGTATTACCCACTTTTGTGGCTAGTAGCTGGAATTTAATAGATGTAACAATTTCGGCTATTTCATATTTACTTGAAAACCCTAGACACTATTATAATATCACTGGATTTCCTATCAAATGTTTTGGTTAGCGTAAGGTAAAAACTTTTCCATGTTTATGTGTGGGAAGTCTTACGTGATACCTTTTATTTTCAAAGGATTTTCTAAAGTTAAGCAACATTTAAACTATTTACTCACACCAGACCCCTGTCTGACCCGAGTGTTTATTTTCTGTTTTATTAAACTCTTGGGTACTCATATTATGTATGAGTAGTCAAGTGATTCAGGGTTGCTTTGACGAGATATGGAGGAGCAAATGGAGCAGGAGGCTTCTGCGTTGTAGTTATCTATTTTTCCGCCGTGTTGGTATCTCTGAGTCGTCTCTCTGAGTTGTTTCTTGTACTGTTTAGAGTTGTATAACTAGACAGGTGTTTATAACTGTCTAGTATGTGTTGTATTGGCTGTAAAACTCTGATGTATATGATACTATGTAAAGTATTATGTGATATATTATATTTTATTCGTTCCGCTGTGAGATTCTGATGTTGTTTGTGTTCTTCTTTCTCTTTCTTTTCTTCTTCTATCCCTTTCTTTCTTCTTAGCGATGCGACTTCCTGGAGTCTGGAAGTTGGGTCGTCACAAATGCTTGCGAAACATCGTCAGGTGGACGATGGGCATTCTAAGTGAAACGTTCTAAAGGTAACACTAAGCCTCAAGCCTCATCAAATGGGAATGACTGAAAATCAGGGGATATGCAGCAAGGTTAGGTGGGTCATGCCCAAGCAGGACAAGATAATTCCCCTGTCTAGATGTCCCTTATATATTTCGGCTTAGTGGGTGGTTGGTCGCGCCAACCACGGGGTTTATCTTGTTCGGGACTGTTCAGTAAGGAATGGTTCGAACCAATAAGAATTCGAGTTAATGCAGCCACTAACCCAAATGCAACAGATGACAAACCAATAAGCATTCGAGTTCGAGCTAAACAGTGTACTGTAATACCATCAGAGAAGGCAGAAGCATTAAACAACATGACACTACACACAATTCAACTCAGGATCAAGGAATATAAAATTAACAAAATCAAATGGCAGTAGTAAGTTCATCTACGAAGGCCATAGTCAACAGAAACGAGCCGTGGCGACCAGAAAATCAAGACCGCAGTCAAAGCAAGGTCGAAATCACAAAATTAAATTTCCAAAAATTCGAACAAATGAACCAAGAAAACTTCATCACAGCAAACTAATTTTAACAAATCAAAAGGACCGAAGTCAACAAGGAGTCAATGCTTTCAAAACCGTGAGGATCAATAAATCAAGCAACCCAAAAATCGCGAATTTAAATAAGCAAGAAATCATGAAAAACGCTTGAATTAGATGTGAGTTACTAAAAGACTCACCTTTGTCTAACGAGGAGCACGCGAGCGAAGCAAAACGATCGAGAAATCAGAGGCGGCGACTTCACTGAAAGGCCCTAATTTTGGTTTGAAGAGGAAGACGAGGCCGCCATTGTTGTTTCTTTTTTTTCCTGATTTTCGAATGAAAAGGAGAGCTTCGTGTTTTAAGGAGAAGGGGGAACGTGTATTAGGGCGTGGTTGAAGGCGTGGATCAAGGCACGAATTTGGGATCTGGTTGAAAAGAATAAGGCAGTGGGATTTTTTTTCTTTATTTTATGTTTATTTTTATATATTTTTTTTCATTTTAAATTCAATTTGTTTTGTATAATTATTTTCTTTACTTTGTTTTGTAAATTTTGTTGTTTGAATTTTTAACTATGTGTATTTCTTTATTTATTTTGTATTGATTAAAATTTTATTCCTTTTTATTTTAAAGAAAAGAAAAATGTTGTTTAAAACTAACCATCCATTTATAAATTTACATAAATAATAATTCTTGTATCCAAATTATTTTTCTGAGTCATTAGTTTGAATTTAAAATACAAATTCAATATTCAATTTCAACTCCAAAGTCAAATTTAAATTTTTATTCAACATTTTATAGATTAAATTTTAAAATTTAATCGTCAATTTATCATGAAAATTTGAAATTAAAGTCAATCATCATTCGAATATTTAAAATTAATTAAATATTTTCATTTTTAAATTGTTCAAAATTCAGGGTCGTTACAATTATAATGCTCGGGTCGAACCAAGCATATTTACAGATTAGATTGGATACTTGGAGCTTTAGGAGACAAGCTGGAGGCCCAGATATGTATTCACATATATGGTTATTTTTCCTCTGTATCTATTGTTGTATCCATCAACAATTGTGAGGATAGGTTGTTATAACTGTCCAGGTTGAAATAGGTTAGTATACTCTGATTTATGTCTGTATATACACATATTACAGTTTGTTTTTATGTAAATATTTGCTGTATATTATAGATTATTCGTTCCACTTTGAGATTCTGTGTTGTTGAGTTTTCATCTTATCTTCTTTCTTTCGGGTTTTTCGGCACTCGATTTCTCGGCATCCAATACAGTGGACGTATTAGTGTTGATTTTCAAGGGTCAAAAATCCGATTTGTTACAGATTAAGTTAAATTATGCTGTGCAATTCCAAAGACGATGTACAACTAAAGTATTTACATTGAATAAATAACTCACTTATACGTACACAATATTAGCACAAAGCGGTAAACACATGTAACCCAAGGATAGAACAATATATAATTTATAGAAAATAACAAGTAACACTGAGTCAAAATCACAGCGATAGTATATGATACTAAATATACAGGTATGTCTAATATACAACTAAAGGATTTACATACATCCAATTATATAATACTCGGATGATGTACAACAGTACTGCATAATAGTCCCATGTATGCCCAGAATAACATAAGCTAATCATATTGCCCATGTACCTGAAAAGTTTCAGACTGACCCAAGTATTACATAACTAATACATGAGTTAGACTATGTCTAAATCAAGGAATCTATAAACATGGGTGACTCTATGTGTGTATGTATATATAATAGGAATAATAAGATGATAAAACTAGCATTGCAAATCAAGTCAACAACCACAATGTCAGTGTATATAGTTAGAAACATATGCGTGGTATATAATAATAAAGGAGATAATTGCTAAAACTTCACATTATGTGGACATAACAAAACCATGGATAAAGACGTCATTACCTATGTAAAAGCTTATCAAATCCAAAATCATAGAATCAACAACAAATGGGTGATTCATCCATATCCAGGAATCATCATTAATATATAGAAACCATCGATAGGCGAGATATCACCAAAAATAGTCTGGCTAGCACACAACATTTCCTAAATATATCTTTTCGATCTCAAAACTAAAGCATCATCATCAACATATAGGATAGGGTAGGCTGCCTATCAGCATAATAAAAGATATGAGAATCCATTATACTTTAGATACCAACCCATATATTACCTTATCCCCTTATATGTGAATAAATAAGAATATATCGTGATGGTAAATGACTGTACGACAGACATGAAGTCCTAAGCAGATTCATATATGTATACACCATATCAATATGTGGGTCACCTAACCATGGGTCACCTAACCCATTTCTATACTTAAGTGAGGTGCATCAATAGTATATTCCAATCTACCACTCTGTTAGAACCAGAATGGAGAATGATGACCACATGCTGGATCTAGGATAGGGTCAGCTAAACGAGTCTATAGTCTTCGGTTACCTCGGCGGTCATCGTGACTGTTTGATACTCAATCGTTTATTCACAAAATCATACAAAAGGATGTCATACCATATCACATTAAAATAACTACTCAAATCAATACCAATGGCGAATCATTCATATATCTAAATTGATAAAACAAGAAAGAAATAAGAAATTTTTAGTAAAGCATCTTAAATTTATATTAAGTATGCAAGGGTACATAATTATAATTCAATAAAATATGTATTTATATAAATTCAATACATCCATAATCTCTATACTAATTTAATATTACTTATATAAAATACTTCGATCAAATTCTACTTTGTAATAAATTATAAACTTCCAAGATATCCCTCATATTTTAAACAATAAAATATGATTAAAATCCTTGTTTTAATATTCAAAATATTTGATAACTCCATTTAGAAATCGCTAAATAATGTTTAAAAGCAATTTATAAAAAAAATCTCCTAACTTTATCTTTCTTATATACTTATGTTTGAGAATGAAAAAAGACCAACTTTACCACATTTAATTATATATGATAACTTAACGTCTATTGATATATATATATATATATATGTTAATAAACAAAATAGTTCTTCACAAAATAAATGAATAACCAAAATCATAATCTTCAACCGAAACAAAAATCAAATGAAAATGGATTTTGATACAAAATGTAAAGAAAAAATAGTTCTACTTTACCTGCAACAATTTTTCAAAACACCCGGATATTCTAAGTTGTTTATGCATTAATAAGTTACTAAACTTTTGCAAAATAAATGAAGAAAACCATATTTAAAAGCATACTGATCAAAATAGAAATAAATGAAAATTGTAATTGGTTAGAAAATTTGGTTGAGAGATTGATCTTATTGATATAGGACAACAACAAATTCAAACTTGAATTAAAGGAAAATAAGGTAATAAAATAAAGATCTAACCTTAAGCTCGTCGATCCAATAAGCCAAGGTTTATGGTGGCTTTTAGATATATTTTTCATAAAATTCTAGAACCTAACTTCACCAAGCATAAAAAAACTACTACAAAGCATGCACAGAATCAAAAGTAATCATGGAGTATACAAAGGTGAAGAATTATTAATGAATTCAATAAAATTAGTCATGATATTGATAAATAAATTGTTTAGAAAGGAACCCTGATTTTCTTTAAACTGAGAACAAAACTGGAGAAGGAGAAGAAAAAAGTTGTGTTTGAATATTTTATATAAATAACTTGAGAAGGGGAAGGAAAAAATTATGAGAGGGGGAAGAAGAAAGTGGAGATACAACATAACCAAGAAGAAGGTTAATGAAGATATGAAATAACCAAGGAATTTTTTTCTAGCATTGAAAGTTTAAAAACAGGAAGAGAATGTTAGTTAAATTATTAAAATAATGAATGCAGAGAGTGGGATAAATAAGAAATTGAGTTACGTGTTGGAGAAATTACATTTTATAATTGAAATGAATTAATTTCTAAATGGGTATAACTAATTTTATGGTAGTAAATGGATTTATACATCGAATTAATAAGAGAAGAGTATTTTGAGTAAGAGTGAATATGAGATAAGAATACCGAATTTCCAATATTCTTCGTTACATATAATAGAATAAATTTGATTTCTAAGATAAATCTTTACATGTTTAAGCTCATACGACCACATTATGTATCAGATTGAAACAAAACTCATCGGCACACATTGCCTCATTATTCTGATCCTAGTGGTATAAATTTCATCTCTATCTAAGGTAGTTCCTCAAGATGATATTCATGCATTTCGATGTTATTTTGGCCATCAGATCATCCTATTCCAAATATAGAAATATTTATACACGTTTTAATTCGCAATGTCGATCGGGACTTAACGGAATTTGTCTTGAGCACTGATCCATTTATATGCAAAACATCATATTTTGGACCTTCAATTTAATAATGATTCAATATTTAAATTAACTATTTAAATATATTTTCATTAAATATGCAGGTCGTAATATTCTTCCTTAAAAGGATTTCATCCTTGAAATTCCTAAAGTAAGAAAAAGTCTTTTAACCTTAGACTTTCAAAGCCCCTCCTGTTTTGAAAAAATTCGGCAGCACCTCCTTTGTGCGACTAGGTCCAAAAAAAATCCCATAACAACACTATAAGCCTATATCTTGGACCTACCATATCTAGAAAAAACACAACACAACACAACAACAATATATGCATACGATATACTCTATAGAGTGTGTATGTCACATAGAAAACACATAGTTAAGTATAAACACATACCATGACACAAGCCATATAACTCGATCTATGGAACCAAAAGTAACAAGCAAGCCTTTGCTTCCGTGTGCCTGATCAAGTACTCAACAAAGGGGATTAAATAAAATTGCAACATTAACTATGGATTTAAGAATGTAATCATACGTCACAATCATCTTATAGAAACATGGCATATCTAACCATGTAATTTGCATTCCTAATGTAAGAAGCTTAAAATTTAAACATATATAGCTTTAGTGTAGTAACTGTTACTGTATAACCATGCATGACTATCAATTGGAGAGTAAGAACAAATAAGTTAGTATCTAAGTATACTAATGACTCTGAGTCACATCAAAATGTAATCGACTCATATAGATCTCAACTCGACCCCACAATGGGCATGGATGATATACGATCTATTTCAGATAGCTATCGTTATCACTCTTCGAACCCGTTTAATTATGAAATTTAAAATATAATTTACAAACATACTACCAAACATATAAGGCACGCAACAACCAGCAATACAATTTAATAACAAACAATAATCAAACAAAGCAAGCAAAATGAGCAGCGATATGCAACAACCAATCAACCAACAAGGAGAAATAACAAATAACATATAAACTACCAATCATACAATACATGAAACTATAATAAGTCAATAAGAATTAAAATCAATCAACGAAAAGCAATAAAAAGTATGCAAAGTAGTAAATAAACTAGTGAATGTACAATGACATGCATGGTGGCCAACAATAGACGAAATGTGCATGGAAAATTATGAACTCCAATGAGTCTACTCGTTATCCAAGATAGACAAAATGGTTAAATAGTGTAACTCCTTTCTTGCATACAATACACAAAAGACCAATACATCTCCTGCTATGGAAAAGGAAACTTACATGATATGTAGGATCATCGAATCTCAAAACTCTCGAATAAATCCAATGAGCTAAATCTTAATATTTCCTTCCCTTCCAAACAGAACTCATTCACTAAAAGGGAAATTTTTTCTTATTAAATCATTATTTAATGATGATATATAAATATCCGGGTTCACTTAGGTTCAAACTCACCATAATTGCACAACATCAATAAGGAAAATATGCTAAGTGTACTATGACTCTCGCCTAAGCAAGTATTATTTCACCACCTAAAAGATTATTTGAATCATCATAAAACTTGTCAAGAAGTCCTTTCCCGAGCTATCATAAGCAATCTTAGTTATATTACACCATAAGTAATTTTGCAATGAATAAAGTGCATCCAAAATGATATATGATACCCAATCTAATCCTTTGTTTGCTCACACAATTTCTTTGTTAAGCTAGGGTTGGCCACTTGACTCCTCTTATGTGAACTCCAATTCCATTCCTTGGTTAGACCATTGAGCTTTCCTTACACAACTAGTAGCATGCTTCAGAAATCTCCCGGTCAAGTTAGGAATTCGATTCCAGTGCTCGCCTTTAAGAATCGAGTAAGAAACCCTTGCCTAACCACCTAAAAATCTAGGCTAAAACTAGGGATTAGAAACTGGTATGTGAATGGGTAAATCTTTAGAGAATTTATTTTCAACATATGAGATTGCTCCCATCGTTTAAGGTTTACTAACATAAGGATAAAAATATTCCAATATGAATGATTATACACAAAATGTATAATTCACTCGATCGGTCTTTGCCCAGACAACTATCGAACTCTATCTGAATACCTAATCCAAGTCATCACCGATCGACACCACTCAATCTATATGCTCATGCATCAAGTCCAAGTGGTAGTATGTTCGATGGTTCATCTCAGTTAACATTAAGGTTATTTATGCAAAGCTAACATAGCATAAGAATTCACTACTATGGCCGGCGTCAAGTTTAGCCTATCTACCTAGTAACCAGCAATAGGAGAATGAACCGCTCAAATACAAAAAAGAACACAAGCAAGAAACTTACAATCGAATTACATCTCGCTATTTGAATTCTTCCCATTTGTTTATTAGTAGGTTGTACTCACCCATTAAAAACGTAGGAAAACCCTTCTTCAAGTGACCAAGCTAATCTAATTGAAGCATTAAAGCTTCACTTTAGCTAGATGAAGTCTCATGGCGAAATGCCCTCATATGCCATAAAGTGACATACTAAGCCAGCTTTATTCTTCAAATATATACTGATATTGTAGTAATACTTGACAGATGTTATTTATATATAAGATCTGTTGTATCGGATGTAATCTACTTTTATATTGATAATCATATATTAGTTTCTTCCGTAAGTGAGTCTTTTATTTATACTATAATCTTGTTCTATTTATGTATATTTAGTATATTATATATTATCATTTCACTATGAGATTATATCAATATGTCTTAGTAATGTTGTTTTAATTATTTTCTTTCCTTATAATCTGTCTTTTGTGGTATTCAAAAGTCAGATATTAATATTTGGTACTGATTTCAAGGTATTATTAGCATGAGTTGTTATAATCTTTTCTTTTTTAGATAGAGGTGAGAAGTTAGCCTATGGAGCGGAGCTTCGTGGACGTTGGCGAGAGCTCAAGATATTTATTTTTGTCACATTTGCGGAAGTGTTTAAGTGACGCAATTACCATGATCGAGTCATATCAGTTGAGGAAAGTTTTAAAGGATAGGCGAGTCTCTTGTTCATAATGCACCTACTCGTATTTTATGCATGGAAAAAGTCAACTCCAAAATGAAGTAATTAAACTGGTTAGAGTCTAATAGGGAGATGATCCAACCGATAATGCATGGGAACCCGAGGAGGAGATCTAAGCTTCCCTTCAAAACTCTTTTCCAGTACGTTTTCATTTTAGTTAGAAAAGTGCATATTACTTTTATATTTAGGTTCTAGTTTAGGTAGAGCCTATTGGAAGGTAGGAATGGTTGAAAATACGTGGTTAGGACATGTTATGGATGATGGATAAAAGTGGGTGTATTCTTAGATTATTTCCTTTACACATTTAAGACAGTATATCCATTATCTAGTACACATACGCACTCATATTATCTTATATTTTTGGTTTATCGTGTTGAGAATTATGCATATGGATTGAATGGTTGTGAAAACATGTAGAATTGCAAGTATACTTATTGAGGATGTTGCATACATTTTGGACTCATGGAATGAGCACTTGCATGACAGGAGGAAGGCTAAATCAAGAGACCGCCTACACATTTCATTAGTATAAGTTGATGTGCATTTCATGCTTGCATATATATATATACACACACATATTGCATTAGAAAAATTACCAAGTACGATGATTTCCCATGGATGATGAACGGATGAAAGGTTGTAACTAGTGTTTTTTGTGCGTACGAGTCACATTTTTTCGGTCTTTTGAGATTTCGAGGATGAAATCCTATTAAGGAGGAAGAATGTATTAACACCTCAAAATTTACAATAAATTTAATATAAAAATTATATTTAAATAACATAAGGGTTAAAACAAAATTTTCAAAAGGTTCGAATTTAGCTACGAAACTTGCACCACTGCATTATGATTCTTTGAACATTTTTTGCATATAACACTTTGAAATTGGAGTTCGTACGGAAAAGTTACGCACGTTTGAAAATTTGAAAATACGATAATTAAAAAAATTAAGACTTACCTAAATCAGATACTATGAGCGGTCGACCCCTAGAGTTCTCCGGTCGACCGGTGTGGTCGACTGCTGGTTGTGGATGGTCAATGGTTCACATATAAATTCAATATTTCTGGAGCAGTGATCAAATGACTGTAAGCGACCGCAATATTTTACTTCGTGACCAAGTTTTTGCTGTATGTACGAGATGAGAACGATGATTCTCAAGGGAAAATCCATTATTCCAAACTTGTCAATAAACCTTATAAATTAATGCCTAGGCAAACTTTAATTTCATTAGAAATCAATAGCGTACTGAATCTCTACCAAAATTTCTTCTCTCCACTTAAAATTTTTCTTCAAAATTAAATTAAAATGAAAAGAAGATGATGCTAGTAATTGAATCTAGGAGGGGGTAATTTTAAGGGTGATGATTCTATGATGGAGCATAGGTTGTTAGAACTTAGATTCGAGGTGAGTGGGAGCAATATCATGACTCGAAATTCAGCGTTCAAAAGTCGACATCAAATACCTCACTTGTATTCGACTGCCGGAGATTCGAACGTCAAACTCCAGTTCGGATGGAGCTTATAACAACATCAGATGAATATAAAACAGCGGAACAAAATCAATATCATGCGTACATCACAGATACAACATCATAATATACATTACTACATCAGAGTATTTTAATACATACACCACAACTCCAAATAAAAATCATAATAATACAACAGTGATCATATATCCAAAAAGTATTCAAAGGAATGAAGCGATAGTGAACTCCCAAAAATTAAACACCTGAGATCCCAAAAGCGCCTAAAATATCTCCAAAGCAAAAGCTCCAAAATACTGCTAACTCCAGAATACGGAAACCTGCTACTATGCTGCCCGTGTGGAAATTATGGGCACCCAGAGTTTAGAAAAGAAACAATAAACTCCAGGTCAGTCATGGGACTGGTATGAGTAAACAAAAACAATTGCTTTTAAATAAACTAGATTTATAAAAGAAAATCCGATATGCTTTTGGAAAATGAAACTACCATAAGACCTCCCGCCACACACACAATGCAATCGCAGAATTGGAGGAGATTTCTTCTTATGATAGTCAAATATGCTTGATACGAGAAAAAATTATTTGATATTATTACTAGTGCATAGTGTTGAAAGCATTTGGAAAATATAATATTGATCTTAGCCAGCATAGGTACCATTATACTATGCCTACTATAGCTACCATATTAGATGGCAGGTTCTACAACTAAAACCGTACTGGGTTCGTATTGGTAATTGGATTTCCAACAAATGGTCAGGCTAAGGAACTTCCTGGGCCACATGGGTACGACTCTAGAGGGACGTCCCGAGAACCTAACCGGATCTCTACCAACACAAGGCCGGGTTACCTCTGTAACTAGGTAACTACTGACACGAGTATGCCATCCCCCGGTTGTAACCAACCTTTATCCGGGGCCCCGACAACAACAAATCACAAAGTAATATATATTTGTGATATCCACATAAGTTAAGTATCTGGGCTCCATACCATGATACCACTTCTATCCAGAAGGAAATGCACATACCCTAAGGGGCGCTACCCCCAATAACCTTGCTGCATCTTTCCGGTTTCGACCATTACCGGGTTGTGAGGTTCGACGAAGTCTCGTCCACAAAGCTACGCTTTTCACAAAAGCCATGCTTTGATCAACAAATGATCAGCACCACTCAGCATGCCACATTACCAAGTTAGGAATATATTACGGATAACCTTCAACTACATAACCTCTGAGCTCTTACGTCTCAGAGAAGGGTGTTAAGCTAAGAGAATAAATTCTCCACCACCAACATAAATGTATTTGAAAGAAATCTGCTTTATATCTCAAAATGTAATGTTAGACATACAATCCATACAAGTCTGTTCTGGGTTCGAACAGAACCGAAGGTACTTCCGAAGAAGTCCTTGCAATCCGGGCGTCCACAATCCCGATCGGAATCTCCATCACATATGGAGAACTCTATACCGGAGCAACTTTGAGCAGAGTCATTCGACAGGTTATCCTATCGTTTTCGAAGACACCCGGTCTTCACCATCGGTCTTCAAATGCCATCCATTTCGACGTATCACTATTCGGAATGGGTTATATGACACAAAGGTCCTCTCCCGGCTAAACCGAATAGCGAACGCTAAATTTTAAAACATGTGGACATATCCATCATAAAGATTCACATTCAGGGTTCGATGTGGGTTTCGGATAACCAACTGGAATCCGACTCCCTATCGCATCGAAGTTAAAATGCCGTTTTACGGGCAATAGGGGGTTTTCACATCAATACAGAACAAATCACAATCATAGTGCAGTACATGGCAATCTACAACACACATTATCATAATCAGAACAGAAATATCAATCTAGTGCACAGCAATAGTTAGTTATTTTCCAATGTGGTTTAAGTAAATTAACCACACAATTATTTTAATCAATTATCAATTATTCTTAACGATAATTAAATTAATTAAATCTCAATTACTTTGTTACTAAATTATTCCTCAATCAACTAACTTAGTTAGCTACAAATTATAAATTGATTAATTTAAATTATTTAACTAACAATTCTTAATTATAAGTAATTTAGACACTTAATTGTTTATTAATCAATTTTAATTACAAATTATAAAACATTCTTAATTACTTTTCAAAACCATTAGTTAATAAAAATTATTTACCTTAATTATCATTTGAAAACCTCTTTACCCTTTGAAAAATCGATTTATTGTTCCATTGAAAGTTTTAATGTAAATTAACTTCAATTCTTATTTTAAATTTAATTATTTAATTAAAGGGTTAATTAAATTTTAAAACATTATTAACAAATTTAAACTTATAGTAAGTTTTTAACTTAACATAATCAACATTAGTTACCTTGTAAATGCCAAAAATTAACTTAACATTGTTAACTTGAAATATTGTTTGGGCTTAACCCATTATAAAAGCAAACCCGAGTAACCCATATTTTTACTCGAGTTAAACTCGAGTTTCTTCCCTTCTTTTACCGAGTCTCTCTCTCTCTCCTTCCCCCACTTGCTCTTCTTCTTCCTGTTCTTTTTTTTCAGTTTAACTTAAGTGTCTAAACTCAGATAGCAGAAAGCATACTCGCGTACGCGAGTTACTCCCCGAAGCCAAGCGTCATTTTCCTCGAGTCTCTCTCTTTCCCCTACTTCCTCTTCTTCTTCCTGCCTGTTTCTCTTTTTTTCAGTAAGTTTTAAGTTTAAACTTTAGTATAGTATCAGTAAAACATATTTACTCACTCGAGCACTAACCCGAAGCCATGCATACATTTGCTCAAGTATCGACTCGAGTCGTCCACCGTTCAAACACTGCTGACACATACCGGAATTGTGCACGTGCACGGTGCGTCGCCGACGCTCAGGCGAACATCGCGACCACCAGCAAGTCGCGAATCGCCCATATTTTCGATCGCAATACTCATCTCAAAGCCAAAAACTCATGATCAAAATTTCGTCGTTCATAAAAAAAACTGAAGCTCGACCTACCCAACAAACCACTAACCCTAATCGCTCCAACCACCAGAGACACTCCAACCCCGGCCTCACCTCGCTTAACCCTCACGCTACGCTTCCCTAGAGTCCCAAGCAACTCGGTCGATCAGGGGTGACGAAATCACCTCATCTCCAACCATAACCAAAAACGACTGCTAAACCCTATAATTGCTTCGATATAACATCCCCTTTAATAGAAAAATTGTTTAACATTTTTCCTGATATTTTTGATTACCGGGCTTGCTTCATACAAAGTTTCACCATCGAATAATTTTCCGATCGCTGGAAATTGGAAAAAATCCATTTTCAGTTCATCTACAAATTGTTGATGATATACCCAAATAAAAAACACAATTTATGTTTTAAAAATCATGTTTTCGAGTAATAATTCACAATATATATTTGAATCAAAGATTCATCATATTTGAATTTATCATATGTTTGAGTTTCCTTGAAAAAATCAAATCTTTAGATGCTGTATATCACCCTACAGCTTGAAACCATTTTTTTATTTTAACTCAAGTATGAACAAACATGTTTTGTTGTAAACTCGGAGCCTAAGAAAGTTTTATTGAAAATATATTGAATTTTTCTGGTGATTTTGCACCCTGTAACCCAACAGAGATGAACATGTACAACTCTATTACACGGAACCATTACATATGTGTATATATAGAGTTAAACTGAAAGAAATTGTAAGCAAAAACAATATAAATCATACACACAATTCTATACTTAAACCTGAAGAAATTTGCTTACTCACTAAGGTAATATCGATGAACAGAGATGCTTCTGTTTTGAAAAAAACAGTTTTGAGTTTCCTGGGTGTTGATGATAATCACTTGACCTTCCTGTTTGCTGATAATGTTAGTGTATTTAGTTTTTTTTCTTTTTTTTCTAGGCTTGCCAAGTTGATAAACGAACTATATTAATATGGATATAAATATATAAAGGAGAGGGGTATACAAGAAGGTGTTACTGGTACCAGATTTCTTTGTGTTGTACTGATTATCATTATATTGTATAATTTCTTTATACTGGCTTTGTACAACCAGAGACTTTTTTCCTTCTTTCAATGGTGGCTGAGAAGAAAGCATTTAATGCTTATGCTTCCTTTCTTGTTTACACACTTATGCTATTTGAATTTTCTTGTAAGTACATTTTTTTTCTTTTTGTTTGTAGAGATATTTTCTTGCATATGTTTGTTTTCCTATTATCTTCTTGTTTGCATATATTCACAGCACATACAAAAGCTATTTGATCATTGTATGTATTTTACATGTCATCTTATGACCATAAAATTTATTACAAACATAACTTCTAAATTTATTTTTATTTGAAATTTAACCATTAACACTTAATTTATCACATATATTTGTTATACTTATGTAAATTTCATAACTTCTAGTGTTGAAATATATATATATATATATATATTATTTTGTAAGTATATTTTGTTTGTATTTTATTTCACTTCATATATTTATTTTTATTTTAACTAAAAATTCAAATTCACTATATATATATATAAGATGTTAAATCCAAGTGATTTAAATTCAAAGGAATTTAGAGTTTTATTCTTTTAAATCAACACATATTTTATTTATTTAACTTTTCAAATTAAACTTCAAAAATTCAAATAAGTCACTAAATTTAAATTAACAAATTCTGGGATGTTACAATATCCTCTCCTTAAGAGAATTTCGTCCTCGAAATTTGAAAGAGAGAGAGAGAAGCAACAAAGAATATACGAATTCAGAAAAATAAGGAAATGGCTTACCCGTTTAAGCTGAGATATCTACTCTACAATTAAGATATGATTTCTTCATATTATCTCCGGTTTCCCAAGTGCAGTCCATTGGATCGCCACTCCACTGAACTTTGACCAGTTTCACAACTTTGTTTCTCAATCGCTTCTCATCACGATCTATAATCTTTATCGGTTCCCTTCTGACTGTTAAATTTGGAGTGATTTCGAGATCCTGCTAAGCGGCTTCTTCAATAATACTATCTGGATCATGCACATACTTCCGAAGATTAGAAACGTGGAACACATCATGCACGCCAGACAACTAGTTGGGTAGCTGCACTCGATATGCCAGATGACCAATCCTTTCCAGAATAGGAAAAGGACCAATATAACGCGGTTCTAGCTTTCCAGTTTTCCCAAATATCAATACACCCCGCATCAGAGATACTTTAAGAAATACAGAATCTCCAACTTGAAATTCCAAATATCTTCTTCGGCGGTCATAATAGCTCTTCTGATGACTTTGAGCAGTTATTAATTTCCTTCAAATAAAATCAACCTTCTCCGTGGCTTCTTTAATCATATCTGGTCCAAGGACGAGTCTATCACCTGATTCAATCCAGCATGCAGGTGATCGACACGGACGACCATATAAAGCTTCAAAAGGAGCTATTTCTATACTGGCCTGATAGCTGTTATTATATGAGAATTCGACCAGATGTAAATGGTCCTCCCAAGAACCACCAAAATCGAGAATGCAAGCACGCAATAGGTCTTCTAAAATTCGGTTAATCCTTTCAGTCTGCCCATCAGACTATGGGTGATAAGCAGTGCTGAAATTCAATTTTGTTCCCAAAGCGGATTGGAATGCCTCCTAAAATCTTCTAGTGAAGATCGGGTCACGATCACTCACTATACTACAGGAAATACCATGGAGACGAACAATTTCCTTTACATATAGCCCTGCTAAGCTTGCTGCAGTCCGAATAGATTTCACTGGAATAAAGTGAGAAGTTTTGGTCAGACGGTCCACTATAACCTAAATTGCTTCATTTCCCTTCTTGGTTCGTGGCAATCCATCGATTAGATCCATCGATACCTGATCCCATTTCCACTTCGGTACTTCCAAAGGTTGAAGTAAACTGGCGACTTTCTTTTGATCGCTTTTAATTTATTGACAAGTAGCAGAGCGACTCACATATACGGACATGTCCCTTTTCATTGTTTTCCACCAGAAAGTTCTTTTGATATCTCGATACATTTTATTAACTCCTGGATGGATGCTGAGTTTAGATTTATGACATTCATCTAAAACTTCACGCTTCAGATCAGGGATATCTAGCACACATAACCTGCCTTTCAGCCTGATAACTCCACTGTGATTGGTTTCAAAACAAGTATCTTTGCCTCGAAGAATTCTCCCATAAATATCTCGAAGAAATTTGTCTTCATTTTGCTTACTGGCGATTTTCTCAATGAGGGTAGGAGTGACAACAAGATGAGTAAGAGTAGCATGCTTCCTACTTAAAGCATCAGCAACTACATTGGCTTTACCGGGTGTATACAGAATATCTTGGTCATAAGATGCCAGAAATTCCAACCAACGTTGTTGTCGCAGATTTAGATCTTTCTGGGTAAAGAGATATTTCAAGGATTTATGGTCGGTGAATAATTCAAATTTTTCACCTAAAACAAAGAGAGTTTATTTAAGTATATTTATTTAGTTAATTTAAATTTCTTATATCGTTAAGAAAGCTGAAAAAGGTTCTTGCGAGAAGATAGTGTCGCCAGAATTTTAAAGCGAAAACAACAGCCAAAAACTCCAAATCATGTGTCGGGTAGTTTCTCTCGTGCGGACGTAATTGTCTACTCGCGTAAGCAATTACCTTCCCATTCTGCATTAATACTGCACCTACCCCATCACCATACGCGTCAGTATAGACAGATGAGCCTTGGTTCCTATTAATGATAGCGAGAACAGGAGTAGTAGTCAATCTCTTTTTCAATTCCTGAAAAGCTTCATCACATCTTGGGGTCCAATTGAACTTGGCTTTCTTCATTGTTAGCTTGGTTAATGGGCTAGCAATCTTAGAAAAGTCTTGTACAAACTTTTTATAATATCCCGCTAAACCCAGAAAACTTCGAACTTCTCTAGGAGTAGTGGGTCGCTTCCAGTCCAGAATTGCAGAAATCTTGCTTGGATCAACAGAAATTCCTTCTTCATTAACAATATGACCGAGAAATCTGACTTCTTTGACCCAAAAGTGACACTTAGAAAATTTAGCGAATAGGATATTACTCCTCAATATCTCCAAAACAATTATGAGATGTTCAACATGTTCCTCTTCGGTTTTGGGGTAAATCAAAATATCATCAATAAATACAAGGAAAAATTTGTTCAATACTTCTCGAAACACGCGGGTCATTAAATCTACGAAGTAAGCGGGAGCGTTGGTTAGTCCGAAGGGCATGACTAACCATTCGTAGAACATATTGGGACCCCTGAAAGCAGTTAAATTTACACAATCTTCGGCTATTCGCAGCTGATGGAATCCCTGAGCTAAATCCATCTTAGAAAAGAATCGAGTGCCATGAAGTTGGTCGAATAGATCGTCAATTCTAGGTAAAAGGAATTTGTTCTTGAGAGTTGTTTATTGAGACTGCGGTAATCTACACACAATCTCAAAGATCCGTCCGATTTAGCCTCAAATACGACAGCTGAACCCCATTTAGAAACACTAGGGCTAGTCAATCCTTTCTTTAGCAAATCTCGAGTTTGATTGACTAATTCAATTCTTTCCCCAGGTGCCATCCAGCGACTTGCATGAACGACAGGACGGGCATTGGGTACTAAGTCAATTCGGATTCTATTTCTCTGTGTTGAGGTAAGGATTTTACTTCTTCAAATACGTCGGAAAATTGCCGAACAACAGGTATAGACTGCAAATTGGGTTCAGGATATCCCAAAGTATACATCAATTTATCTCTCTTTGGACTCGGATCCTCATAATAGATTTCAATAAAATTTCCAAGGTTTGTTTTGATTAAAACTGTCCGATTGTTACAATCCAATTTAGCTTCATATCTCAATAACCTGTTCATTCCGAGTAAGATTTCAAATTCATTAAATTCGAGGATATAAAGGTTGATAGGAAATTGATAGCAAGCATATGAAATAGGAACTTTCCTACTATACAAACAAAGATTTGCGGGACCTCCAACCGGATTTTTCATGCAAATAAGGTCGTCAACAAATTCAATTTTAAGTTCTAATTCACTTACGGTTTGTTGGGAGATAAAGCTATGTGAAGCTCCCGTGTCAAATAAAACTCTAACAGCTTTATCATAAATAGTAAGGTTACCTTCCAGAACACCTTTTCCTTTATCTGCTTTCGAAGTTAAAGGGTCTTCCTTTATCGCATAAACATTTTCCACATGTGCTTGCTTCATTACCGGGCAATTTTTAACAACATGTCCAGGCTTGTGACAATTATAGCATTCTCTAACTCCTTGATCTTTCTTCATAGGTTATTCCTTCTTAACTTGCTTCTTCGGGTTTTTGCAGTTGTTTGAATAATGGCCCTTTTCTTGGCAATTGTAACAAGTTACATTTCTTACCGAATTTCCTTGACTGCTCTTCTTATCCTTGTCTTGATGTGGCCTCTTGCCCCCAAACTTCCTTTTTTCCAATTCTGATTACTTGAGTTTCCACTTTCCCTTGGAATCTCCTGCATATCCAGTGTGGCATACCTATATCCCATATCAATAAGATCAGAAAAAGATTCTTTAACGTGTGCTATCATCCTTTCGTGATACTTCTTGTTCATTCCACGGATGAACCTTTCATTTTTCTTAAGAGGCGTATTTAACAACTCTGAACCGAAGTGGGATAGTTCGTTGAACTTGTTTAAGTACTCCTCAAATGACAAGCTTTCTTGCTTTAAATCCATAAATTCTTGATACATTCGGGAAATTCCTGCTGACGGCATATAGCGCTTTTCAAACACCTCCTTAAATCGACTCCAAGTAAACTCTTCTTCTGGTTCATTTACAGTGACTGTTTCCCACCAAGCTTAGGCTTCTTCTTGAAGTTGCTAAGAAGCTATGAGTCGCTTCTGATCGTCTTGCAGCTTTAGCCCTCTAAAGATTTTCTCACATGATCTTACCCATGCTTGAGCCTCAACAATTGACTCCTTGCCGATGAACGGATTGCCACCAAGCCTTGAGAAATTCTTATATAAATCAACCAGATTCGGCTGCTGCAGGATAGGTATTGATGCTACTGCTGTTGGGGGATCTTAGTTAGGTGCTGTGGCATTCCCTTGACCCCTAGCTCTTCCTCTATGTCCTCTCATTCTTACTATCTGTAATTAGTAAAAAAATTGATTTAGATATACGGACGAAATATCTTAAGGAATATCAGCAGTAAAAGAAATAAACTAAGAAAATTTGCAGTTTCAGTCTCGGTTATACTCATTTTAGGGTATACTTCACCCTATCTCTAATGAGTCATCTAATGTGTTATACTCCGTAGCTAAAGTTCTTACTCAACCTTCAGCTCTAATACAACTTTATCACGACCCAAAATTCAGCGTTCAAAAGTCGACATCAAATACCTCACTTGTATTCGACTGCCGGAGATTCGAATGTCAAACTCTAGTTCGGATAGAGCTTATAACAACATCAGATGAATATAAAACAGCGGAACAAAATGAATATCATGCATACATCACAGATACAACATCATAATATCCATTACTACATCAGAGTATTTTAATACATACACCACAACTCCAAATAAACATCATAATACAACAGTGATCATATATCCAAAAAGTCTTCAAAGGAATGAAGCGATAGCGAACTCCCAAAAACTAAACACCTGAGATCCCAAAAGCTCCTAAAATATCTCCAAAGAAAAAGCTCCAAAATACTGCTAACTCCAAAACACGGAAAACTGCTACTAGACTGCCCATGTTGAAATTATGGGCACCCAGAGTTTAGAAAAGAAACAATAAACTCCAGGTCAGTCATGGGACTGGTATGAGTAAACAAAAACAGTTGATTTTAAATAAACTGGATTTATAAAAGAAAATCCGATATGCTTTTGGAAAATGAAACTTCCATAAGACCTCCCGTCACACACACAATGCATTCGCAGAATTGGAGGAGATTTCTTCTTATGATAGTCAAATATGCTTAATACGAGAAAAAATTCTTTGATATTATTACTAGTGCATAGTGTAGAAAGCATTTCGAAAATATAATATTGATCTTAGCCAGCATAGGTATCATTATACTATGCCTACTATAGCTACCATATTAGATGGCAGGTTCTACAACTAAAACAGTATTGGGTTCGTATTAGTAATTGGATTTCCAACAAATGGTCAGGCTAAGGAACTTCCTGAGCCACATGGGTATGCCCCTAGAGGGACGTCTCGATAGCCTAACCGGATCTCTGCCAACACAAGGCCAGGTTACCTCTGTAACTAGGTAACTACTGACACGAGTATGCCATCCCTCGGTTGTAACCAACCTTTATCCGGGGCCCCGACAACAACAAATCACAAAGTAATATATATTTGCGATATCCATATGTTAAGTATCTGGGCTCCATACCATGATACCACTTCTATCCAGAAGGAAATGCACATATCCTAAGGGGCGCTACCCCCAATAACCTTGCTGCATCTTTCCTGTTTCGACCATTACCGGGTTGTGAGGTTCGACGAAGCTCGTCCACAAAGCTACGCTTTTCACAAAAGCCATGCTTTGATCAACAAATGATCAGCAGCACTCAGCATGCCACATTACCAAGTTGGGAATATATTACGGATAAACTTCAACTACATAACCTCTGAGCTCGTATGTCTCAGAGAAGGGTGTTAAGCTAAGAGGATAAATTCTCCGCCACCAACAGAAATGTATTTGAAAGAAATCTGCTTTATATCTCAAAATGTAATGTCAGACATACAATCCATACAAGTCTGTTCTGGGTTCGAACAGAACCGAAGGTACTTCCGAAAAAGTCCTTGCAATCCGGGCGTCCACAATCCCGATCGGATTCCCCATCACATATGGAGAACTCTATACCGGAGCAACTCAGTGCAGAGTCATTCGACAGGTTATCCTATCATTTTCGAAGACACCCGGTCTTCACCACCGATCTTCAAATGCCATCCATTTCGACGTATCACTATTCGGAATGGGTTATATGACACAAAGGTCCTCTCCTGGCTAAACCGAATAGTGAATGCTAAATTTTAAAATATGTGAATAGATCAATCACAAAGATTCACATTCAGGGTTCGTGCGTTTCGGATAACCAACTGAAATCCGACTCCCTGTCGCATCGAAGTTAAAATGTCGTTTTACAGGCAAAAGGGGGTTTTCACATCAATACAGAACAAATCACAATCACAGTGCAGTACATGGCAATCTACATCACACAGTATCATAATCAGAACAGAAATATCAATCTAGTGCATAGCAATAGTTAATTATTTTCCAATGTGGTTTAAGTAAATTAACCACACAATTATTTCAATTAATTATCAATTATTCTTAACGATAATTAAATTAATTATATCTCAATTACTTTGTTAATAAATTATTCCTCAATCAATTAACTTAGCTACAAATAATAAATTGATTAATTTAAATTATTTAACTAACAATTCTTAATTATAAGTAATTTACACACTTAATTGTTTATTAATCAATTTTAATTACAAATTATAAATCATTCTTAAATACTTTTCAAAACCATTAGTTAATAAAAATTATTTACCTTAATTATCATTTGAAAACCTTCTTTACTCTTTGAAAAATCAATTTATTGTTCCATTGAAAGTTTTAATGTAAATTAACTTCAATTCTTATTTTAAATTTAATTATTTAATTAAAGGGTTAATTAAATTTTAAAACATTGTTAACAAACTCAAACTTATAGTAAGTTTTAACTTAACATAATCAACATTAGTTACCTTGTAAGTGCCAAAAATTAACTTAACATTGTTAACCTGAAATTTTGTTTGGGCTTAACCCATATTTTTACTCGAGTTAAACTCGAGTTTCTTCCCTTCTTTTCCCAAGTATCTCTCTCTCCTTTCCCCACTTGCTCTTCTTCTTCCTGTTCTTTTTTTTCAGTTTAACTTAAGTGTCTAAACTCAGATAGCAGAAAGCATACTCGCATACGCGAGTTACTCCCCGAAGCCAAGCGTCATTTTCCTCGAGTCTCTCTCTTTCCCCCACTTCCTCTTCTTCTTCCTGCCCGTTTCTCTTTTTTTCAGTTAGTTTTAAGTTTAAACTTTAGTATAGTATCAGTAAAACAAATTTACTCACTCGAGCACTAATTCGAAGCCACGCATACATTTTCTCAAGTATCGACTGGAGTTGTCTACCGTTCAAACACTGCTGACACATACCGAAATCGTGCACGTGCATGGTGCGTTGCCGACGCTCAGGCGAACATCGCGACCACCAGCAAGTCGCAAATCTCCCATATATTCGATCGCAATACTCATCTCGAAGCCAAAAACTCGAGATTAAAATTTCGTCGTTCGTAAAAAGAACTAAAGCTCGACCTACCCAACAAATCACTACCCCCAATCGCTCGGACCACAAGAGACGCTCCAACTCCGGCCTCACCTCGCTTAACCCTCGCGCTACGCTTCCCCAGAGTCCCAAGCAACTCGGTCGATCAGGGGTGACAAAATCACCTCGTCTCCGACCACAACAAAAACGACTCCTAAACCCTATAATTGCTTTGATAAAACATCCCCTTCAATAGAAAATTTGTTTAACATTTTTCCTGATATTTTTGATTACCGGGCTTGCTTCATACAGAGTTTCAACATCGAATAATTTTCCAATCGTTAGAAATTGGAAAAAATCCATTTTCAGTTCATCTACAAATTGTTGATGATATACCCAAATAAAAAACACAATTTATGTTTTAAAAATCATGTTTTCGAGTAACAATTCACAATATATATTTGAATCAAAGATTCATCATATTTGAATGTATCATATGTTTGAGTTTCCTTGAAAAAATCAAATCTTTAGATGCTGTATATCACCCTATAGCTTGAAACATTTTTTTATATTTTAACTCAAGTGTGAACAAACATGTTTTGTCGTAAACTCGGAGCCTAAGAAAGTTTTATTGAAAATATATTGAATTTTTCTGGTGATTTTGCACCCTATAACCCAACAGAGATGAACATGTACAACTTTATCACACGGAACCATTACATATGTATATATATAGAGTTAAACTGAAAGAAATTGTAAGCAAAAACAATATAAATCATACACACAATTCTATACTTAAATCTGAAGAAATTTGTTTACTCACTAAGGTAATATTGATGAACAGAGATGCTTCTGTTTTGAAAAAAACAGTTTTGAGTTTCCTGGGTATTGATGATAATCACTTGACCTTCCTGCTTGCTGATAATGTTAGTGTATTTAGTTTTTTTTTCTTTTTTTTCCAGGCTTGCCAAGTTGATAAACGAACTATATTAATATGGATATAAATATATAAAGGAGAGGGGTATACAAGAAGGTGTTACTGGTACCAGATTTCTTTGTGTTGTACTGAGTATCATTATATTGTATAATTTCTTTATACTGGCTTTGTACAACCAGAGACTTTTTTCCTTCTTTCAATGGTGGCTGAGAAGAAAGCATTTAATGCTTATGCTTCCTTTCTTGTTTACACACTTTTGCTATTTGAATTTTCTTGTAAGTACATTTTTTTTTCTTTTTGTTTATAGAGATATTTTCTTGCATATGTTTGTTTTCCTATTATCTTCTTGTTTGCATATATTCACAGCACATACAAAAGCTATTTGATCATTGTATGTATTTTACATGTCATCTTATGACCATAAAATTTATTACAAACATAACTTCTAAATTTATTTTTATTTGAAATTTAACCATTAACACTTAATTTATCACATATATTTGTTATACTTATGTAAATTTCATAACTTCTAGTGTTGAAATATATATATATATATATATATATATATATATATATATATATATTATTTTGTAAGTATATTTCGTTTGTATTTTATTTCACTTCATATATTTATTTTTATTTTACCTCAAAATTCAAATTCACTATATATATATATAAGATGTTAAATCCAAGTGATTTAAATTCAAAAGAATTTAGATTTTTATTCTTTTAAATCAACACATATTTTATTTATTTAACTTTTCAAATTAAACTTCAAAAATCCAAATAAGTCACTAAATTCAAATTGACAAATTTTGGGGTATTACAAGCAAGTTTGATAATCTTATTATTTATAGTTAAAACATAATCTATCTAATGTAGGATATTAGAAATTAAACTGTAAACCCTATGGGTAAAACCTGAAATCTAAATTAGGAATTGAAATTGCTGTAAATTGATGATTTTGATTATAACCTAAGTTAACCCCTCCACTATTGAATTTAAACTTTGAAATTTGTTAATCCTAAATTAAATAAATAAATTTGTATAAATCTATGAACTGGAAATATGGACTGGTCGCTATTTAGGGTTCATTGCATAATGTAGAATTTGAGAAACTAATTAATAATTAAGGTCAGATAAGAAAAAAATTGAAAGCCCTAACTACGCGTCTGGTCGATCGTTCACCTTGAGGGGTCGATCGTAAGTGATCGATCGATAGTGCGTACCAGTCAACCGATTAAGTCCCAAAATGCAAAATATAAACCTAGGCCTAAGGACCAACTTAGAAATAAAATTATTAATTATATGTATAAGTGTATTATATACATATGCGTGGATGTTAGAGCCAATAGGGAAGCTAATTCCCTATAAGATGGCGCTAAGACATTGTGTGGTTGGGTAATGTAATTTCCACAATGGGGGGTCAATTATTCTATTGAACGATTTTGTTGCAAATGTCACTCACAGGAGGTTCTACGGTGCAAGCACAACATTGAGTGATACATAATGAAGTGTATGGGCCTAACATAAGGGAATCCTGATATGCATAGACACTGACGTGATGTGATACCATTTGGATAGTGGATCCGAGCACGTGCAATATGTGGCGTATGTTATGGTTCAAAGGTAGACATAGATGCAAACAACGAGACAAACCAACGAGTCGGCATTGCGGCTCCTCCTCGATGAGAAGTTTGGTCGTGGTTATGGGAAATTTATTCCCCTATAGCCCTAATACCGGGGTTTCCGTATTTAATAGCCGAATGGTGGTGTTTCCATATTTAGTGGCCTTGTGGAGGTGTTTCCATGTTGAATAGCTCTATTAGCGGTATTTCTACATTGATTAGCTCTTGGAGCAGTGGACGATGGTTTATTATTGAGGTTTGATCCGTAGTTCGATCCTTGTAGTGGTCTACACATTCTGGTAGTGTAGGTGTGTGATACTGTATGCCCCTACTATAAGACCCTAGGAATACACGAACAATTATAACACACCCTAGGACACATAGGATAGAATTAAAGTCAACTGCACATGATCAACCTACATTAATCATGTACTCGCCCACAAGACTTTTGTCTGACCTCTTCCCTTCTTTTTATTTTCCTCCACCATAAGATGATAGATTAGCAGATGATTGGGCATAACACGTAAAAAAAGGAGCTAAATATTGGAGTTCTTGAATCCTTCGTTATTTCTCATGTAGAAATTTATTGTATTAAATGTCTATAAAACTTATTACACTTTAGAACCAGAGCATATTACAATTAAGTATTTTGAAGACCGTTTTTCCGAAATATCTATTTTCAACACTAGTATTTTAATTCCCTTCACCGTGGGATCTAAAAGTGCAGAATGTATTAGAATTTATCCTTACAATTATGCTCTATAATAAAAAAAACCAATGTCTCGTATTTCTTCAGCATGACATGAGTTTGGAAGTCACCATAAGCTTTGGATCGGCGTGTAGGGAAGTACGGGTTGTCACGTTGTCTTCTTTACGTTATTAGAAAAGCATACGATATGGAATGAGGTATATTCCTATTTTATAACTATGTTGATTTTATGGATGGGATTAGATCGCTATATATATAATATGTAAATAAGGAAATTTCATATGTACACTTAACTAGTGATAAAATGTAGGTAAGACGGGAAGTTTATAAATAAATTAGAAAATAGGATTTTATGAAAAAAATTAGCAAGCGTATGACAAGGAAGGCTTATTACAAAATCACTGGTCACTATCCTATGTGTAAATGACCCCACTGTTATACTCTATTATTAAAGAACATTATAAATAATGTCATCTAAAAGCATGGAAGATATGGTTTGTTAAGGATAACCAAATGTGAATATAACTTCAAACTAACAGTAATACATCATACTTACCATTTTACTGAATCTCTGAAACAAAAGTTTGACGCGTACATTTTCATTTCAAAGAAATAAACACAAGTATATCATATAAAATAATAATCACAAATAACTGCAAAATAATAAACATTGTATACATATACAGACTATGAGTCTATAAAATATAAACTAGATTCATATGATATACATCTAGTACAAATCTCTAACTCAAATATCCATCCTATATACATATATAAAATTCCTAAACGAGATAAACTAAAAGTCAAAAAAGTTTATCCCTATGCTAGGATAACCATACAAAGGTCAACTCATCCTGTAACCTAAAAAGTCTCGGCCTGACCTGAGTATTAAAAATAAATAGGTTAGGCTATCTCTAAATACCCAAAATGGTAAGAATAAAATATAATATAAGGATATTTGACATTAAGATAAATACATGTATTATATATATAACAAGCCAAGGGAGTAATCCAATTCTAATTACATTTTAAAACACAAGAATACCAAATTCACAAAACATAAAATAAATCACAATCATCAAATCCATCGTAAAACATAGAAATAATTTAAATAAAACACGGAATAAGTCAAAAACCCAAAAATTCCAAACTAAAGAATAATATCTCAGAGAAAACCAAATATAGAACGATCTCAATGATCGTACTCATATCATAGGAAATCAAAAGGTGGTATCACTCATACCGATCAGATACCATTGATTGTCCACATCTTGAAAACAAAATCTCAAAATCCATGAAAACCAGACTAAAGAAGATATAACTCATTCCATTCAAAATAATCGTATAAAATCTAGGAGTATGCTTCTTAAGGATCTACTAGATCCCAAGCAAACTTCAAAAGAGAGTAAACTCTAAAGTGCCAAATACTACCACCTTTAGTAATCACGAGAAGTTAACCAAAACATCTCATACCGTCTGGTGAAATTCAAGTACTTACTAGAAGTTAGTAAATCTCACTCATTACGGATACTACTAGAAAACTTGAACTATATTCCCTTAAGGATCTATTGGTCCCACCAAACACCAAAAGAAGAATTCAACCCTAAAGTGCTTAATACTTCCTAATAGCAAACACAAGAATTTAAACGAAACATCCATACCAACCCAGTGGAATTCAAGTATTTGCCAATGGGTTGTAAGCACTACTCAAACATTTTATTCAATGAGTTATACCATATTTAACGAAGCATCACTTGAAACATTTAAATCAATTAATAACACTAAGCCGATTATTACTATTCCCAAATTATAGAATTAAGGTTCATAAAACATTTTATTTTTAAAATCTTCTCCAAATCCAAAAGTCACAAAAATTGCCAAAATAACACATAATAGCCAAGTATTAAATCCAATAAAATCCGATAAGAATTTTTAGTTTAAAAATAAATAACATAATTTAGTATATGGAAAATGATTACTAAACGCTTTTTTATATAATTACTTTTATATATTCATTTTAAAAATCCATAAACTCGACTATTTCTCAAATACACACACACACACATATATATATATGTGTGTGTTTGTCCTTGGATAAAATCCATAATTCAAATTTGATATTAAAAATACTTTTATATATATAGATATATTTATTTAAATTCCTATTTAAAAGATCCGCAGTTCACAATTCTTATTCCAGAATCCACACGTGCACATTATTATACTTCAAAACATTATTATGGTATAAATAATAAAAAAAATAAAAATATATATACTTTAAATATTCTTTATATAAGAAAAAAATTTATACTCAAAGTAGATTTAAAGGAAACGGTTCGAAAAGAAAATCAGCCTTTTAGAAGGCTCAAGTTAAAACTATACAAATAATTGTATATTGAGCTATAAGCCCATAGAACAAATCTATGGTATTAACACTCTAAAGTAAATTCATAAATTCTTGAATCAAAATACTGAAATACATTGCAATTGTATGAGCTTAGCCATAAAACAATGCACGTAACATTCAAGGAAACTCTTGGGAAAATGAATAATGGAACGACGATAGGGCATCAACCTAGAGCTATAATAGCCCCAAGAAAACACCTCACCAATGCACTACACTGGTCCATCGGTCTGGACGAAATCTGAAGCATTTCCAGTTCCAAGTTGCCTTTCGGCGACTCGTTTTTGATGATTTTCTAACTACAACATGCTATGGCCTCTAGGGTGACCAATTTTGATCATGCAAGCACATAAACATCATGGAATTAGGGAAATAAGAGATTACTAAGTTAGGGTTTTATCTACCAGATATCAAAGCAAAAAAATATCAATATCTCAATCAAATTGAAAAATGTACAACGCCAATTCATTCAACAACACAGCATCATATAATTTTCGAGATAGATTGCTGAGTGGCAACTTAGCTTTTAATTCCATACAATAGCTTGCTAACTTCAATTTATTCACTACCTTGAATTACATGCCAAACCCTGTTAATTTTCCTCAATAAAAAAGAAAAAAAAACAAATCAAAACATAATATAAAATGAAATCAGTTGGAATAGTGGGTGAATTAAAGCTAGAAAACTAACTTTGATTTTCCTTCGGTTTTCTAGAAATTTATTTCCATTTTGAATTAATGAATGTTCTCCTAGGATTAAAGGGAAAGTTTGATTTCCTTAGCTTTCTGTTTTTTTAGTTTAGAAAATGAACGTGCTGTATAATAAAAATGAGAAGGGAATTTCTCATTGTTATACTTAAATGAGCCCAACCCACTTAGAATAAATTGTGCACTTATTTATTTAATTATTACTAATAACTTCATTAACAAAAGCTTAAACATTTAAACCACAACCATTTAACAAAATAACTTCTCAAATTAATTTAACAATGAACAATAATTTTACTAAGAAATTTACTAGACTCGAATTCTTCTTTTATTTATAAATAAAGGATTTCAATTAATTAAGTACCCCTGCCCAAATTCTAATTCCTATTGTCATTTAAAAAATTAAAACTCAAAAATTCTAATTTTTTCGATATTCTCTAAAATTAAGAATTTTACAAAATTAATTAACTCTCAATAATATTTTTAAGTGATTGCAACACTTTAAAAACACTAATATTTCTCAATTTAACAATGTTTTATAATTAGTTATTATAAACAAATTATCTTTATAAAAGACTATAAATTCCAAACTAATGATTTAAAGTTTCCAAATTAAATCATTATTTAGTGTATTATACACCATGGTCATAAGGTGTCCTACATGTGTCCATGTGAAAATTGTTTGCATACATATTCGTAGGAGTATAAAATTGCGATGACCATGCTCTTATTCGTAGAAAAGAGATATTCCTTGTAATTTCAACCGAAGCAAGTCTCATTTTAGGGCAATTTATAGAAAGTTATAATGGTAATCCATTTTGAAAGTGTAGCTTTGATAAATTAAAATATGTAATGGAATGTTCTAGTTTAGAAATTAATAGTTGGAAATAGAAAAATACAAATACATTTAACAGCGCTTACCGATTAAAAATAAAATTATACACAGATTAATTTACAACAATATTCATATTAGTTATTAATAAGATATTGAATTATATGACTAAGAGGTCTAAAAAGGAAGGAATTAGTTCGAAAATTTATGGATATTAACTATAAATTTAGTAGGCTACAAATTTGTAGCCGATAGAGAGTTAAAGAAATTAAATAGGACTGATTAGAGAAATTAATGTGGAATTTATAGGAAATAGAATAGGCATAATAAGTAGAATTTGTAACGGTAATTAAATAACATTAGAGATTGTCCAATTTTGACATTAATGACCGATTATTATGGACAATTAACATTTATTAGAGTAAGACAGAAACCAAAGCCTAAGCGTATAAAATAGGAATAATAATGTAACAAACAAGTAAGTATTCGTTCTATTAAATATACACAGAAGGCAATATAATTTTTATGCTAAGGAATTATGCAACTTCAATTGTATGTTATAGGACAAGCGGGAAATAATGGGCCTAGTCCAACATTTAGGCTTTGGGTGATTAGTTTGGTTTGGAGGGTTAGGATCAAGGTCAATAGAGTTAGACAACACAAGTGTGGCCTTAACCTAGAGTGTAATGACCCGACCTTTCGATCCTCAAAAGTCAACACTAATACATCACGGTGTTCATATGTTGAGCATCCAATTATCGAAAAGATAGATTATTGGAGGAAAATAAAGAAAAGACAGAACAAAATCTTACATTGTGATGAGTAATGTATAATATACAACAGATCTTTACAAAAGAAATCTGTAATATACATACATCAATCAGAGTACATTTATCACTAATCATCAACTTGGACAGTTATAAAAACTTGTCCTCACAAATGCTGACAGATAAAACAACAAATGCTGTGGAAATAAAGAATATATGAGATACGCCTTGGACATCCAACTCGTCTCTTAAAGCTCTAAGGCATCCAAAATAGATTTGAAAATATTCTCAGTCTTACCCGAGCATTAAAAGGAAAATAACGCCCGGACAGCGTGAGAAACACACCTTAAATGAATTTTAAAGTTGAAAATCCTTTCAAAATTAAGGTATCTCGTAAGACCACGTAGTACATTTTTACCTTACGATAACCAAAACGTTTCTATCGAAAATTATGTGATATTGTAATAATGTCTAGGGTTTAAAATAAATACTGAAAATAGATAAAATTGTTACATTAGTTAAATTCCAGCACAATAGTATACAACCAAGTCTGAAGGCACTTGTTGGAGAATGAATTTTCATACAATGAGAAGGTGTCGGTTACCACCAACCGCAATTAGAAATCCAATGCCAACATTCATCTTTATAAGTTCATTTTGGGTCTGAACGAAATTGAATGCACTAATTCTACTACATCCATTTTGAAATCACCCTTGAGATTAGGGAAAGTAGCCCTTGCACTTCAAAGAGCTCCATCTCCAATGATCTTCCAGATAGCCCAACTCGAAATGCTAATGCTAGTTCAAAGAGGTTTTTGGATAACATATTCGATCTCAGTCACCCGGAACCAACAACGATAGTTTAAAATTGACTATTTTTGATATTGGTTATTTAACTATAAAAAAACATTCAAATCAAGTATTTAATTCCATAGGGAAAAACCAACATTAGTTAAGCATATAAGCAGCCAATAACCTCTTTAATAAAAAAAATTCATGAATTAAAATCACTTTATAAATACTTGTATAAAATATTTTTTGAAATATATATTCACGGACCCTTTGTACTCCATTTTATACTTGGAAAAATATCCATAGACTTATCTCATCATACAAGTATATTCACAAAAACACCACCCTCACTAGTTAGAAAATGTATTTATACAACTCTAAAATCATTTATAATACTCCTTTTGTAAATATCTAAATTTTTTTATAAAACTCTTTTATAAAACTTTAAAACAATTTATAAAAGTCTTTTTATTAACTTCAAATACCATTGATAATGCTCTTTTTATAAATTTCTAAAACCATTTATAAAGCTCTTTTATAAATCTATAAAACTATTTATAAAACTTCTTTTATAAGTCTATAAACCGATTTATAAAACTTATTCTTTTAAAAAAGTATTTTATAAAGTTCCTTTATAGAAATTCTTTATAAAAATTACTTTATTAAAATCTTTCCAAAAATCCCTTTATAATATCCTTTATAAAGCATTTAAAAAAATCCTTTATAAATCCAAAACTCTTTTTCATTTATAAACACTTTATTAAATGAAATTCCTTTATAAATCAATTTATTATTTATAAATACAATTAAATAAGTAAATAAATAAATTTTAAACGTCATAAATATAAAATCATTATTGTTTACTTCAAAACATTTTTTTCATAATAACTATTAACAATAAAACAATATAAATAAATAATTATTATTAACTTCAAAAACATTATAAATAAAATAACTAATAATTTAAATCATTATTAAATAAACAATAATAATCAATCCTCGAAGATTATTACAATAAATAATTATTAATTCCTAAAACATTAGTAATAAATGATTATTATTAATTCCAAAATATTATTAATAAATATAATAATAATTTTTAAATAATATTAATGATTTAAGTAAATAACTTTTAACAATACTATAATATTGATAAATAACCTTCAAACAAAACTAAATATTAATAAACAACTTTTAAACATTTTTAAACAAAAATTCAACAATTTTAAACATTATTAAATAATAATAAAACAATTTTAGAATATTATAAAATAATAATAAAAAACAACTTTAAACATTATAAAATAATAGTTAAACAACTATAAACCATTTGTAAATATATTAAAAAGACAAATAAAAGGTTGGAGTGAACAGAGAAGTTTCAAAATCCATTTTAAATAAAATGTTCCAGACCAAAGGTCATATTGAAAATCATTCTTTAAATCAAAATCATTTTTAAGCCTAATGACAATTAATAGTATTTCAAAATACTAAATTAAGGTCAATCCACCAAGAGCTTAACCAATGTTGTTATTGACTTTTATCACTATAGGAGTTAAGTTTTGAACATTTCATAATGTCATAACTACTAATGTTAAATAATCAATATTCAACAATCAATAAATCTGTGTAATAGGGTTATAAATGAATAGAATTAAATAAATAAATAAATATATACATATAAACAGGAAATTTTAAATCGCTACAATGAGAAATTTGGATCCTCAACAAATTTCTTGTATTTCAATTTTATATACAATCGCTTCACTTGTAAAAGCGAATATTTTATAAAACAGCCAACCAAACATAAACTGTAAATTTTATCTACTATATAACGTGCTAATTGGTCGAAATAAGCTAGTTTAACTCATCGGAATTCATGTTGTCTCTTTCGCATTCTAGTTCCGTCTAAAATTGAACAGCGTTCGATTTTAGCTTGAAATTCTTCACCAATCAAATTCCAGAATGTAGTCAACGTCGATACGAATCCAACGTGACTAACCATGTTCAATTTGGACCTTATGTTAGAGAGTTGTTCAAATTATAAATCTTGGTTTTAATTAAAATAATTTAAAAACCTTAATTCCATCAAATAACACTTAATTCCCTTGTCATCCTCTATTCTTCCCTCCAAACAACACAGTGACACCGATATACAGTGCATCACCATATATGACATAGAATTCTGGACTACGAATCGTCAATCCGATTACACCATCGCATCTCCCTCCTTGAAAGTTTCATCCTCGTGTCCTTCTCTTCAAACCCGATGTTGTCTAGAGGAAAGCGATCCAAAGCTCCTCCTTCAATCGTACAAGTGACGCGATCACCAATATGTAGTCGCACTAGCCCACGAGCCTCCAGGAGATGCAATACCATCCTAAAAACTCAAATCCGTTGATCCCTTAGCCTTATTCACCCTAAAATATCACAAAAAAAAATCCTAGTGGGTTAACCAAAGCTTAGAACTGCTCCTCCAATGTTTAGAATTGCCGCATGCTCAACTTGAGGCCATGACCTTCAAAATCCCAATAATATGTGATCTAAGTTCCAAAAGTCCAAAGATCCAAGCTTTTTTTTTTTTAAATTTTAAATCTTTTGTTTTGATTTTCATAAGGAGATGATGTTTGCTTTTCTTTGTTTCAAAACATAATTCAAAGAAGTGGTACATTGGGGTTAAAAAAAGAAAATGTAGAATATGTTGGGTTGAGTTATATTTGTCTTAAATTTACCAACATCACACTGCGTAGATTTTTGTTCGTGTGGGTTGCAAACGACAAAAAAAGTATGGTCAAGCTCGAAACAACAAAACAACCTTAAAACAGAAATAATATACACTAATTATTGCATTCTAAAATATCACAAAATGTTCTCGTTTGCTGATAAATCGTCAAAAGATTAATTTAAATATTTTTTAAATTAAAAACTATGGAAAAAATCAAATATTTTAAATTAAAAATACTTTAATAAAAATCAAGTCATTATATTAATAGTTGATTTCCTTATAATTTGTTCAAGCCATTTATTACTGTTAATAAATTTACAAGTAATTCACTGATAGCATTTAATAATTAAAAAGGAGTTAAATAAATCCACTAAATCCATTAAATAAATATTAAATTAAAAATCTAGATATTTAAATCATAACTAAGATAATAAGTCCATAATTCCAATAGTTAAATCACCATTCAACTTTTTATTCACAATTCAAAGATTTTAAACAATCTCTATAATTGAATTCAAGTTTCAAAGCTTTTAAACCAATATTACAAAAATTAAAATAAATTAAATATTCAAAATCAAATGACCAAAAATCTTGGGTCGTCACATAAGGATGTCGGTAGTTATATATAACTGCTACTGATATGGAATAACTCCAACCATAGGACCTATGTGCAGGTATATGCGTTGTGGTTAGGTTTAGGAAAAATATATTGAGGGTTTGAAGTACTAAATGGCCGAATACCCTGAGGACATGGGATCTGCTTTATTTCCAATAAGAGGCACTAAGTAACCAAAAGGGGCACTTTTCCTTAACTTACTTAGGTTGGTCTAAATGGGATGTAAGCTATGAAAAGTCTACAGGCTATGTCAGTAATTATACTAGTATTTAATAGTAGGCCTAACATATACGATATGATCACCAGCGGTCCCAAGCAAGTGGTAGCAAAGAATTGTGTTGTACCTTGATGGATTTCGCTTCCTACTAATGTAGAATCCGCATGGGAGATGCATAGACCTCAAAGAGATATTAAACGGAAATAAGTTTATCGAAGATGGGATATTTAACACTTATATGAGTCTTTGAGATGGATTTGAAGTACAATAATTAAATTATAAATTATTGAGTTATATGTAGGGGTCATCGGTCTCTATAGGTAGGACCGATTGACTAGCGATTACATTGTGGAGGAACCACTTTGAGAAATTATGGTATCAAATGGTAATTGGATCTGCCTCCTCCATATTTAATAAGTACTAAGTGGCGGGGGATTTGGAGTAGTGAAATGATTCGTTATACACACACACATACATATAATGATACCTTGGAGAAGGTCAGATTAAGCATATTGTATGCATACATAAGTTTTAATGGACTAGCCACAGATAATAGACATAACATCGACATAGGTTAATGTTATGGATGAAGTATGAAATTTTGCAATCACCAGAACATTCTTCTAACCCCTTTTCATTACAACTCATAGGATAAATTTGAGGGACAAGATTTTGGTGCAAGACGAGAATAACATATAGTGAAGTTTTCTTATTTGTGCTTGGTTGACAAGGCAATTATATATCCAAGAAATAATATTCAGAGGTAGTAGCATTAGCCAATACGTATGGTATATTGCATTTTTCAATTCTGTTTTGAGTTTATATTGATCACACTCTAGTTTACTTGTTTTTATTACAGGATACCAAAACCAATGATCCATGCTTAAATGGATTTGGGTTTTGATTTAGTAAAAATCCAGGCCTATTAAGGTGTGGGTTTTTACTTGTTGTTTGAGGTAATTTTGAAAATGGTTTCTCGACCAACCTTTTGGCGATTCGAAGAATGTTCCAAGTGAGGAGACGATGCATGCCTAGGTGGTGCCATAGTGCACTTACTATATTATCTATCTTGACTTTGTGCGGATGAGGTGAGTCTGAACGCAAGCAAACCAAAACATTTGTAAATCTTCATTAAATGATATTTTGACTAGTAGAATTTTCTCTTTTTGAAAATGAGTTCTATTTATGTAACAACCTGTACCTTAATAGGCCTAAATTTCGATAGAAAATTGAAATTCAAATCCGTCAAAAAAATATCATTGGATTTGGTACCTACAAATAAGCATGAGCATTATCAGAGTCGATAAAAAACTGAACTAACAGCGGAAACAATAATAGGATAAGTATACTGACTATGACTACTACCTTGGAATTAATGGTATTCCTTGGATATCATATTGCCCCTTCAAAGTCGAGCATGGGGAAAAAGAAGACTTCTCTAACAACTAAACACATCCAACTTCAGTGGCATGTTCCTCCAAGATTTACCCTATGAGTTGTAATGAGGAGGGCTTCAAACCAATGTTCCGGTGACTGGAAAATCTATAAACTGTCTATAACATAAATTTATACGATTGGTTTCCATTTAATTGTTACGCCTATTGAGGTTAGCAACTCTAAACTTACATTGAATACATGATTACTTAACTACCGCTTCCTAAGGTACAAAATACCAATGAAGCCTTATCAACCACCCAATACTTCCAAACCCATTTTCCACTTAGTACTTCGAAATATGAAGCGGGATTCTATAATCATCACGAAATATTTTTAAAAGAGAAATAGGCAAATTCTGATATTTAAGACCTCAGTCAAGGTAGACCCCGTCATTTAAGACCTATTCCCAATATGGTTTTCTAACAATGTTGTCAATTATCGGGTGCTCCTACAAAGACCTTTAACCACCATTTAAGGCTTTTGACATTTAATGTCCAACTATTACCACGTCTATCGCTAAAAAAACTGTAGCCATATAAGAGACAATACTCAAGCCACTTACCTTTAAAAAGGACTAGGCGGACTTCTAACCATTTTATACATATATTCTTAGCAGGTCCTCATCACTTAATACTTATCCCCGAGCGGAGTCCTCACTGGTACAATCGTTATTACGGCTTTAGCAATGTGCGAGACTGTACCTAAGCCACGTAATACCTCATTAATAAAGACAAGGTGGATCCTTAACCATTTAACACCTATTTATAGGTTGACCTTTGTCATTTAATACCTAACCCCAAGGCGGACATCACACTGGCATTACCTAGCTGACGTTGCTTGGAATCTCACTAGGCTAATTAATACTTCTTTTTAGGATACAGGTGACCCTTAGATCAGTCACTTATTACCTCAAACCTGAAGAAAACCCTTCCTGGGGTATCCATCATCACTCTTCATTATATATAGAATCTCATTAGGTTACTTCTTTCAATAGGGAGGCAGGCCCTACAACCATTAATACATCAACACCGAAGTAAACCCTTTTAGAGACATCCTTATTTATTTGGAATCTCGCTAGATTAACTTAATACTCTCTTTTAGGAGAGAGGCGGACTCTACAACCACTTAATACCTCAAACCAGAAGCGAACCCCAATGGAGATATCCCTCAACGCTTCTAATTCCAAACTTGGACCATTTAATATTTTCAATTAAGAAAGCAGGCCTAATCTCTTATGTCATCACGTATTCTAAGATTAAAGATATCTCACATCATTAGTATGTGCACCCATCTACTGGTAGCCTCAAAGTGAAGGGCAGTCTTTCGTTAAGCGACTTTACTGACTTTGCATCACTGACCTACTAAGTTCAACTAACTATCCTAAGTCTTTACTTATATTATCTAAGATATGCATTGGACTTACCTTACTAATTCACCTTTTGATTTAAGGCAATAAGATTTATCTTAAATGCTTACATATCCATAAATCCACTTTTAATGCTCACAAATGTCGGTTATTCAATAAAATCCTAACGGACATTTTCTAAGACATTTACGTATGATTACTAATTTCAGAATAGTAACCTTTTAAATATTCAATAGTCATTAGTTCAATTTCTTTATTTATCAGTCCTATTAATCTATGTACCCTATCAAATTATTGCAACTCCCATATTTATTACCATTTATTTCTCATTTATTGGAGTTACAACTTTTTAAATTCCTTTCTCATTATTTAATCATCCTAAATGCGAATATTATGTGTAAGCATCGTTGTTAGCCAAGTTTTAGTTAATTATTATAAGTGCGGTAATCACGTACTAATATCAACTTTTACGAAATATATTTTAGTTATACATCTTCATTATAATATTCCACTCCATGTTCAATTGTAAGAATTATATCCAAAAGATAATCTGCTATAATTTCTATTAATTGATCCCAAAAAAAAGATTTAACTTTAAAATATAAAAGATTGCATCTTTTGAAATTACAAGGAATAACCATTTATTTTTGTTACAGAAATAGACAATATAAACTCCAATGAATTCATGCTTCCTTGGTAGATTAAAAGCTGTATTTTTCCAGAAAGGGAAAGAAATCAAACTAATTTACAAATATTAAACATATCTAAATTCCAACAATTTCAAACATAGAAAACTTTACATTCCAACAAGATTGTGGTAATAATCCAAATTCATTACATTATTATACAACATATCTCAAATATGGAATTAATTTCATTTAAATCAATACTTTAAATTCATACTTTTAGGATTATTTCTAGATCGGGTTGTAACAACTCTGAATCAATTCATAAACAAGAATATGCAGACGATAATTATTATATTCATATATATTCAATTTTTGCCTACAGCTCATATACAAATATCCATTTAGGCATTATAATCAAATGAACATTGTTACCTGGAGGTTTGACCAGGTAACTAGAGACATGGCATTTGTGCACCGTTCAGCATCCAACGCAGTTCGGCACAGCATTCTCGTTCGGCACAACTGGGTCGACCGGCATTCAAGCCTCGACCGGCATTCATCCTCGCTCGGCATTCAGGCCTCGACCGGCATTCAGGCTTCGACCGGCATTCAGCCTCGTTCGCCATTCAGGCCTCGACTGGCATTCAGCCTCGCTCTGCATTCAGGCCTCGACCGGCATGCAGCCTCGCTCGGCATTCAGGCCTCGAACGGCATCCAGCCTCGCTCGGTATTCAGGCCTCGACTAGCATTCAGCCTCGTTCGGCATTCATTCCTCATTCGGCACTCATGCCTCGTTCGGCATTCCAGCCTTGTTCGGCATTCTAGCCACGTTCGGCACATGGCCTCGCTCGACATGAGCATGTCGTTTGGCATCTCCCTTTGGTCGGCATCGGATCTCGTTCTGCCTACACATCTCACTCAACATATTGCCTCGTTCGGCCTAGAGACATGGTTCGGCATTCGCCACTTGGCATTTGTGGCTCGGCACATAGAAGTCATTCATTTTAGGCTGAGGTATCTTGCTACTAGGCCTATCAGGAAAGTCTAACCCATCTTCGTCTATAAATAGAGAGGCAGGGGCATAGTTAAATGGACCTTTTTTCGAGAACAATGTGAAGACTCTGTCACATTCAAGACTCATTCAAGACTTATCTTCTTTGCTTAGCAATTGTATTCAAGTAGATGGTGCATGGATTGTATCTGTAATCGATTATTGAGAAAAGCAATAAAGATTAACCATAAAGTGGACGTAAGCAGTTACATCGAACCACTATAAATCTGGTGTTCTTGTTTTCTGCATTTGATTTAGCATATTGTTCTCTGTTTAAGTTTACTTTCTTCATTAATCTCTCTACACAATCTCTCTTAAGGGTGTTAGTGACCAATTCTGGTGCTAACATTTTGATGCTTTCACTGAGAATCGAATTCTCAGGCCGATAGGATCTACTTTGTAGCTACTGGATTGAAAAATCCCCCGAAGGAGATCCGATTATTCATAGGACGCCCGTGGAATCTACTCAGAGTTTCGACCGACAACTCTACTATAGGAAGACCACGTACCCGATCAGCCTCTCACAATGCGGACGTCCATGAAACTGCTAGCATGCAACAAATTGGATCTAGCAATCAACAAGCAAATTTAGGTGCAAGGACTACCATCCAAACTCAAACGGAAGTTGTCACCAGGACGGAGTTCAATGATTTGATGAGGGAACTCCGTGAAAGTAGAAGGAAACTCGCTGACCAGATTCAGGCTAACGCTAATCTCATGACTCAGTTGACTCAGCAGCGGCATTAGAATGCTGGAGGTAGCCCTGCTCCTTATTCTTCGTCTGATAGCTCGCCCTCAGCCGATGAACCCCCTAGGCGTAGACGCCGCAAGACTGAAGCTGCATAGGCAGGTGCCACTGATCGATCCACCAGGAATCAGGCACGTGAGGAGACCAGACGCCCGACTCACTAATACCCTAATGAAGCTGGCCCTCAGGATGCACGTTTGGCCGATCGTCAGCATGTGGGACATCAACCCGCACGGTCCCGTAGAACGGAACCCAACCTTCTATCCTTCATACAAACCTAGACTTATCAGCCATGGTCAGGTAGTTAATGAGAGGAAACCAAGGTTTGACCAATGAAGATTGGGGAGTGTCCAGGAGTAATACTCCCTTCATAGATACTATTCTACAGGTTGAGTATCCCAGGAAGTTTAGTATGCCGACTATCCCAGCCTACGAAGGGAAGACTGACCCCAGGCAACACGTGATGAGATACGAATGGATGATGGATTCTGCAAGAGCGAATGATGTGACCAAGTGTAGTGCTTCCCAATCACTTTGTCCAAAATCGCCACCATGTGGTTTACTCGACTTCCTCCATGGTCTATATCCAGCTTTGACGAGTTGGCAATGAAATTTGTTGAACAATTTAGGATACATGTTACTCGTCCAAAGGATGTGATGTCCTTATCAAGCGTAATCTAGGCTCCGGAAGAGTCTGTGAAAGCGTACTTACAGAGGTTTCATGTTGCCACCATTGAAGTTAACAACCTTAACGACCATGAAATTTTGATGGCAGTAATGCGAGGTGTAGATCCAGACTCGGAGTTTGGAGATTGGTTGGCAGGAAAGCCCCCAACTACGTTGGAGCGTTTCGATTCGAAAGCTCATCAATTCATAAGGGGGAAGAAGCTCCATGGACAAGACGAGATAAAGCACTAGGGCCTGTTCAGGAGACCGTGAAAAGTAACATCGCCATGAAGCAATCCGGTGACAACTCGGGAAAAGTTCAAGTCAACGTCCAGAACAAGCCTGGGCAATCTAAAGGATCCGGAGTTGGAAATCCCGAAAAGAAAAGAGAGACTGGGAAATGGAAGTCGAGGATTCCAACCTACAACGAATACATCCCCCTGAATACGTCTCTTGAAAATATTTACCTATCTACTTGTAACACCTTTCAATACAGAAAGTCGCGCCCGAAGGAGTCCACAGAGGAATAGAAGCGGATGGGGAAGTACTATCGCTTCCACGAGACCCACGGGCATAATGCTGAGGAGTGTAGACACCTCCATGACGCCATAGAAAAGTTAATCAGGCAGAAAAAGCTGTAGGAGTTTGTTAAGAACTCACCAGAGGGTAGGCAAGGAATGTCAGACCGCGGACATGGGCCGACTCCACGCCATCCAGAGGAACCAGCCCGGACCGTGGGTAGATTGATCATAAACACTATAGTCGGAGGAACTCATCCTGCAGACAAGAATTGGCAGGAGATGGAACGATATGCTACCTCCTTGAGGCATGCGAATTATGAATGTTGTTCGAGTATGGAAGATGGAACCCCCACAAAACAAAAACGCATGATGACAGACGATATAGTGTTTAGGAGTCGAGATGCAGACAACGTGGAGGCTCCTACTATCAACCCGATGGTCATATCTACGACGATCGGACCAGCTTACGTAAAAAGAATTTTGATTGATTGTGGAAGCTCTATCAACATCATCTTCAAGAAGGCTTATGACAAAATGAAGATGGAGACAAAAGATTTAAAACCACGCAAAGCCCGTATCCACGGCTTTAATGGTGCCGCGATTGACGCAATGGGGTATATCGAGTTACCAGTTGAACTGGGAGAAGGTGAGCGTAGGAGGGTGCGAATCCTACCATTCATAGTGATGGATGTTGACTCTCCATACAATGTATTTCTAGGTCGTCCGACCTTGGCAGAGTTTAGGGCAGCTTTGGTCCCATGATGTTTGACACTAAAATTTCCGACAGACAAAGGAGTCGGCGTAGTGCATGGTGATCAGGCGACCGGTCACGCATGTTATATGGCAGAGCTAAGAGAGGCTTAGAGGAGAGAAAAAGGTAAGGTTGCGGACAGCTCCATCTGCATCCAAAACACTGACAATTGACAAGTAGTGCCTGAGCCCTGGCTCAGGCAACATTCTCGGATCTATAGAGACATAGATCCGAGAGATGATGATGGGGGACCCAGGGAAGTTAATGCAGCACCGTTTGAGCTGACGATTGACATTCTAGTCAGCCGGAATGACCCGTCACGAGTACTTAAGATTGGATCGCAACTCGACCCGCCATTGGCCGAGGATCTTGATGATTTCCTTTGAGCGAACCTGGACATTTTCGTTGGACACATTCTGATATGTGTAGGATTTCTCCCGCCATTGCAAGTCATATGTTGAACATAGACCCGAAGTACGTCCCAGTAAAACAGAAACGGAGAGGCGTGGACCCGGAGAGGTCCGATGCTCTCAGAGAGGAGGTGGACAAACTCAAAGCTAATAGGTTCATCCATGACGCCCTCTACCCCGAATGGGTATCTAACCCTGTGCTGGTAAGAAAAGCAAATGGAAAGTGGAGAACTTGCATTGATTATTCTGATTTAAACAAAGCATGCCCGAAGGATAGTTTCCCCTTACCTAGGATCGACCAGCTGGTCGATTCAACGGCCGAACATGAGCTACTGTCATTTGTGGATGCATACTCGGGATACAGTCAAATCCCGATGCACATTCCAGACCAAGAACACAGCAGTTTCTTCACAGATGTTGGATTTATTGCTATGTAGTGATGCCCTTCGGATTGAAAAATGTTGGAGCGACTTATCAACGTTTAGTGAACTGAATGTTTAAAGATCAGATCGGCAGAACAATGGAAGTCTATATAGATGACATGCTCGTGAAGTCATGACGGTCAAACAACCACATTCGAGACTTTGCAGAGATGTTTGATGTACTTAGGCATTATGAGATGAAGATCAACCCTTTGAAGTGTTCTTTTGGCATTGCATCAGGGAAGTTCTTGGGTTTCATTGTGAATGCACGTGGAATTGAAGCTAACCTGGAAAAGATTCAGGCTTTTCGAGACATACAAGTGCCCAGAACTATAAAGCAAGTACAAAGCTTGAACGGAAAGGTGGCCACACTGAGTCAATTCATATCCAGAGCTACGGATAAGTTCATTCCTTTCTTTGATGTGATAAAGAAAGGAAAGAGGAATTTCGAGTGGACGCCTGACTGCGAGGAAACATTCTGAGCTCTGATTAGATATCTAGAAAGTCCCCCGGTGCTATCAAAACCAATTGACCATAAAATGTTGTATGTATACCTGGTTGTATCCTAGCATGCTATCAGTACGACTTTGGTTCGCGAGGAGGACCGAGTTCAAAAGCCAGTGTATTATGTCAGTAAACATTTGACGGGAGTAGAAAGAAATTATCCCAGGATTGATAAACTAGCTTACTGCTTGGTGATTGCATCACACAAGCTTCGCCCATACTTCCAGGCACACTCGATCAGTGTTTACATTGATCAACCCTTGCAACAGGTACTCCAATGACTGGAAACTTCTGGAAGGATGTTAAAATGGAATATCGAGTTGATCAGTTTGATATTACCTACCTGCCACGAAGGGCCATACAAGGGCAAGTGCTAGTAGATTTCATTGCTGAATTCACCATGACAGATGAGTCAAACGGCCATAATGTCATACCTCCCGTTCGATGGAAGATGTACACCGATGGGGCATCTAACGACCGTTGTTCGGGGGCTGGCATAGTTCTTGTGATTCCTGAAAATCGATCAGTTTGCTACGCTTTGAAGCTCAAATTCACAGCAACGAATAACGAAGCCGAGTATGAAGTATTGAGTGCTGGCTTGAGACTTATCAGAGAATTGGGGTAAGATCGGTTCAAAACTTTTGTGACTCACAACTGGTCATGTACCAAGTCTGGGGGGACTATCAAGCAAAGGGGCAGAGACTTGCCCCATACCTGGCCCGGGTTCAAGAGCTGCTAGTGAATCTCGAGTATTATGATATTTCACATGTCCCGCATGAGCAAAACAGAGCAGCCGATTCATTGGCAAAATTTGCAAGCACTGGCGATGCGCAGCAGATGGGATTGTTTCCCGTCGAACCCTTACATTCTTCTAGCATAAATATGATGGAGGTAGATTTCATGTTAGAAAAAGAAATCGAGAAGGAATCATGGATGAACCCATTTCAAGCAGTACTTGTTACACGGGGTCGTGCCCGAAAGAAGGAGCGAAAGACGACAAGTTATTCGTAAGGCTTTGCGTTATGTAATGCAAGATGGGGTATTGTATCGGAGGGGACTCTCGACCCCCTTACTCCGGTGCAATGCCCAAGATGAGATAAAACGAGTCCTGAAGGAAGTCCATGAAGGGGAATGTGGTGACCATACTGGGGGGCAGATGTTAGCGAAGAAAATCCTTCGCTATGGATACTATTGGCCGACTGTAAATCTAGATGCCGCAGACTATGTGAGAAGATGTGACAAATGTCAGAAATATGCGAAAATCCCGAGGGCTCCGTCGATGGAACTCACACAAATGGTTAGTCAATATGGGGGATCGACATAGTCGGTTCCTTATCCATATCCAAAGGTGGTGCGAAATACGCGATAATTGCGGTCGATTACTTTACCAAGTGGGCAGAAGCAGAGCCTTTGGCCACTATCACCACCAAAAGGTCATTAATTTCGTTATGCGTAATATTATATGCTGTTTTGGCCTTCCACGAACAATCATTACAGACAACAGAACTCAATTCGAAAGCAAAGAGTTCAAGGAATTTTGCCGAAATATGGTATTGAGAAAAAGTTTGCGGCAGTTACTCATCCGTAAGCCAATGGACAAGTGGAAGCCGTGAACAAGATAATCAAATCCATATTGAAAAAGCGTTTGGAAAAGGCTAGAGGAAAATGGGGGGATGAGCTTCCAACAGCGCTTTGGGCTTATAGAACCACCCACAAGTCCACGATTGGCCATACTCCATTCGCATTGGCATATGGCATGGAAGCTGTTATACCCGTAGAATTTGAAGTTCCATTACATAGGGTAACTTATTATGACTCTGAGTCGAATCAAGATCTTTTGTTGGAATCATTGGACTTCTTTGAAGAAAAATGCGAAGAAGCTAATTTAAGAGCGGCCACATACAGACAGCGAGTCGCTCGATTTTATAATGAAAAAGTCAGACCGAGAATCTTTGGTGTGGGTGACCTCGTTTTGAAACGAGTTTTTCCAGTTCCATCACATATGAGCGCCATATGGGAAGGTCCATACGTCATTGAACGGAATCTTGAAGAAGGAACTTTCAAGCTAGCGACCGTTGATGGTGCGACACTCCCCCAAGCTTGGAATAGCGAGCATTTGCTGCATTATTATACTTAGTTCATTTCTTTCATATTTTAGTTGCGATTATTTCCAGCAAGTTTTTATTCCTAGTTTACGGCATGTAATAAGACAATTTAGCTTGTTTGCATTAATAAGGTTTGAAGCCATTTTTTCCATGAATTGTCGATGTTTCTATGTATGATAACTCTATGACGAATAACTAAGAGATACATTATTCCATCTGACATACGAACGCGCACGAGCACTAAAAAATTCCATGTCCCCAAAGTGCGGACTGGAGTACTCTGAGTCCCCAGAGTGCGGACCGAAGTATAAACGACTAAAAATCTTCAAGTCCCCAGAGTGCGGACTGGAGTACTCTGAGTCCCTAGAGTGCGGACCAAAGTATAAACGACTCAAAATCTCCATGTCCATAGAGTGCGGACTGGAGTGCTCTGAGTCCCCAGAGTGCGGACTAAAGTATAAACAACTAAAAATCTCCAAGCCCCCAGAGTGCGGACTGGAGTACTCCGAGTCCCTAGAGTGCAGACCGGAGTATAAACGACTAAAAATCTCCATGTCCCAGAGTGCGGACTGGAGCACTCTAAGTCCCCAGAGTGCAGATTAGAGTATAAACGACTAAAAGTCTCCAAGTTCGCAGAGTACGGACTGGAGTACTCTGAGTCCCCAGAGTGCGGACCGGAGTATAAACGACTCAAAATCTCCATGTCCCAAGAGTGCGGACTGGAGTACTCTAAGTCCCCAAAGTGCGGACTAGAGTATAAACGACTAAAAATTTCCAAGCCCCAAAGTGAGGACTGGAATACTCTGAGTCCCTAGAGTGCGGACTTGCGTATAGACGACTAAAAATCTCCAAGTCCCCTGAGTGAGAACTGGAGTACTCTGAGTCTCCTGAGTGCGGACCAGAGTATAAACAGCTTAAAAACTTCCAAGTCCCTGGAGTGCGGACCGGGACACGAGTGATTTGAAGTCATCAAGTCCTCGGCGTGCGGACTAAAAAGTATTCTAAGTGTTTGAAGCATGGAATACAAGATGAATAACTCCAAAGAATTTCAGAGTTATATAAAGATAAATTAAGAAGTTCATGTAACTCACAGTAGCTTGTGTTTCGACCATAATCACACCGGAAGTTGAATGATAAAAGTCTTTTGAAAGACAAAATAACTATGCTTCATTTATTCAAAAATAAGTTTCTACTACAACTCCTCCAAATTTCGGAGTCAAAAATCTATTTACATGGACTACGAAAATAAAAAATAATAATTACATAATCTATACTAACTCTCGTTGAACGAGAGTAACGATTACTTTTTCGACTTCTTCCCAGACGACTCCTCTCCCGTGCGTTTGCCCTTGGTAATTTTCTTTGATGGGGAGGTAACAACTGAAGAAGTATGGGAAACTTCCATTGGCCTGGACCCGCCAGGGAGGATGACGTTCAACGGCTTATTCAGAGGATCGTCCAGGTCCACAACTTGAGGCTCGACTTTGATTTCGACTGTCTTTTTCTTCTCCTTCTCAAGCTACTCCTTCATGCTCAGTTTAGATGTATATTTAGAGGCGCCTGTAATCTCAATTTCGTAACTCCCGTCGATGGGAGAGGAAGTCTCGGACTTATCCTCATCAAGCGCTCCGATCACCTGAGCATCTGGACCGAGAGCCTCCCCTACGTGAGTAGCCTCACTTGTTTTTTCCTTCGCCTCCTTGGTGACGTCGCTCCTCGGTGTAGGCTCGGGATCAGAATGGCCTGCACAAAATCATGAAAAACAAGCATTAGAATACAATAGCCCCTCATGAAAAACGACGACTTTTGGAATGTTAAAGTGAAGGGGTATCTATCAGGTTTCGGCTGGCTCTCAGCCGTCCGAGGGGTCTCACCCTCTGGAATGGGAGACAGAATGTGAACGCTGAGGCCAGGGTCCTTCGGGTCATAATCGATATGCTGCTCAAACGGACCAAGTATCAGCCGATTGAGTAGGCACATGAGCTGGAGACTCGATCCCGGATGGACCGGCAGTAACATCTTTCCCTTTTGATGAGGGGGAGCCTTTGCAGTAAAGAGCTTTCGCCGCAGACAGGTCTGAAGGCTTGCTTCCCTTAATAAATTCCCTTATCAAAGCTTCCTCATTGACCTCCTCGGTGCCAAGTTCAACCTTCTTGATTTTTATTAAAGTCTCCCATGCCTCAGCTAGGGATTCGAGGTAGACCACTCCCGGAAAAGTTAAGTCTCGATGCATGAGGACGCGGGCGTTAAATTCTGCAATCAATGGGTGGAACATGCATTTGACCTCCTCCCTACCTGCCTCTTTAGCCGCCTCCAGGCGAGAGTCAATCTCCGCAAATGCTATCTTCTTGCCCTCTTCACGAGCTTCATCTTTTAACATCCCGATTGTAGAAAGTTCATCATCAATCTTCGCCTTTAGGAGTCGTTTAGCAACGATTTCGTCACAATATCATTGCGACTCTTCTTGGGCAGCGATCATCTCCTCTCTTTCTTTGTGGAGTTTCTTCTTCAGTTCTTTGACTCGGAGGCCAAATGCATCCTTCTCTTTCTGCACTGAGTCTTTCTCTAAAGCTAGGCTCCCACAACGTTGGACCACCTCATCGATTTCTCTTTTATGGGTCGACTCCAGACGAGTAACGGCCTCGGTAGTGTCTTTAGCGCTCTGGTGGGCGGCTTCAAACTGAGACTTATAAGAAGCAAGCTCTTCGTCCTGAGCTTTAATAATGTCTTTATCGTGGATAGCCTCAAGCTTCAGGCGATCTATCTCATGCTGACGCTCTATGGAAACTTCTAAAACTTTCTCGGCCAAGTGCACGAACGCATCGTGCTGGACATAGACGTCATTGGTGCAAGCAATGGCACTTTGCTTGACATGCCCTGGAATTTGGTGAATCGCAGGAAGAAACTTTAAGCCGTCAAAGCATATCTTCGAAAACGAGGCTTTAAGCTCAGCGAGTCGCTCAGCGACCGATGGATCAGTTACAGGAGCAAGAGGAGTCTGCTTGGAGACCGCAGGCGTTCTGTGGGGATCTCGAGATTGCCTAGTACTTGAGGAACCAGAGTGTTGGTCCCGATGTGCCTCAGGCTGAGACCCCTTATGTGCAGGTTTCTCTTTGCTATGCTCCGGTTGGGAAGGAGGATCATGAGGGTAGGAGGATTGACTATAAGATTTTCTCTGGTAGGACAATTCCCAGCGGTGGTAGTCTCGATCACCGGAGTCATCTCTATCTCGATGCTTGCCGAAGCCCGAATCCCGACTAGGTTGGTAAAAAATTGACAAACCGCGAAGGCAGTCAAGTCCATGCGTGCGCCCCATATCACCTACACAGAATTTAAATAACGTCGAATTAGCAAATAGTAGAGTGATCATAGAAAGTTAAGTGCGGGGTGAAGTGCATGTGTTAGTGCGTGTCCTAATGTTTCCCCCGACGGACCAGTTTCTTTTCTAATAAGAGTTTTTTCTCCCTGGTTTTGGGCTCGAGCACTTGTATCCCCTCTCGCAGGCGAATGAAGCTTAAGGGCCTCTGGATCGTCGAAATCGTAATTGAGTAGATCTTTAGGTATGGAGAGGTTTGACAAGCCTTTCAGAGAACTTTCCAAATACTGCAAGGAAGCTTCTTTCTCCGTTCGAACGAGAGTAATTTTAGAAGTCCCGTCGACTGTTTTCTTCCTCAGCTTGTGTGTCAGTTTCTTCTTCCCCTTCAAAGGGGAGGGCGTCATTTCAATGTCGTGGACTTCGACTATTGTGTCCCGAGATGGACTAACATTTTCTCCCTGTACTTCGGGCGTTTTGGTCTCTTCAATCTCCCCCTTTTCTGGCGTGTCAGGACCGTTATGTGCTGAGGACTCGGCCTTCTTTTTTCCTTTGCCCGAAGTAGGCTTGGGTATAGAGACACCTTGAGGGAGACTTATCCGACGACCTTCCATCAGCAACCCGGACTTTGAAAGCGACTCATTTGAAATGAGTGATCTGATGTCCCAGTCTTCCGCAGGGATGGCTCGAATAGCTTTGACAGCCTCAGAGTACCTGGAGCCTTTGGGATGTGGGTTAATACCAGAAAAAATGAATGAAGAGTCAGAAAAGATGTAAATCTCAGCAAATTCAAGTATCGATCCGGAAAAAGAACTTACTACCTTTTACCCATCTTCTGGCGAAACCAGGAGGGCAACGCATATAGAACCACTCTTTTTTGTACTGGGCAAACTTGCTCCATGCCCCAGTTAAGATTTGACATTTGCTATGCGGCTCAAGAAACATAAAAGATGGGCTATCCGTCCGTCCCTTGATGCGATAGATGTATCGGATATCGTCCGGAGTCGGAAGCCTGAAGAGAACACTCATGAAGAGGATGCAAGTGCCGTATATGAATGCACGACTGTTCGGATGCAGTTGCGAGGGGGCAATCTCGATATACTACAGCACGTCTCGGAGAAAAGAGTTGAATGATGGCATGCTGCCAACCTAGCACATAAATTTATTACAAGTTGTATATCCAACTGGGGGCAAGTGCGGATGATCGTGCCCCGATGAAACTAACACATCGTCGAAGGAGATTCCATGGACAGTGCATATCCGACAAAGTGTACTTTCATTAATCTTTGAGGCATGTGAATCGATTGGGTGGTCTAGGAAAATTGCTACCTCCAAAGCGTCGGGAGCCAAGTTGAAAGATGCAGTCGTAGGGCTCGGTAAGTCTTGAGCAGGGGTAGTTGATAGGTTTGAAGTTCCTACAACTTCTTGTCGAGAGGATGTCCTAGGATTGTCCGAGATCGTAGCGGAGCTAGATTTCGTAGACATCTCTAATGAAGATTGAATCTGACAAGGCACCTGTCTGAACTATACTTGAAAAACAATCAACATTAGACTTAACAACATAAGTATTCCCCTTGTATGGTGTGTGAACTAGTGCAATCATTCAAATGTAAGTGCCAAGCAGTGAAAAGACACTGGATTGATTAAATAAGTCTAAGCTTTGAAATGTCGTCTTCGAAGACCGTCACCGCTGACCGTCTACGAAAGCTTGTCGTAAGAAGGTTTACATTTTGAACTCAACATCTTCACTGTATTTGAAAGGTTATTAACGGTTAAACAAGTTAAAGTCCCAATTGCTAGTTGTTCAATCACGGGATTTATCAGTCCAGATTGTCCGATATGCTTTTTTTGAGTCTGTCCCTATTCATTATCCTATATTCAGGCTTAAAGTATGTGTTTAGTCAATTATCCATTAGGTTCGACTGGTGTTGCTGTTGTACACTACCCTCCTAACTAACCACTTCATCGTTCGACACTTAACTAGTTATGCCGAACCACAATCATGCCGAGCCACCTCGCTCGGCATTCTGCCCTCAACAACAAACACTCACCTACCATTCATTATTACCGTTCGGCATGCGACAAATCATGCCGAACCACAAGCATGCTGAGCCACACCGTTCGGCATGCCACTCTTCCAACTCTTCCTCTTCACTGTTCGGCATGTGACAAATCATGCTGAACCATGCTCATGCCGAGCCGCATCGCTCGGCATTCTGTCCTTAACGCCACTTTTACTCCTTCCTTCCATCCCTACCGACCGGCATGGCCAAGTCCTTCGGCAAGTCATACCGAGCCATGTCACTCGGCATTCAACCAAATTACTACTTCTTTTCTGCTTTTTCCTCCAATCTCGGTCGGCATAAAGAAATTATGTCGAACCATCGCTGTGCCGATCCATATCACTCGGCGCATTAAACCATAACTCCATTTCTACTCCCGTACTTCCCTGCCATCGCTCGGCATAAGGAGGTCATGCCGAGCCACAACGTTGCATCTTCCACCAACTCTTTCTTCAAGCACCTCTGACGTCCACTTCTCTCCTCCGCTCCTTCTAGCCTTAAACTCTTCCTAACAACAACGCCTCGCCCTTAACTCTTATTTTACACGATTCCTAATGACCTCGATTTTTCAGAGATTTACGAGCTCGAATCTCTTGCTAGGTTTCCTATTTGGGGTGTAATGTTTAGAAGAAAGGTCGTTACCTAAAGAACGAGTTGAAACTTGGGGAGATTCTAGAGTAGGGAGCGTGGTTCTAATTGGACCCACTGATTTGAAAAGGAGACGAGGCAACGTAAGCACGCCCCTCGTTCGGCATCATGTCGTTTGGCATTATGTCGTTTGGCATTAGCATGTCGCTCGGCATACAATGCCTCGATCGGCATTCAGGGAAAAATGCTATCGAGGAGACTAAGCCAAGGCTCGAAGCAAAACACAGAGGGCTCGTGGTTCAAAGCGCATCATGTTCAACCACGTGATGCACTTTGGAGGGAAAGTGTTACCTGGAGGTTTGACCAGGTAACTAGAGACACGACATCTATGCATCATCCGGCATCCAGCGTCGTTCGGTACAGCATTCTCGTTCGGCACAACTGGGTCGACCGGCATTCAAGCCTCGATCGGCATTCAGCCATGCTCGACATTCAGGCCTCGACTGGTATTCAGCCTCGCTCGGCATTCAGGCCTCGACCGGCATTCAGCCTCGTTCGGCATTCAGGCCACGACCGGCATTTAGACTCGCTCGGCATTTAGGCCTCGACCGACATTCAGCCTCGCTCGGCATTCAGGCCACGACCGGCATTTAGACTCGCTCGGCATTTAGGCCTCGACCGGCATTCAGCCTCGCTCGGCATTCATGCCTTGACCGGCATCCAGCCTCGCTCGGCATTCAGGCCTCGCTCGGCATTCATGCCTTGACCGACATCCAGCCTCGCTCGGCATTCAGGCATTCAGCCTTGTTCGACATTCATGCCTCATTCGGCACTCATGCCTCATTCGGCATTCCATCCTTGTTCGGCATTGCAGCCTCGTTCGGCACATGGCCTCACTCGGCATGAGCATGTCGTTCGACACATGGCCTCGCTCGGCGTGAGCATGTCGTTCGGCATCTTCCCTTGGTCGGCATCGGATCTCGTTCGGCCTACACATCTCACTCAACATACTGCCTCGTTCGGCCTAGAAACATGGCTCGGCATTCACCGCTCGGCATCTGTGCCTCGGCAAACAGAAGTCATTCATTTTGGGCTGAGGTATCTTGCTACTAGGCCCATCAGGGAAGTCCAACCCATCTTCGTCTATAAATAGAGAAACAGGGGCACAGTGAAAGGGACCTTTTTCGAGAACACCGGGGAGACTCTATCGCATTCAAGACTCATTGAAGACTTATCTTCTTTGCTTAACAATTGTATTCAAGTAGTTAGTGTACGGATTGTATCTGTAATCGATTGTTGAGAAAAGCAATAAAGATTAACCTCAAAGTGGATGTAGGCAGTTACCCCGAACCACTATAAATCTGGTGTTCTTGTTTTCTGCGTTTGATTTAGCATATTGTTCTCTGTTTAAATTTACTTTCTTCATTAATCTCTCTACACAATCTCTCTTAAGGGTGTTAGTGACCAATTCTGGTGCTAACAAACATCTACATGATATTTTTCATATTATGACAATCTATAAAAATTCCTACTCACTTTTTAAAAGCAATCCAATTCTCCAAATCTTAAGTAGACCTTTGATTCATCTTTAAATCTTTTTTAATTAAGGAAATATATATATATATAAAGGGTATATACATACATTAGAATTACATATTTGAGAAGAGGTTCGAGATTGGGAGAAAAAATAGATACACACACACAAATATATATATATATATATATATAACCTCAAATACGCGTAGTAGTTGATTCTCTTCTCCTTTTTATTAGATTTCTATTCTTCTTCAATTTACATGAATATAGATATAAATATCTTATTTTTATAATTAGAAAAGAAGTGGAGAATAGATATGGCAGAGCTTCGCTACTGCTTTCAGAAAAATATAAGAAGAGATGGGATGGCCCAGCCTGAATTTGTAGGCACTAAAAGCAAGCAGAACTGTTAGATCAAAATATATCAAATTCGGACCGTCGGGCCTTGGTTAATTCTAGTCAACTAAAGGCAGCTGGTCGACCATCCATGGAGCACCGGTCGACCAGTGCCAATGACAGGTCGGCCTTTGGACCCAGGCGATTAATTAATAAACATTAACTTTTTATTTATTTATTTTTGTTTCGAATTTATTTCTTATCGGTAACTTCATTGTTTGGACTTCGGTCACAAAACTCCAAAAGTGAAAGTTACTCATAATTTCACCACGAACGCAATGGTGCATGTTTCATGGCCAACTTCCATTGTTCGCACAAATTCCATTTTTGGAGCCTTATTGATTAACTGGCTAACTAATTAAATAACTAATGCAAAATTACAGGTACATTCACCCCCCCTTAAAAAGAATTTCATCCTCGAAATTTCATCAATGGCTAAGTCATGCTTTTGGCTCCTAATTATCTTAAACTACACAATCAATGAGTGTACGACCAATTTTATAACCAAATATGTACAAGTGCGTACTCAATTACTGTATCACAATACAGAAAATATGTATGCAGAATGATTCTAAATTGGATCCTCCTATGAATACATTTCTTTTGAAAATATTTTTGGAAACATGATGCAAACAACTACATATATACCGACAGTTCTATTTATATGTAGCTTTTTGAAAAATATTTTCAACCAAAACCCCATGCTTCTATGAAAAGAAGTATGAAGCAACGAATTTTTCATCCACTTTCTATCATCCAATAATCTAACACGTCGAAAAATCGCTTTCCAAACTGTACTCCTATGCTGGAAAAAGGAATCTAGGTGGAGAATATACCATTCTTACCACTCTATAGTCTTCTATTCTCACAGTACAATGGAAATTTTCCCTGTTGCTCTGGATTGACTCTAAATTTTCCATATAAAAAATGCATAAAGAGACTAATTTCAAGCTCTAAAATGAAATTGAGTCTAAAAATAGACTAGCATGTGTCGTCGACAAGGTATGGAAATTAAATTCCAAGGCTAAAACAGTTTTTCCCTTGTTGTCGCTTGCATTTATTGCATAGTCGATCCTAATATACCACTAAATTCTTAAATTCTCACTCTATTGCCTTCTCTACGCTTAATGGTGACCTTCAAAATCAAGTATTTCACAAAATTCTTTCTCACTTTTCAAATTTATACTTCATTTGGGAAATAAAATTCTAAAATATTTAGAAGCATGTTTTTCCTCTGAAATCAAATTTTTAGACAAAAACTCCAAAAAAATTAAGAGTCAAAAATTACTAAAACTTTTTTTCAAAAGAGAACTTTTCAAGTCAAGGAGAAACTTTTAAAATATTTTTCTTTTCAGAAATTTTGATAAATCAAGCCACAATTCAGTTAATCAAAAATCAGTTATGTGCTAAACGCATAAACCAAACTCTAAAATTCTACAACCAACCTTTACCCATAAAACATGAAATTTTACATAAAGAAAAATGTTAACACACACATCCATTATTCAAAAAAAAATAGCTTTTAAGGAACATGAGAAATGATCCATGATAACAAAACAACCTTACCATGTCCTTCGCTAAAATTTTCCAAACTATTCTGAACTTCTAGTCTTACATTGCATTTACTGTTAGTTAAGTACCTGTATGAGATTTTCATATTTATACCGCTTCTTTACTGTGCATATATAAGAGCGGTTTGCTTGTCTAGAAACAATAACACAGTAAATAAATAGAAACTCATATTATCATGCATGCCTTTTACAAGAGACAACTAACAGTTACAACCTAAAGAACCTAAAAGGAATGAATGGACGTTGGAAGGAAAAAGACAACAACACCATAACTCCTAAAATAATTCCTATAGACTACGAGATGCCTTACTCTACAGTTGGAGCTTGATCTATTGCTGTGACCCTTGAATGGTCGTAGCATGATGGCAATTCACCCAATCTCATGCTGCTGGCATTGTTGGTGACTTCGGAATTTCCATCTTCCTAAGCAAGGATCTAATGATGGTAGAAGGAACCTTCTACTAAACTACCTCTCAACGGAGATTCACCGTGCTACCTTAAGACACGAGCGGATAGGTGAAAATATGAAAAGTGACTCTATGGAGTGTGAATTCTTGATCAATGAATTGAATCAAAAAGGTGCGGGTCCAATCGACGGTGATGCCATCAATACTAGCATAGGTGGTCTTCTGCACAGTAGGATAAATCTAATCGTAATTTCCCACCTTAGGGATGACGTCTGCCGAATGATCAAAATCAGACGAGCAGTCGGCCATTGGTTATCCATCTTCCAAATATCGACATCCTCGGAAAATATTTGTTGCAAAACCTTTGAGTCGGTCATTTCAAAATCATTCAAGTCCATGCCCTTCGCGGAAGCCTTTAAAAATCTCTACAAGATCACCACTAATCAACTCCATCAAGAAGCCCTTCACCTCTGAACGAATCAAACTGTTGTCTCCAACAAAATTCTATGCCAACAGGACATCGAAAATGTAGATCCATCACGGCTAACATTCCTATTCAAAGGTCTCGAGGTAGATGATTGGTGCAAATCCTACTATAATGAATAGCTCTTCTAGCCCAAAAACAGGGAAACCCTTTGCTTATTTCGGTCCAGCCAAGTGGCCGCTTGAAGGTTGAGACCATAATGATACGAGGAAAAACCTGCAGTATGCAACAGTGTCTTAGGCTAAGAGGTTGTCGAGGAGGGAAATAGGGTTTAGATCTAGAGTGGTGGTAGGGTGAGAACTAATGTGCAAAACCAGCACGAGAGGGAGGCGTGGCTGCTGTTCCAAGAGAAAAACGGCGTCGGCTAGGGAAGGAATAAAAGAGAGAGGCTGACACTTGGATGAGGAGGATGGAGATTAGGTTTGGTTTGTTGAGAAAGGAGGGACGAAAGAATGAAATTAGGGAAATTTGGATAAAACTTTTATTGTCCGTTCCGGGTTCTTGTGCCAAAACTCGTTAACTGGTAGACCACTCTAGGTTTACCACTAAGTGGTCAACTGTTAGACGGGCTTTGGGCGTTAACTGAACCTAGACCCAATTAGGGTCAGATTAAATTATAACCATTTCGAACCATCTCCTTTGATTTGGCACGTCCGAAAAATTCTTGTCCCTATCACGGTGGTGTTAAAGCTTACCGTCTAGTCCCGAACCATGCTCCAGCAATTCGTAGTAGTCCAAGCAAAACTACTGCGACCAATAACAATTCAAAAACCCCCAAAAATATTCCGGCTACTAATTCTTGCCTACTTAGTATAGAAATTTTTCTTCCAATAGCTTATGGGTGCAACAACACTTCAAACTACATACCCCAATAAAATTGACTGTCATTCCTATTTTGCCTGTACCTTAAAGAGAGAAGAATCTAGAAACCTTGATTTTGTAAAATCAAAAAATCATCGAGCAAAATATATGCTCCTTTATACTTGTTTCTAAATAATAGAAATTATTTCATACCAAAACTTCCCTTAAAACCAAATTTATATTTTCCAAAAATCAAAATCAAGCCTTTACTGGTGTCAGTGTGTGTATATATATTAAGGATTTCAAAATTAATCTTTTATAAAATTATTATTTTTTAATACGGTTAACTTAGTGGCATATGTATTTCTTTTAAAATTTCAAAACTTTCCCAAAACAAAATTTCCAAATTAAATCCTTGGGAAGATAAATCTTTTAAAAACCCTTTTTCCATAGCCTAAGGCATTTCCAAAATATACTTATAAAAAATTATCTCATGGGCTTTAGACTAAGGAAATGACATTGTGATTATCTGAATAAAAATTCGGTTTATCAAAGAGGTGATCAACGAATGCACCCTAGCAAAAACTTCTTTCGGACAATTGCGACATACAGACTCTAATTTTCCGTCTGTTTGGAATAAATATGTGGCTCCGACTAAAACTCCTCATCGAAATCCAAAATCACAAGGTAGCTAGAATTTCAACCATCAAGTAGAACACCTCTAGTCTTCAAGATTTTGCTATATATTGTACTCATTCTCTTTACCAACTGCACTTTACGCATTACCAGCACTCCATGGGGTACTTTGGAGTTGGTGTGAAAATCATAACTCTAAGATGTTTCCAACCCATAGGTGCATTTTCCATTACCTCAGAATGGAACTACAACTGCTTTTATAGTCGAAACTCTTAGAATCTAACGTAAAAATATAATATTACTAGATAGGAAAGTACTAATACGTTCTCTCAAGTTAGCCTGATTCCCTTGATCTACTAAACTAGGTTATGATACCAAATGTAACAACCCGCATTTTAATGGGCCTAAACTTAATAAAAATCAAAATCCAAGTCCATCAAAGCACAGATCATTGGATTTGGTACTTGCAAATAAGCATAAGCATTAGAGATTGATAGAAAACTAAACTAATAGCGGAAACAATAATAGGATAAGAAAACGACTACGACTACTACCTTGGAATTAATGGTATTCCTTGGATACCGTATGGCCGCATCAGCATCGAGCATGAGAGAAAAGAAGACTTCTCCAACAACTAGACACATCTAACTCCAGTGACCAGTTTCTCTAAGATCTGTCCTACGGGTTGTAATGAGGAGGGGGTCAGAACAACGTTCCGTTACTGAAAAATCTATAAACTGTCCATAACATAAATTTATGTCCATTTAATTGTTATGTCTATTGAGGTTAGCATTGTAACCTTGCATTGCACACATGATTACTTACCTACCCCTTCCCAAGGTACAAAATTCCGATGAAGCCTTATCAACCACCTAATATGTCCAAACTCATTTTCCACTTAATACTTCGAAATATGAAGCCGCCTTCCATAATCATCATAAAATACTTTTAAAAAAGAAATAGACAAACTCTGCCATTTAAGTCCTCAATTGAGGTAGACCATGTCATTTAAGACCTATTCCCAAGGCGGTTTTCTAATAATGTTGTCAATTGTCGATAAGTCCTAGCTACAAAGACCTCTAATCACTATTTAAGGCTTCCGACATTTTACCACGTCTTTCACCAATAAAATCATAGCTATGTAAGAGACAATACCCAAGTCATTAATACCTTTAAAAGGACTAGGTGGACTTTTAACCATTTAATACATATATTATAAGCAGGTACTCGTCACTTAATAATTATCTCAGGCGGACTCCTCGCTACTACAATCATTATTACGGCCTTAGCAATGTGAGAGACTATACCCAAGCCACACTCGTTAAAAAGGAATAGGAAGACCCCTGACCATTAAACGCCTATTTATAGGGAGGCCTTTGTCATTTAATACCAAACCCCAAAGGGGACTCCTCACTGGTACTATCTAGGTGATATTGCTTGGAATCTCTTTAGGTTACTTAATACTTTCTTTTAGGAGAGTGGCAAACCCTTGATCATTCACTTAATACCTCAAACCAAAGAGAACCCTTCTCGATATATCCACTATCACTCTTAATAATAAACATGTAATCTCATCAAGTTACTTTTTTCGGTAGGGAGGTGGGCCCTACAAGCACTTAATACCTCAACGCTAAAGTAAACCTTTTTAGAGACATCCTTATTCATTTGGAATCTCACTAGGTTACTTAATACTTTCTTTTAACAAGGAGGCAGACCACATAGCCACTTTATACCTCAAACCAAAAGCGAAACCCTATGGAGATATCCTCCACCACTTCTAGTTTCAAATTTGGACCATTTAATACTTTTTAATTAAGAAAGCAAGCCCAATCTCTCACGTCGCAACGGGTCCTATGATTAGTGATATCTCACATAAATAGTAGTGCATCTGACTGTTGGTTGTCTCAAAGTGAAGGGCAGTCTTCTATCTAGTGACTCCACTAACCACGTATTACTAACCTACTAAGTCCAATCAACCATTTTAAGTCTTTACTTATATTATCTTAGGTAGACATTGAACTTAGTTTACTAATTCCTTTTTTATTTAAGGCAACTAGATTTACCTTAAATTCTTATCTACCCATAAATCCCCTTTTAATGATCATAAATATCAATTTTCCATAAAATCCTAACGGAGATTTCATAAAACATTTATATATGATTACTAATTTCAAATTAGTACCTTTTTAACTATTCCATAGTTATTATTTCAACTTCTTTATTCTCATTAATCCATTTACCCTATCAAATTGCAACCCCCATATTTATTGCCATTTATTTTCCATTTATTTGAGTTATGACCTTTTAAATTCTTTTCCCATTAATTAATCATCCTGAACATGATTACTACGTGTAAGTGTCGTTATTAGCTAAATTTTATTTAATTATTATAATAATAAATTACGTACAAGTATCTACTTTTATCAAATATATTCTAGTTGTATATCTTCACTGGAATATTCTATTCCATGTTCTATTGTTTGAATTATATCTAAAAGATTATCTGCTATAATTTCTATAAATTAGTCTAAAATAAAATATTTAACTTTATAATATAAAAGGTTACATCGTTTGAAATTGTAAGGAATAATCATTTCTTTTTATTACTAAAATAGACAGTGCAAATTATAATGAATTCATAATTTAAACATCTCTTTCTCTTTTTATTGCATCTATTCCTTGCTAGATCAAATGTTGTATTTTTCCCAAAAAGGGAAAGAAATCAAACTAATTTACAAATGTTAAACGGATCTAAATTCTAATAATTCCAAACATATAAAAGTTTACATTCCAACAAGATTGAGATAATAATCCAAATTCATAACATTATTATATAATCTATTTCAGACCTAGAATAAATTTCATTCAAATCAATACTCTAGTTCATACCTTTGGGACTGATTTCTAGATCAGCTTGTAAACAATTCTTAATCAATTCATAAACAATAATATTTAGGCGAGATTTATTATATTCAATTTGTATCCTACAAATCATATATAATTATCCAATTAGACAAAATAATCGAATAAAAACCAACGGGATAATTTTCATATTGTAATAATTTATAAAATTTCTCACTCATCTTATAAATGCAATCCAAATCTTCAGATCTTAAGTAGAGACTTTGAATCATCACCAAATCCTTTTTAATCTAAGAAATATATATAAAAGAGTATATACATACATTAAAATTACAGCTATGAGAAAAGATTGGGATTGGAGGAATATATATATATATAACCTCAAATATGCGTATAGTTGATTTCTTATCTTCTCATTTTTATTAGATTTCTATTCTTCTCCAATTTGTATGAATATGGATATAAATATCTTGTTTTTAAAATTTAAAAAGGAAGCGGAGAATAAGAAATGGCAGAGCTTTACTACTGCTTCCAGAAATATATGAGAAGAGAAGGAAGGGCTAGGACTGAATTTATAGATGCTAGAATCAACCAGAATCATTAGATCGAAATATATTAATTCTAAGTCGTTGGGTCTAGACTAACCCTAGCCACCTGAAGGCGACCGATCGACCACCCATGGAGCAATAATTGACCGCTAAAGGTCGACCGACTCCAATGACAGGTTGTCATATGGGCCTAGATGATTAATTAATAAATGTTAAATTTTCTTATTCGTTCTGAATTCGTCTTTTTTCTGTAACTTCATCGTTTGGGATCCAATCGTAAAACTCCAAATATGGAAGTTGCTTAGAATTTCATGAAAAATTCAATGGTGCAAGTTTCGTGTCAAATTCCATTTTTGAAGCCTAATTAATTAACTAACTAACTAAATCAAAATAACTAATGCCAAATTACAGGGTGTTGCAATTTTATAACAAAAGGAAAGTTGATGCATTGATTGCTGGACTTATTCGAGAGTTTTGAAACTCAATGATCCTTCATATCGTGTATGTTTTCCTTTTCATAGCGGGAGATATAATAGTCTTTTGGGCATCTTAGTCACAAAAGGGGGTTACACTACTTAGGTGTTTTGTTCCTTTTCAGTATCGAGCAGACTTATTGGGGTTATAGTTTGTCATGCATATTTGGCTATTGATTGGTCACCATGTGTGTCAGTTTAGACTCTTCTCAATTTTTCAATTTTTCTTTATATGCGTTTTCTTATTGGTTGATTGATTATTTGTATGGTACTTATATGCTAATTGTTAATTGTTGATCATTGATGGTTGTTGTTGCTTGTTGTTATTTTCTATTTCTAATATTTGCTTGCTACTGTTTGATATCTTTTTATTTGATTTTGGTTATTTTTGATTTTGTTTCTTATTTGCATTTTTAATAGCTTGTATGCTAGTTATAGTTCCTTATCATTATTTTCCATTGATTGATCATTGTTTATTGTTTTTTATTGTTTGACAGTTGCTTGTTGTTTACTGTTATTGATTGACCTTGCTTGGAGACGCATGCTTATCTGGAAGGAAACACTACAAGAAAACATGTCTTTAGTTGCATTTATTGGTAGCGTTTATGGTGTGAATGCAACCAATATTATTTTAAAACTTTTTTCCCCTTATTTTTGTTTTACTGTAACGTGAACAAAATTTACCGCTTATACCCGTGAATAGCCAAACCCTTGTCACGTTTATTCACCTTTTCCCTCTTTCCCCAAATTTTCCCTCCACTTCAAATTTTTTCCCCTCCATTACTTTCGTCTCCTACGTATTCAACTAAATTCACAAATTATTTTTTCTCCCGCATTTTGGCTTTCGTCTCCTCCCAATGTATTCAACCTAATTCATCCCGTTCTCTGCCCTCGTTTCCTAAGCTACCGTTTCCTTTTTGGGTTGTTTCCGTCTCGCTTTAGATCGAGGTATCGGGTTCGATTCCATCGTGTTTTTGGGTTAGTGGAATGGTCGACGTTGAGCAATTGATTCAGATTTACATCCGTAGTTAAGGTACGTAAATTAATTTTTGATTTTGATGCATTGAATCGTTCGTTCTTTAGCTTTACTGATATAATACCAATACTGTATTTTCACTTTACTGATATAATGATTTTTCCACATCAAAGCACGAACAAATCGATTTCACTAATACATTAAGCTATTAAGTGGACGACTGATGTTGGTGTAGTTTGTCGAGGAAGTTTGTTTGTGCTTGACTGGAGATGGAGCGCAAGGGTAAATGGAGGGGGTGACTGATTAGAACAGTTTTGACTAACATATTTTTCACATTTTTTGATACGACTATTACATTCTTTTCTTATTTACATTCAGTACACTTTTTCTTTCCTTTCACCAGAATAATGGTGCATTTTGTTTCTCCAAAATGCTGTTTACTTTGGTGTATTAGAATGTCAAAAAGCATATCTATAATGTGTAGATATATGATGAGCTTTCATATTGATAATGGCATGTGGATGTCATAATTAAAAATGTTAACAACAGTTACGGTTATTTTAAGGTTTTTTTTTTAGCTGGAGATAGTTGATGAGGAAATTAATTAAACGTGGCAAAATCAGTTCTCACTTAAAGTTGATGCATGTCACTACAAGCAACTGGATAGTGCTTTATTCACATTTCTATTCAATTGTTGTATTCTTCTTCTAAATATGTACAAAGAAATGAAAGATATATATTCATGAGATCCAAGTTTGTGTACTTAATTTGTTCTTTCTAAATTCAGATCTTAGATTTGGATTTCTAGTATTAGGGTTAAAAATAGTTTCACTGAACCTTGCCTGCAACTCATGAAAATGTTTAGTGTTACCAGGCTAAACTGATAAAATGCTTACAATCTAAATTCAATGACTTAAGAGGAGAATATGCAAGAAAATAGGGACAGCATGTGGCACATATCAAATCAAACCAGAATTAATTAAAAAGCATAGGCCCTTCAACAATTAAAAAAAAACGAGATTCCATCCATGTCTTTATGAGGAAGCTTTCAAAAGGAATAGTTGGAATGTGAGAAATTTCATAGATGGTACAATATTGACCTTGAAAAATAAGTTCAACCTTCAAAGTATGAAACAATAATAGAGGAAAAAAGAATTGATTGTGAAAGTAGCCATCAAAGGGTACAGTTGCTAGAAGAGTACAGGTTGGGATATCCAACTCCCACCTGCTACAATTCCAAGTGTTGCTTGCTTCCGTGATTGTCTGTCTGTCTGTCTGTTTGTTAGGCCTACGTTTTTATGTTTTCTTTTGCAACAAGTAGATTGATAGATTCCAACTTACATTAAGAACGGATGATGTCGTTTGTAGTGGTAAAAGTAGAGTAGAATTATAGCAAGGCTATCTTATCCTGACTTTATGGAATACCATAAATATAAAGCTATATATGATGTATTGTATCAGAGATTCTTTGTGATACTTGACTTTAACAGGTACATGGTATAGCCGATGGAAAAGGATTGGGTGTATTTAAACAGGTGGCTATATAAACTTGACTTAAAGTGTATTTTTAGAATCAACACATATATGTCAATATTAAAACTCAATTTTTTTATGTGTTTAATTTTTGTCATAGGACTAGTACAGAGTACCGACAAGTAGCTTTGAATTTTGTGCATGTGACAAGGAGAAATTTGAGAAATGTGGAGAAAATTTTGTGCCCATGCACAAGTTGTCGAAATCTTAGTCGTCAGGATGACCACATCATCGTTGAGCATTTAATTATAAAAGGAATGGATCCCATATATAAGAGAAGTACATGGTATAGCCACGGCAAGCAAATAAATGTGGATAAAAAAACAAAGTCTTTTGACGCATATGACTTATTCAAGATGATTCATTATGAAGATGAAGATTTTATGAATCATGATTTTTTTGCTGATGATAAGGATAATGTTGATTCCCAAGGAAGAGAAGAAGAGTTACTTAAGAATTTCGAAGATGCGGAAACTCCACTGTATCCTGGTTGTACAACTCATACAAAATTGTCTGCCATCACCGTCTTGTATAATCTTAAATGTGAGACTGGTTTGTCTGATACTGGGTTTGACAAGCTTCTAAATGTGCAACAATTGTTTTTGCCGAAAGATAACGTACTTCCTAAAACTTTATATGAAGTAAAGAAATTTCTTAAAGTTTTTGATATGGGTTTTGAAAAGATACATGCTTGTGAGAATGACTGTTGCCTTTTTAGAAAAGAATACAAAGATTTAAATACTTGTCCAAAATGTGGTTCTTCAAGATGGAAGATAAATCAAGATACCAAGGAGATTATACAAGGTGTTCCAGTTAAAGTGTTGAGATATTTTCCAATAATTCCAAGATTTAGAAGGATGTTTAGATCTCAGAAGATGGCTGAAGATTTAAGATGGCATTTCAATAATAGAAGCAATGATGGAAAGATGCGTCATCCTGTGGATTCTATGGCATGGAATATGGTGGACGAACGATGGAAATCTTTTTCAGCTGATCCACGCAATCTTAGACTTGGTCTTGTTACAGATGGATTCAATCCATTTTCTATGTTGAGTTCAAAATATAGTTGTTGGCCGGTGATGCTTGTGACATACAATCTCTCACCCATGTTGTGTATGAGGAAGGAAAATATTTTGTTAACATTGCTTATTCCAGGTCCAAAACAGCCCGGAAACGATATTGATGTATATTTGGCGCCTTTGATTGAAGATTTGCATTATTTGTGGAGTAATGGAGTTGATGCTTATGATGCATTTAGTAAAACGTTGTTTAAAATGAAAGCAATCTTGCTATGGACAATAAATGATTTTCCAACTTATGGAAATCTTGCCGGGTGTTGTGTGAAGGGAGAAAAAGCTTGTCCATTGTGCGGTGTTAATACTCATCATCGTTGGTTGAATTATAGTCGAAAGAATGTCTACATGGGTCATAGAAGGTATTTGCCTATGTCAGACTCACGGAGGAAACAAAAGGCTTGGTTTGATAACACCGTGGAGAACGGTAATGCTCCTAGAATTTTAACTGGAAGAAATATTTCTGCATTGTTAAAAGATTTTCCAAATGATTTTGGGAAACAGAAGGAAAAGATTAAAAAGAAGAAGAAAAATAATAAGAAAAGGACAATTAAGATAAAATCCATTAACATGAAAAAAAGGAAGAGGTGGAGCGCCCATGACATGGAAGACGAACACAATGAAGATAACGATCCTAAAATATTGGAGCTATCAAGGTGGAAAAAGAGATCAATTTTTTTTGATTTGCCATATTGGGAGGTTAGTGGTTATTTTTTTAATTTTTTTAACAATTAAAAATAATATAATCATACGTTACAATATTGATTTTTATAGGAACTTCCGTTACGTCATAATTTGGATGTAATGCATGTGGAGAAAAACATCGGTGAAAGCATATTGGGGACAATGTTGCATGATAATAAATCAAAAGATGGAACCAATTCAAGAAAGGACCTAGAGGATTGGGGAATTCGGCATGAACTTTATGCACAACCTCGTGGGAAGAAAACATATCTTCCGCCGGCTACTTATACATTGTCAAATTCCGAGAAAGCAATATTTTGCAAAAGATTATACTATTTCAAAGGACCCGATGGTTATTGTTCAAATTTGAAAAATCGTATATCATTGGAGGGTTGTAAAATTAGTGGTTTAAAATCACATGATTACCATGTTTTAATGGAACATTTATTGCCTGTAGCAATAAGACGATTATTGTCAAAGAAGGCAAGAAAAGCAATAATTCGTTTATGTTCATTTTTCAACAAATTATGTCAACGTGTCCTTGATAGAGAGAAGTTGCAACAAATCAATGTTGAGATTATTGATATTTTGAGCGAGCTTGAAAAATATTTTCCGCCATCATTTTTTGACATAATGGTACATTTGTCAATTCATCTCGGTAGAGAAGCACTAATATGTGGACCGGTTCAATTTCGTTGGATGTATCCCTTTGAAAGATATATGAAGACACTTAAAGATTATGTAAGAAACTATTCACGACCCGAGGGATGTATTGCAGAATGTTATCTTGCAGATGAATGCATGAGATTTTTTAGCGAATTTTTAAAAAAATCAGGACACATTGAAGAGACAGAGGCTCGAAATGAAGATTATGAAAGCCTAGTAATACCCGAAGGACGTCCAATTTCAATGCCTAAGACAATTACATTATCCTCCAATGAGAAAGAAAGTGCTCATTTAACCGTGTTAATGAATATGACCATAGTGGAACCATTTTTAGAGTAAGTATTGTTACATTATATTTCAATTATTTTAATATATATATATATATATATATATATATATATATATGTTTCTATTGGTAAATATATGCCTTGTTTTATACTAGTTTGCATTTGGAGGAATTACAAAATTCAAGCAAGCGCATGGAAAGAAATTCAACCTTACTTTGGGAAACACATACAAAATATTTTGCTGATTGGATTAAAAAAAAGGTTAACTGATTTTTTTTAATTATACCTTCATTTTCTTAAAAATATCATTTAAAAATATTTATTGTAAATTAAACTTTTTACAGATATCTATGAACTCCAATGATCACAATGAAATGCTAAAGTGGATTGCATATGGTCCAAAGAATGATGCTTTGTCTTACAAAGGATATATCATCAATGGACAACGATTTCACATAAAAGATGTTGGGAGAGAAACTCAAAATAGTGGAGTAATTTATGATGCGACCACTATGTGTAGAGCAAGTGCGAAAGATATTTCTCAAGTAGTTGATGTGGTCACTTATTATGGAATATTGACTGGTATAATTTTATTAGATTATCATGTGTTTTATATTCTCGTTTTTAAGTGTCGTTGGGCACATATTGGAAATGGAGTAAAAGTTGATGAAGATGGTTTCACTCTTGTCAATTTACGTCAAAATCAAGCATCATTTTTAAAAGATCCATATATCCTTGCATCTCAAGCTAAACAAGTATTTTATTCAAGAGAAAATGATTTTTTGAATTGGTACGTTGTAATGAAAGCACCACCAAGAGGTTTTCATGATTTAGAGACAGATGATTATGTAGAAGATGCTACCAATGTTGTGGAAGATTGTGACGTAACCAATATGGATGTTGAAGATGTTAGATATGTTAGGGAAGACTGTGAAGGCATTCTTGAGTAGTTTAAGTATTGTGGATTATGGATTTTTTTTGAGTACATGGATATGTCAATTTTTTTTGTTTTTCCGTTGTTTGCTAATAAGATCAATGATTGTTTTGTAAGAGATGATGTTGCAATTAAGGTAAATGTAATTATTATTTGTGTCTAAATTAGTCAAATATAATTAATATGTTTGATAACCAATTAATATTTCATGTATACAGGTATTGAGTTATTGACTATCGTAGAGATCTACATACTTGAAGACATACCGAGTCTTAATCATGAAGGGCTGCACTTCTGTTAAAATAAAGGGGTAAGCAGTTTATTCCATTTAACATATCACATGACAACAAAATATATGATCACTTTTTCTCGACCGTTGATGTAAATCATTCATAACATGTTGATGTAAATCTAAAAAAGTGATAATAGTACCAAGTTCATTGTATGAAAACTCCATACTTTACAAATTTTGCTCAAATTTCACATTAAATTGAATTTAGAATGAACTGTAATCCTTTTATTTCACATTAAATTTTGCTCCAATTTCACATTAAATTTCATACTTGTATTACTTCTAGCTGGGAATACTTTCTTGGAACTTGAAAAAACAACTTTATCTAAAAATCCAGTATGCAATTTAGGATAGTTAAGTATATCCAAATCAATGAAGTAACATTCCGTATAGTACTACCATCAATATTCAGCTAAACCATGAGTAGCATCTAACAAAACTAGAAATAGAAGGGTCTCAAGTGCCTAAATGTAGTTTCAATGGCAAGTTTTAGACGGCTCCAAGTGAATAGTAAAATTTAAAAATGTTCATGTAAATAGGTTAGAATTTAGTAAATGTAGCTATGGTAGTGGATATAAACCATATGCAAGTATTGTTGTTTTATAAAGTTTAAGTAGTTAAACGCCATACTTGTATTACTTCTAGCTGGGAACATGTTACCTGGCCACTGCAGTTACTGCAGATACAGTTACATCAACTGGCCGCTGCAGTTACATCAACTGAACTAAACATGATTTTGGTCGGATTGAAAGCCACTGCAGTTACATCAACTGGCCACTGCAGTTACCTGGCCACAAGTTTGCTTGACCACTGCAGTTACCTGGCCACTGCAGTTACTCTGTGCACATGCAAACACTCCACTTCCCTTACATCATCACATTTACCATTCCATAATCATAATTGAACCATAATGTGCATGTTTGTTGTGTTGTCACAGAAAAAGGTTATGTATACAAGCTGTGTACGTACTCGTCATCAATTGAAGAATGAGAAATCGCGAAAGTATAAGCCAAAGATCAAATATAGTGAGCCAACCGGTGAAGCTTGTAATGTAGACAAGGAACAAGAATTAGGGAACAAGACAATACAAATGCCTTGTGAAGTAAATGAAATGCACGAAGAAATTGAAATGTCTCGTGAAGAAAATGAATTGCATGTAGAAGATGAAACAGCTTGTGAAAAAAACGTTGATGCTGAGACGGAAATCGAAAGACCACGTGAAGTTGAAACCGCAAATATAAATGTAAAAAAACGTGGTAGAGGTCCAACAAAAGTGAAAAGACTCCCGTTAAGTATTGAGAATCGAATTGAAGTTGAATTCAATGAGGCCGTCATACCAATAGGAGAAGGCTCAGTACACTTATCTTCTTATCTTGGACCGCTTGTACGGGAGCATGTTCCAGTTATGCTTGACGATTGGAGGCTTCTAAGTGATGAATTAAAAAGTGTCTTGTAGGGATCAATTGAGGTATGGAAAAATTACTATTTTTGTGATATAACAATCGATTTGTGTACAAAAATAATCTACCGAACAAATTGCCTTTTTAAAACCATTTTAATATGAAATGACAATTTTTATTTATTTATAGGCTAGATTTAAAGTGAAGGAATGGCAAAAAAAAATCCATATTTCAACAAATGGGAACTATTTGGAGAGCATCAAAAAGCAAATTGGTTCGAAAAATATTAAATGCAACAACCGAAGAGGAAAGACTTGGTTTGAAACCGTACAACGTAAAAGACGTGAAAGAGTGGAAAAAGTTTGTAAAAGCGAAAACAAGTTTGGAGTTTAAGGTAACTTCCATTATTTGATAGTTTTCCTTCAAAAGCATGTTCAAGTACATCTTCCATCCGCTTTGCAAACAGTATTTGTGACATTTAACATGTATTCTATTTTTGACTTGGCTTACCAAATTTTGAAATAATTAAATAAATTGAAAGAAATTGGTACATTCTATATACATTCCACTAAAAAAATCTAATATCCCTGAAGCAATAAAGGGGCATTGCACTGAGCTATACCATTTTATTGCTTATTTATCCTCACTAGAAATCCAGGAAATAGTGATGTGTGTTCTCCAAAGTTAACAGAAAAATGGGTAGAGGTAGGTAATTGTTCATGATTGGTTGTTTCATTTGCATATTGAGCTTTACAGAATAATGCTATTATATACTATTTATAGAAACTGTAAGGCCAGAAACTGATATAAATCCATATCATACAGCCACCAATTTACTTAAAAATCTGGACAAGTTGATAACTTAATCCTTTTATGTCCAAATGATTGTACCCACAGACCTATAAATGATTATTTATGTCTGGGGTTACATAGTTTAATTAACTATTTGCTTACACCTAGCAATGTACTTGTTTGTTAAAAATGTGTTGGCATGCTAATGAAAAGATCTTCTCAAGTCATTTATATGCTAATCCAATTGACATTTATATGCTGTTGAAGTCGTACATCATATGTTTCCTCACCTACATTTGACAGTAAAGCCATTTAGTGTGCTTACTATATGGAAGTTAACCACCCAATATAGTAAAATGAAGGCTTATCTAATTCGATATTGTGTAAGAGTTTTTCGAAGGTGTATTATCATGGTACATTGGAGGTCTATTATCGCGTGGATTCTGGGAAGCTTATACTTTCCTTTTTGGCGATGCAGTTCTTATTTATATTTTTGTCTGTTTTTTTTACCAAGCTGCGTCTCATCCTTAAAGCAGCATAGTTCATTATGTTATTCGTGTCGATGTTCAGCATAATATTTCATACAAACACGGGGTATGAGTTCACTTCAGGGCTATGCTATCTGTTGGCTATAGTGTTGTAATTATTTTAAATGCTTTGGATATACACGGTCATTTCATGGTATGACTTACTTGCTTTTTTGGGGAGACTACTGTGTTATGGGTTTGGCCGATCTTTTAATTATGTTAACTTCACTTTACTAGATTTTGCGCATAGTATAGTACACATGTCGATTGATGAGGAAACGGTTTGTTGTTTTATTTAAAATGAATACTTTACTCATGTAGTTATTTATTTTCTTTCAGGCACGAAGTGAGAAATTTAGAACCATTAGGCAAAAACAATTACCGCATGCGACTGGACGTAGAGGAATGGCTAGATTGACCGACGATGTGGTTAGTTAATTAACTGTAACATTATTTACCTATCTAGTTAATTAACTATTGATTAATTTTTTTTACTGTCTTTCTAAATGTAGAAAAAACAGAGTCAAGATTCATCATCCATATCTAGAGCTGATATTTGGATCAAATCTCGCACTAAAAAAAATGATGAACCGGTGAACATGGAAGTTGCAACTGTTATTGTAAGAATATTTGATTTTGTTAGTAATTAAACACTGAAATTTTTACCATCGTGCATTACCTACATTTATATTAATTTATGTAGGAGGAGATTAAAAAAAAATAATGATAAACATTCCAGCTCGATAAGTAATGTCAAAGAAGATGCAATTGCACAAGTATTGGGACAAGATAAACCAGGACGATTAAGAGCACTAGGAAGGGGATACACCGAAACTAAGTTAACTTTGGCACATTCTAGAGATAATCAAATAACTAATTTTCCAAAAAAGAATTTCGGAATTGGAGAGTATGGTGCACATGCTAATGAATAAGCAGGTAAACTTCATGCTAATTACATTTATTTCACATGCTAACAAGTGAAGATGATAGTCTTTCTATATGATTCAACTGGAATTGCAAAAGCAAAGATATGTATTAAACCTCTTCATTTTTGGTTGATTTATTAGTTACCTTTATATGAGTGAGTTTTGTTCCTGTTGTCATCACTTGTATTAATGTCAGTCTACATCATTCATAGATATCCAAAATTAAAGTTAAAAATTCAAGCATCATCCAATTCAACTATTTTTGACATTTAACTACTACTGCTATTTTTGCTTTGGTAGGGTAAAGAATGTTCGAAAGTGGGGAGCACGTCTGAAATGGTAGAAACACTTGTATTATTCTCTATTTATATAACATCATTTGGATTTTAGTTTTTAATCCCAAGATAATTTTTGGTTGAATAATTGTAGAACAAGGACAACATGTGTGAGTTGTTGAATTGGGTTGGCATGGATGAAATTGTTGCCGAAGGGAGAGTTGTGTCTACCGATCCAAATGAGGTTGTCGACGGCATTCGTATTGGACCAAATGCCATGAAAATCGCTATAGATCATGTAAAGAAAGCAGATGCTTATTTATGGAGGCCTTCACCTAGTTTGTCACTATTAGGAGAAGCCGAGAATAAGTTAGTAGCATGGCCTGCTAATTGTGTTGTTGCGCTACGAGGATACATGGAGGAAGACATTGTGGTAAAGTTTACAATTTATGGTAACTATTTGTAGTTCTCTACGTATTTTTTAACATTAAATATATTGTTCTTTTTAGAGTAAAGCTAGTAGCACAAACAACAAGTGCAAGATTTATGATTGGAACGAGGGTGAAGTTTTGGTCGCCGAAGGAAGATTATGCTCCAGTGATTCAAAATTGATCGTGAATGGTATTCCACTTGGTCCGTTAGCCGTTGTGGTTTCAGTAGACTATGCCAAAAAAGGAGATACTTTTTTGTGGCGACCCACTGTTGATATGTCATGCATTGAAGATGCCATCGGTAGGAAAATAGCGTGGCCGAAATCAAAAGTTGTAGCTGAAAAAACAAGTGTTTCGACTTATTCTTGCAAGGCTAGAGCAAACATTTCGACTTCTCCTTGCAAGGCTAAAGTAACTCCTCAGGTAACTATTTTTTTGTTTTAGCCTGACATGAAAGCACTCTAAACGTACACTCCACTATGCAGTAAAGGTGGCATTGCCCCTGCACTATGGAGCAGCCATGTGCTGCTGCTATTGTATACAACAGCACTTGTAAAGAAATGTATATATAAATCAACACATTCTCTTGCGGTTGCATATTAGTTAGTTTGTGGTGGTGATTGTTATGAGTGCTTTGATGGATAAGGATAGCGGTCGACAAGGTGGAATGATTGCAGTAGCAACATATGGCGGAAGATGAATGTTGAAGTGAGGAGGGTAGTTCAGGTATGTATGTAAGTGATATGGATGTTGTAGGCACGTTTAATATTTGCAGCGGGGGTTGTTATGGTTGCAGAAGGCTGTTGAAGGTGGAGATGTATAGTTGCAACTTGAATGGTTGGTTGTGTGTAATGTTTGCTTGCTGCTGTTGAAGTTTTCAGGCAGAGGATTGAAGGAATGTGATGAGTAGTTGTGATGTGGTTATTGGTGGAATATGCAGTTGGTTATGATGGTTAAGTATGGATGGAGAATTTCTGTAACGGTGTTTGTTATCCCATTTTTTGGTCAAAACTGGAATAACAACAAATTGGCAAGGAATTATGGATATCAGGATTGGAGATAAGGGTACGATCGATATCGTCAAAATTTTGTTGAACTCCGATCGGGACGAAATTGATTAGAGATGATGATAAGGACTGGGAAAGGCTATGTTTCAAATTTCAGGTTAATCGGAGTTCGTATAAAGGAAATATGATGGATTCAAGGTGGGAGAGGTATGTTGTTCGAATCCATCAAGATGGTGTTGTTCGAATCGATCAGAAGGGAGTACTCGGTTCGAATAGTGCTCGGTTCGAACCCAACGGTTTCGAACCCATCAGGGTGGGTTCGAACCCATCGGGTTTGCATCGGTCATAGGCAAGGCAAGGCAAAGGAAATATGGAGGTTCTTCGAATCGATGGACTTCGACTCAATGGGAAGGCATACTGGTTAATTCGCATCGATGGTGGTTCGAATCGATGGGAACTCCATGGATTCGAAGGAAAGGAGGCGGCTTCATGGATTCGGAAGTGATGGATTCGAAGCGCATGGATTCGAAGGAGTCGGACTTATGGATTCGAAGGAGATGGTTTCGAAGTGGATGGTTTCGAAGAGGGTGGGTTCGAAGCATGGGTTCGAACCAGGCAGAACGCACGGAGCTTTGATCTTGAATCGATCATATCTTCCAAACCGTTGATCCAAATGCAATGAAATTTTTACAGGAGCTTACATACATGTTGAAGAATGTTCACACCAAATTTCAGCTCAATTGGATGGATTCTTGATCGATTCGAACGTCACTTCGAATCGATCCCAAACTGGGCACGGATTCCGAGAACGCGGGCCTGTGGGCCCCCCTCACGTGCCAAGCGGCCTCCCCGGGTTTTGGGCGGGATTTCAGCTTTCCATGCCTATAAATAGAGCCCCTGGTCATTCAGAAAAGGGGTCGGAGAGTTGGGAAAGGAAAAGCATGCCCGGACGCTGCTAGGATCATTCCATAGCATCATTATAGCTATTTTCTTTCAGATTTGGACTTTGTAATCGCTGTAATCTTCAAGGATAATCAATAAAAGGATAAAAAAATTTGGAGTGGACGTAGGCCGGAGATAGCCGAACCACTATAAAACTTGTGTCTCTGTTCTTTACTTTTGGATTGCTGTCATATATTTGCTGAGATTTGTTATTTGTGTTTGAATATCACTAATTTATATCCATACACTGGTGCTTTTACGGTATCGGGTGTTTGTGACCAATTTTGGCGCAAACATTTTGGTGCTTTCACTGAGAAGGACTAGCACCTGCTACATCGGATTTTGAAGAATTTAAGGAGTTTGGATCTGGAAGACAATGACTAGGCAGAATAGCAGAAGGCTGAGGCCTGAGAGAAGCCAACAAGGGGAAAGTCAACAAGCATCCTCCGAAGGTGAGGAAGGATCGGCTTCGATCTACATAACCCGGGATGAAATGGAAGCCATAACAAACTCACTACAGGAGAGGTTGTTGAAAAGTCAACAGGAAATGATGCAAACTTTCTTGGAGCAAATGAGAGCTGCAGGGCTATAGAATTTAGGAACAGCTACGGCGGCTACGGATGCAGGACAAGGAGCTAGGGTCGTGGGACCCAATGAAGGACAGGATACGGAACTAGAAGGCAATCAACAAGGGCTAGGGGGCAGGCCCACAGGATTCAACACAGGAGAACCTTTGGAGGGAGTTCAACAAGCTAGAGCTAACGTTGCTGCTAATGAACCACACGAGGAATATGTGCCAGAGTTCCCTCGGGGGCATGGAGGGCAACCCCCAACAGACAATACGGGATTAGTAGAAATAATCAGGAAGACTGTGCGAGGTGGTTTGACCAACGGAGACTTGGAAGGAGTGAATAGGAGTCCGTTCACTCGGGAAATAAGGATGGCTCAGAATCCACCTAAGTTCAAGCTACCTAGCGTGGAGGTATATGATGGTAAGGCAGATCCAACAGATCACTTGATGAGGTACACCAGACACATGGAGGTGCTGGGGGCATCGGAGGAAATGATGGCCCGATGCTTCCCCTTGTATTTGAAGGACTTAGCTGCAATGTGGTTTAGGCAGCTGGGAGAAGGATCTATCAGGACTTGGAAGGAATTAGTGGAAAAGTTTCTGGGACAGTTTCGGGTTCACGTCAAGAGGCCGAAAAACGTGATGACTTTAACATCGGTGAAGCAAAGGATGGACGAATCGCTTAGAGCTTTTCTAACCCGATTCAGTGCGGCGGTCGCTTCCGTGGATCGGCCTGATCCATCGATGGTTTTAATGGCAGTAGTATCAGGAGTCAGGGAGAATTCGGATTTCAAGGTATCTCTGATACGAGATCCCCCGCAAAATCTTGACGAATTCTTTCACGAGGCAGAAAGGTTCCTTCGGCAAGAAGATGCAAGTACGGATTTAAAGTTGAAGAAGGTTAATGCAATCGAGGTTGGAGCGGTATCCAAAAATGGTTTGGATAAGGATAAAGGAAAAAGGAAGTTAGATGACGACTCTGGAAATGCTAGGAAGCGATGGAAGGATCCAAAGTTTTCCACATACACAGGATTGAACGAGACGCTGGAGCGGATATACTTGGAAACTCGGAATCGCCTTCCCTACCGAAGGTCAGCTAGGAGGGAACCAACAGAACAGGAAAGGACATCAGGAAGGCACTGTCTCTTCCATGATCTGGATGGACACGATACCAACAGCTCCAGGCACCTAAAGGATATTATCGAGGAGCATGTAAGGAATGGACAGTTACAACAATACGTTGGAACTCGGAATGCAACGGTGGAGCAGGAACAACCACCGACCACCTCGGGCCATGATGATGGGAGGCCCAGGGATGATGGTCGACTGATCATCCATTGACCAGGACAATATGGAATAAGTAACAAGCTAATAGCAAACGGTAAAGTCATTTACACATGTACGGGGACGGAGATAGCCCCTAGGCATGCTCTGAATGATGACAAACCGGGATGCTATGGTTTGTGAAATTTATTTCTTGCTTTTAGATTGGACATTGCTTTTCTTTTTGAATTTGGTTTTGGAGCTTGGATTGAGCTCCTGGTTTTTTTTGCTTTTTTTATTCGAATTTTCCTTTGGATGATTGTTTTCGGTTTTGGATGTTGGTTTGGATTTCTGGTTTTCTGGTTTTGGATTTGGATTTTGGATTTGAATTTTGGATTTGGATTATGGATTTTGGATTGGATTTTGGTTGGATTTTTATCTGGTTTTTGATAAACGGTCGTCGGGTATGGATTATGCCTGGCAAGGGGTGAGTCGCTTTGCCCGAATGTGGTAAATTGACTCATTCAGGTCGTCGAGTATGGACTATGCTCGGCAAGGGTCCGGAGTGACCAGGATTCGGCCTAGGACTTAGGCCATGTATTATCAATTGTTATTCTCAGGTCGTTGAGTATGGACTATGCTCAACAAGGGTCCGGAGAGATCAGGATTCGGCTTAGGACTTAAGCCATGGCATTGTTCAGCGTCCAGGGACACTGGGCCAAGGTCGTCAAGTGTGGATTACGCTTGGCAAGAACCCGGAGAGGTTAGCTCAACGTCCAGGGACACTGGACCAAGGACATCAAGTATGGATTGCGCTCGAAAAGAACCAGAAGGTCAACTCTGTTTGCGCCAAAATTGGTCACAAACACCCGATACCGTAAAAGCACCAGTGTATGGATATAAATTAGTGATATTCAAATACAAATAACAAATCTCAGCAAATATATGACAGCAATCCAAAAGTAAAGAACAGAAACACAAGTTTTATAGTGGTTCGGCTATCTCCGGCGTACGTCCACTCCAAATTTTTTTATCCTTTTATTGATTATCCTTGAAGATTACAGCGATTACAAAGTCCAAATCTGAAAGAAAATAGCTATAATGATGCTATGGAATGATCCTAGCAGCGTCCGGGCATGCTTTTCCTTTCCCAACTCTCCGACCCCTTTTCTGAATGACCAGGGGCTCTATTTATAAGCGTGGAAAGCTGAAATCCCGCCTAAAACCCGGGGAGGCCGATTGGCACGTGAGGGGGGCCCACAGGCCCGCGTTCTCGGAATCCGTGCCCAGTTTGGGATCGATTCGAAGTGACGTTCGAATCGATCAAGAATCCATCCAATTGAGCTGAAATTTGGTGTGAACATTCTTCAACATGTATGTAAGCTCCTGTAAAAATTTCATTGCATTTGGATCAACGGTTTGGAAGATATGATCGATTCAAGATCAAAGCTCCGTGCGTTCTGCCTGGTTCGAATCCATGCTCTCTGAAGCCGCCTCCTTCGAGTCCATGACTTTCGAGCCCATCTCCTTCGAGTCCATATCCTCCGAGTCCATCCTCTTCGAATCCATCCCTTTCGAATCCACGTCCTTCGAATCCGTGTCCCTTGCTTCGTATCCATCATCTTCGAAACCATGTCCATTGCTTCGTATCCATCATCTTCGAATCCATGTCCAGTGCTTCGCATCCACCATCTTCGAATCCATGTCCAGTGCTTCGAATCCATCACTTCCGAATCCATGAAGCCGCCTCCTTTCCTTCGGATCCATGGAGTTCCCATCGATTCGAACCACCATCGATGCGAATTAACCAGTATGCCTTCCCATCGAGTCGAAGTCCATCGATTCGAAGAACCTCCATATTTCCTTTGCCTTGCCTTGCCTATGACCGATGCGAACCTGATGGGTTCGAACCCACCCTGATGGGTTCGAAACCGTTGGGTTCGAACCGAGCACTATTCGAACCGAGTACTCCCTTCTGATCGATTCGAACAACACCATCTTGATGGATTCGAACAACATACCTCTCCCACCTTGAATCCATCATATTTCCTTCATACGAACTCCGATTAACCTGAAATTTGAAACATAACCTTTCCCAGTCCTTATCATCATCTCTAATCAATTTCGTCGCGATCGGAGTTCAACAAAATTTTGACGATATCGATCGTACCCTTATCTCCAATCCTGATATCCATAATTCCTTGCCAATTTGTTGTTATTCCAGTTTTGACCAAAAAATGGGATAACACTTTGCCCCCCAAAACATGCCTTGTGACAACAAGACGTGTTTTGAATAGTTCCGAATCCAATATCCGAAGTCCAAAGCCACATTGCCAGAGTATATCATCCTTGACTGCTTCGAGTCGATGTCCAATTCCAGATCCAATAACCAAAGCCTTAGCCAATTCCTTGCCAATCCACGACCGTGGTCCACGTTATCGATCATACCCTTATCTCCAATCCTGATATCCATAATTCCTTGCCAATTTGTTGTTATTCCAGTTTTGATCAAAAAATGGGATAACAAACTCAACGTCCAGGGACACTGGACCACGGTCTTCGAATGTGGATTATGCTTGGCAAGAGCCTAGAGAGGTTATGGATTTGGATATCGACCCGGAGAGGTCCTGGATTCGGTTATTGGCTATTGGATAAGGATGGATTGGAACTCGGTTGTCGAGTTCGAATGGATACGGAATTGGCTAAGGCTTTGGTTATTGGATCTGGAATTGGACATCGACTCGAAGCAGTCAAGGATGATATACTCTGGCAATGTGGCTTTGGACTTCGGATATTGGATTCGAAACTATTCAAAACACGTCTTGTTGTCACAAGGCATGTTTTGGGGGGCAAAGTGTTATCCCATTTTTTGGTCAAAACTGGAATAACAACAAATTGGCAAGGAATTATGGATATCAGGATTGGAGATAAGGGTACGATCGATATCGTCAAAATTTTGTTGAACTCCGATCGAGATGAAATTGATTAGAGATGATGATAAGGACTGGGAAAGGCTATGTTTCAAATTTCAGGTTAATCGGAGTTCGTATGAAGGAAATATGATGGATTCAAGGTGGGAGAGGTATGTTGTTCGAATCCATCAAGATGGTGTTGTTCGAATCGATCAGAAGGGAGTACTCGGTTCGAATAGTGCTCGGTTCGAACCCATCGGTTTCGAACCCATCAAGGTGGGTTCGAACCCATCAGATTCGCATCGGTCATAGGCAAGGCAAGGCAAAGGAAATATGGAGGTTCTTCGAATCGATGGACTTCGACTCGATGGGAAGGCATACTGGTTAATTCGCATCGATGGTGGTTCGAATCGATGGGAACTCCATGGATTCGAAGGAAAGGAGGCGGCTTCATGGATTCGGAAGTGATGGATTCGAAGCACTGAACATGGATTCGAAGATGGTGGATGCGAAGCACTGGACATGGATTCGAAGATGATGGATACGAAGCAATGGACATGGATTCGAAGATGATGGATACGAAGCAAGGGACACGGATTCGAAGGACGTGGATTCGAAAGGGATGGATTCGAAGAGGATGGACTCGGAGGATATGGACTCGAAGGAGATGGGCTCGAAAGTCATGGACTCGAAGGAGGCGGCTTCAGAGAGCATGGATTCGAAGAGCATGGATTCGAAGGAGTCGGACTTATGCATTCGAAGGAGATGGTTTCGAAGTGGATGGTTTCGAAGAGGGTGGGTTCGAAGCATGGGTTCGAACCAGGCAGAACGCACGGAGCTTTGATCTTGAATCGATCATATCTTCCAAACCGTTGATCCAAATGCAATGAAATTTTTACAGAAGCTTACATACATGTTGAAGAATGTTCACACCAAATTTCAGCTCAATTGGATGGATTCTTGATCGATTCGAACGTCACTTCGAATCGATCCCAAACTGGGCACGGATTCCGAGAACGCGGGCCTGTGGGCCCCCCTCACGTGCCAATCGGCCTCCCCGGGTTTTAGGCGGGATTTCAGCTTTCCACGCCTATAAATAGAGCCCCTGGTCATTCAGAAAAGGGGTCGGAGAGTTGGGAAAGGAAAAGCATGCCCGGACGCTGCTAGGATCATTCCATAGCATCATTATAGCTATTTTCTTTCAGATTTGGACTTTGTAATCGCTGTAATCTTCAAGGATAATCAATAAAAGGATAAAAAAATTTGGAGTGGACATAGGCCGGAGATAGCCGAACCACTATAAAACTTGTGTCTCTGTTCTTTACTTTTGGATTGCTGTCATATATTTGCTGAGATTTGTTATTTGTGTTTGAATATCACTAATTTATATCCATACACTGGTGCTTTTACGGTATCGGGTGTTTGTGACCAATTTTGGCGCAAACAGTGTTGTTTGAAGTTTTGATGGTGAAGATGAAGTATAGCAGACACAATGTTGGTGGGTGAGATGTGGTTGTAGTTGTATCAGGAGTTTGACTGGGTTGTTGGATGACGATTAAGGAATGTAATGGCAATGCTGTTGATGGTTAGGTGGAAGTTTTGATGGGAAGGAAGGTGGTTTGGCTACTAGTTATGAAGCAGTGAAGACAGGTATGAAGCAGTTTAGACCAGTGATGTAATGGAGTTGTAATGAATGGGTTGATGAACAGTGAAGTATAGTGAAAATGGTGATTTGTATATTGGAAAAAGGGTTGTCAGGCAGTGGGTTTAGTGGTAGTTTGTACTGTTTCAGTGTTGTAGATGGTTTCAGGTGGATGAATGTTGATAGTACTGTGTGGTGTTTGTGTGATGTGGCAGAGGAAGGAAGTAGACAGTGACACAGGAATTTTGAACACAGTCAAATGCAGGAAATAGAGGAGGGGCAGAATTGATATGTATGAATGGTTATGTTCAGTGGGGATGTAATGTTAAAGATGGCAGGCAGAAGTGTGGTGGTTTTGTGATAGTGGTGTATATGTGATAAGGCAGTGTGGAGGGGGTAGGAGTTTTGGTTTGTATGTGTGACAGTGTGAAGGGTGATTTGTGATGGGGATGGTTGTATGTGTTATATGGTAAAAGGGTGAGGCAGTTTTGAACTGTAAGGGTAGTGGCAATGACAGTGTATGTTTGTGGTGGAGAATAGATATGGCAGTGATGTTGTATTAGGTTGGTTGTTAAATGTAGAGGAGGCAAGTTATGGATATGCAGAAGTTGATGCAAACAGTGAAATGCAGTAAGTTTAAACGGAGATAGTGAAATGTAAACAGTGAAATAGTGATTGGAGTTTGGTGAAGTGATTGAGCAGAAAGAAAGGGGATGGCAGTAAATTGTGAAGTATGGTGAAGTGTGTTGAGAGATGTGACAGTTGTTTGGCAAGCAAGTGGACCGATGGCAGAAAAAGCGGTGCTTAAGTTGTTGATGTTGTGGCAATGCTGTGGGGAGGAAGTATTGTTGCAGTGATGTGGAGATAAAAGGTTGTGTTGTCTGGAGATAACAGTCAGTTTGATTATTACAACTGCATAATCAATTTCTTGTAGTCCTATGCTAATTAAGTTATTATTGCGCCATTGAAATCATCTGCATTGTTAGCAATTATTGTGGCCCAATTCTATCAGAATTATAGAGGAAATTCTATCAAAATTATTGTGGATATAATTCAAATCACCTGAATTTGATATTTGATACTGCAACATACAACGTGTTAATCCTTTGGTACTAGTTAGCTGTGTTCTTCCCATTATAAAATACTGCAACATACTGCATACAACTCGTGTTCTTCCCATTATAAAATACTGCAACATACAACATAGGATATTTGATGATTATTTGATTACTAGTTAGCTGTGATTGCAATGATAACATGTTAATCCTTTTTTTCAAACAGTTGATCCTTTTGCTTATTTATTTGATGATTACGACATATTTGATGATTATTTATTTATTTGCTTATCCAACAGGGTGCAAATCTGGTATCAAATAGTAGATGTAAGCTGATTGATGTGGGTGAAACTGGACAAGTAGTGGCTGAAGGAACTATCGCTTCAACTGATCCAACAACGATGGTTCATTGTGTTCCGCTGGGAAAAGATGCGGTAAAAGTTTGGATAAACTTTGTGAGAGTTAATGACGCATTGTTATGGCGACCTACATCTAAGTGTACGTACATGGAAGATGCCTTTGGTACTACGATAGCTTGGCCAGCAGCATATGTCATTGGAGAATCAAGTTCCAGTAAGTATTATTTTTCAGTACATCATATCTAAACATTAAGTTTTAGTTCTGTTTATTCGGGTATTAAAAAAAAAAATTGTATCACAACATTTAAGTTTTTATTAAACGTTAGGAAGTATCATATTTGCTGACAGTCTATGGTTCGTATTTGCTGACAGTCTATTGTTGATTGTTAAACTCGTTTGCAGGTAATTAGCTATTTCGAAGCGAAGACCGTCGACAACAAAGAACTATTGGTAATCAAGCAACGAACATGAATTTAATTGTTATATATGTTGTCGTATTTTGTTAGTACCATTTGTGGAAATTTGTCTGTGAATGCTTGTAGTATGTGACTTATTTTGTTGAAAAACTACTATCGAATTGATTATGGATATTATATTTGATTGTGAGATTAGCATGTTTTTGCAATTATTTTAATATGATGATCATATGATTGATTGTTCGTATATGCTAATTATGTGATTTAATTGTTTGTTTGAATATATGAAAATTATGCGATTGGACGTTCGTTTTAATATGAATAGTATATAAGCGATTGCTGGAAATGGTATAAACCATCAGCCGTAAATAGTAGCATTTAAAATATGCTACCAAGCAACCAATAACTTTTAGTAGCGTTTCAGAAATGCTACAGAAACAAATGTAAACTAATATAAAAAATATATAGTTGCATTTTAAAAACGCTACCGAAAATCAAAAAAGCATATAAACAAAAAATGCAACCAAAAAATGAAGACTTATGGTAGCGTTTTTTTAACCCTACAGAAAAAACCTATAGCTGCATTTAAAAGTGACTTTTGGTAGCGTTTTTTAAATCCTACAGAAAATACTTATAGTTGCACTTAAATGTGACTTTTGGTAGCGTTTACTACAACGCAACAAAAAGTTTTAGACTTTTAGTTGCATGTCGTATAGCAGCGTTCTCTAAAACGCTACCATAAGTTACGGTAGCGTTTTTTCAACGCTACCAAAAGTCTTTTCTGGTGTAGTGAAATTAGGCAAAGGAAGCTTAAGATAGGGGATATTAAAACTTGGCTCCTGGTTCTTTATGAATGTTGGGTCAACAAAGCTATGCTAGCATCTGTCTTTTCCAACAGAGCCTTCTAAATGTCAACTATCTTCTAATTCAGCTCCTGCATCATCTTATCAAACTCCACTCTAGCGATCATCTCTTTAGGAGTAGGTGGTCCACCTAATGCTACTGTTGGTTGGTTGCTAACCTCCATATGATGAGAAGCTCCTTCATATGCACCACCTACTGCTTCAAATATGTCTGACTTTCTTGATGGTGCCATTAATTCCAGTATGCAAATTCGTTAAGTTCCTTAATGAATACCTTTTGAATCTAACCTTTGAACACTTTAATCCATAAGAGATAGCTAGGTCTATGCCTAAGAAACGACGTTCTCAGTTAAAGTACAAAAATGTTGAGTCTAAAAGTGGCACAGCTCCCGAAATCAAATTAAAATCATGAGATCCAATAAAAATAATAAATAAATAAATAGAGAAAGCACTAGAGTTTTTAAAGTAGCTCGACAAATTCAAGACCTACGTCCACTATATTACTATTGATTATGAATTATAGTCACAAGTACAATGGTTTGTTAGGTCTAACAGCCTAAAATAGCTAAGAGTCACTTCCTTATGATTAGGGTTGAGGAAAGATAGAAGACGAAGAAAGCAAAGTGTCAAAAGTCCTTTCCAGTTGCTAGAAGTGCTGTATTTATGGGAAAATCATCCAGTAGGATTACCTACCAAGTCTAACTCCAGATTTGAAAAAGTTGAAGAGAAAGATGAAGTCCCTAGATCGATAAATTCATCTCGATACTGATCATTTTTTATCGCTATCGATTGGATTTTTTTTATTGAGATGTTGTCCCGTCTTCCTTCTATCCTTGATCCATTGAGCTCCCGGTACTTTCCCTTAGAAGTTGGGTTGCTTCCAAGAAGTTCTAATATCTCTGGTACTCGTGTTTTTTCCTTCAGTACTTCCTTAGAGTTGTTCACCTATTCCTTCAGACATACCCCGAGACGATCACTCAAGCTAACCATCCACATGTCATAGCTCCAGAGACTCATAATGGGCATAAATAGTGATCAGTACCTACCAAAAAGTGGTTGGTACCGAGCACCTCCTTAACTCCAACCCTGTTCCAAATCCTTGAGTCCATTCCTATTGTCCTTCCAAGCATATTCTCAAGTCCATGAATCGTTTCGTTTTCATTCTAACGTCCAGATCCTTTGAAAGTCTACTTCGTTAAAAAGCCGGATAACATTCAGATTCCAGTAAAAGTTTTTTTATATTAGCCTGATCCACACCAACAATATGCTTCATTATAGCTGCTTTGGATTGTTAAGGCCTAACAAAATCATCCTCGCTAAAAGTTAGATGCTCTTCCACCCCATACTTTGGCTTCCTTCTAAATCCCCAGGATAGGAGCTTTCTCCCACCCTTGGCACCTTGCTTTGAGATTTATTTAATAAGACTTCTTGAATAGTTTTCTGAAAAGAAGATTTCTATGTTACATGCTTGATTATCAGGTCATAAACATGTATGAACTCAAAAAATAATGTGTTTGTTTATTCTCAGGTCTGTTGACTTGTATAAACAATTTATTTGCGACCGCCCTCTTAAAAACAAAATATTTAAAAAATGGAATTCTTTTATAAACGTATGAAAATTAGGTAATCTTATAAATGTGTTTCACTTCCAAAGTCATTAGGGTTCGTTCGCTTTAATTTAAACATTTCAGAACCAGATGTCTGTGTTTGACGATTAAGTTTCCCCAAATGACCTTTGACCGAAGAAAGTGATCTTTTGTCATTAGCGTTTTCCTGATTATAACGGTCTATTGACCAGCAGCAGTGAATGCTTCTTCAACTGAAACTATATTGTCTTTAAAATTAAATCGTCCAAAACTGTATTTTACGACATCGGGATTGAAATCGCAAAACATTTTTGTTGAGGAGAAGCGGGAGTAGAATGATTTTTAGTGTAATAGAATGTTAGTGTGGGAAGAGAAGAGAGTGAGGTGAATGATATTTCTAGAGGGATAATGGAAAATAGCCGTTGAAGCTGATTGTTACTTAAGAAGCGTTCAATTTTCAACCGTTTGTTGAAAAAACGTATGTTTTCAGACGCTTGTTCAATAGACGTTCAAAGACTGAGCATCTGTTGAACAAGAGCCCATATAGTAGATTATAGAAACCTAACAATTTTCTTCTGAACACGCAACCATTTACATTATATATTATTAGTTGTGGTCACACTAAATGTTACAAATGTGACATTGGATTGGGCGTTGGAGTCGAGGTATTAAAATGATTGGATGTATTATTTCATCCAAGAAGGCTTTATGTATTAATACTTAACCAATCTGATCCTGATTACCAGGACACATAGAAGAATTAACTAATAAATTTTAGTAAAGCCAAAGGAAATATAAATACTAAAAAAAAAAAACAAACGATGGCAAAATGCTACAAATACGGGTTGCTCATCAAAAAGGAATTCCGATGCGACGAGGCGGAACCCCCGCCTGACGTCCGGCAGATATTCGACAAATACTCCGGTTTCAAACCCTTCATGACCACCGATCAGCTCCGCCTGTACCTCTCCGACCAAAATGGCGACGCCTCCGCCGCTGACGAGGAGTTATTGGAGCTTCTACACCGACTTGAGCATCGTCACCATCTTGGCCTTGCCGCTCCACCACAGATCGGGCTCGAAGAATTTCACCATTTCTTGTTTTCCGACAAACTCAACCCGCCTATTGGAAATCGAGTAAGTTCAATTTTACATGCAGCGTTCTGTTTTACTATACATATCGCATTACTGTTTCATGTTTCTCTAGATTTCATACGAGAACTGTAGTTTGGTAATTTCCTTAGTTTGATTCATTGACGCTGAGTTATCTAAATCAACGTGACCTAGTCTATCATATTTGTCTAATGTCTGATTAACTGAACAGAAAACATCTTGAATCTCTTGCAATCACAGTGGTGGAGTCAGTCTGATTGGTTAATTATGACATAGACTTATTGTGATGCCATTGTTAGCTGGATAATTTTCAACCTTAAAAGTTCGGGAAGGTCAAAATTTTGTTATAGAAAAAAATTCAGTCTAGAGGTGCAACCTTGGCGTAACGGTTAGGTCACCCACATGGTGATTTGGGCGTCTAAGTTCGAGGCCGAAAAACAACCTTTTTGCAATGCGAGAAAAAAACTGCGTACATTATCGACCTCTTCAGAGTCCGTTATCGTAGGGAAGGCTCGTGCACTGGTTCTACCTTTAAAGAAAATTCAGTCTATATTACTAGTGCTAGACTGACAAATAATTGATGGGTTGAAGCCATGTTACTCCCAGTTGAAACGTCAATATTGGTGCTGATGTGTTAGCTACAATTAGATGTGTAAATCGGTCGAACCGGATTGGACAGAAGTGTGTTCGGTTTCTATGCTAAATTAAATCGGATCGAACACGGACCAAACGAGATTTATGTTCTTACAAATTTTGTTCTAATTCATATGCTAAATGAAAATGGATGGGCATGAACGGATGTTTTACGGGCACGAACTTTAAGAGACACGGACGGATATTGCTATTTACATTAGATTTTATGATTTTTAATAGAGTTTCTATTGGCTATATTGTTTTTATCAGTATATACTAAGTATAAGCATTTTATGAATCTTTACTCAATCAACCAACCATGCAGTTGTCAATTTTTTTTGATAACATAGTGGATATACTGAATTATAAGAAATTCGGACGAATTCGAACGAACACGGATCATACAAGATTTTTGCTCATATAAATTTCGTCGTCTTACTTCATGTTTCCTAAATAAAAATCGAACGGACTTTTTTTGGCCATGGACTTGAATGGACATCGGACACTCGTAAAAAAAACATCCCTAGCTAGCTACAATCTGATTCCAAGTCATGACATTCTAACATGTGCTTACGAACAATTATCAGTTACCTTTATGATTAATTAACTTTGAAGTGCAATTTTTCTTATAATCTCGAAGTAGCATCCGCATCACATGTTTGTTGGATTCTACCAAACATTACATGTCATAGGATGGTCATAGATTATTGAGATACTATCAACAATGCTGCCTCAATGTAATATAAATATAAATGCACACTTTTGATATCATTGCCAGTAGTTGATATAGGACCAGTCCTGGGACAAAGATTACTTTGGATCCTTCCTACACGTAAACAATAATTTCCCTACATGTATTCAGATTTTGTTGCAAATTATTGTTGTGTTTAAGATTTGTAAAAACCTATGCAGTTAATACCCCGCTATTACCCCGTTATAGTCCTACTATATCTCATATCGTAATTCTACCACTACGTATTTTCCATATAGCCTCAAATATAGCATTTCCGCTTTAAGCCCCGCTATTTCCACTATATCCCGTTATTCCCGCTATATTCCGCTATTTCCGCTATATCTTCTTTAAAAGAAATGAATTGAAAGATTATATTTATACATTGTAAAAATTATAAAATTTATTTATTTAATTGAATTATTAATATATTTTCAGAAATGAAAATACTCTACTATCCTACTAAATTCAATTATGTTATATAATAAATTTGTGTTTATTTACAGTATATTTGCACATGTCTTTATTTAAAATTATTTATGTATTAAATGTTAGTTTTTCATTTAATTACCATATATATATATTTGTAAAAATATTAAGTACGAGTTTTATATGCTATTTTAAAGTCATCGGCTGTATCCCGGTATATCATCGCTGTATTCCCACTGTGAATTTTTGCACCTTCGCCACATTAATAAGCCGAACGCTTTAAATGCACAGGCAAAAACTAAATCCTTCAAAAATAATCATAATTTACAGTCGGTTTTTCTTTCTTTCTAAATTTAACAGCAAAATTTATCTCAAAAAATAATAATTATTAATATTAATGACGCCGTTGTAAACTTTAAGAATTATAATTCAGTATAACAAACCATTCTTGTAAAAGCAATAGTTGTAGTCAAAAGAATTTTCACAACAATATAAACTATAAAAATTAGAAGCTGAGAAAGCGAATGTGAATGTAACAATACAAATTCGTTTGAACATAATCAGTGATTTAGAAGTAGAATTATGTGCAGTGTATAAAAAATTGTTAGGCACTGAAGAAAATACTACTGAAATTCGAAGTGATTAGGCAACTGAGAGACATTGCTATTATTCTAATTATACATAACAGGCAGACAATTTTGGGCCCTAAAAAAATGTAGGTCATTAGCAATCTACTGGGCTGCGCAATGCTTTATTTCTTGCTTGTTTGCATGTGACACCTGATAAGATTCATTTGATATATACTAGCTTAGACATAATATTAACTGAGTTACTAGAAAGTACCCGTTCAAAATTGCAGCCTGTTCCCTACTAAGGGGATTTTTGGAGACAACTTGGAGATAATGAAAACCTGGTTGAGTTCAGAAGCAACAAATAGTTTCTTCCCAACATATAAGTCAACAAAAAACAAATTAGCAAACACTTATTCAAGAAGTTGCTTTTAACCTGAAAGGATGGTAACAAGTTATTGCCAAACATGCTCTTAGTCGTGGAATGTAGTTTCTTGTTGACTCACTTGACATTTTCGTGAGCTTATTGAGATTAGGAAGATGAAGGATTCTGAATGTGGTTGTCACCTGTCATCTGTTGATTCTTTGAACAATGTTATCATGGCTGATTGTCACAACAAAACTCTCATAAGAAATTTTAACCAAGACATTTGTCACAATGGGTGCGCTACCTTCATATGTCTTAAATTGCAATTGAAGAGCCAAACAGACAGGTTCAGTGTATAATTTGCACCAACCATGCTTGCTTAAACACTGTTTGACTAATAAGATCCAAGATGATACCATTACATCAATATTTGAGGAGATAGAGAAGGAGGATGATAGAGGAAGAGGAGGAGGTGGAGAAGGAGGAAGATGATGATGATCACAACAACAACAACGGCGGCGGCAACGACAGCAATGGGGAGCAGGAGGAGCGAAGAGAAGGGAGAGAAGGAAAACAAGGATGAAGATGGAGAAAGAAGAGAAAAAAGAGGAAGAAGAAAGCGACGACGGAGATGATGATTCCACTTGTCATGATTCAAGACCCAATAAATTATTTTAGTAAATTGCATGCTTAGAGTGTATTGACCAGTGGCTCTTAAGATTTTGTTAAAAATAAACCAAGGAATAGTCATTTATCAAATTTGGTATAACTTGTTAGAAATTATGTTTCCTCTGTTCTGTGGCCCTACAATTAAGTTACATGATCAAGTAATGTACACTAATTTTATTATAACAATCGTCTCTTTAAAAGTGGATTACCATGTTGAATGTGTCACTTATCACATAAGAACTGATTGTATAGTTTTATAACACAGCGATGATCCCTTGTCTACAATGCATTAGTCGTGAAACCTGATTTACATAGTGCCTAAGTAAATTATTATTTTCTTTAAGAGATGTAATAAAGAGTAGGAGTATAAGTAGACAAAAGTAAAGTAAGTAATGAATTTTCTTTCAAATTGATCAACGTACATAGATAATACAAATGTATATAAAAAGGGACCGACTATTTAAACACAAATTGGTGACACAAATTGTAACACAAGAGATCTGGACCATTGAATTTTTTTTATTTTATATGATAGGTGGAATTCAGTGGGCAATCCAATGGCAGAAATTCATTGTATCATCAATTGTGTCATTGAATTGTGTTCATTTAGACTTTCCCATTTAAAAAATGTATTATTTTATGCTTATACATACATGGCTTGTTAAATTGATGTTTGAGAACGTTTATTATTTCTCACATAACTTTTTACCTTTTTTTTCTTGGAAGTTGGTAATTGGTTGTGAGGTTCGATTTTAGAATCTTTAAATTCACTGTTTATAGCTTTATCACCAAGCTAGTGGTCCTCAACAACTTGCTCCCTTTAACTTATTTTATATTTATGTCAGTGTATCACTTAAGTATGAAATGCTCATTTGTTTACCGCTGTACTTTTCTTAAATGACTACTCTATCACAGGTATACCAAGAGATGACTTTGCCACTATCGCATTATTATATATATACTGGACATAACTCTTATTTGACGGGAAATCAACTGAGCAGTGATTGCAGTGATATACCTATAAAAGAAGCTCTGCAAAGAGGTGTAAGAGTTATAGAATTGGATATGTGGCCAAACTCTAAAGGAAATGATATCGATATTCTCCATGGCAGGTATAGCGATATACCCAATCAGTTTTCTACTTATTGTTAGATTTGGTGAAGCCACGTAAAGTCAAAGGGGTAGCTATCCCCATTGACTTTCTAGTTCTTTGTACTAAGGTAAAATGTATATGTTTTTTTGCAATGTATAGAAAACTGATTGCTTTTTTGTGGTTTGCTCTAATTCTGCTCAAACTTACACACCTGTTGATATTTTATTCTGGATCCATCTTCTGTTGATCGTTTTAAATTAAACCTTGATAAGTTTATTTAGTACTTGTGAATGTGTATTAACTTCTTTTTTTAACCTTTTTTTTTTATATACTGATTATGCATTCTCCTGATATTTAAGGACCCTTACTACTCCTGTAAAGCTCGCCAAGTGTTTGGAAACAATTAAAAAATATGCATTTTGTGCATCTCCATACCCTGTAATTATAACTTTAGAAGATCACCTCGCACCAGATCTTCAGGCGAAAGTTGCTGAGGTGAAATCACTTTTAGCCATAAAACTGGGTCAAAATTTCTTTATTTTTTGTTCCATGAACTGATTTTTTTCACCTTTAGATGGTAACACAAACTTTTGGAGACATGCTGCACTACCCAGAATCAGAGTCTCATAATGAATTTCCAAGCCCGGAAGATTTAAAGGAAAGAGTTATTCTTTCTACAAAACCACCAAAAGAATACCTTGAATCTAAAAAAAACTCTAAATTGAAACGAGGTGTATCACAGCGGGGGAAGTGGTCATCCGAAGAAGATAAATGGGGAAAAGAATTCGTAGACCTTCAAACTTTACTTGAATTCGACAAGGTAATATTCCTTTAGTGCATTCTGGATATTTGACCATTTTCAAAGATCTCATTAATCATTGATAACATATAGAGTGGGCCTTTTCTGGATGAGGGAGATACAGATAGCGATGAAAATGCTACTTCACAACCTAAAGTAGCTCTTGAGTATAAACATCTCATAACAATTCGGGCAGGGAAACCAAAAGGTACATTGTTGAATGCACTAAAGGTAGACCCTGATAAAGTGAGACGGCTTAGTTTAAGTGAACTAGAACTTATAAAGGCAGCAAAAGATCATGGACAAGATTTGATCAGGTATGCTTGTTTACAAAATATTGCATATTGTGCAGATCTTGTTTTAGTAATGTCAGATATTGGAAATGAAAATGAATTGGAAATAAGTTATATGACAAATAGAGTATAAATTTTGGAACAAGGAACATAACATAGTATGCGGCATGCTGATTAAAAATACATGTTATTTATAATCAATTTAAATAACTGCTCCATTAAAAAAAATTATACATACATTTCTTTTTCTTTTGTTTCTTTTTCCAGTAGAAAACGGAACTATTCTAGACTTCCAATACAATTGTCAATCTGAGATATCCATTATACACATGAAATACAGGTTCACTCAGAAGAATATGCTAAGAATATATCCAAAGGGTACACGTGTTAATTCATCTAATTACAACCCATTGATTGGGTGGATGCATGGTGCTCAAATGGTTGCATTTAATATGCAGGTATTTTGTTCTTTTCTCCATTTTCTGATTTTAATACTAGATTAAAAAAAGAGTGAAAAATAGTTTTGCTATCGGTTTGTTTAATCACATAAAAGTTACTCAAGTGGCTGAAGCACCTAATAGAAAAGGAGCCATGCTAAGTGCATGCATATAGCATTCCGTTTTGCCCAATTTTCCGGTTGGCACTAGATTGCCGACCTGCACTCACATGAAAAGGCATTAGATTGAAGTTCATATTATGGTGCATAAGCCACCTTGATTTATCCAACTGTATGAACAGGAAGACATCATATAGGTTTCATGAGTGAAACACGGTTTTCTGGATATTAAATATTCTTTGCGAATTGCCTCACTATAGGAGCCATAATTTCACCCAAATAGTCTAGTAACCATGGAATTTACAGTCTAAATGAACTGCGTTTTCTTTCTTTTACGATTGGTCTTTTGCAAGTTCATTGTAATACTTGTATGTCATTGTATTAGCTTTCTTCATTTTACTTCTTGCATTTGTTTTCGTGTGTATGCTAGTAGGACCGTAGTAAATGTCCTGTTCAAAAGTCTAATTTGTGCAGCATTTTTTTTTGAAAGGGGCATGGAAGATCCCTATGGTTGATGCAGGGATTTTTCAGGGCAAATGGATGTTGTGGTTATGTCAAAAAACCAGATTTTTTGCTGAATGCTGGACCATATGGTTCTGTATTTGATCCTAATGCAACTCTGCCTGTAGACAAAATCTTAAAGGTAAATCAATTTTTTACTTACTGGTATGCTTCATTTTATTTTGGTAATATATATTTTTAAATTTATTTTTCTTTTAACTTGAAGTAGGTTAAAATCTACATGGGAGATGGATGGCGCCATGACTTTAGCAAGACCCACTTTGATTCATTTTCACCACCAGATTTTTACGCAAAAGTAAGAATACCTTCTTCCTTATTTATTCTCCTTGTGTATGCTCAGTAGAAAAACGATCTTGTGTTTTAATATAAAGAATTAATTTTTTATGATTACTTAAAGAAATAACAAATTATCCTTTAACTTCTCTATATTTCAATAGTCCGAAGTCATAGCAATAGTTTTTTGTGTTCTAAGTTGTAACATACAAATCCTGAGTTTTAACGTGCAAATCCTGAGTTGTAGATTCGTATTGCTCTTATATTTACACATTTGTGTATTCGTACTGTTTCTTCCCTGATGAATAGCAATTTTGTACCAGGTTGCGTTTTCGAAAGTAAATGTTCTGATGGTTTAGTTTAAAACTGCGTTATGAGGCCCTAAAGAGGTTAGGGAAGTCAGGTTATATAGACCCAAAAAAAAAGGCTAATATGCATAAATTTTGGGATTCCAATATTTTTATCTCTGTACCTCACAAAATGCCCTAATTTTTTTTGGATTTGCTAGCTTCATTGTTTAATTTGTTATTTTAATATATCTTTTGCTCCTTTTAACTTCGGGCGCCATAAAAAAGGAGGCATTAAAAGAAAGTCAAGGGAGTGTTTGATGACCCTCTAATCATTTACATTTTAGGGATGTTTTTTCAAACATCCAAAAAAATAATTTGAAATTCACCTTCGTCCTCTCTTAAAAAAATTCACGAAACACCATGTCAACATTTCCAACGAATATTTGCAGCCGGAACTGTATTTTTTTGTTTTACAAAAACGTGTAACTTGAGCTGCAAATATTTACAGTTCTAGCTGCATATGTGTGCAGTTTTGAAATACATATTTTTGTTAGAAACTTTGACAGGTATGTTTCGTGAAACTTGTTTTTGGAGGGGTTTTTCAGGTATTAATATTGCAAATAAGGGACAGATTCTGATATCCAGTACATTTTATCCTTTAATTATGACTAAATTTCATCACTAAGTTAAACTTATTTAGTCAAGTACCATTAGATAAAGTGGTAAGCTCTTTAAATTATTGGTTTTAAGTAGAAATGATTGCCAACTTACATGTTCAACAATGTTCTCTGAATCTTTTTTGTTGCACTTTAGACATGGGTTCCTTATTATCAGTTGTAACTTAAGGTTTTTATTTGGGCTCGTCAATTTCTAGAAGAAAAAAAACTGGTGGCGTTTTAATCACTTTAGGCTCTCTCGTTGGTTGATTCTACTATAGATGAAAAAAGAAGAAGGAAATATTAAACTTGAATAAAACTCGGTGTTTTGTCAAAACATAATAGTTTTCTAATTCTCTCTAATACTCTATGTAAGAAGTGTTACTATCTTTTTCAACTTAGTGGTGTAGATGTTGATCAATAAAAAAGTAATGGTAAAATGGTGATAATTCCTTACATTTGCCATCAATAACACGAAAAGTGTAGCAACATTCTCCTTAAGGGTAAATGTTCATAATGTTCGTCACTAAAATCTTATCTCTATGATAAAAAAGAGTTAAGAATGTTTCCACCCAATAAGATATAAACGCGTTTAATAAGTAGGAACGGATCATAAAGGGCCGAATCAAAATTGATTCGACCTCATTTATGACCCAATTAATTTGACCCACTTAATAAATGAGTCAATCTGACCCAATCCACTTAAAGGTAACTCTATCTACACCAAATATGTCTCTCACTTATTCTTTTTCTTCTTCTTTAACATGCTATATTGCCATGTGGAATTTGAGTTTGGACGACCTTAAAAGGCAATTCATCAATAAAAGTTGTTCATAGGATAAAAATTATTACATATTCTAAAACATGATAAATTGAACACTTGTAGATCGGGATCGCAGGATTTCCAGCTGACACCGTAATGAAGAAGACAAGAATCATAGAAAATAGCTGGACTCCAGCATGGGACGAAGAGTTCACTTTTCCATTAACTGTTCCAGAGTTAGCTTTGCTTCGTATCGAAGTGCATGAGCACGACGGACCCGATAAAGACGATTTCGGTGGCCAAACTTGCTTGCTCATTACGGAATTAAGACCCGGAATCCGTGCTGTTCCTTTGTACGATGATAAAGGCATGAAGTTTCGTGCTGTTAGGCTCCTCATGAATTTCAGTTTTATTTTGAATTCTTCAGTCTAGATCTATATAGTGTGTAACATATTCATGGAAAATTTGTAGTGCAATGGTATATTTGTAATTATTTATTATAATATATATAAAACCTCATTCATTACATTCAACTTAATTGTTTATATTTGCTAAAATTATGTATTTTTATTCATCTCTCGGTAAAAATTATGGGTGTGTACACTTGTGCAACTTAGGATTTGCAAGTTACAACTTAGGATTTCCAAGCTGTAACCTAGGATTTGTATGTTATAATATAACATATGAAATTTTTATAGTGCAATGATGTGTGTGTGCAATTAGTGAAACTTTAAAGCTATTTGTATAAACATGTTTGAGTAAATATTATGGTAGTGAGTACTTCTACAAGCAGTGATTGGTTTATTACTCTGCGAATAAAAAATATACAACAATAATTAACCATATGAAAAGAACCTAAATGAACTGTTTTGTTTATCTTTGGCTCTTCCATAGTTCACCCATTCTTGTAAAAACAGTACTGTTCTTCCTCTTCTTTGCTTCCTCATCTGTATTAAATACATAGGGAAAATCAAAGAATTTGTCTCTGATATTCCCATTTTTATCAAGGGATATTAGACTCATTGCAGCTTCACTTGCTTTTTTCCACTGTTCGGACTGCACCCTCAGTTTCTTCAGCTCAACTTCCATATTCTCCTTCAACCCAATCTCTTCTTTCATTTCTGCATTTTCCAAATGCAGAATCTTATTAACATGCGAAACGTTTCTAATACGATCTTCATTTTCTAAGATTTCATATCTGACTCGATCCTGCAATTCATAAACGCACTGTACAACAATCACGTTAATAACTTCGTCTTCATAGTTCTTGACCATACTAGTTTCAAGTTCAAACATGAGCTCTTCGATTTCTTCAGACTTTTCTTCCAGGCGAGTCCTTAATTTATTCATGAGCTTCAAGTGGTTCAATTTCACGCTTTGTATTTCGTTAATGCAAGAGTTCTGCACTGCTTCGAGCTCGGACTGCCATGACCGATCCCTGTCCTGGAAAACTTCTCTGAGTTCTTGGATTCGAGCCTCTTCTGATGCAGCAAGTTCATTTTTTTCTTGCTCGGATTTTATGTATTTTTCATGCATGCTTATAAGTTGCTTCTTGGCATGTTCATGTTCATTTTGAAGGTGCTTCTTTTGTGATTCTGTTGCTGCAAGTTGTTCTCTTGTCCTCCTTAGTTCCTCCTGGAGTTCATTGATTGTTTGTCTCTGTGTTTTTCAAGACAGTTCTTTTTATCGCAGTTATTATTAATTGCTGAACTACTAAATGGGACAAAATTTTGAAGTAAGTTTAGGTTACGTTTTTAGCAAGTTAGAAAATCTACTTTCACACTGTTAAAGTACTCAAGTACATTTTTTGATCAAGTGAAAATCAGATCTATCTTTTGCAATAATTTATCGGAAATTTGTCCATAATAAAATATTTATAAAGAGGTGGACAACAACAGTTTACCTTGTCAGCAGATTTTCTTATTGGCTTGTGCATAAGATTAACTTTTCTAACAATGCCATTTCCTGCTTTGGAATTCATCCTCTTGTTATAAGCTGTTGCTAAATCCAAACAAACAACAGTGTTGAGAAATTAAATCTAGTACTACATAGAACGTTATGAAAGCTAAGTATAAAAGTAACCCAACACAACAAATTCACATAATTTTTTCTAATACAAAAATATGTGTTTAATTCAAATGCGTAAATAACTATTTGAGTTGATGGAGAAACCAAACCTGTTAACTTTTTTGACTGAATTACTCAAGGATAATTTCCAGGAAAAGACAATCTCACATGATAAGTGGAAATACAAAGAAAGAATACTGCAATGACTATTGATAAACTATTGAAATATAAAGACATTCTGCATGAAACTTTGGTATAAAGCTACTGAATTCCTTGTCTTTCACTTCAGTAGTAGTTTGGTATAACTCATACGTTGATACATATATATCAACAAAAGCTAACAATTTGGAAAAAACTGAATGAAAAGGTTTTCTACTTTGCTCTGAAATTAGCCAACAACAGTATGATTTTGTTTGATCGTTGTTAAGTTGGTGGTTTTACCTTCAAATTATCTCCTCTACTTTGCTCCCAAGCTAAGAATATTACCAGAAGTACAAGTACTAAACTGATTTAATAGATTAGCACCAACTTTAAAAGCGTTAAAAAGGAACAAGTTTTCATTTTGGGCCATTTCTAAAGATACTCGTAGGAACAATTTTTTTTAATGGATTCTCATTCGGTAATAAAATTAAGGTAAATACTATTATTGCAATTCACGTTCACATTGATGCATCGAAAATGGTATGTATATGATGATTATAGAACTAAAAAAAATACATGTCGGGACCAAAAAAAATTAATGAATTCTCATTCGGTAATAAAATAAAAGCATATATTATTATTGTAATTCATGTTCACATTGATGCAACGAAGATAGTATATGATGATTACAGAACCTTAGAAATAATAGTACAGGTAAAAAAAGGGGAGTTCTATTCCCAACGCAGCTATTCTTTTATTCACCTCGGTAAATGCAAATATTTTTTTGGATACAAAAACCTGTTCATGGGCTTTTAAAGCTACCATGCATATGATGTTTGCGTGCATGTTTTGGGATCAGGTTTAATAGTTTTCCTAAAGATATGGAAATTATCAAACCTACGTCTATAATCAAAGTCATATTATTACCATGATTCAACAAAACTAAAACCTGCATTTAAACGAATATAACAAAATATTTTATTTTTAAGAATTTAAATTTAACAAAATATTAAAATAAATACGACATAATGTAGAATTTAGCTCTAACGATTTTTGTGGAAAATATAAAAATCCTGAGAAATGAAGTACATTAGTTATCTAAGTTAAATTCAAAACCTTGAGTGAAAATAAAAATTACATTATACTATATCTTTGATTTTTAAGAATTTTTCCAAGTAAAAATGTGGAAAGATGAACGAAATGAATAATACAGGAAGATTTGACTATGAAGCTAAAGGGTGTTATGATAATAAATGGAGGGTTAAGAGCAAGAATCAAGGTATCGTTAGGTATATTGAAATTCCGACTGTACCGTACCGGTACCGTCGTTGACCGGTCCGAAACTGGGCTATAAATCCGGTTTCGGACCGGTCAAAAAAAAATCAGTAGGCATGACGAAGCGGGAGCTAAAAGCAAAAGTAGGAAGAACGAACGAGGAGAAAAACCTGAAATATCCGGAATTGATCGAAACTAAAAAAATTCAAATGACCGAAACCGAGTTCTCAACTTTGGTTAAGAGACATTAGTGGGGTTTACCATTTTAGTTGAATTATGCGGGGGGTGTAGAGCAATAACTGAGGATAACAGCCCCAGCCGTAAAAAATTCAAAGAAGATAAATTTTAATCAATCATTAGATGAATAGTAATAGATGACTGTGGCAATTATGTTTTAGTCCATAGACCCAATCTTCACCCATTGGTATTAGGGTGTGATTGTTTGAGACTCGAAAGAGGTACGAAAGGAGACGGCCCCGCGAAAAGAAAATGCATTCTTGTGTACGAAAGAGGCATTCTAAAAGGGGCTTTTTAGTTGTTTTGTTATAAATAATTATTTTCGCTATTTTTTTTTATTAATATAGTTAAATGAATTTATATCATATATAAATTATGAAATGCTAAAAAATGCAATAATTTTTTTATCATGTACTAGTAGTTCGAAATACAAATGAAAATCTACATATCTCTTCTAAATCTCGCTATTAGAAATAGAACAAGTCGTTTAAGCTCGTCGGACTTGTTTATCAGCACACAGACAATTGTGTAATGTGACTCAATTTTAGTCAGAATATATGTTTTGAGAGAAACGGGTGTGTAGCGCATTGTTACACAGCCGATTAGATGAAATATATTATAAATAATAGGAGTCTGGGTCGACCAACAAGCTTGGTCGATAGCCAATAGAAGTATTCGCAGATAAAGCAAAACCCAAAAAGAACAAATGCAGCCAGTTGTATATACAATAGTAGAAGTTAAGTTATGATGTAAACAGTCAAAGTGAGGGCATTGTTAAGTGTGAGATGAGTTGAAGATCCCATGAATGCAGCAAAAGGGATCCACTGGTTAGGCTCTATCATGAGCAATTAATCTGTAGAAGCGTTGTTGTTGGGAGGAAGACGCCAAGTGAAGGAACGCCTATGCACTGAGCATGTCCATAGAGAAAACAAATAGGATATTTTGTTACAAATTCTATCGATACTACTTTTGGGTTTATTGAAAACATAAGCATTTCTTTCTTTGCAGATGCACCAACTATAGATAGCAATGAAGGAATCAAGAATTTTATCTGGTTTGCTATATTGCCAATGATCAAAGAACGAGTGTATGGTCGGGAAGTAGCCAATAAGGTTGGCGCTGGTCGACGCTAAAATGTAATAGGAGAAGTCACATTCGAAAAGAGATAAACGATGGATTCTTCATGCATAGAGCACAAGACACAACGAGGGTCTAGCTGGGTGTTCCAACGTCTGAGTCTATCTTTAGTATTAATACGGGCATGGATGAGGCACCATTGGAAAAAAAGGATGCGGGGAGGAAGTCTGCATTTCCAAAGTCTTGCAAAAGAGAATGACCTACCAGGATGGTTAAGGAATGAATAGCAAGAGGCAACCAAAAAGCCTTTCTCTGGAGCCAGAGCCCAGATATAGTAATATGATGAGTCCGTGAGTTGGATGGAAAGGAGTAGGTTAGAGCCTGAGTTAAGGTCTATCAGCGTGTTAAGGTCAAAGAGAGCAGGGAAAATGCTTGTTGGACCGAGGGAGGTTAAATCAGCAACAGATCTGTAGTGGTGGGAGATATGGGGAAATAAATTAGCGAGAGAGTGGGAGAGGGAGGACTAATCTTGCCAGATATCAAGCCAAAAAAGGCAGTTGTGGCCGTTTCCTATGGATACGTGGAAAAGAGATTTGACTCGGGGTATGAGTTTTGAAATACCTGCCCAGAATGGAGAGGATAAAAGGCGTGGAGAAGTATGGAGGACCAAATGAGGGTTGGATTGGTAATGATACTAAAGGATCCAATCTTTCTAGATGAAGTGACCTAGAGTGATGATGCGCTCAAGCCATTTGGATAAGAGAGCGATGCTGAAAGAGCGAAGATTAACTAGCCTTAAACCACCGTGGTCTTCGTGCAGGCAGACTGACTTCCAATTGATTAAACATTTCCCTTTAGAGCCATTCCAGAGAAAAGAATGCCTACTAGAATCAATTTTATTTATAAATCATTTCGACAGTACATGAAATGACATAATGTACGTGGGGAGGGCGGATAGCACTGATTTGACAAGGACGAGGCGGCCTGCGGCAGATAGGGAATTGGCTTTCCATGTTGATAATCGAGATTCGATCTTGGAGGTTAGTGGGAGCCAGTACCGTCGAGCAAGTTTGGTGGGGTGAAGAGGGATACCAAGGTAGGTGATAGGGAAATGGTCAAGTTTACAGTTGAGCAAAGTGGAAGAAAAGGGGCCGAGGTGATGAGCGTCGTCGAGCATAAGGATGAAACTCTTATAAAAGTTGATGGATAGGCCGGAGATGAGTCGAAAGATATATGATAGGACCTTGAGATAGTGGAGGTGGTCTGGATTTGGGGAGATCAATAAAATGGTGTCATCAGCAAATTGTAAGTTGGAGACTGACAGCTCGGAATTGGGGAGGTTGATGCCGGCAAGGAGGTTATTGGAGATGGCGAGTTTGACCATACGATTGAAGACATCCGAGATGAGCAAAAAATGAAGTGGCGAGAGAGGGTCGCCTTGTCTAAGACCTCTGGCCGAGTTTATATGCCTGCCTAAGGAACCATTGATAGTGATAACTGAAAAACTTGTATCTAGGTATACATTTGATCCAGTTACACCAAGTATCTGAGAAACCTCTGTGTTTCATAAGGTCAAGCAAAAAATACCAAATAACATAATCGAAAGCTTTGGAGAAGTCTAATTTGAGGAGGGCTCCTGGGGTGGAGGAGTGGTGATAGAATGAGATAATTTCCTGGGTAGCTGCAACACAGTCTAAGATGTTTCGGCCCTGGATGAACGCCGACTGTTCCACGCCAACCAGAGAACCAATAACCTTTTGCAGACGATTGGCGAGGAGTTTAGTGATAATTTTGAAGGTTGTGTTGAGGAGACTGATTGGGCGAAAGGAAGGGAGGGTGGTGGAACCAGGGGATTTGGGGATAGGGATAATGTTGGCATAGTTTAATCTTGCAATCAGTGAGGGATTAGATTGAAATTCCAAAAACATATCGATAATGTCGGATTTGATAGTTTCCCAAAAGTGTTTGGAAAAAAAGAGGTCTAAAGCCGTCCAGACCAGGGGTTTTATCATCGGCCATATCATTAATGGCCGACCAAATTTCTTCTTCAGTGAAGGGGGAATCGACAGGGATAGGGGCAGGGTTAGGGTAGAGGAGATTCCAGTCAATAGTGGGGAGCTGAGGAGAGGTTCTGCCAAGGAGGTTGCGATAGTATTCAGTGATAAGACGAAGTATGTCAGATTGATTGGTGAAGATGGTATCATTATGGAGGATTTCCGAGATAAAAGTGGATCTACGGCGACCATTAGCAACAAGATGAAAGTAGGCAGTGTTCTTGTCCCCGTCTTCAATCCATTTGGCTTTAGAACGTTGCTTCCAACCAATCTCTTCTTGCTTGATGAGTCTATCTAGCTCTACCTTCAACTCATGCAGGCGAATAGATTCAGGACCAGACAAGGGGCGGGATTCTTCTAGTATGTTGAAATGTAAAATGCTATCTTGGGTCTCCGCAATACGAGAGAGAATCAAGCCCCGGATGGATTTTTCCCATGGTCTAATGAGCTTTCTGAGCGAACAGAGTTTGGAAACCACTCTGGAAGTGGCTGATTGAAGCTGGGAGGGTTAGGACCATGCAAGTTTGACGAAGTCATCGAAAGATGGCTCAAGGAGCCATAAACGCTCAAATCTGAATTGTCTATGAGGGGTTGGTGTGGATCCAGAATCGAGAAGAAGATGGCAGTGGTCTGATAGGGTCGAGGCAAGGCCTTTGATTAGCGTGAGTGGGTGTAGGTCATCCCAAGCGGGGTTGAATAGGAAGCGATCTAGTTTTGCTAGAGATGGATTAGATCTGCGGTTTGACCATGTGAAGAGGCGGTTACTTATGGGTGGGTCTATGAGAGCGCAGGAATTGATAAAATCATTAAAAGCAACCGAGTCTTGTGAATAGTTACCCTAGTTTCTATCGGATAGAGATCTGGTTGTATTGAAGTCTCCTCCAATAATCCGAGGACCATTAAAAAGAGAGGCAGTTTCCTGACAATTCGACCAAAAAGCTTCTCTCTCGTGAGAACTTTGAGGACCGTAAACATTAGAGAAGAGATATAGTATGCCTGAGTGAAGGTGTCGAAGGATTATATGTAAAGCAGCAGTACGGTGAATAGTTTGACACTAGTTCGATTCGTTCCAAATAGTGATTATACCGCCTCTAGAGCCAATGGCATCTATGTGGGCCCAACCAGACAGATAGGGACCACCTATAAGTCTAATGAGTGAAGGGGACGGGTCTGATAGTTTGGTTTCTTGAATAAGAAGGATGTCAATTTTTCAGGGGGTCAGAAGAAGATTGATGGCGTGACATTTAGAGGGGTCCCCCAAACCCCGTACATTCCATGAAACTATTTTCATTGGGATAAGGACATGCGCTTAGTTTCTATTAATTGCATGGCTATGTATTATTCATCAGATAAATTAATTCCCATGCAATGACCCATTTTATTTATTTATTTTAGAGTTAGTTGAGGAAAAAACAACTGGTTTAAGAAAACTACCGGAGCTTCCTGGAGCGGCCGCTTCTTGGTTTAGTCTATTGCTCCGATGAACCAGCGCTGAAGAGAGCGAAGCTAGTTGTTGCGGAGCTGAAGTTGAGACCTGGGGTGGAGGATGGGTCGTAGTTAGGGGAGGCGATTCAGCTTGCGGCTGGGGGATCTGGAGATGGATTGGGATAGAGAGGTCAAGATCAGCCCATGGGTCCCAGCGAGGCTCTAAAATAGGCCAATCACTACCATTAAGTGAACTCAATATCTTCGGAGAGTCATCCGGAATAAAATGTTGTGGGGCAGAAGGAAGATTGGGTGGGGACATGACAGTCTTAAAATTCATGGCATCAAAGAGGGCTTCTGAGTCAGATTGATCAGAGGGATGTTGAGAGGTTCGTTTAAACATTGCCAATCTCTCTCAAAGTCAGTGCCAAGGATAGAGTATCCGAACGTCTGTTGGGATGTTCATGATTACAACGATCAACAGTGAGCAAACGATCAGCGTTATTGAGTCGAGTTACAAAAGTGCATGGAGTGATCATGCCTTTAAAAAATTGAATTTGTAGGTACGTCTAGGCTTACTGGACTGCCAATGGAATTCAAGACGGTACTCACCGCTTCTAGATTATTGCGCAATAGCTCAGGAAAAACCCCCACTCGAGCCCAAGACGGGGGTTCTAAGCTTGGTGCAGACGGTGATATGAAGTCTGACCAGGGTTCAATAAGAATCGTTCCAGTGCTGTTTATTTTGGTGATCGATTTGAGTCTCAGAGCTTGTTCACGGGCAATCACAGAGGGGCATAAGACCAGAAAATGATTGTCTGATAGTAACCATATCGGCTATTCTTGGATCTATAGATGGGCTGCTAGGGTGATGGAAAGTGTTTCGACGTTCCAGAAACTATCGATTATGGTGGCAGTGAAATATCTGGAGGGATCTTCCATTGGAAAACGAAGAGGAGAGGAGGATTTTGTGGGAGAGGTTTGGAAGGGAGGTTGAATGTGAATGTTGGTTTGAGGTATGTTATTGCGATTGCCAATCGGATCAGAAGGTGGGACCCACTTAGGCTATGTGATTTGATATTTTCGTTTGCCAATAGGATCAGAAGGTAGGACCCACTTAGGCTCCACGATTTGAGATATATTATTTCGTTTGGCAGTAGTATCAGAAGGTGGGACCCTCGTAGTCTGTGCGATTTGAACATTCTGGTGAGTTGGCATAACACGCGCAGATAACGAAGCGTTGAAATGATTTTTTTTCTTGGGACACAACGATTGTGAGTAACCGAAAAATCCACAAAAGAAGCAAATCTTTGCTTCCCTACACATTTTTGCCACGTGGTCTTTTCCTGCACAACGGAGACATCGATGGGAAGGAATTTGTGACGCTTGATGACCGGTGGATTAGGTAATAGGGGAGGCTGAAGGGAGGAAGCCGCCACCTGGGCGTACGATTTCTTGAGGGCTGGCTGGGCGGCGGAAGAATGGAGAATGGGGACCGGTTGAGGTGGGATTGTTGATTCAGAGAGTAATGACGGGTTTGGGACAGAGGACGCTGGGGGTCTGGGGGTGAAAGACGAAAGAGGGAACGGAACAAAAGGTTAAGCAGGAACAAGGATAGGAATAGGGGCGATAGGATGATCTGGAACAGGGATAGAAATAGGAACCGAAATGGAAAGATGGTCGGAAATAGGGACGGAAGGAAGACCGAGAACAGTGACAGGTACGGGAATGGAGATGGGATGATGATTGGAAATAGGGATGGGAGCAGGAACTGGGACTGTAGGGTGGTCGGAAACAAGGACGGGAGTAGGAACAGGGACGGAAGCCATTTTTTTCTAAAATAAAGTTGTTCTTGTTAGTCAGAATATATGTGATTTTTCATTGGAAAAATGGATCGGTCTCTTGTTGCACATCCATAATTCTACCATTGGTCTCTCTCAACTCATCCTCATGAGACGAAGCTTCATTCGACTGACATCTACGAGAGAAAGTAACAGTTGAATGACGCGGATGTCGAAAAGCTTAAGGAGTATGAGTGTTGATCTCTACAGTATCACCCATGAGAAAGTCGGTGTACATTTGGGTTTCAAACATGACACTGGTAGGTGGAGCCTCCAGAATCTTGAACTTACAGGCTGGTTCCGATGCAGCCTTCAAATATCACATTCAGCTCCTTGAATTTCAGAGGCGATCTCACTTTGTATTTCTTGTACCTACTAGCTACCAAGTCACATCACTTGCCAATTCTTCCAATGGTATCCTCCACATTTGGGAACCCACTTGTAATCTATTGCAGCTTTTTCCATGGGTTTCGTTCACGTTTAAGGTTTTCAAACTTGTTCTTCACATGACTATTGTTGTAATCGTGTGTTGAAGACAACAATGCTACAGAGTATGAATAGCCAACTTGACATTTTTGAGTTGCGATGCGTTCGTAAGAAATATTGATAAATGCCAACGTCTGTTTCTCAATCTAGTCTACGATGTTGCGGGTGGAACTGAAAGATTCATGGGTCGACAATCTGTATAAAAAATTATAAAAAAATTCAACAAAAAGAGAAGAGGTAGTTATTAATACGAAAAATACAAATATGAAAAAACTTACCTAAGAAACATGATGTAGAATTGAAAAAAAACCCGTTGATTATTCAGATTGGGGTATAGAGAATGGAAATATGGTGGAGGGGATGAAGAGATGTGAGGTATTTATAGGAGAAGTTGAGCCAACGTTAGGAAAGGTGATAGCATCAGATGTGTCTGATGCATCTGACGCCAACTATTTATTTTTTAACGATTGGCTCAAATGGTACACTTTATGAGGATCACCCCAAAAATGTCAGATGTGTCCAAAGAAACGCGAAGCGAAAGGGGCAAAAAAATTTATGAACGCACCCTTAGTCATTAGATTGTAGAAATTGATGGACAATGATGTAAGTGAAAAAGTAAACCATACGAGAGAGAATCACGTCGAATTCATCCATTAATTTATGAGATCTAATAGCCAATATGAAGAAACTGAAAAGACCAATTTAGAGGTCCTTGACATGGTCCCTTAGTCATCAAATAATTGAAATTGATGGTTAATGATGTAAGTGAAAAAGTAAAACATACGAGAGAGAACCACGTCAAATACATCCATTAATTTATGTATATATAAAAACTGATGGTTCATTACCATTTACTTGTCTTCCTCACACGGTTCTCTATACAATTCCAAGTCTTTTCCATGTTGGTGACAGCCGATCGGCCGGTTCAGCCATGTGGATAATCAAGTGAGCGAAGAAGATTTCCATCCATCCACTCGGAGCACCATGGTTGAATGGCTGAACCGATTTGGCTTACTATCAGCACTAAATGTGCATTTAATGCAAGTCCATGCCTGGTATAGACAGACAATGAGTACTTTATCATCTATTGCTCATCTTCTGGCACACTTTATAGCCATCGATCATCCGTCTTTGTATTTAGATCAACGGTCAAGCACTTTTCCCATCAGCTCTACAGCACGATTTCAATCGTCCACTATCCACTTCGGTTCCATGCTTTGCAACTTCAAAGAGGTCGAGCTCTGGTTGAAATATTCAAGAATCCTGAATACTACGCACAATCCAGAGCGCTTTTTATCACATAAGTCATTAAGATTACATAGCTTTGTTAGTCTTAAGTCTCTTATTTCTTATTGTTGTCTTGTAATTCCTTTTAGTTATAAGAGAAAATATAGTAAAAGAACTTCACGGTGAACGTAGGCAACTTTGCTGAACCACTTTACATCTAGTGTTATTTACCTTTCAATGTGTATTTAACCCCTCTCTTTTTTCATTTTTAAGCTTAGTGATTAGTAAGTAATCTCTACTTTTCACAATGCACTCGTATCATTTCAAGATTAGCTAAAAACTAGTCAACGGTTCACTAGAAGGAGGGCCCTTTAGAAGCTCTCCTCTTTCCATACCTCTTGACTCCGCAAGACGTGATCTGATTTTCTACCATGGAAAATCCTCCACCGTTCGAAGGTAACAACTCTAACAAGTACCAAATCACTGGCAATACTCTTGCTAGTGCTTCCCAACTCAATCTTGGCTCCAATAAGGAAATCTAGCATATTGTACTGCTACAGCTATCAAACATGGGTCAACTGGCCCACGAAGGAAATGTCTTGAGGACAAGATGGATGCTTAAGTCACCATAAACTTTGTCCCATTAGTTCCTCTAATGTTCAAGTTGGTCAATCCACCTATTCATGAAACTTTGCTTCCCAGTGATGAACCATCCATGAATATCCTTGGGTCCAATAGCGCTCTAAACCATGTCAGGAACGATGGCTACATTGAAGATTGGAATGGTAGAAACATAATATTATGGGCTACTCCCCCAAGGACTAGGGGGATCATCGTAGCATGGAATGAGCAATCCACTCCCTGTTGGAAGGAGGGATCATCAGACATAATCACTCTTACCTTATCATCAGCGGCCAACTCATCTGTGGGAACTAAACGCATCACCGCCAAACCCCACAAGGACATCCATTCCGGCCAAAGATGTCATTGAGTGTATGGTATATGCTTTGGGCCAGTGCGACTTAGAAACCAACTTAGACCCGGAAGACGACCCGTTGGATCCTTGCATGAGTGACTCAGACATTACTAGGCTATCCAATAAAAGTTGAGTTTTTACGTGCTCATTTTCCTTGTTGAAGACCATCGACTGATGCTGCTAAATGCGTAACAAGCAATGCTCCTCACTTGCTGATCATCTATCCATAAAGATGAATTAACGCGCTTTCATTTCCTTGTTGGGGACTGTCGACCTCTTCCGCAAGGTGTGTAGCGAGAAATGAATCCCCTTACCGCAAAGCGAACCAATCAAGGATGAATTTTTATGTGCTCATTTTCCTTGTTGTGGACTGCCGACCTATGTCGTCAAGTGCGTAGCGGCCCATGCTCCTCTCTTGCCAGCCAGCTATCCACGATGGTGAATTACCGTGCATTCATTTCCTTGTTGGTGATCCCAGACCTCTACCGTAAGGTGCATAGCGAGCCATGCTCCCCACTTGTCATTAGGATATCCAATAAAGAATGAGTTTTTATGTGCTCATTTTCCTTGTTGGGAACCGCCGACCCGTGCCGCCAAGTGCATAGTGAGCCATGTTTCCTGCTTGCCGAACAATTATCCATGAGGGTAAATTACCATTTATTCATTTCCTTATTAGGGACCGTCAACCTCGGCCATAAGGTACATAGTGATCCATACTCCCCGCTTGCCGCCACGCTATCCAATAAAGAATTAGCTTTTATGTGCTCATTTTCCTTGTTAGGGACCATTGACCCATACCGCTAATTGCGTAGCGAGATCTGCTCCCCGCCTATTGGTTGGCCATCCACTAGGGTGAATTCTCATGCATTCATTTCCTTGTCAGAGACCGCCATTCTTACCGCACTTGTGGAAATTTCAAGACAATCAGTTTTGATCTAAGATCACACAATTAAGCCTAATGCTCAAACATTAGCCTCAGCGCCGCATCGACAAGATTGGGCGATCCAATTAAAAAATACAGGAGTGGGCCGTGATTGACATTCCTCATCTAAGTCGGCATATGCGGTCGGAAACATAAGTACATACAAAAAGAAACAAATTGCTCAAAATATACCCAACCGGTTAAGTAAACAAAGACATTCAATGGGGGAAATTTCAACAAAGGGAAATATTTTCATATACAAAATACGTGGACACGTTGCCCTGCTCGATTGGTTTACAAAAGGGGATAGAAGTTCTACGAGGATGGACCCTTAGAGGGCCAGTGTAAAGAGTCAATTTGCTCCGTGGTCAAAATGACGGCCATAAGTCCTAAGCAGCCGCCATTTCTTCCATAACCTCCTCCCATGTCGCCCTGAGCAGGTCGACATTCAGGCGATTTAGGGAAATCATCAAATCATTATTCTCCCTAAATACGGCTTTGATCATATTAGTCAATCGGTTCTGCCATTGGTCCTCCTCCTTCTGAGCAGCTTCCATATCGACGATAGACTTGAATTCGATAATATGACATGCAAGGTTTGCCTCAAGCTCGCCCAACCTCTTCTTAAGGCTTGCCACCTCTCTCTTCGCCCGCTCCTTGGCATCGACCACCACTCTCGCTGCCCCTTTTGCCTCCTCGGTCATATGTTCGACCGACGCTTGGGCCTGCTTGCATGCATCGACTTTGTTCTTAAGTGTCTTAAAGTCATCTTAAAGGTACACAACACCAGAAAGGCAATTTCCTCACGGTTATAAGCGTGACAAAACTAATTTGTTACGATTATAACCGTTAAAATAGGTACCGTGGGCAAATTCAGTCACACTTTTGCTCACGGTTATAACCTTGATAAAAATAGTAATTTCTCACGCTTATTACCGTTATAAATGTAGATATTATCACACTTATAACCGTGACAGAACAGTATTTACTCATGGTTATAATCATGATAAAATGGTTATTACTAACGCTTATAACCATGGGAAATTTAGATAGTATCACACTTATAACCGTGACAGAGCAATAGTTTCTAACATTTGTAACCATTACCAAAAAGGAAACTCTAAAATTTATAACCGTGACAAATGCAAATTATATCACAGTTATAACCATTATGAAAGGTTATTTCCTAACACTTATAACCGTGATAACTAAAACAATATCAAACAAACTATATAGCACCAATATTTTATTACAGCTACAAACAATCTATATAAATTATATATAGTATTAACATTAAGAAAACACACGATCAATAATTAGAACAACACCAAACATTTATGTTTCATACAAACACCACAAAGGATACTTCATACCAACACCACAAATTATAGCATACAAGCATAGTATATATAACAAACTTTAAAACACAGTTTCAAAATATAACTACATAGTGTTTAGTAACTTACTAATAACGCAAACGGTGCTCGGGCCAAATCACAAAACCCCCTTCAACTAATTCAGATAGCATGTAATGGCCATTTTGTGGTGCTTCATAAATTGAAGCTTCTGGATCGTAAGCATTCTCCACCCAAACAACTTGCTCTCCTTCAACCACCTTCCAGCATGTCGCAGCAAAAGCTAGTGCAGCGAATCCTAAAATTACAAGCAGCTAGTGGAACCTTTTATTCAATGTACTTATGAGATTCAGGAACCATCTTCTAGTATTTCGCCAGCTGAAAAAACACAAACTTACAGCTTTGGTCAATTGAATAGTACATTTAAACCAAATATAATTGGCATATTGAAATTTACCTATCAGTTACATATAAGTTTCAATCCACTGTGTGAAAGGTGAACTGAATGAATTCGAAAACTCAAGTAGCGATGCAACAAAAAGGCCAACCGTCCCAATGATTAACAAGAACAATATTTGCTGATATGAAATTAATTATAAAACAGAAGTTATTTGGTAGAGTACTAATATCTGATGCAAAATAATGAGTTGCATACCTCGTTGCACCAGTTACAGCTAACAAAGCTGTGACGATTGCATCAACTGTGTGAATCGCTCTTTTTGAAGTCTCGTTTATGGTAGCCGTGTATATAAATGTGCTTATCACATCCATGAGAGAAAGCCAGAAGTCCATAAACTGAACAAATGTACCATGATTGTATTTAATGAACATTGATAACATAACAAAAAAGTGACCGAGTACTCAAATATAACAGCAAAAATTATTATTCTAAGTTTCTAACATCTCCTTTAAGTTGTAATATACTTTTGAAGTCTTTATTTTTCTTTCATCGGTAATCAATCAAAAAAAATATACAATATAAATACCTGTAAAACCCGGAATGATAAAACACACCAAGTACCAACATCACATGCATGATATAGCCCGCTTGATATCCCACTTGAATTTGACTTGCGAAAAAAATCTATTGTAACTACAGACTGGATTTGTTAATATCATTATTATGGTTTTGAAAATATTAAGATTCTACTCCATATTTCTACGAAAAATCTATTGGATCTCACAGTCACTTGGTAAAATTGAAAAATGAAGATGACAGATATTTCTGCGAAATGAAAGGCCATGTTGTTATGGTTATTAACATATATGATATAATTTTATTTCTGAGTTTAAAATGGTATATAATTAATTTATAATGTTTTGAAAAAAATATGCTACACCAGTTACGTAGATGGGATGAACTATTACCCCAGATCTTCTGGAATCAAAAGCATCTAAGGTGCCAAAATTGAACTGAAGACCTTTTTGATTATCGTTCTTCTTTGGGCTACTGACATTTGGTTGCAAAATTCTCAAATTCAGATCAAGCTCATGGCCAATAGCTATCAAAACATTTGATAAAAATTATTAACATGCAAATATACCATAAACCGATATAGTGAAAAATATCAACAGTTAATACCTTCACTAGTGCCCTCCCCTTCATTTGAGCTTGGCTCAAAATTAGTGACAGCTTCTTTTCCATTAAATTTGATAGCTGCTTTGTCATAAGCCCTGGTAACAAAGTGGAGACTAATTTATGGCAATTGATTTGCATTTGAATCTATGAACTATTTATTAAAAAAATCTACTTAAAGTCTTAATATTTTTATAGGACCTTTCAGCTTCGATTTCGCTGTCGAATAACCCAAGGTAAATTTACCTGCATTGAGGCATCAGCTTCACGTCAGTAAAAGTTTGGATTCTAAAACATTTTTTTTACTCTCACTTTTCATAAGCACGACTTATTCATGCATTTTGGGTGATTTCATCAAATAAGAAAATGAAAAAAAATAAAATACTACAATACAATACAATGTTAAGTTACTAGCAACTTACTTCTTGCTAATAAATTGTCCCATGCGTGCCTTCCATCGACCACACTTATGAAGGGTTACTCCTCGGTATTTTGAGCTTCCTCTTGAAAATCTAGTACTTTGTCTTCGGAGTATGTGAACAAATTCCTCTTTGCGTAAGTCCCTCATCTGATATCAAGAAAAGGAGAAGTAAGAAATCAATTATTTTTCAAAAAGCAACAAAACCCACCCTCGTAATTTTAAGAGCCGGTAGATTCCTATAATACAAAGATTATACATGAGACTATAGATTGAGTGTAGTGATTTGAACCCGTAAATTTTTATATTATAGTTGCCATTCATCCGTTATAACAAAATTAAACTCTAATAAGATATAAAATGAATGGAAAAAGAAAAAGGAAAAACCTGCTTCAGATCCTCATCGTAGTCGCTTATTGTAAAGTTAATGTCAGCATCAACTCCCCTGAATTTAATCGCAGCACGATCATATGCCCTATAAATACAAAAAAATAAGTAAGAAAAGAATAAGAAAACTATTAATTCATAATCCACAACATAAATATTGAACATGAAATCTAACCTTGCAGCTGCATGAGCTGTATCGAACCCTCCCAAATAAATCTGCTTACCACAATCCCTATGTAAATCAACACAAAATATTCATTTAGCATAAGATCCAAGAAAATTACAGAAAAATCACATGGAAATCAATCCAACGAAATGTAGTAACAGTTATCAGACTATACAGCAGTCTTAATATAGTTCACCGTTCTTATTTATATATGTTCATACCAAAATTTCACAACCTTATAAACTGGGTTAAAAACTTATCATAAGCTTGGTTAAAAACTGAGTATAGGCTGGGTTAAAAGTTGAGCATAAGCTTAGTTAAAAACTGAGCATAAGCTAGGTTAAAAACTGAGCCTTACTCAGTTAAAACTGAAACATTGCTCATTTAAACTGAGGGGAGTTTGCTCAATTGAAAACTAAGTGTTTAATTGAGCGTTTTCTCAGCTAAAACCTGAACTATGCTTAGTTGAAAACTAAGCGAGTTTAATCAGTTAAAAACTGAGCATATGCTCAGTTAAAAACTGAGGCATGCTTAGTTAAAAACTGAGCACATGATCAGTTAAAAACTGATCGAGTTTGCTCAGTTAAAAACTAAGCATATTGCTCTGTTAAAAACTGAGCATTATTTCATATTTGCAATATTTTTCTTCAATGGTAAAATGACCAAACTCCAATATGCTTAGTTAAAGGAAATTTTTGCTTTGCTACTAGTACCTATCCCACTCCCTGAAATAAGAAGACGGTCATTCAAATATTTTTCATAAAAAAGATGAATTTTTTTAGATTTCAACTTTTTAAAGTCAAGAATTAGAGCAAAGAATTAATCACTTGCGAAATTCCCATTAACAAATGCATGTAACATGTGACCAAGAGATTCTACATGAAGATTAGTCCGTGTCCCATTCATCAGAATTGGCTCATCACCATTAATATCAATGCTGTCAAATTTGATTAAAAAATATCAGTACACATTAAAAAGAAGAATAATCCTTCATATGATTGTAAAAGAAGATAAGTTAATAAGACAAACCTAATCGAATACCACAGATAGTCACTAGCATCAGTAGTAGTGCTTATCTGCTCCAGTAATCCAGCCCGAGTGAAAGCTGAGCTTTTTGATATGCCTACAGGTTCATTCACAAAACTCCAACTTGACTTCAATTCTTCTGAAGACGAATGCACAGATTCGCCTACTCCTACGTATCTCTCGTTCAAATGAGTAGCTTGAGAATTTATCTGTGTTGGGTAAGTGAATGTCAATACATGGGTCCAGAAAGATATAGTCAAGATTAAATCAATATGTTAATTCAGACGAACAAATAATTACCCGAGCTGTATTGAATGCCACATTTTGACAGTCAGGAGGTATACTGAGCGACCATCCTGGTATTTTATAAGATTTTCCATTGAATGTCACTGTCACATCAGAAGTTCCAATATTTGCTCGAAATGCTACACATTCGCTTTCAGTTTTATATACGTGGGACTACTTAAGGTTAAAAAGAAAAGTGTCAAAAATATTTGATACCTCACATAGATGATTAAATACCTCCAAATTGCAATATTTTTCTTCAAGATGGAGTATAACTAGACCTAATTTGTCCTCTTTATCCGGCAAGCAAATAATCACTAAACTCCAATGCATACTGATCACAACAACAGTGAACTATGAACATTTTTTATTTTTTTATTCATATACATGAACTTAACCAATATTGCTTGTGTTAAACTTAACAATAAGAATTGTCAAGATACTCACTCTCCATGAATTGGCAAAAAAATATATGCCATACAGGGATTTTAAACTTGGGAGTTGAAAATCAACTTACTGCAACAATTATTCAAACAAACGAGTTGGAGCATGGACATTGCAAGCATAGCATTCACTACATGTGTGGGGTGAATCTAGAAAGAACGGAACTCAAGAATTTTCACAACAAACAAAATCAAGACCGAACATGAAGTGTGTGAGCACTCAACATGTATGGTGAAAATAAAAAACTTACAGAACATAGATAGCATAACGCAGGCGTATGAGACCATAATGAAAACATTTTCATGCAATGGGATTAGAATTTCTTAAAAACCCCCCTGTCTTTCTGGGTCTGAGTTTTAAGTGTTTGCATTTAGGTAGGCAAGGGAATGTTGACGGTAATGGCCAACTGCCCAAAGCAGGATCAAAGATAATCATCGTATCATTTTTATTTCTGTATATTTCATCCTTTTCTCTCAGGTTCAGACCTACGACATCAATGAAGGAAGTCATAGATCAATCATGCGTGCAATAAGGACAAGTCAACATCCGGTGATAAAGCCTACTTCAAAAGTGTCGGAGGTCTCAATTCATCGAAGCTGCATGCAAAGACCGAACAGTGGTGTGGACGGTGGAGTTTGGCAGTAATTAAATTACGTCATATACAGTACGCATGAAAAAATACAGACAAGAATCAAAACTTCCAAAATCCACAAGATGCTTCATTTAAGCTACCGCTCGCTAGATCCAAGCGTATATAAAGTAAAAAGTCCATACCATTATTGTAAATAAAGTACAAAAAGGAAGCACGGTAATATAATGAACAACTAGACCAAGTTTTACGGTGGATTCATCCAAGTTTGCAGAATTAATTCATCACTTCCTCTCTAGTAATAAAAGCTGTATAGTCGTGGTTAATGTGGATAAGATTTCTGGCTCCACTACTATGTTCAGCTGAATCTAGAATTTGCTAAACCTAAAATTGTTGAGAAACACTAGATTGATATGAAATCGTATGTAAGAAATTTATATGAATTTGGAAAAAAAATGCTCATACCTGAGTAGACGGAGATGAAAAGCGAAACCCTAGATATGTAGTTTGCAACCCAGGTCTTCATTCGTCTTCGTCAAGTTGATAGGACAAAGGGAGGAGGCGGTGGCAGAAGATGGCGGCAGCGGTAGCCGGTGGAGGCGGTGGCAGCCAGTGGAGGCTGTACGAACGGAAGAGAAGTTGAGAGAGTGAGAAATGAACAATTATCATTAAAAATGAGATAACAAATGAAAGAAAATGAATTTACACTCCTATCCATGCCGCTTTTAATTATTTACCAAATTACCATATTTACTAACGGTAATAACCATTGTAAAAGGTTGTAATGGATATAACCGTTATAAATTTGTAATGGTTATTAGCGTTGTAAATCGAAAGCGGAAAAGTGTTACAAAAATGGGATGTTTGGTGTAGGGTAGATGGAGGAAAATGGGAATACAAGAACAAAGTAGTTAGAAAATTCCACATAATGTAGAGGGTTCAAAGAGAAAAGAAGGGAGATCTTACAAGCAAAGCTTCCTGGATATAAACGTCCATGACCTCCCCTCCATCATAGAAACCCCACTTGGATCGAACACGATGCGAAGAACCCAGCAGCTCTACTGACATCTGTTGAAATGACCTCAGTATGCATCTAAGTTGTCGTGATCTCGGGTGCATCAAACTCCACCAACACATCCTACCGGTTCTCCTTCCTCTCCCCAATGGAGCCCCTCCACATTGCAACTAGGCACATTCTAACAAAGGAGGCAAGGGGCCCCTCGTGCTCGAATTTCCTATCCCTCTTACTCTCCTGGACCCTTCCTCCTCGCTCGGAGAAACCACGACGACCTCCTCCCATCTTCTTCTCCTTCCCTTTTCCATTCCCTTTGTTCTCCAAGGAAATGAAAGTCATGATGGCCTTAGAGGTAGGGACAGGCTGTTTAAAGGCACCAAAGTTAAACCACTCGGCACTGCATCAACAAAGGAGGAAAGGTTAAGCCATGATTCAAAGACAAAACATGTTAAAATGCAAACAAAACTACCATCTCTACTGACCCGTCCCCTATTTCTTATAAGGCACAGGCATGATAAGGTCGGGCTATCGGCACTAGTCACATCCACTCCCGTCAAGTGCTCACCCGCAATCCCCCCATCGTTCCGAGATGTGAGGGTTCATACTCACGAGGCTGGAGTGAAGGATCTACATCCACGCCAGCACTCGACCTTTGTTCTCTCTCATAACTATCCTCGCCAAAATTAGACTAAATGTCTCAATCTATTGGCGTCGTCTAATGGCGAGGGATAGGGACGAAAACTAGCTATCGAGGGTCAAATTCCTTCCACTTCCCCGGCACAACATCAACTAAATTATCAAGATCTATGTGTGGCCACTCCTTTGTCTCCTCACTCATATCCAGGTCATCATACCTTAGTTGGCATCAGTTGTCGGCCTTGGGTCAAGATCATTGAACCTAATTTGGGACCAATCCCTCTTCAGCTTGGTCAATTTCTCCCTCTCAACCGCCTGTCTAGACCGCTTCCTCCTTTGTGGCTCCCCAGTTGTTGCTTGGCCTTGCCTTAGTAGCCCAACCCGTTGAACATTGTCATCTTTCAATAGCAGCCTCAAGTCTAAGTGCTGGGGTCAGTTTCTTTGAACCTCTCTAACATTAATGTCAAGGTGGAGAGTCCAAATCCAAGATAATTGGCATTGTCTTTCAATAGACAAGGTAAGTAAAGGAAAGCAGTGAAAAGAGGAAATAGAAAAGGAATAAGGCACAGACTTATGAGGGTTGCGAAAGGTGATATTTTCCAAATCGGATTAATCCCATAAGACATAAAGAAGTAGTTCGTCGACCAGCCAGGGGCTGCCTTGCTAAGAACGCCCGAAAAAAATAATAGACCTTGTGGTGGCCTGAAAATTGTAAAAGGTGCCAATAGGAAATGTAATGACCTGCCAATCCTTACAATTCCAGCTGACAATAAACCACACATGTCCAACCCAAATAGAACAGGATGATGGATAGTTATGGGAAAGAAGGAAGAGAGAAGAAGGGAATAGAAAAAGAAGAGAAAAGAAATTTAAAACAACACAGAATCTCACAATAGTAGTGGAACAATATATAATATGATATCAATAATCTTTACAAAGAGAAACTGTTATATACGTACATTCAATAGAGTACAACAATAATTCATAATTATCAGCCTACACATTTATAACGACTTGTCCTCACAAATGCTGATGATTTCAAGAACAAACAGTGGAAATAAAAACATATACGTAAATACGACTTGAAGCCCTCCAACTCGTCTCCTGAGTTCCAATGTATCCAAAGCAATCTGTAAATATGCTTAGTCTGACCCAAGCATTATAATAAAATAACACCCGAGTCAGTCTGGAAAAGCAGCATGAGAAAACACACCCAACTGGAATTTAAATGTTTTACCTTTTATTATAACAACTTAAATTAATTATTGATCCATTTCTCATCTTGCTATACTAACAAGGCTTGGCTCATTCAACTGCAAACTCAACCCACACTTCTTCTTCCTCCTTTCATGAACAAGTTACCGACTTCATTGTGCATGCATGCATGCACGCCTCCCTTTCTCCATCGCTCATCGAAATCTAACTCCAACCCCTCTACCAAACCCACCATTGAAGCCCCTAACCATCAAACCCCACCAGAACTAGCTCGTCGCCCTCCGCTAGAATGTGACCTGGAAAACCGAATGCTACAGCCTAAATGTCGTGATCTGCTCTCTACCACCGTAGGCCTCCAAATTCAGGTCACTAATGCTCCTTGACACAAGCAACATATTGGCGCTAATGATTTCCCCTAATTCCACTCCAAAAGCCAATGATCCTTAACCTTAGAATCGGCTAGACCTGTCAACGGATGCTTTCAGATGAAGATAGAGCCATATCCGCGTCCGCATCCATATCCGAAATCATTTTCGAGTATTGGATACCCGCATCCACGGATACGGACGGATATTGGATAATTATCTTATCCGCTAACGATATAAATCAATAATTATAAAAAGAATATTTTAGTTTAACATAAATATTTTTCAATCCCGTTGATTATAAAAGTGCTACAAAATAATAAGTATGATGATAATAAATAGTTTTGATCAGTTAACAAGCATTAAGTGCATATAATATAAATTACTAACTTAATAAAATAATAAACGAATATCTTTCACTACACTAAAATACACATAATTTGAACTCTAATCTTGATAAAAACCAGACGGTTAATTTTCAAATACGAATGTCCTCGTATTCGCATTCGTTTTTTCGAATATTGGATATTTATCTGCTTTTCGAATGCGGATGAGGATGGATTTTGGATTTTTCGGGTATCCATTGACAGCCCTAAATCAGCTGCTATAGTAGAACTCATCAAACTGAAGATGCGCAGTAAAAACTAATATGGATTGGTATGTCTTGCAAATTTTAAACCCAAAGAAACTTGTTTAAAAGATTTTCATTGAGTAGATTTTAGGATTTGAATTTTTGAAACCCATTTGCCTTTTTTTCCTTTCTTGGTTTCGATTTTGAAAGATGGTGGAATAAGGGGTTTCAAATTTAAAATGTTTTTAAACCATATTTTTCTTTGATCAGAATAATGGGTACGAATGGAGATAAGAAATGAAGATGATCAAGGAAAATGTATGCTGAGATTACTAAATTGTTGGGTGTTGTTTTATTCCATTTCAATATTTCCATTATCGCGCTTCCCAGATTTCAGTTCTCGTACGGACCCCGAATCGATAAGACAAAAATACGATCGCACTCAGAATAGCAATGCGATCCCAAAACAATAATAATATACACCGACTATTGTAAAATCACAGAAACGCCGTCCTTTGTCGTTCAAATGAACAATTTCAATATTTACCAAATTAAAATTATGGAAAAATCCAATAAATTAAATTAACAATACGACAATAAAAATTTAGTCGTAAAAATAAAATTAAATATCTTGATTTTTATTCGAACCATTTATTACTGTAAATAAATTTACAAATTAAATTCACGGCTATTATTTATAATTTAAAAGGAGTTAGATAAGTCCATTAAATAAATATTCAATGAAAAATCCGAATATTTAAATCATTTAAAAAAAGTCACAATTCAAAGATTTTAAACAATCCTATATTTTAATTCAACTTTTAAAACCTTTAAACCAATATTTTAATAAATTAATTAATTAAATATCCCAATTGAATGACCAAAATCCTGGGTTGTTACAGGATAGTTTGCCTCCTTCTGCAATCTGAAGGCCAGCTCCAATAATCTCCACCATGGAATTTGAATTGGCCTCAAATCTCAATCGTCTAGGTGTAGTGAATACATCTATCATTTCATCCATGCCCAAAAGCAAGATTCCCTCTTGCCATATTTGGAAAATGAACCATCATAGCCAATTGCACAAAGCCATTTGGAAAGCGCATTAAATGCATTGTAGAACCGTAAATCAGCAAGACTTGTATGATTATTTCAAGCCTACACCCGCAAGCAGTTACGAACCTAGGGGACAAAATTTTGGTCAAATTTTTTGCAAGTAGCTAGAAGGCCAACTAAAGGTAATCTGACCCAATCAAAGTCAGCTCAATTAATTCACCACTGGCCCAAGGAGGTCGGGCCAAACCCGTGGTTTCAAACCAATCTTTCTACCTAGCAAGGCGGTAAGATGAGACACGGCCGTTTCACGTTGGAGCAACATTCAAACTTAGAAAAGATCTGGACTAGGTTCGATTCAGTCCCAACCAGTTCCTCTATATCTAACTTCTAGCAGCAGTTAAAGAGCAATATAATATGCCTACATCACATTAGCTAACGGCTGGCTATTATCCAAGCCCACCCGAATTAGCAGTAAACCATGCAAGAATGGTCTAAGCATAGCCAATCTCTAAGCATGGCTTCAGTGCTGCTGGCACCAATTGGCATCAGGCCTCCTCCTCGAATGCTTGCACCTACTCATCTGCCCACATGGTCCTCAACAAAATTTCAAGTCCCTTTCGTGTTGCCAATAGCCAATTGGCTAGCTCAACCATAGGGGTACTCAAGTGAATGACAAAGTTGCCCATCAATCCATTTGTTAGCATCGTAGTTGGGTGGCTAAACTAATGTGGTTTACTATCAGCATCAAAATGTGCAATTAATGCAAGCACACGCTTGGTACAGAGAGGTGATGAGTGCTTTCTCATCTACTGCCCGTCTTTCAACATAGTTTACAATTACCAACCATCTACCTCTATAGTTAAATCAACGGTTAAGCACTTTTCCAGCCAGCTCTATATCACAATCTCAACCATCCACTATTCACTTCAATTACTATAAATAATCCCTACTTTGCAACTTCAAAGGGGTTGAGCTATAATTGAAACATTCAAGAATATTGAATACCGATAGAGTTAGGGTTATACCCTAGGTGCAATTATGTAATTGTTACATATATCTAACTCGATAACCAATCTTGTTCGAAATAAAAGGTGTCTTATTTCTATTATATACTTGATATAATATATTGTATTAACTAATTTAATTAAAACTATATAAAATCCATAAATGATATGTTTTGTGATAATAGTTACAGTGCACTGAAACATGAGTGATTTATCATAATAAACTAAACATACAATTTACATATTCATAGTCAAGATGTATCAAGTTTGGATATCGATGCATCTGTTGGGATTATAGTACATAACACTCTCCAAATGTTGGGTAGTGTATTACTCATGACTGCTGGTGTAACGACCCGTTAAATTCAATGATATTAAATGAATTAATTTAATATGATTTATAATCTAATTTAGAATGGAATAAAAGTCTTAAGATTTTATTTGAGTAAATGTAGGAATTAGATATAGTAATTGTAATTTAAGGTTAAAAATTTAATATTTATATGGCAATAGATTTGAATAATGTAAATTGTCACACTTAGTTATAAGTTAAATATAAGAAACCAATAAATGTTGAATTAGTGAATATTAATAAAATATTAACTAGAATGGGATTCATTAATATAAAAATAAATAGTGGAGATTGTACATTTGGTTGTAAAATAGGTAGTGATTAAATAAAAGTGACCGCTGAATAAACTAATGCAATAAGTGTAGATAAGTAATTTTAATAAGTGTTGTTGATGATAAACGTACTTAAATGGGAATAAATTGAATATAAGAAATCTTATTAAGGATGAAACCAAGAAAATAAATTAATTAAGGATATAAATAGTAAATTAGTGGACATGGTTGGTGAATATAATTAAATAATATGAAATAAGTATGCATTTATGATATGAAATATAAGTCAATGTTAATTTCACCTATAAATGTCCATTTATTTAATAGCAGGGTTTTAAATCATGTAACGGATTTGTTAAAGTTTTAATTGATAATTTATAAAATTTAGTGTGAAATGTATTGCAGTTGAGTGGCCTAATTTTCAGTTAGGATGAATTGATTTTTCATAAAAGATCGTTAATTCCAGAGGATGTAACCAATGTTAATTTCATTCATATTATAACAAGTTGGATCTACTGTAGTAAATGGAATTTAATATTCAATCATTTGAATTAAGATAAATGAGAATTTAAGGCAATACTCACCAGATATGAAGGAAATAGGATAAATTGAAATGTAGTCTATTTGTAAACCAATAAGTGATGTAATATAGGAATGAAATCAAAGTAGATAAGTTTAAGTGAGACTTTAATTTCAAATAACGGATGAAATTGACCAAAATATAGTAAATAGAAATATGATAGTCAATATAAATATAGTCAATAGTAAATGGAATGAGAGCATTTAATGTAATGAATGTAAATTAGATATTAACTATGATTATAGAAAGGGTTCGTAGAGAATGGAAGGATTGAAATCAGGTTTAAAGCAATGTATTGTGGGTAATTATAAATAATTGGATTTATTAAATTGAAAATAAATGGATTTAAACATCTAAATATTTCGTTAATAGAGATTTAAATGAAATCTAAGAATATTGAAATAATAGATTTTGAATCCAATATTAGATCCATCTATTTAAAAATTTATGGATGGAATAATCATTGATTTATTTGATTTAATAGAATTTTTGAGATTTAATTTATAATTTTGAATATAATGAAATGTAAGATTAACACTGAAATTTATAGACTTATAAATTTTTAATTCACATCTAAACTTGTTAAATCATTTAAATGATTATGAAATATATAAGCGTTAAGATTTGGCCAATTTTAGAATTTGGATATAAAATTGGATTTTTATAATTTATTTTAATTTATTTAATGAATATAAAAATAGCCATTTTGGCCACGGACTCGGATTTCGACGAAACCAGTTTCATCGGATCCATATCGGTGAATTATTGTAGGGTTTCAAGTTTCGTATCGATCGGACCTGTCGTTTGATCGTACGGACGTGAAACGCCTTGAAATCGATTTAACTAAATTCAACTTGAAATCAATTTGAAAATTTTGTTTTCGGCATAACTTCTTCATACGATCAAATTTGGGCGCGAAACTTTTTCCATCGCGTTCAGAATATTTTAAAATACCTATTTGGATATATGGGTTTAACAAATTTCGTTCCGGGGTCAGAACGGGCTTTTTGGGCCAACTACCGTTTAGCACGTTCGTAACTCATGCCCACCTAGCCTTCTACAATTTGTCTATATATATGCTGTGATAAACCCTAGCCTCCATCTTCTATCATTTGTCTGTACGTTCATTTTCTTCATCTCTTTCTCTTCCTTAATGGTTGCAAAAACCTAGATCTATCTACAGTTCAAAAATCAAAAGTCAAAATTTAAAAGTCTCCAGAAAAAAATTCCAGAAAAATATATGTCATAGTTCTCGAGATACGTAATTTGCTGGTATGATTCGTTTTTCGATTCGGGTCTCAGTTTTTGCAGAAAACCCTAGTTTATCCACGGCCGTTTATCATCGTCGCAACAAAATTTGTCGGATCGCAAAACCCTTTCTGGGTTTTGCAGAGGGGACCAAGGGGAGGCGATCTATGTGGTTATTGCATCGAATCAACGGTTGGATCTCTCGCATAATTCGAATTAGGGTTTTTCAAGATGGCGGCGGCTGTGCGTTGTGGGGCCAAGGCAGGTGATGGATCGGCTGTCGCGTGGCAAGGGGGAGGCCAGGGAGTGTGCGCGACGGTGGCTGGGTGTGTGCGACGTGGCACGGTGGTCGGCGTCGTTGATTTGCGTGGCGGCTCTTAGGGTTAGGGTTTTAGGAAGGCGCGTGCGACATTAGGTTCTGGGAAGAAGCAATTTTGATGACGTGGAGGTGTTTTATTTAGGGTTAGTTTTTTTATTTTATTTTTGTTTTCAATCGTTTTATTCGAATAACTTCTGCATACGGTGTCCGATTTACACGAGATTTTTTTTTTTGTTAGGATCGTAATAAAATTCCAGACGCAATGGCGCTGGTTTGGATAGATTTGGAGGCCGTCAAAATTTTGGGTTTAAATCGGATTTAAATTCGATTTAAATTCAAAAGGTGAGTGTTTTAACCCACTCACAATTTCTAAAAGTTTTTATGTTTGTTAAATTTATTTTAGATATGAGTAGAAATTTAATTATGACCGTTTGGTATGTTTTATTCAGCATATCTGTTAATTCGCATTTAGTTAATTTAACTGTTAATTTATTTTATTTATTGCATAAAATAAGACAGGTAGAATTTATTTTTGCACATAAACTGCTAGTTAACAGTCATTTAATTTATTATGGAATATAAACTGTTAGTTAATATCTGTTATTGATTTCTGTATAAATTCATATGCTATGTATCGATGATTGTTTAAATTTGGATGATGATTGCAATTGATGATTGATGATTGATATTTGGATGAATGAATGCTATAATTATACTGTATAAACTGCAAGTTATCATGCATTTTTCGTTTCATTCGGGATTGTGGTTTGAAATGATATACAACCGCAAATTTTATTTTTAAATTGCGGATTGAAATGATAAATATCCGTATCACTTGACCATAGGATAGAAAATTATATACACGCACCGTGGTCTATATATAAATTATTTTAAAGTGATTTCTATGGTTTGGATGGGATACGGTTTATAAAAATTTAATTTTGATATTTTATGAAATATTATTCTTCGATATATATACATATGAAGTTAAAAATAAAATTTAAGCTGTGTATAAACCTGTTGAATAAAAATGAAATTTTTTTGAGAAAATGAAATTTTGAAATTTATCTTATGTGTTTAAGTTTGGAAATTTTAAGATATGATACTTATAACTGGATTTTTCCCAAGATAAATTTGAAATGAATATTCTAGTATAAATTAAATTGAAGAAAATATTTAATTGCTAGAAATTGGAGTTTTATTTATGGATTTTATATGTGAATATTCAAGACTAAATAATAGAACATTAATTTGTTGAAAAAATAAAATCCAACTTTAGTTTTGAAATATTAATACTCCAAATGGATATATATATATATGTGTGTGTGTGTGTGTGTGTATAGAAATCGAAGTGGTTTTGGAACTTGTAAGTGATATTTAAATTTTGGTTTAGACTTTAAATAAAGAAATATATTTGTAAAGCCGTGGAAATTATTTTCTTTACAAAGTAACCTTAAAGTTAAACCATTTATTATATATGCCGTTGAATATCCAAACCATTCAAGTTTTAGAAGTTATGGTCTTAAAATTTTGAATTTCGAATATTATGCTTTGAAAGTATAATTCAAATATTTGGTTTCCAGATGTTATAAATTTTAAAGCAGTATGATTTTTTGGAAAAGAATTATATTTGGTCTAAAATGATGTCATATTATTTTGGGTTTTTAAAATGATATCGTAATTCCTAGTTTTGAAATGGGAAATTTTATCCTGGTTTTAAAGTATAAACTATTTTTAAATGACCGCGGTGTTATAATAACGATTGGTTGGCAAAGAGACCGGGATCGGATATGGACATACTCTCTGTCGATACCGAAAACCACTTTGACTAACCGTGTACGCGGTGGAGATTCCAGAATGAAGTAGGATGGTGGCGACGTTTCCTGTAAGGTAAATACGTGGACCCAACTCCCGTGAGTTGGCATAAGGTGGCTAAAACAGGAGCGATCGACGGGTTAATGAGGTCATTCCTCTGATCGGACACTCCTCTTCGATACTATACTTTGACTTTGGATTGATTCAGTGGCCACTTTTACTTTGATTTTGGGGAGTTTGTTCGAGGTGGGCGGTAGCTGCGGCTACGCGTTACCATCGTCCCGGAAGCGTAATTGGTATATCTACCCTGGCATTGCCTAGTTGTGTCGTGTCACCTACCCTAGCGCGCCTTATACGATTTTGTTTTGTACCATACCTATTGAGTGCCCTCTGACGACGCCCAGTACGGGGGAGATTACGGTACTGTATAGACTATGGGAATATATTCTGTGTTAAGGGCTATATGGGAAACCCCTTAACGCTATTTAAAAGTAAGTTTATTTTATGAATAGACACTACTATAGTAGCACAATATACTACATAGTAAATAGTTTAACGGATCCTTAAGAGATGTAAATCCCGAACATCTTTTGAGTTATTGTACTCATATTTATTCTGTTGATTTAACTTACATAAGATCTTTTAGTTCTGACTCGAGTGTTTTGTCTTTTCAATTCGCTCGGGTCAGTCCGAGCGGTTCAGAATTTGAAGATTTAGCTTTGGAGGACGAAGACGAAGATTGTTATTATTATTAATTATATTCTACTACACCATTTATTATTCCGCTGCATTGATTGTATTGGTATGTGTAACTCTGATATTTATTGTACAAGTAAAATAAAATATTTTGTAAAACAGTTTCATGAACTGTATACTTGATTATTATATTTTATCCTTCCGCTGTGAGATTCTATTTAGTTTTTCCTTCTCTGTTTTTATTATAAATCCCATAACAATCCGCCATTACGTATGGTTTGAATCGGCACGTGTGTCTGTTTAAATTGTGCGAAGAGGCGGGATGTTACAGCTGGTATCAGAGCTTTGGTTTAGCGATAAACCTTGGCTTTGTGGGGTTTGACTCTTTACTAATTGGGTAGTAATACCCTATGGGAGTCGCTGAGTGCATATATATGAGAGAGAGCATATTTGTTAGTGTTATAAAAAGATTTTGATATTGTGTTAATCTGTTCCGTTTTGTATTTATAAATTCTGATTGGTGCGTGGGACGCTGTGTCATCAATAGGGATTTCTAAATACTTAATAGGACATACCGACATAATATTTGTTTTTAATATAGGTGAATGAAATAAATTTGCCTATTATATTTTCTATATATATAAAATAAATTTTCCAAAAGATATATATATTTGGTTGCAATAGATTTGTTGTTAGGAATAAAATTTATATAGAATAGGTAAAATAAGATTGAAAATAAAATCAATGAAATTTGGAAATTTTAGAACTTAAGTCCGGGATTTTTGAAAATTTACTTTCAAAGGATTTATGAATTATAATAATTTTGTTATAAGTATTTTCTTATATAAATATTTAGTATAATTTGGAAGAATTGTTTTAAAGAAGATTTTGGAGAAAATAAGTTTCGTACTTTCCTCTCTGTCGCTGGAATATATTTTCGGTGATGGCGGCCGCATGATCGACTTTCATTTTCGAGTTTCGAAGGGGAAAGGCCACTGTAGTAAATTCTACTGTAGATTTATTTGAAAATATCTAAATTTTAATTGTTTTAAATATAATTAGAGGTATATAAATTATAAGAATATACTTATCTATTGAAATTTATCCCGGTATTTAATTCTAAATTTCCATTAATTAATTGTTTCAATTATGGCAGTGAAACAAAATTTAATTAATAATTGAAACCCTAAATAAAATAAGAGACTTAAATGCTAAGTTATAAAGGAAGTTAAAATTTTAACTTATAAGAAAAAAGAAGTAAAGATTTATTGAACAATGAATGAATTAAAAGAATAAAGATAAAACTTGTATAAGTTCTTTTGCATTTTTTTAACATATATAACTTACCAAATATGAAAAGTTGAAATGTTAAATAAGAGATTGGAATAGAATATTATACAAGTAGAAATTTTGGAAATAATGAAGTATTCAATAAATTGCTGCTATAAATGAGAATTCAATGGTATAAACTTAAGTTATAACTGAAATTTTACTGAAATTTAAAGGTAAGTATTATTAATAGGTGATTTTAAACTTAAGAAAATAAAATGAAATTCTTTAATAAATAAGGATTGATGTGTAGGGTTATAAACTTAAGTATGATGGAAAGTAGGTAATATAAATAGATGACTGCAAATCCTAGTCAAAGAATTAATAAAATCCTTTACCTATAAGATTGGATGTTTTAAGGTTAAGATTTAAGTGTAATTTAAAAGGGGCTACTATAATTAAATATAATAGAATGTAAGCATTTAATAAATGATTGAATTTGAGAAGTGCATTAAATGTAATACAAATAAAAGAAACTTACATAACCTAAATAAAATAAAAATGAATAATGGTAAGTAATAAGTAGAAATAAGGAAACAATCATTGAATGAGAAATAAAATTTGAAGTTTGTTAGAAATAGAGGAAAATTATAAAAAGGAAAATTTATGTGGTTTGAATAAAAGAAAGGAAATCAAACAACTAAAGTATGTAATGAATTTATATAAGTTAATTTGATTTGTTGGTTTAAATTGACATTGTTTGATATATGGCTGGTTGGGTAAGGAAATTTGAAGTTGTTGGATGAATAAATAAGCTATTTTTGTCTCATCTAAGACTGTTGAGTAAATGGTGCACTGGATAGTTATTTTTCATTCCGTACCATTTCAAGTTTTGAACCCGAACAACTATTTGCTTGTTGGATCGAATGGTTGTTTTGTTTTGTTGTGTATGCTGTTTGTCGGAATTGATGATTGTGTATTTATTGTTGTTAGTAGTTGAAACCATGAAAATATTTCACTCTATATAAATAGTTAACCATTTTAGATTATATAAGTGAAATGCAGGTATGGAAGCAATTGCTACTGCTTTTGGTTCCATAAATTAAGCGTAAATTGCCCAACAAATAGGTACGTTCTCGGATTACGTTTTGTAGCGCTATTTTTATATATTTTCCCGTGTTGGGATATACTATTTTGAATATTCTATATGATACTTTGTTATATTTTGGTATTATATTTTTTCCAAGCCTCTCCGTTCAAAGGAGACTCTGCCAAAATTTCCCGTAAATTTTGGACTTAGAATTATGTTGAAAATGTTTTCCAAACTTTAATTATTTAAGTATAAAAGGATATAATGATTATAAAACAGGTATATTTATATAAGGTAATAAATTTAGTAAATTATTATTTATAAGTTAATATTTGAAATAAGATGTACTGTTTATTAAATTCTTCCTTCTCTTTTCTTTTTCCTTTTCGGGGACGAAAAGTTTTGAGTGGGGGAGAGTGTAACGACCCGTTAAATTCAATGATATTAAATGAATTAATTTAATATGATTTCTAATATAATTTAGAATGGAATAAAAGTCTTAAGATTTTATTTGAGTAAATGTAGGAATTAGATATAGTAATTGTAATTTAAGGTTAAAAATTTAATATTTATATGGCAATAGATTTGAATAATGTAAATTGTCACACTTAGTTATAAGTTAAATATAAGAAACCAATAAATGTTGAATTAGTGAATATTAATAAAAATATTAACTAGAATGGGATTCATTAATATAAAAATAAATAGTGGAGATTGTACATTTGGTTGTAAAATAGGTAGTGATTAAATAAAAGTGACCGTTGAATAAACTAATGCAATAAGTGTAGATAAGTAATTTTAATAAGTGTTGTTGATGATAAACATACTTAAATGGGAATAAATTGAATATAAGAAATCTTATTAAGGATGAAACCAAGAAAATAAATTAATTAAGGATATAAATAGTAAATTAGTTGACATGGTTAGTGAATATAATTAAATAATATGAAATAAGTATGCATTTATGATATGAAATATAAGTCAATGTTAATTTCATCTATAAATGTCCATTTATTTAATAGCAGGGTTTTAAATCATGTAACGGATTTGTTAAAGTTTTAATTGATAATTTATAAAATTTAGTGTGAAATGTATTGCAGTTGAGTGGCCTAATTTTCAGTTAGGATGAATTGATTTTTCATAAAAGATCGTTAATTCCAGAGGATGTAACCAATGTTAATTTCATTCATATTATAACAAGTTGGATCTACTGTAGTAAATGGAATTTAATATTCAATCATTTGAATTAAGATAAATGAGAATTTAAGGCAATAGTCACCAGATATGAAGGAAATAGGATAAATTGAAATGTAGTCTATTTGTAAACCAATAAGTGATGTAATATAGGAATGAAATCAAAGTAGATAAGTTTAAGTGAGACTTTAATTTCAAATAACGGATGAAATTGACCAAAATATAGTAAATGGAAATATGATAGTCAATATAAATATAGTCAATAGTAAATGGAATGAGAGCATTTAATGTAATGAATGTAAATTAGATATTAACTATGATTATAGAAAGGGTTCATAGAGAATGGAAGGATTGAAATCAGGTTTAAAGCAATGTATTGTGGGTAATTATAAATAATTGGATTTATTAAATTGAAAATAAATGGATTTAAACATCTAAATATTTCGTTAATAGAGATTTAAATGAAATCTAAGAATATTGAAATAATAGATTTTGAATCCAATATTAGATCCATCTATTTAAAAATTTATGGATGGAATAATCATTGATTTATTTGATTTAATAGAATTTTTGAGATTTAATTTATAATTTTGAATATAATGAAATGTAAGATTAACACTGAAATTTATAGACTTATAAATTTTTAATTCACATCTAAATTTGTTAAATCATTTAAATTGATTATGAAATATATAAGCGTTAAGATTTGGCCAATTTTAGAATTTGGATATAAAATTGGATTTTTATAATTTATTTTAATTTATTTAATGAATATAAAAATAGCCATTTTGGCCACGGACTCGGATTTCAACGAAACAAGTTTCATCGGATCCGTATCGGTGAATTATTGTAGGGTTTCAAGTTTCGTATCGATCGGACCTGTCGTTTGATCGTACGGACGTGAAACGCCTTGAAATCGATTTAACTAAATTCAATTTGAAATCAATTTGGAAATTTTGTTTTCGGCATAACTTCTTCATACGATCAAATTTGGGCACGAAACTTTTTCCATCGCGTTCAGAATATTTTAAAATACCTATTTGGATATATGGGTTTAACAAATTTCGTTCCGGGGTCAGAACGGGCTTTTTGGGCCAACTACCGTTTAGCACGTTCGTAACTCATGCCCACCTAGCCTTCTACAATTTGTCTATATATATGCTGTGATAAACCCTAGCCTCCATCTTCTATCATTTGTCTGTACGTTCATTTTCTTCATATCTTTCTCTTCCTTAATGGTTGCAAAAACCTAGATCTATCTACAGTTCAAAAATCAAAAGTCAAAATTTAAAAGTCTCCAGAAAAAATTCCAGAAAAATATATGTCATAGTTCTCGAGATACGTAATTTGCTGGTATGATTCGTTTTTCAATTCGGGTCTCAGTTTTTGCAGAAAACCCTAGTTTATCCAATGATTCCACGGATCTGTATTCAAGTGGAGATCGAAAAACAGGTAGATTTCCAACTGATGGGTTTCCTAAATATGCATACTGAAGCTGCAAGCTTGCTTTACGATGTTTATGCTAGCAATTTAGGTAACTATTTTTTCTATGAAATTGAATTACAGCTGCCGATTCCTATCATTTTCTTGTGAATTGGTTTGAGAGATTTCCACAGTACAAGTATCGTGATTTCTACATTGTTGGAGAAAGTTATGCGGGTCTGTACATGTAAAATGATTTTTTTCACGATTACTTTCGAAACTAAAATATACGAACGCAATTTTACAAATTTTAGGTCATTATGTTCCACAACTATCACAACTTATATACCGAAAAAACAAAGCAGTTCAGAAACCGTTTATTAACTTCAAAGGTTTCATGGTAATTTCTACAACTCAAGCGTTCTTGTAGTTATAGGACATTATTAAAGGAATTACAGAAATGATCATAGACTTTAATAGTATGGTGTCCCCTTAAAATACAGTTAATGCTGAAAAATGTTAAGGGCGTCCAAAATATGGCCCCTTAATTCATTTTTGAAGTCCCTTTGGAAATGCCTTAGTTTTATTGTTAGCATTTGAGTATCCACATGACTAGTATTCAGGTTGGCAATGCTGTTACTGACGACTATCACGATTATAAAGGCACTTTTGAATATTGGTGGGCTCATGGACTAATATCGGATTCTTTGTACCAACAATTAAAAGTTGCATGCACTGATCAATCATCCGAACATCCTTCAGTTGAATGTGTAAGAGCTCTTAATATGGCTAGTGGTGAACAAGGAAATATTGATCCATATAGTATAAAATTATCTGCAAATTATCTCATATGTTCATTGAATTTGCACAGGTACGAGTAATACTGCAAGTTTGGCGAAACATCAAGCAAATCCTTAGGTATCTCCTGTGATTGCAAAAATGATGGGAAAGATGGATGCCTGGGCTAAGTAATATGCTTATGTTTTCTTCATACTTGTATTAGTATATTATGCTAGATAATGTTGTTATTATGTAATGTTGGAGGCAAACTGCTAATTATGACCAAGACTGTTATTATGTAATGTTGGAGGCAAACTGTTGTTATGTAATGTAATGTTTCAATTATGACCAAGATTGTTATTATGTAATGTAATGTTGTTATTATGTAATGTTGTATATACATGTATCTATCTGTGTGCATATATATATAATATAATATAATAAAATGAAAATTGAAACAAATGCTGAAAATTAATATTATATAGAATAGCGTTTGAATAACGCTATTAATTCATCAATCGCTATCGAAACTCTATATGAGATGTAAGATTTATGTATCAAAAACGCTATAATAGAATAAAAAACGCTACAGTAGAAAATAAAAAACGCTATACAAGAATGACAAAAAATGCTATCGAAAAACATTGTAACGCTATAACATGGTTTGATGAAACGCTATAAAATGTGCTCGAAAACGCTATAGAAGTTAAATGAAGGATTAAATTCCCTATAGCGTTTAAGTTTAATAACAGAGAAAAAACGCTATGGTAGGTTGCAAACGCTATGCACTTTTGTAAACGCTATTAGTTATTATAGCGTTTTCCATCCTGCTATGTAATGTTGCCGGCCTACCATAGCTTGTTGTTCCACAGCGTTCTCTGAAACGCTATGATAGCCTGTTATAGCGTTTTTCAAACGCTATGAAACCTATAAACTGTTGTAGTGAGTTCGGTTAATGATATTTACAATTATTGAACTAAGGTTTTTTTTGGACTATAGAGTTGAATATGGATGGTATTGGAATTTTGACCATAACTAAATTCCATAAGTCCAAAGTGTTATAATTTTGACGAAGAGAATTGATGTAAATAATTTTCATAATAAGGTAATGCTTGATATAATGTAAAATTAGATTTTACTGAAACCAAATGAACGATATATTTGGCCAAAATATCACACCACCTACTAAGTGTCGTGTGAACTTCAATATTCGAATAGTTCGATGTTAATCACTGACCGAATTTACACCTAAAGAGTCACACAACTGAAATGTTGGATGCTCCTTTAACTAAGTAATTTAATTAATTTGTAGTTGTTATATATTAATTAAAATTTGCTAAAAATTACTAAAATTAATTATAAATTTTTATTTGATATGTTAAATAAAGGGAAAGTCTATTTAGACACAAAATGTAGACAATTGGTGACACAATGGATTACCATTAGATTGCCCCCTGATTTCCACCTTCCATATAAGGACAAAAATATCCAACGGCCATGATTTTTGGTGTCTCCAATTTGTGTCTGATTTTATATCTAAATAGTTGCCACCTAAATAAAATTAATAGATATATTTATAATAGTTATAAACATATTATTCAATATATGGTATCAACATGCGTTTAATTGAATTTAAATGCAATAAATTTTATTCGGGCTTAAAGTGGGCTTGAAGTCCATATGGGGCACAATATTTTTGGCTATGATTTGATCATGGTGAGGCCGACCAAATAATAGCATAGGAGATGGTTTTGATGTGTTAGAAAGGGAGAAGAATTATTGGTAGAAAATTAAGGATCTGCATCCTAGATTTGCTCTCTAGTTTTTCCACTATATAAACATTCTAACCCTCGTTCTAAAAATGGATTTTGGGAGCCTCCACCCTAATCCTTGCTGGCTGAAATTATCCTCTACCGTCTCCTCCATTTTCAAGCTAAAATTCAAATAAAACAAAAGCAAATCGATAGCCAACGGTCATCATTTCAGGAGCTAGTACCTTACTGGATTGGAATAGGATTCAAAGGAGCTCGTATCTTCGTTTCAATGTGTATTCAGTAGGCTTTGGTAAAGGTATGTCAATAAATTACAAATATAAATTAATATATTATATTATATCATATGACGTTTAGAACGATAGGTGATGAATCTCACTTATTGATATATCGTTACATTTTGATGGTTATATATTTATGTGCTTATGCGATTATATAAAAAAACTGACATTTATATAAACATCGTAATGCTCATGGCATATTTTAAAAAAATTGAATTTTTAATTTTAAACCTTAAAATAATATTCTTTAATACATATAATTTTCATAAATACTAATATTACATATCATATCATATAGTTATGTTTAAAATTTTATATGATTAGTTTTACACTTGAAATGCTTTCGGCAAAAAAATTCTTATATACATTGTTTAAATATTATTTAGATTAAATAAATTCCATAAATCCATAACATCAACAAATATATCACATGAAATATATTGTAAATTTTATAAAAATTAATTCTTTGCCTAATAAGCTTTCTGCAACAATTTTTTTATTTAATACATAAATATTTGCAAAAATTATTAATTAATATTAAAATTGATTTTAAAATTATATTATAAATGTTCATAATTTCAAAATGTTAAAAATATTACTAAGAACAATATATATAATATTAATTTATATTTATGCTCAAAAATATTTTATTTTAATTTTATTGGATTCCGAACGAAATTTAATATTAATTTTTTGGCATGGTCAGCCGGTTTTATAATGGACCGTCCACTTTTATTACGAACGTAATAAAATTGAAGTACAAGAGTAAGGTAAAATCACCTTAACTACTAGGAAAAAAAATACAGCATAGGTATGTGACAGAGAAGCCACAGTAACTAAATAAATCACTAAGACTAAGTTTCCTCCAAAGAGGAAGAATCATCATCTTCCACAGACACCTGGGAAGAATCAATAGGAACTGTACCACAAAGACTAGCGAAGGGGCGGAACCGGATAGCAAGACAAGGATCGTATCCCAAAGCATCAGAAGAGTATATGAAGAAACGATCCCAAGTAGTATCTACAAGCATGACAGCATTCTTACTCGCATACAGACCATCCAAATCAAGAACTAAGGAATCGCCAGACGGTTTGTAGAAAAGGCATCTAAGATCCAAATGATCATCGGAAAAAAATCTGAAGAAGGAATCATCCACCGGGTTAAATCTTACGTCAGAAATGTAATCAATCCAACATCTCTCGGACTCATCCCAAACAACAGGCAAAAGCGGGGATCAGAAACTGGAGCAGTTATGGGAACTGCAGTGGCATCACACGGGGCATCAGGAATCGAGGGAGAGACAGGTCCAGGAAAAGGTATAGACTCAGGAGGAGGACCCAGAATAGATTGTGGAACAGCAGGAGAGGGGGCAATCTGAGAGGAAGATACCTTAGGTAACCATTTCCTAGACGGAGGACGAGGCAGAGGGATCTTCGGAGCAGCCGCGGACGCTACAGAATGATGGCAGGAAATTGCAAGATGACCAAAGGAGTGACAGGAGGAGCAAATATCAGGAAGCCAACCATAACGAACACGGACGACTGCTACATGCCCGACAGCAAGCTGTACAGGAATAGAAGCAGGGAGAGGCTTAGAGGGAGAAATCTCAATAAGAGCCTTAGCAAACATCAATTTATCACGTGCTATCGTATTAGCATCAAAACATTTCAGTTTACCAACATTACAGGCTAGCCAATTCAACCCAATCAGAGGCTGAAGAGCAGACGGAATCTGCGAGAAAAAAACCCAAACGTCGATAGAGAGAACCTGTTCATGAGCACTAGCTACAGTAGGAGACCAAGGCGTAATAATAAAGGGCCTACCATCAAAAAAGGAAGGCTCGGCCTCGAGAACAAGCCGACGTTCTTCGTAAGAGGAAAACTTAAGATAATACATCGAATCAATCAGCTTAACATGTAAATTGCCACTCAGTTTCCAAGCCCGTCTACAAACATAAGACGCATCACGAAGGCGATGATTAGGTTCCAAAAAGAAGCCAACCAAATATTTTGACCAATAATCCACGCCAGCCTGCATAACGATTGGAGGAGGGATCATCACACCATTCTCCTCAATAATGTCAAAATCAATAAATGTGTAGTCACCCACATTACGTGGTAGAGATTTGAACAGCGAAGACCAAGTTTTGAGACGAGCCAGCATCGGGGTTGAAAGACCAGGTTGAACCGCAATATTGGGGAGACCAGCAAAAGCTGGAGGCCTGGGAATACTAGGAGCTTTATCACTAACATATGGTTCATAATTCACAGCGGCAATTACACAAGCGTCTGGAGTGCATTGTGACATACTGGAATTGACAGCAGGATCTAATACTTTATCAAGACCGGACGTACAAACAGTACGCTGGTCATCGAACACATCGTTCGAACCAAGCTTATCCAATACACTAACAGTATTCACAAGAGAACACGAATGACTGTCGAAATCACTGGGAAGAGGAAACTCACCAGACAAAACATTCGCATTCGCAACCAAATCAAAGTTAGCATTCGCATTCGAAGGGAGTTGACAATTCTCGGCAGTTGAAACATTCGCCTCAAAAGGAGATGCGCAGACAGAGTTAGCGCCTACGGTTGATTCAAACGCGATCGCAACCTCAGCGCTCAAGCTCGGACGAGCAGCTGCAACATTCAAGGACTGCTTAGAACAACGTAGTGGAGGAAACTCAGAGCACAATAGGAGACTAGGGGACTCAAAACCAGTGGACATAGCCTTGAAGACGCGACCAGATCTGGTCGACGACGGAGAAAAGGAGAACGGAATGGGGGGTTGCTGAGGAGAATGGGGCATAGGAGAAAAGAGATGGGGGAAGAAGCGGTAAGAAACGAAAAAAGGATGGGGGAGGGGAAGAAGTCAGGGAGAAGAAAAGGGAAACGATGCCAGAGAAGAAATCGCAGTCTCCATTCTTGCGATTATAAATGCCTAAAAAAACACATTTTGTGCTATGCCAAAAAAACATTTTGTTTATGCCCTGAGTGCTAATGGATATGCATATATATATATATATATATTCCATATATCTATGTTTTTCATTTATATACTAACTTATATATTTATTAGAAAATTATTTATAAATTTAAATATGTATAGTTTATACGCATATTTCAAAAAATTATTTTCGTATTCTATAATAAAATGAATAAATATATATATTTCAAACTTTTATTTAAAATGATTTTGTATTTATTTTACATACACATATATATATATATATATGATATAATTATATGTTTAAATATTTTATAAACTCCTTTCACATATACACTCAAAATAAAATAAAGATATATATATATATATATATTTGTAATAATTTGTGTATATAAATTAAAACACGTAAACATATATTTAAATGATATATTTATATACTAGAGGGACTAACATGTCCGCTGCGCTGCAAATCCTACACTTATACACGGGCATGACAAACCTTTAACAGATCGCTATGTTAAACGTACATGCGTGCTCGTAGGCACAAAACACACACAAAAGCGCGCACACACACACACACACACACACACATATATATCTGTGTGTGATACATATATATAATATAGTATTAATTACATAATATAAAACTATATTATAAAAATAAATAAAATAATGAATTTATTTAAAACTAATTTAGAAACGTTCTAAATAAATTAGACTTCATAGGCCCAATAACGTTGAAAAATGGTTAAAAAATTGAAATTCACACATTTCTTCCGATGCGGGCTGACCCAAATCCAATAAATACTACGCAAAATTCAACGCTCTTGTTACCACATAAGTCTTTAAGATTACATAGCTTTGTGAACCTTGAGTCCCTCTTCTTTTTTCTTATTTATCTCTTGTAGTTCCCTGTAGTTATAAGAGGAATATATAGTAAGAGAACTTTACAATGAACGTAGGCAACTTTTTTGAACCACTTTGCATCTTGTGTTCTTTACCTTTCGATTATATATTTGACCACCATTTTTTCATTTTAATCTTAGAGATTAGCAAGTAATCTCTGCTTTTCATAGCGCACTCATATAATTCCGAGGTTGGCTAAAAAACTAATCAAAGCATATGATCGCTTGATTCGTGAATGTGGTAGAGAAACATTAGGGGTATAAACTAACTATTACATCTCACGATAGAATTGATCAGGTATAATAGATAAATACATAGTACAAGTAACTTAATGGACATCATATGAGACACATATGAAGAACTGCAAACTAATAATGACATAACTTATAACAAATTAGAGTACATAGTGGTTCCTTATATTTAAGTAAAAATTACTAAACTAAACAACTAAACAAACACTACATAGTCTCGTATGAGATAAATGTTTGACGTAATGATGATAAAGTAAAATAACTTAAAATATAAATAACTATAATACTCCAAAACCCCTTATAACGACAGGTAAATTAATCACTTTAAAATATGGATACTTTATATGTTTTAAATGGTTAATAAATGGATTTTATAACTCAAATAAAACTCTTAAGTAATACTAGTGACAATGGAATGGTTTTTAAAATTCATTTATAAAAATATTTAGTTCGAAGGAAAATCGAAAATGTGATCGGAAATCGTTTTTCAAATTTTCGACTTTTTGTCGTCTAAAAGTTGTCCGAAACATTGTGAAAATTTTAGTACACATATAAAGGAACATTTATAAAAGAAAATTGCATTCAAAAATGATAATACATATTTATTTATAATTTAATAATATAAGAAAATGTCATGTAACAATTTCCTTAGTTTAAACTAAAAGAAAAAGGCAAATGTCACATTAATAAACTCATTATGACACCTAAGTACATGAAGTGTTTGGCATGTTTGCTAAATAGGGAACTAAGTGGGGGGGCTTGCATTTGTACTAAGGACGAGTAGATGGAGGTATGATGATGAGGTGGCAAGACTTGAACGGAGGGTAGTGTACTTAGGGGCATTTAGGTAATTTGCTTAATGCCTTTTGTATAAAAGAAATTTTCTATTTTTCCTCCTTCTCATTTTCATTTCATTTCCCATTTCAAACTTTGCCTCTTCTTTCAAAGCTTCTCAAAAACATGTTAATGGGTTCTAAAGTTAGTTTCAAAGTTTAGAAAAATCCATTTTTTTCCACTTCTTCCTTAAAAAAATCACTAAAAGTCCTTTCTTTCTAATCTACATCACATAACTTGCCAAACAAGACCCATATCCATCCAAGCAAGGCTTAGCCGAGCCCTATGTCCACTTAGGCTGAACCGTATTTCTCCCCTAGCTTATAAAATCAGGTTTCTACAAAAAGGAACTCCATCTGGGTATTGGTTTGCGAGTTTGGTTGAAATTTATGTTCATTTCGATGAGTAAAGCTCTCCTATTAAACTATAAGTTTAACTTTATTTTTTTAATATAATTTTATCACTATATTAGATGCTTGGTTGATAATATTTGAATGTTTTGTTGTTACCTTGGTTTGTGCTCGAAAAAGTAGACATTTTTATTAATTAGTTAGTAGATTAAACTAGTTGTAAAGTGGAAGTAAATTATTTATGTGATACCTTCTGTATGTTCATGAACTTTGTTCACTTTGTGTATATGCCATGCTTATATACGTGATGTGATGTTTGGATGTGAATCCAATGACAAGAAAGTAGTTATGGAAGTGTCCGTATAGCGACTATTGCTATATCGGCACTTTTGGGAAATGCTATCTCTTTGCAGCCTTTTGTTTTATTCTCGAGCTAGGGTTCCGTTTTACAATGTTAATTAAGTTTTTGAATAATAATGAGTTTAAAATTAATCAACCATTTTAATAATGATTTTTAAATTTGATTAATTATTTTAATTAATGGGGAATAAGGTTAATAATTAACTTAATAACGAAGAGTTTAAATTCAATTGATTACTTTGTTAATGATATTTGAAATTAATTGAACATTTTATCTAATAATATTTAAGGTTAATTAATCATTTAATAATGATGTATTAAAGTTAATTAATCATTTTAATTAGTGATGTTTAAAATTAACTAACCTTTTTAATTAATGACAGTTAATTAGTTAATTTAAATTTAATTAATCTTTTATTTAATAATGTTTTAAATTTGTTAATCATTTTTAATTAATGATTTTTAATTTTTATTAATTAATTTAATTCACTATATTTAAAATTTATTGATTAGTTTAATTAAAAATGTTTCTAAAAGTTATCAACCCTTTTTAATCTAGGACATTTAAAGTCAATTAATTAAATTAAGTAACAAAGTTTAAAGATAATTAATCATTCTTATTAATTATAGTTAAAGATAATTAATAATTTAATAAGGATACTTTTAAGTTATTAAATCTTTTTTATAACGGTGTTTTAAAGTAATGAGCCATTTTTACAAAGTTGTTTAAATTTTAAAACTTGTAATGAGAAGCCCAAGCACGATTTTGGTTTTAAAAGTAAAATTTCAATTTGGTTATGGAAATGAAGTTTCCGCAACGATATCACTTATATGGAAAGAATTTAATCATACTCTTGGCACTAAACGTCGAGGTATAGAAAATTGTCATTGTCTCGAAAGTTAAGATTGTCATCAATGCAATGCCTAGAGGTAACACTACCTTCACTTGCCCGACTCATTTTTAACCAAGATATAGTACGAGTTTGAAATCAATGAATAATGGTAGGAATATGAGGTTTATTTTCCATGTACGATCATTTCGTTTTCTTCGATAGTCAGTTTTTCGAATATCGATTACCTCACCCTTCTTTGTTTGTCGTTATTCTAAGACGTTGCGTTGCTCATTTGAGCTTTGTTATCCTTTGTCTAAAATGACTAAACCCAATGAGCGAATGGAAGACAAGCTATGTGGGGTTGCTCCCATTATGGTATTATCACATCTACTCTAGATTTGGTTCGGATATTTGTGCACCAAGATGTGAATTTCACAGATTCTGGATAACCGTTAGAGGGGTCAGATTTGGATGTGTCCGAGAGCCATCGGAGTTCTCAAGTATATATTCTAAACGTACACTTTCGGTAAGGGGTGAACCCTCCTAGCCATTGTTGGTAAATTTTCCTTCCCTTATTGATTCAAGCCTTCGAATTTGTTTTACTTAATTGCATCGGAAAGAGTATAGCATTCTTTGCGATGTTAATTATTTGTACCCATTCTTTACATTTAGATGTTGTTTTTGTAAGAAAAAACCTGTTCCGCGTTTGATGGCGTGGTCTCGTATGTTGATGTTTAATTACGCTTTGTTTAGAGTATTACTCATACCAGACACATTGTCTAACCCGAGTTGTTTATTTCCCTAAACTCTTGAGTACTCATTTTTATTTGAGTAACCCGAAAGTGGTAGGTCTTTGATGGGCTCTTTTGAAGATGGCGTCCGAGCAGGAGGCTTTTATCTATTTATTTTTCTATTTCCAATGTTCGTTTAATTCTTGTAAGTGTATTTTGTTTCATTATATATAAAGGCATGTTGTTATACTTTTGTGTAACTCTGGTAATCCCAGGAGTAACAACCCTGGTTTTAGTGATTACCCATAAATATTAAATTATAACGGAAGTTATAATTCAATATTGTGAATTAAAATAAATTAGAGATTTAAATTGTTTATTTTAAATAAACAATGAATTTTGAAAATAAAATATGAAAATAAAGTTTTGGAAAACTTTGTCATGTTTATTTGTGAGAATAGTGAGTGGAAAATGATTTTATTTGGTGAAAATGCAATAATTTTATTAATTATTGCCAATTACTTCTTTTAATAATTTTTAAAGGAAGTATTTGATTTTTAAATGTTGTTTATTTAAATAAAAAGTGAAATTGGTTTAAAAATTAGACTTGGGTATAAATTGAGTTTAAAGTAGTTTGTTATAATTTATTACACAAAAAAATAATTTTTGTGTAATGTTTGAAGTTAAAAATGAGATTTAATGTAATATTTGTGTAAAATTGGTTATTTAAGTAAAATAAGATATTTTAATAATAAAAATGTTTTTAAAGCTTAAAATTATCATTTTATATATTGAAAAATATTTTATTTAATATGTATGTAAGTTTGCATTAATCCATCGATTATTTTTTTTTGAAGAAAATGCATTGTTTTTTGTGTATGGGTAATTATATAGTTTAAGTGTTGATTTTATTCCTTAGGCTAAAATCAATTCTCTTTAATACTTGGGTCCAAAGCCCACTTATCCTAAAACCAGAATTAAGAAGTGAGAAAAGAGAAATAACACAACTTGTACGTACACTTCCTATCTCCTTCTTCTTCTTAAAATACAACTTATAGTAAATCCATGGCTTCCTCTTTTAAAAATAAAAACATTGCTTAATTTTGCTGAAATAAAAGAGAAAATCACCAAAGCAAAAATAAGAGAAGGTAATCAAATCCAATACTTAATCTATTTCATCAAAAAAATTTAGAGAATTGTCTGTAATCTTTTTCTTTCTTCTTTGCATGTTCTGTTTCTAAGTTTCTACGGGTTCTAGAGGCCTATTTCACCACCGAAGATTCCATCTTTCAGCCAAAATGTGGGTATTTGCACAACTGTAGCAAGGTGAGTTGATGAGCTAACAAACCTAGCAAAACAAAAAAGTGCGAATTGCTTGAATTTGTACAAAAGTTCCTGTCTTAGTTGATTTTCTGTGGTTTTGTTCCTCTGTGAAAATCTGTTCCATGTCGGTACTTTGCATGCTTATATCTTTTGATTCTGGCAACAAAATGCTACTGGATTTCTTTCAAACAGTATTTTAGATGTTGTTTTTAGTCTTTGCAAAATTTCATAGTATTATATGGTCATTTGATGCTTCAAACATGCTTCAAAAATCAATACGAAGGCTGAAAATAGCATGGAACAAATTCACGTAAGAGGGTCGGCACCCCCTCTTCCCTGAGTCGACATGCATGTCGACCCAGAGGTCCATAGGTTGACAGGGTGGTCGACCTAAGGAAGGAAGGGGTCGACACCCAGGTCGACCTGGGTGTTGAGCCCTTCTTGCCTTGTTCTGCCCTGTTGCTTTGAGTTTTCCAACCAATTTGCTTGTTTTTCTTGCTCTATTTTGCGATGGTTTTGATTATGCTTGAAGGCCATGATGTTTATCAATAGACTAGTCAAATTTTGGAGATTTATAAATTTAAATTTTGGATTAAATTTTTATTTAATTTGAATTGAATTCGAATATCGGTTTGAGTAATTTCTTGGATTTTTATTCATTTTCAAGTACGGATTTTCAAAACCTTTTTGAAATAATTTTTAAAACAAATGGGCATTTAAAATTATTATTATATAATATTTTAAAAATATTTCAAATATAAAATCTATTTATTCTCTATAATAAGGGAATTTTCAAATATGGCTTTCAAAATTGATTTCGAAAATTAGTTTTAAAAGCTTGTTTTCTCAAGTAAATTATTTTATATATAAAATACACGTTTTTTCCCTATTCGAGCGAATGAGAAGGAGAATTAAACAGTTTGGTAAAACATGTGGTATGGGACACGTGCGTTTATCTTATTAGTTAATTCCTGACTTGTCCGTTAGATCGTTTCAACATTCGGGTCGAGTTTACTAATGAGATGAGGTAAACTTTTTACTGCTTTTAGTGTAAAATTTACTACCGGTTAGTAAACCATTTAGTGTGAATGTGTGGTAATGGACACAAGTTAACACTGTTTGGGTTCCTATCCAAAAGTTTGTGACACATTTGTTTAAGAGATGTATTTACCAGTACTGGACCTTTGGGCCATTTGTCCTTCGGGATGTTTATTTAAGAGACATATTTGTCCATTGTGACGTATTTGTCCTTCGGGATATTTATCTAAGAGACGTATTTATTTTTCCTTCGGGATGTTTGTCTAAGAGACGTGGCGCCTTATTTTCGAGAGAACGGTACTTGGCAGGCTTCAGCCATTAGTGAGCACGTGCTATATCTTTGAGATGATATCATTGATTTCTTTGGGATTTCTCGAGTGTATCGCCTTTTTCATGGTTGGCCATTCGAGCCATTCTATATATATATATATATATATATATCTGTGTGTGTGTGTGTGTGTGTGTGGTAATTATCTTATGGGAATTTGAGTTGCCGACACCGGCGTTATTTGAGATTTTCCTTTTGGCATATTGTTTGAGATTTGCTTATTGGCATTATTATATGAGATTTTCCTTTTGGCGTTTATTTGGGATTATATTCTCTTATGTTGGAGATTTATATTTAACTGCCTTATGGCGTATTTTGAGATGGTGATTTCTTTGAGTTGCTTTCGAGTTTGCTAATATGGCGGGTTTGGGATTTCTCCTCTTAGATTTTCTATTTTTCTCCTAAACCATATTTGATGTTTGTGATACGTCGATGAGATGACGCGTGCTTTTATTATCGGATTTGTTATGAAGTTTTATTACCTTCTAGTTGCACTCATATTTAGTGATATCCTTACATCACTTGAAATTACTATACCTACTTAATTGTGCCATGTGAAGTAACCATATACCCTTGAATTATTCCTTCTCACTTAAGAAGATTATCACCTCACCTTGTGCTTATATTATTGTATATCCTCTTAAAGCGATTTGTTTAGCTAGATTGACCTGTGTATTTTATAATCGGGTCAGACCGAGGTGTTTCAGGTTAGGTACCCGTTGGACTTAGCCTATTCTGCTTCCGCATGGACTTATCTGCTAGCCCTTTTAGTTTTAGTCTTTTTATCGCTACTTTGATATGTATATTATTTTGAATCGTGTATACAATGTGGTCATCATACCACTTATGATGTATTATTTGTATTCTATTGAGATATATATGTGTGTGTGTGTGTATATCTATTGTTCTATGATGTGTTATGCATTTGAGTTGTTGTATTCTATTCTAATAGATCTTATAGCCACCTGTAGTTTTGTATTAAGCATTTATTGGATATGTCGATCTACTTGAGTTAGAAAAAAATATAGAACGCTAATCGACATATTCAATAGATATTTAAGACAAGACTATAGGTGGACGCTCCTAACCAGCCCTATTCTTCGCATTAGCAGACAGTATTACCTAGTAATACTCTTTGTGAACGTGGGTCTCGAGGTGGGGAGTCATAGCTTGGTATCAGAGTTCAGTTCAGAACAAAATATGATAAATACAGAACAGAAGCATATATTATGATACATCATAGTTTAGTATAAGTGTTACAAATCCCTTAATCATTGTTTCCTTTATTTTATCGTGTCCTTTGAGATAGAAGTTTGGGATATATCTAGGAATATATTTTATTCTGTAGTATTCCATAATTGAATTGATTATATCTTATCTTAAGAGTAATCCTAATCATTATTGTTTTATTCAAGTCCTCTTTGATATGGGTGCTTGACACTCGTCTGTATTGGGGGAATTTGTTAATGCTATTTGATGTTCTTATCTTATAATTTCTTTCAGGATTGCATATCCTATTGAGGGGATCTGCAATATTTGGTATGATGTTTGAGGATTTTGGGATTGTTCCTTGTAGCTTATCTTATTGTATGAATTAATATGCTATTTCTATCTAGAGTTTGGAATGATTTGAGAAGGAGTGGCTTGCGTATTATCAAGCCGCATTCAGTGATTCGAAGGATCCTATATTTAGGTATCCTAATTTTGGCTGATTTGTTGTTTCTTGTTCTTCGGAATGTTATTGATGATTCTGAAGTATCTGTATTCACACTTGAGTTTCGAAATGATGATGATATATCTCGAATTTCAGTTGTTGTGACTTTATCGATTTCTATGAGTCCGTCGGGTTTGTTACCCCATCGGGCAATTGAGTATTGTACCGACCTATTTTCTAATTCTTAGCCTTTCGGTTATCCTCCCGCGAGGATGTCCACTAAGGAAATGAGGTGATTAACTGAATTTATTCGACATTTGTCATTCATGCTTCTTTCGTGATATCCTCTTTGTATACTTATTTGTTGATAGGCTTTGTGACATTACTTCACTCGAAGTAATGATGTGTTGTTTGTGTTCTTCTTCTCATTCGAGAAGATATCTTGCCATTACTCTTATATCTCATTGATATCTTTTTAATCTATTAAGTGGTGCCAGGATCTTTTTCAGCTTGACCTTGCACCAATTTTCATCAGCTACAAGTTATGGAGGATGGCGTTCTTTTTACAACATTCTGCACTCGTATTATTCTAGTGAGTGGCTCATTATACCGTTCGGTTTGGTGAACACTCCAACTTATTTGTCATCTTGTGAATCGAGTATTCTGGGAATATCTCAATGAGTTCTTCTTGTGTTTATTAATTTTGAGTGCAAGCAACAATTTGAATTTTTTTAAATCTTTCAAATAAAAGATATGTTTTTAAGTGAATTGATTTTGTTTATTGTGATAAGCAAAGAATATTTTGTAAAGCATACATGAGGTATTTCTTTTTATGAAAAATGATTCTTGTGTTGGGTTGTCCATCAAGTGCTTTAACATTGCTAGTCGATGCGCCTGATTAATTTTATCGATAGGAATTTCCTAAACACTATGATGAGACAGCCAGATATGATAAATTGAGTTTTAATAAGTAAACTTTGGAAATAATTGACATGGTGAGGTATTAATTTTTATTTAATTTTAGATGTTTAATGAAACCACTGAACCATAGTGAGTGTTGGAGGAGTGACGAGGCAGTTTTGTTCATTTGATTAACTCTACAGCCAATCGATAGGGTCATTCACTATATATCAATAGCGAGGCAATACCCTTATATTATTTGAAATTTGAGAAATTGAATATGGTAATTTGGGTACGTAAAGTGAATAATTCTAATTAAGGGGATGTCTTAATTAGAAGAAAATATCATTTGATGCTTTGATTAATAAAATGATGTATTTGAGGTAAAAGAATACTTTGGTTTGAAAGATTAAAATATTAATTGAATAGTTTAGTACAAATTATTAATGATGACTATAAAATTTGTTTTGACACTTAGTTATTTGAGTAATAGTAGAGGATGGATATAAATCTTTATCTTAAGGGAAAATAAAGAAGTGTTAGTTTAGAACATTTAGCATAAATTTGTGAGCTAGTTTTGTTTTAAACTTAAATGGTATTAAAACATGTGGGTTTGAAATTGCAAAATTCTTTTGAAAACAATTTGAATTAATTGTCAACTTTAATTAGTTTTATGTTGATAATTAAATGGAAATTTAATTTTTATGACAAGTGGAAATGTGAATTTGGATTGTTTTGATAAATGAACAATTCATGTAGTATAATTATTTTAAATTGTAAGAATCGTAAATCCTATTTTGACGGCCTTTATATTTCTATAAAGCTTAGACTTAGTAGAATAACTTTCATTTTATAAAGATTTTCATATTTTATTGTTTGTTGTGTCACAACTTGTCTTCTTTGCAGTAAGTCTGAATTAAAATTGATCTATTTCCCCTTAATAAGTAAATGTAGCACTTCTTATTTATGAATATGAACTATTATCATCTATTAGAGTTAAGTACAGGTGAAAGTGATAGTTGGAATATATTTTAAGCAAAAAGAATATACATAAGTTTATGCAAACTCGCTTTAAAATGCTAAAAAGAAAGGTATGTTTTCGGATTAATTTTAAGATTTAAATGATGGTATATTTTGTGTTTTTGACCTAATGGTCGATGTATATTATATAAATCATCTTTGTAATATTGTATACGGCGCTCCGTATAAATGGGACTTTGCCGATTTTTCCAGAAATTTCTAACACTTAGAAAATTTGAGAAACAAATTGAAGAAAAAAAATTTGCAAACTAAAAAATACCTATGAAAGAATTAGAGAATAAACAACATAAAATTTATTTACTCTAATGAAGAGTAATTGGGGGAAAACCACCTTCCTTTTATTGGGTTTTCTTTCCATAATAGTTGTCAATCTAATATCGGTATGACTCCCTTCGTAGTGTTATACAGAAAGTCGTATCGATTATCATCTTGTGGCTTGGAGTTTGGGATAAAGTTGTGACTAAATCTCGACTCTGTTCGTGAAGCTTCTTAGGAATCGATCTCACCTGATTTATCCATTGCATAACATCCTATCCATGTTTTGCTTTGAAGGTGAAACACCTTTGAAATAGGGATGTATTGCTCATAGAAATTCATTGGTTTGCAAATCCCAATAATTGCACTTGGGAAACCATAGAATTAATCGACCAATCTTATATTGGTTTTCTATCATCTTGTGTTGAGGGTGAGAAATTTTAAAATCAAGCTTATATATCTTTCTTTGCTTGATGAAATTAATTTGTTGAATACAAACTCTTCTCTAGAAATTGCGTGGAAGCAATTTTTATCAGAGGGGAGTTTGTAACAACCCTGGTTTTGGTAATTACCTATAAATATTAAATTATAACAGAAGTTATAATTTAATATTGTGAATTAAAATAAATGGAGATTCAAATTGTTTATTTTATGAATTTTGAAAATAAAATATGAAAATAAAGTTTTGGAAAACTTTATCATGTTTGTTTGTGAGAATAGTGAGTGGAAAATGATTTTATTTGGTGAATATGCAATAATTTTATTAAATATTGCCAATTACTTCTTTTAATAATTTTTAAAGAAAGTATTTGATTTTTAAATGTTGTTTATTTAAATAAAAATGTGAATTTGGTTTAAAAATGATTTGGATATAAAATTGAGTTTAAAGTAGTTTGTTATAATTTATTACACAAGAAAATAATTTTTATGTAATTTTTGAAGTTAAGAATGAGATTTTATGTAATTATTTGTGTAAAATTAGTTATTTAAGTAAAATATGATATCTTAATGATAAAAATGTTTTTAAAACTAAAAATTATATTTTGATATAGTGTAAAATATTTTATTTAATATGTATGTAAGTTTACATTAATTGTTTGGATCAAAAAATTTAAAGAAAATGCATTGTCTTTTTGTGTATGAGTTATTATATTGTTTAATTGTTGATTTTATTCCTTAGGCTAAAATTATTTCTCTTTAATACTTATGTCCAAAGCCCACTTAGCCTGAAACCAGAATTAAGAAGTGAGAAAAGAGAAATGACACAACCTGTACGTACACTTCTTATCTCCTTCTTCTTCTCAAAATACAACTTATAGTAAATCCATGGCTTCCTCTTTTAAAAATTAAAAAATTGCTTAATTTTGTTGAAATAAAAGAGAAAATCACCAAATAAAAAATAAGAGAAGGTAATCAAATCCAATATGTAAAATATACTTTTTTGCACAATTCGACCAAATGAGAAGGATAATTAAACGGTTTGGTAAAACACGTGATATGGGACACGTGCATTTATCTTATCGGTCAATTCCTGACTTGTCCGTTTGATCGTGTTGACATTCGGGCCGAGTTTACTGATGAGACGAGGTAAACTTTTTAGCGCTTTTAGTGTGAAATTTATAGCGGCTAGTAAACCGTTTAGTGCGAACGTGTGGTATGGGACACACGTTAGCACTGTTCGAGTTCCTATCCGAAAGTATGTGACACATTTGTCTAGGAGACGTATTTGCCAGTACTGGACCTCTTCGGGTCATTTGTCCTTTGGGATGTTTATCTAAGAGACGTATTTGTCCATTATGAAGTATTTTTCCTTTGAGATGTTTGTCTAAGAGACATATTTATTTGTCCTTCGGGATATTGTCCTTGGGGACATTTGTCTAAGAGATGTGGTTCCTTATTTCGAGAGAATAGTACTTGGCAGACTTCGGCCATTTGTGAGCATGTGCTATATCATTGAGATGAATTCATTAATTTCTTTGGGATTTCCCGAGTGTATTGCCTTTTTCATGGTTGGCCATTTGAGCCGTTTTATATATATAGGGCGATTACCTTATGGGAATTTGAACTGCCTACACCAGCGTTATTTGACATTATTATTTGAGATTTTCCTATTGGCGTTATTATATAAGGTTTGCCTTTTGGCGTTTATTTGGGTTTATATTCTCCTACGTTAGTGATTTATTTTTGATTGCCTTATGGAATATTTTGAGATGGTGATTTCTTTGAGTTTCTTTTGAGTTTGTCGATATGACGGGTTTGGGATTTCTCCTCTTAGAAGTTATATTTTTCTCCTCAACCATATTTGATGTTTGTGATACGCCGATGAGATGACACATGCTTTTATTGTGGGATTTGTTACGAAGTTTTATCATCTTTGAGTTGCATTCTTATTTAGTGATATCCTTATATCATTTGAAATTACTATACCTACTTAATTGTGTCACTTAATTGTGTCATGTGAAGTAACCATATACCCTTGAATTATTCCTTCTTACTTGAGAAGATTATCGCCTTACCTTGTGCTTATATTATCGTATATCCTCTTAAACTGATTTGTTTAGCTAGACTGACCCATGTATTTTATACTCGGGTCAGACCAAGGTATTTCGGGTTAGGTACCCGTTGGACTTAGCCTATTCTGCTTCCGCATGGACTTATCTATTAACCCTTTTAGCTGTTGTCTTTTTGTCGCTACTCTAATATGTATATTGTTTTGGCTCATGTGTACAGTGTGGTCGTCATACCACTTATGATGTATTATTTGTATTGTATTGGGATGTATCAGTGTATATATATATGTGTGTGTGTGTGTGTGTCTGTTGTTTTTCTATGATGTGTTATGCATCTGAGTTGTTGTAGTTTGTTCTGATAGATCCTATAGCCACATGTAGTTTTGTATTAAGCATTTATAGGATATGTCGATCCACTTGAGTTAGAAATAAATATAGAGCACTAATCGACGTACTCAATAGATATTTAAGACGAGACTATAGATGGTCGCTCCTAACCAGCCATATTCTCCACATTAGCAGACAATGTTACCCAATAATACTCTTTGTTAACGTGGATCCAGGGTGGGGCGTCACACCAGGTTAGGGAGTAATCTTGTACTATATTATTATTATGTTCTATTTAATAGTTTTATTGTGAGATTTTCTGTTCTATTCTTTAATTACCCCACGGAAATCTATCTTTTGGATATTTTGGCAATGGCACATGAATGTCCTGAATGTACTAAGTGTCATTCCTAGGGGTTGGAAAGGTGGGTCATTACAGTTGGTATCAGAGTTTCGGTTGAGCGAACACCTTAGCCTGATTTGGGTACAGTTCATTATGAAAGTCTATAGTATGGTGGATCGATTATACAAATGACAAGTATATGACTAATTTAAACAATAGTGTAACAATGGTAAAGTATGTAAATAAGAATAATCGCACCAGAGATTTTATAATGGTCCGGACCTCCCGTCCTACGTCCAATCCTGAAGCTCCTCTTTGGAATTTCCTTTCATCAAATAACCCTCACTTCACCCGGAGGAACATGTTTACAATAGCAGAGTTACTTTGTCAAGAATGTGTTCTCTATTACGCAGATTTTGACTATATAGTATAATTAAACGTCCTATATCTCTTGAATGATTGAATATAATATTGTGCGAGAGAGTATGGAAGTGTATGATCTCATATTTGCAGATTTGACAGCAAGTGGATGATTAGAACAAGAGATGATCAAGATAGAGAGTCAAGTGAATTAGTTAAAGTGTTTTGATCCTTCTTGATTCTCATTTATATAGTTGTAGAAGGTTGCTTCTAGTAGTTACATCTCTTCCCTTTCAGTCTAGAGTCGTCACCGTTCACTGGTGAAGAGTTGTGGAGGAGAGATAGAGTTGTGTCTCTTCAAAGACGACAGTTGTAATTTGAACTATCTAGCTCGAGCCCAGTTTCAGACGTCTGAATGGTGTTTTCAGACGTCGGAGAACCTATTATTATTTTTGTTCAACTTCTACGTTCAGACGTCTGAAGTTCTGCATTCAGATGTCTGAACCTGTTAAGTGATGTTCTCTTGAGTTTATTCTTGAGTGTATCTCTCTTCGATCTTCGTGCAACTTTGTAGATGAATCTTTTCAGTGCTTTAGTCATCGTCTTGTCACAGTAGTGGTTTGTCTTGCTTTGAATTTGTATCTGTATAGTTGTATGATATATACATGATTTTCATTGTATAGTTGTCATCGTCGAAATCGTAAACTAAGGGTTCTAACATTCTCCCCCTTTTTGATGATGACAACCATATAATGTACTTAGATAACAATTACAGAAAGGTTCTCCCCTAAATATAATCTCCCCCTATAGCTGTGCATATTTTTTTCTCCCTCTTTGTCATTATAAAAAATAATCGAAGAATTATAAAAATAATGCAGAACCAAGTATGATGTACGTACATAATTATATCACTAACAAAAAGGTTATGATTACATCATTAAGCACATCAAAAAGAGGAATATTGATAGTGTCTTACCAGAACTTCGATAAGGGAGTTAAGTACGACAAAATATTTACCTTATGAAGTCATGGTAGTTCATCATAAGAGGAGTCTAATTTCCCTTTCTCCTTATCGGCTATTTTTAGCGATGTGTGAGGAGATTGAGAAGGTGTAGACCAATCAGAAAAAGGTTGATGACTTGTTGAAGTGCATGATTAAGTTTGGAAACCACTGAAACGAGAGAGTCTTCAACTTTGGAAAGCCTTGTAGACAACGTGAGATCAAGCTTCGCTATTTGTTTACCAAGGATAATTTTATTTCTTGATAGGAGCACTTGGTTTTGTAAGATTAAATGAGAAATATTCTCATTAGCATGAGGCTGAGTTCGTGCTTCCAAAATCTCCACATCGGAGTGATATTCAAACGAGGAAGGAGGAGGTGGAGATGATTGCCTTGGTAGTTCAACATCACCTTCTTCTTGTTGTTGTTGTTGAGGAGGAGGAGGAGTGTAACATCCTTGGATTTTAGCTAAAAATAATTTGATAATTGATTTAATATTTGGGATTAAATTTTGAAAAAATTGGTAATCAAATTTAATTTTGAATTTAATTGTGAATTTATTTAGAATTTGTTGGCATTTGGAATATAAATATAAAATTGAACTCTCCAAATTTAATAATATATGTTCATTTAGTTATACAAATGAATTATAATTGGGAAATCGGATTTTGAAATTTAATAAATATATTAACAATGAATATTGTTGATTTGAAAATACTAAAATGTATATCTTGAAAACAAATTGGATTTATTTTGGAATAAATATGAAGATTCCAGAATAAATTAAAAGTATGTGTTTATAAAATAGTATTTTGGATTAGAATTCAATTATAAACATTTTGAAAATAAACTGAATATGGAAACTCTACATTTTAAAAGCAATGAACATTTGTTTTCCATTTTTGAGTGTGTATATATATAATGATTTGGAAAAAGAAAAACTTGTTTAAGATTAATATGTAAATGTATAAACGTAAGAGAGTTGTTTAAAAATTTAATTCAAATATATACATATTATATATATATATATATATATATTAATGTTTGATTTATTTTGAATCACATTCTTTAAAGTTATAGATATATAGATAAAGTTAAAGTATTGGTTTAAAAGTAGAAATGTATCTTTTGAATATATATATATATATATACATGAATTTGTAAGTAAACTTTAAACAAGGGTTTAAAACTAAGTTTTGAAACTAATTTAAACTAAGGGGTTTTAACATAAAATTTCTTATTTTAACAAGTGTAAGGCATGCAATCACAAAGATTTAACAAGTGTAAATAAATCATCATGCAAATGAACAAGTGGCATTAAGTTTCTTTATTCAAAAATACATGATAAAACTAACCAGGCTGTTCATGTTCCTGTACAAGATTCCTTCCTTCAATTCTACAAAATCAAAGCCTGTAAAAAGAAAAAAATCTGTCTTCAATCAAAAAAAAACCCAGATCAAAGCAATAGAAGCTATGGAGCAGATTCAAAACCAAACTTGATGCCAATCTGAAAAAAATTGAATTCAACCCGAGAATCAAGAAAGATTCAAAGTCTTTAAAACTAGGAAGTAGGAATCAGAGAAAGCTTCAATCTGGAATCAAAGCAATGTAAAGTTCAACATAAAAACAAATCCAGTTTCAATATCAAAGAAAAATTTCAAGCCTTAAGTAGGCAAATGCAACTTCAAGATCAAGTTTCAGAACCAAAGATTAACAAATCAAATTCAAATACAAGTTCAACAATATCAAAGCTCAGATCAAAATAAAGATTCAATTCCAGATTTTGAAACCTTTTACAGGCTTTTGTTGCCTCTATTTCAAACTGTTCCACGTGAGCAAACTACCCCCTCTGCTATTCTGATTGTGTGTGATAAATATCGGATGTTTGTGATTGAGATCTGTTGTATGAATATAATTGCATGTCTATATATATAGATGCAAGTGTTTGTGTTTCTGAAGATATACATATATATGTCTTCTCTGTTAAACAACAGGCCCCAAACTCATAAAGAAATCCAGATCTTCTGAATGAATCAATTTTTGACCTTGATTCTTAAAGAGAAAATAAATGAAAGAATATAAGTCTAATTCTAAAAATAATTTCAAGAAAATTTATTAAGTAATTAACTGGAAAATGAAATATGCAGTGAAATCTTAACATATCAAAGAATTCAACTTTCATGATTTAATGTTTCATGTATATAATTTGATTTATCTCCGAAAACTATGAATTTTAAAAATGGAATCAAGATTTTTAAGATTGGGTTAGTCGAGATTTCTCGAGTTGAACAGAAAACATGTTTTTGCCGATATCTGATGAACGCCGACGTTTGGTGTAATGTCCCACCTTTTCGTACGCTTTAAATCGATGATAAACCACACACGTCAGACTTAAACCATACAAAAGGGCGGATTGTTATGGGGTAGATAAGAAAAAGTAGGGAAAGAAAAAACAAAATATAATCTTACAGCGGAACGATAAAATATAATAATCAAATATACAGTTCATGAAGCTGTTTTATAAACATTTGATTATATTTATACAATACATATCAGAGTTGCACATACCAACGAATAATAATCGATGCAGCGGACTACAGTGTAGTGGAAAATAAAATATAATAATAATAATGAAATCTTCGTCTTCGTCCTCCAGAAATAAAGTCTTCGATCCTGAAAAGATCGGACTGACCCGAGCGAATTGAAAAGACAAAACACTCGAGTCAGAACTAAAAGATCTTATGTAAGTTAAATCAACGGTAAATAATATGAGTGTAACGGTGTCAGATATGTTTACGGGATTTGACATCTCCTATCCAGTGACTAACGTGAGTGTAGTAACTCAAGAGATGCTTGGGATTCACATCTCCTAAGGATCCGTTAAACTATTTACTATGTAGTAATATTTTGTTATTATAATAATGTCTATAGTAAAATAAACATACTTTTAAATAGCATTAAGGAGTGACCCAATATTCCTCCTAACACAAATAATGCCAATAGTCTATACAGTACCGTAATACCTACTGATCGGGAGGCTACCAGAGGATACTCCATAGGTACGACACAAACAGAAACTCGTACAAGGCGCGCTAGGGTAGGTGACACGGCACAACTAGGCAATGCCAGGGTAGATATACCAATTGCTATCCGGGCTGGTGGTAACGCGTAGCGCGCAGCTACCGCCCACCTCGAGCCACACCCCCAAATAAAAAAATCAAATGTGGCCACCGAATCAATCCAAAAGTCAAAGTATAATATCGAAGGGATGTGTCCGATCAAAGGTGCTACCTCATTGGCCCGAGAATCGCTCCTGTTTTAGCCACCTTATGCCAACTCATGGTGTAACGACCCGCCGCTCTGACCGCCTCTAGTCGGTAATTAAACCAGCTAGAAACGTTCAAAATGACGGATTGTTGGTCAGTTTATAAAGTTTAAACAAAATCAGCCACAGAATCACAGAATAATCATAATATTATTCATAAATGAATTTTTTCTTACATACATATATCAGAGTTTGTACAATGCATAAATTTTTATATACAGCGGAACAATTTATTTTCGTTAAGTACAAGAAAATTTTTACTGAAAACTTTAGTAGAGTGCTTTCCCCTCTCTCTAACTTCGCGGCCTGAAAATCTTAAAGCTGTAAAAATACTCGGTCTGACCCGAGCGTTAATTGCAAAACACAAAAACACTCGAGTCAGGATTAATCTTAACTCAAGTAAATAAATTTGCAATGAACTGAATAAAATGGATCACATGAATCAATTCAAAATCTATTATGGATTTTCATATTAACAACTTTAATTTTTAAAAATCTGTCAATCCCGTGTGGCTGTAGTACACACGTATACTTTGCACACATGTGCACTGCCTCGCCAACACGTGTGCAAGCGCAAATCGGACAAATCACTGCAAAGAAAAGGCTCAAGGCAAAACCAGTGCCAATTTTAACCCAAAACAGTAAACAACAAACATGCAAGTCCAAAACAAGTACAGGCACAGTGCAAAATAACATGCAGCAGCAACATGCAACACAGGCTATGTACAAGGGCAATGAAACTGGGTCAAGCAACTGCGACAGCAAGTGTCATGAAGCATCAAATATTAGCAGATGGAATGTGCCACTTAAATCCCAAAATGAAATCATTGGAGATGAACATATAAAAATTAATATGGCAAGGCAGCAGCGCTCCTGCAACTGTTGGTTCTGACTAAAATTGTGTTACATCTTTCAGTTATTTGTTAAGTCTATAAAATGAGGCAATAATGATTTGCCTGTAGAAACATAAAATTACTTCGTGCATGATAGCACAGACCTTTTGGGAATATAGTTTTAAATCCTTGGGACCTGTTTGGTTTGGACTTCAAGTTTTGTGATTTGCATTTTCAGTAAGTATTTTAAAAAGCATGGAAGAGGAGAAGAAAGTGGAATAAGAAAAGGAAAGAAATAATTGTGTCGAAAGCAGGGAAAAAAGTAGGATTGTCTGACAACCATTTATTGTTGATGGCAAATTTTGTTGAGAGATCAGAAATTACTCTGCTTACACCAAAAATCTCAACAAATCAAAATTCCCCAAGTTTTACTATACAACACACATGCACAGCCACTAATTTGTTTACAGTCACAAACTTGCAGGTACATTCATATATATACACCATACTTCATCATACATATTTATTTAACAACATAAGCATGCAACCCATTTTTTTTATATTAACTTTAAGAAAACAGAAAAGGTTACTCACAGAAACTTGAGTTGTTTAAAAATCAACAGAAATACCATAAGCAGTCATGCATACAAAATGCAGAGAAGTCATCACACAGTTTTCACAGGTTATTTATGTTTAAATCTGAAAGTTTACTCACAGTGACATGCATATGCATCAATACATAATCACATAATGGTTCCAAGAACTTTAGCATGCATCATTTTCTTTCAAAAATTCATCATCGACATTATAAACATACTTACAGATTTTCAAAGCTGGTTTTATGTTCAGTGTTTATTCACCAAGATTTTAAACAGAGAAATGTTCCTCGTTTCTAGGCATGCATCCATTTATACACAACACATCATATAAATACATGCATCCATACACATAAACATAAGCAACCACATTCACACATAATCATCATCAACATCAGGTTAGGAGCGAAGGGTTTAAACTATATATTTTTTTTTTTTTTAGTTTACTCACAGATTTTGTTGCACAGAGAAGATGTACCCTGACTCATAACAGGGATATGCATTGATACATACTCATACATTTACATCCATAAAGATGTGTGAATTTAAACATGCAATCATCTAAACCATCATACTTCAAGAGTCAACCATAAAATCAGAAACATATAGGTAGATAAATGAGTTTGCTCACACGCATGAAAACAGAGAAGCAATTAACAATATTAAAGTAGCTCTTGTTTTTAACAGTTAAAATTTAAACAATAGCATCTGCTCTCATCAATTCAAATAAAAATTTAAATAGCATTTGCTTTCTTCAGTTTAAATAAAAATTTATATAGCATTTGTTCTTAACAGTTTAAAACAAATTATAGTATCTGTTCTTATCAATTTAAAGCATTAAATTAGCTTCTGTTCTTAACAGTTAAAATTCAAGCAAATCGAGCAAGTGACAGTAAATAGCATCTGTCCTTAACAATTTTAAAACAAAACCAAATAGCATCCGTTTCATCAATTTAAACATAAAAGTTAAGTAGCATCTGTTCTTGTCAGTAAAAAAAAAAAGTATCAATTTGCATCTGTTCTTATCAGTTTTTTTTTAAAAAATTTAACAAAAACACATAGTATCTGTTCACATCAATTAAATTCAAGCAATCGAGCAAGAGACCGCAAATAGCCCCAAATCATAGCATGCAACCAAAAATCAAATTCAAAACAAATTTAAATACTTGCATTAAAATCAACCGTGAGCCAAAAGACTCACCTTTCAAACGAATCGAAATGGAGCGCACGCGAGTCGAAGCAAAATGAAGCCGAAGCCCTAATTTTGGAGCACGGAATCGAAGAGACGACGAGCGCGAAGAATTTGAGACAAACAAACAAATCGAACTCGAATTGAAGCCCCAAATCATAAAGCCCTAATTTGCTGAAGGGAGACGAAACGAGACCGCCATTTATTTTTATTTTTATTTTTCTTTCGTATGAATGAAATAGTGGAGAGGGGTTTGTGTTTTAAAGAGAAGAGAACGTGTATTAGCGTGGTTGAAGGCGTGGAACACGGCGTGTTTTTGGCTGATGTAAGTAAGGTAATGTATACCTATTTTTTTTTTTTTTTATTTTTTTTTTATTTTATTATTTTTTTCTTTCTTTTAAATTCAATTAGTTTTTTGTTAATAGTTTGCTTTGTTTTTATTTTGTTAAAATTATGTTGTTAAAAATTTTAAACTAGTATATTCTTTATTTATTTTATCATATATATATATATATATATATATTTATTTATTTTCATATTATATTTTCATTCTTATTTCAAATCCAATTATTTTTCTAAATCATTAATTCAAATTTTAAAATATAAGTTCAATATTAAATTTCAACTTCAAAGTAAAAATTCAAATTTCTATTCAACTTTTAAATAGATTAAATTCTAAATTTTAATCACCAATTCATTCTGATAATTTGAAATTTAAGTCAAATTATCATTTAAATATTTAAAATAAATTAAATATTTACAAATTAAATTGTTCAAAATTTAGGATCGTTACACATGGGAGTTGGGTCCACGTATTTATCTCAAAGGAAACACCTCCACCATCCTACTTTATTCTGGAATCTCCACTGTGTACACGGTTGTTAAAGTGCTTTTCGTAGTTGGCATAGAGTATGACGACTTCCATTCTCGGTCTCTTTAACAACCAAATGTTATTATAACACCGCGGTCTTATAAAAATAGTTTATACTTTTAAAACCAGAATATAATATCCATTTCAAATCCATATAAATACGATATCATTTCCTCTTTTTAAAAACCAAATCAAATTTGATATCATTTTCAAATATATCCTTTTCTAAAACTATAACATTTCGAAGTTATAATATTTCGAAACCAAAACTTGAAATATAGCCTTTCAAACATAAAACTTTGAATTTCATAACTTTGAAACATACTACACCACTTAAATGGTTTAAATATTTAATTACCTTATATAGTAAAATAGCTTCTTCACCTTCACAAATCAATTCCAATATTGATTTTAAATTCCCAAATAAACCAATATAATTTTCATATATTTCAAAGCTTTAATTATTCCGCCATTTCAAAACTTATTCTTTGATAATTTCATATATATCAATTTCAACTACTGTTATTTAGATTTGAAATGTTTACTTAATAAATCAAATATTATTTTAGTAAAATCCTTAGGCTTCAAATAATTGGATATTCTTTCAATTACATTAACTTGATAATATTCAATTAAATCAATTTGATATTCATTTAAATACTCTAAACAAAAATCAAGTTATAAAATCATACCTTCTAAATCTCAATTTATTTATATTTCAAATCAAATTTTTCGAGGATAATCCTTAAATCTTAAATTCAAATCAAATTCACATTTATCTTCCAACCTAAATTTTATTCGAGTCATTATAAACTCTATATATGATAGAATTTAAATAGATACTTAACCATATTATATAAAAGAAATTCAAACTTTATTATTTAGCTTATTTTATAATTCAAAACAAATTTATACATAGCTAAATCAGTAATAAATTAGCATTTACATAACATCTTAAAATAATTATCTGTATAGCCCATATATTTCTTTACAAAACCATAAAATCATTTCAAAAATAATTTTATATATATACGCGGTGCCTGTATATAATTTTCTATCCTATGGTCAAGTGATACGGATATTTTATGATTTCAATCCGCAATTTAAAAATAAAAATGCGGTTGCATATCATTTCAAACCGCAATCCCGAATCAAAATAAATGCATAACAACTTGCAGATTATGATGATATAAATAAACATCCATTCATCCATCATAAAATCATACATCCATCAAAATCATCAAAACAATCAATCAATATCAATATATAAGTGATAATATATAACAGGTAATTAACTGGCAGTTATATTCGATAATAAATTAAATAATGATTCAATTTCAATAAATGCAATTAACTGAGATGATGATTAATAATATACGAAACAGCCATAAATAAATACATAATCACAACATAAAGTAATTTACCAAACATAAGAAATTTTAGAAGTTGGGAGTGGGTTAAAACACTCACCTTTTTGAATTTAAAGTGAATTTAAATCCAATTTTAACCTAAAATTTGACCAGTCTCAGAATCCGTCTAAACTTGGGCCAAAATGTCCGGAATTTCGATAGGATTGCAGTGGAAGAAACCACGCATGAAATGGACCCCGTATGCAAAACTTATTGCGATTAGAACAATTAAAAATGAAATTTAAATAAAAAATAATAATAAACAACATACGTCCACGCCACGTCATTCTTCCAATTGCCACATTCCTCCTGCTGTACACGAAACAGAGAAACCCATCAAGCTTCACCCGCCTCCCCCTTTGACCGAGAATCACGACCGCCTCGGACCACTATTCGACAAGCCACAGCCACCAATCTTCACGTCTCCCCCTCCTCTATCCGGCGCACCTCATCTGGCCGTCCCAGGTGCAGCGTGCTGCCGCTTAGAAGCTAGGGTTTTCGAACCCAGTTTGCCAATTTCGACCGCCTCCGGTAGCTTTAGCTCACGAGACCACCGTCAATCGACTCCCCGCAGCATGCTCTATGAAACCCAAAACCCAATTTGTCTATAGTAGCTCCAATCAAAAACGCCCAATTCAATTTTTGACCGCGATTTCAGGTTGACTCGAGCATCAATTGCAAAAACAGAAGCTACGCATAGATTTTTATCGATGAAATCTTCGATATATATTTTTTTCAAATTTTTCTGAGGAGTTTGAATTTTTGAAGTCGATTTTTGAATTGAAATTTGAATTGGATAAACTAGGGTTTACAGCCATTGAGGAAAAGGAACACAGATGTTTTTGTACGTATAGAAATGAGGAATAGAGGCTGATAGGGTTTATAACAGGGTATTTATAGGTAGGGTTGAAGTAGAATAGATGGACCAGATGGATAAACGCGCTGAACGATGAATGGCCCGAAAAGCCCGTTCTGACTCCGGAACGAAATTTGGTCAACCCATATATCAAAATAGATGTTTTAAAATATTTTAAATATAATGAAAAAAGTTTCAAGTCCAAATTCCATCGTATGAAGAAGTTATGCTAAAATCCAAAAATTTCAAATTGATTTCAATTGATTTCAATTTCATTAATTTCAATGCGTTTCGAGTCCGTACGATCAAACGACAAGTCCGATCGCTATGAAACTTGAAACCCTATAATAATTCACCGTTACGGATCCGATGAAACTGGTTTCGCCGAAATCCGAGTCAGTGGCCAAAATGGCTATTTTTACATTAATTAAATAATTTAATAATTAATTAGAAAAATCAAATTTTAAATTTCAATTCTATAATTGACAATTTTATCACTTTTATATTTCTTAATCATCTACAATAATTTAAACAAGTTTAGATGTCAATTTAAAGTTGATTAATCTATCAATTGCAGTGTTAAATTTTTAATTTCATTATATTCAAAATTATAGATTTAATTTCCAAAATTCTATTTAGTTTACTTTCATTCTATTTTTCAATTCATTGTTATCAACTAGATGAAATTTAACGTTGGATTCAACATATATTACATTAATATCCTTACGTTCCATCTCCATTTCAATTATCGCAATATTTAGATATTTAATTTCCTTAAATTGCAATTTCTCCAATTATTATAGTTCAAATCCCAATATTTTGATAAATATTTATTACCACTCTTATAATTCAACAAATTTCCCAATTATGAATAACATTACCATTATTTCTGAATATTTCCTTAATTAACATTATAGTAGTATTAAATAAAAATTATCGTAACTGATTTCCAATTTATATTAACAAGCTACAGAAATTAGATAACATACAAAAATCGTTACGCTAACCTTTAGTCACATAAATAAGCTTTTATTACTTACAAATAACTGTTACCCTTTATTACCTTATAGATAAATTTAAGTTTCTATTAAATTTACATCCACACTTCCGTTATTATATTAATTACCATTCACATCTCATTATAAATTAATGCACACATAAATTTTCCAATTACGGTGTTTAACTTCCATTTCCATAAATTCAGAAATTACAAATTTACTTGATTAACTTAAATCCTTTTTGTCAAATCAATTATTATTCAATAAACAAAGATAACATTTGTTTTATCCTTTATTACATTAGTACGCTCAAATTTTCATCTTTCCTTTGTATTGACTACCCTATTCCCATGTTATTATTTTCTACCAAAATACACGCTAATTGCGATTAACATTCTAAATCAATTCATTTACTTGGGTTCATACTTTCCATTATATCGATTACTACACTATGAATAAATTTACAATCCTATTTTTTTCATTATTACATTTACCCTTTCCCTTACACTTTTCTTAAATCTTTCTGCTTTTATTTAATTACCGTTAACTATATTATTATTATTCTATTGACTAATTAAGTAATTACATTCGTTTCTTACTTTTCAACCTCATAACCAATTATGACAGATTCCAATATCTCACCTGACCTTTCCTTTCAAATTTCCATTTATTAAGTTTTACATTAATACATCTTTATTTCCATTCCTTAAATTTACGCTTAAGTTCATGTTCTAATCGATTAATTATCATAACACTAAATAAAATTTACGTTATTCCAATTATTACCCAAATTTACATTAACGTAACATTAAATTCAGATTTATTGAAATTTCATTATTTATTATAATTACTTACATAATATGAATTCATTCTATTACCCTAAATCAGACATTATTCCATATATTCATACAATACTTACATTTATTTACTTAATTTGCATTTATAACTAAGTCCTAACATTTTAAATTCATTTTCATTTATTGTACATTATTTTATTAGTAAGTCAAAATTTTAAATTGTTAATTTATCTTTTATATCTCATTATAAATAAATGTACACATTAATTAAGATTTTAGATCAATTTAATGATTTCATCTTGGTAACATTTTTATTACAATGAGAACATAATTACTTTTACACTGTTTCACTTCTTGGAATTACATCCAAGTTATTAACAATCAACTTACAAATCTTATCCAAGTTATTATTTCCATTAATAATTCACCAAATTTTTATTTTCATCAGTATTAAATTTATAAAATCTTATTAAATTAACCATTAAAATTACTGAAAATTTACGGGTCGTTACACTCTCCCCCACTCAAAACTTTACGTCCTCGAAAAGGAAAGAAGGTAAAAGAGTAACTTATAAATCAATATATATTATTCAAAACATTATATTCATAACAATAAGTTTACAGAATAGGATAATTTAAATAAAATATGTAGATTTTTAACCAATTAAATCTTTATATAATCAAATTAATAAGGTTTGGAAACATTTTCAAAATATTTTTTATGTCCAAAATTTACGGAAAATTTCGGCAGGGTCTCCTTTGTACGGAGAGACTTGGGAGAAAATACAATATCAAAATATAACAATTTATAACATATTTTTTTCCAAAATAATATATATATATATATATATATATATCCCTACATGGGAAAAATAATAACGCTATAAATCGTAATCCAAAAACGTACCTATTTGTCGGACAATTACGCTTAATTATGAAACCAAAAGCAGTAGCAATTTCTTCCATAACCTGTATTTCATTTATATAATACAAAAGAGTTAATAACTATATAAAATGAAATATTTAAGGTTGTTTTAACTATAAACCAAAAATCAATACATACAACGATCACTTGCAACCAGGTATACAACCATCGCATAAAAATCAACACAAATCAAACATTCATTCATATCAAACAAACAAATAGTTGTTCGGGTTCAAACTTTAAATTGTACGGAATGAAAAATAAACTACTAAGTGTACCCTTCACTCAATAGTCTTAGGTGAAACTAAATAGATTATTTATTCATCCAAACAATTTTAAAGTATCCTTACCCAAACAACCATAAACCATAACAAACAACAATTCCAAACAACAACTCAAATTTACTTATTATTAATTTCATTTCATACATTAGTTGTTTGATTTCTTTTCTTTCATATAATGATTTATCCTTTTATTTTACATTTGTTTCTTACCATTTTATTTAGAAATAACTTCAACTTATTTACTTAAGTTAAAATTTCTTACTTACAATACCTGCCTTCCATTATATTTAATTAGTAGTATTTCCATTATACTTAAGTTTTTAACAACTAAAATACCAAATTCTTATTTATTAAAGAATTTCATTGAACCTTCCTATTACAAAAGCTTTACTTGTGTAATATCCATTACGTTTTCTTATTACATTTCAACTTTTTACATCTTCCGGTAAGTTATATATATGCCTTTAAGAATGTAATTAAAATCATACAAGTTTATCTTATTTCTTTTAATTAATTAATGGTTCAATAATTATATTTTTCATTTTATAAGATTACAATTTCACTTTCTTTTAATCTCATTTATAACTTAGGATTAAATCACTTATTTTAATTAAAGGCTCCAATTTATAAATTAGTTATATTCTATTTTACTACACTTAATTGAAACTATTAATTAACGGAAACTGAAGAATTAAATACCGGGTTTTATTCAAAATCATTTTAAACAGATAAACATATGCTTGAAATTTATATATCCAAATATATTTAAAATAATTTAAAATTTATATTTGTTTATCAAAATAAATTTAATAATAAAACTACTACAGTGTCCTTCCCACTTTAAAACTCGAAAATGAATGTCGATGATGCGGCCGCCATCGCCGAAATTATTTTCCAACGACAGAGAGGGGAGTACAAAATTTATTTCTTTCCAAAATCTCTTTAAAACAATTATTTCAAATTATATTGAAATATTTATATCAGAAAATACTTCTAAATAATATTATTATTATATTTCAAAATCATTCAAAAGAAATTTCAAAACTCCGGAACTTAAGTTCTAAATTTCAAATTTACATTTATTTTATTTTCAATCTTATTTCAACTAATATCTAAAATTTCACTACCTAGCAACCAATATAATACAACCAATTATAACCTTTATAAAAATTTACAATATATATAGAAAATATAATAAGAAAAATTATTTCATTCACCTATATTAAAACCAAATATTATGTTGGTCTGTCCTATTAAGTGTTTAGAAATCCCTATTGATGTCATAGCGTCCCATGCATCAACCAGAATTTAAAATACAAAACGGAACAAATTAACACAATATTAAAACATTTTTATAACACTAACAAACACGCTCTCTCATATATATACACTCAGCGACTCCAATATGGTATTACTACCCTATTAGTAATGAGTCGGACCCCACAAATCTATGGTTTTCACTAAACCAAAGCTCTGGTACCAGATGTAATGTCCCGTCTTTCCATACACTTTAAATCGACGATAAATCACACACGTCAGACTTAAACCATACAGAAGGGCAGATTGTCATGGGGTAGATAAGAAAAAGTAGGGAAAGAAAAAACAAAAGAGAATCTTACAGCGGAACGATAAAATATAATAATCAAATATACAGTCCATGAACTGTTTTATAAACATTTGATTATATTTATACAATACATATCAGAGTTGCACATACCAACGAATAAGAATCGATGCAGCAGACTACAGTATAGTGGAAAATATAATATAATAATAATAATGATGAAATCTTCATCTTCGCCCTCCAGAAATAAAGTCTTCGATCCGGAAAAGCTCGGACTGGCCCGAGCGAATTGAAAATACAAAACACTCGAGTCAGAACTAAAAGATCTAATGTAAGTTAAATCAACGGTAAATAATATGAGTGTAACGGCGTCAGAGATGTTTACAGAATTTGACATCTCATATCCAGTGTCTAACGTGAGTGTAGTAACTCAAGAGATGTTCGGGATTCACATCTCCTAAGGATCCGTTAAACTATTTACTATGTAGTAATATTTCACTATTATAATAATGTCTATAGTAAAATAAACATACTTTTAAATAGCGTTAAGGAGTGACTCAATATTCCCCTTAACACAAATAATGCCAATAGTCTATACAGTACTGTAATACCTCCTTATCGGAAGGCTACCAGAGGATACACCATAGGTACGACACAAATAGAAACTCGTACAAGGCACGCTAGGGTAGGTGACACGGCACAACTAGGCAATGCAAGGGCAGATATGCCAATTGCTATCCGAGCTGGTGGTAATGCTTAGCGCGCAGCTACCGCCCACCTCGAGCCACACCCTCAAATAAAAAAATCAAAAGTGGCCACTGAATCAATCCAAAAGTCAAAGTATAATATCGAAGGGATGTGTCCGATCAAAGATGCTACCTCATTGGCCCGAGAATCGCTCATGTTTTAGCTACCTTATGCCAACTCACAGGAGTTGGGTCCACGTATTTACCTCAAAGGAAACGCTGCCGCCATCCTACTTCATTCTGGAATCTCCACCGCGTACACGGTTATCAAAGTGGTTTTCGAAGTTGGCAGAGTATGACAACTTATGACCCCGGTCTCTTTAACAACCAAACGTTATCATAACACCGCGGTCTTATCAAAATAGTTTATACTTTTAAAACCAGAATATAATATCCATTTCAAATCCATAAAAATACGATATCATTTCCTATTTTTAAAAACCAAATCAAATTTGATATCATTTTCAAATATATCCTTTTCTAAAACTATAACATTTCGAAGTTATAATATTTCGAAACCAAAACTTGAAATATAGCCTTTCAAAACATAAAACTTTGAATTTCATAACTTTGAAACATACTACACCACTTAAATGGTTTAAATATTTAATTACTTTATATAGTAAAATAGCTTCTTCACCTTCACAAATCAATTCCAATATGGATTTTAAATTCCCAAATAAACATCATATATTTCAAAGCTTTAATTTTTCCGCCATTTCAAAACTTATTCTTTGATAATTTCATATATATCAATTTCAACTACTATTATATAGATTTGAAATGTTTACTTAATAAATCAAATATTATTTTAGTAAAACCCTTAGGCTTCAAATAATTGGATATTCTTTCAATTACATTAACTTGATAATATTCAATTAAATCAATTTGATATTCATTTAAATCCTCTAAACAAAAATCAAGTTATAAAATCATATCTTTTAAATCTCAATTTATTTATATTTCAAATCAAATTTTTCGAGGATAATCCTTAAATCTTAAATTCAAATCAAATTCACATTTATCTTCCAACCTTAATTTTATTTGAGTCATTATAAACTCTATATACAATAGAATTTAAATAGATACTTAACCATATTATATAAAAGAAATTCAAACTTTATTATTTAGCTTATTTTATAATTCAAAACAAATTCATACATAGCTAAATCAGTAATAAAATAGCATTTACATAACATCTTAAAATAAATATCTGTATAGCCCATATATTTCTTTACAAAACCATAAAAATCATTTCAAAAATAATTTTATATATATACGCGGTGCCTGTATATAATTTTCTATCCTATGGTCAAGTGATACAGATATTTATCATTTCAATCCGCAATTTAAAAATAAAAATGCGGTTGTATATCATTTCAAGCCGCAATCCCGAATCAAAATAAAAGCATAAAAACTTGCAGATTATGATGATATAAATAAACATCCATTCATCCATCATAAAATCATACATCCATCAAAATCATCAAAACAATCAATCAATATCAATATATAACATATAATATATAACAGATAATTAACTGGCAGTTATATTCAATAATAAATTAAATAACGATTTAATTTCAATAAATGCAATTAACTGAGATGATGATTAAAAATATACGAAACAGCCACAAAAAAATGCATAATCACAACATAAATTAATTTACCAAACATCAGAAATTTTAGAAGTTGTGAGTGGGTTAAAACACTCACCTTTTTGAATTTAAGTTGAATTTAAATCCAATTTAAATCCAAAATTTGACCAGTCTCAAAATCCGTCCAAACCAGCATTAAAATGTCCAGAATTTCGATAGGATCGTAGCGGAAGAAACCGCACGTGAAACGAACCTCGTATGCAAAACTTATTGCGATTGGAACAATTGAAAACGAAATTTAAATAAAAAAAATATTAAACAACATACGCCCACGCCACGTCATTCCTCCAATTGCCACGTTCCTCCTGCTGTACACGAAACAGAGAAACCCATCAAGCTTCACCCGCCTCCCCCTTTGACCGAGAATCACGACCGCCGCGGACCACTATTCGACAAGCTGCAGCCACCAATCTTCACGTCTCCCCCTCCTCTATCCAGCGCACCTCCTCTGGCTGTCCCAGGTGTCGCGCGCCGCCGCATAGAAGCTAGGGTTTCGAAACCTAGTTCGCCAATTTTGACTGCCTCCGGTAGCTTTAGCTCACGAGACCACCATGAACCGACACCCCGTAGTACGCTCTACGAAACCCAGAACCCAATTTGTCTATAGTCGCTCCAATCAAAAACGCCCAATTCGATTTTTGACCGCAATTTCAAGTTGACTCGAGCATCAATTGCAAAAACAGAAGCTACGCGTAGATTTGTATTAATGAAATCTTCGATATATATTTTTTTCAAATTTTTCTGAGGAGTTTGAATTTTTGAAGTTGATTTTTGAATTTAAATTTGAATTGGATAAATTAGGGTTTACAGCCGTTGAGAAAGAGGAGCGCAGAAGTTTCTGTACGTATAGAAATGAGGAATAGAGGCTGCTAGGGTTTATAACAGGGTATTTATAGGTAGGGTTGAAGTAGAATAGATGGACCAGATGGATAAACGCGCTGAACGATGAATGGCCCGAAAAGCACGTTCTGACTCCGAAACAAAATTTGGTCAACCTATATATCGAAATTGATGTTTTAAAATATTTTAAACGCAATGGAAAAAGTTTCAAGTCTAAATTCCATCGTATGAAGAAGTTATGCTAAAATCATAAAATTTCAAATTGATTTCAATTTCGTTGATTTCAAGGCGTTTCGAGTCCGTACGATCAAACTTGAAACCCTACAATAATTTACCGTTACGGATCCGATGAAACTGGTTTCGTCGAAATCCGAGTCAGTGGCCGAAATGGCTATTTTTGCATTAATTAAATAATTTAAAAATTAATTAGAAAATCATATTTTAAATTTCAATTCTGTAATTGACAATTTTATCACTTTTATATTTCTTAATCATCTACAATAATTTAAACAAGTTTAGATGTCAATTTAAAGTTGATTAATCTATCAATTGTAGTGTTAAATTTTTAATTTCATTAGATTCAAAATTATAGATTTAATTTCCAAAATTCTATTTAATTTACTTTCATTCTGTTTTTCAATTCATTGTTATCAACTGGATGAAATTTAACATTGGATTCAACATCTATTACATTAATATCCTTACGTTCCATCTCCATTTCAATTATCGCAATATTTAGATATTTAATTTCCTTAAATTGCAATTTCTCCAATTATTATAGTTCAAATCCCAATATTTTGATAAATATTTATTACCACTCTTATAATTCAACAAATTTCCCAATTATGAAAAACATTACCGTTATTTCCAAATATTACCTTAATTAACATTAAAGTAGTATTAAATAAAAATTATCGTAACTGATTTCCAATATATATTAACAAGCTACTGAAATTAGATAACATAAAAAATTGTTACGCTAACCTTTAGTCGCATAAATAAGCTTTTATTACATACAAATAACTGTTACCCTTTATTACCTTGTAAATAAATTTACGTTTCTATTGAATTTACATCCACACTTCCGTTATTATATTAATTACCATTTGCATCTCATTATAAATTAATGCACACATAAATTTTCCAATTACGGTGTTTAACTTTCATTTCCATAAATTCAGAAATTATAAATTTACTTGATTTAACTTAAATCCTTTTTATCAAATCAATTATTGTTCAATAAACAAATATAACATTTGTTTTACCCTTTATTACGTTAGTACGCTCAAATTTTCATCTTTCCTTTGTATTGACTACCCTATTTCCATGTCATTATTTTCTACCAATGTACACGCTAATTGCGATTGACATTCTAAATTAATTCATTTACTTGGGTTCATACTTTCCATTATATCAATTACTACACGATGAATAAATTTACAATCCTACTTTTTTCATTATTACATTCACCCTTTCCGTTACACTTTTCTTAAATCCTTCTGCTTTTATTTAATTATTGTTAACTATATTATTATTATTCCATTTAATTAAGTAATTACATTCGTTTCTTATGTTTCAACCTCATAATCAATTATGACAGATTCCAATTCTCACCTGACCTTTCCTTTCAAATTTCCATTTATTAAGTTTTACATTAATACATCTTTATTTCCATTCCTTAAATTTACACTTAAGTTCATGTTCTAATTGACTAATTATCATAACACTGAATAAAATTTACGTTATTTCAATTATTACCCAAATTTACATTAACGTAACATTAAATTTAGATTTATTGCAATTTCATTATTTATTATAATTACTTACATCATATGAATTCATTCTATTACCCTAAATCAGACATTATTCCATATATTCATACAATACTTACATTTATTTACTTAATTTGCATTTATAACTAAGTCCTAACATTTTAAATTCATGTTCATTTATTATACATTATTTTATTAGTAAGTCAACATTTTAAATTGTTAATTTACCTTTTATATCTCATTATAAATAAATGCACACATTAATTAAGATTTTAGATTAATTTAATCATTTCATCTTAGTAACATTTTTATTACAATAAAAATATAATTACTTTTACACAGTTTCACTTCTTAGAATTACATCCAAGTTACTAACAATCAACTTACAAATCTTATCCAAGTTATTATTTCCATTAATAACTCACTAATTTTTATTTTCATTAGTATTAAATTTATAAAATCTTAATAAATTAACCATTAAAATTACTGAAAATTTATGGGTCGTTACATTTGGGGGGGGAGGGGCGTGCTTCAGGGAGAAGGTAGGTGAATGGATGTAGATTCATGGAAAAATGGTTAAAAAATTTCCGATGAGCGAAGCGGCATGATTTTGTCGAATTAGTGTTCAACTGGTAGTTTGGGTTGGCCGAGTTTGGATGATTGTCGCGACGTCGTTGGGATGTTTCAGGAGATCGCACTTGGGGGGTTGGGATTGTCGATGTGTGGCGAAGCTTCGACCGCAAAGGCGAGTTGACCGAAGGTCAAGGTCGCTGGCGAAGGATGTTTTGCTGATGGAAATGGTTACAGGCATTGGTCGATTTGGTTGAATTTTGATTTGAAGGTGATGTCTTCGATTTGAGTTGTCGAATTGAAGGTCGAGATCTTCGCCGACTTGCTGGAATTGGTGGTGTTGGTCGGAAAGACTCCGACCAAGCATGCACGTGCACAAATTCGATTGTGTGTCTGTAGATTGTAGGCTTTTGGAAGGAGAAATTTCTCTGATTCGTGCTCGTGCAAATGTTAGCTCGAAGATGCTCGGGGTTAAGCATGTGAAAACGATGGGATTTCTCGAAGCAGGAGGAAACATGGTTTTACTCGGGGACAAGCTAGGGTGGAATGAGATTTATCTCGGGTGGTTTGAGTTGTAGCAAGACAGTTTTAAAAATCAAAGAAAAATCAAGTTTTGAAATTTAAATCTTGTTAAATCTTGTAAAATAAATTCTTCTTATATTAAATGATATCCAAATTTAAGAATTAGTTAAGAAAGGATTTTTAAATAAATTGTTTTAAAATTTACCAAGTTTTAAAAGGATTTAAAATAAATGAAACCTTTATTTTGAAAAGTTATTTTAATTTAATAATGTTAAAGGTTAGATAATTAATGTTTAATAGTTAATAAATTTTATTTTTTGAAGAAAATTAATCATTTGAGGTAAATTACTTAATGAAAGTAATTAATATAGAATTAATTGATAATCCAAGTTAATTAATCAAGTAATTAATGATTGATTAATTTAAAATAATTACTTAAATGGAAGTAATTAAGAATGGGTAATTAACGATTAAAGATTTATTTACCAAGTAATTAAGGTTTAATTACTTTAAAGAATAATAATGTGGTTAATTAAAGAAAAAGAATTATTTAAGAATAATTAATTAAAGGTTAATTAATTAATGAAACAGATTAAGGAGTGATTATTAATTAAGGATTAATTAATTTTTTGTAATTAATTACGGATAATTAATCAAAGGATTAATTATAAATTAAATTTTAAATAATAAATGATTAAAGAGTAATTAATCAAATTGGTTTGTAACTAATTAATATTAATTAACCAGGATTAGAAATTTATTCATAAGTAATTAATCTGATTTAATTTAAATCAGATAATTTTATTTATTTTTACTTATGGATGTTTGGATTCTATTAGATGTTTGGATGGTTGATATTCCTCACATGTGATGCTTTGTGATATTTTGTGATGTGAGTTGCTGTGTATTGATCTGTGATATATGTGATATGTTTCTGTGTAAATACCACTTGGCCCGTAGAACGACATTTGGAATTCGATGCGACAGGGAGTCGGATTCCAGTTGATTATTCAAAACCCACATCGAATCGTAACGGTGAATCTTTGTGATTGATAAATTTACTTTATCTATGAATCTGTATATATAGATAAGCATTATAGGATATACTGCTTATTGATATTGATATGATTGAATCCATGATGATTGATGTTGTTGCACCATTGTGTAAAAACCCTGGACTACACCTTACACACACAAATATGGATTGCACGAGGAAATCGGTTAAGTCACAGATTTTTAATGGTTTTAAAGATTGAATTTTTGAATCCATAATAGTTTTGGAATTGGAATTGAAAACCTTTGAAAATGAGTTTCAAAAAATAAAAGTTATTTTGAATAGCTTAATAAAGTTTTGAAATTTAAATAATTGGATTTGAAATTGAATTCAATAATTTGAAAATTATGGTTTAAAAAGATTATACAAGTTATAAAGGTTTTTATATGGGTTTTTAACTATTTAAAAAAATATTGTTTTGGAATTTAAATTTAAACCCAAGTTTTATACTTGAATGGCTTTAACTTATGTAAATGTAATCAGCTTTAACTTATGTGAAAGATTATTAAACCTTGTTTGAAATCGAAGAGAGTTTTAAAAAGGTATATCTTTCATATAAAAGATTTGAATTGGAAATGGTTTGAAAGTTATGGATTAAATCTTTAATTTAAAGATTGGATAAGTTAATCGAATTTGAAATGAAATTGTTTTGAAAAGCCGTGAATGAACCTTTGTGGAAAATTGGTGAACTTTGTGACCTTTTTGTTTAAAAGATTTGAAATGGTAATTTGTTTTAAACCATTTAAAGAAAAGTTTTGGATAATAAGTTGTGACTTAACTGAAATCCTATATCCATATGTTTTTAAATATTGCGCACATTATTCGGTTTAGCCGGAAGAGGACCATGTGTCGTATAACCCATTCCGAATAATGATACGACGATATGGATAACATTTGAAGACCGGTGGTGAAGACCGGGTATTTTCAAGAACGAAAGGATAACTCGTCGATTGTCTCTGCACTGAGTCGCGCCGGTATAGAGATTCCCCAAGTGATGGGAAGTCCGATCGGGATTGTGAATACCTGGATTTGCAAGGGATTCTTCGGAAGTGCCTTCGGTTCTGTTCGAACCCGGTACAGACTTGTACGGATGTATGTCTGACATTACACTTTGAGATATAAAACCAATTTCTATCAAATACATTTCTATTTGGTGGCGGAGATTTATTCTCTTAGCTTAACACCCTTCTCTGAAACGTACGAGCTCTGAGGTTATGTAGTTGATGGTTACTAGTGATACATTCCCAATTTGGTAATGTGAAATACGAAGTGCTGCTGATCATTTGTTGATCAAAGAATGGCTTTGTGAAAAAGCGTAGCTTTGTGGACAAGAACTCATTGAGCCTCACAACCCGGTAATGGTCGAAATAGGAAAGATGCGGCAAGGTTTCGGGGGTAGCTCCCCTAGGGTATGACCATTCCTTCTGGAAAAGGGTGGTATCATGGTATGGAGCCCAAATACTGACTCATGTGAGCACTGTAGTATATTTATTATTGTGTGATGTTGTTGGTGTAGAGGATCCTCGGATAAAGGTCGCAAACGACCGGGGGTGGCATATCTTAGGTTTTACTCCCCGGGAAGAGGGGTAACCGGCCTTGTGTTGGCAGAGAGCCGGGTAGGTTCTTGGGGCGTCCCTCCAGAGGCGTTCCCATGTGACAATAGGAAGTTCCTTAGCCTGACCATTTGTTGGAAATCCAATCATCCCATACGATCCTTGTATGCTTTTAGTTGTAGAACCTGCCATTTAAAATGGCAGCTATAGTAGGCATAGTATAATGGTACCTATGCTGGCTAAGATTAATATTATACTTTCGAAATGTTTTCCACTATGCACTAGTAATAATATCAAAAAGGATTTTTCATAGTAAGCACGTTTGACTATCATAAGGAGAAATCTCCCCCATGTGTGCGATTGCATTGTGTGTGTGCCGGAAGGCCTTATGGTAGTTTCATTTTCCAAAAAGCATTGCGGATTTCAATCTAAATTCTTTCATTTGTTTTAAAGATAAAAATGTTTTTTTGTTTGATCATACCAGTCCCATGACTGACCCGGAGTTTATTGTTCTCTTCCTAAACTCTGGGTGCCCACAATATTCCACACGGGCAGTCTAGAGTTGGGTTTTTCTGATAGTCGAATAGTAGGAATTAATTCGATAGCCTTCAAAGCCCTTTGGATTTGTGGATCGCATTTGCTACCCTTTATCATTCTGGACCGCACTTGCTTATCTTTGTGAAACGTAATGATGGTTCGAGCTAGCTTTGGATTGAAGATGGAGTTGCAGTTGCATTATGGAGTCGGATTCTTTGGAGATGTATTTTATTAAATATATTCTTTCCGCTGTTGTTTATTGTCTCTGATATTCTTGTATCATATAAATATCATTGTTGTATATCATTGGATATTGTACTCATTGGAGTTGTATATGATATTCATTTCATTTCTTCCGCTGTGTTGTACTTAATGTGTTATAAGCTCTGACGAACCATATTCGACGTTTGGATCTGCGGCATTTGAATACGAGTGTCGTATTCGGTGCCGATTTTCGAAGGTCGAGTCAGGGTCGTTACAAGGAGGTTGATCTTGTGCATTTTTCCATTCTAGAAAAGTTATAGAAGATGGTGGTTCCTCCAGCAAATGCATAAGATTGAAAATTTTTGTTCCACTATATTTGATAGCTAACTACTCAAAAGCAGAAATGTACGATGGGATGTTTAGTGCTTTGAGAATTCGCATAATATAAGCCAGGTAAATGATTGTATGGTGAGAACTATTCCAAAAACCTTTAGTTCATCGACAATGCACCGAGCCCAATTGATCTTAGTTCGACTAAATAGTGCATATAGTGCTTTGTGTTCGAGATCAATAATTTGTTCAGGGCTACCTAATCGAGGGATAACGGTATTTATAAGCATTCGGGTAAGGAGCCTAGCACGTGGCTTAAGGAATTTGGATGAAAATTGAGGCATTCGATTTTTCCATAATTGATGAGTGATAGTATCACGAGGTTTGAATCGCATATCCTCTATTTCAGATAAATTTCGACCCGTATAAGAGCACTCTATGAATCGCCCAATTATAGCGGGGGTTAACTTGATTGTTGTCCCATAGACACTCTTCCATAACCAATCTTCATCACCCGCGGCAGTCAATACCGTTGGACTATCCAGAATAGCATAAAAAAGATATATAGCTAGTTGATCGATAGAAACATCGTTGGCATTAAAAGAGATAAGGGTTTTCAATTCACCTTGCTCACATATGTCATCTATATCATATGAAGGAAACTTGATTAGGCTATAGAAAGGTCCTAGATGCATCTTCTTAATCTTTAAGTCGTTAAACCGTCGTATATTTGTTGGATTCGATGTTTGTGACTTCTCCAATTCCGATGACATATCCTTTTGAGTTGTCTCCAAATGTTACGGTGCCTCCATCGATATATTTTATATTTGAGAGCATCTTGGCATTCCCGGTCATGTGTTTTGAGCAGCCACTATCGAGTATCAATTTCTCCTTCCTTTTATTTTTGGGTACCTACAAAACAAAAATTATTCAATTGGTACCCACTTCTTTTATTAGGGTCCTAAATGTTAGGAGGGGAGGGTAGCCATACCCAAGTGGGTTTGGGTCCTCTAAAAACATAATTATTATAAAATACTACACTTGATAAAAAATTATCAATATGTTTTTGTCTAATTAACTTATTATTAGACTTTGGTATCCAAATTTTTATATTTTTATATTTTACATCTTTACTTAACTTTGGTGACTTTTGGAAGCTTTGATACAAGATACTTTGCTTTATAGTATTACCTTTTTTCTTTTGTGAATTCTTTTCAAATCTTAATCCATTTCGATTACCAGAAGGTTTCGAAATTTTAATTAAATTATCAAGATCTTGCTTTCCTTTGTTAAATTTTGAAACATTGTTAGTAATTTTTTCTAGTTTATCCTTTATTTCACAAATTTCAGTTTTTGAAATTTCTATACTACTTTCGAGTTCAATATTTTCCTTAATCAAATTATTATTCTCAAGTTTTAATATATCTATTTCACTAATTTGTGCATCATATTCGATAGATTTTTTACACTTTTCTTGTGAAATCTCTAATTCTTCTTCTAAGATAACTTTTTCATCCTTTAATAATCCAACTTCTTGTTCTAATCGATTTATTTTAGCTAGGTGTTCTTTATTCAATTTTTTTATTAGTCTAAACTTATCATCAAGTTTCATACTTAATTCTAATAGTTCACTATAGCTAAGTTCAGGACATACCTCATCGGTGTTAGCCATAAAACATACATTATCTTGTTCTCCATCATTATCACTATTACTATCAAAAGTGATGAATCGGAATCGACCCAAGTGACTTTAAAAGCTCTTTTCTTCTTAAATTTCTCAAATTTGTTCTTTTTCTCATTGTTTCATTTAGGACAATCCTTCTTCATGTGTCTGTATTGATCACATTCATAACACTTGATTTGAGATAGATTTGTTGTATTGGACTTTCCTTCTTTTTGGAATTTGGTCATCTTTCTAAATTTCTTGAATTTTGTTGTAATTCTTAGCAATGAAAACTATCTCTTCTTCATCCAAGACTGAGTCATCATTCTTTGTTTGAAATGCTATGTTCTTCTTTTCAACATTTTGTTCTTTTCTTGCCTGTAAGTTAGCTTCATAGGACATTAAATTTCCTATCAACTCTTCAACCTTGAGAGTAGAAAGATCATTAGCTTCTTCAATAGCTAATACCTTCTTTTCCCAACCCGATGTTAAAGAGTTGAGTATTCGATAAACCAAATCAAAATCAGTAAACTTAACTCCTAATGCCATAAGATCATGTTGAATAGTTTGAAATCTAGAATACATATCAATAATAGTTTCATTTTGCTTCATTTTGAATGAGGACAATTGGTTTTGCAAAATTTAAATCTTAGTTCTTTTGACCTTTGTTGTACCTTCATGTGTAATTTGTAAGGTACGCTAAATGTCAAACGCAGTGATACATAACATGACACATGAAAATTCATTTTTATCTAGAGAGCAAAATAAAACATTCATAGCTTTAACATTGTTTGAGGCTAAGGTTTTCGTGCATCGGTCCATGTGCTCATAGTAGTGTCAGGTGCTTCATATCTATTTTGTGTAGCAGATCATATTTCTAGGCCATTGGCTTCCATAAAAATACGCATACGGGTTGACCAATATGCATAGTTGGAGCCATTAAATAATGAAGGATGTGCGATAGATTGACCTTCTTGAAAGATACTTGCCATATTAGTGATTCAAAAACTTGTTACGGTACTTTTGATAAAACCAAGCTCCGACACTAATTGAAAGTCTATAGTATGGTGGATCGATTATACAAATGACAAGTATATGACTAAAATAAACTATAGTGTAACAATAGTAAAGTATGTAAATAAGAATAATCACATCAGGGATTTTATACTGGTTCGGACCTCCCGTCTTACGTCCAGTCCCGAAGCTCCTCTTCGGAATTTCCTTTCACCAAATAACCCTCACTTCACCCGAAGGAACAAGTTTACAATAGCAGAGTTTCTTTGTCAAGAATGTGTTCTCTGTTACATAGATTTTGACTATATAGTACAATTGAACTTCCTATATCTCTTGAATGATTAAATACAATATTGTTCGAGAGAGTATGGAAGTGTATGGTCTCAGATTTGTAGATTTGATAGCAAGTGGATGATTAGAACAAGAGATGATCAAGATAGAGAGTCGAGTGAATTAGTTAAAGTGCTTTAATCCTTCTTGATTCTCGTTTACATAGTTGTAGAAGGTTGCTTCTAGTAGTTACATCTCTTCCCTTTTAGTCTAGAGTCATCACTGTTTACTGGTGAAGAGTTGTGAAGGAGAGATGGAGTTGTGTCTCTTCGGAGATGATAGTTGTAATTTGAATTATCTGGCTTGAGCCCAGTTTTATACATCTGAATGGTATTTTCAGACGTCTGAGAACCTATTATTATTTTTCATCTTCTACGTTCAGACGTCTGAAGTTCTGCATTCAGACATCTAACCTGTTAATTGATGTTCTCTTGGGTTAATTCTTGAGTGTATCCCTCTTCGGTCTTCGTGCAACTTTGTAGATGAATCTTTTCAGTGCTTTAGTCATCGTCTTATCACAGTAGTGGTTTGTATTGCTTTGAATTCGTATCTGTATAGTTGCATGATATATATGATTTCCATTGTATAGTTGTCATCGTCGAAATCGTAAACTAATGGTTCTACACATTAGAGATAGGGTGAAAAGAGCCTTATAAGGAGTTCATCTTGAGAGAGCGGTTTTATCACCCAGCGTAAAGATTAGTTTTAGATCCTTTGGTGTTGTTTCCCTTAAAACCATTCTGGTCCTATCTTTGTATTCTAATAATACCTATCATTTTTCAAGTAATTGAAAATGAGTACAAGAGGAAGAAGAGGAAGAGGATCTGAAACCAGCACAGCTATAAATAGCAGAGTTCCTAGAAATAAGGCAGTTTGAGCCGGTAGAAGAAGCAATAGTGCGAGTTTAACCATCTCAGAATTTTGCCACTCTATGCAAAAAAATTACTGCTTTGGGTAGTAAACAAATCTTTGGAACTGAAGATTATCTATGAGTTCAGACATGGTTCCGCTCTTGTGAAAGGATATTCAGGGATCTTTATTTGGAGGATGCAAGGAAGCAGTTGTTGGCATCGCGACAACTTCAAAGTCAGCAATGGATTGTGGGATTCGTCGATAGTTAATACCCCAAAGGAAGATTTTACTTGGGTTCAATTTAAGGAACTCTTCGAAGCTCGATTTATTCTCGAGGCAACGAGGACCCAGTTGTTCAGGAGTTTCATGGATTTGAAGCAGGGAGATATGACAGTGGCAGTATGAGCATCGATTCCATGCATTGTCTCGCTTTGGAGTGGGATTGATAGACACACCACATAAAAAGGATGAGATGTTTGTGGAAAGACTGAGGCCAGAATTCCATCGCGAGATGACCAATCATGTTAATGGTACCTTTACCAATCTAATTAGCATGACCTTGAGGTTTGAAGCTTTGGATATTAAGCAAGGAGTTCGAAAAGGAGTAGTGCCAGTAGTTAGTACCCGACCTTTATCGGTTATCCTAGCTGCAAACAAGCCAAATTTCAAATGCAAAGGAAAGTAGCAGTGGTCGGGTAAAAACATGGAGGTGGAACTCCAACTCAAAAGAAGCAGCCCAACTTGGCCAATGTTCTTTGTTTCAAGTGCAACAAGATGGGCCACTTTCCAAATTAGTTTCCAATTTTCTTCTATTACAACCGCGACCAACTGGGGCACATGAAGAATGAGTGCCATTTCCCAAAGAAGTGGGCGCAAGGACAAGCTTTCGCTATTAAAGAAATAATATTTACTTCTATGGATCAAAGAGGAAGCAGATGTTGCAAGGTGCATTATCCATTTCTTATATTCCCATTAGAGTATCATTCGACATGGGTGCTTCCCATAGTTTTATTTCAATTATTCTTGTTGATAAAATAAACTTAAAGCCATCCTTCTAAATAACCCCCTTTGTGTGTCGAACTTAATTATCCGATGAATCTTGATAATATGTGTCTAAGTGTGCCCATTTGTTATCTAGATCGGCACTTCTCTTCTAACTTATTCATTCTTGGGTTCATGGGTTTTGGGGCATTATTAGGTATTGATCGGTTATCTTAGTTTGACGTTGTCTTAGATTATGTTAGAAGAGTAGTCAGAGTAAAGGATACAGTAGGCAGAAGCATTGACATATGTTGTGATGGGCCTAATGAACTTTTGACCAGTTTTCTCTATTTGCTTGAAGTGGCTAAAGAGGAGATAAAATATACACCCATTGTTTGGTACTTCAAGGATATTTTCGATGAAGTGAAAGGTTTACCTCCTTACCATGAAGTGGAGTTTCGTGTTGACTTGATTCCAGGAATGACACTAATTGTACAACCTCCTCAAAGGTTGGCCCCAAAAGAGAGAAAGGAATTAAAGAAGCGAACGTTTGACTTATTGAAGAAAGGTTTGATCCGGCGTAGCATATAGAGTTGGTGATTGCCAGTGGTTTTCGTTAAAAAGGGATATGGTTCTCTTAGGATGTATAGACTACCGAGAGTTAAATAAGAGAACTATCAAGAATAAGTATCATTTATCCAGGATCGATGATATGTTTGACCAGCTCTATGGCGCTCGGGTATTTTCTCAATGGGATCTTGCCATTGGTTTTCACCAATTAAGGGTAGCAGAGGAGAGTATACCCTTAACAGCTTTTCGTAACCCTGATGTATTTATGAGTGGTTATTCATGCCGTTCGGACTGATTAAGGCACATGCTTATTTCATGGAATTAATGAATCAGTTATTCTAGGATTTTCTTAATAAATTTATTCTCGTCTTTATTGATGAAATTCTTGTTTATTCTAAGACGGATGAAGAGCACAAATATCATCTCCAAGTCATTTGAAATACTTTAAGAAGTTGTGTGTTGAAAGCAAAGTTTTCTAAGTGCCATATCTGGAAATTCAAAGTTAGGTTTTTGAGGCACGTAGTTTCAGGAGAAGGAATATCAGTGGACCCAGCTAGGTTGTTATGTTCAAGACTGGAAGAAGCCCAAAATGCAACAAAAGTCGGAAGTTTCTTGGGATTGACTAGTTTTTATAGAAGATTCATCAGTGATTTCTCGAAGAATGCTTCTCATCTGACGAAGTTGACAAAGAAAGAAGATAATTTTGTGTAGACACCAAAGTGCAATCAAGCATTCAATGAATTGAAGGATAAATTCACCAATGCTCCTATTTTAACTATTCAAAATGGAAGCGAAGGATTAATTGTAAACAGGATGCTTGCGGAACCGAATTGAGAGCAGTTCTAATGCAATATGGAAAAGTTATTACATATCTAAGTCGATAGTTGAAACCACATGAGCAGAATTATGCTATGCACAATTTGTAGCTCTTGACGGTTGTCTTTGCATTAAAGATGTGGAGGCATTATCTTTTGGGTGAAAAGTTTGAGTTATGTATGGATCACAAATCTTTAAAGTATCTCTTTACTCAGAAGGACTTAAACTTAAGCCAACAATGTTAGCTAGAGTTTCTGGTGGCTGATGATCTTGAGATTTTGTATACATCAGGGAAAGCTAATGTTGTAGTCAATTTGCAGAGAAGGAATTATGCAGTTTTGGCTAATATGGAAGTTCATTCGACTCTTATCTAACGCATTGAAAATAGTTAGAAGAGCGACATTCGTTTTTCTCAAATAGATAGAACTGTTAATGAAAACGTTTTACCAGAGAAGTGGACATGATTCATGGTAGATGACTGTGGCGGTCTAAGGATGAATGGTTAGTTGTGTGTTCCAGATGTAGATGGAATTGGCAGGAAGTTCTGACAGAGTCTCATCCACGGGTCACTAAGATGTATTAGGACATAAAGCGTACTTTTGGTGGGAAGGATGAAAAAAGATGTTTCTATGTATGTAAGTAGATGTGCTAACTGCCAGCAGGTAAAGGGAAGTCACCAAAAGACAGCCGGGCTTCTTTAGCCACTTGAGATGCCGAAGTGGAAGTGGGAGAAGATTTCTGTGGAATTCATCGATGGGTTACCTAGATCGGGGAAAGGCAATGAAGGAATTTGGGTTATCCACTATGCCACAAAGTGAATCAGACAACATTTGATCACACAACATAAGGTAGATTTTTTTGTTATCACATTATTTACCACTGTTTCACACAACATATGGATAAAATAATCTATTATTTGAATAGCCCCTGAAATCTCTATATTCATGCTTGTCTTTTAGGCAACATTTTATTTGTTTTCTAATTAAAGTTATCAAAATATTTAGTTTTGTCTCCATATTTTTCCTTTCATAATTTTCATGGCTTCGTTCCTTAATTATTCCCTCTTCACTTTCCATTCCATCTTCTCAAAATATATTTCCCTCTTTTTAAAAAATTTATCTTCTCAAAATTTATTTCCCTCTTCTCAAATCGACAGAGCCCTAAACTTAACTCATCTTCGACCTATCTTCGACCCACCTTCTGAAATTAGGGTTACAAATCGGCATGATAATGAAATCACTCTGCCGATACTCTCTCATTCTCAAACGATGATTGATAAAGAAACTGGCTTCCATTTTATGGCCACGTTCATTCAAGCTTGCTTCAATTTGTCAAGTATTCTTCGATTGATATATGGCATGATTTCTGCCCTTTCTGATTTTGTATGATCTTGACTTCGATTTTAAGAGCTAATGATAAGATGGGATTATATTGGAATTTATTTCCTATATTTTAAATTTAGACTTGACTTTGGATTTTAAACATTGGATATTTATTTTGAGTTGCTGAATATATTTTTAACTGCTTTGTTTTTTGATTTTTTGCTTTATGGCCTTGGCTCGTTCAATCGTTAAGTTCTCTGATATACTCAAATATATTTTTACTTAGTTTTATATATTGATTTCAAGCTTTCAGCCTTATTCACTTGAATTTGTATATCTGACTTAAATTTGTTGAATTGGATGGTGATATGAGAGTTGTGCAAGGCACTAGCACTTATTTGGCCGTTGAAGTGGTTATTCAAGGCAGTGCACACTAGACTTATTTTTGCACTTATTTGTGGCCTATCAACTTGAAATTGTACCATTATTCACTTTATTGTTCACTTCATTATTCGATTTTGAGTTGCTTTCCTCGTTCACTTCATTATTCAACTTTGTTAAGTTCATTGTTTCGCTAGTTACCCCTTGCTTGTTTTGTTATCCGCTGCACTTGTGATTTTTTCACTTCACTGTTCAATTTTGGGAGCTTCCAAGTATATACATACATACATGTGTGTGTATGCATGAATGTTTACGGCACTTCCTTTTTTTAATTTGTGGCACTTTCTATTTGTAGCATTGCCTTGTTTTAATTTGTGGCACTGCCTTGTTGCATTGTTGGCCTTGTCCATGTACTTGCACACATATGTATACACATATCTACATGTGTATACATATACGTATATATGTATGTTAACATACATATACGTATATATGTATGTTAACATACATATATGTATATATGTATGTTAGTGTCCTTGCACTCTGAATGGTTTTAATTTTCTTATGGATTTATGAGTGCGCATTGCCTTGCCTGAACCTTGAATGGCTTGAACTCTGCCTTGTTCTGTTCAACTGCCTTTTAACGTGCATGTCTTCATTTACTATGTGCATGTGTTGTATCATTTCATGAACTGGTTTGTGAAATCCTTACATTTTTTTCACTTGTATCATGCATGTGTACCATCACTGACATGTTGTTAACCTTTGAGAATGGTTTGTGAAATATATTCCATGTATATACATACATATGTATGTATGTATATATGTGTGAATTATTACCATGTTTTTGGTTTGAACTTCCATATGTGTGTCTCCTGTGTGTTGCTATCTTATTTTTGCTTTGCTTTGGTCCATGTAGTTGGCCTTGTTCACATCTTGCATTGTTTCATTATGGCCTTGTCCATGTACTTGCACACTGCCTTGTTCATAGCTTGATTACCTTTCATATTCTTGAATTTCTTGTTTTGAACAAGGTAGTGTGCACTGCCTTGAACTCCATGTACTCCCTGGCTCATTTGATTCCTGTGTGAATGTTTTTTTCGATTCTTGTTCATTTGTTTTTACTTCCTGCCTTGAACTCATGTACTTCCTGGCTGCATTTGTTTGTGTTCATTTATTTATGGCACTTCCCAGCTGCATTTGGAAGGTGTTGCATATATACATGTATATATGTATGTGTATATATGTGTTGCTCACTATAGGAGATGCAAGTGGCAGTATTTTTTGTAAAATCATGCCTACTCTTCTTTTTTAATGCTATTTGTGCACATAATGTTGTATCATTCTATACCATGCTTGATATTACCATGGATCAGGTTTCCTGGTGCTCGAATTTATGTATCTCCTTGTGCACTGAACTTGTTTGTGCACTTTGGCTTTGCTAAGTTGCTCTATCTGTTTAGAGCTGAATTAAACTACTTGTGTTGACCCCGAGCTTGCTTAGGCTTGAAATTGTGTATTTGCACTGAGTTGACCCTTCGGGCTTGACCTTTGCAACTGTTCATGTAAATGAATCAAGGATCGGCCTTGTGATATTTACACTGGTACACTGTGCATATCATAAGTTGTCCATGCACAAATATATTTATCCCTGTCTAAAAATGAAAAAAATAAACCCATAAACTATGGCAATATTTGATATTCAAATTCAATTTTGTTTTTTCAGTTTAGGTTTGTTTCTTTTTCAAGTTTACTACGTTGTTGTTTAATTAATAGGTATAGGAGATGGCTGGATATAAACTGGAGCAAGCAAATCAACATAAAAAACAAACCCAAATGAGTGTGAGTGAATGTAAGTAAATTGAAGTTGTATTATATTTGAAATTTAAGTAGAATGATAGTGAAAGTTGTATTGTATTTGAATTTAATTTGAAATACAATATTTGTTTAAATAAAATTGCGATTCATTTATTTCATTCTATGAACAATTATTCATATCAGTCAATATTTATATGTTGTCTAATAGGAAATTCTGGAAATGATACTATTACATCAAATAACATATCAGTGCATATTAGACGATGGGGCATATCTGTGGTCTGATGTGCAATGAGATGGCACGAGATTTAACTACAAATTGGTATGTAATTAGACAATGGAGCATACCTGTTGTCTGATGCATTTTTTTCTCATAGTGATCATTGATAGGTTAACCAAGAGTGCTTACTTCTTAATAGTCGACAACAAGGACGGCTGCTACTTCGGCTCAGTTATATGTTAAACAGATTGTTAGGCTTCAGTGGTGTTCCATGTGGTACAGTGAGTGATCAGGATTCGATCCTCACAAGCCGGTTCTAGAAAGGTTTGCGTGATGAACTTAGGACAGAGCTAAGTTTGAGCACAGCTTATCACCCTCAGATAGATCGGCAGACCAAAAGGGTGAATCGTGTTCTGGAAGATTTACTTCGAGCTTCTATGCTAGACTTTAGAGGTTCATTGGAGGACCACTTGGTCATTGTTTGAGTTCGCTTATAACGATAGTTTTCAGGAATGTATCGGGATGGCGCCTTTTGAGGCATTGTATGGAAGGCCTTATAGGTCTCCATCTTGTTGAGTGGAACCAGGAGAGCGCATGGTACTTGGATAAGATATAATTTGTGATGCATTGAATAAGGTGGATTGGATTAGGAAGCACTTAAAGATAGCTCAGAACCGACAGAAGAACTATGTAGATGGGAGGCTTCGAGATTTGGTGTTCGCGATTGGGGACTATGTGTTCATAAAAGTTTCACCGATAAGAGGGGTTATTCGGTTCGGGAAAGGAGGAAAGATAGCTCCTCGTTTCATTAGATCTTTCAAGATACTCAAGAGAATGGGAACTCTTGCATATAAAGTGGAGCTACTGATTTAGTTGGTTGGGAATACATGATGTCTTTCACTTATCCCATCTACGTAAGTATGTACATGACCCTACACTGATTATTCCGCCATCTTAACAGGAAGATATGGAAGTTGAGCCTGACTTACCATTATAAGACAGCCTATTCGAATTGTCGATCAGGATAAGAAACGATCAAGGACTAAAGTTGCATACTTGTTCAAAGTACAATGGAGTGAAGATCCGATAGATTGCACTTAGGAAGCTGTAGATAGTATGAGGGAAACTTACCCCAAGTTGATATTAGGGTAGTGTTTGTTTGTTTGTAAAAATTATGTACGCACTATTTGATATAGTTGCTTAGTATGTGAATGTTGTATAGGTTTCATTATTATATATATATATATATATATATATTTGAAACTGGGTTAATTTGATTTCGAACCGGGCTTTGCGGCCCATAGCAAGAAAAATATATGACTTCATAGTAAACATTACAAAAGATATGCCGACAAAATCTACGGACAAACAATCTCCCGCAACTCTACTTTCCTTTTTTGGTCTTCTATGGCAGCTGCCAGTTGGTTGATTGAGTTCGTCCGCTCGACTCCATCTTCCTCAACGTCGCCAATAGTTGTTTTTCTTATTCCGGTGCAGTGGTAAGGATCTTCTTCGAAATTCTCCCTGTAATTATTTTAAATATATATATGTATGCTCTTTTTGAGTCATCTACTTAAGTGTTAATTTCAGGTATGAAATTCTTTTAGGGAGGAGAGTGTGATGACCCGTAAATTAATCACTTTAAAGTATGGATACTTAATGTAAAACCCTCATATTTTACAATTAAATATTTAAATGATTTATTTAAATATAACATCGTTAATTGGATTAAAGTCCGAAATGTGACTTTTTGTAAACAGTCGAATCCGGACCCGAGACCACTTTCATTGAGTTTAAATCGACGTTTACAATATGTTTAAGTATAAACATCGATATGTTTGGAGTTGATTGAGATTTTGGTATTTTCATTTGGGCTTTGGGTTGGGTTCTAGCCCATTAACCCAACAAGCTAACCCAAACCTTCTACCTAATAGCTCCCACTTCACTCCTCTTCATTCATTCATTTCATTTTCTAAATTCCTAACACTCAAGCCCTAAGAAAAATGATGGGAAGTGGAAATTAAAATTCCTAAGCCTAGTTCTCTTAGGAAATTCAAATTCAAGGTCTAAAATCAAGGAGAAGCTTAGGTAAGCATTCTCTTCATTTTCTCCATCTCAATCCCTCTTTAATTCTTGATTTTTCCTATAACCTAACTTAGGAAAAACTTTGCCTTTGATAATAGATTGAAGATTCTAGAGGTATAGTGAAGAGGAATTGGTCTAAGCTTGTTTTATAGCTTCTCGTTTCTTGTTTTTGAATTTAAAGGTGAGTTCTTGAACTCACATCTATGTCAATAGCTTTCATTGTTGTGAGGTATGAATTCCGAACATCTATTTCATTTTCAATTGCTTTTGATTTGAATTGATTTGAGGAATTTTGCAATTTTGATTTTGAAGTTAAAATTTATGAAAATCCTACTATGGATGTTTGGACATGTTATTTGAGTGTATCGAAGAGCCTATAGGGCTGGGTCATCGCTTGGCATAAAACTCTAGCCTTCATCGCTCATCCGATCGCCTCCGTATCGATTTGGCCATCATTGGCCTAGGAAAATTTTGCCCAGGCCCCGACAACCAGACGTCTGGTTGAAGATTCCAGACGTCTGGTAGGAGCTTCTAGAAAAAAAATATAAAACGAGTGATAAAACAAAATTCCAGAGCCCAGGACAAGATGTCTGGATAAATCCATCCAAAACCCTAGGAGGCTTCAGAAAATAAAAATAAAAACAAGAAAAAGTACAAAATTTCCAGAACCTCGGGTCAGACGTTGGCCAAACCAACCAGACGTCTGGTCCTGTTGAATTTTGCCTATTTTACCTGTTTTTGAGTGGATTTGCAATTTTTATTGATTTTTGTTGATTTGGTTAGTTGTTGTCATTTATTATCGACTTTGATGACTTCTTTTTTGGATTTTTGGGAATATCCATTTGATGGATTTGATATCGATTTTTATGGTTTTAATTCACGTCGTCAAATGTGGATTTTGGTGATAGATTGTTTTGCAATCATTTATATGATTTGTCACTTTAAATATAAAGTTTTTATACTAGCAGTAAATACTAAACCTCTTTCACAAAAACGATTTCAATACTATTTTTAATACAAAACTCATTTTAAAACCGTTTTTCAATCTATTAGTATATACAAACCTTTCCCTCATTCATATGAGAAATTTAATTGAACGACTTAGCAAAACAAGTGGTATGAAACGCTTGCATTTACATCATCGGTTAATTCTTGGACTTATTCGATTGAAATAAGTGACAATTTTCGAGTGGAAATCTACAAACTGTTTGTAAATATTTAAGTTAAGCTAGTGGTTATGGTACATGAAGCTAAACTCATTTATTTACTAGCTTAGTGTAATTTACACTTCTTATTTATCAATGATGATTTTTTGTATTTTCAAGTGGAAATCTATAATTTGTTCGTAATATTTAAGTTAAGCCAGTGGTTATGAGACATGAAGCTAAACTCATTTACTTACTAGCTTGGTGTAATTTACACTTCTTCTATGGAGCTTCGGCTCAATTTGGTGGGGTAGAGACCCATGGTCTTTTGACCATTCGAGGAGCGATCAGCTCATTCGTCCGTGTGAGGATTGTACCCCGATAGAGTCTGTCCATGAGGCGTATCTTTTAAGGTGCGTCGATGTTCGACTCATTCATCCGCGTGGGGGACTACACGAAAGAGTCTGTGCATGAGGCATATCTTTTAGGGTGCATCGATGTTCGGCTCTTTCGTCCACGTGGGGTACTGTACCACAATAGAGTTTGTGCATGAGGCGTATCTGTTAGGGTGCGTCGATGTTTGACTTATTCGTCCGCGTGAGGGACTGTACCCCGTATTTTTATGGGTTAGCGACTCATGGGATAGCATCCCATTTGTATACACACGTTGGTGAGTTTTCATGCTCCCATTTCTGATAGGCCTCCCCCATTTTGTTTTTCGGATTTTCAATTACGGATTTCTGGAATTTATGTTTCTCCAATTTTTGTGATTTGCATTGATATATTTTGTCAATATTTGAGGTTTGGTGAATAAGCTAAAGAATATGATAATTCATTAATTTGATGTTTGAGAAAATTTGAGTTATTGTATGATTTTCATTGTTATCAAATATATACTTGTCACAACATGGCATTATTGTTATCATATGTTTTTATCGTATCTCATATTCTATCTCATCTTACATGATAATTATAGCTAGATTGATCCGTTTATTATTTTTCTTCTTAAATAATACTCGGGTCAGACCGAGGTGTTTTAGGTGCTTTCACTTGACTTCTTAGCAGGGACTATCTTCTGACTTTTGGCTAACTACTTTAGTTTAGTAGTTTTTGGTTTTTATACATTCGAGATAGAGACTCCTTGACGTATACTTATTCTTTTGTCTAGCACTTGTATCTATTCTTTTGTGATGTAGTGGATCTTGTATGACCACTACTTTGATGTTCACTTCTATGTGTTATATTCATATCTGTTTCCGCCTTAGTGATATGAATATCTGTGACTGATCTTGTGTTGTGCTTATTTTATATTGATTCCGAAGGCCACTTAGCCACTGTGTAGTAGATTTGAGTTTAGATTGGATATGTTGGATTTCCTCTTGAAATTAAATGCATGACATACTATCTGAAATGTTGGCCCTCGCTCAAATCAATTACACATTTGGTCACTCCTCAATAGCCTTATTCTTCGTACCAATTAACGGCATTACCCAGTAGTGCCCTTGGTTAGTGTAAGTACAGAGTTGGGGCATCACACTTAATATATTCTTAAATAATTAATAATTGGATTTTATATATCAAATAAAACTCTTTTAAATAATAACTAGTGATGGTGGAATCACTACACCAGAAATGCCATTTTGCAACGGTTTTGAGCCGTTGCAAAAGGATTTAGAAACGGTTTTGAGCCGTTGTGAAATTGGCAGTGGTAAAAATTTTGCAACGGCTTTCAGCCACTGCGAAACCAAAATTAGTAACGTCTCAAAGCCGTTGTAAAACATTATTTTACAACGCCTTAGAGCCATTTCAGATTTTGTTTTCGCAGCGGCTGAAAGCCATTGTAAAACCTTATTGTACAACTTTGTTAGTTTGGATTTACAACGGCTTAAAACCGTTGCTAATTTTAATATTTTTTTTTTAAAAAATATATTGTTTTTTCTTCCCTCCTATAGTAACAATCATTTCGTTATCATACTCAATACAAACATTTGCAAATTTAACATAATATCACAAAAGAAAGATCATTGAAGCAAATATTTTTCATGGATTCAACACAGAAACCAAGCATAACAAATCTTTCAATTATAATGTCAACAACAATACATAACTCTACATAGTTCAGCAGTAGCAACAACAATATTGCAGTATATAATACATAGTTTGGCAACACCTTCCTCCAATCGCCCGATCATCATTGCCAATACATTGAAACTGAAATTGCAAACAATATTCCTGTCAACATCCCGTCCGAATACCTGTAAATAAATAGAGTACCATGAAATTACGTAGACCGTTAACTGAGTATATATGCACCCAGTTAACCTATCAGCCTTTAAAAATGTACTATGACGTTTACTTGGTACAAAGCATAACATGCGTACATACCAAAAAAAGAGTATTCATTGAATATTCAACCTCCGATGTTTTGGTTAGCTAATTCGAGCGTGAAACAAAACCCTATATGACGAACTGCTACATTCAAAGCTCGTAGACAACCAATGTCACTGCATTTTCTTATATAAACAGACAGCTATATAAAGGGAACATTTATAAGCATTGATTGTGGTATAGCCATTACATTAATAACATTGTAATACTTCTTTGATTGTTATCTTTAGCTCATTATGATCATCCCTTCTCATCTTGTTTAGTATATAAACTGTCACCCTACCGCTGCCTTACAAGTAGCACAACCCTTATTTATTTTCTATATTAAAGGAACTTTTATTTTTCAATATATGTCAGGTGTAGCATGCATAACTATAGTAGCAAATGATCCTACATGCTTATATCTTTTATTTCATAGTGCCAGGAGAGTACAATGAATTTTGATTCTTGATTATTAACTACATTTAAGGGTGTTTTTCTACAGCTAGAGGTTTGTACTTGTAGTGATTTTCAAAACATAATCACCATTATGAACTTCAATAAGCATGATTATTGCTTAATACATGTTGGTCATGGTAAGTGGAGAATTTTATATTCATCCTGAAACAATTTCTCCAGTGCAAAATGAACTCGCCATTCTTGCACAATTTACTGTTTAAAATCGCATAATCATGTCTTGCATACAGAGTTGCAAAACTGAACTTGTTTCATCATTTTCACAGTGGGTTTATTAAGTTGAGCATGCAAGATAAATTTCACTATCTTGTTAGGTAAATTCTGACAATTAGTCTACTGGGTTATTTACAGAGTTTAGCAATAAAAGAACTGTATAATTTTTTAAATAATCTAATCCACCTGGCATGCATAAGTAAAAATAGTTAGGCATGAGAAATTAATACCTGTTACAAACCTTGCATCTCCATAGTTAAAGAATAGAGCTTTGGTGATCCAGAAGAGTTACACAACAATCCTACAAACTCTTTGCTCTGAAACAGATAATACATAAAAAGCTATTTTATTAAGCAATAATAGGCACTGGTTAAAGAAATTTAATAAATATATCATCAGAAACAAAATAGTACTACGCTGCATATGTCTTGCATAACTTGTAGTGCATATGCCTTAATGTGTATCAGATGCAATTAAGCCTAATCTTTATGTAACAATTTTAACAAGCCTATTACTTAAAACTTTAGAATAGGAGATTCAATATATCTGTATGTCTGATTATAAATTATGTTAATAAACAGAAAAATAAAAATTTATCTCAAGTCACGTCAAAGAAAAAAATAGCTTTATACCCTTTCTATAACAAGTATTGCCTTTTAGGTTTATAAAAATGTTTTCTAAAATATTTTATTGCTTATGTACTTCTTCAATGTAACTTTCATTTTATTTTAAGTTATACGACCATTATATAACTAATTTTTTTTTCAGTTAATGGCATTGCTGTAAACCCATTTGTCGAGTCACCATTACAAAATGAATTACTAAGTTACTAACATTTAAGTGGATTACCATAGCAAGGAACAGGACTACAAAACAAGTGTGTGCTTTTTTTTGGAACAAGTTTACAAAACCGTGCTTATGTATAAGTGTAAAGAATAAGGGAGATTTTCTTTGAGTTGTTCATCTTAAATATCTGTATGGCATGGAATTATTATAAACCCTGCAAGCCTACCGCCGACAATTGCTGAGTGGTTCACATGAATTGGGTGAGATTCATAAATCTAAAATTGAGTCTAGGCGTTGGCGAATCTGTTCTATATATAGACGAGAGTGATTTTGGTAGGCACAACAATGTCCTAATCTTTTAGTGCTTGATGAATTTCAGTTATTATTTTGTTCGGTCATGACAACTGCGATGAAGATATCAGGAAATCTAAAATTAACAAGTAGATGAAGTAAATCTAGTTGCTGCAAAATTAAAAATAAAACATAATAAAATAAAAATAAAAGTCCAAGTTTTAATTTGAAACCGAACACTTAGTATCCATGCTTGTCTGCTATGCATTCCTTCTGACCGAATATTATTATATCTTCTTTGGTATTACTAAATTACATATTACACGTACGAATTAATGAATTGAGGAATGGGCATTTCTTTGAACACTGATACATGCAAGATGTTGTCATAGTTTCCTACGGCACTAGAGAATTTTCATATGATGTAAAACATTAAACGGTATGGCACCTACAACTCACGTGACTCATCTATAATGTTCTATTAAATTATTTTATGTATTTTTGCTACCTTCATGACATGATACATTGTTTGTTGTATCTAACAAGCGCATGTTTCAAATGTAAGATATTTGCAATATCCATGGTTTATGGGATATGTATCCTTCTAAATAACACTTGCTTGTAAACTTTTATTTTAAGCATGTAATATAGACTATACTCTAGTACGAGCTCAGTGTCGTCTTTGACTGTTTAACTATTAATACAGATGCAGTTTCTTGGCCTTATGTATTTCGTTATAGGGTAATATGCGTTCATGGATCCGAAATTACTATTATTTTAGCGAAGCTAAAGCTATAAATTGAGTTGAATTTATGTAGGTTAGGCAATGGCTCATTCACAAAGTTCCCTTGTGCCCTTGACAGGAAGGCTAGATTAATTTGTACAACTTAATAACATTCAGATATTACTCTCAAATAAACTTATAAGTGGCAGTATTTATATATTGCCTTTTAGAAGAAAATATTTCTACCGACAAAGAAATGGTTTATACAATTTTTATTTGATTAGTTGCATTTAATAGTCTTGTTAATAAGTTTAAGATTGTTTCTTGATAAACCATTATGTTTTCTTTGGGTTTATTTTTTGTGTTTCTTACTTAATATTTATTTTATTTAGGAGAACATCAACAAAATCATAAATAATCCTTTTATATGCCTTTAGTGGTGGAGTCTTCTGCACTAGGTTTTGTCATCTTGATGTTAATGTTCAATGAACATTTAAATGTCATGCTATTGCTTTTTAACTTGTCATTCAGAATTAGTGTTTTTTGACATGTAAATCCAAAACAAGGTCCTACTTGATTTTTGGGATATATTTGATCAAAACCACTGATTTTTGGAATGATGATGTGTTGTAAAATTCTAGTGACCAACTTTCCTTTATCTCTTAAACTCTCTAATTAGGGTTCAGAATGTGATATCCACAAGATAGTCTTAGACATCAAATTTCAATTTCAATTTCATTCAGTTAATAATGCTTTTTTATCAATTCGCATTCTCTTTGTTCTACTAAGCGTTTAAAAAAAATTAAATTTCAAATGACTTAATATAATGAAAAGAAAACCTTTTGTATGATCATAATCAAAAATCAAGGTTATGTTTACCTTGTTATTTTTAGTTTTTTTATCAAATATTTCAGTGAGCTGTAAATGCTATTTGACCTATTATTCTTATTAATTAGGAAATTTATAATAAAACTTATACAAAACAATGAATCATTTGTCATGTAAATAGTGTAATAGTGATAAAACTTACTTACAATTAAATGATTCATATCTTTAATTTGTTCCAGCGTTTGGTTTTGGTGCCTAGAATATTCAATTTTCCCATTAATAATGTACTAGAATATAGAAAAATTAATGATCTGAAATATGTGAAACAGATTAAGTATGATGTATTGGTAGTTTAATTTTCCTTTTAACCAGTTACCCTTGCTTGTTATCCAAAGGTTATACTAACTGATACACTAAAGCGTAGTTAAATTAGTGCAAACAGACTGAGAAATCATTTTATTTTCATTTAGATTGTCAAACTTATTAGTAAAAACATGCATCTATCATGTATTTTTTTATCTAGATAATAAGTATAAGAAAATCATTAACAATAAACAATCATCTATGCAAAAAATGTCCTTGAGTAGAAATTTTTTTGGAGTATAATGGAGAAAATAAATCATACCCAAATATGTGCATCAACCATTAAACCTCATTGTCTGTAAAAAAAATATAGATTCTTTACAACCAAGAGCTCGATATATCAAAACACAAAATACATCAGAAACAAAATAAAATAAATATATGCATACATGAACAACATAAACCACCTTTGTATATTACCTGCCCCAAATAATACAGTATCAATTCCTCTCAAGTTTACTCCAATATATTTTTACCAAATCTATATATACAAATACAAAATTGTATTTTTAGATAACCATCAAGGTATTTACAAGAAAAAAATAACCATATTGAAAACCACTCCGTAAAAAAAGGAACAAAGTACATATATTAATTATAAATATCTAAACCGTCTAATTTATCTAAAATTTTGGTTCGTTCCATTCATAATGCCCTATTAAACCTCTTCACCGGAGAATTACCCAAACTCATGCTTGCATATCTGTTATTTCCTATCACTAATACACTATTTACAGGCTTTGTAGTCTCAATTACCCTATAACGATTTGTATATTCATCTTGTTTAATCGCTATACACGTTTTAATACCACTGACACAAGGACGGCGTGTAGCCAAACTATCTCATTGGTACATAATCACAAAACTTCTAGTGGTATGATGTAGATTAATTACAATGAAATGGCTCAATATAATTGTATATCAGTAACCAAATTTTTTGTTTCCCTCCTTGAGTAATCTTTGAATCCATGGACATCCATTCAAAATATATATGAAGTCACACAACATGATGACATTTTTATTTTTAAGCTTGTAAACATTGTAAAATAAACGAAGCTTACTTATGAAGAAATTATATCCTTTACTTATAAAACTGACAGGGTCTTGAAAAATACCTAATGAAGTAATGCCCTTAACATAAAACTAACAAGGTCTTAAAAAATCCCAAAAAAGTGTTACAATAAGAACATTGTTGATAGAAACCAGAACTTAAATGTTATTAGCTTGAAGCACTCACAACTTACAAAGTCATCAAACATCAATTCATCTCATTTTTATCAAGAACCTACCCCAACCCGAAGAACACAACACCCATATGTAAAAAAGAGACATTTAACCAACTTTAATAAAACTGACTAAAGATGCAGATATGGATTGTAAACCTCCAACACGAATGGGGCAATCATGGACGTCCAAAAAATATAATTCTTGTTCAAGAATACATAAATGACTGTCAAGATTATTGACTGTAATATTAACACCAAACTAGTATGATTTCAATAGTGGATAAATAAATCAGAAAACCAAAACTATATATTGTTAGGAGAAAATAATTTGTGTTACTAATTTGAGATTTGGTAGAAGGTCAGGTTTCAAGTTCTGCAATCGCCTTAGGATGAAAGCTGCACACGCCCAGGAAAGACAAGTTGTTAGTCGTTAGAGAAATGATTTATGATGATTTCCACGTGAATTTTATCCTCTTCTGATTTCAAGCCAATCGACTAGTGAATTCACGAAGAAGAGGGGAAAGATAGAAACCCTAAACAAGATTGAAAAATTCTGTTAGAGGCGGCTGATGATGCATACCCTAATCTGGACTGCTATAAGACGACGTGGGAGCGATTAACGCCCGTGGAGGGAAATGAAAAGGAGGAGCGATTAGGGAAAACGTGCGTGGAGGGAAATAAAAGGGAGGGGCGATTAGGGCAAATGTGGAGTTAGGCAAATTAAACGGGGCATACTGCTTTGGGAATGGGGGGTACGCAAGTGGACCAACGAATTAAAAATAAATTTAAGAAAACTTTACAACGGCTTGAAGCCGTTGCAAAATTAAAACGGCCAATAGCCTTTCTTAATTGTTTTACAATGGCTCAAAGCTGTTGCTGTTTAGCAACGATTAAAAACCGCTGCTGTTTAGCAACGGCTAAAAACTGTTGCGATTCTTTCGCATGGGGGTGTTACGAAATGCCAATATGGTGTAGTGAATGGTTTTCAAATTTTATTTACAAAATATTTAGTTCGAAGAAAAACGAAAATGTGATCGAAAATCGTTTTTGAATTTTCGACTTTTCATCGTCTAAAAGTTGTTTGAAACGTTATGAACATAACATTTATAAAAAATTAGGATTTAAATGATAATACATATTTTTTATAACTTAAGAATATAAAAAAATATGATGTGATAATTTCCTAAGTTTGAGATGAAAACAAAAAGCAAATGTCACGTTAAGAAACGTATTACGACACCTAAATACATGAAGTGTTTGGCATGTTGGCTAAATAGGGGACCAAGGGGGGCTTGCATTTGTACTAAAGGGGAGGAAGTGGAGGCATGGTGATGAGATGGTAAGACTTGAATGGAAGGTAGTGTACTTAGGGGCATTTAGCTAATTTGCTTAATGCCTTTTGTATAAAAGAATTTTTTTATCTTTCCTCCCCATTTTCATTTCATTTCCCGTTTCAAACTTTGCCTCTTCTTTCAAAGCTTATCAGAAAAATGTTAATGGCTTCCAAAGTTAGTTAGTTTCAAAGTTTAGAAAAATCCATTTTTTTCATTTCTTCCTTAAACAAAAGTACTAAAACTCCTTTCTCTTTAGTCTGCATCACCTAACTAACCAAAAATGACCCATATCCATCCAAAGAACGCTTGACTAAGCCTTATAACCACCTAGGCCGAACCATATTTCTCCCATAGCTCATAAAAATCAAGCTTTTACAAAAAGGAAGTCTATCCAAGCATTAGTTTGCGAGTTCAGTTGAAATTTATGTTCATTTCGATGAGTAAAGTTCGCCTTTTAAATTAAAAGTTTGAACATTATTTATTACTATAATTTTTTCACTATATCAGTTGCTTGGTTGATAATATTTGAATGTTTTGTTGTTACCTTGGTTTGTGCTCTAAAAAGTAGACATTTGTAGTAATTAGTAAGATTTTAAACTGATTGTAATGTAGAAGTAAATTATTTATGTGATACCTTCTTTATATTCAACAATGTTGCTTACTTTATGTATATGCCATTCTTATGTTCCGTGATGTGATGTTTGGATGCAAATCAAATGACATGAAAGTAGCTATGGAAGTGTCCGTATAGTGACGATCGCTATATTGGCACTTTTGGAAAATACTATCTCTTTGCAACCATTTAGTTTATTCTCGAGCTTGGGTTTCGTTTTACAATGTTAATTAAGTTTTTGAATAATGATGAGTTTAAAAATAATTAACTATTTTAATAATGATTTTTAAATTTAATTAATGGGAATTAAGGTTAATTAATTAACTTAATAACTATGAGTTTAAATTTATTTAATTACTTTGTTAATGATATTTAAAATTAATTAATCATTTTATCTAATGATATTTAAGGTTAATTAATCATTAATAATGATGTATTAAACTTAATTAATCATTTTAATTAATGGTGCTTAAAATTAATTAACCCTTTTAATGACTTTTATACTTAATTAATTGGTTTGAATTTAATTAAGATTTTCTTTAATAATGTTTAAATTAATTAATCATTTTAATTAATGATTTTTAATTTTTATTAATTAATTTAATTAACTATATTTAAAATTTATTGATTAATTTAATGAAGAATTTTTTTAAATGTGATTAACTCTTTTTAATTTAGGTTATTTAAAGTTAATTAATGTAATTAATTAATGAAGCTTAAAGATAATTAATCATTCTTATTAATGATCTTTAAAGATAATTAACCAATTTAATAAGGATGTTTTAAAGTTATTAAATCTTTTTGATAATGGTGTTTTAAAGTAATGAACCATTTTTACAAAGTTGTTTAAATTTAGAAACTTGTAATGAGAAGCCTAAGCATGAACTTGGTTTTAAAAGTAAAATTTCGATTCGGTTATGGAAAAGAAGTTTCTGTAAAAGATACCGCTTATGTAGAAAGAATTTAATCATGCTCTTGATACTAAACTTCGAGGTATGAAAACTTGTCACTATATCGAAAGTTAAGGTTGTCATCAGGGTGATGCCTAGAGGTACCACTACCTTCACTTTCCTGACTTTATTTTTAATCGAGAAATATTACAATTTTGAAATCGAAGAGTAGTGGTAGGAATATGAGGTTTACTATCCATATACGATCATTTTGTTATCTTCGGTAGTCGTTTTATCGATTATCGATTACCACAGCCTTCTTTGTTTTTCATCATTCTAAGATGATGTGTTGCTTAGAGCTTTGTTATCCTTTGTTAGAAATGATCAAAACCAAAGAGCAAGTGGGAGCCAAGCTATGTGGGGTTCCTCTTATTAGGGTATTATCACATCTACTTCAGATTTGGTTTGGATATTTATGCACCAAGATGTGAATTACTCGGATTCTTAGTAACTATTGGCGGGGTCCAGCTTGGACGTGTTTGAGAGCCATTAGAGTTCTCTAGTATATATTCTAGAGGTATATTTTCGGCAAAGGGATGCACCCTCCTATTCATTGTTGGTAAATTTCCCTTCCTTTGTTGATTCAAACCTTCGAATTTGTTATACTTAATTACATCTGGAAGAGTATAGCACTCTTCTCGATGTTAATTATTTGTATCTTTTCTTTACATTTGGATGTTGTTTTTGTGAGAGAAAACCCATTTTTTTATTTAGTGGCCTGGTTTCGCGTGTTGACATGTAGTTACACTTATTATTTAGTGTTTTACTCATACTAGACACATTGTCTTTCTCGAGTTGTTTGTTTCCTTAAACCTTGGATACTCATTTTTATTTGAGTAGTTTGAGAGTAATAGGTCTTTGATGGGATCTTTTGAAGATGGCATCCAAGCAGGAGGCCTTTATCTATTTAGTTGTCTATTTCCAATGTTTTTTTAATTCTTGTAAGTGTATTTTGTCTCAGCATATATAAAGGCAGCTTGTTATAACTGCCTAAGCTGACTGTAGTACTTTTAGGTAACCTTGATAACCCCAATAAAGGAGTAACCTTATGTACTATATTACTATTATCATCTATTTAACAGTTTTGTTGTAAGATTTTCTGTTCTTTATTTTACCCTACAACAATTCTTCTTTTGGATGCTTGGACAATGGCATATGAATACCATGGATGTATTAAGTGTCGTTCCCATTGCCAGAAAGGTGAGTCGTCACACCCCTATTGCTAGATCATATATCGACTAAGCACATAATCCTCTATACATGACTCTTAACCTGCTTGTGGGGGTATTCAAGAGTTTTCACGATAGAATAAAAGCCAAAACATAGATGTGACATAGAGTCTTATGTGAAGGATTATAACGAAAATATTGTTTACATATATGTGTGTTTAATAGATATATCATAAGTAAATACTATAGCGATCTCAATATTCATTACTTAACTCGCTCCTCTCCTGCAAACATAGACATTGGCATAAAATATTTATGTGCTAACTTAATTATTAACATATATTGTTAGCACCAAAATTGGTCGCTAACACCCTTGAATAGAATTGTGTAGAGAGATTAATGAAGAAAGTAAATTAAAACAGAGAAGCAACACAGTTGAATGCAAAAGGAACAACAAAAACGAGAACACCAGATTTATAGTGGTTCAATGTAATTGCCTATATCCACTTTGAATATAATCTTTATTACTTTTCCAATCACTTGAGTACAGACACAATCCGTAAATAAATAACTTGAATAGAAATTTGAATAGAAAAGAAGTGATTACAAAAAATGGCAGAGTATCCCTGAAGTTCTCGAAAAAAGGTCCCCTCACCCCTACCCTTCTATTTATAGATGAGGATTGGCTGGATTCCCTGTGTAGGCCCATGACCAAGATAGCTCGGCCCATAGCTGATAGGTTAGGTAGGCCGAACCAGGCATGCGGACCCACTACCACTGATCCACCTGATGCCGATCCATGGTCTCCTTATGGACGACTCGAAGTAAACCCGCAAGCAATTTGGAGCAATTATGGGTGTGACTCGAAGTGAAATAGTATCAATCATTTCACCTTGTGGTAGTCTTGCTAATTCTCCTGTTGTTTTGTCGAAGCACTACAACCGAGCCTAAATTGTCGACCCACACGCACCGATCCATAAGTGTCGATCAACCAAGGCCGAACCACAATGGCCGAACCACCCTGACCGACCCACTTCAACCCTTCTTCCTTGACCGAGCCACCTATGCCGACACATACGTGCCGAATCATATATATAGGCTGAACCGCACATGAATGTCAATCCACATATACTAATCCTCCTGAGGCCGATCCCCATCTACACCGAGCCACCTAGGCCGAACCACTATGTGTCGACCCCCATTGGCTTGTCTCCTCTGACCGAATAACATGTGTCGACCCACCAAGGCTGACCTATCCATGACCTTCCATAAGAGCTATCTTACTCCAACCAAACCACCATCAAACATCGATCCACATAAACATGTCAAACCATACAGGTTGCATCAATCTCTTATATCTCCAATCTCCTCTTGGCTTGAGTCTTGTCTAGTTTCAACCATATCTTCTACAACTATTGCTTTGTAGCCGGGACAAGTATCTGGGTAACATTTGCGCCCTCCAAAAGTGCGTCATGTGAATCAATGTGACGCGCTTTGAATCAGCGAGTACTTCTGCTTTCAGAGGCTAGCTCATTTTGAATGGTAACTGACTGTCGCTTTTCATTGGCCTTCGACGAAGCTTCGTGTCATCTGAGCATATTAATTCAATCTCGAAGATGCTCTTAAAATCCTCATATAACATTTCAAAAGCTGAATGTATACAAACCTCTCGAAGTTCGAATCACGGTGGATTTTCCAAACCCATGCTTCTCCACTGACCCGGTAGTATCCATCTCCTTATCACGCTACCATCTTCTATCATCATTGCATGTGTATATGTTCATGTATACACATTTTATTTTATTACCATTATTATTATTCCTTTTATTATTATTATTTTTTTAGAAACCATAGGTGGGTCGGCATACGAAGGCCGACTCACTCGGTCGGTTCACTAGGGGCAAGGTTCGGCATATTTACTTTGCCGACCCACTGGAGCGTGTTGACCGGTTCTCCAGGAAAATGTCCGTTCATCTCCCCTTTACAATATATAAACCCACACCTTCATTCTTTTCCTCTCACTTCTTACTTTATTTCCCTTCTTCTCCAACACAGCTCCAAACCTTATCTCCTCCGATCCAATAGACTGCCTCATAACTTCAATCCACCATCTTCCATATATGCCGCCACCAATACCCTTAGACTCCAAGCTTTAAGAACCTTTCATCCCAACCCTGAATTAACACATAGGTAAGGGTTCATACCTCCACTTAGGAGTTATTGCATATATACGGATCTTCGTGACAAGTGGGAGAAAAGAGAAATAGGGCGAGTAAGCGTATTAGGGTGAAGGTAGTAGAGGGCTTTTGTGGCATGAATTCATGCCAATTTGAGAGGAGTCCTCTTTGATGGTTTTAGGGTGGTCTGCAATTTGTAGAAGGAGAGGATTTGTAGTGCTAAGAGAGGGAAGTCAGGTACTTAAGGTGTAGGAAAGCTCGGTCGGCAATCCTTGTAGGCCGATCCATCTTAGGGAGAGTCAGGTTGAAACACACCAATAATACTCGGTCGGTAGAGGATCCTATAAGTCTGGGTTCGTTCTCTAAGAGAAAAAGTGGGTCGGTTGCTTGGGTTAGGTAGTGGATCGGTGGTTTAATGGAGAGAGTGGGTCGGTAATGAGAGAGGTAGAGTGTTGGTCGGTGATTTGAGAGATCGATTTGATCGACGATCTGAAAGACTGAGTGGGTCGATGGTTTGAGAAATCGAGTGGGTCGTTCGGCGTGCTATCTAGTGAGGTCTGGGTCTATAACAAGAGAGTGGTTTGGTATCGAGTGTTAGAGTCGGTACTAAGTATTGGGATCGGCATTGGCTTTCTAGACTATCTCAACATGAACACAACATATACCCGGACCATATATTACATGCCTAAGCATAAAACAATGGACAATGACAAGAAACAAAGCATATGAACCCGTGGACTTAACTCGAACTAGAAATTCCATAATTCAAGCAATTCTAAACAAAAATCTAACCGAACAAAAATAACTAAAAGCCTTCACAATATATGATGCCACTGTCTGATCCCAAGACTTCTGCTACCGATCATAGGATAAACTTCGAAGACGGTCGGTGATGATGGTTTCCAAAGTTGATAACTCAGAGCTCAATCATGCTACACTAGTCTTCAAAACTTTTATTTCTCTATACTCATGTTTGAATCGTTGCACAAGTTCACACACCACATAAGAGAATATTGTTTTGTTATATCTGATGTCGATTATCTTTCAAGTATAGCTTAAACAGGTATTTATTCACCCCAAGTGTCTTCCTGAAATGTATAAGAAGTCGAGCTCTGCCACTGTATCCGACAAACCCAGAACAAGTTCACGGCAAGAGGCAGTGGGGACATCAAGTCCATCATTCACCCCCAATCCTGATATTCCAATTCTCCCTACTGAAGTTATAGGTCCATCTCCCGATGCCCTAGATGAAGTCGTTGTTTTGGATAACCTCATCGATTCCCAAGCCTCAAAAATCGACGAAGCCTCTCTTCATCGATTGGGTTCTATCCACGAAGTCCCCTTCAAAGATTTTCTAGTTCCGTCAGCACAAGATCGGCCTCATTTGCCCTTGGTCGGATACACTGTGTGCAACAAATTCATGTGTTGGGTCGAAAGTGTGCCACCCTTCAATTCATTCATCCATGAAGTGTTACAGTATATAGGGATCGCCCAGCACAACTGTATCCAAATAGTCATGCATTCATTCATGGTACCTACATTCTTTTTAAGAGCTTCCTATTTGGACCTCCAACTCCTGAGGACATCCACTACATCTACCGCTTCAAGAGACGTACTGATAGTCCATCCTATACATTCCTCGAGCCATACCCCAATTATCAAGTTCTGATGGGCGCGTTGAACAAGCTTTCTCAGTTCAAACAGGAGTGGTTCTACATACGTTGTCCTCCCGACTTTGCGAGAAGATGGCTAGAAGGACTAAGTCTCATTTCATTCTAATACTTAAGGCACATCTTTCTGAAAGTCTAAAATTCTTTTAATTCTTACAGGTATCCGCCCACGATCCGAACGCACCAGGTACTCTGAGCCAGTTAAGGCTATTCAAGCTACCCTCTAAAAGATCAAGACATCAAATTGGTAGTTACCAATGAACTGCTTTCGAGGTTCGGATTACTAGAATAGGGTCGCAGGACTAGCCTTTCGAGTAACATTACGGCTGCAAGAACAACTGCTGAAGCGAGTCAGGAACAAGTCAGTCCTCTAGTGCCCCTACCGAAGGGGATCATGATACTACCGAAGAAGGCGAGATTAAAGAAATGGAAGCTCCAGTGTCGATTGACGAGAATATAAGCCCCGGACAAGCACCGACAGCCAATGTTCCCGACACTAATCAACCACCGCCTTCTTCGAAATAGAAATAGAGCTTAGCGTATAAGCTGAAAAAGAGAAAAGTCGGCGGAACTTCAAAGGTCATGATAACCCCTATCAACAAAGGATCGTCTTCTTAAAAAATGGAAAGCTCGCTGAAGGAACTATCCGACTTAACCATTCCCGACGATTCATTAAATTATGACTTCAATAATCCCGTGCTATGGGATTTAACTCGCTTATGAGAAGCGATGAAGGTGCACAACTTCATGATCAAGGAGAGAAAACTCAAATGAGTAAAGGAAAAAACATTGGTCCATTGGCGGATGCACAAGGACACACACGAGCACTCATACTCCACCATACACTTGAATTCAGTTTGTCATGTGACTTTTACTGATTTGCTCGTTTAATCTTACGTACGGGTGAAATGGGGCGCACAATGGCATTGACTGTTTCCGACTGTCCTCCATCTTCCATTACTCTGGTCAAGTCTCAGGATCGGGAAAATGAAGAAATAAGGATGAAGGCGGAGATAGAGGCATCGTTCCACAGAATCATCTTCATCCTCAAGAAGGACAACCCATAGCTACTCTTCATATCCAAATGAACCTTCCAATATTCCGATGCACAGTGGAGACAAGTCTGCCCACAAAGGCTCTCAGTTTGAAGTCCCTCGCGATCAATATTCTAGTTCTTCGAGCACCAAACAATCTCGCGAGCCTTATAAGAAATCAGTGACTTCGGCAAGAAAGACTCCCCCAATTCCCTCTCATGATTTGTCCACGACAGAAAAATTAGCTGAGCTTAAAGCTACATTCCCCAAGATCTATTTTGATGGGCTAAAATTCCTTCCTGCAATTCATCTTATCCATGGAAACGTTAAACAGAGCACTATCGCCTACAACAATGATGTGTATTTCTAGTACGACATGTTTGTACACTGAGTGGAAAAGTCTCGAAAGTCTCCATCAAGCGCCAGTACGAGATTGACCGCCTTTAGCTCGAAGCCATTCAAGATAGAGAAATTATGAAGGCGAATATGACGAGCTACTCTCATACAAATCTCAACTCAAGACCGCCCAAAAGAATGAGAAGGAGACAGCCAAAGCGGTTAGACGCTTAGAGGCCGGTCATAAAAAAGAGTTAAACAAGGCAGTTCAATGCAGCAGGACTCTAGCTCTGGAAAAAGACTCTCTGCAAAAAGAGAAATATGTCCTTGCCCATCGAGTCAAAGAGTTAGAGGAGCTACTTTCCAAAGAAAAGGAATAAAAAATCACAGTGCAGGAAGAATTCGAGATGAGGAATTTGAAAACAAAACTCGACTAAGAGCTACTCAAGATTGAAGCGCTAAAAGATGGAGCACGTGAAGAAGGAAAAAAGGCGACACTTTCAGAGGTAGACTTCCGAATCAACGAAGTGACCGAGGCCGGCAGAGAAGAGATTAAGTGTTCCTTCGACCCTCTCATCGTCAAGTATAATCTAAGAGTTCTCATGCACCGCGACCTATCTTTCGTGGGCGACCGTTATCTCGAATCACTAGCTGAAGCATGGGATACTTTGATAAAAATTAAGAAAGTGGAGCTGCGCGTTAAAGAATTTGATGAAGAGGTTCTTGTTAAGGAAGTGCTCCGAGGAAATGAACCTTCAGACTTCTCTACGGTGAAAGCCCTCATTGGAAGAAACTCCCCGTCATCGATGGGTAAGGAAGATATTGCTGACACATTCGGCACCGAGTCTCAAGTTCCTCCTCTCATTAAATCGGCCGAGACTTCGTCACTTGGGCCTCCGAGCAGCATGTCGGTTATGACCCGGAGAAGCCTGGACTTAGCATTCATATTTTATCCCCAATCCTTGAGGGTGATACCCCGAGGACCACTGAAAGTCGATTAGAAGCTGGTGCGTAGCTTCACCTGCTAGAGTTTAGGAAATCATCGCTTTTGGCAAGTAACAGATGTGTTCTAACAATTGCTTTTCATGAATTCGTATAGGGCATTCTGGTCCCGAGCCAACTCCAAGGAGGGATGTCGCCACGGAGTGGGAAGAAAAAGAGACTGAGGCACCTCACACCGATACCCCTGGTCCCGATGCTTAAGTGATCGGGGAGCTAGATGAGGATAAACCTAAAGATCTCTCACCCGTAGAAGAACACGACGATGTTGAAATAACAGGCGCTTCTGAGCACAGTTCCAATCTTAACATGAAGGAGCAACTCGAGGAAGAGGAGAAAAAGAGAATCAAAGTTAAGACAGAACCCAAGGTGGTGGAGCTCGACGATCTCCTAAATAGGCCGTTGAAGGTCATTCTCCCCGGTGGGACCACACCCATGGAAGTTCCTCCTCCTTCTTCGGGTACCACGTTGTCGGGAAGCAAAGGGTCCAGGAAAAGATGCTCAGATGAGGAGACTTCGAAAAAGCCGAAAAGGGAAAGAAAACCGAAGAAGTAGCTATCGCAACATTTTTCTTAGCTTAAATAGTTGAAAATCATGTAGTTGCTTTCCTTTCCTTTTTTCCTCTCTTTCATCAGTAGTTATAGTAGATAGACTTGGCCTCCAAACTTTCGAAGAAGTTGTAAGGAAATTCTTTGATAAGTAAATAAAATTTTGTTTCTTTGCATTCACAGATTCTCGTCGCATAACTCATAATTTAGTCTGAAACTGAAATTAAAAGTTTTGCGGGTCATTTAAACTCCAGTCCGCCTTCAAAGGACCTAGGGTACTTCTATCCACATTCTGGGAATTAAGAATTTTTTCAAACCACTTGTGCTCTAGTCCGCACCCTGGAGACTCAGAGTACTCTAGTTTGCACTATGGGGACTTAGAGATTCTTGAATCATTTATACCTAGTCCATGCTATAGGGACTCAGAGTACTCTAGTCCGCTTCAGTGACTTAGAGATTTTTGAATCGTTTATACTCTAGTCCATGCTCTAGGAACTTAGAGTACTCTAGTTAACATTCTGCGGACTTAGAGATTTTTGAGTCGTTTATACTCTAGTCCACACTTTGGGGACTCGGAGTACTCTAGTCCACCTCAGGGACATAGAGATTTTTGAGTCATTTATACTAGTCCACCTCAGGGACATAGAGATTTTTGAGTCATTTATACTCTAGTCCATGCTCTGGGGACTTAGAGTACTCTAGTCCACTTCAGGGACTAAGATATTTTTGAGTCGTTAATACTCTAGTCCATGCTCAGAGTACTCTACTCCGCTTCAGGGACATAGAGAATTTTGAGTCATTTATACTCTAGCCCACGCTCTGGGGACTCAGAGTACTCTAGTCCACTTTAGGGACTTAGAGATTTTTGAGTCGTTTATACTCTAGTCAACGCTTTGGAGACTCAGAGTACTCTAGTCCGCTTCAGGGACTTAGAGATTTTTTAAGCAGTTTATATTCTAGTCCATGCTCTGAGGACTCAGAGTACTCTAGTCCGCTTCAGGGACTTAGAGATTTTTGAGTCATTTATACTCTAGTCCACGCTCTGGGGACACAGAGTACTCTAGTCCTCTTCAGGGACTTAGAGATTGTTGAATACGTAGTTGGACGACTTTTAGTTTTATGTGTGCGTTCATACACCATACCGATTAATGCAATATGGAACACCAACAGTTCATAGAAAAAACAGCTTCAAGCCTTTATTGATTGTAGAAAATAAGGACAAACTGAATTGTCTTATTACATTTCAAAAACAGAGAACAACAAAAGAAACATATACTGGAAACAATTGCTACTAAAATGCAAAAGAAATAAATAAGTATAATAGCAGCGCAAATGCTCGCTATTCCATGCTCTAGGAGTGTCACGCTGTTAGTAGTCATTGGCTTGAAGGTTCCTTCTCCAAGCCTCCATTCGATAATGTAGGGACCTTCCCATTTGGGATTCATATGTGACGGGACTGTAAAAACTCGCTTCAAAACAAGGTCGCCCACATCGAAAGCTCTTGGCCGAACTTTTTCATTATAATATCGGGCGACTCGGTGTCGATATGCGGCTGCCTTTAAATCAGCTTCTTCACGCTTCTCGTTGACAAAGTCCAACGACTCCAGTAAAAGATCTCGGTTCATTCTAGGATCATAATGAGTCACCCGGTGAGAAGGAACTTCAAGTTCCATGGGTATAACTGCTTCGGTGTCGTATGCCAAGGCGAAAGGAGTATGGCCAGTCATGGACTTGTGGATGGTTCTGTATGCCCAGAGTGTCGTTGGAAGCTCATCCACTCACTGGCCTCTAGCCTTCTCCAAACGTTTTTTCAAGATGTACTTGATTATCTTATTTATGGCTTCAGCTTGCCCATTCACTTTAGGGTGAGCAACTGCTGCATACCTTTTTTCAATGCAATATTTTTGATAGAACTCTTTGAATTCTCTACTCTCAAATTAAGTTCCATTGTCAATAATGATAGTTCGTAGGAGACCGAAATGGCGTATAATGCTTTGCACAACAAAGTTAACGACCTTTTTGGTGGTGATCGTAGCTAATGGCTCCGCTTCTGCCCTTCTGCCCTTCTGGTGAAGTAATCGACCGCAACAATTGCGTATTTCACATCACCTTTAGAGATTGGCAGGGAGCCAATAATATTGATCCCCTATATTGCAAACGGCCATGGCCTAACCATTTGCTTCAGTTCCGTCGACGGCTCTCTCAGGATCTTTGCATACTTTTGACATTTGTCGCATCTCCTTACATAGTCCGTGGCGTCCCGATTCACGGTCAGCCAATAGTATCAATAGCGAAGTATCATTTTGGCTAGTGTCTGCCCTCTAGTATGGTCGCTACATTCTCCTTCATGGACTTCCCTTTAAACTTGCTTTATCTCATCATGGGAGATGCACCTTAGCAAGAGAACGGAGAAAACTTTCCGATACATCATTCCATCCTGCATTATATACCGCAAGGCCTTGCAAATGACCTGTCGTCTCTTGTTCCTCCTCTCGAGCAAGATTCTGTGTAACTGGTATTCTTCGAACGGGGTCATCCACGACTCCCTTTCGGTTTCCGTCTCTGCCACAAAATCAACCTCCATCTTATTTATACTCGGGGCATGTAAAGTTTCAACGGGAACCAAGCCCATCTGTTCTGCATCGCCAGTGCTTGCAAATTTTGCCAAGAAATCGGCTTCTCCGTTTTGTTCGCACGGGATGTGCGAAATATCGTAGTATTCGAGGTTCGCCAACAATTCTTGAACCCGAACGAGGTATGGAGCAAGCCTTTTGTAACGACCTGAAATTTTCGATCCTAAAAATTGCAGATAGTTAGGAAAAGAAGAAATGGATAGAAGAATAAGAAACAGAAAACACAACACAAATTCTCACATTCACAGCAGATCAAAATATAATATCAAATAATAACAGTTTACAAAAGAATACTATATCTGTCGATTACATTTTAATACATCAGAGTTACACACATACTCAAACACTGGACATATACAAATCAACATGTCTCAGATAATCAGAAATATATTACAGCAGAAACACTCCATACGTTCCTGCCATCCAGCTCGCCTCCTGAGCTCCAGAACGTCCTTACCTGAAAATCTTTAATACTCGGTCTGACCTGAGCATTACATCAAAGTAACACCCGGGTCAGGCTGGAAACCAGCGTGAGTAAACCCATCCATCATGGAATACAAAGCATACAACTTAAATAAAACCCGGGGTAATTTACAAATTCACAATTTGTTATAGACATCATTTATTTCACACATCAATTTTCTAAGTACCAAATTTAGATCAAATAATCCAATTCACTTAAATCATTTCATTCCAGCCTATTGATTCCACATATTAATCTACAAAATTCGAAGTGGTTTCGGGTATTTTCAAATACCCGACCCCGGTCTCTTTGAGTCTCATGTCATCCTAACCCAAGTTATCCAAATGAAATACACAACATTTCATATCAGAGATATCACTCATTCAAAGCATCCAATACCATTCAATCATCCATAAGCAAAGCTTGATCACTTCCAAAATTTATTTAATTAATTCTAATTGAATTTCTAACCTCAATCACTTAGATTCCTTCACTTGACGTTAATTAATTTCAAATCAATTAATTAATCATCCCTTAATTAATCACCCTGGATTTATTATCCTTCAATTACATCCAAGTAATTATCTTTAATTAATTACACAAATTAATTATTCTTAACCGAAAACAGTAATTAATCTTTAGTTACTTCACAAATTAATTAACCATAATTAATTACATTAATCCTTAATTACTTATATTAATTAATTTCTCATAAATCACTTATTATTGATTAATTAATCTTAATTAATCAACCTTTAATTACATCATTAATTATATAAATTAATGATTTCTAATTACATTTGGTTTATCCTAATCTAAATCAATTACATCAAGTAATTAATCGTTAATTAAACCATATATATTAATCACTCTTGATTAATCTCAACCAGTAATTTACTACCTTTTTGTTTACTTCATTAAATAAATTAATTACTCATTTTATTAAAGAAGTTTAAAGGAATTTAAACCAGATTCATTTTTAAATTCAAATCAATTTAAAAATTCACTTTAACATTCAAGTTGTTAAAACAATTTAAATTTAAAAACTTTATTTGTTTAAAAACCCATATTCACTACTTGGATTCCAGATTTAACTTTGATTTAAAACTTATTTTTAAATCTCTACTTTACAATTTAACTTCAGATTTTAAAAATCGCTTTTATTTCTTTCCAATTCATTCTTATTTTTATTCTATAATTATTTCACTTCCAAATTTTACTCTTATATTTCTTCTCAAAAATCCAATTCTATATATTTTGATAACCCAGTGTACCGGAATATCCAATCAAACCATGGTAACCAATACTCCAATTATCAATATAATTCATCACAGCATATCAAACATTCATAACACGGAATATTAAACAACCTAAATAATTTTGAGGAATCCAGTTGGATCCCTCCAACCTATTTTTCTGCATCTACAGATGTTAGCACAATACCAATTCCACTTCGAGGTGGAATATCGCGGTATGTGGGATTTATATAATATCATCCGCTATTATGCGGCGCATAGGGTCTCATCCTCTATATAATGCGGAAAATCAATCACTCCAATATATACTATATACTACCATATATAATATAGCACATCAAATTAATCCAATCATTCAACGAATTATTTAAATTCAACCATTTAAATTTAAATAAAAATCCAGAAGAGTGAGGTTAACTCACCTTTGATTTTGGTTTTGCAATCCATTTCCATCACGATTAATTTCTCCACAATTGGGCCTGGTAAAAGCATTAGATGATTTTATTAATATTCTTATTGGTTGAACAATCAATTATTATTTATTTTAATCCAAACCAAAAATTTTAGTTTTAAACTAATTTTCCTTTTGATAAATTATTTTAATCAACTAAATAGCTAATAAGCTTATTAAATAAATCAATAACCCTAAATACATATTTTTAAAATACCTAGTTGGTTAAAAGATGTGAATTTGTATTTTTATTTTCCATTGAAATTATTTATATATATAAATATACTTATAAAAATATTCTTTATATATTTTCAAAAATCTAATTATATAAATGCCCATTTGTAACTAAAATAATTTAATTAACATTCCAAAAATCAAACAATTTATTCACAATTCTTTTATCTTACTATAAAATTATTAATGTTATATTATTTATAGAAACAGAACTTCACCTTATTTTGTATATATATATATTTTCTTCTATAACTAAACAAAACAGAATTTGCTTTACTGTGTAACTATATATATATATATTCGTAAATTGAAAGAAATAGATATTACTATTTATTTATTTTTTTTATAAAAATCCTATTTGCCATACTATTATTTCCTGTAATTAACCAATTCAGATTTTTAAAAATGAAATATAAAGGAATACCTTCACTGCCTTGGCCTTGCCTATCACCATCAACCCAAGACTCGCGACCCACCATCCATGACCACGCATCGAAGTGCCACCGCCACCTTCGAGTCCAACACAACCCCGCTCTCCCAATCGACGCTTCCTCGAACCTGCGACCCTCTCCAACCTCGCGAACATCAGGAGTCACCCACGTCGACTCGCGTGCACGGACACCCTTCGCACTACTCTACACGCCACCACAGCTTCACTCGACAACGCGCTCCTAAGCGGCGTGACTGAGATTCGCCGCAGTTCGAAAGCGAATTCGCGATCCTCCCCAATTCCTAAACCCTAGGCCACTACTCGATCAATCGACGTTTGACTACGAGAGGACGCGACCATACCCTTTCATTTGCCGTGAATTCGAAATTCGATCTTCCATTTTTTTATTGAGTTCGATTTCTTTTGTTTTGGGTCGAATAAGTTTTGGGGATTCGACGAAAGAGAGGGGAAATTTTTTTATTAGCAGCTATTTTTCTTCTTCTGAGATGCTCGAATTTATGCAGAGGAAGATTGTTTTAAGATAGGAATGGGGGACAGGAATAGATGTTATCGTGCTTCACTCAACTTGCTATAGTGCTTTGGAAAGGACTGGAAAAGGGTTGATGTGAGATAATTTCAACTGCAGTTGACTAGTATAAATATTCATTTTAAATTCAAATTCAAACCGTTCCGATAAACGCAACTTAAAAACGTGACCTCCCATTGAGGCGTGTCGCTAGGCGTTTATAATGTTATACCCCTATTCCGAACGCAATGGAAAAGGTTTCGAGTCCAAGTTCAATCGTATGGAGAAGATAGCTTTTTGGACCCAGTTATTATATTGAATTTCGATATTAATTCAGTGCGTTTATATATCGTACGCTCATACAACAACTCCAAACACTACAAAAATTGAAATCCGATAGTAATACAATATTACGGATCCAATGAAACTGGTTTCGTTAAATTCCAAGACTGTACCTTGGAAGGCTATTTTTAAATATCGATTTAAACGATATATTTTCAAAACTTAACAAAACATTCCCAAATTCAATTACAACACTTTTACTATCTTCAGTATTACAAATATATATTTTACAAGTCTCCAAATTATTTTTAATAGGATTAAAACTCCAGATTCAACATTTTACCCAATTTCCAGTAATTAAATCCGATAATTAAATTTCCAAACAATGGTGATATTTGAAATTTAAGTTTCAAACTAACTTTTAAATATTAAAATCAATTAAATATTCCGATTTCAAATCTCCAAAAATTCTGGGTCGTCACACCTTTGTCCCTTTTCCTTATAATCGCTCTGTACTTGGTATACCACCAACTGTGAGTCATAAAAGATTTCAACCGATTTCACTCCAAGTTCTTTGTCAAGCTTCAACCCAGTGATCAACACTTCATATTCGGCTTCATTGTTGGTAGCAGAGAAGTTAAGCTTCAAAGCATAACAAATCAATCGGTTCTTAGGAGTTACAAGAACAACACCATCCCCAAAACTATGGTCGTTGGACTCCCCATCGGTATATAGCTTCCATCGAACAGCGGGAATCACATTACTTCCACTTGGCTCGTCCGATATAGTGAAATCTACTAGTGCTTGTCCTTGGATAGCCCTCTGTGGTAGGTAGTTGATGTCGAACTGACTTAGCTCAATGTTCCATTTAATTAACCTCCCAGAAGTCTCTGTTCGTTGGAGCACCTGCTGCAAAGGTTGATCGGTATAGATACTGACCCGATGAGCCTAGAAATACAAGCGGAATTCGTGCGATGCGATCACCAAACAGTAAGCCAGCTTCTTAATCTTGGGACAATTTCTCTCTACCCCCGTTAAATGCTTACTAACATAGTACATTGGCTTTTAGATTTGGTCCTCCTCACGAATCAAAGCTGCACTGATGGCATGCTAGGATACAGCCAAGTAAACATGCAACTCCACATGGTCTACGGGCTTTGACAGAACTTGGGGCCTATCCAAGTGATTCACCAGAGCTTGGAACGCATCCTCACAATCCGGCGTCCATTCAAAATTTCTTTTCCCTTTCCTTATTACATCAAAGAAAGGAATACACTTGTCGGTTGCTCTGGATATAAATCGACTCAAGGTAGCGACTTTCCTATTCAGGCTTTATACTTGCTTTATAGTTCGGGTGCTTGTATGTCTCGAATAGCTTGAATCTTTTCTGGATTTGCTTCGATTCCTCGCACGTTGACAATGAAACCCAAAAACTTCCCGACGCAACGCCAAAGGAACATTTCAATGGATTGATTTTCATTATGTAAAATCTGAGTATATCAAACATCTCTGCTAAGTCTCGAATGTGGTCATTTGACATTCGTGACTTCATGAGCATATCATCCACATAGACTTCCATCATTCTACCAATCTGGTCTTTAAACATCCGATTCACCAAATGCTGATAAGTTTCCCCTGCATTCTTTAACCCGAAATGCATCACTACATAATAGTACGATCCAACGTCTGTGACCAAACTAGTATGCTCCTGATCCGAAATATGCATCGGGATTTGATTGTATCCCGAATACGCATCCATAAATGACAACAACTTGTGTCTTGCTGTCGAGTCGACCAGCTGATCAATTCTGGGAAATGGAAAACTATCCTTAGGGCATGCCTTGATCAGGTCTGAGTAATCAATACAGGTCCTCCACTTCCCATTTTCCTTCCTCACCAGTACAGGATTAGATATCCATTCAGGATAGATGGTGTCGGGATGAACCCATTGGCTTTGAGTTTATCGAACTCCTCTTTGAGAGCAGCAGACCTCTTTAGAACCATGCCTCTCCTCTTCTGTTTCACTGGCACATATTTCGGGTCAATGTTCAACATACGACTTGCGATGGCAGGAGAAATCCCACACATGTCACAATGGGTCCAAGCGAAAACATCGAGATTTACTCGGAGGAAATCAGTAAGATCCACCATCATCGAGGGGATGAGTTATGATCCGATCTTAAGCACCCATGATGGGTCATTATGGCTGACTAGAATGTCAATCGTCAGTTCAGCCAGCGCCGCTTTAGCCTTCTTGGGTTCTTCATTGTCATCTCTTGGATCTATGTCTCTATAAATCCTACTTTGTTGCCTAAGCCATGGCTTAGGCGCTATTTGTTGATTTTCAGCAACATGGATGTGGACAGGCTTGTCCACACCCTTTCCCTTCTCTCTTTGTTAGGCCTCTCTCAGCTCAGCCACATAATAAGCATGACTAGTTTCTTAATCGACATGCACTACACCAACTCCACTGTCCGTTGGAAATTTCAAGGTCAAATACCACGGGGCCAATGTTGCCCTAAACTTCGCCAGGGCCACTCAGCCCGGAAAAACATCATACGGGGAATCAACATCCAAAACAATGAACGGTAGGATCTGTGCCCTCCTACATTCACCTTCTCCTAGTTCAACTGGCAATTTGACAAAAACTACTGCATTGGTAGTTGTACCATTAAAGCCATGAATGCGGGCTTTAGATGGTTTCAGATCCTTCGCCTCCATCTTCATTTGGTCAGATGCCTTCTTGAAGATAATATTAATAGAACTCCCACAATCTATTAGTATTCTTCTCACAAGCATGAGTCTGATCGTAGTTGAGAAAACCATCAGGACAATGGTATGTTCCTCCACCTGATCGGCATCTCTACTCCTGAATACTATATCATCGGTCAGCATTCGTTGTTGTTTCGCTGGAGTCCCGTCTTCTGTGTTTGAGCAGCACTCGAAGGCCACATGCTTCAAGGAACTAGCATATTGTTCCGTTTCTTGCCAACTCTTGTCTGCCAGATGAGTTCCATCGATTATCGTGTTTACAAATAGCCTTCCTCGATCCGAGCAAGCTCCTCAGGTCAGTGTGAAACTTGCCCATGATTGGGGTCAGATGTCCCCTGTCTGCCTTCTTGCGGGTTTTAACAAACTGATGTAACTTCTTCTGGCGAATCAGCTTTTCTATAGCATCATGGAGGTGTCTGCACTCTTTAGTATTATGCCCCTACGTCTTGTGAAACTGACAATACTTTCCAGTCTGCTTTTGTTCCTCAGTTGATTCCTTTAGGCACGACTTTCGGTATTGGAATATATTACAAGCTGATAGATAAATATTCTACAAAGATGTATCCAGAAGCGTATGTTCGCTATAGATTGGGATTCTTGGTTTCCACTTTATTACTTCCCTCTTTCATCCAGAATTTCCTCCTCTGGATCGTTTGGACTGCTCTGGCTTATTTTGAACATTGACTTCGACCTTACCAGAACTCTTGCCTGATTGCTTCACCGCAATGTTGCTTAGCACTGCTTCCTTACCGGGTCCTAGAAAACTATTCCTCCTTGACCACCTAGCCTCTTTCTTCCTCATGAATTGATTTGCCTTTGAATAAAAGCATTCCAAGGAGGTCGATGGTTTGCCCGTCAACCAATCACCAAACTCAGAATCTGGATCCACTCCTCGCATCACGGCCATAAGGATAGCATGGTCATTGGATTGCTGACTTGGGTAGCAACAACATGAAATCTCTGCAAATAATCCTTTAATGACTCGCCTAGAGCCTAGATCGCACTAGATAGCGACATCACATCCTTTGGGCGAGTGGCATGTATCCAATACTACTCCATGAACTTCATCACTAACTCATCAAACCTGGAGATTGATCGTGGGGGAAGTCTGGTGAACCACGTGGTAGCGATACCGGATAGGGTTATTGGGAAGCATCTACATTTGGTCACATTATTTGCCCTAACCGAGTCCATCATCCACTCATATCTCATTATGTGTTGTCGGGGGTCGGTCTTCCCTTCATAAGCTGGAATAGTAGGCATGCTGAATTTCCACGGATACTCAGCTTGTAGGATGTTATCTGTAAATGGAGTATGGCTCCTCGATATGCCCTATTCATCGTTAGTCAAGCCTCGATTATCCTTCATCAATTGCCTGACCATAGCTGATAGATCCGGAGTCTGAATGGGAGGTGTCAAGTCGATGTCCGTTCTGCGCAATTGCTCCGGCTGGTGCCTCCTCGGTCGGCGATCATCTAAGTATGCATTTGGAGGACCGGCTTCATTATGATCCTGGTGGATTGGTTGACCAGATCTCATGCATGCTCCAGATCCTAAGTTTATCATTCCAGGTTGGGTGCGACTTCATAGGTGTAATTGAGGAGCCACAGTTCCAGCTGAGGAATCTGAACCATTTCTATTGGTCTGTCCTTGGCGACTTGTCACCAATTGCTATGTTGCTCCAGTTTGTGCCATTTCAATCCTACGGCGTCTACGCCTAGGGTGATTCATCTGATGAATTAAAGCCGTTGGATGACGAGTTGGAAGCAGGGATTCCTCCAGCATTCTAACGCTGATGTTGGGAAATCTGGGTCATCAGCTTGGCGTTTGGTTGAATCTACTCGTTAAGTTGTCTCCTGCTTTCCATGAGCTCCCTCATTAGCTCATTGAACACTGTAGGGGTGATAGCTTTTGGTTGGTTTGGGATGATGAGGGGTTCTACACCTGCATTAGCTTGCTAACTGCTGGGTCCTACTTGCTAGACGTTGGCGACCTCATTAGCATCAGCATTGTAGGAGGCGGATATGGTAAGTGGTCTTGTCATATTAGAGTTATCCGTAGGAACTCTGAGTAGAATCTATGAACTCTTGAGAATGAACTTGGATCTCCTTCGGAGAATTTCCTTAATCCAGTAGCAACAAAGTAGATCCTAACAGCCTGAGTTCAACTCTCAATGAAAGCACCAAAATTGGTCACTAACACCCTTGAATAGAATTGTATAGAGAGATTAATGAAGGAAGTAAATTAAAATAGAGAAGTAACACAGTTGAGTGCAAAACGAACAAAAAAAAAGAGAACACCAGATTTATAGTGGTTCAGCATAATTGCCTATGTCCACTTTGAATATAATCTTTATTACTTTTCCAATCACTTGTGTACAGATACAATCCGTAAATAAACAACTTGAATACGAGTTTGACTAGAAAAGAAGCGAGTGTAGAAAATGGCAGAGTGCCCAGGAGTTCTCAAAAAAAGGTCCCCCCAACTGGACCCTTGCCCTCTATTTATAGACGAGGATAGGCTGGATCCCCTATACAGGCCCATGATCAAGATAGCTCGGCCTATAGCAGGTAGGTTAGGTTGACCGAACCAGGCATGCAGATCCACTACCATCGATCCACCTTATGCGGATCCTAGGTCTCCTTGTGGATGACTCGAAGCAAACCCGCAAGCAACTCGGAGAAATTATGGGTATGACTTAAAGTGAAACGGTATCGATCATATCGTGTTATGATAGTCTTGCTAATTCTCCTGTCGTTTTGCCAAACCACTGCAACTGAGCCCAAATTGCCGACCCACACGCACCTATCCATGTCGATCAACCAAGGCCGAACCACAATGGCCAAACCACCCTGATCGATCCACTTCGACCCTCCTTCCTTGACTGAGCCACCCATGCCGACACATACGTGTCGAACCGTATACACAGGCCGAACCGCACATGAATGTCGATCCACATATACTAATCCTCCTGAGGCTACACAGAGCCACCTAAGCCGAACCACCATGTGCCGCCCCACATTGGTTTTGTCACCCTGACCGAACAACAAGTGCTGACCCACCAAGGCTGTCCCATCCATGACTTTCCATAAAAGCTATCCTACTCCAACCAAACCACCATTAAACACTGATCCGCATAGACATGCTGAACCACAAAGGTTGCATTAATCCCTTATATCTCCAATCTCCTCTTGGCTTGAGTCCTGTCTAGTTTGAACCATATCTTCTCCAACTATCGCTTTGTAGCTGGGCCAAGTAGCCGACTAACATATATAAAGTTATATCATACTATGATATGCATCAAGCATGTCAAAAATAAGAACAAACAAAATAAACCAAACAAAAATTCACATGATATCATCTAAAATAAGTTATTTATCGATCTGTAGTTAATGTGCTTTCAAAATCTGAATGGAAATGCCAAATCTTTGTAACATCTACATATCAACAATATGCATGTCCTTTCCCCTTCGTTTCGATGGATGTCACCCACCAGGTCCCTATATACCAACTTCTTTATGTATGTCATGCTATTATGAGATCTCTATAAAATGCATGAATAAACACACAAGCCCTAAACTTGTGTACTCTACTGCACTTCACCTGATCACATATATCTGCTTTGTCTTGACGTAAGTCCCAGTGGTCCTCTCATATATGTCTAATTACAAATCTTCACTCTCGATTAAGTACGAGCTCTTAAAATTATCTTATAGTTACTACGTACAAATACTGATCCTTAACTCTGAGTTATTATCTCTGAAATTATCATTCTCGTTTCTGAAACACTTATTCATTGCCACCATAGGCCAGAAATCAAATCCCTATAACGTAAATAAAACTTCATAAAACGGAGCTTCGAACATTCCTTGAATAATGGTTAAAGTCATGTTGAAACCAAAGTTGAAATGAAGAATTATCATAGTTTGAATGTGGTTTACCCAACCAGAAACACCTTAGGTTGAACTACCACCCCCATACATGCATGAACATCTTGCCCAACATAGCGAACATCTTGCTTCACATATAGTCTAACGTTTTGTTCCGAACATTGTTGAATATCTTTAGGAATACACGGCCGAACCTCTTATATGGTTCTCAATAACAAAGTACTTAGTTAAATTCTACCATGCCTTTTCAATATTAGGTTGAACCATTATGGTGGAACCACAAAAGAGATGGAGTTAGGGTATTCCCTAGGGGCAATTATGTAATTGGTACATATATCTAGTTCAATGTTCAATCTTATTCGAATTAAAAGGTGTTTTCTTTCTGTTATATACTTGTTATAATGTGTTATAAGTAATACAATTGAAGTATATTTAAAAGAACATCATAAACAATATGTTTTATGATAGTAGCTATAAAGTGTTGTAATCATGAGTGATTTATCATAATAAAATAAACGTGCTATTTTAAATATTCTTAGTCAAGATGTATCGAGACTGAATATCGATACATCCATTGAGACTAGAGCACATAACGCTTTCCAAATGTTAAGCAGTGTATTACTCATGGCTACCAAGGGCACCAAGGATAGTAATTGGAGAACCATGGAATGATTTATTCGATAGTTTTATGTTGGTTGATATAACTAAGGTCAAACAGAAAATATCGATGTGACAATACTAATAATTCCCTCTAATTGAGAATAATATTTTGCCAATTGAGAATAATATTGAGCTTCAATATGGAAACTTCGTCTTTATTATAATTAGATCATGACACGACGTCCATTTAATGACTATAGTTGGGTCGAATGGAAGCTTTGGAAGTGAGACATTACTCAGTAAAGGATTCATCTCCTCAGTTATATAAGGTTAGTATCACGGTCAACTAAAGTCAATTCAAATTCAAAGTCTTTAGCTAGAGCAATTCGGTTAATAATAATTTTTAATAACCAAGGACTTTGTGTTTAGACTGTAAAGTTTAATATGGACGAAATACGAATTTTGACCATTACCAAATTCCATAAGTCCTAATGTGATATTGTTTTGACGAAGAGAATTAGTGTAAATAATTATCACTAATGGACAACACTTAAAATAAGTAAAATTGGATTTTTTTTTCGAAGCTATATAAGTTATTAACTTGGTCATAATGTCACATTACTAGCTAAGGTGACATGTGAATGTTAATATCTGAATTGCTCGATATAGTCGTTGATTGAATTTACACTTAAGAGCCACACAACCAAAATGGTGAATACTTTGACTACTACCTAGATTAATTAATTATAATTATCATAAATTAATTAAATTAACTAATGTTTATGAAAAATCATAAAATTTAATTTGATTTGTGTTGATCAATGTTGAAAATAGAGCGTACGTAAAAGTTGTATGCATACATATCGATATACGATATCTATATCTTTAAATTTGATTTAAATGTATTTTATTTGATCAAGCTTGAAACAGGAGGAAGGCCCATGTGGGGGCTTAGTATGGTCGACCATAGGTGTGGGAAAAGGGGGTTGAATTTGATTCAAAGGAGGTTTGAATTGATAGAGATATTTATGGATTTAGATCCACTTTTAGCTCCTTCTTCTCTCTTTTACTAAAAGGTACCTTAACCCTTCATTTTAGGGACTCTTCCTTCGGCCCTATCATTATCCACTTCTGACCGAAGATAGCCCCCCTCTTCCTCCATTATTCCAAGCATCAAAACACAAATTTAAGTAAAAAAAATAGGGAATCGTTGTGTAGTTCTTTTAGTCTGGTAGCTCTTTTTGGAAGGATTTGACTTTAATTCAAACAGAGTCCGTCGATTCAACATTCAAGGTACAATCTCTAGGCTATAGTAAGGTAGCACTCTAGTTTACGTTTTATACATATATATTTGCCCATTTTATGATCCATGTATAGCTAGATTAAATATATTATAACGAATCCTTATATATATGTCTGTTGTCCATTTGGAATTTAAATATACATTCAAATCTATTGTTATTATAATTTACATTTTTTAATATATGTACATAATATGCTCTTGGGCATGGGATTATAAAAATATGTTATTATTCAAATTTTAAAATGAATTTAAAAAGTAATTTTCAAACAAAATAGAATTTTTAAATTAAACACAATGTTTATATCATATATGAACTTGTGATTAAATTATATACATCTTTATAAAGTTATTTCAAAAAAAAAGATTATATTTATTTTTTTATTTTATTTTAATTTATATATACATACATACATACATACACATATTAGTTTAAAACGTAATATGTGAAATCAGTCTTTGTATATTTTAATAAATGTTTATATATATATATACACATATTTTAATATGTATAAAATTCACATACATCATAAAGTAATTTTTCATAATAAAAAACAACTTTTTTATCAATTTTCAATTGGAAATTGTTTTTTAATTAAAATAAATCTTAAAGGGTTTAATAAAAAATTGAATTTCTCAAAATGTGAATATAATCGAAATATATATGTGTGTGTTGAAAGGGACAGCGGATTAAGGATATTAAGGCTAATTTAACACTAGATGGGGGTGAATAGTGTTTAATGAATTCTAAGACTTATATGAACTAAATTGAAATTATGACACAAACAAATGAAAAACTTAATCATAGAACAATCACAGAATCAAACACAGATGCAGAAAGTAAATAAAAAGCAGTAAAGGGAAAAAACATACTGTATTTATACTGGTTCGGAGTTACCCTACATCCAGTCATGTAGCAAGGCAAACCACCTCATACAGATTTTTATTAAACCAGTGTCGAGATTACACTCCTCAATTTATAAAGGCCTTGAGGTATCCTCCTGTCTCACGCGTCTGGGGTAAACTCTCTTGATTTACGGGCCGCAAGATTACCCATTTGATTTCCAAGCACAACCACACCTTATAGAGAGACTCGATAAACTTTTGATTACAAATTGATCCTATAACTCTGAATAGCACTTTGATCTTCGAGAGAGAACAGAGAACCAAACAAGAATGAAATTCTAATTTGATTCACTTGAGAATTTGGTAGAATTTTGGGCACGATCTTAAAAATATGATAATTAAAGATGAAATGATTCTGGAGTAAAATAAACTAATTTTACTATGTTTTAAAACACAAAAACTAAGAATATTATAAGGCTAAATACTTTTTTTGAAAATCATTTGAAAAGATAGTTTAAGGCTAAAACATTTTGGAAAGCAGTTTTGAAAATCGTTTTGGAAAACCATTTTAAAGTAGTTTTGCAAGCTTTTTCCTGCAGAATATTTCATCACATCAGGACTCGAGAACTTGTACAAAACCAGGATGTTCGTGGGTTTGTAGTTCGTGGGTTTGTAAGCCACTTGTCGTAGGTTTGTAAGCTACTTGTCGTGGGTTTGTAAGCCACTAAGAACGTAGAAATGGGTTCCATCCCAAATGAAATCTGAAATGAAGATTTCCATGCTATTATGAAGTTTTAACAAAAACTAGATACATATCTTAAAATCTTGATCTTGATACCCTAGAGTCTTCAATCTTGAGTCTTGAGTCTTTATACTGATCAGTCTTCAGTAGTCAATACCTTTATATCTATATATCCTGCATATACATATCTTTTTAGACAATAGTGTTAGTATACATTTTATAATAAGATTAGTTAAAAAGGTTGTTTTCATCAAAACCAACATCTCAGTTCCTAACATGTGTATGTATGTAATTATTTGTTACACGTTTAATTACATAACTTTTATTTATTATTAATGTCAAAATATATTAGTATATATAAGTTGTAAATATCTTTCTAAAAATTATTATTTGCGTGTCTGTGTGTAATGTAAGTATAATTGTTTACCAAATCTAAATTACAAATTTGAAATTAAAAGATAATTTTATCTACATCCAGATTTGGAATTTGAATTTTGAAGTTGAATTTGGAATTATTTATATTTATAACTATAAACACTGTTTTATATATTATATATACGAATATATACAATAATACTAATTTTACAATATCACATGTTATATATATACACATATGCATTAATGTAAATATAATGTTATGTCATATTAATTTGTGTATATATGTATTAAATAATTCATACATATATGGAGGGGCTAACATGTCTGTTACGGTGTTAATCCCAGGAATTAGATATGTGCATATTAAACCATGTATTAATGTATTTCACGTGCACGTGCATGTGTATACGATACACATGTGTATATTATATAATGCAAATATATATATATATCAAAGTAAAACTTTATATACAAATTTGATAAAATAACAATTTTATTTAAAATTGATTTAGATTAGATCTAAATAAATTTAGACTTCATAAGCCAAATAAAATACAAAGCGGGATAAATTAACTTTGGCAAATTTCTTCATATTCTTATAGTTGAACTACTTCAATACATGGTCTAACAACTAATCCAAAAACATTTCAAGGTATACAATCCAAAAATGTGTTTCAGCTAACAACAAATCCATCGAACCAACATTCATTACATGATCTTAAGAATCACATATTGATTATACAACCATTCTCGTGTAATCGTACAAGCAGTAATCACTGAAATACATTCATACATAAAAATAATAGAATTACATTCTACTATATGTGATCTTATGTGTTATTATCTAATCCTAACATTTATTGGTTCCATTAATTCTATCATGTGTGTTCACATCGAATAACGTCTAATATTATCAAAGTAGGCCAAATCTTATTAATGATCAATAAACATCAAAAATACAAAATAACGTAATACAAATTAGGTGTATCAAATTCATTCGCATGCAATCATACAAACAAGATATGTTAAATCATATACAAATATAGCCTTAAAAACATATAAACAGAAGAAATATGGCTCTTGTCATGTAATCCTATGTTTTATCACTTGATCTTAACATATTATTGATTCAATTAAATTTTAACATGTATGTTGATGTCAAATAACATGTAATATTATAAATACATCCCTAGCTATAGTATATTCATACTGCATGATCAATAACCATCAAAATAATATAAAATGTAGTAATATAATACAAACTAGGGGTTCATTTTTGCTGAGCTAAACCAAAACCGCGGGTTCTTCAAACGTTTTGATATATAAAAGAGTTTTAGTTATCATAAGGTAAAAAACCCGTCTGTGTTATGTGTGGGCGTAGTCTTATGAGATACCCTTTCTTTTCAAAGGATTTTATTCATAGGCTGATATATGACCCTGTCATTTATTATTGAGTTTTCTCACGCTAGTTTATCAATCCCGATCTGGGTATTTTCAATACTCGAGTCAGATCTGAGTAGTTTCAGGTTTAGTTGAAGACGGTTGGAGTTTCCAGAGGAGAGCTGGAGATCTTCACATTGTATAGGCGTATTCTATTATCCGCTACATCTATTGCATTTATTTTCTTGTTTTCAGCATTTGTAAGGATAAAGGTTTACAACTGTTAAGGCTGAACCTAGGTTAGACTTTGGTATTGTATTTTAAAATTTTCCGCTGTAAAGATTATTATTGAAATAATATTGTTATTCCATTCATGTGAGATTCTGTTCTGTCTTTATTTTCTTTCTATCCTTAATGATCTGATTATTCGTGCAATTTGAGTTGGACATGAGTGGTTTATTGTCGATTCAAAAGGTACATAATTGTGGGTCGTTACACGTGGTATCAGAGCGAATTAGGTGCCTAAGTAAAATTCATCTAGGGTTAGTATATCAACCTAGGAAATTTAAAAATGAAACTACCTTAATTTGACAAATAAAATGGATAAGATAAGGCACTATACCTCCGATCGGGGTTATGGGTGATATTACTATTTTTGGCATGCTTAACTATACGTTACTTGTTTGTTTTTCTTTATATTTTTCCGTCATTGTAATTTCGGAGACAAACTTCTTTTAAGTAGGGGAGAATGTAACGACCTATAATTTAACACTTTGAAAATGAGATATTTAATTATTTTAAATATTCAAATGTAGAATTTTCAAACTTAAAAAAATCATGTTTTGTATGATAAATAAGAATAGCAAACTTATTTTTGATATTGAATAAAGATTTTGGATTCCCATTGTAAAATTGACAAAAGTCGAATTTCGATAAAGTAGGATAAATATTTGAGAAATTTGTTTAAAGGATAGTAATTCCTTCTAAATATATATATAATCAATATCAAACTCATTTGATAATAATAATAATTTAATTTATAATGGTTCGATAAATATATAAAACTTGTTTTATAAAATTGACAAATTTTGTCGCATATCGATAAATCTATGTCGTATTTTTATAAGAAGATTTGGATATTGTTTTATATTATTTTATAAGTCAAATATTCTTATTTTAATTATTTAAAGATAATAATAAATTTATTTTTAAGTTTGGTTTATATGAATAAATAGTTTAACAAAAACGTCAAAATGTGACCGGAAAACGTTTTGTCGAAAATCAACGTTTTGTTCAAAATAAGTTGCCACAATATTATCGCACATTGTTAACATGTTTTAACATATATATTACACATTATAATAACTAAACATGTTTACTTTTACTAAATAGAATTATAAAACTTCTATAAGTCATTAGTGAAAGTAAGTAAGAATTAACAAAAGTAAGAAAAGTAAACATCAAATCACATCAAATCAAAATTCAATAAAATAATTACTTTTCTTTATTTAATCTTTAAGTGACTAAGACATAAAGTAAGAAGTGAAAGGATGATGTTAAGTACTAAAAAATGGATGTTGTTTTAGGTTGAAGTAAGGTTAGTTTGGTAATTTGGTAAGAGGTTATTTTGGTAAATATACCACTTCTTTCTTTTTCTATAAATACTCATCTCCTTCTTCGCTTTCATACATTTTTCTTCTTCTTTTCTCAAGCTTCTTCGCCTTCTTCCTCTTATCTTCAATGGCTTCCAAGCCATAAGAAAAAAATTAGAAAGAAATAATGTCAAAATATTTACATAATATTCAAAAGAAATCAATGTTCATCCTCTTCAAATCAAACTCCTTTTTTCTCCTTATTTTACCTCTTCTTCTCTCAGCCATAACTTTTTCAAAAAAAAACCAAAATGTAAAATTATTATTTTTAAAACATTTATTTTTCCAGTGGCTACAACTTTTATGTTGACTAGTTTGTCTCATTCTAAAATTAACCATGTCGAAAATACACTTCTTTCCAGTGCATTCTCTGGCCCAATTTTTAAGCCAGAAAATGGATCATTTTGTTTTGATCATAAATTGATCAGAACTGATCCAGATTAAGAAACACTTTTTTTAAAGCATATGAAATTCTAGTAGCTACAACTTTTATGTTAATCACTTTTTTCAGTTTTGAGATTTGCTATAGCTGAAACTCAACTCTTTGAAATACATTTTCGGGCTTTATATTTGTGAATGCGAGAATATCTCTTTTTATTTTGACCATATCTTCCTCAAAAATAATCAAAATCAAGTGGTTCTTTTTTTTGTAAACTAAAGAGACAAGAATTTTCGACAACTTTATAGTGAACCACTTTTTCAAATTTTGAGATTAAGAGAGTCAAGTACAAGAGATAAGATGACCTATTTTTCGGGCCTAATTTTGAGAATTCAAGTTCAAAGCCCTACCACTTCTTCTCTATACTTTCGGCCAATCTCCATCTTAAGCCTTGGACAAGCATTAGGAAGGAGGAATTTAGGCTTATTTCATTTGGTTCCAAAGCATGGTAGGATGTATGGGTTAGATCTTAAGTTCCTTACCTTAAAGTTTGACGGAATGGAATCCAAAGTAAGTTATTTTTTATTTTAAGTTCATTAAAACCATTGCTAAGTTGAAAGAACTTTAAGTGTTAAGTGTTGTTTGAAAACCCTTATTGAATGCTTGTTTTCTTTGTTTTCTAAAATAATTCCTTGCTTGATATTCTGTTTGGATGGTTAATTAAGTAATTTAAAATTTAGAAGATAAATACTTAATGGGTTATGCGGAAACGACTAGTACATGTCTTTCGTCTGTGAGATCAGAGGAGACTTGGGCGAGGAACGGAACATGTCAAAGGGAAAGCCCGGATGCTCTAAAATAAATATCAAACTGTTTCAACCCAAGATAAAATAAAGTGTTATAAATATTTGATAGAATGAAGCATTGGTTACCATTTAATGTTGCGTTTATTCCATTGATTGATTGTTTGAATTAGGCTCGGCCAGTTTATGAGCATTAATTATTATTTATTGATTGTTGACTTTGCTCGACCAGTTAATGAGCAATTAATTATCCAAATGCCTGGGCTGGGTAGAAAATAATTATAGGCTAACACCTTGTGATTTATTTCACAATTTGACTATAATGTGTTCTGCGGTAATATTTGGTTCACTTCAATTTAATGAATTATTTTGAAAATTAGTTTTCAAATGAAAATGTTATGAAATATTTTCCCTCTAAAAGAAATAGAAATGTTTGGTAATTGTTGTGAGGAGTGATGTAAATGTAGATATGTAAATATGTATATTTGATTTGTGTGCATGTGTATCATGTACATCTTTTATTTCTTTTCGGGTTTTCTGCATTTCTGGGTCAGTGGGCTCGGCCCGTTAGTTAGAGTTGTGTTTGTATATAAGTCGTTTGTTGTAATATTTGTCACAGGCTTTTGAATCCATTCGATCAATACAATAATGAACTTTTCTATTGATAACATGGTATCAGAGCCTCAAGTTCTCAAAGTTTGATTCAACCTCAAATTATCCTTTTCGATCCATTGTTTGATTATCTTGGATCAAGATGAGTGAAAATAAGGTCACAATGGATGTGATGCAGTTGATGCCAAAGATCACTGATTATAAACTGAATAATTTGAATAATCTGAATTGGAGTAAACCTATTCGTCTTTATCTTTGAAGTATAGATAAAGATTGACATCTTACTGAAGCTCCACCAGATCTGGATTCTAAGGAAGATAAGCACCTATTGTGGTTGAGAGATAATGCTCGGCTATTTCTTCAAATTAGAAATTCTATTGATAGTGAGGTTATTGGATTGGTAGATCACCGTGAATTCGTGAAGGAACTCATGGAATATTTAGAATTCTTATATTCAGGGAAAGGAAATTTAACTAGAATGTATGATGTTTGTAGATCATTCTATCGGGTAGAAAAACAGGAGCAAACTCTGATGAACTATTTCATGAATTTTAAAAAGACTTATGTGGAACTTAATCTACTTCTTCCGTTTATCCCAGATATGAAGGTCCAACAACAACAGAGAGAGCAAATGGCTATTATGAGTTTTCTAGCTGGATTATCATCAGAATTTGAATCGGTAAAATCACAGATTCTATCAGGATCTGATGTCTTGTCACTTAAAGATGTTTTCAGTAGAATTCTTCATACAGAAGTTGCTCAGTTGTCTAATGTAGTGTCTGAAAGTGCTTTAATTGGTAATAGAAGGGTTAATTTTTCTTGGAACAATCAGAAATTAAATATGCAGAATCAAAATATTAATCCATCATGGAATAACCAGATATCAAATGTGCATAGTCTACACAAATTTTGTGTGTGTTGCAAGAAACCTGGTCATACAAAATTTGAGTGTAGAAAGTTGCAATACAAGAATTCAATATCTAGTAATTCACAAAATCCTACTAAGACGGTGTTGATGACAGTTGAAGAGTATGATAAATATGCATAGTATCAAGAATCACTAAAGAAAAATGTATCTGATCATAATCCATCATCATCAGTAACTACTATTGCCAACTCAGAAAAACAATCGTCCAAGTGGGTCATAGATTCTGGAGCTACAGATCATATGACAGGTAATTTTCATCTGATTTCAGAACCTCATTTAAATAAATCAAATCGTGTTGTTACTATAGCTGATGGTTCACAAACACGAGTTTATGGAACTAGAAATGTGGACTCACATACTCAAGTTCCACTAAAAACAGTATTGTATTTTTCAAATTTATCTTTCAACTTGATATCATTAAGTCATATCACTCGTGATCTTAATTGTTGCATATCCTTTTTCTGTGACCATTGTATGTTCCAGGATCTTACAACGAAGAAGATTATTGGTAAAGGTGAAGAGTCTGGTGGCTTGTATATCCTAACTGATGAGATACCATTGGGTCATCCTTCATTGTCATTGCTCAAGAAGTTATGTCCACAGTTTAATTCATTATCTACTTTAAATTGTGAGTCATGTCAATTTGATAAACATCACCGTTGTAGTTCTTATTCTAGAATAAATAAGAGAGCTAGTTCTGTATTTGAGTTGATTCATTCAGATGTTTGGGGTCCAGCTAAAGTTGTATCCAAGCAAGGTTATAGATACTTTGTTACTTTTGTTGATGACTATTCTCGAGTAACATGGTTATTTTTAATGAAAAATATATCAGAGTTATTCTCCATTTTCTATACATTCTGTTCTGAGATTAAGACACAATTCAATACTAATATTCGAATTCTAAGGAGTGATAATGCCAAAGAATATTTATCTGAACAGTTCAATGCATATATGTCTCAAAATGGAATTTTACATGAGACTTCATGTGTTGATACCCCTTCACAGAATGGAGTAGCAGAACAAAAGAATAGGCATTTACTTGAAACTACAAAGCACTAATTTTTCAGGTGAAAGTTCCTAAAGCTTTTTGGGCAGATGTAGGTTCTACTGCATGCTTCTTAATCAATAGAATGCCATCAACTATACTTCAGTATAAGGTGCCATTTCAAGTATTGTTTCTAGATAAACATTTGTATCCAATTAAGCCAAGAATTTTTGGTTGCACATGCTATGTGAGAAATGTTAATCCTCAACTAACCAAGCTAGATCCAGAGTCTTTGAAATGCATCTTTGTTGGTTATTCCAGGTTACAGAAGGGATATAAATGTTGTTGTCCTAGTTTACAGAATTACTTGGTATCTATAGATGTTAGTTTTATGGAAGATGAAGCATTTTTCTGTCCATCTATACCAACCAATCAAGAATGTGCAGAGAATGATGATTTTTTTTTACTATATCATGTTATAACTTCAGAAAGTGTTGATCATTATATGGATACTGAATCAAATCAGGAACCAGAAACTAATGAATTGATCATTGATCATGCAAGTTTTCCACAATCAGATCCAAGTCTGGAGTTACCAATTGCTCTTAGAAAAGAGAGAAGATAGTGCACATATCCAATTTCATCTTTTGTTTCATATGATAGTCTATCATCAGAATCTTATTCATTCATTTCTGCACTTGATTTAGTTTCATTACCTAAAATTGTCAAGGAAGCAATGTCAAAACCAGAGTGGCAACAAGCAGTGCTAGAGGAAATTAATGCTTTAGACAAGAATAATACATGGGATCTGGTTCAGTTGCCAAATAATAGAAAAGTGATAGGATGCAAATGGGTTTATTCAGTCAAGTTAAATCCAGATGGATCAATTGCAAGGTTTAAAGCTCGATTGGTTGCTAAAGTGTACGCTCAAACATATGGAACAGATTATATAGAAACATTCTCACCAGTGGCCAAAATGACATTAATCAGGTTGTTTATATCATTGGCAGCTAAACATGATTGGAAATTGCATCAACTTGATATTAAAAATGCATTTTTACATGGAGACCTAGTTGAAGAAATATATATGGAGCAACCTCCTGGGTTTGTTGCTCAGGGGGAGAACAACAAGGTATGTAGACTAAAGAAGAGTTTATATGGCTTAAAGCAGATTCCACGTGCATGGTTTGGGAAATTTAGTAAAGCAATGGAGAGGTTTGAGCTGTTGCAGAGTAAGTATGATCATTCGGTATTTTTTAGAAGTTCACAAGGCAAGTCAATCTTATTAATTGTTTATGTAGATGATATTGTGATTACTAGGGATGATAACCTAGGAACTGAAGCTCTGAAGAAGTTCATTCATACATAGTTTTGTACAAAGGAGTTAGGGGATTTGAGATACTTCTTAGGGATTGAATTTATGAGAAGTAATAGGAAAATATGTTTGTCACAGAGCAAGTATGTGTTGGATTTGGTGAAAGAAACTGGGAATTTGGGTGCAAAGCCATCTTCTGCACCTATGATAGTGAACATTACTTTGAGTAAAGATGGAGACGAATTCAATGAGCCAGATAAGTATAGGAGATTGGTTGGTAAGCTTAATTACTTAGTAGTGACCAGGCCAGACATTGCTTACTCAGTGAGTGTTGTTAGTCAATATACGAGTGCACCAACTATTGATCACTGGAATACACTAAAGCGGATTTTATGTTACCTGAAAGGGACAGTGGGTAAAGGAATTGTTCACAATAATCATGGACACAACAGAGTAGAAAGTTTTGTAGATGCAGACTGGGCTGGTTCAAAGGAAGACAGAAAGTCTACTTCGGGGTTTGTGTGTTTGTTGGAGGAAATTTAGTGTCATGGAAGAGTAAAAAGCAGAATGTGGTATCAAGATCGAGCGCTGAGTCAGAGTATCGAGCTATGGCTAGTGCAGTGTGTGAACTGATGTGGTTTAATCACTTTATGACTGAATTGAAGATCGAAGTTGAAGTGCCATTGCTATTATGATGTGATAATCAAGCTGCTATACATATAGCGTCTAATCCAGTGTTTCACAAGAGAACTAAACACATAGAAGTTGATTGCCATTTTATACAAGAAAAAGTGAGCAGGGGTTAGTCAAAACTGGATATGTGAAATCAGAGGAGCAAGTGGCAGATATAATGACTAAAGCACTTAATGGTTGCCGAATGAAGTTCCTATGCAGCAAGTTGGGCATGATAGACATGTGTGCTCCAAGTTGAGGGGGAGTGTTGTGAGGAGTGATGTAAATGTAGATATGTAAATATGTGTATATGATTTGTGTGCATGTGTATCATGTACACCTTTTATTTCTTTTCGGGTTTTCTGCATTTCTGGGTCAGTGGGCTCGGCCCATTAGTTAGAGTTATGTTTGTATATAAGTCGTTTGTTATAATATTTGTAACAGGCTTTTGAATCCATTCGATCAATACAATAATGAACTTTTCTATTGATAACAGTAATGAATATTTTGAAGTTATATTGCATAAAAGTAATTTATATAAGAATGGTTTTATAAAAATATTTTATAAAATGGAAAAAATTTCGAGGACTAAACCCATGGTTTTAAGATGATTTTTGAATGGATTCGGAAAATGAAAATTATTATAGATTTGAAAGTATTTGTGAATATTAGTGTGAAATGATTTGTCGCTTTAGGATATAAAATGTTTTGTTATGTTACCGATGATTCGGGTAACTTGTAACTAAAAAGTGGGCACATGTTTTTGGTATAGTCCGCTCTTGGAATAGAAGGATGTACTTATTTATCGATTGTATGAAGGCTGGGACCCAGTTGTCTTGTTATTGGAAGAAACCTCCCGATCTGGTTGCATATGGTTTGATATGTATTTATTACACTATTTGGGATTTTTAAATAAACATTTCAAAAATGATTTGATTTAAAATCCTGAAGTAAAGTATAATTTAAATATAAAAGATATATATATATATATATATATATATATATATATATTTCAAAAGTTTTGAAATAATAATTCGAGAACAAAGTCCAAAAAGACAATTTCCGTAAAGATAATTGGATTTGAAAATCTAAAATTGAATATTAAGCTTAAGGGGGTAGTTTTGGGAATTGCATATTGTTTGTTGCAATGTAGGCTCCATGAGTCCTATTTGCGATAGAAGAACTACGTTGGCTTGATCATGTATCTAATTGGATACCCAATTAGATAAGGGTGCGTAGGCAGTTACAAGTGGTAGTGATGCAGCCCCTAAAATAATATAACCCTATCATGTTTATATGTTATTGGTTGTTGTTTATCTTGTGTTATTGTATCTTTCCTGCTTACTATTTTATTCCACATCTACAATGTTTATTGAGTTTGCATGTAAGGATAGTGTTGTCTCTCTCATCAGAGTTGCGCAATGGTAGATTTATAGTCATTATATTTGGTATGTATTAATGCACATATTATAGAATTAATAAATTAATTAATTACTTTGATAAGTTGTATAATTGAAAATGTATCCTATACATTTAGTAATATTGAATTTTTATCAAATATGGTGTATTAAGTCAGTAGTTTTCATTGGTAGTTTTAGAATGGACAGATTTTTCGGCAATTTTAACTGGTCCGAAAATCTGGGTCGTCACAACCATGCCAAAGGTGATCAGTAGAGGGGCTTGTAGCAGCATAGAAGAGGAAACAACCATTACTTCAAGAGGTTAGGTTCAGACTAATCAAATAAAGAGAGCATCAGTTGTGCATGTGTGCACATGCAGAGGCATTGTGCATGTGTGCATATGCACAGGCTGATATGGGCCTGAATTGTGTTTATTGCCGAATAATTAAGCAGCTAGGGTTAGCAATTGTATTAGGATTATTTATGATTGTTATAAATCAGGCTATATATATATAGACACACACACGTATATATGTATATATGTATGTATGTATGTATGTATGTATGTATGTATGTATGTATGTATGTATATGTGTGTGTGTGTATGTGTGTGTATGTGTGTGTGTGTGTATTGGTTGAGGAACCGATTAAGTACAGGTTATGATTTTATGAATAAACCTTAAGTTTATTTTGATATATTTATTGTGCAATTTATATGCATGTTCCTTTTTCTTTTGATTTGATATTTCTAGTTCCTGAAACCTTTACATATTCATCATCTTTCATTACTTTTTGTCATTACTTCACTCTCTTTCTTCCTGAAACACAACTGTCTCTTTTCCAAACATACACATATCAAATCACCATTCCTTCTCCATTACTTTATCAGATAAGCATTTTTATGATCACGACTACTACCAGACAGTAAGAAAAATAGAAAAGGCCCACCAATTTAGTATCATTGCGGGATGTTCATCAAGATCTTGCATCTTCTCAACCATCTATCATAAGGCAAGCAATCAAGATGAGAGCAACTTGTCTATGCCTGCACTTGAAGATGAAGATGAACTGTAGGCTTGACAAGAACATATCAATGAAAGAACCAACCATACCTTAACTCAACTACAAGAAGCCCGACAAGAACTTCATAATTTATATCAAGAACTACACCAAACCCTTCAAGAAAGATCTCTAGAATTGAATAGGAAGGTCGACCATATATCTATAGCTTTAGAATCTTTAATGCAAGAAACGAAAGCAATAGAAACTCACCTACTACAGCCCTTCAAGTTCCACGACATGATTTTAGAAACCCACCTTATGTACCTCCTTTTCATAGAACACACACCAGAAACTCCACAGAAATACTGCATCCTAATAACCAAACCCTAGCATCCAATTCATGGTCACGACCCAACATTCGATCTGGCTCTAGATTGCTGCAACATACCACAATCAAACTTGAATTCCCTACATATTCCAGTGGCAATACTGTGATTGAGTGGCTAGGACAAGTTAAACAACCACTACAAAAAACGCTTCGTATAGCGTCGGACAGGGGCAACGGCTAGCGACGACTAAAAAAAGCGGTCGTCGCTAGCCGTTGCTCGACCTGTATATCTGTCAAACCCGAGCTTTCTTCTTCCCCATTCTGCAAAACGGAAAAAAAAAACCTACCCGTCGCCCCGCCGATTCGGTACTCAAAAATTCGCTCCCTACCTCCCAAATTGATCCGGTATGTGTTCTAACCCTATTTTGTATTCAATTAGGGTTTAATTTGGGTTTATTTGCATGTTTATTGGGTTTAAAAATTGGTTGTTAATGGCATGTTTATGGGTTTGAGATTGGTAGTTATGTGTTATATGTATGGTGATAGTAGTATTGTAGGTTGATTTGAGAATAAAATCATTTTATTTCGAAGTTGAAAACGATGATTAACGCATACTATTATGATGCTGGTTATTGTAGAATTAGTGATTGGTGATGTGATTTGGATTAAGATGGTGATAACATGTTTAAGATGCTTATTGATAAGTTTATGCAATGTTGGTTGTCGATTAGGTGAAAATTTAATTATTTAGCATGCGTTAGTTATAAGTGTGAGTACACTACAACTGTATATTTTGTTCAAATATATCATTTATGCTCACTTGCAATGGCCACGCTAAAGTACTCATAGCCTAAAAGAATTACAATGATTCACTTTTGTCTCATTGTGGAATTTCCAGTTAAACGTATATAGTTTAAAATAAAAATAATTCAATTTATTATAAGTGCTAACTTCTAATTTGATTTAAAAAAATTCGTTATTTAAAATTTGACTTAGTTAGCCAAATTTTAAAGTACGTGTTAAAATGTGAAATTTACTTGACAAATATTTATTGAACGTATTATTAAAAAATTTATAGTTGTTAAAATATAAATTAGAAAATTTGTTTTATTTGTGTGAACCCCTTAGACAATTTTCGGCCCCGTCTGACAAGTGTTGTATATGATCGTTATATGGATGTTCGTTTTTACACAGAACGGACATCTGTATTCATCTGATACAATATTTGTTGGATTTGTCCCAGTATTGGACAAGTTACAAACACAATAACGTAATCCCAGTTTATAAATCATTTCAGTTTAAACGGTTAACGAAATTTCGATGACACTTCCTTTTTTTCCCTGTGTACATGCATTTGTGTACGATACAGGGAATAAAGGGAAGTGCTGTCGAAATTTTGTTGAATCATTTAATCTGAAATGATTTATAAAATATGATTACGTTATTGTGTTTGTAATGGGAAGTAGGATGACCGGCCGTTAAACAAGTATTAACAAGTGTTGTATATGATCTGTATTTATAAAACAATCAAATAATGTATTAAGTGCAATTTACTAAAGTAATAAAATTTAAAAGTTAGTTTGAAACTAATAAATTTGTTTAGTCTAATTTATTAAAGTTTGTTTAAAATTTACTAAAGTTAGTTTAAAATTTACCAAATTAATAAAGTTAGTCTAATTTACCAAATTAATAAATTTACTAAAGTTCAGTCTAATTTGTCAAATTAATAAAGTTACTAAATTAATAAAATTTACTAAAGTCCAGTCTAATTTGTTTCAGTGAAGTGTTTGTTTGAATTTTCTAATATAATTTTTTCAAATCAGGAGATATGTTCGATTATTTTCTCGATCATAGTTGGATGTATGAATCCCGAAAAGGTATGAAAGGATCAATAAAGGAACATTTTGTTAACGGTGTACACGAGTTTATTAGATTTGCTAAATCTAATAATGGAAATAACGTAGACATTCGTTGTCCGTGTGCTAAGTGCAAACATATGAAGCATTGGAAGGCAGATGTAGTAGAAGTTCATTTGTATAAATTTGGTTTTGTACCGAATTATTATTTATGGGATCGTCACGGAGAGTTTGTTCAATATACACCTAATCCTGTAGTGGAAGAGGATGATAATACAGCGGCAAATCCAATAGAAAATATGGTGCAAGATGCAGCCCGATCAATGTTTCCATCCATTGATCAAGACGACTTGAAAACGAAAATGGCGAAGAACCGACTATGGAAGCTAAAAAAATTATGATTTATTGGATTCCGCTAAGAGACCATTGTGGGATGGATGTGAAAGTGGAACCAAATTATCTGTAACCGCTGAATACATCACGATGAAATCAAAATTCAATCTTACAGAAGCAGCGTTTACAGCAATTGTACAAACTGCTAAACGACACATGCCACCCAATAATTTGATGTGCGATAGTCACTATAAAGTTAAAAAACTTATGTCTGCTTTCGGATTGCCATACCAGAAGATAGATACATGTGTTAAAGGTTGTATGTTATTTTGGAAAGATGACGCTCACCTTAGAAAATGCAGAATATGTAACGAGGAAAGATACAACCAAGGAAAAAGAAAGGAAAAGAAGTCCCTTATAAAAGAATGCATTATTTACCCATCACTCCCAGACTTCAACGGCTATATGCTTCTTCTGCTACAGCATGTCATATGCGATGGCACAGCGTGAGAACACCAGCAGAAGGAACATTGATACATCCATCTGATGGAGAAGCATGGAAACATTTCGATAGGACGTATCCTGAATTTGCTCGAGAGAGCCGTAATGTTAGGCTCGGTTTATGTACAGATGGATTTTCGCCATTCTCTCAATTTGGTAGTAAATATTCATCATGGCATATTATTGTCACTCCTTATAACTTACCTCCACGGATATGTATGAAAACTCCATATATGTTTTTAATGATTGTCGTTCCCGGTCCTGATGATCCGACTCAAGGAATTGATGTTTATCTACAACCGTTGATCGAAGAATTGAAAACACTATGGCATAAAGGAGTTGAAACATATGACATTTCGAGAAAAAGAATTTTTCGTATGTTCGCTTCTTTATTATGGACTATTAATGATTTTCCCGCATATGGCATGCTTTCAGGTTGGAGCACAGCTGGACGTCTAGCTTGTCCATATTGTATGGAAGAATCACGAGCATTTTCATTAAAGTACGACAAGAAAATTTCCTGGTTTGACTGTCATCGGTGTTTTCTACATATTAATCATAAATTCAGAATGAATAAAACGAACTTTAAAGCTAACAGAGTAGAGAATATGCTACCACCTAAAGTTTGGACAAGTGAAGAGATATATGAAATCGTGAAAGACTATCCTAAGATTCATGAAACTGGGAAACAGGTCGACATTCCGGGTAAATCGGACATTCATAACTGGTGCAAGCAAAGTATATTTTGGGAGTTACCTTATTGGAAAAATCTCTTACTACGACATAATATTGACGTCATGCACAATGAAAAAAATGTGTTTGATAACGTTTTTAATATAGTTTTGAATGTAAAGAGGAAAACCAAGGACGGTGCGAATTCGAGACGTGATATATTACATTTCTGTAAGCGGCCTGAACTTCAGTTGTACGACGATAACAAAAAACCCAAAGCATGTTATGAGCTAGACAACAAGCAAGCAAAACTCGTGCTCAAATGGGTGGAAGGACTAAGATGTCCTGATGGGATTTCTTCTAACCTTCGCAGATGTGTTGACTTGAAAAACAATAAATTGAGTGGGATGAAAAGTCATGATTGCCATATCATGATGGAATATTTCTTACCTGTGATATTCAAAGAACCGTTGCCAACAAAAATATGGAGTGTTATAACAGAATTAAGTATGTTTTACAAACAGCTTTGTTCGATCACGTTAAAGGTAGATCATTTACGTAAACTTGAAGTAGAAATTCCTGTATTGCTCTGCAAACTCGAGAAAATATTTCCGCCCGGTTTTTTTAATGTAATGGAGCATTTGCCTGTGCATCTGCCATCCGAAGCACTCCTTCGAGGTCCTGTGCAATATGGATGGATGTATCCATTTGAGAGATGATTTTAAACTCCTCAATATTCTTGTTGATTAGTTGAAAATGTATATTCTTGTACCAATATACAGAATTAATTATTTTTGTTATAGGTACTTGAATCATTTGAAGAAAAAAATTAGACAAAAAGCACGAGTAGAAGGTTCGATTTGCAAATCGTACCTTGAAGAGGAAGCTTCTTTTTTTTCTCACACTACTTTAGTGACGATGTGAACTTATCGTTTGTAAGTGTTCCCCGTAATGAAGAAGCTGTTGAGCATGATTCTTCTCAAACAATGTTATCTATTTTTAGACAACATGGAAGACCTGCTGGAAAATGTGTGGAAATATGGTTAGATGATAGAGACTACCATGTGGCACACACATATGTTCTTTTAAATTGTGTTGAAGTTGCACCATTTATCAGGTAATACTGAATGATTGTACAGTTCAATTATACGTGTATTTATATATTAATAATTAGGGGAATATAATACATTTATTTGCAGCATATACGAATCACAACATCCATCTGGTGATTTCAGTAAACAATTTGCTTGGTGCTTTGCAAGCTATGTTCACGATCCGAATAACAGTGTTGTTGACAAAGGAATACGACACCTTGCTATCGGACCAAGAAGAAATGTCAAGACCTATCCTATATACTTCGTCAACGGATTTAAATTTAACACCAAAGATTATGGAGCTGAAAAATCAACGTATAACAGCGGTGTATTTGTCAAAGGCAACGATGATCCAGAAGAGCATATAAAAGATTTTTATGGCGTCTTAACACAAATTTTAGAGTTGACTTATTATACACAACCGCTAGAGAAAGTTTTTTTATTCAAATGCAACTGGTTTAGCAACGTTCCCGGTTCTGGAATTAACGTACATAAAGATTGTAAGTTAATTGAAATAAAGCATACGTCACATTACTATAAATATGATCCTTTCGTGTTAGCTAAGCAAGCATTACAAGTTTATTTTGCTCCGTATCCATCCTTAAAAAAAGATAAAGCTGACTGGTGGGCTGTTTTTAAAACAAAGGCAAGATTTACATTTGATGGAAATAATATTCCAGATGAAGCAGCGTATCAAGCAGATCTTGAGCCAAATACCAAAATAATAATAGCCGATGACATCGATGTAGGATCGTTGAATGATGAAGTGAATGTTTTAATAGATGCATTTATTAGTAACGAAGAAAACGATATAGAGTACGAGACCGAGTCTGAATCAGAAGATGATGAAGAATGATCACAGATGGCATCGTTTGTTGTACTATGTGATGTACTATTATGAGTTATGTCATGTGTTATATTGAGCTATGTGTTCACTTATGCAATGTACTATTCTGAGCTATGTATTCACTTATGCAATGTACTATTCTGAGCTATGTATTCACTTATGCAATGTACTATTCTGAGCTATGTAATATTCTGAGCGATGTACTATTCTGAGCGATGTATTATTCTGATTTATGCGTTATCGTTTTATTGTATGATTATGTGATGCTCATTTGATCATTATGCTTTTATATATAATATATGATTGTGGCAGATATGGCTGATAGAAGACGTAGGAGTACATCTCAGCCTACTCCATCTCAGCCTTCTCCATCTCAGTCTCCTGGAGCTGTAGCGGGTCCTAGTAGCTTAGAGGCAGATACACGCCGAGTTGCAGAGATTATTCCGAAGAGTGTTGGGTAAATGTCAAATTTATTTAAATTATATTATTTAAAATGTATAAACTATATAAAATATGCACGTTAACAATTACAGGGGGCTCGAGGTGGAACCATCATAGTTTATTTTAGATGTCTCGAAGAATTCATATAAGTGTCGGATGTCAGCAGCTTGGCCGCATTGGGATAACATTCCAGCTCATATTAAAAATGCTATATGGGCCGACTTGATGGTAATTACAATTTATATATTTCTATTGAAAATAATATGATGTATGTAATTCCAAATAAATTCAATATGCAGGCTGTTGTACGAGTGGAGCCGCATGATTTAGATGTTTTTAGCAATAATTGGAACCAAAAAATGCGGAAGAATTATAGAGAGACAATATCAAGGGCGAAGAAGGCTGGCAAAAAGCCAGGTTGGATGAGCGATGAAGTCTGGAACAGATTTCTCACATATTGGGAGTCAGAAGCAGCTAAAGTAAGCTATGATGAGAATGCTTACAATTATGTTAGTTGCATTATTTTAGTCGTGTATCTAAATTAATAGGAAGTAGCAGCTAGAAATCAAGCCAATAGGAATAAGAATCCTAGTTTACATCGAGGTGGCTCTAAATCTTTCCAACAGCATAGGAGAGAATTGGTAAATATAAAATATATTTAGCATATGGTGATGCATATCTTCATGTATAACATTTATGCTTATTTTCAATATATCTTATTCATGTATATCTTCAGTTTGCAAAGTACGGAAGGGAGCCTACAATTGCTGAGGTTTTTAGAGCCACACACGCAGTTGAGTCTGTTGATGATGAGGGGAATGCGACCTATGATTGGACCGACAGCAAAGCTGAAGCAGCGATGGTAAATATGCTAACTCGTGATTCAAATTGTATATATGTAAATTGTATACCAATTGTTTCAAAATTATGTTTGTAATTGCAGGGGCGATATGAGGCAAAGGCATCGGCATTGACACGGGCGAGTGGAAGAGCAGAGCTTACAGTTGAGGAGTCCAACAGGATTTGGGATTCCGTTATTGCACCGCCTACTCGAAATAGGCGTTATGGTTTCGGCAATCAGGAGGTAAACCATTTCACAAACTTCATATTAAAAGATCCACATTATTCTCACATCGATACAAATTTCCCCCCAATGTTTTGAAGTAATAGCTTATTTTAGCCCAATCAAGTACATTTATTTAAATATGATACAATTGCATATCTAGATCTCATATCGATCAATAAATTTATAATAATTATGAATACATACAATATCATTAATTTTTCAAAACATAGTCAAATTTTATACTTCATATTTCATAAATATTAAATAAATGTAAACTAATTAAATTATTTGGCTTCAAAAGAATTCTCCGTTTCAACTGTGAAAATTTTGAATGTAAATTCGATCAATAATTAGTGTCAAACTATCCAAACGCTAACGTTCAAATATCACTTAGCACATCATGTAACATCGTGCCTAAATTTGTCGCTTACATATGTATAGTAAATTCTTATTTTAATTTAATTGCCATTAGTAAGTTGTGACATTTATATACATCAATTCTTTTCGTCTAAATGATATCATTTTGCACTTATGGAATACGATAATGATCTAATTTCAAAATTGCTCACATTCAACTTTATAGTCCAATTACACATACTTTGGCATAATAATTATTATTGTTATTGACACATACTTTATGGTCCAAATACACATAATAATTATTATTGTTATAGTTTGACAACAGTCAAAGCATATAACTTCATATTAAAAGATCCACATTATTCTCACATCAAAAGAATTATTTATATACTATCCAATTCATTCAAAATTCATGTAAAATGCTATCGTATTAACTTCAGTTATTTCACAGGCTGTTGATTTCCAAAGAGCTTATAGCAAATCGATGGAGGAGGAGCGTATTGCTCAGATGCAGAGGCAGCTGGATGAGCTCAACGATTGGCGAAAGGGCCAATTGGCACAGCAGATAGATGAGCGCATTGCAGCATTTTATCAGGAGCACGGCTCTATGCTTGGGGAGCAGGGAGATGGATCTGATGATGCCGAGGATGATGAGGAGGAAGCTGAAGATGAGGAGGATGATGATGCATAGTTTTACTATTCTTGTGGGTATGTATTTATGTACATATTTAGATTTGATTTGATACTTGGGCTTGGATACTTGGTATTTTGGATGATGTTTGGGTTTGGTTATATTTGGATTTGATCCTTGTACCTTGATACTTGGTTTGGTTTTGTATATTATGTTGGTTTGGTTGGTTTTTGTGTTTTTTTGGTTACATTGTTGAATATTGATGTTGTGGGTATTGTTGAGATGTGTTATTGTTGATATTATTGAGGTTTGAGGTTTGAGATGAGGTTTGGGATGAGGTTTGATGGAAGAATAGCTGTTGTGTGCACAGCAGGTTTTTCCTAGAAAAGCGACGGCTAGCAACGGCTAGTAACGGCTTTCTGGGAAAAGATAGCGACGGCCAGCGACGGCTAGTAACGGCTTTCTGGGCAAAGATAGCGACGGCCGGCGACGGCTAGTAACGGCCAGTAACAGACTTCCGGGAAACAAACTAACTGCCACGTGGCGTTGACACGTGTATGTTGCCGTCGCTTGCCGTCGCTTTTTTAGAGACGGAGCCGTCGCTATTGCCGTTGCTTTTCCTAGTGGCAACAGATTGAATAGCGACAGCAATTAGCGACGGCTAGCGACGGCTAGCGACGGCCGCCAACGCATTTTTGCCATCGCTATACCCTGCCTTTGTTGTAGTGAACTATTTAATTATCATCATGCACCATAAATAGAGTAGGTACCCACCTGTACCTTTCACTTCAAAGGGGATGCTCAATAATAGTACAAAAGGCTGGCTAAGAATGTCAAAAACCATGAAAACTGGAAGGTAATCAGAGAAGAGATTATAATGAGATTCGCACCCCCTAAATTTAGGAAACCTTATGGAGCCTTTGCTAATCTTAAACAACTCACCACTATTCAAGCCCACCTCAATAAATTTGAGCAATTACACGGCCTCTTTGACTATTTAGACCCTGATTTTTTCTTTAATAAATTCATGGATGGTTTGAAAGAGGAGATCGGATATGATGTTGAGGCTTTCAGACCTAAGAACTTCAAAGAGGCAGTGGCTCTTGCAAATATTTTTGAAACTAAATGGATCGGTGCCAGAAGATTAATTAAATCCTCCTCACTTTCACAAACTTCCCTTGTCAAGTACCTACCTTCAAGAAACCCTGGACTAGCTTCACCATGACCATATAACTCAAATAAAAGCCTTGCACTAGAGGGATTTGCTAGAGGTATAGGCTTGTCTCCAGAAGAAATATTGGAAAAAAGAAAAAATAATTTATGTTATAGTTTCAATGAGAAGTGGCATGTAGGCCATTAATGCAAGAATAAACAAGTATACGTTCTTGAAGGAGTCATGGAGTTAGATAGAGAGAACGAAGAAGTGAAGAATGATGAACAAGGAAGTAATGAATCCTCGAAACTTATTGAGGAAGAAACAAACCCAACCATCACCTTGCATTCTATGTGTGGCATCCCATCCCTATATGCTATCAAAGTTAGTGGCTCAATTCATGGCATACCTGTATAAGTGCTTATTGATTCTAACTCCACACAAAATTTTATAGATTGAAAATTAGCCAAGAAGATGGAATTGAAGGTAGATGATTCTAAATTATTTGAGGTAATGGTAGCAAATGGTGAGAAGCTACAAGGGTCTAGGGTGTGCAATCAAGTCTTACTGAAGTGTCAAAGCTGCTGCATGCCTATTGACCTATTATCGTTGCATATAAATGGTTGTCAAATAGTGTTAGATGCTCAGTGGATGAAAACCCATGTGAGGTAACCCTAAACTTTACAAAGGTTCTCGTCAAGTTCAAGTACAAAGTCAAACGCTATATGTGGCGAGGTATTCAATTAGAACGGGTGAAACTTAGGAATCAGAAGATAATTAAAATGGATTATGTACAAGGCCAACTTACCATGATGCTATATACCTAGCTGGTCACAGGAGAAAGTACTGAAATTCCTAAATCAGTTAAAGGCATTCTTGACAAATTCCCTAAGGTGATCGCCCCTCTCAAAAAATTACCTCCCAAATGGCCTTAGGACCATAGAATTCCACTACTACAAGGGACTAAACCTATCTGCCTCAAACCCAATAGGCACTCACATCACATTAAAAATTAATTAGAAAGTATCATTCAAGACTTGTTAAGTTCTGGAATATTAGGCCTAGCTTCAGTGCTTACTCATCACCAGTTGTCATGGTAAGGAAAAAAGATGGTTCTTGGAAGTTTTTCATAACATATACAGGGATGAATCACGTCACTATCAAAGATAAGTTTCCTATACCCTTAGTAGAAGATTTGTTTGATGAATTATTTGGTGCTAAATATTTTACTTAATTACATCTGAGATCGGTTATCATCAAATAATAGTACATGAGGAAGGCATACATAAAGCAGCTTTTAAAACACATGATGACCGTTATGAATTTATGGAGATGCCTTTTGGCTTGTAAATGCCTCATCCACGTTTCAATCGTTATCGAATATAATTTTCAAGCCCTACTTAAGAAAATTTATTTTAGTATTTTTGATGGTATACTAATTTATAGCCAAGCCATACTTGAGCATCTAGAGCATATTGGGTTGCTTTGCAGGTACTATCGGAAAATCATTTGGTGATATAGCTTTCAAAATTTACTTTTTCTAAGGAAACAATTGAATATTTGAGACATGTGATTTCAGCAGAAGGAATACTAGTGGACAATAGAAAGGTACAAGCAATCAAGGATGTTGAGACTTGGTTTTGATTCATGACACGAAGCTATCACTACGACATACAGATTTGACGACTGCTACGACAAAAAGAGATAAGAAGACGAGATTTTAAAACCAGTGCATCAATTATATTATTTTGTTTTTAAGTCTTAGGTCAATATTGTTAAAATCTTTCCTCGATTACGTATATGTTAGCTTATATACTCAACCATGCTATTTTCCAAATATTTTATACATATATAAGCATATAATTAAATTATAAAAGTGTTTATAGAAATTAATATACCTATGTAAACCGTGCATATCGCACAAATTTCACCAGGTCAGTCGACTGACCCAGAGGCTCAGTCGACTGACACTGGAAAATTTGTGCACCACGCACAGGTACATGGATATATGAATTTATATTTAAAAATTATTTTGAATATTCATTCGACTGACGCAGAGGCTCAGTTGACTGAATTTCTACAACAGCTACTTTTCGAAAAGACACGACTTTTTGTGAAGAGTCACGAACCTCTAATGAAAAAATTTGGAAGCAACACTTCAATCGAAACTCTTCACCAATAGTCGTTGCTTTCTAACCTTTATAAATACAAACTCCAACTTGATTCCAAATCACTCAATCACAATCGAATTTTCTTCTTTCTGATCTAATTCTCTACAATCTATTTGCCATCATACTTTCAATTATTCTGCATTAAAACAATACTATACCTTTCTATTCTTCATAAACTTCAAATATATATATTTATACTCAAGGAGAAGATTATACGAAGGGTGTACTACAAGTGAAAAATCCGTGTTATTAGAACACACAAAGTCAAAACAATCTTTTGTATTTGTTGAAGTCATGTTCTGCTGCTCAAGCGTGCGAAGTCATCTTCGACTGCTGAGGCGAAATCATGTTCTACTGCTCAGGTCCCTGTTCGGTAGCTCAGGGGTTATATAGACATGTTCTTCTGGGTTAAGTGAGGTTGTTGTTTAAATGAAATTCCAAAAGGAGTCTGGGATTGGACGTAGGACGGAGCTCTGAACCAGTATAAAAATCTCTGGTGTCATTTTTATTATACTGCTTTTATATTCTGCACTATTTACTGTATAGCTATCATCACTACACTCTGTATTATCGTATATCCATATTACAGATCAATAACACACTTTCAATTGGTATCAGAGCAAGGTCATCATAAAACCGTAACACAGTTAGCTGATAATCTAATAATATGGACACTAACACTAGCATTAGCATTAGCACTAGCTTAATTGAAAGACAATTCACTGCACGTCCACTCCATTTAATGACATGAATTATAACTATTGGACCACACGAATGAGAATATATATGCAAGCAAATGGTTTTGATTCATGGAATATAACTCAAACAAAATATACTATTCCTACTGAAGAATATTCTACTTGGTCAAATACACAGAAACTAGATGCCACAGCTAATGCAAAAGTCATGAATATGTTGTTTTGTGCCTTAGATAAAAATGAGTTTAACCGTGTTAGCATGTGCAATACTACATATGAAATATGACGTACACTCAAAGTTACACACGAAGGAACCAACAAGGTCAAACAAAGAAAAATATCCATGCTCAAAAGTCAGTCTCAAAACTTTAGAATGAAAGAAAATGAATCTATAAATGACATGTACTCAAGATTTCAAGATATCTATCATTCATTAATAGGACTAGGAGAAAAATGTTTAGACTTTGATATTGTATCCAAAATCCTTAACGCTTTAATGGAAGAATGGAAAAGAAAAGTTCTTGCTATTGAAGAAGCGAACGATATTTCCAAAATAACTCCGAAAGAGTTAATAGGAAATCTAATGTCTTATGAAGTGAATTTGCAGGCTAAAAGAGTTCAAGCTTAAGATAAAAAGAATATAGCATTCCATGCAGAACAAGAAGAATCAGATTCAGACAAAGACGACCTAGCCTTTATTGCCAAGAACTTCAAGAAAATCTTGAAATATAGAAAAGGAAACGGAAATAATGGCAAGAGAAACTCAAACATCAATAAACCACTGTCGTTATCAGTTATGGAGTGTTTTAACTATCACAAAAAGGGGCATATGCAGAAGGACTGTGTAGATCAAAAGAAAGAGTATCGAAATAAAAGGAAGGACAAATTCAAAAGAAAAGCCTTTTCAGTTACATGGGATGATTCTTCCTTCATCTCTTCTTTTGGAAGTGAAAGTGACAGCGATAATGAACAACCTAACGTATGCTTTATGGCCAAAGATAATGAGGTTAGTGATTTAACTTTTAATGATATGATAGAAATAAATTCTGAATTATTAGATACTTTAAAAGGTCTCAAAAGAAAATATAAAGAGGCTGTAGAAAATCAGAACAAGACAGAATTCGAAAGAGATATGCTTAAAGACGAGAAGAAAATATTGGAAGAAGAACTTGTAAAAACTCAAGAATCTCTTTCAAATATTAATTCTCTACTTATATTATTGAGTCAAGAAATTGAAACTCAAAATGAAAAGAATGATGGTCATGTTTCTGAAATATGTTTTAAAAACTAATATTAAAATGGTAGAACTAGACTATAGTCTAAAGACCAAACTAGAAGGAATCACTAAAAATATTTCAAATTATAATAAAGGAAGAGAAAATTTATCTAGATTATTGAAAATTCACAATCTGTTAATAATAAAAATGGCTTAGGATATAAGAAGAAAATCAAGAATTCACAATCTAGTAATTTAAACAAAGTTAAGTATGATAAAACACCCACATCTTCAAAAAAACTAGTTTCTAAAACTATAAATATATAGGTACCTAAAACTAATAACAAGTTAATAAGGAAAAAGTATATTAGTTCATTTATAGAAGATATTCATAATAATAAAAATTATATTTATAAAAGGGATACTGAACCCACTTGGGTTTGGTTTCCTAAGACCTAACTCTTAGGACCCTATTAAAAAGATGGGTACCAATGTTATCCCATATTTTTTACAGGTCCCACTCAAGAAAAGAGGAAAATGGATACTCGACAGTGGTTGCTCAAAACACATGACAGGAGATAAAGATATGCTGATAAATATTACATACTCAGATGGAGGTTCTGTCACTTTTGGAGATAATTCCAAGGGATATATCATCGGCAAATGCGATGTGAGCAATTACGGTACATCTAATTTACCTCTTATTACAAACATTTTGTTAGTTAAGAATCTAAAACATAATCTATTAAGTACAAGTCAATTATGCGATAAAGGTTTTAAAATATCATTTTTTTGAAAATAAATGTAGTATTCTTGATCAGAATCAAAATCTTATTTTCGAAGGAAATAGAGGCAAAAACATTTACATTTTGAATATGAAAGTTAATCATAACTCAGATATGTGTTTAATAGCTAAAGAAAATGATCCCTGGATATGTCACAAACGATTTTGTCATATTAATTTCAAAAATATAAATAAAATTTCTAAAAATAATCTTGCAAAAGGATTACCAAAGATGAATTTTGAAGTTAATAATATATGTGACTCATGTCAATTAGGTAAATTAACTAAATCCTGGTTTAAATCTAAGAAAGTTATTTCGGCATTACAACCGCTTGAGTTACTTCATATGGATTTATTTGGACCTACCTAAATTCAGTCCATAAATCATAATAAATACGTATTTGTAATAGTTGATGATTTTTCTAGATATACATGGACTATCTTTATGAAAAATAAAAGTGATACCTTTGAAAATTTCAAAAAAAATTTTGAACAAATTCAAAATTTAAAGGGTATTAGAATTAAAAATATTAGACGTGATCACGGAGGTGAATTTAAAAATATACAGTTTGATAGCTATTGTAAAAAGAAAGGAATATTTCATAACTTTTTCGTTTTCTAGAACTCCACAATAAAATGGAGTTGTAGAACGAAAGAATCAAACTATACAAGAATGTGCAAGAACGTTACTAAATGAAAGCACGTTACCAAAACATTTTTAGGCTGAAGCTGTTGCAATTGCCTGTTATGTTTTGAATCGTGTTTCTATTAGATCTCTCACCAAGAATACTCCTTTCGAACTTTTTAATGGTAGAAAAGAAAACATATCTTACTTTAAAATATTTGGATCAAAATATTTTATATTAAATACCAAATATCGGCGTGTCAAATTTGAATCAAAATATGACGAAGGTATATTTTTTGGATATTCGAATTGAAGCAAAGCTTATCGAATTTTTAATAAATGAACTAATATTATCGAAGAGTCACTCCATGTATCTTTTGATGATAACTCTAAACTTATTTCTAATACAATTAATGACAATGATTTAATTAATAATAATAATAAATATATAATAATAAACAATTCAAGAGATGACGACGATATTGTTTATAATTCTAGAGAAAATGAAAACATTATTAATTTATAAAATAGAAATACTACTAATCCGATAAGATCTCCTCGAAGAGTCTTATGAAATCATCCTATAGAAAATATAATTGGAGAAGTAAATTCAAATGTTCAAACTAGAATCAACTAAATTTAATAGGTAATGTAGCTTTTCTCTCTACTATAGAACCTACAAATACTAAGGAAGCATCATCCGACGAAAATTGGATTATTGCTATGCAAGAAGAATTAAATCGGTTTGAACGAAATAAAGTTTGGGAATTAGTACCCAGACCGACCGATCATACTGTTATAGGAACTAAATGGGTTTATAAAAATAAAGCAGACGAATTAGAAAATATAACTGGAAACAAAGAGAGACTAGTAACACAAGGATATAAACAGGAAGAAAGAATAGACTACGAAGAAACGTTTGCTCCAGTCGTTAGACTAGAAGCAATACGAATCTTATTAACGTACGCATGTTTTAATAACTTTAAACTTTATCAAATGGATGTTAAAAGTGCTTTTTTAAATGGCTATATTAAAAAAAATGTTTATGTTGAAAAACCTCCCTTATTTATTCATGAAAAATACCCAGATTATGTATATAAACTTAAGAAAGCTTTATATGGTTTAAAGCAAGTAGCACGTGCTTGGTATGAACGCCTTAAAAGCTATCTAATTAACTCAGGATTCGAAAAGTATATCAAACTTTATTTATAAAACATTCTAAAAATGATATATTGATAGTTCAAATATATGTCGACGGCATTAGATTTGGCTCAACTAATAATGAATTATGTAATGAATTTTCTGAAATAATGACAAGAGAATTTGAAATGTCCTATATGGGAGAATTATCATATTTTTAGGACTTCATATAAAACAAGTTTCAAATGGAATATCTATTAATCGAGAAAAATACTGTAATAATCTTATCAAATGTTTTGGAATGGAAAACATTTCTGCCAAACCAACACCTATGAGCACAACAGCACATCTTGATAAAGATGAAAATGGAAAAAGTGTAGACCAAAAACTATATCGTAGTATGATAGGACCACTACTCTATCTAACAGCAAGTATACCAGATATAATGATGAGTGTATGTTTATGTACATGATTTCAAGCTGATCTGAAAGAATCACATTTACGTGCCGTAAAACGTATACTATGATATCTTAGTAAAATTACAAATTTCGGACTTTTCTATTAGAAAGAGTGCTCGTTCGATTTAGTATCATACAGCGATGCTGATTTCCGAAGATCACGAACAGATAGTAAAAGTACAAGCGGTACATGTCACTTCATTGGTAAATCTTTAATATCATGGTTTAGCAAGAAACAAAACTGTGTCTCACTATCAAGTTGTGAAGCAGAATATATTTTTACGGCACTAGCTTGCACACAAGTAATTTATATGCAACAGACACTTAAAGATTTCGAAATCAATCTATCAAAATCAACAATTTACTGCAATAATTTTAGTGCAATAAATTTATCTAAAAATCCAGTAAACCACTCAAGAACTAAACATATAGATATTAGACATCATTTTTTACGTGATAATATAGAAAAAGAAGTGATAAATCTAGACTACGTACCATCAGAAAATCAATTAGCCAATATTTTTACTAAACCATTGTTAGAAAATACTTTTATAAAATTACATCGTGAACTTAGTATAATGTCAATTAAAAAATATAAATAAAATAAAAAAATTTTGACTAAAAAATCAAAAAAAAGTTACAAAAATTCGAAATTCTGACCACGCTGAGACTCAAACCTATGACCTGCAGTGAATAGCCCAAGTGTCTTAACCACCTGAGCTATTGATTTTTTCTGTTACAGTCTAGTATGGAGATTTAATTGTGTGGCGACATCAATATATGCTAAAAATATGTGTATTAACTTTATAAATATTCATTACTAATTTTATAAACATTAAATTACATAAAATAAAACAGACAGCAGAAAAATTAACTTACTACCCTAATTCTTAGCTAAATTCAATATAAGCCACTTAATTTTACCTACTTTTTCTCTAGACTTAGGCTATAAAAAGATATGCATAATCCATTTTTTTATATACAATCAAACTAAAGTAAAAACAAAGCTTTCATTCGTTCTCCTTTCAAAAACTATTTTTCCAGATGTTAACATCTTCATCCACGGATTCTATCGAAATTCTTGCCTCAAAATTTCACCAAAGACTCCGATTTATAAAACTTCACCATCATATGCCTATCATATCGGATATACTCCGGATAAAAAGAAAGGAAAGAAGATGATTGACATATCTCCAAACATGAAGCAAAAGATAGATGATCTGCACCATTATCAACAAGAATCACTAATGCTACAGCTTGAAATGTACTAAAAACAAAAGATTGACTCCAGACGATTAGGAATCATCGAGCATATTGATACGAAGTTCTGCGGGGCATTGTCACATCCGATAGACGAACATGTTGTTTCGCCTATTAGACGACCTTCGAATTCGTCCCCACCGTGACCACCATTCTCACCGAATTCATGGGATCGTAATGAAGAATCGAATGCCCATCGCAAGCAACTAAAGGGATACAAGACGCCTAGCCCCTCTAGTTGTCGTTATCTTTTGTTTTATTTCCGAATAATTCTAATAAGTATGTATGTTTTGTTCTTCGAATAATTTATTTCTGTTTCATTCATCAATATGAAAACTAATTATAATATTGAATAATAAAACTTACAACGTTCACATATATAATATATTAACATTTCACTTCAAAATAAATTCACTATAAAAAATCATCCAGGTCAGTCGACTGGACCAGGTGGTTAGTCGACTGACACAGAAAGAAATTTTTTTTTAAAAGGCATGGCCAGTCGACCGTCCAGTGCCTCAGTTGACTGGACTAGAAAGATGAAAAATTTCGACCTTCAGCATCAGTCGACTGATGCACTGAGCCAGTCGACAGAATCGTAAATCTGAGTGCCTTTATTACTTTTACCCACCCACGTTCCTCCTTTTTAACTTCTACTTTGCCTTCTTTCACCATTACCATCTCAGATTTTAAAATTTTCCAAAACCCTAACCTTTCAAAAACTCCATTTTTATTCTCCAAAAATTCAAATTAATGGCTCCTAAGAGAAAGGGACAAACTTCCGCATCATCTCAACCTCTGTCAAACGAGCAAATCCAAATATGGCTATTTGATGACACCGCAATTAGAGGTGGATATGAATGCACGATTCACGACTTTTCAAAGGTTCGTTTGTTAAATTTTCTGATTTATCTCCATACCATATCCAAGAGTTAGCTCCAAGGAGCAATTTGGAATCGTTATTCAACATTGATGATAACAAGCACAAAATCGATCAAATAATGGTGAAACTATTCTACGCAAATCTAAACTTGGGTTACCAAACCGTTCAACATCAACAAGATTGTGTATGGAGTTTAGTGTGTGGAAAACCTGTCTTTTTCTCATTAGATCGCATGGCTCATATTTTGCAAACAGAAAATGATGGTATGGAATTGGCCAATATTGATTGTGACTTGGTTGTTCATGATAATGTAAGTCATTTGTTTTTAGAAGACGACATGCATCAACTAAAATCCATGTCTCTATGACCAAAAGCAAGAATTATTCATCGCGCTCTAGTGAAAACCATAACTCCAAGAATTAGAAGTTATGAACTTGTCTATGAGCATAACTTTAAAGCTTTATATGCTATTTTCGGAAACATTAAAGTCAACTGGCTACGTTTAATTCTTGACGAATTCTTAAGCTTCAACAACGGCAGAATGAATGTAATCTACTATGGTGAATATATTATGCGACTTCTAAAGGCTTGTGAGATTCCGGACTCGCCAATTTTTACCGTTGGATGTTTAAATTCTCGCACATTGGCGTTAATGAAGCTACTGGTTGCTCGAACACCTCCTATCATATCTTTCGAAGAATGGACTCAACGGCAATTATCTCAACACCAACCGCAACAACAGGCGAACCATCTCAAGGCCCATCTCGTCAAAGATCAACTCATCATCAACAAGATGAAATTTTGATTCCGAATCCGAGCCTTCAACCACGTGAGTCAATTTCTATAATATGCCATAATCAGCAAATTCTTCAATCCAATATCACCAAAGTTGATGAGAAGCTTGATAAGGTTAAAGGATTTTTTACGAAATTATGGCAAGCTATTTCATGTTCTTCCAGGACTTCCACGGCTACTTTAGGCGATCCGGGTAAGCAACCCATCTTCACCTGGTCTTCATCTTCCGACGATCAAGCAAGTAGTAGTGACGATGATAGAGATGGAGGTGATAGTGCTGGTCAGACATCACATAGTGGTAGGGGTAAGAAACCAATGGATTAAGTTGTTTTGTCTTTTTATTTAAACATTAGTATTCATTTCATATGGCTTGTAACTAATGACCACTCTATTTATATTATTTAGAACATTTTTATTTATGGAAGTTTAATGTATGAATGATTGTTTTCTTCATATTATCTATGACATTATAACTTCATATTACTTATTCCTTTTTGACGATGATAAAGGGGGAGAAATATTATTGCTAACATTAAGAATGTAGGATATAGAGCGTCAATAATTCAGGAAGAGTAAGTATTTATGTTATATGTATACAGTCGAAATCTATATCTATTTACAGGTTGTCATCAATCAAAAAGGGGGAGAATGTCGAGACTTGGTTTTGATTCATGACATAAAGCTATCACTATGACATACAGATTTGACGACTGCTACGATAAAAAGAGACAAGGAGACGAGACTTTAAAACCGGTGCATCAATTATATTGTTTTGTTTTTAAGTCTTAGGTCAATATTGTTAAAATCTCTCCTCGGTTACGTATATATTAGCTTATATATTCAATCATTCTATTTCCCAAATATTTTATACATATATAAGAATATAATTAAATTATAAAAGTGTTTTAAAGTTATAGAAATTAATATACCTATGTAAAATGTGCATATTGCACAAATTTCACCAGGTCAGTCGACTGACCCAGAGGCTCAGCCGACTGACACTGGAAAATTTGTGCACCATGCATAGGTACATGGATATATGAATTTATATTTAGAAATTATTTTTAATATTCAGTCGACTAACCCAAAGGCTCAGTTGACTGAATTTCTACAACAGCTACTTTTCGAAAAGACACGACTTTTTGTGAAGAGTTACGAACCTCTAACGAAAAGATTTGGACGCAACACTTCAATCGAAACTCTTCACCAACAGTCGTTGCTTTCTAACCTTTATAAATACAAACTCCAACTTGATTCCAAATAATTCAATCACAATGGAATTTTCTAATCTTTTTGATCTAATTCTCTGGAATCTATTTGTTGTCATACTTTCAATTATTCTGCATTAAAGCAATACTATACCTTTCTATTCTTCGTAAACTTCAAATATATATATACACACACACACTCGAGGAGAAGATTATAGGAAGGGTGTGCTACAAGTGACAAATCCGTGTTATTAGAACACATAAAGTCAAAACAATCTTTTGTATTTGTTAAAGCCATGTTATGCTGCTTAGATGTGTGAAGTCCTCTTCGGCTGCTGAGTCGAAATCCTGTTCTACTACTCAGGTCCCTGTTCGGCTGCTCAGGGGTTGTATAGACCCGTTCCTCCGGGTTAAGTGAGGGTCGTTGTTTTAGTGAAATTCCAAAAGGAGTCTGGGACTGGATGTAGGATGGAGCTCCGAACCAATATAAAAATCTCTGGTGTCATTTTTATTATACTGCTTTTATAATCCGCACTATTTACTGTATAGCTATCATCAATACACTCTGTATTATCTTATATCCATAGTATACGATCCATAGCACACTTTCAAAGGATAGGCCCATACCCTCCCACTTAAGGTGTTAAAGGTTTGCTAAGCTTGACTGGGTACTATAGAAAATTTGTAAGACATTATGAAATAATTGCTAACCATTAACCAATTTGTTGAAGAAAGATTTTTTTTTCTAGATAGAAAAAGCAACTCAAGCTTGTGAAAAATTAAAACAATGTCTTGTATCTTCGCCAATATTCACCATGCCCGATTCCAATAAGCTATTCATTATAGAGTGTGATGCTAGTGGAGGGTTGCTCTTATACAAGAAAATATGCCTATTGGATTCTTAATTAAAGCTTTGCAAGGAAGGAATCGTAACCTTTCAACTTATGAAAAGAAGCCTTTTGATTTGATTTTGGCAACAAAGAAGTGGTCACAATTTTTGTTAGGAAGGTAATTCATTATAAGAACTGATCACCAAAGCTTAAAATATCTCCTAGCTCAGATACTACACGCTGGCATACAAGAGAAATGGCTTGCTAAACTACATGGCTTTGATTATAAAGTAGAATGTAAAAATGGTAAAGAAGATTCGGTGGCGGATTCTTTGTCTAGAAGAGATGAAGAAATAAATCAATGCATGGCTCTCTCTCTCTCAAGTGTAATCTACATGGTTATAGGAGCTAAAAAAATACACTAGTTAATTCACCTTTATATGATGAGATAAAGAAAAGGATAGAAGCGGGAGATTCAAGTGCAACCAAATACAAGCTAGTTAATAGGTTGTTCTACTATAGAGGAAAATACTTGTAGATCCTCACAACTCAGAATTAATTAAAATCCTTGTTAATGAATTTCACTCCACCCCTCCTCTATAGTATTGTGGTATCAAAGGTACCATGAAAAGAATTAAGGTGGTGTTCTATTCGAAGAAAATGAAGAGACATGTTAAGAAGTTTGTTAGAGAATGTGAAGTATGGCAAGGAAATAAAGATGAGAACATCAATGTACTAGGCTTGCTTCAACCCCTACCCATACCAGAGAGAATACGAGCTAATATTGCAATGGACTTCATCACTTGTCTTCCAAAGAGTTAGGTATAATGTTATTTATGTAGTAGTGGACAGATTATCTAAATATGTCCAATTCTTCCCTTAAGCTCACCCTTAAACAGCCAGAGAAGTGGCATAGATCTTTTTAATGGGGTATTTAAACTCCATGGTATGCCCTCTTCCATCATCAGTGATAGGGATGCCCTTTTCACCAGTGCATTTTGGCATGAACTATTCAAATTACAAGGCAGCCCTTTGAAATTGAGTAAATCCTACCATCCCGAAATTAATGGGAAATCAGAGGTTACAAATAAAATTTTGGAAGGCTACTTAAGATGTTTTGTTTGCCATAAACCCTCTGAATGATCTAAGTGGTTAGATCTTGTTGAACATTGGTACAACACTACCTAAAAATCTTCTATGAACATAACCCCCTTTCAAGCAATTTATGACATTATCCCTCCTATACTGCTTACTTATGTACCAAACAAAACTAAGGTTCAGCAAGTAGAAGATGACTTATTCTTTAGAGATTTGGTTCTTCAATTCTTGAAAGATACACTACAAAAGAAGCATTGTTTAGCAACGGCTAATTGTCGTTGCAAAATATCTCGTTGCAACAAAAGAAAGCGATGGCCTTAGCGACGGCTCCGTTTTTCTTTTTGCAACAGCTTGTAACGGCTAAGTGTCAACGTGGAAGCAACCGTTAGGGTTGTTGGTTTCCCGGGTTGTTGATGCAAACCGTTGTAAAGCATTACAATATTGTTGTTGCTAGCCGTTGCGAGCCGTCGCTATATTTGACCACAGGGCCGTCGCTAGCTGTTGCTAGCCGTTGCAAAACTGGAATATATTTGTTGCCACGTTGCAGCACCTTCAACCCTCAATCTCAATCAATCCAAATAATATAATTCCATCATTCCACACATACAATACCATTCCATCATACCCATATAATCAATATCACCACAATCAAATCAAAAAATATTGCAAATTCCAACATATATTCACAAAATCATATAAGAAAATCAATATAACCAAATATGAAAATCCACCAAACCAAACCACATAACTAAATTAAACGACCAGTACATATCAAGTGCCAAAGTATCGATCACAACAACCAAAATACCAAATCCACCAAAACAATAAGTATCAATCACAAAATTCAAAGTACCAAATGTCAAACCCATCATAATATGTACACACACACACACACACACACACATATATATATATATATATATAAAGCGTACCCATCAAAACAAACCAACTAAGCATCATCATCATCATCATCTGCACCTCCTTCCCCACGCATTGACCCATGCTCCTGATAGAAGGCAGCAATACGCTCATCTATCTACATAGCTAACTGACTCTTCCACTAATCATTGAGCTCATCCAATTGTGTTTGCATCCGAGCAATCTCTTCCTCATCTATGGATCTCCTATATGCCCTTTGGAAATTAAGAGCCTGTGAAATAATTCAAGTGAATAAGAAGTTCATGGCATACAATAACAATAAGAAAACTCAAGTTATTGGTAATAAACTCAAGTGAATAAGAAGTTCATGGCATACAGGTTTCTACTATGTAAACGTTGAGTACATACCATATTGTCGAAACTGTAACGCCTATTTCGACTTGCCGGTTCAATGATTGAATTCCATATCTGATCAGACTCATCAACCGTAAGCGACTCTCGTCCACTCGCTTATATCGCTCTTACATGCTCTGCTTTATATCTCTCTTACAATTACGAATAGATATTTGACACAATTGCTATACAATTTACTTATTTACTATGAAATAAACGAATATGAAATATTTTCATTACAGAAATAAACATATTTACCATTACAGAAGCAGCCTTGTCGTCCAACCAATCATATGAAACATTCCCATCCTCATCTGTATGCTCCACTGCATGTGTGACTCTGAAAATCTCAGCTAGACGTCTAGATGTGCTCCAACCTGAAAGCATTCCATACGCGGGAAAATCACTAATAGTCCATAATAAAGAAGCAAACATATGAAAATTCTTTTTTCTCGAAATGTTGTACATTTCAACTCCTTCATGCCACGGTGTTTTCAACTTGTCAATTAGTGGTTGTAGATAAACATCAATTCCTTATGTCGGATCATCGGGACCGGGGACGACAATCGTTAGAAACATATATGGAGTTTTCATACACATCCATGAAGGTAAATTATAAGGAGTAATAATAATAGGCCATGATGAATATTTACTACCAAACTGAGAAAGTGGCGAAAATCCATCCGTACATAAGCCAAGCCTTACATTACGGCTCTCTGCCGCAAACTCAGGATAAGTCTTATCAAAATGTTTTCATGCTTCTCCATCACATGGATGTATTAAAGTTCCTTCTTCTGGTGTTCTCACACTATGCCATCGCATATGACATGCTGTAGCAGAAGATGCATATAACCGTCGAAGTTTGGGAGTGATGGGTAAATAATGCATCCTCTTATATGGAACTTCTTTTCCTTTCTTTTTTCTTGGTTTGTATCTTTCCTCGTTACATATTCTGCATTTAGTAAGATGAGCATCTTCTTTCCAATACAGCATGCAACCTTTTACACATGTATCTATCTTTTGGTACAGCAATCCAAAAGCAAACATAAGTTTTTTACTTTATAATGACTATCACACATCAAATTATTAGGTGACATGTGTCATTTTGCAGTTTGTACAACTGCTGTAAAAGCAGCTTCTGTAAGATTAAATTTCGATTTCATAGTGATGTATTCGACGGTTACAGATAATTCGATTCTGCTTGTACATCCATCCCACAATGGCCTCTTAGCAGAATCCAATAAATCATTAAAAAAAATTAGCTTCCGCGGTCGGCTCTTCGTCAACATTTTTGTTCCCATCATCACCTTAGTCAAAGGTAGGAAATATTGATCGTGCAGCATCTTGCACCATGTTTTCTATAGGATTGGTCATAGTATTATCGTCCTCCAACACTACAGGATTAGGTGTAGGTTGAACAAGTTCTCCATGACGATCTCATAAGTAATAATTCAGCACAAAACCAAATTTGTACAAATGTACTTCTACTACATCTGGTTTCCAATGCTTCAGATGTTTGCACTTACTACGCGGACAACGAATGTCTACATTATTTCGATTATTAGATTGAGCAAATCTAATGAATACGTGTACATCATTACAGAAACGTTATTTTATTGATCCTTTCATACCTTTTCGAGGTTCATACATCCAACTACGATCGAGAAAATAATCGAACATATTTCTTGATTTGTAAAATGTTGGTTAGAAGATTGAATAACACACTTCATATTAAAGTCTTGTAAAATTCATATATAACCCTTTACTATTTTAACAAATTCAAATAAATACTGCATTCAAATTTTCAATTCTTAAGTTTATTGTTTTTTTACTTTGACGGCCGGTTATCCTACTTTCCATTACAAACACAATAATATAATCATATTTTATAAATCATTTCAGGTTAAACGATTCTAAAAAAATTCGGCAAAACTTCCCTTTATTCCTTGTATCGTACACAAATGCGTGTACACAGGGAAAAAAGGAAGTGCCATTGAAATTTTCTGAACCGTTTAAACTGAAATGATTTATAAAAAATGATTACTTTATTGTGTTCATAACTTGTCGAAATACTAGGACAAATCCAACAAATATTGTATCAGATGAATACACATGTTCGTTCTATGGAAAAACGAATATCCATGTAACGATCACATACAACACTTGTCAGACGGGGCCAAAAGTTCATTAAGGGGTTCATATAAATAAAGCGCAAATTAAAAAATATTAATATTGAAGTATTAATGGTCTGTAGTGAAATAATGATCTTAAATTTTTTTTAGTAATGTAGCAAAATAGAATTTGTTTAATTATGAATCAAAATCCATGGGAACTATCAGTAACTCGGAAAATATGCCTTATCTCTCAAATGGGAACTATGAGTTACTATTTTAACAACTACAAAAACTATTTTATAATTCATTTAACTATTTAAATATTTATTAATTAAATCTAAAAATTTAAAACGTATTTTAAATTTTGTTTAACTACATAAATTTTAATTAACGATTTTGTGAACTAAATAAGTAGTTAGCACTTACAACAGTGCAATAAACATTCTCGTAAACTTATCAATAAACATATTATTCAATAATCATGGACTATTTTTTGGATTTTGAATTAGCCATAATTTTTAACAACATAGTAAACAATAAATTCACTAATTAATACCCCCAAATCAACACTAATTATCATCACCTAATACGCAATAATCATCATTTTCAAACACATAATCAACTAATGTTCTAAATTAGGTTTACCATTATATACCCAATTCAAATAATAAACTATATATCATAAACTAATAACATATATTCATCAATTCCAAACCCCTAAATCATCCAATTCCAAATCCCTAAATCATCAACTAATTTAATTTAAACCTAAATTAAACAAAGATAATGGAAAATAGGAGATACCGGCAAGTTTGGAGAGGTTGAAATAAGTGACGGAAGGTTGCGACGGCTCCTGGTGGCGGAGGGCGGCGGATCGTTGCGGGGGGCGGCGGATCTGAGTGGATTTGGGGAGAGGAAAAATGAAATTTTTTGTCTCGGGGAGCAGGTTTGTATAACGCGATAAGCGACGGCTAGCGACGGCTAGTACGGCCGCTTTTTTTAGCCGTCGCTAGGCTATGTCGCTTTCTGAAGCCTTTCTAGTAGTTATAGCTTGATACTTGTCAGAGAAAGAATAAAGAAATATGTTGATATAAAGAGGACAAAGAGGAGTTTAAAAGTTTGAGACAACGTTTATCTAAAGTTACATCCCTATAAACAACTATCAGCTAGAATTAAAAAACACACAAGCTCTCACCAAAGTTCTATAGACCATATGAAGTAGAGAAGAAAATAGGAAAAGTAGCCCATCAATTAAAGTTGCCACAACGGGTAAAAATTCACCCAGTCTTTCATGTCTCTCAACTGAAGAAGAGGTTAGGATTTGCAGTAATAATTCAAGATGACATGCCATCTTACGTAGAAGAGCTAGTTAGAGAACCTGACAATATCATTGATAGAAAAATTGTTCCTATCAATAACAAGCTAGTAGTGCAAATCTTAGTGAATTGTAAAGAGCTACCTAAAGATGAGGCTACATGGGAAGAGTACTGGGCGGTATTAAAGAAATTTCCAATGTTGTCCCTTGGGATAAAGTCCATTTTTCAAGAAAAAGGGAGATACCATGCCCATAATTTTTTATTAGCAGCAAATAGAAAAGAAATTTGCAAGTTTTCCTTTTTGTCTTGAACTCATCAGAAGGCATGCCAAAGGTGATCAGAGGAGGGGCATGTAGTAGCATAGAAGAGGAAGTAGCTATTTCTTTAGGAAGTTAAGCCTTGGATTGATCAAATGAAGAGAGTACTAGCTGTGCATGTGTGCATGTAAGCATGCATGCACTTGTTGACAAAGGGATGAATTGTGTTTTTTGCTAATTAATTAATTAACTACGGTCAACAAATATATTAGGGTTACTTTATAACCATTGTAAATTAGGATATATATATATATATATATATATATATTGGTTAAGGGATTCATTAAGTATAAGTTATGATTTTATGAATAAATCCTAAGTTTATTTTGATATATTTGTTGTGCAGTTTATGTGCATGTTCATTTTATTTTATTTTTCTTTGATCTTCCTAGTTCATAAAACCTTTACTTATTCATCATATTTCAATACTTTGTGCCATTACTTCACCTCTCTTGCTTCCTTAAACACAATTCTCTCTCTTTCTCTCTTCTCTTTGAACATACACATATCAAATCATCATTCCTTCTCCATTACTTCATCACATAAGCATGTTTTTGATCATGAATACTACCCGACAATAAGTAAAATAGAAAGGTCCTACCATTGGATATGGATCTAACATCCAAGTTGAGTTGTTTTCGAGATTTGGTAATAATGATGTTGTCTCTCTTTTGCTCATGTACTGCACAATTACCAGATAATATTGATGAAACTTTTCCTTTGGTAGAAATTTGTTGGTGGGTAGGTTTGTTTGCAACTGCTGATGTTGCTCGGATCTTATTTGCAATGGGTACAACAACTGTTGCTTGAAGTGGTGAATGCAATCCGATCCAATGAATGCTTGTGAAGCTTGGTTTTAATGAGTTGTTGATGGTCATACCTTAGATTGGATGTGACCAGTGATGAAATTTATTTTGACGAGGAAGAGGTGTTATTGAAATCTCAATTTGGATTTGTAATCGGGTTTGGGTGATGTGTGTATGCTTAAGTTCCTTGATTGGAGTGATTGTGCCGGATTTGTTGATTGTAGGAGATTCTCATGCTAGAGTGAGAATAAGTGTTGTTGCATGAAATGATATCAGTGATGTGATGATAGCTCTAGTTACTGATATTTTTGTTTGCTCGGTTGTTAAAAAGAAAAAACTGTAATATATATAGCTTCTACTAGCCGAGAAGTCTTTCCTTCAGAATCTATTACGATTTAAAATTTACGTGGAATGTATTTCTTTTTTGAATCATTCTTCCACATAGATATTTCTTTTTTAAATTGAGAAGTTGCATAGATAATCCCTTTGCGCATGTGCCATTGTGTGTATGTGTATGTATATATGTGTATGTGTGTCTATTTGTATGGATTATTTTTGTTTTTTAGTCCCATGAATGCTAAGAAAAAAAAACTATACTATATATATATATAGCTTGTACTAGCCAAGAAGTCTTTCCTTCAGAAACTATTACAGTTGAACATTTCTATGTAAGATATTCCATTTTTGAATCATTCTTGCACTAATTTTTTTTTTCAAAAGTTGTATAGATAATTCCTTTGCGTGCTCGCACGCATGCACGCACACAGATATATATTTATACACACATACACACACACATAGATATATGTATGAATGTTTCGATGATTTTGATACTGAAGTTTGTGTATCCTGTAAAAACACAACACTAAACAAACACATTAAGTACAACATATATTCATTAGTACATCAAAAAGAAATTGATTTTCATATTTCACAGTCTTTCCATTTTGAAGCAGAAAACATATATTATGATTTATAAATAAAAAGCAAATATGGAAAACATATGTTACTATACATAAATAAAGTGCAAATGTGTTTGATATATGATATGTATGAAACAAGCATACGAAAGGTGATAAATGATCAGTTGATTGAAGATAAAACTATTCTTTAATGATTTTTAACCATTACACGCTAAAAATAAATCAGATATAAATTTATATTTTTTATCATCAAACAAGACTCATACTAGTCTCCTTTTTGATGATAACAACATCTGTGTAAATTCTAAATCATTTTTCTTTTCTATTAAGAATTTTGTGTAAAATCCTAAACTTTTATTTCGTTTCCAAAATAAAATAGATTTAAATTGTTAATTTAAATTTTAATATATGTATGTATATGTGTGTGTATTATAAATTACAATGTTTATGTAGGTCATTTTAAATCTAAAACATTAATTGTAATATTTATATATATGGGAACATACATGTGTTTCATTAATTCGAATTCACATGATGGATCTTGTGTAACAACGTAATATTTAGTAGCAAACTTTTCTTCAATTGAAACCAAATTTGTTGTTGTTAATTTTGTATTCTAATACATATAAAATTATGTAATGTTATTTCAATATGTGTGTGTGTGTGTGTTCACCTACTTCTACACATCTATTATATAATATTTTTAATACAAAACCTTAGACAACAAAAGCATATGTGAAGGGAAAATAGGTCAATTGCAGTGTAAATCCCAAGACCTATATACGGTCACGTTAAATTCACTCATTTAACCCGCTTTCAACTTGACCAATACCTTCAGTAGAACAACATTCAGAGCATAAGCCTTCACTACTTACTTATCCTTCAATGGATTTAGACAATCTTATTCATATGTGCAGCCAATATTGCAGTTGAAGCACTTCCTATCTACACTCTTATAATCGTTGCTGAGATGGTCTTTCTCCCCACATTCGTAATATGTAAGCTCTCATTTTCCATTTTTTGACCTGTGTAGTTAAACCCCTGCTAAAACCCTGTAAAATCCCTACTATAGCATATAACACTCTTCGACTGCTACGTTATTTTAATTTAGCGCTATTAAAAAGTAGATCCGTTTTAATCCCCGCTATTTTTCGCTACACCCATTAAATCAAGGTTTTTTAGCACCTGCTTTAGCAGCATTAATATACAAAGATTGATTTTACTAGTTCACTTTTAAACCAAATCAACAAAGTATGTTATGCTCAGTATAACTAAGAAATTTATTACAGTCACCAAATCTAGTCTGCATAAATCATGATATTCTTCAATTTTATTATATAAGATTAAACTATATTTCTTTTTTCTACACAAATAATGTGAGAATGATAGTACATTAACTTCAAATATATTTTTTATATCTAATGAAGCTTTTTGCATCTTCGATATTTTCTGTTATATCCCTACTATAAATTTTTGCACCTCCACCGCTAAACGCTTTAACTGCACAGCTTTTGACTATCCTTGCCTTCTTCTGACCATTCTTGCCTTGGAAATACTCCTTCTTATATAGTTGGTTTTGGAAAATCCTTCCTGATGTGTCCAAACTTGAGGCAGTTATGGCACATCACCTCCTTACTTTTGCAATCCCCGTTCAGATGACCTTTCTCACTAAAGCTATAACAAACAGGCACCCAATTGTCTTTCTTCCGACCACCTTTATCCTAGGGTTGATTTTTGCCTATTTTGTTCCGCTTTATCTTAGGGGTGGGCGCGGTCGGTTAACCGACTCAATCGGTTAAAATTTTCGGTTAACCGTCATAGGAGCTCCGGTTCGGTTAACCGGTTTCGGTTAATTTTGCCCGTAGCCTACCGACCGAACCGTTCATTATTACCCGTGGTTAACCGGTTAATTTAACCGGTTAACCGATTATTTTAAACGGTTCGGTTAACCGTCAAAATTAGTCGGTTAACCAATTAAATATATCGGTTAACTGACCAAAACAATATGTCATCTGAAGTTCCAACAAGGCAACAGTTATCATTATGTAAGAACTGCACTCTGCACTCTACTACACCGTCAGTTAATGTCAACTACTACAGAATCAATTATAAATACAATAGGAAAGACAAGAAATGAAGAAAGCAAACTGCACTCTACAAAGTTAGTTATCACTTTGTACTCTCAGTCCATAGTTCATACATTCATACATTACAATAATAACTTAAATTCAAATTACATTACAAACTACAAAGTTAAACTCCATACAACTTTAAAAATTTGCAATTGTAAAATAGGTGTTCAGCTCAATACTTTGGTCTCCACTCTCCAGTGACCTGACCCAGTCACCTAGTCTCCAAGTTTTGGACCTGCACTATTTGTAATAATAATATGCACAAATGAATTAATTAGTATGTACTGAGTGAATATGAGTGATATTAATATGCACTATCTATAACTAATTCGGTTATGCACTGTAACTAATTACAACAGCGATATAATATGCACTCATATTTTGTTTTCATTGCACGCAAATACTCATTTGCAGTTATGCACGACAACTAAATACCTTTTCAATGATTTCAGTTGGCCATAATTTTGAGCGTTTGACTGTCATTGTAAGTTTGCAAAAGATGGTGAGAGTTGCTTATATGGACTAGTTCGTTAATATTTAAATGGCTGTATAACTAACCGGCTGTATAATTTGTCAATTTTTTTACAATGGCGGGTGAATCAGTTGCTTATATGGACTAGTTTACAAAAGATGGTGAGAGTAATAGAAGTATTTTGTTGATGCTGTCTTGGACGAAGGGGAGTATGCGTGTTGGTCCTGTTGGATAGCAGAGGAAGTTGCTGATAGTGATTATATATAACTATATTTATTTGACTTGAACTTTCTTATACTTGCACACTTAAAGATATAAACACGCACACATATCACATGCACATCCATCACACATGCATGTAAGACATAGCAGTAACCTGGACACTCTAATACAACATCCACAGATAAACATTGCCTTACATTTTGTTGTTACCATAACATGATGAATTAATCTTCTAACATTGTGCAAGCAAATTAAATGTAATCAAATAAACTGGCTAGTTATAATTCATAAGACGTACTTATTTGAATATATATGCAACAAGTTGCATGCTTAAATATTTACATAATTTGCTAATTTAAACTGCAGCAGTGTCCAATTCTAAAGATATCGACAAACCCTTCTTTCAAAATCAATTGTTTTATCAATATTGTCATTTGTAAGAGTTCTGGAAAACCCTGCTAACATTTAGCACTAAACACAATAGTTATGAACACACAGGCTTATATGAAAATACATGTATGTAATGATGTGAAAATGAAGAAACCTATAGATAGATATGAAACATTGACTGAGATAATACACTACCAAAAGATATATATGGCTACCATATAACAGCCATAATTTAGACAATCTGTTTAAAAGAGTAAATGGTAGTTATACCATAATATCGGTATCATATAAATGATGTGTCCACTTAAATCATGCGTCCAAAGAATAACACAACCAAACAAGCTTACGTGTTGGTATTGACAATCTTTTATATTGTCATATCCATGTTATCTTTTATATAACATTAGACAGCAAATAATAAAATACTGAATAGTTAGAAATAATTATTAAGTACATTTCACTATATAGTATTGTGTAGTAGTAAATCCTTTAATTTGTGATTCATTTCGTAACCCAGTGAATTTGTGAGCAAACAAAAAAAAATATCGTTACAAAAGCATATTCATCCAACATAGAAAATTTTGAATGCTGTGTCTCTTCATATTTCGTACTTTAACAGGAGGAAGCATAATGGAGTTTCAAATGTAAACTAAACATAATTCAGGTGGTAAACCTTCAAAAGGACCTATACATATTAATACTATGATCAAAGATGATATGCTATTATGTGAAGAAAAACGTGAGCAAGTTATTTTTCAAAGTGAACATACACATAACAAAAGCTGAATAATATATCATGGAACAAACCATGATCAAATTAGCTGTGTAAATCATGGATTAACCACCGGCATCAAATAAATCCATACAACTCCAGTTAACTCAAATCTTTTAATATACACTTTCTAGCAAACAATGAACCCAATATCTACATCACAGTTTTAGAATAATTTCGCACAAAACAATTGAAATTATTTGTATGCCAAACATAGTTTACTGCAATTACTGATAAATATCGTAGGATCTATTAACAATAAAAAATGTTATGGATTCAATCAAACTAAAAGCATAACACAACAATAACTATATAATAATAAAACCGTTAAAATTAAAACTCTCAATCTTCTTCTTCCTACTAGCATTCACTATAGCTCAAGTTGACGGGCGCCAGGTAGCACGGAAGTAAGACGAAGGCAATGATGTGCTGTGGGTCGATCTGAATTTTGAAGGAACGTTTAGGTTTTGAAATTTGTAGGTCTAGGGTTTTATTTCTTCTACTGGAAGTGGAACGAGATGAAAATGAGTTGAGGCGGTGGCAGAAGCACAAATAAAAGTGGTTTGGTTTATCGGGTGGGCTGGGTCGTAAAATTTTAATACAAATAAAATTTGTTTCGGTTAACGGTTAACCGAAATGCATGATATTATTAACCGCAAACCGACCCGACTTTTGTCGGTTAACTTCGGTCGGTTAACCAAATGTTCGGTTAACCGAAATTGTCGGTTAAAACGTTTCAGTTATGGTCGGTTAAATCGGTTAAGTCGGTTTAGTCGGTTAAATGCCCACCCCTACTTTATCTTGTTACTTCCATCCATTTGTGGTTTAGCTTTTTCTTTTGTAACAATAACTTATTGTGCTTGCATTTGAGTCCCGTCTCTCAATAATCCTAGAGGTCCTCCTTGGGTATTTTGAATTATGTTCATAATCATTTGAATGAACATTGCCTACATGTCATGGACAGTAGCTACCTCAGTTCCCACTCCATTCACAACTCTAGATGCGAATTTCCTTATCATCTTATGTGTCCATACATCCTTACAATCTGTGAAAATAATGATAACTCTCTCATAAAAGAATCTTAGCATTACAGGATACTCATGTTTGCAATGCGACTTACTATATATATAGTTTTAAATAGTTTTAAAACCCAAAATATATAAAAGGTACGCTATCTTATATATAACTCAATCCACTCTAGATTGATATCCCATGCGTTATCTTTAATAGATCCAATTATCAACTTAGGTTAATCACTCAACCCAAGCTCTGATACTACATGTGACGAACTCCCTCCACCTTTGGTATCTAACAACTAATATCTGATACCATTGGCGCACTGCATCGATAACTGGTCGATGATGGGAAGCGATCGAGGGTGAAATACGATCTCAGTCATATAAAAACCTATAGAACATATCACGGTAGAAAAAATATACTAACGCTATGGATGTAAAATGGGCAAGACAGTAATATAACCAAACTAACTAGAATTAAACGTCATATCAGGATATAGTAGGTTCACCAGATTATGTAAAAAGGAATGATAATAGTGTTTATATACCTGAATCAAATAAACTCTAAACAATTGTCTCTAATTAATACATAAGTTCTAACACAGCTCCATAGTAGTGCACAGCATAATATAAGCGATAGCGATTCCAAAAACAGACATATAAGAGAGCATCGGCCTCCTGCTCATCCTTCACGTAGCTTCATGCACTATCTTATATTTGTCTCTCAATCTACTCGTTTATGAGTACTCTAGATGACAAGAAGCAATTCAAATAACCTCGGATCAGATAAAAGTCTGGTACAAGCGATTTATCATCTCAAAATAGATAAATATAATAAAAACCATAAAGAGGAACATATGATATGGAGAATCATACCTTACTTGCCCCTACAGCTAACTAGTTAGCACATAATAAAGTATATGCTAAACTATAAGCACCATATGGGTGTACTACTAGTCGAAGAACGGTATAGGTGTCTAGCTATACAACTTGATAATACCTACATCGTGTGACATCTTAACAACATGACAAAACATGGAAAACATAGCAAACATGGACACGTCAAATAGTATCGCGTCTCTCAACTCAAACATCATTGGATATAAGACAACTCATATGATCACATCGATCGATCGGAGATTACTCAACGTTTCGCTTCAAAAATGCTCAAATCCATACCACTTCGAACGACTAGGAACTATATCATATTGCAAAATCCACGGTAAAAGGATCGCTTTGCACGATCCAAAGTCACATCGCACAATCTAGGTGAATGTCCTTACATACCCTCCCCTTCTTTACAAGCATACATTGAAACCTATGAATTATCAATGATCTCTTGGCACACATCCTAACAATAGAACCCTCCGCTCGTTCCACTTCATTAGTTCTCTTTGTATTGAACTTGCCTCTTTAGGCTGCCATCAGATGCTACAAACACTTTCTCCTTGAAGTGTTCGATCCAACATCACTCATATTATCGAGTCATCAAAGTTCTGAATTTCCTTGGTTGCCTTGCGAAAAATTCCTAAAGTTAACCCTATGTTAATCCCAGAGTAGCCACATGTCATTTTTGAAGTAACCATTATGCATCCCCGCTTCTTCATCACATAGAACATTCAAGTACCGTTGATCGAAATTGAGTCATATCTCGCAAACCACCAATCAAATCCACTAGCAATCGATTGTAAGGTCTCCCCTAAGCTTTCTCTACGTTCCCCTCCAACATTCACACTGATCAGTACTGATCTGTTTGGTTTGGTACCTAACCAAATTTTGGCTAAGTACTTCTTCCCAATGCGATGGTCGAGTTGACCTCGATTTCACCTTGTGTTTCCATACAAAGTCCCAAAGTAAGCCTTGTGCTTTCCTTTATTCAACATTTAGCCAGTTTCCTTTGCTTGAATCTATGATGATCGATCATATGATGGTGTATTTGGCTAAAAATCTCAAAGTTTTTCACGTGAAGCGCTTCACCAACCCTGAAGCCATCATCCCTTAGCCTTCTTTCACCTTACTATGGTCTTCACCATGCTAAATATGGTTCAATACCAATCCATGTTACTTATTCAAAAATTTGACCATGTAATTTTAGTACTATTCTGCATTGGTTACACTATTATTCAACTCTTGGTCTATGTGCAATTTCATTTGCATCAATTTGACCCCAAAGACTATAGAGCTAATCCATCGAATTTGTTCTATCACTCTAAGTCTTCCATCCTTTATGTAATTGAAATCTAAGGGCACATTAATAAGTCACTCCTTCTACATTTGGACCCTTGCAAATATATTGATCAAATCCCAATTCGCTTCGGTAAGTGTTTCAACCATTCAAACATGCAATCAAAACATACAAATAACCAAAACAAACATCATATTATAGTAATCAATATAACATCCATATCCTAATGTAACATCTATATGATTAATCATGATATGAAAACACATGTTAAAATCCATTTAAAATCATTTAGATTCATCCATAATTCGTTTATAAAATCAAATCCAAAAACAAATTTTAAGCTGAAAAGTGGATCCAAAACATGTTTTAAACATATATATAAGCACATAAATAATGGTGGTGAGATGATAAATCACTCACTTATTGGTGTGAAATCACCAAATCAAGCTAGATTTGATCCAAACACCAATAAACATGAATCCCCAAGCCCTAAACTGATTATTTGATATTCTCAGGTTAATGCCCTTATTAATCTACCCATAATTACTTGATTTGGCTATAATTAGTATGGATTGCTGATAGATTTGATAGGAATAGTTTAATTGAGGATTAGATATGTTTACAGAAAGTGAAAAACCAATTTGGAACTGTCCCTAAGCTTCGGTTGGCACCAGTCTTGAAATCATTAATGGGCTTAATTTTGAGCTTAGGCTAATTACCACTAAAATCTACCTAAAAACTATGAAATTTAAAATTGTGATACCTCCCAAATTATAGGGCCAAATTTTATTAAGACCATTGTACGAAAATACAAATCATCGTATCTTTCATTTGGAACAAGTGCCCCCCAATTTGGCTTTGTCAAAAGTTATAGCCGTTACAAGGTTTCAGAATCAAAACTATCCACAACTATTTTATGGGTCAAAATTGTTGAAACACAATACTACCCAAAGTATTAGTCCAATCTAAGTTTATTTGGTTATGAAAATAATATTTTTACGATCCGCTGATACATCAAAAACGTAAAGAGGAAGTGTGATGTTACAATTACTTCTTAATATTCAACATTTAATTCAAACTACTGAACTGGAAGCAGATGACTATATAATATTCGTTTGGAAGCAGGATGGTGCAAAATAGTTGCCTACATATAAGTCACTATAAAATAGTCACTTAATTATAAAGAGATTGTTTGGATTTTGAAGTTTGATACCCATATGCTTTTTATGAAATCTGATCATAATTTTCAAATTACTATTGATTGGAAATTAACAAGATGGAAAAATATTCATCTGCACGTAACTACTAAAAGTAGACAGATGATTGTATAACTTGCAACCGACAATTAAATAGTTACATGATTGTTGAAGTGTTTCTTCAATTACAAAATGTAATTTTACGAGTTTGAGCAAATTGAATAGGTCCTAAATAACAAGAGGAAGTTGGAGAGAACCTAAAGAACAATTGGGCCCACCATCACAAGAAGCCAAAGGTTAATTTGTAGTGATTGATCCAAATGTTTATTTGGCCTTCATGTTGTGCAACCGCACGTTGAATGCTAAAGGTGATAAACAATGAAGTTTTGGGGAATCATCTATAATGAATTTGTAGTCCATATGCCAAAGGCACTATATGACCATACTTGTAGAACATCCTTTGCTGAATGTCATATTTGGATTGATGTCATTTGATGTTTTTATTTTTTGAGGCTTTCAAAACTATAAGAAGGTATCCATTTTAGAAGGGCTCTAATCAAGCTTTCTAAACTACTTCAACTTTGCAAGCCTAAGTTCCATGACAACAAGTATTACAATCCTAGAATGACTCGATTTTCTTTGACAATTCGACCCAAAATAAGTATTGAAGAAATGACACTCACTTGATTCAATAATCATCAAGTGTGGAAAAGTATTTTTCTTGTTGTATACATGAAAAACAATTTTTTATTTTTTCCCTACTAAAATTGACACAAATCAAGTATTTTAGAACCAAAAGACACCACATTTTATTGCAATTTAAGAATCATGGATGAGCCAATTAAAAAAGGAAGGAGGTTAGAGTTCATGTATTTTATACCTGTTGGATTTTCATGTATGAACGAAACGGATAAAAGCTAAGCAATATATCTATGGCTTGCTAGATTTAGGCAAATAGATATCACAAACTCAAAATTATGACTGAAAAGTCAATGCTTAGGTACCGTTTGTAGTAATTTTTACTATTTGCTCAAAAAATGGGCACATACCTCTAATTGACCTACTGTGGAGCTGTGTATACGACATGTATGACACAACTGTGTGATATGTGGTTTAATCATTTCTTAAGAGAGCAAATTACATATGGAATAGAAGATACAATAAAGTAAAGTGCACAAGAATTTATAGTGCTCCAGCAAGAATGTGCCTGCATCTACTGTCCATTTTCATTACTTTTCTTATAGATCAGTTATATAGTGATTAGAATGTGAAAATCTAGAATGAAATGGGGTTGTCAAGATCTATGTTTGGTAGTTCTATTCGGCAATTTTTCTCTTCAGAATTGTCTACCATTGTTCTTGGAAGCTTTGGTATTTATAGAAGTGAAGTTATAATGAGGCTAGGCTAATAAAATGAGCAATTTCCTTAATTACCTTGCTCTTTTTGGTTGTTTCCATATGTGGAAGATATGATCCAAAATTTCCATATATAAAATATAGAAATAGATTTCCTTAATACATTGTTCGGTTCGACAAATAATGGATGGTCCGACATTGCCTTATCCGGTAGTTGGGGCTTGGCTTAGTTCTTAGCTACCTTCATCTTTGCACATCCCTGGTCCGATATGTTTGACAATCGAATAAGAATTCCAGTCTGATAGTTCCACATCGGACAAGGAATCTTTTTCAGTGTGTATACTACTGAATAGAAATTTCTGTTCGATAGTGACACTATCGAAAAAGAAATTTTGTCCGTTAGTAGGACTAACAGACATAAATTTATGTCCTACAGTTTTTCTACTAGGCAAAGAATGTTTTTTGCAATTCCCTTCATTTCTTTCTCTATTTCTACTCATGCTACTTCATCGTCTTCTCACCTTCTTACTTTGGCTTATTTGCCAAGTTGCTCCCTTTCAATCAATGAATTTTTAGCTATTCATGTTTCTTGTATTAACTCTTTGTATTCTTCATTCCATGGGTGGAAACACCCAAAACATTTTCCTTCTAAAGTACATTTCGTAAAATACAGAGTGCGCTTTGTTTATTATTCTACCTAGAGCTTGTCACTACCTTGCAAATCTTCATATTATTTTCTACAATCTTCTTTACTCCATCTTCTTAGCCCAAATCACTGTTTTAAATCTCATTCATCTCGCCCGAGATCTCGCTTGAGATTTCATTTTCAAACTTGAGCAAGATGAGATTTAGCGAAACAAGGCATAAAATTTTATTTATCTAATATTTGACACTCATCTCGTCTAAGATATTAATGTTTCAAGCGGAACTTTGGATAAATCTCAATAGATCTCATACGAAGATTTTTTTCATTTACATATTTCTTTCGCTTCTTATGTTGGTCCAAAAGAACTTGCACTTCAATGATATTTTACTAGTCCTCTAACTCTATCTTTTATTTTTTAACACGCGAGAAAAAATAGATATTTTTTATTTATTTTTTATATTCAAATGAGTATAATCCTTTAATCAATAACAAATCAATCACGTGACCACTCTTCTCTAAACAATAAAAATTAATATTATTCATTTTTTCAATATATTAATAAGTTTATATTTAGATAACAATTATTGTAAAAATATTTAAAATTTCAATTTTAGATGCTTAAGTTACTCCGAGATTGTCCCAAGTTGGACTTTAAAATCTGAGATGTCAACCCCAGATGTACACCGAGATACACTCATTTCACTCGAGATCTCGTCCGATATGAGAGTATAGAATGCTCGAGATGAGACGCGGTTAAAATCCGAGATTTAAAGCCTTGGCCCAAACTTTTGTTCGGTACTCATTATCGAACACATATTTCTATTCGGTTGATTTTTGGTCAGAGGTCACTTGGTCTGATGCTATCAGCATTGCCTTAGCCTATATAAGGACTTGCAACTTCTTACCACACATTATTATCTTATTTAGCTGTTACTCCACAAACCCTAGCCTCTCGACTTCCTTCTGCGCAAGTGCTTAGATATTCTAATTATCTCCAAACTCTGATTGTATGCTTCTATATTCATAATCTATCAAGGTGAAATCCTTAAGCACTGATCTGAGCATTTGAATAAATATTTATTATATTGATTAGGTTTCCCCTTAAAATTTTGGTTTAGGAAATTTTTTAAAATCGAGGGGGGTTGCTTGGCTACCATAGAATTCTGACTAGAAAATTGGTCCATTTCTTTTAGAACCTAGTGCAATTCTAGTTTAGTCGTTATATGGGATTTTGGGATGTTGGTTTTAGTTATGGGTTTTATGACCTTAGGGTTTATGGGTTCAAAAGAGGGTTTAATCGTCAAACAAAGACATTGGGGATGTTCTACGCCATCCCTTGTTAGCGATGTTAATGGTTGTACTACTTATTTAGCTCTCGCGATGAAGCAAATTTTATGCTAAGTTTTTAGGGAGGGATCCTGTTTTGGGTGGTTCGGTTATTGGGCAATGGTTGGGCTGTGGTGAGAATTTCCCAATGCTTAGTAGTACATGTGGCTATCTAGATAACAGTAGTGGGCTAAGAGTTCCATTAGCCCATTAACCTTTATTACCAAATAGAGTAGGTAAAGAAGTTTTGGGAATGTTAGGTTAATCCCCATTAAAAAACTGAACCAAACTCTTAGCCAATTTGGTTTTTGGGCTTACATCCTATCTATAACCCTTACACTCGACTTTCCTTTCCTATCATTTTCTCTTAAGGACTTTTAAAAGATTCTATTGTATTTCTATCATATTTTCATAGCACATACATGCATTTGTTGAATGGTAGTATATGAGACGGGTTGATATATTAGATAGGCATGTGAAACAAGCGTCGTACTCGCTCACTGAGTGCTGTCAGAGCTCGGTCTCCTTCCTCACTTGCTCCCACCCCTACATCATCAAGGCCTAGGGTTAGCCAATCCAGCTCAGCATGTTCACGGTTATGGCCCTTCTCAACTATTAATGGATCCCATCAAGTCGGTTATGATCCTTTCTATTGTGCTAAGAATGTATGCTCCATTACCCAAGTCTTTGTTAATAATGTACAGTCCTTCCCAAATCGGATCTAATGCCCTCGGTTTTGGGAATATCATTTCAAAACTAGAACCCCTTCCTTAACCAGTCGGTTCTTAATTTTGGAGTTGTATTGCATGGCTATCTGTTTATTATGTGTAGAAATTTTAGGACAATCTCATTACGCTTTTTATTAATTAAGTCTAGAAAACATGTTAGGTAATTCCTCATTCTCGTTTGGACCATAATGAATCCGTTTGTGAGATTGCACTGTGGTCTCGACAGGTAGCATAGCCTCTGACTCATATACTAAGGAAAAAGGGGTATGCCATGTTGCGGTTTTATAGGAAGGACGATAAGCCTATAGCGCCAACGGGAGCTCTTCCACCCATGCTGTCTTTTCCTTTTCCAACTGTTTTTAATAAGAGTCTTAAGAACGTTATTTACCACTTCAACCTGTCTATAGACCTATGGATATGTCACTACATAAAAACTATCCTTTATTCCATGTTGCCAAGAGAAATCGGTGAACTCCTCGCTATGAAACTGCAATACATTGCCCGAAATGATCTGAAGTTGGACTCTGTACATGCATATTACATTTTTGACAAAAAATATTAATAACCTTGGTGAAAGATACTTTAGTAAGTGGGTAGAATTTAGTAAGTGGTTCTGTTTCAACCCACTTAGCAAAATATTATACTGCCACTATTGCATATCTAGCTTTTCCCCTAACTCTGGAAAGTTCTCTAATCGGGTCAATCCCTCAAATTAATAAAGGCCATGAGTTAATCATGTGTGTTAGTTCGGTAAGGGGAAATCTTAGGATCTTTGCAAACCTTGGGCATTTGTCGCACCTTTTTTGCATATTCTATCGCGTCATGGTTTAATGTTGGCTAGATATATCTATATCGCAACACCTTTTTGTTAAAGTTCGCCTCCTGATGTGGTCTCCACAAATGCCCTTATGTATATTGTCCAACACTTCACGAGCTTCCCTTTCGATGAAAAACCTTAACAATGGGCCAGAGAACCATCCCTAACATAGCCTGCCATTTTGAATAGTAAAATGAGGTGACTTCCACAACACTTTCCTAGCTTCATTTATTGACCTGTAAGACTCTTTCATCCAAGTATTTTATGATCGGGGTCATCCAAGTTTCTTCACCCTTGATAGTCGAAACTATTTTTACCTCCTCAAAGCTTGGCATTGGTAGGGTCATCACATGTACTAAACCTAAGAGTGGTCAATTTCTCAAGCTTGTTAACTTTTCCACATTTTTTAGATCTCGATTTTATTCCCTCGAAATACGCTTGATCACATGGTGCTCCATCTCATTAGGTAATACTTTTACCTTTTTCAGATATGCTACCACATGTTCTCCTTTAGCTAGAATTCCCTAAGCGTTTGGTAAACCATTATGTAATATCCCAGAATTTCCAGGAGTTTAAAATGTTGATAATCTCTTAAGTTTAATTATTTGAAACTGATAAATTTGTTATTTTCAAAAGTAAATAACCAAGTAATAATAATATAATGTTTTAATTTTGGTTATAAATTGGTTTTATAATAAGACTAATTATTTTATTGTGTAAATAAATTCTAAATAGATTTATTGTTTTCAAAATTGATAAGTGTGTTTAAATACATTTATATCTGTGTATTTTAAATTGATTTTTAAATAGGATAAATTATTTGTAAATAATAACAAGCTTATTTAAAAACTGATATTTTATTTATTTAAATTGATTTTTAGATTTGGATTTTTAAAATTTGACTTTGAATTGAATATAAATTAGAATTCAAGGAATACATACATCTTAAAATAGAATAATAATATAGTTTGGTTTTAAATTATATAGATAATGTTTTTAATTAAAAATAAGATTTGTTTTGTATTATTCTTTTATAGAAATTTATCTATAGAAATTTGATTTGTATTTATTTAATAAGAATAAATGCAAGGCTTTTGAAATAGCATCTTTAAAATGAGTATTACAATTTGTATATAATTTTATTTCAATTATATTTGGTTTCATTTCTTTTAAAGATTGTATTTTATATAAATTTAGCATACATTTATAAATTTATAAATGTATTAATTAACTAGGAATTTAATTAGAAAAGCATTTTCAAATTAAGAAAACATATTACTAATTAGGGAAATAATTTAAAAAGGGGCTTTTAAATTTCTTTTGGAATAAAATTAAATAAAAATTGACATGTGTTTAGTTTTAAAACACTATGTCAACAAGTGTTACAACATTTGAGTAATTTAAAGACAAGTGTTCATTTATTTTTCTAATTTTTTATTTATTCATTAAATCTGAGAATTTCTTATTTAAACACCATCTCTTTTCCATTTTCTTTTTCTTTAAAACTTTTGTTCATTCCTAAAAAAGAGAAACTTGAATATTCATGCAAACTTTTACTCATCCAAAACCAGAAAATCTGAACTTCCTCAAACAATTGCCCAACATCCAAAACCTGTAAACCAAAAATCTTAGAACCAATCTTCAAACAATTCCTCAATTCAAACAATGCTCAAATCAAACTGTATGTCTGCAGTTTATTTTCAAACCAAATCTGCATTTGAATGTCTGCATCAATTTTCTTATGCATGCAAGAACTCCAGTTTTAAAAGCTTCAAGCTCAAGTGTTTACAAGTTTTTCAAAAGGCAAAATCTGGAAAGCAATTAAAGGGATGAGGCAATTATGTTTTTTTTTTTAAAAAAAGCTTCAAGTTCGGTTCAAAGCATTTTGCAAATTTCCAGTTCATCTTCAAAACCACTGCACTGCATTTCTTTTAAATTGAGGTGAGTAAACATTTAAGTTTAAAACTTAAGTATATTATAGTAGTTGTATGTCAGTTGCTGTGTAGATATAAGAGTGCAATAGTTTTGTTTAGTTGAAATGTGCATGTTGGTTTTCATTTTTCCTCTCTGTATTTTACTATAGAATCTGAGAAAAAATATATCTTCAAGCTATTCTATGTAAACAAATTGTTAAATCGTAGATTTAAATCAAACAAAATAGTTTAAGTATAAACTAACAACTAAAAATATAACAAATTCTCTGTTTTTTTTAATTCACCTGGAAATCAAACTATGCAGTAACAATCGATTACAAATGTTTGAAACCAAATGTTAAAATTTGATGAAATAAGTATACAATCTGGATTGTCACTAGAAAGTATGAATTTTGGAAAGAAAATTACAATTTTATAAATTATATTAAGTGAGTATTTTGGGGTTTCCTGCAAATTGGGTTTTGGTCTTAAACTAATGGTCCTTGCATTTGTATTGCTCGGGGTTCTTGGTGGAGGTTGAGGTAGGATCAGAGAGTGTGGGAAAATTGGTTGAAGGATTTTTTATCCATTGAGGGATTTGAAATTTCTTGATTTTGAATTTAAAACCTAGTTTGGGTTCTAGCTGTAAATTGGACTACTGCATCTTCTTTACTGCATCGAGCTTGAAGGAAATTCTGGTGAAGGAGGCGCAGTGGGTCAGCATCCCATGGCCGGAGTTGTGGTGCTTAACATCGACCGGAGGCGAGTGGTTTGGGGTTTTCTGATGAGTGGTTTGGGATTCTGTACATCCAGGGATACTCGATTTTGATTCGAGGCAAGAAGTGGGGTTATGTGGGTCGTGGATGCTTGTAGGATGGAGGAGTGACTTGTCGGTGGGTTCGGCATTGACCGGAGGTGATTCCGGTGTCGGTGCACTTGCACAAGGGTGTGGTGTCTGCAGGTTGTTTTGGGTGTTGGGTTCGCATGTTTTCCTCGAAGGAGGACTCGGGATATTAGGAAGATGGCTCGGGAGGGAACTCGTGTGGTCTCTGGGGTCTTGTGTGCAGGGGTTAAACTGTTATATTAACAGTTTTTTTAAGTTTTAAATTAAACAGTTTTTAAAATTTTAAAATTAAATTTGCTTTAAAAAAATAAAGAAGAAAAGAAGATGTACTTTGTTCTTGGATTTATGTATATATGGGTTGAACCCAAATTTAAATGCTTAAACAGATTTTATAATTTAAATTAAAGTAAGTTTTAAAACTTTTAAAAATTAAGTTAAATTAAATTCTTGAGAACTTATTACTTTAAATTGAATTGATTATATGATTGAATTTGTATGAAGGGTTTAAAATGTTTTTAAGTTAAAAACCTTAAAGTTATTTTCAAAACTTATTTTGAAATATAAAAGGGGAAATTAAAAGTAAATGTTTTATTTAAATTAGGTAGTGAATAATAATTTATTAATTAACAATTAAGTTTTAAATAATTGATTAACTAAGGAATTGTTAATTAATAATTAAGGAAATTAATTGATGATTACTTTATATCATAAACTAATTAATGACTTATGTCAAGTAAAGTTTTTTAATATTAATTTAAGATAATGTTTTATCTTGAATAATAATTAAGTGTTAATGATTTGTAATTAATAAGTTAATTAAGAAATTTAAAGTTAATTAATTAATTTAATTATTATTTTAAAGGGGGTTAATTAAGTAATTAATTAAGTATAATTATTAAATTAATTAACTAATAATTATGATGATTTCTTTTTTTTTTTTGGCAAAGCCAGCGGGGTTAACTGGGCCCCTACCAGTTTTATTGCAACAAACAATAAAAAAAGAGATACATAGAAAAAACAAAGAGGAAGATAACTGAAAAATAAAAAAGGAAGAGAAACATCAAAATCAAGTCCAAGCTTGTAACATAGACAGCGGGATGCTACTAGCACAGTGCTTCAGTTGCTTGTGTATACTGCATTTCATTTCTTTCCATAAGACCATGTCATTCCTTTTAACATTTTCAAAAACTCTTAAATTTCTTTCCCTCCAAATCACAGCCACGAAGACCTTCAAACACACAGTGAACACTCTACTATCAACTGTTCTCCATTTGGTTGCTTTGTGTATTATATTCCACTGTATGTTGCTAGTTCGTCCAGATAGATATGTACCAGTTTTACCACCTAAGTGGAATAGCAAGTTGTTCAAGGCAGAGCACTCAAAAAAAATATGGTCGGTTGTTTCCTCTTCAATTTCACAGAATAGGCATTGCATGGGACAGATCATTCCAACCTTTTGTAACATAGATCTAGTAAGCAAAGCTTTGTTGATCACTTTCCACATCAAAAGATTGTATTGAGGGACTGTATCAGTAGACCATATAACATCATGCCAGATAGCAGCAGGCAATGGATCACTTTCTGTTAGGGAACTGTAAACACCCTTAACAGAATGTGGTTTGCCATTCCACTGAACAGAGTTGATTTGCATAGCAGTGAAATTAGTTTGTTGTAATATATTCCAAGTTTGCTGAATTTCTTGATTACTGGTGGTAGGCAACTGAATATTACCATTGATCAAGTAGGAATTAGCATCAGCAGTTAAGGAAATACCTGTTTGGACAATTTGTGAGTAGGAAAGCAATTTAAATAAAATTAGGCCTTGTCTAACCCATGGTTCCTTCCAAAAATTCACCTTTGAACTGGCATTAACTGGGTATTGTATAAACGGCAGAAAGACTTCTCTATACTTAAGGATGCTTCTCCATGTCCAACTACTTTGTTGAGGGATCTCCATGACCCAGAAATCCTTGTTCTTGATATTGTGATGATTTCATTAATGACTAATGATTAATTAAATTATAATTACTTATTAATTAAGTAATTAAGGGTTAATTAAAATAGTAATTAATTAATACTTAATAAAGGTTTTATTGAGTAATTAAGATTTTAATTTGGTTTTCTTAATTAATAATTAAAAAGGTTATTAATCTATAAAATGCAAGTTAATTATAAATTAATTAACTATTATTAAAGGTTAATTAATTGTAATCAAGGATTAATTAATTATAATTATGGATTAATTAATTTGTAATTAAGGTTGTTAATTAATAATTAAGTTTTATTAATTAATGATTAAGAGATAATTAATTAGTTAATTAAGGTTAATTAATTAATTATAAAAGTAATTAGTGATTAATTACTTGGCATTAAAGAATTGATTAATAATTAAGGTTTATTAATTAATAGTTGATGATAATTAATCTGTTAATTGAAGATTAATTTGGTAAAGAGTAATTAAGGAATAAATTACTCAATTTTGATTGATGAGATAAGTGTGATCAAGTAAGTTAATTAATTTGTTAATTAACTAAGAATAGTCACTTGAGAATGATTAAGTATGTTTACTGAATAAATTTGATAAGGTAATTACTTAAGATAAGTAATTGATAAATTACAGGGGTAATTGGGATAAGGTAAATTACTGATTGGGAAGTAATTTAAATGGATAATTACTTGTTAAAGTAATTAAGGGTATATTACTTGGTGTAATAACTCAAAGAATTTATAAAGTAATTAAAAAGTAATTAAGAATAATTAAGAATAATTAATTACTGTTTATATTTATTAAAGTTGATAAATTGAAAGTAATTAATTTAAGCATGATTAATTAATGTAATTAATTAAGAAATAATGTAATTAATTATAATTAATTAATTAATGGAAGTAATTAATTAAGGTTCATTAATTAATATAATTAATGAGAATAATTAAGGATTAATTACTTGATTAAAAATGAATTAATCAAGGTTGATTAATTAAGATGATGAATTATTAATTGGTTTAATTAATGGATAAGTAAGCAGGATTTATTTTGATAACGGTAATTAATTTAATTAAATTAATTAAGAGATGAAGTAATTCATTTAATTCATTTAAATTAATTAGAGATAGTTAATTTAATTCATTTAAATTAATTATGTTGTGATAAGTAAAAACATTGCTTATTTATAGATGGATGACATTGATTGTTTTGAATGGATGTAATCTCAGAAATGAGATAAGTAATGTCGTGTGGTAGGAATGCTTGGTTGCATTATGATGGTAATATAGATTATCTATTGTGATAATGATGTGGATTACCTATTTTGTTATAGATCATATGGTTAATTGATAATGTGGTTATCAATTGTGACTTGTGAATTATCTATTCTATGTGTATATAGATAGTTGAATTGAATTGTTTAACCTTAAACAACTTGGACCTAAAAGACACGCTTTGAATTTCGATGAGACCGGGATCGGGTTTCCATATTTGGATATCCGAAAACCACATCGATTCCAATTAAACGTTATGTCGTAAATCAAAGTGGAGCTTTGTGAAGACTCGAGGTGTAAGGGCTATACGTCAGTATAACTCTATGGGTGATTCCGTAATGAGTTTGACGGAACTAGTTCTTATAGGTTCGGGATGGTGATTCAGAGTGCAAGGGTTATTGTCGTTAACTCTGAGGGTGATTCCAAAATGAGTGTAACGAGATAATGCCTTCGGTTTCGTTCGAACCCGGAACGAACTTGTATGGATTGAATGCTTTCAGAACATCGTCAGGTGGACGATGAGCATTCTAAGTGATGTGTTCACTAAAGGTAATCGTAACCTCAAGCCTCATCAACCGGGAATGGCTAAAACAGGGGAGATGCAGCAAGGGTTCGTGGGTAGCCCCCACTTGTGAGTAAGATTTACCCCTGTCTAGAGGTCCTTTTTATTTCGGCTGTGTAGGCGGTTGAATAGCTACATCCACCGGGGTCGTCTTATTTGGAACTGTTCAGTAAGGAATGGGTCCGGCTTTGTGTTGCAGGGGAGTGGGCGTACTCCTCGGTACGGTGATCTAGGCCACGTACTGTGACGGGCGGTACCCCAGTAGCCCTGCCATTGTATGGAATCCAAAAATCCAATAAGTTCCATTGGATTTGATTGTATTACCCACTTTTGTGGATAATAGCTGTAATTTAATGAATGTAACAATTTTGGCTATTTCATATTTATTTGAAAACCCTAGACCTATTATAATATCACTGGATTTACTATCAAATGTTTTGGTTAGCATAAGTTAAAAACTTTTCCATGTTTATGTGTGGGAAGTCTTACGTGATACCTTTTCTTTCAAAAGGTTTTTAAAGTTAAGCAACTTTAACTGTTTACTCACACCAGACACATGTCTGACCCGGAGTTTATTCTGTTTTTCTTAAACTCTTGGGTACTCAAATTTTTACGAGTAGCCAGGGGAATTTAGGTCAGTTTTGACGAATTCTGGAGGAGCAAATGGAGCAGGAGGCTTCCGCGTGTAGATATAGTATTCCGCTGTGTGTTCTCTGAGTTGTTGTCTTTGAGTTGTATTGAGTCGTATAACTAGACAGGTGTTTATAACTGTCTAGTATGTGTTGTTTTTAGTTGTGTATCTCTGATGTATATAATACTATGTAATATATTATGTGATTAATATAATTTATTCATTCCGCTATTTAGATTCTGATGTTGTTTCTTTCTTCTTCTCTGTCTTTTCTCTTTTCTATCCCTTTCTTTCTTAAAAATGATGCGATTTTCCATGGTAAGAAAGTCGGGTCGTCACACATTAGCTGGGAGTCACTGTGCACGTATAACTACCTAATCCTCATTTCCTTTTCTATATCAAGTCCCACTATCGGTGCCTCATATTTTGCCTCGTTATTGGTTGTTTTGATTTTCAATTGCACCATGTAACTTAACTTCCTTCCTTTAGGTATAACCAATACCACACTAGTGTTGAAGTCATGTTCATTTGATGCTCCATCCACATACATTACCTACCTAAGCAATTTTTCTTATCGAGGTCCTATTTCATCATCCTTTAAAGTGAATTTGGCAATGAAGTCTACCAAGGCCTTCTTTTAATTGTTGTTTGATGATAGATGATTTCATATTGACTCAATTCAATAACCCTTTTTATCAATCTTCCCAATGTATCTAGTCAATGTAGTACATGCCTCAACATTTGATCCATCAATATTCGAATAAGATAGGATTGAAAATAATTCCTTGGCTTCCTGTATGCTATCAGTGGACAATAAGCCAACCTTTCTTGCTTAGGATATTTGGATTCTAGTCCAATGAAATGCTCACTTACATAACACTCGGGCCAACGCATCTAGTTTTCTTCCCATGCGAATGTTGGGCTCAAGACGTATGTTGATACCGCTAGTATATGTATAGATTTTCTCCTTCTATTCGTATGGAAGGGGTGGTGGCTTTTGCAAATGTTCCATCAAGTTAAGAAATGCAATCACCAACTCATCCATCTAAGTAAACTTGCATTTCTCCTTCTTTAATGCTTTGAAGAATGGAACACACTTATCGACCGCATTAGATATAAATCTACTCACCCCTGCCACTTTTCCATTCAAACTTTACGTTTCCTTTCCTGTTCTGGTGATTTTATTGTCTTTTAGTTCTTGGAATTATTTCGGGTTAGCTCCAATCCCCTCCCATGTATGATAAAGCCTAGAAACTTTCCCAAAGAAACCCCAAAAGAAAATTTCAAGGGATTTAGTTTCATTCCAAATTCTCGTAACACTTGAAATATCTCTTTTAGGTGAGTAATATGGTTGTCATTCTTTTTGGACGTTACTAGCATGTCATTAAAATATACTTCCATTATTCTTCTAATATGGCTGACAAACGTCTGGTTGACCAAACGTTGGTATGTCATTTCGGCATTTTTGATTCCAAAAGGCATGACCTTATAGCAATAAAGGCCTAAGTTCGTAATAAAGCTAGTGTGATCCTGAGATGTGCATAGCAATTTGATTATACCTAGAATACGCATCCATAAAGGATAAGAGTGCTTGTCCTACAGTTCCATTTACTAACCAATCGATCTACAAAAGTGGGAAACAATCCTTGGGGTAGGCATCATTCAAATTGGAAAAGTTGATGCATGTTCTTCATTTCCCATTTGGCTTCTTCACCGGAACTGAATTAGCTATTCACTCCAGGTAGTAAGACTCCCTAATGAATCGGTCCTCATTGAGAGTCATTAATCGTTTGAGGCCATACTCCTTTTCTTTTGTTTCACTGGGGTTTTCTTGGATCAATTTTCAGGGCATAACATGCGATAATGGGGAAGATTTCACGTATGTCTGCAAAAGACCAAGCAAATACATCTTGATTATTTCACAAAAATCATATCAATTGTATCTTAAAATCCCACTCCATTTGGGAACTAATCTTCATTAATTTAGTCGGGACATTACTATTGACTTCCAAAAACTCCACTTCCTCTCAAGGCTCCACTGCTGCTTGCTCTTCTCCGTTCCTTGGGTCAAGTTCATCAAAAGGATCATTTTTAAATCCAAGCTGAAGCACCTTATTTATTTGTTATGCGATCAATTTCTTGGCATGAAGGACGACCTTTGCACATTTTCTTTCTCCAGACATTTATTCTCGCAAAGCTATGCAATGTAATATTCCCTAGCAACGTGCAGATTTCCTTCGACTGGCCCTACTCCATGAGCTATGGGGAATTTCTTGGCCAAACACCACAAAACTGCATATAAACCTGATAAAGCGGGTCATAGGAAGGCGTTGTATGCTAAGAAAGAAAGTTTTCTTCCATATGGCTGATCGAGGACGATTTCCTAGCTCAACAAGCAAATCCAGCTTCCCTAGGGAAATTTTGCCTTCTCCGACAAAGCCATGTACCTATTTGTTACACGACGTTACATCTTCATTGAAAACCCCATCTTGTCAAATTCATCCTTGAATAGGATATTTGTGACAAACCCCACCTCTCAACACACTGATTCAAAGCCTAAAATAACATTCAACTCGCATCGTGCCAAGAAGTACAAGTCGTCGGGGTTTAGAACACTACATGATACAAAGGCTAATATAAAATTTAAAACATTCTACACTTTTAGATATCATAGCGGATGAAAATAAAATATGAATACTAAAAATAAGCCAAATCAAATAATAGTCTCAGAAATATGTAATCCATACAATGATACCTCCAAGTAACAACATAAAGTCTGACCGTTAGAATAATATATTATAAAATACATGGAGAAAAACTGTGAGTAATGTAACCCTAGGCTCCTGGTCTCCTCCTCCGTGCATTGTGTCCTGACCAAATCACCTGCTAGCATGTCCTATTGTAGTGGGCATAAAAGGGAAATGTAACAACTATGATTTTTTTGATTACAGTCGAAATGAAAATTTAAAACAGAAATTTTAAATTGAGATTGGAAAAAAAATTTGCAATGTAAATCCATTGCAAAGTCAGTTGATATTTATAAGTGGTGCACGTTGGAAAGGAATTGCAAATTTCCTTCACGTGTATATGTGTAATGGTCCAATTCTAAAACAAGTTGAACATTTGCTGTCAGCACTTATAAAACAAAAGTTTGATCACACACTTTGCTTTTCCATCATCATAAACTATGCAGTGTGTCCTTTTATCTCCTCTGGTGCACGTTGTCTTAAATGCATTTGTACAAAGTTTGGCCAGCACACATTTTCTTTGACTTATACACAACTGGATAAAAAAAGTAAAGGCCTTCCTCATTTTGTTTAAATTTCCATTGGCTGTGTAGAAAGCATTAATGGCGGTTCAAGTTTTTGCTCTCTTTTGGATCCTAGTTGCTAACTGATTCCGAAACAAACTAGAGGTGAGTGTAAAACTCACATTTCTAATTTATTCATTACTTCATCTTTGCGTGCAAACTTTATTGCCTAGGTGTGCATTTTGGTGTCAATGTGTGCGTGCAAATAGGTTCATACACCAAAGAAAAATGTCCAGGCTACAATTTTTGACATGTGTACATTTAGCTTTGCCTGGCCATCATTTTTATAGTGTATGCATGAAAACCAAGTTCAAGTGATAATTTGCTTATATTGCAGTGTTGTCGGGTATTTTGTTTACTCTATTTTATGCATGCATAAATTAAAGTGCTCATGCCATCATCATTTTTTATGCAATATTGCACATTATGGAAACGAAATCCACATCTAGGCTATTTTCATTTTTAGGTGTGCACATGTTTTTTAAGTGTGCACATGTTGTAGCACATTTTATGACGTGACTGCATGTTAACATTTCCAGGTGTTTCTAGACCATTTTATTTTTCATTTCATGCGTGCAACATGTTGTGTATAAAATTGGGTCCAAGTCACTTTATACTATATTTACATACGTGTGTATATGCATGCAAATGAAGTATGTTTTGCAAGAAAAATTCATCACTTGCGTGAAAATTTTAGTGTACAAAAATGTGTACAGGTCATTATTCATGCGCGCAAACAAATAATGTATGCGTGAAAATTTCGCCCAGGTCAGTGCACATTTTTCCTATATTAATTCGTTTGTGCATGTCACGGTAAACAAAAATATTGTCCAGACCCTTTTTACTTTTCTGTGCATACCTGAATTTAGCTTTGTCCCGGGTATTTGTCCCTCCCATGTGTGTAAGTATGTGCGTAGTTGTATGCATTTAACGTGTCCATGCCATGCTTTTGGCACATGCGTGCAATGTTTACAAGTGCCCATCAATAGTGTTTGTGTGAAGAATTAAGTTCCAGGTCTTCTTATTTTTATTGTGCATGAAAACTATCTTGCCGAGACACCTTTCTTTACTTCATTCCGTGTGTAAAAACTATGTTGTCCTGATATATATTTTTATTTGATGCGTGAAAACGTGTAGAACGAAATATTGTCCAAGTTATTTTAAATTTCCTATTTCATTTCATGTGTACACGTGCATATTGCCCAGGCAGTATTATATTTGATGAATATATATAGTAGTGCAGTCTATTTTTAATTTATTTTGAACCGGTGTTTTGTTTTAAAACGTGTTTTGTTGCCGCTATTTTTATAACGGATCTTTACCCCGGTGTTTATATTTGAAGCATGTTGTTTTGATGAGATTTTTGATGAATAAAAATTACTATTGTTTTGGCTTCAGTAATCGTCAATTTAAAGTGAATTTTCAAGCGGCTATCTTGCAATCAAGAAAACCTGCAACGCTGATTTGATATCTGTTTTTACGGTGTTTTGTGAAGCGCAATTTCTTTGCCAAATTGCAATAGAGGTTGATGTTTTCATCACGTGTCTTCAAATCATTTTAAAATATAATTGTTTCCAAAAATTTCATAGTTTACGCTTTCAAAAGAATGAGAAATTGATTTAAGCGCTTCAGCAAAATTAAGGACTATGAACCCTTACTTTTACTGATCCGATTAATTCTGGACTTATCCATTTGAGAACGTAAATTTTATTTATATAAAATATACAATTTTGCACTTTCAAGGAAACGATGAAGAGATTTAAATGATTTAGCAAAAGTGCGGAATACGTAACTACGCTTTTACTAATTTGGTTAATGCCGAACTCGTTAATTAAAATATTTGCCGTGGAATTGCTGCTTGAAGATTTTGATGATTTTGTTGGGCTTTCGAGCCACTATGATGGACCTTCGGGTCAATCACTAGTACTAGACCTTCGGGTCATATGTTGGACATTCGAGTCATTTGTTGGGCGCCAAATATTATGATGACCGTACTTGGTAGACTTCGTCCATATGAGATGCACGTGCGGCGTAGCTTAGACTCGCCATATGCTGGGATCGATCCACTTTTATGCTGATTTTCTAGTTATCTTATTTTGATTTCTAGGTATTTGCGTATTGCTGTTTTGAATTCAATTATGAATTTGGATGTTGATTTTGATGAATTTTAATGAGATTTCTTCATTTAAACAATGTTGATTATTATGCTGAATAGTCTCATTTGAGATTATGATTAATTTGCTTAAGTGTTGTTTATCGTACACTTATTTCTAAGTTTAAATTAGACTGATCCGTTTATTATTTTCTTTTAAATAATACTCGGGTCAGACCGAGCTATTTCAGGATAATCGCTATCTCTGATTCAGTTGCTGCTTCAGCATTTGGGATTTCACCTCATGTTTTGTTTAGGCTTCGAGGTGTTACTTTTGGTGTATTGACTCTCACCTCATTTATGTATTGATGATTATGTATATGTACATTTGGTTCATGTGAACCATCGAGTGTTGTAGCATGTATCCAGATTTACCTTCCGCTATATCTAATATATCTCTTCTGATGTGATTATACTTATCTGTGTTATTGTTATTATGAGTTGTTCTGAATTTTTCATAAGACACCGTGGTTTCGTTTTAGATTTGGATTGAATATATATATATATATATATATATATATATATATATATCGTTGGGAGTAATTTACACAACTCCTATCGATGTAATCAATACTCGTCCAAGGCGTAACTTACGGATGGTCACTTCTAACAAGCCTTATTCTTCGCAATAGCAGACGTTATTCCTTATAATAACCTTTGTTATTGTGAGTATAGAGGTGAGGCGTCACAGCTTGGTATCAGAGCTGAGATTCAGAACAAATTGTAATATACACGGAACAGAAGCAGAATGGAACATGTGTTACAACTATTCGAGGGTTTTATTCGTGCCTTTCTAATCTATTCCTTCGTTGTTGTTAAAACTCTTAACCACTCTAACATGTTAGAATATGTCTAGGAATGAATTTCATATTTTCGTAGTATTCCATTTGTTAAATTCCTTATCAATCTTGTATTGTTTTAACTAATCCTTATCTTCTCTTATTCTCTCAGCCTATGGCTGGAAGAGGTAGAGGGAAGCGTTCTTCTGTAGGTCCATCTAGTGGTTCTCATCCGGATGGAGTCTATATGTCAACTGATCAGTTTATGGAGCTATTTTGGGGTACTCAGCCTTCTGTTGCTACTCCCGCAGCTCCTACTCACAAGCCTGCCTTCGTCCGCATGTGTAGTGATTACTCCCATCTTGGAGGCAAGCCTTTCAATGGATCAGAAAATGTATTGGAGGTTCAAACTTGGTTGCGCTCTAGTGAGAGCATATTTTCTCGGATGGATCTTTCGAATCATCATCGTGTTCTCGTAGCATCTAGCATGTTGCAAGAACGTGCGCTTGATTGGTATGAGATTTTGATTGCGGAAGTTGATGAGTCCTCTCTCTCGTGGAATCAGTTGAAGTGACGATTCGAACTTAAGTTCATTCCTGAATCAGAAAAGGCCAATCTTGCTCGTAGTTTCCTTGAGTTAAAACAAGAAAAGTCCTCTGTTTCTGATTATGTTGCATCTTTCGAGGCCTTGTCCAAATACGGAGTTGAGTTCATTAACAGTACGCGTAAGAAGAATCTTAAATTTGTTGAAGGTTTGAAGAAGTATTTGAAGAAAGTCCTTTTACTTCACCGTAAGCTTCCTTTTGAGGAACTTGTTGATTCGGCACTTTGCCTTGAAGATGTCGAAAAGGAACGTGATAGTTGTGATGAGGTTGAGGTTTCTAAGAACCCCAACAAAAAGAGGTTTCCATTTCATAAGCCTAATTCTTCCAACAAGAAGAAGAAGAAGAAGAAGCAAGCTACCTCTATTTCTCAGCCTAGTAGTGCACCTTCTAATCAGAGGGCGTGCTATAATTGAGGTTCTCTGGTTCATCTTCTCTGTAGTTGTCCTAAGCCTCGCATTTGCCGCTATTGCAAGAAAGAAGGTCATTGGGTTTCTGATTGTCCTACTGCTCCTAAGGGTTTTAAATCTGGGAAGCTTAATGTTGTTAAAGCTTCTGGTGATTCTTCTCATCCTAAAGGTATTCCTTCTTCTATTTTGGAAGGTTTTATTTTATTTCATGACCGTTCTATTAGAGTTATTTTCGATACGGGTGCATCACATTCATTTGTGTCAAAGGAGCTTGTTGATGTTATTCCTTTGGATGTTGTTAGTTTTTGCGACCCTTTGAGGATTGTTAATCCTATTGGTGGATCCGCTACTCTTGGTTTGTTATGTGTTGATGTTGAGATTATTCTGTGTGGTTTTTCCTTTCATGTGACTGCATGTTATGGATCATCTTGGTTTTGATATGATTTTGGGGATGGATAGGCTCGTCCAGTATGAAGTTCAAATCCTATGTCCCGAAAGAACTTTATATCTCAAGCATCCCGATGCTATCGAGCAGTTATCTATTATATTTCGAGACACGGATCAAGCTTCGAATGATCTCATTTCTTCCTTTGAATCGGAGGATGTCATAGCTAATATTCCGGTTGTTTGTGATTTTTCTGATGTCTTCGAGCCTATTTCATGTTTGCCGCTGAAGAGGGCAATTGAGTTCCGTATTGATCTTATCTCTGGTGCTCAACCTGTCAGTCGTCCTCCCACAAGGATGTCTACTAAGGAAAATGAGGAACTCAAGCAACAATTATCTGAATTGGAAGCCAAGCAATTTATTCGATCTAACTCATCTCCTTGGGGCGTCGTCGTTGTCTTTGTTAAGAAGCCAGATGGTACTCTTAGGCTTTGCATTGATTATCGCAAGCTTAACGAGCTCACTATCAAAAATAGGTATCCATTACCTAGGATCGACGACATGTTCAATCAATTAAGTGGCGCTAAGCTTTTCTCCTAACTCGATCTTGCTACCGGTTTTCATCAGTTACGAGTGGTGGAAATTAGCATCCCTCTTACCGCATTCCGTACTCGTTATGGTTCTTACGAATGGCTTGTTATGCCGTTCGGTTTGACGAATGCTCCAACGTATTTTGTTGATATTATGAATCGGATATTTTGAGAATATCTCGATAATTTTGTTTTGGTTTTCATTGACGATATTCTTATTTATACCAATCTAAAGCCGATAATATTCAGCATTTGGAGATTGTTTTGAGCACTCATCATCAGCATCAGCTTTACACCAAATTCTCCAGGTGTCACTTCTGGGAGAATAAGGTGAAGTTTCTCGGTCATATTGTTTTTTCCGATGGTATCTCTGTTGATCCTTCCAAGATCAAATTTATTCAGAAGAGGCCTGAGACCGTTACTGAGATCCGTAGTTTCCTTGGATTGGCGGGTTATTATCGCCTATTTATTAAGGACTTTTCTCGTATTGCTTTACCGCTTACCACTCTAATGAGAAAAGCTGTTCCTTTTATTTGGTCTGATATGTGTGAGATTTCTTTCATGAAGTTAAAAGATCTCCTTACTCATGCTCCTACCTTAGTGGTTCCCGAAGGGAATCATGATCTTGTTGTTTATACCGGTGCCAGTGGTTATGGACTCGGTGCTGTTCTCATGCAAAAGGATAGAGTAGTTGCCTTTGCTTCTAGACAACTAAAGCCTAACGAGATTCGTTATGCTACCCATGATTTGGAGTTAGCTGCTATAGTCTTTGCTCTAAAGATTTGGCGACATTATTTATTGGGCGGGTGTTTTGTTCTCTTCACTAATCACAAGTCTCTGAAATATCTCTTCACTCAAAAGGAACTTAATATGAGGCAACAGCGTTGGCTCGAATTTCTTGCTTCATATGATTTCAATATTCAGTATACCCGTAAGGGTAATCGAGTTGCTGATGCGCTTAGTCACAAGCAGCAGGTTGTTGTTTCCATGATGCTAGTAGAGTGGAATATGTTGGAAGCTTTATCTCATTGTAATATTAGAGACCGTCCTTCCGTTTCTGATTCTCCCGTGCTTTTATTTAGCTTGGAAGCTCGTCCTAGTTTGTTGGATCGTATTGCCGATGACCAGAAACAAGATCCAGATCTCTCTTATCTTATTCAGAGTTGTAAATCAGAATCCCGAAGTGATAACCTAAAGGATTTCGATATTGATATTCATGGTTGTATTCGGAAGAAGGGAAGGTTGATCGTGCCTAATGTTCCTAATCTTAGAAATGACATTCTTGAGGACTGTCATCGTTCTATGTAATCGACGCTCGAAAAACGACATTAATACACCCACTGTATCAAATGCCGCATAATCGAATGCCGGAAAACCAAATTGTTAGGGTTAAAAAGAAGAGGTAGAAGAAAAAGATAGAAGAAGTAAGAAAACAGAACGGAAACAATATCAGAATCTTACATATCACAGCGGAACAACATATAATAGATAAATGAATAATCTTTAAAACAAAGAACTATATCAATTATTACATTACATTACATCATCATCAGAGTGTACAACAACAATATACAACACAACAAAACAATGGACAGTTATACAAACGTGTCCTTACAAGCGAATTCTACAGCGGAAAAGATAATATCATATACAAGTAATACGTCTCGCCATCCAGCTCCCCACTTGAGCTCCAAAGAACTTTTGAATCCAGAATGACCTGATAACCTGACTCTAGACTGTCCGTGTGGAAAATTATGGGCACCCAGAGTTTAGGAAGAGAACAATAAACTCCAGGTCAGTCATGAGACTGGTGTGAGAACTTAAAGGAGTTATTTATCTTTAAAACAACAACAAGGGAAGTGAAAAATATCCGCAATGCTTTTGGAAAATGAAACTACCATAAGGCCTCCCCGCACACACACAATGCAAACGCGGAATTGGAGGAGATTTCTCCTTATGATAGTCAAAGATGCTTACTATGCAAAACAAATCATTTTTCATATTATTATTAGTGCATAGTGTAGAAAGCATTTCGAAAATAGAATATTAATCTTAGCTAACATACGACCATTATCGTATGCCTACTACAGCTACCATGTTCAATAGCAGGTTACCGCCACATTCCATGGCAGGTTATACAACTAAAACCGTACAAGGCTCGTATTGTTTCTTTGGATTTCCAACAAATGGTCAGGCCAAGGAACTTCCTACTACCACATGGGATCGCCTCTGGCGGGACGTCCCGAGAACCAACCGGATCTCTGCCAACACAAGGCCGGGTTACCTTTGTAACTAGGTAACTACTACTCGAGTATGTCACTCCCCGGTCCTTTGGGACCTTTATCCGAGGGCGGCAACAACCACACAGAAAATAAGATTAAAGCAACCACATAGGTTAAGCATCAGGGCTCCATACCTGACACCACCCTTTTCCAGAAGGGAATGCAATACCCTAAAATGCACGACCCTCATAACCTTGTCGCATATTCCTGTTTCGACCATTTCCGGGGTGTGAGGTCTGACGAAGTCTCGTCCACAAAGCTACGCTTTTTCACAAAGCCACGCTTTGATCAACAAATGATCAATAAATAATCATCACACAGCAACACTCAGCATGCCACATTACCAAATTGGGAGTATATCGCTGATAACCTTCAACTACATAACCTCTGAGCTCGTACGTCTCAGAGAAGGGTGTTAAGCTAAGAGAATAAATCCTCTGCACCAGCAAAAATGTATTTGAAAGAAATCTGCTTTATAACTCAAAATGTAATTTCAAACATGTAACCATACAAGTCTGTTCCGGGTTCGAACAGAACCGAAGGCACTTCAAAAGAAGCCCTTGCAATCCTGGTATTCACAATCTCGATCGAATTTCCCATCACAAAGGAAATCTCCATACCGTAGCTAACGGTGCAGAGACAATCGATAGGTCATCCTATCGTTTTCACAAATACCCGGTCTTCAACACCGGTCTTCAATGCTATCCATTACGTCGTATCACTATTCGGAATGGGTAGTCCGAATAACGAGCGCAATAATTCAAAAATAAGTGTAGCATTCAATTTCAACCAATTCACAACGAATAACCATTTATGGGTCAATATTGATAGTCGGTTATTTAACTACCAATCAATATTCACAGCATCACCCGATTTCAAATAATTTCCCAAATTATTTATTTTCAAAAATATCTTTATAAGATATAAGTTCCACACTTCAACCGTTTGAAAACAAATTTCAAATCAATTTTCACCTTTACAACTTTCATTTCAAAATGGTTCATTTAAACCAATTAAATAAATCCTTACCGATTTATTAAATTTACGTTCCAAATCCGTAAATTTATTCCACACTTTTAAAAATAAATCAATGTTTATTTTCAAAACAAATTTCCCTTATAAATTTCCATTGTGAATTTACATTTCCAAATATTCACCTTTTATACGATTTTTCAAATCGATTTCAATTATTCACTTTCAATTTATCTTTAAAAGATATAATCTCAAAATATTCACTTCATATTGGAAAACATTTCCATACCTATTCAATAATAAGTAATTCACAAATCCATTTATTTTCAACAATTGGAAAATATTCAATATACTTAAATCCAAATTAAGTATATATTTTATTCTTTAAGGAAAACATCCCCTTAAACACATTTATTTGAGTCAAAACGAATGTTGCGTAAAACATCGTTATGACAACCCAAAATAACTAGTATAGGGATTCGAAATTAAGATAGATATGTAAACCCCAGTACTATACAAAACTTTTCCTTTTGGAAATCATTTACTATAACAACAGTGTTATAGTCCACCATTCCCTTCTATTTCTCGAAAACATCTATTTCAACAATAAATGTTGAAATCTATGGTTTCGATACTTAATACATTTTAAAACATTTTTGAATCGTTTTAATTCTATTTAAAATACCACTTTCCCAAAATATTTCTTTAATATATTATTCACCGTCCAAAATCGTGGATATATTTCCTTTAATAAGTTATAATAATTAAACTCATCAAAATAAGTTGATTTCGGATTTATAAAACAACGTTTATAAATTCCATTTATACTTTATAACAACTTCAACTTATAAAATCACTTTATTAACAAATTCTATCCATATCTCATTTACACGCCAAAATCCAATTTATAAGTTAATTATTTATAAATCTTCTATTTTACGAAAATCTATTAATTTTATAACTTCACAATTTATAAATCTATAGATTTCATCCACTTATGAAATCCATTTATACTTTATTTTAACACTTATAAAAACTTGTTTTATAATTCCAATATTTTAATTTATAAATATCGATTTTATAAATCTTTTATATAAATCATTCACAATAATTCAAAAATCCCAATTTAAACCATTTTATAAATTAATCAACTACTTGTTTCAAAAATCATATTTCGGTTATATTTCAAAAAAATCATAATTTTTATAACATAAAAATCACAACGTTTATTTATTTAAAATGAATAAATTCCAAAATTAAATTTTATTATGAATTCTCAACTTAAATTTTCAAAAATCAAATTTTAATTATTTTCGGCATCTAACGATACCAAAAATATATTCGGCTAATTTAGCCTCTAACGATTTCAATCACAAAGATAATCATGCAGGTTATAAATAGATCAACACACAACATTGAAACCTATTCAAATGTTTGAGGAATCCAGTTGGATCCCTCCAACCCGTTTCCCTGCATCCAAAGATGTTAGCGCAATACCAATTCCGCTTCAAGACGGAATATCGCGGTATATGGGATTTATAAAATATTATCCGCTATTATGCGGTGCAATAGGGTCTCATCCGCTATATAATGTGGGAAATCAACTCCAAGTACATATATAATACCAATTCCATATCAAATTGGTATTATCGCGGTATATGTTTTTAATAAATAACATACGCTTAATATACGACGTGTAGGGTCTATTTCACTACAATAGATAATAATTATCATCCAATCACACAATCAAGCAATTTTAAATTTAACTATCTAAAATTTATATCGAAAACAATTCGATTGAGTGAGAAGTTCTCACCTTGAGTTTCCGATAACAGTTGTAGCGTTTTATTTCGAATAAATATAGACGTGCGTTTAATTTTACCCAAAATTTTCACTAGCTCCAAATGACTCCAATCCAGCTCCATTGCGTAGTGCTCGACCATACGAAGCCAACGCAACTTGTTTCGTGCGATTCCGATCTCGTATGAAAAAGTTATCAATTTTTAAACTTCGTACACATCATAATATAATTTAATTTCAATTTCTATTAATTTTTATACCCTATTACTTCTGGCCGTTGGATCTGCCCTCGTTCCATCAGAGCCGCACTCCCTGTTTCTTCCTCCAGGCATGCGTTTGCATATGCAAAATGAACCCAATAGCCGTCCTTTTAGGGTTACATGCCGCACCACCATCGACGACCTATACATCGATCAGCTGCCACCATTTTGACCGCCATCACAAGCTTCACCCACGCACCCAACCCCATGCGACTCGGCCCTCCATACGCCTCGTTTTTCGTGCACGAACGCCGGCCGTTCTCGAGTAGTTTGTCTTGAACTATCGCGAAATACTTGATCATAGCCGTTCGATCTGTAGATCTCAACGAGCTCTACATTTTTCATGTTGAAAGTTTCTTGAAATGGTGAGTGAAGTGAATTTTCGGCCATTGGTTACTACACTGGCGGCTAGGGTTTTGTTCTGGTTAGCGTATGCAATTGTGAAGAGGATGAGTCCTTTTATAGAAAACCGACGAACACTATTCATCTCCAATTTTTCAAACTCCAAATCTCGCGCGGTGGCCGGCGTTTCTAGGGTTTACCCCACGTTCTGGACACAATGGAATAGGTTTCGGAGGCTAATTCGATCATCTGTGCGAGTTACAGCAATAAACGATCAATTTTAAATTAAATTGATTAACCACATTTCTATGCGTTTTGGCTTGCCCCGGACGAACGGTAAATCCGGTTGACACGAAATTTGAAACCTTACAATAATTTGACATTACGGATACGATGAAGCTGGTTTCGTCGAAATCCGAGACTGTGTGAAAAATGACTATTTTCACTAGTCGATTAAATATTAAAATATTCAATTTTCACAATTTAACTTTTAATTCAATTTTAAAAGCTCACAAACATTGTTCTAACTCCAATATGATTTAATATTACTTTATAAATCATTTTTAATCACATTAAACCAAATTTCCAATCATTTACGCAATTTAAAATATTAAATTGTCGATTTAATTATCCAGTTAAATCCAGATATTCGAAAAATAAATTATTCGACTTACAAATTTTACTTGCTGATATTTAAAATCAATTAAATATCTAAATTTCAAATTACGAAAATTTTGGGTCGTTACAAACTTCTCCCCTTAAAAGAATTTCGTCCTCGAAATTACCAAGTAAGAAAAAGTTACAGAATTCATTGACTTTTCAAAACAAACCGTTCAAATTTGATTCACAAATCTCTTAAGTTTTTAACTTTTCCAAAATTCAATTGTTAAACTTCTTAGAAAACTTCACTAATATTTTTCAAATCCATATATAGTTATCTTTTCAAAATCAACTATATCGTTTAACCTTTCAACTCAAATCAAAACTTAGTTTTCACAAAAAAATCCAAAATTTCCCGAAAATTTTCTAACGCCTTAAATTTTCAAAAAAATTCGCCATAACCTCCTTTGTACGGAGGAGTTTCTACAATATCACAATAGATATAAATATACATACATCGACCCACACGGTCGGAAAACAGGAAAACAGTTCATATTTCCTATTTTTTATTGCGTAGGCGTACCTTTTTAGCATTTTAAGCAAAACAATTATTAATTTAGCATTTTGTGCAACCAAATCCCACTAACGGTAGCCCTGGTACCTGTACTTACTCAATATAAATATGTAAGTGACATATATAGGAAGTTATTAACATTTTACTCTTTTAAACAACTACAATATATGCATATTAAAAGAAATGCATACTAAACAAGGTTTATAAACAACTCATACGATTTCGACATTACTTGTAATTGCTTACAACCAATTTATATACAACGACATTCAATTATTCATTTTCAATTAGTTTACATTCACTAATTTACATTCACACTTTTTCACTTTCAATTTGAACCAATTTCCATTCAGTTTAAATTTACTTAACTTCCAATTTGAATTCAATTGCTTTAGCTTTCAATTTTATTCATTCAATTGCATATGAATTTCTATTCAATCAATTAATAATAATCTAACAACCCATGTACATCCAATACAACCGAATTTATTCACTTTACATTCAACATTCATATTCACATTATTTACCTTCGATTTGGTTTAACATTCGATTAGCCTTAAATGAATTAACACTTTATCCATTATTCTATATCAATTCATTACATTCGATTGATTAATATTCAATTCATTAGTTCAATTGCTAATTTATTTTACAAATAAAGTTGAGTCTCCTTTATATAACTCAAGTACACATCCATTTAATGACTTCATTATTTTACTTCGATACCTAAATCAACTTTATTCAACAACACTTAAGTTATATTCCTTTTAAACATCATTTGTTTAACTTAACTTAATTTTCCATTTCAACAACATATCTTATCCGGTTAAAATCCAATTCAAATTCCAACTCCGAAGTAAATTCTATTTAACTTTTATCGAAGTCAATTTTTTTATCACTTATTCAGATTCATACTTCGTTTTGCTTAACAAAGTTGTTTAACCATTTTAATAATTGGTTTTACTTACATCTTCCCATTTAATAAGTCATACAACTTATTATTCAACTTCCAAATCTGATTTAATTTATTTAACTTCCTTTAGTTAAATTTCACATCATATATTTTATTATGCCAACTCAAATTCATTTCAACTTTACCAAAGTTAAATCTTTATTATCCCATATTATAAATTCAAAACTTGATAACTTATATTTATCAATTTCAACTTGGATTTTAATTTCAAATTTGTTTATCACAACAAAATTCAATTTCAATTTACTATGGTAGCAAATCCATCACACAGAAACTCGAAAATGATACTAATGATGCTGCAGTCATCACCCTTATTATTCCCCAGCAACAGTAGTGAATCCAATGCTTTAAATTCTTTCAAAATTTTCTTTTATTTATAAATCACATTTATGAATCTTGCTTATATAATTTCACTATTTCCCTTTTACTTATACAAGATTATTCCACCATTGTAAATCATTTCAATTATAATTCCATACTCATACAATTATTGCTTTTATATTTATTCTTTTACAATTGTTGTTTTTTTTTATTCAAATTATTCGAACAACTTTGATTCACTTATATATTTTCTTACATTTCCAACAATCAAACAACTCAATTTTTTTACATACACTTCAATAATTTCTGAAAAACTATTCCTTTATTTATAAAAATAACCGAGGTAAAATTATTTTATTTACCCAATTTAAAATGATGCTATATCGGTTTATCTCGTTTAAGAGTTTAGAAACCCCTATCGATACAGTTAGCTAGACTGCGTCGACCAGAATCTATAAACAATCAACTGATAAGTCAACACAATACAAAACAATTTCATATTCACTAACACATACGCTCTCATATCTATTATTAAACCCAACTCATTCTAGAGTACTGCTGACTCTATCTCTAATGAGTAATCCATAACAGAGCCAAGGTTGTCACTTAACCATATGCTCTGATACCAAATGTAATGACTCGACTTTTCGACGCTCGAAATTCGACATTAATACGTCCACTTTATCAAATGTCGCACAATAGAATGCCGGAAAACCGAATTGTTAGGGTTAAAAAGAAGAAGTAGAAGAAAAAGATAGAAGAAGTAAGAAAACAGAACAGAAACAATATCAGAATCTAACATATCGCAGCGGAACAACATATAATAGATAAATGAATAATCTTCAAAACAAAGAACTATATCAGTTATTACATTACATTACATCATCATCAGAGTGTACAACAACAATATACAACACACAAAAACAATGGACAGTTATACAAACGTGTCCTTACAAGCGAATTCTACAGCAGAAAAGATAATATCATATGCAAGTAATACGTCTCGCCATCTAGCTCGCCACTTGAGCTCCAAAGCACTTCTGAATCCAGAATGACCTGGTAATCTGACTCTAGACTTCCCGTGTGGAAAATTATGGGCACTCGGAGTTTAGGAAGAGAACAATAAACTCCAGGTCAGTCATGGGACTGGTGTGAGAACTTAAAGCAGTTATTTATCTTTAAAACAACAACAAGGGAAGTGAAAAATATCTGCAATGCTTTTGGAAAATGAAACTACCATAAGGCCTCCCCGCACACACACAATGCAAACTCAGAATTGGAGGAGATTTCTCCTTATGATAGTCAAAGATGCTTACTACGCGAAACAAATCATTTTTAATATTATTATTAGTGCATAGTGTTGAAAGCATTTCGAAAATAGAATATTAATCTTAGCCAACATACGACCATTATCGTATGCCTACTATAGCTACCATGTTCAATAGCATATTACCGCCACATTCCATGGCAGGATATACAACTAAAACCGTACAAGGCTCGTATTGTTTCTTTGGATTTCCAACAAATGGTCAGGCTAAAGAACTTCCTACTGCCACATGGGATCACCTTTGGCGGGACGTCCCGAGAACCTAACCGGATCTCTGCCAACACAAGGCCGGGTTACCTTTGTAACTAGGTAACTACTACTCGAGTATGTCACTCCCCGGTCCTTTGGGACCTTTATCTGAGGGCCCTCTATCACCAAGAAACAACCACACAGAAAATGAGATTGGTGCAACCACATAGGTTAAGCATCAGGGCTCCATACCTGACACCACCCTTTTCCAGAAGGGAATGACATACCCTAAAGGGCGCGACCCTCATAACCATGCCGCATATTCCTGTCGACCATTTCCGAGGTGTGAGTCTGACGAAGTCTCGTCCACAAAGCTACGCTTTTTCACAAAGCAACGCTTTGATCAACAAATGATCAATAAATAATCATCACACAGCAACACTCAGCATGCCACATTACCAAATTGGGAGTATATCGCTGATGACCTTCAACTACATAACCTCTGAGCTCGTACGTCTCAGAGAAGGGTGTTAAGCTAAGAGAATAAATCCTCTACACCACCAGAAATGTATTTGAAAGAAATCTGCTTTATATCTCAAAATGTAATGTCAGACATGTAACCATACAAGTCTGTTCCGGGTTCGCACAGAACCGAAGGCACTTCAAAAGAAGCCCTTGCAATTCGGGTATTCACAATCCCGATCGATTTCCCATCACAAAGGAAATCTCCATACTGTAGCTAACGGTGCAGAGACAATCGATAGGTCATCCTATCATTTTCACAAATACCCGGTCTTCAACACCGGTCTTCAATGCTATCCATTACGTCGTATCACTATTCGGAATGGGTAGTCCGAATAACGAGCGCAATAATTTAAAAATAAGTGTAGCATTCAATTTCAACCAGTTCACAACGAATAACCATTTAAGGGTCAACATTGATAGTCGGTTATTTAACTACCAATCAATATTCCCAACATCACCCGATTTGAAATAATTTCCCAAATTATTTATTTTCAAAAATATATTTATGAGATATAAGTTCCACACTTCAACCGTTTGAAAACAAATTTCAGATCAATTTTCACCTTTACAACTTTCATTTCAAAATGGTTCATTTAAACCAATTAAATAAATCCTTACCGATTTATTAAATTTACGTTCCAAATCCGTAAATTTATTCCACACTTTTAAAAATAAATCAATGTTTATTTTCAAAACAAATTTCCCTTATAAATTTCCATTGTGAATTTACATTTCCAAATATTCACCTTTTATACGATTTTCAAATCGATTTCAATTATTCACTTTCAATTAATCTTTAAAAGATATAATCTCAAAACATTCACTTCATATTGGAAAACATTTCCATACTTATTCAATAATAAGTAATTCACAAATCCATTTATTTTCAACATTTGGAAAATGTTCAATATACTTAAATCCAAATTAAGTATATATTTTATTCTTTAAGAAAAACATCCCCTTAAACACATTTATTTGAGTCAAAACGAATGTTGCGTAAAACATCGTTACGACAACCCAAAATCGCTAGTATAGGGATTCGAAATTAAGATAGATATATAAACCCCAATACTATACAAAACTTTTCCTTTCGAAAATCATTTACTATAACAACAGTGTAATAGTCCACCATTCCCTTCTATTTCTTGAAAACGTCTATTTCAACAATAAATGTTGAAATCTATGGTTTCGATACTTAATACATTTTGAATCGTTTTAATTCTATTTAAAATATCACTTTCCCAAAATATTTCTTTAATATATTATTCACCATCCAAAATCGTGGATATATTTCCTTTAATAAGTTATAATAATTAAACTCGTCAAAATAAGTTGATTTCGGATTTATAAAACAACGTTTATGAATTCCATTTATACTTTATAACAACTTCAACTTATAGAATCACTTTATTAACAAATTCTATCCATATCTCATTTACATGCCAAAATCCAATTTATAAGTTAATTATTTATAAATCTTTTATTTTAGGAAAATCTATTCATTTTATAACTTCGCAATTTATAAATCTATAGATTTCATCCACTTATGAAATTCATTTATACTTTATTTTAACACTTATAAAAACTCGTTTTATAATTCTAATATTTTAATTTATAAATATCAATTTTATAAATCTTTTATATAAGTCATTCATAATAATTCAAAAATTCTAATTTAAACCATTTTATAAATTAATCAACTACTTATTTCAAAAATCACATTTCGGTTATATTTCATAAAAATCATAATTTTTATAACATAAAAATTACAACGTTTGTTTATTTAAAATGAATAAATTCCAAAATTAAATTTTATTATGAATTCTCAACTTAAATTTTCAAAAATCAAATTTTAATTATTTTCGTCATCTAACGATACCAAAAATATATTCGGCTAAATTTAGCCTTCAACGATTTCAGTCACAAAGATAATCACGCAGATTATAAATAGATCAACACACAACATTGAAACCTATTCAAATGTTTGAGGAATCCAGTTGGATCCCTCCAACCCGTTTCCCTATATCCAAAGATGTTAGCACAATACCAATTCCGCTTCAAGACGGAATATCGTGGTATATGGGATTTATAAAATATTATCCGCTATTATGCGGTGCAATAGGGTCTCATCCGCTATATTACGGGGGAAATCAACTCCAAGTACATATATAATAACAATTCCATATCAAATTGGTATTATCGTGGTATATGTTTTTAATAAATAACATACGCTTAATATACGGCGTGTAGGGTCTATTTCACTACAAAAGATAATAATTATCATCCAATCACACAATCAAGCAATTTTAAATTTAACTATCTAAAATTTAAATCGAAAACAATTCGATTGAGTGAGAAGTTCTCACCTTGAGTTTCCGATAACAGTTGTAGCGTTTTATTTCGAATAAAATAAAACGTGCGTTTAATTTTACCCAAAATTTTCACTAGCTCCAAATGACTCCAATCCAGCTCCATTGCGTAGTGCTCGACCATACGAAGCCAACGCAACTTGTTTCGTGCGATTCCGACCTCGTATGAACAAGTTATCAATTTTTAAAGTTCGTACACATCATAATATAATTTAATTTCAATTTCTTTTAATTTTTATACCCTATTACTTCTGCCCGTTGGATCTGCCCTCATTCCATCAGGGCCGCACTCCCTGTTTCTTCCTCTAGGCACACGTTTGCGTATGCAAAATGAACTCAATAGCCGTCCTTTTAGGGTTACATGCCGCACCACCATCGACGACTTATACATCGATCAGTTGCCACCATTTTGACCGCCATCACAAGCTTCACCCACGCGCCCAACCCCATGCGACTCGGCCCTCCATACGCCTCATTTTTCGTGCACGAACGCCGGCCGTTCTCGAGCAGTTTGTCGTTGATCTATCGCGAAATACTTGATCATAGCCGTTGGATCTGTAGATCTCAACGAGCTCTACATTTTTCATGTTGAAAGTTTCTTGAAATGGTGAGTGGATTGGAAGATAATTGGAGGAAAAAGAAGTGAATTTTCGGCCATTGGTTACTACACTGGCGGCTAGGGTTTTTTTCTGGTTAGGGTATGCAATTGTGAAGTGGATGGGTCCTTTTATAGAAAACCGACGAACACTATTCATCTCCAATTTTTCGAACTCCAAATCTCGCGCGTTGACCGGTGTTTCTAGGGTTTACCCCGCGTTTCGGACACAATGGAATAGGTTTCGGAGGCTAATTCGATCATCTGTGCGAGTTACAGCAATAAACGATCAATTTTAAATTAAATTGATTAACCAAATTTCTATGCGTTTTGGCTTGCCCCGGACAAACGGTAAATCCGATTGACGGAAATTTGAAACCTTACAATAATTTGACATTACGGATCCGATGAAACTGGTCTCATCGAAATCTGAGATTGTTTGAAAAATAACTATTTTCACTAGTCGATTAAATATTAAAATATTCAATTTTCACAATTTAACTTTTAATTCAATTTTAAAAGTTCACAAACATTGTTCTAACTCCAATATGATTTAATATAACTTTATAAATCATTTTTAATCACATTAAACCAAATTTCCAATCATTTACGCAATTTAAAATATTAAATTGTCGATTTAATTATCCAATTAAATCCAGATATTCGAAAAATAAATTATTCGACTTACAAATTTTACTTGTTGATATTTAAAATCAATTAAATATATGAATTTCAAATGACGGAAATTCTGGGTCGTTACATTCTAAGTATACTATCCATCCGGGCAGTAGTAAGATGTATGCTGAAATGAAACGCTTATACTTTTGGGAGGGTATGAAGCGTGATGTTGCAAGTTATGTGGGTCGTTGCATGACTTGTCAACTTATTAAAGCGGAACACCAATGTTCTAGTGGTCTTTTGCAGCCTCTTGAGATTCCATTATGGAAATGGGATCAAATTTCTATGGACTCCATTGATGGTCTACCTCGTTCGAGATCGGGTCATACTAGTGTTTGGGTGATTGTGACAGATTGACCAAATCAGCCCATTTTATTCCTATCAAGTCCAATCGGACTGCTCCTATGTTGGCTAAGCTTTTTATTAAAGATGTCGTTCGACTTCATGGAGTTCCTAGTTCCATTGTTTGTGACAGAGATCCGCTTTTTACTAGTGGTTTCCGGTAGAGCCTTCAGAAAGCTTTGGGTACTAAGCTCAATCTCAGTACAGCTTATCATCCACAGTCTGATGGTCAGATTAAAAGGGTGAATCAAGTCTTAGAAGATCTCCTTCGCGCTTGTATTCTTGATTTTGATGGTAGTTGGGAAGACCACTTATCTCTTGTTAAATTTTTTTATAACAACAGTTTCCAATCCAGTATCGGTATGGCTCCTTTCGAAGCCCATTACAGAAGACCGCGTCGATCACCATCTTGTTGGTTGGAATCCGGGGAAAAGTTAGTTCTTGGCCCCGACTATATTCGTGAATCTTCTGATAGGATTGATATTATTAGACAGAGAATGAAAGAGGCTCAGAATAGGCAGAAATCTTATGCCGATCATCGTAGGAAGCCTTTGGAATTTTCTGTTGGCGATCGCGTGTTCATTCGTGTTTCTCCGATGAAGGGGGTGGTGCGTTTTAGTAGCTCCGGGAAATTGGCTCCTAGATATGTTGGACCATTTCCTATAACTGAACGCATTGGCTCTGTTGCTTATTGTGTATCGCTACCTATTCAGTTCTCGGGAATTCATGACGTATTTCATGTATCCCAACTTCGTTGATGCCTTCGAGATTCGGATTCTATCATTGATCCTCATATTTTGCAAGATCTTGAGATCTCACCCGACTTGTCTATGGTGCAAAATATTATTCATGTGCTAGCTTCGGAGGTTAAACGCCTTCGGAATAAAGAAGTCCCGCTTGTGAAAATTCAGTGGTCTGCAAACCCCAAAGATTGCACTTGAAAAACCAAAGAATTCATCGAGCGTTCTTATCCCGGTTTTCTCTCCTCTTCGGGTGGGGGAGAGCATTCTTTATTCATCTTTATATTTTAAATCTTTGTTGTGATGAATAATTTGTGTTATAAACAACTTCTAGTATGAAAATTACGGGGACGCAATTTTTATAAGACGGAGTTTGTAACAACCGTGATTTTTTTGATTACCATCGAAATGAAAATTTAAATTGTGATCTGAAAAAAAAATTGCAATGCAAATCCATTGCAAAGTCAGTTGATATTTATAAGTGGTGCACGTTGGAAAGGAATTGCAAATTTCCTTCATGTGTATATGTGTAATGGTCCAATTCTAAAACAAGTTGAACATTTGTTGTCGCCACTTATTTATAAAACAAAACTTTGATCACACACTTTGCTTTTCCATCATCATAAACTATGCAGTGTGTCCTTTTATCTCCTTTGGTGCACGTTGTCTTAAATGCATTTGTACAAAGTTTGGCCAGCACACATTTTCTTTGACTTATACACAATTGGAAAAATTAAAAGTAAAGGCCTTCCTCATTTTGTTCAAATTTCCAGTGGCTGCATAGAAAGCATTAATGGCGATTCAAGTTTTTGCTCTTGTTTGGATCCTAGTTGCTAACTGATTTTGAAACAAACTAGAGGTGAGTGTAAAACTCACATTTCTAATTTATACATTACGTCATCTTTGCATGCAAACTTTATTGCCCAGGTGTGTATTTTGGTGTCAATGTGTGCGTGCAAATAGGTTCATACACCAAAGAAAAATGTCCAGGCTACATATTTTTGACGTGTGTACATTTAGCTTTGCCTGGCCATCATTTTTATAGTGTATGCATGAAAACCAAGTTCAAGTGATAATTTTTTTATATTGTAGTGCTGTTAGGTATTTTGTTTACTCTAATTAATGCGTGCATAAATTAAAGTGCTCAGGCCATCATCATTTTTTATGCAATATTGCATAGTATGGAAACCAAATCCACGTCTAGGCTATTTTCATTTTTAGGTGTGCACATGTTTTTTTAAGTGTGCACATGTTGTAGCACATTTTATGACGTGACTGCACGTTAGCATTTCTAGGTGTTTCCAGACCATTTTATTTTTCATTTCATGCGTGCACCTTGTTGTATATAAAATTGGGTCCAAGTCACTTTATACTACATTTACATACGTGTATATATGCATGCAAATGAAGTATGTTTTGCAAAAAAAATTCATCACTTGCGTGAAAATTTAAGTGTACAAAAATGTGTACAGGTCATCATTCATGCGCGCAAGCAAATAATGTATGTGTGAAAATTTCGCCCAGGCCAATGCAAATTTTGCCTATATTAATTCATTTGTGCATGTCACAGTAAACAAAAATATTGTCCAGACCCTTTTTACTTTTCCGTGCATACCTAAATTTAGCTTTGTCCCGGGTATTTGTCCCTTCCATGCGTGTAAGTATGTGCGTAGTTGTATGCATTTAACGTGTCCAGACCATGCATTTGGCACTCGCGTGCAATGTCTACAAGTGTCCATTAATAGTATTCATTCCATGCACATTTTAATTCATGTAGTCCAGACCATCATTTTTGTGTTTGCGTGAAAAATTAAGTTCCAGGTCTTCTTATTTTTATTGTGCATGCAAACTATCTTGCCCAGACGCCTTTCTTTACTTCATTCCGTGTGTAAAAACTATGTTGTCCCGATATATATTTTTATTTGATGCGTGAAAATGTGTAGCACGAAATATTGTCCAAGTTATTTTAAATCGCCTATTTCATTTCATGTGTACACGAGTATATTACCCAGGTAGTATTATATTTGATGAATATATATAGTAGTGCAGTCTACTGTTTAATTTATTTTGAACCAATGTTTTGTTTTGAAACGCATTTTGTTGCCGTTATTTTTATAACGAATTTTTACCCTGGTGTTTATATTTGAAGCATGTTGTTTTCATGAGATTTTTGACGAATAAAAATTACTGTTGTTTTGGCTTTAGTAACCGTCAATTTAAAGTGAATTTTCAAGCGGCTTTCTTGCAATCAAGAAAACTCACAACGCTAATTTGATATCCGTTTTTACGATGTTTTGTGAAGCGCAATTTCTTTGTCGAAATTGCTATAGAGGTTGTTGTTTTCATCACGTGTTTTTAAATCGTTTTAAAATATAATTGTTTCCAAAAGTTTCACAGTTTACGCTTTCAAAACAATGAGAAATCGATTTAAACGCTTCAGCAAAATTAAGGACTTTGAACTCTTACTTTTACTGATCCGATTAATTTCGGACTTGTCCATTTGAGAACGTAAATTTTATTTATATAAAATACACAATTTTTCACTTTCAAGGAAATGATGAAGAGATTTAAACGATTTAGCAAAAGTGCGGAATATGGAACCACGCTTTTACTAATTCGGTTAATTCCGGACTCATTAATTGAAATATTTGCTATAGAATTGTTGTTTGAAGATTTTGATGATTTTGTTAGGCTTTCGAACTACTATGATGGACCTTCGAGTCATTACTAGTACTAGACCTTCGGATCATATGTTGGACCTTCGGGTCATTTGTTGGGCGCCAAATATTATGATGACAGTACCTGGTAGGCTTCGGCCATATGAGATGCACGTGCGGCGTAGCTTAGACTCACCATATGCTGGGATCGATCCACTTTTACGCTGATTTTCTAGTTATCTTATTTTGATTTCTAGATATTTGGGTATTGCTGTTTTGAATTCAATTATGAATTTGGATGTTGATTTTGATGGAGTTTAATGAGATTTCTTTATTTAAACAATGTTGATTATTATGCTGAATAGTCTCATTTGAGATTATGATTAATTTGCTTAAGTGTTGTTTATCGTACACTTATTTCTGAGTTTAAATTAGACTAATTCGTTTATTATTTTCTTTTAAATAATACTCGGGTCAGACCGAGCTATTTCAGGATAATCGCTATCTCTGATTCAGTTGCTGCTTCAGGATTTGGGATTTCACCTCATGTTTTGTTTAGGCTTCGACGTGTTACTTTTGGTGTATTGACTCTCACCTCATGTATGTATTGATGATTATGTATATGTACATTTGGTTCATGTGAACCATCGAGTGTTGTAGCATGTATCCAGATTTACCTTCCGCTATATCTAATATATCTGTTCTGATGTGATTATACTTATCTGTGTTATTGTTATTATGAGTTGTTCTGAATTTTTCATAAGCCACTGTGGTTTCGTTTTAGATTTGGATTGAATATATATATCGTTGGGAGTAATTTACACAACTCCTATCGATGTAATCAATACTCGTCTAAGGCGTAACTTACGAATGGTCGCTTCTAACAAGCCTTATTCTTCGTAATAGCAGACGTTATTCCTTATAATAACATTTGTTATTGTGAGTATAGAGGTGGGGCGTCACAGGAAAGAATATAAGTTGATGAGACATAGTCCTATGAATAAATTATATTGCTAGTGTATGGTGTTCACAAGAAATTAACTTCGTCTATAATCTACACAACTTAGGGTGCCTATTTATGTCTGTGTATTACACCTAAAAGATTGGTTATTTTACAAACCATGGGTATGATTCTTATTACACCTACATTATTCACAACTTATAATGGTTTCCAACTAAGGATTGTACAACCGACAACCAGTAACTCTGCGTCAATTCCTAGTATATTATCTTGATAAACAACTTTCTAATCAACATTGAGTTAACATTCTCAACGAAGAATCATGTATATCACACTAACACATTGAGCGAACATTGCAATGCTTTGGCTCGTGCCGAGTATACTACCTCAGTTATTTATGGCCTACGAAGCATTTATATCACCTTCTTAATGGTAAACGTATCATATTCTCTTTATAATTCAACATAAAGCTAAAGTAATCACTATGGTAATTCCCTTGTAGGTCCAGCCACTACCCAACCTTATAGCCCACTATTGCAGACGTGTATGTCTTGCCTTCCCAGATTCCAACATGTTTAACATATGATCGGGCATGCCCCAGTAATAGTAAAAGCTTCTAGTTGCAATGTTATCGCAAGCCTTGTTAAGTTCTAAGTTAGGCCTATCATAAAGTGAGAACTTGGTGCATCATCCGATGTAGAATCGATACTCCTTGTTAAACATGCTCCATGAAGCTATGTGAACTTTTAAAAGTCGAGAAAGTGGGAAGAATTCCTCATATTCGCGCTGCTCGGCCTACACCAGGTCAAGGTTCAATATGGGCTTGCTGAAACAATTTAGATGTCTGAAAAAATTATTTCAGACATCCGATCCTCCTTTTTTTAAAAAAAAAATTCAAGCAATAGGTGTCTGACTTCCTTCCTCAAAAGTCAGATTTCGCTTTCAGATATCAAAAAATGGATCTAGATGTCTGAATCGAGTTGATTTGAACTAATTCCTCTCGGGTTAAGGTTGTCTGAAATCCATATGTATGATTTCATGTTCAGACATCTGATTTGGTGTTTTCTAAATTTTATAATTTTTGTTTATTTTGTTCATTTCGTTTGTCTTCTTTGTTGATTTGAGTATGGATTTAATGTTCATTTTTAACCGATCTCATGATAGTCCCTCTCTATATTTACATGAACTCACTAGTTAACTTCAACGATTATGTATAAATATACATATATATACATAACTTTAAATAAACTATATATATATATAACTTCAAATAAATATATATATATATATATATTCAAATTTATATAATCAATTCAAAGTAAGATAAAAGTGGTATTTAGTTACTTTGTTCATCCATTCAAACCAAATTTTATCAATAAAAATTTATCTTCATAGAATTTGATATGAATTTCACTAGTCTACCGCTTTTCTTTTTCAATAGTTATTTTTATTAAATTAACGTCTAGGGCTTTCCATCATTACTATCCTTTTTTATTTATAGTTGAAATTGTAAATCAAATACACTCTAGGTTAAAATTATTCTTTCAAATTCAAAACTTTATAACTTTTATTTAAGTAGAATATAAAGGAATTTAATTGCTTATGAATCATCATAACATCATTACCAATTCTCTCTCTTATTTGATTTAATTTTGTTATAATTTTATAAATTAGAGAAGAGATTTGAGAAACTGGAGTTTTTGATGAGGAATAAGAAAAAGAACGTATAGAAATGAAGATGCAGTGGCTAGGGTTTAGAGTGAAAAGGAGTAAGGGTTAGGGTCTAATTTATAGTTGAAAACCAAGGTTATCTGGTCTAAATCTGAAATTAATAATTACGAAAATGCAATTGGTCATATTTTTTGTTAATTTTGACCAGTTTTATCAAATTTAACAAGTTATATATATTTTCTAACTAAACGACATTCCAGACATAATGGAATAGGTATAGCGACCTAATTCTGATGTGAAAAAAAGGCTATTTGACCCTTTTATGTAAAATGACATTTTAACCCTTATTAATATTTAATTTATTATTAAAATTTCTAGGGTGTTACAATGTTAACTTAACTTCTACTATCTACCAAAATTTGATGCACCTCTGTTGGACCAAGCATGTTAAAATCACCATGGGTTCAATTTTTGGATGCTGCTTTCCTTACAAATCATTGTCTTAAAAGTTATATCGACCTGCTACAACGATGGGTTTTTGCATCATGCTTCTCGCTTATGGCGTATACAAAACCTTTTCTACTATTTAAAGACCTGGTGTACCTTTCAATTTCAGCCTAGCTTTTGTCCGCCATATAGGGTCCTCTCTTTATGCTATTGACTACTAACCGTCCATTATGCGATTAGCGCTAGTTCCTTCTCTTCTATTCCCTTACATGGGTTGCTTTTATGGTTGCCATATGGGAATGGAAGGAGCATTACGATCTCTGACATGGTTCTCCAACTTCTTTTTGATGCATTCCTCGATAATATCATGCAAATGACGGCACTCATTAGTGTCATGTTCATAAGGTTCATGAAAACCGATAGTACTTCCCCATATTTATGTTTGCTTCAGTCTTTTTTCTTGGCCGAGGCCTATAATATTTATGTTCTGTTTATGTTGCGAGGTAGATTTTTCCATAATATCATTCAGATTCATGTAAGCATCGAACTATGGTCTAGGTCTGAACCTCTTTCGCTCTACTCGGGGCCTAGGCCACTTTGGTCGTTGTCCTTCTTCCTTTATAAAATTGTTCTTGTTTCCCTTTAATATAGCGTTTATATTGTTAGATGCTATTGACAACTTGACACCCATCCTAATTTTTCGCCCAAACATAGCCTCCTACGGTCTCATATATTTTGTTGCTACATAAAATAAGTCCTGCAAGGTGGCTAGCTTCTCCACAGTTAACCTTTTCGCCATTTTCATGTCTGGACGTACCCCGCTGCATGATTCCATCAAAGTCGTTCATCCGCTCTTCTAAACCACGACGACTATTGTGGCATAGTAGAGATTAAGGTACCATCATGGTGATTCATCGTCCCTTTGCTTCACAAATTACAATCAATACGGTCTTTAGGTTGCTTCACATGTGCTCGAAACTGGCTAATACATTTTTCATGCAACATTGCCCAAGAGTGTATTGAGCTCGAAGATATATAATATAACCACATTGTTGCTAAGTCTATAAGAAATGGGAGGAAGCATTTACATAGGACCTCCTTCCTCGCCCCACTTATTAGAATATGCAGGGTATATTGTCGTAGATTTACCTCGGGATCAGCTCAACCTTTGTAAGGATCCATAGACATTCGAAAGTCTTTAGGATTCTGGGCGGTCTCATCTCCACGAAGAAAAGGCTATCAGATCTTGCTTCAATACACCATTTCACTTGTTCTCCTCGAACACATTCTCTAAAGACCCGTTCCATTTTGTATTCCAGTTTGGGTGATGTTCGAGGATGGGTCGACCTTTCATCTGAGGTGAATGTTCTCTTTCGATTCCTTTATAATGAATTGACCTACGATCTCGACGTTGGTCTCAACATCGGGATCGTTCCCGGTGGTCAGATTGCATTCCATCTATTACCATTTCGACTAAGGCAGGAGAGTGTCGTCTAGAATAGGTGGGATTAGCTATAGTTGGCCCTGGCTCATTTCTTCACTTGTTTGGTTTGGCACCGAACCGTTCCACAGGCATAGCTTCAGGCCGAATCCTTACTCGTACTATTTCCTCAACGTTTCCTCTCCTTATTCTTTGGTTCTTCTATCAAATCCATTGCCGGAATGCAACCTCCTTTGCCTTCTAAATCCGCTAGACTGTGATTGTCCTTGCACTTTATTGTTATGTCCGTTAATTTGCATCTGCCCCAAGCGTGCCATGATTTGGTCCATAAAACTTGCTGCTGAGTAGCAAAATGGTTATCGAGTTCCACCAAAACTCTATCTAGGTTACTTCTGGTGATAGTGTCTAGTACTGGAGTATTAGATGAATTATTTTCTTGATCAATAGCTATCTGGTTAAGTGTGTTGATATTCCTTGCTTCCCACTGGTGGTGCCAAATCTAGCCTTTGGTTTTGGAGGCATGTTGAGATTTGAAGCTTTCAATGAAAGCACCATAAATGCTCAAAAAATGGGTCAACATGCCCAATCAACCTGATGTGGAGCTATGTATACCGAGTGTACGACATAACTGTATGATATGTGGTTTAATAATTTCTTTAGAGAGCAAATTATAGACAATAGAAGATACGATAAAGTAAAGTGCACAAGAAGTTATAGTGATTCGTCCAGAATGTGTCTACATCCACTGTTTATTTTCATTATTTTTCTTATAGATCAGTTATACGGTGATTAGAATGTAGTAATCTAGAATAAAATGGAGTTATTAAGATCCATGTCCGGTAGTTTCTGTTTAGCAATTTTTCTCTTCAGAATTGTCTGCTATTATTGTTGGAAGCTTTAGTATTTATAGGAGTAAAGTTATAATGTAGCTAGGCCGATAAAATAGGCAATCAATTACCATGCATTGTTCAGTTATTTCCATATACGAAAGACATGATCCAGAATTTTCATATATAAAAGATATAATTCAGAATTTCCTTAAATACATTATTCGGTGGTGCAAATAATGGGTGATCCAGCAGTGAATTGTCCAGTTATTGGGGTTTGGCCTAGTTTTTGGCCACCTTCAGCTCTGTACATCCCTTATTTAGTACGTTTGACTATCAAATAGGAATTCATGCCAGATGATTCTACTACCGCACAAGGAATCATGTTCAATGCGTATACTACCAGATAGAAATTTCTATTCGGTACTGACACTGCTGGGCAAGAAATTTTGTCCCATGGCAGTAGGACTACTGAACAGGAATTTCTGTTTAGTGGTTGTTCTACTGGGCAGAGGGGGAGTTTTGCAATACTTCTTATTTCTTTCTCTGCTTTTACTTACTCATGCCACTTCGCAATCTTCTCACCTTCGTACTTTGGATCCTCTGTCGAGTTGCACCCTTTAAATCATTGACTTTTTAGCTATTCATGTTCCTTGTATCAATTCTTCGTATTCGACATTCCATGGATGGAAACACCCATAACATTTACCCAGTTTATGTTGGCATCACATCCGACGCATTAGACGTGTCTTCGATGAGGCCCATGATTTTGATCCGTTTGGCTCAACCATTGAAATTGAACGATCGGCGTCGGATGCGCCTAACATCAACCGCTAAATTATAACGGTAACCATAACATTCAAAAAATTAACCCCTATAGATTTAATGTCATTCTCTCTTCTTCCTCCTCACCAACATCAACTCAAAATTTCTGCAAAAAGCAATCAAGATTTGAGGTAACTTTTGATGCACTCATCTCAATCTCATTTTCATTTATTGTCCATATTTTTCTTATTTTTTTGAGTTTTTTTAGCTAGAAAATGGTCGAAACTATTTCGAAAAACTCTCCTCAAAGTCCTAAGAATTGGCCTGAAAAAACTACAATAGAATTCTTGCATTGCATCATTAATGATTATCAAGTAGTTGAAAACAACAAAAAAGCGTCTGTAAGAAAATTGCAGCAGCATTGAATGAGGCTTTGGCAACTATTCCAAATGAAACAACGGTAATGGACGATCAATTCACTATAAATATGATGGATTAAAGAAACAATGGTCACTATAGCAAAGTTTGTATAGAAAAGCGTGCTGAGGATGGGATTCGGTAAGGGAACGATTAGCAAAGTGAACAATGGTGGGTGATTGTGTGAAGGTAACCTTCTTGTCCTTTCTTATGTTCCTCTTTTCATTTGTTTATGAGTTAATGCTAAGTTTAGTTCATTTTTTCTTTTACTTTTCAAGAGTTTAGTTATGAAGTATAGGCAACAGCCAATGGCTCATATGGAGTTGTTGCAATAGATTTTCCACGGTACTATTGCAACATGGGAGAGTGCATTAACACCTTGTGTTATAGAAGAACAAATCGAGAGGGTGAATTCTCCTCCTCCAAAATAAACCACTAATACGTTGTTCGATGCAACATGGAAAATTGATGGATTTTATACTCCACTTGAAGACTTCAACACAACCATCACAAAAGCTTACACCAGCATATCAGAGTTTCATCTTCCAAAGTTCATAGTAGAAGAGGTGAACGGAGAACGACGAGAAGGTAAATGACATTGTTGATATGATGTATCAAAGAAATTTAATAAAAAAATCTCATTTGGAAATAGATAGCCCCTCTTCTAATTCAAATCTCTCTCCTTATCCTAGTTCATCGTTATATACTACTCCTTCCCTTAATCCTAGTCCAAGTGTACCATTCGCTTGCCCGTTTAATGCCTTCAAGGATGTTGTCGATCATGTGAAGAAATTCAACTTTTTGTAGTATCACCACTTAAGATTCGAGAGAACATGGAGGCGTTTGATTTTTCAGAAGATGACAAGTTCGGAATTGGCTGTGGTTGAAGATAGAACGTTCGCAATACATAATCAGATACTAGTAGCATATGATGGCCTATCTACCTTAACCACTACCCGATTTCTACTTGTATTATGTTGTATTTTTATTTTAGTTTTAGTAACTAATAAAAGTTGTATTTTTAATTATACTATTTAAAAATAATTGAAACAAAAATACAATAGCAAAAAATAATTGTTTATAATGAAACGATTAAAATACTCATTTTAAACGCACCTTTCGTAACATAAGAACACATTCTCTATTTGTGAATTATTCTTCTTTCGTGTCACTTTCGCATGCCTATTTCAAGTGCTAAAAAATGCATTATTAATAGGTTACCTCAACTAGGGGTACATGTAAACATCAACTGCCACACATGGAGTGGAATTTTAAGTCAACGATCTGTTGAAGATTGTTTGTCCAAACATGTTTGGTCAAGCAAGTGAAGCCTCAATGAAATAAATTGTATACATGCACACTTTTAATGGTAGACATACGAGTTTGCTCCCTTAAGAAAAATCAGATGTTCACAATAGGTTCATTGAGTTTCAAAAAGAAGTAAAAGATGGAAATGAAAAAAGATAGGATGTTTACACGTGAACAATAATGGAAAGTTTTGATCTGGCTTGTCAATGGATACTTCTGTATGCAGATGGTGACATATCCGCATCCGTATCCAAAATTATTTTTGAAATTCAAGTATTTGCATCAAGAGATACAAACGTATTTTAGATATTTATCATATCTATTGACCATTGATAAATCCTAAAACTAAAATAAAAAAAAGTTGGTTTAACACAAAAAGTTTTGGTTCCATCAATTATAAAGGTACAAAATTAAACAAATATGGTTATAATGTATAGTTTTGAATGTTAATATGCATTAAACGCATATAATATAAACTATTAACTCAATAAAACAATAAGTACAAATCAGTCATTATATTCAATGCAAATAATATAAACTATAATCTTGAAGAAGAAAAAACAGATATATAATTTTTGGATGTGGATACCTTACTATCCACGTGAATATCGAACGTTTATCCTTTTTTAAAACGGATGAGAACGGATTTTTAATTTTTCAAGTATTCACCAGTATGCTTAGTTTTGATAAAATATATCACATCTCTGGCTTGCAAATAAATAAAGAAAATTAAATGAATAAAAATATGTCAACAATGTTTTAAGAAGATTTTCAGTTGAATGCATGAAGGTGGCGGGCGGAGGCACCTATTCTTAAGATGACACCACAAAATAATCCATATTACATCATTACTTCAAACAGCTAGAGTGTAACTATAAGGTCATCCCTCACAAGGGGTAAATTCACCCTTAATATCACCAAAATCCATTTTTGACTTCTTTGACGGTTCCGTCCTCCATGTTTAGCTAACCATAATTTAAAATTCTAATTCGAAAGTGTTTCGCTCCAAAATAGTTGCTTACTTATAAACCATTGTGAACCGACCTCTTAATTGTAGGAAGCTGTGTAGTTAAAACACTTAACGGTTTTATAACGGTGACAAAAAAAAGTTATGGCTGTATAGTTAAAACACTTAATGGTTTTATAGCGGTGATATGAAAAAGTTATAGCGAAGATATATAAATAAGTAATTGTTGAAAGCATACATCTAATTACAGGGTCTAAAAGCATGGTTGCTGAAGAATTCCTCCAATTACAAAATGGAGTTCTAAGATTCTATGTAAATTGGAAAGGACCAAAACAACAACAGTGGAAGGTTCAAGGACACACCACCGCAGAAAGCCATTGATTAATCTATAGCGATTGATCCAAATGCTCATTGCACCATTGCGTTGGGCACTCGCACGTCCAACGCCAACAGCTTGTTCGGATAGATTTAAACAAACAAGATGCTCATTTCTCAAAATGCCAAGCAGTATATTTTTTCAAAACGCCAAGCAATATATTCCTCTGGTAAATTTAAAGTTCGGTTACATAGATAATAAACAAAACAGTGTACGAATCAAACAGCACGGAAAATTTCCAAACAAAAAAAAACCATGGATGCATCTCGCTTTTCACTGATCACCAGGTAGTGTCTTGATAATGTCAGAATCGCCTGAAATATTATTACCAAACAAAATTATAGATAATGGATGCTGTTGTTCCACAAAAATAAGTACATAACATTTCTTAAGTACATAACATTTCTACCGTCAGCTTTTCAATGTATATTACAAAATCAGAAAAAGAACAGAGAAGAAAACTAACCTGGATCGATAATGCTAAGGCAACAGACTCGAAAGTACTTTCCGCAGGCAGTTCCTAGATCAACATTATCTAACAAAAGCACATGAATAATAACCTATCAGTAACACTATACAGAGCAAAATGAGTGTCCTGTTAAACGTAGAAGAACAGAAATTTGAAGATTTTTTCCTGTGAAAACTTACTTCCATTGAAATGGTGAACTCCAACCTTGGCCAACATAGCATAATACTCTATCAAGGACCTTCGAAGAGGAGGGCAGTTGTTCGCTATGATAATCAATTTACCTAAACCAGACAATGTTACAAAACATTCATAATTTAGCAACATTATTAAAATTGGGTTATCGAGTAATCTTCCAACAAAGAATAAATTCAAAGTACAACAGGCAAGTGTGCATAAGTGCGGGCTTGGCATATGAGGAATAATAACAAAGAGACCTATATAGCTCCTTAAGCCTGCTCTGGTAGTATACCAGAAATACTCGCCTCTCTATGAGTCACAAAAATACAAGGACTTAAAATACACTCATTTGCTACATGCCCTTATGTGTGATACCAAAAGCATAACAGAAACCGAATATTAGAAATTACTATGATCGATAAAAATCTATATAGTTCCAACAAAATCAAATCAATATATGGAAAATTAGCACATCAATCAAAAAAGTTTAATGCTAAAACTGAAGAATTTAGATCAGATTTAAAATTGTAAAATGCTAAATGTTTCTCCCCACAAAAACAGTCTAGAAAAAGTTCAAAACAAATCTAGTAAATTGTGGGAAGTAGATTAATCTAGGGAACTATATTCATCTCTAAGGATGTATGTAAAACCAAAGAGCCAAACTTCAGTCCCAGGTAATAAAATTAAGGAGCATTTAGAACAAAATATCGGCAAAAAAAATCAAAAAATGGTTACGGAAAAACATTACGTCTACTAATATAAATCACACGGATGTGCATATAATAGTTAGAGATGTTTACTTTTTATTTAATAAAAAATTAATGAATGTGTTGTAAACACAAAATCTTTGATGGTGACAAACTAATTTCAAGTAGTTTGTTGTTGGTGTTGGTGTTGGTTGCAAGTTGATAGTGAAATTACGTTGTTGGATGATCGGGAAGGGGATGGCGGTGGAGGAGACGGTCAGATTCCGTGTAGGGTATTTTTGAAATTTCAAAAAGACACCGTAGAAATTTTATTCATTGAATTCTCTTTATTAATAAGTAGAGAAGTACAGATATAATTAAATCACTGTTTCAGAGGACATTCGAGACGCTTGTAAAAAATTACAGTGCATCAAATGTATGATAATAAGTACCAAAATTCTGATATTGTTAATGATCCACATCAATTAGGACCAAGTGAAACACAAAAGGTTTCTATTTTGATAATAAACAAGAGCTGTGTCTACTTTTAAGTATTTCTATATCAAAAATGGCCTAATTGAAATGAGTCATGCCATACTACAATTAGAGTACACGCACATGTGATGACATAATGATGTCTCATTGGACAAATTTGAATATGCACTTTAGTACAGGGCAAAAAATTACGTCCACTTTACAGTAAAATATTTACAGTCCCTCAGCTTTAAATAATTATTGAATTTACAATATGAAAAGCAGAAAAAATACCATTTGTACCAAATGAAAAAACAGCTTACAGAGTGCCTACTAGACTAGCATCATGAATAGAAAATCAATTTACACTCTTCCCTGAATTTGAAGGAACGCACAAGTTTATTTTCTAAGCCAATTAGCACTTTATATGCCACTGATAAAAAATTTGAACAAATATGCTGGTTGAATCTCACTAGTTAGAATCTATCATATATCAAAGTAATACAAAATATTACTTTGATATATATAAGCCTGTAACCTTTTCTCACTGTTTGACAAACATATTATATTTACAGGTATTATAAATGCAGATTTAGGTAGAGTACTCAGGGTGGAAATCAATATTTCAAACGCACACTTTTACGATACTGGAGTATTATAGGTTTTAAGTCATTTCCTAAAGCAAATCACTAATTAGAAAAAATCATATTGCCTATGAAATATAGAAAAAAGAATGTAGATGAGCTTACTAGACCAGTATCAAAGAAGAAACGAATAAAAAATCTCTCCTCCACAAATCTGAAGAGCACAGCATTTCATTTTTCGAGTAAATCAACACCTTATATGCCACTAATTTTTGAGCAAATAGGCTGCTTGAATAGTTACTCGTTAAATTTGACAGTATATTGAATTAAAATGAATATGCATTATATATATCGGAGCTCTCTTCTATCTCTTCAATTGTATACACCAACAAACAACTCAATCCATGACCATTCCAAATGTATAAAAGTATATGACTAAAAGAGATCGAGAAGCATGAAAACCATTGAGAATATATCTCTCTATAGTTTAAACTTGATAAGAAAATATTTAACTGGAAATTAATACATTACTTACGTAATCTTATAATTAAAACTAGTCCATTTAGTTAAAATAGTAACGGATACTGTTAAAGAACCACGTGAATTAGGACATACTAATACAGATACATTTTTTCGTAGGTGTGCCGAAAAACATGATTTAAGGGGAAAAGAAACAAGTATACAGTAAATCAGATATAAGAACCTTCAATATCATTTATTCTTAAGATCTTTAGTGCAGCTAACTACGCACTCTTTGTAAAGCAAAATCTGTCAAGCTACCAGGTCTTTTAAGTTCACTGCTTGCACAGAGTTTGAAGGTTATGTCCAATTTAAACAAGCTAGTATGTAAGTTAAATAAAAATAGTCATTTCAATTGCTGTTAACCATAAAATTAACGTGTGGATTGCACTTCAATCCGAATTCAACATTTAATAAAGGTACCAAAGCCTAATGGCATGTGACTGAGGAATAGTAAGTCGGTAAGTGAAAACCAATGTCAATACAAAATTATCTTTAATCAAACTTGAAATTACCGTAGCAATCTACATTAGCACACACTACAACAAATTGCAATTCCTATTTACCTGCACTAAATGGGAAAAAACATAAAATCCAACGAATTCCCTTGCGTAAAAACAATTCTGATCCTAAACTAAGTAATAACTAAGAAATATTGAATTAAACCACATAGCCCATTGGCATGTATTAATAACACATTAAAAAGCATATATGCCGGTACTAGTAAATGAGAATGAAAAAGTTACTAGTCACCATAAAAGGAGGAAAAAAAATAAAAGTTAGCCCATGTTATACTTTCAGATATCAAGGTTGCAACTAAAATTCACCTTTAGAATTTCTAAGCGACCTGAGCACAGTCTTGAATCCTAGGGTGTATTTTCCACTCTTCATAACGAGAGCCAACCTATTGTTAATACTCTCTGTCGTCTTCTTCTGCAAATTAACGACCAAAACTGCAAGTCAGTGACCAGTAGAGATCAAAAGTAGGCAAATCAAAGTATTAGAAAATTAAATATGAGTAACTGTTTTCTTGATGGGCGCCATTGAAACGAAGTACCCGGAACAGAAATGGAGGCTGCGAGAGAGAGCACCGCTAGGGTTTTGCGTGGTACAGTTTATATAAGTTAGAAAACGGTGGTTTTACTTTATCACCCTTCAGTCACTTCTTCTGCGTTAACGGATACAACTACAATTTCGTCATTTGTCCATTGTGTGATTATTATTTGTAGGCCTACCAGTCGATTACGTATATGGATCCATGTACCCTTTCTCAGAAAGATCCCTTATATTTCTTAATCACTAAAAATTAACACTTCTAATGGTTATATTATGTATACTAAATAAATAATATGATATAGCATATCCTATAATTAATTTTTATAACTTAAAAATGTCTAAAAAAAAAAAATTTCTTTTTTGCATAACAATGTTAATGATAAATATATCGTCCTTGCGAAAAACAGTCAAAATTCCGACAACTGTAGATACATCAAACTAGGTTCTAATTTGAGAATACAAAACAAACCTAGTGAGGTCATATAGATATATACACACACATACACACGTAAAAGATAAGCTGCAGATTCGCATCCCATCTTTTTCCTTTTAATCCCGATTTATGCCTAATTTATTTTTTAATATATGCAATCATCATTGAAATTTGACAATTTTTTTCATATGACCCACACATCATCGGCATCAGCAAATAATTATCTTACCCAGGTACTTTAGCCCATCAAATTTAATTACACGGCATATCGTATATTTAAAATACTTATTATAACCACTTATTCAAAAATATTATTATTTTTTGCTCGAAAATATAATACAATTTTTTTTTACATACAGGTCGTCTATAACATGTAGATTACTCCCGTGTAAAATTGTTAAACTCCAATGTAAATACCAAAATAAATGGGACATAAATCAGAGGCATAAAACATCAGCAGTGCGTGTAAGAGAGAGTGTATATCTGTGTGCGTACTCATGCACGTGTGTGTTTATGAATGCATATGTGTGTTAGCACAAAATAATTTCTACTATGATGTATATATGGATCTTGTTTGAAATATCATATGGGTTTTTGTTGTGATGAACAAACAATATTCTATTAAATATTTCAAATGTGACATAAGTGTGGAAGTTCGTAATAACCATTTCAAAGTATACATCGATTGCAAATATTCATATTTTTGCTCCGACTTGCAAATAAAATGCATGTAATTACAAATATTTAGAATTCTTATTTCAAATCCCAAAGCACTTGCTCCAACAAATTTTATCCAATTTACATGACATACGAATCGATAAAATATAAAATTTATGATTTGATTACAAATACTCTTCACTAAATGTTTTAAGTGAGTAAAATAGACAAGCCAAGGCAAAGCAAGTTGAAACCATGTGATCTTAGCAAGTTTACAAATAACTTTAGTAGATGCATTCTATCGTTAACTCAAAGATTAGAAAACCCTAATCCTCCATTGGAGTTTGTTTTTAAGGTCTCAAAATTTGTTGAGGTTACAGGAATGAAAAAAGCTTTAGTGGAGGTACGGGTCTATTAATAATACTAACTCATCTTCGGATGCTTTGACATCTATTATTGATCTGAAGGCTCGTTCTCTATTAGATTGATGACAAGTAGCGGATGGATGGTGGAGATCACACTAATTTATAATGATGTAGCACGATTTAGGGTGACACGTGACACTCATGAACGAATCTTCTTGAGTTGGATGTGATAGTTCAACCTATTATATTTAGATATGTGAGACGGTCTAATAAGGATTCGACATGTGGTATGTATCCTTACATACATACGATGGTATCTTTGAACAGCTTCTATGTGATAGCTTTTATATATCCTTTATGATAGATTTTGTGTATTTTTTTTCGACGGCGTATTACACTTAATTATGCTATCTTAATCATCTCTAATGCGAACTTCGAATAGTTTATTTCTAATAGCTTATTGATCTTGGCTACCTGCGTTATAGATTTTCCTATGATAGTTATATACTTTTATGTTGTTACACTAAAACTTTATTATAATGACTCATATTTTACTTATTGAATGGTCGTAAAATATTATTTTTTAAATCTATATAGGATCATATAATGTTATAACTTCGAAAAATGTTGAGTATTGACACTTTTGACCCTTAGTAATTTTATTTGACGATTTTATTTTTGAGAACTTGTAATGGCTATAACTTTTGATGAGTCGAATTAGGGCCCGTGACCACTTCATTTAAAAGGTATGATGGTTTCTCCTTCCACTAGGGGTGAGCGTTTGGTTAGTATGGTTGGTTCGATGACAGAAATTGTTAAACCGAACTAAAACCAATAAAAATGAAAACCAACCAACCGAATTAAGTTTAGTCGGTTCAATTGGTTATCCAATTTAACCGAACTAAAGATGATTCAAATTTTATGTTTGGAATATTCGTTGTACGTTAAAATAAAACATAAATATCTGATTAAACATTATTATTTAGTATTATCATTCTTTTTAATAAATACATTGGCACATTTATGATAAATAAAATTTATTTAGATCATTAAACTAATCTAAAAAAATCATCATAGGATTGGTAATTTTGACAATCTAATAAAAGTTCGGTTATTTAAACTGACGACCGAACTAATTTTTTTCATGGGTCTATTGTAAACCAATCTAGTTTCATAACTAAATTAAACCGACCAAAATAATCTAGTCTGGTTGGTTTATTTCGTTTAACCAAAGATTGCTCACGTTTAATTTCCATAGAGTGATCGTGGTGGCTTTATAGACTAATGATTTGGAAGATATGCCTGTTTGAATTTAGGTAGTTTTTATGATAGATTAGTGGGCAATTAATGAAGCTTGGGACAGGCCTAATAGCTCTTTGGTTTTAGGGTTATATTGATTACTAGAGTCATTCCCAAATCATTTTCTCATATTCCCAAATATGTCTAAACCTCCATTAAACTTCTCTTTAGCCAAAACCTTCTCCATTCTCTTCCAAATCAAGCCAATTCATAGATTAAAGGAGATTAGCAAGGAGATTAGATTTAGCTAGAGACTCTCCAATCTACATTTTTAAAGAAAACATTTTGGGGCTTTGCTATTTATTCTTAGATTTGCCTCATTGAGCATGCAATTCTTTGATTTTTGGTTATTTGTGAGTGATATATCATCTCACAACCTATTATATTTGTATCTATATATTTTGATATGTCTTGAATCTATTTTTCAAGTCAAAAACATGTTTTTTTACGAAATTAAACCTCAAGTAAAAATGAATTTAAAATGATTCAAAGTAATTTAATCAGGTTGTTTTGATGTATGGTTGCTTCTATAGATGTTAGGCTATGTATTAGACTTGTCTTGGAATGAATTGTAATGTTTTGATGTGTGGACGTATGTTTGGGTGCTGAATGAATGTTGTTTGATGCATGTTTGTGTATTGTTTGTATGTTTGAATGGTTGTAAACACTCACCGATGATGCAGAGGCGATGAACGATTCTATGGTCAAGGGTCCTATGTAGAAAGAGTGGCATGTGCTCTCGGATTTGATACACAAAGGATGAAGTTCCAAAAATGTAAAATTGGACTTCGACGGATCGGCTCTAGGGTGTTTGGGTTCGTATCGATGCATAGGGCATGCATGTGGGTCGAAGTAGTAAGTGCAATGATGGAATTTCCATGAAATCGAAGAGTTGGAATAGCTGCATGTTTTTATTCCAAGTACGATGGCTTTTTTAATGGCGTTTGGTGGTAGACTTTGGGATAGAGAGAGGTGAACTTCGATTTAGGATGGGTTGGTTCAATGTTGGCTAGTCGATCGTGGAAGTACCGGACAAGAATCTGTGTCCGATGGTGAAAGACTTCGGGTCGGCAGTAGAGGGACACTGAACAAACAAGAAGAGAGTTGGATTGTGTGAAGCTTGTTCAATGGTGGAAGACCCATACAAGAATCTATGTCCGGGTGTGTTTTGCTTCGATCTGGTCATGGAAAGAACCATGCAAGGCTAAGGTGTGGGGGTACTCCAAGGGAACTTCGAGTCTGGCATAGGGCTACTTTAGGCAAACCAAGGAGCTACTTGGTTTTTTTAGGGAGTTGATTTGGAGCTAAGGTAAGTGACTCGAGATGACTTAGGGATTTATGTGGCAACCAATGACGTGCAGTGGCTTCGACAACTCAATATAACGAGTGACCATGGTATCTGGTGGTAGAGCTAGTAGACAAGCTCTGTGTGATAGCTTGTAGAGTGGAAAAAAAGGTAGTTTTACCATCGGTACGTGTGCTAAGGGATTAATGGATAACTCTAAGGTTGTGATTCCCGTGCTATCGACAAGGTAGTCTATATACCTAAGATAGTCTGTGTGTACCCAAGGGGTAGTTTGTGTGTACCTCGAGTAGTCTGTGTGAAACTATGTTGTTTAACGTCTGTATATGTCCAGTCCCTAGTCATTAATATGGATGAGATGAGCATCTACAACATTGAGTAATCACTGACATTGGTGTGGGTCATAAGAGTTATCGTATAGCAAGTGGCACTTGAGTGAGAGATGCAAGGTTGTATGATGGTTGCTATGTTGTTGTGGGCATGATATGAATGTCCTATTGTTGTGTTATACCCTTATAACCCATGTTGTACCTAGTGTAGTACGCCCATATATGACAGTAGTGTAGCATATACCATGTTTATATGTTAACTTGCTGGGTGCATGGGTAGGTCAGGTACGGTCCTACACACCCTATGTCGTTATCATTATATATGTCTTTTGTTGTATTTCAAGATAATGTGTCAATCACAAGGACAATTGTCTGACTCGAAGTTTTATGCTTTGCTTCTTATTCTCTCGATTTCTCTTAAATGAGTAAATTTGATAACAGGTCTGGATATTACATGGGGTTGTACTATGTATGAGCACGAGATTACTCTTTCGTATATCTATATCTTGAAGTTTACCGTCGCTTATATTCTACCGTGTAATGCTGTGGAGCTATGTCAGTTATTAGAGTTTATTCGGAGAGTTGGGATGTACAAACTCTGTTATTTCTATTTTGTATAATATTATGAATCTATAACACTCTAATGTCATTATTTATGGCTCGTTCGATTATATTACTATCTTGCATGTTTTACATATACTTGATTATTATGCTTTTTCTATATGTTGTGAAATGTTCCACAATACATGTGATTTGGATTTTACTTTACACCGTTGACTTTCGTCCCACTTCAACTGGGTATTATCGCAGACAGATCTTATTGGGTATTGGAGGTGTAAGGCGGTTGTCGCATCGGTAACAGAGCTTTGGTTGCATATTTAACCTAAGGTGATAACTCTTAGTGGGATCCATTAGAGATGAGGTAAGAGGAACACCTTAAAATGGATCAAGTGATATGTGACAGAGCGTACTTGTTATATTTTTCTTTTCATTACTATATAGTGTTATGTACAGCATAGGTCGCATTACATTCAAGAACATCACTCATTACTTTTTAAGAGACTGGCCATTCTTATCACATCTTATAAGAATGAGGCAACAAACGAGGAATGTTGCCGGGACATTTATTTCTAACATAGAGCAGGTTGTGGGTGACGGGGCAGCTGTGGACCCCGATGTGCAGGCTATGTTCAATAATATAATAAGGAACATGCTGCAAAATACCCAAGGAGTTGCTCTTTCTATGGTTGTTGGTGGTGGTGTTGTGGTGCAAGCATCGAAGGCTGACTTTGCTAAGCTGAACAAAGACTACTCTAGTTATAGTGGTAAACGATTTCTTGGAACAAAATCAGCAGTCGAGGTGCGAGATTGGTTGGACAGCTACGAACATGTCTTTGAGGACATGGAGCTGGAGGATGTGATAAAGAGGAAATTAACCTTTAGATAACCTCATGGGTGAGCGATGGGTTGGTGGAATATCATAAAGGTCACTACTCCCAAGGATCAGATTACTATAGAGCAATTTAAGATGAAGTTTGAGGAGAAGTATATACCGACTACTTAGAAGTTGGTGCTTTTCAAGAAATTCGCTAATTTGAAGAAGGAGACTTATCCGTCTCGAGTATGTATTAGGGTTTGATATGCTATTAAAGTATGGGATGTCTTTTATCGACACTCCATCAAAGAAGAGTGAGAAGTTCATTACTGGGTTGAATGGCTATCTTAAAAGAACGGATGATTGGCCACAAAGACGAGACCTTCGAGAAGGTGGTGGAGAGGGCTTTAAGACATGAGAGTCTTTGCCCAAAGCTTAAGCACAGTGTTGTTCCAAAGGAAGAGTTCAAAATGTAGGTTGGTGGTGGTGGGAGGAGAAAATGGAACAATAAAGGAAAGAAGTAGTTTCAAGGTAAAGATGGTCATAAAAAGGGTAAATGGGACCCTATGTGTTATAAATGTGGAGAGTATAGCCATCTTAGCGACATATGTAAGAGTGCAGAGAAGAATTACTGTAACAAACCTAGGCACATTAAGAAGGTTTGTCCAGAACCGTTGAAGCACAAGCAGGTTTTTTCTACTTATGCTTTGAACACTATTCCTACCTCATCGAGTGCTCCATTGTCGAAAGAGAAAGGGAAGAGAATTGTTATTTGGGGTGTGCTTTCTATTTTTGATATGCGTGTACATGTTTTTTCGATACCAGGGTTTCGCATTTCTTTATATCCAGTGACTTGGTAGATGGATCGGGATTAAGACCCGAGATAGCAGATAGACCCTTGATTGTGTTGAACCCTTTGGGAGGTTTGGCTTGTTTGTGTATGATTTATCGTGATATAGTTCTATTAAGTCATGGGTGTATGTTTGTTTATGATTTTTTTTATTTCGAGGTGTTCTATATTAAAATGGGGATGGATTAGCATCAAAGGTATGGAGTAGTGTTGGACTTTGAGAGGTTGATGGTGACATTTAGGATAGATGATGAAAAAAAGGTAGTGTTGGGCTACCTACTAGACGAACGAGTGGTGTTTAGATTTCTATATTCGCTCGAGGTCCAACACGATGGGTTGTCATCAATATTGATAGCAAAGGGGTATCTGGATATAAGGGAGGAGGTGACCAGATAACCACCACACAAGGAGATAGAATTTTTTATAGATTTGGTGAATGATGCTAGACCAGTAATTATGCCATTGAGGTGTATAGCGCCCAAAGAGCGGAAGAAACTAGAGGAGTAAGTGAATGACATGTTGAGATGAGGGTTCATTTGAAGGAGTGTATTTGAGTGGGGTGCACTTGTAGTATTTTCATGAAGGTGGATGACTCCTTGAAATTGTGTGTAAATTACCATGAGCTAAATAAAGCGATGAGGAATTTGATCAACTCCAAGTGCAAAGATGTTCTCTTGGTTGGCCCTTGCTTGAGAATTTCATCAACTGAGAGTGGTAAAGGATGGTGTGTCGGTTACAATATTTCCTATGTCATTTGGATTTTATGAGTTGGTTATATCGTTCGAGCTGACCAATACACCGACAGACTTTGAGGATCTCATGAACCGTGTTTTTAGAAATTAGCTGAATAAATTTATGCTTGTATTTATGGATGATATCATTGTTTATTGGAGGATGAAGGAATACATAAGGAGCGCTTGAGGGTTGTGATGGGGGTATTAAGAAACACCGATCAAAGGTAAAGTTATAGAAGTGTCACTTTTGGAGGAGGGAAGTGTTGTTCTTGGGTCATGTCATTTTCGAGCAGGGCAATGCTGCTGGTCATGCAATGGTATGGCGATTTAAGATTGAAATCAACCAAAAAATGCTACAACGTGAGAACTTTCCTTGGGTTGGCTAGATATGATAAACATTTTATCAAGGACTTTGTTAGCACCAAAATTGGTCACTATCACCCTTGAATAGAATTGTGTAGAGAGATTAATGAAGAAAGTAAATTAAAGCAGAGAAGTAACACGATTAAATGCAAAAGGAACAACAAAAATGAGAACACCAGATTTATAATGATTCAACATAATTTCCTACGTCCACTTTGAATATAATCTTCATTACTTTTCCAATCACTTGAGTGCAGATACAAGCCATAAACAAACAACTTGAGCACAAGTTTTAATAGAAAGAAGTGGGTACGGAAAATGGCAGAGTATCCCTAGAGTTCTCGAAAGAAGGTCCCCTCAACTAGATCTCTGCCCCTTTATTTATAGATGAAGATAGGCTGGTTCCTCTATCCAGGCCCACGACCGAGATAGCTCGGCCTATAGCTGATAGGTCAGGGTGACCCACCTAGGCAGGCCGACCCACAACCACCGATCCACTTATGCCGATTCTAGATTCCCTAGATGTTGACTCGGAGCAGATCTCAATCATGCTCGAAGAAACCTGGCCTTTACCCCGAAGTAAGTCGTCCTTATTTCCATGCCGACCCCTTTTTCCACTATGGATGTGGAAAAAAATTAAACTTCAAACATTCCATATCAAAACATTTCCAATTCATTACATAATCCCTTGTTCACAAATCACGTTCATAGAAAATATATTTATTACAACATATGCCAAGAGCGACATATAAAGATGACCCTTGGACGATCAGAGTACATACAGGCAATATAACAACTTTGTCGTTACAAACAACACAGTGGAATCAAAATAAAAGAGAATCTAAATAGCTACATGTCTCCTGCACGTCTCCGGAAGCTTATTCGTCTTAAGAGGTATGTAAAAACCTCAACTTCAAAGTACTCAAAATCAATTGAGTATCCGACAGTTTAAGGGGAAAACATAAACTTCGAGTCGGATATAAAACCTGGTATAAACAATAATCTACCATCTCAAATCACTTAGATATCTAGTGAGACCACGCCACTTAGCAGAACGGGTTTCACCTCACTAGTATTTCAAAATCTTTATAAAACCATATACTGTACTCCTGGATCCACAATGGTTAAAACAATTCAAAACAATATAATATGATGATAAGCAAAACAAATGAATCAATCCTGGATTACCCATACCCACTCATTTTAGACTATCTATCTCAATTATAGTTTCTAGGATTACTATTAACCTATTAATTTTTGTTGGCTAACTAATAACCAGTTAAACATTTAAGGACTCCCTGTCCAATTACATAGTTTTCATGGGATTGCTATGAACCTATTAGTAACTCCAATATTTTAATCTTATCCTAGTTTCCATGGGTTGACTAGAAACCAATTGGTAACTCCAATATCCTTTCTTCTTACGTTAGTTTTCATGGGTTGACTAGGAACCTATTGACATTTGTCAATACTTCATTTGGATATAGTTTTCGTGGGCTAACTACAAACCTATTGGCCCTTGCCAGTATCCAATCATAGTTTTCATGGGCTTACTATGAACCTGTCTATCTGACATCTTCCTTTTATACATAGTATTCATGGGCAAACTATGAACCTGTCTTTCTGACATCTTCATTTATACATAGTTTTCATTGGCTAACTATGAACCTATTGACCCATACCAATATGTTTTCCTATACACAGTTTTCATGCGCTTACTAAGGATCTATTGGCCACTGCCAATATCTTTCTTTTATATTTTAGCATCATATATTCTGGTCTTCCTGACCTCCTGGATGTAATTCTAATCATTTAGCAGTTTATTCAATTTATATTCACTACTGGGTTAACCTAACTGGTTCTCCTACCCTATATCCCTAAAATGTAGTTATAGGTCCATTATAAAGTGAATATAATCATATTAGAAGAAGTAATATAACAATATAGCAATACCACTCTTGTGGGTTTAATATAAAACATGGTTAATTCCTTTAACCTATTTCTTTATCAAATATAGATTCTTCTTAAAACCATTGTAAAAACTCCTTTAATATTTCCATGGGATTTTCCTTTAAAAATAGAGTTTGGGTCATAAAACCTTTCGATACCTTCGAAACCTAGCTTTCGACTTCATAGGATAGCCTCCTTTAAAAGCCTTAAAAATCTATCTTCAAAACAGTAGGCTCCTACCTTTTAATACTTTAAAATATACCATTTGAAACCTTTCGAATACGTTAAAGTATTGATATTTTACCTTTAGAAGCTTAGCTTCGAAACATGTTGAAAGTACCCCTTTCGACACCATTAGGAATAACCCTTCCGAAATCATTGAAAGCACCTCTTTCGAAAGCATTGGATTTATACTTAAAAAATTATTTAGGTCAAAGTGAATATAGGCGAAAGCATCTGTTTCGAAACCATCCTTTATTATGTAATAATATTGGGGAAAACTTGACGACATCGACATCATCTCTTTCGAAAGCATAAACGTCTGAGTAAAATGATGGAATGTTGAAACCCCTTTCGAAACCATCACCTTCGAAATCCCTAATCCTTTTTGTAAGCTATAATAATTGGGTCTGACTTATAAAACAAAGTATCCTTTCGACGGCATTGATATCTTCAACACCATCGGAAGGTTTAACAACGACAATAGGGTTTCGACTAGGTCGGAACCCCTTCTTTCAAAACTTTCTTTCACAAGTAAAGAACCCAGTCGAAAGAAATTATAAGTTTATGGCAATCCTTCCAAAACATTTGTAAATTCTCTTTCGAAACCATGCTTCGACTCTAACGAAGGCTTAAAACAAAACAAAGGCAGGCGCTTTTTCTTTTAAAACAAACCAAGGTTTCGACTCCTTCGTAAGCTAGGCTTTCGACACTTAACCTCTTGCCTAATCCAATCCACCGCGTACCATCATAACGATACCTTGTGTATTGATTTCGGCATAGTTGGTTTTGACAAGGACGAAGGCGGAAGCTTCTGTGTCGAAAGGTGCCTTCCAAAGTAGGCGGAACCAAATTTCTTAGTAAACTAGGTTTATGCTACTTTAAGCAAACTTTTCTCCAACTAACCTGCCACCTGTCGACTCCTGATTGGTTGCCTTAACTTTTCAAATTATTTTTCAAAAATAACTGCTGCTAATCCAGATCTAAACTATGGTTAAGTTAATCACATAAGCCCTTCCAATTTTTGCAAAGAAGTCCCTCTTCTAAATAATTTATTTTGCATAGCAAATCACTTTGGAAAAATCCCCAAAAATTATAAAAATTCACTTTAACCATGTTATCTAACATATCGAGGTTCCAAACCGAAATTCTGCATATATTTTCCGAAACAAATTTATAAACCCAAATAATCATATTTTCCTTTGAAATTTCATAATAATCTTTCCATAGCTTAAAAAATTATAAAAAATGAAACCCAACTCTAAAATCATGTTTCTCATAACATAAAATTTTCCCTTGGTATTTAAACATCATTAAATCTCGATTTTGACCTAAAACCGTGCAAAAACCCTTTTAAAGAAACTTGTTTAAATCAAGTAAATCATGAATCAAGCATATCATCATCCAATATATCATAAAAACGAATTTACCCTTAAATCCAAAAATATATGATTTAAAACATAATAGAGATGGAATTATTATTCACCTTGATGTAGATAAGGTGATTGAATTGAAATTGATTTCCCTTAAGCTTGATTCTCTAGCTTTTAATTTAATTTCCTCTTCTTATTAGTGGCCAGTCATTCCTCTATCTTTTAGTTTGCATTTTAAAATGACGTGAATGGGAAGAAATGGTAGGAACGAATATATATATATATATATATATATATATGGGTAAGGTCATTGGGTGGAAATTCCAATTATACCCTTATGTAATTTAATTAACCCAAAACCATTCTTAAGCCCATTAATTAGTTTATCAGGCACGACCTTAATTAATTAATTCAAGTCTCAATCCTCTTATCATTTACATTTACATTGTTCTATTCAATTTTGTAATTAAATCTCCTGAATAATGTTATCAAAAATTAGGGGTGTTACGGTTGTCATATAGAAAATGATGTTGAATGTCAATATGTTTAGTTCTTGGGTGGTTTATTGAATTCCTAGATAAATTTGAAGCACTTTTATTATCACAATAAGTTGTTGTTTTAGATAAATTTACGCTAAAATCTTGCTTGAGCATAAGCCAAAGCAGCGGAAATGTATTCTGCTTAACACATTGAAAGTGAAACATAAGTTTGTTTCTTACTAAACCATGATGCTAAAGACTGTCTGTGAGAAATGCAGATTACGGATCTTAAGACTAAAATAAACACTATAGGGGGGTGAATAGTGTTTTAAGGAACTATTAAATCTTTTTTAGTCTATATTAATTTGAACACAAATGTATGCATTATTCAAACATAGATATGATCACAGAATCAAACACAGATGCAGAAATAAAGTAAAAGCAATAAAGGAAAGAACACACCGGATTTTATACTGGTTCGGAGTTACCCTACATCCAGTCCCGCACACAAGCACGGATTTCCTTTCAAAAGCAATTGTTACAATTACACCCTCGATTTTAAGGCCACGAGGTACACCACTCCAAATTCACAATCCTCTGGGTAGAGATACTTTATTTTACGGGCAACAAGTTCGCCTAATTGATTTCACAGGCTACAATCACACCTTTTCTCACTCAATTTATTACAAAGAAGCCTATAACTCTGAATAGCACTGAGATCTTGTTGAGATATTGATAGAGAATCAAACCAGAGATGATCTAGTTAGATTCAATGGTGATTTCGGTAGAGTAATGATAAAAATATATATAAAGAAATATGGAAGAAGAAGAGGAGTAAAATCAGAGAAAATTTGTATATAAATTCGTTTAAAATTGCTCCTATTTATAGTAGAACAACAGCCATGTCCATTTGTGAAAGGATATGATGAATAAACACTTCTTTTGAAATTCAAAATTTTAAAATCAACTGCCACCTTGTCGATAGGGGTACTGTAACGATCCCGGATTTTTATAAAGTTTAAATTGATAATTAATTTCTATTTTGAGTAAAAATTGTTAAAATAATTGGTAATTAATATAATATGTTAGTTAAATTATGAATTACTTGAAGAAAAAAAATGTATTTGAATTCAATCGAATTGAATATGAATTGGGACTAAATTTTAAATGCCTTAGAAAATAAATTTGAATTTGAACTTCATATATATACATGTGAATATATATGTATATGTGCATATATTGGATTTGAATTTAAAATTTTAAGTTAAAGAAAGAATTAAATATGCAAAGTAAAACAAAACTAAAGCAAACAAATAAATATAAGTACATAATGTAAAATAGCAAACAAAAGCATTTTGTCAAGACAAAGCTGCAGCTCACCATACTGCTATCATCACAGCCGAGACAAGCAAGAGGCTGTAGACAAAGTAGGACAGTAAGTTTATATTTAAGTATATCAACATCAAGTACATAAGTAAAAGCAAGATATCAGCCACCCTATTAAGAAGATACCTCTGCCTTATTTTTGTGCAATTAATGCAGCCACCACACAATCTCATCAGCCAAGAAAAAAAAAAGATCTGATGTTGTACAAAACACAAAATATTACCCTGTAACTTCATATACATCTATCAATTCTTCTCACCTCAGTTTCGATCATTTTAAAACCGAGAAAATCTGAGATGAGCTTCAGTTCAAAACCCAAACAAAAATTCAAATCTAAAAGGGCAATACAAACCAGAGATCAAGATAAGGTTTAGCTTGAAAAAAAAAATCAAAGCCTGGGTCAAAGATAAGCTACTCTGTCCTTCTTCCAAAAATACAGGTGAGCAAACCATCTAACCCTGATTTTAACTTGATGTTTTCTAAAGTGTGATACGAATTATGGTTGAATGATAGTGTGAACTTGCCTGCATGTTTGAATATGTAGATTGAATTGTGCATGTTTAAACAGACATGAATGTCTGTTCTAAATGTTACAGGTTTTAGACCTGTTAAAGTAAAAAGAATATAGAAGAAAATCTAAAACCTACTTCTTTGATTCAATTTTAGGCTTCGTGATCTGAATGAAATGGGTTTGTATCATCAAGAACTAGGGGTTAGAAATTTTTTTGAGAAATTTTTTTTATTTGGAAATTCAAAATATACAGAGGAAAGAATCTTATATATATATATATATATATATATATATATATATATATATATATATATATATATGTTAAAACTTGATAATCGTAATATGTTGTTTTGATACTATAATTCGATTTGTACTAGAAAGATAAGATTTTTAAAAATCATTTCATGATTTTTAAGTATATAATCATCGAGAAATGTTAGGTTGAACAAAAATCACATTTTTGTCAAAATCAAATCAATGGCGAGATTTGGTGGGTCAGGCCTTACGTCGAAGGTGGCTCGAGCATTGTAGATTACTGGAAAAATACTTTGAGATTTTTTTTATCCACCGTGGTGGCAGTTGTTGATCGGAGTAGGGTTTTAGCCTAGTTCAAAACGATGTCGAGAAATTTGGATCGCGCGGCGTCGTCGAGGAGATTGGGTTGATCGCACCTGGGGGGATGGGATTGTCGATGTGTGGCGAAGCTTCGACCGCAAAAGCGAGTTGACCGGAGGTCGAAGGCACTAGCGAAGGATGGTTTCCTAATGGAAATAGCTACAGGCATTGGGCGATTCGGTTGAATTTTGATTTGAGGGTGATGTCTTCGATTTGGGTTGTCGAATTGGAGGTCGAGATCATCGCCGACTTGCTGGAATTGGTCGGAAAGGCTCCAACCAAGCGTGCACGTGCACGTATTCGATTTCATGTCTGTCCATTTTAGGCTTTGGGAAGGAGAAGCTTCTCTGGTTCATGCTCGTGCAGATGTTAGCTCGAAGAATGCTCTCGGGTTATTTCATTATGTAAGAGGATTTTAAACTTAAACAAAACAAAGTTAAAAAAAAATTACTCGGGAAAAATGGGGGATTTTGGGATCAGAGAAGAAAAGCAATGTCTCGGGGTTTGGGTGATTTTACTCGGGTTGTCTCGAATAACTCAGGCATGTGACTCGAAGATTTATGGGTTTTGGACTCGGGACAATGTTAGCTTGTCTCGAGTAAAGTTAGGTTACAGGTTTCAGGTTTTTGAAACCTGTCAGTGTGCAGCTTTAAAAATTTAAAACTAAATTGAAATAAAGAAGCAAAGCAAGTTTAAAATAAAAGTATAAAACAAAAGTTTGAAACAAGCTTAAATCTGAATTCAATCAAGTTTGAATTCTAGTTTTTTTTTATAATAAATAAGTTTATAAAAATGAAATGTTTCTAACCACTTTAAATCGTTGAAGTATTTTTATAAACTGTTTTAAAAAAATCTAAAAATGAGATTTAAATAGGATTTTAAATTTAAGTTTAATTTTAGATCTAAATTCAAAATTGAATTTGAATCTTAGGTTTGAAAAGGAAATAGAAGTTATAAATTTAAAATGTTGTAATTAAGTATGAATGATAAAGCATTTTTTTATAAGTGGTTTTAAATAGCAATTAATTTTGGTAATGTGATTAATTTAAGTTAATTAATTAATTTAGTGTAATTAACTTAAGAAAATCGTTTGATAATTTGATAAGTGAAATTACTTAGTGTAATTAAGGGAGATAATTACTTAGGGAAGTAATAGATGATAATTACTGGGGGGCAATTAGTGAATATGATTTATAAATAAAGTAAATTGGGTAATTACTTTTGTTATTAATCAAGAATGATTAATAATTGTGTTTAATTATGTAAATTTAAATAAAGTAATTTAATTTAAATATAATTAGAGATCATTAATTAATAAAATTAATGATGTAATTTATAATGGACTAATTAAGGAAATAATTAATAATGAGATGATTAATTGATGTAATTAAATAAGGTGATTGATTTATTTATTTATATCAAATGATTTGTAATTGATTAATCAGGATTGGATAATTAATTCATAAGTAATAAATTTAAATTGGAAATTAATTGAATTAGTTAGGAGTAAACGATTAATTAATCCTGCTTATAAATGATTATTAAATGCTTGACCTTACTTATGAATGATTGTATTGTATGAGATACCTTGAATTGATTGTCATGACTGATCTGTGATATTTTATTCTGTGGTTTGTGCCGTGTATGGTTTATTCATTATTTACATTCGCCTATTATCTGTGAATCTGTGAATAAAGGATAAGCGTTATAGTTTATACCGCTTATCAACTATATTTCTATATTTTAATCTGTGATGATTGAATGATGTTGCACTATTGTGTGTTAAACCCCTGGACCACACTTATACACACACAAATATGGATTTCACGAGGAAATCGATTAAGTCACAGATTTATGAATAGTTTTAAATTTGAATATTTAAGTTCAAATGTTTTGGAAATAGAATCGGAATAAAAGTGAAAAGCTTTTGAAATGGAATTTCAAGTTAAAATTTATTTTTAATTAAGTTTTGGAATTTTAAATAATTTGATTTAAATTTGAATTCAAAAATTAGGAATTGAATTCTAGGATATGAAATTAGGGATTAAAGATGTTAAGTAGTTTGAAACCATATATATATAGTATTGTTTTGGGAATTCGAATTAAATCAAAGATTGTAACTTTTATTAAATCAAGTCTTTCCAAAAATAAAGCTGTTATTTCTAAATGATAAAAAGCTTTGGTTTCAAATCTTCTTGAAAGGGATTTCAAGTTAAAACTAAGATAGTTTTCCAAGTTATAAATGAATATCTGGAAACAAATTTTGAAAATGAATGTTGGGAATAATTTGAAAACTATGAGACAAAAATCTTTAATTTAAAGATTTAAATGAATTAAGCTTTTTGAAACAGAATTGTTTTGAAATCCGAGAATGAATATTTATGAAAGTAGGTGAACATTATGAAATAAATCTTTTGTTTAAAAGATTAGAAATGGTAAATTGTTTAAACCATTTGAAAAGAAAGTTTTGAATTATTAAGTTGTGACTTAATTGAAATCCTATATCCATATGTTTTAAATATTTCGCTCACTATTCGGTTTAGCCGGGAAAGGACCTTTGTGTCATATATCCCACTCCGAATATGTGATACGTCGTTATGGATAGCATTTGAAGACCGGTGGTGAAGACCGGGTATTTGCGAGAACGATAGGATAACCTATCGATTGTCTCTGCACTGGGTAGCTCCTGGTATAGAGATTTTCCTAAGTGATGGGAAATTCGATCGGGATTGTGAATACCCGGATTGCAAGGGCTTCATAAGAAGTGCCTTCGGTTCTGTTCAAACCCAGAACAGACTTGTGTGGATTGTGTGTCTGACATTACATTTTGAGATATAAAGCAGATTTCTTTCAAATACATTTCTGTTGGTGGCGGAGAATTTATTCTTTTAGCTCAACACCCTTCTCTGAGACGTACGAGCTCAGAGGTTATGTAATTGAAGGTTATCAGCGATATACTCCCAATTTGGTAATGTGGCATGCTGAGTGTTGCTGTGAAATGATCATTGTGTTGATCATTTGTGATAGGATCATTTGTTTGATCGTCTATCTTGATGATCATTGCTTTGATCATTTGTTGACCCAAAGCACTACTTTTGTAAAGCGTGGCTTTGTGGACGAGACTTCATCGAGCCTCACACCCCGGAATGGTCAAAACAGGAAAGATGCGGCAAGGTTATTAGGGGGTAGCGCCCCTTTAGGGTATGTACATCTCCTTCTGGATAGAAGTGGTATCATGGTATGGAGTCCAGATACTTACTTATGTGGATATCACAAATATATATATGTCTTATTTTGTGATTTGATGTTGGGGCCCCGGTTAAAGGTTGTTACAACCGGGAGGTGGCATACTCGTGTCAGTTGTTACCCAGTTAGGGGTAACCCGGCCTTATGTTGGCAGAGATCCGGTTAGGTTCTCGGGGACGTCCTTCCAGAGGCGTTCTCATGTGGCAATGGGAAGTTTCTTGGCCTGACCATTTGTTGGAAATCCAAAGAAACAATACGAACCTTGTACGGTTTTAGTTGTATTACCTGCTATGGAATGTGGCGGTAACCTGCTATTGAACATAGTAGTTATAGTAGGCATACGATAATGGTCGTATGCTGGCTAAGATTAATATTCTACTTTCGAAATGCTTTTCTGCACCGTGCACTTATAATAATAATATCAAAGAAATTTTTCTGCGTATTAAGCATGTTTGACTATCATAAGAAGAAATCTCCTCCAAGTCTGCGTTTGCATTGTGTGTGTGGCGGGAGGTCTTATGGTAGTTTCATTTTCAAAAAAAACATTGCGAATTTACTTTAAAATTCTCTTGTTGATTGTTTTTAAAGATAAACTGTTTTTGTTGCTCACACTAGTCCCATGACTGATCCAGAGTTTATTGTTCCTTTCCTAAACTCTGGATGCTCATTAATTTCTACACGAGCAGTCTAGAGTTGGGTTTTTCAGATACTTAGGTTCAGTAGATTTTATCTGGAGTTAGTTCAGTCCTTGGTTCGCACCAGTCTTGCTTATGCTAGGTGATATGTGATGGGGAGTCCGAGCTATTGCTGGATTGGTTCTTGGAAATGGAGTTCAGATTTAGAGTTCTTCGTCGAAGACTATCTTTGAGTTATTTGTTCCGCTGCTAGTGTTATCTATTTTCTTTCCACTGCTATTTTATTGTATCTCTGATGTATATTGATATTCATTGTAACATTCTGTTGTATCAGTGTTGTATATCAATGTATTATTCTTTTATTCCACTGTGTTGTTTACTTAATGTTGTTATAAGCTCCGGCGAATCGGTTTTGAACGGTCGAATCTACGGCATTCGAATACGATTTGAAGTATGGATGTCGATTTTCGAGCGGGCAAAACCCGATACGTTACAGGTACCTAGGGGTTGTCGACAAGCCTGTGGTATTTTTGGTGATTTGTTTTACTTTGAAAATAACTTCTATCTTGTATTAAAACTATTTTTAAACTTTATAAACATACTTAACTATAGTTAAAATACATAAATAAATATAGAGAATAATATTTTGATATATATAAAATTTTACTATAATTTTATATTTAAATCTAAGTATAAATATTAAAAGTTAAATATATTGTTATTAAAAGATAGTTTAAAACCAAGGATAATTTGAATTTGAAGATAAAGATAATTTTGAGGCTAAAATTATTTTAAAACCAGGATAGATGTTTTTGATTCTTTTAAAAGGAAGATTTTGAAATCATTTTGAAAACAAGATATGATTTTGTAAAAACATTTGAATAAAAGTTAGTGGATACAAAACAATGTTCCACTAGATTTTTCGTAGGTTCCATCCTACTTAGGGTTCCATCTCTTTAACGGGCTCGAAGTGGATTCCATTCCACGAATAAATTGGATTTGAAGATGCCAATGCTTTTCTAGGAGTGTTAACAAAATTCCTAATTAAATTACTTATTATTGAAATCTTGAACCCTTGATAATCTTGATATCTTGGATCTTTATACTGTATGGTCTTCATTCTTGGTACCTGTATGGTTAAATCCTACATATACATATATATCTAAACTAAAATGTTAGTATTTATATTTTATAATCTTATTCTAAAGTTGTTGTCATCAAAACCATCTTCTCAGGGACTAACATTGTCCAATAAAGTGATAGGTACCACTCGTATTCTTTCGATCCGTTTGAGATCCTCCAAAGTCAGCTTCACTATATGTTACTAACTCAAAAGGTTCTTTTGGGTAAAAGAGGCTGTACTCATTAGTTTTTCTTAAATAGTGCAAAATTCGTTCCACTGCTCACAAATGTGTTTTTTTTGAGGATTTTCTTGAGATCATGAACATAAGCATACAATCATCATTATATCAGGTCGACTAGCAGTTAAGTAAAGTAATGATCCAATCATACTTCGATATAGTTTTTGGTCAATACTTTTGTTATTTTCATCTCGATCAAAATGTACCATGGTACTCATAGGTGTCAGTTTAACAGAAGTAGATTAATGCAATATTTTTCTTGACTAATAAAAATTTCAATATTTGATTTGCAATCGAAGAAAATATGAAAGTTCTCCTATATGAGACATTTCAAATTCTCTTGCAATAATATTCGAAAATTCTTGACATAATTTTTCGTTTGTAGAACCAAAAATGATGTCGCCTACGTAAACTTGTATTTTTAAAATATCCTTTTTATCTTATTTTATAATAAGAGTTTGATCTACTTTTCAAATTCTAAAACCGGAATTTATAAGATAGCTTTTAAGACGATCATAACAAGCACGAGGTGCTTGTTTAAAACCATATAAATCTTTCTTTAATTTATAGACATGGTATGGAAATTTTTCATGTGTAAATAGAGGTGGTTGTTCTACATACACATTTTCTTTTATAAATCCGTTTAGAAAAGCACCTTTTATATCCATTTGATATAGTTTAAAGTTATGAGAACTTGCAAAAGCTAATAAAATACGTCTTGCTTCTAGTCGGGCTATAGAAGCAAAAGTTTCTTCGCAGTCCATTCCTTCTTCTTGATTGTAGCCTTGAGTGACTAATCTAACTTTGTTTCTAATAATATTCCCTTGCTGAGTGGCTTTACTTTTGTAAACCCACTTAGTACCGATGACTGCTTGATCATTAGGTCTATGAACTAAGTCCCAAACTTCGTTTCTTTCAAATTGATTTAGCTCTTCTTGCATAGCTTTAATCACTAATCATAAGTTGAGGCTTCTTTAGTATTTTTAGGTTCAATGTTCGATAGGAAATCTACATGAACCATTTTATTAAACTAATTTCTTATTCTTACATTAGAATTTATTTCTCCAATAATATTTTAGATTGGGTGATTTCTTAATAATCTAGGTGGAGATCGTATTTTCATTTTCATTAGGTAAGTTGTTTTCAATTTCAGTATTATTTCAATATCATCACCTTTTGTGATATTTGATTTTGAAATTACATCTTCATCTTCATTTTAATTATTAAGTGTGAAATTTTCATAATGACACATGAGGTGTTTTCGACTACTTTAGATCTTTTATTATAAATTCTACATGTCTTGCTTCGTTCTGATTATCCTACGAATATTACTTCATCGAATTTTAGATTGGATTTACCAAGTTAGTCTTTTGTATTCAATGAAAAACATTTTGAACCGAAAATTTTAAAATATGATATGTTGGGTTTTCTTCCATTAAAAAGTTCATATATATGTTTCGTTAATGGTCTATGGAGACTCAATTTAAAACATAACAAGCAATTGCTACAGCTTCTGCCCAAAAATGTTTAGGTAGAGTGCTTCCATTTAATAAGGTTCTAGCGCATTCTTGAAGTGTTCTATTTTCCTTTCTAGAATTATGTTTTGTTATAGAGTTTTAGGAAATGGGAAATTGTGAAAAATTTCTTTCTTATTACAATATTTTCCAAAAATATCATTATCGAATTCACCTCCATATCACTTCTAATGTTTTAAATTTTTACTTTTTTAATATTTTGTATTCTTTTAGCAAATTTTTTAAAATTTTCAAATGTATCACTTTTATTTTCATAAATATTGTCCAAGTATATCTCCAAAATCATCTACAATTACAAAAACATATTTATTATGATTTATAGATTGAACTTGAGTTGGTCCAAAAAGATTCAAATGTAATAACCCAATGGTTGTATATAGATATAATTTTCTTTGATTTAAAAGACAATTTAGTTAATTTTCCTAACTAACAAACATCACAAATGTTGTTTACTTTAAAATTCATCTTTGGTAAACCTTTTACTAATTTTTTAAGATAATTTGCTTATTGCTTTGAAGTTTATATGACAAAACTCTGGTGCCATAATCAACGATCATTTTCTTTAGCTATTAGACACATATTTGTATTATGATTAACTTTCATATTTAAGATGTATACATTATGTTTGCTAGTTCCTTCAAAGATAAGATTTATATTTTGGTCAAATATATTACATTAATTTTCTAAAAAAGATATAATAAAACCTTTATCGCATAGTTAGCTTATACTAAGCAAATTATGTTTTAAATTTTTAACAGTAAAACATTTGCAATAAGAGGTAAGTTAGATGTACCGTCATTACTCACTTCGCCTTTGTCGATGATGTATCCTTCGAAGTTATCTCCAAATGTGACAGATCCTTCATCCGAGTAGATAATGTTAGTCAGCATGTCTTTATTTCCTATCGTGTGTTTTGAGAAACCACTATTAAGTATCCACTTTCCTCTTTTCTTAATTGATACCTACAAAAAATATATAAAAATGATGTTGGTATCCACTTTTTGTTAAGGTCCTCAGAGTTAGGTCTTAGGAAGCCAAACCCAATAGGGTTTAGAATTTCCTTTATAAGTGAAATTTTCATTTTTATGAACTATATCTATAAAAGTCTTTACACACTTATTTCTAATCAAATAATTGTTTGTCTTCAGAACCTAAATCTTAATAGATTTTGGATACTAAAGCCTTTTGAAACAGGTTTTACAATAGTATTATCTCTTTTTCTAAAGTTTTTATATAAAGGACTATTTTTTAGGAATAGTTTTTGTCATTTTATTATATCCTAATTCCTTTTTATTTGAAGTTGCCTGTGAATTTTTTATAATTCTAGAAAGATTTTCTCTTCTTTTATTAAAATTAGAAACGTTCTTAGTAATATTCTCTAATATTATTTTAAGACTAGAGATATCTAATTCTAATATTTATTCTAATATTTTAACAGTAGATTTTAAATCGTGATTCTCGAATAAAAGAATATCATTCTTTTCTTTTTGAGTTTCTATTTCCCTGCTTAACATCGTAAACTGAGAGGTTGCATTAGAACAAGATTCTTGAGTGATTACAAGTTCTTCTTCTAAAAAAAATTTCTCATCTTTTAACATGTCTACTTCAGCTTCAGTTCTATTTAACCTTTCAAGTGTATCTTTATATTTTCTTTTGATATTCCTTAGTTTACCTAGTAGTTTTGAGTTTATATTTACTAAATCATCAAAAGAAAGAACACTTACATCGTCATTTTTAGCCATAAAGCATACATTGGGTTGTTCCATGTCACTATCACTGTTTAATGAGGAAGACAATTCTAAATCATCCCATGTAACAAAAAATGCTTGCCTCTTTTATATTTGTCTCTTTTGTTCTTGTAATTGTATCCGTCTTTCTTACGATCAGGACAGCCCTTCTTTATGTAACCCTTTTAATAACATTCATAGCATTCGAGAGTTGAAGCTAATGGTTTGTTGGTGTTTCTATTATTTCCAAATTTACTGCTTTTTTTGAATTTCAAAAACTTTTTGAAATTTTTAGCTATAAATGTCATATCATCTTCGTCCGAATCTGATTCTTCCTTTTCTGCCGGAATGCTATTGTCTTTTTAGCCTGAACCCTTTTTTCCTGTAAATTTACTTCATATGACATTATATTTCCTATCAAATCTTCTGGTTTTATGGTTGAAATGTCAATAGCCTTTTCAATTGTTAAGACTTTTCATTTCCATTCATCCATTAAAAAGTTGAGGATTTTTGAAACGGTATCAAAATTTGTGTATTTTTCTCCGAATGCCAAAAATGAATGATATATCTCTTGAAACCTATAATACATTTCATTTATAGTTTCATCTTGCTTCACTCTAAAGTTTTTGAACCGATTCTTAAGCATAGAAATCTTGCTTTATTTAACTTTGTTAGTACCTTCATGTGTAACTTTAAGTCTATGCCAAATTTCATATGCTGAACTACACATACTAACTTTGTTAAACTCATTTTTGTCTAATGAACAAAATAACATATTAATGGCTTTAGCATTTGCAGTAGCATCTAATATTTTTGTGTTAGACCATTGTGCATATAGTGTAGTAGGTACAGTGTATTCATCCTGGGTGATATTCCAAGTATCATATCCATTTGCTTGCATAAAAATTCTCATTCTAGTTAGCCAATAATTATAGTTTAATCCATTGAACTGTGGTGGTAGTGTAGTGGATTGACCTTCAATAAAACTTGTGTTAGTGTTATTTTCCATATTATTTGAATATCAAATAACTGTGTTATGGTTATATAATAACCTTGCCTTGATACCAAATGAAAGTGACTATGGATGGTATAATATGAAATACTAAACAATCTATCTACTTGTATAGAATGTAAGTATAAAAGTAAAGTAGTAAAGTAAACAACGCCAGGAATTTTTATACTGGTTCGAACTTTCCGTTCTACATCCAGTCCCAGACTCCTTTTGGAATTCAACCATCAACCCTCTTTTAACCCGAAGGAACAGATATTACACCGCTCGAGTAGCCAAACAGGACTTCAATCACCTAAACAACAGAGTGAGACTTTAACTGCTTGAGCAATCGAATAGGACTTCAATAATAAAGAAACATCCAATCGATTGTGCTCTTTGAATAGCACAGATAAGTCTTTAGAATACACCCTTCCTATAATCTTCTACTTTATGGTATATTCTGTACTTCATGAAGAAAGGAAGTTTATCCGATTATAAAAGAATAAACTTGAATATACAAGTGATTAATATAGTGTTTATGTGTAGAATTCCTTTGAGTGTATATAGCAAAAATAGATAGAATTAAGAAATAGAAAATTGATTTTCAAGGTCTTGGATTTCTTTGCTATTTATAGAAATTAAATATACATTCGTGAAGAGCAGCCATATATGGAATTATCTTTTGAATCAAGAGTTGTTTCTGCTCATGGAAGAGAGCACCTTTTCAAACACTAGCTGTTATAATGCTTCACCGTCTGAATTAAATATTCCAGCTAGCTGAATTGAGTAAAATTAGAAACAATAAGAAAGTAGCGCAAAGCAAACAGAATTTAGCCGTCTGGATATTGTAGGTCAGCCAGCTGAATGTTCTTAATTTTTTTGTGCATGTACCGCATTCAGAAGGCTGAGAGGGACCTTTCTTCCTGCTAATGTAATCTTTTTGTGCGGTTCCTTTGATTTGTTAATTCTTTTGTTATGTATATATATGTGTATACCATTTCGGAGAGATTTTAACATTTTTCTACATCGACTCAGACTCTATACTTTACAATACGTTGTAGCAACAATCTGGAATCTAATCTGCATATGTTTGTGATTTTCTTCTCCTGCAAACTTGATTAGCTTATATAATATTTACTTATATAGTTGTCACAATCAAAACATTAAAATTTTAGGTTCTAATAGGAACGAGGACTTGGCTAAATACAAAGACGCTTATAGTAATGGATTGAGGGCAGTATTGATGTCGAGGGGTGAGGTTGTCGCATATGCTAATCTACAATTGAAGTCGAATGAGAGGAAGTATTCAACAAATGATTTGGAGTTGGCAGTGATCATGTTTGCGCTAAAGATTTGAAGGTAATATCTTTTCGGAGAGAGGTTCAAGTTGGTCGTCGATCATAAGTTGTTGAGGTACCTCTTTTTGTAGAAGGTTCTTAACCTTCGTCGGCAGCGATCGTTAGAGTTCTTATCCTATTATGAATTTTACATTTTCTATGTGTCTAGAATAAGGAAATATAGTGGCTAATGAATTAAGCAGAAGACATGCTGGTTTGGGAGCGATATTCCTAGAGCGGAAGCAGCTTGAGTATATTGCTGGTTGTGACTTCAGACCTTGATGTGAGCTATAGTTAGATGTGATGGCAAGTTGACTATAAGACTTACTTTGATTGAGTGGATCGGTGCTAGTAAATGGCGGGATGCTAGACCAGTGGAGATCATGTCAGAGATAGAAAAAGGAGTAGGGTTTGAGGAATGAGGAAGTACATACTTGACCATGATATTGACTCCTAAGGACAGGAGATTGTTTATGCCTAATGTTGATGGGTTAAGGATGAGTTGTTAGAAGAGTATCATCATTCAAGATTAATTATACATCCTAAAGGCAATACAATGTATGAGTACGTGACAGACATTTTACCAAGCAGGGATAGAGAAGGACATTAGGACATCATCTCGAGATCTACGAACTGTCACTCATTGAAGGCTAGGCAAAAGAAGTCAAGTGGACTTCATTGATGGACTGCTGAGGATGAGAGAAGGGTATGGTAGGTCTGGGTCATAGTCAATAGATTGACGAAGAGTACCCAGTTCATACTCATAAGTCTAGTAGAACAACATCCAAATCGGCTAAGTTGTATGTTAAATGGATTGTAACGACTGCATTTTCTAACGATCAGATATTTAAATAATTGATTTAAATATTTAATCATTAATTGAATATAAGAACAAAAAATATGATTTTTCGCATACAATCAAATCAAAACTCAAGAGCATTTCCATTGAGAAAGGATTGACGTGGCGAATTAAAATGAGTGTAAAGATCGCTATATCTGGAGAAATGATCTTAGCATGTGCGAAATTAGCATCCTGTATGGCGATGAAATTTATAAGTTGGATCCAAAAAAATGAGGTAATGTACGTAGACGAGTTTTATTGCGGTCGAACGCGTCGTGTGATCGTACAGGTTCGAAATGTATGATGATTTGTTTGAGAATTCAAATAAATCATAATAAAATAATATCATAAATATCCTTAAATATTTCCCTCTCTCACTAATTACATTTGCTATTTACCTTTCCATTTCGAAGAATAATATCATGGCATCTTCCCTTCAATCCATTCAAAAAATAAAATCAACCAATTCACTCAATGATGAATCATGAAACCAGATCCGATGAGATCATATAGATGAGAGCATCGTGATGACCGTAGTGGATTTTTGATTGATAGTGATTGGCGACATCAACCTCTTTATGGCTGGATCTTGGGTTTAAGATGGCTAGTGCCATAGTTGACGATTGACGAAACGGAGATCGCCATTGGATTTCTCTGCACTAATAGTATTTACCTACAAGGTCTCATTAGATCCAAGCCTCCATAGAAAAACACATCCCCCCATTGGCATATGCGGCATCATCAGGTTGCGAGCACAAATCAAGGATCGAGTTTGTCCATTTCGAGTTGGATGCGAAGAGATTGCACAAAGTGATTTGTTGGCGAAGACGGATCTTGATTTCTTCGAGTAATGGCCAAGAAAAGAGGAGAGAGAGGACATGTATGTGCTGTGTGCACGACCATGTACAGAGAGTATTTTGATTAGGGAATAAGGATTAGAGAGGTAATTAGTATTTGTAATTAATGAATTAATTGTCTTATTAATCTCGACTCTTATATTGGCCATATCTTTTGCATACGAGGTCCATTTTGGATACGGTTTCATGCATTGCGCTTGTGATGGAGAAACGTATGTTTTGGCACTGGCTTGAATATATTTTATGAAGGTGAGTGATATTTAAACATACTATGATTGTTATATAATATTATATTGATGTTCTGGAATGATTTTTGGTGTAAAATGTGATTTTCCCATAGTTATACACCTATTAGATTTTTATAAAAGAAACTAAAAGTATTTTAAAATGATTTATATTGAATATCACATATTTTCCGTCGATATACCATCATTAAGGTATTATTAGATATGGGCTATTTTTGATATGATTTCCCCGTTGGTTGATATGAATGTATTTTACATGTTATATGTATGCTATTTTGGATGTATGTATGGATGTGGTTGCATGGTGCTTGTTTGGTTATTGTGTTGTTTTTGGTTGAAAATGCCGAATAGCGGTGATCAGGTGTTATGGGAATATCTTATACGTTGAGGTTTCGTATATGCGGAAACCTAATGAACGAGATAAGTTGTAGAGTAGTGTTAGGATACATGCCGACGGATCTAAAGGTGGATGAAGAGACTTCAGACTTCATTATGGATGTCGGACGTTTTCGTTTGGTTTGTACTTATCTCTTTATGTAAAGTACAAGACCAAGGTGGTCGGTGTTGACCATTGTAGAGTGGTCAATGTCCATCACTATTGTTAATTGATGATTTGGTCGATCTTTAGCTTGGACATCGAGGAATTTCATTGTGCGCGATTTGATGGTTTGTTTGTGTGACCGACTTAGGGTCTTGATGCGATTGCTCTAGCTATTTAAATGGTGAGGCAATGATATTGCGCTTCGACATGTGAGTTGGTACTTCAGATTATGACTCGATGGTGTATGGAGTAGATTTCATGGTTGATAGTTTCAAGACTCTATAGATCATGATAGAGCTATTGGCTTATTCGCAGCATGGGAGGATGGAGATGTACAACATGATGAAAAGCCTTGTATCTTTGGTTTTTGAATCTCAGGGATAGTAGGTATCGAAGATTAAACACTTCGTATCTTCAGTTTGTGACTCGAGCAGGGAGTATGTACCAAAGAGGCTAATGGTGGGAGTCGTGCATTGGCAGAACGTGGTGGGTTTCAGATAGTGGAATTGTATTGAGCTAGTAGGGCTTTGATGGATATGCATGTGATAAGGGATCATTGATGGTTCAAAGTGATTTCTATTGTACTCAAAGTAGGGGTATTATATAATGGGGATGCTCGTGGATTGGTAGCGAGGATCCATATACCTTGGACCCATGGCTTTGGGTATAGTGTCTAGTTTTAGGTGGCGAGACACCTATCCAGCTTTGGGCTACGAGATACGATAGTACGACGAAGAACCGGGATTTCCACTAGTCCCTGGCTTGAGGGTCATATGATTTATCATATATCTAGAACATGCTGGGTGATAATTAGTATGGTTTGATGGATGCTATATTTGTTATACTTGCTTCACTAGCCACCTGTCACCTTAGGGATGTCACACGAGGTAGGTACCATGCATAGGAATACCTAGATACTCCAGATAGTTTACTTAGTATAGAGTAGGTAGCGTGGATGAAGTGCCCTTTTATGATGTTGTAGAGTGGCATATTATCTACGTTATATGGCGACTATTTGATTGCAGGGACATGTCAAGTATGATTCATGTACTCTCTATTCCATATACTATATCGACTTTTATAGTATTTTGAGTTTTTTAACGCTCACACCAGACTATTATCTGACCCGAGATTTTATGCTTTGCTTCATATTATTTCGGTACTCTTAAATGAGTAGATTAGAGAGCAAGTGTGGATGGCATATGGAGTTTTGTAGATAGACTAGTAGAAGGTAACATTTTCTCATACTTATATTTGAGTCATTATTGTATATTCCACCGCATGACACCATGGAGCCTTGATAGTGTTGACTAGCTATTATTAGAGATAGTTATCAGTTGAGTTTATGTATTAGTTGTATAAACTCTGTTACTATATTGTATAACTTTATGGATCTTATACTCCGATGATTAGTTCATATTATTATCACTGTCTCGATTATTTTATATCTGCGTTGGCTATTATATTTTATCTATTGCGATGTAAGATATACAACATGTTGTGTGATTATTTGACGTTTCCTTTTTCTTTTTTTCATTCTCCTCTCTTCTATTGCCTCTTCTTTACTTCTTTTCTTTCTTTTGACAACCATTTTGCACTATAGGTGTAAGGTGGTCGTTATATTTTGTATTAGAGCATTAGTTACATGATTAACCTGAGTTGATACTACGATCCAAAAGAGAGAGGGTAGGATTTATTGCCTTAGACTGGATCAAGAGTGTTTATATTTATGAGAGAGCTCGTATTTTCTATATATTTTAGGTTTCAAAACCATACAGTAGTATATATAGTATATAAGTTGTATTGCACACACATGCACTATTGATGCAATTTTCTTTATAAGAGGCAGATCATCCTTATTACAGAGTAGGAATGACCCGGTATGTGAAAAATATTGCCATTAACTCTATCTTCAGAATTGAGGATTGGGCGGGATCGGGGCCACTAACCCTGGTTGATAGGATTTGTTAACAGAGATGGTCTGAATCATTTTCAGGAATGACCAATTTATTCTGGATGGTTATGGCGCTCAAGTTCAAATGGTTAGAGTCAACTTCGTCGAGCTGTGTAGAGACTACGGGAGTTTATGAAATCGACCATTCCTTGGAATGAAATTGGCTATCGAAAGGCTAGACTGGATGGTTACTTGTGAGTGGATCTTCGATGAGTTAGAGTAAGATGATCCCATGAGGTAGAAGTTGACATCTATATAACTCTAGGAATGAACAATGAACTATTGAAGTGCCTCTATAGCTTAGATTCTCAAGGATCGCTTTACTTGGGATTAGCTCATAGTTTGCTTTAAATAATATTTATCTCGACTTTACCAAAGTCGATGTTAGTTAGATAGTTCGTCGATTTGAAGTGAGGAGATATGTCTATGTCGGAGTATGTGGCCGAATTCGACATGCTACCGAAGTTCGGTCTATTTTCCATTGATACTCCACATAGAAAGAATGGAAAGTTTAACATTAGGTTGGCTGATCATCTTGGAAAGCGATTGATTATTCATATTGACGAGTGCTTTAAGAAGATGATTGAGAAGGCTTTATGATGAGAGGGCCTGTATCCAGTGCAGAGAATGAGCTGAGCAGGGACAAACCGTGGAAGCATAAGTGTTGATTCTCGTTTCGATTTCATCAAGTGCTCCATCAACAAAAAAGAAGGGAAATGGAATTACCATTTAAGGTATGATTTCCACATTTAGTATTTCCATGTGTTTTATTTGATGTCGAAGTTTCATATCCCTTCAATCTAAATTTGATGGAATATTGGGATTAAGACTCAAGATAGTTAACCGACCTTTGATTATAACGAACCAGTTAGGGGTTGAGCCAGCCTATACGTGGTATGTAGAGACTTTGTCTTAGTGAGTCAAGATGTTTCTTTGTTTTCTATTGATTGTTTTGGGATTAGTTAGGTTTGGTATTATGGTTTGAGAATGGACTGGCTTAAGGGGGTACAGAATAGTTATGGTCGGTGAGAGGCCATTAGTGGCGATCGAGGTGGTTGATGAGTGAATTACAATAATTGGCTACCTGTAGAGGATGGGGATATGGTTAGCTTTCTATATTCGCTCGATATTCCACGTGATGGGTTGTCATCTATGCCTATAGCAAGAGAGTGTCTGGACATATTGAACAAGGTGATCGGATTACCACCGTATAGGGATAGAGTTCCGTATCGACCTGGTTAGAGGAGATAGACTAGAAGTTACGCCTTTAAGGATATGATGCCCAAAGAGCATAGGAGACCAAAGGTGTGAGCAAATGACCTATTGAGATGATGGTTCATTCGTAGAAGCATATTTGGGTAGGATGCACCTACAGTGTTCGCCATTAGGACGGATAACACTTTGGGATTGTTTGTAGATTGTCATAACCTGGATAATATGATGAACAAGTTTGTATTCCTGTTTATTGATAGCTTTTTCCATCAGCTCTATAGCATGAGGATGTTCTCTTAGTTGGACCTTGCAATGGGTTTTCACCAACTAGGAGTACTTAGGGAGAGGTTTTCGATTATAGCGTTTCATACGCTGCTTTGATTTTTGATTAGTTGGTTGTGCCGCTCGGGCTAACCAATGTGTCGGCGTGCCTTGTTGATCTCGTGGACCGTGTTTCGAAGGGTCACTTGAGTGAGTTGTGCTTGTGCTCATAGATGATGTTTACGTCTACTCATGGACAAAAGAAGAGCACATGACACAATTGATGATTGTATTGTAGGTGTTGAAAAGACACCGATTGATGATGATATTTTGGAGTATCCCTTCTAAAGGAGGGAAGTGAGATGCTTGGGTTGTGTCGTTCAGAGTAGGACATCACTGTATATCCTATTGTGATGGTACTCTAAAATTTGAATAAGCCAAGGTAGCAGTATCGTTAACCTATTTGATGAGGGAGGATAAGAATTTCTTTGACACACGAAGTGAGGACACATGTTAGTGAGTCTGACCGAGAGGTTGATGCTCATTTTGAGTGAAAATTAGGAGGCAACAATACACGTATGCCCGTGGTACTTAACTAGGTGCGGTATTGATGCCGAAAGGTAAGGTTGTTGCATGTTACTTGGCAGCTGAAACGGCATAAGAAGAAGTATCCGACTCTTTATTCAAAGTCAGCGGAGGTAGTGTTCGCTTTGGGGACTTGGAGGCACTATCTATTAGGAGAGGAGTTCGAGTTGTTTGGCGATTCCACATCAGCGGAGTGTCTCTTCTCCGAGAGGGATCTTGACCTTCGCCAGCAGCGATGCTTAGAGTTCTTAGCCTCTTGTGATTTTGACATTTCCTATACGTTCAAAAGGGAAATGTAGTTGTTGATGCTTTAAGTAGACGACATATCAGTTTGGAAGCAATATTCCTAGAGTGGGCATTACTCGAGCTTATCACCGGCTATGAATCCAACACTTGATGAGCTATGGCCAAAGATGATGGCTAGTTTAACCGTTAGACCTACTTTGATTTAGCAGATTGGTACTAGTCAAAGGTTTGAAGCTAGACTATCGGAGAACATGGCTAAATTTGAAGAACTAGTAGCGTCTTTAGAGGTAATGCGGTGTAGACTCGATCGAGACTGTTAATTCCACAGAGATGAAAGATTGGTTATTCTCAAGTAGTGGGAACAAATATCTACTGGCTACATCAAATGGATTGTCAATGACTAAGGATGGTATGATAACATTCGAGTCATAATCGGTTGGTTGATAAATAATGCTTGATTTATTTTCCTCAAGTATAGTACAATGGCATCCAAATTTATCGGGTTAGATGTGGGACGGATAACATGATTCCATTATGTACCAAGAGCATTGTAAGTGGTCGAGACTCGTTGGTTAATAGTGGGTTTCTATAGAACTTGCAAGAGGCATTTAGGAATTTAGCACCAAATCGATTATATGGTACTAAGATTGAACCATGGAATTCGAGACCTCGTAGGCCTCTTCATACCAATAGATGTGATATGAAACAGGTTAGGAGGAGGGTTGAGGAGTAGTGGAGGTTCAATGGAGTGAAAGCGAAGGCGATAGGATATGGTTTATTGAGAAGAGCACAAGGAACGCTTATCCGAAGCTCTTCACTTGGTAAGATTTCATTTTTATCATCAGCTTTCGTATTAGATATCATATTCAACTTTTTATACTAGATAGTTTAGTATTCTACATGGTAGGATAGGCGTAGATGTTACTATTTGATGACAGGTCTCATGTTTGCATTTTTGATGTTGGATTATTAGCATTTGAGATGATAGCCTATGTTTGTATGATTGTTAGGCATGCACGATAATTATGGTTTGATATAGCATACTTATTTGAGACGATTTCTATATATGATCTAGTATGGTTAATGATGTGCACATATCTTTGTTGTATTTTGATTTTTCCCGGACCTAGCCATGCAAAGGAGGTGCAGCCAAATTTTTCCAAAATCTAAGGGGAATTTGATGGCCTTTCGGTTAAGAGACTTCTCCTTGCTTTGTGAGTTCGGGGATGAAATTTTTAAAGGAGGGGAGAATGTAATGATCCATATTTTTCAACGATTGGATATTCAAATAATCAATTTAAATATTTAGTCATTAATTAAAGGAAGGCTTAAAAATATGAATTTTCACACACGGTCGAATCGAGACTGAAGACCACTTTCATTGAGTTCGGATTGACGTTGAGAATTAAAATGAGTATAAGGATGGCTATATTTGGAGATTAGACGATCTGATGGCCGAAACAATCTCGAAATATGCAAAATTAGCTTCTGAAAGCGTAGTCTCAAATGGCGATGAAATTTATACCATTGGATCTAGAAAACCGATTTGATGTATGCAGATGACTTTTGATGCGATCGAACGCGCCGTGTGATCATATGGGCCGAAACGTACGATGATTTATTTGAGAATTCAAGTAAATCATAATAAAATAATATTATAAATATCCCATAATCCTTTCCCTCTCTCTCTATTTGCATTTGCCATTTACTATTCCATTCCAAAGAATAAAAATCATGGCCTCTTTCTCTCAATCAATTCAAAAAATAAAATCAACCAATCCGCTCAATGATAAATCACAAAACTAGATCTAATAAGATCATATGGATGAGAGTTTTGCTATGATAGTGGCAGAATTTTGATCGATGTTGATTGGCGACGCCGACCTCTTCATGGCTAGATCTATGATTTGAGATGGCTAGAGCTACGGTTGAAGATAAGCAAAACGGAGATCACCGTTAGATTTTTCTACACCAATAGCACATATCTGCAAAGTCTTATTAGATCCAAGCCTCCAGAGAAAAATGCATCCTCCCCTTGGCATGAGCGACATCATCAGGTCACTTAGAACAAATCGAGGATCGAGCTAGTCCATTTCGGGTTGAATGCGAAGAGATTGCGTAAAGTGATTCGTTGGCGAAGATAGATCTTAATTTCATCGAGTAACAGTCAAGAAAAGGGGAGAGAGAGGACACATATATATGTGGTGTATACACAACCATGTACAAGGAGTACTTTGATTAGGGAATTAAGATTAGATAGGTAATTAGGTAACTAGTATTTGTAATTAGTGAATTAATTATCTTATTAATCTCGATTCTTATATTGGCCATATATTTTGCATACGAGATCCATTTTGGATGCGGGTTCTTGCGTTGCACTTGTGATGGAGAGATCTACACTTTAGCACTAGTTTGGATAGATTTTATAGAGATGAGTAATATCGTCTATCACCATACTACGATTGGTTGTATAGTATTAGACTAACGTTATAGAATGATTTTTTGTTTTAAAGCATGATTTTCTTATACTTAAACACCTGCTAGATTTTTATAAAAGAAAACAAAAGTATTTTAAAATGATTCATATTGAATATCATATATTTTCCATCGATGTGCCATTGTTAGAGAATTATTAGATTTGTGTTATTTTTGATTCGATTTCCCCATTAGTTGATATAGATGTATTATACATGTTGTATGTATGCTGTTTTGGATGTATGTATGGATATTGGTTGCTTGTTTAGTTGTTGGGCTGTTTTTTGTTGAAAACGTCGATTAGCGGTGATTGGGTCTTAGGGCAATATCTTGTACGTTGGGGTTTCATACATATGGAAATCTAACGAACAAGATAATTTATAGAGTAGTGTTAGTTTATATGCCAACTGATCTGAAGGTGGAGGAGGAGGCTTCAGACTTTGGGATTGACGATAGACGTTTACGTTTGGTTTATACCTATCCATTTTGGTTAAGTAAAAGACCAAGATGGTTAGTGTTGACCACTATAGAGTGGTCAATGTCCAACACTATTGTTGATTGGTGATTTGGCCAATCTTTGGCTTGGACATTAAGGATATTTCATGGTATGCGATTTGATGATTTATCCGTAAGATCGACATAGAATCCTGATGTGATTGCTCTACGATGAGTGATTTAGATGGTGAGGCGATGATGTTGCGCTTCAAAATTAGAGTTGGTACCTTGATTATGACTCGACGGTGTATGGACTGATTCTGAGGTTGAAAGTTTCAGGACTCTGTAGATCATGCTGGAGGTGTTGGCACATGTGTATCGTGGGAGGATGGTGATGTATAACATGATGAAAAGCCTTGTATCTTTGGTTTGTGACTTGTGGGGGTAGTAAGTACCAAAAATTAGACACTCCATATCTTTGGTTTGTGACTGGAGTAGGGAGTAGGTACCAAAGAGGCTTATGGTGGGAGTCATGGAGTAGAGGAACATGGTGGGTTTCAGATAGTGGAAATGTATTGAGTTAACATGGCTCAAATGGGTATGTATATGCTAAGGGATCGTCAATGACCCGAAAAGCTTTCTATTGTACTTAAAGCAAGGGTATTATATAGTGAGGATGCCCATGGATTGGTAGCGAGGATCTAAATACCCTAGACCTATGGCTTTGGATCTAGTTTCTAGCTTTAAGCTACGAGACACATATCTAGTTTTGGGCTGCGAGATACGAGAATAAAACATAGAACCGGGATTTCAACTAGTCCCTAGCTTCAGGGTCATACTAGTTATCATATATCTAAAGCACACTAAGTGACAATTAGTATTATTTGATGGATGCTATTATTGTAATAGTTGCTTACCCTAGGGATGTAACATGAGGTAGGTGTTGGCAAATAAAATTGCTAAACCCAAAAGTGTTTGAAAAGCTTGATTATTCAAGAAGAGGCCCATCGATTAGCAATGTAATAAGAGTCTCTAATCCAATTTTGAAGTTTTCGTCATAGTCGAAGTCATATATGCTAAAAAGTACAAGTTTGAAGTTGCATGTTCAAGGCAAGTTCAAGTTCGAAGTCGTATGTGCAGAACTAATTCAAGTTTGAAGTCCTTGAGTCAAAGTCAGTTATCAATGATAGCTTCGAAGTCACAACATTTCATATATACGAAGTCACAAGTTTGTTCAAGTCACAACTTCGAATCGGTTCCACATATGCTATCTTATGTCCTTATCCAATATTCAAGATCTTTTGTGTATCATGTTCTTGAATTATAATATGCACTAAAATCCCCAAGCCGATTTAGAGTTTACAAAGTAAGAAGTGAGAGGAGAAAATTCGGCCTCCAAAATGGCACCCTTTGGGTTGTATTTATAGGGATGCGCAGCCACCACTCCACTTCACATGTCTTCGAGCGTGTTGACTCCGGTGGTAGTAAAATGGGTCAGGTGCAGAGTCATTATTAGGCGATGGTATGTAGTGATGTCTTCGTCGTATGGGAGCATCTTTGAGATGTTGGTGTGTCTTCAATATCCTTTAGCGTTAACCTCTTCCTTAGTATGTCTTTGGTGGTGCCAAGTTGGCTTTGTTCTTTACAACTTAATTCCACATGTAAGAGGCGGCATTGCCTCTCCTTAACGTCTTTGATGCTAGCATCAATTTGTGTAGGTATAGAAGGATACCTTTGAAGTGTTACAATATGTGATGTCATCTTGCTATAATATGAGGTCTTTGTAGATGTTGATAGTGCTACCTATCAACACCGCTGGCACATCTTCAGAGAGCAAGCAAAGTGCGGTGCTGCTTATATGGAGGTGAAGGGTGAAGTGGCTATCAACGAAGTGGGTATTGTAATGTGTAACAGCGCCTTCGAAGAGCATTAGTGGTGCGATGCGGATAATGTTTTGCACCGTGGAAGCTCACCATGATCACTCTGATGTTTTCTAACAACCAGATAAGTACATTATATTTGTTCTCTTAAATATTGATTTATAGGTGCTTTGCTAGTTGTATGTCTTTGAAGCTGTTCATTGTAGTTTATGTGATCGAAGAGCGAAGCCTTACTATGAATTATTATATCATTTCATATCTCTCTTCATATATCGTCCAAGTCTCCCTTACATTCTTAATTGATGAGGTGTTACTTCCTAGCTCTTTGATACTATCCGATTATAACTTTTTGATCGAATGATTTTGATGAGGTTTGTAGCATCCCCTACTTTGAGGCCTAAAGCTAAGCGTTATAGATGCTACAGTCATCTATAGTATTAACTTCCGGTAACAAAATATAGTAATGTTAATGGTATCCATAACATCTGAAGCAGATGAATATGAAATAAAATCAACACATATTTCAAAAAAAAACTTTTCTGATTACATTTCATGTCCATATTTCATATCCAGTTACATAATCTCAAAATGATTTCTAGGTTTTGATCAAATATAATTATTACAAACTAGTCCAAAAGCGACATATGAAGATGCCCCCTTGGATTGTCAGAGTGCTAAATAGATAAACATATCAGTCATGATTACATCACAAAGGAAATAATACTAAATAACACCTACATAGCTAGCTTTGCCTCATGCACGTCTTCGGAAGGTTATTCGTCCAACTTACTAAACCTGAAAAGTCCTTAAATCTCAGTCTACTCAAATTAAATTTTGAGTACCTGAGAGTTTAAGAGGAAAACATAAACTTCGAGTTAGACATGAAGCCTGGTATAAATAATTCTGCTACATCCTAGTTTACTGATATTATGTGAGACCACGCCGCTTAGCGAAATAGATTTCCCTTCACCGATATCCTTTTAAAAGCATGTCTTTTACAAATCAATATTCTGTAACCAAACTGATTATAACAACAAGAGCAATAAAATATATGCATATAAATTAGGTAATCAATTGACTATCTATCCAACATTAGTGTTTTAACTAGCTAACAATTAACCAATGGCTGACTTGGGCCTACTAGACACAATAAATAACCTAACTTCTGTTAGATACAATACTAGACGATCTGTCCTTAATTTACCTCTCCTACGGTCAGCCGATGCTAATGGTTTTACGAGTTCACCAATAACTTATCTTTTATCTGTATATTGCTTTCTGTGTGTAACATCAATTTAGTTTTACCTATGACAAAGCCCTACATTTTGGAATTTTGGACTTATATTAGCTAGGGCTAATAGCTAAAGTATAGGACGCGAATCTGGTTACCTCCAACCAAGAGAATAGGAATAACCAGAACAAGCAGAATACCTTCTTTCTTTTCTTTTTTGTACATCAATCCCATCCGGTCTTCTAATATATGGATCATAAACTTAGGGTTAGCTACCTCCTTCAGTTTTCCTTGAGAACATTTCTTTCAGTTTTATTTAAACCTTTGAAATCACACTTAAACAAGGAAAATATACTCTTTACTTTGTTCAAAATACCTATGCCATGATACATGCTTTAAATAAACCAATGTTGATAAAAATTCAAATCAATAGGGTTATATATCCCTTTAAAACAAGTTGAAGCCCTTTTTAACTTAGAAAACATTAGGCTATAAAGCTAGAGCCATACCTTCGAAACCCTTGTTTAAAACCTTAAACAGTCCCTTTTGAAATCATTGAAAACATCCCTTTCGAAAGCATTACATAAACCTTAGATATCCTCTTTCAAAACCATTTAAACTTATCTTTCAAAAGCATTGCAAACCTTCCTTTCGAAACACTTAAAACAAACCTTATGAAACACTTAAATATACCTTTCGTAAGCATTGGGTTCAAGTAGGGGTTTGTGGAAACATTGCTTCGAAACCATTTAAAATTATTCCTTTTGAAACCATCGGAACCTTTAATATAACTAAAGAGTCATAAAGAACAGAGGCAAAAGCATTACTTTCACAAGCATTGATCCTAAGTAAAAGAAAGAGGATAATATCGAAACCCACCCTTTTGAAACCATTGCCTCTAAAACCATTTGAAAATGGCTAAACTACCCTTTCGAAAGCATTGAGAAGGCAACTTTAAGATTAAAAGACGAAAGCACCCCTTTCGAATACATTGTTTTAAGGCTATAAAGATGCGGTCTTAACTAATTCAAAAGGTATGAATGCGGAAACAAGGGTTTCGAATAGGTTTAAAAGTGGCAACTCCTTTGAAAGCTTCTTTTAAAATAAAAACAAGCGGCAACTCTTTCAAAATCTCCTTTCTAAAAACAAAGGCAAGTCGATTGATTAGAAAGCAATTAAAAGTGGCTTCAACCCTTTCGAAAACATGCCTTCGACACCATCGTTCCTTTGGCCTTTCTCTAATACACTACATACCAATTATTTGATATCACGTGCATTGGTTTTGAATAGGTGTGAAAGGCCTAACTGGGCATAGTGACGGAAGCAAGCAAAGGAAGTGATAAAGTTGTAATTTGAAATAAAACTGATTTTAAGCCTTTCAAAGTAATTTCTTTTCTCCTAACTCGCCTAATTTGTCAAAATATAATTGGTTTCCATTTCTATATCAAAATCCTTTTCTAGAAAGGTTATCGAATTCACAATTGACAATTTAAAACATTTTAAGCAAATAAACCATTTTCTTTGATAAAATATATAAAACATTTAAGTCCCTTAACTTAAATAATTTTATAACCCTAGTTAAACACTTAGGAAAATTCCTCAAAAATCACAATAATCCAATTTTAATATGTTTTCTAACATATATAAATTTCATACCCGAAATCATTATATAATTGCTTTAAATAAATTAAACCTAATATTAACTATTTTCTCTCGTAGAAAATTCATGATAAATCTACTTAGAAAATTATAAAACTTGAAACCCACTTCTGAAATAATGTTTTTGACTATTTATCAAAAACGCAACCCACATGGATGTCATTTAATAGGTTTTCTAATTTAAACATATCATAAATCCATATGAAATCATATAAATCATCAACAAACATATAAATCTATTTAAACAAACATAACATGGCATGTTACTTGCAAAATATTTTGGATCAAACCTTGAAACCGAAATCCTTACCAGAAGTGAGATGTAGATCAAATTATTCACCTTGGCTTGATGTTACGAAGGTTGAGATTTTCCCTTCGATTTCTTTCCTTAAGATTTCTACTTGATTCCAAGCTTATCTTCCTTTGGTTCCTCTTGATGGTGGCCGGCCGAGCGCAATAGGGTTTTCAATTTTTTTTTTGTGAATGTTAAAATGAACAAGGAATGGAGAACGAAAGGGTTTAGGGTATCAGAATGAAGGATGCTCCCATTTTACCCTTACCATATTCCTCCTACTTACTTGTTTTAAATTTTCTTTTGCTTATACGTTCATGAAGGCATGATCACTTATTAATTAACAAATCTCAATCCCTTAACTATTAATATTATTTTATTTTATTTATCCAATTAAATGTTCTAAATAACATTAGTCAAATTTAGGGTTATTACAGACTCCCCCCTTAAAGAATTTCGTCCTCGAAATTACAATAAGGTACCCATAACAATCAAACACAAAGGTAAAACATACCATGAAACATGTCAGGATAAGTTTCTCTAATTCTACTCTTGGTTTCCTAAGTACAGTCCCTCTTGCCATCACTCCACTGGACTTTGACTAATCTAACTTTTCTTGTTCCTTCGTCTCTTCTCATCTTTCGCAACTATACAAACTAATTTTCTAACTATCGTCATATCTGGTTCCACCGCTAGATCCTCTATCACAGTCGGTGTGACAGTAGTTTCAGGATCTCGAATATACTTCCTTAGATGAGAAATATGAAAAACATTGTGGACTCCTGCCAAACTATCCGCTAACTCTACTCTAAACGCGAGTTTCTTGATCCTTTCTATAATAGGAAATGGTCCAACAAATCTTGGTGTCAATTTTCCTTATTTTCCAAATCTGATTACACCTTTCATTGGTGATACCTTAACGAAAACATGATCTCCAACTGAGAACTCTAAGTCTTTCCGTCTCTTAACAGCATAACTCTTCTGCCTAGATTGAGCTTCCTTCGAATTAATTCAATCTTTTCTACAGCTTATTTAACCAAATCCGGACCAAGAATTAATCTATCATTGGTCTCTAACCAACAAACTGGAGATTTGCTGGCCTTCCATACAAAGCTTCAAACGGTGTCATCCCTATACTAGTCTAATAACTGTTGTTATACGAAAACTCGATTATACATGGTCTTCCCATGATCCTCCAAAATCTAGCACACGTGCTCTTAAAAAATCCTCTAAGACTTCGTTAACTCTCTCTGTTTTTCCATCTGCCTATGATGGTAAGTGGTACTCATCTTGAGCTTGGTACCTAAGGTCTCCTGTAGACTCTTCCAGAACTCACCAGTGAATAAGGAATTTCTTTCACTTACTATAATACTAGTAATTACATGCAGTCTAACTATATTCCTCATAAATAACTTAGCTAAATCTGGTGTTGTCTGGTCGACTTAATTGGCATAAAGTGTGCACTCTTAGTCAATCTGTCCACTATAACCCATATACTCTCTTTTTTTTACTCGACCTTGGCAACCCATCTATGAAATCCATCGAGATAGAATCCCATTTCCAGAATGGAATATCCAAAGGCTAAAGTAACACACTCGATTTCTAATGTTCTACTTTTACCTGTTGACAATTCAAATACTGCCTCACCCATAAGCCTACATCTCTCTTCATACCATCCCATAAGTAACTCCTTTTCATATCCTGATACATCTTAGTTCCTCCCGAATGAATAGTGAACTTCGAACGATGACATTCTCTTAGAACTTCCTTCTTAATGCATCCCAAATTCGAAATACATAATCGCCCTCTCTTCCTCAACCAACCATTTTGGTCAAGGCTAAAATCTTTTAAGTCGTCGCTCTTCATTCCATTCCTTAACTTTCTAATTCGTTCAACTAATAATGGATCTTCTCCTTGTTTATAAGTAATCCTTTCGATCATTATCGATCGAACTTCTAAACACGGTAACATGATGGTTTCTCGACTAGAACTAGCCTCGGATCTCCATTGTATTCCACATGTAATCAATGCTTCTAAATCTTTCCACTCAACTATCATTGCCAATACTGCATTCTGAAGTTTTTTGTTAAGGGAATCTACAACCTTGTTTCCTTTTCCCTGTATGTACTTTATAACAAAATCATAAGTGGCTAAGAACTCCAGCCACCTCTGCTGCCTTATATTCAACTCCTTCCGAGAAAGTAAATATCTTAGTAACTTGTGGTCCATGTATAACTCGAACCTTTCTCCCAAAAGGTAATGTCTCCACACCTTTAATATGAAAATTACCACAACTAATTCCGAATCATGAGTTGGATATCTAATTTCATGTAGTCTGAGCTGTCAAGAAGCATAGGAAATCACTTTACCTCTTTGCATTAACACAACTCCTAACCCTATTCCACATACGTCCGTGTACACCACTAAGTCCTAATTCCCCTTTGGAACTACTAATATAGGTGCGTTAGTTAATAAATGTTTCAGTTTTTGGAATGTCTCCTCGCACTTATCAGTCGAGACAAACTTTACATCTTTCTGAGTTGGCTTAGTCATTGGTGCCGCTATCCGCGAAATATCCTTAATAAATCTCTGATAATAACCAGCTAATCTAAGAAAATTCTTTATCTAAGTCACTGTCTTAGGTCACTTCCAACTATTCACTACCTCAATCTTAGCCGGATCTACTGACAAACCATTCTCCGAGACTACATGACCAAGAGACTTCATTTCCTTCTTCCAGAAATGACACTTCGAAAATTTTGCTTTTAGTTGATGTTTCCACAGCGTCTCAAGCACCACTCTAAGGTGAACTTTATGCTCTCTTTCATCCTTAGAGTATATCAAAATATCTTCCATGAATACTTTCATAAATTTGTCAAGACATTCTTGGAAGATTCCATTCATCAAGTCCTCGAAAAATGTTGGCGCATTAGTTAGTCCAAACGGCATCTCTAATCATTCCTACGATCCATATCTGGTTCTAAACACTGTCAAAGGATTACTATCCTTTGCTACTCTAAGCCGATGGAACCCTATTGCCAAATCCAATTGAGAGAATACTTTGGACATACTCAATTGGTCGAACAAATTATCAATTCTAGGTAACGGATACCGATTCTATATCGTCTTCTCATTCAGCTTATGATAATCGATACACAACCTCAACGATCCGTCCAGTTTCTTTGCAAACACTATGGCTGCTCCCCAAGGCGAACTGCTTGGTTTGGTAAACTTCTTACATTCTAAATCCACTACCGCACCTTTAATTCCTTAATTCAATAGGTATCATTCTACTTGGCGGTCTACTCACTGGTTAAGCTCTTGATTCTAAATCTGTTCGAAATTCAATGGCTCATTTTGGCGGTAGTCCTATCACGGGATCAAAGATATCTGCGAATTCTCTATACTGAAAACTCGATTTAACTGGTCTTCTTCCTCCATAACACGCAGCAAAGTATTAACCTCAAAAATAGGTTTTCTATAGAGCATATAATCCGATCACTACAACTAGGGTATCTAAGTGATATTTTCCTAGTATGGCAAAATATCCTAGCATTGTACTTGCTTAACCAATCCATACCCTAAATAATTCTGAGCCCTACGAAATTAAACATATACAAACTGCAAGTAAATATATAACCTAATAACTCAAATTCTAAGTGGTTGCATCCCCGCCTAAGAGTCGCATACTCTCCTATTGAGTTTGCAACCCTTAAGGATGTAACTAGGTATGATGGTTCTAGGTTAAGTTTATCTACTAAATAATGATATATAAAAGAATGTGGTGCACCAATATCAAATAGAACTCTAACTAATACACCAATAATCAAAAGCGTATCTCCTAACATAGATTTTTCCTTCTCCTCTGTTGCTGGTCTTGTGGTAGCTGGTTCTAATGCGTACACTTTGCCCTTTCTATCCTTGGCGGGTTCCTTGTTCTGGTTCTTATAATGTCCAATCTGATCACAGTCGAAGCATCTGATATTCTTCTTACCGATCACCTTCTTTCCATCTTCTGAGCCACATTCATTAGCGAAATGCCCTTTCTTATCACGCTTATTGCAGATAACTTCCATCTTTCCTTTGTTGGTTGCTCCTTCTTTCTGAGCGCCTTTCCTATGGAAAAACTTTCTCTTCTTCTTCTACCCACCTTGAGTTTCCCTTGCTTTATTACCATTAAGGAAGGTAAGAATCTCCTCATTCCTCGTACCATCTCAACAACTATATCGCATGGATCCCTAATATGTGGCAAAGTTACTTTAGCAAGCTCGGGCCTCAATCCACGGAAAACTTCTCATTCCTTTTGATAATGGTATATATCGTAGCATATCCGTATCTCAATAATTCCTCAAATCTGGTATCATACTTAAGACTGTCATTCCTCCCTACCTAACTCGGCAAACTTCCTAAGCAGAGTCGACTGGGCGATCTCCGACATGAATTTTTCCCCAAACCTCCTTTTGAATTCCGCCCAAGTCACGGTCTCCTTAGTTACTCTTACAGTAACACTATTCCACCAGTACTGTGCTGCTCCTTACAACTGCCTAGAAGCAGGTCTTCTCTTCTACACATCATTAAGCCTAAAATTAGCAAAAATCCTTTTGTAATGAAGTGACCAATTCTCCACTTCAATTGCATCCTCGGTCCTGATAAACGGGTTTCCTCTAAGCCTAGCATAATCTCTGCTTAGTACTGCATAGTTATTGACCATCGAAGCTCCCTGATTTCCTTCTCCAGCATTTCCTCCAACTAATCCCGCAGTAGCTCCAGCTTACATCATGTTGATGAAGAATTGATACATAGATCCCATATCAACTTGCGGTGCTCCAACACCCATATAGTAATTTGTGCCCGACCTGGACTCCTTCTAGTGTTTAATCTGACATTTCATTAGTTATGGTGCTTCCTCCACCAAGGTTAACTCTTCCATTCCTAGCATCCATAACTTAATTCCTTAAAATCTGCATTTGAATCTTTGTAAGATACAAAAGAATAGCCTAAGAAAGATGGGATAATAGAGATAAAGCCTATACTTATGTATAACAAATACAAGTATGTTACTATAATGTTATCCCGTACCCTAGTCTTTTCTCTAATTCCTTAGGATTATGTTTTTCAAAATCATTTTAAGTTTAAATTTATTTTAAGTTTTCATAAACCTATGCTTTGATACCAAGTTGTAACATCTCCTACTTCGAGGCCCGAAGCTAAGCGCTACATGTGTTGCAGTCATCTGTAGTATTAATTTCCGCAGACGAAATACAGTAATGTTAATTGTATCCATAATATCAAAAGCACATGAATCTGAAATAAAATAAACACAGATTTCAAAAAAACAAGTTTTTTGATTACATTTCAAAACCATATTTCATATCTAGTTACATAATCCCAAAACGATTCCCAGGTTTTGATCAAATATAATTATTACAAACTATGCCAAGAGTGATATATGAGATGCCCCCTAAGATTATCAGAGTACTATATAGATAAACATATTACATCATAGCGGAAATAACACCAAATAACTCCTATATTGCCAGCTTTGCCTCCTACACTTCTTTGGAAGCTTATTCGTCCAACCTACTAAACCTGAAAATACACAACTCTCAATCTACTCAAATTAAATTTTGAGCATCCTAGAGTTTAATGGAAAAACATAAATTTTGAGTCAGACATAAAGCTTGGCATGAATAATTCTATTACATCTCGGTTTACTGATATTAAGTGAGACTGCGCCGCATAGCGGAATGGGTTTCCCCTCACTAATACCCTTTTGAAATCATATCTTTTGCAAATCAAAGTCCTGCAATCAAACTGATTATAACAACAAGAGCAATAACATATATGCATATAAATTAGTTAACCAATGGACTATCTATGCAACATTATTGTTTTAACTGGGTAACAATTAACCATTGGCTGAATCGGGCCTAGGAGACATAATAAATAACCTAACTTCTGTTAGATACAATACTGGACGATCTGTCCTTAATTTAATTCTCCTAGAGTAAACTGATCCTAATGGTTTTGTGGGCTCATCAATAACCTATCTTTTCTTTGTATATTCATTTATGTGTGTAACATCATTTTAGTCTTACCTGTGACAAAGCCCTGCATATTGGAATTTTAGACTTATATATTAGCAAGGGGCTAATAGCTAAAGTACAGGACGCGACCCTATAGCAGTCCCATTTGGTCTTCTGACATCTGAGTCATAAATTTAGGATTGACTACTTCCTTCAATTTTCATTGAAAACATTTCTTTAAGGTTTATTCAACGTTTCCAACTCATAATTAAACAAAGGAAAATATACTCTTTGCTTTACTCAAAATACCTATGCCAAGATACATGCTTTACATAAAACAATTTCGATGAAAATTCAAATCAATAGGGTTATCTATCCCTTAAAAACAAGTTGAAGCCCTTTTTAACTTAGAAAACATTAGGCTATTAAGCTAGATCCATACTTTCGAAAGCCTTGCTTCATACCTTAAACAGTCCCTTTCAAAATCATTTAATACATCCCTTTCGAAAGCATTATATAAACCTTAGACATCCTCTACAAAACCATTTAAACTTATCTTTCGAAAGCATCGGCAACCTTCCTTTTGAAACACTTAAAACAAATCTTTCAAAACACTTAAAATATGCATTTCGAAAAAATTGGGTTCAAGTTGGGGTTTGAGGAAACATTGCTTCGAAATCATTTAATATTATTCTTTTCGAAACCATTTAAAATTATTCCTTTCGAAACCATCTGGTTTAACCTTGAATATAACTAAAGGGTCATAAAGAACAGAGGTGAAAGCATCACTTTCAAAAGTATTGGTTCCAAGTAAAAGAAAGAGGATAGTTTTGAAATCCACCTTTCAAAACTGTTGCCTCCGAAACCATTTGAAAGCGGTTATACTACCCTTTCGAAAGCATAGAAGGTGGCTTTTAAATTAAAAGATGAAAGCACCCCTTCCGAATACATTGTTTTAAGGCTATAAAGAAAACGCCCTTAACTAATTCAAAAGGTATAAATGAGACAGCAAGGATTTCGAATAAGTTTAAAAGTGGCAACTCCATTGAAAGCTCCTTCTAAAACAAAAACAAGAAGCAATTCTTACAAAATCTCCTTTCTCAAAACAAAGTCAAGTTGATTGATTCGAAAGCAATTAAAAGTGGCTTCAACCCATTCGAAAGCATGCCTTCAACACCATGGTTCCTTCCGCTTTTCTCCAATACACTACATGCAAATTGCTTGATATCATGTGCATTGGTTTCAAATAGGTCTAACTGAGCATGGTGACGGAAGCAAATAAAGGAAGTGGCAAAGTTGTAATTTGAAACAAAATTGATTTTATGCTTTTCAAAGTAATTTCTTTTCACCCAACTTAATTGGTTGCCATTTCTTTATCAAAATCCTTTTCTAGAAAGGCTGTCGAATTGTTAATTGACAATTAAAACATTTTAAGCAAATAAGCTGTAACATCCCCTATCTGGAGGCCTAAAGCTAAGCGCTACAGATGCTGCAGTCATCCATAATATGAACTTCTGACGACTAAATAAGATTATGTTAATGATATTCATAATAGTAGAAGTGCATGAATATGAAACAAAATCATAGATTTCAAAAAACAGTATTTATGATTACATTTCCAAAACATGTTCCATATTCGAAATGCAGAATCCCCTCGCTTTCCTAGGTTCAGATAAAATATAATTATTACATAATTACACAAGAGCGACATATGACGATGCCTCCTTGGTTGACCAGAGTACTATATATACAATATAGTGGAATCAATCCAAAATATAACAGCAACTCCTCTATCCGTCAGCCACCTTTTCGTCACCGGAAGATTTATTCGCCAACCTACTAACCTGTAAACCTCAATTCTCAGCCTACTCAAATCAATTTTAAGCACCCTAGAGTCTAAGAAAAAATAAACTTTGAGCCAAACATAAAGCCTGGTGTGAATAATACTAAACATCTCAGTTATCTGATATTAAGTGAGACCATGCCGCTTATCGAAATAGGTTTCCCTCACTAATATCCTTTTTAAAACACATCTTTTGCAAATTATGATCCTACAACCAAAACTATTAAATCCGTAAAGCAATATCATGTCTATGTATAAATTAGTTATTATATGGATTATTTGTCCATACATTGTAGTTTTGTTTGGCTAACTATTAACCCAGTTATCGAATGGCCTATCTGTCCAAACATCATAGTTTTGTTTAGCTAACTACTAACCCTGGCTAACTCGGGCCTACTTGATAAAATAAAAAACACGATCTAACAACTATTAGATAAATCTTCTGGATGGTTTGTCCCTAACTTATTTCTCCAATGGTCTCCTGGTCCTAGTGGCTTTACGGGCTCACCAATAACCTTTTTCTTCTCTACACATATTTTCCTTTCATTATATAACCATCATTTGAGTCTATTTGATTAAGCCCTATACATTGGAATTTAGTCTAAAATTAGCTTAGGGCTAAAGCTAATTTATAGGGAGCGATCCTACACTAGTCTCATCCGGTCTTCTAGATCCTAGTCATTTTTCTTAAGGTTAACCATCCTTTTAATTTTTTCGTTGAAAACCTTTTGAAAATGATTTAAAACTTTAAATCATATATATACAAGGAAAATATACTCTTTGCTTTACTCTAAGCTATTTGCCATGTTATATACACTTTACCCAAAATAATTTTGATGAAATCATTAAGGATTTCCCATCCTTACAAAATAAGTTAAAACCCTTTTAACTTAAAACACTTAGGCTATATTACCAAAAGCAAATCATTCGAAACCTTTGTTTTAAACCTTTAAACGACCCTTTTGAGACCATTGAAAGTGCCCCTTTCGAAACCTTTGAAAATATCCCTTTTAATACAGGTAAATCTTAGGCCGAAGGCCAAACAATATCTTTCGAAATCATACCTTTCAAAACCACTCATATTTATCCTTTCAAAAGCATTGGAAAACATCTTCTTTGAAAGCTTTAAAACCTTAGACATCCTCTTGAAAACACTTAAACATCGCCTTTCGAAACAACTGGAAAACATTTTCTTTTAGACCTTTCAAAACCAATGTGGAACCGCTCCTTAGAAACCTTTCTTTAAACCTTGCAAAAGTATCAAAACATTAAGCCTTTCGAAAGCATTTGGGTTCAATTTATAACATGTGAAAACACCTTTCGAAACAATTAAAACTATCTCTTCCGAAACCATTTGGGTTCTACCTTTTATAGAGCAAAAGGGCCATTAAAACATTTAAGTTGAAAGCATCTCTTTCGAAAGCATTTCCTAAGTAAAAAAGTGATGGTGTCGAAACCATCCCTTTAAAAGCATTAGAGAAGCGGCTTGGTTTTTTAAAAACAAAGTAATCCTTTCGAAACCAATCTGGATCGAAAGGTAAAAAGCGACAATCAGGGGCTTCGACCAAGTCGAAAGCATTTACTGAAATACAAAGGCGCAACCTCTTAAAACCATTCTTTTAAAATCATCGACCCAATCGAAAGCAGACCAAGTCGAAAGCTATTCAATCGAAAGCAAAGCAGGCGCATTTTCATTTAAAAGGGAAGTGGTGCTTCGACCCCTTCGGAACCCTTGGTTCCGACCCAATACCTTTCGGCTATATCCAATCACTACGTACCAGGTATCTGATACCACGTCCATTGGTTTCGATGGAGTTGGAGGTGGAGGTAAGGAGTCGGAAACCTGGTGCAAAAAGCATTGAAAAAGGAAAAAGCATGTAGATTTGACTTTTTAAACTAGTTCTCTGTACCTAACCTGTCTTGTTTGTCAAATTACAATTGGTTGCAAATTTTTCTTTTCTGAAAGTACTATTGATTTTCAGAAATAAGAATTTGGATTATTTACAAAATACCCCTTCTCCTTTTTTATAAATATATAAAACATTTAAGTCCCATACCTTAAATATTTTAATGTATCCGTTAAAACAGTAAGGAAAATTTTACAAAAATTCCAGAAAATTATTTTTAATAAGTTTTCTAATATATATAAATTTTAGACCCTAAGTCAATATAATTTTGGCCATAATTAATTTTAAACCCAAATTAGCATTTTCTTCACTAGAAAATTCAGATAAAACCCACATTAATTCAAAAAATTATGATAATTGAAACTCATTTCTCAAATATCATTTCTGATCTAAATTTAAATTCGCAAGGCAATTGGATGTCATATAATAAGGTTTTCATATCAAAACATATCACAAAATCTATGTGAATTAACATAAATCATCAATAACATATTGATATACATTTTATCATCCAAAACATGACAAAACATTTGCAAATAATTCAAATTCATACTAAATACCAAAAATCAATAAAAACTTAAGATCTAGTCTTTATTTACCTTAGCTTTTTGATTAAGGATGTGAGATTTGTTCTTGATTAAGTGATTTGATTCTTCCTGTTGAACTCTTCTTCTTTGCTCTTCCTAATAGTGGCCGGCCTTAGCTCTATTTTTTTTGTGAAAATAGAATGAGCATGTAGTATGAATTGCTAAGGGGTTTAGGGTATAAGGATATATCTTGTTCCTATTTTGCACTTGCATATTTCCTAACCCTTTTATTCACTTTTTATTCTTTAGTTTACTTGTTTAACATGGAACAACCACCTCTTATTTAATCACAAATCTCAATCTATTAATCAACTTACATTATTTTATTTATTTAATTAAATATAATAAATAATGTTTCTAAAAATACGGGGTGTTACATAAGCCCTTATCCTTGATAATATATATAAAACATTTAAGTCCCTTAACTTAAATAATTTTATAACCATAGTAAACACTTAGAAAAATTCCCCAAAAATCATAATAATTCACTTTTAAATTGTTTTCTAATATATATGAATTTCAGACCCAAAATCATTATATAATTGCCTTAAATAATTTAAACCCAATATTAACTATTTTCTCTCATAGAAAATTCATAATAAATCCACAGTTACTTAGAAAACGATGAAACTTGAAACCCACTTCCAAAATAATGTTTTTGACCATTTATCAAAAATACAACTCACTTGGACGTCATTTAATAAATTTCCTAATTTAGACATATCATAAATCCATATGAATAAAAATCATTAATAAACAAATATATCTATTTAAACAAAATTAACACGGCATGTTACTTGTGGAATAGTTCAGATCAAACCTTGAAACTTAAGTCATTATCAAAAGTGTGATGTAGATAAAATTATTCACCTTGGTTTGATGTCAAGAAGGTTGAGATTTTCCCTTAGATTGATTTGCTTAAGCTTTCTACTTGATTCCCAGCTTATCTCCCTTTTGGTTCCCCTTAATGGTGGCTCTTGAGCTCAATAAGGTTTTTAGTTTTGTTTGTGAATGTTAAAATGAACAAGGAATGGAGAATGGAAGGGTTTTAGGATATTAGAATGAAGGATGTTCCCATTTTACCTATACCATATTCCTCCTACTTACTTATTTTAAATTTTCTTTTGCTTATACATTCATGAAGGCATGACCGCTTATTAATTAACAAACATCAATCCCTTAACCATTAACATTATTTTATTTTATTTATCTTATTAAATGTTCTAAATAATGTTAATCAAAATTAGGGTTAGTACAAGGTTACTGATGCAAAGTCACAAAATGTTGAACTTCTTCGATGTGAAGTAACATTTTCCCCTTTCTAGCATAGAATATTCCTTGGCTTTTCAAGCCAACAATGTCGACGACTCCCTTTCCCACCTTTTGATCTTCTCGCATCAATCTTAACCGTTTATTTAAAATCAATCCAACGATTCCAATTAGCTCTTCACCCTTTATAAATACATGAGCTTCCTCTTCCTTTCCTTTTTACTTGCAGTTCAAATAATCAAGCAAGAATCAAACTTTCAAAAATTATCTGCTAAAAATTATCAGCTAATTTGAATTTTTCGATCACAACTCATAATCAAAGTGTGTTTTCTTTAAACCACAATTTGGCTCGTCTAGATTTCATGTTTGAAATTAAAATTGGGTTTTAACCAAGACTTGTAAATCGTGCTTAATTAGTTAGTTTTAATCTTCAGTTTCCATTACTAAATTCTGTTTATTAACTTCATTTCGTTGCCTTATCGACCTTAAATCGATTGATTACCTATGCATTGATTTCAGAACATAGGGGATTTTGTTGTTTGTATTGGTTTGATTTGAACCTTATCGATCCCATATTCAGGTCTGAATTAAACCTTTGAAGTCTTATGTTTATTGGTTTTAAGGCGGACCTACGTTGGATTATTAGCAGGTCTTTCACCATTATTTGTAGGTGGCGTTTCACCAAATATATTCTAGGTTAGGCAATGAGAGAGACAATTCAATTAACCCACAACTGGTTATCGAACGACCTCGATGACACATGTAGTTTTATCATGGCAGTCGAAGTCAATATTCCTTACTACCTTGCTGGTTCATTCAGTAATGATTTTAGTGGGTGAAGTGACCCCATTCAGACTTATGCACCTTATCGATTTTTGGTAGCCTTTCGTACTAGTCGATCGATGCTAACAAAGCCAACACCCTCGCACACCTTATTGACTAAGGTGAAGAGTAATACATTTTAACTGAGAACTTAGGGGTTGTCGACGGTGTTCGCTTCGATTAGGCGCGATGTAAATGACTTCGATGTCAATCAAGTTCGAAGCCATATGTGTAACACCCCTACTTTTAATGACATTATTCAGGAGATTTAATTAGATAAATTAAATAGAATAATGTAAATAATTAGAGTGGTAAGGGAATTATGATTTGAAAATAAATTAAGAGTCATGCTTAATTATTTAAATGAGCTTAAGAATAGCTTATAAGCTAATTAATTTACACAAGGGCTTATTAGGAAATAGTCGCACCTTAGTACCATAACCCTTATAATCCATATTTCATTCTTTCTCACGTCCATTTTTCACTTTCACAAAACATAAAACATAAACATAAGAGGAGCCATCCATTACTAGGAGAAAAGAGGAGAAGACTAAATATAAAGCAAGGGGATTCATCTCAATCAAATCTCGAAGTCCTTATCCTAATCAAGGTGAATAATAATCTAAATCATCTCTATTTTGTTTTATGATCATTTGTTTTTTGGGTTTAAGATTAAATCCATTATTATGATGATTTTGATTTGATGATATGCTTGGATTTGGACAGGTTGGATTCAAACAAAATAATTTGATAATTATTTTACACGGTTTTAAGGGTGGCGGGTTTTCATTAGTGTTTTCCCAATTGGATTTGGTGACAGGTTTCCATCAGTTAAGGGTGGCAGAGGATAGTATTCCTTTGACAACATTTTAGACTAGGTATGGTTCGTATGAGTGGTTGGTAATGCTGTTCGAGTTAACGAATGCACCTGCTTTCTTCGTGGATTTGATGAACCAAGTTTTTCGAGAGTACTTGGATAGGTTCGTGTTAGTATTTATAGATGGCATTTTAGTGTATTCTAAAGATGAAAGAGAGCATGAGGATCATCTTAGAGTAGTGCTTGAGACGTTGAGGCAGTATCAGCTGAAGGCGAAGTTGTCCAAATGTCATTTTTAGAGGAAAGAGGTTAAGTTTTTTGGTCATGTGGTTTTAGAAAGGGGCTTGTCAGTCGATCTAGATAAGATTAAAGCAGTTATAATTGGAAGAGACCAGAGATGGTGACTGAGATTAGAAGTTTTCTTGGATTGGTTGGCTATTACCGAAGATTAATTAAGGATTTTTCGCAGATAGCAGCACCTTTGACTAAGTTAACCAAGAAGGATGTGAAGTATGTCCAGTCCAAAAAATGTGAGAAAGCATTCCTTAAGTTAAAGCATTTGTTGATCAACACACCTATGTTAGTAGTTCCAGATGGAAACTAGGGGTTGGTGATGTATATTGACGCACGTGGGACTGGATTCGGAGCTGTGTTGATGTAGAAGGGTAAAGTTATTGCCTGTGCTTTATGACAGCTTAGATCGCATGAAGCGAGATATCCTACTCATGATATGGAGTTGGCTACGGTGATCTTTGCATTGAAGATTTGGGGATATTATCTCTTAGGAGAGAGATTTAAGCTATACATATATCATAATTCATTAAGGTATTTATTCTCTTAGAAGGAGTTGAATATAAGACAGCAGAGATGGTTGGAGTTTTTGGCAACTTTTGATTTTAGGATAAAGTATACACATGGGAAAGGAAATAAGGTTGCGGATGATCATAGTAGAAGACATCAAAATGTGGTGCTAGCTATGTTGGCTGAATGGAAGGATTTAGAAGCTTCAACAACTTGTAGTGTGCAGTTAAGATCGACTTTTAGTTCTAGTCAGAGTACCGCCATGTTGTTCTATTTAGAAGTTCGACTAGTATTGATTGAAAGGATTGCTTCTAAGTAGAAGGAGTATCGAGTATTAGCCAATAAGATTAGAAGGCTTGATGTTGGAACTGAGATTGATGACCTAAAGGATTTTATTCTTGACCAGAGAGGATGGTTGAGAAAGAAGGGATGGTTGTGTGTTCCGAATGTGGAGGACTTAAGGAAAGAAGTTCTTGGAGAATGTCATCGACCCATGTTTGCAATTCATCCTGGAGGGACCAAGATGTATCAAGATATGAAGAGGATTTTCTGTTGGGAAGGTATGAAGAGGGATGTTAGCTTGTGGGTTAGGCGGTGTACAAACTGTCGACAATTAAAGGCCAAACATCAGAAGCCGAGTGAGTTGCTTCAACCTTTAGAGATTCCAGTTTGGAAATGAGATTCGATATCCATGGATTTTATAGATAGGTTTCCAACGTCAAATAGAGGAAATGAAAGTATATAGAATATAGTGGGCAGACTACCAAGAGTCCCATTTCATTCCAACTAAATCTATCAGGACGACGCCTGTATTAGCTAAGTTGTTCATGAAGAATATAGTTAGACTACATGGGATTCCTAGTAATATAGTCAGTGACAAAGATGCTTTGTTCACTAGTGAATTCTGGAAGAGTCTATAGAATGTGTTAGGCGCTAAGCTCAAGATGAGTATTGCGTATCACCCAAAGAAGGATGGGCAGACAGAGAGAGTCAATAAGGCACTCGAGGATTTATTGAGAGCTTGTGTATTGGACTTTGGTGGATCTTGGGAGGATCACCTACATTAAGTGGAATTTTCCTATAATTATTAGACTAGTATAGGAATGGCGCCTTTTGAATCTTTGTATGGAAGGCCATGTAAATCACCAGCATGTTGGTTGGAGACAAGAGGCAGATTTATCTTAGATCTAGATCTGGTTAGAGAGGCGACAGAGGAGATTGAGTTAATCCAAGAAAGGATGAAGGAAGCTCAGTCCAGATAGAAGAGTTACGCAGATAAAAGGCATAAAGACCTAGAATTCCCAGTTGGAGATAGGATTTTCATTAAGGTATCACCAATGAAGGGCATCGTACAATTTGGAAATCTGGGAAACTAGCCTCGAGATATGTTGGTCCTTTCTTAGTTATAGAGAGGATTGGGAAGTTCCCACATACATAGTAGAGTTGTCGAGCAGTATGGCAGATGTCCATAATGTATTTCGTGTGTCCTATCTTCGCAAGTATGTGCATGATCCATAGACTACTATTCCTTTGACAAGGTTGGAAGATCTTAGCAAAGCCTAATTTGACTTTTGTCAGACATCTAGTTCGGGTTATAGTGAGAGATGAGAAAAGATTGAGGAATAAGACAGTCAAGTTGGTGAAAGGTTCAACGGAGCGACAACGAGAAGGACCGTACTTGGAAGACAGAAGACGGGATTAGAGATTCTTATTCTGATTTTCTATGAGGGTACGTCTATATTAGATTTATATAGATGGTGCTAGTCCGGTAGGCTAGTATGGTTGTTAGGAGTGGTTACAGAGGATTGCTATGTTTAGTATATAGTCCTTACTAAATTTCGAGGACGAAATTCTTTAAGGAGGGAAGCCTGTAACACCCCAAATTTTTAATAACATTATTCATGAGATTTACTTAGATAAATTAAATATAAAATGCAAATAATTAGAGTGATAAGAGGATTGAGATTTGAAAATAAATCAATGGCCGTGCTTAATTATTTAAATGGGCTTAAGAATGGTTATAGGCCAATTAATTTACACAAGGGTTTATTAGGAAATAACCGCACCTTATTACCATAACCCTTATAATCCACGTTTCATTCTTTCTCACGTTCATTTTTCATTTTCACAAACACATAAAGGGAAAACGTAAGAGGAACCGGCCTTTACTAGGAGAAAAGAGGAGAAAATTAAATCTAAAGCAAGGGGTTTATTTCAATCAAATCTCAAAGTTCTTATCCTAATCAAAGTGAATGATAATCTAAATCATCTCTATTTTATTTTATGATCATTTGTTTTTCAGGTTTAAGATTAAATATTTATTACGATGATTTTTGGTTGATGATATGCTTGGATTTGGACATGTTGGATTCAAAAAAAAATAGTTTGATAATTATTTTACATGGTTTTAAGGGTAAAAAAGATTACAATTATTTTCATATGCCATGAGAAAATTTTATGTTATGTAAAACATGATTTTAGAGATGGGTTTTAACTCTTATAATTTTCTAAGCCATGGAAAATTTATTATGAACTTTCAAAGGAAAATATGAATAATTGGGTTAGAAATTTATTTCGATTATTTTGTAAAGAATTTGGGTCTGGAATTTTTATATGTTAGATAACATATTGAAAACGAATTTCTGTAATTTTTGGGGATTTTTCCTAAGTAATTTACTATGAAAATAAAAATATTTTAGATGAAGGACTTATTATTTCATTAGTTTTGCTTAATGGAATGGTGGAAACCAATACACAAGGTATCACAATGATGGTACGTAATGGACTGGAGAAAGGCAGAAGACATGGTATCGAAACAATTGCTTTTGATGGGGTCAAAACCTTTGTTTTTCTTTTCAAAGATAAGCGCCTGCCATGTCTTCAAAAGAATGCTGTCGACCAAGTCGAAACCTTTTGCTGTCGAATTCGTCGCCAGTTCTTTGTGTAAGTGGAACTTTCAATTGAGTCTTGTTTATAAACCAATGCTTTTGAAAAGGGTGGTTTCGGCCTAGTCGAGACCTTGCCGCTAATCTTATGCCTTTCGAAGGTATTAAAGTCATCAATGCATTCGAAGGGCAAATTTTGTTTTAAAATGTACCAAGCAACTTCCTAAAAGCTTTCCAATAGGTTCAAGGGTTTCAAAGGCAATGGCTTCGAAAGGGGTTTTAATGCTATCATTCATAACTTTTCGAGCACAACCAATATATATTCGAACCCCTTTTATTTGCAGGAATACATCTTGGATCTGTCAATTATGTTATGGTAGAAGTTCCATTCACGGCGATCTGGTTGAATTGGGGGAAGCTGTAGGTATTATTGCGGGGCAATCAATTGGGGAACCAGGGACTCAACTAACATTAAGATGTTTTACTTAAATGATTTGAGATCTTAAATGGATGGTTTTGAAGCCATCAAATTTTCTCCAAACAATTTTATATAAAGATTAATGGTTTTGAAAGAGGAACTTTCATATGTATTCACTTTGACCCAAAAGATATTTTTAAGGAAAAACCTATTGACGTCGAAAGAGATGTTTAAAGTGTTTCGAAAGATATATGTTAGTGTTTTGAAAAGAAGAGTTGAATGCTTTTGAAGGACGTTATCCAATGGTTTCGAAAGTACAGTTTTAAGGTTTCAAAAGCTTTAGTTTTCAATACAAATAACCAAATCTTATTTTAAAGGAAAACCATGGCATAATAAAAGTGATTAGAAATGATTTTAGGTATGTAGTTTTTGAAGAAGTTTTCCTTGATTAATAGGTTAAAGGGATTAACCAAGCTTTATGTAAAATTATTTTAAGGATATTAAACCACAGGTATTGGTACATTATGTTTACTTCTTCATATATATATATATATATATTCACATTGTAAAGGACCAACAACTGTATTTTGGGGAAGGGCAGAATAACTAACTAGGTTAACCTAGTAGTGAATATAAATTAAGTTAACTCCTGAATGAGTAGAATTGCATCTAGGAGGTCAGATAAACCAGAATGTAGGATGCCAGAATATTGACTAAAGAAGTTGTCAGGTAGACAGATTCATAGTGAACCCATGAAAACAATGTTTAGGAAAAGCTATTGGCAGGGGCCAATAGGTTCATAGTAAAACCATGAAATCTATGATTAGATTGAGTTATTGGCAGAGGCCAATAGGTTTGTAGTGAACCCATGAAAATTATATCTAGATTAAGTTATCAATAGGTGTCAATAAGTTCATTGTCAACCCATGAAAACTAGGATAAGAGGGAAGTTATTGGAGATACCAATAGGTTCAGGGAGAACCCATGAAACAATGAAGTTATTAGCAGGGGCCAATAGGTTCTTAGTGATCACATGAAAACTATGAAACCGGATATGGAGTTCATAAACATTAAATAGGTTATTAATTAACCCATAAAAACTAATGGGTTAATGGTGACCCTAGAATCTATAACTAAGACAGATAGTAAGAATGAATAGGGATGGAAAATTCAGAATTGATTTAATTGTTTGCATATCATCATAATATTTTAAATTTCTATGTTTTATTCCGCTAAGCGGCATGGTCTCACTAGATATCTAAATGATTTGAGATGGTAGATTATTGTTCATACCAGGCTTTGTGTCTGACTCGAAGTTTATGTTTTCCCCTTAAACTCTCGAGTACTCAATTGATTTTGAGCAGTTTGAGAGTTGAGGTTTTCAGGTACCTCCTTAGACGAATAAGCTTATGGAGACGTGCATGAGGCATGATAGCTATTTAGAGTCTTTTATATTTTGATCCTGCCCTGTTTTGTTGTAAAGGAAAATATGTTTAATTGCATAGTTATATACTCTGATCATACAGGGGGGCATCTTCATATGTCACTCTTGGTGTATGTTGTAATAATTATATTTTCTCTGAACATGGTTCTCGTATTGGGATTATGTAATGAATTTGAAATGGAATGAGAAAGTTGTTTGTTGATTTTAATTTTTTTTCCATATACATGTATTTCTGTTATATCAATATACCTAACATTACCGTCTTTGGCCACTGAGGATTAATCACTATGAATGACTATAGCATCCATAGCCGTTAGTTTTAGGCCTTCAAGTGGGGGATGTTACAATATGTCTTCGACATCTGGTTACAAACATAACTTTATAACAAGTGACCTTATTTTTCATCGCTTAATTACAATGCTAAACATTGTAATCAAGGTTCCATATGACTTCGGCACTATTGTCGCCATTACTTTTTGGGCGTTATGAATCATTTAACCTATATTTTTTGATCCACTTTGCCTCTACTAATTAGTTTTGACGTCCCTATCATTTTGGAGTTAAACACGATTATAAGGATCATCTGTTACAAGTAACAATATCAATGGGGTTCTACTTTACGTCACTACTCACGGCGTTGCCATCTTAATATTTGTAAAATTTTAATTTACACATATACAAATGTCACATGCTAACTCATGCCCTATTGTTCTTTTCATAAAGTCTCTTACTGAGATCGTAGTTTTCATCCTCTAACATTATACCATAGGTTATCGAAACGTTACTACTTTCTGATCAGTAATTATTTTGTTACTGTAGACCACTTAAGCAAAAACATAATAAACTATGTTAATCTCAAGTTTAAAATAATATCACATGGAAGAAAAATGGAAGGTAAATAGTCCAAAAAGAAATATTCAAAAAGACAGGCCATAAAAATGGAAGGTAAATAGTCCAGAAAGAAATATTCAAAAAGACGGGCCAAAGAGTCCAAACCTTTACCATTAAGCGATAAGAAAAAAGACATTATTTCCAAGCCATCATATGTCACTTCTCAGGCCGAAGTAGATTCCATTCTTAGCCAATTTGGAATAATTGGGGTGGAGGCTATCCCAGTAGGATTTCAGACAACATCTACAACCCTCCGAAAGGAATGGATTGTCTTTCCTTTCCAGAATTTCTTCTCAATTATTTCAAGCATCTGGATATCGCACCGATCCATCTCGTATCAAACTCTTATACATACTTGACTTGTCTGGAAGTCTTGGCACGAGAAGCTGGCCTTCCCTCTCTGACATCTTTCACCATATTGCCAGCCCTACTAAGTTTGTTGATCAACCGGACCGCCAATTATATAGAATCCACCCTCATCTAAAAGGTCTAATTTCTGAGACTCTCAATAAAGCCAAAGTAAGGACGCTCAATTTTTCTTCATGAAATGCTTTACTGATGTCATAGGAACCTTTTTTTACTGTTGTGGAGCTTCTCGTTTACTTTAATTATTTGTATTAGTTCATCATTCTTTGCTGACTGGTTCCTCTTTTTCAAATCCTATTTCCAAAAGGCTGAACTCAGAAGATAAGGGACTAGTACGGTTGTTGATCGATGCGGTGGTTACGATTGGAAATAGGCTCAGTCTACTAGTTCCATCTAAGCTCCATCAATACTCTATTATCTCAGCTAGACACAAGATCCTAACGGACACCCACTGGTAAAACGTAACTCCAAGGATAAGGGCTCATTAGTAATGGGCAAACTCGAACTCTTCTCTTCCAACTCTCATGTTCATCCCGGGATACCTGGTAAAATATCAGTGTAACCATTAAAAAAATTATTATAATGTCATCTCATAAGTTTATCTTTTTGACTTGGGCTCATATTCTTTGGTTGAAGGAAGTTGTTGTGGATACTTCCAAAGATAAATTGGAGAAAGATGTCACTCCTGCTATAGTTCAAGGTCCTAAATCTCTACCCCTCAAGGATGTTATCTCTAGTTCATTCTCTTTTTCTAAAAGAAGACTAAGTGATGGTTCTACCACTGCTCTTATCCCCAACAAAAAGCCTAAGAATGGAGATGTTTAGTCTCCAGTTGTTATTGAAGAAGGGGAGCTAGCCGACATTGGCGCGAATCCTAAATTTGTTGATCTTGATTCTACAGCCGGAAATAAGTCTGATTGTAATGTTGCTATTGAGGAGATGTGCAGGTGGTCAAGGCAAAATCTTCTCAGGGCCTGCTTTTTCGTATTGCTGTCCCGAGCTCCCCCAAAGCCTTTAACCATATTTGTGAAGAACATGGGTTCTCTTTCACTCCTAAGGACCCTTACCCTTCTAAGCCCTAATCACCAGCTCTTATCAGCGAATTCAATGACCTTTTTCAATTGGTTCTTCAGTATCCTTCTTTTGCTGCTTTTCGCCATTAAAACCTTCTTCCTACACTCAAGACCATCGGTTTACTCTCTTTAGACAACACTTGCTGGTATGTAACCTTTTTTTCTAATTTCTTTAAACCCTTAATATCTTACGTATCCCAATTTCACTATCCATTTTAGGTTGCCAAGCATCTGCTTCACTCCATGATGAGGCTTCGGAGGCATCAGGTGAAATTTCTAGGATAAAGAAAGAAAACTCCTCGCTTAGCAATCATATTATTGACTTGACTATCGAAAGAGATGATGCTATGCAAGAGAAAAGCATGCTAGCTACCTTCCTTGAAGAAACGAAAACCCTACTTCAAACTTCAAACGATAGGGTGATGGCTTAGAATTCCCTCTCAAGAAAGCTGAAATGAAAGAAGCTAGGTTCGTGGCGCAGAACATATCTCTCAACAAGCAGCTAAAAGGGAAGGGGGATCTTATAGACAAGTCAGCAAAAGTGATTAAAGATGCAAAACAAAAAGTATCCCAATTTCTTGGCACATCTCTTGACATTATTATCGAGAGATCCTACGAGAAGGCATTCTTCATTGCTTATGTTGATAATACTTACAAGTGCTCAGTCTTTGGCTTACCCTCTCTTCCTACGAAATGGAATGATAAGTTCATGAGAAAATTTAAAGAGACATCACATGGATCTTATGTTCCTGAGGAAGAGGACGAAGTTGATGCCATCAAGTTATTGACTTTTGATGATCCTCCAGTCGACGAAAAGACAAATTCAAATAAGGAGGAGAAAGATGATGATGGGGATAAGTAGAGGGTGTTGATGATAATGATGGTTCTAATGACAATGATGATGATAATGACAATGAAGGTGGAGGTGGTGGTAATGCCATTTCTAAACCATCGACTGATAATGATGGATCAAGATATGCTAACCTAGATCCATCTTCCCAAAGTGCAGGGCTACTGAAAACCCTGATCCTCCTAGGGAAAGTTCTCCCTAGGGAGGTAATGCTCCCCCAGGTTTAATGCCCAAAAACAAAGGGAAAATCTCATAGAATTCCACTTTCTCAGGTATAGACCTTATTACACAAATATTTAGAATAATCAAATAATATTTAGTTAGCTTATTAACTACTTTAGTTGAAGAGAAAGTTAAATTACCTTTGCGATGTTATGCTCGAGAAGAAGAAAATGGATATAGATAGTCTTAATAGAGAGTTGGAAACACAGACGAAGGATTATAGTAAGTTATCTGAGAAGTATAAGAAGCGAGCCGAAAGTGCATCGAGATTAAGGTATTTCAATGAGAAAGAGTCTCTCCTCAGATGAAGAATGCTCACCACCACCGGGATATACTCTTGAAAGAAAATTCTAAACCGATGACTCTTTTTTGGATGTTAATTGATGACAGGGACACCATGGTAGAATTCCTGTATAAGGTTTATTGCAGGGGTTTAACTGTTGACTTCTCATACTTAGGTGATAATAATGGAGGTTTGCTAAGATGCCTTTAACATAGAAACTTAGATGAGCATAAGACCGATCCTCATCCCAGGGAATGTTGGAACTTCCCCAAGTCACTCCCATTCCACTTTCCTTACACTCTCTTCCCCCTAAGAATCTTAAATATGATAGAAAGAGATTCATTTCTAAAATGTATGATAAATCTATTTTTTTATGAACCTGAATGATTATATAATAATGATATGTTACTTGGTTTAAGTATTTCATTGTCCCAGTTTGCTATATTGCACAGATGAAAGACTTCTCATGCAGTCCGGTCCCTAAGGATCGCCTGAGTAAATTTGTTAAGTTAAGGAAGGATTTTAAAGAGAATTCTTCAATTATCAAATCATAACAATTGGCAAGATACTTTTTTCTTAGAGATTTACATGAAATTTACATGCGGTTCCCCGTTTTTTCTTTGACTTTCTGGGTGATGAAAAAGAGAAATTACTTAGAGAAATTTGTTCCCCCTCACAAAATTAATATGTGATCCTGATAGCCCTCCAGCTAGGAAATGGGATTATCATCGTTTCCTCCAATTTATACCCCTGATGGGATCAAGGCTTCTCTTGATTCTGCACTTACTCTATTTGATAGGTTGTTTGAAAAGGCTAAGGCCGTGGTTTCAAAATGTTGAACATCAATTAAACGCCATTCAAATGAAATCGCAATGTAGTCTTGACTCCTGTTATTATTTGTAAACTTCATTTGTTATTAATGGAAAAGTTTTTCCTTTATGTATTGATTTTTATTTTCTTTATTTTTATTAGGATGCCCAGTTGGCACACAAACTTGATTCCTTAGACATCTCATGAATTATTAAAGTTAAGGATTGGATGTTTACATATATAGAGCAGAAACGTTCATCTCGAGACAACTTGGCTTTACAATTCCCAAATAATCTTGAGGCATGAAAGTGGCATAGGAACTATTTCTATTAAAATAATAATTTAGTGCTTACAAATAAATGACCACTCTCATGGAGGTATAGCTAAAAGAAACGAAGAACGGGCTTCGGTTAATGAAAAAGAGAAAGGACACAATTCATGGGTCTAACTTCCTCATCGATGTTGACATTGAAATAGCTTAGCCTCATCATAAAATAAGTACTCTCAAATTAGATCTAACAAAATGCCAAGTAGCATACCAATCTTTAGAGCTTATTATTACTACAGCCCCAGGTGGCGAAGAGCCGACATCGAGGTGCCAAACCTTCTCGTCGATGTGAACTCTTGGGGAAGATCAGCCTGTGGGGATGATTCTAGCATTTCCTCTTCGACTCTAAGACGAAGAACAAGATCCACATCCTTGACCAATCATGAGCTTTCAACTTTACTAAACCCTCCTCTAGGTTTGAACAATGTAGTGATCTCTAAGTGGGGTAAGCAAGTCAAATTCAAAATAATGTAGTATTTCAACAAGAAGTGGGAAGAAAAGATATCCTAACGCATTAATGAATATGAAGTTAAGGTTCAAGAATTTGAACGTGAGGAGTATGATCTCTATCCAAAAATAAAAAAGTTATCAAGCATAATTCAGACTTTGTAAGGAGCTAATAAGACTCTTCATCATACCCTAAGAAAGCAAATTAACTCAATTGGCGATGTAGATGCTATCCGTAGAAAGGAAAAGAAGCTCAAGGAACTTATGAACGTATCCATTTGTCATATTACTGATCCTTTAATCGTTAAGGATCTAGAAAAATTAGCACAGAATCTCGGTCGATGATGGGAATCTGCATCTGATTTGATTTTATTTCTTTTATCTACCATTTATGCCTACAACTATATAAATAGCGTGTTAAATTGTAAGCAATATGTAATTAAACAAATGTTACCTTACCTATGAATTGAATTCCAGTTTTGACTTGAAATTGCAAGATGCTTTGCACTCCATGTTCAAGTACTTTAAGTTTTTGAATCACCTTCTACTTGCACCTTATACTTGTCTAAGAGATTATTACTGATTGATGCTTTTATAATTTCAACGTGAATATTTAATAACATAGATTCTCGTTTAAATGATACTAAATCTAAAGAAGAATCAAGAATTCATATTCGATAATAAAGAGGACCAAAACTTTCCTCTGGACATAATGAAGAGAACCATAAATCTATATTTGACAATAAAAGGGATCCATGAACCCATATTGTAGTAATAATAGAAGACTGGAAACCCATATTTATCAATAATAAAAGACTAGAAACCCGTATCTGGAAATCGAATCTCTGAAGATCTTTTTCTTCTCGAAAGTTAGATAAACATGGAGTGTTACTTGGCTCAGATTTTGATAGAACCGAGAGCACTACTTTGGCTCTGATTCTGATAGAATTAGGAGCATTAATTCACTATGATTTTGATTTATTTGAGAGCACTACTTTGGCTTAGACCCCTTATCACTATCTTTGGTGATGGTTTAGGTCAGCTGTGTTGTATGTTTGGTTAGCCGCTTAAGCAAGATCAAAGACATACCTGATCTCCCAATAGGAGGCACTTCAGTGAGGCCTTTGATGGCATAAACAGAAGGCTAGTTCGGTGCTTTAGTGAGGCCTTCGATGACGACACTATAGACTTACTTCATCCTCCCTCTAGGAGGCGCTCTAACAAGCCGTGTAGGTAGGGGTTGAAGACTTACAAAAACTTTGGACAGGCTTTTTTGGACAACCCCAAAGGATTACTCTAGTATCCCTCTAGGAGGCGCCTTAACCAGGTCTTTGATGATGGGGCTAAGGGCTTACGCTCTGGTTTGTCCACGTAGGCTAGACTGAAGGCTTAGTCGGTGCTTTGGCCAGGCCCTTTTGGACGGGACTAAAGGCTTACTCCGTCCTTCCTCTAGGAGGCACTATGTCTAGGCTCATGTTAGCCGGAGACAAAGGCTTTAGCCCCTTACGACAATTTTAGATAGTGACTTAGTATTTCCATTATACTAAGAGAATCTTACCTTCCAACTATGTAGAATCACTTGTTCATAGAATTTCTTTTATTACCAAACTTGTCTAATATTTTCTTACAAATTCGTCAAGCTTGCCTTATCTTAGAAAATTGATAACCATTCTTTTTAGACTTCTCCATTGATTAGTATCAAGCCCATTTATAAGATGGTAGTGGAAATATGATCCCCCAACATTCCTTTCGAACTTAGTTCTTTTCTTTTGTAAAGGCCAATAATCAAGCTTATCATTGGTCAAGAAGTAAATATTCTAAAGAGAGGTGGTGAATTTGCAATCCTTTGGAAGTATCGATTTGGAGGTCAACCTTCTTGGTCGATGTCTAGCTGCTTTGCTGCTTGGTGTGGGCATTTCACTTTCAATGATCAATTTCTCTTCAAGGTCCATTGATCTCGCTTGGGGCCAATGATTGATATATGATCCTATGCTAGTTCTTAGCAAATGTGTCAAAATCACTTGTGATTCCTTTCTTGAATATAGTTCCCTTAACGTGAAATTAAATGGCCCTTCTTATCTTTAAGAATAAATTATCTTTCTTATGGCTCTCTCTTCCCAAAGCGAAATCTAGAGTAGGACCATTATGAATTGGGTTGATACTCCAATTGTTTGAATCATAAAGGTCTTATTCTTTTAAAACCTACACCGGAGAGTAGAGCTAGGGGATACAGCTTTCCGCCACAATGACCCACCTTTTTAGCCAGCCCAGCCAAGAGCATTAATCCTCTACCTCGTTTCGGCTTATTTTGAGGATAGACCGCTCAAGGCCTTAAGGGAAACAAATCTCAGCTGCGGATCATAAAGGTCTTCTTGTTTCTTTTTATTTATAATTTCTAAGGCCTTTATTCTCAAAACTTGTTCTTCGTGGACTTGCAAGTCACTAGTGATTTGATAGGTGGATCTAGTTATCCATGGTTCAAAAATCCTTGTTCAGACCACTTAACATGGTTAGGCAACATGGTGTTAGGGATTATGGTTAGTCAATTGGAATTAGGATATGCTTGGAAAGGAAATTTCTTTATGTCTTAAATATGCAGGTCAAGGTAGTCTCACTTAAGGTTTTAACAAAGTTGGAGGTTCGAGCCCTCCTTCCAGTATCAAAATATTAGCAAATAAATTTACTAACCCCAAAAGTGTTTGGAGGCTTAATTATTCAAGAAAAAACCCTGAAGAGGCCTATTGAAGTTAACAATGCAAAGTGAGTTTTTGTATCCATTCTTGATGTTATCATCATAGTTGAAGTCATATATGTAAGACGAGTACAAGTTCAAAGTCGTATATCCAAGGCAAGTTCGAATTTGAAGTCGTATGTGCAGAAAAAATTCAAGTTTGAAGTCCCTGAGTCGAAGTCAATTATGCAATGATAGCTATGAAGTCACAACAGTTTATATATATGAAGTCGTAAGTATCTTCAAGTCACAGTTCGAATCGGTTACATATATGCTATACTATGTCCTTATCCAATATTCAAAATTCTATGTGTGCAATGTTCTTGAATTATAATATGCTCTAAAATCCCCAAATTGATTTAGGATTTACAATATACGAAATGAGAGAAGAGAAAATTCGACCTTCAAAATGGCGCCCCTAAGGTCGTATTTATAGGATTGTGCCGCCACCTCTCCACTTCACATGTCTTCGAGCACGTTAACTTCGGTGGTACTAAAATAGGTCAGGTGTGGAGTCATATCAGGCGATGGTATGTAGTGATGTCTTCATCATGTGGGAGCGTCTTCGAGACATTGCAGTGTCTTCGATATCCCTTAATATTTACTGTGCCAAATTGGCCTTGGCCTCGCATCTGAATTCCACATGTAAGAGGTGGCATTGTCTCTTCCTGACGTCTTTATGTTAATATCAATCGGTATAAGCGTAGAAGGTTACCTTCAAAGTGTTGCAATATGTGATGTTTCCTTGCTATATTATGAGGGTCTTTATGGATGTTGATAGTGTTCCCTATCAACACCGTTGGCACAACATCTTCGAAGAGCTTGCAAAGTGAGATGCTTCTTGTATAGGGGTAAAGGGCGAAGTGGCTACCAGTAAAGTAGGGTATTTTAATGTGTAGCAATGCTATCGAAAACCATGAGTAGCCCAGCACAGATAGGTTTTTGCATCGAGGAAGCTCACCACGATCACTCTGACATTTTCTAACAACTGGATAAGTAGAATGTATTTGGCCTCTTCGATATTGATTTATAGGTGCTTCTCCAGTTATATGTCTTTGAAGTTGGTCGTTGTAGTTTATGTGATCGAAGATAGAAGCCCTATTATGAATGATTATATCATCTCATATCTCTCTTTTTAAATCCTCGAAGTCTCCCTTACATTCTTAATTGATAAGGTGCTGCTTCCTACCTCTTCGATAATGTCCTATAATACCTCTTTGATTGAATTATTTCTATGAGGTTACGGATGCGAGGTCACAAAACGCTGATCTTCTTCGATGTGAATCATTGTAGTAACATTTGCCCCCTCCTAGTGTAGAGTAGTCCTTGGCTTTTCAAGCCAACAATGTTAGCGACACCCTTTCTTGCCTTTTGGTCTTCTCACATCGATCTTAACCGTTCATTTAAAATTGATCCAACGATTCCAATAAGCTCATCTCCCTCTGTAAATACATGAGCTTCCACTTCTTTCCCTTTTTACTTGCAATTCAAATACTCAAACAAGAATCAAACTTTCAAAAATTACCAGCAAATTCAAATTTTCCAACCGCAACTCATAATCAGGGTGCGATTTCTTTGAATCAAAATTTGGCTTGTCTGGCTTTAATGTTTGAAATTAAAATTAGGTTTTGACCGAGACTTGTAAATCATGCTTAATCATTTATTTTCAATCTTCAGATTCCATTACCAAATTCTTCTTATTAACTTCATTAGTAGTTTAATTCATAACATTGCCTTATCGATCTTAAATTGATTGCCTACGCATTAATTTTGGAACTTAGGTAATTTTGATTTTTGTATTGGTTTGATTTGAACCTTATCTATTTACCCCCCTTTTGGAAAGGCCGCAGACAGGCGAATTCAACTAAATTGACTGCTCGTTCGTCGAGGCTGGGTTACGATGGATTTAGTCGACTGGATTGATGGACGATAAAGGATGGATAATAATCATGGATTTAAAGTCTGGATTCGACATAGTCGATGGACGAAGGATATTGAATACTTGAAACTTGAGTTTCGATGAGTCGCAAGTCACCCTGGATTTGCTTCGAGTCATATGGATTCAAGCTTCGAATCGTATGGATGATTTCTTCATGTCTTCTAGGTGGCTCGACATAAGTGGCTCGACATATGTGGCTCGGTAGGGTGGCTCGGTATGGGTGGCTCAGCTGTGTCAGTGGCTCGGAAGTGAATTGGATCGGCATAATGGTGTGGTTCGGCTTTGGTGATGTCATTCGACATGGGAGACACGGTTCGGTCAGGATGGGGTCGTTCGGCCTCGGTGGGGTCGGCTGAAGTGGGTCGAGGTGGAGTGGTTCGGCATAAAGGTGGCACGATCGTGGGTAAGCTAACGAGGTGGCTCGATCGAATGCGGCTCGGTCAAGGAGAGGACATCATGCATGGGTCGATGAGTTGGAGTGGCTCGGCCGAATGCAGCTCGGTTAAGGAGAGAACGTCATGCATGGGTCGATGAGTTGAAGTGGTTCGGCGTCGAGGTGGTTCGACGTCACGAGTGGGTCGGTTAAAGGAGTTTGGCCATATATGTCGGTCCGCATTGATGGTCGTTCAGTCTGAGAGGAATGGTTCGGTGATGGTCTTAGTGGGCCCACATCACTCAAGAAGCCTAGTAGCTCAGGTTTTTCTTATAAATACAGCATGTGGGTCTCTAGATGAGGGGGATCTTCTTTTCGGCTCTCTTGCTTTCTATTTTCTAAAGGCTAAGGCTACTCTACCACTTATTAACCGTAACCGATTGTTGCAGCAATAAAGAATAAATTTCTAGAGTGGACGTAGGCCGGAGTTAGCCGAACCACTCTAAAAATCTCTTGTTCTTTACTGCTTTCATTTTAATTTTTGTTACTGTTCACATTATTACTCTTTACATACATTTTTTCTATGATCTGTGATTGTGATTTGGTGTTTTCGTCTGGATTTGGGTGTTAGTGACCAATTTTGACACTAACATTATCGATCCCATATTAAGGTTTGAATTAAATCTTTAGTCTTAATGTTCACCAGTTTTAATGAAGGTGAACATAAGTTGGATTATTAGCAGCTCTTTCACCATTAATTGGAGCGGGCATTTCACCAAATAGTACTCGGCTAGGCAGCGTGAGAGACAATTCTTTTGACCCATAACTCATTATCGAACGACCTCGATGACACTTATAGTTTAATCATGGCAATTAAAGTCAATATTCCTTATTACCTCTTTGGTTCACTTAGTAATGATTTCAGTGGGTAAGTGACCTACTTAGAGTCATGCACCTCGTCTATTTTTGGTAGCCTTTCATACTAGTCGATTGAGGCTAATAGAGTGGACACCTTCTCACACCTTATCGATTAAGTTGAAGCACAACACCTTTTAACTGAGAACTTAGGGGCTGTCGACGGTGTCCGCTCTGATTAGGCACGATGTAAATGACTTCGATGTCAATCAAGTGCGAAGCCATATGTCTTTGATGCTTGGTTGCAAACATAACTTGATAACAAGTAACCTTATTTTCCCTCGCTTTTCACAATCATGCTAATGTTTTAAGTAGGGTTCTATATGACTTCGACACTATTGTCACCATTACTTTTTGAGTGTTATGAATAGTTTAACCAATTATTATATTATTGGATCCACTTTGCCACTACTCGTTAGTACTAACGTCCTTATCATTTTGGAATTAAACATGGTTATAAGGATCATTTGTTATAAGTTAAAATGTTAATGGGGTTCTAGTTTACATCACTACTCATGGCATTGCCCCTCCTTGATTGTAAACTTTTAATTTACGCATTTATAAATGTCATATGATAACTCATGTCCTATTTCTCTTAAAGTCTCTCATTGAGATTACAGTTTTCGTCCTCTAATATACTTACCATACGTTATCGAAATGTTAGTTTTTTGGGATTAGTAGTTAATTTGTTACTTTGGCAATTGTAGACTACCTAAGCAAAAAAATAAACGAATTATGGTAATTTCAAATTTAAAATAATATCATTTGGCCAGAAAATGGAAGATAAATAGTCTCAATAGAAATTTCTGAAGAGAGGGGCCAAAGAGTCCAAACCTTCACCTTTAGGTGATTAAAAAGAAGGCATTGTTTCAAAGCCATCATATATCACTTCTCAAGCCAGACTAGATTCTATTCTTAGCCAATTTGGAATAACTGGGGTGGAGGCTATCCCATCAGGATCTTTAGACAACATCTATAACCTTCCAGATGGATATTTTGCTTTCTGCACTATTCATATTGGCATACGGGCTATCTTCCCATTCCAGAATTTCTTCTCGATTATGTGAAGCATCTGGATATCGCACCAATCCAGCTCATGTCAAACATTTATACATAATTGACTTGTCTGGAAGTCTTGGCATGAGAAACCAGACTTTCCTATCTTATTCCTAACATCCATCACCATATTGCTGGCCCTGCTAAGATCGGTGATCAACCAGGACCGCCAATCATGCCAAATCCACCCTCATCCAAAAGGCCTTATTTCCAAGACTCTAAATAAAGCCAAAGTAAGGGAGACTCAATTTTCTTCCCAAAATATTTTCTGATCTCAGAGGAACCTTTTCTGTTATTGGTGAGCTTCTCTTTTTCTTTACTTATTTATATCGGTTCATTATTCTTTGTTGACCGGTCCCTCTTTTCAGATCTTATTCCCAAAAAGCTGAAATCAAAAGGTTAGGGACAAGTACAGTTGTTGATCGATGAAGCGGTTATGATAGGAAACATGCTCAATATACTAGTTCCATCTATGCTTTATCAATATTCTATTGTCTCAGCTAGACACAAGATCCTGGGGGAACCCCCACCAGTAAAATGTAACTCCATGGGTTAGGGCTCATTGGTAATGGGCAAATCCGATCTCCTCTTCCAAATCTCCTGTTCAGTCGAGGATACCTAGTAAGATGTCATTATAATCATTCAAATTTTTTATAATATTGTCATCTCGTAAGATTATCTTTTTGACTCAAGCCCGTCTTCTTTGGTGTTGCTTCCTCCAGGAAGGAAGTTATTGTGGATACTTCCAAAGATAAATTGGAAAAAGATATCACTTTGGCTATAGGTTAGGCTTCTAAATCTCGATCTCTCAAGGATGTTATCTCTAGTTCATTCTCTTCTTCTAAAAGAAAACCAAGTGACAGTTCTAATGCTGCTCACATCCCTAGAAAAAAGCCTAAGATTAGAGATGTTCAGACTCCAGTTGTTATTGAAGATGGGGAACTAGTCAATGTTGGCGTGAATCCTAAGTCTCTCGATCTTGATTCTACAGCTGGATACAAGTTTGATTTTAATGCTGTCGTGGACAAGACACAACAGGTGGTCAAGACAGAATCATCTCAGGACCCGCTTCATCGTATTACTGTCCTAAGCTTCCTCAAAGCCCTAAACCATATTTCTGAAGAACTTGGGTTCTCTTTCACTCTGAAGGTCCACTTCCCTTCTAAGTCCCAATCGTCGGCTCCTTCCAACGAATTCAATGGTCTTCTTCAAGTGGTTATTCAATCACCTTCTTTTGCTGCTTTCCAGCCATTAATACCTTCTTCCTACACCCAAGACAATTGATTTACTCTCCTTAGACAACACTTGCTGGTACATAACCTTTTTGTCTAATTCCTTTAAACTCTGATTATCTACTTATCAAGTTTCATTATCCATTCCAGGTTTCCAAGCATCTGCTTTCACTCTAAGACGAGGCTTTAGAGTCATTAAGTGAAATTTCAGGGCTAAAGGAGGAAAACTCCTTGCTAAACAATCATACTATTGACTTGACTACCAAATGAGATGAAGTCGTGTAAGAGAAAATCAAGTTAATCGCCTCTTGAGAAAAAAGCAAAACCCTACTTCAAACTTCAAATGATAGAGTGATGGCTTTAGAACTCATTTTCAAGGAAGCTGAAATGAAAGAAGTTAGGCTCATGGCGGATAACACATCTCTCAACAAGAAGCTATAAGGAAGGAGGATCGTATAGACTAGCCAACAATAATGATTAGAGACTCAAAACAAAAGGTGTCCTATTTTCTTGGCACGTCTCTTCACATTATTACCGGGAGATCCTATGAGAAAGCATTCTTCATCGCTTATGTTGATAATGCTTACAAGTGCTCAGACTTTGACCTTCCATCTCTTCCTCTAGAATGGAATGACAAATTCATGAGCAAATTTAAAAAAATTCACATGGATCTTATGTTGCTGAGGAAGAGGAGGAAGTTGATGCCGCCAAGTTATTGACTTTTGATGATCCTTCAATCGACGAAGATGCCAATTTAGATAAGGAGAAGAAAGATGATGACGGGGATAAGGATGGGGGTGATGAAGATAATGATGGTCCAAATGAAAATGATGATAATAATAATGACAATGATGGTGAAGGTGGTGGAAATGGAATTTCTGGACCATCGGTTGGTAGGGATGGATCAGGAGACACTAACGTAGATCTATCTTCCTAATGTGTAGGGCTATTGAAATCCTTGATCCTCTCAGGGTAAATTCTCCCGAGGGAGACAATGCTCCCTCAGGTCTAAGCCCCTAAAACAAAGAGAAAATCTCGTTATCTACTATTCCACTTTCGTAGGTATGGATCTCATTACACAAATAATTACAATCATCAAATAATCTTTACTTAACTTATTAACAACTTTAGTTAAAGAGAAAGTCAACATACCTTTACGATGTTATGCTCGAGAAGAACAAATGGACAAAGATAACCTTAATAGAGAGTTGGACAAACAAACGAAGGATTATAATAAGTTATTTGAGGAGTATAAGAAGCTGGTCAAGTGCGCATCGAGATTAAGGTATATCAAGGAGAAAGAAGTCACTCCTTGGATGAAGAATGCTCGCCACCACAGAGGTATACTCTTGAAAGAAAATGCTAAAACAGTGACCCATTTTTGGATGTTAATCGATGATAGGGACACATTGGTAGAATTCCTATATAAGGTTTATTACAGGGGTTTAATTGTTGACCTCTCATACTTAGGTGATAATAGTGGAGGTTTGCTAAGACGCCTTCATCGTAGATACTTGGATGAGCATAAAACCGATCCTCATCTTACGGCATGTTGGAACCTTCCCCGAGTCGCTCCCATTCTTCTTTCCTTACACTCTCTTTCCCCCGAGAAGCTTAAATATAATAAAAAGATATTTATTTCTAAAATGTATAAGAAATCAATTTTGTATGAACCTGAATGATTGTACAATAATGATATGTCATTTGGTTTATGTGTTTCATTGTTTTAGTTTTCTATGTTGCAGAGATAAAAGACTTCTCTTACATTCCAGTCCCTAAGGATCTCCTGAGTAAATCTATTAAGTTGAGGAAGGATTTTAAAGAGAAATATTAAATTCTCAAATCACCACAATTGGCAAGATACTTTTTCCTTAGAGACTCACAAGAAATTTACATGCCTTTTTCTTATTTTCGCTTTGACTTGCTAGGTGATGAGAAGGAGAAATTACTTAGCGAAATCCGATCCTTCCACACAAAATTAATATGTGGTCATGAGAGCCCTCTAGTTGGGGAATGAGATTATCATCAATTTCCTCTAATTTATACCTCAAATGTGATCAAGGCTTCTTTTGATTCTACACTTACTCTGTCTACTAGGTCGTTTGAAAAGGCTAAGGCTATGGTTACAAAACTTTGAACATTAATCGAATATTATTGAAATGAAATTGCAATGTAATCTTGACTCCTATTATTATTTGTAAACTTCATTTGTTATTAATGGAAAAGTTTGTCCTTCATGTATTGATTTTTGTTTTCTTTATTTTTATTAGGATGCCTAGTTAGCGCATAAATATGATTCCTTAGACATCCCATGAATTATTGAAGTTAAGGATCAGTTGTTTACAAATATGGAGGAGAAACGATCATCTCGAGATGACTTGAATTTACAATTCCTAAATAACTCCATGGCACGAGAGTGTCATAGGAACTATTTCCTATTAAAATCAACTTTTAATGCTTACAAAGAAATGAACGCTTTCATGGAGGCAGAACTTAAAGAAACGAAGAACAAGGTTCAAATGTTGAAAAAGAGAAAGGACACAGCTTATGGATCTAACTTCCCCATCAAAGATGACATTGAGATAGCTAACCTTCATCAAAAATAAGTGTCTTGAATTAGAACTAATAAAAATCCAAGTATCATGCCAACCTTTAGAGCTTATTGTAAGTGGGGCTGATTCTAGCCTTCTCTCTCCTACTCCAAGATGAAGAACAAGATCCACATCCTTGACTAATCGGGAATTTTTTACTCTACTAAACCCTCCTCCAGGTTTGAATAACGCAATAATCTCTAAGGGGAGTACTCAAGTCAAATTCAAAATGACGTGGTATTTCAACAAGAGGTGGGAGAAAAAGATATCCCTGTGCATTAATGAATATGAAGCATGATCTCAGTCAAGAAATCAAAAAGCTGTCAAGTATGATTCAGACCTTGCGATGAGCTAATAAGACTCTTCACTATACCATAGAAAACATATAAACTTGATTGACGATGTAGATGTTATCCATAGAAAGGAAAAGAAGCTTGAGGAACTTGTGGACATATCTATTTGTCATATTACTGATCCTTTAATCACTAAGGATCTGGGCAAATCAGCACAGGATTTCAAGCTATGATGGAAACCTGCTTTTGATTATATTTTCTTTCTGTTATCTGCCTTTTGTACCTGCAACTACATAAATAGTGTGTCAAATTGTAAACAATCTGCAACTAAACAAATTTTACCTTAGATATGTAATTATGAATTGAATTCTATTTTTGACTTGAAATTGCATGATGTTTTGCACTCCATGTTGCCATACTTTAAGTTTTAGAATTCACCTTCTAGTTGTCTACCGAGATTGTTGGTTGAAGTTTTTGAATTCACCTTCTGCTTGTCTACTGAGATTGTTGCCGATTGACGCTTTTATAATTTTCAACATGAATACTTAATAATGGAGATTCCCCTTTAACTGATATTAAACATGAAGAAGAACTAAGGATTCATATTCGATAATAAATAGGATCGAAAACTCTGCTATGGACATAATAAAGAGAACCATAAATCCATATTTGACAGTAATAGAGGTCCAGGAACCCATATTGTGGTAATAATTGATGACTAGAATCTCTGGCCTGTCAATAATAGAAGCCTAGAAACCCATGTCTGAAAATCGAATCTCTGAAGACCTTTTCTTACCGAAAGTTAGATAGACTTGGAGCATTACTTGGCTTAGATTTTAATAGAATTGATCGCACTACTTTGGCTCTAATTTTGATTGAATTGGAAACACTACTTTGGCTATGATTTTGATTGATTTGAGGGCAAAACTTTGGCTCAGACCCTTTATCACTATCTTAGGTGATGGTTTAGGTCAGCTGCCAAGTGCATTTGGTTAGCTATCTTAAGCAGGACCAAAGAGTTATATGATCTCCTTCTAGGGGCGCTTCAGTGAGGCATTTTGAATCACTAATGATATGAAATGGGTTGATCCTCCAATTATCTGGATTATAAAGGTCTGCTTATTTCCTTTTATTTATAATTTGTAAGGCCTCCATTCTCAAAATTTGTTCGTAGTGGACTTGTGGATCGCTAATGATTTGACAGGTGGATCTAAATATCCAAGGTTTAAAAGTTCCTTGTTTAGACCGCTTAACACAGTTAGGCAACATGGTGTTAGGGATTATGTTTAGTCAATTGGAATTAGGATATGCTTAGAAAGGAAAGTTCGTTATGTCTCAGATATGCAGGTCAAGGTAATCCCACTTAAGGTTTCAACAAAGTCAGAAGTTTGAGCCTTCCTTCTAGCGCCTAGCAAATAAATTTGCTAACCCAAAAGTGTTTGGAAAGCTTATTTATTCAAGAAGTGGCCCTGAAGAGGCCCATCGAAGTTAGCAATGCAATAAGAATTTTTGTGTCCATTTTTGATATTGTCATCAAAGTTGAAGTCATATATGCGAGAAAGGTACAAGTTCGATGTCTAATATACAAGACAAGTTCGAGTTTGAAGTTGTATGTGCAGAACAAATTCAAATTCGAAGTCCCTGAGTCGAAGTCAATTATGCAGTGATAGCTTCGAAGCACAACAGTTCATATATATGAAGTCACAAGTAATGTCAAGCTACAAGTTTGAATCGGCTACATATATGCTATGCTATGTCCTTGTTCAATATTCAAGAGCCTATGTGTACATTGTTATTGAATTATAATATGCTCTAAGATCCCAAAAATTTAGGGTTTACAATGCAAGAAATGAGAGAAGAGAAAATTTAGTCCCCAAAGTGGCGCCTATAGGGTCGTATTTATAAGGGTGGCAGCCGCCACTCCGCTTCACATGTCTTCGAGCGTGTTAACTTCGGTAGTACTAAAATGGATCAGGTGCGGAGTTATTATCAGGCAGCAGTATTAGTGATGTCCTTTTCATGTGGGAGCATCTTCGAGATGTTTGAGTGTCTTTGATGTTAGGAACTGGAGATAGTGGTTTTGATGACAACAACCTTTGTAACTTATTTTATTATAACTTATATACTAACATTATTGTCTAGATATATATGAATGTTATTATGCAGGAAATATATAAGGCAGATACTGATTATTGAAGACTGTACGGTATAAAGATCAATAAGGAAGAAATCAAGTTTAAAGACTCCTGAGTATCAAGATCAAGATTTCAAGATAAGTGTCTAATTTTGTTAAAACTTCATAATAGCACGAAAATATTCATTCCAAACTTCATTTGGGATGGAACCCATTTCTACCTTCTTGGTGGCTTATAAACCCACGACAAGTAGCTTACAAACCTACGACAAGTGGCTTACAAACCCACGAACATCCTGGTTTTGTACAAGCTATTGAGTCCTGATGTGATGAAATATTCTGCAGGAAGAAGCTTGCAAAACTACTTCAAAATGGGTTTTCAAAATGTTTTTCAAAACTGCTTCTCAAAATGTTTTTGCCTTAAAAATTATCTTTTCAAATGATTTTTAGAAAGATGTTTAGCCTTAAAATATTCTTTGTTTTTGTTAAACTCTTGTTTTAAACTTCGTTTGTTTTTAAACCATCTTCTGATTTTTAAATTTTCTTTATAATATATATATACTTGAGATTTAAAATCAAATTTATATATACATTCTAAAAATATATTTTTCTACTCTTCTTTATTTTAAAACATAGGAAAATTAGTTTATCTTACTCCAGAATCATTTCATCTTGTTTTCCTTTAAATACCATTTTCAAAACAAATTTTACATTGTTTTTAACTAAGCGATGTCGACATCATGGGATACCCCATGTCAACATGATGGCCGTAAAGTTCAAAAGTTTCAATTTTCAAAAGAAGTGTCTATTCGTTTAAATCTCTTCACGAATGGTTATGACCGTTACTGATCTATAAATAGCCTTCACAAACGAATTTTTAAACTAACTATTTTCTTATTTTCTTCACTCCTTCTTCTCCATAAATCCATATTCTAAAATTTTCATATTTTTAAGATCGTGCCGAAATTCTGCCGAATTCTCAAGTGAATCGAATTAGAATCTCATTCTTTTTTGATTCTCTGTACTCTCTCGAAGATCAAAGTGCTATTCAGAGTTATATGATCAATTTGTAATCAAAAGTTTATCGAGTCTCTCTATAAGGTGTGGTTGTGCCTAGAAATCAATTGGATGATCTTGTGTCCTGTAAATCAAGAGAGTTTGCCGCGGACTCGAAGACAGGAGGGCACCTCAAGGCCTTTAGGAATTGAGGATTGTAATCTCAACATTGGTATAATAAAAATCTGTATGAGGTGTTTGCCTTGGTGCAGGACTGGATGTAGGGTAACTTCGAACCAGTATAAATTCCCGTGTGTTCTTTCCTTTTACTGCTTTTTATTTACTTTCTGCATCTCTGTTTGATTCTGTGATTGTTCTGTGATTAAGTTCTACATTTGTTTATATCATAATTTTTAAATTAGTCCATATAAGTCTAAGAATCCCTTAAACACTATTCACCCCCTAGTGTTAAATTAGCCTTAAGATCCTTAATCCACACTCCCTTTCACTTAATACCCTTTAGCATTAACCTCTTTGCTAGTATGTCCTCGATAGTGCTAAGTTGGACTTGGTCCTCGCATCTGAATTCCACATGTAAGAGACGACATTGTCTCTTCCTAAAGTCTTCGATGCTAGCATTAATCTGTGCAGGTATAGAAGGATACCTTTGAAGTGTTGCAATATGTGATGTTGTCTTGCTGTAATATAAGGGTCTTTATGGATGTAGATAGTGTTCCCTATCAACACCATTGGCACGACAACATTGGAGAGCTTGCAAAATGTGGTGTCACTTGTACAAGGGTGAAGGGTGAAGTGGCTATCAGCGAAGTATGGTAACTATGCCTTGGAAGAGCATAAATGGTGCGGTGTGGATAAGGTTTTGCACCGAGAAAGCTTACCATGATCACTTTGACATTTCCTAATAACTTGATAAGTAGGTTGTATTTGGCCTCTTTGATATTGATTTATAGGCGCTTCACTAGTTGTATGCCTTCAAAGCTATTCGTTATAGTTTATGTGATCAAAGATCAAAGCACTATTATGAATGATTATATCATCTCATATCTCTCTTCATATATCCTTGAAGCCTCCCTTACATTCTTAATTGATGAGGTGTTACTTCCTACCTCTTTGATACTGTCATGTGATACCTCTTCGATTGAATGATTTCGATGAGGTTACTGCTGCGAAGTCACAAATTGCTGAACTTCCTCGATGTGAATTATTGTAATAACAGTATGTATTGTGCGTAGGGATACCTAGACACCCTGGATAGTTTACTTAGTATGAGTTGGTATCGTGGATGGAGATACCTAGGCACCCCAACTGTTTATTGAGTATGGAGTACCCTTTTATGATGTCCTAGAGTAGCATATTATCTATGTTATGTGCCGACTCTTTGGTTTCAGGGACAAGTCGAGTATGATTTGTCTACCCTCTTTTTCGTATATTATATCGACATTTATAGTATTTTGAGATTGTTTATCACTCACACCAAACTGTTGTCTAACTCGAGGTTTTATGTTTTGTCTTATTATTTCGGGTACTCTTAAATGAATAGATTAGAGAGCAGGTGTGAATGGCGTATGAAGTTCTATAGATGGACTAGTAGGAGGTGATGTTTACTCATATTTGAGTTGTTATTGTATATTCTGCTGTGTGACACTATGAAGATTTGACAGTGTTTGACTTGCTATTATTAGATACAACTATCAGTTGAGTTTATGTATCAGTTGTATAAACTCTTTTGTTGTGTTGTATAACTTTGTAGATCTTATACTCTAATCATTAGTTCACATTGTTATTGCTGCCTCAACTTTTTTATATATGTGTTGGCTATTATATTTTATCTGACGCGATGTGAGATATATGATAGGTTATGTGAATATTTGATGTTTCCTTTTTCTTCTTTTCCATTCTCTTCTCTTTTATTTACTCTTCTTTACTTCTTTTTTCCTTTGACAACCGTTCTACACTGCAGGTGTAGGGTAGTCGTTACACGGGTGGTGTGATTCCATAGTGTTCCAAAGAGCATTGTGAGTAATCGAGGTCCATTATTCACTAGTGGGTTTTGGAAGAACTTACAAGAGGAGTTTGGGATAGAGCTGCATCTGAGCACAACTTGTCACCTACAAACTAATGGGCAAACTAAGAGGGTGAATCACATATTGGAGGATTTCTTGGAAGGTTAGTGAATCGTATCTGGGAGGATCACTTGTGGGCTTGCATTCTCGATTTCGATGACTCATGTGACAATCACTTGCATTTAGTAGATTTCGCATACAACAACAATTGTCAGCCCAACATTGGTGTGGCAAAATTTGAGACATTGTATGATCAACCATACTTCACTCCTTCATGTTGGTGGGAAGCGGGCAAGAAACTAATATTAGGGCCAGATATGGTTAGGGAGACATCAAAGAAGATAAAGATCATTCGATAATGAACGAAAGTTGCTCAAGATAGACATAAGAGCTATATTGATAAGAGAAGATGTGATATTGAGTTCGATATCGGTGACATGGTGTTTGTTGAAATCTCTTCGTAGAAGAGTGTTGTTCAATTCGGTACTAAGTGGAAGTTGGCAGCAAGATTTGTAGGGCCTTTTTCGATACTTGAGAGGATTAGGAACCAAGCTTATAGAGTAGACTTACCTTAGAGGGTAATGGGTCCACACTGTGTTCCATATTTCTCATTTGTGGAAGTTTGTGCATAATTCAGGTATGACAGTTACACCAAATCAATTGGATGATATCAAGACTTAAACATAAACTTTAAAACCTTGTAGGCTCATTCGTCCATTGAACCTGATATAAAGCAGCTTAGGAGAAAGTCGAAGAAGTTGGTAAATGTCCGATAGGGTCAAAGCAAGAGCGATTGCACCTAGGAGACCGAGGAGAGCATGAAAACCGCTTAACGGAGCTCTTTACTTTATAAGACTTTCTGTTTAGCACATTTACTTTCAATTTCAATATAATGTGTGGTACTCGGTATCCTACGTGCTAGGGTAGGCATAGATATCATTCTTGCTTATATATGCTTGTTTAATGTCTGATATCCTTGCTTATGGTTGCTAGGCATGCTGAATAATTATGTTGACTTTGCCTTGATTCTATTAAGTAGTTCAGAGAAGAAATTCCTATGGGGAGAGTATAATTTCTCGTATTTTACGTATTTAACAATCGCAAAATATTATTTTTAAATTCATATTGGGTTATATAATGCTATAACTTCGTAAAATGTTAAGTATTATATTTTTGACCCATAGTAATTTTATTTGACGAATTTACATCTGAAAACTTGTAACGGCTATAACTTTTGATAGGTGCCAAATTAAGGCCCGAGACCACTTCCTGAAAAGATATGTGGGATCCTTTTTTTAAACATATGGTTGCTTATATAATGTTAGGCTATGTATCAGACTTGTTTTGGAATGAATTATCATGTTTTGGTGTATGGTTGTATGTTTTGGTGATGACTGAATGTTGTTTGATGTTTGTTTGGATATAATGGTTCTAAATTCTCATTGGAGCAAAATAGAGGCAATGAACGATTCTATGGTTGAGGAATTCCATGTAGAAAGAGTAGCGATGTGCTCTCCGATTTGGTATATAATGGATGCGAGATCCCTAACATAGAATCCGACCTCGATGGATCAACTTCAACAACCCCTCTCATATTGCAGCATAATCATTATGGAACACGACCTCTCATGCAATATATCTCCTTCAACAAATACACTATACTTCATTTTGCCCGTTTGCGTTCTAGTAAGTTATATAAGACATGCTTAGGCCTCGGTTTTAACTCTTTTCATTACAGTTCAAGCCCTTGATTAACTCAAATTTCAGTCTTCCTATGCAACTACGTGCTCACACACTGGCTTGCCTTGTTCTGCTATAACATTTGCCATAACATGCTCTGATGCAGTTCCGTTTGGTGTCGTTCTTGCCTTATTTTCATGTTACTATGTTGTTATCTTGCCAACTTCTTTGTCGTCTTCCTTATTGTCTATCATGTTGCCATTGCCTGTTCAACATTCTTTCATCAACTTCTTACTTACCGATCAACATGCTAGATTACACTCTTATTGCATACCTAGAACACAGTTTATATTTAGCTTGCTTATTCGCCGTTCACAATGTTTAAAACATTTTTTTAGCACATTTACCTAGCACTAACTATGTTGTCTGCCTACTTGCCTACTATTATGCTCAAATATACACTTCTCAATCTGTTATACAGTTCAATGTTGCAGTGCACCTTCACAACAGCTTTGACATCTTGTCTTTGGCCATGTATCCTTGGCTTGTTTCTACTAGAAGCTATAGTCACTCTTCTTTTCACTAATCAGCATTGCACAAGTAAGTTATATTCATCAGGTTATTAGTTTAATAAGGCTTCTATCAGCTCATGGCTATCTTCACACTACGGCTTTTCAAGGGTTACAACACCAGCTATCCTACATTTTTCACTCATGTAACCACATGAAAAACTCCTCGTTAACAGTCAGCGAAGTTCTCATGTTCACCATTAGGTCACACGAGTTCTAATAGCTCTTAGACCCTTAATTTGCAGTTTGTATTATGGTTGAAATTTATTTATATCATGTGCTAGTTATTTTATTTCTTTATGGATTATTATTATGATGATCCATTTGAAAGCAATAGTATGGTGTCACATATTTTTGTTTTTATATCACAACTACTAGGCATGTTGGTATTTATTGTCTTTTTAGAATAATAATAAATAACTATGAGTGCTCTCATCAAGTCGAAGATCACTATTTCATCAAAAAACAAAAACAAATAAATGTGATTTAATTAAAAGTTTATATATGAATATTATGTAAGTTAATTAAATTATAAACAGTCATAAATGGATTAAACTTATATAATATAAATGTATAGTATAAGTGGAATGGTAAGAAATACAATTTGGATTTAAGGAATAAGTACATAAGTATTGTACATATAACATGATTTCAAATGTGTTCAACACTTGAATCCATAGAAAATACATTATTTCACGAATTGATATCACTCTAATAAATGTATATATTAAAGATTATGAATCTCTAATATATAAAGTGGTCCTCTACCATTTCTATATTAATAGATTATGTGCATACTCTATAGTTATTCAACAAGCCCAAGCTAGGAATGTTATGTGCAGTGTTATCATTATATTGATTGAACGAGGTAAGATACATACACGTATTTTTATAGCAAAGTCCAAGTATGTGCATTATCTTTAGGCCGACCTAAAATGGTAAGAATGAGCAAATAATCTCTTTCGATTTGTTTAGCAAATTCAAGTTTGATATGAGATTAGGACAAAAATCACATGTTAGGATTTGTGTATGATACAATCAGTAAAGTGTTATCCATCATCTGTGGGCTTAGATTTGTTAAGCAAACACAAGCTCAGAATCCTAACGCAAGTGAGTTTTGACAGTCATTAGAGGGATCAAAAGATTTTTATATTTTGTTTTGGGTTTTGAGGAATGTAAAAATCTAATGGGGGCCTGATTAGAAAACTGAAATGAACATATTTAACCTTTCTAATATTGTAATAATGTATGCTATATGAAATTAAAATAACTCTTTTGGCATGTTGTCAATTAAAGGCCTATATAAGACCAAAGAATGAAACTACTATATACATTCGAACCTTGGTTGGATGTTTAATTTTCAAGACTATGTATTATCTTCTGTAAGTTTTGGACTCTAAAACAATACATGAATATGGATACTTGATCCATATTTGATCACATATAAATGTTTGCAATTCGTAATTTACGAGACCTCGATGAAATTATTTCATTTGAAATGAGCTAGTAAACCGTAGTGCAAGATGATTTATTCAATAATAATGATTGCATTAAGGATCTTGTTGTGTTAAGTGTAGTACTAGATCAAGAGCTATAAAATGGACCTCTCAATCATTGAAATGTCAGTTTGATCAATTTATGTAAAGTGCAACCTATTTGATATCCTTAAACGTTAAGGATAACCAAATGCACTTTTATAAATAGTTTGGTATAATCTTGTAGTAAGAATTTCTTTGGATGGTTCGACCATTTGTAAAGTAAAGCAAATGTATGAGATTGGATGCAATCTAGGCATACTTGGAAAAGAGTTGTATAAAATATTGTAAAATACTTAATATATAATAGGAAATGTGAATTTTACTCAAAATATATTTGTCTTATATAAAATTATATAAGAGTCATTTCTTTGATTTTAAGATATACGATATGAAACTCTTTACTATAAACTACTTACAATAAATTGAATAAATATCATATATTAAGCGGTTGAATGGAGGTTCGTATTTCATACACTATTATGGTAATGATGGGTGTTATTCCTTATTTTTACTCAGTTATATTCCACTCCAAAGCCATGTAAACTTCACCATGTCTTAAACTTCCCATGAATATTAAACATCAATGAATATATTTCCTATTCCTCTACATAGCACTTCTCGACTCATCAAACCGATGGATAAGTCTATATGCCAAGAAGTATGGATAATGTCCGGAAGGAGTGGTCGCTCGGTTGGCTAAAAACCAAAGGATTAAACCCTCAATGAGGTACCAACCGAAAGCTAATGCCAAAGCAGGGATTCAAAGCCATAGATCCTCTATCAGATAATCATGATTAATAGTCAGATGGCCGAAAATTACCTACAATACATATGGATTGCCCATCCATAAATGATATATAAGATGACAAGTCATTAATCCATGCTAAATAAGTAGCCAAATGACAACATATGGCTGTTATACCCTAAATAAATTAGTCATTGTAGGATAACAAAGTAAGAAGCTTTCATGAGATATGTGTAGGATCTCTCGTGAGATATAAATTAGAGCCCTCATGGAATGTGCATAAGAGCTATCAAGGGATGTATACCGGAGTAATCGTGAGATGACAGCAACAATGAAGGTTCTTATGGGGTGATGGACAAGAGCGATTGAGGAGCAACCTTAGTAACCATCATGGTTGGAAATGAAGCTATGAAAAGGGGAATAATGTAGGATCATTATGTGGAAAATCAATTCATCATGGTATAATTTCCAAAATCCATAATGAGGTAATCAATAAAGCTGTTGGGTAATGTTGTATTGAGCTTGAACATGAATTAAAGAAGCCATCATGAGGTGAAGTTCTTGAAGCCATCATGAGGAATTTATAAAGCTATTGCGATGAGAAGTATTGAGGAAATCATGTATAATTTCATGAAGCTACCGTGGCATGAGGTACCCAAAGTCAACGTGGGGTCTACTGTAAAGCTATCATAATATGAAGCACTCGGGGTCATCATGAGGCATTTCACAGTGCTTCCGTGGCATAAAGTGCTAAAAGTCATTGTAGGATATTGCATAGAGCTATTGGGACAAAAGGCACATGTGTTCATCGTGAACATCATTGAAATTTATCAAGAAATGAAAGGTTAAAGCCATCAAGTTTTAATTCCAAAGCACATCGTGGAAGTAAAAATAAAGCCATCACGTGTTTATAAATTAGGCTCTCATGAAGCAAATCAGTTTGCTAAGCTAAGAAGAAATGTGCCATATGTCGTTTCAAATGTGTGCCACATCAATAGATCTTAATAATCTATTTTCTATAAGGCGCCATGTGTTAGAAATCTCACGGCTCAAATTCTCTATAAATAAGCATGTAACCCCACCTAAATGAGGATCGATGTTCTAGATCTACTTCTTCATTTTCCATTTTTCTTTCAACATTATAAAGGGTGCTCCAATATAGGGATTCATGTTCGCTAGGAAAATCGAATTGAAATTTGTAACCAAGGACTAGTACTTTGAATAACCTGCAAACTAATTATTTTGGGCTTATGTTTAATGTATGCTTCATCGTTTGAACATTTGACTTCTGATTTCAAGTAAGCACTTGAGACCATGGAATACACATTGATCACACTTTCTTCGCATTTCCTAGTTTAATAGCTTGATACAAAAAGAGCCTAAACCTTTGCCTTAATATATAGAGTCCAATTTTTTCTCTAAGATTAAGTAGTGCTTTCATTGAGAGTTGAAATCAAGAATTTCTTTTTTCTTAAGCTTGCATATCCACTTCAAGCATAAAAGTTAAAACTATCCCACTCGAATTTCCTCCATGAAGATTACATCTCAAAAGGATCTAACAAGCCATGTTTGAACCCCTTATCGTATCTGCAAATCAATCAACAGTTTAGAAGAGAATAAGAGTTAAACTTAAAAAGGCTAGCTCTTCAAACTTTATAGGAAAAGAAAATGATGGCTTGGTATAGCCCAACAAAATGGAGCTTAAATCCCTTTTATATAGGAAGAAAGCCAATTTATGCCTTAGCTAATAAACTAAGATTGGAAAGATAAAACCCAGGATATAGGAATAACACAAGACTAGGAAAGGACCCATTTTCAAAAGCCTTTGGTTCTGCCATGAGGCCTAGCTAAAGCATCCATCCAATCGAGATGGATGAAAAGCCTTTGGCCTTACTACAGGCGTGGTCAAAGCACTCATCCAAAGAGTGATGGTCAATTAAGCCTTTAGTCCTACCATTAGGCCTGGCCAAAGCACCCATCCAAGGGAGATTGATGGAAAGCCTTCGTTCTTGCCACATTGCTTGGCCAGAGCACCCATCCAAAGAGTGATAGTTAATTAAGCCTTTGGTTCTACCATCGGGCCTAACCAAAGCATCCATACAAAGGAGATAGTTGAAAAGCCTTCGGTCCCTCCGCAAGGCCTGGCTGGAGCACCCATCCAAAGGGTGATGGTTGATTAAGCCTTTGGTCCTACCGCCAGGCCTTACCAGAGCACTCATTCAAAGAGTGATGGTTAATTAAGCCTATGGTTCAACCACCAGGCCTAAGAACCCATCCAAGGATAATTAAAGAAAAGCCTTCGAGCCTGGGCACCCATCTAAAAGTGGAAACTATCTAAAATTGATCATAGTGTTTTATAAACATAGGAACTATGATTATGAGCAAAAGAAAGCAATTCAAAGTAGTGTTCTATATGATGGTCAGAGTATTTTACCAAGTATGCAAAATTTTACTGATCAAAGCAACTATATATTGCATTATCATATGATGACATCACATAATTTCATACAATGATATTATATAAAATCTCACCATTTTTTACATTACACAATAACGTTACATAATAATTTCCTTTTTACAATATTTTTTTTCTTTTGAACTCATGGTCCTAAAGAATGAGGGAGAGGATGATGTTGATAAGCCAGCTCCTTTCCTTTTCCAACAACATCCAAAAAGAAAAGATATTGCTCACCAATCAAGCCCGCATCCTGATATAAAATTGAATGCCCTTCAATCTCCTTTAAGGCATTAGAACACCCATACCAGAAAAAGTGTTGATAACTAGAGACAACCATCTTCCTCAATCTATAGCTTCTCTTCGCGTTTAAAAATGTAAAGTCAATTTTCTGGTCAAAAGCCACAATAACTTCAATTAAATAAATAACAAGGGAATCAAGTTGTGAAGCCCTAGTAGAATAAAAATAGCGTCAAATCTAGTTGATCTTTAAGCTCTTTTAACTCGTTTATCAACATTTCTAGCATAGTAGGAGGATCAATAATATGCTGGATAGCTACAAGAAGATATTTCTTCAATTACTTCTCTATGGTAGATGATAAAAAGGGAATCGATAGAATCAGTTTGAACTAATAGCGCTTTCTCATAAGTTTTGCTAGCACTTTCTAATTGGGAGATTTTATGAGATAAAGCTTTATCGTCTTTAAGTGCTTTAATCGTTAGTGAGAGTTCGTTAAATCGGCACTCCAGAGTTTCAACCTCTAGTATGAGTTATGAGAACGTATTAATAAACTTCTTATTTCGATGGTCCTTTATTTCTTAATTACACTCCAACTTGAAGGATCTACTTAACCTTGCAAATTCACCAGACTTAATTTCTAGAGACAAGTCGGATACACCACTACCACGCGTTGAACGCCCTCGAGGTAAGGAAGAAGACCATGTAGAGATGCCTTCCTAGGAGATTCAATTGGAGTGGGATTAGATAGTCCTTATTCACTCTCGGTTAATACGAGTTCATAAGATTGACATTAGTTCTTGTATTTCATCATGTTAATTTCAAAGTCAAGAACATGTTGGTTCAACTGAGCAATTTTTGTATTGTAATCTAATTGTTGTTGAGGGTGGGAGTATGAGTTGAGCCTACTTGTCAGTCTCGCAATTTTTTTCACCCTTCGATGAAACTTTATTTTTGAGATCCTCGGCCATCTCTCGAGAAGTCTTTAAAATAGATCTTACGCAGAGATACTTTTCATGCCATTTGTTAGCTTCTGTATCATCGATAGACTTTGGGTCAACGGGAGAATGAGAAGATCGATCTTGCAAGGTTGTCATCAGCCTAGCTTAAATGTTCTCGAGGCATTGATTAAGATTAGGAGCATCCAAAGACAAAGCCAATTCTTTACCTTAACTAGAGAATGGATTGTAATGAACTTTTGATAAAAGGCAAAACCATAAACTTTAATTAATAAACTAGAAACCTTCTGATAATTTCTGGTGAATAACATATGACAAAGAAAAATTAACAACTGCAGTCCATAGGCCTGTTGTCAAAATCATAAACTACTCCATTACCCATGGAACTAAGGTAAATAGAACCTTCAGTTTGTTGCTTCATCTTCTAAAGAATGACAAGGGAGCATAGGGTAGATGGAGACGTATCTTCCAATTTTAATTCCATAAAAATGAACAAAGAATTGATATAACTATAGGAGTTGGGATTCAGTTGGATAGGAGCAATTTTAAGGTAGGATAAGACATTGGATATGATCGGATTGAAATGTAAATAATAGGAATGATAGATATAAAGAGGGGTGAAGGCAAAAAAACCTTTTGGTGGAGAGTTCATGTTAGTCCGTGAGATGATGGTTTTGATGACAACAACCTTAGAATAGATTATAAAATATAAATACTAACATTATAAGTTTAGATATATATGTATATGCAGGATTTAACCATGCAGGTACCAAGAATGAAGACTGTGAAGTATAGAGATTCAAGATATCAAGATTGAAGACTCATGAGTATCAAGATTATCAAGAGTTCAAGACTTCAAGAATAAGTATTTTATTTAGGAATTTTGTTAAAACTCCTAGAAAAGCACTGGAATCTTAAAATCCAATTTATTCATGGAATGGAATCCACTTTGAGCTTGTTAAAGGGATGGAACCCTAAGTCGGATGGAACCTACGAAAAATCTAGTGGAACATTGTTTTGTATCCGCTAATTTTTATTCAAATGATTTTACAAAAATTATCTTGTTTTCAAAATGATTTCAAAACTTTCCTTTTAAAAGATTCAAAAACCTCTATCCTGATTTTAAATAATTTTAGCCTCAAAATCATTCTCAAAATCATCTTTAATTTCAAAGTCAAACTACTCCTGATTTTAAACTATCTTTTAGTATAATATATTTTACTTTTAAATATTTATACTTAGATTTAAATATAAAATTATAGTTAAATTCTATATATATTATTCTCTATATTTACTTATGAATTTTAACTATAGTCAAGTATATTTATAAAGTTTAAAAGAGTTTTAATATATAAGATAAAGGTTATTTTCAAAGAAAATCAAATCATCAAAAATTGCCTTGGGATGTCGACATACTCATGGTGACCATGTTGACATAGTGTCAGTTAAGTTCAAAATTTAAACTTTAAAAGAAGTGTCTATTCGCCATTACTCTTCATGAATGGACATGGCTGTTGTTCTTCTATAAATAGGGGTTAGTTTCAACGAATTTGATATCAGATTTTCTGGTTTTTCACTCCTCTTCTTCTTCCACTTTTCTTAATACATACCTTTACCATTACTCTGCCGAAATCAACATTGAATCAAACTCGATTATTCGTAGTTTGATTCTCTATCACTATCTCAACAAGATCCTCCGTGCTATTCAGAGTTATAGGCGTATTGTAATCAACTTAGCGAGAAAAGGTGTGATTATAGCCTTGAAAATCAATCAAGCGTGATAAGGTGTGATTGTAGCCTTGGAAAATCAATTGGGATAATTTGTTGCCCGTAAAATCAAGTGGGTGAACTTGTTGCCCGGAAAATCAAGTATCTCTACGCAGAGGATTGTGATTCTGGAGGGTGTACCTCGTAGCCCTGAAATCGAGGGTGTAATTGTAAAGATTGCTTTTGAAAGGAAATTCGTACTTGTGTTGCGGGACTGGATGTAGGATAACTCCGAACCAGTATAAAATCCGATGTGTTCTTTTCTTTACTGCTTTTTATTTTATTTCTACATCTGTGTTTTTTCTATGATCATATCTGTGTCTGTATATTGCACACATCTGTGTTTAAATTAACATAAATCCAAAAGATTTAGTAATTCTTTATAAACACTATTCACCCCCCTCTAGTGTTAATCCTAGCCTTAGATCCGCAATCCGCATTTCTCACAATTGGGATCAGAGCAAGGTTTTCAAAGTTTCATAATCTGATTTTTGAAAAAGCTTTTAAAATGGCTATATTTGTTAATACTATTTTAGAAATATTCAAATCATTATTGTTTCATGAGTCTGCATATAATCAATATTCAAATTCAAGTTATCTACCAAAATTGTTTGATGCGCAGGAATCATGCTTTATGGCTGTTGAGGAATCAATCCACAACGGACAAATTGTGCGGATCAGAAAGAACAAATGGATACTTGATAGTGGATGTTCTAGACACATGACTGGCAATCCAGATATACTGAATGACATTATATACAAAGACGGAGGGCTGGTTAATTTTGGAGACAATTCAAAAGGATATGTGATTGGCATCGGCAAAGTCGGTAATTCTAAAACTCCTACTATTACTAATGTTTTACTAGTTAAGAATCTGAAACATAATCTGCTAGGTATAAGTCAACTATGCGATAAATGATATAAAATTAAATTTGAAAAAGATAATTGTCACATTGAAGATAATAATTCAACTATTATATTTGAGGGAGTCAGGAAAAAGAATATAAATATTCTTAGTATGAAAGTTTCAAATGATAACCTGTGTCTGTTGGCAAATTCAAGTGACCCTTGAATTTGGCATAAGTGATTCGGGCAATTGAATTTCAAACTCTTATCTAGACTGTCAAAACATGATCTATTAAGAGGTCTTTCTAAAATAAATTTTAAAGTAGACAGTCTATGTGATGCTTGTCAATTAGGAAAACTTAGAAAAAGTTCTTTTAAATTAAAAGATATGATTTCAGCTTCAAAACCTCTTGAATTACTTCATCTTGATTTATTTGGTCCATCTCAAATTCTGTTAATAAATCATACTAAATATGTTCTTGTAATTGTAGATGATTATTCTAAATTTACATGGATAATATTTTTGAAACATAAAAGTGATACTTTTGAATGTTTTAATAACTTTTCAAAAAGAATTCAAAATCAATTTTCTTTAAAAATTATAACTATTCGTAGTGATCACGGTGGTGAATTTGAAAACAAAAAGTTTGAGGAATTCTGCAATAAAAAAGGAATAACTCACAATTTTTCATTTTTGAGAACCCTCAACAAAACGGAGTAGTAGAACGTAAAAATAGGACGACTCAAGAGTGTGCGAGAACTATGCTTTCAGATAGTAATTTACCAAAAAAATTGGGCAGAAGCAGTTGCTACCGCCTATTATATTTTAAATAGAATTTTAATTAGACCTTTAACAGATAAGACATCTTATGAACTTCTTTGTTAAAAGAACCTAAGCTATCTTATTTCAGAATTTTTGAAAGTAAATGCTTTATTTTAAATACAAAAGACAATTTAGATAAATTTGATCCTAAATCCAACAAAGGAATCTTTATCGGATACTCTAATAGAAGTAAAGCATACAGAGTGTTTAATTTAAAAACTAACACCATCAAAGAAATAATGCATGTTTCATTTGATGAAAATTTCAAAAATTTTGAAGATACAAATGACGAGGAGGATTTAATCACTCAAAATCAAGAATCAAATGAAACTAATAATGAAATTAATCATCCTAATAAAAGGAGTAAACTTTTAAAAGATCATCCTATAGAAAATATACTGGGAGATATGCAATATGTTGTTAAAACTAGAAACCAACTAAGTCAAATGAGTAATGTAGCTTTTATATCAACTATTGAACCCAAAAATCCAAAAGAAGCATCAACTGATGATTCATGGATTTTGGCTATGCAAGAAGAATTAAATCAATTTACTAGAAATGATGTTTGGGAACTTGTTCCTAGACCTGAAAATAAAACTATAATTGGAACTAAATGGGTTTATAAAAATAAAATGAATGAACAATGAGAGGTAGTTAGAAATAAAGCTCAGTTAGTCGCTCAAGGTTATTGTCAAGAAGAAGGAATAGATTTTGATGAAACCTTTGCTTCCGTAGCAAGATTAGAAGCCACTAGGATTCTACTTCATTTCTCAAATCATAATAATTTCAAATTATTTCAAATGGATGTTAAAAGTGCCTTTTAAATGGATTTGTAAAAGAAGAAGTATATGTTGAACAACCACCACTTTTTGAAAATGATAAATTACCAAATCATGTTTATAAACTAAAGAAAGCTTTATATGGTCTAAAACAAGCTCCAAGAGCCTGGTATGATAGACTAAGATCTTATTTATTACAATCAAATTGTGAAATTGGTAAAGTAGAAAATACTCTTTTTATTAAAAGAAATAAAAATGATATTCAACTAGTACAAGTTTACGTAGATGATATCATTTTTGGATCAACTAATTTTGAAATGAATAAAGAATTTTCTGAAATAATGACAAAAGAGTTTGAGATGAGTCATATGGGTGAACTAAATTTCTTTTTAGGATTACAAATAAAACAATTAGATAATGGTATCTTTATTAGTCAAGAAAAATATGCTAAAGACCTAATTAGTAAATTTGGTTTGACTACTGCAAGTGGAAAACCCACTCCCATGGCAATCAATGAGTACCTTAGTAAAGAAGATCTCTCGAAAGATGTAGATCAAAAATTATATAGAAGAATGATTGGATCACTACTATATATTACTACTAGTAGACCTAATATCATGCATAGTATTTGTCTCTGTGCCAGATATCAATCCCAATCTAAAGAGACCCACTTGAAAGCCGTAAAACGTATCATAAGATATGTTAAACACACAACTGATTACGGTTTATTTTACCCTAAAAATGATTCTTTTGACTTAATATCTTACTGTGATGCTGATTATGCTGGTTGTAAATTAGTCCGAAAAAGTACAAGTGGGACTTGTCACTTTTTGGGGCATTCTCTGGTTTCCTGGTTTAGTAAAAAGAAAAACATGGTTTCTTTATCAACAACTGAAGCAGAGTATATTTCTGCTGCTTTGGTTTGTTCTCAAGTAATATATATGCAACAAACTTTAAAAGATTATGGTATAAATATCTCGAAATCACCAATTTATTGCGATAATACTAGTGCAATAAATTTATCCAAAAATACTATTCAACATGCTCGAACTAAACATATTGGTATCAGACATCATTTTCTCAGAGATAATATAAGTAAGGAAGTAGTTACTCTCGATTATATCAATTCTGTGAATCAAATTGCTGATGCTGATATTTTAACAAAACCCTTAAATGAATCAATATTTACTAAATTAAGAGGAGAATTAGGTATTTGTTCAATAACTGAAATATAAAATATAAATATCCATTATAATTAATACTAAAATTCAAATAGTAAAAATATAAAGGAGCATGTCGACATCCCCCATATACCCATGTCGACATATAACGTTTTTTATTTTTAAAAATTTTTCCCTCCAAAATTCAATATATATTCTTCTTATTTTCGAATTTTTGATCATTCTCTCTGTTCTCTTTCTATTCTATCTTCTGAAATAAATAAAATCATGGCATGATCTTCCAAATCAAACATAAAATCAACATTTTAGTTTCCCTCTCCTACTTCTGGTCCATTTCAACGTACTAATCTCGCTCGTGTAACAAAAATGGAGGAGTCTCTGAAGGATCACTTTAGATGATGACTGAAATTCAAGAGATTCAACTCCGTATGGCAAAGGAACAAGAGAGGCAAGGCAATATTCTTAGGAATTTGCAAAAATTTCTAACGGATAATTAAGCCAACCCTATCTTGATTGATGAAGATTCTTCACACAATCAAGAACAAGAGGCCAGCGAAGAAGAAGAAGAAGAACCCATGGAAGAAGCGCAAGCGGAAGATGACGACAAAGTCGTTTGAGTTGGAGAAGTGTGCTTTGATAAAGATGGGAATCTTATTAAACAACGTGGAAATTTCTGTTTCCACTATTTTTCTTTTCTTTCTTCTCCATTGTTGTTTGTGTTTCTTTATGTTCTCTAAACGCTCATGTAAATACAACTTTATACGTAATGTGTGATCTTATATGTTTTAATTATAAGTATTATCATGGATTTTAGTTAGAATAGGTAGTAGTAAGTTTTAGTTTTGGATCTAAGTGTTGATCTTATATGTTTCAATGAATTTGATATCAGATTTTCTGGTTTTTCACTCCTCTTCTTCTTCCACTTTTCTTAATGCATACTCTTACCATTACTCTGCCGAAATCAACATTGAATCGAACTCGATTTTTCGTAGTTTGATTCTCTATCACTATCTCAACAAGATCCTTAGTGCTATTCAGAGTTATAGGCTTTTTGTAACCAACTTAGCGAGAAAAGGTGTGATTGTAGCATTGAAAATCAATCAAGCGTGATAAGGTGTGATTGTAGCCTTGGGAAATCAATTGGGTGAACTTGTTGCCCGTAAAATCAAGTGGGTGAACTAGTTGCCCGGAAAATCAAGTATCTCTACCCGGAGGATTGTGATTCTGGAGGGTGTGCCTCGTAGCCTTGAAACCGAGGGTGTAATTGTAAAGATTGCTTTTGAAAGGAAATCCGTACTTGTGTTGCGGGATTGGATGTAGGGTAACTCCGAACCAGTATAAAATCCGGTGTGTTCTTTCCTTTACTGCTTCTTATTTTATTTCTGCATCTGTGTTTGTTTCTTTGATAATATCTATGTCTGTATATTGCACACATCTGTGTTTAAATTAACATAAATCCGAAAGATTTAGTAATTCTTTATAAACACTATTCACCCCCCCTCTAGTGTTAATCCTAGCCTTAAGACCCGCATTTCTCACAGTTCATTCTGTCATCTGGGCCTAGGGCCTTAGATTCAATTCCAAATATGCCAAAATAATGCAGAATAGAATTGACCTCTTCTTGTGTCATAAAATAGGATTGCTGGGAGGTGTAGATCTTCTCTTCGGAAGAATCTTTAGCCTTAGAAGATTTGGGAGACTTAGCAGTTACTTTAGGGGTTTCCTTTTTACCTTTGCCCATGGTACCTACAATGATTAAATTATAAATAAGAGTTTCAAAGAAATGAACGAGAAGTTATATAAAAGAGTAGTATAAATGTATACAAACACTCTAAGTCAATTTTAATTCACGTACATGTTACGCGTGCATGAATATAGAAACATGTCAATCCTTCACTTATATGTTGGTGAGTCAACGCATATGTGCATAATAACATCTTTTAAGCATAAAAACCATATATGGACCATTAAATCATATGCATTACAACTTAACAACAACCAAATAGGATAATTTTTATTGAACCATCGTAAAGTAAACGTTAAGCTTTAATGTAAGAATTTAATTTGTGACTAATTTCATAAACATATAGTTCTCTGGTGATAAGGTATCATACGCTTATATTAGCATTGAAAGTTGATGTTCTTCTGAACATGGATACATAGTATGATAGAAAGCTATGGATAAATAATAAAAATCAAGCCATCACATGTAAACATGAAGTTTTCACGTATCAAGCCTAAGCATAACTTTTGCATGAAAAATATAAAATAAGAGCTTTCATATGGTAAACCAAAGTATGATTTTCATGAGTAAAATGTTAAACAAATCTTTGTGTGATAATCCTAAACGTAGCTTTTGTGAGTAAAATTCGAGGTAACGCTTTTATATGTTAAACCTAGCTATAGCTTTCAAATACAAAGTTTAAATAGAGTTTTCGCGTGAAAACCTAAAATAGCTTTCATGAATAAGATGTGGAACACATCTTTTATGTGATAAATCTAAGCATAGCTTTCATATGAAGAGTTTAGAATTGAGCATTTGCGTATTAAAACAAAACATGGTTTTCACATACAGAATTTAAAATGAAAGCTTTTGTGTGTTAAGCCTAAGCATCGCATTCGTATGAAAAATTTAAAACATGGGCCTTTATGTGCTGAGCCTAAGCATAGATTTCATGTGTAGAATTCAAAAGCATGGCTTTTGTATTAAGCCATCAAATGATAACCTGTCACATGACAACATGTTAAGTTAATTAGAAACGAATAACCAAAGCAATAAGACCAAAAACCTACAAACAAAAAGAATTACGGCCTAGATTGATAAATCTAGATCAAAATAACGATTTTATATATATAAAGAAAACCCATTAACACCAAAATTAACAGCCAAACCACGATTAATTTTAAATCAAAAGAAGTTACTTCAAATCAAAAAATAGCAGTAACAAAATGAACAACAAATAGATTAACAATGATTAAGGTTACTTACTGATTAGAAGTCCGTAGAGAATTAAATTCAAACAATAGGAGAAAAACAATTCTTATTAAGCAAGATTGGAAAAAAAAGGAAAAAATGAGGAAGCATATTATTCATAATAAGTGGGAAAGTAATGGTAAATGTTAGATCATGCATGATAAGAATGAACAGCTAGGATCAATGGAATACAAAGAGTTATTTTATACTAAAGTATAAAGAAACATTGTAAACTAGATGACCAAGTGTTATACCCCAAATATATTAGTCATCATAGGTCAACAAAATGAAAAACTTTCATGAGATATGTACATGAGCTCTTGCGGGATTGAACAAGATCTCTCTTGGAATGTGCATAGGAGCTACCATGGGATGTATAATAGAGCTACCATGAGATGACAACAATAAATGATAGTTCTCATGGGGTGATGAACAAGAGCTATTGAGAAGCAACCTCAGTAACCATCATGAATGTAAATAAAGCTATGCAAAGAGGAATGATATAGAGCCATTGTAGGAAAGATCAACGTCATCGTAGCATAATTTCCAAAAGCCATCATGAGAAGATCAATATAGTTGTTGGATTATAGTGTGTTGAGCTTAAACACGAATTAAAGAAGCCACCATGAGGTAAGGTACTTGAAGCCATCGTAAGGAATTTATAAACTATCACGATAAAAAGTATTGAAGTCGTCGTGTAGAATTTCATGAAGCTACCATGGCATGAAGCACCCAGAGTCATCGTGAGGTGTTTTATAACGCTATTGTAATATAAAAAAACTAAGGGTCATTGTGAGGTATTTCATAAAGCTGTCATGACATAACGTACTAAAAGTCATTGTGGGATGTTGCATAGATATTTATGACAAAAGGCACCTCAGGTCATCGTGAAATGTCACAAAAAGTTATCAAGAAATGAAAGGTTGAAGCCATTAAGTGATAGTTCCAGAGGGCATCATGGGAAGTAAAATAAAGCCACCGCGTGTTTACAAATCAGGCTCTTGTGAAGCGAATTAGTTCACTAATCCAAGAGGAAATGTGCCACGTGTTATTTCGACTATATGCCACATTAGCAGATCTCAACCATCTATTTTCAATAAGGCACCATGTGTCAAGAATCTCACAACTCAAAATTCTCTATAAATATGCTTGTAACCCTACCTAAATAGGGGCTGGTCTTCCAGACATCCTTCTTCTTCATTTTTCATTTTTCTTTCAACATTGTAAAGGGAGCTCCACTTTAGGGATTCATAGCCGCTAGGGAAATTTGAATTGAGAATTTTGAAATCAAGGACTTGTGCTTTGGATAACTTGCATAATTCATTATTTTGGACTTACGGCTAATGTATGCTTCATCGTTTGAGCATATATTTTGAGTAAGTACTTGAGACTATGGAATACACATTGATTACACTTCCTCACATTTTCTAGTTTAATAGCTTGAAACACTAAGAGCCCAAACCTTTTCCCAGACATATAGAATCTATTTTTTCTCTAACAGTGGCCAATTCCTAGCCCATCAAGTAAGCCTAGTTAGCAATCTGGAGGAAATCTCTCCACTGATAGCAACACAACATGATGCATATAAACATGCGCTAATCCTAAAGAAAAGGATCTTTTTAGGCACATACATAATTCAAATCTAAGTAAAAATTTGTACTTTCCTATGTTACAACTGATACTAGAACTCATCAATTGCAGAATTGACCTACTCATCATTGTAACAACCTCTCAACTATATAGTGGGACTCTAATGAAGGAAAGGACAATGGATGCAGGGACTTTAGCCCAAACCACAATAACTCTCAGTGTCTTTACTTTCAGTACCTTTACTTTTGGTTTTACTTACCAAATCTAGTCTCGACTTATGTAGAATTCATAAACACTTTATACTAACCCTGAGGAATTTAATTTAACTTCTAGCATTTTCCTAAAATACTTTTATAATCAGCCTATCGAAGAACTTGCAAACCTCCTTGGTGATAATTTTCCCTTTGATCTTTGGGGTATTGGTTTGTGATGAAAAACTTAACCAACAATTTTGGCACTAGAAGGTGGGCCCGAGTCTTTGTTCCTTATCACCCATCTCAAAAATCAACCGTTTTCCCTAAATAGCCATATCTGTCTTCGGTAACGAAAGTAGTAGTGCAAATTTAACCCAGAATTGCGTCTAAACCTTCAGATCTTGCTCATTGAAGATGACAACAATGAGCACCTTGTCACTTTAATTGTGGAAAAAATATAAAGATGGGGAGTATAACCACATCTATGAACTTCAAGCTCTCTATATCACACAATTTTTATAATATCTTCGTAAATCTCTTTAGGAATCAACCCAACTCAAAAAATTGGTCAAAGCCATGAATGATGAAGTTTAAGACTTGAGTATAAAGTTGATGATATATAAGATCTAACTCATTCTACAAAGAGACGTCTTTGTACAACTCTAATGATTGAGCCTCAAAAGAAGCTCAAGAAGGACAACATTTTAACTCCGCTTAATGAGAGATTATCTCAGATCTATCGAAAAACTTGTGAAATACTTCCCTACTCAAATTACACCTCGCACAAGAGAGAAAGTTCAAAGGGTGAAATGTACCGCATCTATCACCTGAAAAATATGCACAAGACCAAAAAATGTGGAAAACTATCCTGTGCCATCACGAACATGATTAAAAGGGGGAGCCTTCTAAATTCACCAAGAAATAGTTTTATGACTTGTTGTGATACAATGTTTAATTTCATCATCTTTTCTTTTTAGAAAGAGCCTTATTTAAACTAAAGTCTTTCGACTAATAAATGGAATATATATTTTATATCTCGGTCGAACAAGACTTATTTTTAAAGAATTGAACTCAACACAAAGGTAAAGCATTAGGATTCTTTAGAAAATTTTTATGACTCTAGAGGATAGTTGCATTCGACTTCTGTCGGGTTTCATAATAATTCTCCCAGGAGACTTTCGGCATTCTTTTCTTTAATAATTACCTTCAGCAAATGCCCTTTCTGCCAAGTTTATACTTGAAGGGAACTTATTGGATTTCTTATTATCCTTCAGAACCTTGGTCTTCCAGATGTTGCCTTCGACAATTTCTTTTTCTACCAAGTTTATACTTATGGGGAACTTAGTAGATTTCTTATATTGGCCTTTAGAGTTCCTGGAATTCTAAATATTTCCTTAGGCAATTGCTCTTTCTACTAAGTTTATATTTAAAGGCAATTATTCAGTTTCTTATACTAGCCTTTCTAATTCTTAGACTTCTAAATATTACCTTCGGTAATTGCCCTTTCTACCGAATTTGTACATTGAAGGAACTAGCAGAGTTTCTCCATTGAACCTTCAGGTTTCTTGAAGTTATCATCTTAATATTTCAAACCATATGGACATTGTCCTACCTTATAATCTTTATTATTTCTATCTATGGTCAGCCATGTGCTTTGTTCAAGCGGTTACTTTATAAAAATTCTTGTAAAATGGTCTACAAGTCATATACCAAAATAACATCAACTCGAAAAGATTTCATTAAACAATTTTTTTTAAAAGCACTACGCAGGAGTATTGCTTATATAACTTTTCAAAAGAAAGAGAAAACTAAGATATAACTTTTCCATTAAAGGAATATTCCTTTCAAAGGTAAAACCCTTTTTCATTTCAGCACAGCATGGCAACGAAAAATGCATTACTCCACCGGAATCTACTACGTAGTAAACACAAATATTTAAAAGGTTAATCCACACCATAAATTGATATCTTTCATCACCATAATATTTGTATAAGTACTTCCACAGCCCTAACCCTTTTTACTCAATCAATAAATCGTTTGCATGACCTTAATGAAGAAAGGGACAAACTATGGAGGGATCCGTTCCTCACATACACTCCACTGTGTGCGCTCTCAGACTAACTCTTATCACCACCTGTAAGAGATGGCCACATCATCTGGAAGATCATAAAATATCTAACAATGCATGCAAGAGAGAGCCATGGTCGAGTAGTACCATGGCATTAAGAGTTTTCATTTTCAAGTAGTACCATGAATTAAGAGATTATCATGGCTAAGTAGTACCATTCATTAACAGAGAGCCTTCGTCAACTAAACCATGCATTAACAGATTTCCATGGTCAAGTTGTAACATGCATCAAGAAAGAGCACTTGTCAAGTTGTATCATCATACAATAAGAGAAATCTTAGGGAGAAATCCTAAGTACTAGTGGGTAGTGTGCCAACCATACAAAAAAGCCCTGGAGTTAGATCTAGATATTCAGCAGGGAAATTCTCCATCAAAATAGAAAAGTCGTAGGTATCAGTCATAAGCCCCTGGAAATATTGGGTAGTCTCCCAATTCAGGTCACAGAATTAGCAGCAAACAAAAATTCTAGAAAAGGCTCAGTAAGACGTAGGACCTTATTAAGATATGGATAGAACCCTAAAAAAACAAATGCCATAAACCTACTTAAATAGGTAACGACAATATTCAAAACCTTATTAGGTTATATTATCATAATACAGAGAACACGCCAAACAATAAGTGCCATAAGACCTGTTAGAACAAATGCGGCAACACTCGAGTCCCAACCAAGTAAATTTTTCATAAAAAATTAGAGGGAATAGAGCACCCTAAGATAATGTAGCAATCAAATTTAGATCTGAAGAATCAGCTATAACTCCTTCAAAATAAGTTACTACAAAATGAACGTGTGAGACATACGAATTCTTGGTACAATTAGCTAGAGGAAATCTTGGTTCCCTTAATGACTACAATGAGAATTCAAAAGTGAAAATGTCAAAAATAATGCAATGCCAATAGGACAAGAGTTCCTTCGTATTATACGATATATTATATACATATATCAAATATCCTTACACTGAAGATGTAAAAGAACATTCGAAAAGGCATCAAAATAGGCAAACGAAAGAACCCTAAAACAAATGATTGAAAATTATAATGTAAAAGTGTTACAAAGGGCCTGTGTGATTATACTCAAAAGCATATACAAATTTATTCTTCAATCGTGACCTTTTCTCGGAACCCTACCTCCTCTTATACATCTGGAGGAGAGCATCCCAGAACTTGAACCTCCCCAAGGTCCTAAACAATAGTGTTTAGCTTACCCTTAAGGGATCTGGCATAATCGAGAGATGGGTGGGGACTGAAGCAATAAGCTGACTTGTATCACATACTATTCTTATTACAACAACTTGTCTTTTCAAACCCCTAATATCGAAACTAATACATACATGGTATTCACTTGCTGAACACCTAAAGTGTTGGAAAGACAGATAGTTAGGGAAAAATAAAAGAAAAGGAACAAAACAAGGAAGGAGAATACAATATCAGAATCTCACATGCGAAACGATAATATATAATATCTCAAAAATGTAGTACAAAGAATTACCCTAACATACATAATAATCTCAGAGTTACAAAACCTAAGTACTGATATCAGCCTAGACAGTTGTAACTGCCTGTCCTCATAATGCAAATTACATATATGCATAATAAAATGCAATGAAAATGAAAATAGTCAAATAGATATGTAGATGGAAGCCTCCACCCTGTCTTCATAAGCTTGAAACATCTAAACTAAAACTCGCTCTACTCAGCCTACTCGAAAGAGTACATAAGAAATTTTGAAAAAATTAAAAAACCTTGTGTTAGACATAAGTCTAGCATGAGAAACTCAAAAATGTGTGTAAGCACATAACTATATTTTTAAGACCAATCGAATCACTGGAATTGTTATTCCTAAAAAAAAATCGATGAATTTCCGGTTAAATCAATTGTGGTTCTTTTAGAAGTAATCGAACTACATAAAGAGGAGTCCACCTGGGTAGATCTTGTATATATAAGTTCTTAAAGTTAGAGACGTTTCCTACCAATGCTCCTCCCCAAGGGGTTCAAAAAGGTATGAAGCAACGAAGCTTTTAAATAATTCTTTAGTTATATTTAGTCAAGTTTGATAGTTGACTATTCAACTATTGAGTTTAAAATGATTGCTTATAGAAATGAAGGTTCGTATACTTAAAATGTTTTCGGCCTCCCTACCTTAACTATTCCTCGGTCAAGAGTGAAGCAAGTAGGTTAGAGCACTACTGCTCCTATCTGTACTCGAACATTGGTCTTAATTCTCATACATAAATAAGCCTACTTCGTCGGCTTTTAGTGTTAAGTATAGTATTACCAGCATTCCATAAATAAGTAAAGAAACACTCATTTTCACACAAATGTAACTTCTCATCCCTTCTTCCAAAACAATAGACTTTTAAAATTACTCGTATATAAGTTAGAAATCTTTTCAAAATGATATATATATATATATATATATATATATATATATATATATGTATGTATATTAATTTATTTATAAAGCCACTATACTTAATAGAAATTAAAAACAAACTTTAAAGAAGAAAAGGTAACAAAAACTCTTTATACTTTAATAAATTATTAAACTAGTTTTATAAAGTTATATACATATGATAATCTTTAAAATACTTATAAACAGGTTATAAATATTTATATAAAATATTAATTAAAAAATAATTACTTAATTTTGATTTAGACCTTTTTCTACTTTGATAAAATAAACATGTTTTATATATATGGTAAGAAACTCTTTACTTTAAAATGACAAAATTAATTATTTTAAAAATATATTTAACTTCAAATTTCTTTTAAAATACTTGTATACATTTTTAAAAATTCCTTGAAAAAGATTCGTATAATATCTGAAGTAAATAACAATTTTATACTCTAATACCTCGGTCTCATACCTACTCATAAATATAGAAACGTCTCTCTTCATACCTTCCCATTAGAAAGTACGTCTCATGTCCTGATACATCTTAGTGACTCCTGGATGTATCAACATTCTAGAAAGATGACTCTCTATCAGAACCTCCTATCTAATCCCATTCACATCAGGAATGTACAACCGACCGTTCATCCTCAAAATACCTCAATCGTCCACCTCCAATCTTAGCCACTTTTCCAGAGCAACATTCCCACTAACGGCTCTAGCTATTGAGCAAGATGAATATACCTCTACTGGTTACTCTCAATATGACTAACAAGAGTCGAACGGATCTTTACATTAGCCACAACTGCATATCTCCTACTCAATGCATCTGCTACAACAGTAGCTATCCCCATCGTATAGAAAATCTCAAGGTCATAGGCTGTGAAAAACTCTAGCCAACGCTGCTGCCTCAAGTTCAACTACTTACGAGTGAAAAGATATTTCAAAGATTTATGGTCCGAATATAGCTCAAACTTTTCACCTAGCAAATGATGTCTCCACATCTTTAATGCAATAAACACCGCTAACAGCTCTAAGTAATGCGTCGGATACCGTGCCTTATGCAGCTTTAGCTGTCTACTGGCATAATCAACAACTTTCCCATGTTGCATCAACATAGCACCTAATCCAATCCTACGAGCATCGGTGTAAACAGTAAGAGCATCACCTCCATTCGGAATAGTCATAATGGTGGCACTAGTCAATTTCTTCTTCAGCTCCCTGAATGCTTGCTCATACTTCTCTGTCTAAATAAATTTGACATCTCCCATTGTTAAATTCATTAGTGGTGAAGCAATCTTGGAGAAATCCTGCATGAATCTCCTATAATAATATGCTTACCCCAAGAAGATTTGATCATTATTGCATTTTTAGGTCTGTTCCAATCCTAAATAGTTGCAATCTTCGTTCGATCTATAGAAATACCATCTCCAGAAACAACATGCCCAAAGAACCTTACCTCCGACCACCAAAAATGACATTGTGAGAACTTATCCTTTAAACGCTCTTTCATTGTCTCCAATACAATCCTCAAATGGTGATAATTCTCCTCCTCAGTCTTGGAGTAAACCGGAATATCATCTATGAAAACAAGCACAAACATTTTCAACACATCTCGAAAGTAACGGTTCATCATGTCTACGAAATAAGTACGAGCATTAGTTAGACCAAACGACACAACCAACCACTCATAAAACCAATCAGACCTGAAAGCTAACAAGTGCACATTCTCCTCTGCTACCCTCAACTGATGGAACCCAATCGCAAGATTAAGCTAAGAAAATACCCAAGCTCCATGAAGCCGATCAAACAAGTCATCAATCCTAGGCAAGGGATACTTGTTTCTAATAATCCACTTATTGAGCTTGTGGTAATCGACATAAATCATTAAGGAACCATCCCCCTTTGTAGCAAACACGACGGGCGCTCCCCAAGTCGAACAGCTAGGTCACATCAAACCATTCCATAACAAGTCGCTAATCTACTAGTTAGCTAGCTCCAACTTCACCTTCGGAGATAGCCTATGCATAGGAAATACAATAGACTTAGCATTAGGAACCAAATCAATACGCATGATGAGGAGGTAAGCTAGAAACCTTCTCGAGCACATCCCCAAACTCCTAAATATCTAGAATCGACTCAAAATCTATATCCGCCACATCAAGAGAAAGAAAGAAAACTATTCATAAAAGAACTAGGCTCTTCACAAGACACTACAAGAACCTCAATTCCCTTCTTCAATACAACGGTCCACCCGACACAATCCAAGGTAGCATGATTCTATGATAACCAATCCATCCCTAAAAGAACATCAAAACCCAGAAAACCAAGAATATATATATATCACATGGAACGAGTTGATCAAAATAAAAATCAAAACTCCTTCACATACCATATTAAGATTTGCCGAAACCCTTACTGGATTCGACACACAAATAGAATCATGAACCATAATCGGTTCAAGCTCTAGTCTATCAACAAAGCTACGGGAGATAAAACAATGAGAAGAACAAGTATCGAACATGACATGAATAGGAATGCCATAAATAGATAGAATACCTTCTAGAACCTTCTTCCCCTTAGCTGCTGCTAAAGTGGAAGGTACTCTAGAAATAGCAAAGACCCTAGGATGCTCCCTTTTCTTGAGCATAGGATAGTCTCTAACAAAATGACCAGGATGATGGCAACTGCAACAACCCTTCGGCGCAAGCTAAGCCTCAGGCTTGGTGCCTTAACCATTTGCCCTCCTTCACCCGACCTACACTTATTAGCAAAGTGACCCTTCTTCCCACGCTTACGAAAATCATGGTTGGACATATTCTCTGATGGCTGAAACTCACGCTTATTATTCTCAACCGGTGCAAAAATAGAATGCTTTAGTGCCAAACTCTCAAACCTCAAACTCATGTTCACCAAATTCACAAAGGAGACGATGATGTGACTAGTCATGTCTCTCTGATACTCGAGACGTATACGTAACGTAAACATCTCATTCTTCTTTAATGACGTGTCTATCGATCCAAGCCCGAATCGAGATGATGCATTGAACTTATTTACATACTCTACAATAGTCATATCACCTTGCTTCAGATCCAAGAAGATCTTAAATAGCAAAGTCTTACTAGCCTCTAGTACAAACTTCATCTCAAATTCCTCCTTAAATAGGGCCTAAGAGAAGTCGTTCTCTTAGACATTAGCAGTAATAAAATTTTGTTAATCCATTGTCGCACCAAACATGTCGTGATGCGAAATGACACTTTATGGCATCTTCTAACTCCAAATCCCCAAAGATCCTCTCACACGTACTCAGCTATGTAAGCACCTCAATAACCGACTCAGTACCGGTTAACCTCTGACCATCTAACCTCTCGAAATCACGATGAAAGGAAGTAAAGTTCACCAGTGGCTGAACTTGCACCACTTCATCTACAACATTCACTCTAAGTTCGGCTATAGGAGTGGCATTCATCTGAGCTTTGGTCCCACCGTTATTGACATTACTACCTTTACCACACCTACTTGTACCTCCTCCTCTAGCATTGGTAGCATGAGTACTAATAATTTCTTGCTACCTAAATTACAGCTAAACATCTTTTAGAATACTTCAAGATAGGGTTATTTTAAATAAAAGTTACTAAGAAAGGATTACTTCAAAGAAAGAGATATTTCAAGAAAGGATACTAAGAAAACGACAGTCTTGAGGAAGCATTTTTAAAAGTTTAGTTTTTAAAATAAAAATAGGCTCTAAAATGTATAATACACTTGACTCATTTTAGGGCATCATTTACCCTATATCTAATGAGTTATACCCAACCAACGCCAAGGTATTCGCTAAACTCGGGCTCTAATACCATAATGTAACAACCAGCCTTTTCGACTCTCGAATGTCGACATGAATATATCCATTGTATCCATGTGTTGAGAACCTAAATGTCGGAAAGACGGATAGCTAGGGTAAAATAAAAGAAAACAAATGGAACACGAAAGAAGAATGCAATGTCAGAATCTCACATGTGGAACGATAATATATAATATCTCAAAAGTGTAGTATAAAGGGTTTCTCTAACATACATGATAATGTCAAAACAACAAAGCCAAAGTGCTACTATCAGCTTGGATAGTTATAACTGCCCGTCCTCATAATGTTAATTAATATATGCATAATATTGTGCAATAAAAATGAAATAGACAGATAGATATGTAGATGGAAGCTTCCTACTCGTCTCCATAAGCTTGAAGCATCCAAACTAAAACCTACTTTACTCAGCCTACTCGAAAGAGTACATAAGGATTTTTTGGAAAACAAAAACCATGTGTCATACATAAATCTAGTATGAGAAACTCAGAAATGCACATAAGAACATAACAGTTCTTTTGATACCAACTGAACCACCCGAATGGTTATCCTTCAAAAGAACAAGAAAATTTGACATGTATGTTACGTGATGTACTAGATAATGCCTAAGGTGCAAAATATAAATCAGAAAATAGCTGTGTTGCTTGCATCTCACAACATAATAATATTATAGTACATTTAAAACCGCTAAGATATGTTCGTATATGGATTTTCCATAGAGACACCTCAAGTAAACTGAAACGGATCTCCATAACAAGGATCAAAAACTACCTTCCAAGCATCTTATATCTTTAGATAAATATACCATAAGGTAAACGCAACTGACCAACATCCTAACACGTGAACCAAGTATCATCAACTACTGCTATAAACATCAGTAAGCATCTCTAGATAATGGAGTTGACATACACTAATGGGTTAGCTAAACCCGAGATTGTACATCTTACTCTGTCTTTAGTTATTTTTTCGATGGCAAAGTCATGTTTAGCACCCTTCACATGAGTCTTCATCACTCGAACAGAATCTACATCACTCATGGATTCCCATATAAGCCAATTCGATAATGCTGACGTTGACCTCTCCCTTGGACTTAACTTTAAGATAGAACTCTATCGCATAAGTCTAAAATGTTAATGTTGATCTCTCCCTTGGACTTAACATAGGATAGACATTTCAACTCTTTAAGATTCCACTTCGACAACCGCTTCCAAAACTTGTACTCATATATTAGTTTTAATGTGGTATTCGGTAAGTAAAACACTTACCAATCCAGGACTCTCCAAAAAAATTCAACGAATTTTTGGTTAACTCAATTTCGTTCTTTTAGAAGTAAGCTAACTATATAAAGAGGAGTCCTTGCCGAGGGATCTCGTATATATAAGTTCTTAAAGTTAGAGATGTTTCACACCAATGTTTACACCAGGGGGTTCTCCAAGGGTATGAAGCCATAAAGCTTTTAGATACTTCTTAAGTTTTATTTGGTCAAGTTTGATAGTAGACTAATCGACTATTGAATTCTAAACAATTGCTTATAGAAATCAAGGTCCACATACTTAACATGTTTTCGACCTCCCTACCTCAACTATTCCTCAGTCAAGAGTGAAGGGTAGGTTAGAGCATTATTGTTCTATTCCTACTCAAACATCAATCTTAACTCTCTTGAATAGATAAGCCTGCTTCATTGTCTTTTCGTGTTAAGTATAATATACCAACATTCCATAAACAAGTAAACAAACACATTCATTTTCACACAAATGTAACTTCTCATCCCTTCTTCCAAAATAACAATCTTTTAAAATTACTTGTATATAAGTTAAAAATCTTCTTAAAATGATATATATGTATACTAATTTATTTATAATATAATTTAAAAACAAACTTTAAAGAAGAAAAATGTAACGAAACTCTTTACACTTTAATAAAATATTAAACTAGCTTTACGAAGTCATATATATTTGTTATAATACACTTTAAAATGCTTATAAATAAGTTATAAATATTTATGTAAAATATTACTTTAAAAAAATGTTTAATATAGATTTAAAACCTTGTCTACTTTAACAAAATAAACATTATATATATATAATAAGAAACGCTTTACTTTAAAATTGCAAAATAAATTATTTTAAAATATATTTAACTTCAAACTTATTTTAAAATACCCACAGACCTTTATAAAACACCTTTGAAAAGGATTTATAAAATATCTTAAGTAAATAACATTTTTATACTTTACTAAAAACAATAATTTTCAAAGTGCTTTAATAGCAACCTTTCCGTTTTACAAAGCTTTTGCACTTTGTATTATAAATTCAATAACTTTTCAACTCATTTTCTTACTATCTTTTATACTACTATAAATGTAGAAAATAAATAAAACATATCACTCAAAAATATTCATAACATAGAGTTTAAAAAGCAAGTTACAAGAGAGGGGATTCCAAGTGCACCTATAACGACTATTGTTATACGAACCATTCCATATTCGATTCAAATTCAAACTTCATTTGCTTATATATGCAAAAAATTCTCAAGTTCAAAGCACATCTCAAAGAAGCAAGAAAAAACATATATACAACATTTATAAACATGAAACTCAAATGGAAAGCATGATAAAATACGAGAACATCAAAGTGCTTCTATAGTGATTATCGCTACAAGAACACAACCAAACTATACCCTATTGCATATGCACTTTCAACAGTCAAGTCCAATCTCATATTGTATGTCATTACATTTGCACAAATACACAAGTTCAAGTCCAAGTCATATGCCATAGAATTTACATATTCACAAATATACAACTCCAAAGTCCAATATTTACATATGACATATGCTTTTCAAAGCACAACAAATAAACACAATCAAATGCCTTCCAGGGCAAAACAATATACACAATCAAATGCTTTCCATAACACAAATCAAATTTTATAACTTTAAATAGTTAGTGACTACTATTACAGTTTGTAACAAGCATTTAATCAAGTTTATATTTTCATTCGAAAAGTCAACTCATTTTTAAACCCAAGAGCAAGCTAGCACAAGCCACAGCCTTATCGCCACCTCCCACAACCTAGCAAGCACACAAAGTTACTACCTTCACTCTCAAATGCTCGATGTCCAAGGCTAGAATGGTGTTATTTCCTTATGTCCAAGGCAGGAATATGCCCCAATTTAGGCACGACAAAGGTTGGAATGAGCCTAGTTGCTCATGACCTAGAAGGGATACGAGAGAGTTACTCCAAAAATTCAAGCTCCAAGATGATAGAATGATTTGTTATGCTATTTAATGACAATAGCGAGAGTAAGAAGAGATGGTGGTTGTTGAGTTGCTTTAGTTCAACAGTTTTGTGAAGTGAAAGAGATTTTGAGAGTGTTTACTTTTCAAGTGAATGAGCAACCAAACTAAGGGACCATGTGTGCTTATTTATAGGATTTAAAGAATTAGCAAATGAACATTTATACCCACTTCTGGCCAGCCAAAGTGAGGACTTCCTCTCATCTTCCATTCCTTAATCAGTGCCTTAAAACAAGGCAAGAATCCCTCCTTTTTGTCTCCTTAAGTGTAATTCTATTTTTAGTTAATTTTTATTATGAAAAGAGAGGTAATTAGTTCTTATTAATGTGTATATATGTTACTATACAAGTTCTAAAGTATTCAAATAACTTTTATTAAATAATAAATCGATTTCAGATAAAACAATTTTCAATCATATTATCGATATTTCTTCAAAGTATTTATTTCTGTAAGCACATTTCAAAAACAAGTTTCCTAGCATTAGTTACTCATTAAAAAGAATTTATTAAGGTTATAAAATCATGTTTTCAACACTTAACCATTTATCAAAAGTTCAAAAAATTCAAATATGAAGTGTTAGAAATTATGTGTCACTACATTCTCCCTTCTTTAAGACATTTCGTCCTTGATATTGAACAAGAACAACAAAAAGAAGAATAGAAGGCATGTATAAAATACTATTAAAACTACATACAAACCAAGATACAAGTTAAGTGACTTCACCATGAGCAGTGAGTACACTACAAAAGATACAATACAACAGAAACTGCTAACCAATAAACAACTCAGGATAGGACTCCTAAATACTATACTCTGTCTCCCAAGTGTAATCCCTAACATCCTTGCTTCACTGCACATTGACCAACTCCACAACCTTAGTCCTCAATATCTTTGTACCAAAATTAATAATACGAACAGATCGTCTCACAATGGTCAAGTCAGCCTCAATCTCCAAGTTCTCCTGTTGCAATGACTCAATAACCAAAGAAGGATCGTGCATATACTTACATAAATGTGATACGTGAAAAACATCATGTACACCCAACAATCTAGTTGGTAGCTCGACTCTATTAGCAAGCGTGTCTATCCTCTCGAGTACTAAAAAAATGTCCTATAAAATGAGGAGCCAACTTCCCTCCCTTCCCAAACCAACTACACTTCTCATTAAGGAAATTTTGATGAACACAAAGTCCCCAACCGAGAACTCCGAATCTCTATACCTCACATTCGCATAGCCGTTCTGCCTACTCTGAGATGCCTTCAAATGCCTCCTAATGTATGTTACCTTATTCGTGGCCTCACCATTCATATCTGGTTTGTGCACTAAACGATCTCCTGGTTCCCCTAACATGATGGAGACTTACCATGCCTTCCATACAATGCCTCAAAAGGCACCATCCCAATGCTTACTTGAAAACTATTGTTATGAAAAAACTCAATAAGTGGTTAATGATCCTCTCATGAACCTCCAAAATCGAAGACATAAGCACGAAGAAAATCTTCCAAAACATGATTCTCCCTCTCAGTCCGTCCGTCCCGCCGTCTATGGATGACAAGTTGCTCAAACTCAGCTCCATCCCAAGGGCATCGTACAGACCCTTCTAGAATTGACTCATGAAGATCGGATCTCTATCATTCACAATATCACAAGGAATGCCATGTAGTCTGACGATCTCTCTAACATACAACTGAGCCAAATTAGAATCTGTCCTCATTGCCTTCACAGGTAAGAAGTGTGCACTCTTGGTTAACCTGTTAACAATAACCCAAATTCCTTTAATATCTCTCCTCGATTTAGGCAACCAATTGATAAAATCCATAAAAGTTTACTCCTACTTCCACTTTGGAACCTCAAGTGGCTGAAGCAGTCCAGCTATCTTCTAGCGAACCCTTAACCTACTGGTAGTTAGCATACCTACTCATAAATATAGAAACTTCTCTTTTCATACCTTCCTATTAGAAAGTACGTCTCATGTCCTGATACATCTTAGTGACTCATGGATGTATTATCAATCTAGAATGATGACTCTCTATTAAAACCTCCGGTCTAATCCCATCCGCATCTGGAACATACTTTCGACCATTCATCATCAAAATACCTCGATCATCCACCTTAAATCTTGGCCACTTCTCTAAAGCAACATTCTCACTAATGGCTCTAGCTTTCTGTGCAAGATGAACATCCCTCTATTGATTATTCTTAGTAAGACTAAAAAGAGTTGAACAAACCTCTACATTGGCCACAACTGCATATCTCCTAATCACTGCATCTGCTACAACATTAGCTTTCCCTGGCATACAGAAAATCTCAAGGTCATAGGTCATGAGAAACTCTAGCCAACGCTGCTGCCTCAAGTTCAAGTCCTTCTGAGTGAAAAGATATTTCAAAGATTTATGGTCCGAATATAGCTCAAACTTTTCAATTAGAAAATGATGTCTCCACATCTTCAATGCAAAAAACACAGCTAACAACTCTAACTCATGCGTCGGATTCATTGCCTCATGTGGCTTTAGTTGTCTATTTGCACAATAAAAAACTTTCCCATGTTGCAACACCATGGTACCTAAACCAACCCTACGAGCATCAGCGTAAATTGTAATACCCTCAACTCTGCCTAGAATAGTCGGAACAAGGGCAATAGTCAATCTCTTCCTCAACTTCCTGAATGCTTGCTCACACTTCTCTATTCAACTAAATTTGACATCTTTCTTTGTTAAATTCATCAGTGGTGAAGCGATCTTGGAAAAATCCTAAATGATTCTCATATAATAACCTGCTAACCCCAAGAAGCATCAAATATCTATTGTGCTTTTAGGTCTCTTCTAATCCCGAATAGTTGAAAACTTTGCCGAATCCATAGAAATACCATCTCTAGGAACAACATACCCCAAGAACCTTACCTCTGACCGCCAAAAATGACATTTTGAGAACTTTTCCTTCAACAATGCTCTCTCAGTGTCTCCAATACAATACTCAAATAATGAGAATGGTCCTTCTTGGTCTTGGAGTAAACCAAAATATCATCTATGAAGACAAGCACAAACTTGTTCAACACATCCCAAAAGACACGGTTCATCAAGTTTATGAAATAAGAAGGAGCATTAGTTAGACCGAATGACATAACCAACCACCCATAAAACCCTTAGTCCTAAAAGTTATCATGGGCACACTCTCCTCTACTACCCTCAACTGATGGAATATGGTGGTAAGATCAAGCTGAGAAAATACCTAAGCTCCATGAAGCTAATCAAACAAGTCATCAATCAAAGGCAAGAGATACTTGTTTTTAATAGTCCGCTAATTGAGCTCACGGTAATCAACATAAAGACTCAAGGAAATATCTTCCATTGCAGCAAACACAACAGTCGCTGCCCAACTTGAACGGCTAGGTTAGATCAAACCTTTCCATAACAAGTCGCTAATCTACTGTTAGCTAGTTCCAACTTCTCCTTCGGAGATAGCCTATGCATAGATGATACAATAGGCTTAGCATTAGGAACCAAATCAGTATGAAATTCAATCCACGATGAGGAGGTAAGCTTGAAACCTCCTTGAAAATATCCACGAACTCCCGAACAACTGGAGTTGACTCCAAATCTCCATCTGCCACATTCAAAGAATAAAAAAAACTATTCATAAGAGAACTGGGCTCTTCACAAGATGCTATAAGAACCTGCATTACCTTCTCCAATACCAAAGTCGTCTTGACACAAATACCAGATAGTATGATTTTGAGATGACCAATCCATTGTTAAAAAACATCAAAACCTAAAAAACCAAAAATATGCATATCGCATGGAAGGATTTGACCAAAATAATACATCAAAACTCTTTCACATACCATATTAATATTTTCCAAGCCTTTCACCGGGTTAGACACACAAATTGAATTGAAAACCCTAATTGTTTCAAGACCTAGTCTATTAACAAGGCTACGAGAGATAAAACTATGGGAAGGACCCGTATCAAATAAGACATGAATAGGAATGCCATAAATAGATAGAACACCTTCCAGAACCTTCTTCCCCTTAGTTGCTGCAGAAGTGGAAGGTACTGTAGAAATAACAATGACCCTAGGTTGTTCCTCTTTCTTGAGCATATGACTATCTCTAACAAAATGTTAGGCTGAGGACAACTGTAACAACCCTTCAACGCAAACCGAGCCTCAAGCTTTAGTACCTTAACCATCTGCCCTCTTCCATCCAACCACACTAATTAGCAAAGTGACCCTTCTTCCAACGCTTGTGGAAAATAAGGTTGAACCTATTCTTTGATGGTTGAAATTTACGCTTATTATTCTGAACTGGTTCAGAAATAGAATGCTTTGGTGCTAAACTCTCAAACCTCAAACCCATGTTCACCAAATTCATAAAAGAGCCCATGATGCGATTTGTCATGTCCCTCTAAAACTCAGGATGTGTACCTACCACAAACATCTCATTTTTCTTCAACGTAGTGTATTTCAATCCAAGCCCAAGTCGAGATAATGCATTGAACTTATTTTTATACTCTGTAATAGTCATACTTCGGATCTAAGAAGCTCTTAAACGACAAAGTCTTACCAGCCTCTGGTACAAACTTCCTCTCAAATTCCCACTTAAATTGGGCCAAAGAGAAGTCATTCTCTTGGATATTAGTAGTAATAGAACTCCACTAATCTGTGGCCACACTAGACAAATGTCTTCATGCCAAGCGGCACTTCATAGCTTCTCCTAACTCCATATCCCCAAAGATCCTCTCATACATACTCATCCATGTCAGCACCTCAATAATTGACTTATTACCACTAAACCTTTGACCATCCAACCTCTTGAAATCACGACAAAGCGAAGCAAAGTTCACTGTTGACTGAACTTGCACCACTTCCTCTACAACATTCACTCTAGGTTTTGCTATAAGAGCAGCGTTCATTTAAGATCAAGTCCCATCATTGGTGATGATACTACCTTTATCACCCTTACCTGTACCTCCTCCTCTAGCATTAACAACACGAGTATTTAGAATTTCTACCAACTGAATTATAGAAAAACATCTTTTAGATACTTCAAGGTAGAGTTATTTCAAAGAAAAGATTACTAAGGAAGGATTACTTCAAAGAAAGAGTTATTTTAAGAGAGGATTACCGAGAAAGAGATATTCCTTAGGAAACATTTTTAAAAACCTAGTTTTTAAAATATAAATTGGCTCTCATATTTATAATACTCGACTCATTTTAGGGCATCATTTACCCTATCTAATGAGCCATACCCAACCAAAGCCAAGGTACTCACTAACCTCGGGCCCTAATACCACAATGTAACAACTAGCCTTTTCGATCCTCGAATGTCGATATGAATAAATCTACGGTATTCACGTGTCGCACACCAAAGTACCAGAAAGGTAGATAGTTAGGGTAAAATAAAAGAAAATGAACAAAATAAGAAATAAGAACATAATATCAGAATCTCACATGCGAATTGATAATATAAAATATCTCAAAAGTGTAGTACAAAGGGTTACTCCAACACACATGATAATCTTAGAGTTATAAAATCTAAGTACAACTATCAGCCTGGATGGTTATAACTGCATGTCCTTATAATGCTAATTAATATATGCATAATCTAGTGTAGTAGAAACAAAAATAGGTAGATTGATATGTATTTGGGAGTCCCCAGCTCATCTCTATAAACTTGAAGCATCCAAACAAAAATCATGTGTCAGACATAAGTCTGGTATGAGAAATTCAGAAATGCATGTAAGCACGTAACACTACTTTTGAGACTACCCAAATCACCAGAATGGTTATCTCCTCCAAAGAACCAAGAACATTTGATATTTACATTAGGTGGTACAATAGATAACATCTAAGGCATGGAATATAAATTAGAAAATAGCTATGTTGCTTGCATCTCACAACATAACAATATTAGAGTACATCTAAAATCGTTGAGGTATGTTTGTACATGGATTTTCCTGGAGACACCTCCAGTAAACTGAAGTGGATCTCCATGACAAGGATCAGAAACTACCTTCCGAGCATCGTATATCTATGGATAAAATATACCATAAGGTAAACCTAACTAACTTCCTTCTAAACACGTATACCAAGTATCATCAACTCCTGCTAGCAACATCAATAAGCATTTCTAGATAATGGAGTTGATATACACTCATGGATTAGCTAAACCCGAGATCGTGCATCCTACCCTATCTTTAGTCATTTTTCCAATAGCAAATTCACGTTCGACACGCTTCACATGAGCCTTCATCACTCGTAGATTCTCGTATAAACTCGTTTGACAAATGCTAATGCTGACCTCTCCCTTAAACTTAATCTTAGGATAAAAAGTTCAACCCTATGGCATAAGTCTGAAATGTTAACACTAATCTCTCCCTTGGACTTAACCTTAGGATAGACAATTCAACTCTATAACATTCCACTTCAACAACGACTTCCAAAACTCGGACTTGTATACTAGTTTTGAAGTGGTACTCGATAAGAAAAACACTTAAGGATCCTCGACTCTCTAAAACAAAATCGATGAATTTTCTATAACTCAATTTTGGTTCTTTTAGAAGTAAGCAAACTATATAAAGAGGAGTCCTTCCCGAGTGATCTCGTATATATAAGTTCTTAAAACTAGAGAGGTTTCATACCAATGCTCCTCCCCGGGGGTTCTCAAAGCGTATGAAGCCGCAAAGCTTTTAGATACTTCTTAAGTTATATGTGGTCAAGTTCGATAGTCAACTAATCAAATATCGAATGCTAAAAGATTGCTTATAGAAATCAAGGTTTGTATACTAAACATGTTTTCGACCTTCCCACCTTAACCATTCTTCGATTAACAGTGAATGGTAGGTTAAAAGACTATTACCTCTATTCCTACTCGAGCATCAGCCTTAACTCTTATAAATAGATACGCCTACGTCATCGGCTTTTAGTGTTAAGTATAGTATTACCAACATTCCATAAACAAGTAAACAAACACATTCATTTTCACACAAATGTAACTTCTCGTCCCTTCTTCCAAAATAACAGTCTTTCAAAATTACTTATATATAAGTTAGAAATCTTTTTAAAATGATATATATGTATATTGATTTATTTATAAAGCTACTATACTTAATAGAATTTAAAAACAAACCTTAAAGAAGAAAAATGTAACAAAAACTCTTTATACTTTAATAAAATATTAAACTGGTTTAATAAAGTTATATATATAATTACTTTTTAAGTACTTATAAATTAGTTATAAATATTTATGATAAATATTACTTTAAAAATAATTACTTAATATTGATTTAAAAACCTTTTCTACTTTAACAAAATAAACATGTTATATATATATATATATCTGTGTGTGTGTGTGTGTGTGTGTGATAAGAAACTCCTTAAAATTACAAAATAAATGATTTAAAAAATATATTTAACTTCGAACTTCTTTTAAAATACTTATTCCTCTTATAAAATTCCTTTGAAAAGAATTCATAAAATATCTAAAGTAAATAACAATTTTATACTTTGCTAGAAACAAGAATTTTCAAAGTGCTTTTATAGCAAAATATTTTTGCTATACAAAACTTTTGCAACTTTGTTTTATAAATGTTATCCCACCCTTTGGTCAAGGCTGAAATATCAACGAATTAGCTAGAAAAGGATGGATATCAAGATTGGAGATTGATTGGGAACAAGGCTGTGATCGATGTCGTTAAAATTTGGCTGAGCTCCGATCAAGGCGGGATCGTTTGGGAACGATGAACAAGGCAAGGAGAGGCTACATTTCGAGTTTCAGGTCAATCGTAGTTCACATGATCGAGATATGGGTGAATCAATATTGGAAGGGGCTGGTTTCATATTGATACAGTTCATATCGGTCCAGTAGGGATACGAACAATACATTCTTATCGATCGGGTAGGGAGACCAAATGGATTTCGACTCGATCAGGATGGAGCATAACAGTATGCTTTGAATCGATGTTGTTCGTATCCATCGGCATACCTCGAGTCAATGCCACTTCGTATCCATCATAGTCCTCGTGCGTATCGATCACAGGAAAGGTTAGCTCATATCCATCTACCCCACAAAACCTTGCTCGTATCCATCAAGTTCTTGGTTATTCGAATCGATGGCATCCTCCATCATAGACTTCGATTCGAGTCGATCAGGGCCCCTCGAAACTAATCACTTCGTACCGATCAGAATGCGATGATCGATATGAAGAGCGCCACCGGTTATCGATACGAATATGGGTTGGGACGAACGGATGCGAAAAAAGTATTACTGATGGATGCGAGTAGTGGGTTCGAAGCAGACATGAACGAGGGGCAAGAATGGTTTCAGGGAAGAAGCATTCAACGCGGCATAGAAAATGGATCGAGCCTCGAAAATCGGGCCACATCATCGGCGAGCACGTGCACTGTATCGATACGATCCAATATCAATACAAAACTGATCGATATGAACGTAATACCACACGAACACTACTCCTCATATCGATCATGTTTGTAGATCTACAAGACCAAATGCAATGAAATTTTCACAGAAGCTTACATACAAGCTAAAGAATGTGCACATCAAGTTTTGACTTCATTGGACAAAATCTTGATCGATACGAATTACTTTCGTATCGATCACGGATCGAGTCGAAACTTCATGGGATCGGTCGCATAGGCCCACTCACATGCCAGAAGGGGTTTCCTAAAGTTTGAGCGAGATATCAGCCTCCTACACCTATAAATAGAGCCCCAGGGCCTATAGAAAAAGGATCTTTTGGCGATCCGACGTCCAGACTCTGTCGATAACACTTTTGCACTATTAAGCTATTACTGTACTCGAATTTCTACATTGCAATCCACTGTAATCTTCTGTAATCAGCGAAGAAAGTGGATAAAAGATTAACTTTTGGAGTGGACGTAGGTTGGAGATAGCCAAACCACTATAAATCTTGTGTTTTTGCTTGTCATTTTTCAATTGTTGTTCTCTACTTTGTATGGATTTGAGATTTGTGTTAGAATATTGCTGATCTATATTCATACATTGGTGCTTTCACGATATTCGGGGTTTGTGACCAATTTTGGCGCAAACACTTTGGTGCTTTCACTGAGAGCAACTAGCACCTGTTATACCTGATTTGGAGTTCAGATCTGAAGGCTTAAGGATTTAGATCTAAAGAGCTATGACAAGGCAATCAAGTAGAAGACAAAGAACCGAGAGAAGTCAACATGAAGGAAGCCAGGAGGCTTCATTAGGAGCCAACCAAACTTTAGCTTTCATCACCCGAGATGAAATGGAAATGATGATGGGAGCTATGCATGAAGAATTTCTGAAAAGGCAGGAGGAGATGATGCAGAACCTCCTTAGACAGTTTGGACAAGCTGAAACAACCAAAGCTTCGGCAGTTCAGATCTGCGGAGCTGGAGCAGAAGGGCCAAACAAGCAACCGAATGGAGCAGCTCAACAAGGTGTAACCCCTGACCAACACACAACCATAAACCTGGATGTATCCGGACATGGGGCCACGCCACCTGGCAACGAAGGGCCAGTTCATGGAGGAATCCCAGTTGACACTACACAACATGATGTTGGTAGGAATGCAGGAGCATGTAATGAGGAGTACGTACCAAAATTCCCTTGGGGACTTGGGGGGAAACCATTGGCAGACAACGCTGGATTGGCTGAAAATATCAGATGAACTATGCACGAAGGTTTAACAAATAGGGATCTGGAAGGAGTAAACAGGAGTCCGTTTACTCGTGAAATCAGGATGGCTCGGAACCCACCAGAGTTCAAGCTACCTATGGTAGAGGTATACAATAGCAAGGCTGATCCAACTGATTACTTTATGAGATATACAAGACATATGGAAGTGTCGGGGGCATCGAAGGAAGTTATGGCCCAGTGTTTCCCTCTGTAACTGACGGACATAGCTGCTGTGTGGTTCAGACAGTTGGAAGAAGGATCTATTAGGACATGGACAGAATTGGTAGACAGGTTTCTGAGGCAGTTTCGGGTTCATATCAAAAGACCACAAAACATAATGACGTTAATATCAGCAAAGAAGAGGACAGATGAATCACTCAAAGATTTCTTAACCCGGTTCAATACAGCGGTTGCTTAGGTGGATCGGTCGATCCATTGATGGTTTTAATGGCGGCAATATCGGAAGTCAGAGAGAATTCAGATTCCAAATTGTTTCTAATACGGGATACACCACTGGATCTTAGGGAATTCTTTCACGAAGCTGAGAGATTCCTTCGACAGGAAGATGCATGTACAGATTTGAAGCTAAAGGAGGTGAACGCGGCTGAGGACGAAGTGCCAGACAGCGGAAGCTCAGATAAAAATAAATATAAAGGAAAAAGGAAGCCGGATGATGAACCACGAAAAGCTAGAAAGCGATGGAGGGAGCCCAAATTCTCCACCTATACGGGATTGAATGAGACGTTAGAACGGATATTCATGGAAACTCAAAATCGCCTTCCCTACCGAAGGCCTGCAAGGAGAGAACCCTCAGAACGTGAAAGGGCATCAGGAAGGCATTATCTCTTCCACGATTTGGACGGACATGATACAACCAGTTGCAAGCATCTGAACCATATAATTGAGGAGCACGTAAGGAATGGACAGTTGCGACAATATGTCGAGGCTCAGAATGTAGTAATGGAGCAGGAGCAACCACCGTATATCTCAAACAATGATGGCACGAGGCCCAGAAATGATGGTCGACTGGTTATCAATTGACTGAGATAATATGAAATAAGTAGCAAACTACAGGCAAACGGCTAAGTCATTTACTCATGTACGGGGACAGAGATGGCTCTTGGGAATGCTTTGAATGATGATAAACCACGATGCTATGGTTTGTGAAATCTATTTTTTGTTTTTGGATTGGACACTCGTTTGTCTGGTTTGGTTTTGGAGTTTGGTTTGAACTCCTGATTCTGTTTGTTTCTTGGTTTGGATTTTTGTTTGAATGACTACTTTCGTGTTTGGATGTTGGTTTTGATTTCGGATGTGGATTCTTGGCTTTCCAATTTGATTTGGATTTTAATCTGATTCTTTGGTTAATGGTCATCGGGTATGGATTATACCTGGCAAGGGGTAAGTCTCTTCGTCCGAATGCGGTGAACTGGCTTATTCAGGTCGTTGAGTATGGGCTATACTCAACAACGGTCCGGAGAGACCAGGATTCGGCCTAGGACTTAGGCCCTATGTTATCGGCTACTATTTCAGGTCGTCGGGTATGGACTATACTCGACAAGGGTCCGGAGTGGCCAAAATTCGGCTTAGGACTTAAGCCATGGCATTACTCAACGTTCAGGGACACTGAACCACGATCGTCAGGTGTGGGTTGCGCCTGGCAAGAACCCGGAGAGGTTACGGATTCAGATATCAACCCAAAGAGGTATTGGGTTCAATTATTGGTTATTGGATAAGGATGGATTAGGAATCAGTTATCGAGTTCGGATGGATACAGAATTGGCTAAGGCTTTGGTTACTGGATTTGGAATCGGACATCGACTCGAAGCAGTCAAGAACGGTGCACTTGGATGATATGGCTATGGATGAAATATGGACTTCGGATATTGGATTCGAAACTATTCAAAACACACCTTCTTATCACAAGGCATGTTTTGGGGGGCAAATGTTATCCCACCCTTTGGTTAAGGCTGGAATATCAATGAATTAGCTAGAAAAGGATGGATATCAAGATTGGAGATTGATTGGGAACAAGGCTATGATCGATGTCGTCAAAATTTAGCCGAGCTCCGATCAAGGCGGGATCGATTGGGAACAATGAACAAGGCTAGGAGAGGCTACATTTCGAGTTTCAGGTCAATCGGAGTTCGCATGCTTGAGATATGGGTGAATCAATATTGGAAGGGACTGGTTTCGTATCGATACATTTCGTATCGATGCAGTTCATATCGGTCCGGTATGGATACGAACAGTACATTCGTATCGATCGGGCAGGGAGACCAAATGGATTTTGACTCGATCAGTTCGAATCGATCAGGATGGAGCATAATAGTACGCTTCGAATCGATGCTGCCACTTCATATCCATCATAGTCCTCGTGCATATCGATCACAGGCAAGGTTAGCTCGTATCCATCTACCCCATAAACCTTGCTCGTATCCATCAAGTTCCAGGTTATTCGATCCGATGGCATCCTCCATCATAGACTTCGATTCTAGTCGATCAGGGCCCCTCGAAACAAATCACTTCGTATCAATTAGAATGCGATGATCGATACGAAGAGCGCCACCGGTTATCGATACGAATACGGGCTGGGACGAATGGATGCGAACAAAGTATTACTGATGGATGCAAAGTAGTAGGTTCGAAGCAGACACGAACGAGGGGCAAGCATGCTTTCAGGGAAGAAGCATTCAACGCAGCATAGAAAATGGATCGAGCCTCGAAAATAGGGCCACGTCATCGGCGAGCATGTGCATTGTATCGATACGATCCAGTATCGATACGAAACTGATCGAAGCGAACGTAATACCACATGAACACTACTCCTCGTACCATCATATCTGGAGATCTACAAGTCCAAATGCTATGAAATTTTCATAGGAGCTTACGTATAGGCTGAAAAATGTGCACACCAAGTTTCGACTCCATTGGACAAAATCTTGATCGATACGAATTACATTCGTATCGATCATGGATCGAGTCGAAACTTCATGAGATCGGTCGCGTGGGCCCACTCACATGCCAAAATGGGTCTCTCGAAGTTTGAGCGAGATATCAGCCTCCTACGCCTATAAATAGAGCCCCAGGGCCTACAGAAAAAGGATCTTTTAGCAATCCGACATCCAGACTCTGCCGATAACACTTTTGCACTATTAAGCTACTGCTGTACTCGAATTTCTTCATTGCATTCCGCTGTAATCTTCTGTAATCAGCGAAGAAAGTGAATAAAAGATTAAATTTTGGAGTGGACGTAGGCCGGAGATCGTCGAACCACTATAAATCTTGTGTTTTTGCTTGTCATTTTTCATCTGTTGTTCTCTACTTTGTCTGGATTTGAGATTTGTGTTAGAATATTGCTGATCTACATTCATACATTGGTGCTTTCACGATATTCGGGGTTTGTGACCAATTTTGGCACAAACAATAAATTCAATAAATTTTCAGTTCATTTTATTACAATCTTTTTGACTACTATAAGTGTAGAAAATAAATAAATCACATCACTCAAAAATATTCATAAGATAGATTTATAAAGCAAGTTAGAAAAGAAGGGGTTCAAAATGCATCAATAGCGACTACAGCTATATGAACCATTCCATATCCAATTCAAATTCAAACTTCATTCATTCGCATGCATATACAATTCCCAAGTTCAAAACACATCTCAAAGAAGCATGGAGAAACATATATAAACATGAAACTCAAATGGAAAGAAAAATAAAATACAAGAATATCAAAGTGCTTTATAGCCACTGTTGTTATAGAAAAAACCAAAATCTACTCTATTACATATACATTTTCAATAGTCAAGTCCAATTCTATTTCATATGCCATTGCATATGCATAAATATATAAGTGCAAGTCCAAGTCCTATGCCATAGAATTTACATACAAACAAATTCACAAGTCCAGAGTCCAATATTTACATATGTTATATGCTTTCCAAAGCACAACAAATCGAAACAATCAAATGCCTTCCAAGACATAACAATACACACAATCAAATGCTTATAACTTTAAGTAGTTAGTGAGTATTATTATAGTTTATAACAAGCATTTAATCAAGTTTATATTTTCATTCAAAAGTGAGATGACTCACTTTTAAACCCAAGAACAAGCTAGCACAAACCTCAACCTTATCACCACTTCCTACCACAACCTAACAAGCACACAAACTTCCTATCTTCATCCTCGAATGATCATGGTCCAAGGCTAGAATGGCCTTATTTCGTCACATCCAAGGCTAGAATATGCCTTAATTTGAGCATGACTAAGGCTAGAATGAGCATGGTTGCTCACGACCTAGAATGGATCCAAGAGAGATGCTTCAAAACTTCAAGCTCCAAGATGATAGAATGATTTGTTATGATATTTAATGGCTATGGAAAGAGCATGAAGAGAGGGTGTTGTTTAAGTTGTTTTAGTTCAAGAGTTTTATGAAGAGAAAAATAGATTGAGAGTGTTTTCTTTTTAACTAATGAGCAAAAAAACTAAAGGGACTATGAGTGCTAATTTATAGGCTTTAATAAAGGGGCAGATGACCATCTATACCCCCTTATGTTCAGCCAAAGAGAGGACTTCCTCTCACCTTCCATCCCTTGATCAATGCCTTGATCCATGCCTTAAAACGAGGCAAGAATCCCTCATTTTTTTCTCTCAAGTGTACTTCTATTTTTAGTTAATTTTTATTATGAAAAGAAAGGTACTTAATTATTATTAATGTATTCATATGTTACTATACAAGCGCCAAAGTATTCAAACAACTTTGATGGAATTAAAAGTCAATTATGGATAAAACAATTTCATGTTACATTACTGATATTTCTTCAAGATATTTAATTTTGTAAACACATTTCAAAAATAAGTTTCCTAGCATTAATTATTCATTAAAAAGAGTTTATTAAGGTTATAAAACAATTTTTCAAAACTTTAGATATTCAAAGAAGAAGTGTTTGAAACTATGGGTCGCTACAGTTATTATATGATTGAGCTCCCCTTCTTTCAAAATAAAAGAAAGGTCCAAGGGAACCCATAAGCCACCAACGACTCAAGCGCACATTCGTAATATCCCTTAAGCCTAAGATAGTGTCCAACTTCTGATTTATCTGATCTGCAACTTCGACAACAACCTCGTCTGCTAGCATTTCGAAATGGTTTTCTAGGAGATCATATTTCTTATGAAACCATTCTTTCCTATATTGCTTAAAAGGAACTACCCTTCCATCTCTGAGCTGGACCATAACACCCTCTGACTTACATTAGGAGTTGAAGGTGAACTTTCGTTGGTTTTTTTCAATTCTTGAACGGGGCTATGGCCTTGCGTAAAAACCGCAGCTTAATGAGAACGAGGGAGTTTGAACAAACTCCTACCTCAGCCTCTTTCCATTCTAATTATAATAGTTTGAAGCTTCTCTTCATTTTAAATCTCCTTAAGCTGAATTATTGAAAGCTCTTCATTAGCTTTATCCAATTGTTGTCTGGGGTCAAATACTGAATCAAATAGATCCAACACTGATTTTTTGAGGCCTGATACGTAAGTGGAATCACTTCTAGAACAAATTAAAGGCGTTTCTCTTTGTTTTCCACCTTTAATTTAAGTGCCTCTTTTTCTTCAGCAATTTTCTAAGCAACAACGTCCAAAGCTAACATATATTAAAAGAATCCTACTCAACCCTTCAATGCATTATGTTCCACATGAGCACTTGCACTTCAACAACTTTATCATTATAAGCCTTTTAAATAGAATCATGAGCTTGTTTATTACTTAAACAATTTAAGCATAACATCTTTAGAAATAATTAAATAAAATATAAAGTCAAAATGAAGATTTTTTTTTATTTCATTGCAAAAGTTACAAATGATAAGAAAAAGAAACATATTTACAAAATTCAAAAAATCTTAAAGACCTAATTTCTCTTTTATGCCTAATATAACCTTAGGTCCCTTGGACCTAGTTTCAGTGGAATTTTCGAAGGTCTAGCCATTTAGAAATGTTCTTCCCTAACCTAGCCTTCGACACTGAAAGTTCTAAGGGGGAAGAACCTTAAAAGTCCAGACTAAAGGTGACGTTCAGAATATGTTGAGAAGTACATTCCAAAACGGAGTCACTTTTAGTTAATTTGTCTTCGGTGATAAGAAAAGGACAGGGAGGCACACTTTTAAACCTAGGAACATTCTTTAGGGCGACATTCAAATCTGTACCATAAAATTTATGAAATAAATTAAGTCTCTTTTGTTTTAGAACCCTATCCCTTAGGTGCTGCTTGTTAACTTTGAGAATTCTTGAAAGACCTCATCCTAATCTTGAATGGCGAACCTAAGTCGATTAGTTATATTTAAGATAAGACTAGCTAACCTAAAACCTTTATGCCTAAGGGATTTAATTAATTTCACACAAGATTTTTCATGAAACCTTTTATTTCTTCAATACGATTAGCCAAACTAATGTTGTTTAATCTACTAGCATGAAGGCGACCTTTTAGAGTACTAATGTTTTTCAATAACTGATAATTTTTAGTCTTGCTATGATTCCACAAGACTCTATAGTGTAAAATAGAATCTGAAATCACCTTCTTAAGTAAATTTAAACAAAAACAAAGATATTTCAGATAGCAGAATAAAAGCAATCACATTATCAAGTATGACCAAAGAAAATGTTCAAACTCCACAAAAAGAATGTTATTACAGACCAATTCAAAATTGATCAAGAATAAAGGCTGCATCTTAAGATCAACGACAACAGCTACATCTTAGGATTTCCATGCATCCTTATATTGCAAACCAAAGCTTGCCCCGACCACTAAGGCAATCATCCGGAGAAAATCAAAGGAGAAGAGATTAATTTTATCCCGACTCTTAGTATAAGCATAAAAAAGAACATTAAAGGCCTTCGAGCTGGCCATTTCTTCATATTTTTCTGAGGACAAAAGACCTTCAGACTCTTTCTTAGCCTCAGCTAACTCGGAATCCTTTTTAGCCAGCTTTTCATCCTTATTTTTTAGGTCATCCTTAAGCTTTGTGACTTTAGTTCCAAACAAAGTCACCTTGGCCTAAGCATCCTTAGTCGTTTTCCTCAACTTATTCCTCTAGATCCGCACATTGTTGTCAAAACTTAGTAGCCTCTTCCTTGGCCTCCATGGCCCCTTCTAAAGCTTCTTTAGACCCCGCAAACTTTAGCTAAGAGCAGACAGCTCGGCCACAACCCTAATCAAATATGAGTGAACTTTCGGACACAACAAGCCAAATTAGTGAAATAAAATATCCTCTACCTTAACACTCTCCTAAAGACCATACTCAGGAATCTTCTTTAAGTAATATATACGAGCTTGGGGACATCTACCTTAGCTATAGGAACGACGAAAAGGGTATGAGAGTCGAAAGTAAGCGTGGCTAATTTAGTAGCTCGATGGCCTTTCAACGAATGAAGTGAGATCTAAAGAAGTAAGGGTAAGCGCTTTTGATCGAGAAGAGCCCTTGGTGGGAGATGCCAAAAGGCTCATCTTTGATGATCGTCCTTGGTCGTGCCCTATTAACATTTACAACACTTTTGAAAGTTACCTTAGCCTCAGGCTTATTTTGAACGTAAGGAGACCAAGCCTTGCTTTAGATGAAGCATCCATATCTTCAAAATTACATGAAATGGTAAATAAAACATAATAAATTTGAAACCTATAGGAAATTATAAAAGCAAATTATCCCTAAGCATACAAAACTACAAAATGAAAGGTTAGGCCTGAGGTCTACCTCGACGTTAGTTTTAAAAGTTATTTCATGATTGGCGGTACAAAACTATCCACTTCTTTCGAACTCTCAATCGTGACTAGTTTTGGAGATGCCTTAGGTGCCCTCAGCTAGGAATACCCTATAAATACGGAAACATGAGATACCAAGCCACACATTTTCAAGTTATCGGCTGTCAGCATTAAGTGGCATATTCGCTGACCTTGAGGAAGATTCAATATATTGGTAAAACAAATCAAGAACCTCCTGGCATCTTAAGTTCTTTTGGGTCTCTTTGACAATAAGTAGATATCAAAGTTAGAGCCAAAATATCAATTATACACTCACACACACATACACACATATTCAAATAAAATCTAACTTGCTAGCTTTAGGAAAAGAAGTAATAATCCAAGGGTTATTAGCCTTGACAAAAAGGCACCTCTTCACGGTAATTTTACTATTCGGGTGGAGTAAAAGCCACTTCATCCTAATTTGTAAAAGTACATCGAGATAGGGGCAAGTGACCTTACAACTTTTAAGTCAAATAAAATATTTACCACCATAGGCGATATCTCAACGTAACCCCTTCGAAAGTGCATCACTTTCAACGTCAAAATGGTGTTATATGAAACTAGGGGAAGCTGATATGGATTGAGATTGTACAATTCAAGTAAATCAATAAAGAAAAAGGCTAGAGGGAGAGATATCCCATTTGACTAATATTCCACATCCCATGGAAAATATCCTTCTAGAGGGGCATGCCAAACATCATCGGGACTATGAACAATTGCTTATGTCCAAAATACCGAACTCATCAAGAATTATGTCAAGATCAGCTTGTGTGTTGATACGCGAACTCATCTTTTCATTTAGGCAAACTAAACACGTTAACAGTTTAGTTCAACTAAATAAGGAAAATCGGACCAAATCTAGCGGTAAAACTTTCAAAATCAATATGAATAAAATTAACTCAACTGCAAACAAGGCATCCCTATGAAAATAAGTCCTAACTCGAGCTTATAATCTAAACAAAATTCTATTTTTAAGGCTATATGTTTCTACGGCAGTTTACAAACACCATTGATCCGATTATGATTTCAAGAAATGTCCATTACTCAATTCAATATCTAGCGAGCAAATAGCAACTAGTTCAATTCCCAAATCTTAACTGCTTAGAAACACTACAACGAAAACAATCATCAATAGCAGCCCAGAACCGCTATAAATGATAATCATAGTGGTCCAATAAATGTTGTATATCGACAGGTCATAAAAACAACGACTTATTTATAACACACAAAAAACTCCTATAAAATCATCTTTTATAGCGTTTTTTTTGTTACTGCAAATACTTTATAGCGGTTTAATTAACGTTATATGTGGACATGTCATAAAACCAATGACTTATTTATAGCACAAATATGCCACTATGAAAAATCATTTTTTATAATGCTTTTTTCCCTTATTGTAAGTATTTTATAGTGGTTTAATAAACGTTTTATACCAACATGTTACAACAGACACTGAACTATACATAACACAAAAAAGCGCTACTATTTTTTTTTACTTTGACAACGCTTTTCTTGTAAGCTTTCTATAATGTTTTTTAGGTGCAGTGGTTTATTTTTTTACATTTTTAAAATCTGTTACATTCCTATAAATGTCGATAGTCAATACATATCAAAAATTTGCATTAAAAATATTTCTAAAACATAAATCCATTTAGATAATGGAAAATCATAGAAAATATTAAACATGAAGATACAACACATTGTATTAAACAGAACCAAATATTCACACGCATAAGATTTCACAATTTTAACAATATAATGTTCCATAGTATAAGTACACCAAAAACAAGTAGCTAATTGTTTGCATTAAAAGAAGAAATATCATAAATCTTTCATTGTCACCTGCAAATGAAATGAATATCTCCATTAGAAATGATCATAAATATGAATATGAATAAAATTGAAAAATGAAGTATCTAATTGGATAAAACTTTTGCAAAATATTTATTATCAAAAATATTCTAAGCGCTAATTTTTTCTAAAATTTTACCAGTCTCTACCAGTCTCCTTTGCACAGCTAGCACCGGGAAAAATCACAAATACAAAAAATAGATATACACGATCAAAATCACAATATATCAGTCACAAATACCCACACGAGTAAACTATATATTTACTTTATGTATATGTATGTATATGTATGTGTGTATATACATATTATAAAGTGTGTATGTCACATTACATACACCCCTATCAAACATTAAAACTTATCTTTTAGCAATATTGGGGAGTTCGCTAACACTTCAGAAAAAACTTGAGCATGAAAAGAACCAAAAGTGAGTCAATGGCCATCAAATACCTACACTTAACTCAAACAAGCGCATAAACACATATATTTATGGATTTATACAAGTAAACTCGTAGCAGTAAGATTGCAGCTTTTAAACTAACATTAATTTTTTAGGTAAAGAAGAAAAATTCTAAACAAGAGACATTTTCCTAATAAAAGCAATAAATTAGAATGATTATGTGCATTATCATCTACAGGACAAGACTTAAGGCATTATTATTTCTATTATTAACTTATTTGGTTTATTGTTGTTGTCGTCCTCGTCCTTGTTAGTATTATACTATAAACTTAACTGATTTTTATAAACTTAGTTAATTATTATTATTATATATATATATAACTTAGTTATTTTTCATAAAACTTGGTTATTTTTGTAAAATTCACCGATCTTTGTCTGTAAACTTAGTTATTTTTTATAAAATCCCAAAATTTATAAAATGAATTGGATGTAAAGATGTTAAATACTTTATAATTTATTATTATTATTGTTGTGATTAAAAACTTAGTTAATTTATTATTTTTTATTAAATTAGTTAACTTTATGAACTTTTTTAGTTCTTATTATATTTAACTAATGAAGTTAATTTTTATAAACTTAGTTAATTTATTATTGTTATTGTTGTTATTATTATTATAAATTTATTTAAATTTTATAAAACATAGTTAATCGGTTAAAACTTTATCGTTTATCATTATTGTTGTTGTTTTAAACTTAGTTATTTTTTATAAAACTTGGTTAACTTTATAATTTATTAGTATTGGTATTATTGTTGTTGTTGTTACAAACTTAGGTAATTATTATGAAACTTAGTTAATTTTTATAAACTTAGTTTATTAGTTGTTAATATTGCAATTATGATTTTTTTTTGTTATTGTTATTAGTAGTATTATTATTATAAACTTGGTTAATTTTCATAAACGTTAGTTGAATTATTATTATCACAATCGTAGTGATTTATCGTAAGCATCGGTTAAATTATTATTATTATTATAATTATTATTATTATTATTATTATAAACTTAGTTAATTTTTATAAACTTATTTGATTTTTACAAAACATAATTAATGAAGTTAATTATTATAATCATAGTTAATTTACTTTGGTTATTATTATTATATATAAATATTATTATTATATATAAACTTAGTTAATTTATAATTGTTAGTCGGGTTTTTAACCCATCATAATTCAATAAAGAGTTTGAACATTCAGACTATGCTATAATAACTCGAGACTTAACCATAACAACCAAGCGAACAAGTCAGTGGGACTCATGAAAAATCAACCAATAAAATACCAAGTAGATGGATCGCAAGCGATCCATCACTCATGAATCGCTAGTGATTTATAGTGAAGCATCATGAGTTTCCCAAACCTCTTCCATCATTATTAATTACCATTTCTAAACATGCTTGCCAAGTTTCATAGCATGCCAAACAATTTAGCTCGAGAAGTGAAGATACATCTTATTCAAGCTGTTTGACCAAAAGTAACTAACTTAAAATGAACCTATAAAATTCACACGAAGTCAGATTGACTTGAAAATTAGGAGAAGAGTTAGAAGACATCAAAGAAGGCTCACATAAAAAATGGAATTAATTGGAGTTAGTATGATGGATTGTTGGTGATCCATCTTGATTAGTTGCTAGTGACCCTTGTAGAATGGGCCTAACCACCTCAAATTTTTATGGTAGGTTCCACACACCTTAGAGAGAGTACTTGCAAAGTATCATCTAATTTCGTTAATTTTTGAGCGAGTTATGGATGATTTTTCTGGACCAGATGACCCGTGAAGACAGATGATCAAACAAACTCCAAATGACTTTGTATTTGGATTAGACATCCAAATAGAAGATAGAAAGACAACCAAATGGCGATCACTCAAAAATGCCCCAGGTACATGGAGCGATCCATCACCTATGTATCGCTAGCGATCCATCACGTTAGCTCAGGTCGTCTTTAAACTCTTTGAACTCCTTTGTGGCATCATGTGCAGGCTTCTGGCAAAGCAAACCTGGTCAAATGGCTCTCCAACCCCTATAATTACAATTCTACTTGCAATATAAATAGGATCTGTTGGACTGGCTGCTGAAACTCTGCATGGACTATTCTTCACTCTTCTTCTCCCACACAAAAGTCATCTTGGGGTTCACCGTGGTTCTCCAGTTAACTCTTGGACTTGTGAATTGATCTAACTAAGAAGATTCAATTTGTACAACAGTTAATTAATAACAAAGTTATAAAGCGGATGTAGGCTTCGTTAACAGTTGAACCACTATAATAATCTCTTGTCTCTTTACTTTATCTGCAATTTACTATTTCTTTTTTCTATTTTACTTGCCTTGAACAAGGCTGGTGCTTTCACACTTAAGCCGGAGTGATGATCCATTTTTTGGGTTAACATTTTGGTGCTATCACTGAGAACCATGAACGAGATTTGAAGAATTGAATTTTGAATCTAAGACTTAGAGAAGACGAGTAGGCCAAAGACTAGATCTAGAGTTGTGGCAAGTTAACTGAAGCCTAGGGGCAGCCAGGAGATGTACTCAATTTCTCGTCAACTCATCTATGCGATTAGAGAAGAAATGGAAATGATGATAAAGGAGATGTAAGATAAGATCTTGTCTATGCAACAAGAACGATGGATAGCTTCTTCTAGAAGATGAAGCAACAATGGATAGCTAGATCTGTACGGCATATGAATCAAACTCCGAGAATAACAACAAGAGCCATTGGACTAGATTGGAATAGGCTAGAATACTGCCTCCACACCTAGAACAACCGATAGTTGGGGGCAATGTTGGAATCAACAATGAGACCCAATGCAGGAACATCTAAAGTTAGAGCAAAACAAACTGATGCAACGCCCATAAGACTTGGGGGCATGATAGATTTGGATGTAGGATGAGCTTTAATGCATGGACCGGGTGATGGTTGGAGCTAAAGTAGCAAATCAGAGTATGAATACATGATCGCATGAGCTGAAACTAGAAGCCCATAGATGGAACAGAGAGCAGGTTCATCCTTACTCTATGCCTTCTGCGTTTTTTGCCTTCAATAATCTCGGACCACTTACACGTGTACGAGACTCATATCGGTCTCTAGGCACGTTCTGAGTTGGATGTCTGGGATGAACATTAAACTGATCAACTTAGAGTCTCGACCGGAGAGACGGGACCGGAGTGCAAGGTGCAAGTTCCCTTGCCAAAAAATGAGTGGATGGACTTGTATGATATTGAATGCCATAGAGTCTCGATCGGATAGACGAGACTAGAGTGCAAAAAGTAAGTCCCCTCATTAGAGAGTGAGCGGATGGACTTACTTAATCCCCGTTAACTTAATAAGAAAATGATCCAGAGAGACCATCCCCCTTAACTTAACAAACAAACAATCTGGAAAGATCGTCCCCTTAACTTAAAAAAATTAAATGATCCAGAGAGAACGTACATTAACAAAACATTAAATGATCCGGAGATATCGCACATTAAATTAAACATTAAACGATCCGGTGAGATCGTGCATCAAACTAAACATTAAACAATCTGGAGAGATCGCACATTAAACTTATACGATTAGGAGAGATCGAGCATTAAAATAGATTTGATTTAATAAAAGGATTCAAATGCCTTATAAATAGCATAAAACTGATAAATCCAAAATGAACACAGAATGATTTTGATATATGATGTGATTCTGATATATAATATGATTTTGATATATGATGTGATTTTGATATATAATTTGATTTTGATATATGATGTGACAACTCTGAATGAGAAGCCAAAATTGATAATGATGTAAATCCCGAATGAATATGGGACAATTAGAGATATGTGATATAAATAGAGATATGTGATGTAATTGGAAATATGTGATTTAATTAGAGATATGTAATGTAATAGCTCCATTTGAAAACGGAATGTTTGCGATGTATAAATTACACCTAAGCAGAGTTAGAGTCCTAGAATATAACGGGTTTGGAACAACTAGTGATTGAAAAGAGATCCGAAGGAACTGGACGATTCACCAAGGCGAAAGCAGCTAGAAAGCTCAATCATCGAAGACTATGGATAGGAACTTGATATTAAGCAAAGCATCTCTTTCATTCAAAAGGCGTACTTTGAGGGGAAAGTGTTAATCGAGTTTTTAATCCATCAGAATTCAATAGAAGTTAGAACACTTACACTATGCTAGAATAACTCGAGACTCAACCAAAACAACTAAACAAACAAGTCAATGGGACTTAAGGAAAATCAGCCAATAAAATACCAAGTAGATGGATTGCTAGCGATCCATCACTCATGGATCGCTGGGATCCATAGTGAAGCATCATGAGTTGCCCAAGCCTCTTCCATCATGATTGATTACCATTTCTAGGCACGCTTGCCAAGTTTCATAGCATGCCAAACAATCTAGCTCGAGAAGTGAAGGCACATCTTATTCAAGTTATTTGACCAAAAATAGCTAACTTAAAACGGACCTATAAAACTCATATGAAGTCGGATTGACTTGAAATTTTGGAAGAACACTTAGTAGACATAAAAGAAGGCTCATAGAAAAATGGGATTGATTGGAGTTAGTATGATGGATCGTTGGTTATCCATCTTGTTGAGTCGCTAGCGACCCATGTAGAGCGGGCGCTACCACCTTAATTTTTTTTGGCAATTTCACACACCTTAGAGAGAGTACCTGCAAAGTATCGTCTAATTTCGTTAAGTTTTGAGTGAGTAATGGATGATTCTTCTAGACCAGATGACCCGTGAAGACGGATGACCAAACAAACTCCAAACGACTTGGTATTTGAATAAGGCACTCAAATAGAAGATACGAAGACAACCAAATGAAGATCACTCAAAAATCCCCTAAGTAATGGATCATTAGCGATCCACCAGGTTAGCTCGGGTCGTCTTCAAACTCTTTGAAATCCTTCGTGGCATCAGCGAGCTTCTAGCAAAGCAAGCCTGGCCCAATGGCTCTCCAACCTTTATAAATACAATTCTACTTACGATGTAAACATATCTGCTGGACTGGTCGCTGGAACTCTACATAGGTTATTTTTCACTCTTCTTTTCCCACACAATAGTCATATAGGGGTTCACTGTGATTCTCCAGTGAACTCTTGGACTTGTGACTTTGATCTAACTAGGAAGATTCAGTCAAATTGTAATTAGATTCAACTTGTACGGTAGTCAATTAATAACAAAAGTCATAAAGTGGATGTAGGCTTCGTTAACAGCCGAACCACTATAAAAATCTCTTGTCTCTTTACTTTATCCATAAGTTACTATTCCTTTTTTCTATTTTGTTTGCCTTGATAAACAAGTTTGGTGCTTTCACGCTTAATCCAGGGTGCTGATCCATTTTTTGGGTTATCAATAATTATTATTATATAAATTTAGTTAATTTTTATAAAACTTAGTTAATTTGGTTAACTTATTATTATTAAAATCAGTATATATTACTATTATTATAAACTTAGTTAATTTTTATAAAATTTATAGCTCATTATTATTATTATTATTATTATTATCATCATCGCTGTTATAAATTTAGTAAATTTTTATAGCTTATTTAGTTTTTATATAACTTAATAAACAAAATTAAATTTCATAACCTTGGTCAATTTATTATTATTAATATTTAAATTTAGTAATTTTTTTATAAAACTTAGTTAACTATGTTACTTTATCATTATTTTTATTATTATTGGTATATATTATTATTATAAACTTGGTTAATTTTTATACAACTTAGTGTTAATTTATTATTATCTATATATTTATTTATTAATATCACTATTATAAATTTAGTTAATTTTTGTAAACTTACGATTGTTGTTGTTGTTTATATCATTATTATAAAATTAGTTAATTTGCATACACATTAGTTAAATTATTATTATTATTATCATCAACTTAGTCGATTTTTATAAGCTTATTTAATTTTTATATAATTTAATAAATGAAAAAATTAGCAAACTTGGTTAATATTCTATAACTTATATTATCAGTATTTTTAGTGCCATTATTATCCGTGTTGTTTCATTAATTTTATCAATTAAATGGATAAAAAGTTTTCTCCTTACTTTTGTTTGTTGCCTTGCTTCTCTGACCTTTATTATTCGGGCCTTGTAGCATAATTCATGTTTTTTTATTGGGACAAATTAAACATATAAAATTAGCCGACGGGGATATTAAAAACACTCTTCCTTCTTTACACGTTTGGATTGCAAAAAATGTAATTCTAATTCGTAACTAATAAAAGGGCAAGAATAAAACGCAAGCATGGTTATATTCGAGTAAATCAAAGGGTTTATGCATCGTAATCAATATTCAAACCCTGCACTACTCTGCTCAACCAAACAGTCGCCACCTTCAGGATTATATGTGTGCATGCATGAACATGAGTCTCTCTCGTATGTATATATATTAAGGGGTTATGAATCTGCTAAAAGTACAAACAATGGCTGTGTTTTTTGTATTTTTGTACAAAGATGCCTTAGGCTCTACTTGAAATCAAGATGTTGGTGGGAGTAAATGCATCTATTTATGTGTATGGTGCACGTAAGACTGTTAATTTGTTATGCAGGCTCCTCTTAACTCACATGTGTGTGTCCATGTGTATGTATTTGTGTGTGCATGCATTCATGTGTGTGTGCAGATGTACGTATGTCTGTATTTATGCACGCATGCCTGCATGAAAATGTGTAAATGTATGTGTCTATATACAGTTGTGTATACGTGGAATACATACAAGGTTTGTACTCCTATTTTCAAAGCACTTGCTGATGTAACAAGACTGCATAACTTGCAAGCCAATGTAAGCATAGCTGAGAGGTGTACTGCCATAGTTTACATAACATGGGGGTTCATAGAAAGGCCTTTATACCAAAACACAAAATACAGCAAATCAAATCATTAGCCTTAAAATATGCTCATTTTGAACTTGTAGGGAGATGGATTTGAACAAAAGGAGTATAGATGCAGATTCCATATTTGAAGCAACGTTATGTTGCAAAGATGTTTAGTTACCAAAATGAACAACCAAATATTCTCTAAATAATTATTCGTTATATAGAAGAAATCTTACTTTTTTCTTGTTGAATTCAGGACACTAAACAAAATCTTCATACAATCTCTGATCTTCTTTTATTGATATCTTATTGAGAACCTCGTCTGGATCTCTTGTAGTGCCATCCCAATCCTCAGGCATTACCCTGAAATCAGGTTCGAATGGGAGAGAGGCAACTTGGAATTCTCTGCCATAATAATTGAAGAAACTGTGAAGATGGAAAGAAATGTCATTTGATAACCCACATGCAAAGAATTGTAGACATAAAAGCACACACATAAATTACAATGTAAATGCTCTGAACCTAAGAATTACAATATTCAAACCTTAATATTCATGGTTTAGGATTTGAATCTCTATAGAAACCTTGTTACTGTTAATGTAATCATTATTTGATGTTATATTCATCCATGACATATGTAAGGGTTTACAAATGAATCTTAGAAGCTTCTATAGATTTTCACATTAAAATAACTCAATGCACTCTAAGCTCACTCCACATCAGCGCATTTGACATCAACATATATAGTCAACCAACAAATAACTTGCGAGTGAACCATAAATTAGGTAAAATCGAACAAGACTGATTGAAACGATATGTATTTTAATTAGCTAATGAAATGACCCACCTTTAGTGAAATGACCCAATAAAACAATCAAAAGGTGCAATACTATAGCAATAACATTAACCATTCTACTCTAGAAATCAATATTCTTACTACACACAATCGATAAAGGTGCAAAACATTCATGGAGCCTCAGTGCATGACTTGGGAAATTAAGTGCTCTTATTTGAAGCAATGCACAATAATTAAAAAAAGCTGCATCGCAAATTAATGAAACAACACCGATAAACTTTCATTTAACTGATATTTCATTTAACAATATTTGCATCAATTTTTACAGATTAGCTAATATTTCATTTAAGCTTATAGCATGATTAAAATATTTTTGCCAGTTGCAATTGGTAAATGCTTGTGAGAAACTAAGAATCCAACAACTGATATAATTATAGGCAGTGATGCAATTGTGGAAACATAAGATAAAAGTTAGAAACGGTGTAAAGAGAACTTACCATATAGTCAGAGTTTTTTTTCCCATTTCGTTAGAAAATGATGAAAGGCTTTCTTTTAGTCAGTAAAGCTTCTTGTCAAGTAGCCTAGAAATAACAGAAGTAACAATTAAACACTATAACAGAAAGACACATGAAACAAAGTGACAAACTAATAGTTAAAATCATGTAATATGAATGGCCTATATTGTCATTTGTCTGTAATACACAAAAACAATTGAATCAAAAAAGTCATTTCTATTTAATAAATACAGGCTAATCAGAAGCATTTATGATCTGTGCTTTCTGCTTGTAGGGTTAAATGAATTAATTTAAAAGATTTATCTTAACAGGATGGATTAAAGTGACCATTGAAGCCATCACCGATGAACATGCTGCTTGAACATGATCAGCCTACTACTAGAACATGAGTATGGACGCGATCACCAAAGACTATACATGCGGCTTGAATCCTAAATTTTAGTTGATTTCAGAACAACATAAAGCTTGAATTAATGCCTGATTAACTAATAGTTGAAATGAAGATGTATTGATGCCTAAGCATGGTGCTTGAACATATTCAACCTATTGCCATAACATGATGTATAGAAAAATTACTAAAGACTTAACATGCTTCCTGAATCCTGAAACTAATGCCTGAACAACATACTGAATTAATGCATTAATATGAGTGTATACCCACTCAAGCAAAAGGAGTATTGTTTGCTCATAATAGGACCATAATGACTACTACAACCGTACAACAGTGGGAAACTGACCATTTAGTTGTGTAATTTCAAACAAAAACATTTATAGACAAAAATATGTATTTAAAACAGCCTCCAATGAGGTTCAGGTGTTTAAGGCACCAGAGTGTAGAGAGAAAACAACAATTAAAAAATAATGTGTTTGGTAAGATATGTAATTGAAATCTAAAACATGCATGTATTGTTACTTCAAATTTTATGAAAAATGATATGCCATGTGTATAATTCAAGAGAAGTATGTCGCATGAAAAATGTTGAAGCTTAATTATTAAAAAAAATCAATGGACTGCATCAACCATCGTTCCCATGGCCATAAAATATTTGCACTTTCAGTAACAAATGTTACTGATATTGTTTGAATTTAAGAAGATAATTCAACATAAATTTGGAAGATTGAATTCAAATCAACATAAAAAAGAAATATTCATAACGTGCCTCTAATAGTACAATCTCCATAATCTTTTGATTATTGTACTAACATGATGGAATATTTTAGTGATAAGCTCAGCCATTGTTAACTTAACCAAGAAAGCCCCCAGTGCAAACTCAAGTTTGTTTTGACCTATATCATTTCTATAAATTTTATTTGTGATGAGCTTGAACAAAAATCTTTCAATAGGAACATGATCATCATTGCAGAAAACTACTACAACCCTTCTAATCAAACCCTATGCTTACACAAAACATTACTATAAACTTTGAGTGTGTGAAATTTTTTTTGGTGGAAAATATTAATAAAATTACACAATAGCATAGGTTTCTCGGGCCTACCTCATCAATATATGATCCTACCTAAGTTTAAAGTGCACATAAATATATATATAATGAGGATATGTTCACTTCAACAATCAAAATATGTCAAATAAATATGAAAATGGTAGCAGTTAGAAAGTAACAGCAAAACAGGGAGGCGAGGATTGAGCACAGTATCAAGCAAAATATTAGTCGGTTTTATTCTTTTGTGAACTAAATTTGGAGAACATGTCTCAGGCAAATATCAAAAAGAACAGTAAACTAAATAACTTCTAAAACAACCCTAATGTATTTTATACAAAAGATAAAAATGAGTTGACCGATTCATATTGTTGGCAATGATTCTTCACGATTTTATAGTATAAACTAAGATTATTATTCTTGGGAAAACGCTATTGAATTGATAAATACAGGTAATATAAGTTGCCAACTGGAGAATGAAATTAAGCATGTAATGACAAATAACATTAGAGACGTCACTACTATCTCATCCATATTGCAAAGCACATCATCTCCAAGCACTTACAAAATCCCAATTGATTGAATTCACGAGCAACGGTTTAAAGGCGAGTTCAAAATCCTCACTATATCATTAGTAGTATATCACGAAGCCAATAATTCGTCAACACAAGCTTATCACAACCAAAAGGTCAACATCCCAAAACAGTCAGATTATCACTTACTACATCATTACATCAGACAAGAAGTTGCTCGATATCTTTGGTGGCAGCAGATCTAGACAGCTACGGGACTTGATCTCTATCGCATCTCAGTTCAGGTAAAGCGTCAGACCGATTATGAAAATGGACAACCATTGAAACGACAAAGACGACTCACTCCAGATCCATCTCCATTTTTGACTACATCATTTTTAGGCAATTAGCGGCATCATCTCCAGTCTCTGGCAGAATCAAAGCAAGGAGAACAACTCTAGATCCATAAATGCGACGACAGGCGACACTGAGATAACTCATTTTGTTTCTACAAATCTCTAGCCCATAGCGGATGCTTTCTCCACTTAAGCTTCCAATGGATCTGAAGGAGTGAATTAGGGAAAGAGTGATTTTAGGAATTACGGGAGAGAGTGTTAGGGCCAGTTTGATTTAATTTGGTAATTTGAGTTTGGCAAATTTTATTTTGATAATTGCTTCGTAGCCCTCTAAAATATATAAAAATTTTATAGACTAAAATAAATGAATTCCATTATCTCCTTACATCACCTTTTTACTGTCTAAACCACCGCTTCTTCCAAACTCTAGTTTCTAAATCAGTGAAGAAAAAATTCAATTTTTCACTACTAAGTAATTTTTTGGGTTTACAAACTTCACTAAGAAAAAATTGAAATTTTCATTACTAAGTTTCTAAATCAGTGAAGGAAAATTCTAACTTTAATTTTTAAATCAGCGAAGAAAAAATTCAATTTTTCACGTTTTGCGTGATGGGAAGGGTAGCTCTGGAAATGGTAGGTGGCAACTAAGTTATTTTTTGGGTTTACATACTTTTTTAACTTTTGGGGGGCTACTAAATAAATATTCGAGTTGAAATAGAATTTGCCTTTGAGTTTTGTGTTTTCAACTTGTACTGAGAGATGCTAAGAAATAAGAAAGAGATTTATAGGCAATGCGACGATCAACGAATAACGAAAGAGTTGGATTGTTCTCCGTGCTTTTGTTATATCTCGAAACACGAAAAACAAAATAATCTTGTTTCTATTTAACATGTTAATTTCATTTCTTATAATTATTGTTTTTCAACAATACGTATGACGGACGCACTTTTGTAAGGACAAAAAAATGAAACTAAAAAAGGGCAAGCCAAACGGAACCTTAGGTTTTCTTTGGATTTTGAGAAAAAAATTGGAATGAAAAGCAGGAGAGAAATAAATTGACAAAAGGGTGTGCACGAAAATAATCGGGAGAAGTAATGCTTTACATAACTGATCTCTACTTTAAATAAATCAAATTAATACAAACAATAACACTATGGAGTATAGTGTTCTACTTGCATTATAAAAGACAAATTTTCTTGTAGTGAAATTATCAAGACAATAAGAATGAAAATCATCAAGATACGAGTTTCACATTATTCAGAAAGCCTAAAAATAGTTACATGGAAAACTGTTAACAAGAAATCTTATCAATCTTATCAACACCTCATGGTAAAAGTAAAAGTGCGAGTGAACCTTTCGAAACCGTCTTCTGAATCAGTTAAAGCAATCTAAGTCTCCTTCGAAACCACCTTTTGAATCAGCTGGGGTGATCCAAGACTCTTTCGAACCACCTTTTTAAATTGATTGTAGTAATCAAGGGCCCCTTCGAAACCTCCTTTCGAATAGGTTGAGGTAATCTATGGTTATGACCTAAAGGGATCTAACGAGTTTTAATTGTGTCGGAAGGATCCTACTCCTTCGATAGGTACCTCTTCGAAATCCATTGATACACACTCTATTGCCGAAATCATATACAAGCAGGAAATCAAAATCTATGTATTTGAAAGTACCATATGTTTTCTTTATTGATAATTTTCATGAATATAAGGGTTTAAGTATTACAAGAAAGTGAAATCCCCAATTTGATTTGTAATTAGGGTTTACAAACTCAAGAAACGAATAAGCATAGAATGAACGAATTCGGATCCTCTCAACAACACCCCTAAGGTCTTATTTATAGACACGGGTTAGACCCTTTCACACGAGTCCTTTCGACTTGGTTGAAACGGTGTCTTGATGACCTTCTGCCATAATTAAATTCAGGGTGCCTCTTTAACACTGCTTTCGAATGAGACTTGGGTGCTCTCGACTTCATCAGAAGGTATAGGAACGACCTTCATCTTGTTGTTGATATGTTGAGTAAGCATAAAGGATGTTCAAATGTGTTTGAAAGGTACTCATCTAAGGTTTGCGAAAGATGGCGATGCTTTCCATGTTCGAGCTTTCGAAACACTTGGATTTTCCTTCCATCATTAGGTGTCCAATCTGTTTGCACTCCACTTATATTCATCTTTGGGAGCTTTTGACACTATCGGAAGGGTATTTACTTGGTTTTGAAAGGTTTGAAGCATAGCAGAAGGCTTCCTGGGCTTCTTCATTATTGTTAAGATCTAGTGTCGACTTGATTTGTTGCTACTTGAATGAGTGAGGAAGGGCATTTGGATAGTTTCGAAAGTATTTAATGGTGGGGATGGATCATTGCGAAAGGTCAATTGTAACAGAGGAAGCTTCTTGGTGGATAAATGATGATTGTGGAAGGTAGCTTTCGAAAGAAATCCCTTTGATTGATGCAGAACCTTTCTTTCGATGCCTTTGAAAGGCATTTTTAACATATGAAAAACCCCCTTATGTATGCGGAACCGACTATTTCGAAAGGATCAACTGAAGCAGAAGAGTAGACTTGTCCCCTTTTGACCTCTTTGGAAGCCCTTAGTTCATCTGATATTTGCAGAAGCATCCCATCGAATCTTTCGTTGCTATCGCCATCGTTCTTGAAGAAGCCTTCTTTTGTATTCTTTTAGGCTTCGCTAAGGTTGAAGTGATTTTTGATGATGACATTTGCCTCACCCAAGCTAAGGGATGCTCTTGACTTTTCAAGTCAACTGTTTCGACACTCAGCATTATTTTGACACAATGTTTTCCCGCCTATTGATATTCGCGAATGAATCGTGGTCGTTTATTTAAATCTGATTGAATAACTTTCTTTGCATCTACTTTGCTTATAAATTACGCTTCCTTTTTCCCCTTTTCCATTTACCTGCGATTAAAAACTTTAGAGCAAGAATTAGATATTTTAGTTTCTCACTAAATTCACCATTTCAGGAGACACAAGTTCAAGTTTAAGGTGAGTATCCATTGTTCCATATTAAAAATCGATTTTCATATTCAGTTTTGATTTCAAATTCTTAAGGTTTGAGTTCATATTATTGTTTTAAATTTCTTTTTTGCTCAAGTTTGCTGTCCATGTAAGATGACTCTAAACTCAATTTTTATGCCGATTTTGACTGATCTATGGCATCAATTAGGGTTTGAGCTTGAATTTTCCGAATTTGGGATATTTGCTGCTGTTGGAAGCAAATTTAAGCTCAATCCTATTATGCCCAATTTTAATTTGTCTTAGAGGATTTCTTAGGTTAAAAAATTAACGTCCCTCATTATGAATTACATTAAGAAAAATACACTTTCCGTTGTTGTAGAAACCCTTAAACAGCCTTTCGACCTAGTCGAAACTCCAAAGTTGAAATAAGCTTGGCCATTTGCATGCTTTCGAAATACTATCATGCCCTTTCAACTTATTCGAAACCTACAAAAATCAATAGGAATATAACCATCATTATCTCAATACAACATTGTCAAAACGTCTTAATGTCCTTTCGATAGTGTTAAAGTCACTTTGCTTTAAGTCTTTCGATTTAATGGGAGTACGACGGCGTTTCGACGATGTACATTTTTAAATAGAATAAAATCTGCATGTTTTGAGGTTGTCGAAAGGTAATTTTAATTTGGATGGGGAATGTGGTTAATGGTTTCGACACTATCGAAAGCTCAATGATTTTCACAGTTCAAGTCAATTTTGACCCTTTCAAAGGCATGGAACTGAGTATTGCGGTAGGTACTTGAACTATTGTAATAGACTTCCGACACCTTCGAAAGGTATTGATAGTTGAATAAAACATAATTTTGATGAAAGTTGAAGCAGTTTCATGGGTTTAAAAAGGACTTCTAAGAGACCTGAACAATACATAGTTTTGGAATCAGAATCTTCTCCAAAGAAAGTTGTAGTAGTTTCGAGGCATTCTCTTATAATTCATCAAGATGAAGTAGATGTAATCCTCATTGACTTTGGGATTACAGGAGTTGAAGCCATTCCTCCCGGTGATAATGACACCATTCAAAATCCTCATGAACGATATTTTGCTTACACCTTCATCCATATTTGACATGAGGGTTTTATTTCATTCCTCGAGTTTTTCCGAGATTTCTAAGTCACCATGGGATAGCTCATATTCAATTATCACCCAACGTATATATATACCTCATCTCCTTAGAGATCATGGCTTTAGGGTCGGGCATTCCTACTCTAGAAGTTCTTAATTACTTAGTGTGCCTCGTCAAACTTAGCAAGTTAAATAGCCAGATTTTCTAGGCTAACCCTCTCAAGAAGTTGGTTTCAAAGGGAATAAACAAGTTCAAGAATTGGGAAACACAGTTTTTCTACATTAACTGCTTCCCAAATATCAGTGGAGCCTTTTCTTCTCCTTATAACTTGACCATTACCGTTATTTCTATTAACTTGTTTTCTTTTGCTGAACAATGTCTTCTTATTAGGCCTTGTTCCTGAGGATCTTGATGATGAAGGTCAAAGAATTATAAAGTTACTAACTGCTGCCTCAAGCCGCATTGGGAATAGGATTACTTTACTGACTCCCAGCAACCTCCAAAAACATTCCCTTCTACCAAAAGGCCAAAGGATTCTTGGACAAACTCCTCTTATCCAACATACCTAAAAAAGCAAACGCTTCCTATCTCTGGATGACCCCATAATTTTTTTACCTTTATCTCCAGTTTGTCCCGATTAACCGGGTAAACTTAAGTGTATCGTTTATGACTTACCGCCTTGTTATTCTATAGATTATTTTTGCTAATCTATTCCTTTTTTGGTCTTAACAGTTGCTCCTCGGACTGAATTAATTACAAGGGATCCACTCCCTCTATCTTCAAAATCTGATGCTCTAGCTTTGACTTAAGACATTGCTAGGTCAAGAATGATTGTTAAAAGAGAATTAAGTGGAGTGACTACAGCGGGTTCTGCTCCTAAGAAGGCAAAAATTACCGATGTTCAGTCTTCTCCCTCCTAAAGAGGGTGAATTTGTAGATACATGCAAAGCTTTAGAGGTCCCCACTCTTGATCCTACTTTTCCTGTGGATGATTTACCTTCTGCAACAGCGAATCGAACTAGAATGATCCCTTCGAAAGACCACTTTATGTACCATATAGTGATATCCGATTATCCAAGCGTTATCGAGCAAATATAGAAGGATTTAGGCACTTCAACTCCTTCCTAGGAGTTGAATCCCTCTGGATCTTCAACACCAGTGCCTCTTATTGGTTTTTAGAATATCGTACGATCAATTATGAGCTCTCCATCATTTTCTACTATTCAACCGCTTCCTTTGTACCTGATCCGTCGAGTCATTATCGATCTCTTATTGAACAACAACTTCTGGTATATTTCCATACTGCTTGATTTTCTTATTACTATTTTTGTGCCGAATCCTGACTCATATTTTATTTTTCCTTTTATATCTATAAAAGCTGGTACTCTCTTCAAGAAAATGTTTCTAAATCCTCTACCGAGACATCGAAGCTCATAGAAGAAGTCTCATCCCTAATCAACTAGATCACTTCCCTAACTACTGCCAAAGATAACGTAGTGAGTGAACAACAAAGATTGAGCACTTCTCTTGCTCAAGCAGAATCTACAATTTATGAGGAGAGGAAGGCTAGACAGATCTTAGTCGATGAAGTCTTGGCTTTGAAAACGACTTTGAAAGAGTCTGAGGACGAAAAGGCCAGGGCTAAAGCTAAACATGTTTCTTTCAAGAAGAAGTGTATTTCTTTCAAAAAGAAGTTGGAGAAGAAAAATGATTCTTTATCCAAGGCCATCAAAACCATTTCTAAGGCTAAACAAAAGATGTTTCAATTTCTGAGCACTTTCTGCATGATATCATCGTAAATTCTTATGATGATGCACTCATGTTGGCTTACTCTGATAATATAGAGAAGTCCCTAATAGAGAAGAAATTGATGCTGCCATGCTACTTTCTTTTGAAGTCCCTTCCATAGAAAAAGATTCTGATTCAGATGAGGATGAAGATAAAGAGAGCAACGAAGTTAATTGTTGATGAAGGTGACGACAACAATGATAACGACGATGATAATCCTGATGATGATGAACAAGGTCAGGGGGCTGGTGATAATGAGGGTGATCAGGACGATTCTCAGGGTAGGGATGACAAAGACATTTTTAGGTCCCCAGATGAGGACGACACTGATCCTATTACCCACGAGGAGGGTCAGACTGAAGTCCTCGATTCCCCTGATACCCAAAGAAAAGACACAAATATTGATGGTGAAGAGCAAAAGGGGAAGAAGTAAACCCTACAAAATCCAATTCCAGTTTCTTAGGTATGGAATACTTTGTCGAAATGGCTCTCACTTCCAAGTTAACACTGGCTAATATCTTTCGATTTCAGATAAGAAAGAAATCCATTCACCTTTATAAAACAGAGCTTGAAAGAAAATAGGTGGAAATAAGAAGTCTGTATAGAGAGTTAGATAAATAATTAAAAGAACATAATGTACTCTCTGACAAGTATTATAATCTTAATAAAAGCTCTGCAGTATTGGCATCTTATAAAGATCAAGAAGCAGCCCCTTGAGTGATAAGGGACGTCTTCGTTATGATAAGCTCTGGAAGAGAATAGAGAATTGATGAAACTCTATTGGATGTTGATTGAGGACAATGACATCTTGGTAGAATCCTATATAAAGCTTATTGCATACATCCAACTATGGATTTTTTATCTGGATGGTTTCAATGGGGTCCGCTTAGATACTTACATAAGCGGCACATAGACGAATTCGGGTCTGACCTCCACCCGAGGGCTTGCTAGAATTTACCAGGAGTCAACTCAATTCCTCGCACATTGCCTCTAGAAAAACTTAAATATTATAAGGATAAATTCATTTCTGAGTTATTCAAATAATCAATCTTGTATGAACCGGATGGAAATTTGTAATCATGTAATTATATTGATTTATGAATCTTCTGTATTAGTTCCTTTATACTTAGTTTTATTTATTACGTTATTATAGAGTAAATATCTCTCAAGCAACCCTGTTACTAGGGATTATTTAAGAAAATATGTCAAATTAAGAAGAGATTATTTAGAAAAGGCTCTGCTCTTGAAATCCTTAAGAATGGCTATATATTGCTTTCTTAGAGATCTACAAAGGCTTTATATGCAACATCCCCATTTTCACTATGATTTTCTAGTCGAAGAAAAGGAAAAGCTCCATAAGGAAATTCGCACATATCATACAAAATTGATTTGTGGTCGTGATAGTCCTCCAGCTGGAGATCATGATTATAACAAATGTCCTCCAGTCATTACACCAGAAGGATTTAATGCCCCTTTTGAATCAACAATTACTATTTTGGCTAACTCTTTGAATAAAGTTAAAAATGATGTTTCCAAACTTTAAATGCGACAAAACAAGTACTTGATTATAACATTGAGATTGTACTCTCTATTTTATTTCTTCTTGAGTTGCAACCTCTGGTATTGTAATAAAAGAAATTTGTTATTTAAGTATTAATTTTTGTTTTGTTTATTTGAATAGGAATTACAATGAGCTACCATACCGCTTTGATCAAATCCTTTATCTCGTTTCACCAGTAAGAGATAGGTTGATTGCGGATCTTGAAAAGAAAAGCCTATATAATATCCTTTGTTTGCCAGACTTCAAGGTAATACTCAAGCATTGGAATGGCGTAGGAATTTTTTTATCCAAAAGGTGATCATTAGAGACCTTAATGATCAAAACACTAGTCTCGAAGCGAATATAAAGAATAAAGATGAGACAGTTTCTCAATTGATGCATCGTGTTAAATCCAACCCTTCGATCGACTTTGATCATGAGATGTCTAAGGCTTTTCCAACTGGTAACAGATTTGGAGATAAAATTAAAAGATAGTCAAGCTCATTGTCAATCCTTGGAATTTATCATGGGGGTGATATTCTGAATATCAATTTACCGACTTCTCCAATCACCTCATATGTTGTGACATCTACAACGTTTTCTTCCTCAGCTATTCAAAAATTCCCCGCTACAACAAATTCTCTTCCAGGTTTAGACAAAAAATGGTGGACGAATGGTGTAGAAAGGTCAAATTTGAAATGATGAGACACTTTAACAATCAACAAAAAGAAAGATACTCAAAACTTATCAACAAGTATGCAGCCAAAGTTCAAAAGCTTGAACATGAATATCTTCTTCAAAAGCGTATTGCTAATCTGGAAAGGCAGAACAAGGCTCTTAAAGGTGGGAACAAAACTTCCAGTCGTGCTTTGAAGACTCATATTGAATCTATTGATAATGCTGATGAAATTAAGAAGAAGGAAAAGAAACTCAAAGAAACTTTTTGTATAGCGATTCACCACATTGTTGATCCTTTAATTGCTGAGAATTTAGACAAGGTTGTACAAGATCTTTGAAATACACACTTATATTGTATGATATGACTTGCAAAAATTTTTGTAAAGTATGTGAATATCACCTGGTTTGTTTCCCTTCTCTTTACTTGTAATGTTGTTTCTGAATCTGCTTTTTGATAACTTTGGTTACGGTTTCTTGTATTTGTTGAACCATTTGGTCATCCTTATCAATCTTGTTCTACTACAAAGCACAAAGTAGACATTATTTCTTACCATTAATCTAAAATCTATGCAAGAATATGTTCGGTAATTCGTTCATATTATTGGTGATAGTATTAGAATTTCTGATGATAGAATTCCAAAAATCTAAATCTTGATGTAATGGGAGTCAACAGATCGTCATCCGAAGATAGTAAGTGATAAGAAGTCCGATATTGGGAACAATTAAAGAATAGAAATTCTTATCTAACAATAATGGAATTAGTAATAAAGGACCAGATATTCAATTCTATCTTTTTTACTAGAAATCCTCTTCTAGAAATAACTAATAAAAGACCAAGAACAATTGTCTGGTAATAAAGAAAGCCTAGAGATCATCGTCTGGAAATAACAGAAAACCTGCAACCCAAATTTGGGTATTGTTAAGTGCAATCCAAAAATTTATAGTAGAAGACCCGAGACCCAAATTTGGGTATTAGTAATAGATCCCACAAGTCATCTTTTAAATATAGTGGAAGACCACAAATTTATAATAGAAGACCTGAAACCCAGATTCGAGTGTTGATAAAAGAAGTCTAGGAATTATCTTCTGGAAATTAGCCAAGGACCACAAATAATGGAAGTAGTCTAGGAATTATCATCCAAAAATAAAAGAAAACCAGAAATCCATTCCTAGCAATTCATAAAATATTATTTGAATAAAATTTGGAGATTCCTATCTGAGCCTTTTGTTCTGCACCACTGTTTGGGGCTTTGGTTGTTTGCTTCCTTTACTTTGTGCCACCTCTCCAATTCCATGTGCTTGACTCTTTTGATATATGCCATCCTTTAGGCTTTGTATATTGTTAATGATTTGCGTGCCACTTTTTAGGCTTGGACATCTTAGTCCATTATTGTCCGGTGCACTTGGTTAGCTTATCCACAAGCAGGACCCAACGACTTACCTGACCTACCTCTAAGAGACACTCCAGCCGGCCTTATAGGCGGGACTGAAGGCTTGTTTGGTGCCTTGACCAGGCCATAGCATGGCGGGATCAACGACATACTCCATCCTCCCCAGGAGGTACTCCAGCCAGGCCTTATAGATGGGACTGAAGGCTGGTCGATGCAATGACCTGGCCATAACATGGCGCGTTCAAGGGCTTACGTCGTCCCCCCTCGGGAGGGCACCTTGATCCGGCCATAGCACGACACAATCAAGGGCTTGTAGATACTTTAACCTGGCTATAGCGTGGCTCAGATAAAGGTTTACTCTAACCTCCCTTCAAGAGGCGCTTTGACATTGCTAACTCAGCACGAACAAAGGCTTAAACTCGGCATGGACAAAGGCTTATTACCATTTAAAGTAGTTTCCAAGTTTTATGAGAATTCTACTTCTAACCACGTAGATTTTCTTAAAAGGTGTTTTATTGAATTTCTCTAGGATTGCCTTATAAATTTGTTGATCTTTCCTTGTCTAAAAAAGTTAATGACTATTCCTTCAAGGGCTCTACATTGATTTGTTTCGTGCACGTTCATCATATGATAGTGATAGTAAATTCCTCCAAGATTTCTTTTACGCCTAGGCTCTTTCTTTTTGGATGGCTAGTAATCGAGTTCTTCCCTTGTTAGTATGTAGATGTTCTCAATTGGTGTAGTCAAGTTGCATTCTTTAGGGAGTCTTGATTTGAAGCTTCTCTTTTGTAGCTGATTTCATGATCTTTTGTTGCTTGATCCAGGAGCTTCATCCTCAATGACCAATTTCCTTTTTAATACTTTTCGAAGTTCATATGTAGGTAATGATCCACTTGTTGGTTGATGCCATTTTTGAGCGAAGGTGTAATAATCAGCCCTCATTCCTTCTTCAAAGATGATGCCTTTAGTATAAAATTGAATAATCTTCCTCATTTGATCAAACAAGTTATCACTGCTACCTTTTGCTCCTCCTAAATCAAAGATGGGTGTAGGGCCGATGTAAAATGGGTTTAAGCTCCAATTATCCAGATCATAAAATTTAGCTTTCTTCTTTTTCATGATTCTTTGAGCCTCCAATCTTAACATTTGTTCTTCGTATAGCTTAGAATCTTTAATAGTTTCACGATAGAATCCAACCAATTGTGGTTCTGAAGATCCTGGCTCGGACTTTTTGATTTTGCTAAGCATTATGGTGTAGCGTCTAAGGTTAGCTTGGAATGGAATAGGGATAGAGGAAGGTAAGGTTGGGAATTCAATAAAGACGGAGGTTCGGGCTCTCCTTCTAGCGCTAAAAATGTTAACAAGAAATTTTGTCAATCCAGTCAACACCTTAAAGTAAATATAGAAGTGCGAATGACCCTTTCAAAACCACCTTTCGAATCAGTTAAAGTAATCTAAGGCTCCTTCGAAACCACCTTTCGAATCAGTTAGGGTGATCCAAGACTCTTTCGAAACCATCTTTTTAAATTGGTTGTGGTCGGTTGCAGTAATCAAGGACCCCATCAAAACCGCCTTTCAAATAGGTTAAGGTAATATATAGTTATGACCTAAAGGGATCCAATGGGTTTTAATTGCGTCGGAATGATCCTACTCCTTTGAAAAGTACCTCTTTGAAATGCACTGATACATACACTCCATTATCGAAATCATATATAAGCAGGGATTCATTATCTATATTTCCAAAAGTACCATGTGTTTGCTTTATTGATAATTTTCACGAATACAAGGGTTTAAGTATCATAAGAAAGTGAAATCCCCAATTTGATTTGTAATTAGGGTTTACAAACTCAAGAAATGAGTAAGCATAGAATGAATGAATTCGGATCCCCTCAACAACACCCTTAGGGTCTTATATATAGGCACAGATTGGACCCTTTCGCACCAGTCCTTTAGAGTTTGGTGCTATGGACTTCAGTAGAAGTTATATGAATGACCTTCATCTTGTTGTTGATGTATAGAGTAAGTAGAAAGGATGTTCAAATGTGTTTGAAATGTACTCATCTAAGGCTTGCAAAAGATGGTGATGCTTTCCATGTTCAAGCTTTCGAAACACTTGGATCTTCCTTTCATCATTGGGTGTCCAATCGGTTTGCACTCCACTTGTATACATCTTTGAAAGCTTTCGACACTATCGAAAGGGTATTTACTTGGTTTTGAAAGGTTTGTAGCATAGTAGAGGTCTTCCTGGTCTTCTTCATTGTTGATAAGATTTGTTTTCAACTTGATATGTTGCTACTTGAATGAGCAAGGAAGGGCATTTGGATAGTTTTGAAAGGATTTAATGGTGGGGATGGATCATTGCGAAAGGTCAATTATAGCTGAGGAAGCTTCTTGGTGGACAGAAGATGATTGCGGAAGGTAGCTTTCGAAAGCAATCCTTTCGATTGATGTAGAACCTTTCTTTTGATGCCTTTGAAAGGCATTTTTAACATATGTGAAACCCCCTTATGCATGCAGAACCGACTGTTTTGAAAGGATCAACTGAAGCTGATGGGTAGCCTTATCCCCTCTCGACTTCTTCGATAGCCTTTAGTTTATCTGATATTTGCAGAAACATCCCTTCGACTCTTTTGAAAGGTCTTGCTATCGCCAACGTTCTTCAAGAAGCCTTCTTTTGTATTCTATTAAGCTTCGACAAGGTTGAAGTGATTTTTGATGATAACACAAACATAACTCAAGCACCATGAAAAATTTCTATAAAACTCAAATCACAATTCAATATAAATATAGGATAATCCTACGATTAAGAATACAGATAAATAGAATAGAAAGCTTACTGGTTTGCTAAAGAAGTGATGAAATTCTCAAGCACGATAAAAGAGAACACACTATTCAGAAAGCCCAATTAAACAACATCACGTGGCAATCGCATTAAATGCATAGCACAACCATCATTTCACCTTTAAGCATTCGTCTTCGATTAACAATTTATTTATCTCTATGACATTCAATTAACTACGCCTTGTTATACGTTATCTATAACTCTTACGACAATCAATCTACATAGCCTTAAGACATTCAATTAACTAACCTTTAGTAGCATTCAATTAATTATGCCCTAAAGTGCATTATCTACAATGTATTTCAGCAATCAGTCTATGTAGCTTTACGACATTCAATTAACTAAGCATTAATAGCATCCAATTAACTATGTCCTACAGTACATTATCTACAATGTCTTATGACAACCAATCCACATAGCTTTACGGCAGTCAAACAACTAAGACTTACGACACTCGGTCAACTATGCCTTCCTTGACAAATTTATATTAGACATAAGGTTAGATTCTCCAAATCCTAAGGCACAGATCTTCAAGTCCTCAAAAGATAACGAGGCAAAGATTTTTAGATTAATTTCAAATGCTTTAGCTTTCCAGCTACTACTATATATAGCCTTCGGCATACATTAACTTTCGCCTTTTACAACACTTAACTATATACAGCCTTCGGCTTTCAAATACTTCAGCTTTTTAGCCACTAATGTACATAGCCTTGAGCATTCAAATGCTTTAGCTTTTCACCTACTACCATACACATGCTTCGGCACTACCTTTAGCTTTTCAACTACTACTTTGTTGGATCTGGACCAGCACGCAACAGGTTAAATGGATAATTTTTTTAGTGTTTTGAATCTTATTGGTTACGAAGTCTAAATGGATTTAAATCCGATCTAAAATAATTTTAAATAAAATCATTATTTTATTTTATTTATTAGTAAAAGTTTTGTTTGATATTATATTTATATTTTTATAATGTGTACATATGTACCATATATACATGTACGTGTATGTGCACGTGCAACATATACAGTGTGCATGGTTTAACATGTCTATAACTAAATGTTGAGGTTTACACCGCAAAAGACATGTTAACCCCTTCATATATATGTGTGTGTGTGTGTGTTATCATACACACACACATATGTATATATATATGTATGTATGTACAACGTGAAATAAAATTATATTCATACTTGAATAAGTATGTATATTCTATATATGTAATTCAAATTCAAATTTCAAATTCAAAAATAGATCTAGATATGAAAATATATTTTAATTTCAAATTTACAATTTAATTTTGTAAATAAATTATATTTTATTAATATACATATGAAAGTAGTAATTTTTATTAATATATATAGGAATAATATTTGAAACATTTATAATATAAAGTTATGTTGTATATTAAATATGTAAATAAATAAAATAAATATACGTATATTATTTCTACCAAATTATATTTTTAACAGAATCATTTTTTATTACTAAATCATTATGGATTTTGTTTTGTTTGTTTAGTTAAAATTAATTTTCATACGGAGATAACAAAAAAAATTATTTTTTTGGCAAAGCCTACGGGGTCGAATGACGCCCACCATATATTTATATATATAAGAGAGCCTTACAATATAATGGGATGCAAGGTTATAGAAAATAGAAGACAGAAAGATAAATACAGAACAAACAAGGGAGATAAGAAAGGCACAACATTAAAAGCTAGGACCACCTAACCAAGGTAACTACATCAAAGGGATAGGAGGACATAGAGATCGAAAAGTCTATTTCTCTACAAATGCCAAAGTAAACCTGCATAAGATTCATGTTCTTATGATTGAAAATTCTTTGATTCCTTTCTTTACATATTTCTCTGACCATTATTTTAAGTACTAATAATAGATCATATGATGATGATTGTTTCCATCTTGTAGCTTTATAAATATTCATCCACTATATTTTACTGTCTCGCACAAGAGAGTAAAATGAAGTAGTTCGTATGCAACCAGAGACACAACATCTTTTATGTTTATTATTTGATTAGGCTGAAGTCCACTGTGCCAATTTATAAAGCCCATTATTTTCTGTTTTCTTTATATAAAGTCAATACTGCTGTAAATCTGTTTTGTATCATTTTCCCATCAGAAAGCATCAAATACTTCATCAATAAAGATCAAAATATATTTGTTTCTTCATCAATACATCATGGAAATCATCTACGTATAATTTCTTTCTTGGTATCAGAGCCAGAGATTCACAAGCTTAATAGCAATTCAAAAAAAAGGAAGAAGAAAGAAACTGATCCATCAGAGAAATCTCATCATTTGGATCAGTTTACCCATCAGAATCAAATCTCATCACTTGGGTAAGAATCTGTTCAAGAACTTACTGCCTTGCCAAGATTTGCAATCGGCTGCAGTTATATCTCAAGAGAAGATTCAAGAATCAAGAAGATAATTCAGAAATCCAGAATAGAAGTAGAAAACAGAAACTCGTCACTTAAAGACAGTAAGTGCCATACGAGAAGCAATCAGAGAAATCTCATCACATTGCTTGGTTGCAACATACCTGTTGAACGAAGAATCTCTTGATCCCTTCATAACTTTCTTTCTGATTTCATTCTCAATTCTATTTCTTGAAGAATTTTCTTTATGGCTGAAGGAAGCAGTGCTACATCAGGAAATGATACCAGCACTTCGTTACAATCCATGGATATCACTGACAGTTTGATCAAAACCATAATTAGCCCACACTCCAATCTCATCACTGCACAACTCGAAGATGACAACTATCTACTCTGGAAAGTGCAAGTTGAAACTGTTGCCAGAGGATACGGTCTTGATGAATACATTCTTGGCATGATAGCCACTCCACCCAAGTTCATCACTAATCAAGAAAATAAAACTGTGAGCAATAAGGAATATGTTAAATTTCAAAGGCAAGACAGTTTAATAAGTTCTTGGCTACTTTCCTCTATCAGTGTAAAACTTCTACCACAAGTTATAGGGTGCAAAACTGCAAATGAAATATGGACTACAGTAGAAAGAATCTTCAATACACAGTCAGCAGCCAAAATAATGCATTACAAAAGGCAGCTACACAATATAAGGAAAGATAATCAATCTATGAAAGAATATATCTCCAAAATCAAGAACACTTGTGATCTACTTGAGGCAGCAGGACACAAGATGTCTAATACAGAACATGTTTTAACAATACTTAGTGGATTAAGTGATGAATATGAGGCAGTAGTGGCAGTTATTGCATCACAAGAAACTCTGCCTTCCATTGACTATGTTCATTCTATTCTCTTGGCTCATGAAGGAAGGTTAGACTACAAGAAAACCCCAGAAACAGACATGTCCATTAATTATGCTTCAAATAATAAAAACAGAAATCGGAATTATGGAAGGAAAGACCAACAGTCACAGAGGGGAGGTCAGATTGCCAGGGGAAGAGGCAGAGGAAGATTCAATGGCAATAACAAACCAAAATGTCAGATATGTGAAAAAGTTGGTCACACTGCAGTAAAATGTTACTTCAGATTTAATGCAAACTATGTGCCAGGTCAGGGATCAAACAACCAGAGAAATGGCAATTACAGTGCAAACTTGGCACAAGTACAGCAAAATTCAGGCAAACAACTCAGTGAAAACAGAAACTACAATCTGGATGAAATTGCAAAGGCAGATCACATTCAAGATGAGTCATGGTATCCAGATTCGGGGGCAACAAGTCACTTATCAAACAATTTAGAGAATCTAAATCTGGGCAACAGAGAATACAAAGGTAAACAATCTATTTTTATGGGAAATGTAAAAGCAATTGAGATCACACACACTGGTAATGCCTATATCAAAGGTAAAAGACAATTATATCTCAATAATTTATTAAGAGTACCCAACATCAAGAAAAACCTTTTGAGTGTCTCTCAATTTGCTTATGATAATAATGTTTACTTTGAATTCTACCCAACTTATTGTTTAGTTAAAGATATTCTGACTAAGGATATACTCTTGCAGGGTAATGCAGTAAATGGTCTATACAAGTTCACTCTGACTAATAAGAAAGATTCAAATCAAAGAATGACAAATTGTAATAACAATGAATTGGAGGCATGTGAAACCAGTAAAAACATTTTTGATTTGTGGCACTGCAAATTAGGTCATCCATGTACAAATGTTGTAAAACAGGTTCTTAAAGAAAATAAAATTTTCTTTGATAATATAACTTTGCCTTACATATGTTCTTATTGCCAAATGGGCAAAAGTCACAAATTAGCTTTTGCAGATTCTGTAACAGAATACAAAGCACCTCTTGAATTAATTTCTACAGATTTGTGGGGTCCGGCACCTATCTGCTCAAACTATGGATATAAATACTACATATCCTTTGTTGATGCATGTACAAGGTACACATGGATCTACTTTTTAAAAACCAAGGCAGAAACTTATAATGCTGTAATATACTTCATCACTCAAGTTGAGAGGTAGACCAACCATAAAGTTAAGATTATTCAGAGTGATGGAGGACAGAATACAAGCCTCTTAGTAAATATTTTCTAGATAATGGTATAATTCATAGAATTACATGTCCCCACACCTCTGAACAAAATGGTTTGGTAGAAAGAAAATACAGGCACATTGTTGAGACTGGTCTGACATTACTAGCTCAAACATCTTTACCTTTAAATTTTTGGCCAGATTCCTTCAGTACTGCTGTTTATTTATTTAGTTAATAGACATCCAACAACAGTACTGAATGGAATAAGCCCTTTAGAAAAGTTTTTAGGTGTCAAGCCAGACTATCAACATCTAAAAACTTTTGGATGCTTATGTTTTCCCTATTTAAGACCATACAACAGTCATAAATTAAATTTTAGATCTCAACCATGTACATTTATAGGCTACCCAACCAAACAGAAAGGATACAAATGTTTGGATGAAACAGGAAAAATATTCATAAGTAGACATGTAATTTTTAATGAGAGAATATTTCCTTTTGCCAATGCAAGTATTAGAACTATACATAAAGTTTATAATCCAAAGGTTTCCTTACCAAACATACCAGTTATGCCGTATATATGGCGTGCTGATGAAACTGAGAAAAGAACAGGAGCCACTGGATCACAACACACAGTGTCATCTGGACCAGGTCATGATGCAGTTGGTCAGCCTGCTACACATCCTCAGTTACCTGAAGAGTCAAGCAATGAAAATCAAAATAGACATGAGAATCAACAGAATGACACTGCAGATCAGGACAACGGTTCAGAGTCATCTGATACTGATCAACAGACAAGAACTGGTCATCACATGATCACCAGATCAAAGAGTGGAATATATAAGCCAAAGGTTTATACTACTACTGCAAATATCACTGAGCCACAAACATTTGAACAAGCATTTAAAGACAAAGACTGGAAAGCAGCAATGGAAGAAGAGTATCAAGCATTAATGAAAAACACATGGAGTCTTGTTCACCCACCAAGCAACAAAAACATTATAGGATGCAAATGGACTTATAAAGTGAAAAGAAATCCAAATGGAACTGTATCCAGATATAAAGCAAGGCTTGTGGCCAAAGGGTATACACAAGAATATGGGTTTGACTTCAATGAGACCTTCTCACCAGTGGTGAAACCAACCACCATAAGAATAGTTCTTACAATTGCCTTAAATAACAACTGGAACTTGAGGCAGTTAGAGGTAAACAATGCTTTTCTAAATGGTGTTCTACAGGAAGAGATTTACATGAAACAACCACAGGGATATGAGCAAGCCACTAATCTAGTGTGCAAGCTAAATAAAGCCATATATGGGTTAAAACAGGCTCACAGAGCGTGGTTTGACAGATTGAAAGCTACATTAACTCATCTGGGCTATCAATCTACCAAATCAGACAATTCCTTGTTTATCAAAATTAATAATAATCTTATTGTTTACATACTGATTTATGTTGATTTAATTATAACAGGCAATGATGAGAATGAAATCAAAGGCATAATACAATATCTGGACAAGCAATTCTCAATCAAAGATCTGGGTGAACTAAATTACTTTCTAGGATTATAAGTAAAGAAAAAGTCAAATTCAGTAATCTTTTTAAGCCAGAAGAAGTACATCAAGGAGTTGCTGACTAAAGCTAAAATGGACAGTGCTAAATCTCAACCTACTCCTATGATCAGCCATCAGCAACTATCCAAATACAAGGGGGAACCAATATCAAATATTAAACAATATAGAAGTATTGTAGGAGCCCTACAATACTCCACTATAACAAGACCAGACATATCTTTCAGTGTTAACAAAGTTTCACAATTCATGCAGGAACCACATGAAGAACATTGGAAAGCAGTAAAAAGGATACTCAGATATCTCAACGGCACAACAGATTATGGCATTATGCTAAAGAAGTGCAAACAACTAAGCATCACAGCATATGCAGATGCAGACTGGGCAACAGATATAGATGACGGGAAATCAGTAACAGGTTACTATATATACTTAGGCAACAATCCAATTTCTTGGTGCTCAAAGAAGCAGACCACTATTCGAGATCCAGCACGGAGGCCGAATACCGAAGTATAGCTAGTGCTGCCGCAGAAATCACTTGGATTCAATCACTACTTTCAGAAATGAACATCAAAACAGAAATAAAACCGACATTGTGGTGTGATAATCAAAGTACGGTCTACATGGCAGCTAATCCAATCATGCACTCAAGAACAAAGCATATAGAGATTAACTTATACTTTGTTCGTGAATTGGTACAAAAGGGAAAGCTTCAGGTGAATCACTTACCATCTACTTACCAACGAGCAGACATACTTACAAAGGCACTATCTGCAAGGAATTTTCATCGATTCAGACAGGAGCTAAAGGTCGAATCTTTCAGTGAAGAATGAAGCAAAGACTTTGCCTTTCCGCTCATCAGTATAGATCTATGGTAGTATCAGCCCTTAAATCAAGTCTCGAAGACAAATCGAAGCCGGAAAAGACAAGTCGTCTCTGTTTTATCACTTTCACTTCAGATCTACAAAGCAAAGCAATTTGGATGTTAATCTGAGCACAATAATATGATTTGAAGAAGATAAAGGAGTTTAAAATTGAATCTGCTCAACCGAATATCCAGATCGCTCTTGGAAGATAAAGAAACCCTAACCCTAGCATCTGGTTGAGGGAGGGAGTAAAATGAAGCAGTTCGTATGCAACAAGAGACACAACATCTTTTATGTTTATTATTTGATTAGGCTGAAGTCCACTGGGCCAATTTATAAAGCCCATTATTTTCTGTTTTCTTTATATAAAGTCAATACTGCTGTAAATTTGTTTTGTATCATTTTCCCATCAGAAAGCATCAAATACTTCATCAATAAAGATCAAAATACATTTGTTTCTTCATCAATACATCATTGAAATCATCTGCGTATAATTTCTTTCTTGCATATCCACCTCTTGTCTTTATTATTGACCATATGAAGTGAGTAAATGAGCAACTAAAGAATAAGTGATGAATATCTTCAACTACAGAGGAACGTAATAAACAAGAGGAAGAGACAAATAGACCTTTTATAGCCAAATTTCCCAAGGTGTGCAGAGCATTCTTGAGTACCTTCCAAAGTAAAAAAATTAAGCTTTTCGTCAACATACAAATTCCATATTATTTTATACCTTGGGAAGTTATTCAATCGTAAATCCCCTGCAAGCGCAGTGCACACAGTATGAGTTAAATGGTCTTTAAGTTCATCTTTTCATTTATATGCTTCATGTTGATTAAAGATATGGGGTTTATCTTTAAATAAATGCCATAATACAGTTATGGAGGTATTATTGGAGTGTGGGAGAAAGATTTATCCACTGTTAATACGGTTAGAAGCTCTTGCATTTAATGATATTCCACTTTGTGTAATGTTATCATATGAAAGCATATTTTAACTGTCATCCCTTTCTTATCCAAGGAGTTATCCAAAATTTAGACTTACTATCAGATGAGAGGAGGAGCTTTGTATGTGGTAGCAAAATATCTCGTATTTTCATCATTGTTTTCCACACCCAACTGTGTGCTTGTTTAGAAGCAGCAAGCCATATATCATCATCTTTTAAGTTGCATCTGATGCTTCATTCAACCCACAGCAAATTGGACTTGGTTACAAGATTTTGAAAATGCTTGGACAATGCAGCTATTTTCCAATTCTTTATATTTTTAATGCCTAACCCTCCCTTACATTTAGGAATTTCCACTTTTGTGAAAGCTATGGGAGACATTTTTTTGTATGTATTGATCCAGACCATAAGAATTTTATCATAGCAGTTCTTATCATTGCAATAAGTTTAGTAGGCAGTGGAAAAGTTCTGCTTCAATACACTGTCACTGAGAGAATAATTGCATTAATAATAACAAGCCTCCCAGGTTGAGATATGAATCGATTTTCCCATCGATTGAAGGCAGCAGTTATTTTTTCATATAGAGGGATACATTGAGCAATAGAAATTCTCTTAGTTGCTAGAGGAATGCCTAAGTAAGCCATATCCGATTCAAGAGGAAGCATTTTTGCGATATTCAAGCAATCTGTGATCTGATTACAGGGCAGACCAGCTAAAATAAGAGATTTATGTGAGTTTATTTGGAGACTAGAGAACTTGTAGAAGGAGGAAAGGGTGTTCATTATAGTTTGAAGAGATTAATAGTCGGTTTGGAGAATATTAACAAGTCATCTGCAAAGGCTAATGATGTCACCATAGGCTTTCTATATTTAGGATGCAGTTTAAAGATTTTCGTTACAGTTTGCTGCTTAGGAGCTAATGTAAATGTTTCCATGATCATAATGAACAAGTAAGCATATATGGGGTCACCTTGCCTCAATCCATTATTTCCTTTGAAATACCCAACTGTATGAGCATTGAAGACAAGAGTATATCTGACAGTTGATATATATTGATATATCCAATTATTGAATTTTGGAAGAAAATTCATCTATTAAGTATGGTCATCATGGCTATCCATTTGACAGTATCATAAGCCTTTTTAATGTCTATTTTTAGCATTGCTCTTGGTGATATGTATGGAGAGGAGTACCCATTAAAAGAAAACAAACGAAACATAGGGTTGCTGCATATAAACAAACACACTTGGTGATCCACTTCTCTATCTCTGTTGCATATCAGCCGTTGATCATCATGAAGGGCCAGATTTCTCCAGTTTTGTTTCTTAAGATCATCAGCTAAAGTTTGGGCTTGTATCTTTAGGTCCATCACTATTATGTATCTCTATATATAAATGAGAAGCAATGTATATCTCTGTTTGTACTGAAAAACATTATTATCAATAAAACTTCTTCATTCTTAATTTGGTATCAGAGCGAGTAATAGCCTAACGGCAAATTCAATCACAAAATCATATCAAGATAGAATCATCTTGATTCTTGATTTGTTGTTTTGATCCCCTCAGAATAATATCATCATCGGGAAGGCATGCCCTTCTTCTTAATCATATAGTAATCCATTCTTTTAGTTCAAATCTTTTTTGCGCCATCCAAAAGAAGAAATCGGATCTTTATCCTCATCTTTCTCCTCTGGTTGCACATTTATTTCGCTGTAAATCGTGCATATTATTGATTACAGAGAAACAATAATATACCCCATCATTACAGATCTTCTTTTCAATCTATTTCTTGGCTGCTATATTCAAAATAGCCTCGCCATTTTTTGAAATTCCTTGAATATTACTTCACATCCCCAAGAACCCGGCATTTCAAGTTTCTTGAATCACCATGGCAATTGAGGAGGAAGATCTGTCATCAGCCACCTCTGGAAATCCATCAAAAGATCACCACAGTTCGGATCAGGCCCTGATTAAACCAAAGAATCAGGTCATTTCTACTCCATTAGATGAAGATAACTATATCTTATGGAAATATCAAGTAGAGATCGCATTAAAAGGGTATGACTTACATGACTATGTCAATGGCACCAAGATTATTCCACCAGTCATGATCACTGACAAAGAAGGAAAAGCCATAAGTAATCCTGAATACAAATTATTCCAAAAGCAAGATAATCTGCTATCATCATGGCTGTTGTCCTCAATCAGCCAAAGTCTACTATCACAAATTGTAGGATGCAATAGTTCCTACGAAATATGGTCAGCTATTCAGCGTATTTTTAGTTCTCAATCTGCAGCGAGAGTAATGCAGTACAGAAGGGAACTACAGAATGCTAGAAAGAATGAGATGCCCATGAGAGAATATCTTGCCAAGATCAAAAACTTATGTGATAAATTAAAAGGTGTTGGTCATGATGTTTCTGCTGCAGAACAAATTCTCGTGATAACTAATGGATTAGATCAAGATTATGAGTCATTAATAACATACATAGCAACACAACCAACCCTGCCAGATCTAGAATACATTCACTCAGCCCTCCTTGCACATGAAGGAAGGATTGATCAGAGAAAACATATGCAAGAAGATTTCAGTGCCAATTATGTCACTATATCAAGAAATAAAAAAGGTGCATCTAATCAGCCCAAACAAGACAATCACAGTCAGAGAGGAGGCTACACTCAAAGAGGCAGAGGCAGGGGGAGAAACAACTATAACAACAGAGTTAAATGTCAGATTTGCGAAAAATTTGGACATATGGCAAACAAGTGTTATTTCAGATACAAGGAAGACACAAATAATGGCCAGTCATCTCATCTTAACAAGCAAGTTAATGCAAACATGGTTCAAACTCAATCCAGAAATAATGTGGAGACTGTTACTGATGACATAGGAAAAGCAAATGACTACAGTATAGATGAATGGTTTCCAGATTCTGGTGCTACAAATCACATCACAAACAACTTGCAAAACTTAAACTTGGGCAGCAAGGAGTACACAGGTAATCAAACTGTTCTCATGAGAAATGGTGAAGCTACAAATATAACACATGTTGGTACTGGCAGTATAAAAGGTACGAGGCTACTCTACTTAAATAATTTATTAAGAGTGCCAAGTATCAAGAAAAATCTCATTAGTGTTTCACAACTAGCCAATGAAAACAAGGTGTATTTTGAGTTTCACCCAAAATTTTGTCTAGTTAGAGACACCCTAAATAAAAACATATTATTACAGGGTAAGCTGGACAATGGCCTGTACAAATTCAGCAATATGGCAACAAATGATGCTGCTAACAAAAGAATATGGTCTAATAATGTTAGTGCAAGGTGTGACAATGATGTAGAAACCTTTTATAGATGGCATTGTAAACTTGGGCACCCTAGCTATAATGTTGTCAAACAAATTTTAATGCAAAATAATATTCCTATTCCAGATATGTCTAAATTACACATATGTGATCACTGTCAAGTGGGTAAATTGCATAAATTACCTTTTCCCATTTCTGAAACCATATATGAAAATCCTCTTGAGTTAATTGCTGCAGATCTGTGGGGTCCAGCACCACTCAATTCAACTCAGGGTTACAGGTATTATCTATCTCTTGTATGTGCACACACCAGATACACTTGGTTATATTTTCTCAAGACAAAATCAGATACTTGCAATGTTGTCATACACTTCATAACTCATATTGAAAGGCAAATTAACAAACATGTCAAGATCTTTCAAACTGATGGTGGTGGAGAATTTAAACCATTAAAAGATTTCTTTAGTCAAGAAGGAATACTTCATAGAGTTACTTGCCCCCACACGTCTGAGCAAAATGATTTGGTAGAAAGAAAACACAGGCACATTGTAGAGACTGGTTTAACACTCTTGTCTCAAGCATCACTACCATTGAAATACTGGGGTGAAGCATTTTCAACTACAGTATATCTCATTAATATGATGCCAACAAAAGTGTTAAACCGTGTCTCTCCATATGAGAAACTTTATGGAGTCAGACCAAAATATGATCATTTAAGAACTTTTGGGTGCTTATGTTTTCCCTACACTAGACCATATAACAAGCATAAATTAAGCCTTAGATCAAGTCCATGCACCTTTTTAGGGTACTCACAGAATCAGAAAGGGTATAAGTGCATGGATAGCAAAGGCAAAATTTATATTTCCAGACATGTTGTTTTTAATGAACATACTTTTCCATTTGCAGATAAGGAAAGACAACACAAGAAAATCAATGAAATGACACATGTTGTTCACATTCCAGAACTGTCTCAATATGTTAAGAAAGATAATCAACCAATGCAGAGACATGGAAATAAAGATGCATCTATATCAAGCACTATACCAGGGTACAGCTCAGACCATATCAATGAATTCACAAGCTATCTACCAATTGAATCAAGTGATGATCAGTGTACCAGTGTGCCAAACAACAGTCACAGCGATGATCAGAGTGATAATATTTCCAACAATAGTAAAGAAGATAATACTACAGCAAGCAGTGATAATCAACTAAAGAGTGCACATAACCAGCATACAGAAACAAGACATCCTATGATGACAAGGTCCAAAAGTGGGATTTTCAAGCCTAAAATCTACACAGCACAACTGAATGAAGTAGAACCAGTTTCATATGATCATGCAATCAGGCATGAAAAATGGAAAAGAGCCATGGATGAAGAATTTAATGCCTTAATCAGAAATAAAACATGGACTCTTGTCCAACCTCCAAAACACAAAAACATTGTAGGGTGCAGATGGACTTACAAGATCAAAAGAGATGCTGATGGTAACATAGTAAAAAATAAGGCTAGGTTAGTGGCAAAAGGATACTCTCAACAATATGGGTTTGATTTCACAGAGACTTTTTCTCCAGTAATTAAACCCACAACCATAAGGATCATGTTGACACTTGCACTTCACAAAAATTGGAGAATAAAGCAACTAGATGTTCATAATGCCTTTTTGAATGGGGAGTTATGTGAAGAAGTTTATATGCAACAACCAGAGGGATATAATTCAAATAAAAGCCTCGTGTGCAAACTTCACAAAGCCATATATGGACTAAAGCAAGCATCCAGAGCATGGCATGAGAAATTAAAAGATACTCTTATACAATTGGATTTCAGTGCAACAAAATCAGATAACTCACTCTACTTAAGGAAAGAAAAGCATATGAGCATATATATACTTGTATATGTGGATGATATACTTATCACAGGAGATGATCAACAGGAAATCAATCAAGTCATACAATTACTTGACAAACACTTTGCCATTAAAGACATGGGTGAATTAAAGTTTTTTCTGGGAATAAACATTCAAAGAATATCTGACAGCAGAATCATCCTATCCCAAAAACAATACATCAGTGACATTTTAGTCAGAGCAAAAATGGATAAAGCCAAGCCAATATCAACACCAATGATAAACAGCAAGCAGTTATTTAAAAACAAAGGGGAACCAATCGAAAATATCAAGCAATACCGAAGTATCGTTGGAGCACTTCAGTATGCCACTATCACTAGGCCTGACATATGTTATAGTGTGAATAAGGTATGTCAATACATGCAAAATCCGCTAAGTGAACATTGGTGCGCCGTGAAACGTATACTCAGATATCTCAAAGGGACTTTAACATATGGTTTGCATCTAGAGGCAAGTAAAGATATAAACATACGAGCTTACAGTGATTCTGACTGGGCTAATGACATCGACGACAGAAAGTCCATTGCCGGATTCTGCATCAATTTAGGGCTAAATCCCATCTCTTGGTGCACGAAGAAGCAATCCACCATTTCCAGAAGCAGCACGGAAGCTGAGTATAGGTGTATTGCAAGCACAGTCGCCGAAATCATTTGGATCGAAACCCTAATCGGAGAATTAGGATTCAAATTAACCCAGAAACCCACTATTTGGTGCGACAACCTCAGCGCCATATCTTTGTCCATGAATCCTGTCCAACACGCTCGCATGAAGCACATGGAAATTGATCTCCACTTCGTTCGAGAAAGAACAGAAAGCGGCAGTCTTGCCATCAATCATGTCCCATCATTTTATCAAAGAGCGGACTTCTTGACAAAGCCATTATCGGCGAATTTTTTTAATCGATTTCGAGATGAGCTCAAAATTTTTCCAGCCGACATGAATATAGAAAGAAAGGAGAAACCCTAGTTTTGTTTGAGGGGGAATAAAAGAAAACAAACGAAACATAGGGTTGCTGCATATAAACAAACACACTTGGTGATCCACTTCTCTATCTCTGTTGCATATCAGCCGTTGATCATCATGAAGGGCCAGATTTCTCCAGTTTTGTTTCTTAAGATCATCAGCTAAAGTTTGGGCTTGTATCTTTAGGCCCATCACTATTATGTATCTCTATATATAAATGAGAAGCAATGTATATCTCTGTTTGTACTGAAAAACATTATTATCAATAAAACTTCTTCATTCTTAATTCCCATTCAATAATTCATGAGTTAAGAGGACATTGTCAAGGATGCTTCTATTGGGGAGGAAGGCAACTTGATTGGGTGATATCATTGTTTATAGGACATTTTTATGTCTAGAGGCTAAGATTCAAGGTATGGACTTATATATGACATTGCAGCATGTAATTGGTGTGAACTGAGATACATCACTTCGATTACTTGTCTAAGGAACAAGGGCAAGGTTGGTTGAATTTATTGAGCTAAGCATATTGCTTTTGTTGAAGAAATTGTGGACAACTTTAATCACATTAGTAGAAATTATGGACCACCAATGCATGTAGAAGGTTATAGCGAGTCCATCAGGGCTAGGAGAAGCTGATTTCCTCATTGTAAATATGGAGTTCTTTATTTCTTCATCCGAGATAGCATATGTTAGAGCAGTTTTCTTACCTATGGAAAGTTTGGCTATTGGTAGGTTGCTTAGAAATGTGTTGTCTGAGGAAGAGGGAAGACCACCCAGCAGAGAGGTGAAATAGTTGAGGAAAGAAGCATCAACCAGAGGAGGGATGTATGAGAAACTCCTTGCATGTCATTGATCTGACATATTAATGTCTTTTCTTGTTTGATTTTTAAGGAAGCATGGAAGAGTTTTATGTTTCTATCTCCAAATATTGACCAGTTTTGTTTATGTTTTTGCATGGATATTTTATTTTAGCTTCAGTATTCAAAGCCAGTTCAAGTTGAGTGATGAGTTCATTTTCTTTCTGATTTAATTTTGGATATGTGCTTGAGTTTAGTATCATCTGTTGTACCTGTTCAAATTTATGGGATATATCAGTAGATAGTTGTTACCTTCATCATATATTCTTCTAGCCCATAATCATAATGCTGCTTTTGTATTCTTCAATTTCTTTTGCAAGTCGAGCTTAGGATTTCCAAAAGTTGATATTTTCCAAGCATCATTTATTACCTGCAATAGACTGATATTTTGAGTCCATTCATCATAAAATTCAAAATCAACATGTTTAGGTATGACAGCTGAACCAAAAGAAAGGATTAAGGGACAATGATCGGAAAGGAGAGGCATAGGGACATGAATGTGAATGGAAGGCCATTTCGAAAGAGTTTTATAGTTCATAAAACCATGATCAATCTTAGTAAGTGTGTGAGGGCCATGGTGGCTTTTGTTGTTCCATGTGAAAGGAAATCCATAGGATGGTATTTCAATCAATGAAGCATTGTGGATGGTATTGTTTAAAGGAGAGAGGTCAGTAACAGATAGTGGATTTCCACCACTTTTATGTGAGGAAAGATATGAGCAATTAAAATCTCCAATCACTATCCAAGGATGGGAAGATTGACTGAAATGAGGAATGTAGTCATGCATATCTTTTATAACATGAGGAGAGTTATTTGCATATGTAAATGTGAAATACATTGAAGTAGTGAATGGCAAGTGTATATCATAGGTGAATAAACTGGCTGGCAGTAATGATTGGAGATAAGGTGAAAATAGATGGATTAATATACAGTATAAGTAATCTACCATATGGAGCATGAGAATGACTGGTTAAGAATTTCCAGTTTGAGTTTATATATTTTGCTACTATTAAAGAGAGAGTAGGGTTAATTTTAGATTCAAAGACTGAGATTAGGGAAATATTATGACCATGGATTATAGACTTAATTTGGTCAAGTTTTACATCTTTGTGTGCTCCCCTTATATTCCATGCTGCAATGCCGCTCATCATTGATTATACTTGGAGGTTTTTTTCTCAAGCTTCTAGTTCTTCTAACAGTAGAAGATAGGGAGATATCTGGGTAAAATTTCAATGTTGAGTCTGATTCATATTCTGATTTAAAGGGTGAAAGTGTGGATGGTGTATGTGGAGGGAAGTTCTTCTTATTGACCATAGTCTTTTTCTTCTTTTTATCCTTGGTAGATCCAATCAATAATGTAGGTTTATTTTGATGTGAATTATGTTTTTTTTTTTGAATTATTCGGAGAGTGAGTGTTTGTTGAAGTTGGGTTGGAAGTTGTGGTAGAGGATATGTCAATCATAGCAGAATATGATTGTTTTGGATCTGATATAATAGGACAAACCGAGGGGGAGAAGATGCAGTTGGTTCCAATTCTCATCGTTTCATTTGGTTGGGATAAGTTGTGATTAGATTCTAGAGTAACCATGTGCATGTGTGCGCATTCAGGTGGTGTGCATTGAGTAGGATTGAGATAAGCAGGGGTTGGAAATAGTGGAGGCATTTTTGAAGTTGAAGCATGGAAATGAGTGTTTGGATGAGTATAGACTATTACAGGAGCAAGTTTTACTTGGTTTGATGGAAGTAAATTAATGTTCTGATATTCCTAGTCGGATGCACCATTTTTGGTAATAAGGTGAGCATTGGTACTATCAGATTGGTCCGTCAAGCCCAGTTTCTTTGCATGCATGCATTCATTGGAAGGAAGGATGCTTGTTTTTAAAGTGCTTATTTATTGCATTTTCTTTTATGCTTTCATTTGCACCTTTTACATTTTTGATGATATTCACATTTGATTCATCAGTCAATTTTTCTTGTGCTCCTTCATTTGTCTTTGTTCCTTCAGCTACATTTATTTCTTTACCACTGACAGTAACATCCACTTCTTCATTCACATTTGCTACAGCAACACACATGTTATCTTCATCCTTATATGTTTCTCCTTCCTCTATCAAATCAAGGGCATAATATTTATTTCTCATTTGTTTATCCTTCACATTCAAGTTCTCTTTTGTAGATCTTTTAGCAAGCAGTCTAGAATCTATTGCCTTTCCAGTTTTATCTTTTATAGCATTTCTATTTTTGGATCTGGCTTCTTTTGAGAGTTCATCAACTAGAGTTGTACTATTCTTTGCAATTTTATTTCTATTGCTTGGATCTACTTTTTTATGCACTCTATTTTGTATAACACTTGGTTGTGGCCTTTTGTATTGTTTCTCATTTTCAACATCTGTGTTCACATATTGTTTGTCATCATAATCAAAATCACTAGCTTCCAACACTTCCGGAATTGGTAAAAACTGGCAGTTCAAGCTTTAATGCCCAAATACTTTGTAATATGTACATATATCTGGTTGCTAGAGATAGGATACGTATATTATCTATGTTGTTCCATTAGTATTCAGAATAGGAAAGGAAGTAACTAGTTCTTGGTCGGGAGATATTTCAATTAGGCATTTTGTGTGTTGAACTCGTTGAAGAGATTCAGTTGCTTCATCTAAACATACTAGTTTACGCAATCTATTTTCTAACCAATTTATGCCCAATGGTGACCTTAGATATATTGGTATGTTTGTGAGATGAACTCAGTTTGGAACTGATCGAATCCATCGACAAATATTACCGCTGGTTGGATCCCATTGTTTTATTATAAACAATTTGTTCTTCATTATTATATGGTCACTTTTATTTTCCTATCTCTATCATTCTCATCAAAAAATGGAACCATCAGACTTGACCTTTATATTGCCTCTCAATCGCCATCTTCGTTTCAAGTTCTCAATTACATAGGAGTATGACAATAGCTTATCAAGGAAGAAGCCAACCATATAATCTTTCCACATTTCTTCTCCAACAGTAATTACAGAAGAGGTGGCACCATGGCATCACCATTAAATGATAGATCCATTTGAACAGGCATGTACTTACCCACGTTTCGAGGGAGCGTGTTGAATAGAGAAGTCCATGCATGTTCAGATGAATTTGAAGGAGGTGGAGGATGGACAAAGGTGTTAGGTGAGCTCGAAATTAGATTGGTGGGTGAGAGAGGCTGGGTAGATGGGATTAGAAAGGAGGAGGCAATATCAGAAGAGGGATTGGGAGGTTCTGGAGTTAGGTCAGGAGGTCGGGAGGGAGGAGGTGTAGGTGGAGTAAGCAATGGAGGGATGGTTGAGGTGGAAGGTAGAAAGGACAGGATGAGAAGGGACATGCACTACAAGGGGAAGCGGGATTTCCGACGGCTGAAAACCGTCGGCGGCCGTCGGAAAAAGCCGTCGGAAATGGCGGCGTCGGGGAGCAGTGCTTCCGACGGCTACCGACGGGTGCTGCCGTACAGATTACCGACGGCTTCCGACGGCTTCCGGCGGTTTCCAACGGCTTCCGTCGCCCGTCGGAAGCCGTCGGAAACCGCCGAAAATCAGGCCGTCGGTAGCCGTCGTTAACCGATGGAAATTTCGACCTATAAGCCGTCGGAAGCCGTCGGAAATCTGCTGTTTTTTTTTTAAAAATCTGCTGTAAATAGAGCCTTCCAACCACATTTCTCTTCCAAACACTATAATATCAATACTGCACAATCCAATAAACAATAATCCAACCAAACATGCAAACCAATACTCCAAAATATTCAATAAACACAGAAATAAACAAAATTAGAATAAAAATAAAATACAAAATATACATAACATTCCAACATTAACAATAATACTAACAATAACTGTTCTAATCATGCATATCCTGATACAGCTACAGAACCAAGTGTATTATACATATTATACATATCAACAATTAATTGTTCCATCTACCAAATCATTCTAAACTAAAACTAAACATACCTGCACGAACGAATCAGAAAGCAATGAATCAATTTGCCCCAGATGCAGATCCAGCCGATGAAGGGAAGCGGCCACCAAACTGCTGCATGTACTCGAATAACTGTGCCGTCTGCATGGCCTGTTGGCGGTTCTGCTCCTCCAACTGCTGAACTCTAGTCTGCAATTCTTCTATACTTGCTAGCTCGCTCTGAGGTCTACTCCGCCGTCTCCTACTCTGACTACTGGACTGCAATAATTGAAAAATAAATAAAATCAAAGTTTATTGTTTTGAAAAGGTAAGAATATCATATTTTAAGTATTTTAAGAAAAAGTAAATTATTTACCGCTAAATTGCCAAATCCGTATCGTCGACCATGCTCTGGTGGACTCATAACGAACTCAAAAAGAACGTCCTCTTCATCGGTCGTCAGCTGCTCTCGACCCGTATCAGAAAGGAGTTTCTGTCGCTGCTCCATAAACATCTCCTGCATTGACAAATTAATAATATCATATCTTATTTCATAATAATTTGACAACTAAAACAATTACTAATACTGAATAAAATGAAATATGCTTACATGGCTTTTACTGGATTTATCGTCCTGCCATGTGTACGAAACAGTCCCGTCTGGATTAACATGCTCGACAGCATGCGTACGGGTGAACACGTCCATATAGCTGACAGGACCATGTGCCTCGGCTTCCTGAAGTTGATTGCTACATACAATTATTATACATTTAAAATCATATAGCATAAACTATTTACATTTATTATTCAGTAATTAAATTTACCAACTCCTGCCGATACTGCTGAAACGATTTCGATCCTCCGCGATGAGTGACGGGATTCTTATTTCTATTTGCAGAGTTTCTATCCGACTCTGCCTGTACATTCAAAATTTGATACATTATTTTCCAATCACGTTAAATTAATAATTCAAAAAAAATTAGTATACTTGCCTTCGCCTCGTCCGTCTCCCAGTAGCTCAACCAAGCTTGCCACACGCTCTTCCCCATCCACCGTGGTCTCTTCCCGGATTTCTTAACCTCAGATATCGTGTCCCTGTAGTTCTTCCGCATCTTCCTCATCCAGTATGCTCGTGCCAGCTGCATATCATCTGTCTGGATGTCTATCTCAGCCTGTGTTAAAAAAAGATTACACTTTAAACGATAAACGGTAGAAAAACGACAAAAACGAATTAAAAATGGAAAACATAAAAATTACATATACTAGGACATCCTGCCATATGCACTCTATGATGTGCGGAGGGATGGTATCCCACTTCGGCCAGCACGCACTCATCCTACTATCGAAATGCTTCCATGCTTCTCCATCGGCCGGATATGTCAACGTACCCTCTTCCTCCGTTCTCACGCTATGCCACCTCATATTAGACGCAGTTACAGAAGATGCATATAATCTTTGAAGTCTTGGAGTTATGGGTAAGTAGTGCATACGCTTGTACGGAACTTCCTTACCCTTCTTTTTTCTTGGTTTGTATCTCTCCTGGTTACAAACTTTACAATTTCTAAGGTTTGCGTCTTCTTTCCAAAACAACATGCATCCTTTTAAACATGTATCTATTTTCTGATACGGTAAACCAAAAGCCGACATAAGTTTTTTAACTTCGTAGTGATTTTCACACATTAGATTATCGGGCGACATATGTCTTTTTGCAGCTTGTACAACAGCCGTAAACCCAGCTTCAGTGATGTTGTATTTTGACTTCATCGCAATGTATTCTGCGATTACTGACAGCTGCGTGCCGCTTTTACAACCATCCCAAATAGGTTTCTTAGCTGCATCTAGTAAATCATAAATTTTCTTAGCTTCAATATTTGGTTCTTCAACATTTCCATCATCGTCGTCAACTTCAACCATAGGAAACATTGATCGTGCTGCATCTTCGACCATATTTTCTATACGGGTCGTTGAAACTATTTCGTTAACGACACTTTCAGACTCTACAGAAGTATTTGCTACAACTTCTCCATGTCGATCCCAAACATAATATTCGGGTGTGAAACCGTGTTGGCACAAATGAACTTTCACAATATCTGGTAACAAAAACTTCAAATGTCTACCCCTACTACACGGACAACGAATTTCTGGATCGTTTCCGTTATTACTTAAGGCGAATTCAACAAACACGTTTATACCATTATAAAAATCTTCTTTTATTGAGCCCCTCAGTCCTTTTCTTTGGTACATCCATCTCCTTCGATCAACAAAATAATCAATCAATCATTTTTCCTATTTGACAAAATGAGAAGTTCAAAATTTAATATTTATTTTGAAGAATACATATTCGAAAAAGATTATTTTCATGTTCGTATAATATTTTGAATTTAAAGAACAACTTCACAAATTTAAAAATATTTTCAAATAGGGCACATTTCAATTTTTTAACGTACGTAACGATTAAAAATATATATAATTTTTTTCATTGGTCAGACATCCTACTTCCCATTACAAACACAGTAAGCATTTACATTTCGTATATTACTTCGTCTCAAACGATTCGATAAAATTTCGGCAGCATTTCCCTTTTGTTCCCTGCATTGTACACAAATGCGTGTACGCAGGAAACAAAAAAGAAAAGTTAGGGCGAAATTTTATGAACCGTTTGAGACGAAGTAGTATACAAAATGTAAATTCTTACTGTGTTCATAACTTGTCCAATACAGGGACAAATCCGACAAACATTGTACCAGATGAATATAAATGGTCGTTTTTCGAAAAAAACGACTATTTATACAACGATCATGTACAACACTCGTCAGACGGGGCCAAAAACTCTCTAAGGGACATTTGTCGGTTAACATGCGCGCATTTTACTCAAAAATACAGTTTTACTCACTGTTCACATTTACAAAAATATATAAAAATTTAACACAGTTATTCGACGTATTACGCATCAAAAAGGCTGGTATAACATTTTTTTCTTTTTTTTAATACACACAATTATAATTTAGAGTAATGCATTTTTTTGTTTCATAAGTAAATACGTGCACAATATAATACTCCTAGTTCATTCAATCATTTTATCGTATGCCAAATAACGTATACAATCGTCGAATCAGGACATACACAACAATTTACATATACATGAACAACCACAAAGTATACGTGTTTTTCACAATTTCACGATAAAAGATGAAATATGTATGTGATGTGATGCTATAAACCATTATTACGCTAATGCAAACAATTTCAATCGCTAATTCGCCCTAATTTATCAATTTATGCAAATCTAAAATTAGGGTAAAAACTGAAATTTTCAGAAAAAGAAGATATTATACCTGAGATTGAGAGAAAGAGGTGTTGAATCAGCAGCGTGGAAGGAGAAAAAAATCACGAAATTGGCGAATGGAGGTGGAAAATGTGAATTTGGGGGTTTTTGGTGAGATTGGGGGAAGCTGGAAAATGAGGAAGAAAGGCTCGGCCGGCTGCAGGTATTCGCGAATTTCCGACGGCTTCCGACGGCCGCCGACGGCCCGTCGGAAGCCGTCGGAAATTAGCCGTCGGAAGCCGTCGCCCCAAGCCGTCGCTATTTCGCTTTATTCTAGTAGTGATGGCGGGAAAGTTGGATTCAGCTGCCATTAAAATTGAATAGGAGATGATATTTTTTTTTGTGTGTGTGTGTATGTATATGTATGTATGTACATATATGTATGTATGTATGTATGTACACTACAACAAAAATACCTTATTACAACACCATTTTTTCAACGGGGACTGACTGCCCGTTGTAATAGAAGGCTATTACAATGGTCCATTCAGGACCGTTGTAATAGATGTCCTATACAACTTCCTTTTTACAACGGACAATGACTGCCCATTGTAATAGAATTTTATTACAACGGTTTTTTCATACCCGTTGTAATAAATGCCAATTTTACAACGTTCATAAAACGTCCGTTGTAATAGTTGCCAATTTTATAACGGTCATAAAATGCCCGTTGTAAGAGGTGCCAATTTTACAACACTCATAACGCCTATTGTAATAGGTGTCAATTTTACAACGGGCTAAAAATGCCCATTGTAATAGGTGCCAATTTAACAACGGTCATAAAATGCCCGTTTTAACCGATGCAAATTTTACAACGATCATAAAATGCCTGTTGTAATTAATGTTCATTGCCAACTTTCGCAATCAATAATTAATAATTACAATGCTGTCTTAAAATTAATACTTATTATTTATTAATATTTAATAATTGAACATTAATAATATTATGTTAATCATATGTTGGCAGTTACTAATTATAATATTATATTACTAATAATTAGTAATATTATATTATTTATTAATATTTAATAATTAATCATTAATAATATTATATTAATCATTTATAAATTATAATAATTAATGATTATTTTAGCCGATTTTACAAAGGTCATAAAATGCCTATTTATAACTTATGTTAATAATATTATATTAACCATTTATAACTTATAGTAATTAATGATTATTTTAGCCGATTAATACTCAAAATTTTCATAATTAATTTTATTAATTAATTCTTAATAATTAATAATCAATAATATTAATAATTGATTTTATTACTATTATATTAAATATTAAATAATTTGTAACTAATATTTAATTACAAAAAATATTTAATATTGAATAATTACTAATGATATTTAATAATAAAATAATTAAATTTAATAAGTAATAATTAAATTTCAACAGCTAGATTTTTATAATTACTTTTATAATTAATAATTAATGATAAATATAAAATAATTACTATCAATATTCGATAAATATAGTTAATAATTATTCATTAATCAGCATATTGTACATAAACGTTTTTAGGCTCGAACGAGGAGTTAGTTGTCATTAAGGAAATGGTTTTATAAAAGAATTAAATAAACCTTTTTATTACTAAACAAAACTATCGCCACCATCGTGCCCGAAGCTCATTATTCGTTTATGTAACCCAACCTGTCCCTTTCCTTCCTCTCCTTCTTCAGCCAAAATCAACTAAAACCCTAGCCGACTTTCTTCCTCTAATTCCATTATAGTCAAACGTCGAAAAGTTCTCACCAAAGCTACCTAGGAGCCTGAACCCGAAAAGAAATTAGAGGAACCCGAAACGAAATTAGAGGAACCTAAAAAAGAAGAAGAAGAAATGAAAGAAGCGGAAGACATCGGCGGCGATGAAGCTGAAATGGAGGACGAGGAAGGCGAGGAGGGTGATGAAGAAGAAGAAGAGGAAAAACAACCAGATTCCAATCCAGAATCAATCAAATCCCTCCTCACATGCTTCTCCAAAAAATAACTAATTAACCTCATTACAACCACCGCCGCCGCCCATTCGAAAACAACCTTCCGTTGATTACCTCCCTCGTCGATTCCGACCCTTCCACTCGCAAAATTTTCGTCCATAGCCTCGGTTGGGACAGCACCGATGAATCCCTAACTGAATACTTCTTCCAGTATGGCGAGATTCAAGATTACTTCCGCATTTGTTGTTTGATTTGTAAGTATAGTCATATCGTTAATTGTTATACTTCCCCCAGTATAGTCATATTGTTAATTGTTAGTTGACCGTAAGTGTGTTTGTTTATTATTTGATTAAAATTTTGTAAGACTTTAAGGAAAGTATTTAGGAGTAAAAGATCAAAAATTTAAAGTCATAAAATTAGTTTATATAATGTAAAAATCTAAACGGTACCGTACGATGGCAAAAATTTATCATATGCCCGAATTTAATAACATATAGGTAGCAAAAAAATATAATCTTCCAGCTTATTTTTATAGTACTGAGCGTGTTATTATTTTTACACGGTGCTTTGTCAAATGTTATTTCTATAAAAAAGTAAGCCGAATAAGGATGAGTTTTAGACTTTCATACAAAAAATTCTTTATGAATATTGTATTCCTAGATTTATAATTTTTGAAGAAGATTGCATATTCATTCTTAAGTCAATACTTCAAAGTTTGTTAACAACATTGCAGTTTATGTGCTTCATAGCAAGGAGAGCAGATGAGTAAATAAAGCAATCAACTTAGTTGTTTAATTCATATAGGTATATTAGAGAAGTTGCATAAGTTTAATATGTTTGAATTTGTATAGCTTATTCCAGATCACTTAAAGATCTATCAAATCCCTCGGCTGGGACAGCATTGCAAAAACAACACATACACAAATTCCACCATTCCATGAAATCCATCAGCCCCAACCCCTATTTATTTCTCACCATCTTCCTCATATCTTGTTTGATTTGTATATTACTTCCATATGTCCATTGCTAGGACAATTGAATTGCATATGCATTGAAGGAAAGAAGGTATTGATATAATTTTCAGTATCCTTCTAGAACAAATGCATAGTTAGCAATGGAAAATCAACTATGAACCATGAACTTAAATTGTTGTATTATAAGTTAACATATTGGTTATGTTGGTAAAACTTTGTTGTATTTGAACGTATTACTTAAATTGTTGTATCCTAAGCACGTGAAGCATTGGTAGTTTTTGGACATAAAAGTGAATGATTATTATTTTCTAAAAAAAGCCTATAGTTTCGGTGTTCTTTGCTACATTTCATACACCCTTTCTAATTGGCATTGCTGATTTTCAAGCGTTAATTTTGTCAATCTTTATCCCATTATCTTCACCCTGGAAAAAAAGAAATTGTAGCAAATATTTTACTGTTTTTATGTAAAGGAATAGTTATTAAGGTGTTCTCCGCAGGTTACATGATGTGGAAATCAATCTTCTTTATGTTAGTAGAAAAACACTTGGAATTACAATTAGATAATCTATTAAATAATAGTAAAGCAAAAGATTTTCTGGCTCTCTCCTTGATTTTAGGAGTTTTCTCCCTTCTCCTTAATTCTCTCTTTTGATATTTTATTTTCAAATTCTTTAATTTATTACTTTATACTTATTTTACTAATTCTCTTATATTATTTTACATTTTTGTACATGTATTCTAAACTTTATATAATTATTTACATATAATTTATCAGCTACCTTCTAATATTTTATATTTAAGTCTGCACATTTAGGTTAATTAAATAATCCAAAATTTAAGCTATTTAAATAAATTCATTTAATATTTCTTATAAATACCAAATAACGACAATTTAAACATGTATAACACTTAAACAACTAAACCATAATATTAATCTTTCATTCAACTATAAAGATATATAAATCACATAAACCAATAATAAAAAATTGTTGTTAATTTATTTCAATAAATTTATCATGCATTTCACTGTAAATTCTACTTTAACTTCAAATACCAACATTTAAAATTACCATAATTATTCACAAAATTTACCTCATTTTTCTTCTAATATGTTACTTTTCATCCTATATGTATCAATTAATTATGTGATCTAAATTTAAACAAATTAGATAAATCCAACTAACTAATATTCGTTAATTCGTTTACTAATTTATTAAAATATCAATACGTACACCATATTCATATTAACAAAATTTAAAAAAAAATGATTAATGTAAAGATACATAATTTATAAAACTTAAATAACTTAAAGTGAATACATAAATAATAAATCCTTTTTTCACATTTCTCTCAAATAAATTTATTATGAAATGCATTACAAAATTATATTTTTTTATACTCCGAATACCTACATTATTAATTTTCTATAATCATTTACAGCCTCCCCTCCATTCCTTTACAATATTTTACATTTAAGGTCATATATTGTAATCAATTACATAACTTCAAAACTATTTAAAAAATTTCACTATACAATTTTTCACCGATTTATCGAATAAGTATGATCAATATGAACCATATTCATATTAAAAAAAATGATAAAAAAAATTCATTCAAATATATTAGCACATCAATCACATAACATATATTATATTCATAAATAATAATTACAAGTTTAAAGTTTTATTTATTTATATCAACATGTGTATCATGCATTACATTGTAAAACCTTTTTTAACGTCAGAAACCTACGTTTTGAATTTATCCAATTAGTTACAAAAAAACTTCACAATATCACCTACCATTGTATAATAAATCGATATTTTCAAATTAATTATGTGATCTCGAATTTAAATTATTTAAATAAATTCAATAAATTTTTGTTGATTCATCCAATAAATGCTAAGATATAACGGTTTCAATATGTATACCATATTTATTCAGACACAAAGGTGATAAAATTAGTTTTTCATTTAAATACAAAGATATATAAGTCACCTAACATAAATAATATGCACAAGTAATATTATCAAATTTAATATATTATTCATATATCTAAAATTTTTATATTGGATTACATTGAAAAATTCTGTTTTTAGCTTCAAATATGTACATTTTTACAATTATTTCCTAAACCCCACTCAATTATTTTTTATTATTTTATATTTAAATCCATGTATTCAGACTACTTACGAAATCTCAAATTTAAATAATTCAAATAATTTCAATGAATAGTTAGTCCATTCTTCTAATAAATCATAAAAATATATGTCAATTTTAACACACACCCACACACTCACATTATGGAAAATTGTAAGACTATATTTTTGTTCAACAATAAAGATGTATAAATCACATAACATAAATTATGTACATAAACATCATAACAAATTAATTTGTAAATATGTTATAATTCCTTTATATTAAGAATTCATCATACATTATATTACAAAAATTATGTTTTAGCTTCAACATATCCACATCGAAATTAAACATTTTTTTACAAAATTCCTCTCGATTCTTCCTATCGTTTATTTTCAAGTCCATGTATGTAAACTTATTACATAATTTTATATTTGACTTATTTAAACAAATTTCATTAAATAGTATTTTTCAGTTCGTCTAATAAATTACTAACATACGTCAGTTTCAACATGTATGTTATATCCATATTAACAAAACTGAATAAATTACTTTATTATGTATATGTGTATGCACGCGCTATACAACATAAATTATACACAAATATAATACCGGCTTTAATTTATAGTTCATTTATTTCACCAAATCTATCATACTTTATATAACAAAGTTCTCATTTTAACATTAAAGATATAATATTATATTTTACAATATTACCGTGTGCAACGCACGGGTTATACACTAGTTTGTAATATAAACAAACATATACAAGTTATCTAGATCCAGGGAAATGAGTTGACTCCAGGTCCAATGTATCGAGAGTAAAGCTTTAGGAATGAACACATGCAATGAAGTTTTCTAGTTAAGTAAAACCGATTCCATATATATGTTGCTTTTGGCCATGCTTACTCATTTGTGTTAGGATATGTATGTTTATAATTCTAAAACACACACACATATGTATTTATGTAATTTACATTATCTTTGTATGTATTGCAGGACATAACAGAAGCAAAGGAATTTTTGAAGAAAAAAGGTGTTTGTGGGTTTTGATTAACTAATATTATGGTTCAAGGTTTGCTTCAATGTCGTTTGGTCTAAATTTTAAATCTTGTGTTATTATTTGTATGTACTATGTGTTATGTTAGTTTAGGGTTGTATTCGATGTTTTGTAACTATGTAAAATTTCATGAATGATGTGAATAGATAAATCTTTTTGTTGTTTTGAAATATGAATTTCTTTTGCTATTTTTAGTAAATATGAATAAATATGGTAGTCATTAGTATAATAATTTTGTTTCAATTCAAATTAATTTAAAATTTACACATGAATTGTAGTAGTTTTTTTTTTCTCATTTGAATTTTTTAACAACAGGCAAAAACAGTTGTAAAAGTCGCTTTTGCAACGGGCAAAAATAGTTGTAAAGATCCTTTGCAATAGGTAAAAACCATTGTAAAAGACCCCTATTGCAACGGGCAATAACCATTGTAAAATTCATCCATTCTATTACAACATCGCATAATACAATGAGTCTAGGTCCGTTGCAAAACCCTTATTACAACGGGCATTGCCCATTGTAAAAGGGTATTTTGTTGTAGTGGTATGTATGTTTATGTATATATTTATAATATATTAAAATTAATTTAATGTATTATATTTATAAAATAATATATATATATATATATACACACACACGTATAATTAAAATTTTAATAATGTACACACACACACATACCAAAAAACCCAAATTTTAGAAATAATAATATGTGTACAGTTAACTACAAATTTACATATATTATATACATATGTTTATATAATTTAAAATTAAATTTTTGTTTAGAAAACACTTTCTAAACTTTTTTTAATTCCCATTTTTTGAACTGCATGATAAAAGCACAAATTCATGTGTATAAATTTGTTTTTAAATTTATAATAAAAATATGTTTATACACACGCACATATTTTAGATCGACAACACACATATATAAAGATTTTTGTTATTTACATCTAATCTAACCATATATGAATTAAATAAATAACAAATAAATATATTTAGTGTTACCCAATTGTAGCATAACAATAATGTTGAATCTATTGATCTCCTTGGATCTGAATCCAATTTCTTCTAGAAAGTACTACCAGACTGAAAGATCTACGCACATTAGCACTGTTTGATTTGAATTTGTTTTTTAAACTTGATAATGATGAAGGGGGAGGAAATTGTACTTGGGGCCAGAGATATAAAGAAGGAGAGCAAAAAATTAAACTAGAAAAGCGATGGGTGGTGATGTTTAAATAAGAGAGAAAAATGGAGTAAAATGTGGATCCAGATCCACTCTTTCCTCTACTAATTCAAACTCCACAAATATCATCACGGTTCCCTCCTCCTTACAAGCTATGGCTGACCACTACGTTGGCCCATATAGGCTTCCATTCCATTTAAAACCATGTCGGATAATTCTCATTTAAGTCATATAAACGTACTTCCATATCATATATGTCGATATGTGCATATATATAACTTTTATATATGCATTATTATCAGTACCAATCAATACATATCAAATAAACCTTTATAATTAGTTTTCACAACTATTAATTAACTTATAACGATGATAATTTTTTTTGGAAGTTAATTAGACTAAGGGAGCCCAGCCCATTTATTAAACTAAACTGAAATATATATTTATAGAGACCAGCTAACAAAAGAGACAAAAGTTATATTAGGGAGTTCTTTCCTCCACACAATTACGAAGCCTTCCATCAGGCAGCGACCTATTATGAATTTTATGATACAGCTAAGAAGAGGTTTTCTGCAATTTTCAAAAAATCTTGTATTCATTTCCGCTCAGATCATGTCCACAAACCTTTTGAGTATTTTAAGCAACATCTTTGTTCTGGGTGTATTCCATCTCGTCGCCTTGAAGATATTGTACCAATCCGACTTTCCGTTGGTAGATGATCTATGGAAATTTCCATTTTCCAGTATCTTAGACCATATTAGGTTGATATAACAACATTCGAATAAAATGTGGGTATTCGTTTCTATCTCACTACTGCAGAGCACATACTTGTCGTCAATTATTATGCCTCTTTGGTAAAGTTTTCCAAAGCTTAATGTTAGTAATGCCAAACCCACCTTCGTTTTTAGGTAATTACATTTTATAAAAGGCAACTGGGACCATCTTCTTTGAGAAAGGATCCGCATGCCAAAGAAACTTGTTAATAAGCTTGAAATCATGGCTATCAGTATGTTTGAAGAATGCAATGTCTTAATCAATATAAGGTCATGGCCACGACAATTGATTGTACCACCACTAATCTTCCAGCTTGAGAGAGTTTTGTGTTAGGCCAAGAAGATAGTTTTTGAGTTATCTTTTCATTTAATGGCAAGCATTTCAAAGTATAAATTTTGGTTAATATTAGAGGCATGCCAAGGTAACGAGCATTGTGGGGCATTTGTTGAAGGGAGGAAAAGTGAGTAATTTCATCCTTTTGTTGTTGGTTCAAGCCCGTAATCAGAATGTTCCCTTGAAACAACAATGCGAGCTTCCAATTCTATTGACCAAAAAGCAAGGTGATGAGATACAAGTGTCTGTCCATGCTACAAAAGTCTTATGAAAGTTTATTTTTGATTGATGGCAACAATGGAGCTCCAAACTATGGTATCAAAAGATTTTTGAATGTCCAACTTCATCATACGTCTAGGAAATATGGAGTCTCTTCTATACCCTCTCGGCAGCTCATGGGTAAAGAAAATATTGTCACTTATTAATGGCTTGAGGTTATGGATGGTAGGACTGGCAACAACCTGGTTGGAATGATTATGGAGATGCACTTGTAGAGTATATTGCACGATATAAGTCTGAAATAAACTACTGAAGATGGGTTTACTTTCTTTGGAGCCAGTGAGATAGAAGTGGTATTCATGCCCACAGGTGATTTATTTGAGAGGAAAAATATTATATTGCGGTAGTTACCTCTTGCCTAGTTATTTAACAACATCCTTGTAAGAAAGAGGCATTGTACCTATCCGGTGCCACAAAGCTACTTGGGTTAAGGGCGAAAACAGCCTGCTTTATTTCATCGGAGTTAGAAGGGAAATCAGATTTGAAGCATGTTCGGAAGAGATGCAAGGAAGCTTTGCTTCAAATACAAGGGATAGATCTAAAGTGTATTGATTCGGGTTTGCTTGAATGGAAGGAGAAATATTCAATCAAAGCTTATTTATTGACTAATCAGTTCTCTGTTAACGCCCTTCTTTGTCAACAGTGCTATGAATTTTATCCTATGCTAGTTTGATCTTTAATGAGTATTAAGAGTGTGGGTGGACATTTAACCGACATAACCAGACGACCATAATCGAACCGCACTAACCGATAAATTCGATTAACCGAACATTCGGTTAACCGACCGACGTTAACCGATAAAAGTCGGTTCGGTTAACGGTTAACCAAATGTTATTTAAATGTTAACCGTTAACCGAAAATAATATCGCGTAGTGAACTACGAAGCCAAGCCATTCGCACCCGGCCCATCATTAATATCGCGTAATGAAAAATAATAGAAACCCTAGTGACTGGTGAGTGTCCGCCGTTTTCACAATTCATTCTACAAACTACGGACTACGGAGCTTCAGCGAAAGCTTATCGATCTTGTTCCCGAATTTCTTAAACCTACTAATTTCTCAAATCAATTGAATATCGATTTCTAAATTCCTGATCGTTTTTGGAAAAACCCAGATCACAAAAAGCCTCTTCACCCATCAATTACCTAGCCGATCAACAAAAATTCAAGTCGATCTACTGATCTACAAATTCAGATATGGTGAATACTAGCGGGAAAAGAAGAAACGTAAGCTTGTATTAATCATTTGATTATGTTTATTTTTAGTTTTTATATGTTTTATTAAGTTTGAATGGACTGTATAATTCATTATACTCAATAAACTAAAAATATGACCAAATTGAATTTCTTTATAGTTGATATTAAGTTTAGATTAAACTGCTTTTAAAATATACAAATTCAGATCGATCCACACAGAGTCTCAAAACTTATTTCTAGATGATATTTAATTCGATTAAATTGTATATTATTGTTATATATTTCTATACTTGGAACTAAGTTTATTAAACTGTGTAACTGTTATTTACATTTAATTAAACAGCTTGAATTTTTATTTAAAATGCTATTTGTTATCAATTTCGATGTTAGCTTGCTGCTGAATTAACCTGACTATAGTTTATATGCTTTGAATTAACCTGACTGTATATGCTTTGAATTAATCTGACTGTAGTGTATATGCTGAAATTAACCTGACTTTATTAAATTGTGTAACTGTTGTTTACATTTTATTAAACTGTAGTTGTTATAAACTTATATATTTACATTTGTGGCTGCTGAAATGAATAATTTAGATGATAAACTAACTATTAAACTGATATTGATTAGCTTGTAGTTAATTAAAGGCTGTCAGTTATACAATAATTTTGATGATTAACTGATATTTCTTATAACTGATATTGATTATATGCTTATTTTTAATTGATATTAAGTTAGATTAAATTGTGTATGCTTGAATTGACTTGACTGTATATGCTTGAATTGACTTGGCTGTGTATGCTTCGAATTAACCTGACTGTAGTGTATATGCTTGAATTGACCCGACTTTATTAAACTGTGTAACTGTTGTTTACATTTTATTAAACTGTGTAATTGTTATAAACTTATATATTTACATTTGTGGCATTGTGCTATCATTTTAACCTGACTGTATAACAAGATTGTGTCATATTTGTGCTATCATTTTAACCTGATTGTATAATCATTTTACAGTGATTGAAATTGCAACCGATACACGTAGATATGAACCATATATTTCTAATCTAAAATGAATTTTTGTTTTTCATGCACTATAACAGGTACAAATAGGTAGTTCTAGAGAAACAAGAGATGACGATGAGTTTGTGGAAGAAGAAGATGATGAGGAAACTGGCGAAGATAGCATCAATATTAGAAAACCTCCTCTACACCCGGTGTGCAAGCATTCTTCTAAAAAGCCTTCTCCGGTATGGGAACATTTTACTAAGGACGGTAATTTCAATTTTCAGAAATGTATATGCAACTATTATGGTCAACAATTTGCGTGTGATTCTAAATCAAATGGCACTACATATTTAAATTACCATATAAAACATTCATGTAAGTCCATTCCACGTGATAATGATAAGAGACAAAAAAACTTTAGCTTTTGGAACAAATAGCGATAGTGAAGGTAGTTGCAATCTTATCACATGGACATTCAATAAAGAGGAATGCAGAAAATCATTAGCTCGAATTCTAGTTATTGACGAACTCCCTTTTAGTTTTATGGAGGGTGATTGTGAACGACCCGAACTCGATGTCCGACAAACAACATTAAATTCGTATCGTCGGAGCTTGCAACAACATTAGATGATAAATAACACATCGGAAATAAAAGATGATATCACTGATACAACATGAATACAATATCCGATACATCAATTTGATACAATGATAATCATCAACATCAGAGAATATACAACATAAGAATACAGCGGAACACGACAAAATATGAGATAGGTCTTCAAAGAAACTAAAACTGCAACTCCAATCCCAAACTCCAAAGCTAGATCCCCAAAAACTTCAAGCTCGATCCACATCAAGGTTGCACAAAGATAAACAAGTGCAGTCGTGGACTCCAAAGACTCCAAAATGTATCAACATAAAGCTGAAGGTTACCAAAACGATATCTACTATCTGATTATCTGAAAAACCAAATTCTAGACTGCCCGTGTGGAAAATTATGGGCATCTAGAGTTTAGAAATGGAACAACAAACTTCGAGTCAGTCATGGGACAGGTGTGAGCAAACAAAAATATTTGGTCTTTAAAAAAATGATCAAAAGATTTAAATTTGAAATCCGCAATGCTTTTTGAAAAATGAAACTACCATAAGGTCTCCCGGCACACACACAATGCAATCGCACACATGAGGGAGATTTCTCCTTATGATAGCCAAATGCTTACTACGCAAAAATCTTTTCGATATTATTATTAGTGCATAGTGGAAAACATTTGAAAAGTATAATATTAATCTTAGCCAGCATAGATACCATTATATTATGTCTTCTATAGCTACCATTTTAAATGGCAGGTTCTACAACTAAAACCGTACAAGGCTCGTATTATTTTGTTTGGATTTCCAACAAATGGTCAGGCTAAGAAACTTCCTATTGCCACATGGGAACGCCTCTGAAGGGACTCCCTGAGTACCTACCCGGCTCTTTGCCAACATAAGGCCGGTTACCTGTGACGACCCGTCTTTCGATTCCCAGAAAGACGTATCATCAATGAGAAAAAAAGATAGAAATAGAAAAGATAGAAAGAAAAGAACAACAATCATTAGAATCTCACAGCGGAAACGGAACAAAATATAATATTACACATATCCATTATATAATTTTACATATCAGAGTACACAAAATAATACAACTTCATTACATTAGACATTTATAAGAGTTTACCAATCCATACAACCCAAAAATACAACATCAAAATGTCACTACAGCGGATAGAGATAGATAAGTACGTCTGGACTCCAGCTCCAGCTTCCAAAACATTTGTCAATCCCAACCTGATCACTTGGCTACTCATAAAAATTTGAGTACCCAAGAGTTTATGAAAAACAAAATAAACTCTGGGTCAGACATGAGTCTGGCGTGAGTAAACATGTTAAAGTTGTTTAACCTTAAAATCATTTGAAAACAAAAGGGTATCACGTAAGACTTCCCACATATAAACATGGGTAAGCTTTTACCTTACGCTAACCAAAACATTTGATAGGAAATCCAGTGATATTATAATAGGGTCTAGGGTTTTCAAGTAAATAGAAAATAGCTGAAATTGTTACATCTATTAAATTCCAGCTACTAGCCATAAAAGTGGGTAATACAATCAAAACCGTAGGGTCTCGTAGGGAAAATGGGTTTCCATCAATGGCAGGGCTACTGGGGTACCGCCCGTCACAGTACGGGGCCTAGATCAACATACCGAGGACCACTCCCGATCCCCTGCAACACAAGGCCAGAACCATCCCTTACTGGACAGTCCCGAACAAGACAACCCCGTAGTTGTGGCCAACAACCGCCCACACAGCCGAAATAATAAGGGACTTCTAGACAGGGGAAAATCTCGTCCTACTTGGGCATGACCCACTTAGCCTTGCTGCACCTCCCCTGTTTTAGCCATTCCCGGTTGATGAGGCTTGAGGCTACGATTACCTTTATAGGTCACATTTCCTATCATGCTCATCGTCCACCTGACGATGTGCTAAAGCATTCAATCCATACAAGTTCGTTTCAGGTTCGAACAAAACCGAAGGCATTATTTCGTTACACTCATTTTGGAATCACCCTCATAGTTAACGACAATAACCCTTGCACTCTAAAAATCCATCTCGATCTTCACTTTGAGATGTCACGACCTAACGTTTAACTTGGATCGATGTGGTTTTCGGAAAATCAAATTTGATTCCTGATCCCGGTCTCATCGAAATCCAAACGTGTCTTAAAGGCCAAGTTGTTTAAAGATTTAAACAATTCAATTCAATTTAAACATTGAATCCACACAACATTATCCACAGATAATAACAAACATCTATCACAGATATATACAATATCTCAAATTATCATTCAACAGATATCAACCAAATCCAGACATTCAATTCAAACAATCATCCATAAGCAAGCATATGTCTAATTCATATTATAATTAATTTAATTAATTCAAATTAAATTAATTACTTAAGAATTAATCACTTTATCTTGCTTAACCAATCAATAATTAATTAATCACAATTATTTAATTAATTAATCACTTCTTAATTAAGCTCATTATCAATTAATTAATCTTTAATTAATTAATAACCTTTAATTATTAATTAATAGCTCCAATTATTCATTATTAAAACTTGATTAAAAATTAATCATTCCTTAATTGATTATTAATTAACTCTTAATTTACAATTAATTAATCTTAATTAATTACTTAATTAATTTATCTTAATTACCTAATTAATTATAATTAACTAACCTTAATCATTTAATTAATTAAGTCTTAACCACTAATTAATTAACTATTAATTATAAATTAATTAACTATTAATTATAAATTAATTAATGATTAATTACTTAATTAATTAACTCTAATTATTTAATTAGTTAATTCTTAATCATTAATTAATCACTAATCACCTAACTAATTAATTACTAATAATTTATTAATTAATTACTAATCATTTCCTTTAAATTAAATAATTAATTATCAATTAATTAAAATTATATAAATCTTTAACTACTTAATTAAAGTAATTCTTAATTATCAATTAATTAATACATAATTAATTAATAATTTAATCTTAATAAATTAATTAATTCAAAATTATTAATAAATTTCACTTTAATTACTTTATTAATTAAAGTAAACTTTAACCATAAAACCTTAATTAACTTTCAAAACAAATCAATTACATTAATTACTTAAAACTATTACATATTTAAAACATTTCCAATCTGTTTAAACTAATTACTTTTAAAAAAATTAAATTTAAATAAATATAAAATTTTCTTAAAATCATAGTATAAAATACTTTAAATTAAATAGTTTAACATTTTGACAAAGTAGTTTAAATAAATTTTAAATTTTAAAACTTAAAACAAATTTTGAAAAACCTTTTTAAACAATACTAGCTATGGGTTCAACCCGGACAAACTCGAGATCAACTCGGGTTCATACCCCTTCTTCTTCCTTTCCCTTTTCTTTAGTTTAATTGTTAAACTTAAATTACACGAACCTGGAAAGAAATAACACTCCCCTCATTATCCTTCGCACGAGCAACTACAACCTCACCCCGTGCACAAACGCAAGCCAGAACCTCCTCAACTCGATCATCGCTTCGAGTCACCACATCACCAACCCTCACTGACACAAACACTGACACGTGCACGTCGCGCCAACACCGCCGCCACCACCAGTGACACCACGCGCCAGCCCCTCCTTGTTCACTGGCACGTCCCCGACCGTTGATCACGCGACCCAAATAAAAAACGAAGATGATCGCACCATTCCTGGAACAACCCCTTCATTAGTAAATCCACCGAACCCAACAACCTCGACCATCGATCGCCACAAAACTCCGGCTACATCACCGCAATTCCTCAACGCAGCTATCCCCAAAAACATTCGCAACTCGATCCACTATAGAATTTCCAGTCACGAAATTTCTAGACGCAACCTAAACACAGAGTAAAACCCTAGTTCTCCAAATTTCTAATTCCTCGATGATTGATTACCTCCTCCTCAATTTTTCTTGGGTTCACCGATCACTACACATGCTCCAATCCAAGCCACAACCTTCGGAATCCACCCAATCACCAATATTTGCCCAAAACAGTCATTAGGCCATCATCAAAATTACTACCCCAAAACCAAACTAAAAATCAGGATTTTTATTTTAAAAATCATGTTTTTTTGAGTTGATTCAAGATATAAAATTGATTCAACAAAATACAATACATGATTTTATCATGTTATTAATTTTTCTTACTGTATCATCTGGTTTTTAGAAGAATACCAAACAAATTTTATTTGAATAAGTTTTGAACTTTAATTTATATTTAAATAAACATTCTGTGTTTATAACTCAAGGCCTAACAGTGTTTTGTTAAAGAAAATTTTGAATTTTTGTTTAGTTTTTACTCTATAATTTGGGAACAGAGAAGTATCAAGCAATTTCTAACATGCACAGTTCAATACAACTTGTATACTAAAATTTTACAAAAATATGTACATGCGAAACATCAAACATATCTAAAATTCACATGCACAAATTTCTATTTACTTAAAAAAAAATTCTTGTTGAAAGTTTACTCACCTGATTTTCTTTTAGTAGAGACCCAAAATTTGAATTCTGGAAAAAGAAATGGACTGCAAATCTTTAAACTGGAAATTCCAAAGAAGAAAATCTTGATCAAATTGTTTGCTTGTTATCAACTTGAATTCAATCAGCACTTAAGATGGGAGAGAGCTTTGAATTTGCCTTTCAGGAATTTGATTTTTCAGGAACCTTGATTTTTTTTGCAAATTTTTCTTTTGTAGTTTGTTTTGCATATTTGAAGCTTTGAAATGAGACTTGAATTCTTGTTTTAAAATTTTTGGTTGAAGAGTGAAGATTGATCAATTTCAGATTTGTAAGTAGAGGAGTGATTTTTCTTGCTTTTTTTTAGAAAATGAGAATGAAGAAAATTTAGATGAAGAAGATGAAATAGCCTTTTATAGATAAAATTTTGTTTTATAAAAATTAAATAAAATAATTTAAAATTTGTGACACTTGTAATACTTTCTAACATTTGTCATTACACAAGGTTATCCTCTTAACACATGTTATTAGAGTGCTTTATAGTTTACAAATGTAATCTTCATGCAAAAATGGATTTTAAAATGTTTTTATAATTAATTTTCTAAATTTGAAATACATTTTTAATTTATATAAATCAATTCTTCTTAAAAGAAATAAATATAAAACAAATTTTATATTCTAAATAAAATCATAGAAATACACCTTTAAAAATCAAAGTATAATTTAAAATATAAATAACCCTATTTTGAAATTTCAATTTAATAATTCAAATTCAAATAAAAATTTCAAATTCAATTTACAAATCAAATTTGATATGAATACAATTTTAACAAATCCATTTCCATTTGTATATATTAATTCCATTTAAAGTCAATATACATTTACAACACAATTATTGTTATTGTTTAAAATAACTATTTTATAAATCTTAATTAATTTATTAAAACGATTATCACATTTAAATTGGGTTTGAAATTCTGGAATATCTCATTCCTCCCCCTTAAAAGAATTTCGTCCCCGAAATTTAAACAAAGGATAATCCAAAAAATTTCATTTTATTTCAACTATTCAAGCATACATATCATCCATACATAAGAAATCAACAAACAAAACATCCAAACAACAATACATCCAATACAAACATCAATAGCTATCCGGACACATATACGGATAAGACTTCCTAAAACTATCCAGAGTCTCCCAGGTACAATCTCTGGGATCCTCACTCCACTGGACTTTAACAAGCTTCACTATCTTGCTTCTGAGCTGCCTTTCGTCTTGATCAACAATCTGAACAGGATGTCTGACCACTGATAAGTCCGGCTCAACCTCTAAGTCTTCCTGCACAGCTGTCTCCACAATAAAAGATGGATTGTGCACGTATTTCCGTAGATGAGATACGTGGAAAACATTGTGCATTCCAGCTATCTGGACTGGCAATTCAATCCTGTATGCTACGGCACCAATCCTCTCGAGCACTCGGAACAGACCAATATATCTTGGGGCGAGTTTCCCTATCTTCCCAAGTCTTACTGCTCCTTTAATAGGGGAAACTTTGACAAAGACTAAATCACCAATCTCGAATTCCAATTGTCTTTGTCTTTTATCTGCATATTTCTTTTGACGATCCTGAGCAGCTTTCATCCTTTTCTTGATAAGCTCAACTTTAGCTGATGCTTCACGGATCAGATCTGGTCTAAGCACAAGACGGTCCTTTGACTCTATCCAACAGGCAGGGGAACTACATGGTCTTCCATACAGAGCTTCATAAGGGGCCATCTTAATACTTGCCTGGTAACTGTTATTATAAGAGAATTCTACTAGATGTAGATGGTCTTCCCATGATCCACCAAAATCTAATACATAGGCTCTCAGCATATCTTCTAGAATTCGATTAAGCCTCTCCGTCCGCCCATCTGTTTGGGGATGATATGATGTACTCAATCTCAAACTTGTTCCCATGTCCGATTGCAAAGCCTCCCAGAACTTGCTGGTGAAGATAGGATCTCGATCACTTACAATACTAACTGGAACACCATGCAATCTGACATCTCTCTCAAGAAATTTTTTGCCAGAGAAGCTGCAGTACAGGTTGCCTTAACTGGTATAAAATGAGCGCTTTTGGTTAGACGATCCACAATTACCCATATTCCTTCATTTCCCTTCTTTGTTCTAGGCAATCCGTCGATGAAATCCATCGGAATCATCTCCCACTTCCACATCGGGATTTCCAAAGGTTGTAACAAATCGGCTGACTTCTGCTGATCCCTTTAATTTGCTGGCAGATAGCACAAAAATTCACGAATCTGGCTACATCCTTCTTCATATTCGGCCACCAGAAAACTCTCTTCATATCCTTATACATCTTCGAGATTCCTGGATGGATATTTAATCTGGAGCGACGACTTTCAGCTAAGACCTCCTGCTTTAATTCCTTGAAATTCGGAACACAGATCCTTCCGTTGATCCTCAGTGTCCCTTGGTCATCAATCTTAAAACTAGGACACCGACCCTTCCTAACTCTTCTGATAATTCTTTTCAACATTTTATCAAATTATTGCTTGCTCGAAATCCTTTCTAGAAGAGATGGAACCACTTCCAAAAGAGATAGAACTGCATTTCTGCTAAGAGCGTCTGCCAGAACGTTCGCCTTTCCTGGGGTATACAGAATATCCAAATCATACGATGCCAAGAACTTGACCCATCGTTGCTGTCTCAGATTAAGATCTTTTTGAGAGAAAAGATATTTCAACGGTTTGTGATCCGTGAATAACTCGAACTTTTCTCCTAAAAGATAGTGCCTCCAAATCTTTAAAGCGAAAACAATGGCCAATAGCTCTAGATCGAGCGTAGCGTAGTTTCTTTCATGAGGCTTCAATTGTCAACTCGCATATGCAATTACCCTACCATTTTGCATTAGCACTGCTCCCAATCCAACAATACAGGCATCAGTATAAACCTCAAACTTGCTCTTCCCATCTGGAATAGCCAATACAGGAGCACTTGTCCCTTTAGATTCTGAAAAGCCTCCTCACATTCCGGTGTGCACTTGAATTTAGCTCCCTTCCTTGTCAGCTTGATTAGGTGTGAAGAGATCTTGGAATAATCCCTAATAAACTTCCTGTAATATCTGGCCAATTCCAGAAAACTACGAACTTCAGTTAGTGTTCGAGGCTGCTTCCACTCCAAAATAGTCTCAACTTTAGCTGGATCTACAGAGATTCCCTCACCAGAAACAATGTGCCCCAAAATTTTAACTTCTGATTTCCAAAAATGACACTTAGAGAACTTCGCCTTCAGAACATGTCTTCTCAAAGTTTCCAATACTATTCTCAAGTGCTGCTTATGCTCTTCTTCCGACTTAGAGTAAACTAAGATATCATCGATGAACACCAAAACAAACGTATTCAAAACATCTTTAAAGACTCGGTTCATCAGATCTACAAAGTAGGCAGGAGCGTTGGTTAACCCGAAAGGCATAACCAACCACTCATAGAAACAATTAGGTCCCCTGAATGCAGTTAAGGGAATACTGTCCTCGGCTACCCTTAACTGATGGAAACCTGATGCTAAATCCAATTGAGAAAAGACTGAAGTTCCATGAAGCTGGTTGAAGAGATCATCAGTACGAGAAAAATGATACTTATTTCGAATGGCCACTTTGTTCAATTCTCGATAGTCTACACAGAACCTTAGCGACCCATCCGACTTGGTGACAAATACCGCAGCCGAATCCCAATAAGAAAAACTGGATCTAATCAAACCCTTCTCCAACAGATCTTGAGTTTGCTTTACTAGTTCCTCCCTCTCCCTAGGAGCCATCCTCCTACTAGGCTGAATTATGGGTACTGCTCCTGGAACCAAATCTATGCGAAACTCTATTTCACGGTGCGGAGTAAACACTTAACTTCCTCGAATACATCTGATAAATCCTGGACCACTTTGATATCTTCAACCTCCTCTTGAGAAGTCTCAACTCCATGTAAAAGAATACTCAAGTGCATTCCATAGTTATCACACATTACTCTGGCAATCCTACCCAGATCAGTTTCCAACGAAACTGTTCTCTCATCACAATTTAAGACAGCCTTATATTTATCAATCCAATCCATTCCCAAAATAAGGTCAAAACCCTTAAAATCCAATACATAAGGGTCACAAGAAAAACTATGGGATAGATAGGAGATTCTCAAACCCTTACAGATCCTATCTAATTTGGTTTCCCCTCCTATAGGATTAGATACAAAGATGGAATTGTCTACAATACTAGGGGTAAGAAAGAACTTCTCTATAGATTCCAGAGAAATAAAACTCAAAGAAGCACCAGAATTAAATAAAACTTTAATATACTTGCCATCTAAAAGTAAGGTACCTTCCAATACTCCTTTGCCCTTAGATGAGGTTGATGGTGCACCTTCCAAAGCAAATACTTTATTATGCTGGACTTTATGAAGGAGCGGGCAATCTTTAATCATATGTCTCGGTTGATGGCAGTTGAAGCAAAGAGACTTCTGAACTAAAGCTGAACCTGGTCCACTATAATGATGTTGCTGCTGTTGAGATCCTTTTCTAAGACACTTATTCGCCAGGTGATCTTCTTGCTGACAAATATAGCATTTGCATGGTCCATTGTTGTTTCCAGACTTCTTGTTTTGCCTCTTCCAATTAGGAATGAATTTTCTTTTATTAGGGTTGGAAGAATTTCTTCCTGATGCAGCTACTCGCGCCACTGATCTTTTATTCATCAAGTCTTCATTTCTTAATGCCATATCAATTAGCTCCACAAAAGACCCTTTCAAGTGTGTTGTCATCCTTTCATGATACTCTGGCCTCAATCCTTGTACAAACATCTCGTTCTTTTTAAGAGGAGTGTCTATTAGCCCTGGGCCATAGCAAGATAACTCGTTAAATTTAGTCTCGTACTCAACTATAGTCATGTTTCCTTGCTTTAGATTCAGAAAATCCTGATAAAGACGAGTTCTCCCTGCAGCAGGCATGAACTTCTCCTCAAACAACTCCTTAAACTCTTTCCAAGATATATCGTCCTCCTAGACATTTGCTGTCACTGCATCCCACCAGGCTGCAACACTACCTTGTAATTGCCACGAAGCCATTACCCTCTTCAGCTCATCCGATAATTTCATGCTCTTAAAGATTTTCTCACACAAGCGAAGCCATGCTTGGACCTCTATTATAGTTTCTGACCCTTGAAATGGTCTTCCTCCAAGATTAACGAAGTCCTTGCATAACGCAGGAAAACTGACTGGAGACGGTACTAGATTAACAGCTTCATTATCAGTCTGTTCTCTCCTATTACTGGTTGATGTACTTCCTACAACCCTTCCCCTTCTGCATCTTGAACTCATTCTGGCTACCTGAACAGGTAACACAACCAATTTTAGATAAGAATATAGTTATATAAGAAAATTACAAATACGCACTCTCAGGATAGATACTATTCCAGAGCCTAGGTATTTCTCAACCTATGCTCTGATACCAACTGGGATGACCCGTCTTTCAATTCCCAAAAAGACGTATCATCGATGAGAAAAAAGATAGAAATAGAAAAGATAGAAAGAAAAGAACAACAATCATCAGAATCTCACAGCGGAAATGGAACAAAATATAATATTACACATATCCATTACATAGTTTTACATATCAGAGTACACAAAATAATACGACTTCATTACATTAGACATTTATAAGAGTTTACCAATCCATACAACCCAAAAATAAAACATCAAAATGTCACTACAGCGGATAGAGATAGATAAGTACGTATGGACTCCAGCTCCAGCTTCCAAAACATTTGTCAATCCCGACCTGATCACTTGGATACTCATAAAAATTTGAGTACCCAAGAGTTTATGAAAAACAAAATAAACTCCGGGTCAGACATGGGTCTGGTATGAGTAAACAGGTTAAAGTTGTTTAACTTTAAAATCATTTGAAAACAAAAGGGTATCATGTAAGGCTTCCCACACATAAACATGGGTAAGTTTTTACCTTACGCTAACCAAAACATTTGACAGGAAATCCAGTGATATTATAATAGGGTCTAGGGTTTTCAAGTAAATAGAAAATAGCCGAAATTGTTACATCTATTTAATTCCAGCTACTAGCCACAAAAGTGAGTAATACAATTAAAACCGTAGGATCTCGTAGGGAAAATGGGTTTCCATCAATGGCGGGGCTACTGGGGTACCACCCGTCACAGTACGGGGCCTAGATCACTGTACCGAGGACCACTCCCGATCCCCTGCAACACAAGGCCGGAACCATCCCTTACTGGACAGTCTCGAACAAGACAACCCCGCAGTTGTGGCCAACAACCGCCCACACAGCCGAAATAATAAGGGACTTCTAGAGAGGGGAAAATCTCGTCCTACTTGGGCATGACCCACTTAGCCTTGCTGCACCTCCCCTGTTTTAGCCATTCCCGGTTGATGAGGCTTGAGGCTACGATTACCTTTATAGGTCACATTTCTTAGAATGCTCATCGTCCACCTGACGACATGCTGAAGCATTCAATCTATACAAGTACGTTTCGGGTTCGAACGAAACCGAAGGCATTATTTCCTTACACTCATTTTGGAATCAGCCTCAGAGTTAACAACAATAACCCTTGCACTCTAAAACTCCATCTCGATCTTCACTTTGAGATGTCACGACCTAACATTTAACTTGGATCGATGTGGTTTTCGGAAAATCAAATTTGATTCCCGATCCCGGTCTCATCAAAATCCAAACGTGTCTTAAAGGCCAAGTTGTTTAAAGATTTAAACAATTCAATTCAATTTAAACATTGAATCCACACAGCATTATCCACAAATAACAACAAACATCTATCACAGATATATACAATATCTTATCACAGAACATCTCAGATTATCATTCAACAGATATCAACCAAATCCAGACATTCAATTCAAACAATCATCCATAAGCAAGCATATCTCTAATTCATATTATAATTAATTTAATTAATTCAAATTAAATTAATTACTTAAGAATTAATTACTTTACCTTGCTTAACCAATCAATAATTAATTAATCATAATTATTTAATTAATTAATCACTTCTTAATTAACCTCATTATCAATTAATTAATCTTTAATTAATTAATAATCGTTTAATTATTAATTAATACCTCCAATTATTCATTATTAATACTTGATTAAAAATTAATCATCCCTTAATTGATTATTAATTAACCCTTAATTTACAATTAATTAATCTTAATTAATTACTTAATTAATTTATCTTAATTACTTAATTAATTATAATTAAATAACCTTAATCATTTAATTAATTAAGTCTTAACCACTAACTAATTAACTATTAATTATAAATTAATTAATGTTTAATTACTTAATTAATTAACTCTAATTATTTAATTAGTGAATTCTTAATCATTAATTAATCACTAATCACCTAATTAATTAATTACTAATCATTTATTAATTAATTGCTAATCATTTCCTTTAAATTAAATAATTAATTAAAATTATATAAATCTTTAACTACTTAATTAAAGTAATTCTTAATTATCAATTAATTAATCCATAATTAATTAATAATTTAATCTTAATAAATTAATTAATTCAAAATTATTAATAAATTTCACTTTAATTACTTTGTTAATTAAAGTAAACTTTAACCATAAAATCTTAATTAACTTTCAAAACAAATCAATTACATTAATTACTTAAAACTATTACATATTTAAAGCATTACCAATTTATTTAAACTAATTACTTTTTAAAAAAGTGAATTTAAATAAATATAAAATTATCTTAAAATCAAAGTATAAAATACTTTAAATTAAATAGTTTAACATTTTGACAAAGTAGTTTAAATAAATTTTAAATTTTAAAAATTAAAATAAATTTTGAAAAACCTTTTTAAACAATACTAGCTATGGGTTCAACCCGAACAAACTCGAGATCAACTCGGGTTCATACCCCTTCTTCTTCCTTTCCTTTTTCTTTAGTTTAATTGTTAAACTTAAATTACACGAACCTGGAAAGAAACAACACTCCCATCCCTATCCTTGGCACGAGCAACTACAACATCACCCCGTGCACAAACGCGAGCCAGAACCTCCTCTACTCGATCATCGCTTTGAGTCACCCTATCACCAACCCTCACTGACACACACACTGATACGTGCACGTGCACGTCACGCCAGCACCGCCGCCGCCACCAACGACACTTCGCGCAAGCCCCTCTTCGTCCACTGACACGTCCCCGACCGTTGATCAGCCATCACGCGACCCAAATCAAAAACGAAGACGATCGCACCATTCCTGGAGCAGCCCCTTCATCAGTAAATCCGCCAAACCCATCAACCTCGACCATCGATCGCCACGAAACTCCGGCCACATCACCGCAATTCCTCAACGCAGCTATCCCCAAAAACATTCGCAACTCGATCCACTACAGAATTTCCAGTCACGAAATTTCCAGGCGTGACCAAAACACATAGTAAAACCCTAGTTCCCCAAATTTATAATTCCTCGATGATTGATTGCCTCCTCCCCAATTTTTCTTGGGTTCGCCGATCACTACACATGCTCCAATCCCAGCCATGACCTTCGGAATCCACCCAGTCACCAATATTTGCCCAAAACAGTCATTAGGCCATTATCAAAATTACTGCCTCAAAACCAAACTATAAATCAGGATTTTTATTTTAAAAATCATGTTTTTCTGAGTTGATTCAAGATATAAAATTGATTCAACAAAATACAATACATAATTTTATCATGTTATTAATTTTTCTTACCGTGTCATCTGGTTTTTAGAAGAATATCAAACAAATTTTATTTGAATAAGTTTTCAACATTAATTTATATTTAAATAAACATTCTGTGTTTATAACTCAAGGCCTAACAGTGTTTTGTTAAAGAAAATTTTGAATTTTTGCTCTGTAATTTGGGAACAGAGAAGTATCAGGCAATTTCTAACATGCACAGTTCAATACAACTTGTATACTAAAATTTTACAAAAATATGTACATGCAAAACATCAAACATATCTAAAATTCACATGCACAAATTTCTTTTACTTAAATCTTTTTCTGGTAGAAAGTTTACTCACCTGATTTTCTTTCAGTAGAGACCCAAAATTTGAATTCTGGAAAAAGAAATGGACTGCAAATCTTTAAACTGGAAATTCCAGATAAGAAAAGCTTGATCAAATTGTTTGCTTGTTATCTACTTGAACTCAATCAGCACTTAAGATGGGAGAGAGCTTTGAATTTGCCTTTCAGGAATTTGATTTTTCAGGAACCTTAATTTTTTTTTGCAGATTTTTCTTTTGTATTCTGTTTTGCAGATTTGAGGCTTTGAAATGAGACTTGAATTCTTGTTTTAAAATTTTTGGTTGAAGAGTGAAGATTGATCAATTTCAGATTTGTAAGTAGAGGAGTGATTTTTCTTGCTTTTTTTTTAGAAAATGAGAATGAGAAAAATTTAGATGAAGAAGATGAAATAGCCTTTTATAGATAAAATTTTGTTTTATAAAAATTAAAGAAAATAATTTAAAATTTGTGACACTTGTAATACTTTCTAACATTTGTCATTACCTAAGGTTATCCTCTTAACACATGTTATTAGAGTGCTTCATAGTTTACAAATGTAATCTTCGTGCAAAAATGGATTTTAAAATGTTTTTATAATTAATTTTCTAAATTTGAAATACATTTTTAATTTATATAAATCAATTCTTCTTAAAAGAAATAAATATAAAACAAAATTTATGTTCTAAATAAAATCATAGAAATACACCTTTAAAAATCAAAGTATAATTTAAAATATAAATAACCCTATTTTGAAATTTCAATTTAATAATTCAAATTCAAATAAAAATTTCAAATTCAATTTGCAAATCAAATTTGATATGAATACAATTTGAACAAATCCATTTCCATTTGTAAATATTAATTCCATTTAAAATCAATATACATTTACAACACAATTATTATTATTGTTTAAATAACTATTTTATAAATCTTAATTAATTTATTAAAAAGATTATCACATTTAATTTGGGTTTGAAATTCCGGAATATCACATTACCCCATTCCTGGGAAGTAGAACCTAAGATATGCCATCCCGGGTCCTTAGGGACCTTTATCCGAGAGCTCTCAACACCAACAACATCACATAGTAATAAATATACAGTGTCCACATGAGTAAGTATCTGGGCTCCATACCATGATACCACCCTTTTCCAGAAGGAATGGACATACCCAGGGGAGCTACCCCTAAAACCTTGCCCCATCTTTCCTGTTTCGACCATTACCAGTTTGTGAGGCTTGATGAGGTCTCGTCCACAAAGCTACACTTTTTCACAAAATCATGCTTTGATCAACAAATGACCAACAAATGATCATCAACACACAGCAGCACTTAGCATGCCACACTATCAAATTGGAAGTATATCGCTGATAACCTTCAGCTACATGACCTCTGAGCTCATACGTCTCAGAGAAGGGTGTTAAGCTAAGAGAATAAATTCTCTGCCACCAACAAATATGTATTTGAAAGAAATCTGCTTTATATCTCAATGTGTAATGTCAAAAATACAACCATACAAGTCTGTTCCAGGTTCGAACAAAACCGAAGGCACTTCCGAAGAAGCCCTTGCAATCCGGGTATTCACAATCCCGATCAGACTTCCCATCATTTAGGGAATCCCTGTACCATAGCTACTCAGTGCAGAGACAATCGATAGGTCATCCTATCATTCTCGCAAATACCCGGTCTTCACCACCGGTCTTCAAATGCTATACATAACGTCGTATCATTATTCGGAATGGGTTATATGACATAAAGTCCTCTCCCGGCTAAACCGAATAATGAGCGCTATATTTGAAAACATATGGATATGGGATTTCAGTTAAGTCACAACTTTAAAATTCAAAAATTTCTTTCAAATGGTTTAAACCAAGTACCATTTCAAATCTTTTAAATAAAAAGATTCATTTCACAAAGTTCGACAAAGATCCATTCACGGATTTCAAAACAATTTCCATTTCAATTGGATTACTCATTTAATCTTTAGATCAAAGATTTAATCTATAGCTTCCAAAACCGTTTCCAAAGATTCATTCATAACTTGGAAAACCGTTTTCAATTTAAACTTGAGATTCCTTTAATACAAATTGGAAATTCATTTCTTATATAAAATCCGATTTAATTTATACAAGTTAAAATCTTTGGGTTAATTCAAATTCCCATAACAATATTTTAAAAATGGTTTAAAACCCATATAAATTTGTATACCATTTTAAATCATAAATACCAAATATAGAATTCAATTTCAGATATTGAATTCCAATTTAAATCAAATTATTCAAATTTCAAATCTTTTATTAAGTTATTCAAAATAACTTTCATTTTTTAAAACATTTTTTCAAAAGCTTTTCACTTTAAATCCGATCCATTTCCAAAACCATTTGGATTTAAATTTCAATTCAAAACTATTTTAAAAATCTGTGACTTAACCGATTTCCACGTGCGATCCATATTTGTGTGTGTATAAGTGTAGTCCAGGGGATTTTACACAATAGTGCACAATATCAACCATATCAATATCGATAAGCGGTATAACCCATAATGCTTATCCTCATTCACAGATTCATAGATAAAGTAAATTTATAATCACAAAGATTCACTATTACGATTCGATGTGGGTTTCGGATAACCAATTGGAAGCCGACTCCCTGTCGCATCGAAATCCAAATGTCGTTTTACGGGTCAAGGGGTTTCATATTCATACAACAGTATATTCATCATAGATATAACAGCTCAGCACAAAGCATTACATAGCATCACATCATATATCAAATATATCAATCCACCACACAGCATTCAATAATAATCAAACATCTTTAATTAAGATGAATAAATCGTGTGGTTTTAAATTTATTACCCACATAATTACTTTCATTAGCAATCTTTAATCAACGATTTATTATCATTAATTTCAATTGATTAAGTTTTAATCACCTTTATTAATTAATCATTTCTTTAATTAATCATCTTAATTAATTTATCCTTAATTGTTAATTAATTAACTCTTAACTGCATTTATTAATGGATTACTTCTTAATTAATTAATAATTAATTTCACATTAATTTACCTTGATTGATTAAATCCTTAATATTAAGTAATTAATTTAAGTAATTATATTTTTAAGTAATTATATTAACAAACCATTAATTATTTGATAAACTTAAAGGATAAATCTTTTTATCTTCATTAATCACTTTAGACATGTCACAAATCTTGTTTAATCATTATTCTCATATATATTAGTTGCTTTAAAAGGTTAAGATAGTTAAAATAACATTTTATCTTACTTATCCCTTTAAATTACATTATTCATTTAATATAAATAACTTTATAAAATAATACAGACAAGATTAAATAAATTAAATTTAATTCCTTTAAAAACATCTTACTTAAATCCTTAATTACTTCAAACTTTAATCAAGATCATCTTTTGAAAACATGGATTAAAATGTTTAGAAAAAAAATTGAATTTAATTTAAAGCAAAAACTGTTTTTCAGGGCAGACCCGAGACTGCTTCGAGTTTCCTCCGAGACCAATTCTCGTTTGCTCCGAGTTTTCCCTAAAGTCTACCCGTGTGCTTATTTTTTTCCAAACTAAAATTTTTTCTAAGTGTTACACGACACTCTCGTGAATCCACCCGAGTTAGAACTCGAGTTGACGCCCGATCCTCCCGAAGCTTGCTTCGAGTCGCATCCTTCTTCCCCAAACGCCTCAAATCGCTGATAACCCTTGATGCACGTATACATGCACAACCACGATTATCTCCGATCGACAACGAACTCACCAGAACATCACCAATGATCCCCAGCTTCGATTCGAACAACCCAAAACCCAAAGCAAGTTCGAAATCAAAATCGAGCTATTAATATCGAACTGGAAACCAACCCAGTTCACCCAGACTCCCCTCGCCCCGCCGCTACACAGCACCAGTACCCAAGCGCTTCTTTCCAAGCATACACCGATCCACCACGAACTCCTCGCCGCAGGTGCGATCGCCTAAATCGCCGTGATTATGACGAAAATTTCTTGCGACTAACATTTGCAAAACGTAGGGTTTAAACCCTATTTTGATTCAAATCTCAAACTATAATGAATTTAAAAAATTTCTTATATTTTTCCTATAATCTATGATCATGCTAGCATCTCCATGCCAAAATTCATTCTTCAAAAATTAACCGATCATCAGGAAAATGCGAAAACCCATTCCATGTTCAACTCGCAACTACTCGTGATTCCCAATCTTAAAAATCATGATTTTTCTTTTAAAAATCATAACTTCCGAAAACAAAATATATTATATAATTGAATCAAGAAATTAAAACACTTAAATTTTGACACACTTCAGTGTTTCCTGTATATCCTTGTTTTCCAGTAAAACCACTTGATGATTTAATTTGAGAATACTTTTAAAACTTAGATCCCCTAAATTCAAAAAAAAATTATTTGGACATCAAACTCTAAGAGGAACTAGAGAAAGAGGAATTGGGTTTTGAAAATTGTTAGAAGCCTGTAACTTGCAACAGAGCTTATACCAAGCATGCACCCATAAATTATATACATACAAGCATATTCATTTTCACATCCAAACAAAATTCATTCATGCAAACAATTGTCATCATTATGCTTCACAGGATTAAACATATATACCACGGTATTAACCCAGATTAAAGCTTTTGGTAGGTTGGTTTGCTCACCTTATCAATGAAGAATAGAGGACAAATTTGAGCCTGATTTTTTTTTTGAATTTTGTTTCTTTGCTGAGTTTCCTTGCTTTTTTTGATATCTCCAGGTTTTTCTTCTTTTTTTCAAATCTGCTTTGCTTGATATTTTTCCAGGTTTGAAGTTTTTTTCTCAGGTTTGATTTTGACTTCCTATAATCTTATTTCCTTTTTCTGTTTTTTTTTCAGCTTCTTTTTTTTCCTGTTCTCAGGCCTTGGTTGTTGAACAAACAAGAATAGGGTAGAGGTATATATAAAGAAGACAATGTTTGTATAGGTGTCTTCTGGTGCAAGCTTCTTTGTTGGTCAGATTTTTTTTCCTTTGACTAAACTAAATTTTTTCTTTGTTTACTGAAAAGAAGTGATTTTATTTCGGCTGAAATGATTTTATTTATGCTTGAGAAGATGTTATTTAATGCTTATGTCCCCATTTTTGTTTACATGTAAGTCCATTTGACTTGTATATGCATACTTGTTTTGTTATCTTCTTGCATTCACACACAACTCACATACAAATATACATGTACTTCATACGTTTACTTAAGTTTTTATATTTTATTTTTACTAACTATACTTAGTACAAGTATAGAATTTAAAAAGAAAGAATATTGATCTCTTCTTACATCTTATTTTATACTTTTTATAATCTTTTTAAAGAAAATGGATTAAAACACAATTTATACCTTTAATAAATAATCATGTTATGTTTTCCAAAGTATAGTCTTTAAATCTAATTCATTTTGAATACATTTTGAATTTCCAAATCGAAATTTTATTTATAATCCAATTCAATTGAAAATATTTATTTTGAGTTTCAAATCCAAAATTTTAAAATAAATAAGTATATATATCTTATTAAATTCGAAAAAAATCAAATAAATCCACAATTTAACCCAAAAATTTAATCTAATTACAAATTTAAATTCGTCTTTAAACTGGGATCGTTACAGATTCCCCCTTAAGAAATTTCGTCCTCGAAATTTGCCAGGGAGACAACTAAAAACAGATAAAAGATAGAGAAATATCTTTTCAGATCAAACCGAATGTTTTTTCTGCATTTGGCTTACCAAATTAGAATATCAACAATAGATATAAGAACAAACTCAATCAACTACGAAACAATTGGTTTACCTGATCTACGAAGTATACAGGGTTATTGGTTAGTTCGAAAGGTTAATTAACCATTCGTAGAATATATCGAAACCCAATGAAATGGACAAAAATAGATTCGACTACGATCTCAGATTCAAGATTTAACTCATCTACGATTTGTTGAGAAATGAAACTATGTGTAGTTCCTATGTCGAATAAAATTCGAACAATTTAATCGTAAACGAGAAGGTTACCTTATAAAATTTCTTTTCCTTAATTAACTTTTGAGGTTGAAGAATCGTCTTTGATTGCATACACCCTTGCTACTAGAGCTTTCTTCGTTGCTGGACAGTCCTTGATCCTATGTCCCGGCTTGCGGCAATAATAGCATCCACTAGATTCCTGATCTGGCCTCATAAATGGCTCTCTCATTCCTGGCTTCCAAGGATTCTTACATTTATCCGAGTAGTGGCCTTTCTCCAAGCAATTGATACAAGTAACATCCTTCACCTTTTTCTCCTGTATATTCTTCTTTCCTTTATCTTTCCTCGGTTTCTTTCCAGCAAACTTCTTTTTCCTCCATTTCAGATTACTTGTATCTCCATCCTCCTTCGGATCTTCTTGCTTATCCAGAGTATCGTATCTATAACCCATATCAATTAATTCAGAAAAAGATTCCTTAACGTGAATAGTCATCCACTCCTGAAACTCCTTGTTCATTCCTTAAACGATTAACTTCCTTGCTTCAAATCCACGAACTCTTGGTACATTCTGGAGATACCAGAGATGGCATATATCGCTGCTCGAACACTTCCTTGAAATGACTCCAAATAAATTCATCCGCCGGCTCATCCAATGTAAATGTTTCCCACCAAGCTAAAGCCTCTTCCTGGAGTTGCCAGGAAGCTATCAATCGCATCTGATCATCTTCCAGTTTTAGCCCTTTGAAAATCCTTTCGCACGATCGGATCTAGGCTTGCGCTTTGATAACGGTTTCCTTGCCTATGAACGGCTTTCCACCAAGTCTAGAATAGCTTCGATATAAATCAGCCAAATTTGGTTGAGATTGAATAGGAATATCTATCGTTGCAGGGCTTTGACCAGTTGAAGTGGTACTTCCCTGTCCCCAATTTCGCCCTCATCTTCCACTCATTCTTACTATCTGTAATAGTAAGAAAATTGATTTAGGCGTTCGAACGAAATATCTTAGAGAATAACAACAGATAAAGGGAATAGACTAAGAAATTTGGATTTTTGGTTTCACTGTTGTACTCATTCTAGGGTATACTTCACCCTATCTCTAATGATCCATCTAATGTGTTACACTCCATAGCTAAAGTTCTTACTCAACCTCTAGCTCTGATACCAAATGTGAACGACCCGAACGCGATGTCCGACAAATAGCATCAAATTCGTATCGCCGGAGCTTGCAACAACATTATATGATAAATAACATGGCAGAAATAAAAGATGATATCACTGATACAACATGAATACAATATCCGATTCATCAATTTGATACAATGATAATCATCAACATTAGAGAATATACAACACAAGAATACAATGGAACACGACAAAATATGAAATAGGTCTTCAAAAGAAACTAAAACTGCAACTCCAATCCAAAACTCCAAAGCTAGATCCCCAAAAACTTCAAGCTTGATCCATATCAAGGTTGCACAAAGATAAGCAAGTGCAGTCGTGGACTCCAAAGACTCCAAAATGTATCAACAGAAAGCTGAAGGTTACCAAAACGATATCTACTATCTGACTATCTGAAAAACCAAACTCTAGACTGCCCGTGTGGAAAATTGTGGGCACCCAGAGTTTAGGAACGGAAAAATAAACTCCGAGTCAGTCATGGGACTGGTGTGAGCAAACAAAAATATTTGGTCTTTAAAAAAACAATCAAAAGATTTAAATTTGAAATCCGCAATGCTTTTTGGAAAATGAAACTACCATAAGGCCTCCCGGCACACACACAATGCAAATGCACACATGGAGGAGATTTCTCCTTATGATAGTCAAAAATGCTTACTACACAAAAATCTTTTTGATATTATTATTAGTGCATAGCGGAAAACATTTCGAAAGTATAATATTAATCTTAGCCAGCATAGGTACCATTATATTATGCCTGCTATAGCTACCATTTTAAATGGCAGGTTCTGCAACTAAAACCGTACAAAGCTCGTATTGTTTTGTTTGGATTTCCAACAAATGGTCAGGCTAAGGAACTTCCTATTGCCACATGGGAACACCTCTGGAGGGACGCCCCGAGAACCTACCCGGCTCTCTACCAACACAAGGCCGGTTGTAATATCCCGAAAATTTTGAATTTAAAAATTTGGTAATTTATTGGAACTTTTAAATTTTATTTGAGAGTTTCAAAAGAAATATAATAATTATTGTCAATACTAATATTTTAAAAGATGCATGGAGTTTAAAAAAATTGATAGTTGAGTTAAATAAATAATAATAAATAAAGGAAAGAACAGATTATAAACAAGGAATAGTATCAAACGATAAAATTAAAAAAAAATGAACAAATTTGATGTTGTAGTTAAATCCTTTGAATAGAACTAAAACCAATTTTTGTAATAAAATCACATAGTTAAGTGTTAGTAACTAAAACCATTTTTCTTTCAATTAGCAAAGTAAACTAAGTATGTAAGTTGTAAACCAAAATGGAGTAAAATTTAATATTTAACAAACCAAACAAAGAAAGAGAATAAAATTGTAAAATAAATAAAATAAGAACATCACTTACAAAAAGAATTCACAGCAAATGCATGTTATGTAAACAAAGAAGGGAACATGAACATTCCATCTACATACTTTCATTAAATGCCATCACCTTTAGCAAAGAAACATACTTGCATTAAATGCAAGCCTACATCAGCACCTTGAAGAGAACAGGGAAGCATGAAACACGGCATGCTATAAATATACAAAGCAACATACTTTCATTTAATGATTTTACTGCACAGCCATGAAAACAGTTTTTGATTTACCTTTATACCATAAAACATTGTACTTGCCTACTTTTGTACACTTCTATATATATAAACATCATAGTCCCTGCTTTATTTCGTTCAACAAAACGGAGAAAGAACAGAAATTTAAAAAGGAAAACAAAATAGCAAAGAACAGGAAGTTAGAAAGAAAAGAAGACATCACCTTATACTTACAAGTTGAAAGGGAATTAACTGAAGGAAGTTTCAACTGCAGATTTCCAAACAAAACAACGTGTTCTCTGTTTTCAAAGGTTTCCATGTGAGTAAACATATTCTTTAAAAAGTTTTAAGTTTAAATTAAACAGTTCATGATGTTTTAAAAAAGATAGTTTGTATATGCTTTTTATGTTGATATGTATCTGTGCATATATCTGTCACTGGTTCTTCTCTGTTATGAATTACAGGGATGGGTTAATATTCAAACTAAAGTTTATTTGCTTTAATCACTGACATGCTTGGGTTTTTTTCAAATAAATCAAGTTGTTTTAATCCTCAAACAAGTTTTGTAAAGTTGTTTGAACATACAGTAGTTTTTTTTTCCACTGTAAACTTGTTTACAGGTATCCAACAAATACTTGACAAAAATAAATTGTTGTAAATTATGAATTCAAGAATATTTATTGAATATATACTGCAAGGCATGAATTTTAAAACAAAAATTCAAATTTTTAGTTTAGTATTCTCAGAGCAATGTGTATATGAACAAAGATTGTTTTTTTTCGAATTTCAGACAAGCGAATCTATAGAAAATCCTAAAATTTGGTTTGAAGCATGCTGAAACCTTAAGGATCTCAGGAAAATTATTAATTAATTTTTCTATTGCGTGAAAGTTGGATTCAAAGTCCCATTAGGGTTTTAGTTCCAGTTTTGAACGTGTTTAGCAAAAAGAGGATTGCGCCCTCTTGAGTTGACCGAGCTTCACGAGGACTTGAGGAATGATAGCTTGGGGTGTTGTCGAACTATGGACGAAGTTGCTTGGTTTCTGGCGGCGTCAGGCGTCAGGGCGAGGCAATTGTTTGAGGGCTTGTTTGTTCAAGCTTTTGGGTTTGGGAACGAGATTTCGAAATTGTGATTCGTTCGAACTTGTGAGTGTTTGAGAGGCATGAGCACGTCGTCGATGATGTGTGGACGACCAGAACTTCGACCGGAGGAGGCGATTCCAGTTGTGCATGTATACGTGCACGAGTTGATGATCTGGAAGTTTATAGCCTGAAGTGTTTTAGGTTTGTTCTCGTGTGGGTTGTACTCGAAGCTTTACTCGGGGAAAACAGGGCAGAACTCGAAGGGACACTCGGGTAGTTTCAGCATTGTGTCGTGGCTAATTTGGGACTTAAACAAATTTTGTAAAAAATTTCATTACACGGGTAGCATTGGGTTGAAACGCGAAGCAGGGAGCGTTCGAGCTCGGGCGTGACTCGGGGGAGCCTCGGGTTGGCCACCTGAAACAACATATTCAGTTTGAAATTGTCGAAAACTTAAGTTTAAACAATTTTTATAAGCATTCTTTATAAAATGATGATTGTTTGTTAATGGAATGTGACGTTAATGGTATTGACATAAATTTTTTTTTAAAATTAATTAAGTTTAAAGATGTTTTAAACTCATATTTTTAAATAAAGTTTTTTTTTGAACTTAATAAAAAAAATTGAGAAGTTAATCAAAGATTCAAATTGTTAACTTAAAAACAAATTAATGTATAATAATTAAATAATGATTAAATAATTTATGATTTGTAATTACTTTGTAATTAATAATAATAAATAAATAAAAGCAATTAAAATTAAAATTGTAAATTAAGAATCGTTAATTTGATAATTTAAGTTGATTGATTCGAAATTGATAGTTACATTAAGATAATTTATTAAGGAATAATAAATTAATATAGTCAATTGAGATTTAATTAATTTGTCATTATAAATTATAAATAATAAATCATCGATTTAAAGTAATCAAGAGAAAAAAAATTTATATGGTTAATTTATTAAATCTCATTCACTTTGATTGGAAAACGATTAACTATCGCTATGCACTATATTGATATTTCTGTTCTGATTGTGATGCTGTGTTATATAAATTGCCATGTACTGCATTGTGATTGTGATTCGTTCTGTATTAATGTGAAAACCTGTTTGCCCGTAAAATGACATTTAAACTTCGATGCAACAGGGAATCGGATTTCCGTTTGTTATCCGAAACCCACATCGAACCTGTCAAGTTTTGTGAATGACATCCACACGTTTTAAAATTTGACACTCACTATTCGGTTTAGCCGGAAAAGGACCTTTGTGTCGTATAATCCATTCCGAATATGTGACACGACGTTATGGATAGCAATTGAAGACCGGTGATGAAGACCGGGTATTTGCGAGAGCGATAGGATGACCTATCGATTGTCTCTGCACCGAGTAGCTATGGTATAGAGATTTCCTAAGTGATAGGAAGTCCGATCGGGATTGTGGATATCCGGATTGAAAGGACTTCTTTGGAAGTGTCTTCGGTTCTGTTCGAACCCGGAACAGACTTGTATGGATTGTATGTCTGACATTACAAGTTGAGACATAAAGCTGATTTCTTTCAAATATATTTCTGTTGGTGGCGGAGAATTTATTCTCTTAGCTTAACACCCTTCTCTGAGACGTACGAGCTCAGAGGTTATGTAGTTGAAGGTTATTAGCGATATATTCCCAATTTGGTAATGTGACATGCTGAGTGTTGCTGTGAAATGATCATTGTTTGATCATTTGTGATATGATCATTTGTTTGATCACTTATCTTTGTGATCATTTCTATGATCATTTGTCGACCCAAAGCACAGCTTTTGTATAAAGCGTGGCTTTGTGGACGAGACTTCGTCGAGCCTCACACCCCGAAATGGTCGAAACAGGTAATATGCGGCAAGGTTATTGGGGGTAGCACCCCTTAGGGTATGTGCATTTCCTTCTGGATAGAAGTGGTATCATGGGATGGAGCCCAGGTACTTAACTTATGTTGATATCGCAGAAATATATTTACTATTTTGTGATTTTTTGCTGGGGCCCCGGTTAAAGGTTGGTTACAACCGGGAGATGGCATACTCGTGTCAGTAGTTACCCAGTTAGGGGTAACCCGGCCTTGTGTTGGCAGAGATCCGGTTTGGTTCTCGGAAACGTCCTTCCAGAGGCGTTCTCATGTGGCAATGGGAAGTTTCTTGGCCTGACCATTTGTTGGAAATCCAAAGAAACAATACGAGCCTTGTACGGTTTTAGTTGTATAACCTGTCACCTCAGGTGACAGCTATAGTAGGCATAGTATAATGGTACCTATGCTGGCTAAGATTGATATTCTACTTCCGAAATAATTTCACGCTATGCACTAGTAATAATATCAAAGAATTTCTTTTCTCGTACCAAGCATATTTAACTATCATAAGAAGAAATCTCCTCCAATTCTGCGTTTGCATTGTGTGTGTGGCGGGAGGTCTTATGGTAGTTCCATTTTTAAAAGCATTCCGAAAATTCTTTTATAAATCTTGTTTTATTTAAATGCAACTGTTTTTGTTTACTCACACCGGTCCCATGACTGATCCGGAGTTTATTGTTTATTTCTTAAACTCTGGGTGCCCATTATTTCCACACGGGCAGCCTAGTAGCAGGTTTCTGTATTTTGGAGGAGCAATATTTTGGAGCTTTTTATCTTGGAGATATCTTAGGAGCTTTTGGAGATTTTCAGGTGTTTAGCTTTTGGGAGTTCGTTATCATCTCTCTCATTTGAGGACTTTTGGATATATGTTCACTGTTGTATTATCATGATGTTGTATTTGGAGTTGTGGTGTATGTATTATATACTTTGTTGTAGTATGGATATTATGTTGATGTTGTAACTGTGATGATATTTATGATATTGATTCTGTTCCGCTGTTTTATATTCATCTAATTGTTGTTATAAGCTCCGGCGATGCGAATTTGATGTCGTTTTATCGGACATCGAGTTTGGATCGTCACAAGTGGTATCAGAGCTGTTGGTTGAGTAAGAACTTTAGCTATGGAGTATAACACATTAGATGGCTCATTGGAGATATGGTGAAGTATACCCTAGAATGAGTATAACCAAGACTGAAACTTTAAATTTTCTTAGTCTATTTCTTTTTACTTTTGATATTCCTTAAGATATCTCGTCTGTATATCTAAATCAATTTTCTTTCTAATCTCAGATAGTGAAAATGAGTGGACGCAGAGGAAGAGCTAGGGGTCAAGGCAAGGCCGCAGCACCTAATCAAATTCCTCTAGCCACAGAAGCAGTAATAGATATTCAGCAGCAGCCGGACTTGGCTGATTTATATAAGAAGTTCGAAAAGCTTGGTGGCAAACCGTTCACCGGCAAGGAGTCAATTATTGAGGCCCAAGCTTGGGTGAGATCGTGTGAGAAGATTTTTAAAGGGCTAAAACTGCAGGATGAGCAGAAGAGACTTATAGCTTCTTGGCAACTCCAAGGAGAAGTTTCAGCTTGGTGGGAAACCATCATTATAGATGAACCCGAGGAAGAATTTACTTGGGATCGTTTTAAGGAAGTGTTTGAGAAACGTTACATGCCATCGGCGGGAATTTCCAGAATGTATCAAGAATTTCTGGATTTGAAACAAGGAAGTTTGTCGTTTGAAGAATACTTAAATAAATTCAGCGAATTATCTCGGTTTGGTCCGGAATTGCTAAACACACCTCTTAAGAAAAACGAAAGGTTTATCCGTGGAATGAACCAGAAATATCATGAAAGAATGACGGGCCATGTTAAGGAATCTTTTTCAGATTTAGTAGATATGGGGTACAGATACGCTACTCTTGATGTGCAAGAAGCCCCGGAAGAGAAAGGAAATTCAGGTAGTCAAAATTGTAAAAAGCAGAAATTTGGAGGCAAGAAACCTTGGCAAGGCAACGAGAAGAAGAGGAGCATTCAAGGAAGCGCAGCAGAAAATGTCACTTGTTACAACTGCAAAGAGAAGGGCCACTATTCAAATAACTGCCCAAAACCGAAGAAGCAAGAAACTGTTAGAGGAGCTAAAGAATGTTACAATTGTCACAAGCCGGGACATGTAGTTAAAGATTGCCCAGTGATGAAGCCAGCGCAGGTGGCAAAAGTTTACACGATAAAGAAGGACCCCTCATCTTCAAAAGCTGATAAAGGGAAAAGTGTTTTGGAAGGTAACCTTACTATTAATAATAGAACTGTTAGAGTTTTATTTGATACAGGAGCTTCACATAGCTTTATCTCCCAACAAACCGTAAATGAATTAGGACTTGAAACTAAATTTGCTAGCGATTTTATTTGCGTGAAAAATCCGGTTGGAGGTCCCGCAAATCTTTGTTCATATTGTAAGAGAGTTCCTATTTCATATGCTAGCTATAAATTTCCTATCAACCTTTATGTCCTCGAATTTAATGAATTTGAAATCTTACTCGGTATGAACTGGTTATCGAGGTACGAAGCTATATTGGATTGTAATAGTCGGACATTTTTAATCAAAACAAGTTTTGGAAATTTTATTGAAATCTCTTGTGAGGATCCAAGTCCAAGGAGAGATAGATTGATGTATACTTTGGGATATCTTGAACCAACTTTGCAGTCTATATCTGTTGTTCGGGATTTTTCCGACGTATTTGAAGAAGTGAAATCTTTACCTCCTCACCGAGAAATAGAATTCCGAATTGATCTTGTACCCAATGCTCGTCCTGTCGTTCACGCAAGTCGCAGGATGGCACCCAAGGAAAAGATAGAATTGGTTCATCAAACTGATGAAATACGAGCAAAAGGATTAATTCGACCCAGTGTTTCTGAATGGGGCTCAGCCGTCGTATTTGTTGCTAAATCAGACGGATTTTTGAGATTGTGTGTAGATTACCGCGATCTAAATAAACAAACTCTCAAAAACAAATTCCCTCTACCAAGAATTGATGATTTATTTGATCAGTTGCACGACACTCGTTTCTTTTCAAAAATGGATCTAGCCCAAGGATTCCATCAACTACGAATCGCCGAAGATTGTGTCCATTTGACTGCTTTCAGAGGTCCCGATATGTTCTATGAATGGTTAGTTATGCCTTTCGGGCTAACCAATGCTCCAGCATACTTCGTAGATCTTATGACTCGTGTGTTTCGGAAAGTTTTATATAAATTTGTGCTTGTATTTATAGATGACATTTTGATCTATTCCAAGACTAAAGAAGAGCATGCCGAACATCTTAAAATTGTATTGGAAATATTGAGGAGAAATGTTCTATATGCAAAATTTTCCAAATGTCACTTCTGGGTCAATGAAGTCAAATTCCTTGGCCATATTGTTAATGAAGAAGGAATTTCAGTAGATCCTAGCAAAATTTCCGCTATTCTTGATTGGAAAAAACCCACTACTCCAAGAGAAGTTCGAAGCTTTTTGGGTTTAGCAGACTATTACCGGAAATTCGTTCAAGATTTTTCTAAGTTAGCTAACCCATTGACTAAGCTAACAATGAAAAATGCAAAGTTCATTTGGGCTCCAGAATGTGAAGAAGTTTTTCAAGAGTTGAAAAAGAGATTGACCACTGCTCCTGTTCTCACTATTTTTAACGGGAACCAAGGCTTATCTGTCTATACTGATGCATGTGGTGAAGGGGTAGGTGCAGTATTAATGCAAAATGGAAAGGTGGTTGCCTACGCGAGTAGACAATTACGCCCACATGAGAAAAACTACCCGACGCACGATTTGGAACTTTTGGCTGTTGTTTTCGCTTTGAAAATATGGCAACACTATCTTCTGGGTAAGAATCTTTTCAGCTTTCCTAATAATTTGTGAAACTAACTTAACAAAAGAAATATACCTAATAAACTCTTTTTGTTTTAGGTGAAAAATTTGAATTATTCACCGACCATAAATCCTTGAAATATCTTTTTACCCAGAAGGATCTGAATCTGCGACAACAACATTGGTTGGAATTTCTAGCATCATATGACCTAGATATCCAATATACGCTGGGAAAAGCCAATGTGGTTGCTGATGCTTTAAGTAGGAGACATGCTGTTCTCACATATCTTGTTATCACTCCTACTCTCTTTGAGAAGATCGCAAGGCAGCAATATGAAGATGAGTTTCTTCGGGGAATTTATAAAAGAATTTGCCAAGGAGAAGACACTAGTTTCGAGATGGATAATAGAGGAGTAATAAGATTAAAAGGCAGGATTTGTGTTCCAGACTTCCCTGATCTGAAACGTGAAGTATTGGACGAATGCCACAAGTCAAAATTCAACATCAATCCAGGAATCAGCAAAATGTATCGTGATGTTAAAAGAACATTCTGGTGGAAGACAATGAAGAGAGACATATCTATTTATGTAAGTCGCTGTGCTACTTGTGTGCAAATAAAAAGCGACCAAATGAAAGTGGCCGGTTTACTTCAACCTTTGGAAGTACCGAAATGGAAGTGGGATCAGGTATCGATGGATTTCATCGACGGATTGCCACGAACCAAGAAAGGCAATGAAGCGATTTGGGTTATTGTGGATCGTCTAACCAAAAATGCTCATTTCATTCCAGTTAAATCTACTCGGACTGCAGCAAGCTTGGCAGGTATATATATAAAGGAAATTGTTCGCCTCCATGGTATTCCCAGCAGTATAGTGAGTGATCGTGATCCGATCTTCACTAGTAGATTTTGGGAGGCATTCCAGGACGCATTAGAAACGAAATTAAATTTCAGTACTGCTTATCACCCACAATCTGATGGACAGACTGAGAGGGTTAATCGAATTTTAGAAGACCTTCTGCGTGCTTGTGTTCATGATTTTGGTGGTTCTTGGGAAGATCATTTGCATCTGGTTGAATTCTCGTATAATAACAGTTATCAAGCCAGTATAGAAATGGCTCCTTTCGAAGCTTTATATGGTCGTCCGTGTCGATCACCTACATGCTGGATCGAATCAGGTGATAGACTTGTTCTTGGACCGGATATGATAAAAGAAGCCACTGAGAAGGTAGACTTTATTCGAAAGAAGTTATTAACCGCCCAAAGCCGTCAGAAGAGCTATTATGACCGACGAAGGAGAAATTTGGAATTTCAAGTTGGAGATTCTGTATTTCTAAAAGTATCTCCGATGCGGGGTGTATTGAGATTCGGGAAAACTGGAAAGCTAGCACCGCGATATATTGGTCCTTTTCCTATTCTGGAAAGGATTGGTTCTCTAGCATATCGAATGCAGTTACCCAGTTGGTTGTCTGGCGGGCATGATGTGTTCCACATTTCTAATCTTCGGAAATATGTGCATGATCCAGATGATAATATTGAAGAAGCTGCTTAGCAGGATCTAGAAATCACTCCCAACTTGGCAGTTAGAAGGGAACCGATAAAAATTGTAGATCGTGATGAGAAACGATTAAGAAACAAGATTGTGAAGCTGGTCAAAGTTCAATGGAGTGGCGATCCAAAGGACTGTACTTGGGAGATTGAAGATAATATGAAGAAATCGTATCCCAACTGCAGAATAGACATCTCGGCTTAAACTGTAAGTCATTTCCTTATTTCTAAATTCGTCTATTCTTTGTTTTCATTTCTCTCTCTTTCAATTTCGAGGACGAAATTTTCTTAAGGAGGGGATATTGTAACATCCCGGAAATTTTGAATTTAAAAATTTGGTAATTTATTGGAACTTTTAAATTTTATTTGAGAGTTTCAAAAGAAATATAATAATTATTGTCAATATTAATATTTTAAAAGATGCATGGAGTTTAAAAAAATTGATAGTTGAGTTAAATAAATAATAATAAATAAAGGAAAGAACAGATTATAAACAAGGAATAGTATCAAACAATAAAATTAAAAAAAATGAATAAATTTGATGTTGTAGTTAAATCCTTTGAATAGAACTAAAACCAATTTTGTAATAAAATCACATAGTTAAGTGTTAGTAACTAAAACCATTTTTCTTTCAATTAGCAAAGTAAACTAAGTATGTAAGTTGTAAACCAAAATGGAGTAAAATTTAATATTTAACAAACCAAACAAAGAAAGAGAATAAAATTATAAAATAAATAAAATAAGAACAGCACTTACAAAAAGAATTCACAGCAAATGCATGTTAACAAGCATGTTATGTAAACAAAGAAGGGAACATGAACATTCCATCTACATACTTTCATTAAATGCCATCACCTTTAGCAAAGAAACATACTTGCATTAAATGCAAGCCTACATCAGCACCTTGAAGAGAACATGGAAGCATGAAACACGGCATGCTATAAATATACAAAGCAACATACTTTCATTTAATGATTTTACTGCACAGCCATGAAAACAGTTTTTGATTTACCTTTATACCATAAAACATTGTACTTGCCTACTTTTGTACACTTCTATATATATAAACATCATAGTCCCTGCTTTATTTCGTTCAACAAAACGGAGAAAGAACAGAAATTTAAAAAGGAAAACAAAATAGCAAAGAATAGGAAGTTAAAAAGAAAAGAAGACATCACCTTATACTTACAAGTTGAAAGGGAATTAACTGAAGGAAGTTTCAACTGCAGATTTCCAAACAAAACAAAGTGTTCTCTGTTTTCAAAGGTTTCCATGTGAGTAAACATATTCTTTAAAAAGTTTTAAGTTTAAATTAAACAGTTCATGATGTTTTCAAAAAGACAGTTTGTATATGCTTTTTATGTTGATATGTATCTGTGCATATATCTGTCACTGGTTCTTCTCTGTTATGAATTACAGGGATGGCTTAATATTCAAACTAAAGTTTATTTTCTTTAATCACTGACATGCTTGGGTTTTTTTCAAATAAATCAAGTTGTTTTAATCCTCAAACAAGTTTTGTAAAGTTGTTTGAACATACAGTAGTTTTTTTTTCCACTGTAAACTTGTTTACAGGTATCCAACAAATACTTGACAAAAATAAATTGTTGTAAATTATGAATTCAAGAATATTTATTGAATATATACTGCAAGGCATGAATTTTAAAACAAAAATTCAAATTTTTAGTTTAGTATTCTCAGAGCAATGTGTATATGAACAAAGATTGTTTTTTTTTCGAATTTCAGACAAGCGAATCTATAGAAAATCCTAAAATTTGGTTTGAAGCATGCTGAAACCTAAAGGATCTCAGGAAAATTATTAATTAATTTTTCTATTGCGTGAAAGTTGGATTCAAAGTCCCATTAGGGTTTTAGTTCCAGTTTTGAACGTGTTTAGCAAAAAGAGGATTGCGCCCTCTTGAGTTGACCGAGCTTCACGAGGACTTGAGGAATGATAGCTTGGGGTGTTGTCGAACTATGAACGAAGTTGCTTGGTTTCTGGCGGCGTCAGGGCGAGGCAATTGTTTGAGGGGTTGTTCGTTCAAGCTTTTGGGTTTGGGAACGAGATTTCAAAATTGTGATTAATTCGAACTTGTGAGTGTTTGAGAGGCATGAGCACGTCGTCGATGATGTGTGGACGACCAGAAGTTCAACCGAAGGAGGCGATTCCAGTTGTGCACGTATACGTGCACGAGTTGATGATCTGGAAGTTTATAGCCTGAAGTGTTTTAGGTTTGTTCTCGTGTGGGTTGTACTCGAAGCTTTACTCGGGGAAAACATGGCAGAACTCGAAGGGACACTCGGGTAGTTTCAGCGTTGTGTCGTGGCTAATTTGGGACTTAAACAAATTTTGTAAAAAAATTCATTACACGGGTAGCATTGGGTTGAAACTCGAAGCAGGGAGCGTTCGAGCTCGGGCGTGACTCGGGGGAGCCTCGGGTTGGCTACCTGAAACAACATATTCAGTTTGAAATTGTCGAAAACTTAAGTTTAAACAATTTTTATAAGCATTCTTTATAAAATGATGATTCTTTGTTAATGGAATGTGAAGTTATTGGTATTGACATAATTTTTTTTTAAATTAATTAAGTTTAAAGATGTTTTAAACTCATATTTTTAAATAAAGTTTTTTTTGAACTTAATAAAAAAAAATTGAGAAGTTAATCAAAGATTCAAATTGTTAACTTAAAAACAAATTAATGTATAATAATTAAATAATGATTAAATAATTTATGATTTTTAATTACTTTGTAATTAATAATAATTAATAAATAAAAGCAATTAAAATTAAAATTGTAAATTAAGAATCGTTAATTTGATAATTTAAGTTGATTGATTCGAAATTGATAGTTACATTAAGATAATTTATTAAGGAATAATAAATTAATATAGTCAATTGAGATTTAATTAATTTGTCATTATAAATTATAAATAATAAATCATCGATTTAAAGTAATCAAGAAAAAAAATATTTATATGGTTAATTTATTAAATCCATTCACTTTGATTGGAAAACGATTAACTATCGCTATGCACTATATTGATATTTCTGTTCTGATTGTGATGCTGTGTTATATAAATTGCCATGTACTGCATTGTGATTGTGATTCGTTCTGTATTAATGTGAAAACCTGTTTGCCCGTAAAACGACATTTAAACTTCGATGCGACAGGGAATCGGATTTCCGTTTGTTATCCGAAACCCACATCCAACCTGTGAATTTTTGTGAATGACATCCACACGTTTTAAAATTTGACACCCACTATTCGGTTTAGCCGGGAAAGGACCTTTGTGTCGTATAATCCATTCCGAATATGTGATACGACGTTATGGATAGCAATTGAAGACCGGTGATGAAGACCGGGTATTTGCGAGAACGATAGGATGACCTATCGATTGTCTCTGCACCGAGTAGCTACGGTATAGAGATTTCCTAAGTGATAGGAAGTCCGATCGGGATTGTGGATATCCGGATTGCAAGGACTTCTTTGGAAGTGCCTTCGGTTCTGTTCGAACCCGGAACAGACTTGTATGGATTGTATGTCTGACATTACAAGTTGAGACATAAAGCTGATTTCTTTCAAATATATTTCTGTTGGTGGCGGAGAATTTATTCTCTTAGCTTAACACCCTTCTCTGAGACGTACGAGCTCAGAGGTTATGTAGTTGAAGGTTATCAGCGCTATATTCCCAATTTGGTAATGTGACATGCTGAGTGTTGCTGTGAAATGATCATTGTTTGATCATTTTTGATATGATCATTTGTTTGATCACTTATCTTTGTGATCATTTCTATGATCATTTGTTGACCCAAAGCACAGCTTTTGTATAAAGCGTGGCTTTGTGGACGAGACTTCGTCGAGCCTCACACCCCGAAATGGTCGAAACAGGAAAGATGCGGCAAGGTTATTGGGGGTAGCACCCCTTAGGGTATGTGCATTTCCTTCTGGATAGAAGTGGTATCATGGTATGGAGCCCAGATACTTAACTTATGTTGATATCGCAGATATATATTTACTATTTTGTGATTTGTTGCTGGGGCCCCGGTTAAAGGTTGGTTACAACCGTGAGATGGCATACTCGTGTCAGTAGTTACCCAGTTAGGGGTAACCCGGCCTTGTGTTGGCAGAGATCCGGTTTGGTTCTCGGGAACGTCCTTCCAGAGGCGTTCTCATGTGGCAATGGGAAGTTCCTTGGCCTGACCATTTGTTGGAAATCCAAAGAAACAATACGAGCCTTGTATGGTTTTAGTTGTATAACCTGTCACCTCAGGTGACAGCTATAGTAGGCATAGTATAATGGTACCTATGCTGGCTAAGATTGATATTCTACTTCCGAAATAATTTCACGCTATGCACTAGTAATAATATCAAAGAATTTCTTTTTTCGTACCAAGCATATTTAACTATCATAAGAAGAAATCTCCTCCAATTCTGCGTTTGCATTGTGTGTGTGGCGGGAGGTCTTATGGTAGTTCCATTTTTAAAAGCATTCCAAAAATTCTTTTATAAATCTTGTTTTATTTAAATGCAACTGTTTTTGTTTACTCACACCAGTCCCATGACTGAACCGGAGTTTATTGTTTATTTCCTAAACTCTGGGTGCCCGTTATTTCCACACGGGCAGCCTAGTAGCAGGTTTCTGTATTTTGGAGGAGCAATATTTTGGAGCTTTTTATCATGGAGATATCTTAGGAGCTTTTGGAGATTTTCAGGTGTTTAGCTTTTGGGAGTTCGTTATCATCTCTCTCATTTGAGGACTTTTGGATATATGTTCACTGTTGTATTATCATGATGTTGTATTTGGAGTTGTGGTGTATGTATTATATACTCAGTTGTAGTATGGATATTATGTTGATGTTGTAACTGTGATGATATTTATGATATTGATTTTGTTCCGCTGTTTTATATTCATCTAATTGTTGTTATAAGCTCCGGCGATGCGAATTTGATGTCGTTTTATCGGACATCGAGTTTGGATCGTCACACCGGTTATGTGATGTTCCGAAAATTTGGGCAATATTTATTTAATAATTTCCATTAATAATTATTTTAAAATGTGAAATATTGATTTAGTAATCTAATTCAAATAGAAATTAATTGAAAACTAATAATTATTTAGTTTGACAAATGTTATGTTTTCAAGTTTTATAATAATGATAATGATAATTTAATTTGGGAATCATATTCTTTTCAAGTTAGAAAAATATTTAAATGATAAAATTTATCCTTCTAAGCTAATTTAAATGATATTTTATTTATATTGTATATATGTGTATACATTGTAAATAGGGAGTTTGACTTTAATTTAAATTTAAATTTAATAAGAATGTTTTCAAATTTATAATATATATGTGTATAAGTTGTGAATTGCAAGATTTGATTTAAATTAGTATAGAAACTTTTCAAAAGTTTGTTTAAAAATCTATCTGATATTTTCAAAAGAAATTTAAGTAAATATTTATTTTGTTTAAAAAATATAATAGTTTAAATTGTATATTATAATAAAAAATTTGATTTTTGTTTTCTTTTAAAAAATTGTTTTGTTGAAATAGACTTAGTTCATATACATTGAAGTACAATGTTTTTAAAACTTTGAAAATAAGGCATAATTCAATATCTTTTTCTTTTTAAAATTTTCTTTCTTGAAAATTTAAGGTTGAAACTATTATTTTAAAAAGATACAAATAAACATTAAAATATGTAATTGTATAAAGGTAATTTATATGTAATCATTTAAAGGCTAAGTGGAGATAAACATTTAAAAACATGATAACATAAGTAAGAATAAATTTAAAAACATTTATAAAATTAAAATAATTATTTTAATATTAAAATGTACATGTGTAAGACATTTAACTCTTGAGAAAGACACTTGTAAATCACTCTACAAAATAATGTAACAAGTGGAATTTGTTTTATTTATTTTGAAAACATTTTATTTAAAAATATATTAAGTAGAAAACTTGGCAATTCATTTTAGTTCAACATATTCTCTTCAAAAGGAAAACTGAAAATCAGATTTAAAGAAAATTTCAAAACCCAAAATCTAAATCTGTTCAAAATCTGCAAAGCAAATCTGCAATCATTTTTTTAAGTTTCAACTTCAAAGAGAAGATCAACTCAAGATCATCTACATGAATTTAAGTCTAGGATCATCTTCATCAAAGTTTTATCAGCATGCAGTTTTAAAATCAAAATAGCTGCAAAAATTTAAATCAACTACAACAACAAGCAGATTCATTATCCAGAGCAATATCAGTTTCAAGAAAATGAAAATGCAACAGAGTGTTCTCTGCTTCAATAAATGTGAGTAAACTTCTGTTTTTAAAAACAGTTCTTTCTTTTTAAAATCAAAGCTAAAGAAAATTCCAGAACTCAAGTATCAAATTCAAACTGTTTTTTTTAAATTAAAACAGCTGTAAATAAACTACTCTGTCTTCATTTTAAGACGAATAACTTCACAAATTAAAAAAAGCTTAAATATATCTGTTGCATGTGGATTGATAGAATAAGTTTACTTTGTATGATTGTATTGTAATAAATCTTCTGTGTGTGTGTGTATATATATATATATATATATATATAAATATATATACATATATGTGTGTGTGTGTGTGTGTGTGTGTGTGTTGCCAGGTGTCTGTATACCTGTTCTTGTTTTTAAAACTAAGATTTTAAATAGAAATCCATTACCACTTGATTTGATCTCAGTTAGGATTTGAGATGTAAACAAAAGTTGTTTGTTTAGTATGGATTTATGTTTATAAATTATAATTAAGATAAGTAAGAATCTGGTTGACTCTATAAACTATAATAACAGTCATTGTTTCAAATAAGCAAAATCTCAAAATTCTTAAAATATTAAATCAGGTTTATAACTTGAATGCTTATATGAAATCATGATTTTTAAAACTAAAATCACATTTTTTAGTAAAGTATTGAATGAGCATTACTGGGTTGAACAGAAAATGGATTTTGGGGTTTATCTGATGATCTAGTGGATCTGGAATGTTGTAGTTCTTCCTGGAGGTGGAGGAATGATTGGTGAGTGGGGGAAAATGTCAGGTGGAGGGTTAGGGATAGGTGGCGACAGGGGTTGCTCTTTCCAGTTTCTAAACCTAGTTTTCTGGTGGTCGGCATGTTGATGCTTCTCGCTTCCTCTGGTGCATCGAGTGTTGCAAGGTTTTGAGGATTGGAAGAAGGGATGTAGGTAAATGGTTGGCCGGAGTCGCTGGTGCTCTGATGGTCGGAGGTGAGTTGACGGGGTGTTGACAGGTTTGGGCATTTGTTCTTGTGTCGAGTTCCAGGTTTGCTTGGTTAACTCGATTTTGATTTCGAGCTACTGTGTGAAATCTGATGATCGTGATCATGTTTGGAGATGGTCGGCGACGTGGTAAAGGTGGTGATGATGACTAGAGGTTGCCAGAGCCACGGTGCATGTGCACCGTGCATTTTATAGTTCTGATGAACTTTTTGGGTTTGGGCAGAGGTGTGACTCGAGATTTTAAAATTTAAATGAAATTCAAATTTAAAATTTAAATGAATATTTGTAAAACTTAGATCCCCTAAATTCAAATAAATTTTGTTTGGACATCAAACTCTAAGAGGAACAAGAGAAAGAGGAATTGGATTTTGAAAATTGTTAGAAGCCTGTAGCTTGCAACAGAGCTTATACCAAGCATGCACCCATAAATTATATACATACGAGCATATTCATTTTCACATCCAAACAAAATTCATTCATGCAAATAATTGTCATCATTATGCTTCACATGATTAAACATATATATCACAGTATAAACCCAGATTAAAGTTTTTGGTAGGTTGGTTTGCTCACCTTATCAATGAAAAACAGAAGAGAAATTTGAGCCTGATTCTTTTTTTTGAATTTTGTTTCTTTGCTGATTTTCCTTGCTTTTTTTTGATATCTCCAGGTTTTTCTTCTTTTTTTTTTCAAATCTACTTTGCTTGATATTTTTCTAGGTTTGAAATTTGTTTCTCAGGTTTGATTTTGACTTCCCAGAATCTTATTTCCTTTTTCTGGTTTTTTTCAGCTTCTTTTTTTTTCTTTTGTTCTCAGGCGTTGGTTGTTGAACGAACAAGAATAGGGTAGAGGTATATATAAAGAAGACAATGTTTATATAGGTGTCTTCTGGTGCAAGCTTCTTTATTGGTCAGATTTTTTTTCCTTTGACTAAACTAAATTTTTTCTTTGTTTACTGAAATGAAGTGATTTTATTTCGGCTGAAATGATTTTATTTATGCTTGAGAAGATGTTATTTAATGCTTATGTCCCCATTTTTGTTTACATGTAAATCCATTTGATTTGTATATGCATACTCGTTTTGTTATCTTCTTGCATTCACACACAACTCACATACAAATATACATGTACTTCATATGTTTACTTAAGTATTTATATTTTATTTTTGCTAATTATACTTAGTTCAAGTATAGAATTTAAAAAGAATGAATATTGATCTCTTCTTACATCTTATTTTATACTTTTTATAACCTTTTTAAAGAAAATGGATTAAAACATAATTTTTACCTTTGATAAATAATCATACATATTATGTTTTCCAAAGTATAATCTCTAATCAAATTCATTTTGAATACATTTTGAATTTCCAAATCAAAATTTCATTTATAATCCAATTCAATTGAACATATTTATTTTGAGTTTCAAATCCAAAATTTTAAAATAAATAAGTATATATATCTTATTAAATTTAAAAAAAATCGAACAAATCCACAATTTAACCCAAAAAATTAATTTAATTACAAATTTAAATTCGTCTTTAAACTGGGATCGTTACAGTGATGCTTCAATTTTGTCGGGAATTGTGTCCTAGTTTTGAAGTTCCTTCACGTAGAACAATTTGTAGGGATGCGCTTCAATTATATTGGGACTCATTAGAATCTCTTAAAAAAATGTTCTCAAATCGTTGCATGGTGTTTGTCTAACTACTGATATATGGACATCTATTCAGAATGTGAATTATATGGTTTTAACTACACACTTTATCGATGGAAATTGGAAGCTACATAAAAGGATTATAAATTTTTGTGTGATTACTAGTCATAAAGGAGAAAATATTGGAAAAATTATTGCCCGCTATATTAAAAAATGGGAACTCAAAGGAATAGTGTCTATCACAGTCAATAATGCTAGTGCAAATGAAGTGGCAATTAATTATGTGAAAAGAAAATTAAATGATTATAATGGTGGTTGTGTTTTGAATGGTGATTTCATGCATATTCGTTGTTGTGATCATATAATCAATTTAATCGTCAATGACGGGCTAAAAGAAATTAGTAGTACTATAGTTAGAATTCGTACTGCAGTCAAATATGTGAGATCATCTCCATCACGATTGAGTAATTTTAGAGAGTTATGTTTAAGTTTGGGAATTAAGAATAAATCAATGCTTATTTTAGATGTACCAACAAGATGAAATTCAATGTATTTGATGTTGGAAGCGGCTTTAAAGTACAAAAAAGTTTTTGATGATATGAGAGAAAATGATGGTATTTTTGTTGCTTACTTTGATGATGAAATTCATCCTTCGAGCTCTACGTAATGGAAAAATGTTGAAGTATTTGTTAAATTCTTAAAGTATTTTTATGATGTTAATTTAAAATTTAGCAAAACTTTGTCCATTACTGCAAATGTTTGTTTTGTCGAGCTTAGTGGAATTCAAGAAGAACTTAAAGTATTGGTTGATAAAATGAATCCTTATCTTGCTAAAATGGAATTTAGTATGAAAATGAAGTTTGATAAGTATTGGGGAAATGAAGGTCATATGAACAAAATTTTATTTTTACGTATGTGCTTGACCCAAGGTATAAATTCCAATTTTTTGAAGTTATGTGTTAAAGACATGTATGAAAAATTTTTGCGGAAAACATATTAAAAAGTGTGAAGAATATTTTGATAAGGTTGTTTAACTTTTATGTTAACGATTCTATATTTGGAACACAAACGTGTGAGGAACCACAACCTAGTATTCCCGTTGCTAGTGAACGTGTTGAGGATGTTAGTGACATTCTTTCTAGAAGAATGAACACTTTTCTAAGACAGGTTCAACAACACGATAACGAAGGAAACAAACTAGAAAAGTATTTAAATGCATTGATTGAGGCTACACCAAATAATTTTGATGTTTTACTATGGTGAAAGGTAAATAGTTCCAAATATCGTGTTTTATCTTTAGTCGCTCGAGATCTTTATGCTATTCCGCTATCCACAGTTGCTTCTGAATCCGCTTTTAGCACCAGAGGAAGAATTATAGATCCTTTTCGTAGTACTTTGGGTCCACGGATGGTTAAGGCATTGGTTTGTACTCAAAATTGGTTAAGGTCTAAACCAATTTTTATCGATCATCGGATTAAGGTTCCTATCGATGATGTTTCTTATTATGATGAACTCCTATCAGGTGATATTTGCATTTGTAAAATAATATAGTTCTTCATTTGTTGGATTTGAATTACAATGCTTTAATTAACTTATTTGCCATGTAGATTTTGTACATGGATGTGAACGTGAGTGGCCATTAAATTTTATGTTCACCATGGATGGTCCATGTTCGTCATCATTGTATTCACCTTCATCGCGGTTAGTTTCATTTGGAAGAAATATTCATATAGTTTAGTGTTCACACTTTTGAAACAATAATATACTTTCAAAACAATCATATACTTTCTTCATATACAATCATATAACTTTATAATGACAGTTAATAATTCCATGGATATAGTAACGGTGTATTTGATATTGTAACATTCAATGATGTTCGATTTTTATTTATTCACTAATTGGATTGTTTGACTGTTTGATTTCAGGTGATAAGTGGATGCTATATCAATGATGACCTATAATTCAAAATTAATGAATTATTGTTATTTCAGGTATGAGAAAGAGAAATTAAGTAGTCTGTGCATCCATAGTTTTAACTTTTAATTTATCGGTTTTAATTTATAGTTTTAAACTATGTATTACATATTAACATATGAACCGTGTTACTGTGTACTGTGTGCATATAAACTAAATTATAGTTGGTATAGACTCCGACTTACACACATATATATGCAACTAATTTTGATTTTGATTTTGATTTAGAATTCATTTTGAATAAACATAATTTCATGTCCTTGATTTTCTAAGTACACAGTCATGCACAGGTGATGCACAATTCAAACTTCAAATCCATGTCTTCAACACAGTTACACAGTTTAATTAACATTGCTCTAATACAATCGGTTAATTTGTATTAGAACTGTATTAGAGCTGTATTAACATAATTTGCTCTAATACAGTTCTAATACAAATTCATTTATTGGATTTGAAATACAATGCTCTAATACAGTTCTAATACAATGCTCTAACACAGTTACACAGTTTAGTGTAAATGTATCAGTAGTTTGCTATCATGATAATTGTGTAACTGTGTAAATAACGTGGATTGGTTTCAAGTAGAAACGCCTCATATTGTATAACAGTTACACAGTTTAGTGCAAAAGTAGAAACATCAATTAATCAAGTAGAAACACCTCATATTTTAAGTTGCATTTTGCGTTTTGCAGTGAAAATTGGATTGGTTTTAATGTGTCTACTAGTTTACATTTTGCAGAGGAAAATGTATGGTCATGGACTTGGACACTTGAAGAATTCTCTATATTATTTGCATTTAGTTATTAATGTATTATTAAAATATGAATGTAATCAATGATTTAATAATCATTGTAGTATTGTATTAATATTAACTATGAATTGTTGACTACTATAAATTAGCTAAACTATGTTAGGATTGCAAACTAACAGAACTGTGCACAGTGCACTATTGGATTGTGGATTAATGTTGCAATGTGTGTCTGTGATCTTTGTTGTGCTCTTAATGTGCCTAGTATAGCTAGCTGTGATCTTTGCAATTATAGATCAACATTCAATGATGTTGCATATTATGCAGAATATACGGTTAACTAACAGTTAACCGTTCAAAGGTTAAGTGTTTAGGTTAAACGGTTGACCACTAAGCAGTTAACCACTAAACAGTTAACCATTTGGTTCGAATGGTTAACCAAACCGGTTAAATTTAACCGGTTAACCACAGTTAAATTTAATCGGTTCGGTCGGTATGACCAACCATTTTTAACCGAAGTATCGGTTAATCAAACCGTTAATTTTTACTGGTTAACCATTTAAATTAACCGATCGGTTCGGTTAACCGACCATGCCCACCCCTAATTAAGAGTGTTTGGTATTCCTATCAGCTTCTTTTTTATACTTGGCTTGCGCCTTTTGTTTTTCCAATAATGCTTCAATTGCAAGAACCTAATGAAGTTTATTGCATCGTTCTCCACTTCAAAGAGGTGAGAACCAAGAGGATCATTTGATAAATCCTGCTGTGTTTGAAAAAGTTGATTCCTAATGCTTGTTGATGGTTTTGTTCCATCCTCAAAGTGGAGAGCAGACCATGCTTTAAGTTTGAATTTTAGAAGTTTGAGCTTGTTTTGTAGAGAGTTGATACGATTACCCTGCTTATTTGAGTTCTAAACCTATGACAGAAGAAGAAAAAAAATCTTCATGTGTTAGCTAATGGTTAAAGAATTTAAAGGACGGGTGAAAATGGGTGGCTTCCTCCCCAATAGATTAGGAGTGGCTTTGGTAAGAGACAGAGGGCATAAGGTGTTAATACCGTAATTATTGATTTTGATAAACAATCATATAAATATTACTACTGACATATTTTCAAGTTGCGTAGTCCTTTTAGATATATTATAGAGATATTATACAGAGATAAACAAGAACAAAGTGGGAACAAATGAATTATATATATATATGTGTGTGTGTGTGTATGAAGATAATCAAAGCAAATGGAAGAACAAAACCGATTAAAGAAGAATGCTGTAATGACAAAGGTATTTGAATTGATGAGTAGTTGTTTGAATCATAGAATGTTTGTTAAAGACCCCATGACAATTATACTAGAAGATCATCAACACATTTACCTAACCGAATCACAAAATATCCATAAATACGAAGGACATTGAAACCTGAAAATCTACGACACTTTATTAGAGTTTCTATTTTCTGAAACACATGAACGTTGACATATCTCTTCCAAGTATGTCGATATACTGACCGTTTTTCTATTTTTAAAAATTCAAACAAAGGGATTTTCCCTCCACCTCTTCATCGATAAGCATGTCTCTTCGAACCACTATTTAATTGCTCTGGAAAATGAAATTTCAACATAATTTTCTCTTTTTTCTTTACTTTTTCATTTTCATACTTTTGTGAGAAATATCCATTAAACATTCTTTTGCTCTCTTTGCAAATCGATACTTTTTCACTCTAATTCTTCAAGGATTTGCAAATCACACAAGATTAAAGAATTTGTACTTGAATTCATGTCATTCTCTCATTGATTTCATCCTTTTCCTCAAAGAATGCAAATGTATATTACCACTGGAGGTTTATAAATTATTGTACCAAATCTGCAAGAATTTTTATTGAAGATACAACTACTTACCATACTCTACTGTTGACTATAAAGAGAAGAAGGTGTTCTTGTAGCATGTGAAATCAAGGGGGTGATCTTGTAACTTGATAAATCAAGATTATAAAGGTGTTTTTGCCATCAGTAGAAAGCAAGTGATAATGATGAAATTTTGTACTGTGTAGTACATGACTGGATGTAGGATTGGTTAATCCCAACCAGTATAAAAATTCCGGATGTGTTTACTTCACTTCATCTTACTTTACTACTTACTTATTTTTTGATTATTTGTTTCTGTTTTCAATTTGAGTAGAAAAAGATTTATAATACATAAGTAAGTTTTAAATAGTTGAAATACACACTTCATCCATTCTAGTGTATAAATAACCTTAAGCTCCATTCTGCATTATGTTATAGACAACCCATTTTAAGAGTTTTACAGTGAAAGTTAGTCCAGCAAGACAAGGCACAAGAATTCAAAAAAGCATGGCCAAGCTTGCATAGGGTCCAAACACCCGATCTACTCTTGTTACTCCATGTGCATAAGGGTCCAGAGTTGGGAATGGGGATTAGTTCTGGCTTGAATTATGGCTTGATTGATAAGGGTTATATCCCTTATAATAAGAGGGTTACCACCGAGTTTATGAGTGGAAAGGCACATGCAATTGAAGTCTCCTGAGATTATCAAGGGTTGAAAGAGGCTATGAGGTTTGGGAGTTGATTTAGGAAGATACTTCTTGATTTAGCGCTATTCTTAGCGTACACCGATGATACCTGGAAAGTTGTGGATATAGGAAGGTGTAGGGCTTTGTAGTGTATGAATTGATCTGAAGAGGATAGTATAGATACTTGAAGGTGGAGGGGTTCCATAGAGTAAGGAGCCTACCATAGAGTGCTTTATCTAAGTTGTGATTATACCTCTAAAGGGGGATAATAAGCATGACTGCTTGTGAGGTTAGCGAGTGGTTAAGTATTGTTTCAGAGATACATAAAATACGTATGTTCCTTTTTTCATAAGTTTCTTCATTTCCAATTTATTGGAGGGGAGATAGGACCCTCTAACATTCCAAAATGCAATTTTATTTATCATTAATAACTGGGTGGAGAGAGTAGAGGCAAGGGACGTTTCTTGTATGCCTTGAAGAAGGTGGAGAGATGCTTTCGTCTTAGCTATCAAAGTAGGAGCATTTAAGAGGGGTTATAGTCCCTAGCATTATTAAGATCATCATTTGAATGGAAATTACCTGAGTTCGTTTTCTTTTTGATTTTTCCTTTGGGTTTCTTCGATTGTCCAGGGTGTTAAAGAGAAGTGGGATGCTGTTAGGAGGTGGGAGCACAAAGTAATTAAGAGGAGCAAGATTGATGTAGGGTGATGTGACAAGTTAAGGAATAGCCTTGTGCTGAAGAGTTGGAAGATAAGGTTGGATTGGAGAGTTATATGCTGCAAGGTCATATTGATTTCCTGTTGCAGTTTTATGGGTTAAAGGAATGTCGGGAGGAGGAGGAATGTTATGAGGTGATGTTTTAAGTTGTGTGGTAGATATTTCCTATGTAGGCTCAGAAGATGGATTAAGTTGAGTTGGAGTAGTGAGTGGAGCATGGTTATTTTGATTGGCTTGGACAATTCCATGGGGTAAAGAGGTACTTGGAGGAGTAAGGTTGATGTAGGGAAATGTGTTTAGTTGGATGATCTAGTTTGAATGAGATGATAGATGTAGGTGAGATGCAGATTTGAGTAGTGCATAGACAGTTTGTTTTGCTTGTACAATCTCTTGGGAGGAAGAGTTGAGTGAAGTATAGAAATTTTGATTTTTATTTGAAGAAACATGAGTTACAGTGCTAAGAAGACGTGTAGGAGCTGAACTAATGGATGTATTTTTGGAATAATGTCAAGTGTATTGGGCAAAGTTATGTTTGCATCTTTAGGTAACGAATCAAGTAAGGCAAAAGGGTTACTGAGAAGGTGAGGGGATGTGGTTTGAATGGGAGGTTTTTGCATGCATGGAAATGGTTATTTGGGAGTTGAGGACTAATATATTGCATGCATGCATCACAAAGAGGATGTAAATGTCAAGGTGACAATGGTTGCAGCAGGAAGGGGACATGTTTGGGACATGGCTTAACATTTCGATTGTTTGACTCTTAGGTTCCAATTTGGTCAGGATCAATAATGTTATCTTAGCTATTGATGTGACATTAAGGTCAAATTTATCGCTTACATTGTTTTAGTAAAATCCAATTTTACTTATTTTAAGAAGTCTCGATAGTGACCATTATTCACACTAATTCTCTTTGTCAAAACTATAATGGCCAAAATTAGAATATCGTACATATTCAACTTGTATAGCTTAAACAAAAGTCCTTAGTTCATTAATAGTACTTATTATTTACTGAAATGCTCTGGCTATAGACTTTGACGTTGAGTTAACTTCAGTTGACCATAATACCAATAATCGAGGACACAAATTCTCTATTGAATAGTGTTTCATTTCCAATGCTTCAACTCAACCCAACTATAGTTTCTCTATAAACATCATGCCACGATCAACTATAATTAAAGCAGAGTTTCTATATTATAGTTGGACGGTATTCTCAAGTCGAGATAATTATATAATACTATCATATTGCTATTTTTTGTTTGACCTAGTTATATTAATCAATAGAAAACGTACCGAATGAGTCATTCCATAGTTCTCCAATAACTTAAGTGCATAACACCTTGGTGCCTCCAATTGCCATAGGTAATAGCTGCTCGACATTTGAATAACTTTACATACACTAGTCTTAACGGATTTATCGATATCTGATCTCGATACATCTCGACTAGCAATAATTAAAATGACATGTTTATTTTTTAGCAAAGCTAATGGGGAAGAACTGGCCCTTACCAGATTCCACCAGATTAATTAAGAAATAAGAAAAAAAAATTAATTATGATAACATACTACCATAATAGAGAACCAAAAAATAAGTTACATGACACTTATAATTTCCACTGGAAATATGTAATGTGCATGTAAAAGTGTATATTTTTACTCCTATATTTAATCTACTTTTATTTAAATAACTGAGCATATTAGGGTATTTTACATGTTTAAACCAAAATTTAACTTGTTTTGAAATCATCATTCATTCATCTTCATTTGGGAGCAAAATGGTAATTTTATGTATGAATTAATTTTAAAAGAATTTATTTGCGCATTTTTATTTGTAGGAAATGAAGTGCAAATATGAAGATGTTTCATGGATGAATGCATGCATATATGTTGAATGCAAATGAAGAAAGGAAATAATTTTTTTTTTATGCAATACGGAGGAGCCAACATACCCACCAACTGATGATCCATAATTAAAATCACATGCATATGTTAGTGGAGGCTTAAAGGCATCTTAGTGGAGATTAATTAACTCCCTAATGATTACTTGGAGGTCACACTATCTAAAGGGCATTTTAGTAGTCCCCAAAAAATGAATTAGGGTTTTATGCATGTATAAATACCCTTATGTTTCATGTAATCGTCTTCTTCGTTTTTATGCAATATTGTAGCTACAAATCAATGATAAATAAAATGTTTCTTTGATGGCTTCTTAGCCTTGATCTTTACTTTCATGCATTTTTATTTCATGTTCATGCTTACTTTTATTGCTATTTTATTTTATGCTCTCTTATTTCATGTTAGTATCATAAATTTAATTCTAGAAAATTAGTTTTGTAACGTCCCACCTTTTCGTACGCTTTAAGTCGACGATAAACCACACACGTCAGACTTAGACCATATAGAAGGGCGGATTGTTATGGGGTAAATAAGAAAAAGAAGGAAGAAATAAAACAAAACAGAATCTTGCAGCGGAACGATAAAATATAATAATCAAATACACTGTTCATGAAACTGTTTTACAAAATATTCGATTTTCTTTACTTATACAATACAATATCAGAGTTACACATACCAGAGAATAATCAATAATAATGCAGCGGAACAATGTGAAAGTGGTGGAATACTATAATAAATAATAATTATAAATCTTCATCTTCGTCCTCCAGGACTAAAGTCTTCGAATCCTAAAATGCTCAGGCTGACCCGAGCGAATTGAAAAGAAAAAATACTCGAGTCAGAACTAAAAGATCTTATGTAAGTTAAATCAATAGAAATAAATATGAGTGCAGTAACTTAAAAGATGCTCGAGATTCACATCTCCTAAGGATCCGTTAAACTATTTACTATGTAGTAATATTTCACTATTATAATAATGTCTATTGTAAAATAAATTTATTTTTTAATAGCATTAAGGGGTTACCCATATACCCCTTAACACGTAATAGTCCCGGTAGTCCATCCAATATCATAGTCCCTCTTGATCGGGAAGCCACTAGAGGATACCACACGGGATACGAGAGAAAACCAAACTCATACAATGCGCGATAGGGTAGGTGACACAGCACAACTAGGCAATGCCATGGTAGATATACCAATTACACTTCTGGGTCGGTGGTAACTCGTAGCGCGCAGCTACCGCCCACCTCGAGACACACCCCCAAATAAAAAATCAAAAGTGGCCATCGAATCAATCCAAAAGTCAAAGTATAATATCGAAGGGATGTGTCTGATCAAAGGTGCTACCTCATTAACGCGTCGATCGCTCTTGTTTTAGCCACCTTATGCCAACTTATGGGAGTTGGGTCAACGTGTTTACCTCAAAGGAAACGCCGCCATCATCCTACTTCATTCTGGAATCTCCACCACGTACACGGTTGTCAAAGTGGTTTTCAGGGTTGGCAGAGAGTATGACAACTTCCGATCCCGGTATCTTTAACAACCAAACATTATTATAACACCGCGGTCTTATCAAAATAGTTTATACTTTTAAAACCAGAATATAATATCCATTTCAAATCCATATAAATACGATATCATTTCCTCTTTTTAAAAACCAAATCAAATTTGATAACATTTTCAAATATATCCTTTTCTAAAACTATAACATTTCAAAGTTATAATATTTCGAAACAAAAACTTGAAATATAGTCTTTCAAAACATAAAACTTTGAATTTCATAACTTTGAAACATACTACATCACTTAAATGGTTTAAATATTAAATTACTTTATAAAAATAAAATAGTTTCTTCATCTTCACAAATTAATTCCAATTATAGATTTAAATTCCCAAATAAACCATTTCAATTGCCATATATTTCAAAGCTTTAAATATTACATCATTTCACAACGAATTCTTTGATAATTTCATATATAAAAAATTCCAATACTCTTATTTCGATTTGAAATATTTACTTAATAAATCAAATATCATTTAGATAAAACCTTTAAACTTCAAATAACAGGATATACTTTCAATTTAATTTAACTTGATAATACTCATTTAAATCGACTTGATATTCATTTAAATCCTCTAAACCCAAAATCACGTTATAAAAATCATACCTTTTAAAATTTCAAATTTATTTAAATTTCAAATCAATTTTATTCGAGGATAATGCTTAAATACTTTAATTCAATCAAATTCATATTTATCTCTCAACCTTAATTTTATTTAAGTCATTATAAACTCTATAAATAAAATTTAAATAAATACTCAACCGTATAATATCTTAATAAAATCAACTTTTATTATTAAACTTATTTTACACTTTAAACCAACTTTATACATAGCTTAAAACCAAGAAATAAATTATATATATAAAATAACATTTATAAATATCCAAATCAATATCTCATAAACCGTATATTTCTTTACAAAACCATAGAAATCATTTTAAAATATTATATAGAGACCACAGCGTCTGTATAAAATTCTCTATCCTATGGTCAAGTGATACGGATATTTATCATTTCAATCCTCAATTTAAAAAAAATGCGGTTGTATATCATTTCAAACCGCAATCCCGAATCACAATATAACAAATAAAGAACTTGTAGATTATAATGATATAAAATAAACATCCATTCATCCATCAACAGATCACACATCCATCACAATCATCATCCAAAACAACCAATATCAATATCAATAGATAACTAATGATATATAACAGGTATTTAACTGGCAGTTATATTCAATAATAAATGAAATAACGATTTAATTTAAATAAATGTAATTAACTGAGATGATGATTAAAATATACGGAAAAATCATAAATAAATGCATAATCACAACAAAATTTTAAACTTAACAAACATAAGAAATTTTAGAAGTTGTGAGTGGGTTAAAACACTCACCTTTTGAATTTAAATTGAATTCAAATCCAATTTAAACCCAAAAATCAAACAGGCTCAGAATTCGTCCAAACAAGCGTCAAAATGTCCGGAACTCCAATACGAACCTAGCGGAGAAAACCGCGCGTGATTTCGACCTCGTACGTAGAAGTTATAGGCGTAAGATGGTTTGAACCAAAATTTAAACAAAACAATCAAAAGGAATAAATAAATAAATAAATAAACAAACAACACTAACCACGTGAACACGTAAATGCCACGTCAATCATCAAAACTTACGCACGCGAAAACGCTTCTCAGTCCATTGAACCTAGCCGCCCCCTCTGTAACGAATCGATTTTTTCGTTGCCGAAAAACCGAATAGTTATGGTTTAAAAAGAAAAGAAAAAGATAGAAGGAGAGAAATAAGAGAAAATAGGAAATAGAACGGGACAGAAAACAACAACAGAACAACATCAGAATCTCACAATTCGCAGCGGAACAACATATAATAATAAATGAATAATCTTTAAACAAAGAACTATATCAGTTATTACATTACATTACTTTCATTACATCATATCATCAGAGTGTACAACAAATCATACAACAACAACAAACAGCGGAAAAAGAAATACTATATACTAGTAATACGTCATGCCATCCAGCTTGCCTCCAGCAACTCCTGAATATCCAGAATATCCTGATAAACCTTAACTCTTGACTGCCCGTGTGGAAATTTGTGGGCACCCAGAGTTTAGGAAGGAAAACAATAAACTCCGAGTCAGTCATGTGACTGGTGTGAGAACTCAAAACAGTTTATTTATCTTTAAAATCAAAATAGAGGAATATTTTTAAAATCAATTCGCAATACTTTTAAAAATGAGACTACCATAAGGCCTCCCGCACACACACACATGCAAACGCAGAATCGGAGGAGATTTCTCCTTATGATAGTCAAAGATGCTTGATACGCATTTAAAATAATATTTGATATTATTACTAGTGCATAGTGTAGGAAATTAATTCGAAAATAAAGATATAAATCTTAGCCAACATACGACCATTATCGTATGCCTACTATAGCTACTATGTTCAATAGCAGGTTACCGCCACATTCCATAGCAGGTTATACAACTAATACCGTACAAGGATGGTATTGTTTCTTTGGATTTCCAACAAATGGTCAGGCCAAGTAACTTCCCATTGCCACATGAGAATGCCTCTGGAAGGACATCCCCGAGAACCAAACCGGATCTCTACCAACACAAGGCCGGGTTACCCCTAACTGAGTAACAACTGACCGAATATGCCATCACCCGGTCCTTTGGGACCTTTCACCGAGCGCTCGTAATCAATTCACACAATCATAAAGTGTTTTCAACATGAGTAAGTATCTGGGCTCCATACCATGATACCACCCTTTTCCAGAAGGAAATGCACATATCCTAAAGGGCGCTACCCCTCATAACCTTGCTGCATCTTTCCTGTTTTGACCATTTCCGGGGTGTGAGGCTCGACGAAGTCACGTCCACAAAAACACACTTTATACAAAAGCCGTGCTTTGGGTCAACAAATGATCATAGAAATGATCACCAAGATAGACGATCAAATAAATGATCCTATCACAAATAATCAACACAATGATCATTTCAGCAACACTCAGCATGTCACATTACCAAATTGGGAATATATCGCTGATAACCTTCAACTACATAACCTCTGAGCTCGTACGTCTCAGAGAAGGGTGTTAAGCTAAAAGAATAAATTCTCCGCCACCAACAGAAATATATTTGAAAGAAATCGGCTTTATATCTCAACTTGTAATGTCAGACATACAATCCATACAAGTCTGTTCCGGGCTCGAACAGAACCGAAGGCACTTACAAAGAAGTCCTTGCAATCCGGATATCCACAATCCTGATCGGATTCCCCATCACATATGGAGAACTCTATACCGGAGCAACTCGGTGCAGAGTCAATCGATAGGTCATCCTATCGCTCTCACAAATATCCGGTCTTCAACACCGATCTTCAAATGCTATTCATAACGACGTATCACATATTCGGAATGGGTTATACGACCCCATGGTCCTTTCCCGGTTAACCCGAATAGTGAGCGCTTATTCAAAAATAAGTGTGACATTCAAATTCAAACAAATCACATCAAATACCCATTCAAAACGAAATATTGATAGTCGATTATTGAACTATCAATGGGTATGCACAACATCACCAGTTCCAAATAATTTTCCAAATTATTTATTTTCCAAAATATCTTTACAAGATATATTATTTTCAATACTTCAAAAATAAATCAATATTTATTTTTAAACAAATTCCACTTTCTTTTGTATATTCCATAGTGAATTTTCATTCTAAAATATCCATGCATATAAGATTTCAATTATTCATTTCAATTTATCTTCAAAAAGATAAATTCTAAATATTCACTTAATATTGGAAAACATTTCCATGCTTATTTAATAAGCAATTCAAATCCTTTTATTTTCTACACTTGGAAAATATTCCATATACTTAAATCGAAATTAAGTATATATTTCATTCTTTAAGGAAATCATTCTCTTACAAACATATTTATTTGGGCCAAAACGAATGTTGCGTAAAACATCGTTACGACAACCCAAAATCACTAGTATAGGGATTCGAAATTAAAATAGATATATAAATCCCAATACTATACAAAACATTTCCTTTCGGAAATCATTTACTATAACAACAGTGTTATAGTCCACCATTCCCTTTTATTTCTCGAAACATCTATTTCAACAATGAATGTTGACATCTATGGTTTCGAATCTCAACACATTTTAAAACATCGTTAGATCGTTTTAATTCTATTTAAAACATCACATTCAATACATTTTCTTTAACATATCATTCACTATTCAAAAACATGAATATACTCTGTTAACTAACTTCATCATTTCTATTCTTTTTAACTTAAAGGATTATTCATGTCTAAAACGTGAATATAACTCCATAAATAAGTTATAAAAATTAACTTATCAACATAAGTCGTTTGTGAATTCATAAAACAACGTTTATAAATTCCATTTCTCTTTATTTTATAACTATTTCCTTTATAAATCTCCTTTATTAACCTATCTCAATTCATATCTCAATGATATACTAAAAATTCATATTATAAGTCAAATGCTTATAAAACGATTATTTTACAAAATCGTTCTTTTTAACTTCCCAAATTATAAATCTTATAACTTATAAGATTCATTCATTTATCCAAAACCATTATTTTAATAACTTAATAAATTTTATAAACCTACTGCTTATAAAATTCCATTTATAACTTCACCGTATAAAATTCTATAAATTTCATTCATCAATGAAATTCATTTACAATTTATTCTAACACTTATAAAAGCTCGTTTTATAATTCCTACGTTTTAATTTATAAATTATCAATTTATAAATCTTTAATATAAATCAATTTATATTATTCTTTTTTAAACGTCTTTAAACTCCTTTATAATTTCACCATTCTCTTGATTTATAAAATAATTAAATTTTATAAATCCTATATTTAAACTTTTCACAATAAATTCAAATTTCCCAATTTAGACTATTTTATAAAATTATTAACCCCATAATTTCAAAAATCAACTTTTAACTATATTTCTCAAAAATCATAAATTTTATAACATTAAAATTTATAACGTTTATTTATTTAAAATGGATCAATTCCGAAAATATTTTATAAACGTATACTTTCAAAAATCACTTTTAAATCCTTTTAAAATTCCAAATTTGGTCCAATGATGCTACACACCAAATAGTCAATCACGACTACAACGACATCATATATCGATATGATAATCCATCAAATATCAAAATATCTGAAATCAAATAAAAACTGTTGAGGAATCCAGTTGGATCCCTCCAACCTGTTTTCCTGCATCCAAAAACATTAGCACAATACCAATTCCGTTCCAGTACGAAATTATCGCGGTATATGGGATTTAATAATATTATCCGCTTAATAACGGCGCAATAGGGTCTCATCCGCTAAAAAATGCGGGGAATCAACAACTGCAATATATACATATGCCAATATATATATATTGATATTATATATAATACCAATTTCACTGTTTATGAAATATTCGCGGTATATGTTTTTAATAAATAACCTCCGCTTACTAACGACGCATAATGTCTATTTTAACAATCAATAGATATCAATCATCATTCAATCATACATTCAACAATTTTAAATCTAACTATTTAAAATAAAATCGAAACCGATTCGATTGAGTGAGAAGTTCTCACCTTGATTTCAATTTCGTTTTAGCGATTTATTTCGAATAAAATTAAACGGACGTTTAATTTTACCCAAAATTCTCACTAACTTCAAACGACTCCAATCCAATTTCATCGCGTAGTGCTCGTCCATACGATTCCAACGCAATTGGTTTCGCGCGTTTTCGACCTCGTATGAAAAAGTTATGCATTTTTAAACTTACACGAATTTTATATAACATAAATTACAACATACTTTCTATTTATAACCTTCATCAAATCTGGGCCTTTGGATCTCACCCAACAACATCACTGCCGTGCATATGCTTCTCCCTCTCAAACTCACGCACGCTCCAGTACACAAGAACGCAACTCTAACCCATGAACACCATATTAGGTTTAAATTTATCGATCACCACACACCACCTGGAGACGATCAGGAAGTGCCAAATCAAAGCTCTAAACCCCCTCTATGCTCGGCTGCCCTCTTGATGAACTCGGCCCCCTATTGATCCTCGAATTGCGTGCACAAACCCCAGGCCGTCGGCCCCCTATCTCCCTCCACGCGACGCTAAACTCCATCATATCCGTATGGATCTGAAGATCGTTGCGTGCTCTCCAACCTTCGTGTTGACAAGTTCTCCTAATTGCTGATGGATCATGAGAGATTGCGAGGAGAAAAAGGGACGTTTCTGGCCTTAGAAAATGGGGGCGGCGGCTGGTGATTAAAAATTAGGGTTAGGGTTTTGTAAAAAGAAGAAGGGGTTGGGTCTCCTTTTATAGAATTTCAACGAAAAACACTATTCATTTCGGATTTTCAAAACTCCGATTTACGCGCCGAAACTGACGTTTCTAGGGTTTATCCCACGTTCCGGACACAATGGAACAGGTTTCGAAAGCTAATTCGATCGTATGTGTGAGATATGGCAATAAACGATCAATTTAAATTAAACCGATTTAAATCGATTTCTAGGCGTTTTAATTCGTACCGGACAAACGGTAAATCCAATCGACTTGAAATTTGAAACCATACAATAATATCACATTACGGATCCGATGAAACTAGTTTCGTCGAAATCCGAGACTTTTTGAAAAAATGGCTATTTTAACTCGCCGATTTAGAATTAAAAACAATTCGATGCGTTTCGAGCTGCCACGATCAAACGATAACTCCGATTGACACGAAAATTGAAATCCGATAATAACTAACTATTACGGATCCAATAGAACAGGTTTCGTTCAATTCTGAGACTGTTCAAAAATTGGCTAATTTCACTAGTCGATTAAATATTAAAATATTCAATTTTCACAAATTAACTTTTAATTCGATTTTAAAAGTTCTAAAATATCATTCTCACTCCAATATGATAAAATAAAATTTTACAAATCATTTTCAATCATATTTAACCCGATTTTCTATTATTTCCATAATTTCACATATTAAATTATCGATTTAATTATTCAATTAAATCCAATAATTCAAAATAAAATTTATTCGACTTATAAATTTCACTTATTAATATTTAAAATTAATTAAATATTCAATTTTTTTATTAATAAAAATTCCTGGGTCGTTACAATCTTCCCCCCTTAAAAGAATTTTGTCCTCGAAATTACCAAGTAAGAAAAGTTACAGAATTTATTAACTTTCCAAAATTCATAGTTAATTTCTTACAATAACTTTACTAAGTTTTCAAATCATACTTAGTTATCTTTTCAAAAACAACTACTATTGTTTAACTTTCAATTCCAAATCAAAATTCAAGTTTTCAAAATTTTCCCCAAATTTTTTTTCTAACGACTTAAATTTCCGGAAAAATTCACCATAGTCTCCTTTGCGCGGCTCGATCCGAAAAAAAATGACAGTATATATATCACAAATATACATCTCATCAAGTAATGAGGCATCCCGCAGGGAAAAAAAGTGTAAAAGTACGATATTTAATCCGAGATATGTACCTTATATTTTATTAGCAAGCATATACGGCTAATATAGCGCGAAAGCGAGCTCCAAATGCGAAGCAAACGCGATCCGCACCTACTAAACACTTAACAAACAACATGAGAACATGCATATATGAAAATAGTATCGATATACAACATATAGCAACATAATAACTATATATGCCAACATAGCAAATGCAATAAAAGCTATATATTCAACCATCAACCAACTATCATCCAACTAGCATTCATAACCAATAAATATTCATTCATATTCTCATTAATATTCAATGAATTGGTTTTCAATTTAATCATATTTGATTCATTAACAGTGGATGTTTTTACTAACATTCATTCTCAATTAGTTTATATTCACTAATCCATATTCAAGTTGGTTCACTTCCAAATCAAATTCACTTCTATTTAAGATTCACTTAACTTCCAATTGGATTTCAATTACTTAACTTCCAATTTCATTAACTCAATTTCATTAATACTTAATGAATTATATACAATCAACCAACCATCATATAACAACCAATGTATATTAATTACAACCAAATTCCTTTGCTTATATTCATTCAATTTGGTTTACATAAATTGATTTTCATTCAATTTTTCAACTTCCAATAACATTAGATTTTAATGAATTAACACTTACATTCATTATTTCATATCAACTTTATTTACATTAAATTGATTAACATTCAATTCATTCATTCAATTCAATTTCCAAAGTTGAATTTCATTTATATAACTTAAGTTCAAATTTATCACTTAACTTCATTAATTTACTTTGATATCAATATCAACTTCATTCAACATCTCTTAAGTTATATTCCATTTTACTTTAAATTCATTTTTATTTACAACTCATATTCATAAATATATTCATATAGTTTCACTTCTTATATATATAAGTTTATTTCACAATTGTAAGTCACTTTAATTATAATTCAATTCTTATAATTCATTTTACTTATACAATTATTCTTTTATTTAGATTATTCAAACAACCAAACAATCAACTTATATACACTTTAATAATTCTGAAAAATTATTCTTTTATATATAAAATATAATCAAGGTAAAATTATTTCATTTACCCAATTTAAAATCAATATCGTGTTGAATTGTTCTGTTCAAGTGTTTAGAGATTCCTATCAACAACGTTAATTACTCGTATTAACCAGAATCTATATACCACTCAACAAACCAATCATCAGAATATAAAACAATTTTATATTCACTAACAAATACGCACTCGTAGCTATTATTACACTCAAACTCATTCTAGAGTACTGCTGACTCTATCTCTAATGAGTACTACCCAACAGAACCATGGTTATCGCTTAACCATATGCTCTGATACCAAATGTAACGTCCCGACGGCAGCGGTCACAACCGGTAGGCTTTTCAACCATCCCAGCCCCACCGTGGCTTACACTGATATCCCAAACTTGCTTTTACGGCCACCCTTTCGAATGTCACGGCTTCGCCTAACCAACCCCGTAAAGAGGACGTGTGGGGGTAAGAGTCTCCCGTTCGCCACCAAACCGCGAAGCGAGAATCCCCCATCACATATCACCTAGCATAAGCAAGACTGGTGTGAGAACTCAAAACAGTTTATTTATCTTTAAAATCAAAATAGAGGAATATTTTTAAAATCAATTCGCAATGCTTTTAAAAATGAGACTACCATAAGGCCTCCCGCACACACACACATGCAAACGCAGAATCGGAGGAGATTTCTCCTTATGATAGTCAAAAATGCTTGATACGCATTTAAAATAACATTTGATATTATTACTAGTGCATAGTGTAGGAAATTATTTCGAAAATAAAGATATAAATCTTAGCCAACATACGACCATTATCGTATGCCTACTATAGCTACTATGTTCAATAGCAGGTTATCGCCACATTCCATAGCAGGTTATACAACTAATACCGTACAAGGATCGTATTGTTTCTTTGGATTTCCAACAAATGGTCAGGCCAAGGAACTTCCCATTGCCACATGAGAATGCCTCTGGAAGGACATCCCCGAGAACCAAACCGGATCTCTACCAACACAAAGCCGGGTTACCCCTAACTGAGTAACAACTGACCGAATATGCCATCCCCCGGTCCTTTGGGACCTTTCACCGAGCGCTCGTAATCAATTCACACAATCATAAAGTGTTTTCAACATGAGTAAGTATCTGGGCTCCATACCATGATACCACCCTTTTCCAGAAGGAAATGCACATATCCTAAAGGGCGCTACCCCTCATAACCTTGCTGCATCTTTCCTGTTTTGACCATTTCCGGGGTGTGAGGCTCGACGAAGTCACGTCCACAAAAACACACTTTATACAAAAGCCGTGCTTTGGGTCAACAAATGATCATTGAAATGATCACCAAGATAGACGATCAAATAAATGATCCTATCACAAATAATCAACACAACGATCATTTCAGCAACACTCAGCATGTCACATTACCAAATTGGGAATATATCGCTGATAACCTTCAACTACATAACCTCTGAGCTCGTACGTCTCAGAGAAGGGTGTTAAGCTAAAAGAATAAATTCTCCGCCACCAACAGAAATATATTTGAAAGAAATCGGCTTTATATCTCAACTTGTAATGTCAGACATACAATCCATACAAGTCTGTTCCGGGCTAGAACAGAACCGAAGGCACTTACAAAGAAGTCCTTGCAATCCGGATATCCACAATCCTGATCGGATTCCCCATCACATATGGAGAACTCTATACCGGAGCAACTCGGTGCAGAGTCAATCGATAGGTCATCCTATCGCTCTCACAAATATCCGGTCTTCAACACCGATCTTCAAATGCTATTCATAACGACGTATCACATATTCGGAATGGGTTATACGACCCCATGGTCCTTTCCCGGTTAACCCGAATAGTGAGCGCTTATTCAAAAATAAGCGTGACATTCAAATTCAAACAAATCACATCAAATACCCATTCAAAGGGAAATATTGATAGTCGATTATTGAACTATCAATGGGTATGCACAACATCACCAGTTCCAAATAATTTTCCAAATTATTTATTTTCCAAAATATCTTTACAAGATATATTATTTTCAATACTTCAAAAATAAATCAATATTTATTTTCAAACAAATTCCACTCTCTTTTGTATATTCCATAGTGAATTTTCATTCTAAAATATCCATGCATATACGATTTCAATTATTCATTTCAATTTATCTTCAAAAAGATAAATTCTAAATATTCACTTAATATTGGAAAACATTTCCATGCTTATTTAACAAGTAATTCAAATCCTTTTATTTTCTACACTTGGAAAATATTCCATATACTTAAATCGAAATTAAGTATATATTTCATTCTTTAAGGAAATCATTCTCTTACAAACATATTTATTTGGGCCAAAACGAATGTTGCGTAAAACATCGTTACGACAACCCAAAATCACTAGTATAGGGATTCGAAATTAAAATAGATATATAAATCCCAATACTATACAAAACATTTCCTTTCGGAAATCATTTACTATAACAACAGTGTTATAGTCCACCATTCCCTTTTATTTCTCGAAACATCTATTTCAACAATGAATGTTGACATCTATGGTTTCGAATCTCAACACATTTTAAAACATCATTAGATCGTTTTAATTCTATTTAAAACATCACATTCAATACATTTCTTTAACATATTATTCACTATTCAAAAACGTGAATATACTCTGTTAACTAACTTCATCATTTCTATTCTTTTTAACTTAAAGGATTATTCACTGTCTAAAACGTGAATATAACTCCATAAATAAGTTATAAAAATTAACTTATCAACATAAGTCGTTTGTGAATTTATAAAACAACGTTTATAAATTCCATTTCTCTTTATTTTATAACTACTTCCTTTATAAATCTCCTTTATTAACCTATCTCAATTCATATCTCAATGATATACTAAAAATTCATATTATAAGTCAAATGCTTATAAAACGATTATTTTACAAAATCGTTCTTTTTAACTTCCCAAATTATAAATCTTATAACTTATAAGATTCATTCATTTATCCAAAACCATTATTTTAATAACTTAATAAATTTTATAAACCTACTGCTTATAAAATTCCATTTATAACTTCACCGTATAAAATTCTATAAATTTCATTCATCAATGAAATTCATTTACAATTTATTCTAACACTTATAAAAGCTCGTTTTATAATTCCAACGTTTTAATTTATAAATTATCAATTTATAAATCTTTAATATAAATCAATTTATATTATTCTTTTTTAAACGTCTTTAAACTCCTTTATAATTTCACCGTTCTCTTGATTTATAAAATAATTAAATTTTATAAATCCTATATTTAAACTTTTCACAATAAATTCAAATTTCCCAATTTAGACTATTTTATAAAATTATTAACCCCATAATTTCAAAAATCAACTTTTAACTATATTTCTCAAAAATCATAAATTTTATAACATTAAAATTTATAACGTTTATTTATTTAAAATGGATCAATTCCGAAAATATTTTATAAACGTATACTTTCAAAAATCACTTTTAAATCCTTTTAAAATTCCAAATTTGGTCCAATGATGCTACACACCAAATAGTCAATCACGACTACAACGACATCATATATCGATATGATAATCCATCAAATATCAAAATATCTGAAATCAAATAAAAACTGTTGAGGAATCCAGTTGGATCCCTCCAACCTGTTTTCCTGCATCCAAAAACATTAGCACAATACCAATTCCGTTCCAGTACGAAATTATCGCGGTATATGGGATTTAATAATATTATCCGCTTAATAACGGCGCAATAGGGTCTCATCCGCTAAAAAATGCGGGGAATCAACAACTGCAATATATACATATGCCAATATATATATTGATATTATATATAATACCAATTTCACTGTTTATGAAATATTCGCGGTATATGTTTTTAATAAATAACCTCCGCTTACTAACGGCGCATAATGTCTATTTTAACAATCAATAGATATCAATCATCATTCAATCATACATTCAACAATTTTAAATCTAACTATTTAAAATAAAATCGAAACCGATTCGATTGAGTGAGAAGTTCTCACCTTGATTTCAATTTCGTTTTAGCGATTTATTTCGAATAAAATTAAACGGACGTTTAATTTTACCCGAAATTCTCACTAACTTCAAACGACTCCAATCCAATTTCATCGCGTAGTGCTCGTCCATACGATTCCAACGCAATTGGTTTCGCGCGTTTTCGACCTCGTATGAAAAAGTTATGCATTTTTAAACTTACACGAATTTTATATAACATAAATTACAACATACTTTCTATTTATAAACTTCATCAAATCTGGGCCTTTGGATCTCACCCAACAACATCACTGCCGTGCATATGCTTCTCCCTCTCAAACTCACGCACGCTCCAGTACACAAGAACGCAACTCTAACCCATGAACACCATATTAGGTTTAAATTTATCGATCACCACACACCACCTGGAGACGATCGGGAAGTGCCAAATCAAAGCTCTAAACCCCCTCTATGCTCGGCTGCCCTCTTGATGAACTCGGCCCCCTATTGATCCTCGAATTGCGTGCACAAACCCCAGGCCGTCGGCCCCCCTATCTCCCTCCACGCGACGCTAAACTCCATCATATCCGTATGGATCTGAAGATCGTTGCGTGCTCTCCAACCTTCGTGTTGACAAGTTCTCCTAATTGCTGATGGATCATGAGAGATTGAGAGGAGAAAAAGGGATGTTTCTGGCCTTAGAAAATGGGGGTGGCGGCTGGTGATTAAAAATTAGGGTTAGGGTTTTGTAAAAAGAAGAAGGGGTTGGGTCTCCTTTTATAGAATTTCAACGAAAAACACTATTCATTTCGGATTTTCAAAACTCCGATTTACGCGCCGAAACTGACGTTCCTAGGGTTTATCCCACGTTCCGGACACAATGGAACAGGTTTTCGAAAGCTAATTCGATCGTATGCGTGAGATATGGCAATAAACGATCAATTTAAATTAAACCGATTTAAATCGATTTCTAGGCGTTTTAATTCGTACCGGACAAACGGTAAATCCAATCGACTTGAAATTTGAAACCATACAATAATATCACATTACGGATCCGATGAAACTAGTTTCGTCGAAATCCGAGACTTTTTGAAAAATGGCTATTTTAACTCGCCGATTTAAAATTAAAAACAATTCGATGCGTTTCGAGCTGCCACGATCAAACGATAACTCCGATTGACACGAAAATTGAAATCCGATAATAACTAACTATTACGGATCCAATGGAACTGGTTTCGTTCAATTCTGAGACTGTTCAAAAATTGGCTAATTTCACTAGTCGATTAAATATTAAAATATTTAATTTTCACAAATTAACTTTTAATTCGATTTTAAAAGTTCTAAAATATCATTCTCACTCCAATATGATAAAATAAAATTTTACAAATCATTTTCAATCATATTTAACCCGATTTTCTATTATTTCCATAATTTCACATATTAAATTATCGATTTAATTATTCAATTAAATCCAATAATTCAAAATAAAATTTATTCGACTTATAAATTTCACTTATTAATATTTAAAATTAATTAAATATTCAATTTTTTTATTAATAAAAATTCCTGGGCCGTTACACCCTCAACGCAAAAACGCCGACACCCCTGATGCGGTAGGCCTCATCCACGACCACCATCGGTCTCGAGCCGCCGCGCCGCGCCGCCCCCTTGGGTGAAGTCGCGCCGCCCTAGGTTGATAGAAAAAGCCCCTCGCCTCCGCGCCTATAAGCTTGGATTCTGGCGAAATCGATCACCTTCTGACCGAAGTAACCGTATGGATTGAAAGCCCTAGTCGACCTCTACACAGCAACACACCCCGATCGAACCATCGACGATGATCCACCGTTGAATGAGAAGCCTTACAGTGAACGATCGGAACTAAATCGCAGATTCCAGGACAAATGATAACTCGAATTGAGAAACAAATTGCAGATCTGAGTTGCGCTCGTCGAGAGCTTCGATATATATTTTTTCCAAATTTTTCTGAGGAGTTTGAAATTTTAAAGTTGATTTTTGAATTGAAATTTGAATTGGATAAATTAGGGTTTACAACCATTGAGGAAGAGGAGCACAAAAGTTTCTGTACGTATAGAAATGATGAATAGAGGCTGCTAAGGTTTATAACAGGGTATTTATAGACAACTGAAATAGATAGATGAAGCCGATTTATAAACGTGCTGAACGATATATGGCCCGAAAAGCCCGTTTCGACTCCGGAACGAAATTGGGTCAACCCACATATCCAAATAAATGTTTTAAAATATTTTAAACGTAATGGAAAAGGTTTCAGGTCCAAATTCCTTCGTATAAAGACGTTATGCAAAAATCAAATTAATTCAAATAGATTTCAATTGATTTCAATTTCATTGATTTCTAGGCGTTTCGAGCTCGTACGATCAAACGACAAGTCCAATCGCTACGAAACTTGAAATCCAACAATAATTCACCGTTTCGGATTCGATGAAACTAGTTTCGTTGAAATCCGAGATAGTGGCCAAAATGGCTATTTTTACATTAATTAAATAATTTAATAATTAATCAAATAAATCCAATTTTTAATTTCAATACTATAATTGACAATTTTATCACTTTTATATTTCTTAATCATCTACAATAATTTAAACAAGTTTATATGTCAATTTAAAGTTGATTAATCTATCAATTGCAGTGTTAAATTTCAATTTCATTATATTCAAAATTATAAATTAAATTTCCAAAATTCCACTTAATTAAATAAATTAATTATTATTCCATTCATTATGGCCAAATAGATGGATTTAACATTGGACTCAAAACTATTACATTAATATTCTCACATTCCATCTTCATTTCAATTAACGCAACATTTAGATATATAATTTCATTAAATTGCAATTACTCCAATTATTAATAAAGTTCAAATTCCAAATAATTTGAAGAATCTTTCTTCCTGTTCTTATAATTCAACCAAGTTTTTAATTATGAATAACATTAACATCATTTCCTTCAACTTTAATTATCAATTCATTCATATACCATTAATAATACCTAATTTAACAACTCCTAACCATTGTATTACATTTCACATAAATGTAACATTTATTAAAATTTATTTCCAGTTAACGTTCTACTTTATCTCCTTAACTGCAATTTGATTTCCAAATTTTATTTAACATACTAAATAAATAAAACATATCCTAATTGTCACCTATTTACCTTTTACTTACATTTACAAGTTTATTACTTGCCAACACAGGTTAAAGTTCCATATATAACACACATTCTAATTAATTGTCCTTAACACTGTATTATTTCATAAGTTTATTCAATACTTACATTTGTTTTTCTTATATTTCATTTATTATCAAATATTCCTATTTACAATCAATCATAACCCAAATAGTCGTTTCGATAGATTGGGTTTGCATTGAATTAAATATTTATTAGCTTCAATATATACTCTTGTTTCCTTATAAATAAATTTATGTTTCTATTCACGCATTCACACTTCCGTATATAAATTTTGTAACCAAGTTATAACCTTTACAGTGTTTCACTTATTGTAATTACATCCAAGTTATTAACAATCAACTTACATTTACACAGTTGCAATTCATTTTAGTTATTATTTCATTAATACTATTTCCAATTTTATTTCTTCAGTATTGATTACACGATCATGTTAAATTAACAAAATAAAACGTTTTCCACTATTTCTTTATTGGGATTTCATTCCAATTGTCAAGAATTATTTTTATTTACCATTGCAACATTTAATTTCTAACATTCGCTCCAATATAAATTATAAGATTTTCATTTTTTCTACATTTAATTACAAAATCTTATAAATTTGACCAATTTTAATTATCGAAATTTGCGGGTTGTTACACTCTCCCCCACTCAAAACTTTTCGTCCCCGAAAAGGAAGAGAAGGGAAAAGAAGAATTAGGAAATCAATATATCTTACTTAAAACATTAAATTTATAAACAAATAAATTTTACAAAATAAATTAACTTAAATAAAATATACCAACTTATAACCATTAAATATTTTTTTTTACTTAAATTAATAAAGTTGGGAAAACTTTTCTCAAAATATTTTCTAAGTCCAAAAATTTTCGAAAAATTTCGGCAGAGTCTCCTTTGTACGGAGAGGCTCGGAAGAAAATATAATATCAAAATAACAATATATAACATATAGTTTTCAAAATAATATATATCCCAACACGGGAAAAACAATATAATAGCACTATAAATCCGTAATCCAAAAAGGTACCTATTCGTCGGGCAAATAACAAGTTTAGATGTCAATTCTATAATTGACAATTTTATCACTTTTATATTTCTTAATCATCTACAATAATTTAAACAAGTTTAGATGTCAATTTAAAGTTGATTAATCTATCAATTGCAGTGTTAAATTTCAATTTCATTATATTCAAAATTATAAATTAAATTTCCAAAATTCCATTTAATTAAATAAATTAATTATTATTCCATTCATTATTGCCAAATAGATGGATTTAACATTGGACTCAAAACTATTACATTAATATTCTCACATTCCATCTTCATTTCAATTAACGCAATATTTAGATATTTAATTTCATTAAATTACAAGTACTCCAATTATTATTATAGTTCAAATTCCAAATAATTTGATGAATCTTTCTTCTTGTTCTTATAATTCAACCAATTTTTCAATTATGAATAACATTAACATCATTTCCTTCAATTTTAATTATCATTTCATTCATATACCATTAATAATACCTAATTTAACAACTCCTAACTATTGTATTACATTTCACATAAATGTAACATTTATTAAAATTTATTTCCAATTAATGTTCTACTTTATCTCCTTTAATTGCAATTTGATTTTCAAATTTTATTTAACATACTAAATAAATAAAACATATCCTAATTGTCACCTATTTACCTTTTACTTACATTTATAAGTTTATTACTTGCCAACACATGTTAAAGTTCCATATATAACACGCATTCTAATTAATTGCCCTTAACACTATATTATTTCATATGTTTATTCAATACTTACATTTGTTTTTCTTATATTTCATTTATTATCAAATATTCTATTTACAATCAATCATAACCCAAATAGTCGTTTCTATCAATTGGGTTTGCATTGAATTAAATTTTTATTAGCTTCAATATATACTCTTGTTTCCTTATAAATAAACTTATGTTTCTATTAACGCATTCACACTTCCGTATATAAATTTTGTAACCAAGTTATAACCTTGACATTGTTTCACTTACTGTAATTACATCCAAGTTATTAACAATCAACTTACATTTACACAGTTGCAATTCATTTTAGTTATCATTTCATTAATACTATTTCCAATTTTATTTCTTCAGTATTAATTACACAATCATGTTAAATTAACAAATTAAAATGTTTTCCACTATTTCTTTATTGGGATTTCATTCCAATTATCAAGAATTATTTTTATTTACCATTGCAGCATTTAATTTCTAACATTCACTCCAATATAAATTATAAGATTTTCATTTCTTCTACATTTAATTACAAAATATTACAAATTTAACTAATTTTAATTATCGAAATTTACGGGTCGTTACACTCTCCCCCACTCAAAACTTTTCATCCCCTAAAAGGAAAAGAAGGGAAAAGAAGAATTAGGAAATCAATATATCTTACTTAAAACATTAAATTTATAAACAAATAAATTTTACAAAATAAATTTACTTAAATAAAATATACCAATTTATAACCATTAAATCTATTTTTTACTTAAATTAATAAAGTTAAGAAAACTTTTTTCAAAATATTTTCTAAGTCCAAATTTTTTCGAAAAATTTCGGCAGTCTCCTTTGTACGGAGTGACTCAGAAGAAAATATAACATCAAGATAATAATATATAACATATACTTTCCAAAATAATATATATCTCAACACGGGAAAAACAATATAATAGCGCTATAAATCCGTAATCCAAAAACGTACCTATTCGTCGGGCAAATAACGCAATAACCTGTATTTCACTTATATAATCCAAAAGGTTAATAATTATATAAAATAAAATATTTAAAGTTGTTTCAACCACAAGCAAATAATTAATACAACAACAATCAATTGCAATAAACATCATAAACACAAATCAACCATCCAAGTATATCAAACAAAACAAATAGTTGTTCGGGTTCAAACCTTAAATTGCATAAAATGAAAAATAAACTACTTAGTGCACCATTTACTCAATAGTCTTAGATGAAATGAAATAGATTATTCATTCATCCAAACAATTTAAAGTATCCTTACCCAAACTACCATAAACCGAAACAAACAACGATTTCAAACAACAGATTAAGTTTATTCTTTTAAATTCTCTTTCACAACATTTGTTGTTCATTCATTTTTTTCTTTCATTTATTACTTACAATATTCATTTTTCATTTCAATGTCATGTAAGTTTCTTCTTTGTTGCATCATATTCATTCATTAATTACTACTTAATTTCATGTATTTACTTAAGTTTCTTGTTGCTTACTTACAATACTCACTCTTTTCATATTTTATTATAGTAGCATTCCAGCTTATAACTCAAATTTATTACAACTATAACATCAAGACCTATTAATAAAAGCAATTTATTGAACACTTTTACTACATAAATTTACTTGTACAATTTCTATTACATTTTCTTATTGGACATTTCAACTTTTAATATTTGGTAAGTTATATATATATATGTTTTTAAAGAATGTAATTGAAATCATACAAGTTTACCTTATTTCTTTTAATTAATTAGATGTTCAATAATTTTATCTTTTGTCTTATAAGTTACAATTTCAACTTTCTATTAATCTCATTTATGACTTAGTATTACATTTCTTATTTCATTTAGAGGTTTCAATTATTAGTTAGTTACTTTCCATTTCGCTACAATAATTTAACTATTAAATAATGGAAACTTAAGAACTAAATACCGGGTTTAATTTCAAATCATTTTAAAATAATAGATAAATGTATACACTTACAGTTTATATATATATATATCCCATTATATTTAAAACAATTTAAAATTTATACTTGTTTATCCAAATGAATCTGCAGTAAAACTACTACAATGGCTTCCCCTTCGAAACTCGAAAATGAATGTCGATGATGCGGCCGCCATCACCGAAATTATTTTCCAGCGATAGAGAGGGAAGTACATAACTTATTTTCTCCAAAATCTTCTTTAAAACAATTCTTCCAAATTATATTGAAATATTTATATCAGAAAATACTTATAAATAATATTATTATATTCCAAATTAATCGAAAGAAATTTTCAAAAGCCCGGAACTTAAGTTTTAAATTTCCAATTTCTTTTATTTTATTTTCAATCTTATTTCAACTATTATTTATAAATTTCATTACCTAACAATCAATATTTTTCAACCAAATATAGTCTTTATAAAATTTATTTTATATATATGGAAAATATAATAGGCAAAATTATTTCATTCACCTATATTAAAACCAAATATTATGTCGGTCTGTCATATTAAGTGTTTAGAAATCCCTACTGATGTCATAGCATCCCATGCACCAACCAGAATTTATAAATACAAAACGGAACAAATTAACACAATATTAAAACTTTTTTATAACACTAACAAACACGCTCTCTCATATATATACACCCAGCGACCCCCATAGGGTATTACTACCCTATTAGTAAAGAGTCAGACCCCACAAAGCTTAGGTTTATCGCTAAACCAAAGCTCTGATACCAAATGTAACGTCCCGCCTTTCCGTACGCTTTAAGTCGACGATAAACCACACACGTCAGAATTAGACCATACAGAAGGGCAGATTGTTATGGGGTAAATAAGAAAAAGAAGGAAGAAATAAAACAAAACAGAATCTTGCAGCGGAACGATAAAATATAATAATCAAATATACAGTTCATGAAACTATTTTACAAAATATTCGACTTTCTTTACTTATACAATATAATATTAGAGTTACACATACCAAAGAATAATCAATAATAATGCAGTAGAACAATGTGAAAGTGGTCGAATACTATAATAAATAATAATTATAAATCTTCGTCTTCGTCCTCCAGGGCTAAAGTCTTCGAATCCTGAAATGCTCAGACTGACTCGAGCGAATTGAAAAGACAAAATACTCGAGTCAGAACTAAAAGATCTTATATATGTTAAATCAACAGAAATAAATATGAGTGCAGTAACTTAAGAGATGCTCGGGATTCACATCCTAAGGATCCGTTAAACTATTTACTATGTAGTAATATTTCGCTATTATAATAACGTCTATTGTAAAATAAACTTACTTTTTTATAGCATTAAGGGGTTACCCATATAGCCCTTAACACGTAATAGTCCCAGTAGTCCATCCAATATTATAGTCCCTCCTGATCGGGAAGCCACCAGAGGATACCACACGGGCTACGGGAGAAAACCAAACTCGTACAAGGCGCGATAGGGTATGTGGCATGGCACAACTAGGCAATGCCCGGGTAGATATACCAATTACGCTTCCGGATCGGTGGTAACACATAGCGCGCAGCTACTGCCCACCTCGAGCCACACCCCCAAATAAAAAATCAAAAAAGGCCACCGAATCAATCCAAAAGTCAAAGTATAATATCGAAGGGATGTGTCCAATCAAAGGTACTTCCTCATTAACCCGTCGATCGCTCTTGTTTTAGCCACCTTATGCCAACTCACGGGAGTTGGGTCAACGTGTTTACCTCAAAGGAAACGCCGCCATCATCCTACTTCATTCTGGAATCTCCACCGCGTACACGGTTGTCAAAGTGGTTTTCGGGGTTGGCAGAGAGTATGACAACTTCTGATCCTGGTATCTTTAACAACCAAACGTTATATAACACCGCAGTCTTGTCAAAATAGTTTATACTTTTAAAACCAGAATATAATATCCATTTCAAATCCATATAAATACGATAACATTTCCTCTTTTTAAAAACCAAATCAAATTTGATATCATTTTCAAATATATCCTTTTCTAAAACTACAACATTTCAAAGTTATAATATTTCGGAACCAAAACTTGAAATATAGCCTTTCAAAACATAAAACTTTGAATTTCATAACATTGAAACATACTACATCACTTAAATGGTTTAAATATTAAATTACTTTATAAAAATAAAATAGTTTCTTCATCTTCACAAATCAATTCCAATTATAGATTTAAATTCCCAAATAAACCATTTCAATTGCCATATATTTCAAAGCTTTAAATATTACATCATTTCACAACGAATTCTTTGATAATTTCATATATATCAAATTCCAATACTCTTATTTTGATTCGAAATATTTACTTAATAAATCTAATATCATTTAGATAAAACCTTTAAACTTCAAATAACAGGATATACTTTCAATTTAATTTAACTTGATAATATTCATTTAAATCGACTTGATATTCATTTAAATCCTCTAAACCAAAAATCACGTTATAAAAATCATACCTTTTAAAATCTCAAATTTATTTAAATTTCAAATCAATTTTATTCGAGGATAATGCTTAAATACTTTAATTCAATCAAATTCATATTTATCTCTCAACCTTAATTTTATTTAAGTCATTATAAACTCTATAAATAAAATTTAAATAAATACTCAACCGTATAATATCTTAATAAAATCAACTTTTATTATTAAACTTATTTTACACTTTAAACCAACTTTATACATAGCTTAAAACCAAGAAATAAATTATATATATAAAATAACATTTATAAATATCCAAATCAATATCTCATAAACCGTATATTTCTTTACAAAACCATAGAAATCATTTTAAAATATTATATATATAGACCACGGTGTCTGTATAAAATTCTCTATCCTATGGTCAAGTGATACGGATATTTATCATTTCAATCCGCAATTTAAAAAAAATGCGGTTGTATATCATTTCAAACCGCAATCCCGAATCAAAATATAACAAATACAGAACTTGTAGATTATAATGATATAAAATAAACATCCATTCATCCATCAACAGATCACACATCCATCACAATCATCATCTAAAACAATCAATATCAATATCAATATCAATAGATAACTGATAATATATAACAGGTATTTAACTGGAAGTTATATTCAATAATAAATGAAATAACGATTTAATTTAAATAAATGCAATTAACTGAGATGATGATTAAAATATACGAAACAATCATAAATAAATGCATAATCATAATAAAATTTTAAATTTAACAAACATAAGAAATTTTAGAAGTTGTGAGTGGGTTAAAACACTCACCTTTTGAATTTAAATTAAATTCAAATCCAATTTAAACCCAAAAATCAAATAGCCTCAGAATTCATTGAAACCGGCGTTAAAATGTCCGGAACTCCAATACAATCCTAGCGGAGAAAACCGCGCGTGATTTCGACTTCGTACGTAGAAGTTATAGTCGTAAGATGGTTTGAACCAAAATTTAAACAAAGCAATCAAAAGGAAAAAAATAAATAGATAAACAATACTAACCACGTGAACACGTAAATGCCACGTCAATCATCAAAACTTTCACACGCGAAAACGCTTCTCAGACCATCGAACCTAGTCGCCTCCTCAACGCAAAAACACCGACAACCCAGATGCCGTAAGCCCCATCCACGACCACCATCGGTCTCGAGCCGCCGCGCCGCCCCCTTGGGTGAAGTAACGCCGCCCCAGGTTGCCAGAAAAACCCCCTCGTCGTCATGTCTATAAGCTTGGATTCTGGCGAAATCGATCACCTTCTGACCGAAGTAACCGTATGGATTGAAAGCCCTAGTCGACCTCTACACAGCAACACACCTCGATCGAACCATTGACGATGATCCACCGTTGAACGAGAAGCCTTACAGTGAACGGTCGAAACTAAATCGCAGATTCTAGGACAAACGATAACTCGAATTGAGAAACAAATTGCAGATCTGAGTTGCGCTCGTCGAGAGCTTCGATATATATTTTTTCCAAATTTTTCTAAGGAGTTTGAAATTTTTGAAGTTGATTTTTGAATTGAAATTTGAATTGGATAAATTAGGGTTTACCGCCATTGAGGAAGAGGAGCACAGAAGTTTCTGTACGTATAGAAATGAGGAATAGAGGCTGCTAGGGTTTATAACAGGGTATTTATAGACAACTGAAATAGAATAGATGGACCCGATTTATAAACGTGCTGAACGATATATGGCCCGAAAAGCCCGTTTCGACTCCGGAATGAAATTGGGTAAATCCACGTATCCAAATAGATGTTTTAAAATATTTTAAACGCAATGGAAAAGGTTTCAGGTCCAAATTCCATCGTATGAAGAAGTTATGCAAAAATCAAATTAATTCAAATTGATTTCAATTGATTTTAATTTCATTGATTTCTAGGCGTTTCGAGCCCGTACGGTCAAACGACAATTCCGATCGCTACGAAATTTGAAATCCTACAATAATTCACCGTTTTGGATCCGATGATACTGGTTTCGTCGAAATCCGAGTTAGTGGCCAAAATGGCTATTTATACATTAATTAAATAATTAAATAATTAATTAAATAAAATCCAATTTTTAATTTCAATTCTATAATTAACAATTCTATCACTTTTATATTTCTTAATCATCTACAATAATTTAAACAAGTTTAAATGTCAATTTAAAGTTGATTTCTATCAATTGCAGTGTTAAATTTCAATTCCATTATATTCAAAATTATAAATTAAATTTCCAAAATTCCATTTAATTAATTAAATAAATTATTATTCTATTCATTATTGCCAAATAGATGGATTTAACATTGGACTCAAAAATATTACATTAACATTCTCACATTTCATCTTCATTTCAATTAATGCAATATTTAGATATTTAATTTCATTAAATTTCAATTACTCCAATTATTATTATAGTTCAAATTCCAAATAATTTGATGAATCTTTCTTCCCGTTCTTATAATTCAACCAATTTTCCAATTACGAATAACATTAACATCATTTCCTTCAATTTTAATTATCAATTCATTCATATACCGTTAACAATACCTAATTTAAGAACTCCTAACCATTGTATTACATTTCACATAAAGGTAACATTTATTAAAATTTATTTCCAATTAACGTTCTACTTTATCTCCTTTAATTGCAATTTGATTTCCAAGTTTTATTTAACATACTAAATAAATAAAACATATCCTAATTGTCACCTATTTACCTTTTACTTACATTTATAAGTTTATTACTTGCCAACGTAGGTTAAAGTTCCATATGTAACACACATTCTAATTAATCGTCCTTAACACTGTATTATTTCATAAGTTTATTCAATACTTACATTTATTTTTCTTATATTTCATTTATTATCAAATATTCCTATTTACAATCAATCGTAACCCAAGTAGTCATTTCTATCAATTGGGTTTGCATTGAATTAAATTTTTATTAGCTTCAATATATACTCTTGTTTCCTTATAAATAGATTTTATGTTTCTATTAACGCATTCACACTTCCGTATATAAATTTTGGAACTATGTTATAACCTTTACATTGTTTCACTTATTGTAATTACATCCAAGTTATTAACAATCAACTTACATTTACACAGTTGCAATTCATTTTAGTTATTATTTCATTGATACTATTTTCAATTTTATTTCTTCAGTATTAATTACACAATCATATTAAATTAACAAATTAAAATGTTTTCCACTATTTCTTTGTTGGGATTTCATTCCAATTGTCAAGAATTATTTTTATTTACCATTGCAACTTTTAATTTCTAACATTCGCTCCAATATAAATTATAAGATTTTCATTTCTTCTACATTTAATTACAAAATCTTATAAATTTAACCAATTTTAATTATCGAAATTTACGGGTCGTTACAAGTTTAATTCTATTTCATGCAAGTAGTTAGCTCTCTTTTCATTTAATTAGCACTCATATTTCTTATTTTTATGTTGAAATCAATTTATGTTAAAATGAATTCAAATACGTAGCATACGTTAATGGAGGCTTAAATGCATGTTAGTGGAGATTAATCAATTTCCTAATGATTACTTGGAGGATACACTATCTAAATAGCATTTTTTATAGTCCCCTAAAAATGAATTAGGGTTTTAAGTATGTATAAATACTAATTATGTTTCATGTAATCATCTTCTTCTTTTTCGTGCAATATTGTAGCCACAAATAAATAATAAATAAAATGTTTCTTTAATGTCTTCTTAGCCTTGCTATTTACTTTCGTGCATTTTTATTTCATGTTCATGCTTACTTTTATTACTATTTTATTTTATGCTCTCTTATTTACTTAATGCTCTCTTATTTCATGTTAGTAACATAGATTTAATTCTAGCAAATTAGTTAGGTCTATTTCATGCAAGTAGTTAGCTCACTTTCCTATTAATTAGCTCTCATTTTCTTATTTTATGTTGAAATCATTTTATGTTAAAATGTAGTCAAATACGAGTAGCTAAACCCCTTCAATTTAGGGGTAATGAAGCTCTCATGAAACATATTAAATTTACATAATGATTTCATTCGTGATCTCTATTTTGTGCTTAATGAAAATTATGGATGATGGTGGTTTATATTTCTTTTTTAGTGAATTTGATAGTCTATATTGACATCTCAAATAGTCTATGCTTAATCCCACATAAATATAAACTATTTGATCATTTTGCCTAAGTGATTTTGATGATGAAAGTTAAGCTAGAATCAAAATTTAATGGTCCATGTTACTAATTCATAGTAAATAGATCATATTTAAAATAGATTTAATTTTTAAGTTCATGTTATTTTCATGAGTGTTGATAAGTAGGTTTGAATGATGTGTAGGGTTTGATGGTTTAAGCTGTGCTAATTAATAGCACAAATAAACCATACTTATGATAAATATATAAATCAATTCTACATAATATTTTAATAAGAGATTATAAATGAATTTTATGTTGATTTATATGAATGATTGAAAGTGGACCTGCCTCTAAATTTCTCCTTAATCTCATATTTTTATTCACTTCTGTTCTAGTTTATGTTCTATAATTTTACTTAGTTTAAAACCACTTCAAAAGTTTGGGCCAATTTGATTGAGTAATATTGAAATTTAACTATTTCTCTTTGAATCGACCTGTACTCGCAAACGTACTACGATTGTACGCCGCGCGTTTGTGATTTTATAACGTTTATATTTTTCGACGGTTTTCTAATCGGTAGAACATCCGTCATCTTAATAAGTTTTGGCGATGTTGCGAGGAAAGCAATTTAATTTTACTTTACTCTTCAAATTATTTTCATTTTATTTTATTTTGTATTATTTAAAATAAAAAAACCCACATTGCATTTGAAGCATTTGAGGCATTTTATTCTTTGTTCTTTGTTCACTGCTGCACTTGTGATTTCCTTTTTTATTTTTTATTTTGTTTCACTAAAACAAACACAAACATTTTTATGCATTTCTTTCTCACTGTTTTCATCTTTGCATTTAATACAAATAAACCAAAAGCATTTGTAAATTTTTTTGCATTCTCTGTTGCACTATTTTGTTAAATTTTACAAAGGCAGTTGCTATTCCATTCTGACAAAAATTCTGCCAACCATTCAGTTCTCTGTTTACAATTTTTCAATCTCTGTTTACTTGTCTCTGGTTCCTACTAATATTCTCACACTTCAATCTCTATTTACATTTCTCTATTAAAACTTAAGGCCCCGTTTGGGTTGTCGTTTTTAGTTTTGTGTTTTCGTCTATACAAAAGCACGTTCATTTTATGTATTGTTGAAAAACAAACTATTTTGAAAAACGAAATTAGCATGCAAAATAGAAACCAAGATTATTTTATTTTTCGTGTTTCAAGAGATAACAAAAGCACAAGAACAATTCAACTCTTTCGTTGTCCGTTGGTCATCGCAATGGCTAAGAATTACAATTCTTCTTCGTTTTTTTCTTTCTATTTCTTAATGCAAGTTGAAAACAAAAAAACTCAAAATACAAAATGAAACCAAAAGGTCATTTTCTCTGTTTTCATCTAAAACTTATTTTATGCTCCACACTTCACCACCATCATCTACTGAATCAACCCTTCTACCTCACCAAAACTCCACTAGAATACATCTTTTGCCTGTCACAAACTCTGTTCACCATCTATCCAACTTCATCTTCTCCTACATACTACCACCATCCATCATCTTCCATTCACATCATCCAATCCGATTTCGCAATTTCCAACCATCATTTCCAGCCTCAATCATTTCTGCACCATCCACTGCAAGCTACCACCATCAAAATCACTTACTATCACTCCTCCACAAGACTTCATCCCCTCAAACAACCCCATCCACAACCATGGCCACAAAATAATCATCATCACTTTCCTCTGCCAAACCATACATACAAAACCCGAACACTGCCTGCAACAATCCAAGTCCACAACAAATTCACCTGCAAGCAACCTGCCTACCTTTTCATCACTACCTTAAACCCATCACTACAACTTCAATAACCCAACTCCTTATTCTGCCTCAACCAGCCTTCAATTGTGATTCTGATGACCCACGCCTTCATCTCCTTCACGGCAAACTTCACTCGTGACCACCTATCAAACTCACGACCGCGACCTGCCTCATCAGAGCAAACCCAATTTCCATTACAACACTTCAACGACCAATAAATTGAACAAACCCCAATCTCACACTAAGTCAATCGAAATTGACAAATTAGGAATCCCGACAGGGCTTTCAAAATCGTACCACATCCCACAACCACTAAGCACAATCCGAAACCAAACTCACTTGCTTCCTATCCTGCCACCTTTTTCTTCATCCGCTTTCGTTGTTATTTGCTCTCTCTTTGATTTGGAATCAATATATAGTATAGAGTGAGCGTATCTTAGGCATCGAGTGGGCTTGCGGACTTTGTTTGTTGGGCTAAATTGTCAAAAAAAAAAGATTTGCTTTGTTTACAGTTTTCTTTTGTTTTGGGTTTTGTTTTGTATAACAAAAACAAAAAAAGTTTTTGCTTTCAGTTGGCTTGGTAATTCGAGTGTTAGTTTAACTTCTTTTTATTTAAGTTTTCTTTTAAACAACATTCATTCTCTCTGGTTTTTTCCTTAAAAAAAAAAGAAAAACGAGACAGAGAGGGAGATAAACTGTATATATCTTGTTCAAACTTTCAAATTGCAGGAAAACAAAAAGAGAAGAATTGCTGCTAAAGAATTTACCTGCTTGCTTGCTTAAAGTTTTTTATTGCTTTTAAAATAAATTTGCTAATAATTCTGCACGCTCTACTATCGTGCTCTTATCTATTGTTTTTTTTTTTGAAAAAAGTATACCTTATAAATGAATAAAGAGCATTACTTCCATGATATGCCTCATTAAAACTTTGCAATCGCCTAACCTAAATGGGTGCCTTGCCAGGAAAAAGAGTACATATCATGTCCATGTATTACAGTACAACAACAAATATGTCAGAAAAACCAAGATGTCAAATAGATGGAGAAGTAAAAACAACATACTCAAAACCATACATATGGGAAACATGGGGCATAAAACAAAAACAAAAAAATTACAACTCAACAAAACCAAAATAAAGACACATGTTGAAGCCAGCAAGCTAAACTCAAGAAACGACAACCAAAAAATGAAGAGACTACAAACACGAGATGCAGGGTTGAGGAAGCTTCCAGTTGCCTTTACTAAAAACAATCTCAGATCTAAATAAATTCAAGTAAACCATTAAAAATGGCGGTCGATTATCTTCATGAGAGCAAACAAGCTAGTCACAAAAGAAGCAGATCAATCTAAAGCTAGCCAACTTCAATCTCAGGGAGGGTGGATCTCTAGATTTGGGTCAATTTTAATATTAAAATTGGACAAGATAAGTACCAAATCTCTAGTAATCTTCTTTAAATCCACTTTACTTTGAAGTAAATTCTTGCATTCTTATGTTATGAGAATATTCCATACATGAATTGACAATTCTATTCCTTTAAAGATTCTCGAATTTTGTTCGCACCATGTGTGCCAAATCATCTAAGTAAATGCAATGTTCATGATATAGTTATGTACACTATTACTCTTATCTATTGTTTTTATTTTCTTTGATTGTTAGTTGCTTGCATTTTAAAAAAATTTAAAAATCCAAAACAAAAACAAATCTCATTCATAGTTGCTTTATTAATACACGTTTAATTTTAGTTTTGCATTCATTTCATCTTATTTTTATTTTCTAAGGGCAACACCCAATTCCACATAAGGTGGAGGATCTCATCACTCCTTCCTTGGTTCACAAATTGCATTTCATCGTAGAATTTGACTAATAATAACGGTTAGACATTGGACTTAAGAGTATTGCGAGCTCATCTAGGGCTTAATTGTATCTTGACAAGTTGTCTTCTTTCGATAATCTGATTTCTTGATGTATATGCTACGACAGAGCAATAATCAGTTATAAATATTATGCCGATTCGTAAATACTATAATGATTGTTTCTTTGAAGGTACTTAAAACCTTCGACTGCATTAGTACGGTGATTCATGGTGCACCGATAACTCCTATCCGTTGACTGGCTAAAACTATTTTATTGGATTAAGACAAAGCATGATTATACAATTTTGGATTATGAGCTACTAACAACAGAAAATTTGTAATTAAGTCATTGCATCCATTTAGTTGCATTAGTTCATGCATATATAAAATAAAAAAACAAATCCAAAAGTTAAAAAAATACATTTTACTTAACATAGTCCTTTTACAAAGATCCAAAAGAAAAAAATCTTTTCAAATCTTTTTCTTTGAGAAAAAAAAAACAAAATTAAAAATACAATAACAATCATTTTATTCAAGTTAGTTTTTTTTAGAAAAAGTATATCTTTCAAAAAAAGCATATAAATAAAGAATGATTTTTTAAAATCCAAAAAATAAAACAAAAATCAAATCTCCCATTTAAAAAATAAATTCATTTTGGTAAATATTTTTCCTCCAAAAAAATATAGAAAATAATAATTTTTCACTTCATTTCATTTTCTAAACCATATTTCATTCTCTTAAACTTGATTCTCATTTCTTTCTTTCCTTGACCTTTTCACTCATGCATGAGTACTTGGACTCGTGACACAACAACGAATCGTTTGTGTAACGGCCCAGAATTTGACCACTTTAAAATATACTATTTAAAGTGATTTTAAGTATAAAATATGTAATGTTATACGATTCAAACAATGTCAGGTAGGATTTGAAAAGAGAAGTGTACACAAAAATAGTAACATTTGCCTATATCGACAAAAGTGACAAAATGCTGATTTCAAAAAAGTAAGTTTTAATGGTTAAATAGATTATTTTAATTAATTTATGGGTATTTATATTTTTAAATAACATTATACAAACTTAATTTTGAATTTGGTTTACATAAATAAATAATCTAACTAAAACGTCAAAATGTGACTGTAAAACATTTTATCGAAAATCAACGTTTTGTCGATTAAAAGTTGTCGCAACGTCGTCGCACCTTTATTTTCTTATATAGGAACATATATTCAAATAGTTTAAGTATTAATTAATTCACTAATCAAGTTTACTTTTACAAAACATACTTAGAAAATTCTAAAATATAATTAACAAAAAGTAAGCACAAAAAGACAAAAAAATACAATAGTCAAAAAGTAAAACATCAAATCAAACGAACATAATTATTACTTTCTTTACTTAATATCTAAATGAAAATGACATAAAGTAATGATTTGAAATATGATGTTAAGTGTTAAAAAAAATAAAGTTACTTAAGAAGTAAGTAATGTTATTTTGGTAATTTGGTAAAGGGATATTTTGATAACTTACCACTTTACTTTTTTCTATAAATATCAACCACTTTCTCATTTTTTTAACACTATTTCTACCTTCTTCTTCTTACTCCTTGAAGCTCTCTTTAATGGCTTCTTCTTCTGTCTTTTTCCTTACTAATTTTTTCAAAATCATATCAAATCAACTCCAAACACAACCAAATTTTGCCAAAAACTTTAGAACACCATTAAAACATGGTTTAACATCTAAGAAGTGAAGAAACAATGGAAGGAGTGGAATAGGAGGGGGCGGAGCCGATGGAAGAGGGAGGTGCAAGTCATGAAACTCCAGAGCAAGGAAAAGAGAAGGAAGTGCCCCCGATTTCATTCCAAGGAGCTGGGAGCTGGGAGCTAGGAGCAAATTCAAGGTGCTACGAAAGCTCTGCCGAATTTTTCGAAGTTGGTTGAAGTTGAAACCAATAGTGAAGTGTTGGGTTAAATGAATGTTGGTAGGAAGTTAATCAATTTGGTTAAAGGTGGGTACACATATTCAAAGTTACTAATTTCTAAAAACATTTCAAGTTAATAACATGAAAAATATAGTATATGTTGGATGATTTAATGGATGATAACTTGGTTGATATTATGGTTGATTATATATTTATGATATGGATGATAATTTGGTTGTTATTATGGTTGATTATATGTTTGTGATATGGATGATAACTCGGTTTGATGAATGATAAGAAAAATGGTTAGTAATTTAATAGGAATGCAAATCCATATAAATATGTGTATGAAAAATATTGTTTGAAATGAGTTTAAACCGATTTAGAAATGTTATATAAACATTTAAAAGTGTTTCAATGAAGTTTGAAAAAAAATTGAAAATTTAGTCAAAAATCGACGCGTAACGGTAGTTCGCGATTTCGTGCCATAAAAGTTAAAAGAGTGTACAAAGTGGAATATAGCTCGCAATTTTTCAAAATAAGAATTTTCCAAACTATTATACCCATGGTTTTCCAATGAAGAAAGAAAATCGAGATTTTGATAAATAGATTTTGAGATATGAGTAAAATAAATTTTTGGAAAAATTGTGGTTTTGTTGTTTGGAATCCAAAACTGGATTTATTTGAAAATGATGTTTTAAAATTGTTTAAAAATGTGAAATAAATCTTATAATACTTTGAAAATGTTTTAAAAGCAATTTAAGTAATAAAATTTGATTTTCAAAAAAATAAAAAGTCGTTTAATCGATATAGCTTTAAAAAGCACTTTCTGTAGCACTTTTTTGCAGCACATTTTCAATAACCTTTGAAATATAGTTTTAGCGCAACCGTTCTTTTCCATCTTTTGTAAAGGTTCTTAAATGATTAATAGAATATTCTAAGGGGGATTTGAAGGATTTATGGAATGGTTAAATAAATGAATAAGTGTTTTAAATAATGATTTGGAAGTTTTATAAATTATTTCTAAAAATGAAAGGAGTATGCGAAAACGACTAGTATATTTGTCCCACTTGTGAGATCTAAACGGTAAAATAAGGTGTGTACCTAAGGCTAGGAATGGAGCAATCAGTGCCTTGAACTTACTTGGCCTTCATTTTATCTTTTAGACGAGGGGTGGAACAGATCGAAAGGAAAGCCCAGATGCGCTAAAAGATCATAATTAAGTTTTTTCCAAGATAAAAGAAAAGAAACAAATTCTTTAAATTTATTATAAATGGTTCATACATAAGATTTATAAAATTGATATTTTATAAATAAAAATAATGGAATTAAAAAAGGCATTTTATAAATATCAGAAATGGAATCGTAATCGAATTTATATATGGATTTGCGAATGAAATTTAGAAATGAATTTATAATGGATTTTGTAAATAAAAAGATTTGAAAAGAATGAATTGTTAAATAAGAGATCTATAAATAAATTAACTTATAATCAGATTTGGATATATAAATGAGATATATATAGAATTTGTTTGTAAAGGAATTTTGTATATGGAAGTGTTTATAAAAAATAAATGGAATTTATAAACATTATTTTCTAAATCTGAAATCAATTTAATTTGATAGGTTAAATATGTAAGTTTATTAGGGGAATTTTATTCACGATTTTGGACAGTGAATAATCCTTTAAATTAAATGTGTAGACATAATGAATTTGGTATGTGAGTTATATTCACGATTTTGGACAGTGAATAATCCTTTAAATTAAATGTGTAGAAGTAATGAATTTGGTATGTGATTTATATTCACGATTTTGGATAGTGAATAATCCTTTAAATTAAATGCGTAGAAGTAATGAATTTGGTAAGATAATTATATTCACGATTTTGGAAAGTGAATAATCCTTTAAATAAAATGAATATTTTGGAAAGTGATATTGTAAAAACGGAGTTTAAATGGTTTGAAAATAAAATAAGTTGTGAATTTACTTATTATTAAAATAAGTATATGAAAATGTTTTTCAAATATCCAATTAGTGAAATGGTTGTGAATATTATCTTTTTAAAGATATTTTAAAGTGAATAATTAGGAAGTGTTTTGAATTATAAACGATTAATAAAAATTAGGCCCAGTGATTACTTAAGTGCTAGATTTTTTTTGCTTCTTTGATAGTTAAATAACCGACTATCAAAATTGGTCACTTTAGTTCCTCAACTTGATGTGGGAACTAATTATTTGTACACTTAGTACGTAACTGGATGTGTAGGCTTGATTATTGTTTGTATTGAGAATGTTGACTCGTGTAGTGCGGAGTGATTACTCCTATCTACCGAGCTTCCTTCTTGGCCGAAGGATAACGAGTTGAAAATTGGAGATGTGATAAGTCTATGAGACTTAGTTTCTGTGTGAGGTTGAGAAACACTTTTGCATTATTTGTGCGAAGAGACCATGATCAGATTTATTTGAAAACCACTTCAGACCAACATTTATACGACGATTGTGCAGGTTGGTCGATGATATTGATACTTAGGATTTTCATACTGAAGGATTGCTTGTTGATCGTTTGGGGTTAAAATTCCAATATACATCCAGTAGCAGCAGTCTCTTTGTTATGAAATGTCCAATGTAAGGACTATTCGTTACTAATCCTAGGGATCATCTGACAGGATGTGGTAGGAAAGTACCTTCAGTTTGTCATGTTCCTACACAACTTGTGTGGACGAGTGTCTAAAATTGTATTTCTAAGATTACGTACATTGGTTTTTACAAACGTACATTAATAGTGAAGGAGAAGGCAACTCCTCTTAGCTTAACACCCTCCTTGAGAAGTATGAGTTCAAGGGTTGTATTTTTGTGGAAGACAATTTGTAGTCAATGGAAATGGCAATGTGGCATTCAAAGTGATGTGGTATGTGATATGTGAAAGTTAATAGATACCTTTTTGGCCTCACTCCCCGGTAAATGACAAAAATAGGGATAGAAGCAGTAAGGCTAAGTGGGTTGCTCCCAATTAGGATATGTCATCACTCTTCTAGATATATCTTTACACGATATGACATCGTGTATCTTATTATTGTTGATGTATGCTTGTAGCCACGATTAAAGGTCGGTAATGACCGGAGTGATGACATATTTTCTACTATCCAGGAAGGGGTAGGCCGGTCTTGTGTTGGTTTAGGCGCCAAGTATCTCGACCCTAGGTACATCCCTCTAGAGGTGTACCGAGTTTCGAAAAGGTAGTCCCTTCACCTAGTTATTTGTATGGAAATCCAAAATCCAGTACGTGCCTGCCATTTTCTATTGTAGAAAGCCTTGTATTACAAGGTGTATGCTGGAATTTAATAATGTAACAATTTCAGCTATTTTAATATTATTTGTGTGCAATAGACACTATAATAATATAAAAGGATTTGATATGAGATGTTTGGTTATTGTAAGGTAAAAACCTTGGTGGTATTTATTTATGACTCGGTCTTACGAGATACATTTTGTTTTGACAAAGGAAAACTTTTGGTAACTTTAAAATTCAGTTGAGATTTTTTTTCTTACGCTGGTTTACCAGATTGATCCGGGCATTCTTCCCTTTCAATGCTCGGATCAGAACAAGCATATTTACAGGTTCAAATTTTGTGCTTTTGGAGCTTCAACAGGCGAGTTAGATATCTTCATGTCGTATACACGTATCTGTTTATTATTCCGCTGCATTTCTTTGCATTGTTGTTGTTGTAAATTATCAACATTTGTGATGACATGTCGTTATAACTGTCTAAGTTGATGATTACTCATTGTTTACTCTGATATTGACTTATGTATATTACAGTTTCTCTTTGTAAAGATTATTGATCTATATTATACGTTATTCCGCTGCGATGTGAGATTCTATGTTGTTTTGGTTTTGCTTCTCTCTTCTTCTTCTCCTCTCTTCTTTTTTCTTCTCTCTTTCTTCTCACCCTCTCTTTTCTTTCTCATGATTATCTGCAATCAGTACACTCGGGGTCAAACATGTGTGGTTTATTGTCGGATTCAGAGGGTGTCGATTTCGGGTCATTACAGTTTAACTCGAACAAATGATCCTCCAACGATGGCTAACGAAATCCTCCATGAACTCTTTTGGATAGAATCTTTCCCGATAGAGTTTCTATTCCTTCTTGTATCACATTACCGCCCGAATGGGTAATCATTTTGAAATTCATTCCAATCACATTGCCACGCTCTCGAAATTTGGCAATTTGAACATGATGACCCATATATATTCATAAAAAAATTCGAAAAAGTATGCGCAACCATTAAACTCCAACAAATATGTGATGATGGAATTAAACTTCAGTTAATTCCATTTTACCTTATCGATTACGCTGAAAAATGGTTATACAGCTTACCATCAAAATCGATCAAAACTTAGAAGGAATTCGTTAAACTTTTCTTAAAAACATTCCACCCCTTAGAAAAATCGACCAAAACACGAAACAAAATTATGAATTTTCATCAATTCAAAGGTGAACCTTTCAAAAAATATGTTGAAAGATTTGAAAAGCTTCTGATAAAATGTCCACACCATAATTTTGAAAAATGGACTCTTTGCCAAAACCTATATGATGGACTTGAAAATAGCTCACGAACCATGCTTGAATCGATGTGCCAAGGCAAATTTCTCGCCCAATATCATGACAATGCTTGGCAGTTCCTTGAAAACTTGGCCGAAAGGTCATCCCAATGGGAACATTCTAACGAAAAATCCATTTATTCACAATCGAGCGCACACTCGATAGGATCAACTTTGGCTTTGGAGGCTCAAATCAGTGCAATGATTAATAAATTTGACAACAGTCTCTCATCCAACCAAATGAACCATGCTCCTAACTAATGTGTTATAAATGCAACAATCGGAATCACATTGCCGATTAGTGTCCTAATTCGGTAGAACATCTCAATGCTTTTGATAAGGTTATGAATGACCGCTTTCTCCATTGTACAATCCTGGTGGGAAAAATCATTCTAATTTTTCATGGAACCAAAACAATTCCAACGCGAATTTGGTTCATCCTAATTTTAAAGAATTTTCGAACAATGCTTCAAATCCTCCATTTCAACCCAACCACTTTCAACAAAATTTGGCAGTCCATCTCAAAATCAACCGCAACGATCTTTTGCACCCCAAGAAGATAAACGATTGACTTCGCTTGAGAAAAGCCTTGAAACTTTGGGTAAAGCAACCACTCAAAGCATCCAATCAAATAGCATTTTGTAAAATTTGTTAACCTTGTACATGTAGTATACGAGTCAACTGATTACTAAACTTGAAATGCAAATGAGTCAATTAGCCACCTCTGTGAGTGAACGTTAATGAGGCACATTCCCAAGTCAACCAGTTTCAAATCCCAGAAATCGAAACACGAATTCAAATCACCCCATGATGTTCAAGATAGCAATGTGAAACAGATGAATGTTATCACAACTTTGTGTTTCGATAAACAAATCGATAACCAAGTTATTGATCCAAACGATTTACCGAAAGATCCTCTTGACACTTCAAAAACGAAAAGCAATTCTGAACAAAACATTGGGTTAAACATTGAATCAAATTCTAATCCAAATTCTTCTTCTACTTGAGTAGATTAGCCTACTGAGTATAATATTCCATTTCCATATCGCCTTTGACCCAAGAAATAATCTAATCAAACGAAGAAGATGTTGGAAATTTTTAAACAAGTCAAAGTGAACATTCCTCTTCTCGATATTATTCAACAAATCCCAACTTATGCTAAACTCTTGAAAGACTTGCGTGCACAAAAACGACGCACTCATGTACCTAGAAAAGTTTTCTTAGCTGCCAATCTTAGCAAAGTTTTGTCTCAATTAATCCCCGTAAAATATAAAGATCCTGGGTGTCCGACGGTCTCGTGTACTATAGGAGACAAAACGATTAATAAGTGCTTACTAGACTTGGGTGCGAGTGTCTATTTGATTCCTTATTCGGTTTACCAGCAACTTGGCTTGTGGGAACTAAATCGATGAAAGAAACTCTTCAACTTACCGATCGTTCAATAAAGAAACCCGTGGGAGAAATCGAGGACGTACTCATCAAAATTGGTCAATTCATATTCCCCATCGATTTCATCACTCTAGAGGCACAAACCGTGAATAATCCAATGGATCAAATTCCAATGATTTTAGGCCGACCTTTCTTAGCTACTTTATATGCTCTAATCAATTGTCATCATTTTTTAATGAAAATTTCTTTTGGAAACATGACTTTGGATCTTAACATCTTCAATCTTGAAAACCAATCGAACAAACCACTTGACCAAACGTTGGAAGTTAGCTCCATTCAAGAAAATTTTGACAATGAAACAGCTGACCTTAACCATGAACGCAAGACCAAATGGGAGCAATTGTATCTAGACGAGCCTAACATGATTGAGAATGTGCTTCTATTTGAACCCTTAGCCGTTGAATCAAAACTTCAACCAAATTCTTTGATTAAGTAACACCGTAGGTTGGAACTCATACCTCTTCCTGATCATCTTAAGTACACATACTTAGGTGACAACGAAATGTTTCTTGTCATAATTTATTCAACTCTTTATCTTGATCAAGAAGCTTCCCATATTTCAATTTTGTTGAAAAACAAAGAGGCAATTGGATGGTCGATTACCGATATAAAGAGAATTAGTCCGGCTCTTGTTCAACATCGCATCTATTTAATTAACGAAGCCAAGTCAATTCATGATGCACAATAAGGCTGAACCCAAAATGAAGGATGCAATTCGAGACAAAATTCTTAAGCTCCTCGTTAATGGAATCATATTTCTCATCTCTGATAGTTCGTGGGTTAGCCCAATTCATGTTGTGCCTAAAAAGTCCGGACTTACCATTATTAAGAACGATACTAATGAACTCATTCCAACTCGTACTCAATCAGGTTGGCATGTTTGCATTGATTATCAAAATTAAATGCTACAATGCGAAAAGATCACTTTCCTCTTCCTTTCATCGACCAAATGCTTGAACGTTTAGCCATCCATGAATTCTATTGCTTTCTTAATGGTTATTCCAGCCATAACCAAATTCCGATTACTCCCGATGATTAAGAGAAAACAACTTTCACATGTCCCTTTGGCACCTTTGCATAATGCCATTTGACCTTTGCAATGCTTCTGCTACTTTCCAAATATGCATGGTTAGTTTCTGACATGATCAATGCTTTTTGGAAGTGTTTACGAATGATTTTTCCATCTTTGGAAAATATTTCTCCGAGTGCTTACACCGTATCGAGATAGTTCTAAATCAATGCAAGGACAAACACTTAAAGTTAAATTAGGAATACTGTCATTTCATTGTCAGACTTGGCATTATCCTTGGACATGTCATTTCAAACAAAGGCACTGAGGTAGATAAAGCTAAAGTTGACGTAATTGCGAATCTACCCATTTCCAAATCTAGCAAAAACATTCGTTCATTTCTTGGACATGCTGGTTTTTTTCGATGTTTTGTGAAGGACTTTAGTAAAATTGCTCGACCGTTGACGACTCTTCTTGGAAAAGATGTTCCATTTGACTTTAATTCTAACTGTGTTTCTACTTTCGAATGTCTCAAATATGAACTCATTTCCGCTCTCATGATTTGCTCATCCAACTGGGTTCTTCTTTTTGAAATAATGTGTGACGCTTCTAACTTTGCGGTGGTGCTGTCTTAGGACAACACATCAACAAAATTCTTCATATCATCTACTACGCTAGTATGATTCTTAACGATGCTCAACTCAACTACACGACTATTAAAAAAGAGCTTCTAGAGGTAGTCTTTGCACTTAAAAAGTTTCGATCTTATTTGATTGGCTCACACATTTCAGTTTACACTGACTACTCTGCTCTTAGGTACCTTTTCGCTGAAAAGGATGCTAAGTCTCGCTCGATCCGTTGGATCCTTTTAATCCAAGAATTTGACCTTACAATCAAAGTCAAAATAGGATCCGACAACGTCATTGCCGATATAGGTGTCTTCCCAACGCACTACCTTCTTTACCGATCAACGAGAACTTTCCTGATGAACAACTCCTTTATGTTTCCGTCGATCCTTGCTATGTCAATATAGTAAACTATTTAGTCACTAAGGAAACTCCTTCATTTTGGTCAAAACAAGATAAATATAAATTTCTTTCCTAAGTCAAGTACTTCTATTGGGATGATCCATACTTATTTAAGTATTGTTCTAACCAAATCATTCAGTATTGTGTTCCAGGTTGCGAAATCAAGAGTGTTCTTTCATTTTGTCATGACCAAGCTTGTGGTAGTCACTTCGATCTGAAGAAAACAGTGAAAAATGTGCTTCGGTGTGGTTTTTACTAGCTTACGCTTTTAAAAGTTGCACTTGAATTCTGTAAAACTTGTGATCGCTGCCAAATGTTAGGAAATATCTCTTGACAAAACATGATGTCTTTAAACCCCATTCTTACGATCCAAATCTTTGACGTTTGGAGTATTGACTTTATGGGATCGTTTCCTAACTCTTTTGGAAATCTGTACATTCTTCTTGATGTTAATTATATCTCTAAATGGGTTGAAGACATTCCTTGTAAAACAAATGATCACAAAATTATTATGAAATTCATAAAAAAACATCTTTTTGAGGTTTGGAACACCTCGCACAGTAATAAGCGACAATGTAATCCATTTCTGCAATCGTTCATTTGAAACTCTAATGAAGAAATACGCGATAATCCACAAGTTATTCACTCCTTATCATCCTCAAACCTATGGTCAAGTCGAAGTTTCAAATCGCAAAATTAAGCAAATATTGGAGAAAACTGTGAATAAAAATCAGAAAGATTGGTTACAAAAATTGATAGATGCGCTTTGGGCTTATAGAACTATGTATAAACCAATCTTGGAATGTCTCCTTTTAGGCTTGTATGTGGTAAAGCATGCCATTAACTTGTCAAATTTAAACATAAAGCGTTGTGGGTGATTAAGAATATAAATTGTGATCTTGAGAAAGCTGGCGAAAATAGGAAATTGCAAATCAAAAAATTAGAGGAGATTAGGAATGACGCGTATGAAAACGAGAAAATTTACAAAGAAAGAACAAAAGTTTTTCATGACAAATCAATCCTAAGAAATATATTTTCGCCAAACCAAAAAGTTCTTCAATATGACTCTCAACTTTATTTGTTCCTTGGGAAATTAAAATCAAGGTGGATAGGACCGTATATCATACTACTGTTTTTCCACACGTTGCCATGGAAACAGAAAACCCTAAGGATTGGTCGATTTTTAAAGTCAATGGTCATCTTTTTTAACCTTACTTGGAGTTGGCAAGTGATTGAGAGGAGGAGCTCATGATTCTTCATGAACCACAGTACGTCTAGTACGAAATTTTAACCCTCTCTTGTAAATATGTACATATTTTTCTCCGTTACACTCATTATATCATATATTGACCGTGGTACACGGTCAAAATCAAGTATGGGGGCATCTCATGTTTATTTTGATTTTTCATGGTTTATTTTTTGCATTTTCTCTCTTAAAAAATCCAAAACAAATTTTATTTTTAACTTATTGATTTACTTTTAAAGAAATACTATAGGATAAATATATGTTTTTCGTTATTAGATTGAAATTTTTGAAAATTTATTCATCTCAACAAAAAGAAAAATAAAATTTTAATTACATGTAACTATGGTTTAACTAATATATAGGAAGGTTCATAGATGATAATTATGAAGTATATCCTAATTGTAATCTTTGTTCAAAAGAGTGGTTGATTTAAAGTGAAGGTGATAACATTTTTGATCTTCTATGTTAAGTGGTGCTCAGATTATTTTGCATAACTCTTTCTTTTAAAAAAAGTTTTTATAAAAATAAGAAACACTTAGAGTCATATGTTTACACGTAAGTATGTACACTCGCCATGCTCTGTAATCTTCTCACATAAGTCCGAAAGATGGTGCATGATCAGTATATCTGGCCTCAGTTTATCTGAGTTAGGTGTATGTAAATAAAATTAAAATAATAATAACAAACACCTAGAGTCATGTATTCATACGCAAGTGTGTACACTTGCCACGCTCTGTACTCTTCTAACATAATTCCAAAAGGCAGTGCATGATCGGTATTTTTGGCTTCAGTTTATCTGAGTTAGGTGTGTAAATAATAATGTTAATATTTTTTCAAAATAGAGAGAGCGAGCAATTGAAATCCAGGCACTATTTTCACTTATTTGATTTGACTTGTTATTTAAAAGAAATAAAAATGCCTTTTTGCAAAACTTCGATAATTAACTGAAGGATCCATTTCATAGTTGCACAATGTTATCAATTGAAACAACTAGCCAAAGTAGAGTCTAATTGTGATGATAACTTAATTTTTGTTGGAAGTTTTGATGAGTAAAAGGACTAAAATTTCTTGATAATGACCAAAACTTATATGTGGTTAATCATGCATGGAAAACAAAATAGTATAGAATTTGTAAAAAGAAAAATATGCAAATTGATAATAAATGTTATTTTTGCAATCTGCATTTTGAAGATATTAAACATGTATACTATGATTGCATAGATACTTACTACATTCTAAATAATACTCTCAAAATCTTTAACTTTTGTCTTACAACTAAAATTACTGATTGTGACTACTATTGGAATAATTTTAGATTTATGTTTAAAATGGAAAATAGATTTTTACTTTTTTTTTTGAAAAGCAATGAGCTAAGGGATCCCTGCCCTTTTATTAACAATACCAAAAAGCACATAGAGAATAATGCAAAACTTCTGTTTATGATAGTGAAAAAACATAGCACACTGGCTTTACAAATCCTATGCTAATACAACTACAAATCAAAACAAAATTTTAACACAACAGCAAAACAATTTCAATATACACTTAAAATCATCTCAGCCTTGCAACCTTATTTCGAATCCTCTTATGCATCTTACTGAATAACACATCTTCATTCTCAAATTTCTGATCAAAAATTCTACTATTTCTTTCTCTCCAAATTTCATAAACAAAGATCTTTAGAACTATCAACAGAATTTTAGATTTAGCACACTTCCATCTTGTTGCCTTAAAGATATTATACCATTCTATTCTTGAATTTTTCATTGGTCTATAAAAATTTCCATTGGCAAGCAATCTATTCCACACTTTAAATGTAAAATTACACTCAAAAAATAAGTGGGTATTTGGTTCAGAGGAGGATTGACAGAAAACACATACATCATTATTAAGCAAACCAAGTTTCAATAGCTTCTGTTTAGAATTAATTGCATTAGCCATTATTTTCCAGAGTAAAAGATTTTCCTTTGCTGATGACTTACTTGACCATACTCTAGCTGCCCAAGGAAAAGTATCCACATTTTCATTATTCAACAAAGCCATGTATACAGTACATATTGCATGCTTTTTTCCTTTTGCAGTCCAAAGAACTTTCTCATTTTTATTATTCAGTGGCAAGGATTCTAAATACTGCCATAAATCTCTAACCTGTTTAGAACTGCAATAAGGAAGATTAATAAATCCATCACTAATATAAGATTTGACTTTTGCATTCAGTGGTATACCAGTGAGCATCTGCAGAGGATAAGATATAATTTCCTGAATTCTCAATCCTGTCTTAGTCCAAGGAGTAGTCCAGAAATTTAACTCATTATCAACCATAGGGTTACATTGTATAATAGGTAAAAACTTTGATCCTAACTTCAAGAGATTCCTCCAACTCCAGCTGCACAATTGGGGTATACTGATAGACCAGAAATCTTTACCCTTTAATAAATTTTTCAGTACCCATTGAGTCCAGAGATCTTGATTATTAGATAATATCTTGTCATAGTAAATGGACATAGCAACTACATTCCATAATCTAATATTTGTTATCCCCAGTCCACCTTTATTCTTTGGAAGTTGTATTTTCTTAAATGAAATTGGGATTAATTTTTTAGAAAAGGGATCTCCATGCCAAAAAAATCTATTCAAAGCACTATCTATCATTGATACAAGTTTACATGGAAGGATATAGTGTCTCATCCAATAATTGACCATGGCAGTTGCAATACTTTGAACAATTATTAATCTCCCAGCTTGTGATAGCTTTGTATTAGGCCAGACTAATAATTTTTCAATTATTCTCTCATATAGTGGCATACAATCTGTAGTAGTTATTCTTGCTTTGATGATAGGAAGACCAAGATATTTTTCATTTTGTTGCATTTCACTAAGTCCAGAGAATGTAATTATTTCTCTCTTAATCTCATCATTTGTACCCGCAATCAGAATATGAGATTTTTTAATATTAATCTTAAACCCAGTGATAGTGTAGAATTTTTCCAGAACTTCAATTACAGTGGAAATATTAGACATAGTTGGCTTTGTAAAAATGATTAGATCATCAGCAAATAAGAGATGTGTTATTAGAGGCTCTTTACATTTTGGATGCAGCTCAAACTTCCCATTATTAACTTGCTCAATAATCAAAGCATTTAATACCTCCATTACAGTAATAAACAAATATGCAGAGATAAGATCACCTTGCCTAATACCTTGCGTACCTTTGAAAAAACCTTTAGAACATTCATTCCTAACTATTGAGTAACGAGGGGTAGAAATACAAGTATAAATCCATGCAAGCATTGGCTTTGGAAAGTTCATTCGAGAAAGAATTGCTATAATAGAGCACCATGATACTGAGTCAAAAGCTTTATGTATATCAAGTTTGATCAAACATCTAGGAGAGATACTTCCAATTCCATAACCTCTTGTAAGTTCTTGAGTAAGAAGAATATTATCACTTATATTTCTGTTTGGAAGATAAGCAAATTGATTGTTGGATATAATAGAAGATAGAATATTCTGAATTCTATTTGCAATGATCTTGGAGATAATTTTATACATCACATTGCAACAAGAGATTGGTCTAAAGTCAGAAACATTTCTAGCATTAGAACATTTTGGAACAAGGGCTATGTTTGTTGCATTAATTCCCATAGGTAATTTGTTATGAGAAAAGAAATATAGAATTGCTCTGTTGACATCTTCCTTTATAATATTCCAAGAATGTTGATAGAAGAAAGAACTAAATCCATCTGGACCTCCACTACTGTCAGGCTTCAAAGAAAAGACTGCCATCTTAATCTCTTCAGGTAGAACTTCTCAAATTAATTCACTTGCTTGCTCAGAATTCAAAAAAGTAACTACACAGAAAATAGAGGTGAAAGGTTAGGAGTCATTGGCAAAGGGTTGGCAAGTATTGATGAGAAGTATTCAATAAAAGCTCCATTGATAGAATCATCATTGTCTTTTAGAACTCCATTCCTATCAAAAATACTCGTAATTCTTTCTTTACATTGTTTAATTTTGATAGAGTTATGATAAAATCTTGTATTCCGATCACCATGTTTATCAATAGTTTCATGAAGTTGTTCCTTTTTCATCATAGCTTCAAATTCTAATGCCTCAAGCAGTTCATTTGACAAATCAGCTTCCTTTCTGGCTAAAGATGCATTCAGATTATCAATTTGTAGTTGCTTCTGAATAACAAATAATTTCTCTCTAATTCCATCAGATATTTTTGAACCCATTCCAAAATTTTCTTTTGCCCAGATTCTCAAATTAGCCTTCAATTTCTGCAGCTTTGACTTTAGAATAAAAAGAGGATTGCCAAAAAAATTCTCCTGCCATACCTGCATCACAATGCTTAAAAAATCCTTATGATTAGTCCAAGTTTTATAAAATTTAAAAGATGGATTCCTACTAATTGCCTTCTCCCCCCAAGATAAGATGATAGGTGAATGGTCAGAAATAGAAGGATTTAGGAATTTGCAAATGAGGTTTGGCCAAAGATTTAAAGAGTGAATATTATAAAACGCATGATCAAGTTTGCAATAAGTTCTAGGACCACATTTACTTTTATTGTTCCAAGTAAACACTGCACCAGAGGATGGAATATGAACAAGAGATGAATTTAATAAAGCTTGATTCAAGGGAGAAATGTCTTTTAAGGAGAGAGGGATACCTCCCATTTTTTGATCAGTTGAGTACATACAATTAAAATCTTCAAAGACAATCCACGGTAAAATTGTATGAGATAAAGAAACAAGATTGGAAAGAAAAGACAGTCTTTTTGCAAGATTGTTTTGAGCATAAACAAATGTAATCAGAAATGAACAATTAGAAGACAAAAGAGTTGCACTGAAATGAATAAATTGATCACTTTCTTGCAACTTTGTCAATGTCAGAACCTTTGAATTCCATAAAACCAATAATCTGCCAAAAGGAGCACTATGTAAATTGTCCTCATGATCCCATTCAGGAGCAATATTCTTTCAAGCTAAATCTGTTTGCATTTTATTCAACTTTGTTTCACTGATAACAATAAGTTGTAAATGCTGACCCTTAATTAGCTGCTTTACTTCAGCTTGTTTTGATGCAAGATGACCACCTCGTATATTCCAATATGCTATATTACTGCTTAACATCATAAATGCTTGGGCATAATAATATTAGAAGGGTGTTTCCTTGTATGCCTTAAGCCACTTAACTGAGAATTAGCCACATTAAAAGTCTCAGAATCATTATTGCTTCTCGGTTGTACTTCTTCAATTCCATAGTCTTTACCATTGTTAAGATCTTCTGTTGTTTCATAGAATGAAACTTTCTTCTTACCCTTTTTTCCTTTTTTGTTGCTTGTAACTTGCACTTCAATAAAATCCTTTACACAGCATGGAGGGGGTAAAATTAAATGATTAGGAGGAGAAATATTAAGATAAGGGGAGGTAAGTGAGGAGGATAGATCAGGTGATTTATTTGGGATGGTGTGATTATGAGATTGTGCAGAGATCTGAGGGGAGTTAATAGATGTGGCATGTCCAGATGATTGTTCAGTGACATGTTCAGTAACTTGTGAAGAGGTAAGAGGGGAGGCAGTAGTTTGACCAAAGGAAGAGGAAAGTTCAGTGGCCTTTGAGGAGGTATATGTGGAGGAAAGTACAGTATGTTCAGAAACTTGATTAGTGGCATGTTTAGTGGCTTGTGAAGAGGTAAGTGGGGAGGTAGTAGTTTGTCCAGAGGAAGAGGAAAGTTCAGACGCTATAGAGGATGCATAAGGGGAGGTGAGTTCATGATCAGAAGTATGTCCAGAGGCTTGTTCTGTGGCATGTTTAGTGGCTTTAGAAGAGGTAAATGGTGAGGCAGTAGTATGTTCAGAGGAAGATGAAAATACAGTGGCTTTTGAGGATGCATCATGAGAATATTTATCATCAGATTTATTCTTGTCACTTGAACACTCCTTAGCAATTACTTCAGCAATTTTTCCGTCAGTGAAACTATTAATTTGTTCATTATTCACATCCCCTTCACCAATATCAGATAAAATCTGGAAAGGGTTAGTTGTAGCAACCTTTATTCCCAATTCCATCTTACCATCAGATTCTTTTTGTATATTACAGTTTATATCCAGAATCTTTTCTTTATCATCAGGCATTTGAAAACTTTTGAACTCATTCAAATTATCATTACGAGTTTGCTGAACCATATCCTTCTTCTTCCATGCTTTCAAAGAATTCCTATTAATAATTCCAACATTGTGAAACTTCTGTACCTTCTCTTTCATATTACCATGTTCCATATTTTCCTTATATACAAACTGCTCATTTTCACCAAGGTCACTACAGTTTTGCATATCCAAACTTTTCCTTATATTATTACCTGAACAGAACATAGTTTCATGTCCAAATACCTTGCATTTACTACAGATTTTTGGCTTCCAATCATATTCAACTCTAACACGTGGACAACAATCACCTAAGCCTTTAATTGCAATAAAATCAGGAAGTTCCTGTTCAGGAGAAATTTCTATTTACGCCTTAGCATATTTAAATCTTGACAGCCTTTCTGTACTTTCATCAAGGCAAATCAACTTTCCCACATGACAATCTAACCAATTGATTCCAATTAAAGTCCAAACAATCAATGGAATTCTATAGAAATGAACCCAGATTGGTACCTTTTTAACTTGTTCCTGGAAATATCCAAATGAAGGATTCCATGTTGTAATAATGAACATCTTTCCTTTAATAAAAATAGGTTCAGATTGCAGAATTTTTATCCTATCCTGATCATTCGAAAAATTAAAGAAAAAATTCTCATTATCAGATTTTATATCCACTTCACCTTATAATCGCCAGATACTTCTCAGATGCTTTGACACTGTTAAGTAAGATAGAGGACCATCTAAGAAAAAACCAACTAAATGATCTGCCCAATACTTAATACCTTCATCTCTCACCTCATCAGGAAGCATTTTAGGAACCCCATCTTTCTTAATATCAAAATGTCTCGGAACAAAGACTCCTGCATTTCTAGGCTTTTTCTTGAATAAAGAAGCCCACTGAAACTCAGATTCAGATAATCTTGATTGATGAATATGATTCAGCTCTTGATTCACATTAACAGTTAATGGTGAACAATGATTTACTCGAATCAGAGATGAATGATTTATGGAATTCAAAGAATCAAGAACAGACAAAGATGAAAGAGGGATCTCAGAAGGAGGGGGATATCAGAAGGAGGAATCGAAATAGAAGGGAAGAAGAAACAGAAGAAGGAGGGAACGTAGAAGGAGAAAGAGGAGGAGGAGGAGGAGGAGGGGGGATCGGGAAGTAGAAGAAGATGCCGCCATTTTTCATTTGTTTAAACCTGACTTAATGGAATTATTAAAATAGATTTTTACTTGATGTTTTATTCATTATAATTTGTTGGTATATTTGGTTTGAGAGAAATCAGAGAATTTCTAATAACAATAATAGTCATTTTAATAAATTGATTTTTATATTATCTTTATTATGTTTTAATTGCATCTCAAAACCTAAATATAAATTAGCTAAAAATAATTATTTTAAAGAATACCTTAATAAGGTTAGTAATAATATTAAGTTATTTAAACATAAAAACAATATTTTTGACATTAGTAATTATAACATTAATATTTTTTCAAACTTAAATGATGATTTCACTGATTATCATATTATCCTTTTAGTCAAAGGAGCATAAGGATAAGTTTTAATTTGTTTTTGTTTTTGTTTTAATTTGTTTTAGTTTATACATTTTTAACTTCTTCTGATCATGGATTCTTTTTTAGTATGTTTTCTAATTATATTGTTTTCTGTCCTATTATCTTAGCTTTTGTATCTTTACTTTTATTTCACTAAAACATATATATGGATAAATTTTTTATTTTTATACATATATGTGTATTATTATTATAATTTTCTTTAGTTCCTTTTACAGATATAGGTTTTGGCTAGAAATTGTGTAAGATTCTTTTTGCAGGTTCACAGAATTGTTGATGGTAGGATTTCTATTCGTAGTGAGAGGTTATTCTCAGTTCTTCCACATCTTCAGTGTGGCATTCTACTTTCTGGATGATTCACTTTTCAGCAAGGCACTCTCTCCAGTTCTTCTGAGTCTACAGAGTGGCATTTTTCATTCTAGATCATTCGCATTTCTAGTTCTTCCGAGTCTGCAGCATGGCGTTTCCTTCTCAGATGGAACTGTCATCTAGTATCATTGGTGCTGAGTTGCTTTATAGATTTTTTAGGTACTTCTAACACCTCAATACCGGACGGTGGCCTTGCTGAAGCTTGATATAGGGGTGTAATGGGCAGTGGCCTTGCCGAAGCTCATTACCTGAGTTATTTTCTTTGTTGTTTGTACTATGATTAGCTACTTATTAGGCATGTTGGCAGCACCTTATCTTGTGTGATATATACATATTTTAATGTGTGCTCTCCTCTATACTAAAGGATCACACATTTTTCTCAAAAAAAACTTATATTTAACTTGTGTTAATTTAAAAGTAAATTCTTTATTTGTAAATATTTTCAAAATTTTGCATCATGTATTCGCTTTAGAATTTGCATATCACATTTGGATTTTGTGGGTATATCCGTTGTAAACCCTCACGAGACAACACTCGTCCTATTAGGGATACTAAAGGTTTAACGGCTTGTTGCATGCAATCATGTTTCCTAGAAAAATGTATTTATCCTAGTTTTAGTTTATTTGAGGACGAATAAAAAGATAAGTGTGGGGTATTTGATGTGCATGTAAAAGTCTATATTTTTACTCCCATATTTAACTACTTTTATTTAAATAAATGAGCATATTGGGGTATTTTACATGTTTAAACCAAAATTTAAATTGTTTTCAAACCATTATTCATTCATCTTTATTTGGGGGCAAAATGGAAACTTTGTGTATGAATTAATTTTGAGAAAATTTATTTGCATATTTTTATTGTAGGAAATGGAGTGTAAATATTAAGATGTTTCATGGATGAATGCATGCACACATGTTGAAAGCTAATGAAGAAAGGAAATAAAAGAATTCATGCAACATGGAGAAGCCCACATGCTCACTAACTAATAGTCCATAATTAATCACATGCATATGTTAATAGAGGCTTAAAAGCATGTTAGTGGATATTAATTAATTCTCTAATGATTACTTGGAAGTTACACTATCTAAATGGTATTTTTGGTAATCCCCTAAAAATAAATTAGGGTTTTGAGCAGTATAAATACCCTTTATGTTTCATGTAACCATCTTCTTCTTTTTCATGCAATATTGTAGCCACAAATCAATGAAAAATAAAATGTTTCTTTAATGTCTTTTTAGCCTTACTCTTTACTTTTATGCACTTTTATTCCATCTTCATGCTTACTGTCATTGCTATTTTATTTTATGCTCCCTTATTTCATGTTAATAGCGTAGATTTAATTCTAGCAAATTAGTTTAGTTCTATTTCATGCAAATAGTAACCTCTCTTTTCTTTTAGTTAGCTCTCATTTTCTTGTTTTTATGTTGAAATCATTTTATATTAAAACGAATTCAAATATGAGTAGCTAAACCACTTTAATTTAGGGGTAATGAAGCTCTCATGAAACATATTAAATTAACATAATGATTTAATTTGTGATCTATATTTTGTGCTCAATGAAAATAATGGATGATGATGGTTTATGTTTCTTTTTTAGTGAATTTGATAGTCTATGTTGACATCTCAAATAGTCTGTGCTTAATCCCATATAAATATAAACTATTTTATCATTTGCCTAAGTGATTTTGATGATGAAAGTTAAGCTAGAATCAAAATTTAATGATCAATGTTACTAATTCATAGTAAATAGATCATACTTAAAATAGATTTTATTTCTAATTTCACGTCATTTTCATGAGTGTTGATAAGTATGTTTGAATGATGTGTTAGAGTTAGATGGTTTAAGTTGTGCTAATTAATAGCAAAAATAAACCATACTTATGATAAACACATAAATCAATTCTACTTAATATTTTAATGAGAGATTATAAATTAATTTTGTGTTGAATTATATGAATGAATGGAAGTGGATTTGCCTTTAAACTGATCCTTAATTTCATACTTTTATTCACTTTTGCTCTAGTTTATGTTCTACAATTTTTCTTAGTTTAAAATCACTTTAAAAATTTGGGCTAATTTGATTGAATAATATTGAAATTTAATTTTTCCCCCTGTGGATCGACCCGTACTCGCATATGTACTATGATTGTACGTCATGCGCTTGCAGTTTTATAACGATTATATTTTTCGATGGTTTTCTAATCGATAGAAGATCCGTCATCTTAACAATATGGGAAAGCTCTTTCTGCAAGCATGAAAATAAAGACCTAAAAAGTTAATTGCTAATACATCAGACCTTACTATACAACCAAACAAACAACCTAAGAACCCTTTAAAATATTTTATATAATGATAACCGAGGACGACATTCACTCATGACTATCCTAGTGTTCCTTTCCTCCTATATGGCAAAGATGATTTTTTTCAAATATCCTAACAGAAGCTCATAGTTACAACTTTTCCATCTAGTAGCTTTAAAAATATTGAACCATTCGATCATTGAAACAATAAAAGTGTGGTGTTGATTAAAATTGCAATGGATAACATGCCATACTTGATATGAATAACAGCATTCAAAAAATATATAGGAATTATTCTTTAAATCAGAATTGCAAAGAGCAAGTTAGATATAACAGGGATACATTTATTGCTGAAATTATCCATAGTATGGTTAGTTTTGTTAACGATCTTCCAGAGCATCAAATTGTCTTTAGGCATAGTTTTTTTGAATAGATCCTAGTGTACCAAGGAAAAATAGGATTATCTGAAGTGGCATATAAACATTTGTATACATGATTTATTGATTAGATTACGTGATGGAGTGAGTTTCTAGTGCGGTCCTTAGGTCGTTTACTTCTTGGCTTATGGTTCCCATCCTAGCGATGTGGTTGGAAATTGTCTGCCAGAATTCGCTGTCGACTCCAAGAAAAGGGGAGGGAATACTAGTGGGTGTGATACCGTTGGTGTCTTGATCACGCGAGTTGTCGTTTGCATTGAACCATTCATCACCATGTTGAGTGTAGAGTCTAGGCAAGGTTGAAGGGAGCTAGAGAGTTTTGGAGATGGCCTTCCTTATAGTGCCAAAATGTTGACTAAAAAGTCCGTCAGCGAGACAGAATGACTAATCAACGTCGGAAATTGTGAGAGAGTGGGTTTTAATGATGTTGTTAACTTTGCATTATATGATCGGGAATTAGTGATAGAACGCTAGTAATAAAGCGACACATGTTTTAGAATGGTTCGACCAAAATGAATGCCTACTTCCATATATTATTTTCACTATATGTGTGTGTGTCTGTGTGTGTGTGTGTGTGTTATTACAATGGATATATAGAGATGATGGAGAATGCTTGAAGACGATAAGAGTATGGTGGGAAGTGTTATCCTTCTAAGTTTTTTGAATCCGACCCCTTGCCTGGTGAAATGCTTGGGGTTATATGAGCAAGCCTCCTTTGATTCGCGGTTGAGATTCCTGAGGATATTTGTGATCCATATGGCAGATTGGACCGTGGGATGGTTCAGACCATGGGATGGTTGCCAGCTAGAGGGTTAATAGTGATACATGCATATATAGTGACAAACTATTTTTTGTACTCTGGTTGCTTCTTTTGCAAGATGTCAGGTGGTGTAACTCAAAGTTTGTTACTATTTTCCATGTCGGATGGGAGCAGTTGGTGGCAGGGCGGTTGAATTAGTGCTTTTCCAAGATGACAAGACTTTAATAGGTATGCTTTTCCCTGTCGGTCTGGCTGTTCTCTCTCCTTGGAGCCACTTCAACCTGTTTTCTCTCCTTATGTGAGAGGAACCTGGGAGCATAAATCGGTCGTTCCTTGGGTCTGTTAGTTTTCAAGGAAGCCCGGATTAGCTTGGCTGATGCGTTTATTTTCCTACCGATGGCCGCCATGCCCTATTAAACTTTTGCGAAATTTTGGGCAATAGTTTGTCCCCACACCTTCTCTCGCGGGAGAGGGTTGACTTGCAGATACGAAATATTAGGATTTGATGAATGCCTATAGTATAATTAATGCTGCTATCACATGTATTTCTATGGGCCTTTTTGGCGGTCTGTTTTTCCCTGTAACTTCTGAGCCAAAATATCTGAATCGACCCTAAAGTCATATCTCTTCACATGGTCTAGATTTGTTTGTCTTTTAGAGATGAAGGGTAATGATTTGGTTGGTAAGGTTCTATTTACACGGCTACCACTTTTTCTCCTTTTACCATTTCCCTATTTCTTCTGCCATTATTGCAAAATCTTTTGACACTTTTTGAAAATTTTCATTAACAAGTATGTCCCTCCCTTCATTATTATTTATCATTGTCATCAGGTCGTCGATGACTCATTTCTCTACTATGGGGTGCCCCTTGGCAGTGTCCCTTTTGGTGGTTTTTGTCTCTTTTTGACGATGTCCCTCCTCATTTGACCATGCTTTGAGGTTGGTTAGTCCCTGAGGAGGAGGCATTCGTTGTGCTTATTTTCTAATGTTTGTTATGATCTTGTCATAGGATGGCCGCTTCCGATAGTGCTTCAAGTTTCGCTCTAATGGTCCCTTCTAACTTCGTGGGTGGACTAGACAGCATGGTCAAAGAGGCGAATCTATTTGGTTGTACCCCTGGCTTGATCCAATTTCTAAAATCCCACAAACGAGCTAACACTGCCCCACCAAACTACTACACATTCTCCTTGAGTTACTTGAAAGTCGGAGTGGCCTTTCCCCTACATCCAGCCATGGTGTCCCTTTTAAATGGGATCGACCTCGCTCTGGTCAACTTACTTCGAATATCTGTCGTTATCTAGTAGGCCTTTGCATAGCGTGTCATCGCTTAGAGTTAGGGACACTTTCCATGGGCCCTCTTGTCCGCCTCTTTATTATTAACAAAGAGCTTGGTCATTGCCTCGGGATATACTGCCACATCGAGATGAAGAAGAAGAGAGAAGTGGTCATTACTGGAGTTTTAGAGAAAGGCGTCTCTGGCTAGAAATCTCAGTATTTCTTTGTCCCACGGGCTGTGAATGAGAGGTTGCGTTTTCAATTGTTTTGACCTTTTGGTGAGACTATCTTTGTGATTTTGTCCCCCCTCTCTTTCTTTTTCTATTTTGACTTACTTACAATCTGCCCATTACGGGGTCCCCAACGTTGAGCCAAGCCGAGGAAATGTTAGTGGAGAGGCAAGTGCTGGGCCTTCGGAGGGCCGATGATACCCTTCGAGATTTAGATAACTTAGTGACTAACGAGATGTTTCGAAAAGTCAGGCTACCATCAGGGGGTCAGTCCATTCTCGCCCCCACAAAAATCGAGAAAGGCATAGAAACCGATCGAAAGAGAAAGAAGAAGGAGACGGTTTCAAAGAAGCCCATGGGTTGTCTATTTATTTTATCTCTTTTACATGAATCCACACTTTTTCCTAGAGCCAGCTAGGGGTGCATTGGTACGGACGATTAGGTTGGCCCGAGGGATGCTAATGGTTGGCCCTTTCTGATGTGCCATCGCAATGGCATGAGTATGATCCGACGAAATACGATGGAACTTCTGACCAGCCTCTGCCCTTGGCCTTTGGAAAAAGTGTGACTTTATCTTCCTTAGGTGTTGGTCATACTGAAAATAAGGGTCATGATGGTGGACCGTCGGGAGTAGGAAGAGCAGGACCTACAGACTCGAAAGGTGGTGATTTTGAACCTTGTGCACCTCTGATTAGGAATCGAAACTGGGGTGCTCTACCCGGCAGTTAATTATATTTATCTTTACCGCAGCTGGTTCTATGTTTCTAACTTGTTAATCTTCCTTGTTTTAGTAAGCCAGATTAATTTAAAGGAGCTGGATGATGCGAACGATTCCCTATGGATCTTCCAAGGCAAGATGTTGGAGGAAAGTTGTGACGGTCTCTCCTTTGCTACTCCCCGAAGTGGCAACCAATGCTTCTTGCTCCATGATTCATGTTAATGAAGAGTCCAATGCTAAGGAGTCCTTAGGTAGTAAATGGGTGAGGACCTGAGTGGCAGCGGAGGATGAACTGATGGGAGGCATATGAGGAGAGGAGCTCGTTGTGGATTAAATGAGGATGGCTCTGGTGAAGCTTATGAATACGATGTTGATGTTTCCATGTAATGTGGGACTAATGTAGAGTATGAAGAGAAAGTTGGGATAATTTCCATGCAGATCAGTCATGGATATGATAGGGAGGGCTTGGATAAACTCTACGAACCTTCCAAGTGGCTGCTGCTCATTCTTTAGGGATTTCCCAATGGCCATGCTATGGATGGCCAGGTCATGGATTAAAGGCTGTTGTTGATAGCTTTTGCAAGGAACTGGTGTGCTAAGACCTATTTGCCTTCTCATTTTTCTTCCAACTCCTTTTGCTAATAACTCAGATTGCCTTATTTTTAGGCGGTCGTGAGTGTGATGCGGGTCCGTGATGAGTTTGTTAATTTGTTGGCAAGACTTACCAGAGGGTAGGCCGTTGAAGAAGTGGGGGAGTCTTCTCATGGTGGTCTTTAATGGAAGATGAGGACTGCGGACGAACCAGGAGGAGGTTATGACAGGTTGATACCTCTGAGAAAGGAGTTGAAGGAGAATAGGGCCTGCATAGTGGATGAGGTGGCGGAGTTGAAAGCAGTCAGAGCCAGTTTGTTGGGTGGAGATGGCATAGTTGCCCAATTAAAGGAAGAGTTGAGAACTGCGAGGGAGGAGGTTGAAGCGTCCCAGGTGGCAGCTGAGATGGCCACTGATGAGCGTGAGGCAGCTATTACGACCAATGGTGTGGCCGAGAAGGGCCGTGAGTCAGAGACCGCGCTTCGAGTGGATGCAGTTCGGGCCAGGGAATTGGCTGAGAGGGAAGTGGTAGAAGCCAACCGTAGTTGGCCAACGTTGAGGCTGCCAATGACTAGGTTGTTGCCAACTGGGGTCACTTAAGGAAGAGGTTACACATCTGAAAGGGGTGGAGGAGAGATTTAAGCAGGAGGTAGGGCGTCTGTGATGGCTTTTGGATGCCCATCAGACTTGCCTGCCCTTGGACAACGTTGAGGGGTTGAAAAGGAGAGTCCATTGGGAAAGGGATGCTCACTGGCCGGCTCGTTTGACTAACATGACAACAAGCACTTTCATGAACAACTTTCACCTTCCTATTATGATCCTAGGGATGATGCCCACTTTGGCCCAGAGATCCCAGGAGGAGGTAGCCGCCAAATGGACCAGAAAGGGTAAGCCTGTGCTGGCCATCTTGATGGCTGAGCATATCAACTCTCTGACCCGACCAAATGAGTAAGGAGGTTGTCGCGTGTTATTGGTTGTAGCCTGGTTGTCTTTGTTGTTTCTTTTCCCTTATCCCTTTTTTTCTCTTTTTATTGGTTGTCATAGGTTAATTGCAGCTAACACGGCGGACTATGTGCCGTATCCCCTGTCTGTTACGAACTCTTTTTTGTTGCATCATGTGGTGTTTGAGATTCTCATTGCCGTTATTGTACCTGCAAACAAAAGTAAGCATAAGGTATGTTGTGGCAAGTATGTTTCGCCTTGGGGGGATTAAGGCCTTAACGAGACCTGTGGGGCTTGCATGAAAGGACCTAGCTTATTGCTTCCGGGCGTCCTTTCTGACAGCCAAGGGTTAGAGTTGAGGCCCATGGAGTTTGCATAGAAGGACCTAACTTATTTTCTTGTGAGCGCCCTTTCTGACACCAAGTGGTTGGAGTTGAGGCCTATGGGGTTCGCACTGAAGGATCTGACTTATTTTCTTGTGGCGCCCTTTTCAACACCCAAGGGTTTGAATTAAAGCTCGTGGGGTTTGCACTGAAGGACCTGGCTTATTTGCTTGCAGGCGCCCTTTCTGACACCCAGAAGTTGGAGTTGAGGCCCGTGGGATTTGCATGGAAGGACCCGACATAGTTTCTTGCGGGGGCCTTTAAAGACACCCAGAGGTTAAAATGAAGCCCGACTTATTTGCTTGCAAGCACAATGTGAATGTCATCCCTTGGAGATATTTTCATGGCATGCGCTAAGTTACCATGTGCCAGTCTTGACAATAATGTTTCATCCCGACCGAACGAGGAGCATCACATGCGAGGGGATTCGGACCATTGCGGTTTCCATCCAGCTCGTCGATGCACTCTAGGAGGCAAGATTTACATCTCATGTTTGCCTACCGAAGTGGGTCGGGTAGCACTGGGACGACCTGCAGGTTATTGGTCGTCCTTGATGCCCTAAGCGTAGTGGATGCATGGTAAACCACCCTTGTCGAGCGCATCCTTCTATCAAGAATAGGAGCGTAGCTCGGCAGTCCCTTAATAGGATGTGGGCTATCGCTGGACCGAGTAAATGAGCATATAAGGACTCATCCCTATCCAGGTATCCCGAACTTGCATGGCTGATATTGTCTTGGCAAAGAGAGATGACTTTCCATTGATCCTTGCAAAAAGAAACGATTACACTTTAAGGTCTTATTTATCGAGTACTTTCGTTATATAAATTAAGTTCGTAGGTGTTCTGGCTCCAGATCTGACACACATGGATCCCATAGGGGCGAGATAGATAGTATGCACCATTAGCTAGTACAGAATTGATAACATATAGTCCTTCCCAATTCGGGACGAGCATCCTATCCGTAGGGTCCTTGGAGTTTGTGAACTCACGATGTAAAACCAAGTCACCAATGGTGAACTTTTGAAGCTTCACCCGTGCATTGTAATGTTTTGCGACTTTTCTCTTATAAGCCTTGGTGCGAATTTCCGCTTCCATTCTCCATTCATCGAGTGTCTTATAAGCTCGTCATTTTTCTCAGTTTCGTAGGTCACCTAGTAAGGGGACGGGATGTCCACCTCAATAAGCAGCATGGCCTCTTTCCCGTATAAAAGGAAGAAGGGTGTACGACCAGTCGAAGTTTCAGTGGAGGTGCGATACGACCACAGTACAAGTGGCAGTTCCTCCACCCAATTTCCTTTCGCTTTGGAAAGTCTTTTCTTAAGAGTAGACTTAATGGTTTTATTGGCCTCTTGGATGATCATCTGGTTTAGATGATCCATCATATTATTCGATCGTAGGGGCTGTAAAGCTATCGGAGAAATCTGACTCGATGATAGCCTCATTAAATGGAGAGGAACATTCCTCCCCCCTTCCTCCTCGGTTATTCTGCTGACATAGCTCTGCCAACTACTTTATACAGGCCTTAAGCCCTCGTATCTTCTCATCTTTGTCACTAACTCATGATGTGCCTTCTTTGCAAATTATTATGGGATAATTTTTTCTTACGTTGTATGGTCACTGCACTTTTCAAGTAGCAGGGGATCAATATTAGCTAGCTTGAGTTTTGTTGTAACAACCCGCACTTCCATACAGATAATCTAATGCCCAAAATGGCATTTAAACTCGCGTCATACCAAGAAATATGAGTCATTGGGTTTTTTAAGATTTCCATGATACAGTGGCAATTATAAATTTAGAACATTCTATACTTTCATATCTTATAGCATAAGGAAAAAGATATAAGTAGTACAGATAACCCAATCAGATAATGGTCTCAACATAACGTAGTCATACAATAATGTCTTCAAATAACAATACATAAAAGTCTGACTAATAGAGATAATATGATATAAAGTACATGGAGGGTAACTATAAATAGATATATCTCTAGGCACCAAGTCCCCATATCCATGCACTATATCTTTACCAAATCACCTATTAGCCTGTCATCCTGCAATTGAGATAAATAGAGAGAAATGGAGGGAATCAGACAAAGTTTGGTTAATGAATCATATCACTAGTTGTATGGTTTTGACAAATGATTAAATTGGAATTATAATCTACACAACCTAAGGTGTCTGTATTACATATAAATGATTGGTTACTTTATAAATCATAGGGTATACTTCTTATCACACCTACATCAACAGTAACTAATGAAGATTTCTACCCAAAGGTTGAATAGCCAACAACAAAATAATCTGGTTCGATTCCCAATATGCAATCCAAATAAATAATCAGTTAACCAACATTGATTTAACATTCTCAATGGCGAACCACTTAAATGCTCATACACACTAAGTGAACATCGCAGTGCCTAGGCATGCATTGAGTATACGACCTTGATGATTTATGTCCTAGAAAAGCGTTCTTGTCACATTCTCAATGGTAAACATGTCATATGCTATATATCATTCAACCCGAAGCTAAAGAAATCGTTTAACACAATTCCCTTGGTACAACCACTACCTGACAGCATAGCCCCATTATTGTGGACCTCTCCATCTTCCTTTCTCATTGTCTAATATGTGACTAGGCATGCCTCGGTAATAATAAATGCACCTAGTTGCTATATAATCGAACGCCTTGTTGAGTTTCATATTATGCATGACATGAAGTGTGGAGCAAGATACATCATCCAGTGTAGAACTGATACCGCCTATTGCGTTGTTCCATGTAGCTACATAAACTCCTAAAAGTCGAGAAAGTAAGAGTAAGTGTTTTCGATTCATCCTACTTGGCCTGCACCAAGTACAGGTTCGAGCTAGGCTTGCTTCAGCCATTCAAACGTCTGAATGCTTTATTCAGACGTTTGACCTTAGTTCAAACGTCTGGATTTTGGTCCAAACGTTTGATTACTTGTACAAAAACAAGAAACAAGAGTTCAGATGGTTGACCATCTATTCAAACATCTAACTTTGATTTCAAACGTCTGAATATTGGTGCAAACGTTTGAATCGAATCAAAATTTCACTATTTTATTTCTTATTTGCACTATAAAATAATGCAGACATCTGGTTTATTTTTTAGATGTCTAATCTGGGTATTTTCATCATTTTTTGTTGTTTTACTTTCATTTCTTCTTCACCTGTTGGTTCATCTTTGTTCTAGGTTTATATACAGCTATTTGAACCAGAAAAATGGCACACACATTCAAGAAATTGAGTGGAGAATAAAATGTGAAGAAAAGTAAATTAAAATGAGAAAGAAAGAATGCACTACGTTTTATAGTGATTCGGCTAATCTTGGCTTGCATTCACTTTTTGATTTTATTGATATATCACTGACTTGCAATTAAAATTTCTTATGAGCTGGTATAAATCCATGGATGGATATAAGAGATTAGAGCAAGAAAGCCAAAAGGATCCTAAAAAATGAGCCCCTACTCTCATATTTATAGTGGTAGGAAGCCTAAAATCTCATCCCATGATCTCTACCTTGTTCTTTGTGCTCAAGACCAATTCTTTAGAAAAAATTTTGGGCATGTCATCAGTACTCTTGGATTAGTACTAATCAATCGTCTTGAATCGATGTCGGCCCATAAAATGGCCATATGGATTGTTTTGAATGCTTTTTCCTTGCTTGATTCGTAATTAGCTTCGGGTTCCAAACTTGTTTTCACCATTATTACCTTGTTTTTTAGTCCAAATGATTGATTAGTGGAAGATAGAGTTGCTAATTTCAAGTGTTTGAGGAGACCGATAGAGGGTTGCATATGATCGATGCAATAGGACTTGGAACAGCCTTCTAGCATCAAGACTTGCAAGTAGGAGGGGTTTGGAATAAATTGGACGAAACGGTGTGGATTGGTACCGATCCAAGTGGTTGGAGCGGTACCGATCCATGCAGTTAAAGCTCCGCTAAAGCCCTTCAAAATCCCCGTTATAGCATATAGTGCTCTTTGACCGCTATGTTGTTACAATTCAGGGCAATTAAACAATAGATCCGCTTTAAGCTCCGCTATTTTCCACTACATCCACTAAATCAAGGCTTTTTAGCACCCGTTTAGCAACATTAATAGCAAAGGTTTATTTGACTAGTTCTCTTTTAAACCAAATCAATAAAGCTAGGCTAAATACCTATTTAAAGGCATAAGAACTCATTATAAGTTAGAAATCTATTGTAATCGCCAAATCTAGTCTGTATAAACTATGATATTCTTTGATTTTGTTATATAATATTAAAAAGTATTTATTTTTTCTACACAAATGACGTGGTAATGAAAATAAATTAACTTTAAATATTTATTATTATAACCGATGAAGCTTTTTCCACCTCCGTTATTTTCCACTATATCACTGCTGTAACTTTTTGCATCTTCGCCGCTATAGAACCGCCAAGCGCTTTTAATGCACAGGTACCGATTCACCACTTTGTTGAATTTTGGTACTTCATTTCTTGTGTGGTTTGTCTTTTCCTTGTGGCTCTGGTTGCACTTGGTCTCTGAACTCTTTGGCTATCTCACCAGGCTTTCTGCCTTGGTAGCCTTCAAGTTTGACTCATTCAGTCTATCCAAATACTTCCTGGTCAAAAGACTGGACAATAATTGCCCCCTAAAGCACATCTTATTTCAAACATGATGTGCTTTGAATCGAGACAAGTCGGGATTACCGTAAAGGATTCCACTCTTTACATCGAATAATCGTTGTTCGAATCGCTTCTATGAAGAGTTGTTTCTAGCTATTCATCGTAGCGTTTTACCAGTATCTGACATTATAAATTTGGAGCACGCTACCATGAACTATCATTCCAAGCTTAATAAATTTTAACTGGTTCCTTCCCGGATTTTTCAGGTTTGAATCTGCTTTCCTTTGACACTAGTCGCTAGATGTTGGATTTATACACGCACACATATATACGCACACACACTTGTGGCAGCTACCAATCATGTGCATATACTCATATAGGCATATATATAGGTCAATTCCATCATCCATTTTTATTTTTATTTTTGATTTTTAGTGTTAAGACTTGGTACCTATCCAAATTCTTGGATCCATACTGATCTAAGACTTAAGAATGAGTCTTCAAATTTTTAACTTGGAAAGTTAGTTTTTGGGTATATATCCTAATCCTTTCTATCTTCCTCCTCACTTTTACTTGCACCGAACCAAAGCTTCACGTCTGCCATTAAAAAGCAACTTCTCCTGAAATTGAACCCATCTCCTTCGCTTAACCGTTGAACGGCCGCCACCTTATCACCTGAATACGACATTGCCTGCCTCGCCTTGGTTGAACTCGTGCCATCCTCACAAACCTGATATGTCACTTCACCGATCTAAGGCTTAAGTCAATCACTTTTAGGCCTCAACACTTCTAGGTAGGTGGTAGTATCAGATATGGACGTGGGTGATATCTTGACAATGGTGGACGTGGTTTGGAATAGGAGAGGATGAAGGAAGAGATCAAATTTCATCCAAGGGTTTGGATTGTACAATCCCTTGGTGGATTTTTGACTTTCAAACTCCTTGACGAGCCTTGCTTTGTCGATTAAACTTAAACTATGCTAATTACTCCCTCCTAAACTCCAAAGCATTCCAATGCATGGTTGTTGACATGAAGTCCATTGGGATGATCAGCAATAACGGTCGCTCCGAGCGATATCCAGATTTTTAAAACGAACTGTTGCACAATATCGTAAACCCACACTGCGTGACACTGCACTAGGTTTCACATTAACATGGGGGTGCAGATTATAATTAATTTAAAGTTCATTATCTATTGAGTTATTTTTATAAAAAATGAAGCATAGACGTTCCAAGCGTCTTGCCACTTTAGCTTTAGGTCCATCGAATTCTAGATATGCTAAATCTGATATGGAGTCGAGTTTGACTACGACTCCTTCTACATAACATACTCCGATGCAGTCCATAACTCCGGTTGAAAACCCATAAGCGAATCAATCTTATCCCGAGGTTTCTCAAGTGCTTGTAAAAAGGCCCCAAAGTTGAAGTTACTCCCGAATTCTTGAGGATGCTATTATTTTATACGACCCCAACAATTCCATTGCCTAAAAAATTAAAGAGAGAAAACTTCATAGAATTTGCGATAAACATGGAATTCCATTTGAGAACATACTAGTCCAAACATGCCATAAGAGGGCTTACCAGCCTCCAGAGGTTTATACAGCTTGTAACCAATGCATGTGCATAGCAAGATGTGTTCCACCCTTTAATTCTTTCGTTCTTTGAATCTTGAACTTCACGAGATTGGCTGAAGCATAACTACATCCCAACAGCTACGCTTATCTTCATGGCACCTATATTATCTCTCTCAACGCTTGAATCGCATGCCCAACCACGTTTAAATCCTATATATATATATATTTTCAAAAGTCGAAAAGGAATCCCTTCTTTGACTTATCTTGAACCGTCTAAGCAGTGCAGAATAGTTACTGGTGCTTGGAACAAATTAAGTTATTTCAAGAGCGAATGGTTTTACGTTCGCTGTCTACCCAGGTTCATGCAGACATGATTATCCCGAGTAAGTCCTACTTTCTGTGATTTATATGAACTCGCCTTGCAATTTTGCAAGATTAACTCATATTCTTTTTGTTATTTAGATGTTTCGTTGATGCCCAGTGCTGCAGCACTTGCAGATGCCTTCAGAATACTCATGGCACTTCCCGAAGAGGATAGAGAAGTTAAATTTTTCTTATCGATGAGAATCTCATAGCCCATAACTTGTTGAAAGCGGGTCATAGCACTGGTCAAACCCAAGTAGCTGCCGATGATGACGATGTCGATGACGATGACGATGACGATGACGATAGTAACTCACCTAGAGAAGGCGATGTGAATCCTGATGTGCCCCTTATTCCAAGTCCAAGGGCTGAAATTAAGAACAAACAAGAGCACGCTTAAGAAGGCAAAATTATGGGCGAAGCTAACGAAGCTGTCCATGATAATGTTGATGTGGGCCATGAGCTTTTAATAGAGGAATCCAAAGAAGACCAGCAGTCTATCTTAAATAAAAACTGGTCATAAAGATTTCCAAAGGACAGACTTCTACACAACCTCCTATAATCATCACCGTGAAGAAAACTCCTTCTCTCCCCTCTGAAGACATATTCGCTGGTTTGGGGCCGATTCTAACCGAGATTAAATCCTTCGGCCTTAATAACATGAGCCTTAAAGGTCTTGATTCCCCTATCCATTTTTATGATGACATGCCTTCCATCATCGTGAGAGATCACACCCATAAGTAAAGCTCCAGCACACGGTCTGTCGGGGGGACACAAGGACACGCACACACACATGCACCACACTGCACCAATTTCATATCCTTCTTTGTTGAAGCTAACTTATTGCTGCTTCATTTGTAAGATCCATGGAGAGGAAATACATATTTCAGTCCATGAAGGAAAATGTGTCTCAACAGCAAAAGCATCGCCCAAGCGTGTACCATCAAATTGGTGGCCGTAACTCAAAATCCAACCGTCGGTCCAACCGCGACAGAGGTAGTCGTGATAGAGACTATCCATCACAAGAATCTGCTTCTAGATATCGCTCTAAGTCTAGGTCACCTCTAGCAAGAGGCTTGGAGAAGCATTCTGATCATCGCGATGACTTATCACCGGTCGATCTTCTCGTGCACCTCCCCAGGCTTCAATTCTCGTGTAGCACTAGACATTTACTCACATCAATCGACCTTCCGACCGCAAGCACCATAAAGGCAGTTTTGAGACTTTTCACTATAGTGCTAGCAAGAAACCGACTAAAACTCCAGTCGTCACTACGGAGCAGCAACTTGCCGCTGATGCCCGAATGGTCGAATTAAAGGCACTGTTCATGGAGATCTGCTATAATCGAATCATGTACTCGTCTAATCTGAAGGACATACCACTAGTGGTTAATGGCATGATAGTTTCCTATGTAACAGATGCTTATGACCTATAATGATCCGTAAATTTTCAATAATTAAAATTGTTAATTTAATATGATTTTTGAAATTTAACATTGAAGAAAATAAAGGATTTTGTGAATCCTTAGGAGATGTGAATGGACTAATGGGACTATTACGTGGTAAGGGCTATATGGGTAACCCCTTAACGCTATTTAAAGTAAGTTTATTTTACTATAGACATTATTATAATAGCGAAATATTACTACATAGTAAATAGTTTAGTGGATCCTTAGGAGATGTGAATCCCAAGCATCTCTTAAGTTACTGCACTCACGTTAGACACTGGATAGGAGATGTCATGTCCCGTAAACATCTCTGACACCGTTCCACTCATATTATTTACAGTTGATTTAACTTACATAAGATCTTTTAGTTCTGACTCGAGTGTTTTGTTTTTTCAATTCGCTCGGGTCAGTCAGAGCATTTTAGGGTTTAAAGACCTTATTTCTGGAGGACGAAGACGAAGATTGTATTATTACTACTATTTACATTTATACTGTTCCGCTGCATTGTTATTTATTATTCTCTGGTATGTGTAACTCTGATTCTATATTGTATTAGTATAATCAAATGTTTTGTAAACAGCTTCATGAATTGTTATTTGATTATTATATTTTGTCATTCCGCAGCAAGATTCTATTTCGTTTTTTTTTTCTTTCTCCGCTTTTCTTATTCACCCCAATAACAATCCGCCCTTCTATATGGTTTAAGTCTGATGTGTGTGGTCTATCGTCGATTTTAAATGTACAAAAATGCGGGATGTTACATTTGGTATCAAAGCTTTGGATTAGCGATAAACCTTAGCTTTGTGGGGTCTGACTCTTTATTATAAGGTAGTAATACCCTATGATGAGTCATTAAGTGTATATATATGAGAGAGCGTATTTGTTAGTGTTATAAAAGGGTTTTTTATATTGTGTTAATTTGTCCCATTTTGTATTTATAAATTCTGCTTGGTGCATGGGACGCTATGACATCAATATGGATTTCTAAACACTTAATAGGACAGACCGACACAATATTTGTTTTGAATATAGGTGAATGAAATAATTTTGTCTATTATATTTTCTATATATAAAATAATTTTTTTATAAATGATATATATTTGGTTGTAATATAATTGTTGTTTGGTAGTGAAATTTATGAATATAGGTTGGAAATAAGATTTGAAAAATAAAATAAATGAAAATTGGAAATTTTAGAACTTAAGTTCTGGGATTTTTCTTTCAAAGGATTTTGGAGTATAATAATATTATTTAGAAGTATTTTCCGATATAAATATTTCAATATGATTTGAAAGAATTGTTTTAAAGAAACTTTGAAAAGAAATAAGTTTCGTACTCCCCTTGATGTCGCTGGAAAATAATTTCGGTGATGAGTGCACGCATCATCGACATTCATTTTCGAGTTTCAAAGTGGGAAGGCCACTGTAGTAGTTTTACTACAGATTTATTTTGACAAACAAAAATAAATGTCAAATTATTTTAAACATAACTGGATATATAAATTGTAAGTGTATACATCTATCTGTTATTTTAAAAGGATTTAAGATTTAACCTGGTATATAGTTCTTAAGTTTCCGTTAATTAATAGTTTCAATTATTTTAGTGAAATGGAATCTAACTATTTAATAATTGGAACCTCTAAATAAAATAAGTTAAACTTGTGTAATTTTCAATTTGCATTCTTTAACATATATACAACTTACCAAAAGATGTAAAAAGTTGAAATGTTAATAAGAAAATGTAATGGAGATTATACAAGTAAAACTTGAAGTAATGAAAGTATTAAATGAAATTCTTTGAATAAATAAGAATTCGATGTTGTAGTTGTGATAAACTTAAGTACAATTGGAAGGTTACTAATTAAATAGACAGAAAGGTAAGTATTATAAATAAATGAGTATAACCTTAAGTGAATGAATTGGAATGCTAATAAATTGAATGGAACATGAATACCATGGATAAATGAATATAAATAAATGAATATAAATAAATGAAAGTAAGTAATAATAAACGAATGAGTATAATGTGATAAAAGGAAACTAACATGACATGAATAAATGAAAATGAATGAAATAAATACTGAATGAGTAAATGGAAATAAATGTTGTAAGAAATAAGTGTAAATTAAAAAGGTAAATCATTATATGAACGAAAAGGAAATCAAACAGCAAATGTTATATGTTATGAAATGGAATTGATAAGAAGGAACTTGATCTATTGTTTGAAATTGTCGTTGTTTGGTTTATGAGTTGTTTGGGTAAAAGATACTTTTAATTGCTTAGATGTATGAATAATATATTGAGTTTTACCTAAAACTGTTGAGTAAATGGAATACTTCATAGTTATTTGTCATTCTATGTGATTTAAAGTTGCTTAACCCAAACCAACCAATTGTTTTGTTTGCTTAAATGGTTGATTTGTATATGATGTGTACGCTGTTGGCCGCGAATGATTGTTGTTTATATTGATTTGTTGTTAGTGGTTGAAACAACTTTAAATATTTCATTTTATACAAGTATTAACCTCTCTTTGGATTATATAAGTGGAATACAAGTTATAGAAGCAATTGCTACTGCTTTTGGTTTCATAATTAAGCGTTAATTGCCCGATAAATAGGTACGCTTTCTGATTACGGTTTATAGCGTTATTATATTGTTTTTCCCATGCTGGGATATATTATTTTGGAAATTATATGTTATAAATTATTATAGTTGATATTATATTTTCTTCCGAGCCTCCCTATACAAAGGAGACTCTGCCAAAATTTTCCGTAAATTTTGGACATAGAAAATTTTTGAAAATGTTTTCCAAGCCTTATTAATTTAACTACAAAAGATTTGATGGTTATAATTGGTATATTTTATTTTATTTAATTAATTTTGTAAAATTATTTGTTTATAAAGTTAATATTTTGAATAAGATATATTTACTACATAATTCCTTTTTTTCCCCTCCTTTTTCCTTTTCGGAGACGATATGTTTTGAGTGGGGGAGAGTGTAACGACCCGTAAATTTTCAGTAATTAAAATTGTTAATTTAATAGGATTTTTGAAATGTAATATTGAAGAAAATAAAGGATTTTGTGAATCAGAAATGGAAATAACATCTTGAATGAAATTCCCATGAATATTGAGATGATAATTAAAAACTAATCATTAACAATTGAAATGAAATTTCAATGATGAAATAATGAAGATAGTTATAACTGGTTATGAGATCGAATATAAGAAACAAATGTAAATATATAATTATTGTATGAAATAGAGAGTTAATGATAATTAAATAAGATAAAATATTTTATAAGAATTGGAACATTTGTTTGTAAATAATGGATTCATAAATGTAATTAAAGGTTATGGTAACGATCGTTATAGATTACCTATTTAATTAGTCTATAAAATTTATTGGAAATCAATTATATTTAAATGGTAAGTAAACGAAATTAAATACTGCGTTGATTAGATTTAAGATGAAATTGTGAAACATCAGTGTAATAGATATGAATCATAATAATTATACCATATGGTGAAATTTAGTGAATAATAAATGGATAGTCAATTGCATTGAATTTTTGGAATTTGATTTATAATTACTGTAGTAGATAAAATTGAAATTAAATGTCGTAAAGTGTGAAATGTCCAATAATAAGTTGATAAGGGAATTTGTTTAAAGGATTTTAAATTTCTAAATAATCCAAAGTGATGGAAATTGGAAATAACGATAATTGAATGGAAAGGTGATTTAATTTAATCAATTTTTAATTTATTTAATTAAATGAAAAATAGCCATTTTGGCGACTGACTCGGATTTTGATGAAACTAGTTTCATCAGATCCGTAATGGTGGATTATTATAGGATTTCAAGTTTCATAGCGATCGGACTTGTCGTTTGATCGTACAGGCTCGAAACACCTAGAAATCAATTAAATTAAAATCAATTGAAATCAATATGAAATATTTTTATTTTAACATAACTTCTTCATACAATGGAATTTGGACATGAAACCCGTTCCATTGCGTTTAAAATATTTAAAAATTGATTTTGATATATGGGTTGATGCATTTTCGTTCCGGAGGTGAAACGGGCTTTTGGGCCGATATCATTCAATCAAATCAGGTCCGCTCTTTCTATTTTCAACCCTACCTATAAATACCCTGTTATAAGCCCTAGCAGCCTTTCTATATCTTATTTCCGTATGTACAAAACTTCTATTGCTCCTCTTTCTCAATGGTAGACAAACCCTACATTTCACAATCCAATTCCAATTCAAAATTCAACCTCAAAATTCAAACTCCTCAAACAGTATCAAATTATATATGGATTTGAAGCTCTCTATGAACGCATCTTGGAATTGCAATTCATTTTTCGTTTCCTTTCATTGACCGTCGAAGAACTTTAACGGATTGACAAATCACAGGGACCGTTGGGCAGAGAGTAACGTGTGCAGTGCATCGGTGGTGTTCATGAGGTCGGATGTTGGTCAGTTCGTCGTCAACAATTTGATTTGGGGCTAGGGTTTTCGACCGTGGTTGTGTCGTTGGGGACCTTGACGGTGTTAGGGCTTGGTTGCGTGGAGGTCAGAGCTTTGCCACGGGACGTGCGAAGGTCTGCTTAGGGTTCGCGCGTGGTCAACGTCGACCTTGGGTGTGGCGGCTTCAATCTCAGGTGAACGAGGCCAGTAGGGTTTCGTACAGCTAGCATCCTGAAGATGATGACGTGGCTTGTTTAGGAGGTAATGTTTTTTTTATTTTATAATTTTAAAATCGTGTAACTTCAAAACTTAATAATGTTCTCATATGATTCTCGATTTGCACGTGGTATTTTTGTTAGGATCGTATTGGAATTTCGGACATTTTGACGCTTGTTTGGATGAATTCTAAGACTGTTCGAATTTTGGGTTTAAATTGGATTTAAATTCAATTTAAATCCAAAAGGTGAGTGTTTTAACCCACTCACAACGTCAAAAATTTCTTATATTTGTTAAATTGATTTATGATGTGATTAGAATTTATTTATGATTGTTTGGCATATTTGAATCATCATCTCAGTTTATTTGAATTTTTTTGGATAAAATAGTTATTTAATTTATTATTGAATATAAACTGCTAGTAAATACAAATTATTTATTATCTGTTCTACATTGATATTATTGATTGAATTGGATGATGATTGCGATAAATGTTTGACGATTGATATTGGATGAATGGATGTTGTATTTTATATTGTTATAAACTGCAAGTTGTTATGGATTTTTATTTCATTCGGGATTTTGGTTTGAAATGATATATAACCGTATTTACATTTTGAATTACGGATTGAAATGATAAATATCCGTATCACTTGACCATAGGATAGAAAATTATATACAGACACCATGGTCTATATATAAAAATATTTTGAAACGATTTCTATGGGTTTTGTAAAGAAATATATGGTTTTGGATAAATATTGATTTTAGATATTATATAAATGTTATGTTATTCTTGATTTTGAGCTATGTATAATTTTTTTAAATATAGAATAAGCTTAATATTAAGTTTGATTTTTATTGAAGATAATATGGTTGAGTATTTAAACTATATTTTAATATTGAGATTATAATGATTTAAATAAATTAAGGTTGGAAGATAAATTTGAGATTCATTTGAAATTGAATTTATTTAAGAATTAAACTCAAATAAGTTAATGTGAAATTTATTAAATTTGAAATTTTAGAAGGTATGATTTTTATAATTTGATTTTGGTTTATGGTGAATTAAATGAATATTTCAAGTAAATTAAAGGAAATATTTAGTTATTTGTAATTTGAGTTTTGTTTAAATGATAATGGATTTATTATGTAAATATTTCAAAACTAAATAATGGAAAACTGGATCGTTGAATCGTAATTACCAAACTTAGTTTTGAAATTGTTGAATACTTAAAGTTTGAAATATATTGAATTTGGAATGGTTTATTCTGTGGATCAAATCTGTTTTGAAATCGATATAAAATTGAATAGTTTATTTGGAAACTGAATTGAATTAAAATTTATGATTTGGGATTTGGTTAAATTTAAAATTTAGAAATCCGAGTCGTTTTGGGATTGATTTGTGAAATTGAAGAAGCCATTTTATTATATAAAGTATTTTAAATATTTAAACCATTTAAGCGTGGAAGTTATGTTTCAAAGTTATGAGTTTAAAGGTATTATAATTTGAAAGGGTTATATTCAAGTGTTTTGATTCGAAATGTTATAACTTTGAAAATGTTATGATTTTAGAAAAGGATATATTTGAAATGAAAATGATATCTTATTGATTTGGGTTTGAAAAGGCAATGATATTTGGTTTTAAAGTATAAACTATTTTGGAAATGACCGTGGTGTTATAATAACGTTTTGTTGTTAAAGAGACCGGGATTGGAAATTGTCATACTCTCTGCCAACTCTGAAAACCACTTTGACAACTGTGTAAGCGGAAGAGATTCCAGAATGAAGTAGGATGGTGGTGGCGTTCTTTTGAGGTATATACGTGGACCTGATTCCCGTGAGTGGCATAAAGTGGCTAAAACAGGAGCGATCGACAGACTAAGAAGGTAGCTCCTTTTATCGGACACACTCCTTCGATACCATTCTATTACTTTGTGATTGATTTGGGCCCTTTTGATTTTAGGGGTGTGGCTCAAGGTGGACGGTAGTAGCTGCTACGCGTTACCACCGGTCCGGAAGCGTAATTGGTATATCTACCCTGGCAATGCCTAGTTGTGCCGTGTCACCTACCCTAGCGCGCCTTGTACGAGTTTGGTTTTCTCCCGTTGTCCGTGTGGTATCCTCTGGTGGCTTCCCGATCAAGAGGAACCATGATACTGGATGGACTATTGGGACTATTACGTAGTAAGGGCCATATGGGTAACCCCTTAACGCTATTTAAAAGTAAGTTTATTTTATTATAGACATTATTATAATAGCAAAATATTACTACATAGTAAATAATTTAACGGATCCTTAGGAGATGTGAATCCCGAGCATCTCTTAAGTTACTGCACTCACGTTAGACACTGTATAGGAGATGTCAAATCCCATAAACATCTCTGATGCCATTCCACTCATATTATTTACAGTTGATTTAACTTACATAAGATCTTTTAGTTCAGACTCGAGTGTTTTGTCTTTTCAATTTGCTCGGGTCAGTCTGAGCATTTTAGGATTTAAAGACCTTATTTCTGAAGGACGAAGATCGTATTATTACTACTATTTACATTTATACTGTTCCGCTGCATTGTTATTTATTATTCTCTAGTATGTGTAACTCTGATTCTATATTGTATTAGTATAATCAAATGTTTTGTAAACAGCTTCATGAACTGTTATTTGATTATTATATTTTGTTGTTCCGCTGCAAGATTCTGTTTTATTTTTTTTCTTTCCCTGCTTTTCTTATTCACCCCAATAAAAATCTACCCTTCGGTATGGTTTAAGTCTGACGTGTGTGGTTTATCGTCGATTTTAAACGTACAAAAAGACGGGATGTTACATGACCGGTATACTGTATGGAGGCGGATTGGTAAGAAAATATCTAAGGCTTCAAGGGAAAGGAAACTCGAGATTGATAATCTGAAACTTATGGAGGCGCAAGATAAGGATGTTGAATATGCGCTTTGCGCTTATATGATTTTTGTTTGATGATAATAAACATATATACATTCATTCAAATGTATTTGGTAATGTACTATTTTGTTTTTCACAGTTTAAATAAATATTTATTGAATAAAATAAATTACACAGAATTTGAATTCAAACAGATATTTTATTCAAATAAATATTTATTACAATTTTGAATAGTACAAATTCAAGCTCTCACTATAACTATACAGTTTTAATTACATCACATTTTTCACATTTACATCAGCACCTCACTACATACCACTCACACTCATATTTTTATCTTCGACTGCATTCCAGTTTGAATCCAGTATCTGAATAATCTGCAAAAATATTTTCAAACGCAGTAAAATTGAAAAAGAAATATTTTTGCAATATAAAATAAAACGTGAATTTTGAAAATAATATTTGCCTCAGTTATTTGGGTTGTTCGTCATAATTTAAATTTGAATTCATCATACACGAACAACTTGTGACATACACAGTGTATTACTGTGTATGCCACAAGGCCGTGCACACCGATATACACTTGATTAATTTACAGGGACAGGTGAGCACAGGTCAAACCCAAATGAAAAACCGGGTTCAACTCACGTGCAATAACATAAAAATCACGACTCGAGCACAAGGTCAAACCCGAGTTTTGCAACTGGATTCAACACAAGGCGACATGACGTAAATGCAACGGAGACCAACATAAAAATGGACTGCAACAATCATGTATGCAGATCAGGTCCAGTGCCAACAAACAACAAGTCTCGACCAAAACAGTTGCAACATGGATACAACAATATGCAGAAGCAAGATCAACACAGTGGGATGCAGTGCAACATCTACGACAGCAAGGGACGAAGAAACCAAGTGCAGACCACAAAGACTCAATACTCAATGCATGCAACAATGTGCACAGGTCAGAGTACAATGCAACATTTTCATAATGCAGTGAAGCATGTTCATGGAACACAACAACTACACTGAAACTCGACCAAGTACACGTTACAACAGACTCAAAGCATAGCAACAACAACTGATACAAATGAATAAAGTTGATATGCAAACTACAACAGGCCAGAGGTGAAAAATACAATACTGAAGTGATGAAGTGCATATAAACAACTAAAACAAAGAAACAGACATGAAGCAACAAACTACACAGCCAACATGACCCAAATGCCAAAGCTCAATGAAGACCACTAGTAAATGCAACTACAAGACGAATCATGAAATGCAACCAAACCAGACACCAGAGCAACTAAAGTGAAACTGATTCAAGCAACAGTGCATAACAAACCAAGCAGTGGTTAAGTGATGATACAAGCACTTACATAAGATGAAGCAATGCCACTGATTTTACAACTGAAGTCAATATGATCGAGTATGCAACATTACAGTAAACAGTGCAGCATCAGGTCGCAACCACTACAACAGGCCACCAGTGAAACAACTCGTATACAAGAACCAGTGAATAGCATGGAAAAGTCAAGGGCATATGAAGGCCGAGAATAAATTCAAGCCGAGAAATTCATCACGAAATCAACAGTACAGAGAATTTTCAAAGCAAGTCAATCATCTCAAAGTCACAATTCAAAACCGTATTGACCAAGCAATGAATCAACACCGTGTCAACCAAGTAATACCAAGAATACGATAGTGACAAAGTTAGAACAAATCTCAAGCATCAATACCGGATCGAACGGCATATGACAAATTCAAATCAACATATACGAACGAAAAATCAGGGTTACAAACCCTATATAATCAAATTCATCATCATCGGCAATGATATGGAGTTCAATCAAGCATAACAGTATAGCATAAACGAAAATCACATACCGAATCGAAGTCGAACTCCATCAACATCGACGCAGCCGCATAAGCAACGAAGAACACTGGATCGATCGAATTAAAGCCGGCAATTTTACAAGCCCTAATTTCCAGAGCAGAGAGAACGAAAAGCCCTAATTTTGTTTCAAAGAGCCGAAGCCCTAATCTCATCTAAAGAACAAGCCGACATTGTCACAAAGAAAATAAAAAGATTCGGGTTAAAGAAAACTATTGGGCCGGCGTGTTTTATTTTTTCTCTTAAGGGTTTTTAATTTTTAATAGGGCTATTTTAATTTAATTTGTTTTTAATTTGTATTTTCCTTTTTAAACCGTTTGATTTTCTAGTCGTGTGACTAGGGGACAAGCTACGGTGTGTAGCTTGAGAATTCACAACTCGGTAGTTGAGTTGTGGCAGGGTTTTGAGCGTAGAGTTAGATTAGTCAATAGCGGTGTATAGCGAGTCTACGTGTGTAAGCGAGGGACTATCTAATTTCTAGTAGAAACCTTGGGGGCAGCACGTAGGCAGGGTTTTGCCGAAGCTGGGTAAATTCTGTGTTGTTCTGTTTTATTCTGTTATTTATATTCTGCGATATCTGTGCTGCTATTCTGTGATCTGAATTGAAATTAATTTATAAGCTTCCGCGATTAATTTTTATAATTTACACTATCACCCTATTCACCCCCCCTCTAGGGTGAAATCGATCCCACAAGTGGTATCAGAGACAGGAATAGAAGTCAACATCTGTTTTAAAAATTCGATTTTTTTAAAAAAAATCGGTTTTTGTTTTAAAAATTTGAATTTTTAAAATGGCTTCTTTTAATAATGCTTTTGCAGAAGGTCAATCCATAGTTAGACCACCAATGTTCAATGGTGAATATGCTTATTGGAAAAATAGAATGCAAATTTTTCTGAAAACCATTGACGCTTGGAATATTGTTGAGACAGGTTATAGAATACCAACTATAACTGTAGATAATCAGGAAATAGAGAAACCAAAGGAACAATGGACAGAACTAGAAAATAAATTACAAAATACTAATGGCAAAGCCATGAATTCTATTATCTGTTCATTGGATCAATTTGAATTTAATCGTGTCTCACATTGTCTAACTGCGCAGGAAATATGGCACATACTAGAAGTGACTCACGAAGGAACATCTCAAGTCAAAGAATCTCGCCTTGCAATGCTAAGCAGCGAATACGAGAACTTCAAAATGGCGAAGGAAGAAAATGTCAAAGAGATGTACGGACGACTCTCCAATATCGTATACAAATCAAAAGCTCTCGGAAAAACATACACCGAATTAGAAATAGTCCGAAAAATCCTCAGAGTCCTTCCACGAAGCTTTGAAGCAAAAGTAACTACCATACAAGAATCAAAAGATTTAAAACAACTTAAAGTTGAAGAACTCATCGGAAATCTCACCACTTATGAGTTAGAAATGAAATTCAAGGAAGAGCGTGAAGGAGGTGACACTCAAAAGAAATCAATAGCTCTCAAAGGAACAATCGAAGGTGATGATGATAACGATGAAGATGATGGAGCAGCAGAATTGGAGCTGTTAATAAGGAAATTCAAAAAATGGAATCAAAAACATGGAAACTTAGCTCGAATTCAAAAAGCAAAAAGCAGAATAGCCAAAGCACTAGACTACTCAGAAGAACAAAAGTTTATTTGTTATAATTGCAACAAACCCGGCCATATCAAGCCCGATTGTCCACAAATTAAATCCAGCCATGGAAAGAAACAGAAAAAGAAAAGTTTTGCAGCCACTTGGGATGAAATAGACGAGAATGATCAAAGCACTGGCAGTGAAAGCGAAAAGGCAGAATTGTGTCTTCGAGGTGATACAACTGACAGTGACGATGACGAGCCAAGTGAGGTATCAAAACTTACCCATTCTGAGTTGCTTATATATTTTCATGAAGTAAACGGTTGTTTTGAACGACTTAGGGAAAAATACGCCAAACTTGAATCTCAAAAAGATACTTTGATAGAATGTAATAAACAACTTGATCAATTAGTTAAAACCTATCAAAGTAGGATCCCTAAGTGTGATAAGTGTCCAACATTTGATGAAGAAATTAAAAAATCAGAAATTAAAATGAAATCGCTTGAAAATGAAATTCTGATTTTAAAAGAGAATGAAAATACTAGAAGAGAGAATTCTATTAAAAAGTGCACACAATTATTAAACGAAAATGAGTCTCTCAAAACACAAGTCCAACAATTGTCTACTACTTTAGACAAATTTTCCAAAAGTGAAAAATCGTTGAATATGCTACTAGGAAAGCAAACTGTTAATACGGTTAGACAAGGACTTGGATATAATAAATTGAAAATTGTTGAAAGCAATAATAATCAAGTTATTTCTATGTGCACAATTTGTAGAAAATATGGACACGATCACAATAATTGTTGGTATAGACCCAAACATGTGAAAACTATACCGATTTGGGTTCCAAAAGACACAAATATAAAATTTCTCAAAGTTAAACAAATTTGGGTGCCGAAGGGAACAATTATAAATAGTTTTGGGTCTACACAAAATTATTTTTCAAAATTTTCAGCCACTAACAACCATGGACCTATAAAAACAAATAGGTCACATAAATCTTTCATCGTGTAGGTGTGGTGGCAGGCTAAGGAACAACAACAGTGTACTCTGGATTTTTTGGCTGATCCAGAAACACAACGGACGACGAAGCAAAGTTCCTTAGCCTAGTATAAAGGTGACAGAATCACAACGGACAACAACGGAAAATATCGTAAAGGTAAAACAGGTAATGGTATGTTTTAAACGATATATTAAATGTGATAATCTGCACCATATTCTGAATTAAAATCAGCCAATATTGAGATGATGATTCTGATTTATTCAAAATTGTTAGCCAATTATATTCTTATGCCAAAAACACTATAAAATTCTCTAGAATTACTTGATATATAAGTTTGGGTAAAAATAGTGTTTTGATTGGATGATAATACTTTTTGTTATAATATTTTTGGCTAAATCTATATTCACGGTTTCTTCTATTTACATGGCTTCAACTTAAAATCCTAATAAATTCTATTTAAAAATTGTAAAAAGGATTTTAAGAAATTTTTGAAATTGTTGGGACTTTAAGAAATTCTTTTGAAACATTTGTTTTGAAATAATGATGTTTGGTTGACTATTAAATACTCATGAATATAACTGTTTAGTCTATGGCTTCTAAGATTGACACTTTGATATATGTTTGATTGTTAACACTGGCTTCAATTTCAAATTCAAGAGAATTTCATTCTGAGATAATTTGTTGAAATTTCACAATCTGGTCTTTGACATTTAACGAAAGAATTTTGAGTGAAATTTAAATTCAGATGCAGATTACACTGGAAATATGTTGATAGAAAAATTACTAGTGGAATGTGATTAATTTTTTGAAACATTCATTTGCTGCATCGTTTTTCAAAGAAAATGTCTGCATATTTTTCACTTGAAATAATTTTCAAATAGCAGAAAATTTTCTTATAAAACCCCCTCAAGAAAATCATGTTTGACCATATTTACAGATTAGTCATTTTTAAAAAATTGATTTTATAATTTTTGAATTTGTTTTTAAAATAACAAATTTTGACTAATCTAACTCCCTTTGACTATCGAAAAGATGAATAGTAATTAAAAAAGGTGATGAGTGTTGATATTTATCACATATTATAACTCGAGACAATATATTTAGAAAATTTCTTTAGAATTTCATAACAAGAGTTATAAAATTTTTGTTGGGTAAAAGTTCCATGATCATTTCTATTTCTACCATCTTTCTATCAACCATCACTCATCAAAATCATATATAGTATGTAAATTTGTGGTAGTTTACAAAGGAAATTATTCGTGCTTCAATTTATTATATCTTCAGATTCATAAAGAAAATTATCTGTGCTTCAATTTATTATATTCTTCAAGAAAAATAAATATCCAAAGTATTCACTCTCATTTAAAAGTCCTCACGGTTATGCATGGGTGAATTACTTGGATTTTTGATTATGTGTTTCCTTGCTCATTTAAAAGTCCTCACGGTTATGCATGTATGGAACGCATATCAAAAATTAATTGGTTAAATAGACAAGTTGATTCTAATCCTATTTAAAAGTCCTCACGGTCATGCGTGGTTAGAAGATACTTGATTTCAATTTTTATATAAAAAAATTGTGAATACTACTAATCTCATTTAAAAGTCCTAACGGTTATGCATGGTTAGTAGATATTCAAATTTCTTGAAATAAATATACCACAGATAGACAGAACTGTTTGATTTTTGATGATTTTATCCCCATCATATCTGAAAGTGGAATATGCGCTTGACAAGGGTAATTATGATTTTTGTTTGAGTTTTATTGAAATTTGATATTTATATTCAATTGAGTTAAATGTTTGATTCATGTCTATCACTTCATCCCTATTTTTATAACACTGTTATTCTTTTGCTGATAACAAAAGGGGGAGAGAAAAGTTAAGATTTTGTCAAATAGAATCAAGCAAAGGTCAAATAATTTTCCATTTGCATATAGGCTCATTTATATATTTCTATTTGTATGCATATATGTAGGGGGAGTATTACGTAGAGAGGAAGCATTTAAATAGGGGGAGCAAATTGAACGATCAAATACATTTGACATATTCAAAATCTTAAATATATGTTTGTTACCATCAAAAGGGGGAGATTGTTGAATATGCGCTTTGCGCTTATATGATTTTTGTTTGATGATAATAAACATATATACATTCATTCAAATGTATTTGGTAATGTACTATTTTATTTTTCACAGTTTAAATAAATATTTATTGAATAAAATAAATTACACAGAATTTGAATTCAAACAGATATTTTATTCAAATAAATATTTATTACAATTTTGAATAGTACAAATTCAAGCTCTCACTATAACTATACAGTTTTGATTACATCACATTTTTCACATTTACATCAGCACCTCACTACATACCACTCACACTCATATTTTTATCTTCGACTGCATTCCAGTTTGAATCCAGTATCTGAATAATCTGCAAAAATATTTTCAAACGCAGTAAAATTGAAAAAGAAATATTTTTGCAATATAAAATAAAACGTGAATTTTGAAAATAATATTTGCCTCAGTTATTTGGGTTGTTCGTCATAATTTAAATTTGAATTCATCATACACGAACAACTTGTGACATACACAGTGTATTACTGTATATGCCACAAGGCCGTGCACACCGATATACACTTGATTAATTTACAGGGACAGGTGAGCACAGGTCAAACCCAAATGAAAAACCGGGTTCAACTCACGTGCAATAACATAAAAATCTCGACTCGAGCACAAGGTCAAACCCGAGTTTTGCAACTGGATTCAACACAAGGCGACATGACGTAAATGCAACGGAGACCAACATAAAAATGGACTGCAACAATCATGTATGCAGATCAGGTCCAGTGCCAACAAACAACAAGTCTCGACCAAAACAGTTGCAACATGGATACAACAATATGCAGAAGCAAGATCAACACAGTGGGATGCAGTGCAACATCTACGACAGCAAGGGACGAAGAAACCAAGTGCAGACCACAAAGACTCAATACTCAATGCATGCAACAATGTGCACAGGTCAGAGTACAATGCAACATTTTCATAATGCAGTGAAGCATGTTCATGGAACACAGCAACTACACTGAAACTCGACCAAGTACACATTACAACAGACTCAAGGCATAGCAACAACAACTGATACAAATGAATAAAGTTGATATGCAAACTACAACAGGCCAGAGGTGAAAAATACAATACTGAAGTGATGAAGTGCATATAAACAACTAAAACAAAGAAACAGACATGAAGCAACAAACTACACAGCCAACATGACCCAAATGCCAAAGCTCAATGAAGACCACTAGTAAATGCAACTACAAGATGAATCATGAAATGCAACCAAACCAGACACCAGAGCAACTAAAGTGAAACTGATTCAAGCAACAGTGCATAACAAACCAAGCAGTGGTTAAGTGATGATACAAGCACTTACATAAGATGAAGCAATGCCACTGATTTTACAACTGAAGTCAATATGATCGAGTATGCAACATTACAGTAAACAGTGCAGCATCAGGTCGCAACCACTACAACAGGCCACCAGTGAAACAACTCGTATACAAGAACCAGTGAATAGCATGGAAAAGTCAAGGGCACATGAAGGCCGAGAATAAATTCAAGCCGAGAAATTCATCACGAAATCAACAGTACAGAGAATTTTCAAAGCAAGTCAATCATCTCAAAGTCACAATTCAAAACCGTATTGACCAAGCAATGAATCAACACCGTGTCAACCAAGTAATACCAAGAATACGATAGTGACAAAGTCAGAACAAATCTCAAGCATCAATACCGGATCGAACGACATATGACAAATTCAAATCAACATATACGAACGAAAAATCAGGGTTACAAACCCTATATAATCAAATTCATCATCATCGGCAATGATATGGAGTTCAATCAAGCATAACAGTATAGCATAAACGAAAATCACATACCGAATCAAAGTCGAACTCCATCAACATGGACGCAGCCGCATAAGCAACGAAGAACACTGGATCGATCGAATTAAAGCCGGCAATTTTACAAGCCCTAATTTCCAGAGCAGAGAGAACGAAAAGCCCTAATTTTGTTTCAAAGAGCCGAAGCCCTAATCTCATCTGAAGAACAAGCCGACATTGTCACAAAGAAAATAAAAAGATTCGGGTTAAAGAAAACTATTGGGCCGGCGTGTTTTATTTTTTCTCTTAAGGGTTTTTAATTTTTAATAGGGCTATTTTAATTTAATTTGTTTTTAATTTGTATTTTCCTTTTTAAACCGTTTGATTTTCTAGTCGTGTGACTAGGGGACAAGCTACGGTGTGTAGCTTGAGAATTCACAACTCGGTAGTTGAGTTGTGGCAGGGTTTTGAGCGTAGAGTTAGATTAGTCAATAGCGGTGTATAGCGAGTTTACGTGTGTAAGAGAGGGACTATCTAATTTCTAGTAGAAACCTTGGGGGCAGCACGTAGGCAGGGTTTTGCCGAAGCTGGGTAAATTCTGTGTTGTTCTGTTTTATTCTATTATTTATATTCTGCGATATCTGTGCTGCTATTCTGTGATCTGAATTGAAATTAATTTATAAGCTTCCGCGATTAATTTTTATAATTTACACTATCACCCTATTCACCCCCCCTCTAGGGTGAAATCGATCCCACAAAGGAATCATCGCTCATATCGATACGGAGGTCACTAGCTCGAAAACATCACAAGTTGAGGTCGAGAAAAGAGCCGATGATGCTGTCAAGGCACTCGAGAATGAGCGAACTAAGCATCGTGATGAGATAAAGACTGTGCACCATTGAAATTATGATTTAGTTATGGAGGCACAAAATAAAGGAATCATTGCTCATATCGATACGGAGGTCACTAGTTCAAAAACATCACAAGCTGAGGTCGAGAAAGGAGCCGATGATGCTGTCAAGGCACTCGAGAATGAGCGAACTAAGCATCATGATGAGATAAAGACCGTGCACCATTGAAATTGTGATTTAGTGCTGGAGAGAGATGCTCTGACCAAGAAAGCGAATTAGCTGTCAACCAAACTTGAGAGAGAGACAAAAATGAAGGATGAAGTTCTCCAAGAAGCTCAGGGGTACTGTGAAGAGCTACTTACTGCTTGTAGTGAAAGGGACGATGTAGTTGTGCGTGCCAGAGATGTGGATGCACTCGTAAAGAAGGAAGTGAAGGCGCTGAGAAGTGGATGATTGAGGAGTTCGAGCCAACGATCATTAAGTCCAATTCTAATGTACATAAGTTCCGCAATGTAGAGTGGCTCAGTTATGATTATCCCAGAGCTCAAGCTTTGGCCTAGGAATAAATTCTTAAGGAAGAGAGGGAATTTTTGGAAGGTGGCGAAGTGGACCTGACATAGTTAAAAAAAGAGGTCTTGACAGGAGATAAACCCAGTGTGCTATGGAAAGGCGAGCTCATACTCCATTTGGAGTTGGCTGCCACAGTGCAGAAAGACATAGGCGAAGGTTCCAGATCATCACCTCAAGATGCCAGTGCTGGTCACACATCTGGACCCAAGCTGCTCCTGATTCATTCTTGATCCCTAAATATGATCAAGAGAAACCCAAATGCACAAGTCTACCATCATTTCTCCCATCTTGGCGGGAAATTATAGCGGCACTGAAACACCCCACACCCCTTAGTATACCCAATAGGACACACTAAAAGGCATGGTGCGTTATAGGTATAACTAAAACTAGCAGAGACTAAGATTCACAAGCCAAAAATTAGATAACAATAACAATAATAACGCAGCAGAAACAATTATAGTATTTTGCTAAAAATAAAATTCCATAATATAAGATGATAAAAATAAGTCACCAAATACCCAATACATCATATGAAAAAATACCCATACAAGTCTCATGAAATCCAAAACCTAAAGTCTCAAATAATATCAAAGTATAATACGTCCTTCTCAAAATACCAGCTCAGCAAAAGAACTAAAAGCTGGAACTGAAGGAAAGAAATACATGATAGAATCTCCAATAAGCCTCCACGAGGCTGCGCTCTACTATCCTTGCCCCTGATTGCCTATGGTGGGAAAAGGGGAAATAGAGGAGCGGGTCAGACTAAAAGTCTGGTGAATGATAGTAATTATTAGAATCTTTAAGCAAAGTAAAAGTAATAGACTCTACAACAGTTCTAGCATGAATAAGGATAATAAAGGAAATAGTAAAGAAATAAAATTGAGATTAGCACGAATAAAAATTGCTCAATTTATAAGATAGGTTAATTTTGATTATTTGCACTTGTCCTTGATTTCTGCTTTGATTTGGCTGAATTCTAATCCTGTAATTAGGATGTAATCCTAATCCTACCCTTTTTAATCGGCCTGCTACTCTATAGTACCTTTCTGCGGACCAACTGCTATATAACTCCCTACACAGAATGTTACTTTGGACCAGACAACATATATAGCTCCCTACATAGAAGGCATTTATTTACTATGGATCGGATACTATATATAACTCCCTACACAAAATTTTACCGTAGATCAGACGACATATATAACTCCCTACACAGAAGGCAATGGTGTCTACGAAAGACGCCCATATTAAGCACTTGGAACTCATAGCTATTACTGAGCACCCGAATGAAAGTCACATGCGTAACTGCCACCATGCCCATGCTACCTTTTTCTCTACCTATTGGGTCTTCTTATTACCTCAAACTCTAGCATAACCGTTCCCCACATCTCACTTCAGGCTAATGTGAGATCACCTTGTGTCCATAGAAAATAGGGGAAATACTGTTGGTACTGGCCCGTCATCCAAACAATATCTAGTCTCATCCCTTGTCCAAATATCTTGTGATTTGGACTTCTACTTGACCAATTACTACCATTCTTAGCATAAGCATGCCCTCATCTCACTTCAGGCTAATGTGGGACTACCGTTTTGTCTAATAGGGAATGCTATTTGGTATAGGTCCTACTTTCATCTTTTCTTATTAACTTAGATAAATTATTTTAAATAAACCTTTATAATTTATCCCTAACATCTTTTCTTATTAATTCATCCTAAGTCTTGAAATAAGCCTTATTCTGTTCTTTTTTCTTATTATAACCTATGTTATAATCATGCTTATTACTTAACCCAGGGTCTAATCGTGAAAATAAGCTTCTTCCATCTTTTACTCTTTTAGTTATAATTCTAAGTTATAACTAGGCCAATCTTTTTAATTCAGTCCAATTAACGTAATAATTAGGCATAATTTCAGTCCAATTTCATTTATATTGCAGTCTTTGTAATTTAAGTCTTATATTCCATTATTTCAGTTTTCTTACAATTTGGTCCATATTCGCGTAATCCTATTCTAATCCATACGCGAAGAAGAAGGAGGAATAAAAGAAAACTGAAAATAGAAGAAAATCCAAAGCATAGAAAGAAGATGTAAATAACGTATAATTAATAGTAAATAAACTAAAATACTGTAAATCAACTGTAAATAAATGAAAAAGCTATAATTAACAGAAATAAACTAAAATTACTGAAAAGAATAGATGAAATGAAATAGACTGAAAATAATTTTAAAAACTATAAATAGACCAGTGAAAAGTTTATTCCAAAAATCGTAGTAAGACTACAACTATTGGAAACCCTATTATTTTAAATCACTTAAAGAAATATTTTAAATAATTACAATCACTCACCTGTGGTCCTTAGCTCTTCTTTAGGTCTTCCTGGATCCACTTGAGGGTATAAAAATATATGTATTAAAAAGATTCTCTCCTTGGAAAATTATTCCTTTTAGGATCCTTCCTAAAAAGGTGAATCCAAGCGGAGAAAATCTAGAATGAGAAAAAGTGTTAGGCCCAAGGTATTATTTATATGGGTAGAAGTGGATCTCAGACCATTGGATTTGGAGATTGAATATGATGCAACCACGTCATGGGCTGAATAGGAGCCATCGGAAGGAAGCACGAAGGGACCAGATGAGCCAAAGGAATGAAAATGACGTGTTTGCTAGCTACTTGAAAAAAGGAACGAATCCTTCGTTCACTCACTTGTGGCAGGTCAACCTTAGGGTTGACCGCCCACTATGCCAGGTTGACCTCCCCACATACATACATACATACATACATACATACATACATACATACATACATACATACATACATACATACATACATACATACATACATACATACATACATACATACATATATATATATATATATATATATATATATATTGGAGTCTTGATTATTTTGTAACTCGTTCATATTAGCTCGGATTCTGACGTTCTATATATGAAAATTGACTAGAAAATTACCACAGACACAATGGAGCAAGTCCCGTGGCTCAGTTTCGATAATTTCATAAAGGTATTTTATTATTTTGTTAATTAACGAATTAATTATTATGGGTTAACTTTTGGATTGTTACATTCTCCCTTCCTTATGGGATTTCGTCCCTGAAATCTCTAAGGATAAAAGAATGTACTAAATGTTTTCATCTAATTCTACAACCAACTACTCCATCATCAACCATTCATCCATAGTCCCTAAGTCTTTCTAATGCGATTTATGATACTTATGCAATAATGTAGTGTAAATGTCCCTAACTAATGCAAAAGATTAGGCAATCCACTAATTCAGTTGACCTCCTTTTATGCAATCATGTCCGTGCCATGTATCTAATGAATGCGAAATTTCCTAATGATAACTATTAATTCTATATGCGTGCTACAAACATCATCCAAGTGCAATAATCATGTGGTAAACATCCATTTATAGCAACCATAGAAATAAACCAAAAATGCACACACTTCCATATGCATATGCTCTAGTGTCCTAATTAGGCCAATCCCTAAGGAATAATAGTGCCTAGTGTACCTATATGCATCCATTAGCATCCACTAGCAAACACTTGCAATCACTGGCATACATCATTCATAACATGTTCTATTAACATGTTACATCAAATCTTATCATCCATAGGTTAAATCCTAAGTTCTACCCTCCCAATGGATAATAAAGGAAATAACTTATTCAAAACTAAAAATGGAAAAGGAAATTATAAAACCTATTATCAAAGAAACATGGATATGAGATATGAATTTTCTCCTAATCAAATTAGTCTTCTCCAAAATCTCTCTAACCATGTCGAAACCAAGAAGCAACCTTTTCGTAGACTCCAACCAACATGAAGACATCTTACACGACCTTCCCAAAAAGGGCTTCAAAAGGTGTCATTCCAATGCTAGCTTGAAAAATACTACCATATGAATTCCACTAAAGAAAGATGCTTTTCCCAAGTCTTTCCAAAATCAAGAATACTCATTCTCAACCATGTAGGGGATAACATTACTAGGACCTTATATACTTTATGGAAACTCTATTATTACTTCAAAAAGTAATCAATGTTATCCCCTACATGGTCTCGCACTTTTTCCATTACACCTAGGAAGTGATTCTCTATACTCCATATTTATAAGAGTTTGGTTAGGTATTTATCGTTCCAAAAACTAAGACTTCTAAATTTTCAAAACATCATCCCAAAGTCTTAGTCTTTAAAAAGTGTCATTTTTGAGTTTCCATTAAATTCAAAAATACTTGGTTACTTAACATTATTTCCTAACTTAGAGAGGAAAACTTTCAAATTCGAAGTCTAAAACTTATTTCTCGTTTTCTTTTAAAGACCTTTTCTGTTTTCTATAAAAAAGTGAATTTTCAAATTCTACTTTTAATAAGTTTTTCATTTCCAAAAAATTATTTACCTTTTCACCAAACCAATTTCTTTTTATAATATCTTTAAACTGTTTTTATGTGTTTCCAAAACATCTTCTTATTATACCTTACGGTCTCATACCTTAATATATTGGAACTGCTTTCCCAAATGAGAAATTATTAATGCTAAAATCTTCTATAAACCTTTTTAAAAGAGAATTTCATGTTTATGTGGAATTACAAGGAACTTATTTTATATTTTCGAAATAGGCTGTATAAAATATGGCGCTTTTCATACTTTGTATATCTCTTTCATGTATTCCTTATAACTTGGAAAAATACATTTTTATTGGTTTCACGGAAAATTATTCCATTATTCTTTTCATTACAATAAATTAAAGTATGTTTAATTTATATTCTTGCATGATAAATATTTTCTAATATCTAACTTGCACATTTTCCTTTTAGAAAGACTCATCTTCAAAACTGTTTTAGTATTTCCATAACTGCAGAAACACTTTCTTATACTCATCTCTACTACTAATAATGAGAATTCAGTGTACTAATTTCATCCGTGTCTTTTTGAAATACCTAAAATACCCTTTTGCATCTCATTGGAAAAAACCTAAATCCATTTCATTGCCTTTGCACCTCCAAAAACATAAACTAGTGTTATTTCACATTTCTACGACTAAAAATTATGCTTCCTTTCCATCTTCAACTATCGAATATCGATTTTCAATTGATTGTCGACTAAGGTTAGTTCGTTAACCTGCAAAACTCTTTTATTTGTTGATTTCAGTTGCTAATCGTGACCTTATGCCTAATCTGAAATTCCTCCGTCTGCTGCGATTCCCCAATTTCGCTAACCACTAATCGATTAGGAAGGTGTCAATTTCATAAAGGACTTCTACCACGACTTATGTATTTTTTAACACTTTTACCTTATAAACATTGTTGTAAATTAAAATACAGCCTAAATTGTATCGAACAATTATGTAAATATTTTATGTATTTTGCTTTTACTACATCATTTTCAATTTTGGATTATCTTTGGCTTCTGCCAAATGACTTTGGATAAATGATTTTCTTTTGTCTATAGTCATTACAATAGAAATTAAATAAAGTATAACTAACAATTCCATTTTATAATGGGAAATGAATCATGTAAATATATACTATGAGTTGTTAAATCAACTATTTGGACGTGTTTTTAAATATCAAATTGGTGATTATCGCATAAAAATAGCTAACCAAATTTAGGATATGCACTTAGATAGACTTTTGGTAGGCTTTTGATAGTTTTCTATGGAATTACAAAACAATTTCTATTTTACAGATGAATTTTATTTTTACAGCGTCACCACACGTTGTCAATTTGAATATTGTGTGTGTTGAATTTTTTAGTTTTACACCATAAAGCGCTTTGTCCATTTATGTTTCTAGCAAACCCATTCATTTTAACCAGAGAAAAATTAAAGTTAAGAAACTTTGCTATAATGTGACTTTGGTTTAAAGTAGCAATAACTCTATATTGCTTTTGCTTATGATTGAAAATTGGTGGTATGTTCTACTTATACTAGATGATGAAGGTAGACTTTATATTATGTGGAAAATGGTGTAAACGTTGATGTATTTGGTGTATTTTATAAGAATCACTCCATGACCGTCTAAATATAATATATACTCCAAGGAAAATATTGGAGTTTAGTCCTCCTCATTAAATTTTCTGACAAACTTACCGAGCATAGGCTCCTTAATCAATTCAATTAGGTTAATTCTTATCTCTATGCTTCCATTATATAACTATGTTCTATGAATATGGATATAGTTTGCACGAAGAGATTGTCCAAGATTTGTTTCCATGGCCATCGGTATAAAACAGTAAGTAGTCTCTGTCTAAGTTATATTTTGTATTTTCTTTAAAGAGTTTCCTAAAAACAAGTGCTTAACACAAGTAAATTAACACGGGATTGGTAAATCATAATTGGAGACAATGACATATAGTTTTTCTTATTACCATTTATATATGCACATTATAGTACAATATTCATTCATAAAGACCACTAAACTATATGTTGAATCTTTGATTACTTGCAATAATAATATTACGTCCTTTGAAAATGCAAAAGTGATATATGTATTATATCAAACATCAAATACTTAAAATAGAACAATTTTTCTGGCTTCGATCATTTGTTTATTTCAAAATGCAGCTGCACACACATAAACAATTAATGTTATTTAATGCCTTATTCAACCTGTGATATGTAAAATAGATACATTTAATTCAGGAATATAATAGAAAATTATATTCTAATAGAGTCAACTCAACATGATGTATTTTCATATAATTTTAAGATAAGAATAGCTTGCACGAGCTTCTATTTAGTTTAACTTCTATAGCTCTTAACTTAAACTTTGTGGTTTCATAAATTTTGGAGTGCTCTTTAGTTGAACACATGAGCTTTTAACATAGAATGCTTATGTTATCTAAACTGTAGAATATTCTTTAAGCTACATATGTTGGTGTCATTAGGAGCACAATTAATTACACAAATGTTCCTATAGGTGGTTCAAATGCTTAAAATGTATTATTTTTTCTATTGTCGAGTGCTAATAATAATAGTAATTTTTTATTTTCAATTAGCATTTTGAAGAATTAGAAGTTGAAATGCTTGCAAGATGTCTTTGTGTTCTTTGGTGTCGATTAGAGTTGGGAAGGTAATTATTGTTAACATTTTTTCCTTCTTTATGCGAAATAAGAATTTATTTTGACACGCTACATGCTTACCCTATGCTTGAGAACTGTTTGTTAGAATTACTAAATAATAACTCGATTCTCAATCTCAACTGGAGTTGTCTGTGTAAAATTAATCCTCAATGTGATGTTATTAGTAAATGGTCTCCTTTAGAACGGATAGAGAAGTTTCCATTTAAGATGTTGTGTGAACAGCGAATATACATATTATGATTGTTCTTTGTTTAAATACGATAATTTGAAAGAAAATTAACTATTACACAAGCTTTAATATAGTTTATAGGGTTATACTTTTTTTGTAATTAATTATTATACAAATCTTTTGGATAGGAAGCGAGCATAAGATTTCAAGATGGTAAACCTAGTCTTGAGGAAAAATTATTGAAGAAATTGAGGAAAGACAAAGTTTGTTAATGTTGAGGATTCCATATGAGATAGAGGTCATGAATGTGAATTCTTTTATTTTCATTCTATGAATTTTTTATTCTGATAAATTTATGTAGCATCCCATCATTTAACGTGTGACCAAAGTGATTGCATATGATCATATTTGATGAAATTGATGATATAGTAGGGTACATATCACTTGCACATAATCAATGTTGGTCGTGGCCCTCTTATAAATGACAATGAACTGGTGACATGCAACCTCCTTTCAAATCGGTCAGCAACAATCTGAAATCATAGGTTTAAGAACATGGTTTCATTTTCACATTCCTATGTTATTTGAATCATTTTCATTAATTTTTGCCCTAATTTTCTTTATAGATATCCGTTGAAACGGTTTTTCCTTTTTATAACACTAGACCTTTTTCACAGTTGATGTATTAATTATGAATGTGCTTATATTTATGTGATTGAAGATAATTTTGTAATTAAAAAATGTACCTATATTAAATACAAATAAAGCTGTTCAAGTTATGAATTTATTTGATTTAATGCTTCAATGAAATTCCCTAAATAATATTAATTCATATATAAAATAAAAACATTGCTAACTTTATTTTTTTTAATATCACAAAGCATAGAAAACTTACGTATAAATGACTTTGCAGGTTTTGTTCTGTTGTTGCTTTTTTTAATTTGCTTATCTATATTCAATATTTTTTATTAATTGTGTTTAGTGATGAAATACACATCTAAGCTGAATTGTAATTGACTCTAGTATTCCAATCTGTGCCTAGAAAATGATACAATTTTTATAGTTCCGTTGTGTTTTCATCAATAAATTATAAAGAAAAATGTAAGTTCACGTAAGTTCATTTCATGTTATTATATTGATTCTTTCTTGGGAATAATTAGATGTATTTACAATTGATTCTTGCTAAATTTTGGATGTTTCTATTTTTAGATGCGAATTGTCATTTTGTTTGGAAGTTTGATGTTCCCTCACTGTCTTACTGGTAATTTTGTCATTTCGTGAATATGATAATTGCACTATGTTCTTTTAATTCCTACCATACTCATAATGCTTCTTCCAATCATATTATTTATTTCAAGCTTCTATGTACGAAATCGTTATTTGGTCAGTTCTCTACCTGTCTAAAAAATGTTTCATATGCACAACTAACTCCATGCCTGATAGATCAGCAGCAAGTTCAGAAGACTTGGTGGTTCTCGCTGTTGTTTTTGACAGTATTAGGCAGAAGTTGAAGAAATCAACAGATATTTTAATGCTAATTAGTTAAATATTTTTTCTACTAACACTGTCCGTAAACTTCCCCTTTTGATGTTGATCCATGGTTTACCATCTCCATTTGATTTAAATTATTAGACTTTATTGACATAATATGTAAATTTCATGATTTTTTCCAAATGATATCCATTTATTCTATTGAACTACAAATTCAAAAAGTTAACTATTGGGTTTATAGTTGTCAGCTATTGTACTCTTTGAATATATCAATGAATTATATAATGCCTCCCTTCATGTACTTTTATTTGGTTGTTTGAGGAGTTTCTATTACTTAAAAATTGTTTTTGTAGTCATGCTAAAGTGACCGTTTTTTGTCTTTATAAGGTTTTGTGTATCTTTTCGGTGTGTGAAATCCATACCCCAAAGTAGAATTGCAAAGTGTGTGTCTAAAGTCTACCAGGTTGGGAATGATGCACTGGAAGCTTTTTAAAGAAAAGCAATAGCAACCGATATTTTTTGTTACTTCTAAAAGAAAAAGAAAATCCTTTTTTCCCTTGATTGTGTGGTTCAGTACTCATTATGCTAATCCCGATGCACTGATCATTGCCAAGAATGTCTATTATTCAAATGTGTTTAAAACAACGCATTCAATATTCATCATCTGATATTAAAAATGCATACTATTTACATATAAGTATGCTAGATAATGTACAACATTATCCATTTACATGGAACTGTGCAAGTATGCCAGAAAATATACAGCAATGACTTATTTTAAAATAAGTAGAATATGCTTAATAAATTGCAACAAAATATTTGCATAAAATATCTACAATAAAAATTCTGTGTATGTTTGATTATTTATACATATTATGGATACTGATTATGTGTCATATGAGTATATCAGCATGTCAAAAATTCATCATGTTTATTTGAATATTATAAACCCAGTCTGTTTATTTAGTGGTTTTATGTCATGTCATGGCTTTTATGTAATAGCTATAATTAAGGATTCAAATTTAGCTTAGTACCACTGTCTTACATGAATAATTCACCTTTTTCATCCTTAACATCTGAATCCTTGAACCTAATGAGATTAGATTCAAGCTAATGAGATTATAGTTGAGTCATACACATACAAATCTTCTTATGTGCATATGTGTAGATCGTGTGCAAAGCACGACGCATTTTTGGTACCAAAATATTATTTTTGTTGTTGCAAGAGTTGAGTTGGATACATAGCAGGTATAAAACTATTATATCTCCTATTTGTTTGCCTATCATATGACAACAATCATCTATGATTACTCTAAACATTATACAAATGTGTTGTTGACGTAATGCATGGATATTATTATTAGACCAGGCTTACCTGAGCGTGCATATACACTTGTTTAAGATAATAAGTGTACTTTACAAACTATTTTGTTTCTGTACTTAGAAATTACCTTTAAAAATACATTTTTATTTGGGTTGAAATGGATGTTGCGTAAAACACCATTGCTACAACCTAAAAAAATACTAGTATATGAATTCAATTAAATAAATACCAATAAATCTCATATACCTATGTAAACATATTTCTCTTGGGAGTCAATTACTATAACAATAGTGTTATAGCCCATGCTCCACTTATTTTTCAAGAAATCATTTATTACAACAATAAAAGTTGTAATCTACGTTTCGATACTTGATACACTCTTGGTTTTTATGTTTAAAATCTTTGTTTACTTACAATGAAACTAGTGAGTTATATATACATTTACTCCATAATTCTTCAAAAAGATTTTCAATTTTTCATTATATAAAAACCAACTTAAATTTCATACCATTCTTCAAAAAACCCATATTTATTTTCTAAAAGAAAATATTAACCATGAAAATTTTCAATTCTAATAATTACATTTTTTCAAATTTTCAAATTTCAAAATTTTCATTTTATTGGGCTTGGCATAAAATGGATTCTGTCCCTACTAACCTAGGAATATTTTTCTTAAACTAAAGGCTTTTACTCCTGTTCCTCTTGTATACTTATATCTATTCTAAGGCATCGTCGTCAATTCCACTTGTCTGAGATAATTATAATTTCTATAATTATCTACACATGGACTTTCTTCTTTTCACATCTACTAAATTTTATTGTACATCTCTAACCTTTGCCTACCTCTCTTTGGATTTCCATAATCTGAACCCTAAGTGTACAAAACCGTTTCTTAAATCCTCACCATGTGTAGACATTCTCTATGCCCTAATAAACGCACTTCAAAAGTGATACTTCAAGAACTCTTTCTTCAGTTGATAAACATGAAGCATACAGAGAACCTCCTTTAGATGAATAACATGTTCTCCCATACTTCTTGAAAAATGCCAAAATGTCGACCATGAATACCACCATGAACTTTATTTTAGGACGTCTCTAAAAACATGGCTCACCAAATCAATAAGATAGGTTGGGACATTGGTTAGCCCAAAAGGCCTAACCAACCACTCAAAGAATCCACCGGGTGTCCTAAATGCGGTCTTATCAATGCTGTCAACAACGACCCTAAGCTGATGAAATCCAATGGCTAGACCAAGCAGAGAAAATACTAAAGAGCCAACTAACTGGTTGAAAAGATCATATATCCTAGAGAGTGGATAATGGTCATTCTTTGTGAGCTTATTCAATTCTCTATAGTCAAAGCAAAGACGAAGAGAACCACCTGCTTTGCTAGCGAAGATGACCGACACTCCCTATTTTGATATGTTTATTCTTATGAAACCTTTCTTTAAAGCTTACGGATCTGCTTGCTCAATCCCTTCCTTTCCCTTGGCGCCATATGTCCTATGGATAAAGCTACTGACTTGCAAAATAAATCCTGAAGTCAATCTCTCTCTCTTGGAGGGGGTAGTCCCCTAACCTCCTCAAAGATGTTTGGAAAAATCTCTGATGCTAGGAACCGAATCTAACTCCGACGATGATGAATCGAGGGAATATAGTATGCTCAACATAACTGACCCTTGCGAATCGCAAGGAATCTCGAGAGTCTTATTGACGCATGTCTCTAGTCTAACGACTCTTCTCTTGCAATCTACTATAGCTCCATATTTGGATAGCCAATCCATTCCCAAAATTATCCCATACCTCAAAAATCCCAAAATATAGGCATCATAGTCAAATTCTACGCCTATGATATAAATTTACAAACCCCTACAAATCATAGACAAGAGTGTCGATCCTCCCATGGGGTTTGAAACAACAATGGGGTCTACCACTAAAAAGATGTCTAAGTGCAAACAATTTACCAAAGAACTAGAGATGAAAGAGTGTGATGCTCTAGGATCGAAAAGAGTCTGAATGGGAAAATCAGAAATAGAAACCAAATTTTCCTACCTCAATCATGTCCGTTGCTGGAAGGTGTTACATCCAAAACCTGAATCTGCGCTGCACGTGCACACGCTCCCTGCCCCATCTTATGAGGACAAAACTTACTAAAGTGACCAAGCTGTCCACAATTGAAACACCTCCCCTTCATTTCTGCCTTCTTAGACTAGCGAAGTTCTTGCATAGATTGGAAAAATCGGCTGGTGTAGGTGGATTAAAGGGATTTCCACCTACTGGTGTTGTATTGGGTGCTTGCTCATGCACCTCTGGTACCGTAGCTCTACGAAACCAGTCAGTCATATTATTAAAAGAGAAGGAAACTTAGGCTTGAAAGAACCGAAAGAAATGGAGTTTGAGGGGATTTTGGTAAAAAATCTTTTATACTTGAAAAACTACTTCTATAATAAGAGTTTCTTTCTGAAAAATACTTCTAATTTAAACATATGCTACATAAAAATAGGTTGCTTTTGGAAAAATACCTTATTTTAAAAACAAGTTTCTCGGAATCCTATAACCTTAGGCTCTGATACCAAATGAAACTCTTCACACCACTTAGTATACCCAAAAGGACACACTAAAAGGCATGGTGCATTGTAGGTATAACTAAAACTAGTAGAGACTAAGATTTACAAGCCAAAAATTAGATGATAATAATAATAATAATAACGCAGCGGAAATAATTATAGTATTTTGCTAAAAATCAAATTCCATAATATAAGATGATAAAAATAAGTCACCAAATACCCAATACATCATATGACAAAATACATATACATGTCTCGTGAAATCCGAAAACCCAAAGTCTCAAATAATATCAGAGTACAATACATCCCTCTCAAAATACCAGCTCAGCAAAAGAACTAAAAACTAGAACTGAAGGAAAGAAATACACGATAGAATCTCCAATAAGCCTCCACGAAGTTGTGGTCTACTATCCTTGCCCATGATTGCCTATGGAGGGAAGGGGAAATAGAGGAGAGCGTCAGACTAAAAATCTGGTGAATTATAGTAATTATTAGAATCTTTAAGCAAAGTAAAAGTAATAAACTCTACAATAGTTCTAGCATGAATAAGGATAGTAAAGGAAGTAGAAAAGAAATAAACTGGAAATAAGCGCGATTAAATATTGCTCAATTTAAAAGATAGGTCAATTTTGATTGTTTGCACTTGTCCTTGATTTCTGCTTTTATTGGGCTGAATTCCTGATCCTGTAATTAGGATGTAATCCTAATCCTACCCTTTCTAATCGGCCTGCTACTCTATAGTACCTTTATGTGGACCAACTACTATATAACTCCCTACACAGAATGTTACCGCGGACCAGACAACATATATATCTCCCTACACTGAAGGCATTTATTTAATGTGGGCCAGATACTATATATAACTCCCTACATAGAATGTTAATGTAAACCGACGACATATATAGCTCCCTACACAGAAGGCAATGGTATCTACGAAAGACACACGTACTAAGCGCTTGGAACTCATAGCTATTACTAAGCACCCGAATGGAAGTCGCATGTGTAACTGCCACCATGCCCATGCTACCTTTTGCTCCACCTATTGGGTCTTCTTATTACCTCAAACTCTAGCATAAGCGTGCCCCTTATCTCACTTCAGGCTAATGTGAAATCACCGTGTGTCCATAGAAAATAAGGGAAATACTATTGGTAGTGACCCATCATCCAAATAGTATCTAGTTGCATCGCTTATCCAAGACTACAACTATTGGAAACCTTATTATTTTAAATCACTTAAAGAAATCTTTAAAATAATTACAATCACTCACCTGTGGTCCTTAGGTCTTCCCGGATCCACTTGAGGGTATAAAAATATTTTTATTAAAAAGATTTTCTCCTTGAAAAATTATTTCTTTTAGGCTCCTTCCTGAAAAAGTGAACTTAAGTGGAGAAAATCTAGAATGAGAAAAAATGTTAGGCCTACGGTCTTATTTATAGAGGTAGAAGTGGATCTTAGATCATTGGGTTTGGAGATTAAATAGGATGCAACCATGTAATATGCTGAATAGGAGCCATCGAATGGAAGCACAAAAGGACCAGATGAGCCAAAGGAACGAAAATGACGTGTTCGCTAGCTATTGGAATGAAGGAACAAATCCTTTGTTCATTCACATGAGGCAGGTCGACCGCCTACTATGTCGGGTCGACCGACCGGTCGACCTAGGCAGTGGGATGGTCGACCTCTAGGTCAACCTCCCCATATATATATATATAGAATTCTTGATTATTTTGTAACTCATTCATATTAGCTTGGATTCTGATGTTATATATATGGAAATTGACCAGAAAATTACCACGGACACAATGGGACAACTCCCATGGCTTACTTATGATAATTTCACAAACTTATTTTATTATTTGGTTAATTAACGAATTAATTATTACGGGTTAAATTTTAGGTTGTTTAGGCACTCCATCACACACTGTATCCCAGATCAAAGGAGGTATCTAGTTGATTTCACCAATATTTGAGAAAGTGCACATGTCGCCAGTCGATGTGGTTAATCTCTCATTCATCTTTCTTAAATTTCAGTTCAACTTGCAATTCCAAGTCTGTTAAAGACTAGTTCCCAACCGAGATAGCGAGAAACTATGACCAAGTCAACGGTCTTAACTATTTTTAGGACGACTTTAAGCATCCTGATCAGTGATGCCCCCAGTCCAAATGTGTGAATGATCGATGCATTACAAGAGGAGAGGCTTCGCGACTTCTAGGAGACATTTATGGATGATTATGTTGAGATTAGCGGGTTGCTCAACCTTAGCAAGGAACTCTCAATGAGCGAGCTTCTCGAAAAGCGGCCCAAGTCAGTTGTGGAAATTAAGCAGGAACTATTTGATCTCCCTCCTCATTATCCATTACCTTACAGATGAGACCGTCTTTGCTTCGGTCATGCTGCATATGGCAGACAACACTCAGAGCATGCCTGTTACTCAAAACATTCCACGTACTCAGAGTACCCAAAGCGCTACCTATAGCTCGCCTTCGAAGGGTAAAGGAAGTGGGGGAAGGATAAGGAAGTAACCGGAAGGATCCAGTATGCCATCTTCTGTAGAGAAGAAAGAGAGGAAAGAGAAAAAGAAGAGGATCAAGAAGTGATAATCCATCTTCTTCACATTTTTCGGTTGAGCAGTACCTAGGTACTTTTTTAGCTTCCGCATTTGCATTTCGGCCGGTGTTATGTGGAGTTGACCTCCGCTTTTTCTATTTAGTTTTAGTGTCAATAATAGTTGTACCTTTTCTTCCAAGTCTTATTTCAACTATGAATAATATAGACTTTTGTTTTTCTCAAGCCTTGTGTAAATTTGCCTAAGTATTTGAGAAATGCACTTCACATTCAATGCGTTTGAGATCCATTTCCCATTGTGGTCATCGAACCAAGTCATTAGTTTGATTCGCTATTTAGGTGAGTAGAGAGAGATCATAAGGACTTCTTTCTGCATACGACCATGCTCCAATTTGGAACATGGTCAAATTCCACTTGCCTAAAAGGTTAACTTGAACATCTATTGCAAGGATGTTTTACGCGTGATCGTGCGTAACTTTTAGGCGTTGATTAAAGTTAACCCAATATAGGATGTTTACTTGCGATCATGCCTACTTCAAGCAATGACTAAAGTTATAAGGAGAACCCACCTAACTCCGGGCATATATCTTTTGTCTCGCCTGCTCTAGGAAAAATGTGAGTGCTCTGCCGAACTTCTAGCATGAGCCATAGAGGCGAACGGTCTCGTTCAGCCTTTGAATGTTTATACTCTTGCCCCTGCTTCAAGGGCAAGAGTTAGTGGATAGACGGTCAAGTCACATCCTTTTTTAGTTTAAAAACTTTCCCCCACTTCAAGGAAAAGAGTTAGCAGATGGATAGTCATGTCATGTCCTCTTTTATTATACTCGTGTCCCTACATCAAGGGTAAGAGTTAGCGGGCATCTATCTCTAGACGGCGAGAGCAGTTGAACTCTAAGTGTCCAATCATGGTCCATAGAAGTTTAGTTAGCACCATCTCCAGGTACTAGTATACCTGCATTATACGCATGCAGATTCACTCGAGTTGGTCACGTTTCACAACTTTTAAGCTATGTAAAGACAGATTCGTAGAATCGAAAAGCCATTTCACTTTATAAAAGACGGGGAATGACTGATTATGTCTTATTACATGCCTTTAACCAATTATATACATTTTTATTTTTGAGTGAAATAGCATCGTAAGTGCTTGCTATTCAACACCCTCGGGAACGAGATCCCATCTATTATTGCTAGCTAGAAAGTGACATCTCTAAGATTTTGCTCAACTATGTATGGACCTTCCCAACTCGGGCCCAAATTCTGAGGGTCTAGGAAGATTCATTTGAGAACCAGGTAGCCAATTTCAAAAGTATGATTCCTAACCTTGGCGCTATATTATCAGGCGAATCGACTTCGGTGTGCAGTTGCTCTCAAATCAGTTTCATCGCACCTCTCATTAGTAATATCAAGAAACTCCAATAGGAATTGCTCATTCGTTCATGAATTGCAGTGAGTCACTCGATGAGAAGGTATTTCTAGTATAACCAAAACTATAGCCTCTGATCCGTAGGCTAGGGCAAATAGAGAGTGACCAGTTGCTGACTTCTGGGTCATTCGATAAGCCTAAAGTGCCAATGGAAATTCATCGATCCACTTGCTCTTAGCCTTTTCCAATTGCTTCTTAAGAATGAACTTAATAATCTTGTTTACAGCTTTAACTTGTTCATTTGCCTTAGGGTGTGCCACCGTGGCAAATCTATTTTCCATGCGATGTCGACGGTAGAAATCTTTAAACTCGCTGCTATCGAGTTGGGTCCTGTTATCGGTAACAATTGCTTGTGGAACTCCAAAACGGCAGATGATATTCCAAACCACAAAGTTGATTACTTTCTTTATGGTAGTTGTGGCTAACGGCTCCGCCTCAGCCCATTAGGTGAAGTAATCGATGATCACGATGGTATACTTTGCACCACCCTTAGATATCGCAACACACCGATAATACCAATTCCCCGAACTGTAGATGGTCAAGGAATGACCATTCAAGTAATCTCCATCGGCAGGGCTCTAGGAATCATAGCAAATCTTTGACACTTGTCTCACTTTCTTGTGTAATCAGCTGCGTCTCGATTGACAACTGACTAGAAGTATTAATAGCAGAGAATCTTCTTCGCTAGGGTTTGCCCCTCAGTGTGGTGGCCACAGTCTCCTTCATGAAATTTTCTTAGGACTTGTTTTGCCTCATTTTTGCGACACATGGTAACACTGAGACCAAGAATTATTTCCTATAAAGTACTCCATACTGAAAGATATAGCTCAAAGTCTGGCGAAGGAGTTTCGTTACTCGTTCTTCCTGTATGGAAGGATTCCCCTCTGACAATAGTTCTTGATTGGAGTCATCCATGACTCCTTCTCACACTCAGCCTCCAAGATCCAGTCGTCAGCCATATGCTCGATGCTCGAAGCCGACAGCACTTCCACCGGAACTAGGCCCAAGAGCTGTGCATCTCCAGAACCTTCCAACTTAGCCAGTGGGTCAGCCTTTGCATTTTTCCCTCTAGGAATATGCATTATGGTGTAATATTCAATGTCGCTAAGCAGCTCAGTGGTTCGGTTTAGATAGGGAGCAAGCCTCGCTCCCTTCACTTAGTACACTTTCCTTACTCGACATAACACCATCTAAGAATCACAAAAGGTATGTAAATTTTTAACTCCTAGTTCCTTGTCGACTTTGAGTCACGTAATCAATGCTTTATATTCCACTTCATTATTTGTTGCGGGGAAATCAAGTCTCAAGGCGTAATAGATTGAACGTTCCTCGGCAGTGACAAGTACAAATCAGCACCGAAACAATGTTCGTTCGATGCATAATCCGTGTACATCTTAGACCTAACATTCTGTTCACCACGGCTCTTTGGAGTATTGTTTCGTGTAGTGTATTTGTAACATTCCCCACTTTAAGGCCCGGAACTAACAGTTACAGATGCTGCAGTCATCTATAGTTTTAATTTTTGATGACAAAATGCAGTCATGTTATTGTATCATAACGTCAAAAGCACAAGAATGTGAAATAATTCTAAATATAATATTCGAAGCAAACTTTCATATCTCATTTCAAAGATAATGTTTCATATTATTGACATAATCCCAAATGTTGTCCAGGTTCAGATAAAATATAATTATTACAAAATACTCCAAGAGCGACATATGAAGATTCCCTCTTGGTTGATCAGAGTTGTTATTATATATATATATATATATATATATATATATATCGTCAATACGCTCATACAATAACTGACATAACACAATAGAAATTAGTAATAGATAGACTCCTACATAGCTAGCTTTGCCTTTTGCATGCATTCGGAAGATTTATTCGCTACTTTTCCTGTAAACCCTTATGCTCGACCTACTCAAATTAAATTTTAACCACCCGAGAGTTTAAGGGGAAAACATAAGCTTTGAGTCAGACAAAAAAACTGGTGTGAATGATAATATGCATCTTGTTTATGGATATCTTGTAACGACCCGTAAATTTCATTAATTAAATTTGTCATATTAATAGGATTTTGGAATTAAAATTATAAAGGAATAATTTTTTTATAATTTATAATGAAGTAAATGTTACGAATTAACCTATGAAATATTATATTGATTAATATAGACTTAATTAAAACGGTTGAATTGAATCAATCTTATTTATTGGAAACTAATTTATTGGTATGCAAATTTATAATAAATGAGTTTATTTCAAGAAATTGAAATTTGATGCTATAGTGAATTGGAATTAGGATAAAAATGGGAATATTGAAATATGTAAGGTAAAATTTATTGCATTTAATAAATTAGGGAATAAAATTCATTAAAGGTAATTAATTATTATGTTAATGTAAATTAGGATAATATTTGAAATTAATGTTAATTCCATTCATACTTGTAAACAATTATTATAAGTTGCATGTTGAAATTGTTGATTTAATTGGAATTGAAATTTAATTTTAATGAACAAGTAAAGGTTTACAATAACGGGAATTTGAGTAAAACAAGTGTAATTATTGAATTAAATGAAATAGTATTGCTCAATAGTAACTGAACGTAAATTTAGGCAATAAGGTTAGAACAAGTGATAAGTAATAAAGGTAGTGTAATCCCAATTGATTTAAACGATTGTGAAGTTTTAATTGATTGAAAGTAGTAGATTTGGGGAATAGATTTAAAATTTTATCCATTGATACGATATATGTAATAAATGGAAAATTTATACAATCAATGTTAGATAATTTGTCATAATGTTTGTTGTTGAGGATAAACATTACTTTAATAATTGTTAAAATAACAACGGAAGTGTGAATGTAAATTTAATAGAAACATGAATTTATTTATAAGGTAAATAATTGGTAAAAAGTCTTGGACTAAGGAAATTTTATTAATTTGTTTTAAAACCTTAATTAATATAGGTAATCGACAAGATTACATATTTTGGAATATAGCCATTTAAACAAATCTAAGATGAATATAGGAATATTGGGTAATAAATTTAATATAAGAAAAACCAACGCAAATACTGAATTAATTAATGAAGTAATAATAATAAATAGTAATTAAATCAAAATTTGTAAGTTGGGAATAATGTAGATGTTATACTTAGCTGCTAATTGAATATAAGGAAACAAGTGTACATATTGAACTAATTGGTGAAGTAGTGTAAAATTTATGAAATAGGATGAGAACAGTGTATGTAATCAATTTCAACACTTGTCTGTTAGTGATTACTTATAAGTGTAATGGTTGTAGCAATTGAAATTTAAGGTTATGCAATTTGAAGTAAAGATAAATATGAGGAAATTTATGTAATAGTTTTGAATCCAACGTTTAATCCATCCATAATATGACTATTGGTTGATTTAAAGTATAGAAAGCAAGATGTATTAATTTAATTAAAGTATAAAATTCAATAATTGTATTTATTGTAAACTAATATGGAATTAAACGTTTAAATATTACGTTATTGAAATTAAAATGAAATTTGAGGATAATAATGTAATAAATCATGAACCAAGGTTAGGGGCTTCCTTATTTTGGTATAAGATGTGAATAAAAAGGTTTAAAAATTTAATAAATGGGCTTTTGAGAATTTAATTTATAATTTCTAAATATAATGAAGTGGAGAAATTAATACTGCAATTGATAGATTTGTCAACTTTTAATTTACATCTAAACTTGTTTAAATTTTTGTAAACGATTAAGAAATATAAAAATGATAAAATTGTCAATTATAAAATTGAAATTTAAAAATTGGATTTAATTAATTGATTTTTAATTTATTTAATTAATGGAAAAATAGCCATTTTGGCCACTGACTCGGATTTCGACGAAACCAGTTTCATGGAATCCGCAAACGGTGAATTATTATAGGGTTTCAAGTTTCGTAGCGATCGGACTTGTCGTTTGATCGTACGGACTCGAAACGCCTTGAAATTAATGAAATTGAAATCAATTGAAATCAATTTGAAAATATTGATTTTAGCATAACTTCTTCATACGATGGAATTTGGACTTGAAACATTTTCCATTGCGTTTAAAATATTTTAAAATATCTATTTTGATATACGGGTTGACCCAATTTCGTTCCGGAGTCGAAACGGGCTTTTTGGGCCACTTTGTCGTTAGCGCGTATATCTATCTTATCCATCTATTCTATTTTCAAATTCTTCTATATATATCCTGCTATAAACCCTAGTAGCCTCTGTTCCTCATTTGTATACGTTCTATTCACCTCCTCACTTCAATGGCAGACAAACCCTAATTCCAATTGCAATCCCAAATCAAATCCAAAGCTGAAATTTCAAACTCCACAATATATAGCAAATTTTATATGGATTCGAAGCTCTCAAAGAGCGTAATCTTCTGGTGTAATTCGTTTTTCAAATCAATACACCATTTTCCCAGAATTCGCCAATCAATTTTCAGCCGTTCATCACGTCGAAATCAAACTAGTCGGATCGTCGAATCGTTTCTGGGTATTGTAGAGGGGACTGAGGGGAGTCGATCCACGTGGGTTTCAGGGTGAGTTGACGGTTGGATTTGGCGCAAAATTCAGTTAGGGTTTTTATTTTTAAACGGTGGCGATTGATAAATTGGGGCGAGAACGGAGTGCCCGTGGTCGAGATGGTCGGCACGCCTCCTAGGGTCGCACGCGTGGCCGCCTGTGGCCGGGGGAAGGAGTTTGTCGTCAAACAGGTGGTGGCTGCAGCTAGCTTGCGTGCGAGTTTTGGTAGCGGGGTTCTCACGTGCGAATCCAAACTGTGGGGAGAGGGAGAGGGAGACATGCTGACGCATTCAATTTGGTACAAGATTTTGTTTTATTTTTGTTTTACTTAATTTATTTCAATTTCAGTTTCATTTTATTCTAATGCCGATAACTTCCGCATGCAAACTCCAATTCATGCGCGATTTTTTTGTTACGGTCGTATCGAAATTCCAAACATTTTGGCGCTGGTTTGGACGAATTCTGGGACTGTCGAATTTTTGGGTTTAAATTCAACTTAAATTCAAAAGGTGAGTGTTTTAACCCACTCACAACTTCTAAAATTTCTTATGTTCGTTAAATTAATTTATGTTGTGATTATGAATTTATTTATGACTGTTTGTATATTTTTTTAAATCATCATATTAGTAAATTGCATTTATTTAAATTAAATCGTTATTTAATTTATTATGGAGTATAACTGCCAGTTAAATTACCTTTTATATATTATCAGTTATATATTGATATTGATTGATTATTTTGTATGATGATTGTGATGGATGTATGATTTTATGATGGATGAATGGATGTTTATGTATATCATCATAAACTGCAAGTTATTATGCATTTTCATTTCATTCGGGATTGCGGTTGGAAATGATATATAACCGTAATTTTATTTTAAATTACGGATTGAAATGATAAATATCTGTATCACTTGACCACAGGATAGAAAATTTTATACAGGCACCGCGGTCTATATATATAAAAATATTTTGAATGATTTCTATGGTTCTATAAAGAAATATACGGGTTATATAAATATTGATTTTAGATGTTATATAAACGTCAAATTTATTATTGATTTTAACTATATATAAATGGGCTTGAAATATAAAATAAGCCTAATAATAAAGTTGACTATTTTATATAATAGGGTTTAATGAATATTGATTTTTGATATTATATATAAATAGTATTAAAATGCTTGAATTTAAGCTATGTATAAGTTTGTTAAATAAAAATTTAGTTTTAATAATAGAGTTTGATTTTATTAAAATAAATGTGAGTAGGTATTTAAATTTTATTTTAATATAGAGAGTATAATGATTTAAATAAATTAAGGTCGGGAGATAAATTGGAGATTTATTTGGAACTGAATTTATTTAAGAATTAAGCTCTAAAAGGTTGATGTGAAATTTATTAAATTGGAAATTTTAAAAGGGTATAATTATTATAACTGGATTTTTGGGTCTAGGGGAATAAAATGATTATTTCAAGTATAAATGAATTAAAGAAAATATTTAGTATTTGAAATTTGAGTTTTGTTTAAAATGAAAATGGATTTATGATGTAAAATAGTTCAAAACTAAATAATAGAAGACTTGATTTTTAAATCTACATTATCTAATTTAGTTTTGGAATTTTGGAATGTTAAAGCCTTGAAAATATATCGAAATTGAAACATTTTATCGAAATTGAAATGTTTCTATGTTATGAATTTCAAAGCATGATGTTTTAAAAGTGTATAATTTCGAATGTTGGTTCCAAGGTATATAAATTTGAAAGTGCTATGATTTCTTGAAAAAGATATATTTGAAATCAAATTGATATCATATAAATTAGGTTTTAAAATAGAAATGATATCATATTTATATGGTTTTGAAATGGATATTATATTCTGGTTTTAAAGTATAAACTATTTTGAAAAGACCGCGGTGTTATAATAACGTTTATTTGTTGAAGAGACCGGGATCGGAAGTTGTCATACTCTCTGCCAACTCCGATAACCACTTTAACAACCGTGTACGCGGTGGAGATTACAGAATGAAGTAGGATGCTGGCGGCGTTTCCTTTGAGGTAAATACGTGGACCCGACTCTCATGAGTTGGCATAAGGTGGCTAAAACATGAGCAATTCTCGGGCCAATGAGGCAGCACCTTTGATTGGACACTTCCCTTCGATTTTATACTTTGACTTTTGGATTGATTCGGTGGCCACTTTTGATTTTCTTTTTGGGGGTGTGGCTCGAGGTGGGCGGTAGCTGCGCGCTACGCGTTACCACCAGCCCGGATGCGTAATTGGTATATCTACCCTGGCATTGCCTAGTTGTGCCGTGTCACTACCTTATCGTGCCTTGTACGAGTTTGGTTTTCTCCCATAGCCCATGTGGTATCCTCTGGTGGCTTCCCGATCAGGATGGACTATGATATTGGATGGACTACTGGGACTATTACGTGTTAAGGTGGAAAATGTAAAGCCTTAATGCTATTTAAAAGTATGTTTATTTTACAATAGATATTATTATAATAGCGAAATATTACTACATAGTAAATAGTTTAACGGATCCTTAGGAGATGTGAATCCCTAGCATCTCTTAAGTTACTGCACTCATATTTATTTCTGTTGATTTAACTTATATAAGATCTTTTAGTACTGACTCGAGTATTTTGTTTTTCAATTCGCTCGGGTCATTCCGAGCATTTCAGGAATCGAGGACTTTATTTCTAGAGGACGAAGACGAAGATTTCGTTATTATTATTATTATATTATATTGTTCCACTACACACTGTATTCCACTGCATTGATTATTATTCACTGGTATGTGCAACTCTGATATGTATTGTATAAATATAATCAAATGTTTGTAAAACAGCTTCATGAACTATATATTTGATTGTTATATTTTATCGTTCCGCTGCAAGATTCTATTTTGTTTTTTCTTTTCCTGTTTTTTCTTATTTACCCTATAACAATCCGTCTTTTTGTATGGTTTAAGTCTGACGTGTGTGGTTTATCGTCGATTTAAAGTGTACAAAAAGACGGGACGTTACATCTGGTATCAGAGCTTGGGTTTAGCGATAAACCTTAGCTTTGTGGGGTTTGACTCTTTACTAATAGGGTAGTAATACCCTATGGGAGTCGCTGAGTGTATATATATGAGAGATCATATTTGTTAATGTTATAAAAAGGTTTTAATACTGTGTTAATCTGTTCCGTTTTGTATTTATAAATTCTGGTTGGTGCATTGGACGCTATGACATCAATAGGGATTTCTAAACACTTAGTAGGACAGACCGACATAATATTTGTTTTAATATAGGTGAATGAAATAATTTAGCCTATTATATTTTCTATATATATAAAATAAATTTTTATAAAGGTTATATTGGTTGTTAGGTAATGAAATTTATAAATAATAGTGAAATAAGATTGAAAATAAAATAAATCAAATTGGAAATTTTAGAACTTAAGTTTCGGGGTTTTGAAAATTTTTTGCAAATGATTTTGGAATATAATAATAATATTTTAGAAGTATTTTATGATATAAATATTTCAATATAATTTGAAAGAAATGTTTTAAAAGAAATTTGAAAAGAAATAAGTTCTGTACTCCCCTCTCTGTCGCTGGAAAATAATTTCGGTGATTACGGCCGCATCATCGACATTCATTTTCGAGTTTCGAAGTAGGAAGGTCACTGTAGAAGTTTTACTACAGATTTATTTTGATAAACAAATATAAATTTAAAATTGTTTAAATATAATTGGATATATAAATTGCAAGCATATGTTTCTGTTGTTTTAAAAAATGATTTTGAATAAAACCCGGTATTTAATTCTTAAAGTTTCCGTTAATTAGTAGTTTCAATTAGGTGTAGTAAATGGAATATAACTAATTTATAAATTGGAACCTTTAATTAAAATAAGTGATTTCATGCTAAGTTATAAATAAAATTTAAAGAAAGTTGAAATTGTAATCTTATAAAACGAAAGATATAATTATTGAACATTTAATTAATAAAAAGAAAAATGCCAACAGGGTTGGCGCAGTTGGTTGATGGTCCGGACTGCGTGATCGAAGGTCACGAGTTCGATCCCTGAAACTAACAACCCTGTAACAAGTACCCGAAGTATGTGTTTGGCAGGCACATACTTCCCTAGAGTTTACAAGCGAAGCTTGGTTCTCTAGGTAATTCAAAAAAAAAATTAATAAAAAGAAATAAGATAGACTTGTATGATTTTAATTACATTCTTAAAAGCATATATATAACTTATCAAATATTAAAAAGTTGAAATGTTTAACAAGAAAATGTAATGGAAATTGTACGAGTAAAAGTATGTAATGAAAGTGTTTAATAAATTGCTTTTATTTATAAGAATTGATGTCATAGAGTTGTGAACTTAAGTCATAATTGAAATGTTACTGTAATAAAGGAATAGGAAGTAAGTATTGCAAGTATAAGATTATAGACTTAAGTAAATGAATTATTATGCTAAGAAATTGAATTAAACTTGAATGTTATAAATAAATGAAAAAGAATAGTTGTAAGAAATAATGTAAAGTAAAAAGATAAATCGTTAAATAAATAAAAAAGAAATCAAACGACAAATGTTATGAGATAAATTGTTCTTGATCTATAGTTTGGAATTTGTTGTTTGTTTGGTTTTTAGTTGTTTGGGTAAGAATACTTTAATTTTGTTTGGATGTATGTATAATCTATTCAGTTTCGCCTAAGACTGTTGAGTAAAAGGGTAAACTTAGTAGTTTATTTTCATTCCGTACAATTTAAAGTTTTGAACCCGAACAATTATTTGTTTTGTTTGGTATGAATGGATAGTTGATGTGTGTTGATTTATGTGATGGTTGTTTGCTTGTAGCAAGTGATGGTTGGTATGTTGATTGTTTGTTGTTATTTGAAATAACCTTAAATATTTCATTTTATGTAATTGTTGACCTTTTTGGATTATATAAGTGAAATACAGGTTATGGAAGCAATTGCTTTTGCTTTTGGATCCATAAAATAAGCGATAATTGCCCGACTAATAGGTACGTTTTCGGATTACGGTTTATAGCGTTATTATATTTTTTCGGGTTGGGATTTATATTATTTTGGAAAGTATATGTTATATATTGTTATTTTGATAATATATTTTCTCCCGAGCCTCTCCGTACATTGAGACTCTGCCGAAATTTTTCGTAAAATTTTGGACTTAGAAAATATTTTTCAAACTTTATTGATTTAAGTATAAAAAGATTTTATCGTTGTAAATTTGTATATTTTATTTAAAGTAATTAATTTTGGAAATTTAATTGTTTATAAAGTTAATGTTTAAAATAAGATATATTAATTCCTTAATTCTTCTTTTCCATTCTTTTTCCTTTTCGGGGACGAAAAGTTTTGAGTGGGGGAGAGTGTAATGACCCGTAAATTTTGTTAATTAAATATGTCTTATTAATAGGATTTTGGAATTAAATTTATAAAGAAATAAATTTTTTATAATTTATAATGAAGTAAATGTTAAGAATTAACCTATGAAATATTATACTGATTAATATAGACTTAATTAAAAAGGTTGAATTGAATCAATCCTATTTATTGGAAACTAATTTATTGGTATGCAAATTTATAATAAATGAGTTTATTTCAAGAAATTGAAATTTGATGCTATAGTGAATTGGAATTAGGATAAAAATGGGAATATTGAAATATGTAAGATAAATTTATTGCATTTAATAAATTGGGGAATAAATTTCATTAAAGGTAATTAATTATTATGTTAATGTAAATTAGGATAATATTTGAAATTAATGTTAATTCCATTCATACTTGTAAACAATTATTATAAGTTGCATGTTGAAATTGTTGATTTAATTGGAATTGAAATTTAATTTTAATGAACAAGTAAAGGTTTACAATAACGGGAATTTGAGTAAAACAAGTGTAATTATTGAATTAAATGAAATAGTATTGCTCAATAGTAACTGAACGTAAATTTAGGCAATAAGGTTAGAACAAGTGATAAGTAATAAAGGTAGTGTAATCCCAATTGATTTAAACGATTGTGAAGTTTTAATTGATTGAAAGTAGTAGATTTGGGGAATAGATTTAAAATTTTATCCATTGATACAATAATACGTAATATATGGAAAATTATACAATCAACGTTAGATAATTTATCATAATGTTTGTTGTTGAGGATAAACATTACTTTAATAATTGTTAAAATAATAACGGAAGTGTGAATATAAATTTAATAGAAACATGAATTTGTTTATAAGATAAATAATTGGTAAAAAGGCTTGGACTAAGGAAATTTTATTAATTTGTTTTAAAACCTTAATTAATATAGGTAATCGACTAGATTTCATATTTTGGAATATAGCCATTTAAACAAATCTAAGATGAATATAGGAATATTGGGTAATAAATTTAATATAACAAAAACCAACGCAAATACTGAATTAATCAATGAAGTAATAATAATAATAAATAGTAATTAAATCAAAATTTGTAAGTTGGGAATAATGTAGATGTTATACTTAGCTGCTAATTGAATACAAGGAAATAAGTGTACATATTGAACTAATTGGTGAATTAGTGTAAAATTTATGAAATAGGACGAGAACAGTGTATGTAATCAATTTCAACACTTGTCTGTTAGTGATTTCTTATAAGTGTAATGTTTGTAGCAATTGAAATTTAAGGTTATGCAATTTGAAGTAAAGATAAATATAAGGAAATTTATGTAATAGTTTTGAATCCACTGTTTAATCGATCCATAATATGACTATTGGTTGATTTAAAGTATAGAAAGCAAGATATATTAATTTAATTAAAGTATAAAATTCAATAATTGTTTTTATTGCAAAATAAAATGGAATTAAACGTTTAAATATTACGTTATTGAAATTAAAATGAAATTTGAGGACAATAATGTAATAAATTAAGAACCAAGGTTAGGGGCATCCTTATTTTGGTAAAAGATGTGAATAAAAAGGTTTAAAAATTTAATAAATGGGTTTTTGGGAATATAATTTATAATTTCTAAATATAATGAAGTGGAAAAATTAATACTGCAATTGATAGATTTATCAACTTTTAATTTACATCTAAACTTGTTTAAATTTTTGTAAATGATTAAGAAATATAAAAGTGATAAAATTGTCAATTATAAAATTTAAATTTAAAAATCGGATGTAATTAATTGATTTTTAATTTGTTTAATTAATGGAAAAATAGCCATTTTGTCCACAGACTTGGATTTCGACGAAACCAGTTTCATCAAATCCGTAACGGTGAATTATTGTAATGTTTCAAGTTTTGTAGCGATCGGACTTGTTGTTTGATCGTACGGACTCGAAACGCCTTGAAATTAATTAAATTGAAATCAACTAAAATCAATTTGAAAATGTTGATTTTAGCATAACTTCTTCATACGATGGAATTTGGACTTGAAACCTTTTCGATTGCGTTTAAAATATTTTAAAACATCTATTTTGATATACGGGTTGACCCAATTTCGTTCCGGAGTCGAAACGGCCTTTTTGGGCCACTTTGTCGTTAGCGCGTATATCTATCTTATCCATTTATTCTATTTCCAATATCATGCTATAAACCCTAGCAGCCTCTTTTCCTCATTTCTATACGTTCTATTCACCTACTCACTTCAATGATAGACAAACCCTAATTCCAATTGCAATCCCAAATCAAATCCAAAGCTGAAATTTCAAACTCCATAATATATAGCAAATTTTATATGGATTCGAAGCTCTCGAAGAGCGTAATCTTCTGGTGTGATTCGTTTTTCAAATCGATACACCGTTTTCCCAGAATTCGCCAATCAATTTTTAGCCGTTCATCACGTCGAAATCAAACTAGTCGGATCGTCGAATCGTTTCTGGGTATTGTAGAGGGGACTGAGGGGAGTCGATCCATGTGGGTTTCGGGGTGAGTTGATGGTTGGATTTAGCGCAAAATTCAATTAGGGTTTTTATTTTTCAATGGCGGCGGCTGATAAATTGGGGCAAGAACGGAGTGCCCGTGGTCGAGATGGTCGGCACGCCTCCTAGGGTCGCGTGAGTGGCCGCGTGTGGCCGGGGGAAGGAGTTCGTCGTCAAACAGGTGGTGGCTGCAGCTAGCTTGCGTGCGAGTTCTGGTAGCGGGGTTCTCACGTGCGAATCAAAACTGTGGGGAGAGGGAGACGTGCTGACGTGTTCAATTTGGTACAAGATTTGGTTTTTTTTACTTTATTTATTTCAATTTCATTTTGTTCTAATGCCGATAACTTCCGCATGCAAACTCAAATTTGCGCGCGATATTTTTTTTAGGATCGCATTGAAATTCCGAACATTTTGGCGCTGGTTTGGATGAATTCTGAGACTGTCAAATTTTTGGGTTTAAATTCAATTTAAATTCAAAAGGTGAGTGTTAACCCACTCACAACTTCTAAAATTTTTTATGTTCTTTAAATTAATTTATGTTGTGATTATGAATTTATTTATGACCGTTTGTATTTTTTTTTAAATCATCATATTAGTAAATTGCATTTATTTAAATTAAATCGTTATTTAATTTATTATGGAATATAACTACCAGTTAAATTACCTATAATATATTATCAATTTTATATTGATATTGATTGATTGTTTTGTATGATGATTGTGATGGATGTATGATTTTATGATGGATGAATGGATGTTTATGTATATCATCATAAACTGCAAGTTATTATGCATTTTCATTTCATTCGGGATTGCGGTTTGAAATGATATATAACCGTAATTTTATTTTGAATTACGGGTTGAAATGATAAATATCTGTATCACTTGACCATAGGATAGAAAATTTTATACAGGCATCGCAGTCTATATATGTAAAAATATTTTGAAATGATTTCTATGATTTTGTAAAGAAATATACGGGTTATATAAATATTGATTTTAGATGTTATATAAACGTCAAATTTATTATTGATTTTAGCTATATATAAATAGGCTTGAAATATAAAATTAGCCCAATAATAAAGTTGATTATTTTATATAATAGGGTTTAACGAATATTGATTTTTGATATTATATATAAGTAGTATTAAAATGCTTGAATTTAAGCTATGTATAAGTTTGTTAAATAAAAATTTAGTTTTAATAATAGAGTTCGATTTTAATAAAATAAATGTGAGTAAGTATTTAAATTTTATTTTAATGTATAGAGTATAATGATTTAAATAAATTAAGGTCGGGAGATAAATTGGAGATTTATTTGGAACTGAATTTATTTAAAAAAGGCGAAAGAATAGTTCGCTCTGTGTCCACCATGCAACTGCGATTCAAAAAGTACCATCTTCCCCATCCAAACTTGCCATCAATCCTCTCTCTTCAGTGACCACCTTGGTAACCTATCTCGATGGTTCCCCTTCGAACGCCACCCTCCTAGCTCCAACCCTTCCAGTCCCACCCCCTCTTCACCTCCCTGAACCTCTACCTGCTAGGCCTCCAGATGTTGTTTCTCCGCCGCTATCCACTAACCGACCGTCCCCAAGTCAAGATGAACGTAAATGGACTTCTTTGTTTAAGCGTAAACCAAGAAATGCTGGGAAGTACATTCCCGTTGATCTTACTCCTGTGTATGAAGAAGACGTGCTAGTTCCACCCCAGAATGTTCTTGATGCCGGTGCTGAAGTTTGGACAGATACACTTGTAGGCTTCTTCTTGGATAAGCCGCTTTCGTATACTGCTGTTATACATAAGCTCAAAATCATCTGGAAGCTTAAAGGCTCAGTAAAAGTCAAATCAGATGGTAATGTTTTCCTCTTCAACTTCACTTGTGATGAAGATAGATGTAAAGTGCTTCAAAATGACCCAGTTATTATGAACAATAAAATGTTCATAATAAAACCATACGATGTTGCAGTCAGTAATATTACTAGCTCTGTTACCTCTGTTCCAGTTTGGATACATCTCTATAATCTACCACTGTTTGCATGGTCTCCATTGGGAATAAACTGGTTGTGTAGTCATTTGGGTAGATTACTTTGTATGGATGAAGTGACTGAGCAAAAAAACAGGTTAAGTTACGCCAAATGTCTTATAAAAGTGAAACCAGACAAGGAGATAGTAAATGAGTTTAAAGTTAAATTGGTGGAAGGTGGCATTCAGAAAGTATATGTTGAGTATCAATGGAGGCCAGATGTATGTGTAATTTGCAAGAAATTTGGACACACAACTGCATGCTGTGATTATAAGAACACGAGAAAAAAAGACAAAGAAGATGAAATACAAATGACTGGAAAAATGGGAGACAAAATGGACACTACGAGTAATGTTGTGCATGTTACTAAAAGGGTTAAACCCTTTCAAATGCAGATATCAAGGAAATGGCAACGTGTCAATAAAAAGAAAACAATTTTACCTGCGTATGAAACATCCAGCAAACAAGGAGAGGGTAGCATCGAAGAGGTAGATTATGAGAAAGATAAAGAAAAGGATGAAGGTGAAAAGAATGAAGAGGAGAGTGTAAGACTTGAGCAAGGAAAAGGGCAGAGTGAAATGGTTAAAGAAACTTGTGAAGACATAATACAAACTGAAGAAGTCAACAACCAATCCAATACTGAACATGCAAGCAAAGAAACAATGGGGACTGATAAAACAACTGATAAAGACACAACTGAAAAAATTATGTTATCGAATATGTATGAAGCCTTACGAGGGTTGGAAGATGATGAAGTTATTGACAAAGTTCAAGAAGTAAGAAAAGGTGATAGTGGAAAAAGTGGTGGTACTCAAGGAGTAGATAGGGCAACTGTTATAAATATTGATGAAAATAATACAAGGCAAAAGGAAAAGGGGAACAAAACAATGAAGCAAATAGAAACAATCCAAACTGAACAAAGGCAGCAAGCAGAAAGCACATTCATAGGCAAAGCAACAAACAGTGAAGGTAGAAACAATAGTGAAGCAGTATGTGAAACAGTAAGAGATAAAGAAAAGAGTCCTAAAGGTGATAATATCAATAAGAATAAAAGCAGGAACAACAAAAACAAAAAGGTTGCTGAGACATGTGCAGACATGCACAGAGATGAAAAAGAGTGCACAGCTAAATCAACTAATCATGCCGATAAATTAAGTCCTCAAATTTCAACTCATCCACACATATACTCCAACATTAAACCACCATTAGCATACAAACCTCCTCCCAATTCATCTCCTTCCTCAACTCCATCCAATCTACATTCCACAACACCCTTCCATGCTCAAAAAACTACTTCCCCTATGCATAATGGTTCTGAAAGCAATGAAATCACCCCCTATCAGCAATGATTCCAAATTACTTGTCTTCAACGCAGGCAGTAACAAGGAAAATGAAGATTGAGCTACTTAATGCCAAAGTTATCCAATGATGTCTTGTGTTGGAGCATGGAACATTATGGGGGCACACCAACTCATTATGCAAGACCAATCTGATCATATAAACTCGCGATGGAAGCTCATTCAAACCTTAACGAATCTCCATATGGCAGAATCATGTTACTTTACAATCCCCACCATGTTAATATTATTCCCATTCTCTCCGCTACCCAATGTGATGTCATTAAGCAACTGTGGTCCGAAGTGATGATGAAACTGCACAGTGGTTGTCCCATGAATGAGAATAAAGCTGAAAGGGAATGAATATATGAAGAAACAGGTAATAAACAAAAAGGAAAAAGGAAATTTGGAGTAGCGCTGAAGTGTTTTCTATCTGTGGTGTGGAAAGAACGCAACTGTAGAGTTTTTGATGTAGCTTTTGCAAAAACTTCTACCAATTTCAAGATGTGGATCATGCATGAAATTAAGTCAACTATGATGTTGTTGTTCGCCATTGATCCTGGAATATGTGTGCCCATTTCTTTGTAGTTGACTGTGTATTAGTTTTCTTTCCCTTTTTGTATTTTTCCTTAGTGCTTGTTGCACCGTGTTTTCTCCGTTTTCTATGAGCTTCTTCTCTTTGTTGTCGCTTTGTAATGTTCTCATCGGTGTTGCAATAAAATGGTCGGGGTCCATTCAACCCCGTCGGCCTTGCCAAAAAAAAGAATTTATTTAAGAATTAAACTCTAAAAGGTTGATGTGAAATTTATTAAATTGGAAATTTTAAAAGGTTATAATTATTATAATTGGATTTTTGGGTTTATGGGAATAAAATGATTATTTCAGGTATAAATGAATTAAAGAAAATATTTAGTATTTGAAATTTGAGTTTTGTTTAAAATGAAAATGGATTTATGATGTAAAATAGTTCATAACTAAATAATAGAAGATCTGATTTTTAAATCTAGAATATCAAATTTAGTTTTGGAATTTTGGAATATTAAAGCCTTGAAAATATATCGAAATTGAAACGTTTTATCGAAATTGAAATGTTTCTAAGTTATGAATTTCAAAGCATGATGTTTTAAAAGGGAATAATTTCGAATGTTGGTTCCAAGGTATATAAATTTGAAAGTGCTATGATTTCTTGAAAAAGATATATTTGAAATCAAATTGATATCATATAAATTTGGGGTTTAAATTAGAAATGATATCATATTTATATGGTTTTGAAATGGATATTATATTCTGGTTTTAAAGTATAAACTATTTTGAAAAGACCGCGGTGTTATAATAACGTTTGGTTGTTGAAGAGACCGGGATCGGAAGTTGTCATACTCTCTGCCAACTCCGAAAACCACTTTAACAACCGTGTACGCGGTGGAGATTCCAGAATAAAGTAGGATGGTGGCGGTGTTTCCTTTGAGGTAGATACGTGGACCCGACTCCCGTGAGTTGGGCTAAAACAGGAGCGATTCTCGGGCCAATGAGGCAGCACCTTTGATCGGACACATCCCTTCGATTTTATACTTTGACTTTTGGATTGATTCGGTGGCCACTTTTGATTTTCTTTTTGGGGGTGTGGCTCGAGGTGGACGGTAGCTGCGCGCTACGTGTTACCACTAGCCCAGATGCGTAATTGGTATATCTACCCTGGCATTGCTTAGTTGTGCCTTGTCACTACCCTATCACGTCTACGAGTTTGGTTTTCTCTTGTAGCCCGTGTGGTATCCTCTGGTGGCTTCTCGATCAGGAGGGACTATGATATTGGATGGACTACTGGGACTATTACGTGTTAAGGTGGAAAATGTAAAGCCTTAATGCTATTTAAAAGTAAGTTTATTTTACAGTAGACATTATTATAATAGCGAAATATTACTACATAGTAAATAGTTTAACGGATCCTTGGGAGATGTGAATCTCGAGCATCTCTTAAGTTACTGCACTCATATTTATTCATGTTGATTTAACTTACATAAGATCTTTTAGTTCTGACTAGAGTGTTTTGTTTTTCAATTCGCTTGGGTCAGTCCGAGCATTTCAGGAATCGAGGACTTTATTTCTGTAGGACGAAGACGAAGATTTCATTATTATTATTGTATTATATTTTTGCACTACACATTGTATTCCGCTGCATTGATTATTATTCACTGGTATGTGCAACTCTGATATGTATTGTATAAATATAATCAAATATTTATAAAACAGCTTCATGAACTGTATATTTGATTTTTGTATTTTATCGTTCCACTGCAAGATTCTATTTTGTTTTTTCTTTCCCTGTTTTTTCTTATTTACCCCATAACAATCCACCCTTTTGTATGGTTTAAGTCTGACGTGTGTGGTTTATCGTCGATTTAAAGCGTACAAAAAGACGGGACGTACATATCTAGTGAGACTACGCCACTGAGCGGAACGGGTTTTCCCTACACTAGTATCCTTTTTTAATATTTCTTCTACAAAAGAAAATCTTGCAACCACAATGGTTAAATAGATGATATAAATGATCATATGCATGCATGCATGCTACATGGGTAATCATGACTACCCATCAAATTAGTGGACTATCCGACGTATGTTTAGTTTTCATTGGGTAACTACCAATCTCCATGGCTGACTTGGGCCTACCTGATATATCACATTTCCCAACTGAATGTTAAAAAAAAAACTGGACGGTCTGTCCAAATACATTTATCCTTGCGTTTACCTGGCTATCTGTTAATCGTATTTAGTATTGTTAGGCTTACTATGAACCTAAGGGTTTTACAGGATAACCTATAATCTATCTTATCTTTATGTATTCCTTTCTGTAGGTAAATCTACTTTTAGTCTTAACCTTGACAAAACCCTATGCACTGGGATTTTGGACTTATATCAGTTATGGGCTAACAACTAAAGTATAGGACGCTACCCGACACCGGTCTCATCTGGTTTTCTAATCTCTGAGTCAATTCATCCTATCACAATCTATCCAAAAGTAATAAGAACAATAATCTCTTTGGTAAAATTCTGGGCTAAATACCTTTTTCTATTTCCTTGAAAACAAAACCTTTGCAAATAATTTAACCCTTGAAATCACACTTTAAAACAAAGAATATATAGCCCTTTACTTTATACCAAAATATTTATGCTATGATATATGCCTTTATAAAATATACTGATGAATCTTGAAACCACTTGGAAGTTATATCGCTTCGAAACCACAGGCTATAGAGTCCAAAACAATATAAAACCTCTATATTTATATAACACGGCAAAGATAGCCGATGATGGACTTTGCCCCTTAAAACATATTAAAATCTTTTATTGGTAAAACATAAGGGTATAAAGTCGAAGTTAACCACTTCATATAGCATACTATAAAATCTCAGAAGATACTCAGTGACATTGATGAGTCTTGACATCAATGCCTTAAAGAAAATAGTGGCATATTAAGGCCGAAGTGATAACATGCGGAAAAATAGCCTTTTTCGAAGATAGCGTGTAAAGATAAAAAGCGGCAACTATTTAAGTTCAAAGTGGTAAAAACATGGCACCACATAGCCGAAGTTATAAGATGCAACTTCCTTGCCTTCCGGAGTCATTATCAAAAGATGCTGCATCATTAGCGCTGCTATAAGTTACTTCAAAAACAATGGGTTTGGCAACGTTATACACATGCGACACCATGCCCCTTTTATATAAAATGCAGTGTCAAGGTCGGCGCCTATATTTGAAAATGCATGTGTAACGACCCAAAATTTCTGTCATTTGAAATTCGTATATTTAATTGATTTTAAATATTCACAAGTTAATTTTATAGGTTGAATAACTTATATCCTGAATATCTGGATTTAGTTGGATAATTAAATTATTAATTTAATGTTTGAAATTGCAGAAATAATTAGAATTTAAATTAACTATGTATAAAAATGATTTATAAAGTTGTAATAAATTCTAGTTGAATTTAAATGATGTTAGAGAACTTTTAAAATTGAATTAGAAGTTAAATGATAGAAATTGAATATTTTAGTATAAAATTGACGTGTAAAAATAGCCATTTTTCATATAGTTTCGGATTTCGACGAAACCAGTTTCATTGGATCTGTAATGTTAAATTATTGTAAGATTTCTAATTTCATGTCAATCGGATTTGCGGTTTGTCGGGGGTAAGCTAAAATGCGTAGAGATTCGTTTAAGCGAATTTTAAATTTAAATAGTCGATTTGAAAACCTATCTTCCAAATGCGATCGAATTGGCTTCCAATATATATTCTATTTTATTTGAAATAAGGGTAAAACATTATAAATGCCAGGCGGCACACTTCGTTTCGAGTTCGAAAAATTTGGCGATGAATAGTGCGCGTAAAATTTTCTATAAAAGCCTTTGATTTTCTTCATTTGCAACAAACCTAGGGCAAACTAACCCTAGCCGCCATTATACTTTACACGGCCAGAAACTTCCAATATTTCCCCTTCGATTTCTTCAAATCCGTTAAACGATTCAGAAAAATTTCAACTACAAATATGTTAAGCATCGCGAGAGCTTCAATATGAACGGCTATGATCGAAAATAGTCTAGTAAATCAACGGCAAGAGGGGTTTGAATGCATGAAGTTTGCGCATGTTTTTCGAGCAAGGTACATAGCTGAGGTTCACCATACTCAGGCCAATGATGGTGCTCGAGTAGCGCTTCGATATGGCGGCCTCTGATAATCTTCTAGTTGGTCATAGGCGATGCGAAAATTCAAGGAAATTGGCGGCTAGGTTGGGTTTCACGTATGCAAAGGAACGTGATGAAGAAGAAGGGGAAGAGGGCTTAGATCTGAGGGAAATGAAAATATACAGCTAGGATTGATAATAAAGGTTATAAAAAAAAGAAAAAAGAAATTGATTAATTATTATATTAAAAAATCGCACAATTTTAAAACGTGATAACTTTTTCATACGAGGTCCGTTTCGTACGAAACGAATTACGTTGGGTCCATATTGACGAGCACTATATTATTTAGCAAGATTGAGATTTATTTGAGCTAGTGAAAATTTTGGTTGAAATTAAACGCTTTTTTAATTTTAATCGGAATAAATCGCTATCGCAACGACTACATCAATGTGAGTACAACTCACTCTTTCCGACTCTGATATTTTTATATAAGTGAGAATAAATATTATTTATGATGATTGATGATTGTTTGGATGATATATTATCTATATATTGATTGGTATTTGGATATATTTCTGCCTAGTGGAGCAGATGAACCTATACATTCCCGTGTATGAGCGGATGACCCTTTGTACGCACGTCTGCCTCGAAGCGGACGTTGTACATATATTCTAATATGTATATTTGTTGCAGGTGACAGGTTGGAGAGATCTAACTGGATTCCTCACCTGTATTGATTTATTTACTGATATTGTGATATATGATGTTATCATATGATATATGATATTTTAGATGTCGTGATTGATGTATTTAGTGCTATTGCAGTATTGGGCCTATTTTTGGTAATTTTAAAATGTTAAAGTGGTGATTTCGAATTAAAAAGGATTTTCATGTGATTTGAAAATGTATATTTTGAATTGTTAAGAAAATTGATTTATTTTAAATAAATAAATATTATAATTTTTATGTTATAAAAATTATGATTTTTGAAATGTGGAGTCAACTATTTTGCAAAATAGTATAAATTGTGGTTTCTGATTATTATAAATAGTTTATATAGAAGATTTATAAAATTGATATTTTATCAATTAAATTTTAGAATTATAAAACGAGTTTTATAAGTGTTAAAATGTAGTATAAATGAATCTTATAAGTAAATAAGATTTATAGATTTATGAAGTTGTGAAGTTATAAAAAAGAACGAATTTGTAAATAAATGATTAATAAGTAAATTAACTTATAAATTTGATTTTTAGATATAATTGAGATATAAATAGAATTGGTTAATAAGGAATTTTATAAATGAAAGTTTTTACAAAATATATATGAGATTTATAAAAATTATTTTATAAATCCAAATTCAATTCAATTTTATAAATTAAATATAGAAGTTTATTAAAAGAAATATATCCACGATTTTGGACAGTGGATATTCCTTTAATTAAATATGTAGAAGTGTTGAATTTGGTTAGAGAATTATATCCATGATTTTGGACAGTGGATAGTTCTTGAATTAAATGTGTAGAAGCTTTAATTTGGTAAACGATTTATATTCACGATTTTGGACAGTGAATAATAATTTAAATAAAATGGATATTTTTGGGAAGTGATATCTTAAATGGAATAAAATGATTTGAAGGTGTTTTAAAATGTATTAAGTAACGAAACCATAGATTTCAACATTCATTGTTGAAATAGACGTTTTTGATAAGTAAGGAAATGATGGAATATAACACTATTGTTATAGTAAATAATTTTCGAAAGGAAATGTTTTTGTATAGTATTGGGATTTATATGTCTATCTTATTTTTGAATCCCTATACTAGTGATTTTAGGTTGTTGTAATGATGTTTTACGCAACATTTGTTTTGACCCAAGTAAATATGTTTAAGAGAATGTTTTCCTTAAAGAATAAGAAATATACTTAATCCTGATTTAAGTATATAGAATATTTTCTAAGTGTTGAAAATAAATTAATTTGTGAATATGCTTATATTATTGAAATAAGTATATGGAAATGTTTTCCAATATAGAAATGTTTTGAGATTATATCTTTTTAAAGAGGGCCCAGTGATTGTTATGGTGCTGAATATTTGTTTGTTTGTTTGATAGTTAAATAACCAACTATCAAATTTGGCCAAAATTTTAGTTCCTCGACTTGATGTGGGAACTATTTAGTCGTACACTTAGTACGTAGCCTTCTCTGTAGGCTTGATTATCGTTTGTGTTGAGGATGATGATTCGTGTAGTGTGGAGTATTACTCCAATCTATCGAGCTTCCTTCTTGGCACGAAGGATAACAAGTTTAAAGTTGGAGACGTGATAAGTCTATGAAACTTAGTTTCTGTGTGAGGTTGAGAAATGCTTTTGCGTGTTGGTGCGAAGAGACCGAGATTAGATTTATCTGAAAACCACTTCGGACCAACGTATATGCGACGATTGTGCAGGTTGCTTATGATGATATTGATATTCCAGACTTTCATAGTGGAGGACTACTTGTTGATCGTTTGGGGTTAAAATCCCAATATACATCCAGTAGTAGTGGTCTCTACATTATGAAATATCCAATGCAAGGACTACTCGCTACTAATCCTAGAGATTTCCTGATAGGATGTGGTAGGAAAGTAACTTCCGTTTGTCCTATTCCTGGACAACTTGTATGGGTGTTTGTTCGACATTGCATTTCTATAGATTATGTCATTGGTTTTTACAAATGTACATTAGTGGTGGCGGATAAGGCAACTTCTCTTAGCTTACACTGTAACGACCCACAATTTTGGACCATTCAAATCGACAATAAACCACACATGTCCGACTTGAATAATTCAAAACAATAGATTGTAATATAATTTGAAGCAAATAAAATCGATCACAGACACAGATAAATCAGAATAACTCGCAGCGGAAATAAAATAACCATAGTAGTTCATGAAGCTACTACAACACAGAATCTCAAAACAAGTACAAAATACCATAGTCTGAAAAGTAAATATAACAGAAATCCCAATACATAAATGTCCATTAATACATAAGATGAATAAAAAAACTAAATATAAATAGATAATAACTAGATAGACAGATGATCTTCGGCAAATCCTAGCTCCAAAAGGTGAAATCCAAAGCTGATACTCAGGCTGACCCGAGCGTAAAACAAAACAAAAAACACTCGAGTCAGGACATACATACTTATACAGTGTAAACCAACTCAAGTGAACTATAATAAAATGTACAAGTAACTTAAAGGATGCTTGGGACCGCCCATCCTTTAAGGATCCTTTAAACTATTTACTATGTAGTAATATACACTACTATAATAGTGTCTAAAGTAAAGTATGATATATTTAAAAATAGCGTTAAGGCATTACCCATATACCCCTTAATATATTCCCATAGTCTATACTGTACCATAATCTCCCCCGTACTGGGCGTCGTCAGAGGGTACTCCATAGATATGGTACAAAACCAAAATAGTATAAGGCGTGCTAGGGTAGTTGACCGCCCATCTCGAGCCACACTCCCAAAATCAAAGGTGCGCACCAATCAATCACAAAGTAATAGAATGGCATACGAAGAAGTGTGTTCGATAAGAGGAGCTACCTCATTAGCCCGTCAATCGCTCATGTTTTAGCCACCTTATGCCAAATTACGGGAGTCGGGTCCACGTACATACCTCAAAAGATCGTCGCCACCATCCAACTTCATTTTGCAATCTCCACCATGTACACGGTTGTTAAAGTGGTTTTCGGAATTGACAGAGAATATGACAACTTTCGATCCCGATCTCTTTAACAACCCAACTTTATTATTATCCGTGGTTATAATTTCAAAAATGGTTTATATTTCAAATCAAAACATATTCACGTAAACCATTTAAATATGAAGTCATTATCCTTTCAAACCAAATATTCAATTTCCAGAAATGTAGCATTTTCTAAGTTCATTCGTTCAATTACAACAATTTCAAAACATTGTATTTTAAGAAACAGCGGCACTTATCAAGTGTTACAGTAGATATATTAGTATTTTAAAACAGTTCAATTTCAAAAATAGCAGCATTTAGAAAATGCTACAGTAGATATATTAGTATTTCAAAAACAGTTCAATTTCAGAAACAGCAGCACTTAATGCTACAGTAGTATATTAGTATTTCAGAATATAGTATAATTTCAGAAACAGCAGCACTTAGAAAATGCTACCTTAAAACCTCAACATTTTGGAAATGCTACCAATACAAAACTAAGATTTATTATAACATTTCAGAAACATTAAAATTTTAGTTTTTCACCATTTTTAACTTATAAAACATACCTCATGCTTCAGAATTATTTATTTGGATATTGTTTAACTTTTGATTAAATAAATTAAACTTTTAAAAATAATTATCCAAATTAAACTATAATTCATTTATTAGGTCAAAAGTACATTATTTTCTTAACTTTTTAACTTAACAAATAACTTAATACTTTATTTTAAAACACCCATTCCATAAATAAAATATTCTTATTTCTAAGTTAAGCTTATAATTTCCATTTGAAAACTAAATTTTCAATTATCAAGTTAAGTCATATTTTAAATTACATTTGAACCCATTTATTTATTATGCATTTAACTTACAGAAAATCACTATAATAACTATTTAAATCATTTAAATCCAATTTAAGACAAAACTTAATAATTTAAATTTCAAAAATACTTAAAAAAATTCACAAAATATTTAAAATTAACCACGGGTCTGTATATAATTTTCTAACCTGGGTCAAGTGATACAGATATGTATCATTTCTATCTGCAATTTAAAAATAAAACTCCGGGTTCTATTTCAAACCCGTAATCCCAAGTTAAACAAAATAAACAAAAATCGCTTGAGCCTATCATTTCAGCTCATAATGATTTTTCCTATTCTAAAGTCCGTTCGGGTATGTATCATTTCAACCCACAGTGATTCTATTCTACAGGGAACTTGCAGTGTGAGAAGAAGAAATAAATAAATAGTATAATATAGCATATCATATCAGATGATGTAACAAATAAATATCAGGTTATAACAACATGAAATATCATATCACTGCATATATAAATTACTATCATATCATCAACTACAATTCACATGCCATTGTTTCACAATTATGTAAGTACGGATGTCGAGAGTGATAAACTCACTTCTAAAGCTCGAGTTAACAATTCAAGACACACGAATAAACTTAGGAAAGCATGACAATGCATGACTTAGACTTGAGTGGATGGGGAGCCAAGATTCAGATCTTATAAACAAATAAATATAAACATACATAAGTATAAATTCAACACAAGATTTTAAATCAAAACGATGGACAAATAGGCATCAAAATGGAAAAATTATTGGCTTAACCAATACAAGTGGCTCGGCCTCCTTCACTATGGGCTAGACCATCGTCAAACATGATCGGCCATGACTTAATCTGAAACACATGTGCTCGGCCAAGGCAAGTAAGAGGCACGGCTAGGCTAGAAATGAAGAGATTGGCAAGTTCAAAACAATAGGAAGGCAAAAGGCATGGATCAAGTGATGTTTTGGGATCGACTTATAGTAACATGGCATGGCCATGGGGTTTGGTTTGGATCAGATCTGGTCACGGCCTAGGGCGGGTGTGGTCAAGGCAATGCAAGGTAAGGAGGTGGTGGAAACAGGTGTTGTGGTGGCCGAGGCGAGGGGAATAAGGAAGGGGATCAACATGGTGCTCGGCTAGGGTTTCAATCATTGGTTGGTGATGGGTTTTTGGGCCTAGGGTTTCACGGCATAGGTGGTGGAGGTGAGGTGGTGATGGAAGCCGGTCATATGGTGGTGGATGGTGAAGATGATGGTCGACTAGGGATAATGGCCGAGCCTTGCAAATAGAAGAGAGAAAAAAAAAGAAAAGAAGAAAGAGAATAGAAAGAGGATGCCATGAGAACTTACCATAATTTTTTTGTTTTCAGGAACGCTAATGAGAAATGATGAGGTGAGGAACTTTTGTACGTGAATTACAAAGATAAGTGGCGGCTAGGGTTAGTGGAGTGAACGACTAGGGAAAATGAAGAGGCTAGAAAAGGAACAGTCATAAATTAAAGAAAAAGAAACCAAAGTCTCTTGAATTTCCAAGCCCAAAATTCAAATATAAATCAAATAAAAGTCCAAACAAATAAAAAATAGAAAAATATAGAATGAAGATAGGAAATAGACAATAGAAAATAACAAATAAAATTCGAAAAATAATCGCATGTAAAACGCTGAAATTTATCAAATTTAAAAAGTGTAAAATAGAATTTTATGAAACGAAAAGAGCATGAATATCAGAATCCAATATAGTTTCAAAGAAAAAGATTAGAAACTAAAAATTCAAATTTAAAAAATTTCAACTGAAAGTCAAAGTTTGACCACAGTTGACCAAAATATAAATTTTTTAGAAAATATTTATTTTAATGTATTTGGAAATTAAATTGTAAACAAAATCCAAAATTACATTGGAAAATTCCAAAATTTCAAATTTAAATGATTTAGAAATCAAAGTTTTCAATTAAATTGAATTAAAAATATTTATAAAATTATGGGTTGTTACACTCTCCCCTACTCAAAGCTTTTCATCCTCGAAAAGGAACGAGACACGGAAACAAGGAAAGATGAGATAGAAAAGCAAATAGTACCTGAAACAAATAATTCCGGATTCGAAGCACGCATGTTCTCCTCCGTCTCCCAGATACAATCCTGATCATCGGTACTCCACTGCACTTTGACCAGGTCAACAGATTTTCTTCTTAGCTGCTTCGTACCTCTACCAACAATACGAAGTGGCTTCCTCTCGTCAGTAAGATTAGGCTCGATATCCAAACTCTCGAGAGTAGAAGGCTGGACAATCCAAGATGGATCATGAGACATCGACGAAGATGCGAAACATGGAATACATTACGCTCTCCAGCAAACTTCTCAGGCAAATCTAGACGATATGTTAGAGAACCAACCCTCTCCAAGATACGGAAAGAACCAACAAACCTAGGAGCAAGCTTCCCTCTCTGAACAAACTGAATCACATTCCCTAAGGGAGAGACCTTAAGGAAAACCAAATCACCAACAGCAAACTCTAAACTCCAACTACGACGATCAACATACTTCTTCTGCCTATTCTAAGCACTCCTCATCTTCCTCCTAATCTCCTCAACCTTCTCAGAAGCTTCCAGAATCATATTAGGACCAAGAACCAAAAGATCATCCGATTCAATCCAGCAAGATGGAGATCTACAAAGTCTTTCGTAAAGAGCAGCAAACAGAGACATTTCAATACTTGCTTGAATCCAAAGATGAAATGAGATAGATAAAAGATTAGGATAAGATTAAAATAGAAGATTGAATATATACCTGATAACTATTGTTATAGGTGAATTCAATAAGATGGAGATGATCTTCCCAAGATCCTCCATAATCAAGAACTGTAACGACCCGCCTTTTTGGACAGTTTGAACCGACGATCAAATACACATGTCGATTCCAAACCATTAAAAAAGGCAGATAGTTATTGGGGTAAATAAGAAAACAAAGAAAAGAAATAAAGGAAATGAAACAACACAGAATCTCGCAGCGGAACGATAAAATATAATAGTCAAATAAACAGTTCATGAAGCTGTCTACTATACTTTGACAATTATTTATACAACATTTATCAGAGTTTATACATATACAACAGAACAATTAAATAATGCAGCAGATAATATGATGCAAGGGTAATAATAGTAATAGTATACCAAAACTTCGTCTTCTTCCTCCAGAATAGATCTTCAAAAATCTAAAAACTCAGGACTGACCCGAGCGTAATGAAAAGACAAAACACTCGAGTCAGGACTAAAATATCCTTATGAAAGTGAAATCAATCATAAATAAATATGAGTGTAACGGCGTCAGAGATGTTTACGGGGTTTGATATCTCCTATCCAGTGTCAACGTGCGTGCGATAACTCAAGAGATGTTACGGGATTTTCCATCTCTCAAGGATCCGTGAAACTATCTACTATGTAGTAATATACGCTAAGTAGGTAATGCCTATCAGTAATATAAAGTATCAAAATAGCGTTAAGGCGTTACCATAATCCCCCTTAACACATTTTATATTCCCAAAAGCATATACAAGACCATAGTTTCCCCAAAACCGGAAGTCACCAGAGGGCAATCCATATACTCAAGGTACAAATCAAAACGTAGTGGTCGCGAATAGGATAATCAGTATGACAAGGTACATGAGGCGATACCAACTAGGATACTAATAGTTGCGTGATCCGGACTGATGTTGGGCATAGCCAGCAGCCACCCCAACACCGCGAAACAACACTCCCAATTCAAGGGGTGCACCCAAATCGCATCACAAATGTAATAGATATGGTATCGAAGAAGTGTGTCCGCTAGAGGTGACGAACCTAAATGGCCCGGCGCGGCTCCTGTTTTAGTCATGTCAGGGGTCATCCAATAATCATTCTCTTTCTTCAGTCAACGCGTTCACCAAACCATCCACTTCATTCTGGATCAACACTCCACGTATAATAGTTATTAAAGTGGTTTTCGGTATCGACAGAGAGTATGTCCATATCCGATCCCGATCTCTTTAATAACTACGTATTATTACACCGTTGGCTCTTTTACATTTCAAATCGATTCATAATTGATATCAAAATATCATATTCGCTTCAAAATATAAAATCCATTTCAAATATCATCGTATCTATTAAAATGTCAGATTCTGTTTCAAAAATCATTTTCCGCATCAATATCTCGTTTCGGTTTCAAAATCAATTCGGATTTCAATTTAGGTTGCAACTTCATTTAACTCAATTCGTATTTAAATTCAAGATTTAAATATAAACATTTCACCTTATTGACCAGCTTAGAATTTTAGAAAAATAGTTTTAAGTAGTTTAAAAGTAGTTTTAAATAATTAAAATAGTTAAAATACTTAAAATCTTAAAATGGATTAGAATTTAATCGAGTATTGAAGGAGAGATAATTTTTTCTTGAAGTTGGATTTATTTTCTCACTGCCTGAAGCTCGCGTGCAGATATTAAAAGGAAATGAGAAGCTTTTGCGTGTTGAATGGGTCAAAGGTACAGTGAAAAGATGGGATAGCAGCTGAAAAGGAGATTTGACTAATTAAAATATTTATTTAAATTTCAAAATACCTCGATCTACGCAACTCGAAATCTCGAACCCCTATCAAGACGTGTCGCTAGGCGTTTATAATGTTATACCCCTATTTCAGACGCAATGGAAAAGGTTTCGGAAACTAATTCGATCGTATGCGCGAGATATGGAATTAAACGATCAATTTAAATTAAACCGATTTAAACCGATTTCGATGCGTTTTGGCTCGCCCCGGACAAACGATAAATCCGATTGACAAGAAATTTGAAATCTTACAATAATATCACATTACGGATCCGATAAAACTAGTTTCGTCGAAATCCGAGACCGTTTGAAAAATGACTATTTTCCAGTCGCTAATTAAATATTAAAATATTCAATTTTCACAAATAAATTTTAAATTCAGTTTTAAAAGTTCTATAACATAACTATAACTCCAATATGATAAAATAAAATTTTACAAATCATTTTTAATCATATTAAACCCGTTATCCAATTTATCCAATAAATTCCAATTTTAAAATCCTATTAACTCTATTAAAAACCAAATATAACTTACATTCACTTTGGAAATCAATTTGGATCATATTAAATCAAATTTCAATTATTCACACTATTTTCGTATATTAAATTTCAATATCAAATTAATCATATCAAATTCTAAATTTAATTTATTCAACATTCGTAATAATAAATTTAACAATTTTGACTATTCTTAAATCACTATCTTTTGAAATATTCCACGAACTTATAAATTTAACTTTTGAAATGAATTAAAATTTATAGAACAACCATTTCCATTATACGGTTATTCAATTCCCATTATTAAATTATTCAATAAATTCCAAATGTTAAATTTAAACAATTTACCTGTTCAATATTCGATATTTGATTTGAATAGATTTTACTTATCAATCAATTACTCTATTATACCCAATGAATTTCAACATTTATTATCCTATTCAACTATTGATTTCAAAGGTATTCGCTAAGTAGCATTTATTTTCATTACTTGGATAATTATTGTCGCAATTCATTCCAGTTATTATTATTCCAAACGAATTACAAATTTTTTTTCTAACATTAAATCACGAAATCCTTTAAATTAGCTATTTTAATTATCGAAAATTTACGGGTCGTTACACTCTCCCCCACTCAAAACTTTTCGTCCCCGAAAAGGAAAAGAAGGGAAAAGGAACTAAGGATAGAATTCAACATTAGCTATATTTTATTCAAAGTTATCAACTTATAAAACAATGAAATTTCATTTATAAAGTCATTACTACACTTTCCACTAAGTTTCTCCAACGGCTTTCTAACTTTAAAAGTAAGTTATCATACCAGTTATAAATAATTTCTTAAAACTTGAAAAATTTTCTAACACCCGGATTTACGGAAAATTTCGGCAGAGTCTCCTTTGCGCGGCTCGATCGGTACAGCTACAAAACGCCTCTACGGGCCCCAAACCAACAAAAGAAAATCAAAAAGCCAAGTGGCTCATCAAAAATCACCAAATCCAATGATAAAATAAACATGTACCTTATATTTTATTAGCGAGCATATACAACTAATATAGCGCGAAAGCGAGCTCCAAATGCGAAGCAAGCGCAACCCGCACCTACTAAACACTCAACAAACAATGAGAAACATGCATATATGAAAATAGTATCAATATACACAATATAGCAATATAACAACTACATGCCAACATAGCAAATGCAACAAAACAACAAATGCATCCGCCAAATCAATTATCATTCAACTATCATCCAACAAATCCATAACCAATCAATATAAATTCACTTCTCATTATTATTTATTGACTTAGTTTCAATTTTAATCAAAGTTGATTCATTACCGTTAGATTTTTACTAACATTCATTCTTAATTCAATTAGTTAACATTCACTAATTTTTACATTAGTTTACTTCCAATTTGAATCAAATTAGATTCTATTTAAATTCATTTAACTTCCAATTTGATTTCAATGATTTATAGCTTCCAATTTCGTTAACACTTAATGAATTATATACAATCAACTAACAATCATGTAACAACCAAATTATACCCAACATAACCAAATTATTAATTTTACATTCAATTTGGTTTATCTCTTTTATATATATCCTGTTATATAATTTTTTTAAAAGAATCGTTTTATATTTGGCATCTTAAATTTCCAGTATTAACTTAAATTAAGTCCGTAAGCCGTACATATATCATCCGTGAGCAATATCAATCTAATCGCTTATTCGATCACACAATTTCACTTCCAACTAGTATCGTTCACACGACTCTCTAGTGCGGACTCAGATTTGGTTCCTTGATTGGAAACTGTTACTCTCCTTGCATAGCCATATACTATGATAGAGAATTTCCAGAATCAAATTAAAAATCCATACCCAGGGTACGCCATCGAGAATCGAGTGAAAAATCCTAACATGGATCGATATAAATCATCTCGAAATTTTGTGCTCGAATTTGGATCAAATCGTTATGCGAATAAAATAATATACGTACCATCTCATGTATTACCTTTCAATGGATTTCTATCCAATTTATCTATACTAAATTATTTTATCGTTTTCTATATTTTTTCCACTTAATTACTCACAATTCATTATTCAGTTAATATATCTATTTCTTTACATAGCATATTCTTCAACATTATCTTTTCTTAAACATCATATCAAAGAATTTTCTCACTCAAGTTCATTTAAACATTCTATATAAGTTAATTAAATTCAATTTCATTTTCCAATTGATTTTAGCTATACCAAATTCTTTTGTTTTCATTTACTTCAATTTCGTAACTTTAGTTAATAACAAATTTATTTATGGAACATTTTATTAAGCAACTCTTTAGTTTATAGTCACTTCATAAAAGTATAACTTCTCATATATGACTTCTCTTATTTTACGGTTATCTCAAAGTTACAAATTCAAAAATTTTCTCTATGTAATTTAAATTTATTTTCTATAACCAATTTACAAAAGATATTATACAATTCATTTGTCTTCTTTCCTAAGTTCACTTACTTGTTCCATTTATCCCTTCATCATTTCAGGTTATATTTAAGTATATATAATTTTTATCACAATCAAAATTTCCCATTTATATACATTTTAATTCCTTTTGAGTTTTCCTTACTTGTATATTTCAATTACTTTCAGGTTCTGTTTATTTGTACAATATCTCATTACATATCCAAAACATTATTTCAACTTCTTAATATTTGGTAAGTCATATTATATGTTATTAGAATGCAAATTCGGTATTATACAAATTTATAGAATTTCATTTTCTTGATTAGAATGTACATAAATTTGATTTATTTAAATCCTCTTTACCTTTCAACTTTAAAGTTTTCCCAAACAATAAGATTAGATATCTCAATCCTCTTATTTTATAAATTCTGGTTATTCACATTTCATTCGAATAATTTGAAATTTTCTAATTAACATAACTTAGAATTTTAAATGCCCGGTTCTTTTCAAATCGTTTGAAATAAACATATGCACTTATATCTTTAATACATATCAAATCATACCTTTGGAGTTCAAACCAAAACCCATTTACCCAAAATAATTTCGAAGAAAAGCAAAGCTTCTTAGAAGTCTCCCCCACTTTGAAACTCGAAAATGAACGTCGATGATGCTGCGCAGTCATCACCGAAATTATTTTCCAGCGACATAAGAGAGGAGTACTGAATTCATTCCTTCCTTTAAAATCCTTTCAAAATATTTCCATAAACCATTTCCAACTAATATCACTATATTTTCTTTAAAACCTTGAAAACCCTTTTTCAAAATCTCCGGGTCTTAAACTCAATATTTTCTAATTTAAATCTATTTTAATTTATAAGTCAACTTTTATAAAAACCATCTTATAGGATTTTCTTTCTTAAAACATTTCACAAGTGTTTTATCATTGTTCATTTTGTAATTCACCTTATTTATTAAATTACAATATCCAATTAATGATAATAAACAATATTTCATTTCCAACAACCAAATAAGCTAGATTGATCACAATAAATTTTGAAATAAATTCTTTATATACAAAATATAATTAGGGAAAAATTATTTCATTTACCCCATTTCAAAACAATACTATGTCGAATTGTTCTGTTTAAGTGTTTAGAGATCCCTATCAATGACGTTAATTACTCATATTGACCAGAATCCATAAGCCACTCAACAAATCAACCGACACAATATAAAACATTTTATATCACTAACAAATATGCTCTCTCATATACACTCAACTCATTCATATTGTTTACCTCTATTTCAATGAGTTATTCCCCACTAGAGCCAAGGTTTATCGCTAAACCAAAGCTCTGATACCAACTGTAACGACCCGCCTTTTTGGACAGTTTGAACCGACGATCAAATACACATGTCGATACCAAACCATTAAAAAAGGCAGATAGTTATTGGGTAAATAAGAAAAGAAAGAAAAGAAATAAAGGAAATGAAACAACACAGAATCTCGCAGCGGGACGATAAAATATAATAGTCAAATAAACAGTTCATGAAGCTGTCTACTATACTTTGACAATTATTTATACAACATTTATCAGAGTTTATACATATACAACAGAACAATTAAATAATGCAGCAGATAACATGATGCAAGGGTAATAATAGTAATAGTATACCAAAACTTCGTCTTCTTCCTCCAGAATAGATCTTCAAAAATCTGAAAACTCAGGACTGACCCGAGCGTAATGAAAAGACAAAACACTCGAGTCAGGACTAAAATATCCTTATGAAAGTGAAATCATTCGTAAATAAATATGAGTGTAACGGTGTCAGAGATGTTTACGGGGTTTGACATCTCCTATCCAGTGTCAACGTGCGTGCGATAACTCAAGAGATGTTACGGGATTTTCCATCTCTCAAGGATCCGTGAAACTATCTACTATGTAGTAATATACGCTAAGTAGGTAATGCCTATCAGTAATATAAAGTATCAATATAGCGTTAAGGCGTTACCATAATCCCCCTTAACACATTTTATATTCCCAAAAGCATATACAAGACCGTAGTTTCCCCAAAACCGGAAGTCACCAGAGGGCAATCCATATACTCAAGGTACAAATCAAAACGTAGTGGTCGCGAATAGGATAATCAGTATGACAAGGTACATGAGGCGATACCAACTAGGATACTAGTAGTTGCGTGATCTGGACTGATGTTGGGCATAGCCATCAGCCACCCCAACACCGCGAAACAACACTCCCAAATCAAGGGGTGCACCCAAATCGCATCACAAATGTAATAGATATGGCATCGAAGAAGTGTGTCCGCTAGAGGTGGCGAACCTCAATGGCCCGACGCGGCTCCTGTTTTAGTCATGTCAGGGGTCATCCAATAATCGTTCTCTTTCTTCAGTCAACGCGTTCACCAAACCATCCACTTCATTCTGGATCAACACTCCACGTATAATAGTTATTAAAGTGGTTTTCGGTATCGACAGAGAGTATGTCCATATCCGATCCCGGTCTCTTTAATAACTACGTATTATTACACCGTTGGCTCTTTTACATTTCAAATCGATTCATAATTGATATCAAAATATCATATTCGCTTCAAAATATAAAATCAATTTCAAATATCATCGTATCTATTAAAATGTCAGATTCCGTTTCAAAAATCATTTTCCTCATCAATATCTCGTTTCGGTTTCAAAATCAATTCGGATTTCAATTTAGGTTGCAACTTCATTTAACTCAATTCGTATTTAAATTCAAGATTTAAATATAAACATTTCACCTTATTAACCAGCTTAGAATTTTAGAAAAATAGTTTTAAGTAGTTTAAAAGTAGTTTTAAATAATTAAAATACTTAAAATACTTAAAATCTTAAAATGGATTTGAAATAGATAAATTAGTTTAAAATTATTTAAATTGGGTTAAGTAGATTTAACATAGATTAAAATAGTTTAAGTATTCAAAAATGTTTTATATAGCAGAGTAATTTGGAAAACAAAATAAAACAGCTTCAAAACCAATCCATTTCAATTTATAACTTCCCAATTCAAATCAATTTCAATTTCCATTCTATCGATTAAATTTCGATTTCAATTCAAATCAATACCAACTTTGACTTTAAATTAATTCAAATTTTCATTCACCTTTAATTTATTCAATTTCAATTTATATCGATTTTTAGCTTGATTTCTCAAAAGATCGATTTATAACACTTAACAGAATTATCCTTCAATATTCAAATTTAAATCCAAATTTCAAATATGATTTAATTCCAAGCTCATTTCAAAATATCATTTTTTTATGTCACTTTTACTTAGTAATATTCAAAGCTCGATTTTAATGTTCAATCTTTAAAACAAATAAATTTCCGAAATTCAATCATATCCAAATTTTAAATCTCAAGGTCTCCACTTAAATTTATTTAACAATTTCTTTTAACCAAAATTTATTTCAACATTCCAACTCAATTTTTCGACAAATTCGATTTCTATAAATTGATTTCTATTTATAACATTTAAATCAAAACATTCAATTAAATTTCAAATCGACGATTTCAAAAATTATTAATTTAGCCAATTCGGTGTCCGTATATAATTTTCTATCCTATGGCCAAGTAGTTATTTATTTCAATTTAATGTCAGGGATGAGCATATATTACTTAAATCAAATCACAGTATCATATGTATGCATAGCAGGATATATATAAGCAAATAAACATCCAACATTCAACCATCAACCAATAGCATCCATCAAAATACATCATCCAATAGGCAATACAATTCATGGCAATTTCATAGTTATCGAGGTCAGGTAATTAAATTGCAATTCAATTTCAATTTCAATTTAACCGTCAAATTTAAATTTCAACGATTAATTCGAATGACAATCTATATAACAATTAGATTTTTATCCAACAACGACAAATAAAATCATAACACTACATAATGACAAATTTAACTAGCATAAAGATATTTAGTACGTTGTGAGGGTTATAAAACACTCACCTTGATTTTTCCGTTGTCGCCGAGACGTTCCGGTTTGGAACTAAACCGGACGACTCCCAATTTTAGCCCAAATTTCAACTGTCTCCAAATTCGTCCAAACTATTTTCATTTCGAAGCTCTCGTCATTACGATCGCAACAAAAAAAGTTTCATTCCAATCGGACCTCGTATGTAGAAGTTATACATTTTATAAGTTATCGACATTTGAATTTTATAAACAATTTATATTGGTATTTAAAATAAATTCATACCCAAGAAAAGAAGCCCAGCCCACACAAGCTCCATCTTCCCCAACTTGCCTGTACGTGCACGAGAAAGAAACCCACCAAGCCGTGCACTAATCTCTAGTGATACGGAGCTATAGTTGACGAAATTCGAATCCGCCTTTGCCAATCTTCTTCTCTTCGAAGCCTCCATCACCTCGACCACCCAGTTGCAAGCTCGGCCCCACCATGTAAAACGCGACCTCGCCCCAGCTATAGCGTAAGCGGTCAGTTCGCCCCCCCAAGACGCGGCCGCACCTTCCCAAACTCGACTCATAGGTGGTATCTTCGACGACGAGTTCAAATCCAAGCTCCGTTTCGCGAATCGAAGCCTACAACCTCAACAAATCCTAACCCTAGTTCACAACTCCCATGACCCTCTTCCCAAACCACGGCCGCACCCAGCAACGAGCATAACAGGTCGAAGCAAACGATGAAATAGGATTTTTAAAACTGGTTTCGTGATTTTTAATCGAGTATTGAAGGAGAGATAATTTTTTCTTGAAGTTGGATTTATTTTCTCACCGCCTGAAGCTCGCGTGCAGATATTAAAAGGAAATGAGAAGCTTTTGCGTGTTGAATGGGTCAAAGGTACAGTGAAAAGATGGGATAGCAGCTGAAAAGGAGATTTGACTAATTAAAATATTTATTTAAATTTCAAAATACCCCGATCTACGCAACTCGAAATCTCGAACCCCTATCAAGACGTGTCACTAGGCGTTTATAATGTTATACCCCTATTCCAGACGCAATGGAAAAGGTTTCGGAAGCTAATTCGATCGTATGCGCGAGATATGGAATTAAACGATCAATTTAAATTAAACCGATTTAAACCGATTTCGATGCGTTTTGGCTCGCCCCGGACAAACGATAAATTCGATTGACACGAAATTTGAAATCTTACAATAATATCACATTACGGATCCGATGAAACTGGTTTCGTCGAAATCCGAGACCATTTGAAAAATGACTATTTTCCACTCGCTAATTAAATATTAAAATATTCAATTTTCACAAATAAATTTTAAATTCAGTTTTAAAAGTTCTATAACATCACTATAACTCCAATATGATAAAATAAAATTTTACAAATCATTTTTAATCATATTAAACCCGTTATCCAATTTATCCAATAAATTCCAATTTTAAAATCCTATTAACTCTATTAAAAACCAAATATAACTTACATTCACTTTGGAAATCAATTTGGATCATATTAAATCAAATTTCAATTATTCACACTATTTTCGTATATTAAATTTCAATATCAAATTAATCATATCAAATTCGAAATTTAATTTATTCAACATTCGTAATAATAAATTTAACAATTTTGACTATTCTTAAATCACTATCTTTTGAAATATTCCACGAACTTATAAATTTAACTTTTGAAATGAATTAAAATTTATAGAACAACCATTTCCATTATACGGTTATTCAATTCCCATTATTAAATTATTCAATAAATTCCAAATGTTAAATTTAAACAATTTACCTGTTCAATATTCGATATTTGATTTGAATAGATTTTACTTATCAATCAATTACTCTATTATACCCAATGAATTTCAACATTTATTATCCTATTCAACTATTGATTTCAAAGGTATTCGCTAAATAGTATTTATTTTCATTACTTGGATAATTATTGTCGCAATTCATTCCAGTTATTATTATTCTAAACGAATTACAAAATTTTTTTCTAACATTAAATCACGAAATCCTTTAAATTAGCTATTTTAATTATCGAAAATTTACGGGTCGTTACACTCTCCCCCACTCAAAACTTTTCGTCCCCGAAAAGGAAAAGAAGGGAAAAGGAACTAAGTATAGAATTCAACATTAGCTATATTTTATTCAAAGTTACCAACTTATAAAACAATGAAATTTCATTTATAAAGTCATTACTACCCTTTCCACTAAGTTTCTCCAACGGCTTTCTAACTTTAAAAGTAAGTTATCAAACCAGTTATAAATAATTTTTTAAAACTTGAAAAATTTTCTAACACCCGGATTTACGGAAAATTTCGGCAGAGTCTCCTTTGCGCGGCTCGATCGGTACAGCTACAAAACGCCTCTACGGGCCCCAAACCAACAAAAGAAAATCAAAAAGCCAAGTGGCTCATCAAAAATCACCAAATCCAATGATAAAATAAACATGTACCTTATATTTTATTAGCGAGCATATACAACTAATATAGCGCGAAAGCGAGCTCCAAATGCGAAGCAAGCGCAATCCGCACCTACTAAACACTCAACAAACAATGAGAAACATGCATATATGAAAATAGTATCAATATACACAATATAGCAATATAACAACTATATGCCAACATAGAAAATGCAACAAAACAACAAATGCATCCGCCAAATCAATTATCATTCAACTATCATCCAACAAATCCATAACCAATCAACATAAATTCACTTCTCATTATTATTTATTGACTTAGTTTCAATTTTAATCAAAGTTGATTCATTACCGTTAGATTTTTACTAACATTCATTCTTAATTCAATTAGTTAACATTCACTAATTTTTACATTAGTTTACTTCCAATTTGAATCAAATTAGATTCTATTTAAATTCATTTAACTTCCAATTTGATTTCAATGATTTATAGCTTCCAATTTCATTAACACTTAATAAATTATATACAATCAACTAACAATCATGTAACAACCAAATTATACCCAACATAACCAAATTATTAATTTTACATTCAATTTGGTTTATCTCTTTTATATATATCCTGTTATATAATTTTTTTAAAAGAATCATTTTATATTTGGCATCTTAAATTACCAGTATTAACTTAAATTAAGTCCGTAAGCCGTACATATATCATCCGTGAGCAATATCAATCTAATCGCTTATTCGATCACACAATTTCACTTCCAACTAGTATCGTTCACACGACTCTCTAGTGCGGACTCAGATTTGGTTCCTTGATTGGAAACTGTTACTCTCCTTGCATAGCCATATACTATGATAGAGAATTTCCAGAATCAAATTAAAAATCCATACCCAGGGTTCGCCGTCGAGAATCGAGTGAAAAATCCTAACTTGGATCGATATAAATCATCTCGAAATTTTGTGCTCGAATTTGGATCAAATCGTTATGCGAATAAAATAATATACGTACAATCTCACGTATTACCTTTCAATGGATTTCTATCCAATTTATCTATACTAAATTATTTTATCGTTTTCTATATTTTTTCCACTTAATTACTCACAATTCATTATTCAGTTAATATATCTATTTCTTTACATAGCATATTCTTCAACATTATCTTTTCTTAAACATCATATCAAAGAATTTTCTCACTCAAGTTCATTTAAACATTCTATATAAGTTAATTAAATTCAATTTCATTTTCCAATTGATTCTTAGCTATACCAAATTCTTTTATTTTCATTTACTTCAATTTCGTAACTTTAGTTAATAACAAATTTATTTATGGAACATTTTATTAATCAACTCTTTAGTTTATAATCACTTCATAAAAGTCTAACTTCTCATATATGACTTCTCTTATTTTACGGTTATCTCAAAGTTACAAATTCAAAATTTTTCTCTATGTAATTTAAATTTATTTTCTATAACCAATTTACAAAAGATATTATACAATTCGTTTGTCTTCTTTCCTAAGTTCACTTACTTGTTCCATTTATCCCTTCATCATTTCAGGTTATATTTAAGTATATATAATTTTTATCACAATCAAAATTTCCCATTTATATACATTTTAATTCCTTTTGAGTTTTCCTTACTTGTATATTTCAATTACTTTCAGGTTCTGTTTATTTGTACAATATCTCATTACATATCCAAAACATTATTTCAACTTCTTAATATTTGGTAAGTCATATTATATGTTATTAGAATGCAAATTCGGTATTATACAAATTTATAGAATTTCATTTTCTTGATTAGAATGTACACAAATTTGATTTATTTAAATCCTCTTTACCTTTCAACTTTAAAGTTTTCCCAAACAATAAGATTAGATATCTCAATCCTCTTATTTTATAAATTCTGGTTATTCACATTTCATTCGAATAATTTGAAAATTTCTAATTAACATAACTTAGAATTTTAAATGCCCGGTTCTTTTCAAATCGTTTGAAATAAACATATGTACTTATATCTTTAATACATATCAAATCATACCTTTGGAGTTCAAACCAAAACCCATTTACCCAAAATAATTTCGAAGAAAAGCAAAGCTTCTTAGAAGTCTCCCCCACTTTGAAACTCGAAAATGAACGTCGATGATGCTGCGCAGTCATCACCGAAATTATTTTCCAGCGACATAAGAGAGGAGTACTGAATTCATTCCTTCCTTTAAAATCCTTTCAAAATATTTCCATAAACCATTTCCAACTAATATCAATATATTTTCTTTAAAACTTTGAAAACCCTTTTTCAAAATCTCCGGGTCTTAAACTCAATATTTTCTAATTTAAATCTATTTTAATTTATAAGTCAACTTTTATAAAAACCATCTTATAGGATTTTCTTTCTTAAAACATTTCACAAGTGTTTTATCATTGTTCATTTTGTAATTCACCTTATTTATTAAATTACAATATCCAATTAATGATAATAGCCAATATTTCATTTCCAACAACCAAATAAGCTAGATTGATCACAATAAATTTTGAAATAAATTCTTTATATACGAAATATAATTAGGGAAAAATTATTTCATTTACCCCATTTCAAAACAATACTATGTCGAATTGTTCTGTTTAAGTGTTTAGAGATCCCTATCAATGACGTTAATTACTCGTATTGACCAGAATCCATAAGCCACTCAACAAATCAACCGACACAATATAAAACATTTTATATCACTAACAAATACGCTCTCTCATATACACTCAAATCATTCATATAGTTTACCTCTATTTCAATGAGTCATTCCCCACTAGAGCCAAGGTTTATCGCTAAACCAAAGCTCTGATACCAACTGTAACGACCCGCCTTTTTGGACAGTTTGAACCGACGATCAAATACACATGTCGATTCCAAACCATTAAAAAAGGCAGATAGTTATTGAGGTAAATAAGAAAAGAAAGAAAAGAAATAAAGGAAATGAAACAACACAGAATCTCGCAGCGGAACGATAAAATATAATAGTCAAATAAACAGTTCATGAAGCTGTCTACTATACTTTGACAATTATTTATACAACATTTATCAGAGTTTATACATATACAACAGAACAATTAAATAATGCAGCAGATAACATGATGCAAGGGTAATAATAGTAATAGTATACCAAAACTTCGTCTTCTTCCTCCAGAATAGATCTTCAAAAATCTGAAAACTCAGGACTGACCCGAGCGTAATGAAAAGACAAAACACTCGAGTCAGGACTAAAATATCCTTATGAAAGTGAAATCAATCGTAAATAAATATGAGTGTAACGGCGTCAGAGATGTTTACGGGGTTTGACATCTCCTATCCAGTGTCAACGTGCGTGCGATAACTCAAGAGATGCTACAGGATTTTCCATCTCTCAAGGATCCGTGAAACTATCTACTATGTAGTAATATACGCTAAGTAGGTAATGCCTATCAGTAATATAAAGTATCAAAATAGCGTTAAGGCGTTACCATAATTCCCCTTAACACATTTTATATTCCCAAAAGCATATACAAGACCGTAGTTTCCCCAAAACCGGAAGTCACCAGAGGGCAATCCATATACTCAAGGTACAAATCAAAACGTAGTGGTTGCGAATAGGATAATCAGTATGACAAGGCACATGAGGCGATACCAACTAGGATACTAGTAGTTGCGTGATCCGAACTGATGTTGGGCATAGCCAGCAGCCACCCCAACACCGCGAAACAACACTCCCAAATCAAGGGGTGCACCCAAATCGCATCACAAATGTAATAGATATGGTATTGAAGAAGTGTGTCCGCTAGAAGTGGCGAACCTCAATGGCCCGGCGCGGCTCCTGTTTTAGTCATGTCAGGGGTCATCCAATAATCGTTCTCTTTCTTCAGTCAACGCGTTCACCAAACCATCCACTTCATTCTGGATCAACATTCCACGTATAATAGTTATTAAAGTGGTTTTCGGTATCGACAGAGAGTATGTCCATATCCGATCCCGGTCTATTTAATAACTACGTATTATTACACCGTTGGCTCTTTTACATTTCAAATCGATTCATAATTGATATCAAAATATCATATTCGCTTCAAAATATAAAATCCATTTCAAATATCATCGTATCTATTAAAATGTCAGATTCCGTTTCAAAAATCATTTTCCGCATCAATATCTCGTTTCGGTTTCAAAATCAATTCGGATTTCAATTTAGGTTGCAACTTCATTTAACTCAATTCGTATTTAAATTCAAGATTTAAATATAAACATTTCACCTTATTGACCAGCTTAGAATTTTAGAAAAATAGTTTTAAGTAGTTTAAAAGTAGTTTTAAATAATTAAAATAGTTAAAATACTTAAAATCTTAAAATGGATTTGAAATAGATAAATTAGTTTAAAATTATTTAAATTGGGTTAAGTAGATTTAACATAGATTAAAATAGTTTAAGTATTCAAAAATGGTTTATATAGCAGAGTAATTTGGAAAACAAAATAAAACAGCTTCAAAACCAATCCATTTCAATTTATAACCTCCCAATTCAAATCAATTTCAATTTCCATTCTATCGATTAAATTTCGATTTCAATTCAAATCAATACCAACTTTGACTTTAAATTAATTCAAATTTTCATTCACCTTTAATTTATTCAATTTCAATTTATATCGATTTTTAGCTTGATTTCTCAAAAGATCGATTTATAACACTTAACAGAATTATCCTTCAATATTCAAATTTAAATCCAAATTTCAAATATGATTTAATTCCAAGCTCATTTCAAAATATCATTTTTTTATGTCACTTTTACTTAGTAATATTCAAAGCTCGATTTTAATGTTCAATCTTTAAAACAAATAAATTTCCAAAATTCAATCATATCCAAATTTTAAATCTCAAAGTCTCTACTTAAATTTATTTAACAATTTCTTTTAACCAAAATTTATTTCAACATTCCAACTCAATTTTTCGATAAATTCGATTTCTATAAATTGATTTCTATTTATAACTTTTAAATCAAAACATTCAATTAAATTTCAAATCGACGATTTCAAAAATTATTAATTTAGCCAATTCGGTGTCCGTATATAATTTTCTATCCTATGGCCAAGTAGTTATTTATTTCAATTTAATGTCAGGGATGAGCATATATTACTTAAATCAAATCACAGTATCATATGTATGCATAGCAGGATATATATAAGCAAATAAACATCCAACATTCAACCATCAACCAATAGCATCCATCGAAATACATCATCCAATAGGTAATACAATTCATGGCAATTTCATAGTTATCGAGGTCAGGTAATTAAATTGCAATTCAATTTCTATTTCAATTTAACTGTCAAATTTAAATTTCAACGATTAATTCGAATGACAATCTATATGACAATTAGATTTTTATCCAACAACGACAAATAAAATCATAACACTACATAATGACAAATTTAACTAGCATAAAGATATTTAGTACGTTGTGAGGGTTATAAAACACTCACCTTGATTTTCCCGTTGTCGCCGAGACGTTCCGGTTTGGAACTAAACCGGACGACTCCCAATTTTAGCCCAAATTTCAACTGTCTCCAAATTCGTCCAAACTAGTTTCATTTCGAAGCTCTCGTCATTACGATCGCAACACAAAAAGTTTCGTTCCAATCGGACCTCGTATGTAGAAGTTATACATTTTATAAGTTATCGACATTTGAATTTTATAAACAATTTATATTGGTATTTAAAATAAATTCATACCCAAGAAAAGAAGCCCAGCCCACACAAGCTCCATCTTTCCCAACTTTCCTGTACGTGCACGAGAAAGAAATCCACCAAGCCGTGCACTAATCTCCAGTGATACGGAGCTATAGTTGACGAAATTCGAATCCGCCTTCGCCAATCTTCTTCTCTTCGAAGCCTCCATCACCTCAACCACCCAGTTGCAAGCTCGGCCCCACCATGTAAAACGCGACCTCGCCCCAGCTGTAGCGTACGTGGTCAGTTCGCCCCCCCAAGACGCGGCCGCACCTTCCCAAACTCGACTCATAGGTGGTATCTTCGACGACGAGTTCAAATCCAAGCTCCGTTTCGCGAATCGAAGCCTACAACCTCAGCAAATCCTAGCCCTAGTTCACAACTCTCACGACCCTCTTCCCAAACCACGGCCGCACCCAGCAACGAGCATACCAGGTCGAAGCAAACGATGAAATAGGATTTTTAAAACTGGTTTCGTGATTTTTAATCGAGTATTGAAGGAGGATAATTTTTTCTTGAAGTTGGATTTATTTTCTCACTGCCTGAAGCTCGCGTGCAGATATTAAAAGGAAATGAGAAGCTTTTGCGTGTTGAATGGGTCAAAGGTACAGTGAAAAGATGGGATAGCAGCTGAAAAGGAGATTTGACTAATTAAAATATTTATTTAAATTTCAAAATACCTCGATCTATGCAACTCGAAATCTCGAACCCCTATCAAGACGTGTCGCTAGGTGTTTATAATGTTATACCCCTATTCCGGATGCAATGGAAAAGGTTTCGGAAGCTAATTCGATCGTATGCGCGAGATATGAAATCAAACGATCAATTTAAACTAAACCGATTTAAACCGATTTCGATGCGTTTTGGCTCGCCCCGGACAAACGATAAATCCGATTGACACAAAATTTGAAATCTTACAATAATATCACATTACGGATCCGATGAAACTGGTTTCATCGAAATCCGAGACCGTTTGAAAAATGACTATTTTCCAGTCGCTAATTAAATATTAAAATATTCAATTTTCACAAATAAATTTTAAATTCAGTTTTAAAAGTTCTATAACTTCACTATAACTCCAATATGATAAAATAAAATTTTACAAATCATTTTTAATCATATTAAACCCGTTATCCAATTTATCCAATAAATTCCAATTTTAAAATCCTATTAACTCTATTAAAAACCAAATATAACTTACATTCACTTTGGAAATCAATTTGGATCATATTAAATAAAATTTCAATTATTCACTCTATTTTCGTATATTAAATTTCAATATCAAATTAATCATATCAAATTTGAAATTTAATTTATTCAACATTCGTAATAATAAATTTAACAATTTTGATTATTCTTAAATCACTATCTTTTGAAATATTCCACGAACTTATAAATTTAACTTTTGAAATGAATTAAAATTTATAGAACAACCATTTCCATTATACGGTTATTCAATTCCCATTATTAAATTATTCAATAAATTCCAAATGTTAAATTTAAACAATTTACCTGTTCAATATTCGATATTTGATTTGAATAGATTTTACTTATCAATCAATTACTCTATTATACCCAATGAATTTCAACATTTATTATCCTATTCAACTATTGATTTCAAAGGTAATCGCTAAGTAGCATTTATTTTCAATACTTGGATAATTATTGTCGCAATTCATTCCAGTTATTATTATTCCAAACGAATTACAAATTTTTTTTCTAACATTAAATCACGAAATCCTTTAAATTTGCTATTTTAATTATCGAAAATTTACGGGTCGTTACAAGAACACAAGCACGAAGAAGATCCTCTAGAATCTGATTCACTCTTTTAGTTTGACCGTCGGTCTGCGGATGGTAAGCAGTGCTCAGATTCAGACGAGTACCCAAAGATTCCTGAAAAGATTTCCAAAACTGACTGGTAAAGATAGGTCTCTATCACAAACAATACTGAGAGGAACACCATGGAGACGAACAATCTCTCTCATATAGATCTCAGCCAAACTGGAAGCAGAACGGTTTGATTTAACCGGAATGAAATGAGCTGATTTGGTCAATCTATCAACAATAACCCAAATACTCTCATTACCCCTCCGAAACCTCGACAATCCATCAATAAAATCCATAGAAACATGTTCCCATTTCCAATTGGGAACCTCAAGGGGCCATAACAAACCAGGGGACTTTTGATGATCTGCCTTGACTTGCTGACAAGTCGCACACCTACTAATAAAGATAGAGATATCTTGCCTCATACCTTTCCACCAATAAAGCTTCTTCATATCCTGATACATCTTCGTCACACCAGGATGAATAGAAAGTCTAGATCGATGATTTTTCCGAAGTAACTCCTGCCTCAATCCATCAACATTCGAGACACAAATCCAATTATCAATCCTCAAAATACCTCTATCATCGATCTGAGCTCCACTACCATCAAGACTACTATCGCCAACTCTACTATGAACACTCTCCTTCATATGCCTAAGCATCTCATCCTCATCCTGCTTAGCAATGATACGGTCCAAAAGAGGAGAAAAAGAAACAACAAGCTGACACAACAAAGCCTTCTTCCGACTCAAGGCATCGGCTACAACATTAGCCTTCCTAGGGGTATAGCTAATGTCGAGATCATAAGAAGCAAAAAACTCAAGTTATCAAACCTAACACTAATTCAAATCCTTCTGGGTGAAGATATTGTAACGATCTCGAATTTTATTAAGTTTAAATTGATAATTAAATTTTATTTTTGAATAAAATTTATGAAAATAATTGGTAATTAATATAAAATTTTAGTTAAATTTTAAATAATCGAGAATTAATTTGGATATTTGAAAATGAACATGTTTATAAAATAGATTGAAAAAAATTGAATTGGGATTTTGGATATGATTAAATTTGATATTAGATAATTAAACTTTAAAAGGAATTAAAATGAGTATTGATGTTAAGCAAATACTTTAAATGAATTTATAGTTATATAAAATATGAGAAGTAAAATATAATACAAACAAATGTACTACAATAATAATAAATATATTCGTATTGACATACAAGTCAAGTATTAATGTTGAAAACAAAATTGCATATACGATTAAAATAGTACGAACTTGTAAATTGCAAAGCAAAGTAAAGTATGGTATGCAGGCAGGTAAAAGGTGAGATCATAAATAAAGTTGTAGCCAACAAATAAACAAAGCAAACAAAGTAGAAGTGAAATAAAATGCAAGTATGTATACTTAAAACAAAACCAAAGCAACATCTTCTCAACCGAAGTCAATGAAACAAAGTAAAAGCAACCAAATATCGATATAAGTATGTACAAACAAAGATAAAATAAAGCATGAAGGACATAAGCAAGTAATGCAACATATCTCTTATACATCTCAGCATAAACCAGTCATTCAAAAACATTATAAAATGTTTTCAGCCGAAACAAGAAGGTAAAAACAAGGCTAAAGTAAATATTGTAGGTGAACTAGGCAAGCAAGAAATAAACAAAACAAAGAAGTACAAAGCATATAGATTTACTGTAAACAAAATGGGAAACACTTGCATTTAATACCATTACTTTAGCATACCATAGCATACCTATCAGCCACCAAAGAAGGAAAAGTATTAGCTAGAAGATGTAGGCTGAAATAAACAAGTAGAAATAGGAGTAAAGCCTGTAGAGTAGTATGTAAGGCAAGAAAGAAGTGTCTTTGTGTGTTGTACCAACATAATCTTATAAGCAGCAAATTCATTCTTTTACATATCTTCTTCATCATAGTTCGAAACTCTGAAGCATACCATTAAAAAAAAAGAGAGAAAGAAAGAAAAAAAATGTTTTAAAACCTGGAAGCTTTAAAACAATTCAAAGCAGTATAAATCAGAGCAAATTTAACATTGAAAACAAGTTTCAAATCAAAGACTAAGCAAAGCAATCAAAGCAAGCATGCATGTAGTTTTCAAGTTTTCAAAGGCAAGAAGATTTGGCATCTCAGTTTAAGAAGTTCAAATCAGTTTTCAAGGCTCTGTCTTCATTCTTCAAATCCAAGTGAGTAAATTTTGGACCTTAAAAACAGCTTAAATCTGAGACTTGAACTGGTTGCATGAATGAAATCTTGAAGTTAAATGGTTTGAAATGATTTGTATGTATGTGTAAATGTAAATGGGTGTGTATATATATATATATGTGATATGGCTGATGAGCATCTCTGTTTATCTCACAGTGCCCCCTTCATCAAATAAACAATTCATATCTTCATTTGTATATGATTATAGGCTAGGCCCTGAGGATAGAAAATGTTTGAAAGTTTATAAAGTTAATTTTAAAAATTTATTCAAGCCAAAACAATTTAGCAATATCCCTGGAAATCAAAGTCACTGAACCAAACTTGAAAGTAGTCAAATTTCGAATTTCTAAATTTACAAATTCAGGATTGTAACTGGAATTCGTGTACTATAACATGATTTTTAAAACATGAATCAAAAATTTTAGGCTTAGGAATTAAGCACCGTTAGTTCGAATTTCCTTCTTTCGATGACCTCTGATGATCCACGGGTTAGTAGGGATTGGGATCTTGGATGGAGGTGCAAGAGTGAACGGTGGTTGTAGGAAAAATATTGGATCAACGATTTAAGCTATGTGGATTTTGGGATTTGGATTTAAAATCTGTAAACCTAGTTTTTAGCTAATGATGGAAATTTGATCACCTCGGCCTCAATGATGGATCGAGTGCTTCGGGGGTTTGGGAACGCGTAGAGGAATGGAAGGCGAGTCAGTGGCCGAAGTCGCGCGAATTCCGATGGACGAGGCGGCGAGGACGTGGCGTTGCCAGGTTTGATGTCGAAACCTGAACGTGTTTCCAGGGTTCGTGACTTTGTTTTCTAGGTTTTCAAGTTTTTATCTCGATTTTGTTTCCGATCATATGGTCGAACTGGGTGGATCAGAGGGCTTTGGTGGGACATCGGCGACATGCTGAAAGGGTCGGTGTTGATCGGAGATGGCCAGAGCCATGGTGCACGTGCACCGTGCACATGTTTCTTGGCCTGGGAAGTTTGGAAGCAGGTTGTTGTGTGATGATCTCCTGTGGGTACAGTTTTGTTGCTTGAAATGAACCAGGGGTACTCGAGTAAATCGAGTAAGTGACTCGAAGCAAATCGAGTCTGGGCTCGGGTCAAATTCATGTTCCAGGCTTCAAACCTGAAACTGTTTTGTCTGGAAATTTTAAAACCAAACTTAAATTTTAAACCAAAGTTTAATCTAGAATCGAATTTAAATCTGTAATTAGTTTGAAATGAAAGAGAGGTTTTGAATTTAAATTATATTCATTTTTAATTTTAAATCTAAAATGAAATTGGAAAGTAAACTTTAAAGTGAATAGTTTTGGATACTTTGTTAACGATAAGAAAAATGTTTTCCTTAAAATTTAAATTAGGGATTTATGATTTGGAATCCATTAAACTATTAAGTTAATTAAATGGGAATTTAATTATTTAATTTATTTTTGATTTAGGTTAATTAAATAAGTAATTAAAGGTTTGAACTAATTAATTAAGGGCTAAAGATAAATTAAGTAGGGAATGATTAATTTGTAAATTAAGGATTCTTAATTAAATATTAATTAATGATTAAAATTGATTTAATCAAGTGATTAAGCAAAAAAAAATTTAATGTAAGGATAATGTGATAAATTGATTTGGTAATAAAGTTGAGAATAATTAATTTATTAAAGGAATTAATTTACTTAATTATGATTGAAAATAATTGTTAATTATGGAGTAATTAACTGATTATTGTGATTAATAAATTAAGGTAATTAACTGATTAATAAATTAAGGTAATTAATTTATTAATGGAAGTCATAAATAAATAATTATTAATTATGGAGTAATTAACTGATTATTCTGATTAATAAATTAAGGTAATTGGTAAATTAGTTATATCAAATGACTTGGAATTAATAAATCAGAATTGGATAATAAATTTATAAGTAAATAAATTTGATTGAAAATAAATTAAATTACATAGGATTAAACAATTAATTAATCCTGCTTATAAATGATTATTAAATGTCTGACCTTACTTATGAATGATTGTATTGTATGACATGCCTTGAATTGATTGTCCTATCTAATCTGTGATATTTTGTTCTGTAGATTTAGCTGTGTATATTTATTTGCATCTGTATACTATCTATGAATCTGTGAATGGACGATAAGCGTTATAGTTTATATCGCTTATCAACTATATTCTGTGTTTTGGTCTATGATTGAATGATGTTGCACTATTGTGTTAAACCCCTGGACCACACTTATACACACACACCAATATGGATTTCACGAGGAAATCGATTAAGTCACAGATTTTTGAAATAGTTTTAAATTTGAATATTTGAATTCAAATGTTTTTGAAATGGATTGGGTTTAAAGTGAAAAGCTTTTGAAATGGAATTTCAAAGATGAAATTTATTTTGAATAACTTGATAAAGTTTGAAATTTAAATAATTTGATTTAAATTTAAATTCAAAATGTGAAATTGAATTCTAAAATTTGAAACTAGGGATTAAAGATGTTATACCAGTTATATATGGGTTAAACTATTTTAAAAATATTGATTTGGAAATATGAATATAAATTAAGAACTTTAACTTGTATAGATATAATTGGGTTTTTCCGAAACGAAAACTGTTTGTTTTCAATTAATAAAAGCTTTCACATAAGTAATGAACTTCCAATTTGTGTTAGAAAGATTTCTAGTTTAAAATGAAAATGATTTCCAAGTTATAGAAACGGTTTGAAAGCTATAAGTTAAATCTTTGATTTAAAGATTTAACGAGTTAATCCTATCGAAATGAAATTGTTTTGGAAATCTATGAACTGATCTTTTTGAAATAAACCTTTTTGTTTAAAGATTTGAAATGGTAAATTGATTTAAACCATTTGGAAGAAATTTTTGGGTAATAAGTTGTGACTTAATTGAAATCCCAATATCCATATGTTTTTTTTTCTATTTCGTAAAAGAGGCGGCTATGCGGTAGGATCGTGTAATATGGAATAACTATATGGTTAATGTATATATGGTAAGTAAAAATCGCACCAAGATTTTATACTGGTTCGGACCACTTGTCCTACGTCCAGTCCCTAAGCCTCACTTAGATATTTCACTAACTACAAAACCCTCTCTTAACCTGGAGGAATAGGTTCACAACTTACCCGAACAACCAAACGGGATTTCTTTGCCTCAAACTACCTAAGAGGACTTCAAACCTCAATGCTAAACAAGTTTTGACTAGTTGTGTTCTTTATAACACGAATGAGTCTATTGTAGTACAATGTTCCTATAATCTTATCCTCAAGAATATGAAATATGTTTGTGAAGATTAAGGAATTATGAATTTGCTATGAATCAAATATATTAAATATAAACAGTGATTCAAGCAAAGAGAGTAGTGATTGCTTTGATAATGTTTAGAAAATATGATCAAGAAATAGATAGATTAGAGTAAGAGAATTCGATGATCTTGAATGATGTTTGAATCATGTATTTATAGTTGTAAAAAGGATGCATGTATTGCCAAGGGTTGTGGATAAGAGAAGCTTCCATTTCTATTGAAGAATAGTCGCAACTCTTGGGAAGAAGAAAGTGTCCTTTCATGCAAAATTTGCAGGTTCAAATTCAGTCGACTGTACAGGAATTTCAGTCGACTGAAATTATAGTAAGAATCTTTCTGGAAAATTTTCAGTCGACTGTGCAGTAAATTCAGTCGACTGAAACTGTGCATATTTGTACATGTTTGCCAGTTCAGTCGACTGGTAAATTCTGCACAGTCGACTGACATATGAATTTATGCAATATGAAGAGTTGAAGTATGCATAGTGAAAAATTGAAGTATAATGAATGTTTTCTTGTGTTTGTGCAACTCTTGAGGATAGATTTTAACAAATAAACCTATATATAAAAATCATACTCAAGTTTATATTTCATTGATCTTCCTCTATCTTGCATATATCTCTTCCTTTATACATTGCCATTGATCAAAAATCTTCGTGTATCAATATTCTCCCCCTTTTTGATTGATAACAATACTTGATTTTCTAAAGATGTTTAAACTTTCTCCCCCTGAATGTGTACACCTATCTTTCCTACAAAACAAAGTTAGTACCATAGATTTTCTCCCCCTTTGTCATCGACAAAAAGGAAGTAATAACCGTAGTTGCATGGTATTAAAACAATCACTTTAAACCAAAGAGAATGAATCTTAGAATTGCATAAAAAAGATGCATAAAACATAATAGTTCAAATGACATAGTTACAAGAAATATAGAATAACAACTCAAATAAATTACTGATCCCTATCCCAATCGTAAGAACCTTCTCTGTCTCCTGATTCTCTAATGACTGGTCCTCCTGTTGATGGTCGATAAGCTCTTCCTCCTTGTCCACCACTAGCTCCGCTTGTGCTGCTACTGGTATGCTCCTCGGATGACGTCCATGTAAATGTTGGTGCAGGACGCTTGCCACGAGATGTTGAAGCGGTAGTAGTGCTTGAGCACGAGATAGCGTCCCAAAGCTTATTTAAAAATCCTTTGATTTTGTCAAGCTTATTATCTACCTTTTTAAGACGATTATCAAGAATTTGTTGATTTCTTGATAATATTCCTAAGGACTGGTTGGTGGAGTAGGTCGGTTCAACAAGACGAATTTCTTCTTCTTGTTCGAAATGCTCTTCGTGTTGAGGTGGCAGAGGTTGTTGTTGTTGCTCTTGACGCCTAGCTTCCCATTCGGCAAGTGATATAAATCGAGGAGGTCGAGTAGGGAGTTGCATAAGGCTTATGGTCCGATGGTTTATTTGATGGACCATTGTGTTTTCTGAATCCGGTAATGGTGTATCAACATTGAGGAGAAGTCGCATGATATATTCTCCAAAATAAATTGTGTGCATTTTACCATTATGAAATGAGAGAAACTCGTCAAGGATTAGTTGTACCCAATTGACTTTAATATTGCCAAAGATAGCATATAAAGCTCGATAGTTAATTGGGTAAACGATTTCATATGAGCCCGTGCGAGGAGTGATCGTTCTCATTAGAATTTTATGAAGAATTCTTGCTCGAGGTCGAAGAGAAGTAGATTTGAACTCTCGGAAATTTATATTATCATCCATAAATTGGTGATTTATGTTATCACGAATTTGTGGATTGAATTCTATTTCTTCTAGTTTCCTTCCGATATTAGTTGACCCTAAAATGTGAGCTATTCGATCCAAAGAAAACCAAACCTTCTTTCCTCAGACCATGCTCCAAATACTGTCGTTTGGATTCCTTGGATTTTGATGTCCAAGATTGAGATTTGCGTAGAACAACTTGACCATAATATGATTTATGGCAATGTCATTCCGTTTCAAATCAAGAAGAGGAGTTAAGCCTGCTCGATCAGTGAGCTCTTGGATGTTGTAGGTGTGAAGACTTTGGAAATCTACAAAGGAATGCTCGAATATTCTTGAGTTCTTCATCTTGTTCCATCGGGTTATCGCGACTTCATCATATAGCCATTGAGCAATTTGAGCATCAATGGGCTCGGAGGTTGAAGAGGATGAAGCTCTAGATCGTTTTGGTGCCATTTGCTTTTGATTTGAGGGAGATTGGAAGTATTTGAGATCTAGGGTTTTGAGAAAATTTGGGGAAGAAGATGTAAAAAGTGATTTTGGGAGTGAAAAACTGATGTAGATAAAGGGAATTTTACCTGGAAAAGCCCGTTCAGTCGACTGAAAATACTGTTCAGTCGATTGAATTGTAGACCGAAACTTTTTAGGTTTGAATTCAGTCGACTGAACAGAGATTTTAGTCGACTGAATATTTTCCCGAGAGTTTCTGTTAAGTTTTAGTCGACTGTGCAGAATTTACCAGTCGACTGAAAATATGAAAAAAATGTTTTCTGTTTGCATTCAGTCGACTGGGCTTATAAGTTCAGTCGACTGAATCATGTACTTTTGTTGTTTCAAGTTCTTTTTGAATTTAAACAATTTATTAAAAAAATAGTTACAAATAATATATTTCAAAATTGAATTATTTCTTTTGGGAAGGACTTGGATTCTTCTTTCCTTCATTCTTCATGTAATTTCTATCCCATGAATTCGGACTATATTGTGGTGTCTTAGGAGACATCCATGGATTGACGGGATCGTTTGGTGTACGATAAGATGAAGATGGATCAAATGAACTGACAGGTCGAGGTAGGGGCTCAGCCACTTCGTTCTTCTTTGATCCACAGAAACGTAAGCCAATTTGCTCTAGGAAGCTCAAACGTCTAGCTGTAATCTTTTGCTCGAAGTAGAGTTCTCGTTGAAGGTCAATCTGTTGTTGTTGAAAGTGATGAATCTCATCAATCTTTCTTTTTGTGTCCGGAGAAATAAAAAGTCCGTGCTTAGCCTTCTTGGTTTCTGGAGTGTAACCAGTACGATAATTTTTCCAATTATACATCGGCTCATGTGGTGGTGTTGGTGTGGGGAGTTTTGGAGAAGTTGGAGAGTTTTCGCTTGACGATGTGATGTTGATTGGAGAGTAGGAATTGTTAGATGACATTCTGAGTTTGTTTAAGTTTTTAATTGTAAAATTTAGATGTTTAAAAACTAATTTTTTTTAAGAATTTATAATAGAATTTGACTAAACAATTAATGGTTATTGTTTAGCTAAGATTTGTAACCACATAAATATTCAATGATTAAGGAAAAATTTTGTTAAAAATGTAAGGTTGCTATTAATAAATCAGTTAAAAAAATGTGAGGTTTATAATATAGCTGAGAATAACTCTTGATTTTTTTTTATTTATTTATTCAGTCGACTGGATAAATTATTTTAGTCGACTGAAATATGTATATATCTACTGTAAATTTAATTGATATCTTTAAAGGATATTATCCCTAATTCTCGTCGAAGTTTTATGAAGGAATTTTCTAAAAGAAGGGTTTAGTAAATATATCGGCAATTTGATTTTCGGTAGAAATATGTTCTAGATTAATTATACCTTTTTCGATATTGTCACGTAAAAAATGGTGACGAATATCTATATGTTTTGTACGAGAGTGATTAACTGGATTTTTAGATAAGTTTATTGTACTAGTGTTATCACAATATATTGTAGAATTTGTTAAATTTATATTAAAATCTTTGAGTGTTTGTTGCATGTATATAACTTGAGTACAAGCTAATGCGGCTGATATATACTCTGCTTCGCAGGTGGAAAGTGAGACGCAATTTTGTTTCTTACTAAACCATGATACAAGTGATTTTCCAATAAAATGACATGTACCACTTGTACTTTTTCTATCTGTTCGAGATCCACCAAAATCAGCATCACTGAATGATACTAATTCAAATGGACATTCTTTTGGATAAAAAAGTCCAAAGTCTTTAGTGTAGTTAAGATATCGTATAATTCGTTTAACTGCTCTTAAATGTGATTCTTTAGGATTGGATTGAAAACGTGCACATAAGCATACACTCATCATTATGTCTGGTCTACTTGCGGTTAAGTAAAGTAAGGAACCTATCATACTTCTATATAATTTTTGATCTATACTTTTGCCATTTTCATCTCGATCGAGATGAGTAGTAGTACTCATAGGAGTAGGTTTAGCTGAAGTGTTTTCCATTCCGAAACGTTTAATTAAGTTTGTAAAATATTTCTCTTGGTTTATAAAAATTCCATTTGATAATTGTTTTATTTGAAGTCCAAAAAAGTATGATAATTCTCCCATATGAGACATCTCAAACTCTTTAGTCATTATATTTGAAAATTCTTTGCATAAATTTTCATTTGTTGATCCAAATATAATATCATCTACATATATTTGAATTATTAAAATGTCTTTTGTAGTATTTTTAATAAAGAGTGTTTGATCGACTTTTCCAATTTTAAATCCCGAAATTAATAAATAACTTTTAAGTCTTTCATACCAAGCACGAGGTGCTTGTTTAAGACCATATAGTGCTTTCTTTAGTTTATAGACATGATCTGGATATTTTTCGTGTATAAATAAAGGAGGTTGTTCTACATATACATTTTCTTTAATAAAACCATTTAAAAATGCACTTTTCACATCCATCTGATAAAGTTTGAAATTGTGAAAACATGCAAAAGCTAAAAGTATACGAATTGCTTCAAGTCTTGCGACGGGAGCAAATGTTTCTTCAAAATCAATACCTTCTTCTTGATTATATCCTTGTGCTACTAGTCTAGCTTTATTTCTTGTTATATTACCTAATTCATCTACTTTATTTTTGTAAATCCATTTTGTTCCTATTACTGATTGATTATTAGGACGGGGAACTAATTCCCAGACGTCGTTACGTTCAAATTGATTTAATTCTTCTTGCATAGCAATAATCCAATAATCATCTGTTGATGCTTCTTTAGGATTTTTAGGTTCTGTTGATGAAATGAAAGCTACATGACCCATTTGATTTAGTTGATTTCTTGTTCTAACTTGAGAATTTATTTCTCCTATAATATTTTGAGTTGGATGATCTCGTAATATTCTGGGAGGGGATCTTAAACTATTATTTTCAAGATTTGTTTCTTCTATATTTATTAATTCTTCATCATCTTTTATACTTAAATTTCTATTAAAATTTTCATCAAAAGATATATGTAAAGTTTCTTCAATTATGTTTTTATGTTTATTAAATACTCGATATGCTTTACTTCGTTCTGAGTATCCTACGAAAACTCCTTCGTCGGCTTTTGGATCGAATTTTCCTAATTGATCTTTTGTATTTAAAATGAAACATTTTGATCCAAATACTTTAAAATACGATATATTTGGCTTTTTGTTATTAAATAGTTCATAAGAAGTATTTTTAGTTAGTGGTCTAATTGATATTCTATTTAATACGTAACATGCAGTAGCAACGGCTTCTGCCCAAAAATGTTTTGGTAAAGAACATCCATTTAATAATGTTCTTGCGCATTCTTGTAATGTTCTATTCTTTCTTTCTAAAACTCCATTTTGTTGAGGAGTTCTAGAAAATGAAAAATTATGATTTATTCCTTTCTTTTTACAAAAAATTTCAAAATCCTCGTTTTTGAATTCTCCTCCATGATCGCTTCGAATATTTTTAATTTTTAAGTCTTTAGTATTTTGAATTCTTTTGACAAATGTTTTAAAATTTTCAAAAGTATCACTTTTATTTTTCATAAAAATAGTCCATGTATATCTTGAGAAATCGTCAACTATTACAAATACGTATCGATTATGATTAATGGATTGAACTTGTGTTGGTCCAAACAAATCCATATGTAATAATTCTAATGGTTGTGAAGTCGAAATAATTTTCTTAGATTTGAAAGATGATTTTGTTAATTTACCTTTTTGACAATCATCACAAAGATTATTTATTTTAAAGTTTATCTTGGGTAGACCTCTTACTAAATCATTTTTAGAAAGTTTTCTAATAGTTTTAAAATTTATATGACAAAATCTTTTGTGCCATAACCAAGGATCATTGTCTTTGGCAAGTAGACACATACTTGTATTATGATTAATATTCATATTTAAAACGTAAATATTTCTATCTCTATTTCCTTCAAAAACTAGATTTTGATTTTGATCAAAAATACTACATTTATTATCCGAAAAAATTATTTTAAAACCTTTGTCACATAGTTGACTTATGCTAAGTAGATTATGTTTTAAATTTTTAAATAATGAAACATTTGTTATAAAAGGTAATTTTGATGTACCGTAATTGTTCACATCTCCTTTGCCAATGATATAGCCTTTTGAATTGTCTCCGAAGGTAACCGAGCCACCATCAAAATATGTGATGTTTGTAAGCATATCTTTGTCTCCGGTCATGTGTTTTGAACAACCACTGTCTAATATCCATTTTTTCTTTTTGAGTGGGACCTGAAAATAGATATGAAATTATTGGTACCCACCTTTTAATAGGGTCCTAAAAAAGTTAGAGTTTAGGAAACCAAACCCAATTTTGTTTAGTATCCTTTTTATAAATATAGTTTTTATTATGGTGAACATTATCTATAAATGTTTTAATATATTTATTCTTAATTAAAATATTGTTAGTTTTTGGAATCCAAATTTTGACTATCTTGGTTTCTACTTTTGTTTGATTAGGTTCTTGCAGTAATATTTGTTGTTTTGAATTTTTAAAATTTTTATTTTTAGAAATTTTTACTCCCTTTTTATATCCTAATCCATGTTTGTTTGAAGAGGATTGAGAATTTTCTAAAATTTTAGATAAATTTTCTCTTCCTTTTTAAAGTTAGAAACATTTTTAGTAATGTTATCTAACCTAGCTTGAAGACTATTGTTTTCTAACTCAACTTGTCTAATTTTTGTTTTTAGCACATGATTTTCAGAAGCAATTATATCATTCTTAGTCTTTTGAGATTCAATTTCTTGACTTAAAAGTGATAATTGAGTTTCTGAGTTTGAATAAGATTCTTGAACTTTTTCAAGTTCTTCTTCAAGAATTTTCTTTTCATCATGTAACATATCTCTTTCAAACTCATCTTTGTTTTGATTTTCACGAATTTCCTTAATTTTCTTTTTAAGACATTTTATTGTGCTTAAAAGTTCAGTGTTTACTTCAATTAAATCATCGAAAGTTAAATTGCTTACCTCAGAATCTTGAGCCATGAAGCATACATTTGCTTGTTCATTGTCGCTATCACTATCACTTTCAGATGAAGATGAATCTGAATCGTCCCATGTTACAGAGAATGCCTTCTTTTCGAATTTATCCTTTTTGTTTTTGTTGTTGAAACTTTTCTGATTTTCCTTCTTTTGTTCTTGGCAATCCTTTTGCATGTGTCCTTTCTTGTGACAATTAAAGCATTCTATATTTGAGGAAGGAGGTTTACTCATGAAATTCTTTTTGAATCTGTTTTTGTTCCCTTTTCTAAATTTTAAGAATTTTTTGAAATTCTTGGCTATGAATGCTAAATCCTCATCTTCCGATTCTGAATCTTCTTTTTCGGCGTGAAAAGCAACATTCTTTCTTTCTTGAGCTTGATCTTTCTTAGCTTGCATATTAACTTCATATGACATGAGATTTCCAATTAATTCTTCTGGTTTCATTGAAGATAGATCGTTTGCTTCCTCGATTGCTAGCACCTTTCTTTCCCATTCATCAGTGAGTGAATTTAGAACCTTAGATACAATATCAAAATCTGTAAACTTTTCTCCCAATCCAATTAAGGCATGATGAATGTCTTGAAATCTTGAATACATGTCATTGATAGATTCATTTTGTCGCATTCTAAAGTTTTGGAATTGCTTTAGCATGGATATCTTTGTTTGTTTGACCTTGTTTGTGCCTTCATGTATGACTTTAAGAGTTTCCCATATCTGATATGCAGTAGTACATATGCTAACACGGTTGAATTCATTTCTATCCAAGGCGCAAAATAGCATATTCATAGCTTTAGCATTTGCACTAGCTTCATTCTTTTGAATTTGTGTCCATGTAGGATAATCGGTCGTAGGTACAATGAACTCTGCTTGAGTAGCATTCCAGGCTTCGAAACTTGTTGCTTGCATACAAATCCTCATCCTTGTAGCCCAGTAGTTATAGTTTAGTCCATTGAATAGAGGAAGTCTTTGAGTAAAATGTCCTTCCGCAAATGTAGAACTATAGGCAGATGTTGTGCTTGTACTTGCGTTATTTTCCATATTATCAATATGTCTAATAACGGTGTTAAGGTTATAGGACGGCCTTGCTCTGGTACCAATTGAAAGAGGCGGCTATGTGGTAGGATCGTGTAATATGGAATAGCTATATGGTTAATGTATATATGGTAAGTAAAAATCGCACCAAGATTTTATACTGGTTCGGACCACTTGTCCTACGTCCAGTCCCTAAGCCTCACTTAGATATTTCACTAACTACAAAACCCTCTCTTAACCCGGAGGAATAGGTTCACAACTTACCCGAACAACCGAACGGGATTTCTTTGCCTCAAACTACCTAAGAGGACTTCAAACCTCAATGCTAAACAAGTTTTGACTAGTTGTGTTCTTTATAACACGAATGAGTCTATTGTAGTACAATGTTCCTATAATCTTATCCTCAAGAATATGAAATATGTTTGTGAAGATTAAGGAATTATGAATTTTCTATGAATCAAATATATTAAATATAAACAGTGATTCAAGCAAAGAGAGTAGTGATTGCTTTGATAATGTTTAGAAAATATGATCAAGAAATAGATAGATTAGAGTAAGAGAATTCGGTGATCTTGAATGATGTTTGAATCATGTATTTATAGTTGTAAAAAGGATGCATGTATTGCCAAGGGTTGTGGATAAGAGAAGCTTCCATTTCTATTGAAGAATAGTCGCAACTCTTGGGAAGAAGAAGGTGTCCTTTCATGCAAAATTTGCAGGTTCAAATTCAGTCGACTGTATAGGAATTTCAGTCGACTGAAATTATAGTAAGAATCTTTCTGGAAAATTTTCAGTCGACTGTGCAGTAAATTCAGTCGACTGAAACTGTGCATATTTGTACATGTTTGCCAGTTCAGTCGACTGGTAAATTCTGCACAGTCGACTGACATATGAATTTATGCAATATGAAGAGTTGAAGTATGCATAGTGAAAAATTGAAGTATAATGAATGTTTTCTTGTGTTTGTGCAACTCTTGAGGATAGATTTTAACAAATAAACCTATATATAAAAATCATACTCAAGTTTATATTTCATTGATCTTCCTCTATCTTGCATATATCTCTTCCTTTATACATTGTCATTGATCAAAAATCTTCGTGTATCAACATTTCGCTCACTATTCGGTTTAACCGGGAGAGGACCTTTGTGTCATATATCCCATTCCGAATATGTGATACGTCGTTATGGATAGCATTTGAAGACCGGCAGTGAAGACCGGATATTTTCGAAAACGAAAGGACAACTCGTCGAATGTCTTTGCATCGACTGGTCCCCGGTATAGAGACTCCATATGTGATGGGAAGTCCGAACGTGATTAGTGAATATCCGGATTGCAAGGACTTCTTTGGAAGTGCCTTCGGTTCTGTTCGATCCCGGAACAGACTTGTATGGATTGTATGTCTGACATTACAAATTGAGATGTAAAGCTGATTTCTTTCAAATACGTATCTGTTGGTGGCGGAGAATTTATTCTCTTAGCTTAACACCCTTCTCTGAGACGTACTAGCTCAGAGGTTATGTAGTTGAAAGTCATTAGTGATATACTCCCAATTTGTTAGTGTGATGTGCTGAGTGTTGCTGTGAAATGATCATTGTGTTGATCATTTGTGATAGGATCATTTGTTTGATCATTTATCTTTGTGATCATTACTTTGATCAGTTGTTGACCCAAGGCATGGCTTTGTACCAAAGCGTAGCTTTGTGGACGAGACTTCGTCGAGCCTCACACCCCGGAAATGGTCAAAACATGAAAGATGCGGCAAGGTTATGAGGGGTAGCTCCCTTTAGGGTATGTGCATTTCCTTCTGGAAAAGGGTGGTATCATGGTATGGAGCCCAGATGCTTACTCATGTTGAAACACTTATTATTATGGTGTGATGTTGATTAGAGAGCTCTCGGATAAAGGTCCCAAAGGACCGGGGGATGGCATACTCGTGTCAGTAGTTACCCAGTTAGGGGTAACCCGGCCTTGTGTTGGCAGAGATCCGGTTTGGTTCTCGGGGACGTCCTTCCAGAGGCGTTCTCATGTGGCAATGGGAAGTTCCTTGGTCTGACCATTTGTTGGAAATCCAAAGAAACAATACGAGACTTGTACGGTTTTAGTTGTAGAACCTGCCATGGAATGTGGCGGTAACCTGCTATTGAACATGGTTAGCTATAGTAGGCATACGATAATGGTCGTATGTTGGCTAAGATTTATATCTTTACTTTCGAAATATTTTTTTCTACACTATGCACTAGTAATAATATTAAATGTTTCTTTTAATGCGTATCAAGCATCTTTGACTATCATAAGGAGAAATCTCCTCCGATTCTGCGTTTGCATTGTGTGTGTGTGCGGGAGGCCTTATGGTAGTCTCATTTTTCAAAAGCATTTCGAATTGACTTTAAAATTCTTTCTTTGGTTATTTTTAAAAAAAGATAAACTGTTTTTTTTTTGTTGCTCACACCAGTCCCACGACTGATCCGGAGTTTATTGTTTCTTTCCTAAACTCTGGGTGCTCATTATTTCCTACACGAGCAGCCTAGAGTTGGGTTTTTCAGATAGTCAGATTAGTAGGTTATTTGGAGATAGTTTAGTCTTTGGATCAGACTGCACTTGCTTATCTTTGTGCATCTTTATTGGGAGTTCGAGCTATTGCTGGATTGGTTCTTGGAGATGGAGTTACAGATTTGGAGTTCTTCGTTGAAGACTATCTTAGAGTTATTTGTTCCGCTGCTAGTTGTTATCCCGCTTTTGGGCAAAGCCGTGATACCAAAGGATTGGTCAAAAATAGAAGACAGTTCACCTCAGAGATCGGTCGTACTTCACTTTACTATGGATATCGATGAATTTTGTCCGAGTCCGGAACGGGCCACAATTGATAGGACACGACAAGAAAGACCATAGAAGCCAGCGTTTCAGATTTCAAGTCAATCCGAGGTCGTATGCTCAAGTTATGATGGATTCAAGTTAAGAGGGTGCACACTGCTCGGTTCGAACCCATCATGTTCGAACCCATCGTGTTCGAACCCATCATGTTCGAACCCATCACGTTCGAATCCATAAGAAGAAGAGACGTTCGAATCCATCAGCCAACATCTTCCTTCGAATCCACCCATCACCTTCGACTCCATCCATCACCTTCGACTCCATCCATCACCTTCGACTCCATCCATCACCTTCGACTCCATCGGCTTCGACTCCATCAAGTAAACCCCCACCTAGCTTTGTATCCATTCAACCGAAGCCTCTCTGTATCCTTGCTTCGAATCGATGTCCTTGCTTCGACTCCATCGTGCATGCTCCACTTCGAATCCATCTAAAGTACTCCCTACTTCGACTCCATCGGCCTCGCATCCATCGGCTTCGAATCCATCCACACAGCACACCACGTCACTGCCTTCGCATACAAAAGCATGGATTCGAACCATATGGAGTCGAACCATATGGATTCGAACCCATGGATTCGAACCGCCTGGATTCGAACCGTATGGATTCGAACCATATGGATTCGAACCATATGGATTCGAATGAATCAATAAACGGAGTCGAAGCAAACAGCATGACGAACACCCAATTTCGAACCGATCATAACTCCCAATCTACTAATCCAAATCCCATGAAATTTTTACAGAAGTTTGTCTACATGATGAAGAACGTCCACGCCAAGTTTCATCGCAATTGGACAATTTTTTGATCGATTCGAAGTTCACTTCGAATCGATCCCAAACTGGGCACGCATTCCAAAAACGCGGGCCTGTGGGCCCCCCGTCACGTGCCAAGCAGCCTCTCCAGGTTTTAGGCGGGATTTTGGCCTTCCACACCTATAAATAGAACCCCTGGTCATTCAGAAAAGGGGTCGGAGATTGAGAAGAGAGAAAGCAAGCCCAGACTCTGCTGAATTCAATCCTATTCATCACTATTGCTGTTGAATTCAGAGTTCAAAGCTATAATCCGTTGTAATCGATTAAGATTATCAAGTTCAAAGCTATGACCCGTTGTAATTGATTAAGATCATCAAGTGAAGCAATAAAGAGAAAACCTTCAAAGTGGACGTAGGCACGAACGCCAAACCACTATAAATCCTGTGTTTGTGATTGTTGTCTGTGAATTATTGTGATTTGTTGCTTAGATCTGAATTCTATATTGATTGTTGCTGAGATCTGTGTTGATTATTATTAATTTGAGTACATAAACGGGTGCTTTCGCGGTATTGGGTGTTTGTGACCAATTTTGGCGCAAACATTTTGGTGCTTTCACTGAGAAGGCTAATTCAGGAGTTCTTCCAATTGATAATTAATTCGAAGGAAAGTTTAAAAGTCCAGATTTGAGAAACTATGACAAGACAATCGAGTAGAAGGCCAAGGCCTGAGAGAAGTGAACCACAAGGAAGTCAAGAGGCTTCCTCAGGAGGGAATCAAGCATCGATCTACATCACTAGGGACGAAATGGAGACAATGATGAAGAGACAGGAGGAATTGATTCAGAGCTTATTCCAACAAATTGGACAACTTGGAACACAGAATAGAGAAACTGATGGAGTTCAGAACGGAGCAGGACCATCCGGATTAGCACCTGGATTAGGGGGCGCACACTTGGAGCGCGAAGATCCAATCCTGGAGGGAGAGAGAGGAGTACCCACGCAACCTGGAGGCAGCAGAGGAATGAACGCTCAATCAAGGGGGCAGATTCCAGAATTCCCTCGTGAACTCGGGAGGCAGGTTGAAAGTAATGGACGAAGATTGCATCTCGGTGACAACGACAGATTGGCGGAGATGGTTAGAAGAGCTATGAGAGGCGGTTTGGTAAACAAGGATTTGGAGGATGTTAATAGGAGTCCTTTCACTTCGGCGATTAGACAAGCTAGAAACCCACCAGATTTCAAGTTACCATCGTTGGACACGTATGACGGGAAAACGGACCCCACGGTTCATCTAACAAAGTATATGAGGCATATGGAAGTGCTGGGGGCATCAGAGGAGGTTATGGCCCGGTGCTTTCCATTATACTTGACGGATATTGCAGCATTGTGGTTTAGGCAATTAGAGAATGGATCCATCGGAACGTGGAATGGTTTAATTGAGAGATTTATGAGGCAATTCAGGGTTCACATTACGAGACCCAAGAATGTGATGACTTTGGCAACCTTAAAGCAAAAAGCCGGAGAGACCTTGAGAAGTTATCTAGCGTGATTCAATGCTGCAGCAGCTTCGGTGGATCGAGCGGATCCTTCTATGGTGGTGATGGCAGCTGTGTCCGGAGTAGCTGACGGCACAGAGTTCAAGAATTCATTGACTAAAGATCCACCCGTAGATCTAGAGGAATTCTACAACGAGGCAGAAAAGTTTTTACGATTAGAGGATGCGAATGCAGAAAGAGAAGAAGCAGAGGGAATAGAAGTTTATATGCTTAAAGACAAAAAGCCTATCGAAAAGGACTCAGACAAGGATAAAGGAAAACGAAGGGCTGAGGATTATGACGACAGGTCAAAACGGCAGCGGAGAGAGCCGCGATTCACTTCTTACACCGAGCTGACTGAGAGTTTGGAACGCATTTATCAGGATACCAAGGAGCAGATTCCGTATCGCAGACCAATGCGGAGGGGTCCAACCTCAAGCGAAAGAAAATCAGATAAGTTTTGCGTATTTCATGAATTAAACGGTCATAACACTAATGATTGTAGGCATCTGAAGGACGAGGTGGAAGGACACATCAGGAACGGCATGCTCCTTCAGTATGTGAGGAGGCGAGCTTCAGCGGTGGAGCCAGAGCGGCCACCGTCTACATCAACCAGGGGCAACCCTGAACCAGGACATCGTTTGGTTATCAATTAGTTAAAATAACGATGAACAAGTCGCAAGCGCCCACTAACGCAATCGAATCATTTACTCATGTACGAGATCGCAAACGTTCTCCAGGCATGCTCTGAGTGATCATCGAATGTTTCGTAGTGGGAACTTACACTTTGACATCTTTGCTTTGTTTTTATTTCATGTTGATTTGGACATTTGAACTTGGTTTGTTTGGACATTTCTGTTTTTAAAAACTCACCCGTTGAATAGATATTTGATTCTGATAACTCTGAAATGGCTAGGCTACTTGCACATGTACGGGGTCGCGAACGGTCCTTAGGCATGCTCTGAGATAGTGATATACCTAAACAAATGATCCAGGGACCCACGCGAACGTGAACCTGGTATCAACAGTATCAAGCCCCCCCGGGCACACTGATTCGCCTTCAATAGGCACACAAACAATCCAGGAACTCACCCGAACGTGACCCTGGCATCCAAAACATCAAGCCCTCCTGGGCACGCTTTCTCGCCTCGAACGGCACCCGACCGCGAACGGTCACAAATCGCCTCGAACGGCACCCGACTTCGAACGGTCACAAATCGCCTCGAACGGCACCCGACTTCGAACAGTCACAAACTCGCCTCGAATGGCATACGATCGCGAACGGTCACAACTCGCCTCGAACAGCACAACTCACTTTACCTCAAATGACTTGATCGCGAACGATCGTCATTTGAGGTCCGCCACCTGATAGCTGACTGTTACACCTTACCTCAAATGGCTCGATCGCGAACGGTCGTCATTTGAGGACCACCACTTGACCGCGCACTGTCGCACTTTACCTCGAATGACTCGATCCCGAACGGTCGTCATTTGAAGTTGAGCGCTTGACCTTGAACGGTCACATTTCACCACAGATTACTCGATCCCGAACAATCGACACATGGATTTAAGCATCTGACCGGGCACTGTCGCACCTTACCTCGAATGACTCGATCGCGAACGGTTGTCATTCGAAATTAGGCGCTTGACCTTGAACGGTCGCATTTCACCACAGATGACTCGATCCCGAACGATCGACGCATGGATTTACGCGCTTGACCGCGCAGGGTTGCACTTTCCCTCGAATGACTTGATCACGAACGATCATCATTTGAAGTTAGGCGCTTGACCATGAATGGCCGCGTTTCATCCCGAATAATTCGATCACGAACGATCGTCATTTGAGGACATATAAAACTATCAAGTTCTTTACAGGTTGATAATAGGATACGAACATCCAACTCAAGGCATTGCAAAACACACCTTCCTACCGCAAGGCATGTTTTGGGGGGCAAAATGTTATCCTGCTTTTTGGCAAAGCCGTGATACCAAAGGATTGGTCAAAAATAGAAGACAGTTCACCTCAGAGATCGGTCGTACTTCACTTTACTATGGATATCGATGAATTTTGTCCGAGTCCGGAACGGGCCACAATTGATAGGACACGACAAGAAAGACCATAGAAGCCAGCGTTTCAAATTTCAAGTCAATCCGAGGTCGTATGCTCAAGTTATGATGGATTCAAGTTAAGAGGGTGCACATTGCTCGGTTCGAACCCATCATGTTCGAACCCATCGTGTTCGAACCCATCATGTTCGAACCCATCACGTTCGAATCCATAAGAAGAAGAGACGTTCGAATCCATCAGCCAACATCTTCCTTTGAATCCATCCATCACCTTCGACTCCATCCATCACCTTCGACTCCATCCATCACCTTCGACTCCATCGGCTTCGACTCCATCAAGTAAACCCCCACCTAGCTTCGTATCCATTCAACCGAAGCCTCTCTGTATCCTTGCTTCGAATCGATGTCCTTGCTTCGACTCCATCGTGCATGCTCCACTTCGAATCCATCTAAAGTACTCCCTACTTCGACTCCATCGGCCTCGCATCCATCGGCTTCGAATCCATCCACACAGCACACCACGTCACTGCCTTCGCATACAAAAGCATGGATTCGAACCATATGGAGTCGAACCATATGGATTCGAACCCATGGATTCGAACCGCCTGGATTCGAACCGTATGGATTCGAACCATATTGATTCGAACCATATGGATTCGAATGAATCAATAAACGGAGTCGAAGCAAACAGCATGACGAACACCCAATTTCGAACCGATCATAACTCCCAATCTACTGATCCAAATCCCATGAAATTTTTACAGAAGTTTGTCTACATGATGAAGAATGTCCACGCCAAGTTTCATCGCAATTGGACAATTTTTTGATCGATTCGAAGTTCACTTCGAATCGATCCCAAACTGGGCACGCATTCCAAAAACGCGGGCCTGTGGGCCCCCCGTCACGTGCCAAGCAGCCTCTCTAGGTTTTAGGCAGGATTTTGGCCTTCCACACCTATAAATAGAGCCCCTGGTCATTCAGAAAAGGGGTCGGAGATTGAGAAGAGAGAAAGCAAGCCCAGACTCTGCTGAATTCAATCCTATTCATCACTATTGCTGTTGAGTTCAGAGTTCAAAGCTATAATCCGTTGTAATCGATTAAGATTATCAAGTTCAAAGCTATGACCCGTTGTAATTGATTAAGATCATCAAGTGAAGCAATAAAGAGAAAACCTTCAAAGTGGACGTAGGCACGAACGCCGAACCACTATAAATCCTGTGTTTTTGATTGTTGTCTGTGAATTATTGTGATTTGTTGCTTAGATCTGAATTCTATATTGATTGTTGCTGAGATCTGTGTTGATTATTATTAATTTGAGTACGTAAACGGGTGCTTTCGCGGTATTGGGTGTTTGTGACCAATTTTGGCGCAAACACTAGTGTTATCTATTTCTTTGCCGCTGCTATTTGTTGTATCATATCTCTGATGTATATTGATATCTATTGTATCATCCGTTGTATCAGATTTTGTATCAATGCTGTATATCAATGTATTATTCTTTCTATTCCTCTGTGTTGTTTACTTAATGTTGTTATAAGCTCCGACGAATCGGATTTGAACGGTCGAATCTACGGCATTCGAGTACGATGTTAAAGTATGGATGTCGATTTTCGAGCGGGCAAAATCCTTGCCGTCACATTTGGTATCAGAGCTAAGGTTGAACTTTAGCTCAGGAGTATAACACATTAAGTAGCTCATTAGAGATAGGGTGAAGTATCCCTAGAATGAGTCTATCCCTAAGATATCTGTTTGAATGCCTCAGTAAATTCTCTTACTATCCACTGATAGTGAGTATGAGTGCAAGAAGATGACGAGATAGGGGACAGGGAAATACAACTATAAATGGTCAATGCCCTGCAACAGTGGAAACAAATTTTTCTTCTCAATTTTCTTTGATTCGGTTCCAATTCTTTTGATTGCTTCATGACAGCTACAGAAAGAAGTTCGGTGCGTTGATGCTCTACGAATCGTTGTAGAAGATTCTTACTTCGTATTTCATCGGTTTCTCATCAATTTTTGATTTAAAGTATAATGAATATGAATTTGAAGTTTGGAATTGAAAATTTAATTAAATTGGAGATTTTAATTTGAGTTAAATTGATTAATAGAATATGGGGGATAAATTGAATTGAATCGATAAAACGATATCGTTTAAAACCAAATTTAAAATTCTATTATAATTTCTTGTATCTATTGTTGATATTCTGATTTGGTGAGCCAAGTGAAGAATTGATATCCAGTTTGATTTGAAAAGATATTTCTCTATCTTTCATCTATCTTCGTTATCTCTCTCTGGCGAATTTCGAGGACGAAATTCTTTTTAAGGGGGGAAGTTTGTAACGATCTCGAATTTTATTAAGTTTAAATTGATAATTAAATTTTATTTTTGAATAAAATTTGTGAAAATAATTGGTAATTAATATAAAATTTTAGTTAAATTTTAAATAATCGAGAATTAATTTGGATATTTGAAAATGAACATGTTTATAAAATAGATTGAAAAAAATTGAATTGGGATTTTGGATATGATTAAATTTGATATTAGATAATTAAACTTTAAAAGGAATTAAAATGTGTATTGATGTTAAGCAAATACTTTAAATGAATTTATAGTTATATAAAATATGAGAAGTAAAATATAATACAAACAAATGTACTACAATAATAATAAATATATTTGTATTGACATACAAGTCAAGTATTAATGTTGAAAACAAAATTGCATATACGATTAAAATAGTACGAACTTGTAAATTGCAAAGCAAAGTAAAGTATGGTATGCAGGCAGGTAAAAGGTGAGATCATAAATAAAGTTGTAGCCAACAAATAAACAAAGCAAACAAAGTAGAAGTGAAATAAAATGCAAGTATGTACACTTAAAACAAAACCAAAGCAACATCTTCTCAACCGAAGTCAACGAAACAAAGTAAAAGCAACCAAATATCGATATAAGTATGTACAAACAAAGATAAAATAAAGCATGAAGGACATAAGCAAGTAATGCAACATATCTCTTATACATCTCAGCATAAACCAGTCATTCAAAAACATTATAAAATGTTTTCAGCCGAAACAAGAAGGTAAAAGCAAGGCTAAAGTAAATATTGTAGGTGAACTAGGCAAGCAAGAAATAAACAAAACAAAGAAGTACAAAGCATATAGATTTACTGTAAATAAAATGGGAAACACTTTCATTTAATACCATTACTTTAGCATACCATAGCATACCTATCAGCCACCAAAGAAGGAAAAGTATTAGCTAGAAGATGTAGGCTGAAATAAACAAGTAGAAATAGGAGTAAAGCCTGTAGAGTAGTATGTAAGGCAAGAAAGAAGTGTCTCTGTGTGTTGTACCAACATAATCTTATAAGCAGCAAATTCATTCTTTTACATATCTTCTTCATCATAGTTCGAAACTCTGAAGCATACCATTAAAAAAAAAGAGAGAAAGAAAGAAAAAAAATGTTTTAAAACCTGGAAGCTTTAAAACAATTCAGAGCAGTATAAATCAGAGCAAATTTAACATTGAAAACAAGTTTCAAATCAAAGACTAAGCAAAGCAATCAAAGCAAGCATGCATGTAGTTTTCAAGTTTTCAAAGGCAAGAAGATTTGGCATCTCAGTTTAAGAAGTTCAAATCAGTTTTCAAGGCTCTGTCTTCATTCTTCAAATCCAAGTGAGTAAATTTTTGACCTTAAAAACAGCTTAAATCTGAGACTTGAACTGGTTGCATGAATGAAATCTTGAAGTTAAATGGTTTGAAATGATTTGTATGTATGTGTAAATGTAAATGGGTGTGTATATATATATGTGATATGGTTGATGAGCATCTCTGTTTATCGCACAATGCCCCCTTCATCAAATAAACAATTCATATCTTCATTTGTATATGATTATAGGCTAGGCCTTGAGGATAGAAAATGTTTGAAAGTTTATAAAGTTAATTTTAAAAATTTATTTAAGCCAAAACAATTTAGCAATATCCCTGGGAATCAAAGTCACTGAACCAAACTTGAAAGTAGTCAAATTTCGAATTTCTAAATTTACAAATTCAGGATTGTAACTGGAATTCGTGTACTATAACATGATTCTTAAAACATGAATCAAAAATTTTAGGCTTAGGAATTAAGCACCGTTAGTTCGAATTTCCTTCTTTCGATGACCTCTGATGATCCACGGGTTAGTAGGGATTGGGATCTTGGATGGAGGTGCAAGAGTGAACGGTGGTTGTAGGAAAAATATTGGATCAACGATTTAAGCTATGTGGATTTTGGGATTTTGATTTAAAATCTGTAAACCTAGTTTTTAGCTAATGATGGAAATTTGATCACCTCGGCCTCAATGATGGATCGAGTGCTTCGGGGGTTTGGGAACGCGTAGAGGAATGGAAGGTGAGTCAGTGGCCGAAGTCGCGCGAATTCCGATGGACGAGGCGGCGAGGACGTGGCGTTGCCAGGTTTGATGTCGAAACTTGAACGTGTTTCCAGGGTTCGTGACTTTGTTTTCTAGGTTTTCAAGTTTTTATCTCGATTTTTTTTCCGATCGTATGGTCGAACTGGGTGGATCGGAGGGCTTTGGTGGGACATCGGCGACATGCTGAAAGGGTCGGTGTTGATCGGAGATGGCCAGAGCCATGGTGCACGTGCACCGTGCACATGTTTCTTGGCCTGGGAAGTTTGGAAGCAGGTTGTTGTGTGATGATCTCCTGTGGGTACAGTTTTGTTGCTTGAAATGAACCAGGGGTACTCGAGTAAATCGAGTAAGTGACTCGAAGCAAATCGAGTCTGGGCTCGGGTCAAATTCATGTTCCAGGCTTCAAACCTGAAATTGTTTTATCTGGAAATTTTAAAACCAAACTTAAATTTTAAACCAAAGTTTAATCTAGAATCGAATTTAAATCTGTAATTAGTTTGAAATGAAAGAGAGGTTTTGAATTTAAATTATATTCATTTTTAATTTTAAATCTAAAATGAAATTGGAAAGTAAACTTTAAAGTGAATAGTTTTGGATACTTTGTTAACGATAAGAAACATGTTTTCCTTAAAATTTAAATTAGGGATTTATGATTTGGAATCCATTAAACTATTAAGTTAATTAAATGGGAATTTAATTATTTAATTTATTTTTGATTTAGGTTAATTAAATAAGTAATTAAAGGTTTGAACTAATTAATTAAGGGCTAAAGATAAATTAAGTAGGGAATGATTAATTTGTAAATTAAGGATTCTTAATTAAATATTAATTAATGATTAAAATTGATTTAATCAAGTGATTAAGCAAAAAAAAAATTAATGTAAGGATAATGTGATAAATTGATTTGGTAATAAAGTTGAGAATAATTAATTTATTAAAGGAATTAATTTACTTAAAGGTTAATTAATTAATGGAAGTGATAAATAAATAATTATTAATTATGGAGTAATTAACTGATTATTGTGATTAATAAATTAAGGTAATTGGTAAATTAGTTATATCAAATGACTTGGAATTAATAAATCAGAATTGGATAATAAATTTATAAGTAAATAAATTTGATTGAAAATAAATTAAATTACATAGGATTAAACAATTAATTAATCCTGCTTATAAATGATTATTAAATGTCTGACCTTACTTATGAATGATTGTATTGTATGATATGCCTTGAATTGATTGTCCTGTCTAATCTGTGATATTTTGTTCTGTAGATTTAGCTGTGTATATTTATTTGCATCTGTATACTATCTATGAATCTGTGAATGGACGATAAGCGTTATAGTTTATATCGCTTATCAACTATATTCTGTGTTTTGGTCTATGATTGAATGATGTTGCACTATTGTGTTAAACCCCTGGACCACACTTATACACACACACCAATATGGATTTCACGAGGAAATCGATTAAGTCACAGATTTTTGAAATAGTTTTAAATTTGAATATTTGAATTCAAATGTTTTTGAAATGGATTGGGTTTAAAGTGAAAAGCTTTTGAAATGGAATTTCAAAGATGAAATTTATTTTGAATAACTTGATAAAGTTTGAAATTTAAATAATTTGATTTAAATTTAAATTCAAAATGTGAAATTGAATTCTAAAATTTGAAACAAGGGATTAAAGATGTTATACCAGTTATATATGGGTTAAACTATTTTAAAAATATTGATTTGGAAATATGAATATAAATTAAGAACTTTAACTTGTATAGATATAATTGGATTTTTCCGAAACGAAAACTGTTTGTTTTCAATTAATAAAAGCTTTCACATAAGTAATGAACTTCCAATTTGTGTTAAAAAGATTTCTAGTTTAAAATGAAAATGATTTTCAAGTTATAGAAACGGTTTGAAAGCTATAAGTTAAATCTTTGATTTAAAGATTTAACGAGTTAATCCTATCGAAATGAAATTGTTTTGGAAATCTATGAATTGATCTTTTTGAAATAAACCTTTTTGTTTAAAGATTTGAAATGGTAAATTGATTTAAACCATTTGGAAGAAAGTTTTGGGTAATAAGTTGTGACTTAATTGAAATCCCAATATCCATATTTTTTTTCTATTTCGCTCAATATTCGGTTTAACCGGGAGAGGACCTTTGTGTCATATATCCCATTCCGAATATGTGATACGTCGTTATGGATAACATTTGAAGACCGGCAGTGAAGACCGGATATTTTCGAAAACGAAAGGACAACTCGTCGAATGTCTTTGCATCGACTGGTCCCCGGTATAGAGACTCCATATGTGATGGGAAGTCCGAACGTGATTAGTGAATATCGGATTGCAAGGACTTCTTTGGAAGTGCCTTCGGTTCTGTTCGATCCCGGAACAGACTTGTATGGATTGTATGTCTGACATTACAAATTGAGATGTAAAGCTAATTTCTTTCAAATACGTATCGGTTGGTGGCGGAGAATTTATTCTCTTAGCTTAACACCCTTCTCTGAGACGTATTTGCTCAGAGGTTATGTAGTTGAAAGTCATTAGTGATATACTCCCAATTTGGTAGTGTGATGTGCTGAGTGTTGCTGTGAAATGATCATTGTGTTGATCATTTGTGATAGGATCATTTATTTGATCATTTATCTTTGTGATCATTACTTTGATCATTTGTTGACCCAAGGCATGGCTTTGTACCAAAGCGTAGCTTTGTGGACGAGACTTCGTCGAGCCTCACACCCCGGAAATGGTCAAAACAGGAAAGATGCGGCAAGGTTATGAGGGGTAGCTCCCTTTAGGGTATGTGCATTTCCTTCTGGAAAAGGGTGGTATCATGGTATGGAGCCCAGATGCTTACTCATGTTGAAACACTTATTATTATGGTGTGATGTTGATTAGAGAGCTCTCGGATAAAGGTCCCAAAGGACCGGGGGATGGCATACTCGTGTCAGTAGTTACCCAGTTAGGGGTAACCCGGCCTTGTGTTGGCAGAGATCCGGTTTGGTTCTCGGGGACGTCCTTCCAGAGGCGTTCTCATGTGGCAATGGGAAGTTCCTTGGCCTGACCATTTGTTGGAAATCCAAAGAAACAATACGAGACTTGTACGGTTTTAGTTGTAGAACCTACCATGGAATGTGGCGGTAACCTGCTATTGAACATGGTTAGCTATAGTAGGCATATGATAATGGTCGTATGTTGGCTAAGATTTATATCTTTACTTTCGAAATATTTTTTTCTACACTATGCACTAGTAATAATATCAAATGTTTCTTTTAATGCGTATCAAGCATCTTTGACTATCATAAGGAGAAATCTCCTCCAATTCTGCGTTTGCATTGTGTGTGTGTGCGGGAGGCCTTATGGTAGTCTCATTTTTCAAAAGCATTTGGAATTGACTTTAAAATTCTTTCTTTGGTTATTTTTAAAAAAAGATAAACTGTTTTTTTGTTGTTGCTCACACCAGTCCCACGACTGATCCGGAGTTTATTGTTTCTTTCCTAAACTCTGGGTGCTCATTATTTCCTACACGAGCAGCCTAGAGTTGGGTTTTTCAGATAGTCGGATTAGTAGGTTATTTGGAGATAGTTCAGTCTTTGGATCAGACTGCACTTGCTTATCTTTGTGCATCTTTATTGGGAGTTCGAGCTATTGCTGGATTGGTTCTTAGAGATGGAGTTACAGATTTGGAGTTCTTCGTTGAAGACTATCTTAGAGTTATTTGTTCCGCTGCTAGTGTTATCTATTTCTTTGCCGCTGCTATTTGTTGTATCATATCTCTGATGTATATTGATATCTATTGTATCATCTGTTGTATCAGATTTTGTATCATTGCTGTATATCAATGTATTATTCTTTCTATTCCGCTGTGTTGTTTACTTAATGTTGTTATAAGCTCCGACGAATCGGATTTGAACGGTCGAATCTACGGCATTCGAGTACGATGTTAAAGTATGGATGTCGATTTTCGAGCGGGCAAAATCCTTGCCGTCACAGATATACTTCAAGGACTGATGATCAGTAAAGAGCTTAAACTTAGCACCAAATGATGATGCCTCTAAAGCTTCAAATCAAAGACAATAGCAAGAAATTCCAAATCATGAGCTGCATAGATTGCTTCATGGGTCTTCAATTTGCGACTGGCATAAGCAATCACCTTTCCATCTTGCATTAGAACAACTCCCAAACCCTCACGACTAGCATCAGTGTATACCGTTAGTCCCTCATTTCCATTCGGAACGGTAAGCACTGGTGCGGAAGTAAGCTTGCGCTTCAACTCACTAAATGCAGCTTTACACTTATCTTTCCATATAAACTTAGCATTCTTCAAGTTAAAGCAGTAAGAGGTGCAGAAATCTGAGCAAAATTCTCAATGAATCTCCGATAATAACCGACAAGGCCCAGAAAACTGCGAATATTAGATGGAGTTCTAGGAGTTTCCTAATCCTACAACAGAATAGGGAGAAATAAGGACCACAGAAAAGATATAATGATCAAATTACGGAAGGAAAGGAAAGGAAAGACTTACATTGATCGCATCGATCTTGACTGGATCAACAGAAACTCCATTACTAGAAACAATATGTCCAAGGAATCGGACTTCATCCTTCCAGAAATGGCATTTAGAGAATTTAGATTTCAACGATGACTCCTAAGAGTTCCCAGAACAAAGCTCAAATGGGATTTATGCTCTTCCTCAGAATTAGAGAAAACAAGAATATCATCAACAAAGACTAGAACAAACTTATTAAGCACATCACGAAAAACACGATTCATCAAATCAGCAAAGAAAGCAGGAGTGTTAGTCAAACCAAAAGGCATAACTAACCATTCATAGAACTCGTTCTCAATACGGAAAGCAGTCTTGGGAATACTTTCCTCAGCAACTCTGATCTAGTGAAAACCTGTGGCAAGATCAAGCTGAGAGAAGACAATAGCTCCGCGGAGCTGATCAAACATATCATTGAGGAGAGGCAAAGGATATTTGTTCCTTATAACGAGCTTGTTTAGCTCCCTATAATCAACACACATTCTCAAAGAACCATCGGACTTAGTGACGAAAACCACCACTGCTCCCCATTCTGAATGGCTAGGTCTGATCAGACCTTTGGAGAAAAAGTCCTCAATTTTCTTCCTCAACTCAACCTTCTCGCGGGGTCCCTTTCTTCTTGCAGGAAGAACTACAGGCCAAGCTCCAGGAATAAGATCAATATGGAACTCAATTTCCCGCTTAGGAGGTAAAGAAGTGACTTCACCAAATACATCGGGATAGAGTCTGACGACAGGAGTAGAATCAAGATCATCCGGGGAAGAGTCAAGCGAATAAATAAAATTATCGGCATAATCCTGAGGCAAGCAACATTGAATCACCAAAGAGTTACCAAAATCATCCATAAGAGAAACAGTCCGAGTTTTACAAGAGATAACGGCATCATGCCTCTTCGGCTTATCACCTCCAAGCAATAGATCAAAAGCATCAAAACCCAAAACATAGAAATCACCAGAAATCCGATAACCAGAATAGAAGAGCTTCACTCTTCTACAAATCCTACTAAGATTCGCAGGACCACTAATACGATTTTTAACACACAAAGATTCAGAGGTAAACTCGGGAGAAAGAAGATGCTCGAACTTATCACAAAGATCCATAGAAATAAAGCTATGGGAAGCTCCAGTATCAAATAGAACACGAATAGGAAATTTAAACAAAGTAAAGGTGCCCTGAAGCGTACCTTGGTTATCACTAGGAGCAGGAGAAGGAGGTGGAGCTGGTGAAGATACATAGGTAACCGCAAAGATACCGGAAGGCTGCCCTTCTGCTGAGTAGGACAATCCTTCCTAAAGTGACCGGGCTGAAGACAAATATAACAGAGATCATGCCTATTCAGCTGAGGGGGAGGACGGACAACAACACTAACTAAAGTAGGACAACTATTAGCATAGTGTCCCTTCTGATCACATCTGAAACAAGTAATGGAGGATAGGTCGACGGACTGTCTCTGTGAAGAAGAAGATCCCAAACCTGGATTCTTGTTCCAATTCTTCCTTTGATGATGAAAGCTAGGCTTTCTCTTCTTAGTATTACCAGAGGAAGCCTGAGATGGAGCAGAACGAGCAACTGGAGGATCCTTAGAAGTAGAATTCTCATATCTAATGGCCATATCCATCAGACTAGTGAAAGGACTATGCACATGAGTGATGAGACGATCGTAATACTTCGGACGAGCACCAGCAATGAACTTCTCATTCTTCTTGAGAGGAGTGTCAATCAGATTAGGGCCAAACTTAGAAAGTTCATTGAACTTCCTCTCATACTTAGCAAATGACATATCACCCTGTTTTAGATCCATGAATTCACGATACAACTAAGACTTCCCTACCTCAGGCATCCATTTCACAACACAAGCATCCCTAAAGCACGATAAAAAAACATAAGACAGATTTAAAAAGAGAAAACTGAACCAAATTCAAGACAAACAGAAGAAGATACCTAAACTGCTCCCAAGAAATGTCAGCCTCAGCAGCGTGAGCTGTGACAGACTCCCACCAATCTAAGGCTACTCCCTTCAACTGCCAAGCTGCCAACTAATGCTGCTGGGCAGTAATGATCTCAAGACCGGAGAAAATCCTCTCCAAATCCTTTAACCACTACTAAGCCTCAATAATGCTCTCAGATCTGGTAAACTTGGTGCCACCAAGCTCAGTGTATTCCTTACAGAGTTTAGTGAACCTAACTGGTGCAGCAGGCTCAAGAGCTGGGGCAACACTTCGTCCCCTACCTCTAGCATTCCTTCGATCCATCCTGAAAAATCAAGAATGAATTTTAGGACAGAGGTAATTGAGAAACAAAGACAATGTTAGATAAGATAAGATAAGATAAGATGCAACGAGAATTGAATATCCCGAACAAAGAAATTACTTACAAGGTGGATAAAGGAAAGAAGGAAGTTAAGAAAAAATTAATTTCAAAACAAGAAAAGTTTATATCACAATAATTTTGAAAATCCTTTAAAAATTATTTGAAAAAATCATTTTATACTTCAAAATACGTTTTCTCACAAAGAAAGGATTCCAACATTGATTTCACTCATCTAGGGTATTTCTACCCTATTTCTAATGAGTTTTTGCTTCGCATGCTAAGGTTTCACTACTACAAAACATGTCATTTGCATCGGTTGTTTACCCCCCTTTTGCATTAGTTCAACAACCGATGCAACAGGCTTAACACTTTTGCATCGGTTCTGAAACCGATGCAAAAAGATCCCTTTTGCATCGGTTGTTACTAATAACTGATGCAAAATATCATGGTTGGTTGCTTGGACATAGCCCCCATGTTGCATCGGTTGTAATGAAAACCGATGCAACAAAGAAACTTGTGGCATAAGTTGTTGAAAACTGATGCAAAAAAGCCATTCTTAGAAACCATTATTACAGTACTCAAATAGACTATATATATATTATTGATTATAACAAACAATTATTGCATGCAATATTACAATCATTCAAAATTAAATTTGATGGCAAATACATAATCAGATTTAATAATTCTACAAAAGAATGCAAAACAATATTTTCAGTATATCACTGTCATACATACATACAACCACTTGCATCCCCTACAACCTACGGCCACACCATTACAGCTACAACCTGCTCCTACTATCATCCTTCCTCCTTCATCACCTTCCAATTCATCCACTTCTGCCATACATCACCAACCTATGCTCTAATTCATCCACTACTGCCACTATCACCATCCTCATTCCAACTACCTTCCCTCTATCGAACAACACAACTATCAGATAACCTTGCACCTGCTTGTGCATTTCAACCACATAACAGTTGCAACCATCATTCAACCTTCTACACTCAAACCATCAGTTCGCACCACCTCACAACTCCTGTATCACTTCCATATTTCCAGTAGCAGTGCAATTTCCATATTTCCATATTTCCTGTCGTCATTTAACAATGCTACTGTAAGTGTATCACACATATCTGCATCCCTGTCACTTCAATTCAGCAAGCTTCACCAATACATTGTCTTGCCTAGCAACATACATAACCTCCACCCTTTGATACACTGACATCATACACCAAACATCGACATACACTCTGCTACCCTCAATACATTTCACTGCCTAGCACTGCAACCCCCTGCACGGTGATACAACCACATCCACACTTCCACATTTACAACAACAAACAACTTCAATTCATACCTTCCCACTGTTCTTGCTCTTGCTTGATCTTGCTGCCTCTTGCTTGCTTGTCCCCACTGTTGCATACACACCAGACAACCACTCCCTTTCCATAACACTGTTGAACCACCACTGCATTCACTTCTACCGTGAAACCCCCTCACAAACATTCCACACCACCAACATCACATCATTCCTGTCTACTACATCAACATTTCCTATCACCACTGAATCGTCACTGCACTGGCCACAATACATCATTCACAAACGAACAAGACTGCTGCCTGAAACATTTCATACCATTTACCTTTATGCGTACCATTTAACCCGCCAGCAACTACAATCCCAAACACTTCCATTCACATCTTCATTCATCCTTGTTTTCAATTCCATCTCCATCAATCCATAATCCCATAATTGACAGAAGAGAAGAAAAAACAATCGCAACCCACCGCAACATCCACTGTCAACTGATTGCATCACATCTCCTACTGCCTGTTCCCACTTTTTTAACCAATCTACGGCCTCGCAACCTTGCCTTCATCACAGCATCCTCGAGACCGAGTATCTTTGCACATCCCAAAACTGCGACATGTATCTTTAATTATTCCATATAAAATACAATAAGTTTTAACTCAAAATAATAATAGTTGTTCAGTTTGACAATCTTTGGAGGTGCCAACCGACCGAATGAAACACCATTTCATCTACTGACTACATGGGCTTTTTTAAGCCCTGGACCCTCAAGAGGCCAGTAAATTATACAATATTCACATATAAAGTAGAGTGTCTCCTCTTGCAAAAAAAACTTGCTACTTAGAACAATTTCTACAAACTAATTAATATCTCTAAGGATACACCGAAATTTAAGTGCTTGATGAATCATATGTGAAAAAGAGATATCTGATGTATACATGAAATTTGTATCGTAATTATATGGGTATGCGGGGGGAAAAGAGTGAAGTTAATACATAAAACGGGTAATTTGGACCAATTAGTATTTTAATCATCACTGAAGTCACTGAATACTCAAGAAAGAAAGAAATGATTAACATGAAACGAATTACTGGGTACCATTTCCTCCATATATCTGTTGCCTTTCTCAAAGTGCCATCACCACTGCATGGAACATCACATAACACTCGATCAAATAGTAAAGCATTCTGTCTCAAATTTTATTTTCCTTCTTCCAATTTCTCTACACTTCCCTTTAGAGAGCAGCTAGGAAAATGTTGTGCCTCGTGATTTGTAACTATTAAATTAGCAGTACTCATCCGCTTAGTCTGATGGATGAGAAGATTGCATCTTTGAACATCAACATCATTTGCAACTACCTAAATTGTAAATATTTGTAAATTTGTTCTCCAAAAATACATTAAACAAGGTATCTGGTACATTATCAACGTATAAATGAATACCAATCCTTCTGGAAGCACTCCTGGTTCATCAGACAGGTGTATTAACTCAAGCAATTGGAAGGTTTTCGATCCTGGAGCTGCGCACACTGCAAAGATAAAATACCATATCGTTAATATGTGATACGTAAACATAGTCAATTAGCATTGAGACATACAAGCTTCAATTAACTGATGAAAAATGGCGATGTGGTTTGGGGTGGTTGACAGGGTTGATGACTGCTGTGGGTAGGGAGTGCGCTGTGGTTGGAAATGTGTTGTCTGCAGTTTGGTGGAGCAAAGGAGGGGCAGAGGTCAGTGATATGCTTGGATGTATTGATGGTACTGTTGGATGTTTAGATGCTGAGGATGGAGCAGTAGAAGTTATGGTCGGAATCTGTTTGCATAACAGGAGGAGTGTGAGGCAGTTATAGCAGTGTGTTTACAGTGGTATCTGGTAGCAGTGTGTTTACAGTGGTATCTGAGTGAAACCAGTCTCAGTTACATATTAGAATTTTAGGTGTTTATGATCTCAAAAGGCTCTACCTTATATCTAGGACTCTCACTCATTCACAAAATGCAAATTTGGAAGTAAAACATGAAAATAGGAATATACAATATATCTCAAGCCATGCTTAGCAAAATTTTATGCTTAAAACATTTAAAATCCAGTTTCCCACTATTTAAGGACATTAACTGAAATTATCCTCCCACTCATCACATAGATAAACAGTTTTCCTTATGTACACACAGACACTCAAATTCTAATGTACCAACGATAGTTTGTTTTTCGGATATTTATTCGATATGGTAAGCAATCCATTAAAGTGAAAACAATTTATTTATAGAAATTTATTAATTAGTTGTCAAATCTAAAATTGTCCTCTAATAATATATTGAAATAGCAAGAAATTATACCTTTAAAGTTCAAGCGAATAATTTTATATTCGGATGACATACCTATAAGTGTACCGCATGGACAAACATGATCTTGATGATCAGTTACTGCATAAAAACAATATGATATCAATAATTTTAGTAATGTCTAGATCAAAATAAAACAAAACACCATTGGACTAAAAAATTATATAAAAGGTGGGATATATGTTAAGGCTTTGCTTGCATAATATCCCACTAAAGGTAACAATAACACCATAGTTTTCCTGGAAAGAATAAATGATATAAATATGCACCTTATAAGTAATATGCAATACCTTTGATGGATCAATGTTATAAACAGAGGAGCAAGGAACTATGCAATCTCCATTAGCAGCCATCTTATTATGTTTTTCTTCACCCAAAAACTCCATACTACATTTCATGATTCTTTTTCCTGAAAAAAATCATAACTAATTAAAACATTTTCATACCAAAATAAGGATAGAAAACTGTTACAACATATAATGCAAATATTCATGCTTTACCAAGGAAATAAAGCAATTAGTCATAGCATAATTGAACTAAGAAATGGTATCTTCGACAAACAATAACTGGAATAAATAGAGGAAGATGTTATTTCTAAAAAAATCAATAAAATAAATGAGGAATTTACCTTAAACAGAACCAAAACCCTATATTGCTAAAATGATAATTCTTGTATTTGAAATTGAGATTCTAGTTATCAATACAGGCATGGATATAAGAGCTTGTTCCAAATTAGGTATTAATGCATGTTACAACCATTAAACACCTTTACGCAAATTCAATTTAAACAACAAAATCAAAATAAAGTTTATTTTCTAATTACCTGTATTGGGCTGAGGTGTGAAGTGGAGGCTGGAGACTAGAATCATGGGTTGAGGCGCAAGGGTTTTGTGGTAAAACTGAGGTGGGACTGCATCGCCACCACAAATCCAATCGGCAGCCGAATGTCAATCGAGACTTACGAAACCGCTTCCAATTCCCCGCAGCACCCAAATTTCGTCTGAATTATTCGACCTCACTGCCCAAAACTATTAGCCTCGACCTGCAAAATCGCTTCGCCTAGTCGCAAAACAACCCAAAATTCTTCAGGTATTTGTTTGAGATGCTCGGCCGTGGATTTATTATTGTAAATCGATTTCGAATTTGCTGCCATCTTCGCCATTAAAATTTTCAAAAGCTTCGTTTTAATTTTTTCTTCTTTTGTTCGATTTTGAAAATGAAAAGAAGGGAAGGGCACGGTATTTTATTTATTTATTTATTTTGGGAGTGGGTTATTGAGGAGGAAGGAGTACATTTGTCCAAAGTAATCTTTGGAGCCAATTTTTCATTATTTCCCACCTAAATTTCATATTGCCATCAACATGTAGTTGCATCGGTTGACTTTAAAACCGATGCAACTAAAACTATTTGCATCGGTTGTTGGTGAGAACTGATGCAAATTTGATTTTTTTATTACCTAATGCTTTCCACGTACCAATTGCATTGGTTATTAAGATAGAACCGATGCAAATAGTTCTATTTGCATCATTTTTTACTTCAACCGATGCAAATGAGGCGAAGCAATATGCATTTTTTGTACTAGTGTTTGCCTAAAACCAAAGCTCCGATACCAAATGCAACTACCCACTATTTTGGACTATTCAAATCGACAATAAACCACACATGTCTGACTTGAATAATTCAAAACAATAGATTGTAATATAATTTGGAGCAAATAAAACCAATCACAAACACGGATAAATCAGAATAACTTGCAGCGGAAATAAAATAACCATAGTAGTTCATGAAGCTACTACAACACAGAGTCTCAAAACAAGTATAAAATGCCATAGTCTGAAAAGTAAATACAACAGAAATCCCAATACATAAATGTCCACTAATACATAAGCCGAATAGAAATACTGAATAGAAATAGATAACAACTAGATAGATAGATGATCTCCAGCAAATGCTAGCTCTAAAAGGTGAAATCCAAAGCTGATACTCAGGCTGATCCGAGCGTAAAGCAAAACACAAAATACTCGAGTCAGGACATACATACTTATACAATGTAAACCAACTTAAGTAAACAATAATAAAATGTACAAGTAACTTAAAGGATGCTTGGGACCGCCCATCCTTTAAGGACCCGTTAAACTATTTACTATGTAGTAATATACGCTATTATAATAGTGTCTAAAGTAAAGTATAATATATTTAAAAATAATGTTATGGAGTTACCCATATCTCCCTTAACCCTTAACACATTTTATATATTCCCATAGTCTATACAGTATCGTAATCTCCCTTATACTGGGCGTCGTCAGAGGGCACTCCATAGTATGCTACAAAACCAAAATCATATAAGGCGTGCTAGGGCAGGTGACACGGCACAACGAGGCAATGCCAGAGTAGATATACTAATTACGCTTCCAGATCGGTGGTAACACATAGCAGCCACTAGCATCCACCTTGAGCCACACTTCTAAAATCAAAGGTGTGCACCAAGTAATCACAAAGTCATAGAATGGCATACGAAGAAGTGTGTCCGATAAGAGGAGCTACCTTATTAGCCCATCAATCGCTCCTTTTTTAGCCACCTTATGCCAACTCACGGGAGTCAGGTCCACGTACACACCTCAAAAGTTCGTCGCCACCATCCTACTTCATTCTGCAATCTCCACCGCGTACATGGTTGTTAAAGTGGTTTTCGGAATTACCGGAGAGTATGACAACTTCCAATCCCGGTCTCTTTAACAACCCAACGTTATTATTACCCATGGTTATAATTTCAAAACGATTTATATTTCAAATCAAAACATATTCATCTAACCATTTAAATATGAAGTCATTATCCTTTCAAATCAAATATTCAATTTCCAGAACTGTAGCATTTTCTAAGTTTATTCGTTCAATAACAACAATTTTAAAACATTGTATTTCAGAAACAGCAGCATTTATAAAGTGTTACAGTAGAAATATTAGTATTTCAAAACAGTTCAATTTTAGAAACAGTAGTACTTAGAAAATGCTACAGTAGATATATTAGTATTTAAAAAACAGTTCAATTTCAAAAACAGCAGCACTTATTGCTACAGTAGATATATTAGTATTTCAGAAAATAGTATAATTTCAGAAACAGCAACACTTAGAAAATGCTATAGTAGATATAATAGTATTTCAGAATATAGTATCGTTTCAGAAACAACAGCACTTAGAAAATGCTACCTTAAAACCATAGCATTTTGGAAATGCATCCAATACAAAACTAAGATTTATTATAACATTTCAGAAACATTAAATTTCAGTTTTCACCATTTTTAACTTATAAAACATACCTCATGCTTCAGAATTATTTATTTGGATATTGTTTAACTTATGATTAAATAAACTAAACGTTTATAAATTATTATCCAAATTAAACTTTAATTCATTTATTAGGTCAAAAGTACATTATTTTCTTAACTTTTTAACTTAACAAATAACTTAATACTTTATTTTAAAACACCCATTCCATAAATAAAATATTCTTATTGCTTAGTTAAGCTTAGAATTTCCATTTGAAAACAAAATTTTCAATTATCAAGTTAACTCATATTTTAAATTACATTTTAACCCATTTACTTATTTATACATTTAACTTATAGAAAATCACTATAATATTTATTTAAATCGTTTAAATCCAATTTAAGTTAAAATTTCATAATTTAAATTTCAAAAATACTTAAAAAATTTCACAAAATATTTAAAATTATCCACGGGTCTGTATATAATTTTCTAATCTGGATCAAGTGATACGAATATGTACCATTTCAATCCGCAATTTAAAAATAAAAATCTGGGTTCTATCATTTCATACCCGTAATCCCAAGTCAAAAAAAAAATCGCTTGAGTTTATCATTTCAGCTCATAACGATTTTTTCTATTCTAAAGTCCGTTCGGGTATGTTTCATTTTAACCCATAGTGATTCTATTCAACACGGAACTTGCAATGTAAGATGCAGAAATAAATAAACAGTATAATATGGCATATCATATCAGATGATGTAACAAATAAACATCAGGTTATAACATTATGAAATATCATATTACAACATATATAAATTACTATCATATCATCAACTACAATTCACATGCCATTGTTTCATAATTATATAACTACGGATGTCGAGAGTGATAAACTCACCTTCTAAAGCCGGAGTTAACAATTCAAGACACATGAATAAAGTTCGGAAAGCATGACAAAGCATGACTTAGATTTGAGTGGATGGAGAGCCAAGATTCAGATCTTGTAAACAAATAAATAAAAACATACATAAGTATAAAATTCAACACAAGATTTTAAATCGAAACAATGGACAAATAGGCATCAAAATGGAACAATTATTGGCTTAACCAATACAAGTGGCTCGGCCACCATCACTATGGGCTAGACCATCATTAAACATGCTCAGCCATGACCTGATCTGAAACACATGTGCTCGGCCAAAGCAAGTAAGAGGCACGGCTAGGCTAGAAATGAAGAGATTGGCAAGTTCAAAGCAATAGGAAGGCAAAAGGCATGGATCAAGTGATGTTTTGGGCTCGACCTATGGTAACATGGCTTGGCCATGGGGCTTGGTTTGGATCAGATCTGGTCACGGCCTAGGGTGGGTGTGGTCAAGGCAAAGCAAGGCAAGGAGGTGGTGGAAATAGGTGTTGTGGTGGCCGAGGCTAGGGAAATAAGGAAGCGGATCAACATGGTGCTTGACTAGGGTTTCAATCATTGTTTGGTGATGAGTTTTTAGGCCAAGGGTTTCGCAGCATAGGTAGTGCAGGTGAGGTGGTGATGGAGGCCGGTCATATGGTGGTGGATGGTGAAGATGATGGTTGGCTAGGTATAGTGGCAGAGCCTTGCAAATAGAAGAGAGAAAAAAAGAAAAGAGGAAAGAGAAGAGCAAGAGGATGCCATGAGAACTTACTGTAATTTTTTTGTTTTCAAGAACACAAATGAGAAATGATGAGGTGAGGAACTTTTGTACGTGAATTACAAAGATAAGTGGCGGCTAGGTTTAGTGAAGTGAACAGCTAGGGAAAATGAAGAGGCTAGAAAAGGAAAAGTCATAAATTAAAGAAAAAGAAACCAAAGTCTCTTGAATTTCCAAGCCCAAAATTCAAATAAAAATCAAATAAAAGTCCAAGCAAAATAGAAAATAGAAAAAAAAAATAGAATGAAGATAGGAAATAAACAATAGAAAATAAAAAATAAAATTCGAAAAATAATCGCGTGTAAAACGCTGAAATTTATCAAAATTAAAAAGTGTAAAACCGAATTTTATGAAATGAAAAGCAGCACAAATATCAGAATCAAATATAGTTTCAGAGAAAAAGATTAGAAATTTAAAATTAAAATTTAAAATTTTCAACTGAAAGTCAAAGTTTGACCATAGTTGACCAAAATGTAAAATTTCAGAAAATATTTATTTTATTGTATTTGGAAATTAAATTGTAAACAAAATCCATAATTGTATTGGAAAATTCCAAAATTTCAAATTTAAATGATTTAAAAATCAAAGTTTTTAATTAAATTGAATTAAAAATATTTATAAAATTATGGGTTGTTACACTCTCCCGCACTCAAAACTTTTCGACCTTGAAAAGGAACGAGACACGGAAATAAGGAAAGATGAGATAAAAAAGCAAATAGTACATGAAACAAACAATTTTGGATTCGATGCATGCATGCTCTCTTCTGTCTCCCAGGTACAATCTCGATCATCGGTACTCCATTGCACTTTGACCAGGTTGACATATTTTCTTCTTAGCTGCTTCATACCTCTACCGACAATACGAAGTGGCTTCCTCTCGACTAGAAGATTATGCTCAATATCCAAACTCTTGAGAGCATAAGGCTGGACAATCAAAGATGGATCATGCAGATATCGACAAAGATGCGAAACATGGAATACATTATGCACTCCAACAAACTTCTCAGGCAAATCCAGACGATAAGCTAGAGAACCAACCCTCTCCAAGATACGGAAAGAACCAACAAACCTAGGAGCAAGCTTCCCTCTCCGAGCAAACCGAATCACATTCTTTAAGGGAGAGACCTTAAGGAAAACCAAATCACCAACAACAAACTCTAAACTCCTCCTAGGACAATCATCATACTTCTTCTGCCTATTCTAAGCACTCCTCATCTTCCTCTTAATCTCCTCAACCTTCTCAGAAGCTTCCAAAATCATATCAGGACCAAGAACCAAACGATTACCGGATTCAATCCAGCAAGATGGAGATCTACAAGGTCTTCCGTAAAGAGCAGCAAATGGAGACATTTCAATACTTGCTTGAATTCAAAGACGAAATGAGATAGATAAAAGATTAGGATAAGATTAAAATAGAAGATTGAAAATATACCTGATAGCTGTTGTTATAGGTGAATTCAACAAGATGGAGATGATCTTCCTAAAATCCTCCATAATCAAGAACACAAGCACGAAGAAGATCCTCTAGAATCTGAATCACTCTTTCCGTTTGACCGCCGGTCTGCAGATGGTAAGCAATGCTCAGATTCAGACGAGTATCCTAAGGTTCCTGAAAAGCTTTCCAAAACTAACTGGTAAAGATAGGATCTCGATCACAAACAATACTGAGAGGAACACCATGGAGACGAACAATCTCCCTCATATAGATCTCAGCCAAACTGGAAGCAGAACGGGTAGATTTGACCGGAATGAAATGAGCTGATTTGGTCAATCTATCCACAATAACCCAAATACTCTCATTTCCCCTCCGAGACCTTATCCATCCATCAATAAAATTCATAGAAACCTGTTCCCATTTCCAATTGGGAACTTCAAGTGGATGCAACAAACGATGGGTCTTCTGATGATCTGCCTTGACTTGTTGACAAGTCACACACCTACTAACAAAGATAGAGATATCTCGCCTCATACCTTTCCACCAATAAAGCTTCTTCATATCCTGATACATCTTCGTCACACCACGATGAATAGAAAGTATGGATCGACGATTTTCCCGAAGTAACTCCTCCCTCAATCCATCAACATTTGGGACACAAATCCAATTATTAATCCTCAAAATACCTCTGTCATAGATCTGAGCTCCACTACCATCAGGACTACTATCACCAACTCTGCTACGAACACTCTCCTTCATAGGCCTAAGCATCTCATTCTCATCCTGCTTAGTAATGATACGGTCCAAAAGAGGAGAAGAAGAAACAACAAGCTGACACAACAAAGCCTTCTTCCGACTCAAGGCATCGGCTACAACATTAGCCTCCCCAGGGTATAGCTAATGTCGAGATCATAAGAAGCAAGAAACTCAAGCCACCGAACCTGACGCTGATTTAAATCCTTCTGGGTGAAGATATACTTCAAAGACTGATGATCAGTAAAGAGCTCAAACTTAGCACCCAAAAGATGATGCCTCCAAAGCTTCAAAGCAAAGACAACAGCAAGCAATTCCAAATCATGAGCTGCATAATTTACTCCATGGGTTTTCAACTGGCGACTGGCATAAGCAATCACCTTCCCATCTTGCATCAGAATAGCTCTCAAACCCTCACGACTAACATTAGTGTATACCGTTAATCCCTCATTTCCATTCGAAACGGTAAGCACTGGTGCATAAGTAAGCTTGCGCTTCAACTCATTGAATGCAGCTTTACACTTATCACTCCATATAAACTTAGCATTCTTTCGAGTTAAAGCAATAAGAGGTGCAGAAATCTAAGCAAAATTCTCAATGAATCTCTGATAATAATAGACAAGGCTTAAAAAACTGCGAATATCAGATGGATTCCTAGGATTTTCCCAATCCTGCAATAAAATGGGGAGAAATAAGGACCACAGAAAAGACAGACTGATTAAATTACAGAAGGAAAAGAAAGGAAAAACTTACATTGATCGCAGTGATCTTGACTAGATCAACAGAAACTCCATTACTAGAAACAATATGTCCAAGGAATCGGACTTCATCCTTCCAGAAATGGCATTTAGAGAATTTGGCTTTCAACTGAAGACTCCTAAGAGTTTCCAGAAAAAAGATCAAATGGGATTTATGCTCTTCCTCAGACTTAAGGAAAACAAGAATATCATCAACAAAGACTAGAACAAACTTATTAAGCACATCACGAAAAACACGATTCATCAAATCAACAAAGAAAGCAGGAGTGTTAATCAAACCAAAAGGCATAACTAACCATTCATAGAACTCATTCTCGGTACAGAAAGCAGTCTTGGGAATACTTTCCTCAGCAACTCTGAGCTGGTGAAAACCTATGGCAAGATCAAGCTGAGAGAAACAGTAGCTCCATGGAGCTGATCAAACATATCATTGATGAGAGGCATATGATATTTGTTCCTCATAGTGAGCTTGTTCAGCTCCATATAATCAACACGCATCCTCAAAGAACCATCGGACTTAGTGACGAAAACCACCGCTACTCCCCGTTCTGAATGGCTAGGTCTGATCAGACCTTTGGAGAACAAGTCCTCAATTTTCTTCCTCAACTCAACCTTCTCGCGTGGTGCCATTCTTCTCGGAGGAAGAACTACCGGTCGAGCTCCAGGAATAAGATCAATACGGAACTCAATTTCTTGCTTAGGAGGTAATGATGTGACTTAACCAAATACATCGGAATAGAGTCTAACCACAGGAGTAGAATCAAGATCATCCGGAGAAGAGTCAAGCGAATAAATAAAACCGTCGGCATAATCCTGAGGCAAGCAACACTGAATCACCAAGGAGTTACCAAAATCTTCCATAAGAGAAACAATCCAAGTTTTACAAGAGATAACGACATCATGACTCTTCAGCGAATCACCATAAGGGAATAAGGAAGGGGATCAACGTGGTGCTCGGCTAGGGTTTCAATCATTGTTTGATGATGGGTTTTTGGGCCTAGGGTTTCACGGCATAGGTGATGGAGGTGAGGTTGTGATGGAGGCCGGTCATATGATGGTGGATGGTGAAGATGATGGTCGGCTAGGGACAGTGGCCAGATTGACGGTGACTATTTCATATCCATCAGGGGCTCTTGTTCGAATCCATATCCAATAGCTTGTTCATGTCCACCAAGTCAAAAGAGCCCAGATTGACGCAACGGTCATCGATAGAAATGAGGCGAGATCCATGGATGCGACACGGTCGAACCAGAGCAAAAGGTGGATCGATGCAAGGAGTGTGTGCCACATCGTCGCAGAATCACGTGCTTCATCGAGTCGAAGTAGATCGATTCGAAATCATGGTTTCGAACCGAACAACCACCGAGAAATCTAATTTCGTATCGACCATAACTCAAAATCCACTGATTCAAATGCTATGAAATTTTCACAGGAGATTACGTACAAACCAAAGATTGCTTCCACCAAGTTTCAGCTCCATTGGACACGATCTTGATCAATATGAATTGATTTCGTATCAATCACGGATCGAGCCAAAACTCTCCAGGATCGGTCGCGTGGGCCTCCTCACATGCCAGAACGAGTCTCCCGAAGTTTGAGCACGATATCAGCCTCCTACGCCTATAAATAGAGCCCCAGAGCCTACAGAAGAAGGATCTTTTGATTCTCAAGCGCCCAGACTCTGCCGGATCAAGATTTGCACCATACTCTTGCTGTTGAATTTGAATCCTAAGTTGTATTTTGTTGTTGTTCGTTGTAATCACTTGTAATTGTTCAATGAGAATCAGTAAAGTCACAAAAGCTTCATAGTAGACGTAGGCAACACGCCGAACCACTCTAAATCGCTTACCTGTGCATCTACATTCCTGTCAGTTGGAGTTTTTTGTTAGATAATCTTCATTTTAAATTTATATTCTTCACTGCTATCTCTTCAAAAAACTTCCGAAGAGTCTTGTGCCCAATTATGGTACAAACACTTTGATGCTTTCACTGAGAAGATAACCCATATTTTCTCCTGCTCCTTGGATCTATAGTCGATACCCGATTGTATAAATCTAAGAGAGATATCCAGATCACTAATTCGAGTTCCTTCCATTCTATTCAGATTTGCATAAAGTCTAAGAAAGGAATTCATCCCTCAAGATGGTTAGCACAAGAACCACCTCCAACATTGGCGACCAGGAAGGCCGGGATAGACAAAATCCCACGCAGTTGCCACCAACCAACTAGAACGCAACAGGTCCCTCGGAATCACAAGGCCCGGTCACCAGGCAAGAGTTCTAGTTGTTGCTGCAGGAACTAACACAGAGTCGGCAACGGTTGATAGAATAACTGCGTGCAAATGCTGAGCTGACCAACCAGCTAAGCCACCAGAAGCGTAGAAGTCATAGAAGATATCAAGTCTCTCGCTCCTCCACAGAAAGTTCTGCCTCATCTGGCTACAACCAAACATCCGTTCGTCCTCGACCAGACAAAGGTCATGCACAGGCCATCGGACATCAGCCCAACTTGACTGTCGGACAGCTGAGGGTTGGTCCATCGGCTAGCTTTCATACTTGACCCTCCTCTCGAGGAGGAGCTGTCCCTCAGTATACCACAGATAACCATGCCACCGCTACTGCAGTTGACATAGGGGTTAATGCCAGAAATCAACACGGATGTACTCCTGAACCTTACGTCCCAAAAGACGTTGAGCCAAGGAGGCGAGACGTGGACCGTCGACAGCGCCCGATCTAACCTCGCAATGTGGAACCCGACTACACTTTGGCCTAACGTTCGCAGAACGTTGCAATGCCAGACCTTCCAACCATGATTAGGCAAATGATCCGTGAAAGCCAGGGTCTTACCAATGACGACTGGGGAATCTCTCGGAGTCATACCCCTTTCATGGACAAGATTCTTTATACTGAACCTCCTCGGCGATTCAGGATGCCTACATTACTAATGTATGAAGGAAATTCGGACCCCAATCAGCATATTTTGAAATATGAGTGGTCAATGAGTGCGGCAAGGGCTGATGATGCAGCGAAGTGCCGTAGTTTTCCCATCTCTCTGGGGGGCATTGCAACAATGTGGTTTACAAGGCTACCACCATGATCTATTTCTTCGTTTGACCAATTGGATACAAAGTTTTTAGAGCGGTTTCGTATGCATGTTGCTAAGATGTTAACACTTTATCCAGCGTCACCCAGGCCCCAGGGGAAAGACTTAGACGCTATTTAGAAAGGTTCCATGCAGCATGTGCAGAGATCAGTAATCCCAACGATAATTCAATTCTAATGGCACGGACTAAGGGAATTGACCCTGACTCTAAGTTTGGGAATTGGTTAGCTGGGAATCCTCCCGCGTCGTTGGACCGTTTCTACTCCAAAGCCGCTCAATTCTTAATGAGTGAGGACGCGAAACAGTCTAGGAAGCAGGACGACGTGAGACCCAGTAATGAGGGGATTAAAAGTAACGTGGAAGTTAAAAAGACGGGTGAGAGTTCTGGGAAAGTACAGTTGAATATACAGAACAAGCAGTCTCAGCCGAGAAACTATGATAATCAGAATAAAAAATGGGATCAACATCGTGGCCCGCAACGTAGGGCTACAATGTTTGATAACTATACACCACTGAATATGTTGCTAGAGAACGTATATCTACAAACTTGCAACGCTATGCAATATAAGAAGCCATGAAAGTTATGGACACAATACCAACAAGTGTAGACATTTGCAAGACCTCATTGAGAAGTTGATTAGGGAGAGAAAGTTAGACCAGCTTGTGCGGGCACCGCAATCTGGTGGTGCGGACCCGTCGACCCAAAATCGTACTCAGAATCTAGAAAGATGAGAGGAACCCGCTCGTACGGACGGGAGATTGGTAATAAATACAGTTAGCGGTGGTCCTCATCCAGCAGACCGAAGCCGAAGGGATATAGAGTCGTATGCCAGTTCTATCAGGCATGCGGACTTCGAGTGTTGCAGTAATTTTGATGAAGGGGCTTCGGCCAAACAACAGAAAACAATGAATGATGACATCGTGTTCAGAAGTCGGGATGCTGACAGGGTCGAAACCCCCACTATTGACCCACTGGTCATATCTGCCCAGGTTGGTCCTGCTTGGATGAAGAGGATCCTGGTTGACAGTGCGAGTTCAATAGATATTTTGTTTAAGAGAGCTTATGATCTGATGAAAATGGAAACCAAGGATTTGAAACCTTGCCAATCTTGAATTCATGGATTCGATGGAAGTGCCAATATACCTACTGGAGTAGTGGAATTGCCAGTGGAGCTGAGAGTTGGAGAGTGCCGGAGAGTCCGGATATTACACTTTGTTGTGTTAGACATTCAATCCCCCTATAACGCCATTTTGGGCCGATCGGCCCTCGCTGAATTCAGGGCATCAATTGCCCCATGGTGTTTAACTTTGAAATTCCCCACCAATCGTGAGATTGGAGTTATTCAAGGAGATCAGGCTGCTGGGAGAGCCTGTTATGTTGCTGAGCTACGCGAGGCACAACGACGAGAGAAAGGAAAGGGCGTAGAGGAATCTCTCTGCGTCCGCTTTGCAAATAATTGACAATTGGTGTCTGGGCCTCGTCCCGGGCACCACAACCAATTCCAGAGGGATCTTGACTCTAGACACAATGAAAACAAGGAGGAATCCATAGAAAGTCAAGCTTCCCTGGCTGAACTGACGATTGATGTCCCGATCGATGGTGACGATGATGATGATTCGAGAATGTTAAAGATTGGGTCTCAGTTGAGCCAAGAGACACGGCAGGAATTGGTTGAATTTCTCCGGGCGAATCTCTACGTGTTCGCCTGGACACATTCTGACATGTGTGGGATCTCGCCGGACATCGTGAGCCACACCCTGGATATTGACCCGAGGTATATCCCGGTCAAACAGAAAAGGCGTGGCATGGATCCAGAGAGATCTGTCGCCCTTAAAGAAGAGGTCAATAAGCTCAAGTCAAACGGATTTATTCGAAATGCTTTATACCCGGAGTGGGTATCCAATCCTGTACTTGTTCGAAAGCCGAATGGGAAATGGAGGACATGTGTTGATTATTCTGATCTAAATAAAGCTTGCCCAAAAGACAGTTTTCCACTTCCCAAGATTGATCAGCTTGTAGACTCAACAGCTAGACACGAATTATTATCTTTCATGGACGCTTATTCCGGCTACAATCAAATACCCATGCATGTACCTGACCAAGAACATACCATCTTCGTAACCGGTCTGGGACTCTACTGCTATAAAGTCATGTCATTTGGACTAAAGAACGCCGGAGCGACTTACCAGCGTCTAGTCAACCGGATGTTCGCCAACCAGATTGGGAAGACCATGGAAGTTTATGTAGACGACATGCTTGTGAAATCACGATTCTCCACTGATCACATCAAAGATTTGGAGTCAATGTTTAACATCCTTCGAAAGTACGGGATGAAGCTCAATCCGCTAAAGTGCTGCTTTGGAGTTGCATCCGAAAAGTTCCTTGGGTTCATTGTCAACGCTCGAGGAATAGAAGCCAATCCAAAAAATATCTGGGCAATCAGGAACTTGCAAACTCCAAGAACAATAAAGTAAGTTCAGAGTCTCAACGGGAAGATAGCGGCGTTGAGCAGGTTCATATCGAAATCTACCGACAAATGCATCCCTCTCTTTGATCTTATCCAAAAAGGAAAGCGAAACTTCGAATGGACAACGAAGTGTGAAGGCGCGTTCCAAGCACTGGTTCAACATCTTTCCACACCATCAATTTTGTCAAAGCCTATCGTCCATGAACAGTTGTATATCTACCTGGCGGTATCAGAAAACGCGATCAGTGCTGCCCAGGTTTGGGAGGAAGACCGAGTGCAGAAGGCGGTCTATTATGTTAGTAAGCGACTAACCGGAGCTGAGAGAAACTACACAAAGCTAGAGAAGTTGGCCTATTGCCTAGTCATTTCCTTGAGGAAGCTCCGTCCATATTTTCAGGCACATCCTATCACTGTGTACACCGATCAGCCGTTACGACAGATCCTTATACGGCCTGAGACATCTGGTAGGTTGCTTAAGTGGAATATCGAACTGAGTCAGCTTGATATCACTTATACCCCAAGAAGAGCCATTCAGGGTCAAGTCTTAGCAGATTTTATAGCTGAATTCACCATCCCAGAGGACTTGCCTTAGACCAGTAAATCTCCCGAATACATCTGGAAGCTGCATACCGATGGCGCATCCAATGATCGGTGTTCAAGTGCTGGGGTAGTACTTGAAACCCCCGAGGGCCGATCCATATGCTATGCTGGGAAATTCGAGTTCCGTGCGACCAACAATGAAGCTGAGTATGAAGCTTTACTTGCTGGGTTGAAGCTAGCCCGCGATCTGAGAATTACTGCTGTGGATATTTACTGCGACTCTCAGTTAGTCGTATGCCAAGTTTGGGGTGAATATCAGGCCAAGGATCAAAGACTAGCAGCCTATCTAGCTCGAGTCAAAGAAGTACTTGATCAATTCGATCAATATGCCATTTTCTGCATACCACACGAGCACAACCAGAAGGCTGATTCATTAGCCAAGTTAGCAAGTACGGGCGAAGCACAGCAGATGGGACTCGTTCCCGTTGAAACTTTATCTTCTCCCAGCATTGGTTAGATGGAAACTGATTTTATATTTGAAATCGCTCCCAAAAAGAGTCATGGATGACCCCCTATCAAAACTATATCGAGCACGGGACAGTGCCCGAGCATAGGAGTGAAAGAAGGCAGGTTCTTCGAAAAGCCTCACGATTTACCATTCAGGATGGAGTCATATATAGAAGAGGATATTCCGTTCCTATCCTCCGATGCATCGCACACGATGAAATCAAAAGAGTGTTACATGATGTGCATGAGGGAGAGTGTGGCGATCACATTGGGGGGCAAGCCCTCGCCAAGAAAGTACTTCGATAGGGATATTTCTGGCCAACTGTGAACCATGACGCATCAGACTATGCAAGAAAATGTGATAAATGCTAGAGACATGCTCAAATTCCGAGAGCCCCACCTACTGAGATAACATAAATGGTCAGTCCCTGGCCGTTTGCAGTATGAGGCATCGATATCATTGGTACTCTACCTCTTTCCAAAGGAGGGGCGAAATATGCCATCATCGCAGTTGATTACTTTACTAAATGGGCTGAAGCTGAACCTCTTGCGACAATCACGATGAAAAAAGTAATCAACTTCATAGTTCATAATATCATCTGCCGATTTGGTCTCCCACATACCATTATCACTGATAACGGAGCTCAATTCGATAGTGTTGAATTCAAGAATTTCTGCCAACAATTCCACATCCACAAGAAATTCTCTGCTCTTGCACACCCTCAAGCGAATGGCCAAGTTGAAGCTGTTAATAAGGTTATCAAATCTATTCTGAAGAAACGACTAGAAAAGGCTGGGGGCAAGTGGGTTGATGAATTACCTATGGCTTTATGGGCCTATCGAACGACCTATAAATCCACAACCGGACACACTCCCTTCTCTCTATCTTACGGTTCAGAAGCCATTGTCCCAGTCGAAATGGAAGTACCTTCTCATCATGTGACTTATTATGACCCGAAAATTAACGCCATATTACTTGCTGAATCTTTGGACTTACTGGATGAAAACCGTGAAGTGGCTGATTTGAGGGCAGCTGTACATCAAAATTGAGTCGCCCAATTATACAATGCCAAGGTCCGACCAAGAACCTTTGAACTTGGCGATCTCGTTCTGAAAAGAATTTATCCGGTTCCTTCACATGAAGCCAAATTGGGAAGGGCCATATGTGATCACTCAAAAGCTCGAGGATGGCACATTCAAGTTATCGACCGTTGACGGTCTTACTTTGCCAAGAGCTTGGAATGGTGAAAGCCTCCGTCGCTACTACATATGACAAGCTTCATTTATACGATTCATTCGTTTATTTGCAATTTGTTTTCGCGCTTCAAAATTTGAATTTGTAATAAGGCAACTGACTTTGCCATGTTTTCTCATTTCAACAATACAATGCCATATCTTCATGCCAGAGCTGTGATTTATTGAATATGACGTACAACATCACGATGCACGGAGAGCTAAGTTCCATCGAACGGTGGAATTTATTCAAATAGCGAGTGACTGTGATATGACCGGTCACTCACTAAATGATACCCGAGCTCGGGGGCAAGCCACCACGCTAATGTCAGAAAGGATTGATACACGACAATCCTTAAAACCAACCCAAACTCCCAGAGCACGAGTTGGAGTGTGAAAGCTCAAAGTACGGTTTTGGAGTGGCGGACCCGTTTGACTAACGACTCCAACCGTATCCTTACCAAGTTAGAGGAGGATGGACCCGTCCATCCAGCGACCTCGCTTGTTAATTTGGGGTGGATGTGATCCGACCATCAACGATCCCCATAAAACTATCGTTCCCAAAGTGTGAACGACCTCCTAAAAAGTCCAAACAGATGTGACTAACCATCTATCGAATAACTCCAAATTCCCAGAGTGCGAATTGGAGTATAAACATCAACTCTAGGTTCTTGGAGTGTGAACCAGAGTATAAACGCTAACTCAAAATTTCCATAGTGCGAATTGGAGTATAAATATCAACTCTAGGTTCCCCCTAACTCCAAATTCCCAAAGTGCGAATTGGAGTAACTCTAGGTTCCCAGAGTGCGAACCGGAGTATAAACGCTAACTCTAAATTCCCAGAGTGCGAATTGGGGTATAAACATCAACTCTAGGTTGCCAGAGTGCGAACTGGAGTATAAATGCCGAATCAAAGTTCCCAGAGTGCGAGCTGCGTTGCAAACATCGATAACTCCCAAATTCTCAGAGTGCAAAACAGATTATCGATCACAGATTATCCTAAGTCCCCAGAGTATGGACATGTGCTCGAGATTTGTGACATGTGCGATTGACCACTGAAATATAAATACTAATCCTCGGAGTATGGATGCGATTATTATCAGTGAATGCACACAATTGAAACCGCTCACCTTTCACTTGCTTCAACATCGATTTGACGATGTTAAGCCTGGAAGGCAGAGATAGAAGTGTGACCATCAGCCAATCATTACAACTGGATCCCCAAGCCGAGGGCAGTGCTTAAGTGTGAAACATTGACTGAAACAATACGACGCCGAGTATCCAGCTTAGTCTTGTGTCGCGGCTTGTGTCCTTGATTTTAAAATTTGTGTATGAAACAGATTCAATTCCAGAACTGGTACTCCACAAGCATACCAAGCAACGATTCGAACATTACAACACTTAAGCACAAAAGGCAGGAAAAATAGTTGAAGTAAAGAAAATAAAGTTTTATTTCAACTAACTGGAAATAAGAATTTATGTACAAGTTCTTCCAAAAATTGCCTTCTAGCGGGGGCCGAATCTGCGTCTATGCACGACCTACTAAAGAAAAAGTAAACTCCTATCTACCTAAAAGTGTGCCTAAGGAATCTATTTATTCTTTCTTCTTCCTCGGTTTTTTCTTCAGTGTGGAGCCGCAGGCACCACTAACGATCTTTCATTTCAAGCTTTTCTCTTTAGGCGGGGAATCTCCGGACGAAGGCATGATATCGATCTCTTCCTCCGAACTTGAGTCTACATGGATGCTCTCTTTAGGTGGAGTCGGAGGAACTGGATCTGCAACCGGGGGCAGAGTAGACACTCTAGTATCAACTAGTGTCCCCCCGGGTGATATCATCCTAAGTGGAGTCGGACCCGGCGCCGTCACTCCACCCTCAGAATCACCGCCATGAGCCGCTGCCTCCATCTTAGCATTAATTTTAGCCAATATCTCTGCTTCTCGAATAGCACGAGCTTCGCTGGGGGCAGCAATGGACTGTGACAAAGCAATAGATGCAGGCGAGAACGCACCAAGGACGAACGACATGTCCGCAAAAGGGTCGCTGTGTCGGCCCAGAAGCTCGTTCATGATTTGCTCGTCAAAGGAAATTGAACCCTCCTGTGACATCTCGATCGGCGCAACTACAGTCGTGGTGATCGCCTTAGTAATGATGGCCTTCTACACTTGATGTGATTCTTAGATTGCAGGAGGTGCTGTCAATGTAACTTCGCTTACTGGACAAGGAAGAAAAGAAGTTGTTAGAACATGCTTCAAAAACAACCCCTTCATTTCAGATACACATGTAATTTGTTCAGAGTACCTTCCTCAGTTCGGCTTGCGGTTGGCTGAACAGCTTCGGATGAATGCTTCTTAATAGGAGATAGGCATGGCTGTTCAGGGTCATAGGCCGAGACGGGCTAGGGATCGATTACTGGAGTGGGCTCAGATCGAGATGAAGTAACAATCTCGGAACTTGTAGCAGAATTCTCAACTCCGGAACCTTCCCCAATTTCTAAGTGTTGGGTGCCTAGTCTCCCTCTTGCGTGAGAAATCATAGAATCATGGAGAACCTTCTTTTCGTATTCGCTCAATATGCGGTTTTCTAGCTCAAATTCATCGAGGGCACCACCCAATAGCACCGCCTTCTCTTCTTCGACCAACAAATTCTAAGCGTTGTATAAATGTGTAGAGTAATCGTCGAGCTATGCCAAGTTCCTGTGTCTCAGTATGTTGGCATTGTAAAAGACGAGAAGCACCTCTATGTCCGCCTCAAGCCTGGTCTCTGCCAGACGAACCTTCTCATCAACTTCGGCCTCCACCTCGCGGACCTTTTCCATGGCCGCGTCTCTTTCCCTCCAGAGCACCACCGCTTGATCGCATGCTTCCTGTGCGACAACGTTAGCAGCATCCTTTTCCTTTCCGATTTCAGAAAATTTGGACTTAAGCTCGTTAAGCTCTTTAAGGGCTGTGTCCCGTTCAGCGGTAACGATGGTGTTCCTGTGGCCCATGTCCTCCACTGTGGCATAATGTTGCCGCTTTATTCTGTCCATCACCGCCTAGGCCTCGTCGGCTTTCTTAAGGGTCTCAACCTCAGATTGGCGAGAAGACTCGGCCTTGCTATTGAGTGCTTCAATAATACGATCTTTCTGGCCGAGTTCTTTCTCCAGCTTTTCAATCATGACTGCCCGGTCGAAGGCCACCTTCGATGCTTTCTTCGCGGTTTTCGACCATTCCAGATACTGGAAAAATATGTCTACGACATAATCATGTACTGTAGTTTCGGCCGACGCCGGGATCCTTTTCAAGCATGGGGGAAAGACAAATCCATCAAAACATATATCAGGAAAGTCCTTTTTCAACTGAGAGAGCCTCATCGCTCCTTCCCCAGTGGGCTCGACGAGAGCCTGTGAAGTAGTTGAAGGATCTGCCATTTCAGTTGGACGATGAGAGTCGGACCGTGAAGAGCGGGAAGACGTCCTGTGCCGTGGAGTTTCTGGAGGCTTCGAAACCTGAACCGGAGGCGGTGTGGGAGCTCTTGGAGGGGGTGTGCGAGATCGTGATTGGCGTACACATCCTCTATCCCAATCAGATCGCTTCTGGATGGAGTAGCCTTGATCGTGATCTATGTCTCCTTCCCTCCTGTGTGACTCGTAGTAGGACGAAGATTTTCGTTTGTTGCATATACTACCGAGCATTGAGCCTCAAACGGACATGGTGTCTGCAAAGCAAAAACAGAAACGAAGTTAATAATCTTCAGGATAAGGCAGCTTACGGTCAAAAAATCGTGTAGTGCCGTGAAGTGTGTATGTATGTGCATCCCCCCGACCAACCGGATGTGTCAACCATGCTAACGGGCGGAGACTCGCTTAAAACTAGGGCATGTTGGAGTTCTTCCAATCCAGCATCATGCTGCATGGACACATCCTCCAGAATTGGAAGATTGGTGAGCCCTTCGTAAAGACTTTCTGTTCTTGGAGGAGACATCTCCGAAATTCTAGTTCCGTAGGCGAGCCGGGACAAGACAACAGATTTCCATCTCCCCTTTTTGGATGGCTTGAAAACGGCTGCCTTGCCTTTTTTCTTCTCTTCCACATCCTAGGCTGCATCCGTAGGCTCTCCCCACGGTTCCTCGTCGATGTGGGTTCTTTCAGAGTCGGCCTCTTCGATTATAACAACTCTAGGCTTTTTTCTCTTAACTCGCTCCCTCGAGATAGTTCTTAATGCACTGTCGAGCCTTATACTTTGTCTTCGCTCGATCAGCCCAAGAATTATGAGATTCCTGTCCGTCAGGACCAAGTCAATATTTCTATCTTCGCCTGGGACCTCTTGAAGAATCCGAACTATTTCCTTGTAATATCCGCCTTCGGGTTGCTGAATTATCGCTGTAAATAAAAAGAGAATATGAGTTGGATCTCGTTTACAATTATCTTGTCAACCGCTCGAGAAAACAGCAAAACTCATGTCTAAATAGCCATCTCCTTGCAAATCCTGGGGGGCATCTAACGTAAAACCACTCCGTTTTGAAGTAGCATATCCATTTGGGTGTAGCTGAGATGGGGCGATCCCTATAAAGGACAGCACTTCTCTTATATACTGATTGAACGAGGAGAGCGTCCCCGCTGCGCACGCATGTCGATTGAATGCAGTATACCCTTCCGGTGGACTCTGTGGTCTGTCATTTGGTCCTGGTAGTAGCACATCGTCCATCGACAAACCATGCCTTAGGCATATTCTCCCTAACGTATCTTCCGAAACGTTGGACGGAATAGAGTCTGGTGGGCTATTGATAAGAGGTGCGTCTGGTACCTCGTCCGAGGCTGGATCGATAACTTCGACCTCAATCTCAGGTATTTCAAGCACGGGAGGAATTGAACTCTGAGTTTCCTGTGGCTGCGAGCTTGAAGTTTCCATAACTAGCTAACTCACGAGAAACCATCATTAGATGACAAAGAGTCTGTGTGTTCCCCTCGTGTAAAGTGTGTGTTTTGCAGTGCAGTGCTATGCATTACTTGAATAAATTTTGCAGAGTTAGAGAAAAATTGGCAAACGACGAAGATAATCGGATTCCAGTTGGAATGACTGCCATCGTTGACCATCATCACCAAATCATCCAGATGTAAGCAATCGGTCCGAATTAAAGTTGTTATGGTTCCATCGACGAGCTTCGAAAGGTAGTCAAGTATGCAGTTTAACGGTCAAGTCCAGATATGCAAGAATGAAACTCGTTGGAATTGTGCTAAAGAGTGTTCAAAATTCGTATCTATCATGGGATGGGTTCAAATCGATCACGGGGAGTTTATTCGTAGCCGTCAAAATCTGAATTTCGCATCGATCACTAGGGGCGTACTTCGAATCGATCATCAGGATTCGAGTTCGTATCGATCAGGAAAGATAGCTTCGAATCGATCCCTGGTAGTTAGATTCGTATTGGTCAGGAAACTTACAGCTTCACATCGATCACGTTCGAATCGATGCTTGTCGTATCGACCATGAGAATAAAATTCGTATCGATCTAAAGCCGAGGATTTCGAAACGATTGCTCGCTTAATTCTCGCATCGATCGTCATCGATCGACACGATCTACCACCATCACCATCGATACGAGCAATAGCGTCTCCATTAGGATATTCCTGGGATCGATGCAAAATCCAAGAAAAAACATCATTGCCTTCATCGAATCGAACACAGGTCCCTAGATCGACACGAAACACAGATCAATTTATTTTTTCCACTATTTCTTCCCCAATCAGCAGAGACATCGCCAAGGCCATTTTCGACCAAGCTTTGACCCAGATCCGACCTTAAAGGTTGCTAGAATGGATAATCGGTGAAGATGGAGTGGATCTGAGATTCAAGCCTCATCGTTTGGATTTAGTTGCAATCGGTTTATTACCTAAATTGAAGTTGAAATTCGAAGGATTGAAAGCGTGAATCTGATCGATTCGAAAGCACTATGCAGTTCTCTTTCTTTCTTGTAGGACGTGGATCGATGTGAAAGTAGAAAATAGGGGGTGCGGTAGTAAAAAGTAAAAAAGTGAAAATGGCCGAAGTCTTGAGTATTTATATAGAGCCTAGGGAGAGACTGGGTCGATTCGCCTCCCAGTCAACTTGACCGGTCGTAACCGGTCAACCCAAGAGTCGATTCGAATGCTCTATTCGAATCCATCGGTCCTTGCTTTCATCGAGGCGAAGTTACCACTCGGAGTTTGTCGGTTCGAGACTGCAATTCGTTTCGATTGGTTCGACTCCATCCACAATGCGCTGATGCGAACTGTGCCGTTCGAATCCATCAGGTCACAGCATCCAGAAGCCAACTTTCATCGATACGGATTATGAATCGCCTATTCATATCAATCAACAAAGACCATCGATACGAAATGATGATTCCTATCCACTAATGGCAAACATATCGATGCAAGAACAACCATTCAAACTTCTATGTAGATCAAGGAGAGGATCGATACGAAGGAACGTCCAAAAACAACCATCAAGCATTGTTACAACTCAAGTTTCACTTCGGTTCAGGAGAGGATCGATGTGAAATGCGGTACAAGAAAACTGACAACGACTAATGAACATGCAACGTTAACGAGAGTCAGGCTAACATATATACATATATGTCATGTCAAACTAATATTCCTTTTTCAGCGTTGATAGGAATTGGATATTCATTTAATAACGGTTACGGTGACAAACAGCTAAGCACTAATCATGCAGCAATCAGTTACAGCAACGCAAGGTTACAACTTTCAATGAAGAAGTAGTAATTGATCAGAATGAAGACTGCGGCTTTTCAAAGCATGTCACGTTACCACAAAACGTACTTTGGGGGGCAAATGTTATCCCGCCTTTTGGCAGGGCCGAGATATCAAGGAACTGGCTGAAAGGCAAGGACCAATCGTCCCAGATATCGAGTACCCAATGGTTCATTATGGATATCAATGAATTTTATCCGAGTCCAAATTAAGCTACAACTGAAAAGACATGATAAACTTAGCCATGGAAATTAGCATTCCAAGTTTCAAGTCAATCCGAGTCCATATGCTCAAGATATGATCGAAGCAAGTTGAAGGAAAAAACCACATTTTCGTATCCATCAGAAAGCTTAACTTCGTATCGATAGAGTCCGTATCCATCATCATGTCTCAATTCGTATCCATCAACTTCGCATTGATCAGGTTCGTACCCATCAGTAAGCCACTGTTCGACTCGATCCGGTCCACATCCTTCGCCAACTTCGTATCGATCAGGTTCGAATTCATCAGGACGCCTCGGCTAAGCTCAATCTCGTACGAATCCATTGACAGAGCATGCGTTTCGTACCGATTGGCTCTAGCCTACTTCGTATCCATCAAGTGTCTACTTGGCTCGTATCCATCAAGAGAAGTCCTGTTTGTAAACGTCAGTCTCCATTGGTTCGTATCCATCGATGTTATTGCTGTTCAAATCCATCGAATTATCAATACCTCGTATCCATAGTTGAGCTTCTGATCGAATCCATCGTCTTTGCATTGGTCAGGGGTCCAGTGCCATCGCATCCTTCTGTCTCGAATCCATCAGGCAACTACACTTCGTATCCATCAGATGACCTTACTTCGCATCCATCAGACGGTGACTATTTCGTATCCATCAAGGGCTTATGTTCGAATCCATATCCAATAGCTTGTTCGTGTCCACCAAGTCAAAAGTGCCCAGATTGACGCAACGGTCGTCGATAGAAATGAGGCGAGATCCATGGATGTGACACGGTCAAACAGGAGCAAAAGGTGGATCGATGCGAGGAGTGCGCGCCACTTCGTCGTAGAATTACGTGCTTCATCGAGTCGAAGTAGATCGATTCGAAATCATGGTTTCGAACTAGATAACGACAGAGAAATCCAATTTCATATCGACCATAACTCAAAATCCACTGATTCAAATTCTGTGGAATTTTCGCAGGAGATTACGTACAAGCCAAAGATTGCTTCCACCAAGTTTCAGCTCCATTGGACACGATCTTGATCGATACGAATTGATTTCGTATCGATCACGGATCGAGTCAAAACTCTCCAGGGTCAGTCGCGTGGGCCCCCTAACGTTCTAGAGCGAGTCTCCCGAAGTTTGAGCGCGATATCAGCCTTCAACGCCTATAAATAGAGCCCCAGAGCCTACAGAAGAGGGATCTTTTGATTCTCAAGCGCCCAGACTCTACCGGATCAAGATTTGCACCATACTCTTCTATTGAATTCGAATCCCAAGTTGTATTTTGTTGTTTCGCTGTAATCACTTGTAATTGTTCAAAGAGAATCAATAAAGTCACAAAAGCTTCATAATGGACGTAGGCAACATGCCGAAGCACTCTAAATCGCTTGTCTATGCATTTACGTTCCTGTCAGTTGGATTTTTTTGTTAGATAACCTTCATTTTAAATTTATATTCTTCACTGTTATCTCTTCAAAAAACTTTCGAATAGTGTTGTGCCCAATTTTGATACAAACAATCATCCTCTTCTAGATATATCTTTACACGCTATGACGTCGTGTATCTGATTATTGTGATTTGTATGCTATGAGGGCCCCCGGGTAAATGTCGGTAACGACGGAGGATGACATATTTGGTACCATCAAGTTATAGAGGTGGGTCGATCTTGTGTTGGAAGAGGGCAGATGTTCTATGCCTCGGGACATCCATCTAGAGATGTACCCCTTCAGAAGGTAGTCCCTTCACCTGGTCATTTCTATGGAAATCCAAAATCCACAACGTACCTGCCATTTTATTTGTAGAGCCTAGTATGTTGGAATTTAATAATGGTAACAATTTCAGCTATTTTGAATATTATTTGTATACTAGACACTAGTATAATATCAGGTAAATTTGATATGAAATGTTTTAGTTATCGTAAGGTAAAAACATGTCCGTGTTTATGTGTGGACTTGTCTTACGAGATACTTTTGTTTTGATAAAGGAAAAGTTTGGTAATTTAATAAATTCAGTTGAGCGTGTTTCTTACCCAGGTTTACCAGACTGATCCGGGTGTTCCTCCCTTTCAATGCTCGGGTCAGACCGAGTATATTTACAGGTTGAGATTTGGTGCCTTGGAGCTTCAATTGGAGAGCTGGAGATCTTCATTTCGTATGCACATATCTGCTTTGATTATCTGATGCATTGTTGCTTAGTTGTTTATATTATCAACATTCGTGAGGACAGGTTATTATAACTATCCAGGCTTATAACTGTTGATTGACTGTTGAACTCTGATTTATATATGTATATATAGTTTTTGTTTTGTAAAGATCATTGATATGATAATATATGTTTTCTGCTGCGATGTGAGATTCTGTATTGTTCTATTTGGTTCTATCTTCTTTCTTCTCTTCTCTTCTTCTTTCTTCTTTTCTTTCTCTTGACTGTCCATCAGTTTGTGCTTTTTGGGTCGGATATGTGTGGATTATTGTCGATTCAAAGGGACCGATTTGCGTGTCGTCACATTTGGTATCAGAGCTTAGATTTCGTATATTCCTAAGCTTGGATGTGTGCTCAGTATAGATAGAGACAGTAGCACCCTAGATTGAGTTGAGTGTATTATATATATATATATATATATATGAGCGCGTATTTGTTTGTGATATAAAATGTTTTATATTGTGTTTGCTTATCCGTTGAGCTGTTTGTGAATTCTGGTCGGCATGTAGGACGCCATATTATCGATAGGGATGTCCAAACACTTAGACGAGGCAAGTCGATATAGTATTATTTTTAAATTGGGTAAATGAAATAATTTTGCCTCGATTATATTTTATATATAAAAGGAAACAAATTTTCAGGAATTATTAAAGTGTATATAAAATGAACTGTTTGGTTGTTGAAAATGTAAATATATATAAGTTAATAAAAGCCGTTTGAATAATCTAAAGAAAAACAACGATTGTAGAAGAATAAATTGTATAAGCAAATGAATTATATAGTACGGATGTAACGACCCTATTTTTCGACGCCCGAAAATTGGCCTCAATACGTCCACTGTATCAAACGCCGAACAATCTAGTATCGAAAAACCGAACCATTAGGGTTAAAGAAGAAGGTGGTAGAAGAAGATATAGAAACAACATTAGAATCTCACAAACACAACGAAATAACATATAACATATAACAATAGATTTTTATACAAAGAACTGTAACTGTTTTATATATTACATCATAAGAGTACAACATCAAATAATAACACAACACTGGCCAGTTATGATAACTTGTCCACATAGAAACTGATTATGCAGCAAACCATACACAGCGGATAATACATAATACGTGAGATATGTCTCGCCATCCAGCTCGTCTCCTGAGATCCACAGCATCCTTTCGTGTATCTATAATACTCGGTCTGAGCCGAGCATTATAGTTAAATAACACCCGAGTCAGCCTGGAAAACCAGAGTGAGAAAACACACACAATTGGATTATTTAAGTTTTCAAAATCCTTTTGAAATCAAAGCTATCTCGTAAGACCACGCCACAAATAAATATGTCGAGTTTTTACCTTACGATAACCAAAACATTTTTATCAAATTCGTCTGGTATTATAATAGTGTCCATAGAAAGTAAAATAGAATGTAGTTGAAATGCTTGTATCTCACGTTTCAGCATAGTTGGGCACAATCAAAACCGTACAGGCGCTTATTAGAGATTGGATTCCATACAATGGCAGGGCTATTGGGTGCCGCCCGTCACAATACATGGTCTAGATCACCGTACCGAGGATCCACCCTGATCCCCTACAACACAAGACCGGAGCTACCCCTTACTGGATAATTTGAATAAGATTACCCCGCGTTTGGGATCAACCACCGCCCACACAGCTGAAATAAAGGGACATCTAGACAGGGATGACCTTACCCTAATTGGTTGCTAGCCACTTAGTCTTGCGTGCACCACCCCTATTTTAGCCATTCTTGATTGATGAGGCTCAAGGCTATGCGTTACCTTTTTAGCACACATTCACTTAGAATGCTCATCATCCTCCTGACGATGTTCTGATAGCATTCATCCATACAAGTCCGTTCCTGGTCCGAACGGAACCGAAGGCACTACTCTTACTACATCCATTTTGGAATCACCCTCAGGATAAGTAGCGATTAGCCCTTGCACTTCACTGCTCCATCTTCGACTCCAAGCTCTTGTCTTCCTCACGAAAACGTTCAAACCGGATCGAAGTGGTTTCGGGAAATTAATCCCGATCCCAGTTTCTTCGAAACGATCAACGCATTGTCCAATATTGATAGTCGGTTATTTAACTATCACATAACATCCACAAACAACCATCAGAGCTTAATAATTTTCCCCAAATTATTCATTTCAAAATATCTTTGCAAGATATTTTTCTACACTTCAACCCTTTGAAAATAGTTTTCAAATCACCTTTCTCTCGCGGAATAAATTTCCAAATATTGTTTATTTCCACTGAAAATCACCAAGTCTTAATATTTAGATTTAAAATAATTTAAACCACTTTATCCAAAAATATATACTTTAAAACATTTAATATTCAAAAAACTACTTAAAACTCTTATTTAAAATACTAGTTATGAAACTTTATAATAAACTTCTCATGTAAAACTTAAGCCAAAACTAATTTTAAAATAAAATTATTGGATAGAGTATAATTATTAAATAACCATCTTTTAAATCAAATACTAGTTAAATCTTTAAAATAATCGGTTCTATAATTAACTTAATAAATATTTACTTTTAAAATTTTAAAACAATTTAAGAAAATAATTTCTCCAAAATCATTCTTTTTAAAACCAACTTTAAAACTTTTAACTTATACTCAAAAGCTTACTTGAAAACATACTTGGCTTTCTAGGGAAATACACTTCCATTCTTAAATAGTCCATTTAATCCGTTGATTAATTCTTCTTGATTTATCCCAGTTTAATTTATGTCTCAAACCCGTAGATTTCTTTCCCACACCTTTAAAAATAAAACCACTGTTTATTCTTAAAACAAATTACCCATTCCTTATAAATTCCCACGGTGGATTTATACTTTCAAATATCACTAATATCTTATTTCAATTTATAAACCCAGTTTATGAATTCCATAGTCTCATCATCCTTTTAAAACATAATTTCAAATACTAAATCAATTTCTAAATCGATTTCCAAAATTTACTCCATTTAAAATAAATTTCTTTGCTTATCCAAATTTATACCAAAAACCCAATTATCCATATCCACCTTTATTTATGATTTAAATTCTTAGTTAAATCAGAAATACCGATTTCATACTTTATTTCAAATTCTCCTTTTATTTTTCCAAACTCACTTCAAATCTTAAATTTTAAAAATATATTTCTTCGTACTTACAAAACAATATTGCTTATGTCCTTATTTTTTTTTAAATCAAACCTTTATTCCTTTCCCAAATTCATTCCTTTAATTTATTTGAATTCACTATATTATTTACTTAAAAATTTCCCTTTTTATTTCCTTTAAAAATCCAAACTTATATTTTTCATTCTCACAAATACTCATATATATTCAACCAAGCCATATCATACAATAATTCAATTCCAAATTTAATCAATATAATCATCACTGATTATCACCTAATTCACATCGTTGAATATAAAATAAAATCAACGTTTTAGGAAATCCAGTTGGATCCCTCCAACCTATTTTCTTGCATCCACAGATGTTAGCATAATATAAAATACCAATTCTACTTCGAGGTGGAATATCATGGTATATTGGGTCATCCGCTATTATGCGGGGCGCATAGGGTCTCATCCACTATATAATACGGGAAATCAATCACTCCAATATATATATATATAGTACTATATATAATATCACATCCAGTCAATTCAATCATTCAACCAACAATTTAAATTTAACTATTTAAATTCAAAAGGAATTCCAAATGAGTGAGATGAACTCACCTTTGATTTTTAATTGCAGTCCGATCAAAACCGGTTTGTCTCCCCACAATCTCAGACCTTGCATGAATATTTACAGTCTATTTACATTTGACTTGATCGAACAATTAATTACAATTTATTTATTAAATTCTAAACTAATAATTTCCTATAAAAATCCTTTGGTAACTAAAATAATTAAAATAAGTTAATTACTCAAATTAACTCCTTACTAGATAAGTGAATATATATATATATATATATATATATATATATATATATATTTAAAAATAAACTAGTTGTTTAAAAATGTGAATATGGATATTTATTTGCTTTGAAATTATATGTATATTTATATACTTAAAAAATATTCTGTATGGATTTCGTAAAATCTACTTTATATAATACCCTTTAACATTTAAAAATTCCTGACTTTTAAATCTTGTTGTTTAAAATGCTTCTCCGTTATTGATTCAATCTAAAATAAATTTAGAAAATTTCCTAATTCTAAATAAATTATCATACTGTTTTACACAGTAAAACCAAACCCAAATTTTAGGATATTAAGCAAAAATTTAATTAGTCACAGCGTTACCTCAATTATAACTGCTGCCGAACCTACCACCAATCTCTCGACCACATCGCGAGCCTCTCCGACTTCGCCCAAGACCATGCGTACACAAGAAATCCCCCTCTATCGCTGAAATCGAAGTTTCCCATCAAGATCGCTTGTGCTCGAGCTCCCGACAATCTCCATGACAGTCTCGGCTTCGCTCATACAAGCTCGTGAGAACCAGTCGACACTGCGAAGCCCTCGAGCTCGACCGAACGAGTCGTGCTCGATTTTCCTTCCGAAGTTGAGTCGACTTCGATTCGAAATCGAATTCGATTTCGTACTTTTTTTCCCACCATTCCTTATTTTAACAGGGCTTACTCAATTTCGAACCGCGAATAAAATTGAAAGGAGGGAGGGAAGGAGACGAGAAGGCACAACGGTATTTGTTTTACTTTTCTTTCGACCATTATTCTTTTTTCTTAGACACAAATTCATTTTTTGAGAGGAAAACGAATCCTTTAGATTTCGTTTGAGTGGAGATAAGGAAGGAGACGCGTGTTGCACAAGGAAGAACATGTGTTATACCAGAAGACATGTTTTGAAATGATTTGTTTTGACTGGTCATAATAAATTGAATTCAAACGTCTCAAAATCGAGCTAAAAATCTCGACCTCCTATCGAGGCGTACCGCTAGGCGTTTATAATGTTAAACCCCTATTCCGAACACACTGGAAAAGGTTTTGAGTCCAAACTCGATCGTATGGAGAAGATAGCTTTTTGGACTAGTTTGAATTTCGATATAGATTTCAGCGCATATATATACCATACGATCACACGATAACTCCAAACACTACGAAATTTGAAATCTGATAATAGTACAATATTACGGATCCAATGGAACTGGTTTCGTCGAATTCCAAGACTGTGCCTCGGGAGGCTATTTTTAAATATCAATTTAAAGTATATATTTTCAAAACTAAACCAACAACTTTTAAATTCAAGTTTAAAAGTTCCATTACCATCAGTATTATTAATATAAATTTTACAAGCCTTCAAATTATTTTTAACAAGCTTAAAATCCAAGATTCACTATTTTAACCAATAATTCAATAATTTAATATCTAAATAGATAGTGATATTTGAAATTCAAGTAAAACAAAATTTTAAATATTTAAAATCAACTAATATTCCAATCTCAAATACCAACAATTCCGGGTCGTCACATTCCTCCCCATTAAAAGAATTTCATCTTCGAAATTTCTAGTTAAGAAGAATGGTCCACACCCGTTACTATTTTCCAAATCCAAATAGTTTTTAACAACCCCCCAAACAATCTTTTATTAGTGACACACTATCACCCTTACTAACTATCCTGAATTCTTTTAGAGTTTCCCAACAACATTACTTACTCAACCATTCAAATTTAAATTTAAAACCAAACTCAAATTATTAAATTTTTCTCAAAATTTTTCTAACTCTCTAAATTTTTGAAAAATTCCACCAACGTCTCCTTTGCGCGGCTAGCTCGATACAACTACAAAATGCCTCTACAGGCTCCCAAATTTCAAAAGAAAACAAAACGCCAAGTGGCTAGACCAGAAAATCATCAAATTTCATACAGAAATTTAAATACATACCTTGTTGAGAAATTCAATTTATCTTCTGAAATCAAAAATCCCAATTTCCTTTCAAAACACCTGTATATCCTACTTAGCAATAATATCCAATCATAGCTTTCAAAATCACTTTATTTAATCCCTTTTCAAAATTTTCAATATCTATTTCATTCAAGCCCGTACCATGCACATATATCATTCGTACGCAATATCAAATCTGATCGCTCACTCGATCACATAATTTCATTTCCGAACTAGTATCGTTCACCCGACTTCCTGCGGACACAAATCTGGTTTCTTAATCAGAAACCGTTATTCTCCTTGCATATCCACAAACTATGATTGAAAATTTCCAAAACGAATCAAAAATCCATATCCATAGTTCACCGTCAAAAATCGAGTGAAAAATCCCAATTCGGATCGGTATAACTTCCTCAAAATTCTGTGCTCTAATCTAGACCAGATCGCTATGCGAATAAAATAATATATGTACATCCTACATATTTATCTCAATTGATTATCAGCTATACCAATCTTCTTTTATTCACATTTATTTTGATTTCTATTCATTTATCCATACTTATCATTTCACACACTTTTATTTAACCATTATTCAAATATTAACTAAATATATTTCTCAATATAAAATTTTACTTAAGAATTCCACCATCCATTTCTTAAGTCCAATATAAATATTTTATAAACTTCTCATATTTATTTTTGCTTCACTACTTTAGTTTATATCTACTTCTTATTAAATTTGGATCTCCTATGTCCATATGAATTCAATTTTACCTTTCATTATTAAATATTGAATTCTATTCATCTCATTTCAAACCATATTTAATTAACCATTTCTTTAATTAGTTCACTTACTAATTTATTTCAAATCACAAATAAAAGTTTGTTTCCAAACTGAAATTATTTTAGTTCGCTTAGAACTAGTTCTACAACTTCACTTTACTTTACACAATCCCAATATTCAATTTCAATTCCATTTACAAGTTTAATTAATTTGTTTACTTACTAATTTTATTTCAATACTTTGCTTTATTTAGTCCAACTTGAAAATTTTTCCATTTCACTTTATTTAACACAATTCAAATATTCAGTTTCAATCCATATTTTAAGTTTCGATAAGTTTTTCAACTTATTTACATTCCATTCAATCTCTTGAATTTACTTCATTTAATTGACTTGCCTTGCTAACTTATTTTATTGTCACATTTACTTGAAATTTTAAATTCATTTATTCATTCACAAATATATTTCCACCTTAATAAATTTTATTAAAGTAACCATTTCAATTAGTCCATCTAGACTTTTTCTTTATATTCATCTTACTTATCTAGATTTAATTACACTCTGATTTAATTCAAAATTTTAAACTTTTATAGGTTTTCCAAATTTAATTACATCACATTTACTAATCTTTTTACTTTATTTATTTGGTTTATTTCACTAGCTTATTTTGTTTTCACATTTATTTTAATTCAATCTTTTTCAAATTAAATTTTCTATTCTAGAAAATCTCATATTTTACTGGTTATCAAACCCATTTATATTTCCATAAGCATTTCCAATTTACTTCCAGAGTTTTTAAACAAATCCTCAACATTTCAAAATCACCTTTGAAATTAACTATATCCAAAATCCTTTGCATTTCTAAAATCAAACCCAACTTTTGCAAACAATTCCAATTAAAAATATTCAGGTAGCAATTCCTCCTTTGGAAACTCGAAAATGAACATCGATGATGCTGCGGTCATCACCGAAGTTATTTTCCAGCGACCGAAAAGTGTTTAGTGCTTTTATCCCTTCAAAAACATTTCTAATTATTTTTAAATTCCAAATCTCACCAGATTTCAAATCTAATTCAAAAATATTTCCTAAATAATATCACCATTATTTCTCCAAAACCTTTTGAAATCATTTTCAAACCCGAAGGAATTTAACCTTTCAATTCATATTCAATATTGCTCTGGAATTCTATTTCAATTTATAAATCACATTTACGATTCACATTTACAAATCCATTTGTATATGAATTTATTTCTTAGCTTTTAGTTATGATTTCCAATTTCCAATTTAATTTCTACATAGTAATGATAATAATTTAATATTATCATTCCCTAATAACCAAGCAACCATATACTATAATAATTTACAAAAATTATTTCTTTTATATAAAAAAATAATTTGGGCAAAATTATTTCATTTACCCTATTTTAAAACAATATTGTATCGGTTTATCTTGTTCAAGAGTTTAGAAACCCCAATCGATACGGTTGTACTTCCCGTACTGACCAAAATTCATAAACACTCAACCGATAAGTCAACACAATATAAAAACAATTTTTATATTCACTAACAACTACGTGCTCATATCTATTATTTACACTCAAACTAATTCTAGAGTACTACAGACTCTAATTTAAATGTGTAATCCCCACCAGAGCCAAGGTTCTCGCTTAACCTTCAGCTCTGATACCAAGAGTAACGACCCGATTTTTCGAAGCCCGAAAATCGGCATCAATATGTCCACTGTATAAAATGCAGAACAATCGAATGCCAGAAAACTAAACCATTAGGGTTAAAGAAGAAGGGGGTAGAAGAAGAAATAAAAACAACATTAGAATCTCACAAACGCAGCGGAATAACATATAATAGATAACAACAGATTTTTGTACAAAGAACTGTAACTATTTTATATATTACATCATCAGAGTACAACATCAAATAATAACACAACACTGGACAGTTATGATAACTTGTCCACATAGAAACAGATTATGCAGCAAACCATACACAGCGGATAATACATAATACGTGAGATACATCTCGCCATCCAGCTCGTCTCCTGAGCTCCACAATATCCTTTCATGCATCTGTAATACTCGGTCTGACCCGAGCATTATAGTTAAATAACACCCGAGTCAGTCTGAAAAAGCAGAGTGAGAAAACACACTCAATTGGATTATTAAAGTTTTCAAAATCCTTTTGAAATCAAAGGTATATTGTAAGACCACGCCACAAATAAACATGCCGGGTTTTTACCTTACGATAACCAAAACTTTTTTATCAAATTCGTCTGATATTATAATAGTGTCTATAAAAAGTAAAATAGAATCTAGCTGAAATGCTTGCATCTCACGTTTCAGCATAGTTGGGCACAATCAAAACCGTAGAGGCGCTTATTGGAGATTGGATTCCATAGAATGGTAGGGCTACTTGGGTACCACCCGTTACAATATGTGGTCTAGATCACTATACCGAGGATCCACCCTGATCCCCTACAACACAAGACTAGAGCTACCCCTTACTGGATAGTTCGAATAAGATCATCTCGCAGTTGGGATCAGCAACCGCCCACACAGCCGAAATAAAAGGACATCTAGACAGGGATGACCTTACCCTAATTGGTTGCTAGCCACTTAGCCTTGCATGCACCTCCCCTATTTTAGCCATTCCCGGTTGATGAGGCTCGAGACTATGCGTTACCTTTTTAGCACACATTCACTTAGAATGCTTATCGTCCTCCTGACGATATTCTGATAGCATTCATCCATATAAGTCCATTTCAGGTCCGAACGGAACCAAAGGCACTACTCCTACTACATTCATTTTCGAATCACCCTTGGGATTAGTAGCGATTAACCCTTGCACTTCACTGCTCCATCTTTGACTCCAAGCTCTTGTCTTTCTCATGAAAACGTTCAAACCGAATCGAAGTGGTTTTCGGGAAATTAATCCCGATCCCAGTCTCTTCGAAACGATCAGTGCATTGTCTAATATTGATAGTCGGTTATTTAACTATCACATAACATCTACAAACAACCATCAGAACTTAATAATTTTTCCCAAATTATTTATTTTAAATAACTTCGCAAAATATTTTTCTACACTTCAACCCTTTGAAAACATTTTTCAAATCAGTTTTCTCTCGCGGAATAAATTTCCAATTATTGTTTATTTCCACTGAAAATACCAAGTCTTAATACTTAGATTTAAAATAATTTAAATCACTTTATCCAAAAATATATACTTTAAAACATTTAATATAAAAAAACTACTTAAAACACTTATTTAAAATACTAGTTTAAAACTTTATAATAAACATGTAAAACTTAAGCCAAAACTAATTTTAAAATAAAATTATTAGATAGAGTATAATTATTAAATAAACATCTTTTAAATCAAATACTAGTTAAATCTTTAAAATAATCACTTCTATAATTAACTTAATAAATATTTACTTTTAAAATTTTAAAACAATTTAAGAAAATAATTTCTCTGAAAACGTTCTTTTTAAAACCAACTTTGAAACTTTTAATTTATACTTAAAAGCTACCTTGAAAACATACTTGGCTTTCCAAGGAAATACACTTCCATTCCAAAATAGTCCATTTAATCTGTTGATAAATTCTTCTCGACTTATTCCAATTTAATTTATGTCTCAAACCCATAGATTTTTTTCCCACACCTTTAAAAATAAAACCACTGTTTATTCTTAAAACAAATTACCTATTCCTTATAAATTCCCACCATGGATTTATACTTTCAAATATCACTGATATCTTATTTCAATTTATAAACCCAGTTCATAAATTCCATAGTCTCATCCTCCTTTTAAAACACAATTTCAAATACTAAATCAATTTCTAAATCGATTTCCAAAATTTTCTACATTTAAAATAAATTCTTTTACTTATCCAAATTTATACCAAAAACCCAATTATCCATATCCACCTTTATTTATGATTTAAATTCTTATTTAAATCGGAAATACCAATTTCATACTTTATTTCAAATTCTCCTTTTATTTTTCCAAACACATTTCAAATCTTAAATTTTGAAAATATACTTCATTGTACTTACAAAAAAATATTGCTTAAGTCCTTCTTTTTGAAAAACTCATTTTTCCCATTTATTCAAAATCCCTATTTTTCCCATCCTTGAATTTATTATATAATATTTAAAATCAAACTTTCATTTCTTTCCTAAATTAATTCCTTTAATTTGTTTGAATTCACTATACTATTTACTTAAAAAATTCCCTGTTTATTTCCTTTAAAAATCCAAATTTATATTTTTCATTCTCACAAATATCCATATGTATTCAACCAAGCCATAACATTCGATAATTCAATTCCAAATATAATCAATATAATCATCACAGATTATCACCTAATTCACACCGCTGAATATAAAAAAAATCCAACGTTTTAATGAATCTAGTTGGATCTCTCCAACCCGTTTCCCTGCATCCACGGATGTTAGCACAATATAAAATACCAATTCCACTTCGAGGTGGAATATCGTGGTATATGAGGTCATCTGCTATTATGTGGGGCGCATAGGGTCTCATCCGCTATATAATGCGAGAAATCAATCACTCAAATATATAAATATATATACACATGACTATATGTAATATCACATCCAGTCAATTCAATCATTCAACCAATAATTTAAACTTAACTATTTAAATTCAAAAGGTATTCCAAATGAGTGAGATGAACTCACCTTTGATTTTTAATTGCAGTCCGATCCAAACCGGCTTGTCTCCCTAAAATCTCAGTCCTTGCATGAATATTTACAGTTTATTTACATTTGACTTGATCGAAAAATTAATTGCTGTTTATTTATTAAACTCTAAACTAATAATTTCCTATAAAAATCCTTTGGTAACTAAAATAAGTAAAACAAGTTAATCACTCAAATTAACTCCTTACTAGTTAAGTGAATATATATATATATATATATATATAAACTAGTTGTGTAAAAATGTGAATGTGGATATTTATTTCCTTTGAAATTATATATATATATATATATATATACTTAAAAAAATATTCTATATAGATTTCATAAAATATAATTTATATAGTACCCTTCAACATTTAAAATTCCTATCTTTTTTAAACCTTGCTGTTTAAAATGCTTCTCCGTTATTGATTCAATCTAAAATAAATTTATCAAATTTCCTAATTCCAAATAAATTATCATACTGTTTTACACAGTAAAACCAAACCCAAATTTTAGGATATTAAGCAAAAATATAGTTAGTCACAGCGTTACCTCAGTTACCACTGCTACCGAACCTACCACCAATCTCCCGACCATATCGCGAGCCTCTCCGATTTCGCCCACAACCATGCATACACAAGCCGCCCCCTCTATCGCTGAAATCCAAGTTGCCCTTCAAGCTCGCTTGTGCTCGAGCTCCCCATAATCTCTACGACAACCTCGGCTTCGCATATACAAGCTCGTGAGAACCAGTCGACACTGCGAAGCCCTCGAGCTCGACCGAACGAGTCGTGCTTGATTTTCCTTCTGAAGTCGATTTGACTTCGATTCAAAATCAAATTCGATTTCGTACTTTTTTTCCTCCATTCCTTATTTTAACAGGGCTTACTCGATTTCGAAACGCAAATGAAATTGAAAGGAGGGAGGGAAGGAGACGAGAAGGCACAATAGTATTTGTTTTACTTTTCTTTTGACCATTATTCTTTTTCTTAGATACGAGTTCATTTTTTTGAGAGGAAAACGAATCCTTTAGATTTCATTTGAGTGGAGATAAGGAAGGAGATGCGTGTTACACTAGGAAGAACACGTGTTATACCAGAAGACACGTTTTGAAATGATTTGTTTTGACTGGTCACGATATAAAATTTTAATTTAAATTGAATTCAAACGTCTCGAAATCGAGCTAAAAATCTTGACCTCCTATCGAGACATGCCACTAAGCTTTTATAATGTTAAACCCCTATTCTGAACACATTGGAAAAAGTTTTGAGTCCAAACTCGATCGTATGGAGAAGATAGCTTTTTGGACCAGTTATTATATTCAATTTCGATATAGATTTCAGCATGTTTATATACCGTACGATCGCACGACAACTCCAAACACTATGAAATTTGAAATTCGATAATAATATAATATTACGGATCCAATGGAACTAGTTTCGTCGAATTCCGAGACTGTGCCTCAGAAGGCTATTTTTAAATATCAATTTAAACTATATATTTTCAAAACTGAACCAACCACTTTTAAATTCAATTTTAAAAGTTCCATTACCTTCAGTATTTTTAATATAAATTTTACAATCCTTTAAATTTTTTAACAAGCTTAAAATCCAAGATTCACTATTTTGACCAATTTCCAATTATTTAATTCAATAATTAAGTATCCAAATAAATGGTGATATTTGAAATTCAAGTAAAACAAACTTTTAAATATTTAAAATCAATTAAATATTCCAATTTCAAATACCAAAATTTCGGGTCGTCATAATGGAATTATAATTAATATGATTTACAAATGTGAAATAATCTTATATATAAGAAATGAAGCTAAATGATATATATATATATAAATATATGAGTTGTAAATAAAAATGGATTTAATTAAGAATTTGAAATTTTGAATCTTGTTGATTTTGAAAGTTGTTTTTCGAAGTTAAAGTGATTATATTGTTATAAATCTAGATAAGATAAGTGAATTTGAAATGAATCTTATATAAGTGAAGTAAAATAGTAAAATTATATAAGTGAAAGATTTATAAATGTGATTTATAAATGAAAGGATTTTTTAAAAGAATATAAAGCACTAAATTCACTACTGTTGATGGAAAATAATAAGGGTGGTGACTGCAGCATCATCAGTATCATTTTCGAGTTTCTATGTGATGGATTTGCTACCAATAGTAAATTAAGAATCAAAGTTTTGTTTTGATAAACAAATTTGATTTGAAATCCAAGTTGAAATAAATTTGAGTTAGTATAATAAAATATATGATTTGAAATTTGACTAAAGGAATGTTAAATAAAGGGAATTGGATTTTAACTGGATTTGATAAGTTATTGAAATGAAAAATTAAACTTTTAAGTGATTATATAATATGAATTTGGAAGTTTAGATAATAAGTTGTATAACTTATAAAATGAGAAAATGTAAGTAAGAATGAAATGAAACATAACTTAAGTAAAGTTGAATGAAGTTGATTTTGGTATCGAAGTAAATTAATAAAATGAATAAGATGAATATGAATTTGAGTTATATAATGAAATTCAACTTGAAGTGTAAATTAGCAATTGAATTAATAAATGGATTGAATGTTAATCAATCTAATGTAAATGAATTGTTACGGAATTAGTGGATGTAGGTGTTAATTCATTAAAAGCTAATGAAACTAAGAATTGAATAATTGAATGAAAGTCAATTAGTTATTAAACCAATTGAAAATGAAAGTGTTGAACCAAATTGAATGTAAGCAAATTAAATTAATTTGGTAATGTTGGTTATGCATTGGTTGATTAGACGGTTGGTAGTTGATTGAATAGAAATTCATAAAGAATTGAATTAATAAAATTGAAAGCTAAATAATTGAATCCAAAGTGGAAGTAAGTGAATTTAAATAGAATTGACTTTGTTTGAATTGAAAATGAACCAACTTGAATGTAAATTAGTGAATGTAAACTAATTGAATGTGAGTGAATGAATGTTAGTAAAAATCCAATATTAAAAAATCAAATGTGAATAAAATTGAAAATAAATTCAATGAATATTAATAAGAAGTGAATTTATATTGATTTGGTTATGGATTGATTGGATAGATATTGGGTTGTTGGATGTTAGTTGGATGATAGTTGTTTGATGGTTGGATTTGTTGCTTATTGATTGCATTTGCTATATTGGCATATATAGTAGTTGTGGTGGTATATGTTGTATTTTGATATTACTTTCATATATACATGTTGCTTATTTGGTTGTTGAGTGTTTAGTAGGTGTGTATGGCGTTTGCTTCATATTTGGAGCTCTCTTTCGCGATATACTAGTCGTATATGCTCGCTAATAATATATTAGGTACATATCTCGGACTACATATCGTACTTTTATACTTTTTTCCCTATGGGATGCCTCATCCTCATAGATGAGTTATATATTTGTGATATATATATATATGTATGTATGTATGTGTATATATATATATATATATATATATATATGTTGTGATACTACTACGATCGAACCGCGCAGAGAAGATGCTGGTGAATTTTTTTGAAAATTTAAGGCGTTAGATTTTTTTTGGAAAAATTGGAAAAATTTATGAAAACTAAATTTTGATTTTGAGTTATAGGTTGAACGGTATAGTTGTTTTTGAAAAGATAGCTATGTATGGATTTGAAAACTAAGAGAAATTATTATAAGAAGTTTAACAAATGGATTTTCGAAAGGTTAAAATGTTTAAATAGATTTGATATCTAATTTGAATGAATTATTTTGAAAAGTTAATAGATTTTGTAACTTTTTCTTACTTGGTAATTTTGAGGATGAAATTCTTTTAAGTAGGGGAGAATGTAACGACCAAGATTTTTGTCATTGAAATTCGTAAATTTAATTAATTTTAAATATTCACAAGTTAATTTTATAAATTGAATAACTTATATTCTGAATATCTAGATTTAATTGGATAATAAATTATTAATTTAATATTTGAAATTGCAGAAATAACTAGAATTTGAATTAACTGTGAATAAAAATGATTTATAAAGTTGTGATAAATTCCAGTTGAATTTAAATAATGTTAGAGAACTTTTAAAATCGAGTTAAAAGTTAAATTACAGAAACTGAATCTTTTAATATTTAATTGACGTGTAAATATAGTCATTTTTCATACAATCTCGGATTTCGATGAAACTAGTTTTGATTGGATCCGTAATGTTAAATTATTGTATGATTTCAAATTTCATGTCAATCGGATTTACGGTTTGTTCGGGGTAAGCTAAAACGCGTAGAAATTCGTTTAAGCGAATTTTAAATTTAAATAGTCGATTTGAAAACCTATATTCCAAATATGATCGAATTGGCTTTCGATATATAATCCATTGCGTTCGAAATAGGGGTAAAACATTATAAACGCCAAGCGTCATGCTTCGTTTCGAGTTCGAAAAATTCGGTGATGAATAGTGCGCGTAAAATTTTCTATAAAAGCCTGTGATTTTTTTCATTTGCAACAAACCTAGGGCAAACTAACCCTAGCTGCCATTATACTTTACATGGCTAGAAACTTCCAATCTTTCCCCTTCAATTTCTTCAAATCCGTTAAACGATTCGAAAAAATATCAACTACAAAAATGTTAAGCATTGCGAGAGCTTCGATATGAACGGCTATGATCGAAAATAGTCTAGTAAATCAACGGCAAGAGAGGTTTGAATGCACAAAGTTTGCGCATGTTTTTCGAGCAAGGTATATAGCTGAGCTTCACCATACTCAGGCCGATGGTGGTGCTCGAGTAGCGCTTCGATATGGCGGCCTCTGATCATCTTCTAGTTGGTCATAGGCGATGCGAAAGTTCAAGGAAATTGGCGGCTAGGTTGGGTTTCACGTATGCAAAGGAACGTGATGAAGAAGAAGGGGCAGATGGCTTAGATACGAGGGAAATGAAAATATACGGCCAGGATTGATAATAAAGGTTAAAAAAAAGAAAAAAAGAAATTGATTAATTATTATATTATAAAATCGCACAAATTTTAAAACGTGATAACTTTTTCATACGAGGTTCATTTCGTACGAAACGAATTGCGTTGGATCCATATTGACGAGCACTACATTATGGAGTTAGATTGGGATTTATTTGAGCCAGTGAAAATTTTAGTTGAAATTAAATGCTTGTTTAATTTTAATCGGAATAAATTACTATCGCAACGACTACGTCAATGTGAGTACAACTCACTCTTTCTAACTCGCTGATATTTTTATATAAGTGAGAATAAATATTATTTATGATGATTGATGATTGTTTGAATGATATATGATATACTATCTACATATTGATTGGTATTTGGATATATTCCTGCATAGTGGAGCAGATGACCCTATACGTTCCCGTGTATGAGCGGATGACCCTTTGTACACGCGTCTGCCTCGAAGCGGACATTGTACACATATTCTAATGTGTATATTTGTTGCAGGTGACAGGTTGGAGGGATCCAACTGGATTCCTCACCCGTATTGATTTATTTACAGATATTGTGATATATGCTGTTATCATATGATATGTGATATTTTGGATGCCGTGATTGATGTATTTAGTGTTGCAGTATTAGGCCTATTTTTGGTAATTTTAAAATGTTAAAGTGGTGATTTCGAATTAAAAAGGATTTTCAAGTGATTTGAAAATATATATTTTGAATTGTTAAGAAAATTGATTTATTTTAAATAAATAAATATTATAATTTTTATGTTATAAAAATTATGATTTTCGAAATGTGGAGTCAACTATTTTGTAAAATAGTATGAATTGTGGTTTTTGATTTATTATAAATGGTTTATATAGAAGATTTATAAAATTGATATTTTATAAATTAAAATATTGGAATTATAAAACGAGTTTTATAAGTGTCAAAATGTAGTATAAATGAATCTTATAAGTTAATAAGATTTATAGATTTATGAAGTTGTGGAGTTATAAAAAAGAACAAATTTGTAAATAAATAATTTATTAGTAAATAACTTATAAGTTGGATTTTTAGATATAATTGAGATATAAATAGAATTGGTTAACGATGAATTTTATAAATGAAAGTTTTTACAAAATATATATGAGATTTATAAACATTGTTTTATAAATCCGAATTCAATTGAATTTGATAAATTAAATATAGAAGTTTATTAAAGGAGATATATCCACGATTTTGGACAGTGGATAATCCTTTAATTAAATATGTAGAAGTGTTGAATTTGGTTAGAGAATTATATCCACGATTTTTTATTGTGGATAATTCTTGAATTAAATGTGTAGAAGCTTTAATTTGGTAAATGATTTATATTCACGATTTTGGACAGTGAATAATAATTTAAATAAAATGGATATTTTTGGGAAGTGATATTTTAGATGGAATAAAATGATTTGAAGATGTTTTAAAACGTGTTAAGGATCGAAACCATAGACTTCAACATTCATTGTTGAAACAGACGTTTTCGAGAAGTAAGGAAATGAGGACTATAACACTGTTGTTATAGTAAATCATTTCCGAAAGAAATTGTTTTTGAATAGTATTGGGATTTATATATCTATCTTATTTTTGAATCCCTATACTAGTGATTTTGATTGTCGTAACGATGTTTTATGCAACATTCGTTTTGACCTAAGTAAATATGTTTAAGAAAATGTTTTCCTTAAAGAATGAGAAATATACTTAATCATGATTTAAGCATATAGAATATTTTCTAAGTGTTGAAAATAAATTGATTCGTGAATATGCTTATAATATTGAAATAAGTATATGGAAATGTTTTCCAATACTGAAATTTATTGAGATTATATCTTTTTAAAGATAATTTGAAGTGAATATATGGCAAATGATTTAATTAATAAAAGATTAATTAAAGGGCCCAGTGATTGTTATGGTGCTGAATATTTGTTTGTTTATTTGATAGTTAAATAACCGACTATCAAATTTGGCCAAAATTTTAGTTCCTCGACTTGATGTGGGAACTATTTAGTAGTACTCATAGTACGTAGCCTTCTATGTTGGCTTGATTATCGTTTGTGTTGAGGATGATGATTCGTGTAGTGCAGAGTATTACTCCAATCTATCAAGCTTCTTCTTGGCCCAAAGGATAGCAAGTTGAAAGTTGGAGACGGGATAAGTCTATGTGACTTAGTTTCTATGTGATTTTTAGAAATGCTTTTGCGTGTTGGTGCGAAGAGACCGGGACTTCGGACCAACGTATATGCGACGATTGTGCAGGTTGCTTGTGATCATATTGATATTCCGGATTTTCATAGCGGGGGATGCTTGTTGATTGTTTGGGGTTAAAATCCCAATATACATCCAATAGCAGGGGTCTCTTCATTATGAAATAACCAATGCACAGACTATTCGCTACTAATTCTAGGGATTTTCCGACAGGATGTGGTAGGAAAGTATCTTCGTTTTGTCCTGTTCCAGGACAACTTGTATGTATGTTTGTCTAACATTGTATTTCTATAGATTGCGTACATTGGTTTTTACAAACATATATCAGTGGTGGTGGAGAAGGAAACTTCTTTTAGCTTAACACCCTCCTTGAGACGTATGAGCTTAAGGGTTGTATTTTTGTGGAAGGCAATTAGTAGTGGCCATGTGGCATTCTAAGTGATGTGATATGTGATTGTGAAAGGTAATCATTACCTCAGGCTTCATCAATCGGAAATGACCAAAACAGGGTTAGATGCAGCAGGGCTAAGTGGCCAAGTAGGATATGATCATCCTCTTCTGGATATATCTTTACACGCTATGACGTCGTGTATCTAATTGTTGTGGTTTGTATGCTATGAGGGCCCTCGGTAAAGGTCGGTAATAACTGGGGGATGACATATTCGGTACCATCTAGTTATAGAGGTGGGCTGGTCGTGTGTTGGTAGAGGACAGATGTTCTATGCCTCGGGACATCCATCTATAGGTGTACCCCTTCAGAAGGTAGTCCCTTCACCTGGTCATTTGTATGGAAATCCAAAATCCACTACATACCTGCCATTTTATTTGTAGAGCCTAGTATGCTGGAATTTAATAATGGTAACAATTTCAGCTATTTTGAATATTATTTGTATACTAGACACTAGTATAATATCAGGTGAATTTGATATGAAATGTTTTAGTTATCATAAGGTAAAAACATGTCCATGTTTATGTGTGGACTTGTCTTACGAGATACTTTTGTTTTGATAAAGGAAAAGTTTGGTAATTTTATAAATTCCGTTGAGTGTGTTTCGCACGCTGGTTTACCAGACTGATCCGGGCGTTCCTCCCTTTCAATGCTCGGGTCAGACCAAGTATATTTACTGGTTGAGATTTGGTGCCTTGGAGCTTCAGTAGGAGAGTTGGAGATCTTTATTTCGTATACACGTATCATTTTTAATTATCTGATGCATTGTTTCTTAGTTGGTTATATTATTAGCATTTATGAGGACAGGTTATTATAACAGTCCAGGCTATAACTATTGATTAATTGTTGAACTCTAATTTATGTATGTATATACTGTTTCTATTTTGTAAAGATCATTGATATGATATTATATGTTTTCCTTTGCGACGTGAGATTCTGTATTGTTCTGTTTGGTTCTATCTTCTCTTCTCTTCTCTTCTTTTCTCTTCTTTTCTTTCTCTTGACTTTCCATCAGTTTGTGCTTTTTGGGTCGGACATGTGTGGATTATGGTCGATTTAAAGGGAAACGATTTGTGGGTCGTCACAGCATGGCATCGCCCTCGTTGAAGTCCATGATGTCGATTTCGATGTTATGGTTCCTACTTCTACCAAGCTGATCCATTCCATATTAACCATAGTAAATATCATATGTATCGCCCTTATTGACGTTGAAGCCCATGGAGGCGGTACGATGAAGTACAGCATCATCTACCTCGGCGTAACCAAGTAGTAAATAATAGGAAAACTGTTTTATTGATAATAAATGTAATTTTTTTCACCTGCTCCAAATGTTTGTCAAATTCATATTGGTTAACAAAAACTTTATCAATTTTATTTTCTATAAGTCTGCACTAAAGTAGGTTTAGCAATACCAAAATCATTTGCAAACCAGACATTTTATATTAAAATATTAATATAATAATTAAGCTTTTCTAGCTCAAATAATTCATAATAAACAATAACACTTGGGAAAAATCCCAAAAAATCATAATAAATCTGATTTATTATATTCTTCAACATATAAAAATTCCGAGACCAAAAACTTTAGTTAATTATTTTTAGTAATTAAAACCCAAAATAATCTATTTTCTCTATGTAGAAAGTTCATAATAAATTCTCGCTTGCTTGGAAAATTATGAAATTTAAAATGCGCTTCTAAAATAATGTTTCTAACATCATATCAAAATTTCAAGTCATTTCGGTGATATATAATAGGTTTTCCAACTCAAACATATCAATAAATTCCATAATAAATCATATAAATTCTTCAAATAGCATATATTCATTAGATCATTTAAAACATGACATAATTACATCACAAGATTCAGGTTTTCACTTAAAACTGAGTAACAATTGAAACTTGAGATGCATAACTATTATTCGCCTTGAATGATTTAAGAAGGTTGAGAATTGTATTTGATTTGATTCCCCTAAGCTTTAATCTTGCTTTTCTAGCTTTTCTTCCCTTGAATCACCATGGTATTGGCCGGCCTTTGCTTGCTCTATTTTCATTTTTGTGTGAATGAAGTTTAGGAGGAAATGAGAAGGAGAGAATACATATTAAAGGTATATGCTCTTTCCTATTTTTCCCTTCTCATCCTCCTTTTTAATAATGTTCTAATTAATCTCACTAGTTCATTAGTTAAGGCCCGATCCATTTTAATTATCAAATCTCAATCTCCTTTACATTCCGTGTTATTTTATTTTATTTATCTAGTTAATTATATTAAATAATGTTAATCAAAATTAGGGGTGTTACAGATTCTCCTCCTTAAAGAATTTCGTCCTCAAAATTACGATATGGTTCACACATCAAACATATATGCATAGATGTAAAACATACCATCAAACAACTCAAGATAAGTGCCTCTAATTATGTTCTCTATCTTCCAAGTTTAGTCTCTCTTGTCATCACTCCACTGGACTTTTACTGATCTGACTGTCTTATTCCTTAGCTTCTTTTTATCTTTGGCCACAATACGCACTGGATGTCTAACTATAGTCACGTTCGGCTCCACTACTAAATCTTTCGATGTAGTCGAGGTGACAGTAGTATCTGGATCTCGAACACACTTTCCTAGATGAGAAATATGGAAAACATTATGGACTCCTGCGAAACTTCTCAATAACTTTATCCTATAAGTAAGTTTCTCGATCTTTTTTATAATAGGAATTGGTCCAATAGACCTAGGCGCCAATTTCTCGACTTTCCAAATCTTATTACACCCTTCATCGGTGGCACTTTGATGAAAAAATGATCTCTAACTTAGAACTTCAAATCTTTCCATCTCTTATATGCATAACTTTTCTGCCTAGACCACGCTTCCTTCATTCTAGCTCGGATCGACTTAATATTTTCTATGGCTTCTCTTACCATATCCGGAACAAGAACTAATCTATCTTCGGTCTCTAACCAACATACGAGAGAGTTGCATGGTCTTCCATACAACTCTTCAAAATGTGCCATCCCTATACTAATCTGATAACTATTGTAATAAGAAAACCCGACTAAATGTAGATGGTCTTCCCATGATCCTCTAAAATCTAGCACACAAGCACTTAACAAATCCTCCAAGACTTTGTTGACTCTGTCTATTTGACCATCGGTCTATGGATGGTAAGCGGTACTCATCTTGAGCTTGGTACCTAAAATATCTTGTAGACTCTTCTAGAATTCGCTAGTAAATAAGGTATCTCTATCACTGGCTATACTATTGGGAATCCCATGCAGCCTAACTATATTCTTCATGAATAACTTAACCAAAACAGGCGTCGTCCTTGTCGACATAATGGATATAAGGTGTGTACTCTTAGTCAATCTGTCCACTATAACACAGATACTTTCATTTCCTCTACTCGACCTTGGAAACAAGTTTATGAAATACATAGATATAGAATCCCATTTCTATATTGGTATTTCCAAAAGCTGAAGCAATTTACTTGGCTTTTAATGTTTGACTTTTACTTACTGACAATTCAAGCACTGTTTTACCCATAAGCCTACATCCCTTTTCAAACCTACCTAGAAGAAACTTCTCTTCATAGCCTGATACATCTTAGTTCCTTTAGGATGAATAATAAACTTCGATCAATAACATCCCTAAGTACTTCTTTTCTTAGGTCACCAACATCAAGAATACATAAATAGTCCCTTCTTTCTCAACCATCCATTCTGTTCAACATAAAAATCCTTCAAATCATCAATCTTAGTTCCACCTTCCAATCTTCTAATTCTTTCAGCTAGCAATGGGTCATCTCTTCGCTTAGAAGCAATTTTGTCGATCAATACTAGGAGAACTTCCAAACAAGATAACATGCCGTACTCTACTAGAACTGGCAGTCGATCTTAACCGCCCACTACAAGTAGTCAATGCTTCTAAATCTTTCCATTTAGCCAACATAACTAACCCACATTTTTATGTTTCTTGCTCTATGCATCTACAACATTATTTCCTTTCCCTGGTGTTACCCAATTTCAAAATCATAAGCGGTTAATCATACCAACTTTCTCTACTGTCTCATATTCAACTCCTTTTGAGAAAATAACTACCTTAAAAACTTGTGATCTATATACAACTCGAACTATTCTCCCAAAATATAGTATCTCCACACATTCAATGCAAATATTGCGGCAGCCAACTTTGAGTCATGATTCGGATATTTAACTTCGTGCGGTCTTAGCTGTCATGAAGCATAGGAAATCACTTTACCCCTCTACATTAACACAGCTCTTAATCCTGTTCCACACGCATCAGTATACACTACCAAATCTTGATCATCATCTGGAACAACTAACATAGAATCATTAGTCAACAAATGCTTCAACTCAAAGAATGCTTCCTCCCATTTATCCGACAAAGTAAACTCACATCCTTCCTGTTAGTTTAGTCCAAGGTGCTACTATCCATGAGAAATCCCTATTGAATCTCCGGTAATAGCTAGCTAATATAGGAAAACTCTTTATTTTAGTCACTGTCTCGAGTCTATTCCAATTATAACTACTTCTATCGTTAGTGGGATCTGCTAACAACCCTTTTTTGAGACTACGTGACTAAGAAACTTCACCTTCTTCTTCAAATCATGACACTTTGAAAATTTTGCTTTTAACTGAGCTACCTTAGTTTCTTAAGCACTATCCTAAGACGAACTTCATGATCTCTTTCATCCTTAGAATATATTAAAATGTTGTCTATGAATACTAACACAAGCCTATCTAAATGCTCTCGAAAGATTTGTTTCATTAAATCTATGAAGAAAGCAGACGCATTAATTAATCCGAATGGCATTACTAACCACTCGTACGAACCATCACTTGTTTAAAAAGCCGTCAGTGGAATACTGTCTTCTACCACCTTTAGTTGATGGAATCTCATTGCCAAATCTAACAAAGAAAATACTTCGGCTACACTCAACTAATCAAATAAGTTGTCGATTCTCGGAAAAGGATATCAGTTCTTTATTGTCTTTTCATTCAACTTACGATAATCGACACATCCTTAAAGACCCATCCGGTTTTATCACAAACACCACGGTCGCTCCTCAAGATGGATTGCTTGGTCTAATAAAAATTTCCCTTCTAACTCCACCAATTACACCATTAACTCCTTCATCTCGGTAGGTGTCATTCTGATAGGTGGTTTACTTACCGGTTCAGCTCTAGGTACAAGATCGATTCAAAATTTAATAGCTCATTTTAGCGGTAGTCTTGTAACATGCTCAAAGAGAACTGCAAATTCTCTAACTACAAAAACCTTGATTCAACTCATCTTCCTCCTCTATCGCACACAACAAAGCACAAACCTCCAAATTTGGATTCTCTATTGAGTATATAATTAGGTCACTACTATTAGGATGTCTTAGTGATATTTTCCTATCCTGGCAAAAATATCCTAGCATCATACTTACTTAACCAGTCCATACCCAAAATAATCCCAAAGCCTACAAAATCGAACACATGCAAATTGTAGGCAAATATATGACCTAATAATTCAAATTCTAAGTGGTCACATCTCATCCCTAGAGTTGCATATCATTATATTTTATTCACACCCCTTAAGGAAGTAACTATATATAAGGGTTCTAAGTTAAGCTTACCTACAAAACAATGATATATAAAAGACTGTGATGCAAAAGTATCAAACAATACTCTAATAGTATACCATGAATCAAAAGCATACCTCGCATCACAGCTTTCCCTTTATACCTAGCCGCTGGTCTCGAGGTAGCCAGTTCCAAAGCAAATACTTTTCCTTTTTCTGCCTTGACCACTTCTGGACATTTGTTCTTGTAATTGAAAGTTTGTGTGGATCGGTTGTATAGACAAATATACTAATTTAAAAACTTGTGTGATATAGCAACGGAAAATAGTCGATAAATAAAAGAAATGTAAAGCGGTAAGTAAATGACACCAGATATTTTTATACTGGTTCGAACTTTCCGTTCTACGTTCAGTCCCAGAATTCTTTTGGATTTACTAACATCCTCGCTTCACCCGGAGGAATAAGCACCTGAGCAACCGAACAGGATTTCAGTACACTTGCCCGTGCAGCCGAACGGGACTTTCAATACAAATTATTTAGTTTCTTGACTTGATGTGTTCTTGAATAACACTAATTAGTCGATATAGTACACCCTTCCTATAATCTTCTCCTTTGTGGTATGTAGTGTTTGTACGTGAAGAGAATGGAAGATTTAAATAGAATTCTCAATAGAATGCTTGTATGAACATTTTAGAAAGCAAAAACTATAGAGAGTAGAATCAAAATAGGATAAAAAGAACTGTAATGATTGTTGTTAAAAAGAATTTGATTGTTGGCTATATTTATTATGAATCAAGAGTTGTTTTCTTTCAGGAACTGTAATGATGAAAATAAACGGAAACAACCCTTGAAGTTGAGATGTTTCTCTTCATTGAAGAGATGCATCTCTTCATTAAAAACTAGCTATTATAAGAATTCGGTAGGCTGACTGCAGAAGATTCAGTCATCTCATTCAAACTCAAAACTAAATACTGCAAAAGACAATACATTCAGCCGGCCGACTCAGTGGATTCAACCGGCTGAATATTGTGGTAAATTTTGATTTTTGTAGCTATTCAGCCGGCTGAATAGTTGTAGTCGGCCGGCTGAAATCTATGTCTTGTGCATGTGCATACTTCTAAGATACGTGTCAATTTTGTTTTGCAACATACCACTTTGGACAGATTTTAACATATTTCTAACTAGACTCAAAAAAATAATAAAACATCTAATCTATCTTCACGTATTTATGAATCCATCCTTCAAAGATTTATCTTCTCCTACAAATTTGGTTAGTATACAATAATAATATAGCTTATATAGTTGTCACATTCAAAATCGAAAATTTCTGGATCTTAACAGTAATGTCCTACTTGGTCGTAGTTAAAGCCTTAATGTTCTTCTTTCCAATAACTACCTTTCCTTTACCAGTTTGGCACTCATGAGCATAACGCCCCTTCTTGTCACACTTGTAACACACAACCTCAGACTTTCCTTTCTTGACAGCTCCACCCTTCTAAGCTCTATTCTTTTGGTAAAACTTTCTCTTTTGAATCTGTGCACCTTGATTCTTTGCTGGCTTGTTATTACTAAACAAAGCAAGCATCTCTTCATTTCTCAAAGCCATCTCCACGACTACATCACATGGATTCCTGAGATGTGGTAAAGTTCCCCTAGCAATCTCAAGTCTCTGTCCATAGATGATATTCTCATTTCGTTTGATCACCATATCCACGGTAAAATACATATATCGAGATTGCTCCTCAAATTTGGTTGCGTGTTCAAGCACCTTCATATCACCTTACACCAACTTAGAAAAATTCCTTAACAGAGTTTACTTAGCTATCTCAGACATAAACCTCTCTTCAAAGCTCCTTCTAAACTCAGCCCAAGTCAAAGTCTCCTTTGCTATCCCAACAGTCACATTATTCCACCAGTACAACATAGCTCCTTGCAATTGCCTGGATGCCAATCTTCTCTTACAATAGTCATTCAATCCCAGATTAGCAAAAATTTCTTTCACAATGAAGTAATCAATTCTCCACTTCAATTGCATCCTCTATTCCAATAAAGGGTTTCCCTCCAAGTCTTGCATAGTCTCTACTTAAAATAGAATAACCGATGACAACTGGAACTCATGATTCACCCCTCCAGCATTCCCACCAACTAAACTAGCAGCAGCTCCTACCTGCATCAAACTGACAAAGAACTGATACATAGCTGTCATATCCACTTGCAGTGTTCCAGCACCCACATAGCAACTGGTTTTCGACTTGGATTCCTTCTTGTATTGGGCCTGACATTTCTATTGGTTGTGGTGCTTCCTCCACCGAGATTCACTCTTTTGTTTTCTGCCTCCATATCTTACTTCCCCTTAAACATGCATTCGAACCTTAGTAAGACACGGAAGAACGGTCTAAGAGAGAAGGGAATAGAGATAAGGCGTTTACTTATATAGAGCAAATGCAAGTACGTTACTATAGCATTGTCCCATACCCCAGTCTTATTCTTTGATTCATTTGGATTATGCTTTCAAAAAGTTTTTTAAGTTCGAAAATTCTTTTATTTTACATAAACCTATGCTCTGACACCAAGTTGTAACTTCCTCATTTTGAGGCCCGAAACTAACTGCTACAGATGCAACACTCATCTATAATATTAATTTCCTCGACAAAGTGCAGTCATGTTATTGTATCATAACATCAAAAGCACAAGAATAAGAAATAATTTTAAACACAACTTTCGAAGAAAACTTTCACATCTCATTTCAAAGATAATATTTCATGTTCATACATAATCTCAAACGTTGCCTAGGTTTAGATAAAATATAATTATTACAAAAACACCAAGAGCGATATATGAAGGTGCCCCCTTGGTTGATCAAAGTTATTAAATAGATAATTACATATACTTTCAATACATTCATAAAACAACTGACATAATCCAGTGGATATTAGTAATTGATAAACTTCTAAAAGTTAACTTTGCCTCCTGTATGTCTCTAGAAATTTTACTCGCCAATACCTACTTTTCCAATAAACCCTTACTCTCGAACTACTAAAATTAAATTTTGAGCACCCAAGAGTTTAAGGGGAAAACATAACTTCAAGTCAGACAAAAAGCCTGGTGTGAATAATAATATGCTATCTCGTTTTATAGATATCTAGTGAGACTATGCCATTGAGTGGAACAGGTTTTTCCCTCACTAATATTCCTTTTTAAAATATTTCTTTTGCAAAATAAAATCATGCAACCACAATGGTTAAATAGGTGAATAAATGATAAAGTGCATGCATGCTACATGGGTAATCATGACTATCCATCAAATCAGTGGACTGTCCGTCCCACTGTTTAGTTTTCATAGAGTAACTACCAACTTATATGGCTGACTCAGGCCTACCAGACATACCAAGTTTCCTAACCGACTGTTAAAAGAAAATTGGACGGTCTATCAATTACACTTATCCTAGTGTTTACTTGACTATTTGTCAATCTCATAGTTTTGCTAGGCTTACTATGAACCTAAGATTTTGCAGGAAAACCTATAATATATCTTACCTTTATGTATATCTTTCTGTGCATTAACCTACTTTTAGTCTTACCCTTGGTAAAGCCTTATGCACTGGAATTTTAAACTTATATCATCTAGAAGCTAACAATTGAAGTATATAGCACTATCCTATACCGGTCCCATCTGGTTTTCTAATCTCTGTGTCAATTCATCCTATCACAATCTATCAAGAGTGATAAGAACAATAATCTATTTAGTAAAAATCCTAGGCTATATACCCTTTTCTATTTCCTTGAAAACAAAACCTTTGCAAATGATTTAACCCTTGAAATCATACTTTGAAATAAGGAAAATATAGCCCTTTACTTTATCGCAAAATATTTATGCCATGATTTATGCCTTTATAAAATTATGTTGATAAACCTTGAAACCACTTGGAAGTTATCTCACTTTGAAACCATAGACTATAAAGCACAAAACAATATAAAACCTCTATACTGATATAACACGGCAAGGATATAGCAACGAGGGCCTTCGCCCCTAAAAACATATTAAAATCTTTTATTGGTAAAACATAAAGGTATAAAGTCAAAGTAAACCACTTCGTATAGCATATTATAAAATCTTAGAAGATACTCGACAACATTGATGAGTCTCGACATCAATGCCTTAAAGAAAATAACAGCATCATTAGGGCTGAAGTGATAATAGGTGGCAACATATCCTTCTTCAAAAATAGTTTATAAAGATTAAAAGTGGTAACCATTAAAAGTCAAAGTGATAAAACATGGCACCTTATAGCCGAAGTTATAAGAGGTGACTTCCTTGCCTTTCGGAGTCATTGTCAAAATATGTGGCATCATTAGCACTGCAATAAGTTACTTCAAAAACAATAAGGTTGATGATGTTATACACATGTGGCACCATGCCCCTTTTATATAAAACATAGCATCAAGGTCAACGCATATATTTGAAAACATGAGACATCGCCCTCATTGAAGTCCATAATGTCGACTTCGATGCAGTGGTTCCTACTTCAACCAAGCCGATCATTGCATATCAACCATAGTTGATATCCTATGTATCGCACCTGACTAATGTCGAAGACCATGGAGGCGACATGATGAAGTGTGGCATCGTATACCTCGCCATGGCAAAGTCGTAAGTAATAGGAAAATTGTTTTATTGGTAATAAAAGTAATCTTTTCACCAACACCAAATGTTTGTAAAATTCTCATTAGTTAACAAAAACTTTACCACTTTTCTTTTCTAAAAATATGTGCTAAAGCAGGTTTATTCTAAAATCATTTGAAAACCTTACATTATATGTTAATATTTTAGTATAACAGTTAAGCTTTTCTAGCTCAACTAATTCATAATAAATTATAAACACTTGAGAAAAATCCCCAAAAATCATAATAAAATTAATTTATTATATTCTTCAACATATAAAAATTTCAAGGCCAAACACTTTAATTAATTAATTTTAATAGTTAAAACTCGAAATAATCCATTTTCTCTACTTATAAAATTCATAATAAATTCTCACTTGCTTGAAAAATTATGAAATTTAAAACCCACTTCTAAAATGATGTTTCTAACATCATATTAAAATTTCAAGTTATTTGGGTGACATATGATAGGTTTTCCAACTTAAAATATCAATAAATTTCATAATAAATCATATAAATTCATCAAATAGCATATATTCATTCAATTATTTAAAACATGGCATAACAACATCAAAAGATTCAGGTTTTCACTTAAAACCAAAAGTAACAATTAAACTTTAGATGCTTAACTATTATTCTCCTTAAATGGTTTAAGAAGGTGAGATTTGTTTTTCGATTCCCCTAAGCTTTAATCTTGCTTTTCTAACTTTTATTCTCTTGAATCGCCTTGGTGATGGCTGACCTTTGCTTGCTTTATTTTCTTTTTATGTGAATGAAGTTTGGGACAAAATGAGAATGAGAGAACATGTATTAAGGGAATATGCTCTTTTGCTATTTTGGCATCCTCATATCCTCCTTCTTATTAATGTTCTAATTAATCTCATTAATTCATTAATTAAGGCCCGACCCATTTTAATTATCAAATCTTGATCTCCTTAACATTCCACATTATTTTATTTTATTTATCTAATTAAATATCTTAAATAATGTTAATCAAAATTAGGGGTATTACATTATTCAACTATGAAATCGCCAAAGCTTGGCCCTGGATTGCTCTCAAAGGGTGATGGGTTATGTCATATTGGCTCAATTCAATGTTCCATTTCAACAGCCTTCTAGAATTCTCGGGCCACTATAAAACATGTCACAAAGGTTGGTCGGTAAGAACTTTGATCAGATGAGCTTAAAAGTAGGGGCGGAGCTTCCTTGAAGCAATCAGCAGGCAGTATGCAGCTTTTCCAGCCTTGGATAATTTCTTTCTGCTCATGTCAATTGCTTACTGACATGATAGACTAGTCGCTGGATGTGGGATTCCTTATGTATGAGTGCGGCACTTAAAGCATGCAGCGACACTGCTAGATATATAAACAAGTCATCGTCATCCAACAGCGTTGAAAGAATGGAGGTTCTCTCCAGTTGACTCACTAGAGTCTAGAATGCATCTATACACTCCTGCATCCAAGCTAAATTCCTTTTTCCTTCCTAATCACGTCAAATAAAGGGATTCATTTGTCTATTGCTCTGGAGACGAATCGGCTCAGAGCGACGACCTTCCTATTAAAATATTGGACCTCCTTGATTATCTTCGGGGCCTCGATGTTTCTCAATACCTCGACCTTTTTCGGATTGGCTTCAATCCCATGGGAGTTCACAATTAAGCCTAGGAATTTCCCTGATGCAACGCCAAATGAGAATTTTGAAAGTTTGTGCTTTATTTTGCAATTTCGGAGAATGCCAAACATCTCTTCCAAATCATCAATGTGGTTTCTCGAATGTTGTGACTTCACGATCATGTCATCAACATAGACTTTCATTGAACATCCAATCTGATCTTTGATCCAGTGTTCTTTAATCCAATGGGTATGAAAAGATAGCAATACGGTCCTAAGTCGATAATAAAGCTGGTGTGCTCTTGATCTGGGACATGCATTAGAATCTAGATGTACCTAGAGTATGCATCCATGAATGAGAGCAATTCATGCCCGACTGTCGAGTCCACCAGCTAATCTATCCTTGGAAGCGGAGAACTATCCTTTGGGCATGCCTTATTCAGGTCATAATAGTCGACAAAAATCCTACACTTCCCATTTGACTTTTTTACCAAGACTGGAATGATACCCACTCCAAGTATAAGGCATCGCGGATGAAGCCATTATCTTTCAGCTTCTCCACTTCTTCTTTGAGTACAGAGGACCTCTCCAAACCCAGGTTGTGGCTTTCTATTTCATAGGAATGCATTTTAGATTATATTTAATGCCTAACTCGCTATCTCCGGTGATATTTCACACATGTTTGAGCGAGTCCAGGTGAACACATCTAGGTTCGTCCGGAGAAAACGAACTAAATCTTTCATCGCCCTCATGACAAGCTGTGATCTGATCTTCAAGACCTGCGTAGGATCATCCTGGTTGTCCGAGATGTTGATCGTCAACTTGGCTGGAGGTGCCCTTCCATTCAGTGGCTCATTTCGAGGATCCATATCCTTATGGAACCAACTGTGTTGCCCGAGCCAAGGCTCAAGTGGTGATTTCTATGCATCCAAAGCCTTAATGATTAGGGTCCCCTTTATACATTTTCCTTTCTCTCTTCGCCTCGCCTCCTATAGCTCAGCGACATAACATTCATAGCCTAGGACCTGATCTCCTTGTATTATCCCCACATCGTTATTTGTAGGAAACTTCATCGTCAAGCACCAAGGAGCTATAGTTGCTCTTAATTCAACCAGGGCCGGTCGGCCCAAAAATGCATTGTAAGCAAAGTAAATATCTAACACCATAAAAGGCACAACCTTTACCCGCTTGCGGTCGCCCTCGCCAAGCACCATCGGTAGCTCCATTTATCCGACTAGCTTATTAGCCATCCCGTTAAATACTTAGATCCGAGATTTGCATGCTTTCAAGCACTTGCCCTTTGGAAGCATTTGGTCATAGGCTTTCTTAAATAAAATATTGACCGAACTCCCACAATCAACCAACACTTTCCATATAATAGCAGGACCAATAGTATCCGTAATCACAAGTGAGTCGATCGTTGGGGCTTCACCATCAACATCTCTATTCCGATAGACAATGTCATCAGTCATCGTCCTCACTTATTTTTCCTAAGTACCATCCTCCACAGCAAGACAACTCTCATTCTCTACATGTTTTAAAGCACCAACATATATATCCATCTCGTTCCAACTCCTATCGGCCGAGTGTGGTCCACCGATGATTGTATTGATCACTAAATGTTTTTTAAGCCACATAGGCCCATCAACACTAGGTTCGGCTTTCCCCTACTGGGATGAGACCTAGGGGTTGGAATTTCCTTGCCAGCCATCCTGGGAAGCTTTCACAATCTGCTGCAACTTCTTTTTACGAATCAACTCCTCGATCATATGTTGCAAATGCCTGCATTCATTGGTGTTATGACCCTGTGTCTCATGGAACCTACAAAACTTGCCATATTTTTTCTCCTTCTAAGTCGACTCTCTTAGAGCCAGCTTCCTGTACTGCTTAGTACCTTGAGTTTTCAGGTAGATATTCTCTATTGAGTTATTCAATTCAGTGTAGTTGTTAGACTTAGGAATCCTGAGACCATTCCTATTATCTGGCTTTCGCTTCTTGGCCCCATTATCACTCCGTTTCTGACAATCATTCTTGTTGCCAGCAAATCCGCATTTCTGGAACTCCCTATGGACTGTTTCACTTCAATATTACTCTGTATCACTTCAGCTGAACACCCAACATCATCCTTTCGGGAACAAGTGCAGCCCTCTTCAAAGTGCAAGAACTGATTAGCCTTCTTGTAAAAAAATATCCATCATCGATGGGGTTTTCATTTTCAACCATCTCCCAAAATCAGTCTCGAGATGAATCCCTCTAATTGGTGCCATCAATACTATGTCATCATTATCATTCGTAGCTTCCATCATAGTTGTATGAAACCTATTCAAGAAATCCTTCAACGACTCTCCTACACCTTGGAAGAGGTTTGAAAATGGCATCATGTATTTCGAACGTGAAGTGTGCAGATGGAATTGCTCCACAAACATTCACGTCAACTCGGTAAAAAACGATATGGATTTCGGCAAGAGCTCGGTCGTCACTACTCCCTCTAGGAAGATCGGGAAGCAACGATATCTCATCGCATCAGATGCCCAAGTAGAGTCCATATGCAATTCGTATTCCATCAAGTGCTTCCTTGGAACTGTTTTTCCGCCATACAACCAACATCGTCGGCATTACAAATCTCCTCGGTCCATCTACTTTATCATATAATCCATTTTCGTTCGTTATAACAACAATTGTATTCTGGATCTCTGCCTGCTTTGGCTATGCAACTTCATCTACATGCTTAATATCCTGGTTCTCAGCGTTACTAGCTGCTCTGGAGTTTGTAGAACGGTCTCTCTTAAGTGCCATGGCGAATAGCTTCTTGTAGATTGTTGAAAATATAAATAGTAGAACGGTAAGATTGGATCTATCTCTTAGATCTAAGAAATCCAATAGTAGATGATGGATCCGATTGGCCTGAGAATATCTTCTTCAATAAAAGCACCAAGATGTTTGAATAAAAAGATGGCATAACCACCCAAGAGATTTAGAAGAGAATAGAAAACAAAGAAGATTAAATTAAAACGAGCAAGAAAGAACAAATAGTATTTTATAGTGGCTTGGATAATCTTGGCTTACATCCACTTAGTGATTTTGTTGATTATATCACTAACTTGCAATTACAAGTTCTTACAGATCGGTATAATTCCATGGATAATTACAAGAGTTTAGAGTAGGAGAGCTAAAAGGATCCTCAAAAATTAGCTTCTACTCTCCTATTTATAGCTATATGAAGCCTAAAATCTCATCCCACGATCTTTGCCTCCTTCTCCATGCCCAAGACCAATTCTCAAAAAAATTGGCGGACACTTGCTCAATATCATGGATTGGTACTGATCCATAAAATAGCGATATGAATTATTTTGAATGCTTTGTTCTAGCTCGATTCATATTTAGCTTCATAATTCCAAACTTGTTTGCAACATCATTAGCTTGTTTCTAAGTCCAAATGATGGATTGGTGGAAAACTGGAGTTGCTGATTTTAAATGTTTGAGGAGATCGATAGAGGATTTCATAGGATCGGTGCAATAGGATTTGGGATATCCTTCTAGCATCAAAACTTGCAAGTAGAAGGAGACTGGACTAAATTAGACGAAATGGTGTGTTAGAACCTCCATTCAATGTTTCAATGATAACAACTATACGATCTTATATATGATATACATCTTATCAAGATAACACTATATACTTCAAAAAGACATCATTCTCAAAGATATTGGGACTCGAAGACAAACAAAGATCTGTCGACCATATTATAATTAGTAAGGTTGTTCTAGTCTACAGAATCCTAGATAAAACGTTGTAAGGTCTCATTGAGTATATATGCACACAAGATCGCACATGATTTTATATACACTAAACATAAAGTGAAAAACTACATTTTACATTCATAGACGCCTGAGGAAAAATCATAGACGTCTATGAAAATCCTTGGGAAATTATTTTCTAAAGTCACATACAGTTGCTTACATACTCTCAATTTATCATAACCAAAATATAATTTTGGTTAAACCACTTCCTACAACTCAAAGAATTCACATCCACATACTCAAAGAAGATCATAGGAAGATTTGTGCTATCAATCAAAATCCATGTTATTTGGAACATAAGATTGTCGGAGATATACTTTTGTATTAGCCTATTTATACGGGCGAAGCGAGGGTTAGTTGGTTAAAGGAAATACCGAAGGGGAGCTTCGGGACTGGATGTAGGATGGAAGGTCCAGACCAGTACAAAATATCTGATGTGATCGTTTTTATTATTTATCCTTTTATATTTAATTATTATTTTTTGCTTAATATATTTAGTAATATCCTCACATGTATACATATAAATTGCATTATTTGTAAAGATCCTATAGACTTTCATTTGGTATTAGAATAAGGCCATTTCAATCTATAGTAACACGTAATTGAAAAATCATTAAAATGGAAAGCACATTTCAAGAAGGTCAACCAACTGCTCGTCCTCCACTATTAATTGGTTCTAATTATGCTTATTGGTCAACACATATGCGAATTTTTATGGAAGCCAATGGCTTAAAAATATGGCTAGCAACTCAAAACCAATATGAAGCACTTGACTCCAATATTAGCACATGGACTGATGCACAAAAATAGAGGCATTTAATAATGCCAAAGCTATGAGTGTATTATTTTGCTCACTTGGAGAAAATGAGTTTTCACTTGTCATGCTCTACAAGACTGCATATGATATATGGCGCACTTTACAAGTCACACATGAAGGCATGAATAAAGTCAAGAAAACTAAAATTTCAATTTTACAAAACCAATTATCATTTTTTAAAATGAAAATAATTGAATCAATTATTGATATATATGCAAGATTTTAAAACATTTAACACGATCTCATGGCACTTGGAGTCAAATTCACTGATGCAGCACGATCTATGGAAGCACAAGGCTTAGATCGTGCACGGGTTAAGCTAGGTCGGCCCCGACCTAAGGAGGAGAAGCTACGAGTTGATGAAGCCGCGTTGAGTTATCTGCGACCTAAAGACTTAAGTCGGTTACGACCTAAGTGCTTGTATCAGTTACGACCTAAGGAGGAAGAATTAGCTCATCCGCGACTTAACAAGAGGCAGGAGGGGATTCCAGTGGCTGGTGTCCTTAAGACGCGAGTAGTTAGGTCGAATAAAACCTAAGTGTTGTGATGAAGTTGCTGTGAGTCGTTGTATATATGCTATTGTGATAAGTCGGTACCGGCTTAAGTTGAGTCGTGAGTCGGTCATGTGTGTGTATGGAGATGTAAACTGTTGAGTCGTGGTTGTATAAGTCGCATACGACTTAAGTGTGTTGTGAGTCGTGGGTCGTGCGTCTTTAAGTCATTTGTTGATGTTGTGATGTAACTCGTGAGTCGGGGTGTGTTAAGTCGCGCACGACTTAAGTAAGGTCGTAAGTCGAGGTGTGTTAAGCCGTGTACGACTTAAGGGTCTGGGTCAAATGCTATAAATAGGGAGTGTGTTGTAACTTTTGGGTTGTTGATTTTTGAATAAAATTTCTTGTTGACTGCTGTGTGCTTTCATCTTAAATTGGTAGTTGAGTGTAATCTCCTATCTCCACTTTCGGTTATTCGAGTGCGCTCGAATCAACGATTGTTGAAGCCGATTCGCAGAATCAAGTGCGCTTGATCAACGCTCGAAGAATTGAAGATCTTCTTTCACGGTATCGTGCACGATCAACGTGTTGGAGATAGCTAGAATTCGGTATCTTCGGATCAACGAATTTGGGCATTTTAGTATTCATCAATCCACCGATTGCTACTTTCATCGATTCATATCGTTTTGTTATTATCCGCTGCGTCAGTTTTTTGGTATCAGAGCTAGACTTAGCCAATCATAGCTAAGCCGAGACTTGGAGCCAATTTTTGAAGTTGAAGTTTGAAGTTGGTGTTCATTGTGTTCATCTTGAAGTTGCAACAAGTTGGGTGTTTTCGATCCATTTCATTTTGGATCAAAGTTGGAAAGGTGTTTGAATTTGAGCTGAGTTGGGCAGATCCGTGCATCACTTTGTGAGAAGTATTTGTAGGCCGTGCATCAGTTTGGTATCATTGTTGGAAGTGTTAAGCCGTGTGTGCTTTGTTGAGCCGAGCCGACCTAACTTTGAGTCGTTGCTATTGCCAAGTTAAGTCGTGAAGCATTTGACATTGAGCCGAGTTAGTGAGAGGCCGTGGCTTATTGATCAAGTTTGTGTTGAAGTTTTGTGAAAGTGTTGAAGTATTTGAGAAGTTTTCAAACATGCCGCCAAGGAGAGCTAATCGTCATCAAAATGTTGAAGCATTGTATAGAAGAGAAGAAGCCGAGCTTATGGAACAACGTATTAATGAGAAATTTGATGAAGGCATTGGAAAGTTAGAGAAGTTGATGAATGATTTGAATCAAACTCAAAGGAGGAGATCACCAAACTCGAACCATGGAGGAAACAGAGTTTCGCCATCGGCTACGGAAGCGAGGAGGGTATCACCACAATCTTTTAGAGAAAGGAGAGAAACATCAATTTCATCAAGGAGAGATCAGCATGAGTATAGAGATGAAGAGAGACATAGTAGAAGAAGCATGCGTGATCAAAGGGATGTTGATGGTCGAGATCGACGTACATTTGATTTTGATGAAGAGGGCGATAGAGCTAGCATTCATTATCGAGATCGAGACCAAGTTCGAAATTCTTATCGAGATGTAGAGGATGATCGTCGATGGGAATCGGGTATGAAGATGGAAATTCCAGAGTTCAAGGGTGGAATGGTAGCTGAAGAATTTCTTGATTGGTTATCTAATGTTGAAGAGATCTTTGATTTCAAGGAGGTTCCTGAGCATAGAAGAGTGAAGTTGGTTGCTACTAGGTTGAGGGGGAGAGCTTTGGCGTGGTGGCAGCAAACCAAACTTACGAGAGAAAGAATGGGAAATTCAAAGATTGAATCTTGGGATAAGATGAAGAAATTGATGAGAGCTACATTTTTACCTTACAACTATCAATCGCTTATGTACCAGAGATTGCAGAATCTGAGGCAAGGGACGAAGTCAGTTAATGATTATGCAGATGAATTTCACCAACTCATTGCCAGGAATGATATTATGGAGATGGAAGAACAGCTAATTGCTAGATTTGTTGGAGGGTTGCGAATGTAGATCCAGGATATGGTTAATATGTTTGATCCAAGATCTGTGGCGGAGGCACATCAGAAAGCGTTGGCTTGGGAGAAGCAGGGAAGGCATGGAGGTGGTGTGTTTACTAATTCCAATAATCAAGTGAGGGGTGTTAGCGGAATTTCTAGTGTTCCTAAAGCTGTTACAAAACCAGTTGTGAAGGAGGCGGAGAAGGCGAAGGTTAACAATGGCTTCAAATGTTACAATTGCCAGGAGTTGGGTCACAAGAGCAATGAATGTCTGAAGCCAAAGAAGAGAGCAATGGTTGCTGAGATTGAGGAAGATGATGAAGAGGCAGAATGTACTAATTCATTACCAGTTGAGGAGGAAGACTTATTGTCCGGGGATGAAGGTTGTAATTTGATGATGAGGAGATCTTGTCTTACACCAAAGCAAGAGGAAGATTCTAGTTGGTTGAGGAGCAATATTTTTCAATCTACTTGTACTATTTTGGGGAAGGTTTGCAAGTTTGTTATTGATGCTGGAAGCTGCGATAATATTATCTCTACGGAAGCAGTAAGGAAGTTGAACTTGAAAACCGAGAAGCATCCTAAACCGTACAAGTTAGCATGGTTAAGGAAGGGTGGTGAAGTGAAGGTATGTCGAAGGGCTTGTGTTAATTTTTCTATTGGGAAGAATACAAAGACGAAATTTGGTGTGATGTTGTAGACATGGATGTGTGTCATCTGTTGTTGGGCAGACCATGGCAGTTTGATAGAGCAGTGCAACATGATGGTCATGCTAATAGTTATAGTTTCATGTTTGAAGGTACTAAAATCACTTTAGTTCCCAAGAAGCAACAACAGAAGGAATGTAAATTGGAAGAGATTGAAGAGCTGAAAACTTTGCTATCTTTGAAGGAGTTTGTCAAGGAAGTTGAAGAGGAGCCTGAAGTGTTTTTGTTGATTGGGTGAGAGTGTAATGAAGTGGTTGAAGTTCCTGAAGAAGTGAAGCCAGTTTTGAAAGAATTTGAAGATATATTTCCAGAAGAGTTACCTAAGGAGTTACCGCCACTGAGAGACATTCAACATCAAATTGATCTTGTTCCGGGAGCAGTTTACCACATCGACCACATTACCGAATGAGTCCGAAGGAACATGAAGAGTTGCGAAGGCAAGTAGAGGAGTTGTTAGAACAGGGACGTGTTCAGGAAAGCTTGAGTCCTTGTGCAGTACCAGCATTGTTGGTACCGAAGAAGGATGGAACATGGAGAATGTGTACCGATAGTAGAGCTTTGAACAAGATTACTGTACGTTACAGGTTTCCTATGCCTAGACTGGATGATTTGCTAGATCAGTTGAGTGGGGCTACTATTTTTTCGAAGATTGATTTGAAGAGTGGTTATCATCAGATTCGAATTAGACCAGGAGACGAATGGAAGACCGCATTCAAGACGAGGGAAGGATTATACGAATGGTTGGTTATGCCGTTTGGTCTATCGAATGCACCAAGTACATTTATGTGGGTGATGAATCAACTTTTCAGACCGTACATTGGGAAGTTTGTTGTTGTTTACTTTGATGATATTCTGATTTATAGTGCGGGTACAGAGGAGCATGTAGAGCATTTGAGAAAGGTGTTAATTATTCTTCGTGAGGAACAATTTTATGCAGCTACGAAGAAATGCGTGTTCATGACTCGAAGTGTTTTATTTTTGGGATATGTTGTATCTGAGAAGGGAATCCAGGTGGACCAGAGTAAAGTTGAAGCAATTAGAAATTGGCCACAACCGAGAACTATCACTGAAGTTAGAAGTTTTCATGGATTAGCATCATTCTACCGAAGGTTTATTCCACACTTCAGTAGCGTGATGGCACCGGTTATTGATTGTATGAAAGGAAAGCAGATTTCTTGGTCAGAGGAAGCAGGGTTTGCTTTTGAACGAATCAAAGAACTTTTGACGACAGTGCCAATTCTTGTATTACCAGATTTTCAGTTGTTGTTTGAACTACACACTGATGCATCTAAGGTTGGGATTGGAGGAGTGTTGAGTCAGAGTGGAAGACCTATTTCGTATTTCAGTGAGAAGTTATCAGGGGCAAAGATGAGATATAGTACATACGATGTTGAGTTTTACGCTGTTGTGCAAGCTGTTAAACACTGGAGACATTATCTATTTCAGAAAGAGTTTGTTCTTTACACTGATCATGAGGCGTTGAAGCATTTGCAAGGACAGGATAAGATTTCAGTGAGACATGCATCGTGGATTGCTTATTTGCAGCAGTTTACTTTTGTTGTGAAGCACAAATCTGGGGTAACAAATCGTGTAGCTGATGCTTTGAGTAGAAGGAGTCATTTATTGACGACAATGAAAGTTAAGGTGACAGGGTTTGAATTACTGCCAGAGTTGATTGACAAAGTTCCTTACTTTATGAAGTTTGTTGAGAAAGTTAAGGATGGGGGCACTGATGAATTTATGTTGGTTGATGGTTTCTTATTCAAGGGGAATCGATTATGTATTCCAAATAGCAGTTTGAGAATGAAGATTATCAAGGAGTTGCACGAGGAAGGACATGTGGGCCGTGATCGTACATTGCATTTGATTTCTCAATCTTACTTTTGGCCGTCAATGAGGAAAGAGGTGGAGAGGTTTGTGGAGAGATGTCATATTTGTCAGGTTTCGAAGGGAACAGCGACCAATGCAGGATTGTATATGCCGTTACCTGTACCGTCTAAACCATGGGTTGATATCAGCATGGATTTCGTTTTGGGTTTGCCTAGAACTCAAAGGGGGAATGATTCTATATTTGTTATGGTGGAAAGATTTTCGAAAATGGCACATTTTGTTGCTTGTAAGAAGACGGCGGATGTTGTCCATGTTGCTCAGTTGTTCTTTAAAGAAATCTATCGTTTACATGGGTTGCCAGAATCTATTGTTTCTGACAGGGATACCAGATTTTTGAGTCATTTTTGGCTAAGTTTGTGGAAGATGGTTGGAACGAAGCTGAAATTTAGTAGCGCTTATCATCCGTAAATAGATGGACAGACAGAAGTTGTTAACAGATCATTGGGAAATTTGTTGCGATGTTTGGTGAAGGACAATCTGAAGAGTTGGGACATGAAGTTATGCCAAGCAGAGTTTGCACATAATCATGCAGTGAATCGTAGTAAGGGATTCAGTCCATTTCAGATTGTATACTCAAATTTACCCAGGGGACCGTTGGATTTAACGACAATACCACAACCAAATGGGATAGTTAAACGAGCTGCTGACTTTGTTGATGGTTTGACGGAATGTCATAAAATCGTTCAGGAACGATTGAAGAAGTCGAATGAGAAGTATAAGCGAACTGCAGATTTGAAGCGACGAAATGTTGAATTTAACGAAGGTGATTTGGTGTATGCTGTGTTAACAAGGGATCGTTTTCCAGTAGGCGCTTATAACAAGTTGAAAGCCAGAAAAATTGGTCCTATAGAAGTTGTGAAACAGATTAACAAAAATGCTTATAAGTTGAAGCTGCCAGAGGATGTATACACTTCTGACGTGTTCAATGTTAAACATCTTGTGCCATATTATGGAGATGAACAGTATGATATGGAAGAATTTACAAATTCGAGGATGAATTTTTCTCAATCAGGGGAGGATGATGCAGCACGATCTATGGAAGCACAAGGCTTAGATCGTGCACGGGTTAAGCTAGATCGGCCCCGAACTAAGGAGGAGAAGCTACGAGTTGATGAAGCCGCGTTGAGTTATCTGCGACCTAAAGACTTAAGTCGGTTACGACCTAAGTGCTTGTATCGGTTACGACCTAAGGAGGAAGAATTAGCTCATCCGCGACTTAACAAGAGGCAGGAGGGGATTCCAGTGGCTGGTGTCCTTAAGACGCGAGTAGTTAGGTCGAATACGACCTAAGTGTTGTGATGAAGTTGCTGTGAGTCGTTGTATATATGCTATTGTGATATGTCGGTACCGACTTAAGTTGAGTCGTGAGTCGGTCATGTGTGTGTATGGAGATGTAAACTGTTGAGTCGTGGTTGTATAAGTCGCATACGACTTAAGTGTGTTGTGAGTCGTGGGTCGTGCATCTTTAAGTCGTTTGTTGATGTTGTGATGTAACTCATGAGTCAGGATGTGTTAAGTCGCACACGACTTAAGTAAGGTCGTGAGTCGGGGTGTGTTAAGCCGTGTACGACTTAAGGGTCTGAGTCAAATGCTATAAATAGGGAGTGTGTTGTAACTTTTGGGTTGTTGATTTTTGAATAAAATTTCTTGTTGATTGCTGTGTGCTTTCATCTTAAATTGGTAGTTGAGTGTAATCTCCTATCTCCACTTTCGGTTATTCGAGTGCGCTCGAATCAACGATTGTTGAAGCCGATTCGCAGAATCAAGTGCGCTTGATCAACGCTTGAAGAATTGAAGATCTTCTTTCATGGTATCGTGCGCGATCAACGTGTTAGAGATAGCTAGAATTCAGTATCTTCGGATCAACGAATTTGGGCATTTCAGTATTCATCAATCCACCGATTGCTACTTTCATCGATTCATATCGTTTTGTTATTATCCGCTGCGTCATTCACAGATTTTGATTTAGTCACGCGAATTTTAAACTCTTTGACAAATGAATGGGAAATAAAAGTTTTAGCCATCAATGAAGCTAATGATCTTTCTCTACTTAAAGTCAATGAGTTAATAGGAAATCTGATGTCGTATGAAGCTAACTGGCATGCTAGAAAGGATCAAAATCATGTAAAGAAAAACATAGCATTCCAAGCAAGTAACGAAGATTCAGACTTAGACGAAGAGGAGATTGTCTTTATTGCCAAGAACTATAATAAATTCAAGAAGTCTAAGAAGATGACCAAATTTCGAAATGGCAGCAAACAAAACTCCTCAAATGCTATGAATGTGAAAATTTTGGCTACATGAAAAAGGATTGTTCATAGCTCAATGATGATAAAAAGAAAAGCAAATTTGAGAAATTCAACAAAAAGAAAAGAGCTTTTCAAGTAACATGGGATGATTCAGATTCGTCTTCTTCTTCAAATAGTGATAGTGAAAGCGACTCGAAACAAGCAAATGCATGTTTTATGGCTAACACTGATGAGGTACGTCCTGAACTTACTTATGATGAAATAATGGAAATAAGCATTGAATTAGATGACAAATATAGAGAATCAAAAAAATTAAATAAGGAATATATAGGAATATTAACTAGATCGGAATAAGAAATTGATTATTAAAGATGAAAAAATTATCTTAGAAGAAGAATTAGAAATTGTTCAAGAAAAATATGCAACATTATTATCTTAAAATGACAAATTATCAAATAATTTAGAAAATTATAAGTTAGAAAACGTTAATCTGGAAAAAGAAAAACTAGAATTACAAGCAAATTTAGATTCTAGAAATATTGAAATTTGTGATCTAAAAAATAAGTTAGATAAAATAACAAATAATGTGACAAAATTCAACAAAGGAAAATAAATTTTAGAAAAATTAATTTTGATATCTAAACCATCCAGAAATTGAAATGGATTAGGTTTTAAAAACAAACAAAAGTCAATGAAATACATTATACACAAAATTCAAAATGCCAACTTAGAAAGTAAGTTTAAGAATTCATATACAAATATGATCAAAATATGGATTCCGAAAAAAAAATACTAATTAGACAAAAATATATTGATGAATAGTTACAGAAAGTTGTATATAACAAAAATTACATTTCTAAAGGAACCAAATCCTTATGGATATGGCTAGCTTCCTTCACTAACACGTAGGACCCTAATCAAAGAATGTGGGTACCAATTAAATTTATTCTTATTTTGTAAGTACCTAAAATTAAAATAAAAAATAAAGAGAAATTGATACTTGATAATGGATGTTCTAAGCACATGACTGGAAATGCTAATATGTTATCAAATATAACATATATCGATGGTGGCACTGTAACATTCGAAGATAACTCAAATGGATTTGTCATCGGCATTGGAGAAGTCATCAATATCGGAAAAGTTATGACAAAAGTCCGTGGCAGATCATCCTCTTGCTCATCATCTTTGACATCACCGACACCACCTCCTCGAGCATAGACACAAGTTTATTGGCCTCAAACTTCTCCTAAAGGAACTTCTCACGAGGAAAGACTCATATGCAATAGCAACCTGAGGAGGAAGAAGACAGTGATGATATGTATGTGTTTGATACTTCGTACTTTCAACATCAATCATACATGGTGTTCCAGGGACTCTCCATTCAAGAATATGAGAAGCATAATGATCAAACAAACTGGCCAAGAGCATAAGACCAAGATCCTTTGTCTTGTTGGGAATACTATGAAAATTATGGAGGCCTTTCTTACTCTTCCATCCAGTACAACTAGCATCTCTGTAGTTGTTTTTTTGTTTATGTTTATGTGTGTCTATTTAACTTTTAACTCCTGCTATATTACTTTAATCTCCGTTTTTGCTTGGACTTACTTATTTACTTTTAATTATTCATGATCTTATCTATAACATGCTATTATCTAAATATTCTATGTCCTTTTTTCTATTTTGATAATGATAAGGGGGGAGAAATTTGTGCATATACATAGGGGGAGACAAAACTTACTATATGTGAACATTCTCTATTTTGATTAGTATTTCTTCTAATATGATTGTATGGTTGTCATCATCAAAAGGGGGGAGAATGTTAGAGCCTATATTCAATGTTTCAATGACAACTACTATACAATCATATATATTATATACATCTTATCAAGATGATAGGTATGTACTACAAGAAGACATCATGCTCGAAGATATTGGGACTCGATGACAAACAAAGATCTATCGACCACACTATAATTAGTAAGGTTATTCTAGTGTACAAAGTCTTAGATAAAACGTAGTAAGGTCTCCTTGAGTATATATGCACACACGATCACACATGATTTCATATACACTAAACATAAAGTGAAAAACTGAATTTAACATTCACAGACGTCTAAGGAAAAATCACAGACATCTGTGACAATTCTCGAAAAATTATTTCTTGAAATCATAGACGTCTGAGGTTTTCCCAAAGACATCTGTCATATGAAAAACTGCAAAACTCTGAATAGACACTTTTGTTAAATAAATAAAAATTAACTGTTCATTGAAAGGTTACAGCCATTAAAATGAATAGACCTCATCTAATAATAACAACCCTTCATCTGCATCTCTTTAAATCTATAAATACTACCATGATTGAGATTTAGAGATTAACTAAATTAAATTAATTAAACTACTTTCTTGATTTCTTATTACTCTATTGTGCATACAATTGCTTACACACTCTCAACTTATCATAACCAAAATATAATTTTGGTTAAACCACTTCCTACAACTCAAAGCTTTCACATCCACATACTTAAAGATGATCATAGGAAGATTTGCATTGTCAATCAAAATCCTTTTTATATTTAATTATTGTTCTCTGCTTAATATAGTTAGTAATATATATCCTCACACGTATACATATAAATTGCATTATTTGTAAAGATCCTATAGACTTTTATGATATAGATCGGTACCAATCCATGTGGTTGAATCGGTATCGATCCACCACTTGATTGGATTTTGATACTTCATTTGTTTTGGTGGTTTGGTCTCTCCCTTATTTCTCTAGTTGCACTTGGTGTTTGAACTCTCTGGCTATCTCTTTGGGCATCCTACCTTGATAGTCTTCAAGTTCGACTCATCCAGTCTATCCAAATACCGCATGGTTAAAATGCTGGATAACAACAGCTAAAAAATCAAACTATTAACTAATAATTTGAATAAATTTCAATCTCATTTATAGTTGATTTGTGTAGTTTTTATATTTTATTATATATATATATAGATTCACCTATATATTTATGCGTATTCCTGCCTATTCAAAAAGGATATAATTAAATCTAAGTGTTTAAGGGAATGCATATATATATATATATATATATATATATATATATATATATATATATATATTATTGATTCAATTACATTATCTAAACCAGAACCACAAATTTAAAGCTGAGTTACAACAGTTTACCCTCCTCCCATGTTTCAATAATTATATTGTAATATTATCTCCTAAGGTTTTCCCCACAATTTCTATCCATGTAGATTTTAATATAAATTGTCAATTCAAATTCAAAATTCATACATTTTAATTAGGTAGATGTATAAGAGAAATTTAGATACTTATTTCACAACATAACACATCGTAATAGATCCACTCACCTTTTCAAAACTTTCCCTCTTCTTTTATCATTGCGAATCTTCTTTCTTAGACCTCTAAGCCTTGATTTGTTCCACCTTCCTTCTCTCTTTTGGTTTTAACTTGGTTCTCTCTCTCTCTCGCTTCATTAATTTTATATGTTTTATTTAGGTTTTGAATTAGAAAAATTGGACAAGATAATAGATAGTGTTTATATTTGATAAGTTTTGAGGAGGAGGAAGAATATAAGAACGTATAGAATTAAAGAGGCAACACCTAGGTTTAGAATGAAAAGCAGTAAGGGTTAGGGGCTTATTTATAACAGGAAAATTAGGTTATCAGGTTAAATCCCAAAAATAATAATTAAAGAATTGCTATTAGTTTCACTTTCTGTTAATTTTGACCCGTTTTATCAAATTCAACGAGTTATATATTTTCTGGCTATAAACGACATTCCAGACGCATTGGAATAGGTCTCGATGACTAATTCCAAGGTATGTAAAAGTTAACCATTTTGTCATTTTATGTGAAGTTAAAATTTTAACCTTATTAATATTTAAATTTTTCGAGGTGTTATGTTCTCCCCCTCACTAAATGGATTCCGTTCTCGAAATCTCCAAGGAACAAATAAAATGAAATTCGCTCATCAATATCTATAGTATGTACTAAACCTCAACCACTTGCAAACATTGTCCTTAGTTTCAAATTCTAATGCAGCATGTACATATATGTATGGAATGCATATGAACATATAGGTGCAAAATTAGGCAGTCCCGTGAACTAGTCGATCTCTTAAAGTGTAATTGTTTATGATAAGCATCCAAAATATATGCAAATTACTATGTTTATACTTTCAATTCTATATGAACGAGCAGCAATTCAATACATATACAAAGTGCAACAACTATTATGCAAATAAACTGATATAATAAAATAGATAAGGTGATGTGTAACGTAGGCCAACATGAACAAATCGTCTTACATGTGCAATACTAACTAATAAAATACATCCATTAGCAACCATCATCCAAAACATGTCATGGTGGCATGTTCAGAACCAAGCCTAGCATCCACACACTCCTACCTATGGAATATATTGTCCTTAATACTATGTATATAGGTAATTATACTAACTTAAATGGAAATATACCAGAAAAGGGCTCTGGATGGGTGGCTTAAATTTGCTCCTCGGTCTCCTAAGTACACTTAGCTGGATCGTCTCCTCATTGGACTCTAACAGGTCTAATTACTTTAATGTAGAGTCGCTTTGTCCTATGCTCAACAATATGGGTAAGTGCAAGACGAACAAGTGACTCTCTCCACTTCGACTACTTCAACTGACTTGGCTCGACCATAGTAGCTGAACCGTGTAGACACTTCCATAATTGTGATACATAAACGACATTATGAATCCCCGCTAGCTTTTACGGAAGATCCATTATATAAGCTAACTTCCCTACTCGCTCCAAGATCATTAAAAATCCCTACAAACCTTGGTGATAACTTTACCGAACTACCAAAACTCATAATGCATCTAAGTTGTGAGACCTTCACAAAGACCATATCGTCCACTACGAACTCCAAATATATGTCTCTTTTATCAGCATATGATTTCTGCTTATCCTGTATACTCTTCATCCTTCTTCGGACCAAGTCTACTTTCTCTGAAGTCTTCCTCATCATATCTTATCCAAGAATGATTATACCCATAGTGTCGTACAAAAATGATAGAGATTTACATGGGCCTTTTGTATAATGCCTCAAACGGTGTCATCCTAATACTTGCTTGATGCTTATTATTATATGCAAACTCTACTAATGGAAAGTTATCTTCTCAAGAACCTCTAAAGTCAAAAATACACATCTGTAGCATATCCTTCGGTACCTGATTCACCCTCTTAGTGTAACGACCCGTGTAAATTCGATGTTTAAAATGAATGTAATTAACAAGATTCTAATTTAAATTTAGAAAGAAATAGAAATATTATTTATTTATATAAAAGAGAATGTTGAAAATTAGATGTATCAAGGATAATTTAAAATTTACAAATTAGATTATACATTGCAATTTATTTGAAATAGTGGAAATTGGCGCATTTGGATATAAATGTTAAAATGAAGGCTAAAATAAATTATGTAATTGGTAACTTAAAAACCTATTTATAGAAATTTAAATAAAATCCAAATGAATTAAGTAAGGAAAAGGATTCTTACGTGTATATAAAATTTATATGAGAAATTTTTTGAAAGTATTAATTTGATTTAACGCAATAAAAGATTGTAACGGTAATTGGAATAAATTAAGAAATCATGTTATTGAAAGTTAATAATGTATGACTTGAATGGAATTCCGATTCATTAAAATCATTTAAATGTATGAGTTGATTTTAAATGGAATATGAGAAAAAAAATGTAAGGATTGGATTAATATATATGTTATTTATTCAGGATATTGAACAAAATTAGGAATCCAATTGTAATAAATGGTAATAATGTGGGATTAGCTAATAAATTATTTCTAAATGATAAGGCTTGGTATATAATTAGGGTAATTGGTATTTAATGAAATTAAGTGTTGGTATATTGCGTAGATGAGGATTTAGATAAAGCGGGTTAATTTATGAAATAAAATTTAGGGATAGCAACTATTATAAATTACCTAATAAAATTGGTCACTAAATTTATTGTAATGAAAGATCATTTAAAATGTAGGTGATTATAATGTTGTTATTAATAATAAACGTTACTTAAATGATTTTTTTTATTTTAATAACGGAAGTGTAAAGGTAAATGGATAAAAGCATAAATTTAGTTAAGTAGAAATTTGTGGGTGGAAATGATAACCCATTAATGTAATTCAAGATAAACGGTAACAAATATTTTAGGGTACCTATTTATCTAGCCTGTTGATTTAATATGGGAAATTGTGAAAACTAAATCTAATCATTGATTGGTTAATATGATTTTGTTAATAATGGAAATTTTATGAAACATGCATTCAAGGGCGTGAAACCAAGTGAACCAATTTATTTAGAATAGCTAATAATAATTAAAGGATATAATTTGATAAGTTATAATGAATGGAAATATGAAGGTTATTAACTAAGAAAGAAATAGGTAATAATTGCGTTCATTTGTAAGTGGATATAAGGGAATGTAACAAATTTGAATAAGGAATGCTAATTGTGCATTAAGTAAAGGAATGGAGCACAAATGTAAATTATAAAAGGATAATTTAAAGAAATAAATGAAAATAAAAGATAAACTGTTATATGAATGAAAAGATCGAACTGTTAGAAGTTGTCAAATTTAGGGGGTTAAGATTTATAAATGGAAATCAATGCATTAAATTAGGTATAACTGAATGCATGTAAATAATTTTGTAAGAATAAGTTAATAAACAATTTATTTGTGCATACCCGATTTAATTGAAATAACAGAAAAGACAAGAACTTGATTTGCCTAGGTATATATATATTGATAAACTATAACTAAATAGAAGTTTGGTAGTAAATAGAAAATAAGATGACAAAGGCAACTAGTAAATTAATAAATGAATTCATAATAATAAGTAGTAATTAATGCATAAATATATTTGGCATTTGGGATAATTACAAAGTTTTACCCTTTCATCTAATTTATTTAATTGAATCTAAATCTATGGCAACATTGTTGTTATTGATGTTGTAAGTGAATTTGAATATAAAAGGGTAACAATATTTATAGGTTAACCATTTATTGAGCATATTAAGTTAAGAATGACAAATCGATTGAAATAAATCTAGATTAATTATTTTGTTTAGTTAATGTATTCTAGTTAATAAAAGGGAATTTATAAGAATGAAGCCTGCACTAATGAAGTGTATTATAATTCAAAAGGTTATGTATACACATAAAAATGTCTATTTACTGTATAGAAAGAGTCTAAATCAATGAACAAATTTATTGAGGTTCCAATTTATAATTTATAACATTTAATGTAGACTTAATTTCAATTAATTGACTTAAATCGTGCAGTTAGCGTAGATTTGTTGTGTAATTGGAGTAGTTAATGCTATAAGATGAAGTTAATGCTAAATCTATTTATAATTGGACCATTTGTTGATGTAGATGATAGAAAGCAAGATGTATAAATTTAATTAAAGTATCAACATTCAACATTTGTAATTATTGAAAATTAAAATGGAATTTGAGGATAATAAGGTGAAACCTTGAACAAAAGTTAGTGCATCCTTATTACTGGTAAAAGATGAGTATATAAAAGATTGAAAATCAAAAATAGGTTTTTGAAACTTAATTTATAATTTCTAAATATAAGGAAGTGGAGAAATTAACACTGCAATGGATAGACTTATCAGCTTTTAATTTACATCTAAATTTGTTTAGATCAATTTGGAAATTAATAAAATTGTGGATATATTTTAAAACGTAAACGAAATGTCTAGATTTACATTTGTAAATATGTTTAAAATAAAATGTAAATGACAAGGAATTTATTTATTTCCTAAATCCGTAACGTGTATAATTAATATTATTTATCTTTTGGGACCACTTCCGTTTGCACGTTAAAATTCGTGCACACCTATTCTTTTGCGATCTATCTATAAATAGACGATCAAAAAAACCCAAGCCTCCATCTTCTATCATTTGTCTGTACGTTCTTTTCTTCAACTCCTTCTCCTCCTCAAATGGATGCAAACCTAGATCTATTTCTATTCAAATTTCAAATGAAAATTCAAACATCTCAGAATATATATATATGTGTGTGTGTGTGTGTGTGTAGATTTCATCAATACGAATCTACGTGTGACATCTATTTCTGCAATTGACGCTCGTTTCAGCCACAAGAGCTGGTCAAAGTAGCGGCTGGAGATGGTTTTCGTGAGCGAGTGTTTTGGGCGCGATACTGGGGTGAGGAAGGAAAGTGACGTGGCGGTGAGTTGTGGTGAGAATGGATATGTTTGTCTTGTTTTTAAATTTTAATTTTTGTTTTCAAATTTCAAGCATTTAAATTTGAATAACTTTCGCATACGAGCTCAGTTTCACGCGCGATTTTTTTTGTTAGGTTCGTAATAAAATTCTGGATCTGTTGACGCTGGTTTGGACAGATTTGGAGACCGTCAAAATTTTGGGTTTAAATCGGGTTTAAATTCGATTTAAATTCAAAAGGTGAGTGTTTTAACCCACTCACAACTTCTAAAAGTTTTTATGTTTATTAAATTTATTTTAGATACGAGTAGAAATTATTTTATGACTGTTTGGCATGTTTTATTCATCATATCTGTTAAATCGCATTTATTTAGTATAACTGTTCATTAAATTTTATTACTACATATAGATTGACAGTTATAGTTATTTATTTGCATATAAACTGTTAGTTTAATAGTTGTTGTTAAATTTATTTTTGAATATAACTGCCAATTATTACCTGTTATATATTACCGAATATATATATTGATATTGTTTTGTTATTGGATGATGATTGTGATTTGGATGATGGATGATGATGGATGAATGGATGTTTTATTTTATATCATTAAACTGCAAGTTATAAGGCATTTTTCGTTCCATTCGGGATTGTGGTTTGAAATGATATACAACCGCAAAATTTTATTTTTAAATTGCGGATTGAAATGATAAATATCTGTATCACTTGACCATATGATAGAAATTTTTATACAGGCGCCGTGGATTATATATAAATTATTTTAAAGTGATTTCTATGGTTTGGATGGGATACGGTTTATAAAAATTTGATTTTGATATTTTATAAAATATTATTCTTCGATATATATACATATGAAGTTAAAAATTTGAAAAATTAAGTTGTGTATAAACCTATTGAATAAAAATGAAAAATTGAGAAAATGGAATTTGGAAATTTATCTTATATGTTTAAGTTTGGAAATTTTAAGGTATGATATTTATAACTGGATTTTCCAAGATGAATTAAAAATGAAAATTCTAGTATAAAGTAAATTTGAGAAAATATTTAATTGCTAGAAATTAGAGTTTATTTATGGAATTTATATGAATACTCAAGACTAAATAATAGAATATTAATTGTTGAAAGAAGAAAATCCAACTTTAGTTTTGAAATATTAATACTCCAAATGGATATATATATATATATATAGAAATTGAAGGGGTTTTTGGAACTTGACGTGATATTTAAATTATGGTTTAAACTTTAAATAAAGAAATATATTTGAAAAGCCATGGAAATTATTTTTCTTTACAAAGTAACTTTAAAGTTAAACCATTTATTTTACATTCGTTGAATATCCAAACCATTCAAGTTTAGAAGTTATGGTTTTAAAATTTTGAATTTCGAATATTATGCTTTGAAAGTATAATTCAAATATTTGGTTTCCAAATGTTATAAATTTTAAAGCAGTATGATTTTTGGAAAAGAATTATATTTGGGCTAAAATGATATCATATTATTTTGGGTTTTTAAAATGATATCGAAATTCCTAATTTTGAAATGGGAAATTTTATCCTGGTTTTAAAGTATAAACTATTTTTTTAATGACCGCGGTGTTATAATAACAATTGGTTGGCAAAGAGACCGGGATCGGATATGGACATACTCTCTGTCGATACCGAAAACCACTTTGACTAACCGTGTACGCGGTGGAGATTCCAGAATGAAGTAGGATGGTGGCGACGTTTCCTGTAAGGTAAATACGTGGACCCAACTCCCGTGAGTTGGCATAAGGTGGCTAAAACAGGAGCGATCGACGGGTTAATGAGGTCATTCCTCTGATCAGACACTCCTCTTTGATATTATACTTTGACTTTGGATTGATTCAGTGGCCACTTTTACTTTGATTTTGGGAGTTTGTTCGAGGTGGGCGGTAGCTGCGGCTACGCGTTACCATCGGCCCGGAAGCGTAATTGGTATATCTACCCTGGCATTGCCTAGTTGTGCCGTGTCACCTACCCTAGCGTGCCTTATACGATTTTGTTTTGTACCATACCTATGGAGTGCCCTCTGACGACGCCCAGTACGGGGGAGATTACGGTACTGTATAGACTATGGGAATATATTCTGTGTTAAGGGCTATATGGGTAACCCCTTAACGCTATTTAAAAGTAAGTTTATTTTATGAATAGACACTACTATAGTAGCGCAATATACTACATAGTAAATAGTTTAACGGATCCTTAAGAGATGTAAATCCCGAACATCTTTTGAGTTATTGTACTCATATTTATTCTGTTGATTTAACTTACATAAGATCTTTTAGTTCTGACTCGAGTGTTTTGTCTTTTCAATTCGCTCGGGTCAGTCCGAGCGTTTCAGGATTTGAAGATTTAGCTTTGGAGGACGAAGACGAAGATTTGTATTATTATTATTTATACTAGTGCACTACACACTGTTCCGCTGCATTGATATTTTGGTATGTGAACTCTGAAAATTTTTATATAAAGAAGAAGCAAATGTTTTGTAAACAGTTATATAAACTATATATTTTATTATTATATTTTATCCTTACGCTGTGAGATTCTGTTTTGTTTTATTTCTTCTCTGTTTTTCTTATTTACCCCATAACAATCCGCCCTTCCGTATGGTTTGAATCGTCATGTGTGTCGGTTTAAAGTGTGCGAAAAGGCGGGATGTTACACTTAGTATGTCCATCTATCCATAGGTGATATGGGGTACTCAAATTTAGTTATATGCCTAAGGACTCCAGAAAACTCCTTCAAAACTCACTGGTGAAAAGCATATCCCAATCACTGACAATGCTAGAATGGACTTCATGTAAACGAACTCTCCTTATTTGGTTTAAAGTTGCCAAAGATGTAGTTGTCCATGTACTTCCGACTGAGATAAATGAGAGCATTTGACCAATCGATCGACTATTACCCAAATACTCTTATTATCTCTTCTACTTCTATGTTGTCCATCAACAAAGTCCAGAGAAATGCTTTCTCATTTCCACTGTGGAATGTTCAATGTTTGTAACAGTCCACCAGTCTTCTTCTACTTTGCCTTTACTTTCTCTGAAAGTAACACATTTGGAAACAGACTCTTTTATAGGTCTCTTCATACTAGACCAGTAAAACACTTTCTTCATATCATGATACATTTTGTAACCATCAGGATGAATGGTCATCATAGAACGATGGGATTCCACTATTACCGTATCAATCAAATCCTTAATAAGAGGAACACATAACCTTCCATCTCTTTGCAGCCATCCTCTAGAATCAATGAACAATGATCTAATGACTCGAATGTTCTTCTTTGTTCAGCTTCTTAAAAATATCCAACAACTCATTGTCTTGCTTCTAACTCGAACCAATACAGTCTATAAGTAAAGGTTGAACATCTAAAGTTGCCAACAACCCCAGCGTAATGACTAATGAAGGTCGAAAATCAAATGTAGAAATAAACTCCAAGTGATACTATTTCAAAAGCATAGGGCTAAACATCTCATGCTTTTTACTCAAAATATCGACTATAATATCGTCTTTGCCCAGAGTGTATGAGATATTGAAATCATACGATGTCAGGAAGTCATCCACCTCTGCTACCTCAAATTCAAATCAATTTAAAAAACTTTTTTTTCCTAAAAGAGTACAATCCTTTTCCTCTCAATAGCATATTTGAGGAAAAATAGAAATTCTTACGATATGTATCCAAAGTTCAGCTGAAATTGAATAAAAAGGTTATAAAGTAACAAAGCATAATAAAAAATTAGATCAAATCTTCTAATTAATAAATATAAGTAAAGGATCTATGATGAAGATAGAAAACATAAGTGCATTTCAAATATTTTAGATACTTATGGTCAGTGAATAGCTCAATTCGCTCTCTTAAAAGGTAACGCCTTCACGATTTGAGCGCAGAGACAATATCTGCCAACCCAAAACCATAAGTTGGATAGTTTCTCCTATGTACTTTCAACTATCGACTAGCATAATAAACAAATCTATTCTACTGCATCAACAAATCATCCAGTCTTGTACCATAAGCATTGGTATGTACCTCAATGCCTTTGAACCATCAAGAAACGCTACAACAAGTGCAACAGTCAACAACTCATTTAGCTTAATGAAAGCATCATCACATTCTGAGTTCCATGAGAAAACTAAATTCTTCTGGGTAAGGTGTGTAAATAGTGAAGAAATTGTAGCAAAGTCCTTAGTGACTTCCTATAATAACCAGCCAAACCAAGAAAACTTCTCACCTCTGTAGCATTTTTTGATACGTGCCAATCCTGTTGTAACGACCTAGAATTTTATCACTTGCATTTGTGAATATTTAATTTATTATAAATATTTAATTAATTATTTTAATAATTAAATAAATATCTTTTAATTTATAGCTAATGATAGCAAATTCATTTTTAAATTTTGTTTGCTTAAATAGGTAGTTTAAAGAAAAACTGAAAATGTGACCGAAACCCGCTTTTCGGATTTTCAGCTTTTTATCGAACAACAAGTTGTAAAAAGTTGTGGTACCTTTGCATATACTTTAAAAAAACATTTAAATGTATAAAGAAATCATTTTATTTTTTAAATAAAGAAATGAATTATTATTATTACTATTATTATTATTATTATTAAAATATAAAATATATTTAAATTTAAAATATGAAAAGATGGTTTGAAATTTTAAAGATGCCTTAAGTAAACAAGTGAACAAAGGGACATGGATCATGCTAAGATCCAACATATTTTCAAAGGGTTAGTACTTGGGTGGCTTGTGATATGATGGAAGAGTTCAAAATATGATTTAAGGGCATCTTGGGTTTTTAGCCTTCTTTATTTTATTTTATTTTACTTTTATTTTTACTTCATCTTATATATGCACTTCTCCTTGTATATTTCATTTTCACCTTTTCATTTTGACTTTGTTTCCACCTTCTCTACCTTTCTTAGTTTGAAAATTTTCCACTTTTTTGTTTAGAAGTTTGAAATTTAGTTGATAGTGGAGTTGAGCTTGATTTGCTAAGCAAAAGATCTGTTTTGCATTTCTAATAGTTCGGGAAGGTGAGATCTCTATTCTTTGTTTACTGTTTGTATGAAATGCTTTGTAGATTTATTTGTAGCTTGGTTGTGATTTTTAAAATAATTCTCATGTTTAATGTAATTGTTTAAAAATCATATTTTGTTTAAAAATGAAGGGCATGTTTGTTGTAAATAAGATATACATACTCTTTTTCCTGTCCTGTTCCCTATAAATAAAAATCAAATCTTTCTCGCTTACACTCAAAAATTAATATCTTTTAAACCGATGAAAATAACTCAAGATGAATTGTAAAGTTTTTTATTGTAGTCTATAATAATTTTTAAAAACAATTGTTCGATATTTTGTCAATTGTGGTGGCAGAAACTGTTCAGTTTCAGTGAGTGTTAACAAACGATGGAAATTTGACGATCACAAAATGGCGAACAGATTATACGATCATGTTTGTCTCTTGGAATCATGATTTTGAAGTTGTCTGCATTATTTTGTGGGTTGGGGTTTTGTCATGGGGATTAGATGATTGGTTCGATGATTTGGAATTTTCTGGCAAACTAGGGGTCAAGGGAAAGTACGGTGGTGCTGGGAGAAGGCTGGGGTCATGACCAAGGCAAAGGAGATGAACGTGTGATCGCTGGTGGTCGAGGTTGCTTAGATGACCTCATTTTAGAGTTCCATGACATTTGGTTTTGGGGTTCGATTTGGGACTGGCGGTGGCATTGGGGAAAGCCGACTAGGTCGGTGTCGGGACAAAGGTGGGGAAACACAGTGGCGATGATTGGTAGTGATGGCAGGGTCTGGAAGTGGAGGTGGTGGCAACGGTTAGTGATTATTCGATGACCTAGGCATGTTTGAATTTTAGGCCACCATAGGTGATGGCGAGGGTAGGGACGAGTCGGCGTGGCCAGAGGAGTTTAGGTATAGGCTTGGATCGGCGGTTAGGCGGTCGGAGTGGCATATTAGTGTCGTGCACATGCACAGTTGGTGCATAGGAATAGGTTTTGGGGCAAAGCAATTTGAATTTGGGAATTAAGCTTGGGAAGAGGGAACTATTGATTTAGGTTAGGTAAATGGGTGTTTAGGCCGGGTTTTGGACTTGGAGTGGATGGTTTGTAATAATTTAGTCAATTAAATTATTTAACTTAAAAGGCGATTTCTTTGGAAATGAATAATTTACCTATTTAGATCCATTTAACCAGCGGTTTCTTGCACTAGACTCGTATTGACGAGTATAACACTTTAATAAAAATGTTTCATAATTCTATTGAAGTATAATTTTATGACAAACCAAGAGTGGTAGAATTAGTTACGTAATTAAATAATTTTATTTCAATACTGACATTCCGTTAGCAGAAATAAACACCATTATGTTATAATTAAATGAGTAGATTATATTGGAAATCTACTTTGCAGAACAAATCCCTGTTCTGCTATTTAATTAATTTGGACATTTATTTATATGCCAGTTGACTTGGATAAATGATGTGTTATCTGTCGATTGTTAATTATGGATGTTAATTACATATATGTTGCTTATGTAATTATCAGTGATATGACTAGGAATGTTGAACTGAAAATAAGTGGTAGATTGTTTAAGTGTCATTGTGGTCGCTAAGCCTCTTCTCAAATTTAAAAAGAAATGGATTTTAAATTTACTTAAACTTTATAATATTGCAAAGTAATGTGTTTTTATATTTAAATGGTTAAGTTAACTAATTATTTAAATAATGATATTTTAAAGTTAATTAAGTATTTTATTAATGATGTTTTTAAGTTAATTAACTATTTTATTGATCATGATAAATTTAATTAATCGTTTATTTAATAGTGTTTTAAGTTAATTAATTTGTTTAATAATGGTGTTCAAGTTAATTTTTATTAATTTAATAAGGTGTTTTAAAATAATAATATTGTTTTATAAAAGGAGTTTAAATTTATAAATTATGTTTATAGAAGGAATTTTACTTAATAAAAAGTATTTAATAAAAAGAGTTCATAAATTGGAAAGAGATCTAGCAAATTTGAAAAAGAAATTTGGTTTGCTAAACCTTGATTTTGAATGAATAATATGCAGAGATTTTTGAAAACCATATACTTGACGTTAAACTTCGAAGTAGAGAAACTTCTACCTATCTTGAAAGATAAGAATGTTGTAGAGTCAAGAATTGAGATGTAATGATACCTCGATTTGAACGGCTTTATTGTTATCCGAAGGATAGTTGAAGTTTAAAATCGAAGATTGATCTTCGATGTATAAAATATTATTTTTCGTATATGAATTAGATCAATTATGAAAATCAAGTTTATAAAATTGATAAATGATCCTTCTTAATCATGGTGGTGTGGAAGCATTTTTCCATACTTAACACCAAAGGATAAGTGGGTTGGGTTTATAGTAAACAATATTTGAATGACATTGTTTTTTATCCATTTAATATGATTTTGAAATAAGAAATCTTTCCTGAATGCTTTGTGAATATTCTTATGCCATTATATAGGTATATGGTAAAGTCTTCCAAGTATAAAAGGTAAAATGGTTTGAGAATATACATATACCGATGATACAAGTATTCACAAAATTGTTTTAATTAACGAAAGGTTTAATTAAAGAGGCTTAGCGGTTGTTATGTTCTTAACCATGATTGGTTAAATCTCTGATTGAATTATTTTTTATTTGATAATTAAATAACCTACTATCAAATCTTGACCAGTTTTAAAACTATCGTTATCAGTTCAGAGAGACCGGGATCAGATATGTTATTTAAAACCACTTCGAACTGGAATAAGCATTTGAATTGAAGATATATTGAAGATAATTGAAGATTTAGTTCTTTAAAGTGCAAGGGCTACTTGTTACTAATCCTAAGGGTGATTGCAAAAAGGGTGTAGTAGAAGTAGTGTCTTCTTTTTGCTCATATTCTGAACAACGTGTAAGGATGAATGCTGGCATTGCATTGCTGCTTTGAAGGCACTGTTAGCAATCTAAGTGGGATTTGCTAAAAAGGTAAAGCATAGCCTCTAGCCTCAACAACCGAAAATGACTAACAAAGAGGATATGCTTCAGGGCTATGTGATTTGCTACCATTAGGGTATGCATCACCCTTCTAAATTATTATTTATGGAATTATGAATTTGGTATGTTCATTAGAGCGCTCGAGAATAGGTTGCAAAGCAATAGGGATTGTGACATATTTGGTACTATCCAGTAAGGGTTAGGCCAATCTTAATTCGTAGGGGTCGAAAGGTTTTCGACCTCGATATATTTTCTAAAGGTGTACTATGGTAGGCTGCACCCAAATAGCTATGTCATTAATGGAATCCATTCTCCAATAAGTGTCTTACGAACTTAGTTGTGCCCAACTATGCTGGAACATGAGATGCAAGCATTCTAGCTATATTCAATATTTATTTTAAACCCTAGACATTATTATATCATCACACATATGAAATGGTTTGGTTATCGTAAGGTAAAAAACACATATGTGTTTATAGGTGGCATGATCTTACAAGATGCCTTTCATTTGGAAGGTTTTATAACATTAAAAATCCATTTGATGTTTGTTTCTCAAGCGGATTTACCAGATTGATCCAGGCATTATTTTCTTATAATGCTGGATCAACCTGAGCATATTTCCAGATTTAGCTTTGAATGCTTTGGAGCCTTAGGAGACGAGCGAGGTGCCTCCAAGGTGTATTTTCGTATATTTTATTTTCCGCATCATTGATTGGTTGTATTTTATTAGCACTTGTAAGGAAGTGTTGTTATAACTATCTAGGCCGATGAATGATTAGTTAACGCTGATTGATGTTGTATATTACAGTTTTTCTTTTATAAAGATCTATTGCATATTATATGTTACTCGTCATGATGTGAGATTCTATCTTGTCTTTATTTCCTTTTCCTCGAACAATTTGTCTTTCCGGCACTTGGATTCTCGGCATGTGAATATTGTGGATGTATTATTGTCGACTTTCGAGGGTCAAAAAGGCAGGTTGTTGCACCTGTACTACCGCAACTTTACTAGGATTGACCTCTAGTCCATGCTTGGAGAATTTTTCCTTTAGCTTGTGACTACGAAGCTCCTACATGCAACTCATACCTTTCCTTCTTTTCGAATAGACAAGTATTCATCAAAGAATATTACCATGAATATATTTAGCCACCCTCTAAAGATTCAACTTATGAGGTAGACAAAATATGTTGGTGCATAGGTTAGTCCATATGACATAACTGACCACTTGTAAAGTCCATCATGTGTGCAAAAAACTATTTTCTAAATAATATCCTCGGCCATACGCAACTAATGGAATCTGGTATCCAACTCAAGCTGAGAGAATGCCTTTGCCCCGATTAATTGATTAAAGAGATTATTTATAGTTGGTAGGGATAACGATTATTCTTTGTCATTTTATTTAGCTTACTATAATTGATGCAAGGTCTTAAATAGCCATCTACTTTGGTAGCAAAGACAAGCGGTGCTCCCTACTTCGAAATACTTCTTCGAATAAATCCCTTCTCCAATAACTCATTCGCCTGCTTATTAAGCTGGTATCTTTCTCTAGGGGGCAAATGCCTAAGGGATAAGGCAATATATCTAGCATTCTCTTCTAGAAAATTCAAAATTCGACCTCTCGATAGGGTCAAAGACCGAAAACTTTGGCAAAGATATCTAGGAAATCTTGTACTGTAGGCATAGAATCTAACTCATTGTGTGACAGCCAAGATAATATAGGTAACTCAACATAACTGAACTCTTAGGCTTGTAACAAACCTCAAGACTGTACCCACTACAAGTACCCAAACGAACCACCTTCCTATCACAATCCAGCACTGCTCCATACATAGCCATCCAGTCCATCCATAGAATTAAACCAAACTCAGTAAATCCTAGTACAAAAGCATCATAATTGAATTCAACACCCAAAATATACAATTTCAAATCCTTAATCATGGTTAAATGAATCGATCGTCTTACTGGGTTTGATACTACGACATGGACTATAATTATACTAGTTTATATATGCAATTCATCTACTGATCTACTCACAATAAATGTGTGTGATACTCTGGTGTCAAAAAAAGCGCGAATGGATAAATTAGAACGAGTTAACATACCTCAAATGATGACCTTTTTTACCTTTTCCATGGTCGGGGTTGTGCTAGAGCTAGGAACAACATCAAGTGCATCGGTTGAAACCACTTGGGTAGAAGTATTAGATGTTTTCAGACACTACCTCCTTATGTGTTCAAACTAGTTGCAATTGTAGCATTTGATCTTTGCAATACTTGTCTCGCAATCTCGTGTCAGATGCATGTTGCACTAACACTTCTTACACTTAACCTTAGTTTCTTTATCTTGCCTTGAGCTCTCATTCCACCTCTATGGTGATCTTGCTAAATGGCTTCACTTCCACTTTCTTAGGTCCAACCTTTGCAATTGAATTCAGCAATGCCATCTCAACCAAGCTTTCAAAAGTAGCTCTTGCAGAGATATGGTTCAAAGAAATATCTCTCAAAGCTAGACTTATTCCCTTAGTCAACTTTATTACCTTTTTCACTGATATATTGATAAGATCTAGGCAATACTTTGCTAGTCGGTTGAACTCATTGATGTATTCCTTAACACTGCAGTCTCCTTTCCCCAAATGGATGAACTTTCCCAGTTCGACTCCTAAACTTAGTTCCAAAACACCTCTTAAAATAAACCCAAGCAATCCTAATCTCATCTGTCTCAGCAATAACAATCTCCCACTAGTTCGGGCTCCCCTTGAAAGTGCATGAAGCTAATTTTATCTTTATTGCATCCTATATACCCATCATGGCAAAAATCCTATCACAATTACCCAGTCATGCCCGCGTCTCAACAAATGATTCATTCCCAAAATAATTCTTTCCACCAAGACTCTAGAATCCTGATATTACTAAGGAAAATCCAAAGCAGGCAGAGGAGCTGGGGATGCCTTATGTGCTGGTGCAACGAGCCCTTCATTAGGGTTCAGTCCAGTATGGCCACTTTCTTGCAAATACCCGAGGAACTATAGAAGAACGTTCACGCCTGAAACTTTATCTATCTCATTAGAACTATTTTCAATTTGATTACCATCTCGCTTATCTATCAATAGGAATTTTTAGCAACTTCCCTTGGGTGGTGTTAAGAATTATGGGAATATGAAGGTGAGTCTGTGTTATACTTATATGTATATATATGTATGTATACATATATATATACATAATTTTGAAAATATATAAATACATTATCTTAATATGTGCCTAATCCCAAAAGAAACCTAAACATAAGCTCTGATACCACATGTAACAACTTGCACCTTCGGATCCACCGATCTAAAGCCCGATATGTTGTTTGAATTCGTGCTATGCAAGAAGTATGAGCCGTTGGTTTTTTTAAGGTTTCAAAGATACAGAGGTAGTTATAAATTTAGAACATTATGCACTTTCAGACCTCGCATGGGAAGAAAATAAAATATAAGTAGCAAAAATAACCCAATCAGATAATAGTCTCAACATAACGTAGTCCATATAATAATGTCTCCAAATAACAATACATAAGAGTCCGACTGATAGGAATAACATAATATAAAGTACATAGAGGGTAACTATAAATATATATAACTCTGAGCGCCATGTCTCGTCCTCTATGCGCCATATCCTAATCAAATCATCTACCGGCATGTCCACCTGTGATAGAGATAAAGAGGGAGAAATAGAGGGAATCAAACAAAGTCTGATGAATGACATATATCACTAATGGTATGGTGCTGAAAAGTAATCAAATTTCAATTTAATCTACACAACCTAAGGTGTCCATTTATGTTCGTGTACTACATATAAATGATTGGTTGCTTTACAAATCATTGGGTATAATTCTTATCACACCCACATCAACAACAACCAATGAAGGTTTCCACCCGAAGTTTAAACAACCAACAATACTAATTTACAAAAATATGAAAATTTAAGATGTACATATTCAAATTAACTAAATTGGTAAAAAAAATCATTAATCCTAAAATACACAAGTGATTGCATAACTTAAAGTATATATACAACAATAACAAATTCAATTTACATTTCATCTCAATAAATTTATGTACATTGCAAAATTATGCTTTTTTTTACTTTTAAATGCCTATATTTTAAATTTTCTATAACTATTAACAAACTCCCATAATTTCCTTCTAATATTCTACGTTTACATTCATTCATATAATAATAGAAATAACTACATAATCTTAAAACTATTTAGACAAATTTTATAAATTCTTATTCATAATTCATCTAATAATTCAATAAAGTATTGAGATTTCAATATTCATATCAAATTTTTAATAAAAACTGTAAAAAAAAGTTTATTTAAATTTACAGATATATCAATCACACAACATACATAATAATCACAAATTTAATTTATAATTCATTTATATTAATACATTCACCATGCATTATACTGTTAAATTTCTTTTTTAATACTTCATGAAATTTCTACATTTATTTACAAAACTCTCCTCAATATCACATAATATTGTACATTGAGTCAATGTAATTAAATTAATTATGTAATATTGAATTTAAACTATCTGAATAAATTTAATTAAAAAATATTCATTAATTCATCAAATAAGACTTAAAATATGATAGTTTCAATACGTATATATTACATTCATATCAACAAAAGTGGTAAAAATAATACAAATAAACAATATTAACAGATTTATTTATTATTCAATTATCTCAATATCTTTTTTCATATATTGCATTGTAAAATTCTATATTTACCTTCAAATACCTACATTTAAAATTATCGCAATTATCTACAAAACTCACCTCACTTTCCTTTTAATATCTTACATTTCAATCTTTGAATTAACTATGAAATCTTAAATTTAAACTAATTAGGTAAACTCAATTAACTAATATTTGTTAATTCATCTACTAAATTATGCAAATATGAAAATAACAATATATACACCATGTTCATATTAGCAGAAGATGTAAAATTATTTTTCCACTAAAGCATAAATACATAAGTCACATAACATATATACATAAACAATAATAATAAATTCAATTTATAATTTATTTATCTCAATAAATTTATCATGAAGTGCATTACAAAATTACGTTTTTTACTCTAAGTACCTACATTATAGTTTTCTATAATCATTTACAAAAGCACCCCCTTCCCCAAATTCCTTTCTAATATTTTACATTAGGGCCATATATAATAATCAGTTGCATAATCTTAAAAGTGTTTAAATAATTTCAGTAAACTATTATTCATTGATTCGTCTTATTAATCAGATCAATACGAACCATAATCATATTAACAAAAATGGTAGAAAGATTCATTTAAATATATTTATACATTAATCACATAACATAAATTATGTACATAAATAATAATTACAAGTTTAAATTTTAATTTATTTTTATTGATATATTTACCATGCATTGCATTGTGAAATTCTTTTGTTAACGTCAACCACCAGCATTTTGAAATTTATACACTTATTTACAAAACACTCCTCAACATCGCCTAACATTGTACATTTTAGTCAATAAATTCAAATTAATTATGTGATCTTGAATTTAACTATTTAAATAAATTCAATTAATAAATATTCATTAATTCATCCAATAAATGCTAAAATATAACGATTTCCACATGTATATCATATTAGTATCAACAAAAATGATAAAGTTAGTTTTTTCATTCAAATATACAGACATGTAAATCACATAACATAAATAATATACATGGGCTTTATTAGCAAATTTAATATGTTATTCAATTATCTTGATAGATTTATCATATATTGCATTGAAAAATTCTTTTTTAGCCGCAAATGTTTACATATTAACATTTCTACAATTTTTAACTAAACTCCCTTCATTTCTTTTCTAATATTTTATATTAAAATCCATGTATTTATTACTTATGAAATACAATTTTTAACAAAATCCTAAAATATGTGCCAATTTTACTATATGCATATGAGTATATACGAGCATTACGATACGTGCTTTGCATGTGATTATGGCTTGCGCTTCACGCATGAATTGTTTTTCCAAAAATTGTATATATTTAATGCATTCAATAAAAAATTATTTACAAAAATATTTTTTCATATTTTTGCATTAAAATCATGTGTAGCTACGTTGAAATTTTATTTCTAAGTTGCAACATCTATTTTTTTGTTAGTTTGAATTTTTATTTGTTTTATTAATTAATAAAGAACGAATTTGAAAATAAATTTTATTTATTAAATTCTAATTTAAAGTGATATTAATATTTGGTAATATTTATAGAGGTGGGTTTTGAATTTGCGAAGAATGTTTAATTGATAGATCATATTTTTAAGTGATGTGTAAAGAAAGTATATTTATTGCATCCCATTTTTAAGTGATATTAAGATTTGATAATATTTTGTAGAGAGACATTTGAATTTGTAAAGAAAATTTAGCTGCTAGATCCTATTTTTAAGTGATTTTAAGAATTGATGATATAAGGGGCATTTTTGGTAGTTCAGACTGACACAAAAAAAGTGTGACACCATGGGTATTAGAACTATTATATATATATATATATATCTCTATGTGTGTGTCTATATACATATATATATACATGTATATACATATATATACATATTCAGATTAAGAAAAATGGTAAAACTATTTCCTTCATTCAACTATAAAGATATTTGAATCATATAACATAAATTGTGTATTGTTCAAAATAAATTTTTAAATCAATTATAATTTTTTTATATCAAGAATTTATCGTATATTATATTACAAAATTCTTTTTTAATTTCAATAATTCCACATTAAATTTATGCAATTTTAAAAAAATCTTCTCAATTCCTTCTACTATCTACCCTTATGTCCATATCTTTAAATTAATTACATAATTTTAAATTAACCTATTCAAATAAGTTTAGTCAAATAATATCTGTTTATTCATCGAATAAATCACTAACATAAATCAACTTCAACTTGTATAGCGTTATCCTACCTTTTGAACAGGCGGTACGCGGACGAACCCGATGAGTTAAACTTCGAAGTTATGATGGCAAGACACCCGAAGGAATGAACATAAAGCCTAACAACCAAAATCCAAAACCCATGAATCCACAAGTATAGAGTTGGTGAAGACTAAACCATAGGGATCGGTACCGACCCATAAAAGACTCCACATTAGAGCCCATCTTCTACCTAGACCCCTCCTTGATGCTAAAATCCTATTTCAATACAATTCTCTACCAACCACCATGAACTCCTGAATTAGCAACTTTATTCTTCTTTAGCTTCGTCATTTGGACTCCAAAACAAGCTAACGTTAGTGCAAATTGTTAGTCCTTGAAAAGGAAGGTTTTCATGACAACAACCTTAGGACTTATTATAAAATATAAATACTGGCATTATAGTTTAGATATATATATATGTATATATGCAGAATATAAACATGCAGGTACCAAGAATGAAGACTGTATAGTATAAAGATATAAGACTGATGAATTTAAAGATTGAAGATATCAAGATTGAAGACTCATGAGTATCAAGATATCAAGAGTTCAAGATTTCAAAGTACAAGATAAGTATTGAGTCTAGAATTATGTTAAAACTTCTTGAAAGCACCTACATCTTTATTCGAAATTTATTCGTGAAAAGGAATCCACTTCGAGCCTGTTAAAGGGATGGAACCCTAGTGGGATGGAACCCACGATAATATCTAGTGGAACATATAGTGGTCCTATTTTGATATCCACTAATCTTATAAAAGTGTTTTTCAAAAATATATCTCTTGTTTTTAAAAATATTTTCAAAGCTTTCTTTTCAAAAAGACATCTCCCTTGATTTTAAATATTTTTGCCTCAAATTTTTTATCATTTTTAATATTTTGATTTCAAAATTGTCCTTGATTTTAAACTATCTCTTGTTTTAAATATTTAGCTTTAAAATATTCACATACTCAGATTTTAAATCACATTATAGATAAAGATTATATATATTAAAAATTACTTTTATATGTTTAAACTATAGCTAAATATATTTACAAAGTTTAGAAATTGTTTTTGACAAATTATAGAAACCAATTTTAATAAGAGAATCAAAATCGCCATTTTTGCCTATAGCATGTCGACATACTCATACCCCTCATGTCGACATAGTGCCCGTTAAAATTCAAAATTCAAATTTTCAATAGAAGTGTCTATTCATCGTATCCTTTCATGAATAGATACGACTGTTAATCTCTATAAATACCAGTAAGTTCCAAACGAATTTTTACCAGATTTTCATTCACTTTCTCTCCTCTTCATCTTCCACATTTATTCTAAAGAATCCCAAACCATACACTACCGAAATACCAAGTGAATCGAACTTGATTATTTCTTGTTTGATTCTCTGCCACTCTCTCCAATAAGATCTCAACGCTATTCAGAGTTATAGGATTATTTGCAAATCAAACTATTGAGTAAAAGGTGTGGTTGAGCCTTGAAATCAATTGGGTGTGATTGTTGCCCCGAAAATTAATTAGGTGATCTTGTGGCCTGGTAAATCAAGAGAGTTTGCCTCGGACTCGAATACAGGAAGGTGTACCCCGTGGCCTTGAAATCGAGGGTGTAATCTGGGAGATTATTTTGAAAAGAAATCCATACAATTGTGTGGGACTGGATGTAGGGTAACTCCGAACCAGTATAAAATCCTGGTGTGTTCTTTCCTTTACTTCTTTTATTTAGTTTTTGCATCTATGTCTGATTCCGTAATTATATCTATATCTGTGAATTACATTTGTTGGTGATTAAATTATACAAGTTTCAAAAAGATTTAGAAAATCCATAAAAAACCATTCACCCCCACTCTAGTATTATTCCAGCCTTAAGATTCGTAATCCGCATTTCTAACATTTGGTATCAGAGCAAGGCTTTCAAAGTTTTCATAATCTGAATTTTGAAAAGTTTTTTTAAAATGGTTACCAAAACTGGTTCTGTTAACATTATCACTAGTTCATTTGTAGAGGGTCGGTCTACTGCCAGACCACCACTTTTTATTGGCAGTAACTATGCATATTGGGCATGTAGAATGAAAATATATTTAACAATAGGATTAGACACTTGGAAGATCACACAAACTGAATATTCTAAACCCACAACTAATTTTGCACAGTGGACTACTGAGCAAAAGACTATTGCACAAAATAATTCCAAAGCCATGAATATTTTATTTTGTTCACTTGATAGGAATGAATTCAATAGAGTATCTGTTTGTATGTCTACATATGATATCTAGAAAACTTTGCAAGTTACTCATGAAGGAACAAGCAAAGTAAAATAGACCAAAATATCCATACTCACGAATCAGTTTCAGTTATTCAAAATGAATTCAAATGAGTGCATCTCAGATATGTATAGTAGATTTTAGGATATTGTGCATTCTCTAATATCATTGGGAAAAAGTTTCTCCGAAGAAGATCAAGTCAGAAAAATTCTAAATTCTTACTCCAGAATGGATCAAAAAACTCTTGCGATCGAAGAAGCAAATGATATCAGTTCTTTAAATATTGAAGAATTGGTTGGAAATCTAATGTCATTCGAAGTTCAAATGCAAGGAAGAAGAGATAGCAAGACATTAGAAACAAAATCAATTGCGTTCAATGCATTAACAGATGAATCGGAGTCGGGTAGTGGTGGTGATGAAGAAATAGCCTTCATGATAAGGAATTTTCGAAAGTTTCTAAAATACAGAAAGATGAACAACCTCAAAAAGAATGATCATTGGAATTCTAGAAATCATAATGTAGTACCAAATTATGTCAAATGTTTCAACGGTGATGAACCAGGTCATCTCAAAAGAGACTGTCCGCATCCTGATAAGCAACAGTTTCCTACAAGCAATGATTATACAAAGAAAAGGAAAAGAGCATATACCGCTACTCTAGACGATTCAGACTCAGATTCATCCTCAAGTGTTGATGATCAGAAGACAGAAAATTCAAATATGTGTTTTTCGGCTATTCATGATTCTCAGAGATACGAATCTAGTAAAAGGTACACGTTTACAATATTTTGGTTGAAATTGTTTGCTTAAAATTGATAGATTGTTTGATTGCTCCTGAAATTATATATTGTTTGAATTTTAAATTTATTATTATTATTATATTTTATTTTTAAAATATTATAATAGTTTTTATTTTTTATTTTTTTAAAAATAGTATTATTATATTTAATAATCACTTCAGAAAAATATAGACAATAAAAATAATAATAAAATATATACATATATTAAGGTATTTAAGAATAGATAGGTCACATGAATTCTCCGACCCATGTCGACATGGCCTTACCCATGATGTCGACATGCCTGTCAGAAAGTAGAAATTCAAATTTATGAACTGCCCTCCACCTTTTCACCAACTCTAGTGTCCTGAAAAGGTACCTCTTGACTAGAGAACATGACTATTGAATATCTATTTATTTCCTTTATCCTATCATATCTTTTCACTTTCATTTCAAAACTCAAACTCTCTTTTACTCTTTCAAACTCTCTACTCTCTTCAAAAATGGCTTCTTCAAGCACTCCATCCACAATGAGATTGTCAAAAACCATTAAAGAGTACCTCTATAATGATCTGGAAGCAATCAAGGCTTATATAAGCTATGCTAATTACGGAAAAGTTCAAACGAAAAAGTTTGCTATCGTTAGCGATTTTTCTACATATGAAATCAATACTCTTCTTAAAGAGAACCGTATTCTTAGTCTTTTTGATAATTCTGAAAATGATTTTATTTGCTATCCAAATCTTGTTAAAATGTTTTATGCAAATTTAAATCGGGATTTTCAAGAAGGAAATGAAAAAAAATTGGAGTAGTGTTAAAGACACTAAATTTGTTTTAAATTGTGAAATTTTGGGCAACATTCTCAATTGCGAGAATTCGGGAATGGATCTTTCTACTTTTAACATTGATGAACATGATCGCGAGACATTTCATCACATTTTTGAAGGAGATGACAACTTTGATTTTAAAAATCGCAACTTTCGTCCGAAAGCACATATTGTTAATCTTCTTTTGCAACATACTATCACTCCTAGATCGGGAAATTTCAATGACCTGACTTTGAAAGTTTGTAAAGCTCTTTTTGCTATTTTTGGTCATTATGACATTAATCGGGCACAAGTGATTATGGATGAACTTCGTCCTAAGAATTTGGAAATGGGTGATAATACTTTGTATCATGGAATCTATCTCACTCGGATTTTTAATTATTTTGGCGTTGATTATAAACGGGAAGAATTTGTTTCAAGAAAAGTGTTTAATCATGTCAATATTTCTCTTATGAAAATTCCTTTCATATTTCAACAATACGAATCTCTTGCCGAAAAGGATGAAAGGTTGGCGTATGAAGAGATGGAAGAAGAAAATAAGGAAGAAGAAAATAAGGAAGAAAAAGGAAAGGAAATGGAAATTGAAGAAGAGAATGAAGACACCTCCTAGGAAAGTATTGAATATCCTAACAATCCTTCCAACAAAACTCTCCTCAAAAATCAAAAGATCATAGTGGAAAATCAACGGATTCCTAAAAGATCCATTAGTAAGAAAATGGATAAAATGACCACTAATATGAACAAGTTCATTGCTAAAGTTGGTCGAAAACTTGTCCTATCATCATCCTCCTCATCCTCTAGCACATTCTAAAAATTAGGATATGATGTACTAGTTCATTTTGTATGAACTTGTATTGCTCTTTTATCATATTATGAAGTATCTCATGTATTAGTTCATCTATTTAAGAGTTTTTATCTATCTTATGTCTTTCTATCTTATCGTACCTCAGGAATGAATGGTAGTATAATATATAAGTTTATATATATATATATATATATATATATATATATATATGTACTTATGCATAAAAAAGAAGATACATAAATCAGCACACCTATATCGACATACCCCAATACCCTATGACGACATATAACAGTCTGATTTAGCTATTTTTAAAATTTTGAATTTAAAATAACAAACTTATGTCTATTCATTTCAAATGAATTCTGCCTATTTAAACACCTGTTTCTTCTAGAAATTTGTAAACTTTTTATTTCTACTCATCTCTATTTACATCTTTTAACTGTTTATCAAAAATGGCATCCTCTTCTCAAACTCTAAGTGAAAATCTTGAAGAAACTCTCAAGTCATTCAAGAATATACTAACTTTTATTCTCCACAATCAAAGGCACTTAGAACTAAGTCAAATGCAGATGATAAATGAACAAGAAAAGCATTTCAATGCTCTCCGTAGGATGATTTCAGCCCTAAACAAAGACGATTTCAATGCAAATACTGAAGAAACTTAAAATCAAGATAATGAAGATTGGGCAGATATTAAAAAGGACCCTATTTTTGGAGAAGAAGGATTGGTTGAAGTTCCTAAAATCATTTGTCTCCTTATGGTTTGAATTGCTTGTATTTGAATTGTTTGATATTATTTGAATTGTTTGATTTAATTTGAATTGTTTAGATTTGCTTTGATTAGAATTAATTTGGTTGAATGGAATGTATAAAATTATATAAAACATAATATATGGTTATTGGATTTAAGCTATCATATTTGTTATGTTTACATTAAGTAAATCATGTTATTATATATACATATATTCCATTTTAGTTTGTCACAAGTACTCCAGTATTAGATTACGGGGGAGTTATATTAGTATAGGATTAGTTTTTGTTGATGACAAAGGGGGAGAATTATAAAATAGAGTAGTTAGAGTATTTAAGCTTAGATTAAGGGGAGTTAGGCTTAGATTTAGGGGAGGTTATTAGTTTTAGGGGGAGTTAGAGTAAAGGTGAAGTATATTTTATAAATATAGGTTGTCATCATCAAAAAGGGGGAGATTGTTAGTCCTTGATAAGGATGGTTTTGATGACAACAACCTCAGGATTTATTATAAAATATAAATACTAACATTATAGTTTAGATATATATATATATATGCAGGATATAAACATGCAGGTACCAAGAATGAAGACTGTACAGTATAAAGATACAAGACTGATGAATTTAAAGATTGAAGATATCAAGATTAAAGACTCATGATTATCAAGATATCAAGAGTTCAAGATTTCAAAGTACAAGATAAGTACCGAGTCTAGAATTATGTTAAAACTTCTTGAAAGCACTTACATCTTTATTCGAAATTTATTCGTGGAATGGAATCCATTTTGAGCCTGTTAAAGGGATGGAACCCTAGTGGGATGGAACCCATGACAATATCTAGTGGAACATATAGTGGTCCTCTTTTGATATCCACTAATCTTATAAAAATGTTTTTCAAAAATATATCTCTTGTTTTTAAAAATGTTTTCAAAACTTTCTTTTCAAAAGGACATCTCTCTTGGTTTTAAATATTTTTTCCTCAAAACAATTTTTATCATTTTTAATATTTTGATTTCAAAATTGTCCTTGATTTTAAACTATCTCTTGTTTTAAGTATTTAGCTTTAAAATATTTATATACTCGGATTTTAAATCACTTTATAGATTAAGATTATATATATTAAAAATTACTTTTATATGTTTAAACTACATTTAAATATATTTAAAAAGTTTAGAAATTGTTTTTGACAAATTATAGAAACCAATTTTAAAAATAAAATCAAAATCACCATTTTTGCCTAGAGCATGTCGACATATTCCTACCCCCCGTGTCGACATGGTGCCCATTAAAATTCAAAATTCAAATTTTTAAAAGAAGTGTCTATTCGTCGTATCCTTTCACGAATAGATATGGCTGTTAATCTCTATAAATACCAGTATGTTCCTAACGAATTTTTACCAGATTTTCATTCACTTTCTCTCCTCTTCATCTTCCACATATATTCTAAAGAATCCCAAACCATACTCTACCAAAATACCAAGTGAATCAAACTTGATTATCTCTTGTTTGATTCTCTGCCACTTTCTCTAATAAATCTCAGTGCTACTCAGAGTTATAGGGTTATTTGTAAATCGAACTATTAAGTAAAAGGTGCGGTTGAGCCTTGAAATCGATTGGGTGTGATTGTTACCTTGGAAATCAATTAGGTGATCTTGTGGCCTGGTAAATCAAGAGAGTTTTCCTCGAACTCGAATACAGGAGGGTGTACTTCGTGGCCTTGAAATCGAGGGTGTAATCTGGGAGATTATTTTGAAAAGAAATCCATACAATTGTGCGGGACTGGATATAAGGTAACTCCGAACCAGTATAAAATCTTGGTGTGTTCTTTCCTTTACTGCTTTTATTTAGTTTTTGAATCTGTGTCTGATTCTGTGATTATATTGTATCTGTGAATTGCATTTGTTGGTGATTAAATTACACAAGTTTCAAAAAGATTTAGAAAATCCATAAAACACTATTCACCCCCTCTCTAGTGTTATTTCAGCCTTAAAATCCGTAATCTGCATTTCTAACACAAATAACTATGAAATCACGAAGCTAACCATAAGACGAGCCGAAGAGAAGAGTTCAAGATGACCAGATTGGCCATCTTAGGGGTCGGTACCGACCCTACCCATTGAGTCATACTGACCCATAGTTGTTTACTGAGGTGGCAATCTATTTTCATAGAGAAATAGTCTAAAGCGTAGAAAACAAGGTGGACATATTTTAGGCAAGATTTTATGCTCCCTACCTCTATAAATAGAGTGATAGGGCTCATTTTTCAAGATCTTTTGGCTCTTACTCTCCTTTCTCTAATTTCTTGTAATCTCTGTCGAAGTTGTACCGACACGTAAGAACTTCCGCCATCAAGTCAAAATATAAGCAATAAAAATCATTAAGTGGATGTAGGCCAAGATTAACCGAACCACTATAAATTTTGTGTGTACTTTCTAACTCATTTTTCATCTATTTTCTTCACTTTTTATTCTCTACTCAATCTATTAGGCATTTGTGCTATTTTTGGTTCAAACATTTTAGTGCTTTCACTGAGAAAACGCTTGAGCTCGCTGATTTAAGATTTGAAAATGGTTCTAAATGACTAGACAATCAACTAGAAGGACTGTTGTTGGAGGAAATCAACAAGAAGGCAGCCAGAGGCGTCCTCAGAAGCTAAATCCCCATCAACTTACATAACCAAGGATGAGGGCAGACTATGATGAATGGACTATAGGAAAGGATGATTGTAACACCCCTAATTTTTGACAGCATTATTCAGGATATTTAATTGGATAAAGTAAATTGAATAATGTGAATTTAAGTGATAAGGGGTTGAGACTTGAATTAATTAATTAAGGCCGCGCCTAATAAGCAAAATGGCTTAAGAGTGGTTTTAAGTTAAAAAAATTACACAAGGGCATAATTGAAAATTGCTGCCCAATGGCCCTTACCCATATATATATTTTCGTCCCTACCATCATACTTTCCATTCACGTCATTTTTGAAAATGAAAATTAAAAGATAGAGAGAATGGTCGGTTATTAAGAAGAAGAGGAAATCAAAAATTAAAGCTAGAAAACCAAGCTTAGGGGAAACCAACCTCAATCCAATCTCCTTATCTGGATCATGGTGAATAATAATTCCATCTCTATTTTGATTTAAATCATATATTTTTGGATTTAAGGGTAAATTCGTTTTTATGATATATTGGATGATGATATGCTTGATTCACGATTTATTTGATTTAAACAAGATTTTTTAAAAGAGTTTTTGCACGGTTTTAAGTCAAAACCAAGATTTAATGTTGTTTAAATGCCATGGAAAAACTTTATGTTATGAGAAACATGATTTTGGAGTTGGATTTCAATTTTGATAATTTTCCAAGCTATGGAAAGATTATTATGAATTTTCAAAGGAAAATATGGTTATTTGGGTTTATAATTTATTTTGGAAAATATATTGAGAATTTGAGTCTGAAATTTTGATATGTCATATAACATGATTAAAATGAATTTCTACAATTTTTAGGGATTTTTCCAAAGTGATTTCCTATGCAAAATAAATTGCTTTAGAAGAGGGACTTCTTTGCAAAAATGGAAAGGTCTTCGTTGATTAACTTAACCATGGTTTAGATCTGGATTGGCGGCACTTAATTTTGAAAAAGAATTTGAAATGTTAAGGCGACCATTCTTGTGTTGACATGTAGCAGGTTAGTTAGAGAAAAATTTGCTTAAAGTAGTACAAAACCAGGTTTACATCAGAAAATTGGTTCCGCCTACTTAGGAAAGCACCTTTCGACATAGATGCTTCCGCCTTTATCTTAGTAACCTACCATGCCAAAATCAATAATAAGGTATCACTAAGATAGTACGTAGTGGATTGGAGGATGGCGGAAGGTAAGGTGTCGAAAGCATAACTTCCGAAGGAGTCGTAACCTTGGTTTGTTTTTAAAAGAAAATGCACCTGCCTTTGCTTTGATTTAGCCTTCGACAGAGTGGAAGCGTTTGGTTTCGAAAGAGGTTTTAAAAGGTTTTGAAAGGGTTGCCATTAACTTAAGATTGCTTTCGACTGGGTTCCTAACTTAAGAAAGAATGTTTTAAAAGAAGGGGTTCTGACCTAATCGATACCTGTTTCCGTTTTAATCTTTCGAAAGTGTTGAAGATATCAATGCAATCGAAAGGGGTACTTTGTTTTATAAAGTTCAAGATACTTCCTATAGCTTTTAAAAGGGGTTAGGGGTTTCGAAGGTGATGGTTTCGGAAGGGGTTTCGACGCCAACCTTCCGTTGTTTTACCCAGATGTTTTATGCTTTCGAAAGAGATGGTGCCAACGCCATCATATTTCCCCAATATTTTTATATGATAAAGGATGGTTTTGAAACAGATCATTTCCCCTATGTTCACTTTGACCCAAATAATGTTTTAAGTATAAACCCAATGCTTTCAAAAGGGGTACTTTCAATGGTTTGGAAGGGTTACTTCCATTGATGTGGAAAGGGGTACTTTCAACTTATTTCGAAGCTAAGCTTCTAATGTTAACAGCTGATACTTTAATATATTCGAAAGGTTTCGAAAGGTAGATTTTAAAGTATTAAACGGCAGGAGCCTAATGTTTGGAAGAAAGATTTTAAGGCTTTCGAAGGAGGCTATCATATGAAGTCGAAAGCTAGGCTTCGAAGGTATCGAAAGGTTTCATGACCCAAACTCTATTTTTAAAGGAAAAACCCATGGCTGTATTATAAAAGTTTTTATAATGGTTTTGAGAAGAAGCTATCTGATAAAATAATAGGTTAAAGGGATTAACCATGTTTTATTTTAAATCCACAGAAGTGGTATTGCTATATTGTTATATTACTTCTTCTAATACGAATATATTCACTTTATAATAGACCCATAACTGCATGTTGGGGATGAAGGGTAGAAGAATCATTTAGGATAACCCAATAGTGAATATAAATTGATTAAACTCTTGAATGATTAGAATTGCATGCAGGAGGTCAGGAAGACCAGAATATAGGATGCTAAAATATAAATAAAGATATTGGCAGGGGCCAATAGGTTCATAGTTAGCCTATGGAAGCTATGTATAAATGAAGATGAAGGAAAGATAGGTTCATGGTAAGCCCATGAAAACTATGTATAAAGGAAGATGTCAGATAGACAGGTTCATAGTAAGCCTATGAAAACTATGATTGGATACTGGCAGGGGCCAGTAGGTTTGTAGTTAGCCCATGAAAACTAATCCGGATGAAGACAGTTGTCAATAGGTTCCAAGTCAACCTATGAAAACGAGGATAAGAGTAAGATATTGGAGTTACCAATAGGTTTGTAATGATCCCATGAAAACTATGTAATTGGACATGGAGTCCTTAAATGTTTAACCAGTTATTGGTCAGCTTATGAAAACTAATAGGTTAATAGTAATCCTAGAAACTATAATTGAGATAGATAGTCTAAAATTAATAGGGATGGGTAATCCGGAATTGATTCATTTGTTTTGCATATCATCATATTATACTGTTTTGAATTGTTTTAACCATTATTGATGCAGAAGCACAGTATATGGTTTTATAAAGGTTTTGAGATACTAGTGAGGAGAAACCCGTTCCGCTAAGCGGCGTGGTCTCACTAAATATCTAAATGATTTGAGATGGTAGATTATTATTTATACCCGGCTATATGTCTGACTCGAAGTTTATGGTTTCCCCTTAAACTCACGAGTACTCAATTGACTTTGAGTAGTTTAAGAGTTGAGGTTTTCAGATAAATCTTAAGTCAAATAAGCTTCCAAAGACGTGCAGGAGGCATGATAGCTATTTAGAGTTCACTTTTATTTTGATTCCGCTGTGTTGTATGTAATGGCAAAGTTGTTATATTGCCTGTATATACTCTGATCATCCAAGGGGGCATCTTCATATGTCGCTCTTGGCATATGTTATAATTAATATATTTTCTATGAACGTGATTTGCAAATACGGGATCATGTAATGAATTGAAAATATTTTAATATGGTATGTGAATTTGTTTGAAGTTTAATTTTTTTCCATATTAATGTGTTAATGTGTATCAATGAATCTAACACCGCCATATTTGGTCGCCGATGATTAATAACTATAGATGACTGCAATATTCGCAGTCGTTAATTTTGGTCCTCCAAGTAGGGGGATGTCACAAGTTGGTATCAAAGCCTAGGTTTATGAAACTTTAAAAGGAAAGTAAAACCTAAAAGCTTTTTTGAAACATAATCCAATGAATTTGAAAATACGATCGGGATTTGGGTTAACGCTATAGTAACGTACTTGTATTTGATATATGAATATATAAATATAAGTATGTGTTCCCCTCTCTCTTAGACTGTTCTTCTGTATCTTACTAAGGCTCGTATGCAAATTTACGAGAAAGAAGATATGGAAGCGGGAAACGAAAAAGGAAATCTAAGTGGAGGCAGCACCACAACAAATGGAAATGCTCGACCTAATACCAGGAGGAATCAAGGTCGATAGGCTAATGCTAATCCAAATGTAGAAGCCAATATAGGTACTAAAAATCCGCCAGTAGATGTGGGGATGGTGTATCAGTTATTAGCCAATCTTTTGCAAGCTGAAGTTGCTGGTAATGTTGGAGGAGCTAATCCTATGGCTCCAATTGGGAATAACTATGCCAAGCTAAGCAGAGACTACACCGGTTTGGGTAGAAAGCCATTTACTGGAACGAAGGATGCTATTGAAGTTGAGAATTGGCTACTGAGTTTTGAAAGGATCTGTACTGATCTAGGCCTGGGTGATGGGCAAAAGAGAGGGCTAGCCTCTAGGTAGTTGCAAAGGGTAGCGCTTCATTAGGTGGAATAGTATGACTGCCGGAGTTCCGGAGGAAGAGCTTATATGGGCTGATTTCAGTAGGAGGTTTAAGCAGAGGTTTATGTCTGAGGTTGCCAAGTCGGCATTAATGAGGAAGTTCATGAATCTAGTTCAAGGAGAGATGTCAATGGTCGAGTATGCTGCTAAATTTGATGAGCTATCTCAATATAGATAAGCTTTGGTTGACATTGCTGTCAGAAGGAATGAAAGGTTCATTCGAAGACTGAGACCTGAGCTTGCTTGAATGACCGTGACCCATATCCGAGAACCTAGTAATGTGGTGGTGGAGATGGCCATTCACCATGAAGAGATGCTTACTATTTCAGCTAGAGAGAAGCCAGTTGAATCCCAGGGTCCTCAGGGAAAGAAAAGGAAATTCTTTAAGAAAAAAGGAGCCCAGAAAGGGGATGTTACCAAGAAGGTAAAGGATGATTTGGCGTGCTACAAATGTGACAAGGGTCATTATGTGAATGAGTGCCGATCAGGAAAGGGGAAGAAGGCTGGAGACAAGAAGAATGTGAAATGCTTTAACTTTGATCAAGTGGGGCATTACAAGAACTAGTGTCCAGAGCCAATCGGGGCGGACAAAGGGGAATTTTTTTGCCATTGGATCATCAGCTAAGCCCACTACAGCTGATAAAGGAAAAACTATGATGGAAGGTACATTTTTAATTCAGAGTATACCGGTTAGGATAATTTTTTATACTGGTGCATCACATTCATTTTTATCCCAGTGCTTGGTTGATAGGTTATGCTTAGAACCCACATACCTTGTTACTTCCTTAAGGGTTGCAAATGCAATAGGAGGATATGCAACCGTGGGGATAAGACGTGACTAGTTAGAACTTGATTTTTTAGGTCATAAGTTTGCATGCAGTTTGTATGTGTATTTCGTAGATTTCAGAATCATTATGGGTATGGATTTGTTGAGAAGGTATGAGCCAGGATATACTACCAGGATGGGGAGATATCTTTGAGACACCCAAATAGTCACAACCGAGTTATATTCTCAGTAGAGAATTCTATCTGGAGTTTTTGTGCTTTGTTAAGTGTAATGGAAATAAGAGAAGAGCTATGTTAGGTTCGTATAGCAAGAGAATTTGTAGATGTGTTTGAGCCAGTCACAAGACTACCACCAAAACGAGTTGTTGAGTTTCAGATAGATATTGTGCCAGGAGCTGAATCTGTAAGTAGACCACCTAGCAAGATGACACCGACTGAGATGAAGGAATTGAAGGTTCAACTAGTGGATCTAGAAGGAAGGTATTTTATTAGACCAAGCAGTTCGCCTTGGGGAGCGGTCGCTGTATTTATGAAAAAACCAAATGGGTCGTTGAGGATGTGTATTGACTGTCGTAATCTAAACGAAAGGACGATAAAGAATAAGTATCCTTTGCCGAGAATAGACGATCTGTTTGATTAGTTTAGTGGAGCCAAAGTGTTTTTCCAGTTGGATTTGGCGATGGGGTTCCATCAGTTGAGAGAGGCAGAGGACATTATTCCTTTGACTGCATTCCGTACTAGATATAGTTCGTATGAGTGGTTAGTGATGCCATTCGAATTGAAAAATTGACCTGCTTTCTTTGTGGATTTGAGGAATTGAGTCTTCCAAGAGTATTTGGATAGATTCATGTTGGTGTTTATAGATGACACTTTAGTATACTCTAAAGATGAGAGAGAGCATGAAGATTATCTTAGAGTTGTGCTTGAGACACTGAGGCAGAATTAGCTAAAGTAAAAGTTTTCCAAGTGCCATTTTTAGAAGAAAGAGGTTAAGTTTCTTGGTCATGTGGTTTCAGAGAAAGGATTGTCAGTCGATCTAGATAAGATCAAAGTTGTGAACAATTGAAAGAGACCAGAGACAGTGACTGAGATCATAAGTATTCTCGTACTTGCTGGCTATTACCGAAGATTCATCAAGAATTTCTCGTGGATAGCAGCGCCTTTGACTAAGCTTGCCAGGAAGGAAGTGAAGTTTGTTTAGTCCGGCAAATATAAGGAAGCATTACTTAAGCTAAAGCATTTATTGACCAATGCTCTAGTGTTAGTAGTTCCAGATGGTAACCAAGGTTAGTAGTATACACGGATGCATGTGGGACTAGATTAGGAGTAGTGTTGATGTAGAAGGGAAAAGTTATTGCTTATGCATACAGACAGCTTAGATCGAACGAACTAAGATACCCTACTCATGACTTGGAGTTGGCTACAATGATTTTTTTCCCTGAAGATTTGGTGGCATTATCTCTTAGGGAAGAGATTTGAGTTGTATACCAATCATAAGTTTTTAAGATATCTATTCTCTTAGAAAGAGTTGAATATGTGACAATAGAGATGGTTGGAGTCTTTGGCTGTTTATGATTTTGGTATAGAGTATACCATAAGAAAAGGTAATAAAGTAGCAAATGCTCTCCGTAGAAGACATCCGAATGTGGTGTTAACTATGTTGGAAGAATAGAAAGATCTAGAAGCTTTGGCCAGTTGTGGTGTGCAGTTAAGATCGACTGTTGTTCTAGTCAGAATACTACCATGTTATACTGTTTAGAAGTTCGACCGGTGTTGATCGATAAAATGCTTCTAAGCAGAAGGAGGATCCATTATTAGCTGAGAAGATCAGAAGGCTTGAGGTTGGAACCGAGGTCGATGATTTGAAAGATTTTTTTCTTGACCGGAGAGGATGGTTGAGAAAGAAGGAACGGTTATGTGTTCCAGATGTGGAGAAATTGAGAAAAGAAGTTCTTGAGGAATGTCATCGATCCAAGTTTATAATTTACCTCCGATGGACCAAGATGCGTCAAGATATAAAGAGGGGCTTCTATTGGGAAGGCATGAAGAGAGATGTTGGCTTGTGGATTAGGCAGTATGTAATCTGTCAACAAGTGAAAGCTGAACATCAAAAGCCAAGTAGGTTACTTCAGCCTTTAGAGATTTTAGTTTGAAAGTGGAATTCGATACCCATGGATTTTATATATGGGTTTCCAAGGTCAAGGAGAGGAAATGAGATTATATGGGTTACTGTGGACAAATTGACTAAGAGCGCCCATTTATTCCAGTAAAGTCAATCAGGATGGCACACGTTTTGGCGAAGTTGTTCATGAAGAACATAGTTAGACTTCATGGAGTTCCTAGTAGAATAGTCAGCGACAGAGATGCTTTATTCATTAGCAAATTCTAGAAGAGCCTATAGGATATGTTAGGCACTAAGTTCAAGATGAGTACCGCATATCACCCATAGACAGATGGGCAAAAAGAGGGAGTCAATAAGGTGCTCAAGGACTTGTTTAGGGCTTGTGTGTTGGACTTTGGTATATCTTGGGAGGATCACCTGCATTTGGTTGAGGTTTCCTATAATAATAATTACCAAACAAGTATAGGAATGGAGTCTTTTGAAGCTTTGTATGGAAGGCCATGCAAATCCTATGCATGTTGGTTGGAGACTGGAGACAGATTGATCTTAGGTCTAGATTTGGTAAGGGAGGCGTCAGAAAAGATCGAGTTAATCCGAAAACGGAAGAAGGAAGCTCAATCCAGACAAAAGAGTTATGCAGATAAGAGGCGTAAAGTCCTAGAGTTCTCAGCGGGAGATAGAGTTTTCATTAAAGTATCACCAATGAAGAGTGTGGTACGGTTTGGAAAGTCGAGAAAGTTGGCCTCGAGATATGTTGGTCCATTCCAGATTTTAGAAAGGATTGGAAAGCTCACATGCAGAGTAGAGTTGCCGAGTAGTATAATAGGTGTCCATAATATATTTCATGTATCTCATCTTCGCAAGTATGTGCATGATCCAGAGGCTACCATTCCTCAGACAGAGTTAAAGGACTTGGTAGTAGAGCCTGATCTGATTTTTGTTAGACAACTAGTTAAGGTTGTAGCGAGAGATGAGAAAAGATTGAGGAACAAGACAGTCAAGTTGGTGAAAGTTCAGTGGAGCGACAACGAGAAGGACTGTACTTGGGTGGTAAGGATAGGATTTGAGATACTTATCTTGATCTGCTTTAAGGGTATGTCAATATTAGATTTATAAAGATATTTCCTAGTCAGGTAGACTAATATGGTTGTTAGGAGTCGTTATAGATGATAGCTATGTTTAGTACTTAGTCCTTACTGAAATTCGAAGATGAAATTCTTTAAGGATGGGAGCATGTAACATTCTTAAATTTTGATGACATTATTCAAGAGATTTAATTAGATAAATTAAATAGAATAATTAAAGGTTAAGTGATAAGGGATTGAGACTTGAATTAATCAATTAAGTTTGTGCCTAATAAACAAACTAATGGGCTTAAGAGTGGTTTTAAGTTAAACAAATTACATAACGGTATAATTGGAAATTGCCATCCAATGGCCCTTATCCATATATACATACATACATATATATATATATATATATATATATATATATTTGTGTTCCCACCATCTTACTTCCCATTCACGTCATTTTGAAAATGCAAATTAAAAGATAGAGAGAACAGCCGACGATTAAGAAGAAGAGGAAATCAGAAATTAAAGCTAGAAAATCAAGCTTAGGGAAATCAACCTCAGTCCAATCTCCTTATCTAGATCAAGGTGAATAATAATTCCATCTCCGTTTTGGTTTGAATCATATATTTTAGGATTTAAGCATAAATTCGTTTTTATGATATATTGGATGATGATATGCTTGATTCACGACTTATTTGATTTAAACAAGATTGTTTAAAAGGGTTTTTGCCCGGCTTTAGGTCAAACCGAGATTTAGATTTTTTAATTGCCATGGGAAAATTTTATGTTTTAAGAAACATGATTTTGGAGTTGGGTTTCAATTTTGATAATTTTTCAAACTATGGAAAGATTATTACGAATTTTTAAAGGAAAATATGGTTATTTGGGTTTATAATTTATTTTGGAAAAGGTATTGAGAATTTGGGTCTGAAATTTTGATACGTTAGATAACATTATTAAAGTGAATTTCTGGAATTTTTGGGGATTTTTCCAAAGTGATTTGCTATGCAAAATAAATTGTTTTAGAAGGGGGACTTCTTTGCAAAATTGGAAGGGCTTAATTGATTAACTTAACCATGGTGTAGATTTCGGTTACCAGCATTAATTTTGAAAAAGAGTTTTAAAAAGTTAAGGCAACCAATCTAGTGTTGAGACATGGAAGGTTTGTTAGAGAAACATTTGCTAAAGTAGTAGAAACCAGGTTTACATCAGAAAATTAGTTCCACCTACTTAGGAAAGCACCTTTCGACACAGATGCTTCCGCCTTTATCTTAGTCGAAACCTAACATGCCGAAACCAATACACAAGGTATCACTAAGATGGTACGTAGTGGATTGGAGGAATGCAGAAGGTAAGATGTCGAAAGCATAACTTCCAAAGGAGTTGTAACCTTTGTTTGTTTTTAAAAGAAAAGGCGTCTACCTTTGTTTTGATTTAGCCTTCGACAGAGTCGAAGCGTTTGGTTTTGAAAGGTCTGTCATTAACTTAAGATTTCTTTCGATTAGGTTCCTTACTTAAGAAAGAATGTTTTAAAAGAAGAGGTTCCGACCTAGTCGATACTCTGCTACCGTTCTTTAAACTTTCGAAGATGTTGAAGATATCAATGCAGTCGAAAAGGGTATTTTTGTTTTATAAAGTTCAAGCCACTTCCTATAGCTTTTGAAAGGGGTTAGGGGTTTCGAAGGTGATGGTTTCGAAAGGGGTTTCGACGCCAACCTTCCATTGTTTTACCCAGATGTTTTATGCTTTCGAAAGAGATGGTGTCGATGCCATCATATTTCCCTAATATTTTTATATGATAAAGATGGTTTCGAAACAGATCATTTCCCACATATTCACTTTTACCCAAATAATGTTTTAACTATAAACCTAATGCTTTCGAAAGGGGTACTTTCAATGGTTTCGGAAGGGTTACTTCCATTGGTGTCGGAAGGGGTACTTTCAACTGATTTCGAAGCTAAGCTTCTAATGTTGAAAGCTAATACTTTAATATATTCGAAAATTTTCGAAAGGTAGATTTTAAAGTATTAAAAGGCAGGGGCCTAATGTTTTGAATAAAGATTTAAAGGCTTTCAAAGGAGGCTATCCTGTGAAGTCAAAAGCTAGGTTTCGAAGGTATCGAAAGATTTTATGGTCCAAAATTTATTTTTAAAGGAAAAACCAATGGCTATATTAAAGGAGTTTCTATAACGGTTTTTAAAAACCCATGGCTATATTAAAGGAGTTTATATAATGGTTTTGAGAAGAAGCTATCTTTGATAAAGTAATAGGTTAAAGGGATTAACCATGTTTTATTTTAAACTCATAGAAGTGGTATTGCTATGTTGTTATGTTGCTTCTTCTAATATGAATATATTCACTTTATAATAGACCCATACTGCATTTTGGGATGAAGGGTAGGATAACTAGTTAGGTTAACCCATAAGTGAATGTAAATTGATTAAAATCCTAAATGAGTAGAATTGCATCTAGCAAGTCAGGATGTCCAGAATATAGGATGCTAAAATATAAATGAAAGATATTGGCAGGGGCCAATAGGTTCATAGTTAGCCCATGAAAACTATGTATAAATGAAGATGTCAGAAAGACAGGTTCATAGTAAGCCTATGAAAACTAGGTGTAAAGGAAGATGTTAGATAGATATGTTCATAATAAGCCAATGAAAACTATGATTGGATACTGGCAGAGCCAGTAGGTTTGTAGTTAGCCTATGTAAACCATATTTGGATGAAATATTGACAGATGTCAATAGGTTCTTAGTCAACCCATGAAAACTAGGAAAAGAGTAAGATACTAGAGTTACCAATAGGTTTATAGTGATCCCATGAAAACTATGTAATTGGACATGGAGTCCTTAAATGTTTAACCGATTATTAGTCAACCCATGAAAACTTGCATTTAATAGTAATCCTATGAACTATTATTGAGACAGATAGTCTAAAATGTAACGACCCAAAAATTTTAAATATTTAAATAAACTAATTAACTAATATTTTGCATGGAAATAAATAAAAAAATTGCAATGAAAATTTGTTATTTGGTATGCATCTATTTAAATATAGCAAGCGGCAGATTTTCATTGAAAAATATGTAAGTTTATTCAGTTGTGAGATTTCAATTTTAAATTTAGAATCACTTAAAATTTGATGGAAATAAAATATTTTTGAATCCTGAATATTTTTATATAAGAAAAATGTAAATCATTTTGGAGTGAGAAGTCATAATTCATTTTGCCAAATTTGGATTGCTCTAGCCCCGTTTATCTTATTTTTGGTGTTTTAGCAGCAGTTTCGGCAACGAAAATCGAGTGTTGATAGGTAGGTCATGTCTCTAATATCTGTGTACCATCTTGTTCGTCTCATCACGCTGATCTCTGCAGTATATTCATTTGTGCATTTCGACGTCCGGTGCATGGCGATATCTGCGGAACGGTTAGCCATATCGGTACCCATTTCTGGAGTCTTTTAGTTTTCTGTGTCCATTCAATTATCCACTGTGTAAAACCAAATAGCCATTAGCTTTTATATTTCTTGAAATCCAACGTATGGGTTTTTTCTATTCCACCATTTCAATATATATTTGCTATTGTCCCTTCATTTCCATTTTCGGTTCATTTTCTTTCTCCTTCCTCTCTTCATTCTGTCATTCCTTAATATATATATATATATATATATATATATGCATAAAGTAAAGCGTTCGTATATATTTGTTTAGTGAAGCCTACTCCTTTGGCTAACCTACGTGCTTATCCCTTTCTCATCTTCATTTGCCAACCCAACTTCCACCCTACCCATTGCCGCCCTTCCATCGAGTCCACCTCTCCCCTACAACTCCACAGCCACCGCCGGCCTACCTCAGCACCCTCCTCGGCCTCGCCTCACCTTTCCATGCCTCCACAACCCATTTCTCCTCTTCCTCGATACACGTGTCATCTCCCTCCTCCATCATCGACCCAGACTCCATCTACCCGCAACAAGCAGCGACCATACCCAAGCGCCCATCCCCTAACCACCTTACGCACCCTGTAGCCTAGCCTTTCCGCCATTTTATCTCCGTTATGTGCTGCCACCCTTCTCCCCTTGCTAAGCCCAAACTATCAGCCGTCGAGACCTCCTGAACCCACTGCCGAATAAACCCTCCATCGCCAAAATTCACAGCCCTCTGCTTCGTGCTCTGCCTCCCGCCACAATGCTTCACACCGCCTCAACGATCAGCCAACTTACATTTACTTCACCATAGACCCGCCACCAACATCAAGAACCGAACACCGAAACTTCCGTGGCCGCAACCTCCTCAGCGACACCACGCCTATCCATCTTCTACAGCTCGCCGACCGGCCCCTGGCACCACCTGAGTCGAGCACAGCAAATCCGAGCAGCAATCATCTCTCCTTCTTTAAATAAATAAATATAAGTTAGTATGCATGTGTATGTATGTGTGTGTGTGTGTATTTGAGAGAGCCTACACCTTCTTCTTCATTTCTCGACAATATTCTAGCTCGCTTTGCTTTGCTTTGGAATTTGTTATTTGGATTCATATCTCTTTGCGTTATCAAGTTTCTCTAGCCTCGAAATGTGAGCGATCACTCATAATTAACATTCTTATATTTAGTAAATTTAATTCACATGAAATGACGATTGAAATATGTTGTTAAATTTTGAATTGGTTAGAAATTTAATTGTTAAGTATGATATGTTATTATCTGCATTTGTTAACCTATGCTAATTGACATATGACACCATAACACGTTGTATATATATTATATTTTAAATTGTTAGTTGTGATTCATGCTTGTAATTATGATGTTATGCTATTTTAAATTATTATGTTATTGTTCTCAAAATGTAAGAAATCCCTATCGGTTGAAATGATACATACCCGAATAATCTTATATATTAGGGAAAAATCATTATGGGTTGAAATGATAAACCTAAGCGATTTTATTGATTTTAAAATTTTGGGATTGCGGGTTGAAATGATATATACCCGAAAAATTTAAATTATTACGGATTGAAATGATAAATATCCATATCACTTGACCATAGGATAGAAAATTATATATGGATACCGTTGGTCTATTTTGAGAAATGATTTCCAAAGTTTTGAAAGTAAACATATGGGTTTAATATATATTGATTTTTAAAATATAATATAAAGATTTTATTTTTATTTTAATATTGCGTAAGAGTTAAATTTTTAAACTTATGTTATGGAAATTTTAAAATTATAAGTTTAGTTTTGAAAAATGTTAATGTTAAGATTTTACTTATAATATTATTATTATTTTTGAATATATATAATAAGATTTAATATAAATTTAATAAACATATAATATAATAAAATTAAATTTAATATAAATTTAATAAACATATAACATAATAAAATTTAATTTAATTAACAAATATATAATATGTTTAAGTATTTGTTCAAAATTATATTAATATTTTGAAAATAGATTTTTGTAATAACTTAAATAAATTAAGGTTGGAAAGATAAGTTGAAGTTGATTTGTAGTTTAATTTGTTAAGAATTGTATTGTATTTAAAATGATTTGAAACTTATTGATTTAGAGATTTTAAAGATATGATTTTTTTAATAACTTGATCAATTAATTTTGATCTAAGGTGATTAAATGGATATTTTCAAATTTAAATAAAATTGAATATTTAATTTTGATTTAAACTTATAATTTGAGACTTTGATTTGTAATTTAATTTGTTTAAGAATTAAAATTTTATTTAATTAAGTATGATTTTAACTTATTGATTTTGAGATTTTAAAGATATGATAAGAATTGAGTTTAAATAAGAATTGATTTAAACTTAATTGGTTTTGAGATTTTGAAAGAATATGAATTTATAACTTGATTTTTGATTAAAAATGATTATGTGAATATTTTCAAATTTAAATAAAAATTGAAATTGAATATTTGATTTTGATTTAAATTTGTAATTTGAGATTTAATTAAATGTTTATAAAAAGTGATTAAGTGAATAATTTCAAATTTAAATAAATTTCAAGTAAGATATTTAAATTTTGATTTTGATTTAAAATTGTAATTTGAGATTATATTTGATTGTTTATAAAATTGATTTTTATAAAATGACCGCGGTATGAAATAAACATTGTTTGTTAAAGAGACCGCGATCGAAAATTGACATACTCTCTGCCAATACCGAAAACCACTTTAATAACTGTGCGTGTGGTGGAGAATCCAGAAAGAAGTAGGATGGTTTGGCGAATGTCTGTATGATGCATGAACCATCCTTGACCCCCATGGGTCAGCTTGATATGACTAAAACAGAAACCATGTCGGGCCAAGTGAGGTTGCTCCTCTGATCGAACATGCTTCTTCGATACCATATCTGTTACTTTATGATTGATTTGGTGGCTATCTTCGATTCGATTATGGGAGTGTGTTCCGAGGTGGGCGGTAGTAGCTGCTATCCATTACCACCAGTCCAAATTCGCAAAACGGTAGTATCCTACCCTGGACATTGCCTCGCGTGCCTTGTCATATGCCTTATCGCACACACTAAGAGTTTGATTTGTGTCGTACACTATGGAGAGCCCTTTGATAGCCCTCCAGTTTATGGAGGAATTACGATGCTGTATAGACTAAGGCATTTATATAAAAATGTGTTAAGGGGGATATGGGTAACGCCTTAACGCTATTTTAATATCTTACTTTACTGTAGACATTATCTATGTAGCGTATTGTATTATGTATGTAGATAGTTTCATGGGTCCTTAAAGGATGGAATCCCAACATCCTTTAAGTTATATTGAATTTCACTTTTACATTTCACTTGAGTTGATTTACTTGCATAAGAATGTTAATCCTGACTCGAGTGTTTTGTGTTTTGCTTTATGCTCGGGTTAACCTGAGTGTCACAACATTTGAAACTCGCCTTTGAAGCTCGAAGCTTTGCTTGGAGATGTATCTTTATCAATTTAGCTTTTATGTTATTTTGGTTATTTCCAGTTGTTTATGTTCAGACTTTTCATTTGCTTTTGTATTGAGACTTCTAAGTATTGGATTTTTATTATATTTTGCTTTAGACATTGATGTTCTGTAGTAGCTTCATATATATGTGCAATGTAACATCATATATAATAAAATTAGATTTATGTTTTGCTTGTTATACTTTGTTATTAGCATTTAGTTCCATAGTATTAGTTTAAGGGGGAGTTATGTAGTTTAGGCTTAGTTTTTGTTGATGACAAAGGGGGGGAATTATAAAATAGGATAGTTAGACTGTTAGTTAGGCTTAGATTAAGGTGGAGTTAGTAGATTAAGGGGGAGTTGTTGGAATAATGGGGAGTCAGAGTAGAATCGGAGTTTGGTGGAGTATATTTTATAAACATAGGTTGTCATCATCAAAAAGGGGGAGATTATTAGTTCCTGAGATGATCGTTTTGATGACAACAACCTTAGGACTTGTTATAAAATATAAATAATAATATTTTTGTCTAGATATATATGTGTGTGTGTGTATGTATATATATGCAAGTACTGAGAATGAAGACTGTACAGTATAAAGATTCAAGACTGACGAATTCAAGATTGTAGAAATCAAGATTGAAGACTCAAAAGTATAAAGATTATCAAGAGTTCAAAAGTTCAAGATATCAAAATTAGTAATAGAGTCTAGATTTATGTTAAAACTTCATATTAGCACTAAAATCTTTATTCTAATTTTAATTGTGGAATGGAATCCACCTTCTTGCTTTAATAGTGGGATGGAACCACGACCTTCTCTAGTGGAATGGAATCCACGAAATATTCAAAATAATTCATTTTAACTATTTTTCCAAAAACTATCTTTTTAAAAGTCATCTCTATCAATTTAAATATTTTAGCCTTAACTCAAAAATTATTATTATCATTTTTAATATTTTGATCTCATAATCATCTCTTGTTTTTTTAAACTATCTCTTGATTTTAATATTTTAGCTTTAAATCTAAAAATATATATTTTAAAGAAGTATATACTTAGTTTTTAATATTACTTTTATATTATAGATTAAATATTTTAAGATTACTTTCTAAAACTCTTTGATAAGTTTAAATTATATTCAAAATGGTTTACAAAGTTTAGAAATTATTTTGAAAAGTTTTAGAATAGAAATCGTTTTGAAACAAAATCAATTTTCAAAAATAACATAGGCATATCGACATCCCTATACCCTCTATGTCGACATGGTAGCCGTGATTTCGAATTTTAAATTTTCAAAAGAAATGTCTATTTGTCATAACCTTTCACGAATGGACATGACCATTGTTCTCCTATATATACCAGTTGTTTTCAACGAATTTGAAGTTAGTTTTTCTTCATTTCTTCACTCCTTCTCCACTCAAATATTCTCTTATATTTCAAATGCTTCAACAAAACTCTGCCAAAATCCTAGTGAATCAAACTCGATCGTCTTTAGTTTGATTCTCTGCCACTCTCTCTCAAAGATCTTAATGCAATTCAGAGTTATAGGATCATTTGTAATCAAAGATCGAAATATCAAAGTGTATCGAGTCTCTCTCTCTATCAAAATGTGATTGGAAAACGATGTGATTGTGGCCCGTAAATCAATTGGGTGTGATTACAGCCCGTAAATCAATTAGGTGAACTTATAGCCTGGTTAAATTAAGAGAGTTTGCCTTGGACTCGGAGACAGGAGGGTGTATCTCGTGGCCTTCAATTCGAGATTGTAATATCGATATTATATTTGAAAAGTTCTTGTGTGGGACTAGATGTAGGGTAACTCCGAACAGTATAAAATTCTGGTGTGTTCTTTCCTTTACTTCTTTAATTTACTATTTGCATCTATGTCTGATTCTGTGATTGTCTCTATGTTTGTGAATTGCATCTGTTTGGGTTTAATTTGAAAATCTTTCAAAAGGATTCACAAAATTAATTAAACATTATTCACCCCCACTTAGTGGTAATTCTTCCTTAAGGTATGTAATCCACATTTCCTACATCTGGCATTGGAGCATTGGTTTTCAAAGTTGCCATCTGAATTTTGAAAAAGTTTAAAATGGAAATTTTTGGAGATTCTACTAACACTAGTTCAAAACTGTCCAAATCATCATTGTCTCATAAGTTTGCATATCGTTATTATAGAAAATCAAGTTATCTACCGAATTGGTGTGTCGTGCAGAAACAGATGTGTTATATGGTTTTTGAAGAATCAACGTTCAATGGACAAATGGTGCAAATCAAGAAAAACAAATGCATACTTGATAGTGGATGATCAAGACATATGACAGGTAATCCTGAGATACTGAATGACATAATTTATGAAGATGGAAGACTGGTCAACTTTAGAGACAATTCAAAAGGATATGTGATTGACATCGGCAATGTCGGTAACTCTAAAACTCATACTATTTCTGATGTTCTGTTAGTTAGGAATATAAAACACAACTTACTTAGCATAAGTCAACTATGTGACAAGGGCAACAAAATTAAATTTGAAAAGGATAAGTGTCACATCGAAGATAATAAATAAAATATTATCTTTAAAGGAATTAGGAAGAAAAAACATTTATATTTTCAGTATGAAAATCTCAAATGATAACCTATGTATTTTGGTTAATATAAGTGACCCTTGGATTTGGCATAAAAGATTTGGGTATTTGAATTTCAAACTCTTATCTAGACTTTCAAAACTTGATCTAGTAAGAGGCTTCCGAAAATGGATTTTAAAGTAGATAGTATATGCGATGCTTGTCAATTAGGAAAACTTAGGACGAGTTCATTAAAATTGAAAGATATGATTTCAACTTTAAAACCTGTTGAGTTGCTTCATTTAGATCTGTTTGGTCCATCCAAATTCAGTCAATAAATCACAGTAAATATGTTTTTGTAATTTTAGATGATTATTCTAGATACATGGACAATTTTTTTGAAACATAAAGTGATGCTTTTAATTTATTTAAAACTTTTGCAAAAAGAATTCAAAATCAACTTTCTTTAAAAATCAAAACTATTCGTAGTGATCACGGTGGAAAATTTGAAAATGAAAATTTTGAGAATTTCTGTAATAAAAAAGGAATAAAACATAATTTTTCTTTTCCAAGAACTCCACAACAAAACTGAGTGGTAGCGCGTAAAAATAGGACGATTCAAGAGTGTGAAAGAACTATGCTTTAGATAGTAAATTACCAAGAAATTGTTGGGTTGAAGCAGTCGCTACAGCTTGTTACATTTTGAATAGGATTTTAATTAGACCTTTGACCAATAAAGAACACCATATGAACTTCTTTTCAATAAGCAACAAAAGGTATCTTATTTTAAAGTTTTTGGAAGTAAATATTTTATTCTAAATACAAAGGATAATTTAGATAAATTTGATCCTAAATCGGATAAAAGGATCTTTATCGGATATTCTAATAGGAGTGAAGCATACAGAGTTTTCAATTAAAAACTAACACCATTGAAGAAACAACGCATGTATCTTTTGATGAAAATTTCAAAGATTTTGTTCAAATAAATGATGAAGATGATTTTGTTACTTTAAATAATGAATCAAATGAAACAAACTGTGAAACTATTCATCCTAATAAAAGGAATAGACTTTTAAAGGATCATCCTATAGAAAATATACTAGGAAATATTGAATCTGTTGTTAGAACTAGAAATCAACTAAACAAGAGGAGTAATGTAGCATTTATATCAACTATTGAACCCAAAAATCCAAAGAAAGCATCATCTGATAATTCATGCATTCTTGCTATGCAAGAAGAACTGAATTAATTCACCAGAAATGATATATGTGAACTTGTTCCTAGACCTAAGGATAAAACTATAATAGGAACTAAATGGGTTTATAAAAATATAATGAATGAACAAGGTGAGGTCATTAGAAATATATCTCGGTTAGTCGCACAAGGTTATTGTCAAAAAGAAGGAGTAGACTTTGATGAAACCTTTGCACCCGTAGCAAGATTAGAAGCCATTAGAATACTACTTGCTTTCGCAAACCACAACAATTTTAAATTATTTCAAATGGATGTCAAAAGTGCATTTTTAAATAGTTTTGTTAAAGAGGATGTTTATGTTGAACAACCTCCACTTTTTGAAGAAGACGAAGAAGAAGAGAAAGAAGCACAAATGGACGAGGACGATAATGTTGTTTGCGTTGGAAAAGTCCATTTTGACCAAAATGGTAATTTGGTCGAACAATATAGAAACTTTTGTCTCCGTTACCCTAATTGTTCGATTCATAAGTCACCAATTGTCAAGGACTCTTGTTAGATTATTATTATATTAATGTTTCTATATTTTGTGCACTTTTATATATTTGCATCTATATTTCATATATATGTGTAATCTTACATCGTGTATAATAAAATTAGATTTATGTTTTACTAATTATACATTATTATTAGCATTTTATTCCATAGTATTAGTTTAAGGGGGAGTTATGTAGTTTAGGCTTAGTTTTTGTTGATAACAAAGGAGGAGAATTATAAAATAGGATAGTTAGGCTGTTAGTTAGGCTTAGATTAAGGGGGAGTTAGATCAAGGGGGGGTTGTTGGAATAAGCGGGAGTCGGAGTAGAATAAGAGTTTGGTAGAGTATATTTTATAAACATAGGTTGTCATCATCAAAAAGGGGGAGATTGTTAGTTCCTGAGATGATGGTTTTGATGACAACAACCTTAGGACTTATTATAAAATATAAATAATAATATATTTGTCCAGACATATATGTATATGCAGAATATATATATATATATATATATATATATATATATGCAAGTAGTGAGAATGAAGACTGTACGGTATAGAGATTCAAGACTGACGAATTCAAGATTGTAGAAATCAAGACTGAAGACTCATAAGTATCAGGATTATCAAAAGTTCAAAAGTTCAAGATATCAAGATAAGTAACAGAGACTAGATTTATGTTAAAACTTCATACTAGCACTAGGATATTTATTCTAATTTTAATTATGGAATGGAATCTACGAAATATTCAAAATAATTTAGTTTAACTATTCTTCCAAAAACTATCTTTCTAAAAGTCATCTCTATCAATTTAAATATTTTAGCCTTAATTCAAAACCTATTCTTATCATCTTTTAATATTTTGATCTCATAATCTTCTCTTGTTTTTTTAAACTATCTCTTGATTTTAATATTTTAGCTTTAAATCTAAAAATATATATTTTAAAGAAGTCTATACTTAGTTTTTGATATTACTTTTATATTATAGATTATATATTTTAAGATTACTTTCTAAAACTCTTTTATAAGTTTAAACTATATTCAAAATGGTTTACAAAGTTTAGAAATTGTTTTGACAGGTTTTAGAATAGAAATCGTTTTAAAGAAAAATCAATTTTCAAAAATAACATAGGCATGTCGGCATCCCTATACCCTCCATGTCGACATAGTAGCCGCAGATTTCAAATTTCAAATTTTCAAAAGAAGTGTCTATTTGTCATAACCTTTTGCAAATGGACATGACCGCTATTCTCCTATATATACCAGTTGTTTTCAACGAATTTGAAGTTAGTTTTTCTTCATTTCTTCACTCCTTCTTCTCCGCTCAATATTCTCTTATATTTCAAATGGTTTAACAAAACTCTGCCAAAATCCTAAGTGAATCAAACTCGATCGTCCCTAGTTTGATTCTCTGCCGCTCTCTCTCAAAGATCTTAGTGCTATTTAGAGTTATAGGATAATTTGCAATCAAAGATCGAAATATCGAAGTGTATCGAGTCTCTCTCTATCAAAGTGTAATTGGAAACAGTGTGATTGTGGCCCATAAATCAATTGGGTGTGATTATAGCCAGTAAATCAATTAGGTGATCTTGTAGCCTGGTTAAATCAATAGAGTTTGTCCTGGACTCGGAGACAGGAGGGTGTATCTCGTGGCCTTGAAATCGGGGTTGTAATATCGACGTTATATTTGAAAAGAAATATGCACGAGAAATTGTTTGGGAATGGATGTAATGTAACTTCGAACCGGTATAAAATTCCGGTTTGTTCTTTCCTTTACTGCTTTTATTTACTATTTGCATCTCTGTCTGATTCTATGATTGTCTATGTGTTTGCGAATTGCATATGTTTGGATTTAATTTGAAAAGATTTCAAAAGGATTCATAAAATTAATTAAACGCTATTCACCCCATCCTCCCCCCATCTAGTGTTAATTCTGCCTTAAGGTCTGTATTCTGCATTTCCTACAGTTAGCAAGTATGAAGCAGAGGGCTGGAGAGACTCTCAGGAGTTTTCTAACAAGGTTCGACATGGCGGTTGCTACATCAAGATTGCTATGGGACGGGATCCTCCGAGAGATCTTGTAGAATTTTATAATGAAGCCAAGAGAAAACTGCGTCAGGAGGACGATGAGGCTGGTTAGGAAGAAATCGATGTTGTGTATGGCGAAGGACTGTCTGGAGAAGGATCTAGCAAAGGCAAAGGAAAAAGAAAGATGGATGATGATTTTAATAGATCAAAGCGACAAAGAAGGGAACCGAAATTCTCTTCTTACAAGGACTTGAGTGAACCCCGGAGCGTATTTATTTGGCCACTGGGGGACAGATCCCCCATCGAAAGCCAGCAAGGACAGAGCCGACTGATCGCGAAAGGACATCCAGAAAATATTGTCTATTCCACGAGCTAGATGGGCATACCATGAATGACTACAGATATCTACGAGATCTGATCAAGGAACAGGTCAGAGAGAACCAATTATAGCTTATGTGAGAAATCGAGTTGTGGTAGTGGAACAAAAACAGCCATCGACTGCCGCGAATGGAAACAGCCCTGGATCAAGGTCAAGAATAGTCATCTCTTGATTGGGACGGCCGGGAATCAGGTTCGGTTCCCACATTCTATTTCCCCTTTTCAATAAACCATGCAATAATACAGTCTAGCCACTTACTCGTGTATGGGATCTCGAACGGCCTCTAGGCACTCTCTGAGTTGGATGCTAGGCTGTAATGTCTGGAGAGGCGGGTATCGTAATGTTTGATTTTATATTTCTTAGTATTTAAATTTGATTATCTTGGATAAATCCTAGATTATTGAAACCCACTTGAACAAGGTGACTGATATAGATCGCTTTAAAGTCTCTTCCGAAAAGACGGGGCCCGAATGCAAGGTGCAAGTTCCCTCATCGGAGCGCAAGTGGATGGACTTGTACGATATTGATCACTTTAAGTCTCGACCGAAAAGTTGGGACTAGAGTGCAAGAAGTAAGTCTCCTAATCGGAGTGTGAGCGGATAGGATTTCCTGTCATTAAGTTCCTTTGCTGGAGAGCGAGTGGATTGGGCTCACAAGGGTTCAGAGAGACCATAGACTTTGATCGCGTTAAGTCCTGACCGAAAAGTCGAGACCGGAGAGCAGGAAGCAACTCACTTCGCCGAAGAGCGTCTAGATGGGCTTGCTTGTCATTGAGTCCCTTTATGAGAGTGTGAGCGGAATGGGCACAACAAGGGTTCGAAGAGACCATGGATTTGATTATCGGCTCCGAAAGGGCCTGAGAGACCATGGATTTGATTATCAGTCTCAAACGGCCGTGGATTTGAATATCGGTCCCAAACGGCCATGGATTTGATTATTAACCCTAAACGACCAATGATTTGATTAACTTCCCTAAGAGACCCTGGATTTGATTATTAGCCCCGAACGGTCATGGATTTGATTAATGTTCTGAAGAGATCGCGGATATAACTATCGGCCTTGAATGGCCACGAACTCAATTAACAATTCGGAGAGATCGCCCCCTTGACTTGAACAGTAAATGATCTGAAGAGACGGCGCATTAAATTAACTATAAAACGATCCAGAGAGATCACACGTTGAAAACTAAACATTAAACGATCCGGAGAGATCGTTCGTTAAATTGAATCTATCTGAAACGATCTAGAGAGGTCGAACCTTTGCGCATATATTGATTTCGAGAAAAGGATTTGAATGCCTTGAAATTAAAATAAAACAGATAAATCCTGGATGAACACGAGACGATTTTGATATGTAATAACTCCGAATGAAATCAGAATGATAATAATATAAATCTTGGATGAACACGAGATGGTTTTGATATGTAATATAATAACTCCAAATGAAATCGGAATTGTGATGATGTATTGACAACACTTAAGCAGAATCTAGAGTCTTAGGCTATGAGAGGTCTGGAACAAGCCTGATTGACAAGAGAATCCAAAGGAACTGGATGGTTCACCAAAGTTGAAGTAGTCAGAGAGCTCAACTATTGAAGATTGACGTCACATTTGTTCTTAGCAAAGCAAACATTCCACTCGCAAGACGTGCTTTGAGGGGCAATTGTTATCCCGTCTTTTGACTAGGCATCGACGAGTTAAACTTCGAAGTTACCAAGGCAGGGCGTCCGAAGAAATGACCACAAAGCCCATAAACCCAAATCCAGAACCCAAGAATCCACAAATATGGAGTCGGTACCGACCCAACCCTAGGGGTCGGTACATACCCATAAAAGCTCCACCATTGGAGCCCACCTTCTTCCTATGACCCATGTTTGATGTTAAAACCCTATTCCCAATGTTGTTTTTTTGATCTAGCATAATTCTCTACCAACCTCCACAAACTCCCGAATCAGCCACTTTGTTCTTCTATAACTCCGTCATTTGGACTCCAAAACAAGCTAACATTGGTGCAAACAACTATGAAATCACGATATCAACCACAAGACGAGCCAAAGCGAAGAGTTCAAGGTGACTAGATTGGTCATCTTAGGGGTTGGTACGGACCCTACCCTGGGAGTTGTACAACCCGTAGTTGTTTGATGAGGTGGCAACATATTTTCATGGAGAAACAGTCTAAGGCGTGGAAAATGAGATGGAGATCTTCTGGGTGAGATTTTAGGCTCCATACCTCTTTAAATGGATGGGTAGGGCTCATTTTTCAGGATCTTTTGACTCTTACTTTCCTTTCTCTAATTTCTTATAATCTTTGTTGGAGTTGTACCGACCCATAAGAACTTCCGGCTCTAAGTCAGAATATAAGCAATAATAATTATTAAGTAGACTTAGGCCAAAATTACCCAAACCATTAAAAACTCTGTATGCGCTTTCTTACTCCTTTTTCATTTATTTTCTTCGTTTTTATTTGCTACTCAATCTATTGGTGTTTGTGATGGTTCGAACATATAGTATATTCATATTAACAACAATGATAAAATTATTTTATTTCTCGACACACATAAGCTACATAACGTAAATACACACAAATAATATTAACAATAATAATTTATATTTCATTTGTTTCGGTAAATTTATCATACACTGTATAACAAAGTTTGCATTTTAATATTATATAAATAGTATATTTTATAATATCATCGTGTGCAACGCACGAGTTACACACTAGTTCAAATAAGTAATTCATCTAGGCACCGTATACATGCTGATTTGCTGCTTTTTTATAAAAAAAACGGAAAATGTTAATATAATATATATGATCCTTTAGCGTTCGTTTAGTTTCATTTTAAGTTTTTCTTTTGCGTTTTCGATATGCAATACAAATGAGAGAGCGGGAAAAATAATTAATTTTTTTTTATCCATTAAGATGTTGAACAGATAACAGAAAAAATAAATCGTTCTCCATGTTTTTGTTATGTCCCAAAACACGGAAAAACAAATTTATTTTGTTTTCCACGTTCTAAAAAAACCAAGAGCACGAAAAACGATCCATACCCTCCATTGTTCGTCCATTGCCATAATCGTTAAAAAAAAAAACTTCTTTGTTCTTTTCATATTTTGTAGTGCACGATTGAAAACACAAAACTCAAACGTCACCAAATGGAGCCTCAATTTTTTGTTTATAACATAAATCTTCAAGTTCTTCTCCACTCTAAATTAAAACTAGATTTTTTCCGAATGAATTACTTCTTACAGCTTTCAGTCAAATATTAAAGTTAATTAATTTATGTTATATTAAAAATTAATTTTACCGTAGTTAAGCTTCAGTTGAGTTTCATTTTGAATTTTCTGTTTTGCATTTTCATCATTAGTTACAAAATATAAAAAGAGCGAAGGTTGTGTTTTACATTTTCTACATTAATTATAAAATATAAAAAGAGTGAAGGAACAATAAAGATGATAGAAGGAATATGGAGGGGACGGCGAAGAGAATGAAAGAATGAGAGAAAGACAGATTGTTTTTTCTACTTCTGCTATTTTCCAAAACATAAAAAATAAAAATATTTTCTATTTTAACTCATTTTCTATATTTTTGTCTTCTACAATATACATACGTCCTGCGTATTTTTACATGAACAGAAAGACAAAACTAAAAATGACAAACCAATTGCAGTCTAAACTTTTTATTATTGCTTTTACGTGAATCCAACAGTCCTGAAAGCACTTCAACGATAGTAAAGATACCATAACTTCTAAATACCACGTGCAAAATTAAGTTTGAAATAACGTAACGTACTCGCTTTCATTGGTAGTTTAGCACAGGTAGGCCCAATACGCAAAAATTTCTTTATGTAATCCAACCGGGGGGCGGGCGGTTCTTACTTTGTGTACGCATAGGATACATCCTGTACAACAAATGATACAAAAATGATAACAATACAACTTTTTTTTTTCTTTCTACAAACCACGAATACAATATGAAATCTACAAGTATTCATAAGCCTTGAGATGCTCTTCAGATGCAGTAAGCAACGGTATCCTAACTCTTACAGATTTTTCCACATTATTATTATAATTATCTGGACAAAAGATAATACAGCGAACCCCATCACTGGTAACATGCAAATTATATACATGTAGACCTGCAGCAAAGGTACCAAGTAACTGGTATGATCTTTCAGATCCATCCATTGCTACGCAAAGATCTTCTGAACCTACAAGAAGACATATCCTGTATAATTTACTTCTACATATACATAACATTGTTAATTATAAAGTTATATTCAAAAGGTATTTATTAGGTGATAACAAAAAATGGTCCTTGAAAAATATGGAGCAGGATCCATGAACCATGGAAGCAAACAACGCACAAAATAGTATCAAGAAACGGCGTCCTGGTCTCAATGACAATGGTTTCTCAACGGTTGTAGAAGAAAAATAAAGCTTGAAGAAGAGAGAAACCCTGATATTTCTCCATAATTTTCCATTCTTTTAGTTGTTTCATATTTTTTAAGCGACGGCAAAATGTAATGGAGTATCTTGTCGAAGATGGTCTCAAGTTATATAGCTATTGCAAGCTATCCATTTAAAAGTGCCGCAAGTCGAAAATAATATTACAGCAAAAAAAGAGCTATCGTATGTTAAAAGGTTAAGTCTACGATTAAGGGAATTACCGCATGTTATGTAATGGGATAGTACTATCGCAAGTTTTGTTGCAAATGTTGCTGCAGTTTTTATCTTGAGAAGTAGTCGCGGGCTGTAATCATATTGCCACATGAAACTAAGTCGTCGCAGTCTATAAATAATAAAGCTACTGCCATGGTTTTATATCTTCCATGTCTTGCCCGATATCTCCTTTTCACGCTTATGAGACATCGAATCTCATTCATATCTCCTTTGCGTCCAAAATATTTAAATCTCACATAAAATATATATCGGAATCTCAATCCGGGATCTTATTGAAAATTATATATCTTCCTTATTTTACATAGCATTTTTTGCTTTTTATATATGTTTTTTAAAAGAAACTACTCAATACAATTACTACTTACCAACCTCTTGACATAATTTTTATTTTCTACCTCGATGTGTCAAAACAAACAATTTCATTTCGTCTCAATGATCAAATAAGAATATATTATTCAATAACCATCAAATCAATTCAACTAACCAAACTTCCTTTCATTTCCAAAACATCTATCTAATATAAGCTAACCAATTATATTACAATTTTTAATTTGCTTTCGAAGTAATTTTTTTTTAAAATACTCATTATAACGTCAAATTTTGGACATGTAAGTTACTCCAATATAGTCCCGAGATGAACTTTAAGATCCGAGATGTAACCCGAGATGAACATCCAAGATACCCTGTTTTCGTCTGAGATTCCCTTCAATATGAGATATCTTATGTGGGAATATTGAAATGAAACATGATCAAAAACCTAGATTTAAAACCTTGGATGCTACGTGCTATAATCATGATCAAAAACCTAGATTTAAAACCTTGGATGCTACGTGCTATAATACGAGGTTATTGCAAGTTATTGTTGAAAGCTATCACAAGTTATATTTCGAAAACTATCGCAAATTGTAAATGGTTTTGCATATTATCATTTGGAGATAACTGGGTTATCGCATTATTTAGATGTCGCAAAATAGTGAGGGTAAGTTATCGCATGCAAGGTTTTAAATCTCGGATATTGGCTGCGTTTCGTCTCAGAAATTTTAGAGATTCGATCTCATATCGGAGGAGATCTCGGACGAGACAAGCACATCTCGGGTGTTCATCTCGGAATTCCATATCAGGTCTTAAAGATCATATCGGAACCATTTCCGGGTATGTTATATGTTAAAAATTGATATGTTCCACAACAATTTTTATGAATGGTGTTAAAAATAATAATAATTTAAACTTGATTTGTAAAATCAAGTCATTGTTATTAATGAACTAAAGAACATTCATATTCAAAAATCATGATATGCTTAACCTAATAGAATAACATAATACAAGTAAATTATAGCTCACAATTCATTATCAATAAACATGAATTATTGTTAGACATAAAACATAAATCCGAAACATTAAACGATAACATAGAAGTAGAACATAAAACACATATATGCACAAGGAACATGCATGTTAAAAATGATGAACATAAAAATGCAAAAGATTGCAGAACATATACGAATATATGATATAGACATATCTCATATAACATGCAAAATGTACACAAAACACTAAAGATTAAACATGATTTTTTTTCCACGTCTTCTATTCGCATACAAAATACAAAAAAGGAGCTTAATGGTAAACCAAAATAAAACCAAGATTTTACCATTACGAGCGTGCTATTACTAGCAAAAACAGTTATTAATATCTCGGGTGCGGGGTTTCAAAATTTTAGCCCAAAAAAAAAACGAAATACCGGTGATATTTTAACATCTCGTCTCGGCCGATGTATTTAAAACGAGATTTACAGCGAGATTTGTGGTTTCGTTTCGAGGGGAGATCAAAACGAGATATCGGCCGAGATTTCCGATATCTGAAACAGTGATCGCATGTTATTAGTAAGTTATCACAAGTTATTAGTAAGTTATCACAAGTTATTAAAAAATTGTCACGTGCTATGTTGTTCAAAGCGGAGAAGATTAGCTTTAAAGTTCAGGCAAAGTCTAGGCGAAGCCCTGACGAAAATAGACATTTCTCTCATACAATTTGCGCAAACAATATTCACATTAAATAATTCTAAAAAATAACTAACTTTATTAAACTATATTGATGTTGATTAGATGAGAGCTACTTATTAGTTTACCATAAGTGACACGTGTGTACATGCACACATATTTGTGTACACATAAATTTAAAATGAATTAAGTGCTTTTATAATTTATAGAAGCAACAAAATTTATATTAGTAAAGTTTGTGTGATGACAATAATTGAATATTAGTATACCGAACAATCTTAAAAAACTCAAGTACAATATCAGTGAATAGTTTAAATTTCAATTTATAGTTACTTATTTTGTATTTAATTAAGAAATTATTTTAAAATAACTTTTAAAAGACATGATTAAGATACAAATAATAATTAAGAAATCAGGTTAGCCAAATTTCAAAGAAGCGAGAAATTAAAAAGTAACTTTTAGTAGCATATATAAAGAAAAATTGTTAATTTTTATTAACTGGTTATTTGTATATTTTAAAACAGATATAGAAAACGATTCAAGCATTGAAATTCTCAAAATACAGAGATCCACGATAAATAAACAAAGCAACCGAATGATTTTATTGTAAATATCTTTAGTTTAGTCAAGTAAAACCATAAAGTTATGCTTAAAACGTATATTTTTTGACGTCGTAGGAAAAGCTCAACGCTTAGACGACGCCTAAGACATATGGCATAATAAAGTATTACAATAAAAAACGAGGCATCAAAATAGAAAAATAGCGTCTAATCGGCACCCAACGATGCTGCTGACAACGTAGATCGCATGTTGAAGATAAAGATTGTTCGCATGATGAACGAACTAGAATCGGTACAAGCTATAGTTGTCGTATGTTATCTAAGAAGTTATTGCAAGTCAAAGATTATAAAGGTTGATACATATTATTGAAGTACAACTATTGCATATTACTAATGGATTATCACATCATATATCAATATAAAGCAAACGTATATTATTAGTTAACTAGTTGTAGCAAGTTGGAAAAAAAATGATTGTTGCATGTAATCATCGCAAGTTGAATCATCAATGCCTAAAGCATGTTGCAAAAGTTATCCCATTTTGTCAAATTGAAGTTATTGCACGCTTTAAAGGTTGTCGCAAGTTATAAAAGCCCATGCTCAATTGGCAAGTTACAAGTTATGACTCGTCCAAAGTTTCCACTTAATGAAGATAAAGAAGATTTAGGAATGTTGTATTTTGCTCAAAAGATGCCACGTAACAAATTTTCACCGGTTCATGTCATCGTTGCTCATTTTAGGAAGGGACATTCTCAGCTATTAGATCAACAACACATCAAGCATTCAACGACGCACAACCACCATAAGTAGAATCTCGCATCCATATGAAAAGGGAGTCTACTCTTCATCTTCTTTGTTGCTCGTCTCTCATTTCATAAATTTCGCTGAAGGTTGAGAACCACTTCAATGGTGGATTGAGAGTTTCCAGAATATTGTACTTGTAAAGAACTCATAAAGAAAGTATTTGCATAGTTTATGTAGGAGTAACCCCTTTAAAAATCGTCATTTCTTCTTTGTAGACTTTATTTCTTACTACTATTTTGTCTTACTCATAAGGCATCTCCAATACCACCTTCAGGTGGAATTCTGCTCAACCTCTACAAAGAAGTTTGAAGTTTGATGGAATTTTTGTTAAACAACAATGAAGACCATATTTATAACACTCGACTACTTACTGCTTAAGTCACTATGTATATCGCAGGAAATAAATTAATCCATCCACTTAAAAGGAGAAATCTTCCATTTCATTATAATGTGCATTTCTATATATGCAATATTAGTATGTACGCACGCAAGCCTTATTTTCTCTTGTATGTATGTATGCTCGCATGTCTTATTTTCTCTTTTAAATCAGATTTTGTACCGCTTTCATACTCCACCTTGAGCCTCATAAGTGCAACCATGATAATCCAACCGATCAAATAAAATAAGATTATACGAATTAGTAGTTATATGTTTCACATTCGAAGCCTCTCTTACCGCACCATTATGCACATGAAACCGAACAGACCAAATACCACAAGCTGACAGCTCTTCTCCAGTAGTGGTCTTGATCATGCCAACGGTTTTCTAATACGAATAAAAACGCATCATGACACACGAAGCCATCTTTCAAGACTTAACATTACTAATGAAGACATCACAAAAAGTATAACCGTTGGTATCTTCAGCTATGTTGGCATGTGTATCGCAATCACTGTCACTGTGTATAATGATCTCTTATAAGCTTCACAATTGTTGTGTATATAATATTTCTTATGACAATTTTAAAAAAAAAAGTCTTTCGACATATTTTTACCATTACCGATCTTTTTCTTCATCTTGTATACCCTGAGCTCCTTGCTCTCGTAACCCCATCTTGAACTAATTTCAAGACCGACTCATTTCTTCTAAGGTCCTCAGTCAAGAGATTACATTAAACAATATCCAATGAAATAGGTTCGTTAGCACTGGAGTTGCTTAATGACACAACCAATGTTTTCCAACTCTCTGAAAGCAAACTCATCACACAAAAATATGTAATTCTTCATCAAATTTAACAATCGTATTTTCAACTGATTTGTTACATCTTGAAATTCAATCGAATGCTCTGCCACGAACATCTCAACATTTAGTTTTAGTCGAGCCAATTTACAAACAAGAAAAGCTTAACTAGTAGCACTTGTTGACTCATACATGGATATCAACTTGTTCTATAAAGGATTCATAACTAGCCATAAAATGGAAAACTAGATCCTCCAGGTATTAATGGATCGACGCAATCATCTTCTTACTCATCTTTTTCCATTTTCCCTTCTACGTTTAAATGCCTCCTTTCATCACATTCAATCGGCTCATGTAGATTATTGATGTATATAAAACATCTTCCATCATAACTTCCGAATACCCCCTGTTTTTTTCTTTCAAAAGAGAAATCATCTAGTAAGCAATTATGTCTGAAATCTCAACGATTTTCTAAATCTAAAAGTATACTAAACTCAAGGTTCTAAACGCTGTTTTCCGTTTCGTTCATTGGTGTTTTTAAAATTTCGCTTCCCTTTCGAAGATTTTAAAAATTCCGATCTAAGAATTCCAACTCTTTTTCCCCTATAAATACAAAAAATATTAAACATATATATCAATCAGTTTTAATAACAGAAACGGTTATTTTTAGTATCATACATTTGTTCTTACAAACAATTTATATTATATACAATAAAAAGAAAATTAAAGTTATATATCAACAATCCAGACCAAACTCAACCAAAACCCAGCCTAAATAAGCCAAAAAAAAGAGAGCTAAACAAGCAACCTAATATGCAATATCCAAAGAAAATCACGGGTTTTTTAAGTCTTATCGTCTTCTTCGTTTCCAGACTGTGCCCTAGAAATCAAAATCAATGCAAAAAAAGCTAATGTTGCGATGATGGCTATGATGTTTACATGCCTTTTTAGTCTCTAGGAGCCATGGTGACTGTGATGATTTGAGGAAAATTTGCTTTAATCTTCTCAAAGTCATGGCTCATATTCGAAATAGGTAACAAAAAATAAATAAATCATATTTTGCTTCAATCCGTCGTTTGCTTCGCGGTTTTCTTTGTTCTTGCTCAAAAAATTGATTGTGTTTGCTTCTTTTAACCTTTTCAGTCTAAACCCGGGTTTTTTTTAGAGATTCCGTTCTAATCACATAGAAATTGGATCAAAATTCCAAAAAATTCAACGTACTGGGCGAAATATTGAACCTTGTCTAAACCTTCTAATATTCTCGCTATGGTACCAATTTGTTAGGATTTTAACTGTGCACAATCTAACAAAGGATAAATATATTGCAGAAGTTTTCCCTAAAAATTTATAACACACAAATTACAAAAAGATAATATTGGATTGAAAATTATGTTCGAACAAAGATCAACGGTGGTAACAATTTCAAACACAGGCAATAAAAAAGAAATCCAACACACAAGTTTTCACTCAAACATATCCTTTATTGATTCTCAAAAACAATCGTTCGCAATTAATCTACCAAATAAAAGTAAACAGAACACCAAATAGAAACAATGATCAAATAGAGAACAAAACTTGATCTTTATGCCACTGTTTTCTTAGCGTTTGGAAAAGAAGAACAAAACTTAAAAAAAGAAAACTAAACAATGCACTAGAATTTTCCATGTTTTGCTTGAAAGACAATGAAGACTATATTTATAGCATTTAATTACTTGATGATCAAGTCACCATACATATGACATGAAATAAATTGTTTCGCTCGATTAAAAAGAGAGAAACCTTTCTTTTTATTATAATGTGCATATTCATATATGCATATTAATTTTGGCGAATTCAAATTTATTCTTTTTTCTTTATATATTTATTTCCTCTTCTAAATTAGAGTAAATTTTGTATCACATAAATTTAACAACTTCACCTTCCAATTCATAAACATGGCCTCACTTGAAATCAAATCATATATGAAGTGATGAAAATCCAAAAAAAATGTCATGCACAATGAGGCCTAAAAGAATAACATCTTTATAATATTTTTATAGATTAAGATAACATGAGAAATACAATCAGTTTTGTGGGTGATTGTCGATTCTGAGGTGTTGAGTTTGTTGTCAGGGAGAACTACAAGAGCCAAGAGCCATGGCTTCCATTCTCCCAATATGGCTTTAAGCATAAAAGTAGCAACAGTATATGATGTCACATAAAGTGAATATCTCTCATTGGTCTCTTCCCTTTGGTCTAAGAGTTGAAGTGGGCTATTCCCCTGTATCTTTCCACCCCCTTCAAACAACATCATCACTCGTCATTCTCTGCTCAGTGCACAAGATCCCGGCTTGAGCAAGATCTAAAGTTTGCAAGTGGTACGTAGTTTTAACTTTTACCCACATTATTGGAAACTGTTTCAGAAACTTGATCATTAAAATAAAGCACTCACAAAATTTGAATCCCACAATGCGTAAAATAGAACTAACATTAGACTAGCATATTTAAAGCAAAATTGTATCACATATAACATAATTTTAGTCCTTTTACAAATAAAAAAAAGTTGCATCTCATATACATGGGAGATTGTGCTTCACAACTCTCCAGGCAACATTAAATCGTTCTCTTTGTTCTATCAATGCCCTATCAATACTTTGGGTTCTACTAGAGAGTAGTCACACAGCGAGAAGTTGTTCTGCTTTCCCTAACACAGTGCATCATGCAAATTATCTAAGAGCCGTCCAACCAAACTAGATCTGAGCTATACCTAGATCTGTTTGTCAATAAGAGTTACTTGAATTGAGACAGTCCAAACTCTGAAGGATTAGTACCTCTGGCCCCGATCCCAGCCAAAAGTGCATTAGATATTGGTATTGTATTATTATCTTGATACAATCTACAATGTATGGATGTTTATTCTGTTTCCATTTACTTCCCTTTTTATTATCATCGCATCTCTTAGTACCGTAATGGCGAAAAGGTTACAATTAAGTTTCTACTTTGTATCATTATTAGTAGCAAGAAATGTTACGTTCGATATATCGTTTTATATATGTGTGTGTAACGCAATATCGAACGTAACATTTCTTGCTATTAAATATGACACAAAGTTGCGGGAATAAGGCCAAAAAAAAACACAAACGAAGCCCAGTAGTTCATCATCCAGTCCACTCAAACAATAAGACTTACTTCGATCATTGAAGTATACTCCAAAATCCAGGTATTACATAAACTCATTTATATAGATAAATGAGACCAATTCAGAAAAAGGATTTGATAAGATACAAATAGATCTGAAGCATTCAAATATTTGAATTTCACATGACCAAACTAATTAGTTTTGTCCAAACAAATTGGACCACAATACCTAGCACACTGCTTCAAAATTGCAAACTAATATCAACCATTACAAATATTTATTTCAACCGTCGAAATGAAATATTACTTTATATGGGCTAGAAGTTTCGAAACCGTTCCACATTTTATATAGAATATCTTGCAAATAAAAATAGCATACCTACAAAAACTTGTTTTCTTTTTCCTTCCATTTTTTCTCAAAAAAGAAAAAAAAAAAAAAAAAGAACAAACGAAGAAGATCTAAACCACTCATCGTGCTGTGTGTTGCTCATACTTGTTTATTTATTATTACAAGGCAGTTAAACTTCCAGTTGACTAGACAAAAGAGTATAAAATAGTTTTATAAAATTGTGTTTTAACTCATTTCTGCTCAAGTAAAACTAGGATATTGTTAGAGAACATTTTCACCTCCTCTAGTCAATATAATTATAATTCATCCCCACACAAATATTAAGATGTCACTCTTTACATCACCAACCAATGAATTTGACACTAACATGTTCTCTAACATGATATCAATGCTAGGCACATTTTATATATGCACTTAACTGCCACACATGCCGGTCCAATCATTTGAGTTGCTCCAGACGAAATGCAATTATGCTGTCTTACTTGAAGAAAATAATAAATATACCAGAACCAATATAGGTAGCGATAAATAAAATGAACCAAAACTACGTTTTAACTTCTATTTAAAATGTAAAATTATAACCACTAAACATCTACGTGCTTCATAACTGTGAACATTTTCTACATATTGAATCTCTGATTGGTGGTTGTTCTTTGTGGGAGTACCCTAGGTGATCGGCTTTCTCGTCATACCCTAGGACCGACCCTAATATCATGCATGCGCCACCGTATCCAATGTAAATGTCACTAAGAGTTAAGAATGATATCACGTTACTGATTAAAAAAATAATCAAATTAGAGATCAATTGCATGGAATCCCATTTCACACATAATGTTTGTCACACATAATGTTTGTCAGAGAATCCGGTTAACAGAATATGAAGGTTAGGGAAATTATACATGTTTTTACGCAGTTTCAAGGTATTTAGAAGGCAATGTCTGATCATATGAAGCTGATATGATCATAGAATGTGTTGCCACTATTTTATGTAACATCTGAGAGCGACCACATTAAAAATATTTTATGTATAAAAAAAAACTTACAAGCAGCCAACTCCTTCTGCGTCTGATAAACAAATTCAAGCACCTCTGAAACCTCCTTTTCAAATCTGTACAATGGTCCATTGGATCCAAACCTCATCTTCCTCAACTTACAGAGTCCTTCTCCCATTTCCATCATTGCTCCTCTATGATTCTAAAGAAAATATTAAATGCTTAGCTAATAAAACACTATAGGTGTGTACGCAACTATTATTTTGTCCATTCCTATTTTTGACGTGTCGGAGGCATCAGAAATCAGGATCAGAGCACATGGATTCTTTCATCGTTCGCTTTGCGTGAGAGAATTGAACCGTTTGGGGAAGACGTGTTGGAAGCATCAAGACACAAACAATTTATTCTTTTTTTTCAAATAATAATAAATAATAAAATTTTAGAAAATCATGGTATTTTCTTTCATGTATTCATATGATTTATGTTTTACAGTTTCTTAGTCTGGGTGTACAAAATTATTCCTAATGTATCTGTCTTTTTTTTCACATAATTCACATTTTAATATCAACTGCTACCATTTACTCAAAAATACTTAAAACGATTTAAAACAAATAATAATACAAACAATCATTCTCCTTTCGTTATCATTTCGCGGCACAAAAACGCATTCTACTTTCATTGAACTTTTGCCTTTGTGCCCCCTCGGAGTGCCCATTTTACTTCGAAAAGCATGCCCTATATGAAAGACTTGGATTTTACCTTAAAAGTCAAGAGTTCAATCTCCACCAACTACATATCCTTGTGGATTACCTAAAGCATGTATTGTGGGTTCAGTGCATACTTCCTTAGAGTTTACAAGGAAAGCTTGGTTCTCTAGGTCTTCAAAAAAAAGACTTGGATTTTGTAGAAGACAACAATTTCGATCATTTCCATTATCTAACAACTCAAGTATGTGCACACGCGCACGTACACACCATTGTTTACTAAAGTACCATCAGCTGATCATAAATTTAAAGGCCACTGCAACTGCCCGAGCTCCCTCAATATTCTAAGATGTTTGTGAACAAATCTTTACTAGGTACTCATTTTCTTATGTTCCAGTAAAATGTTTGGTTCACTAAAAAATTCACATCTTTTGACAAATATGAATAAAATTTAGGAAACAGAAGCAATCCCAGAACCTTACTCCTTGACAAAGGGATACTGATCACACAACATGATGAAGATGATTACCAAAAGGGATCGCGCTACTGTCAAATTCGGGATTTCAGATTATTATCATCTTGGTATACTGACAGCTGAGGTAGTTAGGAATACATGATATGTTAGTATTCTAATAGTTATTAACACTTTTGTCTTCTTCCAAAAATTTGAACAACGGTACATGTACTAATAAAAAATCTTTTGTCACATGGTTTTGAACTGAAAATAACAAAAACTTTGCGGCAGCTCAGTGCAAACTATCATCAACGTACAACCGGCTATCCCACTTGGAAAAGAAAGCATCTTTTTGAAGTGAAATTCACCGGGGAAAAAGGTCAATTCAGAAATAAAACCCTAGAAACGCACCTGATTAAATAAGTGATGAAACCCAACGGCACACTGAAGGATTCCATGTAAAATTGTTCGAATCGGCTCTTCAGCATCGTTCCAAAGCTCTTCTAGATAATCGTGGCAAAGGTGATAATCACCTTCATTAAATAAAGACACGGCACGATCGAAGCTCAGATCTTCGAATGAATCTGGTGGTTCAGGAACCGGTCCATGAACAGAAGAAGAAGATCGCGACTTTACTGCAGATTTTGATATTCTGAAACTGAAAGTTTGAAATTTTGACAAGGAATAAGAGAATGAACTGAATCGAGGTCTGTAGTCAGATGATGGCACAAATTTTATGGTGGATAGCACCGCCGCCATTACAGAGGAAACCGTGTTGGCTGGGTGGGCCACAAATCAGCAATATCACAAGGCGAGCCCACGGTGTACTTGATTTTGAAATGACATTAGGCCATCTGCAGCCAAGAAATTCATCCTTATCTTAATGTCCACACCCATTGTATTTTTCAATATATCAATACGTTATCATTCCAATTCTACCGTTTTTTCCTTCGTCTCTTCATTTCTTATTCTTTCTTCCTTGTCTCTACGCACAAAACCATTTCAACCACAACCATCATTTAATGAGTTTTTCAACCAAATCAAATTGAGACGTGATTGCGTGTATGGAATCATCTTTATCATTAATGATACTTCTACTACATTTGGTATCTAATTTTTTGTGCCCGCACAAACTACAAAAATGTTCTTCTATCTTGATATCACTTAAAAAGTGACCTAACTTCTTTACAAATATTTCAAAATCTCATCCTTTAAAGAATAAAATCTAATAATAAGCTTTCTTTATAAATTCAAAACGCCATTGTACAAATATTATAAAAGATTATGACTTAAAGATAGTTACTAACAAATACTAAATGTTATAAAATAATAAATGTCATCATCACGACAAAACGCGACGTGACGCTCGTCAAAAATAATTGCTCTTTGCCAAAATTGTTTTTGAATACAAAAATAAAATTCGTCTTCAACGACCATGCTGGGGGCGACGTGTTGATGAAGCAATCCTTGTCTGATCGTAACGTGGGTTATCGATTAGAGAGGTTTAGCAGAAATACCACCATCTTGCCTAGCGTGGGCGTTTAATTTGCACTTTTTCTTCATTTTCAGTTAGTGCGGTACAAAGAGTAACATCAAATAATGAAGCCAAAGAAATTGCACTTTACTATAGTTTAGAATTCACTATATTTGATATCTTTAATAATAGTTGTAATACTTTTGATGTCTCATTTTTTCTGTATCAGCGCAAACTATCAAAAATGTCCCTATCTTTTTATCACTTAAAAAGTGGATCTAACTTCTTTACAAAATATTTCAGAATCTCATCCCTTAAAATAAAATCTAATAAATAAACGTTCGTTACGAATTCAAAACGTCCCTCTACAAATATTATCAAACATTATCACTTAAAAATAGGATCTAACAAATACTAAATTTTATAAAATAATAAACGTAATCGTCACGCGCGAAGCGCCTACCGTGACGCTCGTCAAAGATAACAGCTCTTTTCTAAAATTGTTTTTGAATACAAAAAATAAAATTCGCCTTCAACGACCATGTTGGGGGCGATGTGGTTGATGAAGCAATCCTCGTATGATCCTAAAATGGGTTATCGATTAGTGAGGTTTAGCAGAAATACCACTATCTTGCCTAACGGGGGCATTTAATTTGCATTTTCGGTTAGTGCGGTACAAAGAGGAACATCAAATAATGAAGTCAAAGAAATTGCACAGTACTGTAGTTTCGAATTCACTATATTTGACATAAGTACTATTTTAATCTTTTTTAGTTTTAAATTCAGTTTAAATAGCTTTTTTATCTTAAATTTGATAAATATAGATATTTTCGAATTATCAAAAAATGAAATATTGGATTATTGTAAGGGGTAGAGAACTAGAATTCGTTGTTATTGTTTTTAGATCACAACTTGACGCCCAAGATAGGAAACCCCGAGTTTTATTTGCCTACGAAAAAAGTGGAAAATACGGAGAGTATAGAGAAGGTTCGTTTTAAGTTCTATATTGACTAATAGGAAGAAATGCAACTGTCCATTTTGAAATAAGGATATTATACGTTTCGTTGAATGAATGGAAGTTGAAAGTTGTGAATGGAATTCATAACTATTATGCAGTGGAGAACAGCGAAGGTCATTCTTTTACATATGTTTGAAGATATGATAGAAGTCAAGTCAATTTTGCATACTTTAAAAATATTATCCTAAAAATTATACTACCATAAAGACAATCTATAATGTCGTCGGTCAACAAAAGTTAATTGAATGTGTTGGACGTTCATAAATTCAATATTTGAGCAAACTTACAGGCTCATACGAGGGGATTAGATTTTTGGCGTACATTTCATTGTGTTCTTGTAACAGATTGTACGTATAAAACGAATAGGTATCAAATGCCATTATTAGAGATTGTCAGAGTCACATCCACACACCATGCATGCAATTGAGAATTTTTGCCTAATACGACTCATTTACTTTGCAAATGGAGCATTAAGAAAAACATTCTAACATACGTATAAAAAATATATAAAAATAACGTGGAAAAGTGGTGAAGAAGTAATTGTTTAATGATTGAATACGTTGATATATTCAAAAACTATCGACGTGTTCACTGGAAATTTGTAAGAATTGCATATCAACTACGATGGTTTTTCATCGTTGTTGAAATATGTTTATGAATCTTGGTTAGACCCATGGAAAGAACAATTTGATTTATGAAGCGATAATTTTATGTATCTTGGCAACTACATATCTAATAGGTATAAATTAGTTTATATTACTTATTTATGATTTACTTACTCAGATTAATTTAAGATATAATATACCAAAGTTATTAGATATAATATACCAAAGTTATTGATGTTGAACATGATTGTAACTGTGGTTTTAGATATGTTGCCAATTTATTGGGTATGGAAAAACCAAGTTGACCACACGTTCGAAGAGAATTGTACGATGAGTTATACGAACACAAAGAGCAATATGACTCGGTTGTTGTTGACGTGGTAGAAACAACCTACTACCAATGCAGTTATCACACGATAATGGACTTGCGCTGTCAAAAAAAATGGATGGATATGCCTGCTATTGACTACATTATGGCGACGCAGTATAATGTTGTAGTTTTTTAGTCATAGCAAGAATTCAAACCTTACCAAAAAATTACAGCTTCAAAGAAATGCACGGAGTTTGCAATTGTGTTTGTAGATGGCAATCTTTATTTGCAAGTTATCAATGTTTAGCTTACACTGTCATTCATATCCAATTATTTTATCTAATTAAACTAATTTTTAAATGATTGCAGGTAATTCTGGTTTAGCCTATATGTGAAAGATGGTTCTTAAATAGCGACTGCAATGCTAGTAAATGAGAGTTTATTCTACTAGATTGAAGGCAAGCTTGCGAATCTGCATGATTGTTTTGGTGTTCTTTACCATTTCGATAATAGTCGACTGACTGATGTACATTTGAAAGTATCTTGACGAAATGTAGTACTTGAATTGATGAAGCATAGAATGGTGTAACTTTAATGGATGAAAGTTTGATGAATTTGAGTATTTTAATCTTAATGTTGTTTTGCTTCATTTGTCGATAATCATGCTTTTGATTGGTTGTTCTTTATAATCTAAATTGTATGATATCAGTTAGTTTACACACCAATTATATGGACACGGTAAAACCCACATCCGAGAGAAATACGGGTCTCTTTCCACGTCCAAGTCAGGCATGGGAATGTATGCTTATCCCCGCAAGCTGTTGGTGTGGCTTTTTAGAAAGGCCCTATCCGTCTTAGACATGGTTTTCTACTAAACTCACACTTCCATTTTTGTATGGGAGGTTAAGTAAGGAAACATAATCTACTCCCATGCAATGATAGAACATGGTTTTCTTGTATTTCTATGCAAAGCTTTAATGTGGATGTGTAGAACTTTCACGCCCTTTTTTGCATGGAATGTTCGGGTATAGAACAAGAAACAACACTAAGCCCCATGCAATGAGAGGTGGCTTCCTTGTACTGCCACCCAAAGCTTTTACGTGGATGTATGAAACTTTCATGCTCTGGTTTTACATGGAAGCTACATGTATAAAACAAGTAACTACCTAAACATCCCATGCAATGAAAAAATGTGGACGCATTACTATACCATGCCAAAATTTGACGTGGGTTTATTACTTCACCACGTACAACTTTGTGGTGGTCTACTAAAATACCCTCGCTATATTATTATTTTTGGAGATTTTGGTTCATGGGGTTCAATCCGAATGTGGATTTGCTAACATTGCTAAACATAACTCCTTTTGGAAAATAAAGTACAAAAGTTACTCCATGGCACTAAAACATAACTTATTTTTTCCACATAAGCACTCGCTCTTGACTTTCCATTATGCGGATATTCTATCTCTTCATGCTCCTACTTTAGCTTGTTATTTTCTTCCAATAACTCCAACACAAATTCAACAACTCGCTTCGAGAATGGTTCGTCAATCCAATGAATGAAAACCATAATTTTCCAAGGTATTAAATCTCGAACAACCTAAGTAACAACATCTGACATTTGTGCGAGAAATACATGTTCTTAAGACCGCATCAATATAGAAATTACATTGCATCATATTTGATTATAACTCTTCATTTGCAAGCCTTTTAAGTGGTGGCACAACATGATCAACATTTAGCATGGCAAGATCTCGTTCCAAATCATCCCTCATTCTTCGATACCGCAAATGGTGTTGGAGCATAAGAAGATTTCAATGCAGTGTATGCCATCCGTTACTCTTCATAATCAATAGATGGCCTAGGGTAAAACATTTTTTACTTCTTTTTTTCAATGTAGAAACGAAGAACTTCAATCATAAGCGATAAAGTGGATATATACATGGCTTATTACTATAAACATTTGGAGAGAGAAAAAGTAACGTGGAGGGAAAAAAAGGAGTGTAAGATCGAATTAGGGGATGGATATGGTTTATAATAAATTCATGTAATAATAAGAAATGCAGCACAAATAATAACAGAGTAAATCCAAAAATAATTGCGACACATAAGTTTATCCAACTTCAGCAAGACATGTCTACTGCTGCCCCCAAGGTTTCAACTATGAATTAAATAATCAAAGCTTACAAACGTTATAAACTCGCGACCCTCGCTAACCTCATTGTTCTAACTCTACACGTAAAGCCCTACCATAGCTCAACCCTAAGTTGTGAATTCTCAAACTACGCCCCGTAGTTTATACCTAGTTAAAAACTAGAATTTATAAAATTTAAATACAATTAAAATAAAATAAAACCCTAAATACAAATAAATTAAATCCAAACAAAAGTAATCAATGCAATCCAAAAGCAAGAAGATGATAATTTTGAGTCCGTATGCTTATATGTTCTATTTAAGGCCGCATCCTCCTTCTCTCTTGCAATATGAAATTAGGGTTCCTTGAATTAAAAGCCTCCGCTTGAAATTATAGTTCGAATTGCACTACTCCTTCTCTAATGCTTGCATTCTTCATGCGATAACGATTGATTTTGCGGTTGTTTTCACTGATTTGAAGCCGATGATTCCTCTAGTTGATCAATCAAAGAAATATTTCTGCTTTGTCTACCTTGTTGATCGATGATTACTTTACTGTGCTTCCTCTCGGTTGCTTCAAGGGTCGAGTTGTTCCTGATTTGGTATGTGTATCAATTTCTCCCCTTTTCAATTTTATCCGAAATCGACTTCACTATTGCCAATGATGATTGGGTGTTTTTGTAGGGATCGATTCCATATGTTTCGTATATACTTGAATTTCGATTGGATAGAATTTTTCCACTTACTATTCCTGGCTACTGATTCTCCAATTAACGGTTGTAGTAGTTCTGACTTTTTCGGTTTTGATATATATATCCGAATATATTTTGACATGTGAATCTGATTTCATTTAATAACTTAAACTTGGAAAGAATCTGACTTTTGAAAATATATCTTATGTGTATATATAGGTACATATGAATATATGTATATATATGTGCATTATTTGTATGTTGAGTTGCCTAATGATTTGCCGTTGATGAAGATATGGCATCACCGGATCCAGAATTGTGTTGCTCCAATGTTAAAGTGGTTGAAACTTGATGACACATTGTGCTTGAGTTGGATCAGATCTAAAACTAGTTTGTTTATCGTATTCTCATGCTAGCTTGTATGCTTGTACCCTTGTGCATGTGTGCAATATCCTTATGTGTGCATTGATCCATTCTAATATACTTCCTTTCCTTATATTAATGCCTGAAACCGGTGTTGTGTGCACATGAGTCCACCTGCGTGAACTTGTGTATGTTTGTGTGTCACCCTATGTTGTTGAGTCTGACCCTGTGTGTATGCATTATTGTGTACTTGTTTAGGTTTGTTAGTGTGCACTGATCTACTATGTTATTATGCGAATGCTTGTACAATTTTGCACCTATGTGCATGCATGTATGGTTGTGCACCCATGTTTGATGCTCTGACCTTTTTCTGGCGAGTTTGGGTAGTTTCACCTGTGTATTGTTCATATCCTTGTACTAGCATGTTTATGTAGGTTGTGCATTCTCGTGTACCATTATGTTATATTGTTGCATCTTATTTCGGGATTAGAACAGTAGCTGACATTTGTTGTTTACGCTATGCACCATGCCTTGATTTGGTTGCTGCATTGATGTTTTTGACCTTGTGCATGTACATCTTGTTTTGACCAGTGTGTGTTCTACATTGACGTGATTTCTTTTGAGTTGCTTTGCCGGTCCGACTTGTACATGTCTTTTTTCCTAAACTGATCTCATCCTTGTTGCACCACCCGGTTCTCCTTGCATGTACTTTGATTTGTTGTCACACTAGAGTTGCAAACTTGAGAAAGGTTGTGCATTTATTGGTCTTGTGCATTTGTCCATTTGCACTTATGTTGAGTCTGAGCTTTCTTGGGCTTGACATCGTGTACACTTCTACTTGCACTGCCTTGAGCCTTTGGGCATGGCCTTTGCATTTGTCCCTGTAATTTAATTGATGTAAGTACATTTTGTGTATGTGCTCGTCTGTATAGCATGTATAGTGATATACTATGCATTTCATATGTTGCTCAAGCACATTTATTTTTGGTTCTTGTCTAAAATATGAAAACAAACAAACCCACAATCTAAGGCTATATCGATATTCGGTTATGTTTTTATTTTTGCAGTTTTGGTTTGTTTCTTTTTCCATTTTACCGTGTCATTATTTGACAGGCTAAGCAGATGATTGGAGAGAAGACAACTTAAGTACGAAAATATCAAATCAAATTCGAGTGTGTGAGTGAGTGAATTGCATATAAGAGTACGTAGTATATGAGAGTGAGAAATAATATTTTATTTAAAATTAATGTAAAATATAGTGGAAGTTGTATTGTAAATGTATACAATTGAAATTATAATAAAATATTTGCTGAAATGAAATATTTGTTTACATGAAATTCTGAATAAAATATTTGCTTAAATGAAACTCTGATTTGTTTCATTTTGCAATACTACAATAGTACTATAACAAATACATATTTATATTAATGTTTATTATCATCCAACAAAAATCATAAATTATTATATTCTATAATCTACGCCTTTTGATGATAACAAACTCATATTAAGATTTTGGGTTTAACAAATGTGTTTGATGTGTTGTGATCAAGCTCTCTTTATTTATATACTCTACCTACAATTAGACTCACCCTTCGCAGATGTATGGAATTTAAAAATGAAAAATTAATTTGTCAAATAATTGCAAAAACAACTGTAAAAACTCTTGAATAATAAGAACACCCTCAAATATTAGTAATATTATTACTTAAACATCAAAATCTTAACATCTCTCCCCCTTTTGTTACCATAAAAAAAATTGAGATAGTGATGAATTTTGATTAAAATCGTATCCAGAGAGAAATACATATTGCAAATTCCAATTAATCAAATGAAAATCATAATATTTTATCTACTATAGACAAATTCCACTTTAAAGTGATAGTGAGATTATGGTTTAGGGGAAATTTATACAATGGCAGTACTATGGTATTTTTAATAAAGGAAATGTAACGATCCCGATTTTTAAGCTGAATTTAAATTGTTAATTAATTTAATTTTTGAATTTAACTGTAAATTAATGGTGAGTTAATTTGAATTTTTTTCTAAATTTTATAAAAATATGTAATTGGTTTGTGTTTTTATATATATAGATAATAATTTGAGATTTGAATTTGAAATTTCAAATGTTAATATATTGAAATTTAATTGGACTTAAAGAAATTTATATTTAAAACAAATATAATAAGTATGATTACTTAAGTTTAAGATGAAAATTTTAAAAATAAGAATTTGTTAATAAGTTTAATATCTTAAGTTTAAAAATATAAATGTATTGAAAATAAAAATTGTATTTACTAACTTATAAATATTTATTAGTAATGTATAAATTAATTTTAAACCATTTTTCTTTAATTTGTATAAGTATAAATAATAAATAAGAAAGTATTAAATAATTATTTTTAACATTTAAAACATAATAAATTTAATTTGAGAATATACATATGTGAATATAAAGCAATTTATAAAATGATAGGGCTAAAACAAAAGTTGTGAAAATAAAAATAATATATATAAATGATGTATTGGAAAGTTATATTTTTAAATTAATAAATTAGGTTAAAGGCTTTATTTAACATTTAAATAAGTATAGTAGCTTAGGCTTGGATTTGAAATACATTTTCTTTTTAAAAAAATAAGTATAGTTGTATATTTATAAATTTAAACATGTGATACATATGTTAAGTTATAAAACATAAGAGATAGATTGATACAAAAATATTAAAATGAAAAGAGTTTAAAATAAAAAATTATAAATTAAATCAAGACAAGGTTTAAAACAAAATTTATAAATAAATTAACAAAAAGGGGTTAAACATAAAAGTGATTGTTTTTGACATTTTTGAAAATATAATGTCATGCATCAACAAATGTAAACTAAGTGATAACATGAATTACAAGTGGGAAGGAAATTGTTTTCTTTTGAATTAAGTTTAGAAAATATGCATAAAGAAAAAAAATTGAAACCATGCCATTTTTCTTCACTTTTCCTTCATATGTTTCAAAGTTTTAAAACCTGAGAAAAACAAATGTAACAGCCTTTTTTTTTTCAAAATCCACAAAACCAGAAAAGAAATTTCAAATCTGAAACCTGATGAAATAAACACAGGCTTCAAACAATTCAAAGAAACAAATTACAATTGAAAACAGAAGATTAAAAGCTTCAAAATAAATTCTAAAGCAAAAGCAAGCATCAAAGAAAACTGGGAGTTAAAAGCAACTTCAAACCTATAAGTTCGAATTTTAAAAAAAGCATGCAAGATTAACTACCTACTCAAACAAATCAAAAATGCAGATTGAAAGTGAAAATACAAGTTCCAGTTTTGAAAAGCCTGTCCTCTGTCTTCATTCCTGGTGAGCAAACTCACTTTTCCCTAATTTTATCTTGATGATTCATGAAGTATGATAATGAGATGTGTTTGAATGATGTGTATATTGGCCTGCATGTTTGTATATTTGCGAATGACTGAGTGCATTTATCTGTATATAGGAAAGTAGGTTCTGTTCTAGTTCACTTCTTAGTTACAGGGTTCCAGATCTAAGCTTTAAATTTCACTTTGTGTAATAAATATTGAGCTTAGAACTTTGAAGAGAAAATGTTTATAATAACATAAACTTATTTTTAAAAAATATCATCAAGTGGTTTTACGGTAAGGCAAGGATATACAGTGAAACATTGAAATTTGTCAAAATTTAAGTGTTTTAAATTCTTGATTCAATTATACAATATGGTTTGTTTCCGAAAGTTATGATTTTTAAAGGAAAAATACTGATTTTTAAGATTTGGAATCACGAGCAGTTGCGAGTTGAACGTAGAATGGGTTTTCGCATTTTTTTGATGATCGACAACTTTTCGAAGGATGAATTTTGGCATGGAGGTGCTAGCATGATCATAGATTATAGGTAAAATATAAGAAAATTTTTAAATTCATTATAGTTTGAGAATTGAATCAAAATAGGGTTTAAACCCTACGTTTTGCAAATGTTAGTTACGAGGAATTTTCGTCATAACCACAGCGATTTGGGGGATCGCAGCTGTGGCGAAGAGCTCGGGGTGGATCAGTGTACGCTTGGACAGAAGCGCGGGGGTGATGGTGCTGTGTAACGGCAGAGCGAGGGGTGTTTGGGTGAACTGGGTTGGTTTCCAGTTCGATATCAATAGCTCGATTTTGAATTCGAGCTCACTTTGGGTTTTGGGTTGTTCGAATCGAGGCGGGGGAGCGTGGGTGACGTTCTGGCGAGTTCGTCGTCGATCGGCGATGGTTAGCGTGGTTGTGCACGTATACGTGCATCAACGTGTGTCAGTGAACTTTTCGTTTGGGGTAGAAGAAGAACGCGACTCGAAGGGTTTCTCGGGAGGTTTGCGTGTTAGCTCGGGTTTTAACTCGAAGAGAAATTTGGGTGCGAAGTGAAATTACTTAGAAATTTTTTTAGGTTGGACTTTTGGGGCGGGCACTAGGGTAAATATAGGTAAAACTCGAAGCGGGGTTCGAGTACATCGGGGTTTAGCTCGGGGGAACACTCGGGTTCGCCTGAGGATTGTTATATTTCCAGTTTTAAACTTTACTGGATTAGTTAAAGGAATTTCTGGAATTATTCTTTTTTGATAAATGATGATTTATTTATTGAGTAGAAAGTATAAATTAAAAGTTTCAAAAGTTTAAATTTTTATGTTGGATATTTAAAATTGATTTGTTTATTTAATTTTTCTAACGCTTTCAAATGGAATTTTATATTTAATTTTTAAGGTAGGTAATTAATTTATCAATATGATTAATTAAAGGATTATTTGTTTCAAATCAAGGTGATTGATTTAATTTTGTTAATCAATCAGGAACTAAGGTAAAACAATTACACGATTAAGGTTAATCAAATAATGATTAAAAGATAAATTAATTAATTAACGAAAGTATTTAAGGAATGATTTATTAAACAAGGTAATTATATGTTAATTAAGTAATTAAGGGTAATTAATTGCTCAGAGGAATTACTTAATTAAAAGTAATTAATTTATCATTGAAGGTTGATTAACCAAGTGATCAAAGAATAAGTCATTTAAGGAATAATTAATTAATAAAAGTAATTAAGATTTAATTAATTACAATTAAGGGTTAATTAATTAAGATAATTAATTAAAGAAGGTGGTTAAGACTAAATCAATTGTAGTTAACAGTAATAAATCATTGATTTAAAGAATACCAATGAAAGTAATTATGTGAGTAATAAATTTAAAACCACACGATTTATTCACCTTAATCAAAGATGTTTGATTGTTATTGAATGTTGTGTGATGGATTGATATATTTGATATCTGATGTAATGCTATGTGATGCTTTGTGCTGAGCTGTTATATCTGTGACGTATATACTGGTGTATGAACATAAAAACCTTTGACCCGTGGTACGACATTTGAATTTCGATGCGACAGGGAGTCGGATTCCAGTTGGTTATCCGAAACCCACATCGAATCATAATGATGAATCTTTGTGATTGATCATTTATTTTATCTATGAATCTGTGAATAAAGATTAGCGTTATGGGTTATACCGCTTATCGATATGATTGAACCTGTGATGATGATGTTGTGCACTATTGTGTTAAACCCTTGGACCACACTTATACACACACAAATATGGATTTCACGTGGAAATCGGTTAAGACACAGATTTTAAAAATAGTTTTGAATTTGAATTTTAATCCAAATGGTTTTGGAAATGGATTGCATTTAAAGTGAAAAACTTTTGAAAAGGTGTTTTAAAAATAAAAGTTATTTTGAATAACTTGATTGAACTTTTGAAATTTAAATAATTTGATTTAAATTTGAATTCAATATTTGAAATTGAATTCTATGATTTGGGAAACAAGTGGTTTCAAATAATAATAGCTTTTATATAAGGAAAGAAGTTTCCAAATTATGATGAAAAGATTTCAAATTTGAAATGGAATGATTTTGAAAGCTATATCTTTGTGAAAGATAGTTGAACCCTATTTTGAAATTGAAGAGGATTTTAAATAGTGTATCTTTTATATATGAAAGAATGAAACGGGAATTGTTTTGAAAACTATGAAATGAGTCTTTGATTTAAAGACTGGATGAGTTAATCAAATTTGAAATGGAATTGTTTTGAAAAAGCTATGAATGAATCTTTGTAAAAGATTAGTGAGCCTTATTTTAGATTGAAAGGGGTCTTAAAATGAATCTTTTGTTTAAAAGATTTAAATGTGGAAATTGTTTAAACCATTGAAGGCTTTTAAAATGAATCTTTTTGTTTAAAAGATTGGGAATGGTAATTTGTTTTAACCATTTGAATGAAAGGTTTGGGCTTTAAGCTGTGATTTAACTGAGATCCCATATCCATATGTTTTTAAATATTGCGCTCATTATTCGGTTTAGCCGGGAGAGGACCTTGTGTCATATAACCCATTCCGAATAATGCTAAGTCGTTATGCATAGCATTTGAAGACCGGGTATTTGCGAGAACGATAGGATGACCTATTGATTGTCTCTGCACCGAGTAGCTACGGTATAGAGATTCCCTAAGTGATGGGAAGACCGATCGGGATTGTGGATTCCCAGATTGCAAGGGCTTCTTCGGAAGTGCCCTCGGTTCTGTTTGAACCTGAAACAGACTTGTATGGATGTGTGTCTGACATTACACTTTGAGATGTAAAACCGGTTTCTATCAAATACATTTCTGTTTGGTGGCAGAGATTTATTCTTTTAGCTTAACACCCTTCTCTGAGACGTAAGAGCTCAGAGGTTATGTAATTGATGGTTACTAGTGATACATTCCCAATTTGGTAATGTGGCATACGAAGTGCTGCTGATCATTTGTTGATCAAAGCATGGCTTTTGTGAAAAGCGTAGCTTTGTGGACAAGACTTCGTCGAACTTCACAACCCGGAATGGTCGAAACAGGAAGAATGCGGCAAGGTTATTTGGGGGTAGCGCCCCCGAGAGTATGTTCATTTCCTTCTGGATAGGGGTGGTATCATGGTATGGAGCCCAGATACTTAACATATGTGGTTGCTGCAAATTTATTACTTTATGGTTGTTGGTGAATCCCGGGATAAAGGTTGATTACGACCGGGGGATGGCATACTCGTGTCAGTAGTTACCTAGTTATAGAGGTAACCCAGCCTTGTGTTGGCAGAGATCCGGTTAGGTTCCCGGGACGTCCCTCTAGAGGCGTACCCATGTGGCCCAGGAAGTTCCTTAGCCTGACCATTTGTTGGAAATCCAATCACCAATACGCGCCTTGTACGGTTTTAGTTGTAAAACCTGCCATCTAACATGGTAGCTATAGTAGGCATACTATAATGGTACGTATGCTGGCTAAGATTAATATTATACTTTCTAAATGTTTTCCACTATGCACTAATAATAATATCAGTGGTTTTTGCGTATTAAGCATTTTTTACTATCATAAGGAGAAATCTTCTCCAAGTGTGCGATTGCATTGTGTGTGTGCCGGGAGGCCTTATGATAGTTTCATTTTCCAAAAAGCATTACGGATTTCAATGTTTTAAAATTTCTTTTGTTAGTTTTTAAAGATAAAACTATTTTTGTTTGCTCATACCAGTCCCACGACTGACCCGGAGTTTATTGTTCCTTTACTAAACTCTGGGAGCCCACAATTTTCCACACGGGCAGTCAAGAGTTGGGTTTTTCAGATAGTCAGATAGTAGATATCGATCTGGTAGCCTTTAGTTTTCTCTTTGGTATTCTTTGGAGATCTTGGATATTGGAGTCTTTGGATTCACGGACTGGACTTGCTCAGCTAGGTGAAATGTGGTGGTGGTTTGAGCTATTTCTGAATTGGTGCTTTGGAGTTAGAATTGCTATTGCTGTTTAGAGTTTTTGGTTCCGCTGCTATACCATATTGTTATTCTGCTGTAGCATTGTTATCTTGTATCTCTGATATTGATTCATATTATATCATTGTTGTATCGAATGTTGTATATCAATGATATTCGTTTCTTTTCTTCCGCTGTGTTGTCATACTTAATTATGTTATATGCTCCGGCCAACCAGATTCGACGTTTGGATCTGCGGCATTCGAATACAAGTGTCGTATTCGGTGTCGATTTTCGAAGGTTGAGTCAGGGCCGTTTCATTTGGTATCAGAGCTGAAGGTTATAACTTTATCTTAGGAGTATAACACATTAAGTAACTCATTAGAGATAGGGTGAAACATACCCTAGAATGAGTATATCCCTAAGATATCTGTTCGAATGCCTCAGTAAATTCTCTTACTATCCACTGATAGTGAGTATGAGTGCGAGAAGAGGACGAGATAGGGGACAGGGGAGTACGACTACAAATGGTCGATACCTTGCAATAGCGGAAACAATCTTTCTCTATCAATCTCCTTTGATTCGTCTTTTCAATTCTTTGATGATTTCCGGCAGCTCTAGGAAGAAGCTTTGATATATTTGTGATGCAGCGAAAATACGAAAATTAAATGAAACAGTGAAAATGGCAATCGGTGGATTGAAAATACTGTAAGGCCCAAATTCGTTGATCCGAAGATACCGAATTCTAGCTATCTCTGACACGTTGATCGCGCACGATACCATGAAGAGAGATCTGCAATTCTTCGAGCGTTGATCAAGCGCACTTGATTCCGCGAATTGGCTTCAACGATCGAAGATTCGAGCGCACTCGAATGTCGAAAGTGGAGATAGGAGATCACATTCAACTACCAATTTAATGAAAGCACAAAGCTAACAAACAAGAGTTTATTCAAAAATCAACAACCTTACAAATGACTCGCCTTGCCTATTTATAGGCGTTACAACTTGAACAATACCCGACCCAACTTAGGTCGCTAGCGACCTATCAATATGCGACTCAACTTATTACAACACCACACACTCACGACTTAACAATAGTGCGCGACCTAACATAAGCCGTTTAAGCGACCTACGACCTAACATGGATCGGCACCGACCTAACACACTGGTTTTATCACACATAGCAATCGACCTGAGTACAACGACTTAACAACATTTACAAGCAACACACGACTTAAAAAGAAAATACATCTAAACGACTCAACATATACACATAACACGAACGACTTATCAATCAACGACCTAAATACATACGGGTTACGACTTATACATCCACGCGACTTAACAGTTACAACACAGAATTACAACGACTTAAAATTGACACGATTTAACCCCCAGCGACTCAAGAGAATAACCTCTGCACCACTTCACGTGACCTAACTAGGTCATGGGTCGTTGCAACGACTTATCTGCACGTCCTTCATTGGAACGACCTAACTCCGAGCGACTTAATTCCGAGCGACCTATTCCCAAACGACCTAAGTCTTCACACAAGTCAACTTTAGTAAGACGTTGGTCATAAGTCGTTAGGTCATGTGGACGAGTTATCAATGTACTAGGTCGCGAACTCTCTGCACCTTCCTTCTTCTGCCCTTAGTTAGGTCGTGAGCGACCTAAGCCTTCTCCACTAGGTCGCAACCGACCTAAAACATGTTGCCCCGGTTCTTGTAGCTCGCTAGGTTGGTCTCTTTGCCTTATTAGGTCGCTTGGGCGACTCACCATTACGTTAGGTCGTGAGCGACCTTCATTAGGTCGTGTACGACCTAAGGAACGTGTCCTTTCACCTTGTATTGCAGCATTAAGCACGTTCAAATGTAAGTCGTTATGCACTTCACAACTTAAGGCGATCGAACCTACCTCCTGGGCTGCATCATCCTCCCCTGGTTGGGAGAAATTCGTCCTCGAATTTAAAAGTCCTTCCCCATCGGATTGTTCATCTCCATAATAAGGTATAAGATGTTTAACATTAAACACATCAGAAGTGTACACATCCTCCGGCAGCTCCAACCTATAAGCGTTTTCATTGATCCGTTTCACAATCTTTACAGGACCAATCTTTCGAGCTTTAAGTTTATTGTATGCTCCCACTGGAAAACGATCCTTCGTTAAGACAGCATATACTGAATCTCCTTCATTAAACTCAACATTTCGTCGCTTCAAATCCGCAGATCGTTTATACCTCTCATATGTCTTCTCCAATCATTCCTGAACGATTCTATGGCATTCTGCCAACCCATCAACAAAATCAGCAGCCCACGTAACTGTCCCCTTCGGTTGTGGCACTATCGTCAAATCCAACGGCCCCTTCAGCAAGCTAGAATATACAATCTGAAATGGACTGAAACCGGTACTACGATTCACCACATGATTATGAGCAAACTCTGCTTGACATAACTTCACATCCCAACTCTTCAGATTATCTTTTACAAGACACCGCAATAAATTTCCCAACGATCTATTCACAATTTCCATTTGTCCATCTGTCTGCGGATGATAAGCGCTACTGAATTTCAGCTTGGTTTCCACCATCTTCCACAAACTTAGCCAAAAATGACTCAGGAATCTGGTATCCTTGTCTGAAACTATAGATTCTGGTAAACCATGCAAATGATAGATCTCTTTAAAGAATAACTGTGCCACATGAACTGCATCCGCTGTCTTCTTACAAGCAACAAAATGTACCATCTTCGAGAAATGATCCACCACAATATATATCGAGTCATTTCCCCGTTGTGTCCTCGGCAAACCCAACATGAAATCCATGCTAATGTCCACCCATGGTTTTGTAGGAACAGGTAAAGGCATATACAATCCCGCATTTGTAGCTGTCCCTTTCGAAACCTGACAAATATGACATCTACGCACAAATCTTTCAACTTCCCTTCTCATCGACGGCCAATAGAAAGACAGAGAGACTAACTACAACGTGCGATCCCGTCCAACATGTCCTTCTTCGTGTAACTTCTTTACAATCTTCATTCGTAAGCTTCCTTCTGTTATGCACAATTGACTCCCTTTGAATAAGAATCCATCCATCAATACAAACTCATCAGTACTCACATCCTTGACTTTCTCAACAATCTTTGTAAAGTAAGGATCTTCTTCAAACAACTCTGGCAATACTTCAAATCCTGTCACTTTAACCTTCATCGTTGTCAACAAATGATTCCTCCTGCTCAAGGCATCAGCTACACGATTCGTCACCCCTGATTTGTGCTTCACGACAAAAGTAAACTGCTGCAAATAGGCAATCCATGATGCATGCCTTGCTGAAATCTTGTCCTGCCCTTGCAAATGTTTCAAAGCCTCATGATCAGTGTAAAGAACAAACTCTTTCTGAAATAGATAATGTCTCCAGTGCTTCACAGCTTGAACAATTGCGTAAAACTCAACATCATAAGCGCTATATCTCAATTTAGCTCCAGACAACTTCTCATTGAAATAAGCAACTGGTCTTCCCCTTTGACTCAATACTCCACCAATCCCAACCTTCGATGCATCAGTATGTAACTCAAACAGCAACTGAAAATCCGGTAAAACTAGAATTGGCGCTAACGTCAATAGTGTCTTGATCTTCTCAAAAGCAACCCCTGCTTCCTTTGACCATGCAAACTTCTTTTCTTTCTTACAATCGGTTACAGGCGCCATGACACTACTAAAATGTGGAATAAATCTTCGATAAAAAGATACCAACCCATGAAAGCTCCTCACTTCAGTAATTGTCTTGGGTTGTGGCCAACTCCCGACAGCTTCTACTTTACTTTCATCCACTTGAATACCTTCCTTTGACAGAACATACCCCAGAAAAAAACACTGTGCGTCATAAACACACACTTCTTCGTTGCAGCATAAAATTGCTCCTATCGTAGGATCAACAGTACTTCTCCCAAATGCTGGACATGCTCTTCCATACTCCCACTATAGATCAAAATATCATCAAAGTAAACTACTACAAACTTCCCAATGAATGGTCTGAAAATCTGGTTCATCGCCCTCATAAAAGTACTAGGAGCATTTGACAGGCCAAACGGCATAACCAACCATTCGTATAGACCCTCCCTAGTTTTAAAAGCAGTTTTCCACTCATCACCCGGTCTAATACGAATCTAATGGTATCCACTCTTCAAATCAATCTTCGAGAACACAACAGCCACACTCAACTGATCAATCAAATCATCGAACCTCGGTATAGGAAATCTGTATCTCACAATGATCTTGTTTAAAGCCCGACTGTCCGTACACATCCTTCATGAACCATCCTTCTTCGGCACCAATAAAGCTGGCACTGCACAAGGACTCAAGCTCTCCTGAACAAGCCCCTGTTCTAACAACTCTTCCACCTACCTTCTCAGTTCTTCATGCTCCTTAGGACTCATCCTGTAATGTGGCCTATGTGGTAATACTGCCCCTGGCATGAGATCTATCTGATGCTGAATATCCCTCAACGGTGGTAACTCCTTCGGCAATTCTTCTGGAAACACATCTCTGAATTCTTCCACTACTGGCTTTACCTCCTCTGGAACTTCAAGAGATTCACTAGCCTCATGTCCAATCAACAAAAACACCTCTGGGCTCTCTTCTACTTCTTCAACAAATTCTTTCAAAGTCAACAAAGTTTTCAGCTCCTCAATCTCTTCTGATTTGCTCTCTTCCTGCTGTCTCTTCTTTGGGACTAAAATAATTTTAACGCCTTCAAACATAAAACTGTAGTTATTGGTTCGACCGTCATGCTGCACTGCTCGATCATACTGCCATGGTCTTCCCAAAAGCAAGTGACAAACATCCATCTCCACAACATCACACCAAATCTTGTCTTTATACTTCTTCCCAATAGAAAATGGAACATGTACTCGTCTGTCCACCTTTACTTCTCCTCCTTTTCTCAACCATGCTAATTTGTAAGGATTTGGATGCTTCTATGTTTTCAACTTCAACTTTCTCACAGCTTCAGTAGAAATAATATTGTCACAACTTCCTGCGTCAATCACAAATTTACAAACCTTCCCCAGAATAGTGCATGTCGACTGAAAGATGTTACTCCTCAACCAACTAGCTTCTTCTTCCTGCTTCGGTGTTAAACAAGTCCTCCTCATCATTAGATTACATCCTTCATCTCCTGACGTAATATCCTGTTCATCCTCCTCAGCTGGACTAGAATAATCTTCATCAACATTCTCACCTTTAGCTTCAGCAATCATAGTTCGCTTCTTTGGCTTTGGACATTCATTGCTCTTGTGACCCACTTCCTGGCAATTATAACATTTGAAACTGTTGTTGACCTTTGCCTTCGCAACTTCATTCACAACTGGTTTACTGACGGCTTTAGAAACATTGGTATTCCCACTAGCACCTTTGTTCTGAATATTGGAACTTGTAAACACACCACCTCCTCGTCTTCCCTGCTTCTCCCAAGCCAACGCTTTCTGATGTGCTTCTGCTACAGATCTAGGATCAAACATATTCACCATATCTTGAATCTGCATCCTCAACCCTCCAACAAACCTAGCAGTCAATTGTTCCTCTGTCTCCATAATGTCATTTCGAGCAATCAGTTGATAAAATTCATCAGCATAATCATTAACAGTCTTCGTCCCTTGCCTCAGATTCTGCAACCTCTGATACATGAGTGATTGATAATTGTAAGGTAAAATTGTAGCTTTCATCAGCTTCTTCATCTTCTCCCATGATTCAATCTTCGACTTTCCCATCCGTTCTCGTGTAAGTTTGGTTTGCTGCCACCACGCCATAGCTCTCCCCCTCAACCTAGTAGCAACCAACTTCACTCGACGATTTTCCGGAACCTCTTTGAAATCAAAGATCTCTTCAACATTAGACAACCAATCAAGAAATTCTTCTACTACCATTCCACCTTTGAATTCTGGAATTTCCATCTTCATACCCGACTCCCATCGTCGATCATCTTCAACATCCAGACATTGACGTCGTCCCTGATCTCGTTCTCGGTAATGAACACTTCCTCTATCACCATCAAACTCCTCATCAAAATCTGATGCATAGCGTTGTCGATCACGACTACCAACATCTCTACCACTACCACTTCTACCACCAACATCCCTTCAATCTACGTTCCTCCGACCACGATCATCCACATCTCTCCGATTTCGATCATCAACATTCCTATCACGATTGTCAACACTTCTATAATCATGTTCTTCTCTTCTCTCCCGATCTGAACGTGGTGAAACTCTACTTCCCCCATGGCTCGACTCCCGTGAAACTCTTCTTCTACTTTGATTCATTTCAAGCATCATTCTTTCCAATCGACCAATTCCTTCATCAAACTTTTCATGCATGCGTTGTTCCATTTGATCGGCCTCTTCTCTTCTATACAAAGCTTCAATATTTTGATGGCGGTTAGCTCTTCTCGGCGGCATGATTACACAATCACAAACACTTCAACAAATCAAATAATCTTCAAAAACTTCAACAATGCACAGCTACCTCCTAGCTCGGCTCAAACTCAAACAAACAAGGCACGGCTCAAAGTTCAACACAAAGCTATGCTCGGCCTATACTTCAACAAATGATACCAAAAGATGCTTCGATTCTCGGCTCAAACACTTCAACAAAATGAACTTCAACTTCAAACTCCTTGGCTCCAAGACTCGGCTTAGCTATGATTGGCTAAGTCCAGCTCCGATACCAAACTGATGCAGCAGAAATACGAAAATTAAATGAAACAGTGAAAATGGCAATCAGTGGATTGAAAATACTGCAAGGCCCAAATTCGTTGATCCGAAGATACCGAATTCTAGATATCTCTGACACGTTGATCGTGCACGATACCGTGAAGAGAGATCTGCAATTCTTCGAGCGTTGATCAAGCGCACTTGATTTCGTGAATTGGCTTCAACGATCGAAGATTCGAGCGCACTCGAATGTCGAAAGTGGAGATAGGAGATCACACTCAACTACCAATTTAATGAAAGCACAAAGCTAACAAACAAGAGTTTATTCAAAAATCAACAACCTTACAAATGACTCACCTTGCCTATTTATAGGCGTTACAACTTGAACAATACACGACCCAACTTAGGTCGCTAGCGACCTATCAATATGCGACTCAACTTATTACAACACCACACACTCACGACTTAAAAATATTGCGCGACCTAACATAAGCCGTTTAAGCGACCTACGACCTAACATGGATCAGAACCGACCTAACACACTGGTTTCATCACACATAGCTATCGACCTGAGTACAACGACTTAACAACATTTACAAGCAACACACGACCTAAAAAGAAAATACATCTAAACGACTCAACATATACACATAACACGAACGACTTATCAATCAACGAACTAAATACACATGGGTTACGACTTATACATCCACGCGACTTAATAGTTACTACACAGAATTACAACGACTTAAAATTGACACGACTTAACCCCCAGCGACTCAAGAGAATAACCTCTGCACCACTTCACGCGACCTAACTAGGTCGTGGGTCGTTGCAACGACTTATCTGAACTTCCTTCATTGGAACGACCTAACTACGAGCGACTTAATTCCGAGCGACCTATTCCCAAACGACCTAAGTCTTCACACAAGTCAACTTTAGTAAGACGTTGGTCATAAGTCGTTAGGTCGTGTGGACGAGTTACCAATGTACTAGGTCGCGAACTCTCTTCACCTTCCTTCTTCTACCCTTGGTTAGGTCGTGAGCGACCTAAGCCTTCTCCACTAGGTCGCAACCGACCTAAAACATGTTGCCCCCGGTTCTTATAGCTCGCTAGGTTGGTCCCTTTTCCTTATTAGGTCGCTTGGGCGACTCACCATTACGTTAGGTCGTGAGCGACCTTCATTAGGTCGTGTGCGACCTAAGGAACGCGTCCTTTCACCTTATATTGCAGCATTAAGCACGTTCAAATGTAAGTCGTTATGCACTTCACAACTTAAGGCGATCGAACCTACCTCCTGGGCTACATCAATTTGCATGGGACATAAACTCCAAATGGGTCAGAATTGTTTGTTTGGATGAATTGTTTGCTTTGGTTGTTATGGTTGATAGGTATATTTTGGTTGTTTAAACTAAAAAATTTGGATTGTATCCATATATCTGTCTATTCTTTGGGGTATTCCGACTTGAGCTTGGAATCCATACCCAGTATTTGAGAATTATGAAAGATTAAATTTATCTATTTGTTCTTTTGGGTCTCGATATATTCTACGAATGGTTAGTTATCCCTTCGAACTAACCAATACCCTTGTATATTCGTAGTTCTGGTGACCCGAATGTGTTATATTGAATGAGTTTGTTCTCGTATCTATTAGTGATATTCTGGTTTGGTGAGCCAAGTACAAAATAGATAATCAGCTTGATTTATGAGTCGATTTTCTATCTTTGTGTATCCATTTTTTGTTGTTTACCTACTTACAAATTTCGAGGACGAAATTTTCTAAGGGGGGGAATCTGTAACGATCCCGATTTTTAAGCTGAATTTAAATTGTTAATTAATTTAATTTTTGAATTTAATTGTAAATTAATGGTGAGTTAATTTGAATTTTTTTCTAAATTTTATAAAAATACGTATTTGGTTTGTGTTTATATATATAGATAATAATTTGAGATTTGAATTTGAAATTTCAAATGTTAATATATTGAAATTTAATTGGACTTAAAGAAATTTATATTTAAAACAAAAATATAATAAGTATGATTACTTAAGTTTAAGATGAATTTTTTTAAAATAAGTATTTGTTAATAAGTTTAATATCTTAAGCTTAAAAATATAAATGTTTGAAAATAAAAATTATATTTACTAACTTATAAATATTTATTAGTAATGTATAAATTAATTTTAAACCATTTTTCTTTAATTTGTATAAGTACAAATAATAAATAAGAAAGTGTTAAATAATTGTTTTTAACATTTAAAACATAATAAGTATAATTTGAGAATATACATATGTGAATATAAAGCAATTTATAAAATGATAGGGTTAAAACAAAAGTTGTGCAAATAAAAATAATATATGTAAATGATGTATTGGAAAGTTATATTTTTAAATTAATAAATTAGGTTAAAGGCTTTATTTAACATTTAAATAAGTATAGTAGCTTAGGCTTGGATTTGAAATACATTTTCTTTTAAAAAAAATAAGTATAGTTGTATATTTATAAATTTAAAAATGTGATACATATGTTAAGTTATAAAACATAAGAGATAGATTGATACAAAAATATTAAAATGAAAAGAGTTTAAAATAAAAAATTATAAATTAAATCAAGACAAGGTTTAAAACAAAATTTATAAATAAATTAACAAAAAGGGGTTAAACATAAAAGTGATTGTTTTTTACATTTGTGAAAATATAATGTCATGCATCAAAAAATGTAAACTAAGTGATAACATGAATTACAAGTGGGAAGGAAATTGTTTTCTTTTGAATTAAGTTTAGAAAATATGCATACAGATGAAAATTTTGAAACCAGGCCATTTTTCTTCACTTTTCCTTCATATGTTTCAAAGTTTTAAAACCTGAGAAAAACAAATGTAGCAGTCTTTTTTTTCAAAATCCACAAAACCAGAAAACAAATTTCAAATCTGAAACTTGGTGAAATAAGCACAGGCTTCAAACAATTCAAAGAAACAAATTACAATTGAAAACAGAAGATTAAAAGCTGCAAAATAAATTCTGAAGCAAAAGCAAGCATCAAAGAAAACCGGGAGTTAAAAGCAACTTCAAAAATATAAGTTCGAATTTTAAAAAAGCATGCAAGATCAACTACCTACTCAAACAAATCAAAAATGCAGATTGAAAGTGAAAATACAAGTTCCAGTTTTGAAAAGCATGTCCTCTGTCTTCATTCCTGGTGAGCAAACTCACTTTTCCCTGATTTTATCTTGATGATTCATGAAGTATGATAATGAGATGTGTTTGAATGATGTGTATATTGGCCTGCATGTTTGTATATTTGCGAATGACTGAGTACATTTATCTGTATATAGGAAAGTAGGTTCTGTTCTAGTTCACTTCTTAGTTACAGGGTTCCAAATCTTAGCTTTAAATTCAAATTCACTTTGTGTAATAAATATTAAGCTTAGAACTTTGAAGAGAAAATGTTTATAATAACACAAGCTTATTTTTAAAAAATATCATGAAGTGTTTTTACTGTAAGGCAAGGATATACAGTGAAACATTGAAATTTGTCAAAATTTAAGTGTTTTAAATTCTTGGTTCGATTATATAATATGGTTTGTTTCCGTATGATTTTTAAAGGAAAAATCAAGATTTTTAAGATTTGGAATCACGAGCAGTTGCGAGTTAAACGTAGAATGGTTTTTGCATTTTTCTGATGATCGGCAAATTTTCGAAGGATGACTTTTGGCATGGAGGTGCTAGCATGATCATAGATTATAGGAAAAATATAAGAAATTTTTTAAATTCATTATAGTTTGAGAATTGAATCAAAATAGGGTTTAAACCCTACGTTTTGCAAATGTTAGTTATGAGGAATTTTCGTCATAACCACGGCGATTTGGGGGATCGCACCTGTGGCGAAGAGCTCGGGGTGGATCGGTGTATGCTTGGACAGAAGCGCGGGGGTGATGGTGCTGTGTAGCGGCGGAGCGAGGGGTGTTTGGGTGAACTGGGTTGGTTTCCAGTTCGATATCAATAGCTCGATTTTGAATTCGAGCTCTCTTTGGGTTTTGGGTTGTTCGAATCGAGGCGGGGGAGCGTGGGTGACGTTCTGGTGAGTTCGTCGTCGATCGGCGATGGTTAGCCTGGTAGTGCATGTATACGTGCATCAACGTGTGTCAATGAATTTTTCGTTTGGGGAAGAAGAAGAACGCGACTCGAAGGGTGTCTCGGGAGGTTTGCATGCTAGCTCAGGTTTTAACTCGAAGAGAAATTTGGGTGCGAAGTGAAATTACTTAGAAAATTTTTTAGGTTGGACTTTTGGGGGGGAACTCGGGTAAATTTAGGTAAAACTCGAATCGGGGTTTAGCTCGGGGGAACACTCGGGTTCGCCTGGGGATTGTTATATTTCCAGTTTTAAACTTTACTAGATTAGTTAAAGGAATTTCTGGAATTATTCTTTTTGATAAATGATGATTTATTTATTGAGTAGAAAGTATAAATTAAAAGTTTCAAAATTTTAAATTTTTATGTTGGATATTTAAAATTGATTTGTTTATTAAATTTTTCTAACGCTTTCAAATGTAATTTTATAATTAATTTTTAAGGTAGATAATTAATTTATCAATATGATTAATTAAAGGATTATTTGTTTCAAATCAAGGTGATTGATTTAATTTTGTTAATCAATCAAGAACTAAGGTAAAACAATACACGATTAAGGTTAATCAAATAATGATTTAAAGATAAATTAATTAATTAACGAAAGTATTTAAGGAATGATTTATTAATCAAGGTAATTAATTGTTAATTAAGTAATTAAGGGTAATTAATTGCTCAGAGGTAATTACTCAATTAAACGTAATTAATTTATCATTGAAGGTTGATTAACCAAGTGATCAAAGAATAAGTAATTTAAGAAATAATTAATTAATAAAATTAATTAAGATTTAATTAATTACAATTAAGGGTTAATTAATTAAGATAATTAATTAAAGAAATAATTAATTAACGAAGCTTGGTTCAAAGTTGATTTCCACTGGGTTTTGTTTTTTTGGGTAGCTTTCAGCTGCTGGTTTCCTGTTAATAGCAGTTTTTTCTACCATTTGGATTGGCTTAGGTCCCTCTATGGTGCCATCTCTGATTGGTCGATCCTATCAGCTAGACTGGCTTGGCTTGTTGGTTGTAGTTCCTCTCGTCAGTTTGTCGTCGTTGGCCTTACCACTCTCGGAAGGAATTGTGATTACATCACCTTAATTAATAAGTTTCATGTAATCAAATATGGCCTTCCATACCCTTTTGTTTTGCGCTTGGGTAGCTCTGCTTTGATTTTTGGATCGAGTCTGATTCCGAGTTTGGTGGATAGTGTAGGGACTCAATGTATAGATAGCTCTGTGTCATCTATCTATACACGGTTTTCTTGCCCCACTAGCAAGGAATCCGTTGTTCTTTCTATTCGTGATATCTTGACTTGTTTTTTATCGCTTTCGTCCCTTCGTATTAGATATTCCTCCACTATATTGCATTGTCAACTCCATGACTATGCGATCGTGAGTAATATCACACAGCATATCGTGTCTCTGAGTCTTAGAGACACAACATCTCTCTCCGTCTCTAGTTGTAATTCTCGTCTGCTTTCTACCCCTTCTGATGCGTCTACGCATTCAGTTTCCATTCCTTTTCTTAGTAGTGATGAGATAGCGATCATTAACGATCGTTTAGCTCGTCTTACTAAGAACTCGAGGCCTTGCTCGACTTTTTCCTCCTCTCCATCCGTCGCTGATGGTTCTGAGGTTGTTTTTTCTCGTTCATCTCCTAAGAGGAGATCCCGTCGCTCTTCTACCCGTCTCTCCTCCCAGCCTCGCACTCCTAGGACTATCCGTACTCGCTCTATAGCAGCGGCTGAGCAGATCATCCGATCCACTCGGCATACCCTTTACCTCGTCTGAGGAGCTCTGAGGTGTTTCTTTTTTCTTTCGTCTCAGCTTTGGTTATGGCGAATTTCCTCTTCTGGAACATTCGTGGTGTCGGGAACGATGGGTCTAGTGCTCGCCTTAAGCGGTTAGTTAGGAAACATTCCCGTTGCTTGATTGCTCTATTAGAACCCTTGATTGATGCCACTGAAGTTTCTGATTTGGTCATCTTTCTCGGATTTGAAGGGGCCATGTCTAACCTTTCAGGTAAAATTTGGATTTTGTGGAACATGTCAGCTAATATTAGTCGTATTTTTGACTCTGACCAGCTCTTAACTGTCTCTTGCACCTTACCTTCTTTTCCCTCTTCGTTTCTCTTTTCGGCGGTCTATGCTAAGTGTGATAGGATCGATAGGCTAACCCTTTGGTCTGATATTATTGCGTTAGGTAACCTTAGTATCTCTGCCTCTGTTCTTGGTGGCGATTTCAATGTTGTTGCTTCTCATGCTGAGAAAAGAGGCGGCAATTCTGTCAATCGGTTAGCGATCGCTGATTTCAATTCCTTCATTCTGTCCTCTAGCTTGTCTGAGGTTTCTTTTGTAGGCTCTGCCTTTACTTGGTGTAATAACCAAGAAGGTCCCAACTGTATTCTCTCTAGACTAGACAGAGTCTTTGGCTCGATTGATTGGTTTAGTCTTCCTTTCACCTTTTCTGTGACTCATCTTCACCGTACCTTTTCTGACCATTCCCCTTTGATTCTCTCCTGTCCCCCCTTAGCTTTATCTGGCCCTTCTTCGTTCCGCTTTCTTAATATGTGGGTATCTCATCATTCCTTTCTTTCTGTGGTAGCGGATTCTTGGAACTTACCCTGTTCTGGTTCGCCTTATGGCGTGTTATCTCGAAAATTAAAACGTCTCAAGGTATGCCTTAAGGAGTGGAACATTCTTGTTTTCAAGAATGTGTTTGACCGGGTTAGAGCTGCCGAAGAGACTCTTGTTTTAGCAGAAGCGGCCTTCGATGAGGTTCCTTCTACTGACAACAAGGAATCCTGGGCGCTAGCCCATCTAGCGTTTTCCTCTGAACTTCGTGTTGAGCACGATTATCTGCATCAAAAGGTTAGGATTAAATGGATAGTGGAAGGCGATACGAATTCCAAGTTTTTTCACTCCTCTATCCGTAAGAATAACGCGCGTCTTACCATTTCCAGTATTCAGCGCGATGATCTTTTTTGGCCACTTCTCTGGTGGACGTCCAAGATACCATCATTTCCTATTTCCAATCATTCCATGGCTCGCCTTCTGTTAACTTTTCTCATCCTAACTTGCTATCCTTCATTCCTCACCTTCTTCTCCCTGACGAAGTTTCTGAATTAGCTGCTCCTCCCTCTGTGGAAGTCGTTAGATCATGTGTCTTTGCCATTAGTAAGGAAAGCGCCAGCGGTCCTGATGGGTTCAATGGAGCATTCTTTCGTAGTGCCTGGCCGATTATCCAATCTGACTTCTGTCTTGCTATCCAGTACTTCTTCTCTAGAGGTGAACTTCCTACGGGTTGGACATCTACCAATCTAATTCTTATCCCGAAATGTGAGAATCCCAAGACTTGTGCATATTTTCGGCCTATTAGTCTGTGCAACTTTTCCAATAAGGTGATTTCGAAGATTATGACCACTAGATTAGCTCCTTTCCTGGAGCGTATCATTTCTTCTTCTCAGGCTGGCTTCGTTAAAGGACGTCTTATCACTGACAACGTCCTTTTAGCGCAGGAACTTATTTCTCAACTTGATAGGAAAATTAGAGGTTCTAATGTGGTCCTTAAATTAGATATGTCGAAAGCATACGACCGTATGTCTTGGTTCTTTATCATCAAGGTCCTAAGAGCCTTTGGTTTCCCTGAACCTTTTATTGATATCATCTGGAGATTGATCTCCAATGTTTGGTTTTCGGTCCTCATCAATGGCTCTTCCCGTGGTTTCTTCAGGGCAGGAAGGGGTCTTCGTCAAGGAGATCCTCTCTCTCCTTCTCTTTTTGTCATTGAGGCCGAAGTTCTTGTCAGAGGTCTTCACTCAATGATGATTGCGGGCCAAATTCAGAGATTTGGCATTCCCCGGGGATGCCCCCTGATTTCGTCCCTGTCATTTGCCGACGATATCATTATTTTCTCCAACGGTTGTCGGAGATCCATCCGTGCCCTTCTTGATTTTGTGAGTCTTTATGAGCGCTCCTCTGGGCAGCTGGTTAACTCACCTAAGAGTTGCTTTGTTCCAGCTAAGGATATTGCTCCTGCCCGCTCGCTTTGGATTGAATCATATTCGGGATTCAAGAAAGCTTCCCTTCCCTTACCTTACCTTGGCATTCTTCTCTACCGTGGGAGGAAAGTTAATGCGATTTTTGATCCCATTTTAGATAAGGCGAAAAGCAAGATCACTCGATGGAATGCTTCCCTTCTTTCGCAAGCTGGCAGAATTGTTCTCATTAACTCTGTTCTGCATTCTTTAGGCTCGCACATTTTTGCGGCCATGACTCCTACCTCTAGTTTTTTCCGTTCACTTCGATCTTTGATCTCATCCTTCTTCTGGGGAAACAAAGATTCTCCTCGCCATCACTGGATTTCTTGGAAAATCATCTGCCGTCCTAGGTGTGAGGGTGGCCTTGGCATTCGTAACCCTAAAGACGTCTGTTCTGCTTTTGCGTGTAAGCTTTGGGCCAGGTTTGGGGCTAACAACTCCCTGTGGGCCTCATTCCTACATGCCAAATACCGTCTTCTTGAGGCAGCAAACTTCTCGGGGTCCCCTTCTTACGCTAGTGAAACATGGAAACGGATGCAATCTGTTAAAGTGTTATGGGACAGCAATGGTAGTGGCTCTTATTGGCGCGGGCAACCCTTCTCTTTGATAGCTGCTTGGTATTCTATCAGAAGTCCTGCCCCTTCGCTTCCTTTATTTTCCTATATTTGGGATACCAGAATTCCACCTAAGGTTTCTGTATTTATGTGGAAAGTCCTTCACGGAGGAATTTCAGTAGATGAGAACCTTAGGAAAATTGGTATTCCTATCACTTCTCGGTGTAGATGCTGCCAAGCTGGTAGCTACGAAACTCTCTTTCACCTTTTTTTCCAAGGCAATTGTGCCAATGCTGTTTGGTCTTTCTTTGGTAACCTAGTTGGCTGCAATGGTCCTGCCAACTCCATATCTGAGCTCTTGCAACTTTGGTGGACTGGTATTGTTGGGAAGACTGTTCGCTCGATTATTTTTCGTCTTATCCCTTCTCTTATTTGTTGGCACACTTGGTGCGCCCGTAACAAGATGATTTTTGAAGAGGCGCCTATGGATTCTTCTGATATCATCCGGAGAGTGCGCAATGACATCTATCTTGCTTTTAGAGGTCGTCCTTTCAGGAAGTCTATTGGTTCCAGATCAGCTTTTCTTGCTAGGTATTTCGACATTGCGATCGATATTGCTGCTCCTAGGTCAGGTATTGGCTGAGGTTTTTCTTGTTTTACATAGTTCTGAGGGTAGTGGCATTTCTTTGTTCTTGTGTCATTCTTTTTTATTTTTTGCATACATATTTCCTTACCTCCCACGGGAGGTTGTGACTATTTTTGATTATTCTTCTAGTTATGCAGGTGATATAGTAGATTTACAGGGTCTAGCTGTTTCACTCTGTTATCCTGCACCGGAGCTTTCTCCTTTAGGTCGAGGTTTTTTTTAGATCTTTGGATCTGATTGATAGGCTTTCATATCTGAGTCTTTATACCCCTTCTGGGCGGTGGCCTTGCCGGAGCTCAGTTTGGGCGTATGAAGGGTGGTGGCCTTGCCGGAGCTCTTCGAGTTCTCAGATGTTCCCTTAGCTTCGTTGCTTTTGGTTTTCTTGTTTTCAGTCTTTTTCGATATGTACTTATTCTGTAAAAAAATTCTTAATATATATACATGTTGTTGAAAAAAAAAACGCAGGTGGTTAAGACTAAATCAACTGTAGTTAATAGTAATAAATCATTGATTTAAAGATTACTAATGAAAGTAATTATGTGAGTAATAAATTTAAAACCACACGATTTATTCACCTTAATCAAAGATGTTTGATTGTTATTGAATGTTGTGTGAAGGATTGATATATTTGATATGTGATGTAATGCTATGTGATGCTTTGTGCTGAGCTGTTATATCTGTGATGTATATACTGGTGTATGAACATAAAAACCTTTGACCCGTAGTACGACATTTGAATTTCGATGCGACAGGGAGTCGGATTCCAGTTGGTTATCCGAAACCCACATCGAATCATAATGATGAATCTTTGTGATTGATCATTTATTTTATCTATGAATCTGTGAATAAAGATAAGCGTTATGGGTTATACCGCTTATCGATACGATTGAACCTGTGATGATGATGTTGTGCACTATTGTGTTAAACCCTTGGATCACACTTATACACACACAAATATGGATTTCACGTGGAAATCGGTTAAGACACAGGTTTTAAAAATAGTTTTGAATTTGAATTTTAATCCAAATGGTTTTGGAAATGGATTGGGTTTAAAGTGAAAAACTTTTGAAAAGGTGTTTTAAAAATAAAAGTTATTTTGAATAACTTGATTGAACTTTTGAAATTTAAATAATTTGATTTAAATTTGAATTCAATATTTGAAATTGAATTCTATGATTTGGGAAACAAGTGGTTTCAAATAATAATAGCTTTTATATAAGGAAAGAATTTTCCAAATTATGATGAAAAGATTTCAAATTTGAAATGGAATGATTTTGAAAGCTATATCTTTGTGAAAGATAGTTGAACCCTATTTTGAAATTGAAGAGGAATTTAAATGGTGTATCTTTTATATATAAAAGATTGAAACGGGAATTGTTTTGAAAACTATGAAATGAGTCTTTGATTTAAAGACCAGATGAGTTAATCAAATTTGAAATGGAATTGTTTTGAAAAAGATATGAGTGAATCTTTGTAAAAGATTAGTGAACCTTATTTTAGATTGAAAGGGGTCTTAAAATGAATCTTTTGTTTAAAAGATTTAAATGTGGAAATTGTTTAAACCATTGAAGGCTTTTAAAATGAATCTTTTTGTTTAAAAGATTGGGAATGGTAATTTGTTTTAACCATTTGAATGAAAGGTTTGGGCTTTAAGCAGTGATTTAACTGAGATCCCATATCCATATGTTTTTAAATATTGCGCTCATTATTTGACTTAGCCGGAAGAGGATCTTGTGTCATATAACCCATTCCGAATAATAATACGTCGTTATGGATAGCATTTGAAGACCGGTGGTGAAGTCCGGGTATTTGCGAGAACGATAGGACGACTTATCGATTGTCTTTGCACCGAGCAGCTACGGTATAGAGATTCCCTAAGTGATGGGAAGTCCGATCGGGATTGTGGATTCCCAGATTGCAAGGGCTTCTTCGGAAGTGCCTTCGGTTCCGTTCGAACCCGGAACAGACTTGTATGAATGTGTGTCTGACATTACACTTTGAGATGTAAAACCGGTTTCTATCAAATACATTTCTGTTTGGCGGCGGAGATTTATTCTCTTAGCTTAACACCCTTCTCTGAGACGTACGAGCTCAGAGGTTATGTAATTGATGGTTACTAGTGATACATTCCCAATTTGGTAATGTGGCATACGAAGTGCTGCTGATCATTTGTTGATCAAAGCATGGCTTTTGTGAAAAGCGTAGCTTTGTGGACAAGACTTCGTCGAACTTCACAACCCGGAATGGTCGAAACAGGAAGAATGCGGCAAGGTTATTTGGGGGTAGCGCCTCCTGAGGGTATGTTCATTTCCTTCTGGATAGAGGTGGTATCATGGTATGGAGCCCAGATACTTAACCTATGTGGTTGCTGAAAATTTATTACTTTGTGGTTGTTGGTGAATCTCGGGATAAAGATTGGTTACGACCAGGGGATGGCATACTCGTGTTAGTAGTTACCTAGTTACAGAGGTAACCTGGCCTTGTGTTGGCAGAGATCCGGTTAGGTTCCCGGGACGTCCCTCTAGAGGCGAACCCATGTGGCCCAGGAAGTTCCTTAGCCTGACCATTTGTTGGAAATCCAATCACCAATACGCGCCTTGTACGGTTTTAGTTGTAAAACCTGCCATCTAACATGGTAGCTATAGTAGGCATACTATAATGGTACATATGCTGGCTAAGATTAATATTATACTTTCTAAATGTTTTCCACTATGCACTAATAATAATATTAGAATGGTTTTTGCGTATTAAGCATTTTTTACTATCATAAGGAGAAATCTTCTCCAAGTGTGCGATTGCATTGTGTGTGTGCCGGGAGGCCTTATGGTAGTTTCATTTTCCAAAAAGCATTACGGATTTCAATGTTTTAAAATTTCTTTTGTTAGTTTTTAAAGATAAAACTATTTTTGTTTGCTCATACCAGTCCCACGACGGACCCGGAGTTTATTGTTCCTTTCCTAAACTCTTGGAGCCCACAATTTTCCACACGGGCAGTCAAGAGTTGGGTTTTTCAGATAGTCAGATAGTAGATATCGATCTGGTAGCCTTTAGTTTTCTCTTTGGTATTCTTTGGAGATCTTGGATATTAGAGTCTTTGGATTCACGGACTGGACTTGCTCAGCTAGGTGAAACGTGATGGTGGTTTGAGCTATTTCTGAATTGGTGCTTTGGAGTTACAGTTGCTGTTTAGAGTTTTTGGTTCCGCTGCTATACCATATTGTTATTCTGCTGTAGCATTGTTATCTTGTATCTCTGATATTGATTCATATTATATCATTGTTGTATCGAATGTTGTATATCAATGATATTCGTTTCTTTTCTTCCGCTGTGTTGTCATACTTAATTGTGTTATATGCTCCGGCGAACCAGATTCGACGTTTGGATCTGTGGCATTCGAATACAAGTGTCGTATTCGGTGCCGATTTTCGAAGGTTGAGTCAGGGTCGTTTCATTTGGTATCAGAGCTGAAGGTTATAACTTTAGCTTAGGAGTATAACACATTAAGTAACTCATTAGAGATAGGGTGAAATATACCCTAGAATGAGTATATCCCTAAGATATCTGTTCGAATGCCTCAGTAAATTCTCTTACTATCCACTGATAGTGAGTATGAGTGCGAGAAGAGGACGAGATAGGGGACAGGGGAGTACGACTACAAATGGTCGATACCTTGCAGTAGCGGAAACAATCTTTCTCTATTAATCTCCTTTGATTCGTCTTTTCAATTCTTCGATGATTTCCGGCAGCTCTAGGAAGAAGCTTTGATATATTTGTGATGCAGCGGAAATACGAAAATTAAATGAAACAGTGAAAATGGCAATCGGCAGAGATCCGGTTAGGTTACCAGGACGTCCCTCTAGAGGCATACCCATGTGGCCCAGGAAGTTCCTTAGCCTGACCATTTGTTGGAAATCCAATCACCAATACGCGCCTTGTACGGTTTTGGTTGTAAAACCTGCCATCTAACATGGTAGCTATAGTAGGCATACTATAATGGTACGTATGCTGGCTAAGATTAATATTATACCTTCGAAATGTTTTCCACTATGCACTAATAATAATATCAGAATGGTTTTTGCATATTAAGCATTTTTGACTAGCATAAGGAGAAATCTCCCCCAAATGTGCGATTGCATTGTGTGTGTGCCGGGAGGCCTTATGGTAGTTTTATTTTCCAAGAAGTATTGCGGATTTCAATGTTTTAAAATTTCTTTTGTTAGTTTTTAAAGATAAAACTATTTTTATTTCCTCATACCAGTCCCACGAATGACCCGGAGTTTATTGTTCCTTTCCTAAACTCTGGATGCCCACAATTTTCCACACGGGCAGTCAAGAGTTGGGTTTTTCGGATAGTCAGATAGTAGATATCGATCTGGTTGCCTTTAGCTTTCTCTTTGGTATTCTTTGGAGATCTTGGATATTGGAGTCTTTGGATTCACGGACTGGACTTGCTCAGCTAGGTGAAACGTGATGGTGGTTTGAGCTATTTCGGAATTGGTGCTTTGGAGTTAGAGTTGCTGTTGCTGTTTAGAGTTTCTGGTTCCGCTGCTATACCATATTGTTATTCCGCTGTAGCATTGTTATCTTGTATCTCTGATATTGATTCATATTATATCATTGTTGTATCTAATGTTGTATATCAATGATATTCATTTCTTTTCTTCCGCTGTGTTGTCATACTTAATTGTGTTATAAGCTCCGGCGAACCAGATTCGACGTTTAGATCTGCGGCATTGGAATACAAGTGTCGTATTCGGTGTCGATTTTCGAAGGTCGAGTCAGGGTCGCTTCAGGAAAAGTTTGTAAATTACCATTTTAAATATTATGAGCACTTTCTAACGATATGCAATCATTAGGACTTTTAAATGAGGTTAGTAGTTACTTAACTAAATAATGTCTTGTGACATCCCACCTCTATACTCACACTATCCAAGGACACTACGAGGAAATGCCATCGACTAGCATGAAGAATAAGGCTGTTGAGGAGCGACCATTTGTGTAATTTCTTTGTGCGAGTAACGATATGTCAGATAGTATTATATGCATTTCGTTTCAACGAAATCTGACACATTAATTACAAACTCAAAACTACTACATGGTGGCTATGTGATCTTCGGAAACAAATATAAAATAAGCATAACATAAATCAGTCACAGATATTCATATCATTAAGGCGGAAACAGATATGAATATAACATAAAAGTGTACATCAAAGTAGTGGTCCTACAAGATCCACTACACCACAAAAGAATAGGTACAAGAGCTAGACAAAAAATATGTATACGTCAAGGAGTCTCTATCTCGAATGTATAAAAGCAAAAACTACTAAGCTAAAGTAGTTAGCCAAAAGTCGGTTGACAGACCCTGATAAGAAGTCAAGCAGAAGCACTTGAAATACCTCGGTCTGACCCGAGTATTATTTAAGAAGAAAATAATAAACGGATCAGTCTAGCTATAAATATCATATAAAATGAGATATGATAAGAGATATGATAAAAGTGTATGATAACAATAATGTCATACTATGACAAGTATACATTAGGTAACAAAAAAAATATAACAATATCTCAAACTTCCTCAAACAACAAAATGAATGTCATATTCTTTATTTTATTCACCAAACCACAAATATTGATAAAGATTATCAATATAACTCACAAAAATTGGTGAAACACAAATTCTATAAATCATCAAATAGAAATACATAAATCACAAGGAGGCCGCCTATCAAAACGGGAGCATGAAAACTCACCAACACATATATCACAAACGGGACGCTGTCCCATGGTCGCTAACCATAGAGCCGGTGCAACAACGTAGTACAACGGTACGTTAGAGGAACCTGAAAGTCAAATAATTCGAAACAACGACGTAGTAAAACGGTACGTCCAATGAACCTAATAATCCGAAACGATGACGTAGCATAACGGTATGCCCGATGAACCGAACTCCATAAAACCATAGGTCGCTAGCCTATAAAAACGAGACGAAGCTCAACGGAACTAGGTACAGTCCCCCCACGCAGACAAAGAGACATCACATATCGCTAGTCTAAACCATAAAATGATCATCATAGATAAACAAAAGTGTGAATTACACTAAGCTAGTAAATAAATGATTTTACTTCATGTCCCATAATCACGGGCTTAACTTAAATATTTATGAACAAATTGTAGATTTCCACTCGAAAATTGTCATAAGAGTTCAATCGAACAAGTCCAAGAATTAACCAACAAAGTAAACACAAGTGTTTCATACCACTTGTTTTGCTAAGTCGTTTAATTAGATTTCTCACACGAATGAGGTAAAGGTTTGTATATACTAATAGATTGGAAAACGGTTTTAAAAACAAGCTTTTTATTAAAAATAACGTTGAAATCATTTTTGTGAAAGAATTCGAGCATTTACTACTAGTATAGAAACCTTTGTATTTTAAGGTGACAGGTCATAGAAATGATTGTAGAAACAATCAATCACCAAAAATTCACATCCGATAACGTGAATAAAAAACATAGAAATCGATATTAAATCCATTAAATGGATATTTACAAAAATCCAGAAAGAAGTCATCAAAGTCGATAATAAATGACGACGGCCAATCGGATCAACCAAAAATCGATATAAATGGAAAGCCACATAGAAATAGGCAACTTCCCCAAATTTAACAGTGTCAGACGTCTGGTGCTTTCCCAGACTTCTGAGCTGAAGGTCTGTAATTTTCTTCCAGATAGACCAGACGTCTAGGAAGTAAGATCAGACATCTGAGCTGAAAGACTGGAATTTTTATTCCGTAGCTTCAAACGTCTAAGCATACTACCAGACGTCTGAGCTAAAGCTCGGGGCAATATTTTGCCTAGGCCATTGATGGCCAAATCATACCGAAAGCGATCGAACGAGCAACGATGGTTAGGGATTTATGCCAAGCAACAACCCAACCCTATGGACTTATCAATACACTCCGAACAACATGTCCGCACATCCCTATAAGGATTCTCATTGATTTTGACTTTAAAACGCTAAAAATTGGAAAATTCGCCAAAACAATTCAATTTAAAAGCAAACGGACATGAATAGATGTTAGAAATTCATACCTAACAACTATCAAAGTATGGACATAGATGTGAGTACAAGAACTCGCCTTTAAACCCAAAAACAACGGATGAGAATCCCTAAAGCAAAGCAATACCGATTCCTCTTCAACACGACATCAAGATCTTCAATCTATTATCAAATGAAATGAATTTCCTAAGTTAGGGTTTAGGAATTTCTGAAAATTGAAAAGAGATGGAGAAGGAGATGATGAAGAGGATGCTTACCTAAACTTCTCTTTGATTTTTAGAACTTGAAATTTGAATTTCCTCAGAGTCTAAGCTTAGAAATTTTATTTTATTTTCTTTTCCCCCATTTTGCTTTTAGGGCTTGAGGGTGTTAGGAAATGAAAATGAATGAAGAGGAGAGGAGTGGAGTGAGATGTATATGGTAAGGGGTTTAGGTTCACTTATTGGGTTAGTGGGCTAGAATACAACCCAAAGCCCAAACAAAATACCGAAATCCTAATCAACTCCGAACATATCGATGTTTATACTCAAAAAGGTTGTAAATGCCATTTTGAACTCAATGAAAGTAGTCTCAAGTCCTAATTCGTCTATTTACAAAAAGTGGCATTTTAGACTCTAATCCGACTAACGATGCTATATTTAAATAAATCATTTAAATATACAATCGTAAAATATGCGGGTTGTTACATGTCAAGCATTTTCTGACCATGCATAACCCCAAGGACTTTTACATGATGTTAGAACCTACTTGAATATTTATATCCCTTTTGTATACGAGTCTCCTCTATGCATAACCTTGAGGACTATTAATTGAGAATGAAAGCATATATATAGACATTAAAGTAATTCATCAATGCATAACGTCGAGGACTTTTAAATAAGAGAGAATTATATTACAAAAAATGAATATATTTTCTTGTTTTGAAATACCAAATTTTGCAGACTATATTAAATTTTGGTATATGGGTTGGAAGAAGAACGATAGCGATGGAGATGATCATGGAATATGTATTTATTAAAAAATTATAAAATTTGTTTAATTTTTATGCAAATTTTAACATATACTTCCTCTAGCTATGAAGTATAACTTAGTCACTACTCATCACTTTCTTAAACACTATTAATATTTTGATAAGTTTCAAAGGGTTCAAGTAGCCAACAACCATCTTCTCTAGTGTAAATCCCTTACCAAGTAAACAAGATTGTTTCCATCAAAGTAAAATTTTGAGTTATTTCAAAAAATTCCAATTCCAAATCCAAAAATGAAAATCTATTTTCTATAAGGTTTTTGTGAAAATGATGTCCAGCTAATTTTAAAATTATATGAAAATGCAAATATGATCTTAAATAAAGTGATATATAATACCACTTGTACTCTATTTGCCCAAAATTGATATATTATTAACTAAGTAGACCGTGTACTCCTAAATATCACTCGAATTGATTTTCAAAATTTTCAGCAAAGCCATTTATATCACACAGTGGCAAGAACGAACACAATTGAAAAATCTTCAGCCACTGAATTATTAGTCATCATGAAAGGCAATGAACATTAATTGTCGTTCCAAAGCAATTGACAATACTTGTTTTGAAAACTCAGTCCATTTGAAACCACTATTTGGAAGCTTTATGTCTGTAATTTGAGTCAATATAAAACATTAAAGTTTAAGATGTTCGGAATGCTACTTACCAAAATTGTTTCAAGTGAAAATGATAAATCATTAAAAATTTATATGTGAAATACTACAACTTGCTTGCGTAAATCGGAGAATTTTTTTAATTGATGTGCTGGAATGATTGTTGTTTTTCAAGATTTTACAAAATGAATCAGCAAAAACTCAAAACAACAACGTTGTAGTGCTATTAGTAAGATTTCCATAGCTTTAAGAATTTCAAATTTCGGATTAACGATTTTCAAGTTATGATCAAATTAGTACAGTCATGTTAAGAAATTCTAAAACATTTTTCAACCAACATTCCAAATGATTTGCAGTTTTTCAATGGTTTTGGCTCAAATTATGGAAAAACACAAAACATAAAAATTATAGAATTTTTGATCTATTTTCCAAAATATCTTGGATTTTGCAAATTAGAGTAAAGGAGCTCAAGATATGGCAATTATGCTACATTATTATTAACAAAAATAGAATTAACAATAAGAAAAGAAAATAGGGTTTAGAGATCATACCGTTACATAAATTCGATGTCGTGATATCCAAAATGTATATATCTCTGCCTCATTTTTCTAGACTAGAGAACTAAGGCAATATCGATATTTAGTTATGTTTTTATTTTTTGCTGTTTCAGTTTGTTTCTTTTTTCGTTTTACCGTGTCATTATTCGACAGGTTAAGCAAATGAATGGAGAGAAGACAACTTAAGTAAGAAGATATCAAATCAAATTCGAGTGTGTGAGTGAGTGAATTGCATATTAGAGTACATAGTATATGAGTGTGAGAAATGGTATTTTATTTGAAATTAATGTAAAATATAGTGGAAGCTGTGTTGTTGAAATTGTAATAAAATATTTGTTGAAATAAAATATTTTTATATGAAATTCTGAATAAAATATTTGCTTAAATGAAATTCTAATTTGTGCCATTTTGTGATAATGCAATAGTACTATAACAAACACATTTAAAAAATATACTAATGTTTATTATTATCCAAAAAAAATCATAAACTGTTATATTCTACAGTCTCAGCCTTTTGACAATAACAAACTCATATTAAGATTCGTGCCTAACAAATGTGTTTGATGTGTTGTGATCAAGCTCTCTCTATTTATATACTCCCCCTACACAGATGTATGGAATTTAAAAATGAAAATTTGATTTGTCAAATAATTGCAGAAACAACTGTAAAAACTCTTGAATAATAAGAACACCCTCAAATATTAGTAATGTTATTACTTAAATCAAAATCTTAACATCTCTCCCCCTTTTGTTACCATAAAAAAATTGAGATAGTGATAAGTTTGAATTAAAATTATATCCAGAGAGAAATATATATTGCACATTCCAATTAATCAAATGAAAATCATAATATTTTATTTACTATAGACAAATTCCAATGGTAGTAGTGTGGTATTTTAATAAAGGAAAAGTTTGTAAATTACCATTTTAAATATTATAAGCACTTTCTAACAATATGTAATGTAGCGACCCGCCTTTTTGGATGTTTTAAGCAAACACACATGTCAGACTCAAACCATTTAGAAGGGCGGATTGTTATGGGGTAAACAAGAAAAAGAGAAAGAAATAAAACAAATACAGAATCTCGCAGCGGAATAAAAAAATATAATAATCAAATAACAGTTCGTGAAGCTGTTTATAAATAAATTTGATTATACTGATACAATATAGAATCAGAGTTACAGACAACAAAAATAAATAAATAAATAAATGTAGTAGAACAACAACATGATGCAGTAGAATAAATATATTAAATAATAATAGTCCAAATCTTCGTCTTCATCCTCCAAAAATAAGGTCTTCAACCCTGAAATGCTCAGTCTGACCCGAGCGAATTGAAAAGACAAAACACTCGAGTCAAAACTAAAAGATCTTATGTAAGTTAAATCAATGGTAAATATGAGTGTAACGGCGTCAGAGATGTTTACGGGGTTTGATATCACTTAACCAGTGTCTAACATGGATGCAGTTACTTAAGAGATGTTCGGGATTTCCATCTCCTAAGGATTCGTTAAACTATCTATTATGTAGTACAATACACTATTATAATAGTGTCTACAGTAAAGTAAAGTATTAAAATAGTATTAAGGCGTTACCTATATCCCCCTTAACACATTTTATATATTTGCATAGTCTATATAGTGTCGTAACTCCTCTGTAAACTGGAGGCTATCAGAGGGCACTCCATAGGTATGGTACAAAACAAACTCGTAGAATGCATGATAGGGCATGTGAACACTGCACTCGAGGCAATGCCAGAGTAGATATACCAATTGCGGATCCAAACTGGTGGTAACGCATAACAGCTACTACCGCCCACCTTGAACACACTCCCAAATCAAAATTAAGGGGTGACCACCAAATCATCGTAAAGTCATAAAATGTTATCGCAGAAATGTGTCCGATCGAACGTGGAGCCTCACTTGGCCCGGTATGGCCCCTGTTCTAATCACATCTAAGCTGACTCACGGACGTTAGGGTCACGTCATACCTTATACATAAATCGTTCGCCAAACCATCATACTTCATTTTTGGAATCTCCACCACGTGCACATTTGTTAAAGTCGTTTTCGTTATTGGCAGAAGAGTATGGCAATATCCGATCTCGATCTCTTTAACAACCAAACGCTTATTTCATATCGAATGGTTCTTTTACATTTCAAAAGTCAATTCATACTTAATATCAAAATATCATATTCGATTTAAAACCATATCACTTTCGAAATCATAATTTATTCACTTTCAAATCATATTCACTTTCAAATCATATTCACTTTCAAAATCATATTTACTCAATTATGTCATTTCACAAACAGGGTATCAATTCCAAATTCTAGTTTAGGTTGTATCATCATCAAGGATTTGGATATAAATACTTCAACTTTACTCAGTTTGTAGTTTTAGAAAATAATGTAGATAGTCAAAATAGTTTTAAAAGTTTAAAATAGTTTAAATAGGTTAAATTAGTTTAAATAGTAAAATAGTTTAAATAAATTTAAATTTGAATAAAATAGATTAATTTTAGATTAAACAGATTTAAATTTTATAGTAGATTTTTAAGTAGATTAAATAAATTTAAATTAGATTCAATAAATTTAAATTATATTAAATAGACTTAAAAATAGATTAAGTAAATTTAATTAGTTTAAAATAGGTTAAATTGTATTAAATAGATTATAATAGGTTAAAATAAATTAAAGTAGTTTAAGTTTATAAAAATAGATTAAATTAGTTTAAAATAGATTTCAAAGTTATAATGAAACAAATTCAATAACTCAATTACGATAAACTCATTTATATTTGACACTTCTACTTTGAAATTTCAATTTAATCCTTTGAACAATTCATTAAATAAATTCCCACTACCAGCATTTACACTTGGATTAACAAAAATAATTCAGTTTATAGAAATCAATTCTACTTCAAAATGCCAGTTAACAGAATTCAAAATTTCAAAGATTCAAAAATCATTTAATTTAACCAATCTGGTGTCCGCATATAATTTTCTACCTTAGGGTCAAGTGATATGGATAATTATCATTTCAATCCACAATTTAAAATTTCATGGTTATATGTCATTTCAAACCGCAATTCCGAACTAATTAAAATCCATAAAATCGCTCAAGTCTATCATTTCAATCCATAACGATTTTTCCTTAATCTATAGATCATTCGGGTATGTATCATTTCAACCCATAGAGAACTTGTAATATTATAACAATATAAAATACAACATCCAGTTATCCAATATCAGCAATCAAACATTCATCACAATCATCATCCAAATAAATCTGTAAACATCAATAGATAACCGATATTCAAAAACAGGTATTAAATTGGCAATTTAAAATTCAATATTAAATAAAATGATGATTAATTGCATTTAAAGTCAAATTTAACCAAAATGAAAATTTAACATACCAAACAGCAATCAATAAATTTCTAATCACGTATAAATTTAATTTAACTGAAATAAGATAATTTAATAATTGCGAGTGTGTTAAAACACTCATGTTTGATTTCAAATCGATTTGAAATCCAAATTACGGCCCAAATTTGAACAGTCTTAAAATTCTTCCAAATCAGTATCAAAATGTCAGGAATTCCGATATGATCCCAAGGTAGAAAATCGCGCATGAATCCGAGCTCGTATGCAACAGTTATTAACGTTAGAAGATTGGAAACTTTCGACTCCGTGTCTTACTTCGAGTCGCCGTCTCAATTACCCGGTACTTGCTTTGAGTTTCTGACGAAATGACTTGAGACCCGCGTCATTTGGCTCCTAACCCAAAGTCGCTCTAGGGTTTTCGCCTTTGGAACTCGAAGCGCGCCCGGATCCGCCTTGTTTGGCCTCGACCTCTCTCTAACACCAAGTCGCTGCAGGGTTTTCTCCTCTGAAACTCGAAGCAAACCTCTTCCCGACTCGAAGTAAACCAACACCAAAAAAAAATCTGCTTTTTCTTTTTGAAATTAGGTTTTGGGATTCGAAAATTAGGTTTGAGAGGGAGGAAGAAGATGTAGTACATAAATAATAATATGAGAAACAGCTAAGGTTTGTAACCGTCTATATATAGGCAGGGTTGGATCGAAACGACTACGCGACCCAAAAAACCCGTTCTGACCTTGAAACGAAAATAGGTCATCCTGTATATCGAAATTGACGTTTTCAATATTTTTAAACTCAATGGAATATGTTTCAAGTCTAAATTCTATCGTATGAAGAAGTTAGTTTAAAATTAGCTTATTTTAAATTGATTTCAATCGACTTTAATTAAATTTGATTTCTATGTGTTTCGAGTCCGTACGATCAAACGACAAGTCCGATCGCGACAAAGCTTGAAACCTTACAATAATTCACCGTTACGGATCTGATAAAACTAGTTTCGTCGAAATCCGAGACAATTGTCAAAATGGCTATTTTTACCTTAATTCAATAAATTAATATTAAATTAATTCAATCACATTCTCAATTCAAATTTAATAATTTACAATTTCCATCGCTTTAGATTACTTCGTAATTTATAATCCTCTAAAACAAATTTCTATATCAATAATCAATTAATTTGACTTTCCATCCTATTATTCAACCAATTATTACCCTAAGGATATAATTAATTTTAATTTATCTCTTACTACATTAATATTTTACAATTTCTTCTAAATTTCCATTAACGTAGCATTTAATTACATTTAATTGCAATAAATCTATTTATTATAGCTTAAGTTCCAATAAATTGATCAAACTTGATTTTAATTCTTTTTTTATTCAATTAATTATTACTCTAATAACATAGTTAACCTTTGTTGATTTCTTATTTCACTAATATGCTACAATTTCCATCTTTTATTTGTATTAACTACTATATCTCAATTATATTGAATTTTTGTCAATTTTACACATTAATTATAATTTAAAATCCTAATTAATTCATTTATCTTGATTTCACTCTTTTATTAAATCAGTTATTTCCTTATGAATATAATTAACATTTCTATACCTTTATTACACTCACAATTTGCAGTTCTTGTCTTAACTCACATTAATGTAACATTTAATTTCATTTAATTATAATTAATTTTCCATTTGATTTAACAGACTAAGATAAATATGTAACATATAATAGTTTGTCACCATTAACTTTTAGTCACATTAATAAGTTTATTATTTACAACCAAATGTTATAATTACTTACATAACACTGATTTTATTCAATTACCATAAATTGTATATTATTTCATTAATGATTTAATATTTACATTTGTTTTCCTATATTCACTTTATAACCAAGTAAAATCTTTAAATCATTTCAGTTGATTGGAATTTCATTCAAATTGCTAATAATTAACTTAAATTAACATATTACATTTCATTTTAGTTATTATTTCATTAGTGTATCACAAATTTTTTCTTCCAACATTAAATTACAAAACCTCATTAAATTAACTATTTTCAATTATCGAAAATTGCGGATCGTTACACTCTCCCCCACTCAAAGCTTTTCATCCCCGAAAAGGAAAAGAAGGAATTAAAGAATTAATATATCTTATTCAAAATATTAAATTTATGAACAATTAATTTACATAATGAAATAATTTAAATAAAATATATCAATTATAACAATTAAACCCTTTTATGTTCAAGTTACAAAAGTTTGGAAAACATTTTGCAAAATTTTTCTAAGTCCAAAATTCACGGAAAATTTCTACAGTCTCCTTTGTACAGAGAGGTCTGGGAGAAATAATAATATCAATAAAACTTATATATATCAAATATTTCAAAATAAAATATCGCAAACCACGGGAAAACAATATAATATTGCTATAAAACCGTAATCTGAGAAAGTACCTGTTTGTCGAGCAAATAACGCTTATTTATGAAACCAAAAGCAGTAGCAATTGCTTTCATAACCTGTATTTCACTTATAAAATCCAAAAGAGTTAATAAATTTGTATAAAAGAGTAATATTTAAGTTGTTTTCAACTAATAACAAAACAAATCAATACAACATAACAACAATCGTTTTACAAACAAATAGTACAAACATCATTTCAACAAAAAGAGAAATCATCCATCCCTAGCAACTAAAAACAAATGGTTTGTTCGGGTTCAGAACTTCAAATAATATAAAATGATAAATAAACTATGAAGTAAACCATACACTCAATAGTCGTAGATAACTTTATAGATTATTTTTACATCCTACATAATAAAAGTATCCTTTCCCAACCAATTCATAAGTCAAACTAACAATAATTTCAAATAATATTTAAGTTTATCCTATTAATCTATTTCACATCATTTATTGTTCATATTTTTCTGATTTTTTTTTTCATACAATGATTTTCTTTAGTTCTCCTTCATTACTTACAAAATTTTAATTTTCATTCATTCATGTAAGGCCCATTTCATTACTCTACATTCTGTACCTACATAAGTTATCCATTTCAATTATTTAAATCATAAATATGTTCATTGTTGAAGTACTGTATACATTTTATTTCAGTTTACTTCACATTTACAATTTAGTTTGATTTTTTCTTTTTTCATTAATTTTTCTTTTCTCATTCATATAATGTTTATTTTCATAAATTTACATTCGTTATTACTTATAAAAGTTCATTTCTTCTTTATTCATATAATGCCATTTTCTTTCATTTTATTACTTTACATTCATTGCTTAAATAAGTATTTTTTTTATTTCAATTATTGGATTATACATTATAAGGTAAGTTTCTTTAGAATTTATTTAATTATTAATAGATTATTTCTTTTCACGTTCATTCTTTCATAAATATAAGATTACTGAGTATTAAATCCATTTATAAATCATTTTAATGATTTTTGAAGTTATAATCATTCAATTTGTACAGTATTCATTCTAGTTATAAATGGCTTTAATATTAATTCAAGTTTACAATTATTTACTTACAGTATTCACCTTTTCCATTAAATCTGATTATAAATAGCTTAAGATGTTAACTTGGGTTTATAATCATTTCTCTTACCTAATTCACTTTTATTACACTTAATTAGTGGCATTTCAAACTATTAACTTTAGTCTATAACATTTATAACATTAGATTCTTATTTATAAGAGTAAGTCTATCGAATACTTTCATTTTCTGAATTTTTACTTGTATGATATTCTATCACATATCTTATTTAACATTACAACTTTTTACATTTTGGTAAGTTATATATATATAAATGTCTTTTAGAATGAAATAGAAGGTTACACAAATTTCTCTTATTTATCTTAATCAACAATTGCTCAATAGTTTCATCTTCAAATTTTCATTATTCTTAAATTTACAAATTTACAAATTTCAATTTCTTATATATCATTAATCACTTAACCATTGATTCTTGTTTCCCTTTCAAAATTTCCAATTATTAAGATAGTTAAGATTCCATTCAATTACAGTAACTGAAAGCTACTAATTATCAAAAAAGTTTATGAACCAAATTCGGGGTTACTTTCAGTTATTTTAAATAATATATATAATCATATCTTTTATATATATCAAATCATATTTGGAATTTAAAGATTAAGTTATCAAAACAATTGTGCAGTAAAAATACTACACGGTCTTCCCACCTTGAAACTCGAAAATGAACGTCGATGATGCATGCACTCATCACCGAAATTATTTTCCAGTGACAGAGAGGGGAGTACAGAACTTATTTCCTTCCTAAATTCCTTTAAACGTTTCCTTCAAATCATATTAAAATATTTATATCAAAAAATACTTCTAAATACTACTAGTATTATATTCCAAAATCATTCGAAAGAAATTTTCAAACTCCTGGAACTTTAGTTCTAAACTTATTATATTCATTTTATTTGTAAATCTTATTCTTCCATCAGTATTTATAAAATTTCACTACCTAACAAACAAATATATACCATCCAACAATATCATTTGTAAAATTTATTATTTTATATACAAAATATATACTAGGCAAAATTATTTCATTTACCTATATTTCAAAAAAAAAATTGTGTCGGTATGTCCTATTTAGTGTTTAGAAATCCCTATCGATGTCATAACGTCATATGTGTCGACCAGAATTTTTAACTACAAAACGGAACAAATTAACACAATGTAAAACCTTTTATAACACTAAGCTCTCTCATATATATACACTCAGTGACTCATTCTAGGGTATTGCTACTCTATTTATGAGTTAGACCCACAAAGCTAAGGTTATCACTAAACCGAAGCTCTAATATCAACTGTAACTACCCACCATTTTGGACATTTTAAGCAGACATACATGTTAGACTTAAACCATTCAAAATGGCAGATTGTTATGGGGTAAATAAGAAAAGAGAAAGAAATAAAACAAATATAGAATCTCGCAGCGGAATGACATAATATAATAATCAAATAACAGTTCATGAAGCTGTTTACAAATAAATTCGATTACACTAATACAATACAGAATCAGAGTTACAGACAACCAGAATAAATCAATAAATGCAGTGGAACAACAACATGATGCAGTAGAATAAATATATTAAATAATAATAGTCCAAATCTTCGTCTCCATCCTCCAAAAATAAGGTCTTCAACCCTGTAATGCTTAGACTGACCCGAGCGAATTGAAAAAACAAAACACTCGAGCCAAAACTAAAAGATCTCATGTAAGTTAAATCAACGGTAAATATGAGTGTAACGGCGTCAGAGATGTTTACGGGGTTTGGCATCTCTTATCCAGTGTTATAATGTGGATGCAGTAACTTAAGAGATGTTTGGGATTTCCATCTCCTAAGGATCCTTAAACTATCTACTATGTAGTACAATACGCAATTATAATAGTGTCTATAGTAAAGTAAAGTATTAAAAAAGCGTTAAAGCGTTACCCATATCCCCATTAACACATTTTATATATTCGCATAATCTATATAGTACTGTAACTCCTCTGTAAATTGGAGGCTATCAGAAAGCACTCCATGGGCATGGCATAAAACAAACTCGTAGAAGGCGCGATAGGGCATGTGAACACGGCACTCGAGGCAATGCCAGAGTAGATATACCAATTGCAGATCCGGACTGGTGGTAACGCATAGCAGTTACTACTGTCCACCTCAGAACACACTCCTAAATCAAAATCAAGGGGTGGCCACCAAATCATCACAAAGTCATAATATGGTATCGAAGAAATGTGTCCGATCGAAGGTGCAACCTCACTTGGTCCAGCATGGCTCCTGTTTTAGTCACATCTAAGCGGACTCACGGGAGTCAGGGTCACATCATACCTTATATAGAAATCGTTCGCCAAACCATCATACTTCATTTCTGTAATCTCCACCATGTGCACAGTTGTTAAAGTGGTTTTCGGTATTGGCAAAGAGTATGACAATATCGGATCCCGGTCTCTTTAACAACCAAATGCTTATTTCATAACGGCTGGTTCTTTTACATTTCAAAAGTCAATTCATACTTAATATCAAAATATCATATTCGATTTCAAACCATATCACTTTCGAAATCATAATCACTTTCAGAACTATATTCACTTTCAAATCATATTCACTTTCAAAATCATATTCACTTTAAAAATCATATTTACTCAATTATGTCGTTTCACAAATAGGGTATCAATTCCAAATTCCAGCTTAAGTTGTATCATCATCAAGGATTTAAATATAAATACTTCAATTTTACCTAGTTTGCAGTTTTAGAAAATCATGTAGATAGTCATAAATAGTTTTAATAGTTTAAAATAGTTTAAATATATTAAATTATTTTAAATGGTAAAATATTTTAAATAGATTTAAATTTGATTTAAACAGATTAATTTTAGATTAAACAGATTTAAATTATATTAAGTAGATTAAAAACATTTAAATTAGATTAAATAAATATAAAATTATATTACATAGATTTAAAATAGATGAAATAAATTTAATTAGTTTAATATAGGTAAAATAGGTTAAAGTATTAAATAGGTTATAATAGGTTAAAATAAATCAAATTAGTTTAAATTTATAAAAAATAGATTAAATTAGTTTAAAATAGATTTCAAAGTTATAAATAAACAAATTCAATAACTTAATTACGATAAATTCATTTATATTTGACACTTCAACTTTGAAATTTCAATTTAATCCATTGAACAATTCAATAAATAAATTCCCACTTCCAGCGTTTACACTTGGATTAACAAAAATAATTCAGTTTATAGAAATCAATTCTATTTGAAAATGCCAGTTAACAGAATTCAAAATTTCAAAGATTCAAAAATCATTTAATTTAACCAATCAGGTGTCCGTATATAATTTTCTACTCAAGGGTCAAGTGATACAGATATTTATCATTTCAATCCTCAATTTAAAATTTTACGGCTATATATCATTTCAAACCCTAATCTCGAATTACATAAAATCCATAAAATCTCTCGAGTCTATCATTTCAACCCATAATGATTTTTCCTTAATTTATAGATCGTTCGGGTATGTATCATTTCAACTCATAGGGAACTTGCAATATTATAACAATATAAAATACAACATCCAGTCATCCAATATCAACAATCAAACATTCATCACAATCATCATCCAAATAAATCAGTAAATATCAATAGATAACTGATAATCAATAATAGGTATTAAATTGGCAATTTAAAATTCAATATTAAATTAAACGATGATTAATTGCATTTAAAGTCAAATTTAACCAAAATGAAAATTTAACATACCAAACAACAATCAATAAATTTCTGATCACATCATAAATTTAATTTAACTAACATAAGATAATTTAATAATTGTGAGTGAGTTAAAACACTCACCTTTGGTTTCAAATCGGTTTGAAATCCAAATTATGGCTCAAATTTGAACAGTCTTAGAATTCATCCAAACCAGCGTCAAAATGTCTGGAATTCTGATACGATCCCAACGGAGGAAACTGCGTGTGAATCTGAGCTCGTATGCAAAAGTTATTAAAGTTAGAAGATTGGAAAATTTTGACTTTTGGTCTTACTTCGAGAGTCGCCGCCTGAATTACCCGGTGCTTGCTCTGAGTTTTTGCCAAAATGACCCGAGACCCGAGTCAGTTGGCTCCTGACCCGAAGTCGCTCCAGGGTTTTCGCCTCTGGAACTCGAAGCGCGTCCAGATTCGCCTTGTTTGGCCTTGATCTCTCTCTGACCCCAAGTTGGTGCAAGATTTTCTCCTCTGAAACTCGAAGTAAACCTCTTCCCGACTCGTTGTAAACCTGGAACAAAAAAAAATTCAGCTTTTTTAAAATTAGGTTTTGGAATTTGAGAATTAGGTTTGAGAAGGAGGTAGAAGATGTACGTACGGAAATAATAATATAAGAAACAAGTAGGGTTTATAACCGCCTATACATAGGCAGGGTTGGATCGAAACGACTACACGATCCAAAAAGCCCGTTCTGACCCCGAAACGAAAATAGGTCATCCCATATATCGAAATTGACGTTTTCGATGTTTTTTAACTCAATGGAACATGATTCAAATCCAAATTCCATCATATGAATAAGTTAGCTTAAAATAAATGTATTTTAAATTGATTTCAATTGACTTTAATTAAATTTGATTTTTACGCGTTTCGAGCCCGTACGATCAAACGACAAGTCCGATCGCTATGAAACTTGAAACCTTGCAATAATTCACCGTTACAGATTTGATATAACTGGTTTCGTCAAAGTCCGAGACAGTGAACAAAATGGCTATTTTTACATTAATTAAATAAATTAATATTAAATTAATTCAATCATCTTCTCAATTCAAATTTAATAATTTACAATTTCCATCACTTTAGATTACTTAAGTAATTTATAATCTTTTAAAACAAATTTCTATATCAATTTAACATTGAGCATTGCACAATTTACAGTGTTTAATTTCAATTCAATAAATTCAGTAATTATGAATTAAATTTCCAATAATCCATTAATTTGACTTTTCATCCTATTATTCAGCCAATTATTACCCGAAGGATATAATTAATATTAGTTTATCTCTTTATACATTAATATTTTACAATTTCATCTAAATTTCCATTAACGTAGTATTTAATTACATTTAATTGCAATAAATTCTTTTATTATAGCTTAAGTTCCAATAAACTGATCAAACTTGATTTCAATTGTTTTTTTATTCAATCAATTATTACTTTAATAATATAGTTAACTTTGTTAATATCTTATATCACTAATATGCTACAAATTCCATCTTTTCTTTGTATTAACTACTATATCTCAATTATATTGAATTTTTGTCAATTTTACACATTAATTATAATTTAAAATCCCAATTAATTTATTTATCTTGATTTCACTCTTTTATTAAATCAGTTATTTCCTTATGAATATAATTAAAATTTCTATAATTTTATTACACTCGCAATTTGCAGTTCTTGTCTTAACTCACATTAATGTAACATTTAATTTAATTTAATTATAATTGATTTTCCATTTTTATTTAACAGACTAAACAAATAAGTAATATGTAATAGTTTGTCATAACTTTTAGTCACATTAATAAGTTTATTATTTACAACCAAATATTATAATTACTTATATAACAATAATTTTATTCAATTACCATAAATTATATATTATTTCATTAATTGATTCAATATTTACATTTGTTTTCCTATATTCACTTTATAACCAAGTAAAATCTTTAAATATTTTAAGTTGATTGGAATTTCATTCAAATTGCTAATAATTAACTTAAATTAACATTATTACATTTCATTTTAGTTATTATTTCACTAGTATATCACAAAGTTTTTCTTCAAACGTTAAATTACAAAACCTCATTAATTAACTATTTTCAATTATCGAAAATTACGGGTCGTTACATGTAATCATTAGGAATTTTAAATGAGGTTAGTAGTCACTTAATAAAATAATATCAAGCATTTTCTAACCATGCATAACCCTAAAGACTTTTACATGATGTTAGAACCTACTTGAATATTTATATCCCTTTTGTATACGAGTCTCCTCCATGCATAACCTTGAGGACTATTAATTGAGAATGAAAGCATATATATATATATATATGTATATATATATATATATATATAGATATTTAAGTAATTCATCAATGCATAACCACGAGGACTTTCAAATGAAAGAGAATTATATTACAAAAAGTTAATATATTTTCTTGTTTTGAAATATCAACTTTTGCAGACTATATTAAATTTTGGTACATAGGTTGGAAGAAGAACGATAGTGATAGAGATGATCATGGAACATGTATTTATTAAAAAAAAAAATCATAAAATTTGTTTAATTTTTATGAATTTTTTAACATATACTTCCTATAGCTATAAAATATAACTTAATCACTACTTATCACTTTCTCAAACACTATTAATATTTTAATAAGTTTCAAAGGGTTCACGCAGTCAACAACCATCATTTCTAAAGTAAATCCCTCACCAAGTAAATAAGATTGTTTCCATCAAAGTCAAAAATTTGAGTTCAAAAAATTCTAAATCCAAAAATGAAAATCTATGTTCTACAAGGTTTTTGTGAAAATGATGTCTACTAATTTTAAAATCAGACGAAAATGCAAATATGATCTTTAATAAAGTGATGTCTAATACCACTTATACTCTATTTGCCCAAAATTGATGTATTATTAACTAAGCAGACCATGTACTACTCAACATCACTCAAATTAATTTTCAAAATTTTAAGCAAAGCCATTTATATCGCATAGTGGCAAGAACTGACACAATTGATAATTCTTCAACCACTGAATTGTTAGTCATCTTGAAAGGCAATGAACATTAATCGTCGTACTAAAGCAATTGACAATACTTGTTTTGAAAACTCAGTCCATTTGAAACCACTATTTGGAAGCTTTATGTCTGTAATTTGAGTTAGTATAAACCATTAAAATTTAAGATATTCAGAATTCTACTTACCAAATTTGTTTCAAGTGAAAAGGATAAATCATTAAAAGGTTATATTTGAAATACTACAACTTACTTGCATAAATCGGAGAAACTTTTCAATTGATGTACTGAAATGATTGTTATTTTTCAAAATTTTACAAAATGAATCGGCAAAAACTCAAAACAGTAACGTTGTAGTGCTATTAGTAAGATTTCCAAACTTTGAGGATTTCAAAATTCGAAATAATGATGTTCAAGTTATGATCGAATTACTATAGCTATGTTGAGAAATTCTGAAACAGTTTTTAAACAATATTCCAAATAATTTGTAGTTTTTCAATGGTTTAAGCTCAAATTATGGAGAAACACAAAACATAAAACTTATAGAATTTTGATCTATTTTCCAGAATATCTTGAATTTTGCAAATCAGATTAAAGAAGCTCAGGATATGGCAATTATGCTACATCGTTATTAACAAAAAGAAAAGAAAATAAAGTTTAAAGATCATACCTTTACATACATTCGATGTCGTGTAATGTATCGATCTCCATCTCATTTTTCTTGACTAAAGAACATTGGAATCATAGCTTTTCAACCATATAGAACAACTTGAAGTCCCATATATTGTAGTTATTCCTTTACCTGCTTTTGTATCTAAATTTTGAAAGTGGCGAGTGGCCTAATGAAGGATGTAAAACCACTTCCATTTTCGGTTGAAATATTTGGTACCTATATTTGTTTGTAAGGAAAACCATTAACCTTAACAATCATACCCTTAGGAAACCAAACTTGTTTAAATTTATAAAAATTTATATTTGTACCTTTTGGAATCCGTATTTGTTTAATGGTTTTATTTGATAAATATTATTGTCGTGTCCTATATTTCCACACTTTATGGATTTTGATATCACACTTCTCCTCTAGCTATGTTATTGGTCATTTTTTCAAATCCAAGTCCTTTGCTAGTTGTTCACGAAAGCTTGATTACCTAATAACATATTAAACAATTTTTCTCCAATGGAAAATTTTCACACAATCAACTCGAGTTCGTTAACTTTGGATTTTGAAAGATTATTCTCGTTTAGTAGCTTAGAAACGACTAATATCATTCTCTCGCTTTTCAAATCACTTATTTTTAAAACCAAATTTTCATTTTTGAGTTTTTTTATTTTGGTCTCAAAATCAAGCATTTCGATTTCAAAGAGTTGGCATTTTTGGAATTCAAGTTTTTTAAAATCCTTGATTTTTTCGATCTCTTTTTCTAATTCATGATTTATTCGAAGAATTTTGGTTTTGCTATTTTTCAAAACCACGTTTTTGTTTGAAAGGGTTATGGAATTTTCTTTGACCTCGTTTAACTCTCTTTCATTAGTTGCACATTTCAAATTTTCGGACATCTTAAAACTTTCCAACTCCTTTTGTAAAATGTCTTTTGTGCAAATCAACTCCCTTTCGTTTTTAGCAAAAATCAGAATTTCCTTTTTTAACTTTTGAAATTTTCCGTGAAAACAAGTATACTTTTTTTATAATTCAAACAATTTTGCAATCAGAAATTTTAATCTTCTTATTATTTTTAAGCTTATTTTCCAAATCACCATTTTTCTTACGTAACTTAGATTTTTCACTTTTCTAATTATCGTTTTTCTTCTCAAGGTCATCAATATTTTTAATTAATTTTTGAAACAAGAGAACTATATCTTTGAATGAAAAATTACTTATCTCATCCGTTGTTGCGTCTTCATCACTGCCTTCTTTACTGTCATCGTCCAAACTATCTTTTTGTAAATCCTGTGAAGCACAATTCTTTAACTGAGTCGATTTTGGGGATTTCTCGCTGTTGTTGTCTTTTCTACCATTTATTGCGTCAAGAGTGTTCAAGATTTCCTGTGCAGTTAAATAATGAGAGATATGGTAAATTCATCTCGATTAATCAAAGAATAGAGTATATACATAGCAAGAGCATTAATCGAAATATTTTTCTTTACTACCATATCATACTCATTTTTAATAATGTCCCAACATTTAAAATTAACATATTTTACATAAAATTCCATTTTTTGTTTCCAATTTAAAAAATCCGTTCGATCAAAATAAGGGGACTAACACTGGACTGACTCTCGCTAGATCTGTAATTAGGATTAGATATTTATGCTAGTAACCTAGCTCTGATGCCACTTGTAGGGTCTAATTAACCCTAGAAGAGGATGAATTGGGTTTATAATAAATTCATAGAATAATAAAAATACAGCACAGATAATAACAAAGTAAATGCGAAAATAAAAGTGACATACAAGTTTTCCCAACTTCAGTAAAACCCACATACTGCCGTCCCCAAAGTGTGTTCAGTGTGACACACAAGATTTCCCAACTTCAGTAAAACCCACACACTACCATCCCCAAGGTTTTTACTAGGAGTTAAACAATTGACACTTACAGACCCAGTAAACTCACGACCCTTACTTACCTGATTATTCTAACCGTACACTCAAAATCCTGCCATAACTCAAACCCTAAACTGCGAATTCTCAAACTACACCCCATAATTCGTACCTTGTTAAAACTAGAGTTTATAAAATTTAAAATACAATTAAAATAAAATGAAACCCTAAATACAAATAAATGAAGCCCAAACAAAAGTAACCAATGCAGCCTAAAAATAAGAATGTAATAATTTTGAGCCCATATGCTTATTCATTCTGTTTAAGGCCACATCCTCTTTCTAATAAAAAATTAAGGCTTCCTGAATTAAAAGCCACTGCTTGAAATTGTAGTTTGAATCACACTCTTTCTTCTTTAATGCTTGCATTTCTTCGATTAGTAGCGATTGATTGTTGCGGTTGCTTTCACTGATTTGTAGCCAACGATTCCTCGGGCTGATCAATTGAAGAATTTTATTTTCTTTTTTTCCTTGTCGATCGATCGATTGCTCTGTTGTGCTTCCTCTCGATTACTTTAAGGGTTGAGTTGTTCGATGCTTTGTTGATTTGGTATACGTACCAATTTTGCCTCTTTTTAATTTGATTCAAACTCACTTCATTATTGCCAATGATGATTGGGTGTTTTTATAGGGGTCGATTTCCTATATTTTGTATGTACTTGAATTTTGAATTTCGGTTTGAAATTTTCCACTTACTATTTCTGGCCGTTGAATCTCAAATTGACGGTTGTAGTAATTTTGACCTTTTCAATGTCGATATATATTTGAGTATTTTGATATACAAATCTATTACATTTGGTAACCTAAACTTGGAAAGAATCCGACTTTTGAAAATATATCTTCTATATATACACGTATATATAAATTGTTAGCACCAGAATTGGTTACTAACACCATTGAGTAGAATTATGTAGAGAGATTAATGAAGAAATTAAATTAAAACAGCGGAATATCATAGTAAGATGCAATTTAAATAGTAAAAATGAGAACAACGGAATTATAATGGTTCGGCGTAACTGCATACATCCTCTTTTTAGAGATATCTTTTTTTTTGGCAAGGCCAGCCGGTTTTATAGTGGACCGTCCACTTTTTATTACGAACGTAGTAAAATTTTTAGATACAGGAGTAAGGTAAAGACACCTTAACTGCTATGAAAGGAAAAAAGAGCACTGGAGTGTGACAAACATGCCACAGCTACAAAATAACACCTAGACTATGTCTCCACCACGGAGGCAGAAGTATCAACATTCGCAATCACCTAGGAAGAAACTAAAGGGACATTCCCAAAAATACTAGCAAAAGGGCGGAAATGGACAGCAAGATAAGGATCATAGTCCACAGAATCAGAAAAGTAAATGAAGGAACGATCCCAAGCAGAATCAGCAAGTAAGACAGTATTCAAAGCCGCATACAGACCATCCACATCGAGGACTAAGGAGTCACCAGAAGGCTTATAGTAAAGGCATCTAAGGTCTACCGATCATCCGAAACAAATCGAAAATAGGAGTCAACCAAGGGGTTCAATCGCATATCAGAAATGTGATCAACCCAACATCTCTCGGACTCGTCCCAAACAACTGGCAAACGAGGCGGTTCTGGAATAGGAACCGCAGAAACATCAGAAGGAGCCGCAGAAGATGAAGGGGAAATAGGCCGAGAAGCAGAACAATGAGGCACATCTGGGACATATATAGGAGTAGGAAGAGGAGCAACCTGAGGTGAAACCTTAGGAACCCATTTCCTGAGCGGAGACCGAGGAAGAGGGATCTTAAGAGCCACCATAGAAACAACAGAATGCGACCAATCGTTGGCCAGGTGGCCAAAGGAGTGCCGGGAGGAGCAAATGTCAGGAACCCAACCGTAGCGAACCCGGACTTCTACTACATGCCCAATAGCTATTGAATGGGAATAGAGTAAGGGAGGGGCTTAGAAGGGGAAATCTCGATCAGAGCTTTAGCGAACATCAATTTATCTCACGCTACCGTATTAGTGTCAAAACATTTCAATTTACTAACATTACAAGCTAGCCAATTCAAACCAAGCAAAGGTTGAAGAGCAGAGGGGATATGGGAAAAGTAGAGCCAAACAGGGATATAAAGGACTTGCTCATGAGCACTAGCAACAGTCGAAGACCAAGGAATAATAATAAAAGGTTGCCCACCAAAAAAAGAAGGCTCTGCCTCAAGAACACGACAACGATCTTCGGCGGAGGAGAATAAAAGGAAATACATGGAATCAACCAACCTAACACGAAGATCGCCATGAAGTCTCCAAACCCTACGACAAACCGAAGCCGCATCTTTCAGACGATGAGATGGGTCAAGAATGAATCCAACCAAGTAATCCGACTAATATTCCAAACCAGCTTGCATAAAAATGGGAGGAGAAATCATCACTCCATTTTCATCAATAATTTCAAAATCAATCGGATGGTAATCACCCGCATTCCGGGGCAATGAAGTAAAAAGCGAAGTCCAAGATTTCGAGTAGGATAGGGAGGGAGCAGCATGAGGCTCCATGACAATAGGATTATCAACACCTGTAGCTTGGTTAGACTCAACAGAAAGCTTCTCAATGGGAAAGGAAGCACAATTCTCATCGGAATTTAGACGAACACATGGAGTGCATCGAGCATGACTTGAAAAATCAGTAGCAGCAGAATGCAATACTCGGCCAGACAAACCATAATCCACCCCGTCAACACAAGATTCATCTACTTCTGCCACACGCAGTGGCAAACCATCATTATTAGATAAACCAACTACACCTGAAGTAGGGGACGACAACACAGTTCGCGGGCAGGAGCCAACATCAGCAGCTACGGAAGAAGGAATTAATGGCGGAGGAGGAAAAACAGTGTCGTCAAGCAGAGGAGGCACAGGGCAAGAAGTCACAGGAGGCAACACCTTAAACAATCTACCAGATCTGGTGGATGAAGCCGTGGGGGATGGCGGAATGGGGAGGAGGGGAGGATGAGGAGAGGCAGACATGAATGGGAATCAAAGGAAGAACGCGAACGGAATCTAAATCGATAGAAACATGAGCAGAGGCGAAAACTGCGAAACAGACGACGCCATTATTTCAAACTGCATTGAGTTTCAAAACAGAGATATCTTTATTACTTCTTCAATGAGTTGAAAACAGATACAATCCGTACACAGATAACTTGAGTACAAAGTTTGACAGTAAAGAAATGAGTATAGAAAATGGTAGAGTCTCCCTGGAGTTCCCAAATAAAGGTCCCTTTAACTGTACCTGTCCCCCTCTATTTATAAATGAAGACAGGCTAGTCCCTATGCAAGCTCATGACCCGGATACCTTGGCCCATAGTATGTAACTCGCATTCACCGACCCATGTGTGTCGAACCCCTATGATCGAGCAAGTAACCTCCGATCCATTTTGGCTGCACCATGAGTTCTTCATGCGTGACTCAAAGCGAAGTCTCTCATGACTCAAAGGAGCTAGCGACGTAGCCCGAAGTAAAGAAAGACCGGTCACATTGCCATATTAGTAATCTGTTAATTCCCTGGTTCGAACGATGAACGACCGAACCATTTTAGTCTTCCCTTCATGGCCGAGTGATAAGTGACCGGTCCACCCTGACTGAATGACTAGGGATGATCATGCTTCCTTGACCGAACATCCCACGCCGAGCCATATGCGCCGAGGCATTCATGCCGAACCCTCCAATGTCGGGCCACCAAATACCGAACCAAATGAACCAATTCCTCTTGGGCCGGTCTACCAAGTGCCGAGCCACCCTCACCGAGCGATCATTCCTTGGACATCTCGACCGAGCCATCCTATTCTCCCTTCCTTGACCGAGCGATACGTGTTGAATTCCTGTAGCTTCCTTTCTCGGACGCGCGACACACGCCAACCTACAAGGCTGAGCGACACACGTCCTCCCTTACTCGACCAAGCCACGCTTGAAGGTCGAACCATAGATATATGCCGAACTATAAATATAAGCTGAACTACCCAAATTGGATCAAACCCTTATATCTCCAATCTCTTACTGGCTCGAGTCTTATCTTGATTCAATCAAAGCCTCTGTAATTACCACCTTATAGCCGGGCCAAGTAACCGGGTAACATTTGCCCCCCAAAGCACGTCGTGTGAGTTAACATGATGCGCTTTGAACCATTGAGCAATCTGTGCTTTCGAAATCTCTTTCTAACTTCTCCAAAAGTTGAAGCTACGTGACCTTCTGAAGGTTATATGCCCATACGTACCCTTTCTATATTTAATTATTATTTTCGCCAATCCATTCATCATTCTCATTTCATCATTCACTTTCATTTTTTCATTTTTCTTAAATTTTTTGGAATGGCACAAGGAGACATAACCACTCGTTCGGTTCCTAGGGTAAAAAGGTGTAACAACACGCCAATATTGAACCATGTGATCAGTGTCTGTTTCACCGAATTAGCAAACATGTGTTGACCTGTTCTGTCGGGTATAGCCCGTTCATCTTCTTTTTTCCCGTATAAAAAACCTCATCCTTTGCTCCTTCATCCTCTCCTTATTCTTACTATATTGTCACCAGCCCACATTCTTCCTATCTTCTCAAACTTACCAACTCATTTATCATCGAACATTATATCTATACCCTCGCGATTCCAACTGTTCTCGAATTCGATCAACTCCTCAACCCAACATCTCAAAACTGCTGCAAATCTTAAGTCTTCTTCATAGGTATGAACCTCCTATCAAACTCAGGATTGCATACGAAGTTTCGTTGCTCGAGTGGGTGGCTTTTCCTTTTCTCGGGTTATAGGAACGGGTAGGGATAATTGAGGAGAGAGGAAAAGATAAATCATGAGGAAGGTCGGACTTTAAGTTAGAGCTTCAACCGCCTTTGTTGGTTGACGGAAATAGTCTCTTAGAAGGGGTAGTCATAGTTTTCATAGTTCGGAAGTCATGACTTAGGAGGAAGAGGGAAAGTGTCGCTTGATGAATAACCCAAGAGTAAGCGTGGGTCGGTCATGTTGTGAAATGAGAGTGTGGTTAGGTAGTTGCTTCCGTCGTTGTAGATCGGTCAGAGTCCAGAGGAGCGAATCGGTATCCCGACCGAGGAAGTCATTCGACCTTGAGGGAGAGTATGGGTCGGTAGGAAATTAGGTTGATGGGTCGACATAGACCTAGTAGGCTGTTAGGTGATGTAGGTCAGTAGGGGTCCGAGTGAGATTGGTTGGTAATTAGAAAGAGGTAGCGAGGGAGAGTAGGTCGGCATCCGCAACCAAGATTGTGTTAACTTTAGCATAATACACATTTTGATAACTGACTTTCATAATCAATCATAGCATATCGGACCAAGCATGACAAACAACAAAGCATACAAGCTCAACGACCTAATTTGAACCAACTCCCTCGTAACTTGAACGATCTTAAGCGCAAACTTAACTCAACAAATGCGAACAACAGCCGTCACACTCAATGATGTCAATGTTCGACTCCAAGACTGCTTCTGTCAACCATATAACAAACTGTAGGAGACTGTAGCGACCCGACTATCTATCACCAGAAAGTCACATCACTATTTTAAGAAAGAAAGGGATAGAAGAAGAAAAGATAAGAAAGAAGAAACACAACAACATCAGATACTCACAGCAGAATGAATGAAATATAATATATCACATAAAATATTACATAGTATCATATTACATCAGAGCACACAACTTATTCAACACATATTAGACATTTATAAACATCTGTCTAACTATACAACTCAAGATATCATAAGATACAGACACAACACAGCGGAAGCAAAATATATCTATGCGTGGAAGTCTCCTGCTCCATATCTCCTCCAGAGTTCATCAAGCTAACCTGAATCCCTCGACTACTCATACATAATATGAATACCCATGAGTTTAATAAAACAGAAAATAAACACTCGGGTCAAACAGGGGTCTGGTGTGAGTAAACGGGTTAAAATTACTGAACTTTAGAAAAACCTTTGAAAAGAAAAGGTATCACGTAAGACTTCCCACACATAAACATGGAAAAAATTTTTCCCTTACGCTAACCAAAACATTTGATAGGAAATCCAGTGATATTATAATAGTGTCTAGGGTTTAAAATAAATAGAAAATAGCCGAAATAGTTGCATTTATTAAATTCCAGCTACTAGCCACAAAAGTGGGTAATATAATAAAAAACGTAGGGTCTCGTAGGAAGAATGGGTTTCCATCAATGGTAGGGCTACCGGGGTACCGCTCGTCACAGTACGTGACCTAGATCACAGTACCAAGGATTACGCCCAATCCCCTGCATCACAAAGCCGAAACCATTCCTTACTGAACAGTCTCGAGTAAGATCACCCCACGGTTGGCGCGACCAACCACCCACTAAGCTGAATTAAAGGGACATCTAGACAGGAATGACCTCACCCTGAAATGGGTGCTACCCACCTAGCCTTGCTGCACCTTCCCTGTTTTAGCCATTCCCGGCTGATGAGGCTTGAGGCTACGGTTACCTTTATAGAACACATCTATCTTAGAATGCTCATCGTCCACCTGACGATGTTCTAAAAGCATTCAATCCATACAAGTTCGTTCCGGGTTCGAACGAAACCGAAGGCACTATCTCGTTGCACTCATTTTGGAATCACCCTCAGAGTCAACGACCATAGCCCTTGCACTCTAAATCACCATCTTGAATTTGTAAGTACTATTTTCGTCAAACTCATTACGGAATCACTCCCAGAGTTATACCGACGAATAGTTCTTACACCTCGAGTCTTCACTAAGCTCCACTTGGATTCACGACCTAACGTTTAATTTGGATCGATGTGGTTTTCGGATTATCCTAATATGGAAACCCGATCCCGGTCTCACCGAATCCAAACGCCATTTTTATGTCAAGTTGTTTAAGGGTTTTAAACAATTAACTTATTTTCAGGATGATATAAACAGATAGATGAATCACATTATCACAATAGATAATTCATATCAAACATTCATCTCACAAAGCATATCACATATCATAGATATCATACTCAAAGCATCCACATCATTCAACATCCAATATCAATTATCCAATAACAATCACTCAATATTAAAAATCATCCACAAACAGAATTGATTAACTCTTAATCAATTGGATTACTTAAATCCTTCTTCATTTATTTATTCCAGATAAATTAATTAATCATCTCTTAATGATCTTCTTTAATTAATTTCCATGATTAATTGTCCTTTAATTACATTCAAGTAATTAGCCTTAACCATATACAGTAATTAACCTTCAATTACTATCATTAATTACAATAATTAATGATCCTTCATTTGCTTCCTTTATTTAATTAACCATGATTAATTGCATTAATCCTCAATTAATTACAATTAATTAATCACACTTTAATTAATTACTTTATTAATCAACCTTGATTAATTCATTAATTATATTGACTATTGATCCTTATTAATTAACAATTCCTTTAATTAAATTATTAACTTGTAATTATCATCTCATTAATCATAAACAGTAATTAACAACTTGTAATTACTTATCTTAATTAATTAACTTCTTAATTAATTATATTAATCTTTTGATTAATTAATCTAATTAATTAATCTTTAATTACTTCATTAAGTAAGTATTAATCAATTAAATTAATAAATAATCCTTAATTAATTACTTTATTAATTAATTACATTTTTAATTAATTATACTTAGTAATTAATCTTAAATTAATCACATTTATTAATTAATTAATCACAATAATTAATTAACTAAAATTAACTAAGTAATTAATTCTTAATTACTTACATAAGTAATTATCTTCTAATTACTTTCATTAAATGATTATTCTTTAAATCAATTACCCTAACAAGTAATTAACCCCATCATTAAATAATTCTTAATTCCTTAATTAATTAATTACTCCATAACTAATTAACTTCAAAACAATTATATTAATCAATTCCTTAATTAATAACATCAAGTGATTATCCATTAATCACTTCCATTTAATTACTCCCATGAGTAATTTTCCACTAATTACTTCCATAAGTAATTTCCTCTTAATTACATTCAATAATTAACCATTAATTACTTCATTAAGTAATTACACTTAATTAATTCATAATTAAGTTATTATTTAAAATTAAATAAACAGTTAACTAATTATTTAAAATTAATTAATTAATTAACTTCTTATATTTAAAATCCTTAATTAATTAAGAAAACATTAATCTTAATTAATCTTCTACTCATTAACAAATCATATTTCATTAAGTATTCTTAAGTTCATAACAAAGATAATTAACCATATTTATCTTCATAAATAAATTATTTTGAAATTAATCAAATTTTAATAATTTAAAAACAAATTATTCTGTTTGGTTTTCAAAATCATAACAATAATCTTGTTTGAAAATAAAACATTTAGAAATCAAATTTGAAATTCAAAACACTTTAATTATCAAATTTAAACTTATTTATTTTTAAAATAATTTGAAAACTTTGTTATTAAGACATTACTTAACAATTTACTTAAAACTTTGATTAATTCTTTAATTTGAAAAAACTTCTTTTAAATTGAAATTCAAAATTTAATTAAGATAATTACTTCCTAAAGCAAACATCTTAAAACATTTTAAATTTGAAATGAATTCAATTATCACTTTTAAAGATTTAATTAACTTTTACTTACAAAGAACAAGATTTAACTTTTATAAATTTGTTTACTTTTATAAACTTGTTTATAATTTAAAGCCTAATTTCATTTATTCAAACTCAGGCTCACTTTTCAACTTTATTTCATTAACAGGTTTTAAATCTGCAACTTTATAACATTACTCAGAACAAACTAGAAAAGCAACACCTAAAAACCCGAGTACTAACCCTTATCTACGCGAGTCTGGCCCGAAGACAACCCCCAGCACCATCTTCTTCGAGTCGACCTTCGAAAATCACGAGCTCTACTTCGGTTCCAACTCATCTTCCCCAATTCGAAAATTCCAGTGCATACCACATAAACACGTGCACGTGTCCCACCGCCTCCGGCCACGGTAGGTCGTCACGACCAACGTCGACGATCAATCTATCACACGCGAGCACAAATATAAACCCAGATTGAACCAATCACGTTCAAATCAAAATTCAAACCTCAAGCTCGAAACTGCAGAAAACACTCGACACACAACCCATCGCCGCCGACAACTTTCATGTCGTTGAACTTCACCGACCCCACCATCGACTCGTCATGACCCCGAGCTTTGTCCTCCCTAAAAGCGAACGACTCCGATCACGAATCCAAATCGCAAATGTCATGACAGTCAAACCTATCCAAATTCAAGCTTAAACCCTACTTCAACCAAATCCAAACAAATTTGCCATTGGAAAAATTTGAAAACATTTTTCCCCTAATCAACAACTCACAAACTAGCTTCGACTAAGATTTCAAATCAAATTATTGAGTTGATAATCAGCAATCCACCCAAATGCCGAAACCCTTCAACCTTAAATTCCCAATTGATTACCAAATTAAAAATTATGAATTTCATGTTAAAATTCATCATTTCTTACTATTAATCCAACTATACAACTGAAAGCAAGAATTAAGGATATAAATTTTTGACATGCAATAGTTACTTACTGTAATTTCCATTTTAAAAATTATTTGTAAATTTAATTTTGCAGAAACTATTTTTAAAATTACCAACAAACATTAATACACAACTTCCATTTGATCATCAATGTCAACTAATGATGTTTAGTGGAAGATTTTAAATTTTTTTTCCTTTGAAAAATGAAACCTGGTCAGGAACAATAAGTAACAGAGAGTTATTTATACACAGACCTTTCTTTTACACATATATAAACGTATCTATTTTTTCAATAATATAAGTACTGAAGATTTTCATGCAACACCAAACTCAAATCACAGATCATCACATGCATGGTAATTAAACCCAGATTAACTGTTTTTAAAGAAATTTACTCACCTTATTTTGCAGAGCACAGACAGAGCGGTTTCAAATTTTTTTTTCTTTTCCAGGCCTTTGAATCTTTATTCTGAAAAGTGTTTTGATTTTACTTTGCTGAAGAAAATCTTTGCATGCCTCCTAATTGATGTTTTAAAAGATGTTGAACAGATCTGACTTGCAGTTGAACCTTCCTTTGAAATGCAGTACATTTGAATTGCCGGTTTTAATTTGAAGGTTGCAGCTTTGAAAAATGCAGATTTCGTTTTACTTCAGATTTGATTTTGGTTTAAATTTCAGATTTGAAGTAAATTTCTGGTTTTCTTATTTTTTTCTTCAGCTGAGAATAGAAAATGATTGAAGAAAAGAAGAAAGAGATGCGAAGTTTATTTTTAAATTGAATTATGTTATGTTTATAAAAATTAAAGAAAGTAAAATTTTAAAAAGAAGACACTTGTTTACATTCTTACATTTATCAACTATATTACTTAAATTTTTAACACATGTTTTTGAGAGGTGTTAATATGTTACATATGTCTTTGTATTTTTAATAATTTTTTATTTAATTTAAAAGATAATATAAGCTTACTGATTTAAATATTTTAATTAAAAAATGTTTACATATGTATATATAAATTTACTTTTTAAAGAAAATATTCTAAAACATTTATACAACCATTTAAAATTTAAGCACTTTTAAAGAAAACAAAAATAAAACTTTTATTAAATCCTTTTTAAACTAACATATTTAAAAATAAATAATTATCATATTATTCTTTAAATCAATTACCCTAACAAGTAATTAACCCCATCATTAAATAATTCTTAATTCCTTAATTAATTAATTACTCCATAACTAATTAACTTCAAAACAATTATATTAATCAATTCCTTAATTAATAACATCAAGTGATCATCCATTAATCACTTCCATTTAATTACTCCCATGTGTAATTTTCCACTAATTACTTCCATAAGTAATTTCCTCTTAATTACATTCAATAATTAACCATTAATTACTTCATTAAGTAATTACACTTAATTAATTCATAATTAAGTTATTATTTAAAATTAAATAAACAATTAACTAATTATTTAAAATTAATTAATTAATTAACTTCTTATATTTAAAATCCTTAATAATTAAGAAAACATTAATCTTAATTAATCTTCTACTCATTAACAAATCATATTTAATTAAGTATTCTTAAGTTCATAACAAAGATAATTAACCATATTTATCTTCATAAATAAATTATTTTGAAATTAATCAAATTTTAATAATTTAAAAACAAATTATTCTGTTTGGTTTTCAAAACCATAACAATAATCTTATTTGAAAATAAAACATTTAGAAATCAAATTTGAAATTTAAAACACTTTAATTATCAAATTTAAACTTATTTATTTTCAAAATAATTTGAAAACTTTGTTATTAAAACATTACTTAACAATTTCTTAAAACTTTGATTAATTCTTTAATTTGAAAACACTTCTTTTAAATTGAAATTCAAAATTTAATTAAGATAATTACTTCCTAAAGCAAACATCTTAAAACATTTTTAAATTTGAAATGAATTCAATTATCACTTTTAAAGATTTAATTAACTTTTACTTACAAAGAACAAGATTTAACTTTTATAAATTTGTTTACTTTTATAAACTTGTTTATAATTTAAAGCCTAATTTCATTTATTCAAACTCAGGCTCACTTTGCAACTTTATTTCATTAACAGGTTTTAAATCTGCAACTTTATAACATTACTCAGAACAAACTAGAAAAGCAACACCTAAAAACCCGAGTACTAACCCTTATCTACGCGAGTCTGCCCCGAAGAAAACCCCCAGCACCATCTTCTTCGAGTCGACCTTCGAAAATCACGAGCTCTACTTCGGTTCCAACTCGTCTTCCCCAATTCGAAAATTCCAGTGCACACCGCATAAACACGTGCACGTGTCCCAACGCCTCCGACCACGGTAGGTCGTCACGACCAACGTCGACGATCACTCTATCACACGCGAGGACAAATATAAACCCAGATCGAACCAATCACGTTCGAATCAAAATTCGAACCTCAAGCTTGAAACTACAGAAAACACTCGACACCCAACCCATCGCCGCCGACAACTTTCACGCCGTTGAACTTCGCCGACCCAACCATCGACTCGTCACGACCCCGAGCTTCGTCCTCCCCAAAAGCGAACGACTCCGGTCACGAATCCAAATCGCAAATGTCACGACAGTCAAACCTATCCAAATTCAAGCTTAAACCCTACTTCAACCAAATCCAAACAAATTTGCCATTGGAAAAATTTGAAAACATTTTTCGCCTAATCAACAACTCACAAACTAGCTTCGACTAAGATTTCAAATCAAATTAATGAGTTGATAATCGGCAATCCACCCAAATGCCGAAACCCTTCAACCTTAAATTCCCAATTGATTATCAAATTAGAAATTGTGAATTTCATGTTAAAATTCATCATTTCTTACTATTAATCCAACTATACCACTGAAAGCAAGAATTAAGGATACAAATTTTTGACATGCAACAGTTACTTACTGTAATTTCCATTTTAAAAATTATCTGTAAATTTAATTTTGCAGAAACTATTTTTAAAATTACCAACAAACATTAATACACAACTTCCATTTGATCATCAATGTCAACTAATGATGTTTAGTGGAAGATTTTAAAATTTTTTTTCTTTGAAAAATGAAACCTGGTCAGGAACAATAAGTAACAGAGAGTTATTTATACACGGACCTTTCTTTTACACATATATAAACTTATCTATTTATTCAACAATATAAGTACTGAAGATTTTCATGCAACACCAAACTTAAATCACAGATCATCACATGCATGGTAATTAAATCAAAATTAGTTGTTTTTAAAAAATTTACTCACCTTATTTTGCAGAGCACAGAACAGAGCAGTTTCATTTTTTTTTTCTTTTCCAGGCCTTTGAATCTTTATTCTGAAAAGTGTTTTGATTTTACTTTGCTGAAGAAAATCTTTGCATGCCTCCTAATTGATGTTTTAAAAGATGTTGAACAGATCTGACTTACAGTTGAACCTCCCTTTGAATTGCAGTACATTTGAATTGCAGGTTTTAATTTGAAGGTTGCAGCTTTGAAAAATGCAGATTTCATTTTACTTTAGATTTGATTTTGGTTTAAATTTCATATTTGAAGTAAATTTCTAGTTTTCTTATTTTTTTCTTCAGCTAAGAATAGAAAATGATTGAAGAAAAGAAGAAAGAGATGCAAAGTTTATTTTTAAATTGAATTATGTTATGTTTATAAAAATTAAAGAAAGTAAAATTTTAAAAAGAAGACACTTGTTTACATTCTTACATTTGTCAACTATGTTACTTAAATTTTTAACACATGTTTTTGAGAGGTGTTAATATGTTACACATGTCTTTGTATTTTTAATAATTTTTTATTTAATTTAAAAGATAATATAAGCTTACTTATTTAAATCTCTTAATTAATAAATGTTTACATATGTATATATAAATTTACTTTTTAAATAAAATATTCTAAAACATTTATATAACCATTTAAAATTTAAGCACTTTTAAAGAAAACAAACATAAAACTTTTATTAAATCCTTTTTAAACTATCATATTTAAAAATAAATAGTTATCTTATAATTTGAAAACAATTGAATAAATCTTAAAATAGCTTTTGGAAAAAAAAATATAAATTTTAAAACAAAGCTTTAAATTACAATTCATACATATATAAATTATCAATAGATTATATTAAATTCCAAAACAACTCTAAATTATAACATATACATACATATATATTACAATTTGAAAATTCATCTTTTATTTAAAACAAAAGATTTTCCTATTCACAATATATATCAAATATATATATTATAAATAGAATAAAATTTTATTAGCTTTGAAAGAAATAATTCTTATCAATATTGCCAGATTAAAAATTTATTAACCTTTAAAAGATTAAATTTACCAATTTAAATTAAAATTATAAAGAAAAATTATCAAATCAATTTAATTATATTACAGATTATTAAATTGATATTGCCCAAAATTCCGGGTCGTTACATTCCTCCTCCCTTAAAAGAATTTCGTCCCCGAAATTTAAAAGCAAAGGTAATTTAATAACCCAGCAAAGATTTCAATTTCAAACAGCAAAGCATACCTATCAACCAATTGCTAACAACCATAGCAATCAATCAAACAAACAAATCTAACCAATTATCCTGACACAAATCAGAATAGATCTTTCTAACTATCTAGAGTTTCCCAAGGATAAATCAGTGGGAGACTCGCTCTACAGAAGCTAAACAAACTACACCACCAAAATCCATAGCTCCTCTCATCTCTAGTCCATCAACCTGAACAGAACATCAGACTATACCCAAGTCTAGCACAACTTCCAAATCCAACTGGACTATAGATACTACAACCAACAATGAATCGTACACGTACTCCCTCAGAGATACGTGAAATACAATGAATTCCAGCTATCCAAACTGGCAATTCAATCTTATCCTATCAAAAACACAGATAAGAAATCTCAAATGGCTCAGAACTAGCCATCCGATCTTATCCAATTACTGCTCTCTTAACCAGGGAAATCTTAACAACAATGAAGTCTCCAACTTCGAATTCCAAACTCCTTATCTCATATCTGCATAACTCAACAGACAATACTGGGCTGCCAATCTTCTTCCGATCAGCTCAACCTATGCTGATGCTTCCAGAACAACTAGACCAAAGCAAAATAGTTTCTGGATCCTATCCAATAGAAAAGTCTTCCAAGATCCGTCGAAATCCAGAACACAAGCTCTACTTCTCAAGCAATAGCAAACTGAACTTGCTTCCTTCCTTGCACAGCTGCTACATCGCTTCCGCTGCACAACTCTGATTCTGAAATAGATGAGAATACTGTTGATGAACACGAGTACAAACTTATCCAATATATCTGGAAAACTTTGTTCATCAAATCCATAAAATCTTAGTGACCCATCTGACTCGGTCACACAACCTTATAGCAGAAATCCAACTCAAAAACTAGATCTGACTAATCCAAACTCCAAAAATTCCTGAGCTGCTACACCAACTCTTCCTCTCCAGGAACCATCCTACTACCAGACTAACCATCAGTATCGCTTCTGAAACCAAAACAATACGAAACTCAACTCCAGATGCAGACAAACTTCTGATTACTTCAGTAGCTCCTACTTCCACACGAGAACCCTCAGTCTCAAACAAAAGATTGCCTAAGATAAATTCCCAGATTAATCGCAACTCACTTTTGTGAACCTACCTAGTTCGGATTCCAAAGAAACTGTCCTCTCTTTACCAATTAGAACAGCTTTAAGCTTCTCCAAACAAGGTTAACCCTTCAAAAAAACATTCACCATCTTCCCGGACTGCTGAAAGAAGAACCACCAAGATTCCTGAACCATCGGAGAAACGAGCCACACCGTTGCTTCCAAACTCTACCTCGAAGATACTACAAAGCTAAAAGACCTTCTCGACGGCACACCGAACACTTCGAACTTCACTGCTACCACAGCTAACCAAAAACTTCTAATCCAAAGGCTTCTCGAAAACCAAAATGATCAACAAACCACACAACGGACCTTCGAGATGGCAGACATCCTCTCAAGAAATTCGGGCTCCAAACCAAACATCAACATCTCGCTCTCCTTAAGGAATGACAAATGAGACCATACCGAAGCGAAGCAACTCCTAAACCTTAGTCTCATATTCCAAAACAGACAACCTCCATGCTAAAGATCAAGACAACTTCCACACAGACGAATCTTCCCGCGGCAGGTAAAGACTGCTCCTCAACTACTTCTAAAACTGCTTCAAGAGAAAACATCTTCGGAAATATCCATGGGTACTGCATCTCATCACGCAGTTATCAAGATATCATTACTTACTTCTTCACTTCCGACAGATCCAAACTTAAGAAAAATTCGCTCACCCGAGCGAAACCCAAACTCACACTTCCAAGATGGACTCCGAATCTTTAAAAAGATTTCCTTCGGATATCAGAGAAATTCTTACTTCAAACTACAAATCTTACTTGAGACGGTATTAGGTCTACAGTCTCGACAAATATATTTCCAACCTCAACATATGAACCTCTTCCATTAGTGGTAGTCATGTTACACACACACACACCACTACTCCATCTACCTCTAAAACTTATGTTGGAAAATCCGAACAGATAACTCAACAGATTAGGAAGATATATATATATATCGTTATATATAAAGATTACAAGTACGCTCTCTCAAGAAAGACACCACTCTAGAGCCTAGGTATTCACTCAACCTAATGCTCTAATACCAGCTGTAGCGACCCGACTATCTATCACCAGAAAGTCGCATCACTATTTTAAGAAAGAAAGGGATAGAAGAAGAAAAGATAAGAAAGAAGAAACACAACAACATCAGATACTCACAGCGGAATGAATGAAATATAATATATCACATAAAATATTACATAGTATCATATTACATCAGAGTGCACAACTTATTCAACACATATTAGACAGTTATAAACATCTGTCTAACTATACAACTCAAGATATCACAAGATACAGACACAACACAGCGGAACCAAAATATATCTATGCGTGGAAGCCTCCTGCTCCATATCTCCTCCAGAGTTCGTCAAGCTAACCTGAATCCCTCGACTACTCATACATAATATGAGTACCCAAGAGTTTAATAAAATAGAAAATAAACACTCGGGTCAAACAGGGGTCTGGTGTGAGTAAACGGGTTAAAATTGTTTAACTTTAGAAAAACCTTTGAAAAGAAAAGGTATCACGTAAGACTTCCCACACATAAACATGGAAAAGTTTTTCCCTTACGCTAACCAAAACATTTCATAGGAAATCCAGTGATATTATAATAGTGTCTAGGGTTTTCAAATTAATAGAAAATAGCCGAAGTTGTTACATTTATTAAATTCCAACTACTAGCCACAAAAGTGGGTAATACAATCAAAACCGTAGGGTCTCGTAGGAAGAATGGGTTTCCATCAATGGCAGGGATACCGGGATACCGTCCGTCACAGTAAGTGGCCTAGATCACAGTACCGAGGATTACGCCCAATCCCCTGCATCACAAAGCCAGAACCATTCCTTACTGAACTGTCCCGAGTAAGATCACCCCGTGGTTGGTGCGACCAACCACCCACTAAGCCGAAATAAAGGGACATCTGGACAGGAATGACCTCACCCTGAAATGGGTGCTACCCACCTAGCCTTGCTGCACCTCCCCTGTTTTAGCCATTCCGGTTGATGAGGCTTGAGGCTGCGATTACCTTTATAGAACACATCTATCTTAGAATGCTCATCGTCTACCTGACGATGTTCTGAAAGCATTCAATCCATACAAGTTTGTTTCAGGTTCGAACAAACTGAAGTCACTATCTCATTGCACTCATTTTGGAATCACCCTCATAGTCAACGACCATAACCCTTGCACTCTAAATCACCATCTCGAATCTGTAAGTACTATTTCCATCAAACTTATCACGGAATCACCCCCAGAGTTATACCGACGAATAGTTCTTACACCTCGAGTCTTCACTAAGCTCCACTTGGATTCACGACCTAACGTTTAATTTGGATCGATGTGGTTTTCGGATTATCCAAATATGGAAACCCAATCCCGGTCTCACCGAATCCAAATGCCATTTTTATGTCCAAGTTGTTTAAGGGTTTTAAACAATTAACTTATTTTCAGGATGATATAAACAGATAGATGAATCACATTATCACAATAGATAATTCATATCAAACATTCATCTCACAAAGCATATCACATATCATAGATATCATACTCAAATCATCCACATCATTCAACATCCAATATCAATCATCCATTAACAATCACTCAATATTAATCAATCATCCATAACATAATTGATTAACTCTTAATCAATTGGATTACTTAAATCCTTCTTCATTTATTTATTCTAGATAAATTAATTAATCATCTCTGAATGATCTTCTTTAATTAATCTTCTTGATTAATTGTCCTTTAGTTACATTCAAGTAATTAGCCTTAACCATATACACTAATTAACCTTTAATTACTATCATTAATTACAATAATTAATGATCCTTCATTTGCTTCCTTTAATTAATTAACTATGATTAATTGCATTTAACCTCAATTAATTACAATTAATTAATCACACTTTAATTAATTACTTTATTAATCAACCTTCATTAATTCATTAATTATATTAACTATTGATCCTTATTAATTAATAATCCCTTTAATTAAATAATCAACTAGTAATTAATCATCTCATTAATCATAAACAGTAATTAACAACTTGTAATTACTTATCTTAATTAATTAACTTCTTAGTTAATTATATTAATCTTTTGATTAATTAATCTAATTAATTAATCTTTAATTACTTCATTAAGTAATTATTAATCAATTAAATTAATAAATAATCCTTAATTAATTACTTTATTAATTAGTTACATTTTTAATTAATTACACTTAGTAATTAATCTTAAATTAATCACATTTATTAATTAATTAATCACAATAATTAATTAACTAAAATTAACTAAGTAATTAATTCTTAATTACTTACATAAGTAATTATCTTCTAATTACTTTCATTAAATGATTATTCTTTAAATCAATCACCCTAACAAGTAATTAACCCCATCATTAAATAATTCTTAATTCCTTAATTAATTAATTACTCCATAATTAATTAACTTCAAAACAATTATATTAATCAATTCCTTAATTAATAACATCAAGTGATTATCCATAACCACTTCCATTTAATTACTCCCATGAGTAATTTTCCACTAATTACTTCCATAAGTAATTTCCTCTTAATTACATTCAATAATTAACCATTAATTACTTCATTAAGTAATTACACTTAATTAATTCATAATTAAGTGATTATTTAAAATTAAATAAACAGTTAACTAATTATTTAAAATTAATTAAATAATTAGTTAATTAACTTCTTATATTTAAAAATCCTTAATTAATTAAGAAAACATTAATCTTAATTAATCTTTTACTCATTAACAAATCATATTTAATTAAGTATTCTTAAGTTCATAACAAAGATAAATTAACCATATTTATCTTCATAAATAAATTATTTTGAAATTAATCAAATTTTAATAATTTAAAAACAAATTATTCTGTTTGGTTTTCAAAATCATAACAATAATCTTGTTTGAAAATAAAACATTTAGAAATCAAATTTGAAATTCAAAACACTTTAATTATCAAATTTAAACTTATTTATTTTCAAAATAATTTGAAAACTTTGTTATTAAGACATTACTTAACAATTTACTTAAAACTTTGATTAATTCTTTAATTTGAAAAAACTTCTTTTAAATTGAAATTCAAAATTTAATTAAGATAATTACTTCCTAAAGCAAACATCTTAAAACATTTTAAATTTGAAATGAATTCAATTATCACTTTTAAAGATTTAATTAACTTTTACTTACAAAGAACAAGATTTAACTTTTATAAATTTGTTTACTTTTATAAACTTGTTTATAATTTAAAGCCTAATTTCATTTATTCAAACTCAGGCTCACTTTTCAACTTTATTTCATTAACAGGTTTTAAATCTGCAACTTTATAACATTACTCAGAACAAACTAGAAAAGCAACACCTAAAAACCCGAGTACTAACCCTTATCTACGCGAGTCTGGCCCGAAGACAACCCCCAGCACCATCTTCTTCGAGTCGACCTTCGAAAATCACGAGCTCTACTTCGGTTCCAACTCATCTTCCCCAATTCGAAAATTCCAGTGCATACCACATAAACACGTGCACGTGTCCCACCGCCTCCGGCCACGGTAGGTCGTCACGACCAACGTCGACGATCAATCTATCACACGCGAGCACAAATATAAACCCAGATCGAACCAATCACGTTCGAATCAAAATTCAAACCTCAAGCTCGAAACTGCAGAAAACACTCGACACACAACTCATCGCCGCCGACAACTTTCATGTCGTTGAACTTCACCGACCCCACCATCGACTCGTCATGACCCCGAGCTTTGGCCTCCCTAAAAGCGAACGACTCCGGTCACGAATCCAAATCGCAAATGTCATGACAGTCAAACCTATCCAAATTCAAGCTTAAACCCTACTTCAACCAAATCCAAACAAATTTGCCATTGGAAAGATTTGAAAACATTTTTCCCCTAATCAACAACTCACAAACTAGCTTCGACTAAGATTCAAATCAAATTATTGAGTTGATAATCAGCAATCCACCCAAATGCCGAAACCCTTCAACCTTAAATTCCCAATTGATTACCAAATTAAAAATTATGAATTTCATGTTAAAATTCATCATTTCTTACTATTAATCCAACTATACAACTGAAAGCAAGAATTAAGGATATAAATTTTTGACATGCAATAGTTACTTACTGTAATTTCCATTTTAAAAATTATTTGTAAATTTAATTTTGCAGAAACTATTTTTAAAATTACCAACAAACATTAATACACAACTTCCATTTGATCATCAATGTCAACTAATGATGTTTAGTGGAAGATTTTAAATTTTTTTTCCTTTGAAAAATGAAACCTGGTCAGGAACAATAAGTAACAGAGAGTTATTTATACACAGACCTTTCTTTTACACATATATAAACCTATCTATTTATTCAATAATATAAGTACTGAAGATTTTCAGGCAACACCAAACTCAAATCACAGATCATCACATGCATGGTAATTAAATCCAGATTAACTGTTTTTAAAGAAATTTACTCACCTTATTTTGCAGAGCACAGACAGAGCGGTTTCAATTTTTTTTTCTTTTCCAGGCCTTTGAATCTTTATTCTGAAAAGTGTTTTGATTTTACTTTGCTGAAGAAAATCTTTGCATGCCTCCTAATTGATGTTTTAAAAGATGTTGAACAGATCTGACTTGCAGTTGAACCTCCCTTTGAAAGGCAGTACATTTGAATTGCAGGTTTTAATTTGAAGGTTGCAGCTTTGAAAAATGCAGATTTCGTTTTACTTCAGATTTGATTTTGGTTTAAATTTCAGATTTGAAGTAAATTTCTGGTTTTCTTATTTTTTTCTTCAGCTGAGAATAGAAAATGATTGAAGAAAAGAAGAAAGAGATGCAAAGTTTATTTTTAAATTGAATTACGTTATGTTTATAAAAATTAAAGAAAGTAAAATTTTAAAAAGAAGACACTTGTTTACATTCTTACATTTATCAACTATATTACTTAAATTTTTAACACATGTTTTTGAGAGGTGTTATTATGTTACACATGTCTTTGTATTTTTAATAATTTTTTATTTAATTTAAAAGATAATATAAGCTTACCGATTTAAATATTTTAATTAATAAATGTTTACATATGTATATATAAATTTACTTTTTAAAGAAAATATTCTAAAACATTTATACAACCATTTAAAATTTAAGCACTTTTAAAGAAAACAAAAATAAAACTTTTATTAAATCCTTTTTAAACTATCATATTTAAAAATAAATAGTTATCTTATAATTTGAAAACAATTGAATAAATCTTAAATTAACTTTTGAAAAAATATAAGTTTTAAAACAAAGCTTTAAATTACAATTCATACATATATAAATTATCAATAGATTATATTAAATTCCAAAACAACTCCAAATTATAACATATACATACATATATATTACAATTTGCAAATTCATCTTTCATTTAAAACAAAAGATTTTCCTATTCACAATATATATCAAATATATATATTATAAATAGAATAAAATTTTATTAGCTTTGAAAGAAATAATTCTTATCAATATTGCCAGATTAAAAATTTATTAACCTTTAAAAGATTAAATTTACCAATTTAAATTAAAATTATAAAGAAAAATTATCAAATCAATTTAATTATATTACAGATTATTAAATTGATATTGCCCAAAATTCCGGGTCGTTACAGAGACGGTCAGCGATGACAGTCTCCGGGGACAGTAACTTAAAGTTCCACCATACCACACTCGTGTTTAAAACTTTAATTTTCCCAGCATTTGCTTTTAAGTCGTAGCACTAGTTCACACACAACACGGGGGGATGCATTATCATCGTTATATCTGATATCGATTGTCTTTCAATTATAGTTCAAACATGTATCTACCCATATTTAACGCTCGTTGAAGATGTCCAAAAGATCGAGCTCTGCTACAGTTTCTGACAAGCCTGAGCCAAGTTCTCAACAGGAGGTAGTAGGAACTTCGAATCCACCGATAACCTCTACATAAGATATCCCGAATCCTTTTGCTGCAGTCATTGGCTCGGCCCCTGATGTTATAGATGGAGCAGTTATCCTGGATAATCCGACTGATTCACAAGCTTCAAAAATCGACAAAGCCTCTCTTCGTCGGTTATGTTCAATTCATGGAATTCCCTTTGATGACGTTTTAGTTCCGTCGGGCAAGATAAACCTCACCTGCCCCCAGTCGGGTATACAGCTTGCAACAAATTCATGTGCTGGGTTGAAAGTGTGCCACCTTTCAACTCATTTCTCCGTGAGGTGTTGCGGTATATCGGGATTGCTCCAGTGCAGCTTCATCCCAACAGTCTTGCATTTATTCATAGCACTTGCATTCTCTTCATGAGCATCTTATTCAGGCTCCCTACACCCAAGGATATTCGCTACATTTATCGCTTCAAAAGACGGTCTAACAGTCCATCCTTCATATTTCTTGAGCCACACTCCAAGTGTCAGATGCTGACGGGGGCTTGGAGTGAATTCTCCCAGTATAAGCAAGAATGTTTTTATGTATGCTGCTCCCTTGGCTTTGCGAGAAGATCACTTGAAGGGAGTAAGTTTCATTTCCGGAATCAATATTTGTCTAAGGCATGAAGTGCATTCTTTCTAAACTTCTTTCGACTTTGACAGGTATCAGCCCACTCCCGAAGGCACTAGGTATTCTAAGGCCGTCGAGGCCATTCGATCTATTCCCGTGGAAGATCGGGAGATCAAATCTGTTATTTCCAATTAATCGCTTTTAAAGTTTTGATTGATGGCGGAAGGTCGTCGAACTAGCTTCCCAACTGGCGCCACTACAGCCGGTTCCACGACGGAGAAAGGCAAAGATCAGGCTGGGCCTTCGGTGCCCCTACTGGTGGGGCTCTCAACACATCCGAGGAAGGTGAAATTAAAGAGGCCGAGGTGCCAGGAGTGTCTGATGAAAATATAAGTCTTGATTCAGCACCGGTGACTAATGTACCCGACATCAATGAACCGCCTCCTCCTTAAAAGGGGAAAAATAAATTAGCCTACAAATTGAGAAAGAAAACAGAGGGAGGAACCTTAAAAGTTACAATTACTCCGCTTGAGAAAAAGTCGTCTCCCCAACATCTAGAGGGTTCGCTAAAAGTTCTATCAGATATGACCATCCCTGACGACTTGCTTAATTACGGTTTCAACGATCCAGTGGCCTTGGGACTTAATTCGCCCGCGAGAGGTGATGAAGACGATCAAGTTCATCATTAGGGAGAAAAAACTCCAATAAGTAAAGCAAAAGAAACTGGTCCGTCGGGGGGAACACTAGGACACATACGAACACTCACACTTCACCCTACACCTAAGTTTTAGCCATCATGCGATTCTAACTGACTCATCTTCGCTTGGTTTCTGTGTAGGTGATATGGGGCGCACACACAGCTTTGACCGCCTTCGCAGGTCCTCTACTTCCACCACTTTGGTCGAGATTTGGGATCAGGTAGACGTCGAGACAGAGATGACAGTGGCGATAGAGACTATCATCCCAGAGACTCGTCGTCTTCTCGAAGAAAAACTTATAGCCACTCTTCATATCCCAACGATCCTCCCCCTCATTCAGAGCATAATAGAGAGAAATCTGCTTAGAGGGGATCTCAATATGAAGCTCCACGTGACCAACATTTCGGCTCGTCTAGCACTAAGCAATCTCGTGAGCCCCATAAGTAGTTGGTGACTCCGGCTAAGCAAACTCCTTCAATCTCTGCACATGATTTGTCGATAGCCGAAAGATTAGTTGAGCTTAAAGCCACATTTTCGAAGATATGCTTCGATGGGCTGAAATTTCTTCTTGCGATTCACCTAATTCTAGGGTATGTCAAACATAGCGCCATCGCCTACAATAACAATGTCTATGTCCAACACGATGCATTTGTTCATTTGGCAGAAAAAGTTTCAGAAGTTTCTATATTTCGTCAGCACGAAATTAATCGTCTGAAACTTGAAGCCATCCATGATAAAGATATATTAAAGCCTGGGACGAAGAGTTTTCCTTGTACAAATCTCAACTTGAAGCCACCCAGCAAAGCGCTAAAGATACAGCCGAGTCAGTCAGTCGTTTGGAAGCGACTCACAAAAAGAAAATTGATGAGGCAGTTCAACGCAGTGGTGCTCTAGCCTTAGAAAAAGACTCCATCCAAAAAGAAAAGGATATCCTTGCTCAACGAGTTAAAAAACTGGAGGAGCTGCTGCTTAAAGTGAAAGAAGAAAAAAATCGCTGCACAGGAAGAGTCACAGCAATATTGCGATGAAGTCGTCGCAACATGATTCTTAAAGACGAAGCTCGATGAGAAACTTTCCAAAGCTAAAGCATTAAATAATGCAGCCCGTGAGGAGGCAAAGGAATGGCGCTGACAGAAATTGATTCTTGCCTCGAGGCAGCTGCTGAAGCCAGCAGGGAAGAAATCAAATGCTTATTCGACCTGCCTATTGCTGAATATAACGCTCGAGTTATCATGCATCGAGATCTATCTTTTCTGGGTGAGGGTTACCTCGAATCATTAGCCGAAGCGTGGGATACTCTAGTAAAAATTAAACGAGTGGAGCTGGGCACTAAAGAGGTTGATGAGTATTCTCTTGTGAAGGAAGTGCTTCGAGGAAACGAGCCTTATGACTTATTTGCAGCCAAATTCCTTTATGGAAGAGATTCTTCCTCATCGAAAGGGAAGGACCACGTTGCTGGCCTATCCAAAACTGAGTCTCCAGTTCCTTCTTCCACTCATCCGGCTGGTTGCTCATCACTCGATCCTTTCGAGCAGTATGCTAGCTATGACCCAGAGAAACCCGGGTTCAATGTTCACGTTCTTTCCCTTATTCCAAAGGGTGAGACTCCTAAAATAGCTGAGAGTAAATCAGAAGCCGGTATGTAATTTTTCTTTTTAGGGTTGAAGGAACCATCGCTTTTGACGAATAATAAATTTATTCTAACATTTGTCTTTTATGACTTCGTGTAGGTCGTTCTAATCCCAAACCAACTACAAGGAGCGATGTCGCCATAGAGAAGGAAGAGAAATTGGGAGAGGCATCTCACACTGGGAATATTTTCGAACCCAATGCTCAAATGATCGGGACGCTCGATGAGGACAAACTCGAGAATCGCTCACCTGTAGAAGAACATGTGAGGTTGAAATCATGGGCGCCTCCGAACAACTTCGAAACTGAGCATGGAGAAGAAAATCATGGAAGAGGGGAAGAAGAAAGATGAAATTAAGGCCGAGCCTCAGGTGGTGGAACTTGATGATCCTCTGAATAGGCCCCCGAAGGTCATTCTCCCCGGTAGGACCACGCCACTGGAAGTTCCTTCTCCTTCCCCGGGCACCACCTCACTAGGAAGCAAGGCATCCAAGAGAAAACGCTCAGGCGAGGAGCCTTTGGAGAAGCCGAAGAAGGAGAAAAAATCAAAAAGTTAGCTATCCGGCCGTGCCTCGCTCAACCCGAATGAATTCGGCTCATGTAGTTGTTTCTATTTATTTTATAGTCGTAGTGAATAGTCTTTTGCTCCAAACTCTAGAAAAATTGTAATGGAAATTTATTTTGAGCTAGAAAATAAAATTTTGTTTCTTTGTCTTCCACGATTCTCACTGTTTAGCTTATTGTCTAACTTGTAGTCGAAATTCGAAATCTTGTGGGTTACATAAGCTCCGATCCGCTTCCACATGACTTGAAATTTTTTTAAATCGCAAATATTCTAGCCCGCGCTCTGGGGACTTAAAGTACTCTTGTCCGTTCTCCGGGGACTTAGATATTTTTTAAATTGTTTATAATCTGGTCTGCACTCCGAGGATTCAGAGTACTTTAGCCCATGCTCCGAGGACTTAGAGATTTTTTGAATCATTATACTCTGGTCCGCACTTCAAGGACTCAGAGTACTCTAATACATGCTCCGAGGACTTAGAGATTTTTTGAATCGTTTACACTTTAGTCCGCACTCCAGGGACTTAGAGTACTCTAGAGATTTTTGAGTTGTTTATACTCCAATCCGCACTCCGGGGACTAAGAGTACTCTAGTCCGCGCTCCGGGGACTTATAGATTTTTAAGTCGTTTATACTATAGTCCGCACTCCGGGGACTCAGAGTACTCTAGTCTGTGCTCCGGGGACTTAGAGATTTTTAAGTCGTTTATCCTCTAGTATGCACGCCGAGGACTCATAGTACTCTAGTCCGCGCTCCGGGGACTTAAAGAATTTTAAGTCGTTTATACTCTAGTCTGCACTCTGGGGACTCAGAGTACTCTAGTCCGCGTTCTGGGGATGTATATTTTTAAGTTGTTTATACTCTAGTCCGCACTCCGGGGACTCAGAATACTCTAGTCTGCGCTATGGGGACTTAAAGATTTTTAAGTCGTTTATACTCTAGTCCGCACTCCAGGGACTCAAAGTACTCTAGTCCGCGCTCCGGGACTTAGAGATTTTTAAGTCGTTTATAATCTAGTCCGCACTCCAGGGACTCAGAGTACTCTAGTCCACGCTTCATGGACTTAGAGATTTTTAAGTTGTTTATACTCTAGTCCGCACTCCGGGGACTGAAAGCACTCTAGTCTATGCTCCAGGGACTTAGAGATTTTTAAGTCGTTTATACTATAGTATGTACTCCAGGGACTTAGAGTACTTTAGTCCGTGCTCCAGGGAATTAGATATTTTTAAGTCATTTATACTCTAGTCCATGCTCCGGGGACTTGGAGATTTTTAAGTCGTTTATACTGTAGTATGCAATCCAGGGACTTAGAGTACTCTAGTCCGCGCTTCGGGGACTTAGAGATTTTTTTTTTATCGATTGACTTTTAATTTTGTATGTGCGTTCACACACCAGACAAAATAATGTAATTTATTTTTTGACATGGAATTATAACGTACGGAACATCAACAATTCACAGAAAAATGGCTTTAAGCCTTTATTGATTGTAACAAATAAGAACAAACTGAATTGTCTTATTACATGCCGAAAAAAAAGAACAACAAAAGAAACATATACTGAAAAAAATTGCTACTAAAATGCAAAAGAAATAAGTTAAGTGTAATAACAGTGTAAATACTTGCTATTCCATGCTCGGGGGAGCGTTTTGCCATCGACGGTCGCTAGCGTGAAAGTTCCTTCTCTAAGCTTCTATTCGATGATATATGAACCTTCCCATGTGGGATTCATATGTGATGGGATCGGAAAAACTCGCTTCAAAACGAGATCACCCACATTAAAGATTCTTGATCGAACTTTTATATTATAATATCGAGCGACTCGATGCCTATATGCAGCCATCATTAAATTAGCTTCTTCACGTTTTTCGTCAACAAAGTCCAGCGATTTTAGTAAGAGATCTTGATTCGTCTTAGGATCATAATGAGTCACCCGATGAGAAAGAACTTCAAGTTCCACGGGTATAACAGCTTCAGTGCCGTATGCCAAAGTAAATGGAGAATGGCCAGCCGTGGACTTGTGGGTGGTTCTGTAAGCCCAGAGTGCTGTTAGAAGCTCATCCACCCACTTGCCTCTAGCCTTCTCCAAATATTTTTTCAATATTGATTGGATTATTTTATTTATGGCTTCGACTTGTCCATTGGCTTTAGGGTGAGCGACTGCCGCAAACCTTTTCTCAATGCAATACTTTTGGCAAAATTCTTTGAACTTCCTACTTTCAAATTGAGTTCCGTTATCCGTAATGATAGTTCGTGGAAGGCCAAAACGACATATGATGTTTCGCACAACGAAATTAATGACCTTTTTGGTGGTGATCGTAGCTAAGGGCTCTGCCTCCGCCCACTTGGTAAGTAATCAACCGCAACAATTGCATATTTTGCACCACCTTTAGAGAATGGCAAGGAGCCGATTATACCGATCCCCCATATTGCAAATAGCTAAGGATTAACCATTTGTGTAAGTTCCATAGCGGAGCTCTCGGGATTTTTGCATACCTCTGACATTTATCGCATCTTCTTACATAGTCCGCAGCATATCGATTCACGGTTGGCCAATAGTATCCATAGCAAAGGTTCTTTTTGGCTAGTGTCTGCCCTCCAGTATGGTCACTACATTCTCTTTCATGAACCTCTTTCAAGACCCGCTTTATCTCATCGTGGGTGATGCACCCAAGTAAGGTAACCGAGAATCCTTTCCGATACATTATTCCGTCCAGCATTACATACCGCGAAGCTTTGCGAATGACATGTTGTCTTTCATTCTTTCCCGGGCAAAGTCCCATGTAATAGGTATTGTTTGAATGGGGTTATCCATGACTCCGTTTCAATTTTTGTTTCTAACACAAAATCTACTTCCATCGTTTATACTCGGAGCATGCAAGATTTCGACGGGAACCAAGCCCATCTGCTGCGCATCACCAGTACTTGCGAATTTCGCCAATGAATCGGCTTCCCCATTTTGTTTACGCGGGATGTGTGAAATATCTTAATATTCAAGATCTGCCAACAGCTTTTGAACCCGAGCAAGGTATGGGGCAAATCTCTGCCCCTTTGCTTGATAGTCTCCCCTTACTTGGTACACCACAAATTGTGAGTCACAAAAGATTTCAACCGATTTTACTTCGAGTTCCCTGGTAAGTTTTAAGCCAGCAATCAATGCTTCATACTCGGCTACGTTATTTGTAGTTGGGAAATTGACCTTCAAAGCACAACAATTTAATCGGTTTTTGGGAGTTACAAGAATAACACCAGCCCCAGAACAACGGTCGTTAGATGCCTCATCGATGTATAGTTTCCATCGAATGAGGGGAGTAACATCATCACTACTTGGCTCGTATGATATGGTGAATTCTTCAATGAAGTCCGCTAGCACCTGTCCTTGGATAGCCCTCCGTGATAGGTATGTGATATCGAATTGACTCAACTCAATGTTCCACTTTAACAACCTTCCAGAGGTTTTTGGTCATTGAAGCATCTGTCGCAGAGGTTAATCGTATAAACACTGATCAGGTGTGCCTGAAAATATGGACGAAGCTTGCGTGATGCAATCACCAAATAGTAAGCTAGCTTATCAATTTTAGGATAATTTCTCTCTGCCCCTGTTAGACGTTTACTGACATAGTACATTGGCTTTTGAATTCGGCCCTCCTCGCGAACCAAGGCCGTACTAATGGCATGTTGAGACACGGCTAAGTATACATATAACACTTCATGGTCTATAGGCTTTGAGATAACGAAGGGACTTTCCAAATGTCTTACCAGAGCTCGGAACGCATCCTCACAGTCGGACGTCCATTCAAAATTTCTCTTCCCTTTCTTTATCACATCGAAGAAGGGAATACACTTGTCGATCGCTCTGGATATGAATCGACTCAACGCGGCGACCTTTCCATCCAGGCTTTGTACTTGCATTATAGTTCTGGACGCTTGTATGTCTCGAATAGCCTGAATCTTTTCTAGATTAGCTTCAATTCCCCATGCATTGACAATAAAACCCAAAAAATTTCCTGACGCAACACCAAAGGAACACTTTTGTGGATTGATTTTCATTCCGTAGTATCTAAGTATATCAAACATCTCCACTAAGTCTCAAATATGGTCGTTTGGCTGCTGTGACTTAACAAGCATGTCATCCACATAGACTTCTATTGTTCAACCAATTTGGTTTTTAAACATCCGATTTACCAAGCGCTGATAAGTCGCTCCTGCGTTCTTCAACCCAAAAGGCATCACCTTATAACAATACAGTCCGACATTCGTGACAAAACTAGTGTGTTCCTGATCTGGAATGTGCATCGGGATTTGATTGTATCTCGAATCATCCATAAATGACAATAACTCATGTCCGGCTGTTGAGTCAACCAGCTGGTTAATTCTGGATAAAGGGAAACTATACTTAGGGCATGCCTTGTTCAGGTCTGAATAATCAACACAGGTCCTCCATTTCCCATTCACTTTTCTCACTAGTACGGGGTTAGAGACCCATTCTGGGTAGAGGGCATCGCAGACGAACCAATTGGCTTTGATTTTTTCCACTTCCTCTCTGAGAGCAGCGGACCTCTCCGGGTCCATACCACTCCTTTTTTGCTTCACTGGCACGTATTTCGGGTCTATGTTCAACATATGACTCGCTATGGCAGGAGAAATCCCGCACATATCAGAATGTGTCCAAGCCGATGCTGCTTTAGACTCCTTAGGTTCCTCATCATTGTCTCTCGGATCTATGTCTCACTAGATCCAACTCTGCCGCCTGAGCCAAGGCTCGGGCATCACTTGTCAATTTTGAGCAACGTGGATGCGGACAGAATCGTCCACAACCTTTCTCTTCTCTCTTCGCTGGACCTCTCTCAGCTCAGCCACATAACATGCATGACCAGTTGCTTGATCGCCATGCACTACACCAACTCCTCTATCCATCGAAAACTTCAAAGTCAAATACCACGAGGCCAGAGCCGCCCTAAACTCCGCCAAGGCCGATTGTCCCAGAAAAACATTATATGGGGAACAACATCCAAAACAATGAACGGTAGGATCTGTACCCTCCTATGTTTACCTTCTCCTAACTCAACTAGTAATTCGACAAAACCCACTGCATCAGTAGCCGCACCATTAAAGCAATAAATACGTTCTTTAGATGGTTTTAGATCTTTCGCCTCCATCTTCATATGGTCGTACGCCATTTTGAAAATAATATTTACAGATCTCCCATAATCAATCAATATCCTTCTCACAAACACTGGCCCAATCGTGGCCGAAATGACCATCAGGTCGATAGTGGATGCCTCCACCTAGTCGGCATCCCTACTTTTGAATACTATATCATTTGTCATCATTTGCTGCTGTTTCGCTGGAGTCCCGTCTTTCGAGTTCGAGCAGCATTCGAAATCCGCATGTTGCAAGGAATTAGCATAGCGTTACATTTCTTGCCAACTCTTGTCTTCTGGATGAGGCCCACCAACTATCGTGTTTATGATCAATCTACCTATGGTCCGAGAAGGTTCCCAGGGTGACGTGGAGCCTACCCGTGACCGGGGTCGGACGTTCCCTGTCTGCCTTCCTGCGGATTCTTAACAAACTGCTGCAAATTCTTTTGTCGAATCAGTTTTTCTATAGCATCATGGAGGTGTCTATATTCCTTAGTGTTGTGCCCGTAGGCCACGTGAAACCGGCAGTACTTCCCAGTTTTTTTATGTTCCTCGATGGATTCTTTTAAGCACGATTTTCAGTACTGGAAGGTATTACAAGTTGACAAATAAATATTCTCCAAAGATGTGTTCAAAGGAGTGTATTCGTTGTAGGTCGGGATCCTTGGTTTCCACTTTCCTACTTCCCTCTTCCTTCCGGAACTTCCCCCTCCGGATCCTGTAGACTGCTCGAGCTTGTTTTGAATATTGACTTGGACTTTTTCGGAGTTGCCGTCAGCCTATTTTACCGCAATGTTGCTTTGCACCATCTCCTTGCCAGGCCCTGGCGCACTGCCTCGCCTCGTCCACCTGGCTTCCTCCCTTCTCATGAACTGGTGCGTCTTTGAGTAAAAATGTTCCAGGGTAGCCAGAGGTTTTCCTGCCAGCCAATCACCAAATTCCGAGTCTAGATCTACTTCTCGTATCACAACCATAAGAATAGTGTGGTCATTCGAGTTCCTAAATTCGGTTGCAAATATTCCTTTAAGGACTCCCCAAGAGCCTGGATTACACTGGATAAAGGCATCACGTCCTTTGGGCGAGTGGTATGGATTATGAACTGCTCCACAAATTTCGTCACTAACTCGTCGAATCTGAAGATCGATCGTGGAGGAATTCTGGTGAACCACATGATAAAAATTCCAGATAGGGTTATCGAAAAACATATACATTTAGCTGTGTCATTTGCCTTAGCCAAGTCCATCAACCACTCGTATCTCATTACATGCTGTCGGGGATCAGTCTTCCCTTCATAAGATGGAATAGTCGACATACTAAACTTCTGGGGGTATTCAGCCTATATGAAAGCATTTGTGAATGAAGTACGACTTCTAGTTATGCCCCAATCATCGTTGGATAAGCCCTGATTTTCCCTCATCATCTGTCTGACCATGGCTGAAAAATCCAAGGTTTGGATGGGAGGTGGCAAGTTGGACTCCATCCTGCGTGACCGTCTCGGCTGGTGCTCCTTGATTGGTGATCTTCCAAATGAGTGTCCTGGGGACCTGCTTCATTGCGTCCCTAGTGAGCCGGTCGATCAGTTTCCACTCGTGCTTTAGATACCAAGTTTCCCATTCCAATTTGAATGCGGTTTCCCAGGTGCAAGTGAGTGGCCACGGCTCCAGGTACGGAACCTGGACCATTCCTGTTGGATTGATCTACTGCACCTGTTTGCGCTATTTCAATTCTACGGCGTCTACGCCTGGTATGTTCATCAGACAGAGCGGAGTTGTCAGATGATGAGTAGGTAGCGGGACTTCCTCCAGCATTTTGATACTGTTGTTGAGTAAGCTAGGTCATGAGATTGACGTTAACTTGAATCTGCTCATTAAGCTGTCTTTTGCTTTCCACAAGTTCTCTCATCAGCTCGTTGAACACTGTTTTAGTGACAACTTCTGTTTGGTTTAGGACGGTGGTGGTCCCTGCACTTGGAGTAGCTTGTTGATTGCCGGGTCATACTTGTTGGACACTAGCGGTCTCGTTGACATCCGCATTATGGGAGGCCGATCTGGTACTCGGTCTTCCCATTGTAGAGTTATCGGTCTGAACTTTGAGTAGAATCTATGAACTCTTGAGAATGAACTTGGATCTTCTTTAGGGGATTTCTTCAATCCAGTAGCGGCAAAGTAGATCCTGACAGCCTGAGAATGTCATTCTCAACGAAAGCACCAAAATGTTAGCACCAGAATTGGTTACTAACACCCTTGAGTATAATTATGTAGAGAGATTAATGAAGAAATTAAATTAAAACAGAGGAATATCACAGTAAGATGCAATTTGAACGATAAAAACGAGAACACCAGAATTATATTGGTTCGGCATAACTGCATACATCCACTTTTGAGAGAAATCTTTATTACTTCTTCAATGAGTTGAATACAGATACAATCCGTACACAGATAACTCGAGTAAAAGTTTGACAGCAAAGAAATGAGTATAGAAAACGGTAGAGCCTCCCTAGAGTTCCCAAAAAAGGTCTCTTTAATTGTACCTCTCCCCCTCTATTTATGGATGAAGACGGGCTAGTCCCTATGCAGGCTTATGACCCGAATACCTCGGCCCATAGTATGTAACTCGCGTTCACCGACCCATGTGTGCCGAACCCCTATGATCGAGCCAGTAACCTCCGATCCATTATGGCCGCACCATGAGTTCTTCGTGCGTGACTCGAAGCGAAGTCTCTCATGACTCAGAGGAGCTAGCGACGTAGCCTAAAGTAAAGAAAGACCGGCCACATTGCCTTGTTGGTAATCTGTTAATACCCTGGTTCAAACGATGAACGACCGAACCATTTTAGTTTTCCCTTCATGGCTGAGCGATGAGTGACCGGTCTACCCTGACCGAACGACTAGGGCCGATTATGCTTCCTTGACCGAACCTCCCATGCCGAGCCATATGCGCCGAGGCATTCGTGCCGAACCAAATGAACCAATTCCTTTGGGGCCGGTCCACCAAGTGCCGAGCCACCCTCGTTGAGCGATCATTCCTTGGACATCTCGACCGAGCCATCCTGTTCTCCCTTCCTTGACCGAGCGACACGTGCTGAATTCCTGTAGCTTCCTTTCTTGGCCGAGCGCCACACGCCATCCTACAAGGCCGAGCGACACACGTCCTCCCTTACTCGACCGAGCCACGCTTGAAAGCCGAACCATACATATATGTCGAACCATAAATATATGCTGAACTACTCAAATTGGATCAAACCCTTGTATCTCCAATATCTCACTGGCTCGAGTCTTACCTGGATTCAATCAAAGCCTTTGTAATTACCACCTTATAGCCGGGCCAAGTAACCGGGTAACATAAATATTTACATATATATATATATATATATGCATATATGTATGCACCGTCTGTACATTGAGTTGCCTAGTGATCTGCCGTTGATGAAGATATGGCACCACCAGATCTAGAATTGTGTCGCTTCTATGTTTAAGTGGTTAAAACTTGATGATACATTATGCTTGAGTTGGATCAGATCTGAAACTAGTTTGTTTGTTGTATTCTCATGCTAGCATGTATGCTTGTACCCTTATGCCTATGTGTACTGTCATTATGTGTGAATTAATCCATTCTGATACACTTCCATTCCTTGTATTTGTTTGCACAAAAAATGGGAAAACACCTCCAAGTCGTGTGATTTAGTTGAATTTATGTGATTCTTAATGATTTGGATGAGTTATGCAAATACATAAAAAGCAGGGACTAAAATGTAAAAGACACACGGATTTATAGTAGTTCGGCCAGAACATGCCTACGTCCACTTTATATGTTATTCTCCTTTTTTTATTCAGATTACAAATACAAAGCTTTGATTACAAGAATCTGAAAGTTGTTTGAAAGTTCCTTCCATGCTTGAGCTCTCAAACTTGTCTGCCATTGTTGTACCCCTGCCCCTCTATTTATAGAGTGAGGTTGAGGGCAGGGGTCTTGGATGTATATAGCTGCTGGTGGGCCTGGGCTGAAGCAATCTGGTCTGGCATATCTGGTTCGGCGAAGCTTGGTTCGGCCGTGGCTGTGTGGAACTTGGTCCGGTGATGCCTTGGACCGGTGATAGTGACTTCGTCTCTTGGTCCGGTGGTAATCTTGGTTCGGTGGGACCATGATCCGGTAGTGCTCTGGATCGGTGGCGAGAGGAGATAGACGGTTCGGTATGGAGGCGGAGAGGTCTGGTTCGGCAGGTTGTTTGGTATGGTAGTGAGCTCGGAAGTTGGCTCGGTGGCATGTGGTCCGGGTGGTTCGGTAGGTGATGGAGGACGTTTGGTTCGGTTCTGCATGGAGGACGTTTGGTTCGGTGGTGGGAAGGGAGTGTTGGTCCGGTGGTTTACGTGGTAGTGGATGGAAAGGAGGTTGATTCGGTGGGAGGTGGAAAGGAGTATTTGGTTCGGCTTGTGGTGCCTTGGGTCTGATTCGGGATGTAGCGAGGCGAGGTCCGGTTCGACAGTGGTGTTTTGGATTGGTAGGACGTTGGTCCGATACCGAATGGTTCGGTAGCCTCCTCCTCATGCTAGTTCGGTAGCCTCCTCCTCATGCTGGTTCGGTAGTGAAGGAACATGGTTCGGCTTTGGTATGTGTACCGGATGAGCTTAGGTACCGGATCGAATGGAACGAATGGAGTGGGCGAACCCAGATGAAACTGATGCTTCTTGGTCTCGAGATCTCCTGGGTGAGAATTCACCCAACACTTTCCCCCCAAAGTGGGGGCATATGCCGGCATATGCCGCGCTTTGTTTTGGCTCGAGGTTTCACATCTGGTCGGGTGTGCCGAACCAGCTGGTCCGGCCGATGCACTTTGCCTATAAATATGGGCCTAGAGCTCTTGGTTTTCCAAACACTTGACTTCGTCGAATCAACTTTGCCGAATCAAACGCATTAGCCGATCCAGGATCTTACTCTTACCGAATCAGGTGACCTTCCTTTCCGCCGAATGAATTTTCTTTCTTTCTTTGTTTTTTTTGTTTCACCTCGTTTACCGAATGAGCTTTAAAAATTTATTACCGAGTGGACCTTATACTGAGAATGCCGAATGAACACTTGTATTGGGAATGCCGATTGTGATATGCCGAATGAACCCTTATGTTGGGAATGCCGAATGAGCTATGCCGAATGAACAGTTGTGTTGGGAATGCCGAATGAACACTTGTATTTGAATCATGAGTGAAATCCCGGACTTATATACACTTGCTTGCTTATATTTCCATACTCCTTGTTCTAACAACATGTCTTTCGCTTTTGTGTATGCAGATAAAATGTCTCACAAAGTGGAAACCCGTTCAGAAAAGAAAAAATCTATGGACAGAGGTGAGCCTTCCGCTGTGCCCCTAGTCCAGCCGGGACCAGCGCGACATGGACCCGCCCGAGGTCATTAGTGGACGGATATGGCCCTCAGGAGCTTCTGAACTCTCCTCCCGATTGCTTTCTGAGCTCCCTTAAATAAGGGCAACTTGATGTCATCGCTCGCTCCTTTGGGATTGACAGGGCAAGTATGTTGTTGCCGGAAGATGGTGTGATGCCGTATGATCCTCCTGAAGGATATTTCGCTTACAGCCGATATCATTGTATGTGCGGGGCCATTCCCCCAATCAATGCCTGGATAGTCAGCTTTCTTACCTATTTGAAGGTGGCTCCATTCCAACTTCAGCCCAATTCCTATGCTATCCTGGTGTGCTTGTTCATCATTTTCCAGAGGAAATACGGGCGTCCTTCTTCTAACCGGGAAATTCAATACTTGTATAATCTGAGAGGCTACAAGAAGGGGTCTCCGTATGTTAGTTTAGAAGCGGTCGTGCCCTTCAAACCGGTCTTGGACTTATACTCAAAGTTCACCATGTTTAAGAAAGAATGGTTTTTTATCAAGGACGATTCTGACTCCTTCCGCCTCTTCACTTCTGGCTGTAAGTTGAACTTTATTTACAGTTTTCTTGTTCCGACTGTAGTGCTTCTTCTGATATGCTTCTATTTCTTGCTAGCGACAGGTGGCTTTGCGGTTGTGGAGAGTGATTCCCTGGTCCAGACGGCTGCGGAAATAAAGGCCATTTCGGGACGGGACAGGTCGGCTTCTTTCCTGATCAGGAATGCTACTCTCCTGGAGCACAACTTGATCCTGCCACACCAGTCCGTGGTTAAGAAGAGGGATATGGCTGAGGAGAAGGCTGCCAAAGCCAAGGAAGGGGCCATGGTAAAAAGTGGCAAGAGGGAACCTTTCACAAAGCCTTCCGTTGTTGGAGGTAAGAAGCTTAAGAAGTCTGATGGCCCCTCTCCTAGCACTTGCCCAATTGCTCCGGGAGAGGAAGATGTGGAGGAAGATAGAGGTGAGGGTGAAGGAGGAGATGGACAGAGCGGTTGTGGCGTTGGTGCCTTAAACTCCGGGCAAGCGGGAGAGATTCACGAGTGGACGGATGATGTTTTCCGTCAAGCTTTTGGGGAGCCGGAGGAAGGATCGGCTTTGGTTGAGAAGGCTAAGAAGGTTGACAAGGCTGGGGCTTGCGCCGATCCATTCTCTAGGAGTTCTTCTGCCAAGGCGACTCCAGTGATTCAAGGTGAACTTTTGACTTCTGCAGACTCCATTTACGATAGGGACTTAGGAATATTTTATAGTTCGCTTCCGTCCTGGAATGAGATTCAGGACTTATTGCAGTATCCTACTCCTCCGTAGGGTTTGTATAATAAATGTGTCTTCTCACTCTTTTTAACTTAACATATTTCTTGAATTATGGATCATTGTACGTTCGTAACACTTGTTCTTTATTCCAAGGGCAGGCGACGTGGCCAAGACTTCAGACGTTCGGCGCCGCCTCGAACAGTATAAGCTACTAAAAGCTTCTACCAAGGCAAAGCCGCCAACCAGCCGTCTTGAGGGTGTAGTTAGATATCGCCCTCTTCTCGGAGTTATTGAAGAAGATATGCAAAAGAGGAAGAGGGGCCGATCTTCGTTTGAACCTTCACCTGGCCCTCAGCCTCCAGTCCAGCCCATCCATGATATTACTGAGGAGGATACTGAGTTTATACCTTCCCTCCATCCGTCCGAAAATCCAACCGTCACCCAGATAGACCGTCCTGGTTTGGATCGCAACCCGTTCGCCGGCCACCCGGATCTGGACCCGAGTTTTTAGGACATCTCTTTTGACGAGGTCACGGGTGAGCATCTTCTTCCCCGCAATCCCATGGTACGGGTGCTTGATGAGGCTAAGTCATTAGACCTCGATTTACTTACTACTCGGATTGTGACCATGGGGAATGAGGCCAAGGCGAGCATTGATCGAGTGGCTGAGGAAACCAAGAGGCTAATGGAGCATCACGCTCGACTGGCCAAGGCTGGGGAGGAAATCGAAAGCGCTAACATCCGGTTGCGGCTACAGGTTTCTGATCAGGCCAAACAGCTTGCCGATCAGGCTATTCAGATATCTCAGCATGAGGCGACCTCCCAACGACTAAAGAAAACCATGGAGGAGGCTATCAAGGCTGAGTTGCGAAAGATGGAGGCCGCCTGCAAGGAGCGGATTGACATAGCCATTGCTACGGTGGACGAGGTTCGGAGGGCGGATCTTGAGCAGGTAGAGGAGTTATCTGGGAGGCTTGAGGCCGCAGAGCATGCTCAGGCCAGGCTAAAGGAAGAGATGGAAGAAATGAGGAGGTCTCTCCAGCCTGACTGCTTGAGATATCAATCGGAGAGGGATGTTGCCACCGCTAAGTTGCTGTCTTCCGAGGCCCGGGTGAGGGAGTTTGAGGAGAATGAGGGGATGATGGATGAGATGTTGCAGGATATGTACTTCCGTACTTGGAAGCAGGGCAATCTATCCTGGATGGACGACTATCCCCGGATCATGGCCAGGATATATCTCCGAGCTTTGGAGGAGGCCAAGGCTGGTGCGGATAAGGAAGGTGGAGCGGCATTCAGGATGGACGTGGTTACCGCACAGTTCTCAAAGGAGGAGAAGGTAGCGGTGAAGGAGGGGATGCGGCTACTTGCTGCGGAGGAAGCCGGTGTGCAGTTGGGGGATGAGGACCAAGAAGCGGGTGTCGGTGAGTTTTCCCTTTTTAGCTTTTCATAACTTGATCGTTCGTTGTTGGTTTAATGGACTCTTTTCCTGAATTGGACAGGTGGGACCTCTGGCCAACATGCTGGGAGTTCTGACCCTGCGGTCAAGTAGATTCCGGAAGGCTAGCAGGATAGAGGTGGTGCCCTGCTATAGCTGATTATTTTTTGGCCTACTTGGCATTCCTGTATATACTAGTCTCAAAAAATATTTAATGCACTTTTGAGTTGTAATTATGTCATTTGTAATGAATAACGTAAACTGATTCTGTTATATTTTGAATACTGTTATTATTTTGAAGTGCTGTATAAAAAACATAGTTATGCATAGGCCTGTGATTTAATTGTGTCTGATGTTAAGTTCTTGTTGAAAAGATGATTTCATATCTTACGATGTTTATGTGGTGTGCGAATAAATTATGGTTACACGGTTATGTATAAGAGAAGAAAGTACCGCCCTTCAAGTTTTAACTGTAGACGGTAGCTTTGAACGCCTTGCGTAGCTGGATATAGAATGCAGGTGAGTATCACGCTATCCAGTTGTGAGTTCCTATTTCCATTAGCGGGCATCTCCTATTTTGTGTCCTGTACTTTAGGGATCGTTATAGAGGATAGGAGAAAAAGTTTTTAAATGGAATGGAAATATAAGAAATAGTAAAACTTCCAATCACGAAAGGCCGTCGATATGCTTAAGTTCGTGGCAAACGGGTTTTGTAGTCACTTTCCCTAGCTGTGGGTCTTGGAGACATTTGTCACCCATCTTACGCCTCCGCGGGGAGTTTATCTTTTTTACCACAGCCGCACTTAAGACATACCGGAGCCGAGATCGCGCACAATAACTACCCGAACCATTATGGCCCGTAATCGTGAGTATTATTCGATTTACTGTGGCCGGCTAGCGTGGGTGCCGATCGTCAACCATGAACTACCCCTGGCTGGCCACACCTTATGTTGGGGCTTAAAGTAGGTTCACAGTTGCCGGCGAGCCGAACACCGTAATGAGCTGCCATCGGCTATAGTCGGCCTTTTTGATGACTTATAATCGGCTCATTACAGTTGGCTTTGAGGGCAGTCGCGAGCAATGAGTTAGCCCGCAGCAGAGGGATGCTGGAGAAAAAGTGTCTCATTGGCGAGTGCATAGAATCGCATAGTACCTGTTGGGTCTTGTCCAGGTGAAGCCGCGTTATGATGCGTCTTGAATGGAGATGCCATAGAATTTTGTTCAACAGAAAAGGATAAAGCTTAACAAGCAGCCAAGGTATAAAGGAACAAGTTAAAAAGAGACAAGATTTTTAAAGTGGTTCGGCACGAAAATGCCTACGTCCACTGATTCTCTTTGTTAATTCACTTCATATGGGCAGTACAAGTTAAGAAAAGTATTGACGGAGGTGTCGGATGTTCCATGCCCTCTGGAACACCTCTCCGTCCATTGTTGATAAAATGTAAGCTCCGTTGTGGAGATCTTTATGAATTACATAGGGTCCATCCCAGATTGGATCTAGAGCTCCAGGGCGTGGGAAGATCCGTTTGAGGACAAGATCTCCCTCTTGTAAGCTGCGGTGCTTGACTTTGGAGTTGTATTGTGCTGCTGCTTTTTGTTTGTGAGCTGCCGCTTTAAGTGCTGCATCATTTCTTCTCTCCTCAATTAGATCCAAAGACATGAGGAGGAGTTCTTCATTCTCTTCCGGGTTGTAGTGGATCCTTCGGTGGGAAGGCACTATAGTCTCAACTAGGAGCATGGCCTCCGATCCGTATGCCAAAGAGAAAGGAGTATGCCCCGTTGATGTTCTGTAAGATGTGCGGTAGGCCCAAAGTGCTGTAGGAAGTTCATCCACCCAAGCGCCTTTTGACTTTTCAAGTTTCTTCTTGATTAGGGTTTTGAGAATTTTGTTGACAGCTTCGACTTGTCCGTTTGCCTGAGGATAAGCTACTGATGAGAAGCTTTTGTGAATTCCATGCTCTTGGCACCAGTCGGCGAATTCTTCGCTGTCAAACTGGAGTCCGTTGTCTGATATGATCTTGAGTGGGACCCCATACCTGCACAGAATATTTTTGATCAAGAAGTTGATAACTTTTGTCGAAGGTATTTTATTTAGAGGTTCCGCTTCCACCCATTTGGTGAAATAGTCAACTGCCACTATAGCATATTTGGCTCCGCCTCGGCCCGTTGGCAGTTCGCCAATCAAGTCAATTCCCCATACAGCAAAGGGCCAAGGGCTGGTCATTTGAGTAATCTCATTTGTGGGTAGTCGAGGAATTTTAGCAAATTTCTGACATCTGTCGCATCTCTTGACGAAGTCTAAGGCGTCTTTGTTTAAAGTGGGCCAGTAATATCCATATCGGAGTATCTTTTTTGCCAGAGTCTGCCCTCCAGTGTGATCTCCGCAACTTCCTTGATGAATGTTGAATAAGATTTCCTTGGCTTCCCTTCCAGCGACGCATCTTAATAGGGGGCTAGAGAAGCCACGCCGATAGAGGATGCCTTCTTGTATTGTGTAGCTGGAAGCTTTCCTCAAGATTTTCTTGACTTCGCCACGCTTGTCGGGTAGTGTGCCATTTTGCAAATATTTTCGGATAGGAGTCATCCAAGTTTCTTCTTTGATCGCAGTTATCAGATTCACTTGTTCGAAACTTGAGGCTAGCTGTCTTGAGATGGTTAATGCTCCGGGAATGGTGTTGTTCTTCATACTAGCGTGCTTTGCTAGTTCGTCGGCCTCTTGGTTCTCTTCTCGAGGAATGTGTTTGATTAGATAGTGGTCCAATTGATCGAGCAGCAGCTTGGTCTTTTTCAGATATGCTGTGAGTCGTTCTCCTCGGGTCTGGAACTCTCCTAGTACTTGGTTTACGATAAGTTGAGAGTCACTATGAAGACATAAAGAACTGACTCCAATTTCTAAGGCGAGTTCCAATCCTGTTATTACTGCCTCATATTCTGCATCGTTGTTGGTGGCGGCGAATTCCAACCTTAAGGCATAGTACAGCTTCCTTCCCCTGGGGGTGATTATCACAATACCTGCCCCCGAGCCTTGTTCGTTTGATGTTCCATCTACAAAGAGATTCCACCTAATATCTTTTGCTATTTCAGATTGATCCTTACCTTCGTTGGTAGTGAATTCGGCAATGAAATCGGCCATGGCTTGTCCCTTGATGGCGGTGCGAGGATGGTAGGTGATGTCATATTGACTTAGTTCAATGCACCATTTGAGGAGTCGCCCAAATGTGTCAGGACGATGGAGCACCTGCCTTAGCGGTTGATCGGTTAGAACCCTAATGGAATGGGACTGGAAGTAGTGTCGCAGTTTTCGTGACGTGATTAGTAAACAGTATGCTAATTTCTCAAGTTTAGGATTTCTGGCTTCTGCCCCTGTAAACCTCTTGCTCACAAAGTATACCGGGCGTTGCGTGCGGTCATCTTCTCATACCAAGGCGGCGCTTAGAGCATGAGATGATACATCGAGGTATAGGTATAGCTCTTCGCCTTCATTTGGAGTTGAGAGCACTGGTGGTCTCTGGAGGTGTTCGATTAGGTTAAGGTAAGCTTTTAAGCACTCGTCAGTCCACTCGAACTTTCCTTTGTCCTTCCTTAGAGCTTCGAAGAAAGGGACGCACTTGTCAGTCGCTTTAGAGATGAATCTGCTTAGGGCGGCCACCTTCCCGTTTAGGCTTTGCATTTCTTTTCGAGTGGAAGATATCTTTATTTCTTTCAGGGCCCGGACTTGTTCAGGGCTGGCTTCAATTCCTCTAGCATGGACGATGAATCCTAAGAACTTTCCCGATGATACTCCGAAGGAGCACTTTATAGGATTCAGCTTCATTCCATATTGGCGAAGTACCTGAAACATCTCGCCCAGGTGGCTTACATGATCGTCAGCTTTCTTCGATTTTACTAGCATGTCGTCCACATAAACTTCCATAGTTCGTCCTATTAGTTCTGCGAACATCTTGTTGACGAGGCGCTGATAAGTACCTCCAGCATTTTTGAGTCCAAAAGGCATGACTTTGTAACAGTATAATCCCCGGTCAGTGACGAAACTAGTGTGGTCTTGATCGGGAGCGTGCATAGGAATTTGGTTATATCCGGAGTATGCGTCCATAAAAGATAGGAGTTCGTGCCCGGCTGTGCTGTCCACAAGTTGGTCGATTCGGGGGAGTGGGAAGCAATCCTTCGGGCAAGCATCATTTAGGTTGGAGAAGTCAATACATGTTCGCCACTTTCCATTGGCCTTCTTTACTAGTACCGGGTTAGCGATCCACTCTGGGTAGATGGCTTCTCGTATAAAGCCATTAGCAAGTAGGTTCTTTACTTCCTCATCGAGGGCCGCTGATCGTTCTGCCCCCATACTTCTCTTTTTTTGCTTTACTGGCACCTTGGTAGGATCGATGTTTAGTGCATGACATGCTATGTTTGGGGAAATTCCAGTCATGTCAGCGTGCGTCCATGCAAATACATCCAAGTTGTGGCGGAGACAATCGATGAGTTGATCCTTCAATTCTGTTTTCAGCTGAGATCCGATTTTCAACGGTCTACTTGAGTCAAGTTTGTCTACAAATACGAATTCCATAGCCTCTACAGGTTCGGCGGTGGCCTCCTCCTCTTCGTCCCTAGGGTCTAGTTCATTGAAAGGATCACTAGTATATCGAAGAGGAGGGCCTTCTTTAGTTGCTATGCTTCCAAGCTTTTCATGCAGAGAGTAGTCTCTGCACCTTTCCCTTTATCCCTTCTACGGTTATTGCGAAGTTCAGTTACATAGCAGTCTCGAGCAGCGTCTTGATCTCCTTCTACTTCTCCTATTCCGTTATCTGTTGGAAATTTCATCTTTAGGCACCATGGGGCTAGGACAATTTGGAAGTCAGACAAGGCTGGTCTTCCCAAGAAGGCGTTGTAGGCCGAGTGGTTCTCTATTAGTACAAACGTTTGTTTTCGCACAACAGAGCGGGGATGACTTCCTATTTCAACAAAAAGGTCCAGTTGCCCGAGGGGCATCTTCGCATCTCCAGTGAAACCATGTAGTGGTTTGCTGCAGGGAGACACATCCTTCATTGACAGCTTCATTTTGTCGAAAGCATGCTTGAATAGGATATTCACCGAGCTTCCAGTGTCTACTAAAATTCGGAAAACTTTGGCTGGACCGAACCAGGCAGAGATGACCATAGGGTCCATGTGTGGGTACTGTCTTCACTCTAGATCACGCCTACTGAATGTGATGTCGTCATTCTCTTTCCATTTCGGGTGGCGTTCTTCCATAATAGAATTAACGTAGCCTTCAACGTTTCTAAGTGACTTTCCGTATCTTTCCATCTCCGCCCAGCTTCTGTCGGCGATGTGTGGTCCTCCTGATACGGTATGGACCACTATTTTCTCTTGACTAGAGCCGCTGGTGTTGATATTTCCTCCGCCTGCTTCTGGGAGGGGTAGTCCTGGGTTTTCATTGGCGGGAGTTGGAGTCCTGTTCTGGCTTTTTACATAGCGTTCCAGTCTCCTTCTTCTAATGTGTTCTTCAATCAAGTCCCGAAGATGGTGGCATTCATTGGTGTCATGTCCGTGGGATTCGTGGAAGCGGCAGAACTTTCCAGACTTGAGCGCGTTGTCTGATTCCTTCTTGTGCGGGGGGCGCTTGTATCTAACTTCGCCTTGAGTGGCTAGGAAGATGTTTTCGATTGTATCATTCAAAGGAGTGTAAGAGTCAAATCTTGGTCCTGGTCGGTATAAGCGCTTTTCTCCCTTCTTACCCCCAGCACTGTCTCTAGATTCACTTCTCCGGTCATCCTTTGCTGCAGCGGGAATCTTATTCGGAGCTGTCTTAGACTGTTGCCCTGACTGCCTTTCAGTGGCAGCGTCTTCAAGTCTCATATACTTTCCAGCTTCATGGAAGAAATCAGGTAAAGTAGCTGGCTTTTCCTTGGTTAGTCTTCTAGCGAATTTAGTGTCCGGATGTACACCACTGCAGAGAGCCATGAGGATAAGTTTCTCGTCGGCATTTTGGACTGCGGCCGCCGCGGCGTTGAATCAGGTCAGATATTGTTGCATTGTCTCTCCGGGCTTCTGTTTGATATTAGATAAGGAATAAGCGTCCTTGGGTTGTTCTACATGAATGCGAAACTAGCTGATGAATTTTTCTTTCAACATTTCCCATGAGCTGATGGACCCTTGGGGTAGGTGGCAGAACCAGGAGGTAGCTAGATCTGCCAAGAAAAGTGGGAAATACTTACATAACACTCATTCTGTTGCTCCGCTCATGAGCATATGCTGGGTGTATCTCTGTAAGTGTACGATGGGGTCAGAGGTTCCTTTGTAAGGCTCCATTGTTGGCATTTTCCATTCCCGGGAGGTGATGGCAGTTTCGATATTGCGGGTGAAGGGGCTGGTTACCCTAGCGCCTATTCCCCGATCCCTTTGCTCCCGTTGGATGCACTCTCTGAATAATCGCGCCATCCTTTCATCAGAACATGGAGCGGATAGAAATGAGTTTGGTTCTTCTCTGCGGAATTGACTCCATCCAGATGACTTATAGGGATGGTATCGTCTGTCACTCCTAACATTCTCCAAAGGCTGCCTCTGGTCTTCTGGGGGCATGCTGGGGTCAGCCATAGTTGGCCCTTGCCTTGATCTTCCCCTGCTGGGTTCTGTTCTCAACACTTCCTCGGGTCCAACTTCGGGCTAGACTTCAGCTCGACCCCGTCTACTGGTGTTTTCATGGTTATGTAGCATGACAGGCTCAGCTACATCTGACCCCTGCATGGCACCTCCCCCGTTGGGTTTGGTTCCAAGTGTTTCCTCGGGTCGGAATTCGGGCTGAGTCCGGGCTCGGCTCCTACCATGGTTGTTTCTGTTGTTAACCTCTTCGAAGAAGAAAGGTCTTTATCGCCTCCCGGATCCTCCAGATTGGGACTCACCCCATGATTCGGTGTTGCGGTTGGATTCTTCAGCATCTCTTAAACGTGACATGAGTTGGTCCACCAAGGCTTCTTGTTGAGATGCGAAGCGGTTAGTTACTTCAGCCACAACCCTGTCTAGATCTGCCCTAGTAATTGGTTGTTCCGCGGCGGGGGCTGTTGGATTTGCCTGATTTTCATCTGGTACTGCTGTTAAAACGGGATGAGTCTCTTGATTCGGGGCCACTGGATCTGGGATACTGCCAGTTGCGACGTTCTTTCCTTTGTTAACATCTCTCCTCTGCCTGGAAGTCATGTTGTCGGAGCAGGGAGCGATGCTGTGAGGAAGAAGGTTGAGTAGAAGAAGCTATATTTTCTTGTTCGACTCTCAGTGAAAGCACCAAAAATGTTTGCACAAAAAATGGGCAAACACCTCCAAGTCGTGTGATTTAGTTGAATTTATGTGATTCTTAGTGATTTGGATGAGTTATGCAAATACGTAAAAAGCAGGGACTAAAATGTAAAAGACACACAGATTTATAGTGGTTCGGCCAGAACGTGCCTACGTCCACTTTATATGTTATTCTCCTCTTTTTATTCAGATTACAAATACAAAGCTTTGATTACAAGAATCTGAAAGTTGTTTGAAAGTTCCTTCCGTGCTTGAGCTCTCAAACTTGTCTGCCATTGTTGTACCCCTGCCCCTCTATTTATAGAGTGAGGTTGAGGGCAGAGGTCTTGGATGTATATAGCTGCTGGTGGGCCTGGGCTGAAGCAATCTGGTCTGGCATATCTGGTTCGGCGAAGCTTGGTTCGGCCGTGGCTGTGTGGAACTTGGTCCGGTGATGCCTTGGACCGGTGATAGTGACTTCGTCTCTTGGTCCGGTGGTAATCTTGGTTCGGTGGGACCATGATCCGGTAGTGCTCTGGATCGGTGGCGAGAGGAGATAGACGGTTCGGTATGGAGGCGGAGAGGTCTGGTTCGGCAGGTTGTTTGGTACGGTAGTGAGCTCGGAAGTTGGCTCGGTGGCATGTGGTCCGGGTGGTTCGGTAGGTGATGGAGGACGTTTGGTTCGGTTCTGCATGGAGGACGTTTGGTTCGGTGGTGGAAAGGGAGTGTTGGTCCGGTGGTTTACGTGGTAGTGGATGGAAAGGAGGTTGATTCGGTGGGAGGTGGAAAGGAGTCTTTGGTTCGGCTTGTGGTGCCTTGGGTCTGATTCGGGATGTAGCGAGGCGAGGTCCGGTTCGGCAGTGGTGTTTTGGATTGGTAGGACGTTGGTCCGATACCGAATGGTCCAGTACCGAATGGTTCGGTAGCCTCCTCCTCATGCTGGTTCGGTAGCGAAGGAACATGGTTCGGCTTTGGTACGTGTACCGGATGAGCTTAGGTACCGGATGGAATGGAACAAATGGAGTGGGCGAACCCAGATGAAACTGATGCTTCTTGGTCTCGAGATCTCCTGGGTGAGAATTCACCCAACTGTATTAATGCCTGAAACTGGTGTTGTGTGCACATAAGTTCATCTACCTGAACTTGTGTTTGTTTGTGTGTCACCCTGTGTTGTCGAGTCTGACCTGTGTGTGCATTGCTGTGTACTTGTTTGGGTTTATGAGTGTGCACTAATCTATTGTGTTAGTATGTGCATGCCGATAATATTTTGCACTTGTGTGCATGCATGTGGCTGTGCACCCATGTCTGATGCTCTGACCTGTTTTTGGTGAGTTTTTGTAGTATTACCTGTATGTTGTTCATATCCTTATGCTAGCTTGTTTATGTATGTTGTGCATTCTCGTGCGCCCTTATGTTCTGTTGTTGCATCTTGTTTTTGGACTAGAACTGTAGCTGATATTTGTTGTTTACCCTATGCACCATGCCTTGATTTTGGTTGATGCAATAATGTTCTTGACCCTGTGCATGTACCCTCTTTTTTGACCAAGGTGTGTTCAGTGTGTCTATGACTTCTTTGAGTTGCTTTGCTGGTCTGGCTTGTATGTGCATTTTTTTTACCTGTATTTATTTCATCCTTACTGCACTACCTGGTTCTCCTTGCATGTACATTGATTTATTGGTTGCACTTGAGTTGTCGACTTGAGAAAGATTGTGCATTTACTGGTCTTGTGCATTTGTCCACTTACACTTGTGTTGAGTCCGAGCTTGCTTGGGCTTGACTTCATGTACACTTGTAGTATGTTGAGCCTTCGAGTTTGACCATTGCATACAAGTACGTTTTGCGTATGTGCTTGCCCATATGTCATGTACAGTGATACACTGTGCATGTCATATGTTGCTCATGCACATTTATTATTGGTTCTTGTCTAAAATATGAAAATAGACAAACCCATAAATTGAGGCCATATTAATATTCATTTATAATTTTATTTTTGCAGTCTCGGTTTGTTTCTTTTTCCATTTTACCGTGTCGTTATTTGACAGGCTAAGCAGATGACTAGAGAGAAGACAACTTAAGCAAGAAGATATCAAATCAAATTTGAGTGTGTGAATGAGTGAGTTGCATATGAGGGTGTGTTGTGTATGAGAGTGAGAAATAGTGTGTATTGAGAATGTAAAATATAATAGAAGGTGCGTTGTAAATGTACACTATTGAAATTATAATAAAATATTTATTGAAATAAAATATTTGTTAAATGAACTTCTGAACAAAATACTTGCTTGAATGAATTTCTGTTATGTTTCATTATGTGATAGTACAATAGTAATGTAACAAACACATTTAATATATATATATATATATATATATATATATATATATATATATATATATGTTTGTTATCATCAAATAGAAAACATAAATTGTTATATTCTACACGAAGGAAATTGAAAGTTAAAAAAAACATAGTACAAAACCCATGCCAAAGCCAAACGTAGGACTTTAAAGGAAATACGTTTGACAGTTATGTAGGATTATGAAAAACCCATGTCTGGCCTTGATACGGTGGAACGCATTTTCCTCACTCTGTATTTATGTGGTACATTCATGATGTTCATATTAGTTTCCTGAACATACCACAAAAAGGCAGAGCGTGGTTCGTTTCTTAATCCATGCAAACACTCAGCGTGGGTTCCTAAAGAATCCTAGCAAACCTCCAGCATGGAATTGTAAAGCTACCTCGTATGCCTTTGGTCACTTTGGTGTGGGTACTGTCAAATGCATTTTTTCATCTTCCTCTATTACAAATAACAAACGCTGATTTATATAGGATGATGCAAAACAAAGAAATATAGCAGATAACAGGCAACATAAAATCCAAACTGGATAAGATTTAACATCAAATGGAGTAGCTTACCAATATCACAATATTAAACAAATCATTTATGACAACTGCCAAACAAATTAAACAAAGTATAGAAGGTCCTAACTTAAATGACTCAGGTTGTAAACAAAAATGAATACAAATCCAAACATAGATGAAACTAATCAAAGTTAATGCAATGTGAAGTGCCTTACTTTATTTTGTGCTTCTTCCAAGCTTCTCTCGCATCTTCAGGCATATTATTGTTGATTGAGTTGAATTGTCCTAGCAATTCTATTGACCACATCATCAACCCATGCGCATGACTCAAGCTCTGCTATTGAATTTCACATTCCGTTAATTTAAACTATGCAGCAATATATGTATAATAAATAAATTTGAGCAAACTGATGAACGAGCCGATAAGTAAGGGTAAGAAACATCATGACTTCTATTACATAACGATGTACTTTTGAAAGTAGGACCTCATGATCAGCATGAGGGTCCCAACGAGCTGCTCTAGGTTGCGATTTATAATGCGAATTCGTTCCAGGATGAAGCAAAAAAAATGCTTTAAATCCATCTTTTTAACAAAATAAAAAACCTTAAAATCTGTTTCATCCCAGACCTACTAACAATACCTAAGTGTCCATATAGACAAGCGATTGTTGTTGAATGCCATGAATATGTGTGCACTTCATTAACATCTAGTAAAAAAAAATTAAATACTGAATTGATATCCGAGTTTCACTTTTGTCTACAAATAGTGTATTGCCTAGCAACAATAGTAAATAAACTCTAGCTGCCTGATCTACATGGCTAGGACGCCATTTATCATTCACTCCATTAAATACATCCTTACGAGATGTAAAGCACAATTTAAATCTTACATTTTTGTTCATTATCTAAAATGGGGCTTCACGCACTATTTTTATAAGTTGTTCTTCGATAAGGTCAAGAGCTTGTTGGCTATTAAATGTAGATACACTAAAGGGCTTTACTTCTACTAGAATGTGCAATAGGGAATGAACATCATCCAAGGTGATGAACATCTCATCAAATGGCAGGTGAAAAGTGTTCTGTTCCGAGTGTCGTCTCTCAACAAAAGCAAAAATTAAATTCCTAAAGATTTGAAACTGGAGATTATAAACTTGAAAATAAAATACGAGCCCGGAATATGGAAGCATTTTTCGGTATTTCCTAATCGAAAACATGTGTGCTATGTTTGACACATATAAGAGGACCACGTTTACAAATATTATTTGTTGTTTTTCATATATTTAAATGAGTAATCTAACATGTTTGGAAAAAAATACTAAATATATGCCTATCCATTCCACATTGCATAAGCTAGACTCATATGATGAAATAATGTCGTAGATGGTAGGATCTCTGTAATTAAGGTCAATTGGCTGCGAACTAGTACTGGCCGAGCATTGTATTCTACCATTGCACTAGGATGCTCTTCCTCTTTCTCTTTATCGTGCTCGTGTTCTATAATTAGTGACTGTAATGACCCGTTTTTCCGTACCCATTGAATCGACAATAAACAAACCACACATGTCCAATTCAAATTGCACGAATAAACAGATCATTAAGGGTAGAAAGAAAAATAAAGACAGAACAAAATCTCACACGAATGGAATAACATATATTATTTCCATGATAATCTTTACAGCAGAAAATTTAAAACACAATATCAGAGTCTAACCTAGATTCAGTTATAACACCTGCCCTTACAAATGCTGACAAACATCAAACAAAAACTAACAAACCACAGCGGATGATAGAATTATTCCATACGATGATGAAGATCTCCAGCTCTCCTCTGGAAACTTCAACCGTCTTCGACTAAACCTGAAACTATTCGGATCTGACCCGAGTATTAAAAATACCTAAATCAGGCTTGATAAACCGGCGTGAGAAGAAATCCTTTGAAAAGAAAGAGTATCTCATAAGATCACACCCACACATAAACACGGACGAGTTTTTATCTTATGATAACTAAAACACTTTTATATATCAAAACATTTGATATTATTTTCAATGACATCTCCTTGAAAACATTGTGAATAAACTTATTAATCTTATCTGAAATGGTTACCCATATAGCATTTCGTGGCTATTCATTACGCCAATACAAACAAAACCGCATGTTTTTATTGAAAAATAGATTTCCATACAATGACCAGGTGAAGGATCTACCTTCCGAATGGGTACACCTCTAGATGGATGTCCCGAGGCACAGAACATCTGCCCTCTACCAACACAAGACCGGCCTATTTCTGTAACTAGTTAGTATCGAATATGTCATCCTCCGGTCGTTACCGACCTTTAACCGAGCGCTCGATTTCCATACACCACATTAATTTACATCCTGAACGTCATAACGGAAAGAAATATATCAAGAAGGGGATGATTATACCCTACATGGGAATGACCCACTTAGCCTTGCCGCATCTACTCATGTTTCGGTCATTTCCGATTTGATGAGACTTGAGATAACGATTACCTTTTCACATAACACATCTTCTTCCACTTTGAATGCCACACTGCCATTTCTTTGATTACTATTTGACTCCCACAAGCATACAACCTCTGAGCTCGTATGTTTCAGAGAAGGGTGTTAAGCTAAGAGAAGTTGCCTTCTTCGCCACCAAGCAGATGTACATTTGTAAAAGTCAAACATTGTGTCTCAAAAATGCAATATTAGATATTTGTCCATATAAGTTCGTTCTGGGACTGAACGAAATCGAAGGAACTTTCCTCGGCCATTACTGGGCGAGAAGCCCTTGTAGTTGTGAGGTTTTTCATAACAAAGAGACCACTGCTACAGTATAGTGAATCGAGAATTTATCCCCAATTAATCAACAAATAGTCCCTCGTTATTATTCGTCTCAATATCTCCGTCTTCAATCATCTTCATTCTTCGAACACGTAGACTGGTTCAAAGTGGTTTTCGAATAGGAATCACCCAAATCCGAACCCGGTTCCTTCGAAGCCAATCATCGCTTTAAAAGATGTTAAGTTCATATGTGGATATCAATCATCAATTAATTACTTCATATTTTATTTAAATTAAATATCTTTCTTCGATATATTCTCTTTAATTTTTCCATTTTCTTTTCAAGAGTATATGAAATCATTAAGCCTCATTTATTAAATCATTTGATTTATTTAAACCTTTCTTAAATCTTGGAATAATTCCTAATCATTTTCTCTTTTACTTAGGAAAACTTTTCCAAATCATTCATTAAATCTTAGTCAAAGATTTCTTATATTCAAGCTATAACTTTTAACTTAGGGAAAATATACCCAAATCAATTTATTAAATCTTAATAAAAGATTTCCTTCTTAACTTCAAATCATATTCTTGCAATTTGAAGATTTTCGTAACAAAACACTACTGCCACCTTAGATATGGTAAATTTTGCCTCTAGGAACAAATGACAAGTACTCCTACATTATGAAGATCTTTGTCAACGATCTTTTTCTTCAGTGTGTTTTATGTCGAAAATTAGTTTGAAGGGTTTTTCAGATAGGAATCACCTAAATCCAATCCCGGTACTTTGGATAGGAATCACTCAAACCCGATCCTGCTTCCTTCGTGCTAATCATCGATAAATGATGTTAAGTGGTTAATTAACATTCAAAGAATTTGTTTCTTCTCTTTTATCGTGGAAAAGCTTAAGTATGATTTTTTAGAGCATCCGGACTTTCCTTTCGATCTGCTTCACCTCTCGCCTAAGAAGAGAAAACATATGCCATATAAGTTCAGGGCACTGGTTGCTCCATCCCTAATCTTAGTTAAACACCTTATTTTATCTTTCCAGATCTCACAGACAGGACAAATTTACTAGTCATTTCTGCATACTTAGTTTTTTATTACATTCAGTATTCTTCGCTTTGTTTAAGTGGTATAAACAATCTCTCTTAACCATTTATTCAAACTCTTATAAAAATTTTCAAATCATCTTTAAATTACTTAATTATCCTTTTAAAACCATTCACAAAAGACTTAGAAAATAATTGTTAAGTTTAAACTCATATTCAAAAGTTATTTCAAACCGCTGCGAAAAGCGTTGCGAAAAGTGTTTTTTTTTTTTTGAATTACCTAGAGAACTAAGCTTTGCTTGTAAACTCTAGGGAAGTATGTGCCTGCCAAACACATACTTCGGGTACTTGTTACAGGGTTGTCAGTTTCGAGGCTCGAACTCGTGACCTTCGATCACGCAGTCCGGACCATCAACCAACTGCGCCAACCCTGTTGGCGTTGCGAAAAGTGTTACAAATAGCGTTTTAAAAGCTATATTCTTCAAAAACGACTCTTATATCATTTAGAAAATCCATATTTTCAACTTAAATATCTTTTAATACATTTTAAAAGATTTTTAGGATTTATTTCATATTTTCAAAACATTTAAAATATCAATTTTAAACTTTAGTCACTTTACCGCAAAAACGCGATTTTTCTTGAAAATTGTTTTGGACATATTTAAAATATACAAGATGAAATTTTGATTTTCTTTCTTTATTTCTTTAAACATATTGAAATGTTTATAAACCATTCCTCACTCATTTTAAAACTATTTCCAAAAGGTTTAAGCATTCCATATATGCCATTTTATTTTCAAAAGGAAAGTGTTTTCCTTTGTGCTTGTCGACGTGTATTAACGTAACTTGCTAAAACAATTTAACAATCATATCAAACAATCAATACTTGATGATCAAAGCATATATAAGTATCCATAGCAATCATAACACGACATCAAACATGTATATATGTAAATATAGATGTTAAATAGAGTTTCTCACCATAAACCAAAGCGATTAACTTCTTACCAACATTGTAATCAACCAACACTTCACCAATTAATTCCTACTCCATTAAACACCAGTAAACAATACTTTCTTCTTACCAATAGCTTGACCAAGGCTTGAGATGGAGGTTGGCCGAAAATATAGAGAAGAATCAGTAGAGCTTTGAACTTGAATTCTTAAAATTAGACCAGAAAAATAAGTCATCTTTTCTCTTATTTTTGATTCTCTTACTCTTAAAATTTGAAAAACTTGTTAACTGAAAAGTTGTTGAAAATTATTTTCTCTTGAATTTAAAGAAAAAGAATCACTTGATTTTGATTATTTTTGAGGAAGATATGATAGAATGAAGAAGAGGTATTGTCGGATTGACAAAAACGAAGCCCGAAAATGCACTTCAAAGAATTGAGTTTCAGGTATGGTAAACCTCAAAACTGGAAAAGGTATAAATATAAAAGTTGCAGCCACTGGAATTTTATACGGTTTGAAAAAAAGAACTCCTTAATTTGGATCAGTTATGATGTAGTTATGATCAAAACAAAATGGTATATTCTTTGGCTTAAAAACTGGGCTAGAAACTGGAAAAAAGTGGATTTTTGATATGGTTAACTTTAGAATAAGACAAAATAGTCAACATGAAAGTTGTAGCCATTGGAAAAATACATGATTTGAAAAATATAATTTTATATTTTGGTTCTATTTTGAAGAAATTATAGCCGAGAGAAGAAGAGGTAAAATATGGAGACAAGAGGAGTTTGATTTGAAGAGGATGAAATATTGATTTCTTTTGAATATTTCGTAAATACTTTGACATTATTTCTTTCTAATTTTTTTATATGGTTTGGAAGCCATTAAAGAAAATAGGAAGAATATAAAAAAGATTGAAAAAAGAAAAAGAAGCAATGTGAACAAAAGTGAGAATGAGGTGGGTAATTATAAAAAAAAAGCGGTAAATTTACCAAAATAACCTCTTACCAAATTACCAAACTAACTTTACTTCAATCTAAAGAAATCTCAACTTTTCCAATACTTAACCTCATCTTTCACGTCCTTACTTTATGTCTTAGTCACTTAAAGATTAAGTAAAGAAAACCATTATTATGTTGGTTTTTGGTTTGATGTGATTTGGTGTTTACGTTTTCTTACTTTTGTTAATTCTTACTTACTTTTACTTATGACTTCTAGAAGTTTTCTAATCTTATTTAGTAAAAGTAAACTTGATTAGTGAATTGATTAATATTTATACTATTTGAAGATATGTTCCTATATAAGAAAATATAGATGCGACAATGTTGCGACAAATTTTAATCGACAAAACGTTGATTTTCGACAAAATGTTTTACGGTTATATTTTGACGTTTTAGTTAAACTATTTATTTATGCAAACCAAATTTAAAAATAAATTTGTACAATGTTATTTAAAAATATAAATACTCTTAAATTAATTAAAATAATTTATTTAACCCTTAAAACTTACTTTTCTGAAATCAATATTTTATCACTTTTGTCGATATAGGTAAACGTTACTATTTTGCGTATATTTCTCTTTTCAAATCGTATCTAATATTGTTTGAATCATATAACCTTATATATTTTATATTTAAAATCACTTTAAACAATAAATTTTAAAGTGGTCAAATTATGAGTCGTTACAACGACTATGCATGTCTTTGTATTGCTAATTCTCTACATGTAACGCCATCACAAGCTACTAATAACTAGTTTGTTCCTCTTGTTGATCACCGCTAGAACAGGGTTGACGTCCCTTTCTATTTCCCTTCAATAATATTTTTATAGACGACATCTAGAATAGAGTTTACAATGTAGTGAATAATTTTTCGTTGTGATTAACTACCGAACCAATGCAAAAAACACTAGTATTGGATAGTACTTACGCCAAGCCCAAACGAGGATGTAAATAACATCCACACAAACTACAAGCATTGGTAGTTTAAGTTGCAACGCACAACCCTAGCGTGGGTACCATCTTTCATGAAAAAACTTTATTTCCAAAACGAAAAAATTAACCATCTAATCGCATTCAATAATACGACTTTAATACCCATCTTTAACCATGAAATAACAACAAAAAAAGCTTAAACAAACAGTTATTACCTTGATATTGTATAAGGCCTTGGGAAGATTTCTTGAAATGAGTTGATTGATTTAGGAATTGCTTATTACCTTAATTTTGGATTTAGGGTTTAAAATATGGTCTTTTTCCCTCTTTAAAATGAAATGGTAGATGTGAGGAAGGAAGTAGATGAAAGGAAGTACAGGGTAAAAATGATAGGAAGGTACTTTGGTCTTTTGCTTGGGTGTGAAAGAAGAAAAATGAGGTATGTTAACTTAGCTATTTTTTTGGGTGTGGATAGTAAAAGTCGAGTGCAAATAGAATCGTCCTTTGAACGATTACATAATAGACTTTTGAAATTAAACATCTATATTTTAACCATTCAGCAACTAGACGACTAAAGTTCCATTTGTTTAAAATACTGAATTATGAATGCTGATCATAGAATGCTGATTGCCTAACATTGATAATTGATTGTTGAATACTTGAAATGTTGTTTGTTTGTATTTTTATTATAAATTTGTTTTATTAAAAATTATTATTGTTTTGAAAACATCACCGTCAGTTTAATGTTAAGTAATGCTAAGTAATATTTTATTCAATTGTCATACAAATAACATTCCATCATTTTATGTTATATAATTAACAATATCTCCAATATATTTATTATTTATACCACTTAATTCACAAAATAAAGAGAAAGTATACATTATAATCAATTAGAAAAGCACCATTGTCCCCGTGGTTAGGCATTTCGACTTTAGTGTGAGAGATCACAGGTTGTGGGCTTGCATAGCGTGATTCAAACCATAAATATAAACATGTAGTATGATGTATACTACATAAGACATGTATTACGAATATATACTATCGTTTAAGTCCCAATTCTAAAAAAACATCACAATCATTTAAATTTATATAATAAAACCTTTGTTCACGGAAAATATATTTGATTATACTTAGTTGAAACTTTTGATGGTTTTTATCAAAACAATTGACTAAACTATTTTGTTTACGCTGTCCAGATAAGTAACTATAGAGATTATCGCATAGTTTTGTTCAGCTTGCATAAATTGTTTATTATTAATTTTTTTGCATTTTCATTACATATTTTGCTTTATTTTCCGTTTAACTCAAATAAACATCACATGATTTTTTCTAGCCTATTGTACTTGTTTATTGGTATTTATTTTATTATGCATTTAGTACACAGTATGTTTATCTTTAACTCAAAAAATATTCTACAATAAAATTATACTAGTCTATTTTTCATTCTTATTGATAAGATAAGATTGATATGTTGTCATATTTGAACTTTGAAGCAGTTCAAAAGTTCGTTATATTCATCACGAAACCATATTTTATCATTTCTTATTGTTTTTCAGCATGGAAAACTACAAAAATTGCACTAAAATTGTAATAACCCTCCTTGGTTGATCGAATTTTAGATCTATTCCAAAGCTGACTGTTGGTTGACAAACATGTTACAATGAACAACATACAGAACTCATGCACTTCCCCTAGAAGTTCCAACCACTCTGCTCCCCAAAATTCATGTCAATACTGACCATAAGTGGTCGGTATCGAGTCCTATACTTAGCCAACTTTTGGAAAAGTGACTCTCATGCTCCATTCCTTCAAGCTCTCAAGTTCAAAATGCCTTTCCTATGCCATAAAAATAGGTCGGTGCCGAGTAGAAGTGCTCGGTACCGAGTTATGTACTTAGCCAAATTTTGACTATTCTTCTCCTAGGGTGCTTCCTATTGGAAATGCGGATTACGGATCTTAAGGCTGGATTATCACTAGAGGAAAGGTGAATAGTGTTTAATGGATTTTATGGAATTTTTGAAATCTTTTCAAATCAAACACAAACAAATGCAATTCACAAACACAGAGATAATCACAGAACCAGACAGATGCAAATAGTAAATAAAGCAATAAAGGAAAGAACACACTAGAATTTTATACTGGTTCGGAGTTATCCTATATCCGGTCATACACAATTTCTTATGCAGATTTCTTTTCAAATATAATGTTGATATTACAACCTAGATTTCAATGCCACGAGACACACCCTCCTGTCTCCGAGTCCAGGGAAAACTCTCTTGATTTAACCAGAATACAAGATCACCTAGTTGATTTACAGGCTACAATCACACCAAATTGATTTACAGGCCACAATCACACCGTTTCCAACAACATTTTGATAGAGAGAGTCTCGATATACTTCGATCTTTGATTACAAATAATCATATAACTCTGAATAGCACTAAGATCTTTGAGAGAGAGTGACAGAGAATCAAACTAGAGACAATCAAGTTTGATTCACTAAGAATTTCGGCACTGTTTTGTTAAAATATAAGAGAATATTTGAGTGGAGAAGGAGTGAAGAAATTAAGAAAAACTAACTTAAAATTCATTGAAAACAACTGGTATTTATAGAAGAACAACAGTTATGTCCATTTGTGAAAGGTTATGACGAATAAATACTTCATTTGAAAATTTGAATTTTAAATTCTACGATCACCATGTTGACATTGGGGATGAGATATGTTGACATGCCTAGGATAATTTTGAAATTTGATTTTTCTTTAAAATGATTTCTATTCTAAAACTTATCAAAACAATTTCAAAACATTGTAAACCATTTTTAATATAGTTTAAACTTATAAAAGAGATTTAAAAATATATAATCTATAATAAAAATAATATTAAAAACTGAGTATAGACTTCTTTTAGTTTTTTAGATTTAAAGCTATAATATTAAAACTAGGAGATAGTTTAAAAACAAGAAATGATTTTGAAATTTAAAAATAGTTTTTGAATTAAGGCTAAATATTTAAATAGAGAGAGAGATGACTTCTAAAAGATAGTTTTAGAAAAAATAGTTAAAATAAATTATTTTTAGAATTTCGTGGACTTCATTCTACTGTAGAATGTCGTGGGTTCCATCCCACTGAAGAAGTCGTGGGTTCCATTCCACTATTAAAGCGAGAAAGTGGATACCATTCCACAATTAAAATCTGAATAAAGATTTTAGTGCTATTATGAAGTTTTAACATAAATCTAGACTCTATTACTTACCTTGATATCCTGAACTCTTGATACTCCTGAGTCTTTAGTCTTGATTTCTTCAATCTTGAATTCGTCGGTCTTGAATCTCTATACTGTACAGTCTTCATTTTCAGTTCCTACATATATATATATGTATATCCTGCATATACATATATATACATACAAGAATATTAGTATTTATATTTTATAACAAGTCCCAAGGTTCCTAAGGTTGTTGTCATCAAAACCATTATCTCAGGAACTAACAATCTCCCCCTTTTTGATGATGACAACATATGTTTATAAAATATACTCCACCAAACTTCGATTCTACTCCGACTCCCCCTTATTCCAACAAATGCCCCTTAATCTACTATCTCCCCCTGAATCTAAGCCTGTCTAACCTATTTTATAATTCTCCCCATTTTTCATCAACAAAAACTAATCCTATACTACATAACTCCCCCTAAATCTTATACTATAGCATCGTATATGATAATATCACATATAATAGAATCTAAATGAGGAAGATAATCATGAGTAAAATATAGTAAGGTAAATGTGTGGGATATGAAAATTTCAAACATAATCAATCAATATATACATCATGTTCTTTTCAAACCACACCATGTTCACACATATATTACACACCATATTCAAATCAGTCCAAATCAAATCAAACTAAACAATTCAAATTAAATCAAAGTAAATCAACCTACATATGTCAAATCAAACATTTCTTGGAATTTGAACCCATCCTTCTTCACAGAAGATAGGATTTGCCTTTATAGTATCCTATTCTTCATTATCTTTGTTCAGATTTCCTTCTGGATTTGCTGCAAGTTCTTCTTTGTTAAGGGCAGAGATCATCCATCAAGTGACAACGAAATGCCTTTCTTGTTCTTTTATCATTTGCATTTGGCTTAATTCTAAGTGTCGTTGATTACGAAGGATAAAAGTAAGTATGTTCTTGAAGGAAGAGAGTTTCTTCAAGATTCTTACTCAGATCATAAATAGGAGAGGCCAATATTTGATAAAATATAAAGTAATTTAATAGAAAATAAAGAGAACTGAAAGTATGCATTTTTCTAGAAGAAACAAGTATTTAAAGGGTTAAAAAGTCATTTGAAATGAAAAGAAAAAATGTAGTTATATCAATTTCAATTTCAAACAAAAATTATTTTCTGGCCATTACATGTCGACATAGGGGGTAGGGGGATTTTTGTCCAACTTTTTACTAACGGATCTTTTTGAGCATCCATTGGTTTTACTCGATAATATTTTAGTTCTTGAGAAGTGTTTTGTTGGATAGATTGTTAGGAGTGATAGCGTATTCAATGCTTTCCAATAAAGTCTCTTCCTCCTCCTCCTCGTCTTCTTCTTCTTCAATTTCCATCTCTCCTTCCTCCTCCTCTTCTTCTTCCCTCTCTTCATGATCCAATCTCCCATCCTTTTCGGCAATTGTTTCATATGGCTGAAACACAAGCGGATTTTTCAAGAGAGAGATGTTAGCATGGTTAAACACTTTTTAGAAATGAACTCCTCTCCCTTATAATCAACACCAAAATAGTTAAAAATATGAGTAAGATAAATCCTATGATATAAAGTGATTTCTCCTAAAGTAAAATTTTTGGGACGAAGTTCATCCAAAATTACTTGCACCCAATTAATGTCATAGTGCCTAAAAATAGCAAAAATAGCCTTACATACTTTTAAAGTCGGGTGATTGAAATATCCCAATCTTCGAGTTATGGTATGTTGCAAATTGCAATTCTTTCTTTAAGATGCAAATTTCGGTTTATAAATTCAAAGTTATCACCCCCTTCAAAAATATGATGAAATTTCTCACGATCATGTTCATCAATTTGAAAATCGAAAAGATTCATTCCCGTATACTTACAACCAAGAATGTTACAGAAAATTTCACCATTTAAAACAATACACGTTCCTTTAACGCTACTCCACACTTCTCCTTCATTTCCTTTATAAAAACTATGACTCAAATTTGAATAAAACATTTTGACAAGATCAGGAACAAACAAAATCATTTTGAGAATCATCAATTAAACTAAGAATTTGACTCTCTTCGAAAAGAACATTGAGTTTGTATGAAGGAAAATCGCTAAGGATAGCAAATTTTCTATATGGACTTTTCAAAAGTTTACATAGCTTGTATAAGCTTTGATAGCTTCCGGATCATTGTAAACTCTTTGATGGCCTTGGACAACCTAATGGTGGATGGAGTGCTTAAGGAAGCCATTTTTGAAGAAAGTAGAGAGCTTGGGAATTTTAAAGAGAGTTTAAATTTTGAAACGACTGTGAAAAGATAGGATAAAGTTAAGGAGATAAATATACATCTAAGTGCCATATTCTCTGGTCAAGAGACACCTTTTCAGGGCTTTAGAGTTGGTGAAAAGGTGGAGGTAAATTCAAAGTTTTGAACTCAAATTTGAATTTCAAAATTCTGGTAGGGATGTTGACATGGGGGTAGGCCATATCGACATGGGTCCTTCAATTCATATAGCTTATTTTTCTTACTTTATTTGATATATATGTGTGTGTGTGTGTGTATATATATATATATATATATATATATATCATATAATCTAATTTATATTTCATCTGAAATAATATTAAATATAATAGCACTTTAATATTAATATTTTAATATTGAATATTATTAAAATATTATTATTTTGAAAATCAAAAATTTTAAATTCAAACAACAAGCAATCTCAAAATATGCAAACAATCAAACATTTAAACATTCAAATATTTAAACAAGCAATTTCAATCAATATAATTTAAATGCGTACCTATTTTTAGATCCATATTTCCAAGGTCATCAGATTCATGAATAGCTATAAATCACATGTTTGAATTTTCTATCTCTTGATCTTCAACACTAGAGGATAAGTCTGAATCATCTAGTGTAGCAGTATATGCCCTCTTTTTTTACTTGGACGAAATTTTTGCTTATCCGGATGCGGACAATCTCTTTTAAGTGGATTTGCTCATCACAATTGTAGCATCTAACGTTGTTGTGAGTCTCATTATTATTTATAGAATTCTTGTGATCATTTCTCTTGTAGTTGTTCATCTTTCTATATTTCAGAAACTTTCTAAAATTTCTTGTAATCTCCGAAACTATGCTTATTTTCAACTCCCCGAAGCATTTCGTCGCTTGCTACGCCCTTCCTCGTCTCTGGGTGCCTAGGTATCCACCGTAAGCCTTTCCTCGTTTGAACCTCGCCATTAATGTTAAGGCTATGCCATCCTAAGGTGCTGCTAAATGGAAGGATCTTATCAACGTCCATGAATGAAAAATCATAGGTCGAACTGCCGAATTGAAAAAATTGGGTGTTGTCATAGTATCAGCTAAGTGCACGGGCTGAAGATGAGCGGACTCGAACCGCTGACATCCGCCATAGGGTAAACCACCGCATAAACCCATAAATGCTCACTTGAGCAGATTGAACTTATGGTATTATAATGTTAGATAAGTTGCATTTTGAATTTTGAATTAAGAAGTTGAAGACAAAGCTAGAGGCTTGCTATTATATTTAGTAATTATTTTATTTTCGTTGCGTACTTAACAAGGATATATAACCGGTCGAATGATATGTGACATCTTCATATGTCGAAGTATCATCATTATCTATGTTTTTATTATATTACCACTTCGTGAGAAATAATTGGGTTTAGGTTGTTAAAGGCATATTGAAAACATAAATGATTATTTAGTTGCTTTGTTTAGCTATGTCACGATAAAAATACGATCGTCGTTTAGACATAATTCGAGCTTTGAATGTCATCGTTAACGTTCACGTGAAGATCTTCCTCTTTGATTTCAATTAACTTCTTTACCTTTAAACGAGATTTTTTAGCACATGCAATGCACGTGCATATAACAAACCGTTATGTAATAGTATAAAATTAATAATATGTGTGTGTAGTTTTGATAAGTAAAATTTGAAATTTATAGTCAAAAATATTATTAATAGTACGTTGAAATTAGGGTTTGAACTTTTGATCTTGTTAATGTATCAAAATATTCATTTGAAAATCGATGTTATTTTGTTTTAAGTGGGATTTGAACTTCTGATCTCTTGTTTGTATATAAAGCATTTTTAAAACTCCGCGGTCAGATCAAAAAAGTGCAACTCTATTCTAATTATCAATAAAGATATTATTATTATTACTAGCAGTTGGTCACAACGATAGAGACGATTTTAATTAAGCTTTTTTTAGACACATCATTAAGGAAATCTAAAATAAAAATATTATAATTGATTTATCATGTTTTATTTAGCTTGATCTATTGAAGGTTCTTGTCATGAAGAAAGTTTCATTTGTCTGTTGCCAATTTTCAGTTTAATTGTGTATCTTAGGAAATCAATAATATTCCATGTTTTAAGTTATAACTTAGAACGATACATTATTACTAAATTAATAAACTATTTTAACTTTCTTTCTCGATTAATATCATTTTAAAATGCACACATTCAACTTATGATTCATTTTTATACATAAAGTAGAACCGCTTTTGTGTGCATTTTTACTATTAAAAACCAATATTGACTATTAAAAAATAGGTATTTCAAAAAAGTATTGTATGGATAGAAACATATAAACATAAACCCTACATGCTTATAGATTGGGTTAGTTTCCTATTGAGTCACTTAAACTAGAATACTTTAGGTTTTCAGTTTTTACGAACTGTAAAATCTATGTATTGCTTCTAAAAAATGTTATATTATCGACATAAATTACAGTGAGCATGCAATATTTTATAAAGAATTAAACAAATTTGAAGCATTTTTGTTTTCCTATTTCATAGTGTATATGATATATATGCTCTCTCTCTCATCAAGAAAATGTGTTATTTCGGTTAGAAATGGAAGTATTGTTGAGTTTAACAACATGGTAGTTGGAGTATTTGCTTCTTAGGGTCCTAACTATAGACCTAAAATATATAAAATGTTGTTTAACCACAATAGCATGTTAAAAAGCCGATTTCTTAAAAAGCATTACATTAGGCCATTTTAACTTTGTTGTTGAGGTATTGCTCTATTGCTTATTACTTTTGGGTTATCGGGTAAATTTTGTATTTGCTAGCTTAATATGCAGGCAAATATGAGTGCAAATTGGATATCATGTTGCACAATGTTGCTTAACGTTGTTTTGCCTTTAGCAAAATGATGTAAGTTCTAATTTTAAAATCGACGTCGAAGAATTTAGTAATCATTTGGTTCCTTATCACACGCAACTTAAAATTCAGTCCAACTCTACAATTAATAATACATAAATGCATATTATAGGAAAGTATAAAACACACGTACGTGCATCTAATATTCAGAGGTATTTACTTCTAATTAATAAAAAAGAAGTGGACGGATGTATGTTGTAAGCACAAAGATTTTAATAGTCGCGGCACTTTTATTTCAAGTTGTTTTGTTCATGGTATCAGTGGTAAATTGGTAGTAAACTTACATTGATGGATAGTCGAAAAGGGATGGTGATGAAGGTTGCAAATCGATGCTGAGATTTCGTTGATTTGATTGATATGGGTATTTTTGAAATTTCAAAAAGTCACCATGAAAACTATGTTAATTGAATCATTTTTATTAATGGTAAAGATAAAGATGTTCTTATAACAAAGAGATTTGAGCGGCGGCATCGAACATATAACCATCAATTTTAATGCACTGTAATATCGTTTCTAGATTATTCAGCTTTATTTTAAAGTGTACCGTCGATTGAAATTTAGTTGAAAAGGAATTTTTTTTTACTAATTGAATTTTCTTGGATAAAATGAAGTAATTTATACTACCATGACATATATCCAGAACAAAACGTTCCTAAATCTGCTGAAAAATTCAAGCAAAACTGGACTTATTTATGTACTGGATCCGGTTCCTGCAGCAAAAATTCATCGAACAAAGACTATTCTGAGAGAGAGAGAAAAAGGCCTAACGACATGACAATAAAAGCTAACTTTCAAACCCACCAAAGGATTCCAAGGTAGGAAAATGAATATTCAAAAATTCATCCACGTTAAAACCCGACCAACTCTCTTCAAACACCTCCGCAGCAGCCGCCGGTCCGACCGAACCGGACATAACCACCTTCCTCGGTTCCGGCCGCAACAACTCGGGCCTGATCGGTCCGGTCATCTTCTGAACGATCTCCCTGAAATCCGCCGCGTCGACGGTAAGACAAGTCGTCGCACTCCCTTTTCTCGCCCGCGACCTCCTCGCTGTCGGCGGCTTCGCGATCTTTTTAAAGGGTGGAGGTGGAGTACCGATCGAGGACCTTCTGGAAGACGATGACGTGGCAGGACGAGATGCTGGAGAAGGGAGCGACGATGAGGAGGAGGAGATTGGGTTTGAAGTTTCGGAGAGGGGAAGCTGGAGGGCTTTTGTGAAAAGTTGGGTTTCATCGTTTTGGAGTTCGGCTGAGAGCCATTGTTCCCAATTTGGGTCCATTTGGATTGCCATTTTTTTATTTTTTATTATTTAATTTGAATTTTGGTTTTATGATTTGATGATTTGTGAAATGAAGAGAGTGAGGAGGGGGAGATTAGTGAGATTATTATATGGTCTAAAAGCGCGTTTATGTGGGGCCAAGAGTCGGTTGGCTTCACCAGCAAGTAAGCGTTTTTCTCTTAGACTTCTTGCCTGAATTTATTTGTATCTTGCTTTTCACTATGAGAAGTAACTCTCCAACCAGAGCGAATATATCCAAATTGGTTCTAGAAACTATCCTTCGAACGACTGTGTAATCTTAAAGTCGGATCTCACTCAAAAAAATTCATTTTTTCATAATTTAAGAATTTAAATATTCAACTCTTCTTAATTGAAAATACTCTTAAGAATGTCACAAGTTCAAGTCTCATAAACCACACTTATACCTAATATAGTGTTTATTAACCATGCTTTTCTTTATTCACTTTTATCTCAAGCACTCAAGTTCGGATCCAGTTATCCCCATGTTGTCTATTATACTTTATAATCGCTTAGTTCAATTAGTTCTTTCCTATTAAGCTTCTTCCTACATTTACATTTAAATCAAAATTGAAGCTCGTACAATCTTATATTTTTACGTGCGTTAAATAACATGATCTTTAATCAAATTTCATTGGTTATATTGTTTAAAACATATACCTTATTGAAAACAAAATATTTTCAAACGTTTATGATAACATTAATAAAATGTAAAGAGAGCAAAACTAATAAATGAACTATAAAATGAAATATATATATATATATATATATATATATATAATAATTAAGAAATCAATATGTGTGTGTGTTCAAAATTATAGTTCTACCTTAAGCATTTATTATTAATTTTAATCAACACGTTTAAATTTAATTGATTCTAACTAAATTGTGATATAAAATATGATAGGTTTTCACATCAAAACATAATGACTAAGAAATCGACATTTCTATTTGGTCTGGACTTTGGACCAATAATTTGCACTTTAAGCTATCTTTTGATTCGCTCTATTTTCCTAAGAAAATAAATATGTAACGACCCGGTATTTTCAACCATTCGCATCCATTGTAAGTGTATAGATAGACACTCATGCCGGAATTGAATTGCTCAAAATACCGCGTTGTAAATAAAATTTTGGCAAACCTCAGAATATACAGTAAATAAAATCACAGATCACAGACACGGAGTAATAATAATGCAGCGGAAGTAAAAGAGGAGATAGTAGTTCATGAAGCTACTATATAAAATATAAGATACATCAGAGTTAAATAAGATACAACAGAAGAGTAACAGGATGCATCAGGTACAAATCAGATACATCACTTAACCACTAGATACTGAAACAAAATAGATGGCTGGATCTTCAAGGAAAGCTCCAATGCCGAAGGTGAATCTTGAATGCTAACTCAATCAATCTGACCCGAGCGTAAAGCAAAACACAAAACCCTCGAGTCAGGACATAAATACTTATAAACTGTAAATCAACTCAAGTGAACAGTAACAAAATGCATCAGTAACTTAAAGGATGCTTGGGACCGCCAATCCTCTAAGGATCCGTTAAACTATTTAGTATGTAGTAATATACGCTATATACGGTAGTGTCTAATCAGTAAAGTATAATCATATAGATTATAGCGTTAAGGGGATGGTGAATCTTAACGCGGTCGGATCTTTAAAACCAAAATCGTAGTGGGCTCAGTATAAGGATATGACACGGCACGCGAGGCAATGACAGGGTGGATACACCGTTTGCACTCCCGGACCGGTGGTGACGGCAAGACAGCAGCTTCCGCCCACCTCGAACAATACCCCCGAATCAAAGTGGCGCCACCGAATCGAATCACAACAGTAATAAAATAGTTTCCGATGGAGCATGCTCGATGAATGGGTGCGACCCTTTGTGTAGCCCGGTATAGCTCCTGTTTTAGTCATATATGCCAACTCACGGGAGTTGGGTCCACGTAACATACCTCGAGAACGTCGCCACCATCCTTTTTCATTCTGGAATCTCCACCGCGTACACAATTGTTAAAGTGGTTTTCGGTATTGTCCGGCTATAAGACAATATCCAATCCCAGTCTCTTTAACAACCAATCGTTATTATAACCCATGGATATTTATTTCAAATAATTTATACTTTCAAGACCAAAATATCATACTCATTTCAAATCAATATCACAATTGTATCATTTCCATTTCAAAAATAATTCAATATTATATCATTCAAATAAAACCCAAATTTTCAAATCATTGAATATTTCTTTAAATTTATTAAACTTGAAATATTTCTTTAAATTATCATAGCATTTTGGAAATGTTACCTTAAGGAATCATAGCATTTTTGAAATGTACTACTTTCCACTTTACATTGTATATAATCAAAGTAATGATAAGCTTAAAATTTTAACATGTCAATTTATCATAGCCTTATAGTTAAATAAACTTTCTTACTGTAATATACAATTTAAACCGAAATTCTTATGTTAAGTTAAAAGCACCTTATTAACATACATTATTATTACAATAGAGAAACTTTATTATTTTAATCATTTAAAGTATGCCATTCACATAAATTAAAACTTGCTTATCAAATGTACGTTATCAACTTACATTTTATTATTACAGTAAGTAACATTTATCATTTTAATCAATTCAAAATACACCATTACATTGACAAAAATCTACGTGTCAAATGTACGTTTTAAATTTTATATCCCTATTACAATAATGAACATTTATTAATTAAATCAATACCACACTACTTAAAACTTTACATGTTTCTTTCTTAATTAAAACTTTACATGTTCTCTCATTAATTAGGACTTTACACGTTTCTTTCTTAATTAAAACTTTACATGTTCTCTCATTAATTAGAACTTTACACGTTTCTTTCATTAATTAAAAACTTATACGTTTCATTCATTAATTAAAACTTATACCTTTCTTTCATTAATTAGGAATTTACATGTTCCTACCATTAATTAGAATACCATACGTTCTTTCATTAATTAAAACATATACGTTTCTTTCATAAATTAAAACCTATACGTTTCTTTCATAAATTAAAACATATACGTTTCTTTCATAAATTAAAACCTATACGTTTCAGATTTATATTACCATTTCACAAATTTAACTAAACTTCCAGTTCATTTAATTAATTTAACATCTTTAGTTAAAACTCAAATTTCACATTTCAAGTCAAGTTATATTTTAAAATTTCATTTTCAACAGTCATTTATTCAACCACTTAAATTTATAGAAAATCAATAATTCTTTAATAAATCACTTAAATTCAAATATAAATCAATTTATCATATTTACCATTTTCCAAATAAAATTAAAGTACATTTTATTCATGTAACTTAAATATCATTTTTAGTCAAATTTCCAAATTTCAAACATAAGTTATGTTTCAAAATCCAGTTAATCCATTCATAAATTACCATTTTAACACATAGAAAAATCATAATTTATTTATTTTAAAACCTTTCAAAATCTATTTAAATCAAATTTCATAATTTTATATTTCTAAAATACTTAAAATATTTAAAGCACTTTATAGAATAACCACGGGTCTGTATATAGTTTTCTAACCTAGGTCAAGTGATACGGATATGTATCATTTCAATCCGTAGTTTTAAAAGGTAAAAATCCGGGTTCTATCATTTCAAACCCGCAATCCCAAGTTTAAATAAATAAATAAAATAACTCAGGCCTATCATTTCAGCCCATAATGATTTTTATCCTAACAGGGGAACTTGCAGTGTGATCATATACAGAAATAATATAAACAATGTCAATATCACAATATACAGTCATGCATCAGATGTCAGGTGAAAATTAACAGTTTTAACATGGTAATAACACGGCATAGCATATCATATGATCATCATTAACTTGCATAAACATTTTACATTACTAAACACTTGTCATCAATCCACTTTTCATAAGTATATGTGTCAGAGTGAGAAAGACTCACCTTTTTCAAAGCTAGAGACCAAAACAACATACAAGCACGACTCCAAAGGTACGACAAGCACAATTTCATGACTTTTGATTTGAGTTGAAAGATAGTCAAGATATGATTTTGTATCAACAACCCAAAAAAAAACAAACCAGACAATATATAAACATTCAACATAAAATAACATTGAAACAATTTTGAAATACAAAGCGAAATGAACAAGATAGATTGGACCTTGCTTCAACCACTTCAATGCTTGGCCTAAGGGACACTTATGCTTGGCTATGATGATGCTTTGGCTCAGGTATGACATCATATAGGTCAGGTTTAACATCATATAGGCAAGGCAACAAGTGGAGATGAAGGGAATGAGGCAACAATGGTCAAAAACATTGTTTTTAGGCATGTAGGTTGCAATTTGAAGGGTTTGGCCACCATAGATGGCTCGGCCATGGTCATGGTTGGTGGAGTAGATGGTGTTGGAGGCATGGAAGAGATGTAGGAGTTTGTGGCTGCGGCTATGGAGAAGAGGCCGATCCAAACTTAGAAGAGAAACAAGGCAAAATTGCATAGAAAAGTAAGAAAAGTAGAAAGAAGAGAGGGATTTACCTAATTTTTTTTCTTCAAGGTGGAGGCCATGATTTTTAGGATTTTGGGGCTTCAAAAATTCATGAATGACAAGGGGAAGTCGGCTGCAAAGGATGGGGAAAGGAATGGCTAAGATGAATTGATGTATTAATGACAGAAGAAACTGCAAAAGAAACGGATAAAACGTTTTTCCGTTTCTTAGCTCTTAACCCTTTCAAATTTCTCATATATATTTATATACATACAAATAGCTAAAAATAATTAAAATCTCAGTTAAAATTCGAAAATATAACAGATAAACAAAATATTAAAAATTAAATATTAATTAGATATGATTAAATAAGAAAAATAGCACAGAAAAATGAAAACTAGACTTAAGAATTAGAAATAACTTCAATACACTTTGGAAAAAATTACTTTAATTTAAATACATGTAAAATGAATAAAATAAAGTAAAACACAGCAAATAAAAGTGAGTGCATAAAATAAATAAATTTTAAATTATATATAATTAAAATAAGAAAATGGCTTAAAATTGTAGACTAGGCTTTAAAATTAGAAATAAATCCAAATGAACTTTAGAAAATCTTCATGGACTTGTAAAATATTTATAACAAATAAAATAACATAAAATAAAAGTGCATTCACAAAAAAAAAAATTAAATATAATTTATATGAAGAAAATGGCAGAAAATTAGAAAACAGCCTTTAAAAATAGGAAATAAATACAGTAAATTTTGAAAAAATTCTATTATCATTTAAAAATATTTAAAAGTCAAAATATACATAATAAAACATATTATCACATATTAAAATAAAATATAACCAAGAAGAAGTAATTTATACAATTTAAAATAGTCATTGTTAAATAACCCTATATACGCACAATATTGTAAAGGGTATAACTTTCACAATTTACATCCAATTTCAACGAAACGAAAAGTGATGTTCTTAGAATTTTATGTACTTTCATAATAAAAGAAAAAAAAAATTAAACTTTTAAAATTTTAAGTTGAAAGTCACAGTTTGACTATTTTGACCAAAATCAGCATTTCAGGCAAATATTTCAACTTACACAAGTTTGAGATTATAACTCATAAAAATCAAGATTATATTTAAATAATAAATTTAATCATTTCAAATAAGTAAAAATAAAGTTTTTTTTAAAACCAAAATTTTACATTAAAATAATTAAAATATACAATAAAATATTTACAAAATATAGGGTTGTTACACTCTCCCCCACTCAAAACTTTTCGTCACCGAAAAGGAATGAGGTATGGAAGGGCATAGAAAAGATAGAGTGAAATAGGATTAAGATAAGATGACAAGAAGATTGAAGTTATACCTGATAACTGTTGTTATAGGTAAGTTTTACAAAGTGGAGATTATCAAAGATTATAGAAAGATTTCTAAACAGAAAGATCATAGAAAGATGCATATACCAGTCTATAGCAAGATGAGGACGATAAGAACAACCAAAAGATAGTTTGAAAAACAAAATAAGAAAATGAATTTGAAAGCATGGAGATTTCAACTTAAATAGAAAATAAACTTTTACACAAGTTACATAAATCTTAACTATCTCAAATTTCATTATCTTATTATCCAATCATCTTAAATTAACAATTTTTTTTTAAAACCATGGGTTAGAAAAATAATCATTTATTACACTCACAATGTATTTAATAAATTTTATTCTTCTTTATTCCTAATAAAAATTAAATTTACTCCTCTCAATATATTTATCACTCATGTTCAATATACTTACACTTATTTTAACTGCTTTCTTTTATTCTTAGTTCTTTTAACATCATTTTATTGTATGTTATTCAATTACCCTTTATTATATTTACCTCTGTTAATCATTTTATAATTAAAATTTAAGTGTATAGCGTTTATTATAACCACTCAAATTTTATTTATAAAATTTTTTATATTGTATATTACCCAATTACATTGTTAACTTCTGAAATTAAGGTAAGTTATATTGGAATGAAATTGTGTCATACAAATAAAACTTTCCAATTCAATTATCTCAAGTTTAATCATTTATCCAAATTTTTTTGATTTTCTTTTTATAATTGAAATTATTGTTAAAAATAAAATTTAAGAATTAAATTTCCGATTTCTTCAGACCATGTAGAGACAAGTAATAATATATATATATATAACATGTCAAATCAAATTTCAATCATATATCTATATATATTATAAATTAAGTCATATTTTAGAAATTCAAATCAATTTAATTTCCCAAAACAAAGCTGTAGTAAGACTACAGAACAGTCTCTTCACTTCGAAACTCGAAAATGAACGTCGATGATGCTGCAGTCATCACCGAAGTTATTTTCCAGCGACAAAGAGAAGAGTACTAATTTTAAACTTAAAATTCTTTGGAAACAAATTTCTATTTGAAAATATTTTAAATATTATATCCCTTTAAACTTTTAAACAAAAGGTTTGGAACCATCGGAAATTAAATTCTCAAATTTCTTTTTCTAAATTCATTTAAGTTCCCATATAAATTTATAAACAATTATTTATAAATTCATTTATAGAACAATAAATGATAAATCAAGTATTATCATTTCAAATTATCAATTTGAATCATTTTATTAAGTTCCATAAATATATATATCAAAATTTTATTTCATTAACCAAAACAAAATTTAAAATAATATCGTGTCAGTTTGTTCTTTCAAAGTGTTTTAGAAATCCTATCTATAGCGTTGATCAGACGAATCGATCGGAAACCCAAATCAACATCAACAACTCCAACAACACAATATAAAAAAAAATATAGATTGACAAATACAATTCAAAATGTTTGAAAATATGTTGGAAACAAAAGACAAGATTATTAAATACAGAGTAGGGAGGTGGATAAGCTAAAATAAATCACGGGCAACCTTAATCGGGTCAACCGTGACTTAAAGTATAAGATCGAAGTGGATTTTCGGGGGTAAATCTACGTTTGATCTCAAGAGTTAGAGTTTGGGATAATAGGAGATACTAGCATCTAAACCGAGGATATAAAGTCTTTGGTGAATCGATGCTGTTGTAATAGAGTTTCACCCCTCTTACAAGAAATTTTTTGAGATTGGGGGGACCGCCAATTCACTATAAAGATCATTCGAAGTGGAATTATGGGATACTCCAGAATCAAATGAAGATGAATAGCGGGGAATAAGAATGGACTTTGGAACCGCAGGGAACGTTCCAAAATTCAAAGGAATCGAGTCAAAAGGGAAGAGATTCAAACTCGAATGAAAGTGATTCTGTAAATACATTCACTCTATATGCTGAGTTTTGCCTAGAGCTACCAAAGCTCTGATACCAACTGTAACGACCCAGTATTTTCAACCATTCGCATCATTGTAAGTGTATAGATAGACACTCATGCCGGAATTGAATTGCTCAAAATACCGCGTTGTAAATAAAATTTTGGCAAACCTCAGAATATACAGTAAATAAAATCATAGATCACAGACACAGAGTAATAATAATGCAGCGGAAGTAAAAGAGGAGATAGTAGTTCATGAAGCTACTATATAAAATATAAGATACATCAGAGTTAAATAAGATACAACAGAAGAGTAACAGGATACATCAGGTACAAATCAGATACATCACTTAACCACTGGATACTGAAACAAAATAGATGGCTGGATCTTCAAGGAAAGCTCCAATGCCGAAGGTGAATCTTGAATGCTAACTCAATCAATCTGACCCGAGCGTAAAGCAAAACACAAATCCCTCGAGTCAAGACATAAATACTTATAAACTGTAAATCAACTCAAGTGAACAGTAACAAAATGCATCAGTAACTTAAAGGATGCTTGGAACCGTCCATCCTCTAAGGATCCGTTAAACTATTTACTATGTAGTAATATACGCTATATACGGTAGTGTCTAATTAGTAAAGTATAATCATATAGAAAATAGCGTTAAGGGGATGGTGAACCTTAACGCGGTCGGATCTTTAAAACCAAAATCGTAGTGGGCTCGATATAAGGATATGACACGGCACGCGAGGCAATGCCAGGGTGGATACACCGTTTGCACTCCCGGACCGGTGGTGACGGCAAGCCAGCAGCTTCCGCCCACCTCGAACAATACCCTCGAATCAAAGTGGCGCCACCGAATCAAATCACAACAGTAATAGAATAGTTTCCGATGGAGCATGCTCGATGAAAGGGTGCGACCCTTTGTGTAGCCCGGTATAGCTCCTGTTTTAGTCATATATGCCAACTCACGGGAGTTGGGTCCACGTAACATACCTCGAGAACGTCGTCACCATCCTACTTCATTCTGGAATCTCCACCGCGTACACAGTTGTTAATGTGGTTTTCGGTATTGTCCGGCTATAAGACAATATCTGATCCCGGTCTCTTTAACAACCAATCGTTATTATAACCCATTGATATTTATTTCAAATAATTTATACTTTCAAGACCAAAATATCATACTCATTTCAAAACAATATCACAATTGTATCATTTCCATTTCAAAAATAATTCAATATTATATCATTCAAATAAAACCCAAATTTTCAAATCATTGAATATTTATTTAAATTTATTAAACTTGAAATATTCCTTTAAATTATCATAGCATTTTGGAAATGTTACCTTAAGGAATCATAGCATTTTTGGAATGTACTACTTTCCACTTTACATTGTATATAATCAAAGTATTGATAAGCTTAAAATTTTAACATGTCAATTTATCATAGCCTTATAGTTAAATAAACTTTCTTACTGTAATATACAATTTAAACCGAAATTCTTATGTTAAGTTAAAAGCACCTTATTAACTTAAATTATTATTACAATAAAGAAACTTTAATATTTTAATCATTTAAAGTATGCCATTCACATAAATTAAAACTTGCTTATCAAATGTACGTTATCAACTTACATTTTATTATTACAGTAAGTAACATTTATCATTTTAATCAATTCAAAATACACCATTACATTGATAAAAATCTATGTGTCAAATGTACGTTTTAAATTTTATATTCCTATTACAATAATGAACATTTATTAATTAAATCAATACCACACTACTTAAAACTTTACATGTTTCTTTCTTAATTAAAACTTTACATGTTCTCTCATTAATTAGGACTTTACACGTTTCTTTCTTAATTAAAACTTTACATGTTCTCTCATTAATTAGGACTTTACACGTTTCTTTCATTAATTAAAAACTTATACGTTTCTTTCATTAATTAAAACTTATACCTTTCTTTCATTAATTAGGAATTTACATGTTCCTATCATTAATTAGAATACCATACGTTCTTTCATAAATTAAAACCTATACGTTTCTTTCATAAATTAAAACCTATACGTTTCTTTCATAAATTAAAACCTATACGTTTCTTTCATAAATTAAAACCTATACGTTTCAACCTATACATTTCAGATTTATATTACCATTTCACAAATTTAACTAAACTTCCAGTTTATTTAATTAATTTAACATCTTTAGTTAAAACTCAAATTTCACATTTCAAGTCAAGTTATATTTTAAAATTTCATTTTCAGCAGTCATTTATTCAACCACTTAAATTTATAGAAAATCAATAATTCTTTAATAAATCACTTAAATTCAAATATAAATCAATTTATCATATTTACCATTTTCCAAATAAAATTAAAGTCCATTTTATTCATGTAACTTAAATATCATTTTTAGTCAAATTTTCAAATTTCAAACATAAGTTATATTTCAAAATCCAGTTAATCCATTCATAAATTACATTTTTAACACATAGAAAAATCATAATTTATTTATTTTAAAACCTTTCAAAATCTATTTAAATCAAATTTCATAATTTTATATATCTAAAATACTTAAAATATTCAAAGCACTTTATAGAATAACCACGGGTCTGTATATAGTTTTCTAACCTAGGTCAAGTGATACGGATATGTATCATTTCAATCCGCAGTTTTAAAAGGTAAAAATCCGGGTTCTATCATTTCAAACCCGCAATCCCAAGTTTAAATAAATAAATAAAATAACTCAGGCCTATCATTTCAGCCCATAATGATTTTTATCCTAACAGGGAACTTGCAGTGTGATCATATACAGAAATAATATAAACAATGTCAATATCACAATATACAGTCATGCATCAGATGTCAGGTGAAAATTAACAGTTTTAACATGGTAATAACATGGTAATAACACGGCATAGCATATCATATGATCGTCATTAACTTGCATAAACATTTTACATTACTAAACACTTGTCATCAATCCACTTTTCATAAGTATATATGTTAGAGTGAGAAAGACTCACCTTTTTCAAAGCTAGAGACCAAAACAACATACAAGCACGACTCCAATGGCACGACAAGCACAATTTCACGACTTTTGATTTGAGTTGAAAGATAGCCAAGATATGATTTTGTATCAACAACCCAAAACAAAACAAACCAGACAATATATAAACATTCAACATAAAATAACATTGAAACAATTTTGAAATACAAAGCGAAATGAACAAGATAGATTGGACCTTGCTTCAACCACTTCAATGCTTGGCCTAAGGGACACTTATGCTTGGCTATGATGATGCTTTGGCTCAGGTATGACATCATATAGGTCAGGTTTAACATCATATAGGCAAGGCAACAAGTGGAGATGAAGGGAATGAGGCAACAATGGTCAAAAACATTGTTTTTAGGCATGTAGGTTGCAATTTGAAGGGTTTGGCCACCATAGATGGCTCGGCCATGGTCATGGTTGGTGGAGTAGATGGTGTTGGAGGCATGGAAGAGATGTAGGAGTTTGTGGCTGTGGCTATGGAGAAGAGGCCGATCCAAACTTAGAAGAGAAACAAGGCAAAATTGCATAGAAAAGTAAGAAAAGTAGAAAGAAGAGAGGGATTTACCTAATTTTTTTTTCTTCAAGGTGGAGGCCATGATTTTTAGGATTTTGGGGCTTCAAAAATTCGTGAATGACAAGAGGAAGTCGGCTGCAAAGGATGGGGAAAGGAATGACTAAGATGAATTGATGTATTAATGACAGAAGAAACTGCAAAAGAAACGGATAAAACGTTTTTCCGTTTCTTAGCTCTTAACCCTTTCAAATTTCTCATATATATTTATATACATCCAAATAACTGAAAATAATTAAATTCTCAGTTAAAATTCGAAAATATAACAGATAAACAAAATATTAAAAATTAAATATTAATTAGATATGATTAAATAAGAAAAATAGCACAGAAAAATGAAAACTAGACTTAAGAATTAGAAATAACTTCAATATACTTTGGAAAAATTTACTTTAATTTAAATACATGTAAAATGAATAAAATAAAGTAAAACACAGCAAATAAAAGTGAATGCATAAAATAAATAAATAAATTTTAAATTATATATAATTAAAATAAGAAAATGGCTTAAAATTGTAGACTAGGCTTTAAAATTAGAATTAAATCCAAATGAACTTTAGAAAATCTTCATGGACTTGTAAAATATTTATAACAAATAAAATAACGTAAAATAAAAGTGCATTCACAAATTTTTTTTTTTTAAATATAATTTATATGAAGAAAATGGCAGAAAATTAGAAAACAGCCTTTAAAAATAGGAAATAAATATAGTAAATTTTGGAAAAATTCTATTATCATTTAAAAATATTTAAAAGTCAAAATATACATAATAAAACATATTATCACATATTAAAATAAAATATAACCAAGAAGAAGTAATTTATACAATTTAAAATAGTCATTGTTAAATAACCCTATATACGCACAATATTGTAAAGGGTATAACTTTCACAATTTACATCCAATTTCAGCGAAACAAAAAGTGGTGTTTTTAGAATTTTATGTACTTTCATAATAAAAGAAAAAAATTAAAATTTTAAACTTTTAAAATTTTAAGTTGAAAGTCACAGTTTGACTATTTTGACCAAAATCAGCATTTCAGGCAAATATTTCAACTTACACAAGTTTGGGATCATAACTCATAAAAATCAAGATTATATTTAAATAATAAATTTAATCATTTCAAACAAGTAAAAATAAAAGTTTTTTTTTAAAACCAAAATTTTACATTAAAATAATTAAAATATACAATAAAATATTTATAAAATATAGGGTTGTTACAAAATATATTTAGTTGTTGATGTAATTCTTCTGTATTAAATATATTAAGTATGTTGCAACTGGTCAGCCCACATCCAGCGGTGTTAATTTTGTATGAGCGTCTGTTGTTTGACTCGATTCGAAGTCAACAAACGTCGGTCCATGTTCGTCCGTTTTTTATTTAGGACGCGAATTAGGACAACAAATTTTGTACGATACTTTGTCTGTACGAATTGTTCGATGAATTTTTCATTGTTTGTACATCGTTCGTCCCGTTGTCCAGCTCGTACATAGGGTGTCCATGCCAAACTCTCGTTTGGTATGTGTCCCTTCGAAACTCTTATAGGACAGGACATGAACATACTAATGTCCGGTCATGTCCGCCCGATTAATACTCTTACCCACACCGGAAGAAATGGGAAAATTTTAATTTTTTTTAACCTATTGGATATTTAATGGGGCTATATAGTCTAATTCATTTAGAACTTTTCCAAATCTTCAATTATATAAAATCATTATTTTATTTAAATTTATGAAAAAGGTTGTATTCATATAATTTGTATCATATATTATATTGGGGATTTCACTAGAAGGACAAACATTGCAGTCCAATTAGTTTCTAGGACAAACATCCATAGAAATTAATTTCAAGGCCAAAATTAGCAGAATAATTACTTTTAAGGACAAAGCCAGCAGTCCAATTACTTTCAAGAACATAATTTCATAGGTTTTTAGGCCTTACAAACTAATTTTTTTGCATTTCGTTCTTAAAAGTAATTATTTCATTTGTGTGTCCTAGAAACTAATTGCACTTGCTAAAGAGGCCCTTGCGGCTAATTTCCACTATTACATATGTGTATCACATACACATATGCGTGTACGTGCACGTACAATAGAATAATGTGCACATGGTTTGACATGCCAGTTATAGATGTTAGGATTTATGCCGCAACAGACATGTTTTTCTCTTGTGTATACAAATGGGTTGTCTAAATTTATATATGTGTGTGTACGTAAAATTATTTAAAAACACATACACACACTATGTGTGTGTGTGTATAAAAATATGATTATATAATTATTACATAATGTTAGCTGTAAATTAGTTACATAAAAATTCAATTAAATACACATACATATGTATATAAATATATGAATAAATATAATTAAATTATAAAACTATTTTAAAATTAATTTGTAAAACGAGATATAATATTTATTCTAATTGATTTTTTTTACTATATGTGGATATTTACTTTGAAATAAATTAAATATATAATACATATATAAATAGATAACTAATTATAATTATGTATATATTTATAATTTAAAATTAATATTATACTTTGCTTTCGACCTGAAATAAAAATAAATTTTTTTACTATTTAATTTTCGGTTTGAATGATGTATTAGATAAATTCATAATTAATTGATAACCATACGAAATAATTTAAAAAAATCTTAAAATTTTATTTTTGAAACTATAAAGTATATTTTATTTTATATAAAAAATTTCTAGAATTTTTATGTTATTTATAAATATATATTTACACATTATATATATAAACTATTTTGAATTAAATAAAAGTATAAATATATATAATATCCAAACGATTTTTTTTTAATAATTGAATGTCACCAACGAAATTAAATTTTATAAATTAATATATATATTATATATAGTGTTAAACTTTTAAATTCGATTTAATATTAAATTTTATATAATATTTTGTTATTTAAATTTTGCAAATGAAAACCTTTTTTAATTACGGTCGATAACATCAATAAATAATATGCTTAATTACACACACACACATATATATATAACCATCAATATCCGTCGGTCCATCGATATACCGATTCATAATATGTCTAACAAAATAATATATATATATATAATAATTATATAAACATTAATATAATATTAAACCTGAAATATACCTTACACCAAAGCCTAAAGCTCGCACCTTGATTGTAACGACCTGATATTTTCAACCATTCGTATCCAAACATGCCGGAATTGAATTGCTCGAAATATCAGATTGTAAATTTATATTTGAAAAAACTCAGCATATACAGTAAATAAATAATCACAGAATCACAAACACAGAGTAATATAACAATATGCAGTGGAAACAAAATGAATAGCAGTTCATGAAACTACTATATATATAACAGAGTTAAATAAGTTACAACAGAAGTCTCGAATACAATATTCAAATACAAGAATCAGAATACATCACTAGAATCAATTGAATATCTGAAAGTTGGAGAGATAGCTGGATCTCCAAGCGAAGCTCCAACTCCAAAGGTGAGTCTCAAAAGCTGTATCACTGAGTCTGATCCAAGCATAAAGCAAAACACAAAACACTCGAGTCAGGATTAACATTCTTATATCAATAAATCCAACTTAAGTGTAATAACAACTGGAAATACAAATAACTCAAAAGATGTTGGGATAACCATCCTCTAAGGATCCGTTAAACTATCTATATATAGTAGTGTACGCTAAGTAGATAATGCCTATCAGTAATATAAAGTATCAAAATAGCGTTAAGGCATTATCATTATCCCCCTTAACACATTTTATATAAGCGCCATAGTCTATACAGCACTGTAAACTCCACCGTAAACTAGTGGGATATTAGGGAGTACTCCATAGGTATAACACAAAACAAATCGTAGCGGTCACGCATAGGGATACGAGTATGACAAGGCACATGAGGCAATACCCAAGGTAGTGAAACTACCGTTTGCCTGATCCGGACTGGTGAGAACGCATCGCTGCAACGATCGCAACACCACGAAACAACACTCCCAATTCAAGAGTGTGCACCAATCAAAAACAAGTAATGAGTAGTTACGAGGAAGTGTGTTCTCTTAGAGGTGGCTAACCTCGTTGGCCTGGCACGACTCCTGTTTAAGTCATTTCAAATTTGACACAAGTGTCAAGGCTATCCATTATCGTTCTCTTTCTTCAAATCCAACAACGTCATCATTCCAACCACTTCATTCTGGGTCACACTCCGCGTATAATAGTTATTAAAGTAATTTTCGGTTTAGACAGAGAGTATGTCCCTAACCGATCCCGGACTCTTCAATAACTACGTAATTATTACATTGATTGGCCATTTAATAAATTTTCAAAATAGTTTATATTTCAAAACCAAAAATATCATTGCCATTTCAAAACCATATCAATACGATATCACTTTCATTTCAAAACCAAATACGATATTATTTCCATTTAAATATATCCATCTCAAATATATCCATTTACAAAATCTCAGTACTTCGAAGTTATAACACTTTCTAAATCAAACACTTTGGAAATCATAATACTTTGAAAATCAAAATTTAGATATCATAATGCTTTGGAATCATAACACTTCTCACTTAACTGTGTAAATATAAATAATAGTATATATAATAAAATAGTTTATGATTTAAAATAGTTTATGTAAAAATATTTATAATTTAAAATAAATTTATAAAGTAACATATATAAATAGTTTTAAATATAATTTAAAAATACTTTATATAATAAAATAGCTTCCACAAATTCCACAAATCGATTCAAATCAACTCAAATTTCAAATTTCAAATTTCATCAAATCTCAAATCATCAATTTTAATTTATTTCAGTTTCTCAATAAACCATTTCAAATTATATCGGTTTCAATATAGATTTTTTTACCACAAAATAAACCATTTCAATTTCAATATTTTCAAGCTTTAAATATTCAAACATTTCAAAAAAAGATTTGATAATTCCATATATATATATATATATATATATATCAAATTCCCTTTACTATTATTTATTTTGAAATATTTACTTACTAAATCCATTATCATTTATATAAAACCCCAAATTTCAAATGACTAAATATTTCCTTCAATTCATTTAAACTTGAAATATTCGTTAAATCACCTTAAACCAAATCAAGTTACAAAAATCGTATTCTTTCAAATCTCAAATTTCATAAGTTTCCAATCGATTTCTAATTAAGTATATTTATCAATTAAATACAATTTCAAATCTATCTTCTCAACCTTAATTTATTAAATCATTATAAACTCTATATTAAAATATAATTTAAATACATACCTAACCCTATTATATTTTAATAAAATCAAACTTTATTATTAAGCTTATTTTATATTAAAATAATTTATGCATAGCTTAAAATCAAGATTTTAACTATATATAAAATAACATTTATATAATATCTAAAATCAATAGTCATATAAAACCATATATTTCTTTTCAAAACCATAGAAATCATTTTCAAAATATTTATATATAGACTAATGGTGTCTGTATATAATTTTCTATCCTATGGTCAAGTGATACAGACATTTATTAATTTTAAATCCGCAATTTAAATATATACAGGTATATATATATCATTTCAACTCGTAATCCCAAATTCAATGTCAATGAAAATCGCCTAGGTCTATCATTTCAACCCATAACGATTTTCTCCTATTCTAAAGTCTGTTCGTGTATGTATCATTTCAACCCATAGGGAATTCTATACTAACAGGGAACTTGCAGAGTGATAACATAATAATAATATAATAGGCATGTATCGTCAATATAGATAATAGATAATGGTATCAGATGTCACAAGTGAACAGATAAATGTAATAGCATATATATAACAGTGTAAATGACTACAGCAGCATATTTCAATTGTCATTTCAATTGAAATCAAATTTAATAAATAAAAAACATTAATCGTGAGTGATTGCTCATCTTTCGAGGCTAGATAGTTTGACAACAGAACAAGCTACGAATTCCAAAGCAAAACAAGATTGACACGAATTCGACGAATAGAGATGATAACAGAAATCGATGAAACAAATTAGAACCATCTTGATATAACTGAAACAAAATATACGTTATAATTTTCTCGAAAATAGATTTTTAAAACGCACGCTTAAAATAAGATATCTATATTTATTTGCTCCTAAAATAAGTTCCAAACACATATCTTCAAACCTATATTTAGCTTCAACGCATCTAAATTCCTATATATATGTACTTATTTAAGAATGAGAAATACTTGTTCATATTAAATATCATTTCAACAAAATCTCAACATAACATATCATGTAAATATATATTTTCAAATATTAACGTAACCTATATATACGAACAATAAAAATCTTAATATAACCCATAAGTTATACATACATGAGTCCTTAGTTATAAATACTCATGTATAACAGCAGCATACATTGACCCAACAGTTTTACAGGTTCATAGAGACTAACATATATACAAAATCTTAGTAATAAGCAGATAACCATCTATATTTGTAAATATATATAATTTAGAAATCAATACTTGTTATCAAACCAGCCTACACAATTTATTATAACATGTACAAACTTAATCAGAAATGAAAGGTTTGAAAACTATGTATAATATATTATATACCTTATTTCAACAACGTATATAGGTTGACAAAGCAAAAAAATACGTATAAAGCATATATAATATACTGCATTCATAATATAACAACCTCAAAATAAGCAGTGTAGATAAACTAAACCGTGTAACTCATATATCTAATACATATATAACAAAGCCCAAATAGCACGCAGACTCTATATGAAACATAGAACAAAATATAGTCACATGGCTTCACTACAAAATGTATGCAGACCGGAACTATAGGGTATATAGGTTTTACCAATATAATATACTTTGAAGATATATTGCAGCAAAACATATGTAAGCTGTCATACTAAAATTATGTATATTTCTCGGTTTAAACGATATATATATGACTGCGACTTAAAACAATATATATAACTTATAGACCATAGTATTTGAACAAAATATACAATCTATAACTTCTTTTAAAACTTACTTATATGTGAAATATATAACTAACATAGACCTTTATATTGAAACCATATAATAATATATGTAGAAAAATCAAGATTATATGCACTCGGTATAACCTATAGCAGTATACTTATCAATACATATTATTATTGCTATACATGAAGATATATATAAATTAAACTTACATCTCTCATACTATTTAACACAACAGGCTTATATATATAAACTATACCACATCACTTTATATAAATAGATTACAGTATATATATATATAACACCATTATATATATAAAGAATAAACCGTCATGATTTTACTTACAATATAGGCTGCGAGCACAAGGGAGATCGGAACCAGTTCCGAGGCGGAGACACGGAAGTGGGTGGTCGAGCATCACGTGAGGGACGGAAAAAGTGGTGCATAGGCAGGGATGTTCCGATTTGAAGGTGGAAGTGCTGCTGGCATTGGGTACAAAGGCAGTCGCACGCATCTTGGATGAGGAAAAACATGTGGCAGAGGGAGGGAAGACATGTGCGTGGAGTTGGAGATGAAGGCGTGTGGGTTGATGATCGGAGAGGAGTGGTGCTCGGCACTGTTTAGGTGACGTCACTATGGCTAAAAGGTGGAGCAGGCGGTAGCACAGCAAGGAGAGGGAAGGTGCTGAGCAAATATGTTTTCGGCCATGAGGTAAAAATAGAATGCAAGTGAAAGAAAATTGAAAAAAATGAAGGTGGGTGACAGGCTAATCTAATATATAAATTTTAATTTGAAGAGACAGGACCGAAAAAAATGGGAAAGAGAAATGAATGGGCGAGCGTTTCAATCTAGGAGATAGCAACGGTTAGACCTTTGATTTAGCTGAAAAGTTATTAAAGCAATTGATTGTCGCGTGGGCTGCATGATTCAATTTAAAAAGGCACGGGAAGCTAATAGTCACAATTTAGGGCACCGATACGACGTATCGTTTCATCGTTTCCGTTACGTACCAGACCTCAAAATGCAAAATTGAATAGACTACGGAGATCAGCATGACAAGACGATCAAAACGGTATATAGATATTAGCGATCCAATTGAATTATAAAAATTCGAATTTTCTACTAGCGGAAAATGCAGCAAAAAACGTAGAAAAATAAGATCGACGGAGCTAAAGAAGTCCGAATTTGGAAAAATGAAAAATGACGTGTCGGTCAGAAAATGATTTAGAATTTTTCTATGTAAAAATATTCAGGTTTGGAAAATATTTTATTATCAACAATTATTAACTGACTTGAATTTAATAGAATTTCATAATGAAATAAACTTTCATAAAATCAGATGAAAATTTACCATCTTCTATATTTAAATATACGTATTCCAAATATCAACTTTACATTTTAAAATTTTATATTTAAAGTTTCACAAAAATTCAATTAAATATATAAATAAAACAAACAAAATTATTAAAAATTTCTGGGCCGTTACATTGATACGGTGAAGTAAACTCCTTAAATTGAACTTAAATGCTGAAGTTGCTAGCTCCCAAATTGCATTTACACTGATGATTACTAGATTTTAATTTGCTTGAATATTTGAGGAGAGGGGAGGGATATTTTCTGCCAACAAAGGGAAGTATGGAGGCAGAAAATGACCAAAATTAAATGAGGAATAAGATGTTATATACAGGAGAGATTAGAGAGAAAAATTAGGATCAAGATCCTTAATTCTCTCTTACCTATTCTCTTATTTTTAAACACCCAAAGCTTACCCCATAAGACATCAAAATGATCGTCCTCTATGTCTCTATTATAGTCGAAAATATCATGCTCCTTATGGGCCTCAAATTCATTTCAAACCCGAACAATATTTATTTCATTTAAATCCAATTTAAACGCTTTTCGATATCGTATATCGATTAGTATATTTATAACCACTATAAACATACTGTTTAATATTGTTCACTGCATCAAAAAATTATAATTAATAGTTCATAAATATTTGTTATTTTAATCGATTTATGAAAATTATAAATTAATTAAAACGAGTGTAAAAGGAGCATTCAACGTTTTGGTTGTGTGACCCTTAGTGTAATTTGGTCAACGATTAGTATCGAACAATTCGAATACTAATGTTCATACTTCACTTAGTAGGTGGTGTGACATTATGTCTATATTTATTACTTAGTTTGGTACAATTCAATGTTACTTTATTAAGCGTTACCTGGTAGTGGCAGTTATTTACACCAATTCTCTTGTGAAAAATATACCATTTTGGACTTATGGAATTTGGTAATTGTTAAAATTCCAATATCGTTCATATTTAACTCTGTGGTCCAAACACAAAGTTCTTGGTTCAATAATAACAATTATTATTAACCATACTGCTACGGCCAAAGAATTTGAGTTGACTTTAGTTGACCATGATACTAACCTCATATAATCGAGGAGACAAATCCTTTCTTGAATAGTGTTCCACTTCCAATACTTCCACTCGACCCAAATATAGTCATTCGATGGACGTCATGCCACAATTTAACTATAATCAAAGTGAAACTTCCATCAAAGGTCAACGATATTCTCAAATGAAGAGAAATGTGTAATTTTGTCACATCGATATTTTCTGCTTCACCTTGGTTTTATTAACCAACAGAAAACTATTGAGTGAGTCATTACATAGTCATCCAATAACTATCAATACATAACCCCTTGGAGCATCCCCAACAGCCACGAATAATACACTCCTAACATTTGAAGAACTACAAACTTTAGTCTCAATGAATGTATCAATATCCAGTCTCGATGCATCTTGACTAGAAATATTTAAAATTGTATGTTAATTTCATTGTGATAAATTAATCCTAATTACAACACTTTATAACTATTATCACAAAACATATTGTTTATGGATTTCCTATTAAATGTATTTTAATTAAATTAACTAATTAATAAAACACATTATATCAAGTATATAATAGAAAGAAAACACCTTTTATTTCGAATAAGATTGGTTATCGAGTTAGATATATGTAACAAATTGCATAATTTCTCCTAGGGTATACCCTAACTCTATTAGTCTTCCATTTGCACTTCGGACCAATTATGGAATCTCTATCCTATCTTTTCAATAAGTTTGTTGAGAACTAATCGAGTTGGACCCTTCGTGAATGGTTCTCTATTTGATTTAATTATCTATAGACTACTTTTATCGTGTGGAACTATTTAGAGTGTGTTTTTCGACTTCTAGTGAACTCTAGTGTTACCGTACAATAACTATATATTAGTCTTATACATTGAGTCAACCTAACTCAATTTTAAATTTATGCACTTATATTTATACACTGCTTTTATCGCGGCGTTATTCAAGGTGATGTACTTAGTCTTTTTGTTGAATCAACCATAACCTTATATTTGGAACATTTCCCACTTAAAACTCCTTAACTAAAGTTCAAACATGAATTTAATATTGACACATTATACTCAATATTACTTATGAAGTTTGAGTCCAAATACTTCTTCATAAGAAGATCGTTTTTTCATTTAACACTTCTTAGGGATCTTACCTTAGATTTGATATTAGCTTCATGTATTAAATATATTAGTAAAATACAATATTTAGACAATACAACTTGTATAATGATTCCTATTGTAATACATAAGAAATCCATCTTATATGTTTCCTATTAAACATTTTATTAAGGTGTCTTTGCATATTGTTTTAGGACATTCCTAACACTCTTTATACTTAATATAAAATATATAATTTACAAATCCAATATTTAGATTAAAAAATCAAAGTATTACCGATTTTAACATAAGTACACTGTTTATTAATAATCTAGAAATATGTACGCACCTTTTACTGTTCTTTCTTTTGGACACATGCTTCCTTTTCATTTTGACTGAAAATCAAACAATTCGATATTTCTATCAAAATACTTATTTAATTCTGATGCTTATAGAATGATACTTTCACATCATTTCTTAGATCATTCCAAAAACCCACAGATTCAACATCGCTGCCACCGACTTCGAGACACTTTGGTTGTTATATTCAAACAATTTATTTTAAATCATTATTTAGAATTTTCCATTTCAACACAAATGTACCAAAGCGCAAAGTTATACCAAGTGATAATTTTGTGAGTAAATCCAATTAACTTGAGCATTTGGATAACGAATTTAATTACGCTAATTTCAATAATTAAAATTTATGATGTTATTCTTATCAACATTGCATATTATATTCCAATTGCATTAGTCCTACTCTTAAAGGCACATTCACAACCGATGGATCATATCCCTTTGGCACAACTATCGAAATCATATTTTGATGTTGTACTTGGAATCGATTTCGAAAATGCGCATCATATTATATCGTATATTCAATACTCTTAACAGTTTAATTGATTGGTGAGGATTACCTATTGTCGACATTGATAAGAAATTCATAGTTTCTCTCCAATGTGCAAGAATATTTATTAGACATTCTAATACGCTATGTTCGTTTAGGTTTAATTAATTGCATTTCATCCTACATAATCATTTTCACCTTTGGATATGATCCAAATGCATTAGACTGCCAACAATTTCTAAAAGAAATTCCTTCGCTATGAAATTGGTAATTCTTGAAACAATGATTGTTTCTCGGTGCAATAGAATAGGTATTCGCAAACACTTTATGAAATTTCATACATACATACATACATACATACATACATACATATATATATATATATAAATCGGTTTGTTTTTAGTTTACAAAACTTATATTCAAAACATAAACATGTCATCCAGTGACAATCGTTTTCAAACTTCTTTGAGTGTGATTCATACAAGTTCCCTCACGTATAATTATTACGTGTAATCTTTCGACTCACACAACCTACCAACTCATTGGCTTAGGATATTTTCGGGTTTCTTATATACCCTTATCTTGTATGATTTTGTAAAATGTTATTTAGATGATGTTAATTTTGACCTTGTGCACTACTCTTAAATACATGACCTTGTAGAAAGAAGTTAACTCAACTTCACTCACAATTAATCGTACTTTGCCCAACGAAGTTCGATTTCTCCTTATCGGTATATCATTATGTACCATAAGGAGGAGTGAGTTTTGAAATTGAATCTTTGTTCATTTTAGGTAGGTTCAGAACTCTTTCCAGTATACCCACCTATTCGATCGACTCGAATCAATTTCATTTTCTATTGCATGTTATTATATTTTACTTATGTTTTATATCCCGAGCTTATCATAGACATACTACATGTGTATCGAATACACATGTCATTTTTGTGATAATTCATCGATGAATAAAATGAAGTATGTGGAAACAATTTGGTATTATTAGACTTATGATTGCATGCATCTATATATATAAATCCAAGAGCTCAACTCTTATGATTCTCCCACCGAATGTGTGTTTTCCCCTTTATCATTTGAGATATAATTCAGTAGTATCATACGAGTTATAATCATATAATCAAAGAATTATTTCTTCAAACTACGGCTCAGTCCATAATTCCAACTAATTGTAATATAATTAGATACTTCTGTATCATCAATGCATCATAAATACCAATATTATAGTTTTATTTTATAACGAATATTCATAACGAAATTAAACTATTTCTGTATTTCAGCCATTACTGAAAGAGAGTTATTATTTCATAAATAATGTTTGATCTTTTTATGAAAACAATTTTCTTAACTTGATGTGACGAATAAGTGGCATCCTCCCACCGTTTCTGCCATTATTATAATAGCATATTAAATACGAAGCTCCATTCAACCATTTAATGCAGGCTATTTATTTCATTTACTGTAACTAGTTTATAATTGATAATTTTCAGATCAAATATCTTAAATTCAAAGAAATAAATCTCATAGAAAATAATTTTTTATGTGAAAATACATTTTGGAATAAAAATCATACTTCTCATTCTAATTTTAGATATTAATTATTATTTTACAATTCTAATTTCTAATGTTTCTTTATGAAGCAGAAACGATCATTCACTTAGTTCATCCCAACTAAGCCTTGGCTTACATCCACTCTTATACATTTAATTGTCTTTCTACCATTCAAAAGAAATCCTTGCTACAACTCTTTATAAAAGTACATTTGTTAATCCTTAACTTTTCAAGACATCAAATAAGTTGCACTTCACATAAACTAATCAAACTGACAATTTAGTGGTCGAATTCCTATATCTAACTTGTATGGTACGGTTTTACATTTAACACAACAAGATCATATTTTTAAATCAATGATATTGAATACACGATCTTACACATAGTTTACTTGCTTATTTCAATGAACTAATTTCATCGAGGTTTAGTACATTGTGAATTGTGACCACTCACTATGTAACATTTATATGTGATCGTATATGGATCAAATATCCATATTCTTGTATTGCTTTAAGAGTTCAAAACACATTGAAGAAAATACATAGACTCGGGCAAGTAAACTTACAAGTGACCATGCCACGAACTTATTTAGTGGTTGTGTAAAAAGGCACTTGCATGTGTCAACATGCAAAAATTTATTGGTAAGTATATTTTATATTTCTATTTGTCAATATTAATTCAGTCCATTTGTATATTTTAATTGATAAACATTTTATCAATTATATTAATTACTCAAATTTATCAATGTATATTATCATTACTTTATGTGGCTGATGTTCTTACAATAATAGAAAGGTTAAATGTTATCAATTTATTTCTCTAATAAGGCTCTCACTAGTCTTTTATGTTTCTCCAAACCTTAAGACATAGAAGTATTTTTACTCCACTAGCGGGTGTTGAGACTCATGTATCTTAGGATTCTAACCTTTAGGAAAGCTCAATAAATCATACTCCCATATACGATGGATAACTCCATATCGATTGTATCATATACAACTCCTAACCCATGATTCCTTATCTAAATATCATTTCTACCTTGAGGAAAGCTCAACAAGTAAAAAGAGATTACTCACTCGTACCTACCATTTTTCGATGGCCTAAGTATATTATACATGCCTTAAGGAATGCTTAACAAATATGTATAAGTATCTTGCCTTGTCTAGTCCATACAATTAATAATACTACACATAACATCTCTAGCTTAAGGAAAGCTTAACAAGTAGCGAGTACGCAAATAATTTATTGATGTATAAATGGTAGAAGACTTTACATTAAAGATTTAAATCTTTGATATATTATATCGAGTGACATCGACTTATGGAATAATGTATTTGTAATGAAATATCATCGTGATTCAAGTATTGGACATGCCAAAAATCATGGTATACGTACTTTTACATATGTATTTATTCCTTAAGTCTATTTAGGTTTTTTTAACATTCCACCTTTATTTTATACATTCATATTATATAAATTTTATTATTATATAACTTTTATATTTTAATTAACTTATATAATATTTTATGTATAATATTATATTAGTTAAATCTATTTAATTAATTAACACCTTAATTAATAATTATATTATTCAATTATAACATATTATATAAAAAAATTAGCAAAGCTAGTCGCCTTTATAGTGGATCATGCCACTATTATTAATAAATGAAAACATGTGTTCTGCACATGTACAGAACAAATATAATGGTTTTAAAGACGCCAAACCACTAAAATAAAAATACAACACATGAGATAGACAAACAGGCCTAAATTACTGAATACCATGACTATCCTCGGAAGAGGATGAACCACTACTGTCATCATCCGAGGCAGGACTAATGACATGATCCAACCCTGAGAAAAGAACAACAAGGTTTGGGTCAAAACCGACAGAGGCATGGGAGTGGACGATCTTCCTATCCCAAGTAATATCCCGAAACATATTCTTGTTCACCTCACCAGTTTCACCAGCTACATTAAGGGTCAGGCCCTCATCCTCAATGTGATAGTAATGATGCTTACTCTTGCCATCATAATCATTAACAAAACTATAATAAGTATCACTCTCGGGAGAGTATCACATGTTGGATAGAACATGAATCCAAGCACTCTCCTTAATGTTCCAAAAAATGGAAATAGAAGGAGGCTCTATGACCAAAGGAACAATAGGATTTTTTACCACCATTGTTATAGAAATTAGTGTGTCAGAGTAAGCTATCATAACAGGCATAACATGGTCGGCCACTTCAATAACCTGAGGCACGGTGAGGGGGAGTAGCATCGAGACCAGGATGAACTTTCGTAATCCATTTTTTGATTTGAGGTCTAGGAAGTGGAATCCTATAGGAAAGAGGATTAGGAGTATCGGTAGGCCTCAGACAACAAGAATCCATGAGGTGCCCACGAGCATATATTAGGCTTCCAACTGTAGCAAACTATTACCTTAACATCATGTCCCTTGGCTAATCTGAACTTAAGCATAGATGGCAAAGGTTTTTTAGGAGTAATTTCAATCAAAGCTTTGGCATACGTCAATCTCTACCTGAGCACGGTAGTAGTATCATAACAAATCACCTTGCCTACTGGGCCAGCAAGTCAGTCAATCCCAATCATGGGCTGAAGAATAGAAGGGATATGTGAAAAGTGAGCCCAGACATGAATATATAATACATGTTCCTTAGCGAATATATAATACATGTTCCTTAGCCTTGTTAACAGATGAACACCATGTAGTGATAATGAAAGGCTTCCCTTCTATAAGAATCGAATCAGCTTCTAATATATGTTGTCTTTCATCACTTCTCGAGAATTTGAAGTAAAACATTGCATTAACAAAATGAACACTGAGGCCGCCTCTTGGTTTCCAAACCTGGCTGCAACGCGCTTTAACAAGATGGTAAGCTAGATTGGAGTCCAAGAAAAAGCCTACCAAATAATCAAACCAATAGTCAATACCAGCTTGCAAAACTTCGACTGGAGGAACCATGATGCCGTCGAACTCAATATTATCAAATGATCGAGCGGAATTCATGCCCTTATTTATCGGCATTTTAGAAAATAATGACGACCACTTGGGAGCCACAACAGTAGGAGAGGCAAGGGGAACATGGGATAAAGGTTCATCTAGTGAAACCTGCACATTATTTACAGGAGCAATATTTTTGGGATTGACTCACAAACATATCTTGTGCATGCATTTTCACCATCCAAAATACATCCAGCAACAATGACCTAAACCGCGTCATGACCAAGAGCCAAATCCCAATTCATTGCCAACATGACGCTCATCAATAGGCTTATCACCAAAGGTTGGCACATTCAAATCAGACCACTGACGATCAGAACTAGAAGCTGCAGCCAATAACAAAGGAGATAATAAAGAAATCAAACTCTGATTCTGGCTGAGAGCTATGGCAGATACTCAAATTGTAGAAAGCCCGACCTTCATATTTTCTAGCTCATTTGTCAACGTAATCAGCAAGGAAGTAGGGCTAGGTCGGTTATCGGATGGAGATTGGTTAGCTGGCAAAGACGGACGAACTAAGAGAGTAACAGAAGTAGGACAACCCAACCCGATTAAGAAAAGAGCACTATACGAATGACCAGATCTGGTCGAAGAAGCTTCAAGGTCAGGAGAGACGAGGGGTTCATGAGGGCATGACATGAAGGAAAGAGAAGGTGTGAAAGAAGGAGCGAAATACAGAATCGTGCGGAGGAGAGAAGTGGGAAAGAGCGGATCCGAAGAGAAATCGCCATAGAGATGTCAGAAAAAGTAGCCATGAAATTCATTAAAAATTAGCTTTTATAGTAATACACATATATCTTAGATATTATGTATGTTAACTTATTGATAAATTTTTAATTATCTTATTTAATTGAAAAAATTTAATTAAATTTTGTTAACTTTGAAAATTCTTTTATACACACATGTATACTCATAGCGTCTTAAACAATTCAAGACAACCTGACATATATCATTATATATTATAAATGTATATATATTTAATTAATTAAATTATTTAATTAAATCATTTATTTTATTAATCATATTAACAGATAATATTTTAAAAATTAATTTTATAACATTTTGAAATATTATATTATAACTTTATAATATGTATTTTATTTTAAATTTGAATTTTAAAATTAAAAATTTTATTTTAATTTTGAAAACAAATTGAAAATCAATATTATCAAAAAAAATTGAAAATCTATATTGTAACTTTTATATTATTTTTCTTACTTAAATTTAACTTTTAAAGCTAAAACTTTCATTTTAATTCAATATAATTTTGAAATTAGCCGAAGGCCCAATTCAAATTGGGCATTTTCATTTAGGAACAACCTTTCGACCTACCTCATTCTTTTTGGCCAATTCTATAGCCAGGTAGGACTGAGTATTTGGTTATCCAAACTTAAACACTACTTTTCAAGAAATCCTACAATATGGGTATGCTAACTCAGCCCAAACAGTGCTAATTTTGGCCTATGGGCTATTTGGTTCCGGTACCATTGTTAGAACTGGATCAGCTCATAGTGGAAGAAATTGGTAAATTTCATTTTTTTACCTATTTGGATCTTTATTGGGCTTATATGGTCTAATTTATTTATAAATTTTCTAAATCCTCTATTAAATAAAATAAATATTTGATTTAAATATATAAATAAAGTTTTATTTTTTATAATTTGTATTATATTTTATATATGTGTATCATATACACATATGTATGCACTGCAATAGGATAATACATAATGGTTTGACATGTTCGTGTATAGGCGTTGGGATTTACACCGCAACGGACATTAGCCAATCGTATATACAAATGGATTGTCTAAATGTTTATATATATGCATAAAATTACTTATACATACATACATACATACATATACATATACATGTGTGTGTATATATATATATATATATTTGAAAATATGATTATATAATTATTATGTAATATTAGTTGTAAATTATTTACATAAAACATTAATTAAAATACATATACATATGTATATAAATATATGAATAAATGAAATAAAATCATTAAACTATTTTTAAATTAGTTTGTAACATTAGTTATAATATTTATCATACAAATTTTGAACTAAATTTTTTATTATATACACACACATATACAGTTTTAAATAAATTAGATACATAATATATATATATATTTATATATATAGATATATAAACGTATAACTAGTCATATAAATAGTTATAATTATATATATGTATATATTCAAATAAAATTTAAAATTAATATTATATTTTGATGTTACATTTGGCTTGATAATAAAAATAAATTTTTCATTACTTAATTTTCGGTTTGAATAATTTATTGGCCAAAATTCATAATCAATTAAAACCATACAAAATTAATTAAAAAATCCAAAAAATTATTTGTGAAATCATAAAGTATATTTTATTTTATCTAAGCATTTTCCAAAAAAATTATGTTATTTATAAATATACATATGCTCACATTCTATATATATACATATATATAAACAATTTTGAATTGAATAAAAGTGTGTGTGTGTCTATATATAATATCCAAAACAAATTAATTTTTCAATAGCCAAATGTCATACTAACTAAGTTAAATAATAAAAATAATTAATATATATATTATATAGTGTTAAACTTTTAAATTAGAGTTAATATTAAACTTGATATAATTATCTATTATTTAAATTTTGAAACTGAAAACTTTTGTTAATTCCAAACCGATAGCATATGTAAATAATATGCATAAATATTTTTTTAGTATTCACACACACAACCATCAGTATGTGACAATCTATCGATATACCGAATCGCGATATTTCTACCAAAACAATATATATATATATATATAACTATTATGTGAAAATTAATATAATATTAAATCTGAAGAATATGTTTCACCAAAGCTCAAGGTTCGCACCTTGAAATGAAAAAGAAGCTCCTTGAATCGAATTCCAATCCTGAAGTTGCTAGCTCCTAAATTTCCTTTCTACCGACGATTATTTGATATTAATTTGCTTGAATATTTGAGGAAGGGGGTGATTTCAGCCTGCAAAGGGGAGTATGGAGGCAGCAAAGGATCAAAATAAAATGTGGGATAAGACGAGGAGAGAGCAGAGAGAAAAAGTATGATCAAGATCTTTAATTCTCTCTTACCCATTTTCTTATTTTTAAACACTCAAAGCTTTCCCTATAAGCCATCAAAATGGCTAGCCTATATTGTTAGGACTAGGTCAGCCCGTGGCGGATGTTATAGGTAAATTTCCAAAAAGTTTCCCGTATTATATCTTTATTTGACCTATGAAGTCTACTTTATTTAGAACATTTCTAAATTTAATTTAAATAAAATATTGTTTAAATTTATAAATTACATAGTTTTATTTAATTTATATTATGATATATATATATCTGTGTATGTATGTATGTATCTATCATATACACATATATGTGTGTGTGCATGTGTAATATATCAATCCGTGCCTATCTAGTTAAAGCCCAGCTAAAGCGCTGCAAAATCTCTATTATAGCTCATAACGCTCTTCGACCACTATGCTTTTTCAGTTTAGCCCCCATGAACAGTACATTCGCTTTAAGGCCTGCTATTTTCCACTGCAACTGCTAAATCAAAGCTTTTTAGCACCCTCTCTAGCAACAACAACATAAAAAGGATGATTTTACTAGTTCTCTTTTGAACCAAATCAACAAAGTAATGATAAATGCCTAATTTCAAGGCATAAATTCTCAATATAAATTAGAAACCTATTGTAGTCACCAAATCCAGACTACACAAATCATGATACTCTTCAATTTTATTACCTAAGATTAAACATATTTCCTTTTCCTACAAAAATGATGTGAGAATGAAAATAAATTAACTTTAAGTATTTGATTCTGTATCTAATAAAGCTTTTTGCATCTCCGCTATTTTCCACTATATTCCTACTTTAGCCCTGCTATAACTTTTTGCACCTCCATCGCTATAGAACCACTAAGCACTTTAACTGCACAAATCCATTCAAGGTATAACATGCCCTATATAGATACCAGGATTTGCATCACAATGGACATGTTAGCTTATCCAATATGCAGACATATTGTCCAAATATATGTATGTGTACATATACATATATTATTTATAATAAATATTATAAATATACATATAATATTAGTTTTGTTTAATTTTTTTTATAAAGTATGTTTATATATATGTATGTATGTATGTATGTATGTATGTATTTATTTATGTAATTGTATAAATAAAATATTAATAGTGTATACACATATTATATAATAGATTTATTAAAATATAAAGAATTTATTTATAAATATTTATAATAAATAAATATTTCTTTAAAAACCATAATATATAATACTAGTAAAATATTTTATTTCATTATTTATAATTTAATTATTTATGAATACTACTATATGCATAATATATATATATATATATATGTTAATAAAATACTTTAAAAAAATTCATAAACATGAACGACTAGGTTTTATGCATCAGCCAGTGAATATATAATTTTTTTATTTTAAAATATATTTTATTTAGATATCCATTCAAAAGTTATTAAAACATCATTTAAAAATTAATTATGCGATATTATTTTGAATTTTAAGTTTCCAATAAATCATAAATGGTATTTTATGCTTTGAAAAAAATGTCAATAATTTTTTGATTTAAACCTATTTTTCTATTTTTTCCAAGAGTATCTTTATTGATAGTGTCGTTTTATAAAATATATTTTTCATAATATATTTTGAATTAATATAATTAAGTTACATAATAAATTGATTTAAAAAGTATTCAAAAATAATATATATATATATATATATAATATTTTATCATTATCTATAATTATCATACCCTTAATTCTTTACATATAAAATTATGTGACCATATTTGTAACGATCCAGCATTTTGAACACTTTATATTTAAATATTTAAATCTTGGATTTAATGTAAAAAATTGGTTTAATAAGTTTATTTAAATTCTTTTTTAATAATAAATGATAATGGTAAACTTTAATTTATAATTAAAGTGATTAAACTTGTTTTAATAATAATTCTTTTTAATCGACGCATGAAATTTTCATTCCGGAGCACTATCATAGATTTTGACAATTTAATTAGATATGGAATAATGAATAGGTGTGTGCCGACAAGTTTCATGATGATCCGATTTGCTTTGTGGTTGTACGACAGTAGCGATTAATTTTAGGAATTAAAATAATAATATAATTTTATTATAAATAACCCCTCCCTCTAACCCTTCTCCCTCGCTTCCTCTCTTATTTTTCCTTTCCTGTAAACAAAATGTGTAGGATCTAGATTAACCCTAGAGGGGGGGGGGTGAATAGGGTTATAGAAAATTTTCTCGAATTAAACACAAAAACAAACCGCAGAGAAATAAATATACTGAAAAGTAAATCACACACAAAATTTACCCAGCTTCGGCAACCCCTGCCTACTGCCGCATTCCCAGATTTCTATTAGAATTAAACAGTCTCCCGCTTACAAACACTCTAACAGACTCGCACACCCTGCTACCGCCTATAGAGTTTTGCAAACTCGCACACCCTGCTCACTGAACTAATTCTAACTAGACAATCTAACACTACCTAGAACCTAGGTGGTGATTTACCAAGATTTGAACCTTAAAAGAAAAATTAAAACAAACCTAAAAACAGTTTAAAACTGAAACCCTATTTGAAACAAAATAAACTAAAGCCCCCTTTATAAAACAAAGCCGGCCCAATTGTTTTGCCCGTTCCTTTTTCTTTTGGCTTATGAAGAAAATGGCGGCTGATCCTCTTTCTACAGAAATTAGGGTTTTTCTTCAAATTCGATTCTCTGGTTTGTGTTGCTCTTGCTCGCGGCTTCTCTGATGATCAATTCTCTGGTTGCTTTTGCTTGCGCTCGTTTGCAGCTGCTCCTCTGTTGATCGAGTTAGATAGATTATGGTATGTATTCTCTTTCGTTGTTGGTTTAATGATTGCTTGAACTCGATGCCGATGATGAATTTGTTGGGTGAATATTTATATGGATTCTGACTTTCCTGTTTCATGATTTGATGACTTGATGCACACAGTTTCTATTCTGTAGCGTTCAATTTTCCCTTGGTTGATACGGCAAAAACTTTCCTCTTTTGATTTTTGACTTTTTCAAAAATACGCACTTGCCATTTGAATTCGATTTCTCTGGCATCAACTCTATTTCATCTGGACTTCGGCACTTGACTTTTTAAACATGAATTTTGTTTGCGTCTGCATTAAATTCGAACTTTACTCCTGATCTAAATCACATTGTTTCTCGGCTTCAATTACTGTCGCATTGTCTTTGTTGTCTGCTGTTGTTGTTTGCTGAGGTTGTTGTTTCAATTGTCTTCTGTTCACTGTTTGCATCACTGGTCTTTCATTTGGTCTGCACTTTTAATCTTACGACTTTCACTGTGAATTACTTAGTTGGCTTCGACTTCATCTAGTTGTTGCATTGTTTCTCGGCATAGACATTTGTTTTATGACATTGTACTTGCTGATGTTTGTTGGTTTAGTTGTGCACTTGCCCGACCATTTAAACTGCACTTGTACTTCTGGTTCTTCATTCTGGTTGGTCTGCATTTTTGGTTACTTGAATACAACAGCTTTCTTTTGTGTCCATGTATATAGTTGTTTCTTTGATGTTGTTTATGTCTGCATCTTGTGGTTGCCACTGTGTTGCATTGAGCTTGACATTTTCATCATTATGGTGGCTGACCATCTTATCTCTGTTTCACTGAACTTTGATATTATGTATCCTAGTCATGTTTATATTGAACTAGTCTTTAAGTGCAGCACTTGTCTCTCTTGTCATTTCTTTTTACTGATTTGCCTTTGATCTTGTTTGTTGCCTGGTCGATACTTGATGTTTGTAACTTGGTTTCTCTTGAACTTGGGTGAACTGATGTGTAGTCATGTCTCTGGTGCACAGTTTTTACAATTACATTGTCTTCAGTTCACTTGACCATTTGTATACTCGGGCTGGCTTGAACTTGATTGTATCATCTGGTTCATGGATTTGTAGCTTGTATATCCTGTTTGCTGTGACATTGTAGTTTGCATTGTACCATGCTCCCTGTACTTGTATTCATGTTGTTGTCTGGACATTTGCCTGAGTCTCTGTTTCATGCATTGCTGTTGGGTTGCTTTCTTCATTTGATTGTTTGAGTCTTGTTCATCCAATTCAATGCTGAGTTGTTTCACTGGTGCATTGCCTTACTGTTCATATGAACTTGGTCTCTGTCTGGTTCTTGATCATTTCATGTTGATTTTTGAAATTTCACTTGAGTTGAATCCAATTTCAAAACTCGGGTTTGACCTTGTGCTTGTGTCGTGATTTTAAATATATTGCACGTGAGTTGAACCCGGCTTTTCATTTGGGTTTGATCTGTGCTTACCTAGCATTATCAAGTGTATATCGATGTGCACGGCCTTTGTGGCATGTACAGTGATACACTGTGCATGTCACATTGTTCGTGTATGATGAATTCAAATGTAAATGATGACGAACAACCCAAATAACTGAGGCAAATAATATTTTCAAAAATCATATTTCATTTTATATTGCAAAAATATTTCTTTTTCAATTTTACTGCGTTAGTGAATATTTTTGCAGATTTCTCAGATGCTGGATTATAACTGGAATGAAATTGAAGATGAACTACGAGTGTGAGTGATATGTAGTGAGGCATTTATGTAAATTGAATTGTGATGTAATTACAATCAAAATTGTATATGTATAGTGAGAGCTTGAATTTGTACTATTCAAAATTGTAATAAATATTTGTTTGAATAAAATTTCTGTTTGAATTCAAATTTTGTGTAATTTATTTTATTCAACAAATATTTATTTAATATATGAAAAATAAAATAGTAAATTAAAAAAATACATTTAAATGAATATATATATATATATATATATATATATGTTTATTATCATCAAACAAAAATCATATAAGCGCATATTCAACAATCTCCCCCTTTTGATGATAACAAACATATATTTAAGATTTTGACTATGTTAAATGTAATTGATCAATGGTATACTCTAATTGCTCCCCTTATTTAAATGCTTCCTCTTTACATGATACTCCCCCTACATATATGCATATAAATAGAAATATACAAATGAGCCTAGATGCAAATGGAAAATTATTTAACCTTTGCTTGATTTTATTTGACAAAATCTTAACTTTTCTCTCCCCCTTTTGTTATCAGCAAAAGAATAATAGTGTTGGAGAAAATAGAGATAAAGTGATCAATATTAATCCAACATTAAAACTCAATTTGAATATAAATATTAAACTTCAATAAAAATCAAATAAAAATCATAACTACCCTTGTTAGGTGCGTATTCCACTTTTAGAATGATGGAAATGATGTTCTCATATAAAATCATACAGTTGTATCTACTTGTGGTACATTTATATCAGGAATTTGAATATCTACTAATCATGCATAACCGTTAGGACTTTTAAATGAGATTAGTAGTATTCCAATTTAATTTTTAAAAATGAATTCAAGTATCTTCTAACCACGCATGACCGTGAGGACTTTTAAATGGGATTAGAATCAACTTGTCTATTTAATCAATCAAATTTGATATGCCTTCCATACATACATAACCGTGAGGACTTTTAAATGAGCATGGAAGCACATAATCAAAAATCCAAGTAATTCACCCATGCATAACCGTGAGGACTTTTAAATGAGAGTGAATACTTTGGTATTTATTTATTTTTACAAAAGAATGTGAAATGAAAAACAAATGATCCCTGATTATAGTACTACATATCGAAAAACTATATTTAAGATTTGATAAACAATGGTCGATAGAAATATGATAGATATAGAAATGGTCATGGAATCTTTACCCAACAAAAAGTTTTATAACTCTTGTTTGAATTCCTAAAGAAATTTTCCAAATATACTGTCTTGAGTAATGTTTGTTAAATATCAACACTTATCACCTTTTCAATCACTATTTATCTTTTTGATAATTAGTAGGGAGTCGGATTAGTCAAAATTTGTCATTTAAAATCAAATAAAAATGACTAATCTGAAAATAAGGTCAAAAAATGATTTTCTTCAAGGGGTTATATGAGAAAAAAAATTCTGCTATTTGAAAATTATTTGTAACGAAAAATATGCAGCTTTTTTCTTTGAAAAACGATGTAGTTACTAAATGTCTCACCATAAATCACGTTCAACTAGTAAGTTTTCTGTCAACTAGATTACCAGTATGATCTGCATCTGAATTTCTCTTTCACTTTAAAATATCACTTACTAAATTTGATAGACCAGATCATGAAGTGTGCATGAAAACTCAAACTCACAAATTTTTATAGCATTCTTGAATCTGAATTGAAGTCGTGTAAATAATCAGAAACTATGAATATAGAGTTAGCCGAATTATAACCAAATGCATTATCATCCAACAAAACACAATGTTTAATCCAAACAAATATGTATGAAGTAATTCAAAGAATAATGTTTTTGGCATAAATATAATTGGCCAACTATGTTGAACAAGACAGAATCAAAAAATCATCTCTTTACAACATCTCAATATTGGCTGATTTCATTCAGAATACGGTGCAGATTATCACATTTAATATACCTTCACCTGTTTTACCTTTACGATAATTTTTCGTAGTTGCCCATTGTGATTCTGTCACCTTTGTACTAGGCTAAGGAACTTTGCTTTGTTGCCCGTTGTGTTTCTGGAACAACCAAAATCCAGCGAACACTGTTGTTGTTCCTTAGTCCGCCACCATACGTACACGATGAAAGATTTTTGTGACCTATTTGTTTTTATAGGTCCATGATTGTTAGTGGCTGAAGCATTGTGAATAAACAAACCCTTTGGAACCCAAACTTGTTTTGTCATTTCATTCTTGTTCCAATAGACATGAAATTTGTTTGTAGAATTCTTAGGAACCCAAACTTGTATAAATTTTGTGTTCTTGTTCCTATGACTACAATTTTCAACACGATGTCCAATTATTTCACATCTATTAAGGACACTCTTACCTTTTGCATTACCATCAACTTGTGTTTTCCCAAAACCTAGTCCTTTTCTGTTGTTAGCAAAAATTTGATTTCCCAATAACATGTTGAATGATTTTTCTCCTCTTGAAAAGTTATTCAGAGATTTCTCAAGATTTTGGACTTTGGTTTTGAGTGTTGTGTTTTCAGTTATAAGTGAGGTGCATCTATTTATAAAATCCTTTTTCCTAGTGTCAATGGTTTCCTTAAGACTCAAGTTTTCTTTTTAAAGATTCTCAGAGCTATTCTTAAGTCTTGATAATTCTGAATCTAAAATTTTACATTTTTTACATTTTAGGTTTTGAATATTTTCAAGTTCAGTTTCTAACCTAAAATTTTCATGAGCAAGTACTCTCCTATCAGATTTCAGTTTCTCAATTTTAGATTCAAGAGTATCAATTGTTTTAGTAAGATCAAGACACATAAAAACAAGTTCTTTATAAGAATAGTCACCTCCCTCACTAGATTCCTCTGAGCTTGCTTCTGAATCTGATTTTGCCACAAGGCACAAGTTAGCCTCCTCTGAGCTATTATTCGAAACTTCCTCTCCTTCTTCATCATCCCTAGTCGCTGCAAAGGCCTTCTTCTTCTTTTTCTTTCCTTTGTCGTTTTTGAGAAGTGGGCATTCTTGTTTGAAGTGGCCAGGCTTGTTGTAGTTAAAGCACGTTAATTCATTATCGGAATTGTTAGAATCTCTTGACCTATTACCATTTGTTTTCTTCTTGCATGGCCTGAATCTTGACAATTTTTTAAGATTATTGACAGCCATTGCAAGCTCTTCAATTGGATCTTCTTCTTCTTCATCGCTCTTTTCTTTGCTCTTTAAGGCAATCGTCTTCTTCTTTGATTCGGAGTTGTGGCGTTCCTCCTTTGCTTTTAGCTCAAGCTCATATGTCATCAAGTTGCCGATCAACTCCTCCATGCTTAGTTTATTCAGATCTTTCGATTCTTGTATTACCGTGACTTTTGCCTCAAAGTTCATCGGTAAGACTCGTAGCACCTTCCTCACAAGCTCTACCTCAGCGAATACCTTCCCAAGTGCTCTAGCATTGTACACCAAAGTTGAAAAGCGTCCAAACATGTCCTTTATGCTCTCGCCTTTATCCATCACAAAGTTCTCGTATTCATTGCTGAATAGGGCTAGACGAGACTCCTTGACTTGAGAAGTTCCTTCATGTGTCACCTCCAAGGTATGCCAAATTTCCTGTGCAGTTTTACAATGAGAAATTCTATTAAATTCAGTTTTATCAAGAGCACATATCAAAGCATTCATGGCTTTAGCATTTGTAGTTTTTAATCTCTTATCGTTAGCATCCCACCTATCCTTAGGTTTAGGAATCTCAGTATCACCAACAGTTATAGTGGGAGATTTATAGCCAGTTTCAATAATATCCCAAACATCATAATCAACAGAACTAAAATAAATGCCCATCCTAATTTCCAATAAGCATAATCATTCCCATTAAACATGGGTGGTCTAACAATAGATTGCCCCTCAGAAAAAGCATTATTTGGTGGATTCATGACTCTAGAGTTAAAGAAAAAATACCTCGCTCTGATACCGCTTGTAGGATCTAGATTAACCCTAGAGGGGGAGGGGGGTGAATAGGGTTATAGCAAATTTTCTCGAATTAAACACAGAAACAAACCGCAGAGAAATAAATATACTGAAAAGTAAATCACACACAAAATTTACCCAGCTTCGGCAACCCCTGCCTATTGCTGCATTCCCAGATTTATATTAGAATTAAATAGTCTCCCACTTACAAACACTCTAACAGACTCGCACACCCTGCTACCGCCTATAGATTTTTGCAAACTCACACACCCTGCTCACTGAACTAATTTTAACTAGACAATCTGACACTACCTAAAACATAGGTGGTGATTTACCAAGATTTGAACCTTAAAAGAAAAATTAAAACAAACTTAAAAATAGTTTAAAACTGAAAGCCTATTTGAAATAAAATAAACTAAAGCCTCCTTTATAAAACAAAGCCGGCCCAATTGTTTTGCCCGTTCCTTTTTCTTTTGGATTATGAAGAAAATGGCGGTCGATCCTCTTTCTACAGAAATTAGGGTTTTTCTTCAAATTCGATTCTCTGGTTTGTGTTGCTCTTGCTCGCGGCTTCTCTGATGATCAATTCTCTGGTTGGTTTTGCTTGCGCTCGTTTGCAGCTGCTCCTCTGTTGATCGAGTTAGATAGATTATGGTATGTATTCTCTTTCGTTGCTGGTTTAATGATTGCTTGAACTCGATGCCGATGATGAATTTGTTGGGTGAATATTTATATGGATTCTGACTTTCCTATTTCATGATTTGATGACTTGATGCACACGGTTTCTATTTTGTAGCGTTCGATTTTCCCTTGGTTGATACGGCAAAAAATTTCCTCTTTTTATTTTTGACTTTTTCAAAAATACGCACTTGCCATTTGAATTCGATTTCTCTGGCATCAACTCTATTTCATCTGGACTTCGGCACTTGACTTTTTAAACATGAATTTTGTTTGCGTCTGCATTAAATTCGAACTTTACTCCTGATCTAAATCACATTGTTTCTCGGCTTCAATTACCGTCGCATTGTCTTTGTTGTCTGCTGTTGTTATTTGCCGAGGTTGTTGTTTCAATTTTCTTCTGTTCACTGTTTGCATCACTGGTCTTTCATTGGGTCTGCACTTTTAATCTTTCGACTTTCACTGTGAATTACTTAGTTGGCTTCGACTTCATCTGGTTGTTGCATTGTTTCTTGGCATAGACATTTGTTTTATGACATTGTACTTGCTGATGTTTGTTGGTTTAGTTGTGCACTTGCCCGACCATTTAAACTGCACTTGTACTTCTGGTTCTTCATTCTGGTTGGTCTGCATTTTTGGTTACTTGAATACAACAGCTTTCTTTTGTGTCCATGTATATAGTTGTTTCTTTGATGTTGTTTATGTCTGCATCTTGTGGTTGCCACTGTGTTGCATTGAGCTTGACATTTTCATCATTATGGTGGCTGACCATCTTATCTCTGTTTCACTGAACTTTGATATTATGTATCCTGGTCATGTTTATATTGAACTAGTCTTTAAGTGCAGCACTTGTCTCTCTTGTCATTTCTTTTTACTGATTTGCCTTTGATCTTGTTTGTTGCATGGTCGACACTTGATGTTTATAACTTGGTTTCTCTTGAACTTGGGTGAACTGATGTGTATTCATGTCTCTGGTGCACAGTTTTTACAGTTACATTGCCTTCAGTTCACTTGACCATTTGTATACTCGGGCTGGCTTGAACTTGATTGTATCATCTGGTTCATGGATTTGTAGCTTGTATATCCTGTTTGCTGTGACATTGTAGTTTGCATTGTACCATGCTCCCTGTACTTGTATTCATGTTGTTGTCTGGACATTTGCCCGAGTCTCTGTTTGATGCATTGCTGTTGGGTTGCTTTCTTCATTTGATTGTTTGAGTCTTATTCATCCAATTCAATGCTGAGTTGTTTCACTGGTGCATTGCCTTACTGTTCATATGAACTTGGTCTCTGTCTGGTTCTTGTTTATTTCATGTTGATTTTTGAAATTTCACTTGAGTTGAATCCAGTTTCAAAACTCGGGTTTGACCTTGTGCTTGTGTCGTGATTTTAAATATATTGCACGTGAGTTGAACCCGGCTTTTCATTTGGGTTTGACCTGTGTTCACCTGTCCCTGTAGCATTATCAAGTGTATATCGATATGAACGGCCTTGTGGCATGTACAGTGATACACTGTGCATGTCACATTGTTTGTGTATGATGAATTCAAATGTAAATGATGACGAACAACCCAAATAACAGAGGCAAATAATATTTTCAAAAATCATATTTCATTTTATATTGCAAAAATATTTCTTTTTCAATTTTACTGCGTTAGTGAATATTTTTGCAGATTTCTCCGATGCTGGATTATAACTGGAATGAAATTGAAGATGAACTACGAGTGTGAGTGATATGTGGTGAGGCATTTATGTAAATTGAATTGTGATGTAATTACAATCAAAATTGTATATGTATAGTGAGAGCTTGAATTTGTACTATTCAAAATTGTAATAAATATTTGTTTGAATAAAATTTCTGTTTGAATTCAAATTCTGTGTAATTTATTTTATTCAACAAATATTTATTTAATCTATGAAAAATAAAATAGCACATTAAACAAATACATTTAAATGAATATATATATATATATATATATGTTTATTATCATCAAACAAAAATCATATAAGCGCATATTCAACAAAATGAAATGGCCGCCAACCTTAAATTAATTCTTATCGGAGCTAGAAGCATCGATATATCTTGATTTTGGGTCTACTGTACTTGTATGGTTGAAGACTTCAAATCCAAGTGTCTAATGTTAGGTGCGGTCGAAGTTGGTCGAGCTCGACTTGTTCATGTCACAACTAGGGTTTGGTTGTATTGATGCAAGAGGCGGAGATAGGACTTGGCGTTGGGGGCATTGAGTTTCTCCGGTGAAGGAGCATGTGTTTGAGGAGTTTGGTGAGTTATAGCGGTATGAGGCCAATCACAACATTATGTAAGTAGGTAGCAGGTTTTTGGTCGTGTTTTCATATGGTGGATCGAGCTTGGCGATGTGCTAATGGTGGAGAGAGTCTGAGAAGAGAAGAACGACGACGAAGTCCGTTCGTCGACTTATGCATCGGAGGGGAGACAAGAGAAGGGAGGTGTGCGTTATGCTATGGATTTGTGAGTGTGCGTGTCTCTGTACATGCTATGCACGGTTGAGTTGGGAGAAGGGAGGGAAGAAAGATTTAAGGTAAACTAAATTTTTAATTAAATTAATTAAATAAATTATAACATTCGATTTCTTATAAAAACAATATCTTTTGCATACGAGGTCCAATCGAGACATCGTTTTTGCCGTTTCATTTTGTAGCGGGATTTTCTATAACTTTGGTTGGCTTGGGCTTGGATTAGTTTACTCACCGGTTGATTTGTATATTGTTGTTATATAATTGTTGTTTTGTTAAATATAAGTTAAAATCGATTACAGTGCTAGTCATAACTTTTGGACTCCTCATTGCTATTGAAAGTAAGTGAAAACATTATATGTAGTATAATCTTTCTTTTAATTATCTATAACATGTAGTGTGGCTCAGACTTGTCTACATCTTTGATACTATTGTTCGATAAGTTGAAAAGTGTATGTGAATGGTTGAAGCGAAATTGTCGCTATAAATGCACTTTGAAATTCCACGTATTTAATACTGGTTAAATTGGTTAAAAATGTGGATATATTATGGATATATATTAGGTTATTCTTTACACATGTTTTGAGTGTGTTTGTCCTAAAGGAATTGGTTTGAAAATTTGGAAATTGTGAAACGATGTCTCATAAGTTTATATAGTGAAAAGGTCGCTATAGATGCATTTTGAAAATTATGTCTTAATAAAGTATAAAACAGTTGGATACTTTGAATATTTTTCTAAAATCTTTTAAAGGAGTTTGTTAATGGTATTAAAGTATTTTGAAAGGAAGTTCGAAGTTTGAGTATGATTTTATAATCATTTATGATTGATTTAAGTAAGGGTTTTAAATTACAAAACTTGTTTTATGAATTTTTAAATAAATTATAAAGTAGATATTTTAAGTAATATTTTGATGTAGTGTTTTATGGCATATTATAAGTATTTTAAAGAGGTTTTGGGATTATAACACTTATGTTATAATGAACAATTGTGTAAATATAGTTTACAAGGTATATCACCTTGTTTAAAAAGTGAAGATGTACCTAGACCTTTAAACGGATGCATTTCAAAGTTAATGACAATTACAAAAGTGATTTTGGGTTTACAATAATGATGTTTAAGCAACAATTGTTTTTAACCCATTTAGTTATACTTTTAAAAAGTAATATAATCTTTAAAAGAAAGTTTTAAAGATAATGATTAAGTGAAGTGCTTTAGGTTTGTTGTAAACAATGTTTTAGTAATGGAATTTTAAAGATAGTAACAAGTATGAAATCTTTGGAAAAGGATAGAAAAGTATAAGCTTTAAAGTGTGACGACCCGAAATTTTTAAGCATTTAAAATTGGAATATTTAATTTATTTGAAATATTTAAAAGTTAATTTTTAACTTGAATTCGAAATATCACTGTTTATTTGGGTAATTTAATTATTAGATTAAATAATTTAAGTTTGGTAAAATGTTGAATATGGAGTTTTAAGCCTGTTAAAAATAATTTGAAGGCTTGAAAAAAAAATTATATTGATAGTACAGAGGATAATAGGAGTTGTAAAATTGAAATTAGCAGTGGTTTGTTCAGTTTTGAAATTTTATCGTTTAAATTGAATTTAAAAATAGCCTTTCGAAACGCAGTCTTGGAATTCGACGAAACCAGTTCCATTGGATCCGTAATATTGAATTATTATCGGATTTCAAATTTCGTGTTGATGGGAGTTTTTGTGTGAGCGTACAATATATAAATGCGCTGAAGTTTAATTGAAAATAAGAAAATACTGTACTTGTTAGTCAAACTTAATTTACATCAGAATCTTTCCAGTTCTTTCCAGTGCACGCTTCCTTTGGCTTCCCAAACATGATTCTTCATCCTCCTTTCTTTTAGATACGAAACTTATTCCATTTACTGAGAAGTTCAGAGGCTCAAGATAAAAGGAAAAAAAATGGCAGACTAATCATCGCGAGCCTTTGTTTTTTGTTTTCCTTCTATTTGAAACTCTTCGAATAAAACTAAAAAAAAAATCACGTTCAGGAAACAAATCCATGGCCGTTGTAATTTCCCAATATCGTCCACCATATCCTTCTCCTCTCTCACGATTCGAAACCGAAACCTCCTCTACAGTTCTTTTCTTGGCAGATCAAAAATTAATAACAAAGCTTGTAATCGCGAGCTTAGTTCGAGAGGTAGACGCGAGGTTAATAACAGATTTGGGGGCAGTAGTGTAGGGCTTGGGTCGCCGTGAGGAGGAGCTTCGTTTTATGGCTCCGTAGGTCAGTTAGGGGTCGCGTTGATTGTCAGCGGTTATGGGCTCGTTCGAGTTAGGGCTTGGGCTTGATGGTGGTAGGTGATGGGATGGCCGATGTTGGGTAGGTCGCAGTTGTGGAGAGGAACTGTTCGTCGTCGCCGTGAGGTATTTTGTTTTATTGTTTTAAATAGGGTTCTGCTTCAAACATATATATATGTATAAGTTAGATGAAAAAAAAGAAAAAAAACAAATAGAAAAGAAAAAAAATAGGAAACTTGTTTCATATGCAGTTTAGAAACGAAAATTACAAGTTTATTTAATAATGCATATTAGTGACTGAGACGATTAATAAACCTATTTAAATTATTTGGTTACTAAAAGAAATTGTAAGGGAATGATTGGTTTAACTAAATTATTAGTTGCCTTATTTATTTAATGGCAATTAATTGTTCGATAAATTAAAATATTAATGAATCGTATAACTGTTATACAAGGTTTTAAATCACGGAAGCAAGCCAGTTTGGAAATAGACTGCAAATCAAAAGCAAAGGTGAGTTAATATCACTCAGTTAAATTTAAATTTAAATGATTAAATTTAAATAATTATTTGAATGGTTAAATTGATTGATGTGCTATAGTATGTATATTTTGGAATTGGCATTATATTGTGCTAACGTCTGTGGATGCAGGGAAAACAGGTCGGAGGGATCCAACTGGACCCCTCAACTTTTATTTAAATTATTTAATATTCTCTGTTCTGATTATTTGATATTCTATAATGAATTATGTGAAAGTATTGAATGCTATGGCTTGGTTGATATAATTGGGTATAATGAATTACCAAAATAATATATATAAAATTGGATTTTTGAAGAAAATAAAAGAAGTGAATCTGTAAGTAAAGTAATTATAGAATAAATTTAAGAATGAATTGGAGAAGAAATAAAGTGACTTTAAATTTCTAATAAATAAATTGTGAGTATAGAAAGGAAAATTTGAATAAACAGGAAGTTAATGAATTTTAAAATTCAGTGTTATGATTTAAAAAGAACAAAACATTTATTTAAAATTCAGGATTTAAATTATTGGAAAGAATAAAGAAGAAATTGGGAATAACCTGAAATTTGTATAATTCAGTTAAAAGGGTTTGAAATCAAACAGAAAATAATAATAATAAAGTCCATAACCAATGAATTTTGAAATGAACTGATAAGTAAAGAAATTTATTTCAAATGGAATAAATTGGAAATCAATTTGGGAAATTGATTCAAATGATTGAGATTTGAAATTCTCCCTGGATAACCAAGTACGTTTTCAAAGTAAATTTTTAAATATAAGTTAAAAGATTTTAAAGTTGTTTTAAAAAGTATGTTTTGTAAAATTTATTATTTCTAATATTTAACTTCTAAAGTAAGTATTTCCTTTAATCTATTATAGTAGTAATTATTTTAAGAATGACTTAGTATAATGTTTTTAAAAAGTGAAAACCTAGTTCTATATTTTATAAAGTAACCTTATTTTTTTTGAATATTCATATAGAATCTATCTTAGCTAATTATTGAAGTAGTCTTAACTTAAATGTTCTAAAGTAAACTCCAAAGTAAGCATTTTATTTTAATCTATTATCGTAATAATTATATAAAGAATGATTTGGTAATTTAAAGAAGGAAATCTAATGTATAGTTATAAGGTAATATTATTTTAGTACTTCTAGAGCATTGTTTTAAATTAAGTATTAAAGTAAAATTTTCTAATATATTTTACAATAAAGTGTTTTTAAATTATTTTTAAAATCTAGTTTGTGCTTGGTGATTTCAGTGGAGATAGGAATATATTTGGGAAGTTTATTTTGAAGAGAAAGATGATTTGAAACTGTTTTCAAAGGGTTGAAAATAGAAATATATCTTGTGAAGATATTTTGAGATAAATAAATAATTTGGAAAATTAATCATTGTTGATGGTTGTTTGTAAATATTAATTGATGGTTAAATCACCGACTATCAATATTGGCCAAATGCATTGATCGTTTCGAAGAGACCGGGATCGAGATTAATTTCTCGAAAACCACTTTGATCCGGTTTGTACGTTTTCATGAAAAACGATTTTGGATTCGAAGATGGAGTAGTGAAGTGCAAGGGCTAGTCGCTACTAATCCTGAGGATATTTCCAAATGGATGTATTAGGAATAGTGCCTTCTGTTCCGTTCGAACCCGGGACGGACTTGTATGGATGAATGCTTGCGAAACATCGTCAGGTGGACGATGGACATTCTAAGGGATATATTCTAAAAAGGTAACGCTTAGCCTCAAGCCTCATCAAATGGGAATGGCTGAAAATCAGGGGTTATGCAGCAAGGCTTCGTGGGTAGCCCCCACTGGAGGGTGAGGTCATCCCTGTCTAGATGTCCCTTTTATTTCGGGTTAGTGGGCGGTTGCTGATCCCAACCGCGGGGTGATCTTGCTCGGGACTGTCCAGTAAGGGATGGTTCCGGTCTTGTGTTGCAGGGGAGTTAGGGTGGCTCCTCGGTACGCTGATCTAGACCAGGTACCGTGACATATGGTACCCCAGTGCCTAGCCATTAGTTGGAATCCATTTTCCCTACGCGCCCGTATGGTTTTGATTGTGCCCAACTATTGCTGAAACGTGAGATGCAAGCATGTCAGCTAGATTCTATTTTACTTTCTATAAACATTATTATAATATCAGAAGATTTTAATAAAAACGTTTTAGCTATCGTAAGGTAAAAACCCGACATGTTTATTTGTGGCGTGGTCTTACGAGATGCTTTTGTTTTCAAAAGGATTTTTGAAACTTTAATAATCAATTGAGTGTGATTTTCTCACGCCGGTATTCCAGACTGACTCGAGTGTTATTTAACTGTAATGCTCGGGTCAGACGGAGTATTATAGGATACAAGATATGATGCAGTGGAGCTCAGGAGACGAGCTGGATGATGATACGTACATTCGTACTTGTTTTATATATATATATTCCACTGTTTGAGTTGTTGTGTATCCATTGTATGATATTGATGTTGAGCTGTGATTGATGTACTCTGATGATGTAACATATAAACAGAATATTTGATGTTGAGTAAACATTATTTATTATTTATTATATTTTATTCCGCTGCGATGGTTAGATTATGTTGTTGTTTTCTATTTTCTTCTTCTACCTCATCTTATTTAACCCAAATGGTTCGTATTTCTGTACAACTTGAGTTGATTGTTGTAGAATTGTGTTGACTCAAGAGGTACGGATTTTCGGACTGTTACACTTGGTATCAGAGCGAGGTTGGTGATAACCTTGGCTCTGGTGGGAATTACTCATAAAATAGAGTCTATATTACTCTAGAATGAGTTTGAACGTATTAATAGATATGAGTGCGTATTTGTTAGTGGATATAAATTGTTTTAATATTGTGTTGATTGATTTATTGAGTGGCATATGAACCTTCGTCGACACAGTCTGCCCAACTGTATTGAAGGGGTTTCTAAACACTTGAATAGAACAATCGACACGGTATTGTTTTAAATATGGGTAAATGAAATAATTTTACCCAAAAACATATTTTGATATAAAGAATAGTTTTTGAAAACTATTTAGCTAATATATGGTTGCTTGGATGTTAGAAATGGTGATATTAAAGTATTATCATTGTTAAGTGAAAATTTAACTAGAAATTGAAAATATAACCAAAGTTTAAGGCAATAAATTCATTATAAAATAAAATGTATAAATATGAATTATAAATGTAATTTATGAATTGAAATACAATCAAATGAGAATTTGTATAAGCATAAAGTGTACAAATGAATTATAGTTAAAATTTATTTAAGCAGGCTTTGGAAATTTAAAATCCCGGAGACTTTGGAAGTGTTTGTCGAAGTGTTTTAAAGATAAACAATAGCATTATTGTTTTGGAGACATTTCTGAATGGAAATCTGTTTTAAATGGATTTTGAAAGTGATATAGCAATGAAATCACTTGGATTATTGGAAAATAATTTTGATGATGACGGCTGCATTATCAGTATTCATTTTCGAATTTCTAAGTGACGGATTGCTGCCAAAAACTGATTTGTTCAGAAAAGCTAGTTGTTTTTAAAATCTCAAAAGGAAATTTGTTGGGGATAAAACCAGGATTGGTTTAATTTTTGAGAAATGTGATTTGAGATGTTGAAGATTTCAAAGTGTTTTGAAACCAAAAACCGGGTGTTTGAAAATCTTGAAGAGATAGGTGGTAAGCTTATAAATTGAGATGATTTCTAAATCAGGAAGGAAATATAAGCTTTGAATGTTGGAATTTGAATTTAAAGATGAAAAGTTAAAAATGAAATTAACTTGGATTGGGAAATAAAATTTAACTGGATTGAAATTAATTTAAATAGGCTGAAATAATATCCAATTGTATTCGAATTAAGTTGAAATCGAATCAAGTCAAATAAATCTGAGTTAAAGAAAAATTAAATTGGAATGAGAATTCAATTGAATTAATGAATGGAAATAAATTCTTACCTGAACAAATGGAAAATAAATTGGATAAGGATTGGAATTGTGTAAATAATGAGTTGTGACTTATAAAATTGAAAATGGAATACAAAATCCAAAATAAATATTGTTTGATGAATTGAAAAATAAAATGAAGATCAAAACTTGAATTATAAAATAAATTGAACTTAAGAAAATTAAATGAAGTGATATTTGAAATTAAAAATCAAGTATTGAACTATAAATAGGAGAGAACTAATTTTATAATAAATTGGTTAATAAAATGTGTAAATGGGTACGTAATGTTGTTTAATAGAAGCTGAATTGTGAATTTATGATGAAGTTTGGAAATAAAACTCAAGTTATAAATTAAATTCGACTTGAATTGTCAGCAAAGTAAATGTAACTGAATTGTGAGTTCTTGAAATTTGGTGGTAAATTGAAAATGGATAGTGGATTCAGAACTTGAGTTATTAATTAGAATTTAATGTGAAGTGTTAACAAATTAAGTATAATTGAAATGTATCGAATAAAAATGTAAATGGATGAAAATAGTAATGGTATGAATTGCAAATAAAATCCAAATAAGTGAAGATAAATTGGAAAATAGCCAGGTAATAAATTGAATGAGTTGAATCTGGAAAGTTAAATTCTATAATAACCAATCAAATGAAATTGCAAATTTAAAATGTGATTTAATTGAGAGAGAATTAAATTATAAAATGAAAATGAGCTTAAGTATAAAAAGAAGTAAATTGACTTAAGCTAAACAAATGGAAGAGTTGAATTAAATTCAACTTAAAACTAAGTGTAATGATATTGGGTTGGATTTAAATCAAGTAAAAATAAATTTGAATCGAAATAGAATTTGCTGGGTTATAAATAATATTTAAGGAAATGAAAATTCAAAATGGATTGAGTGGATAAACTAATTATATTGAATAAATAAATGGATGGGATAAATAAGAATCAAATGGAAGTGAACTTAAGTTTGAAGTGAAATAAATTGAGCAAATTAACTTAAGTTAAGAATAATTAGAAGCTCGACTACGAGTAAAATTGGAAGACCATTAAATTGGAGCTTAGTTTGAATTAATTCGGGAATGGTTAGTAATGTGTAAGCTTGGAATGGTCGAGCTAAATAAATGGTCGTGAATGAATTAAAATAAAAAGGAAATTTAATTTGGTAATGAAGATGAACCTAAATTGTTAATGGTTTGAATGAACTGGTTTGGTTAATAAAACGAAATGCAAGTGAATGAATTCAAATTTAAAATGCAATGAAAATGAGAATATATGGGTTGTGAATAAATTTAAAAATGGAATAGAATTAAGTATAAACTTAGTTGAAATCAATTTCAACTGATTATAAAACATAAGTACTTATTTATTCACATAAATCTCGTCAAATTGCATAGAATAAATAGTCATTTGATGTAAATGGAAGTAATTAAAATTCTATGAATTGATAGAAGTAAAATAAATTGATTTTGAGTGCAATTGAACTAAATATGAGTTCAGTTTGCTTAACAAAAAAAAAATTAATGTAAGCGATTGAGTTTTAAACCATTCAAATTGATGAAGATGTATACGAATGGATTGAAAACCATTCGAATTGAATGAAAATGGTTATAAATTAATTGGAACAGTGGAATTAGTATGAAAACTATATAAATTGCTTACGGAAAAATGTTTGGTGTGAATTTCTTTTAGAATTCATGTGTTTAACTATTGCAACTAAGTGAAATGTTGTTAAACTTCATATATTTGGCACTTACATGTTTAAATTGAGTAAGTACAGGTACCTGGAAGCCGTGTGGCTGGATTTTGGGCACGCTAACTGCTAAATAAATAAGCTGTTTGCTTAAAAATGCTAAATAAGGTACGCCTACATAATAAAAATAGGAAATATGAACTGTTTTTGGTTTTTCCGACCATGTGGGTCGATGTATATATATTTATCTCTTTTGTCAAATTACAAAAGCTCCTCCGTACAAAGGGGACTCTGCCAAAAAAATTCAGAAATTTTGGGAGTTAGAATTTTTTTGAAAATCTTGGAAATTTTGTTAACGACAAACAAATTCAAATTGGAAACTAAAATAAGTTAGTAAATGAAACCAATTTCAAATAATGACATAAATTAGTTATAAATGACAAATAAAATTTAAATATTCAGAGTTAAAGATAAATTGAATTCATATGCAAATGAAAGAATCAATTTGAATAAAATTAGGTATAAACTAAAGTGGTAAAGTGGGAATAAATATAAGAAGCATATAAAATGCTTATACTAACTTAAGAGGGAATGATAAATTCTTAAATGAAAGATTGATACTACAAATATAATCTAAGATAATATTGGAATGAATGGATATTGGCATTTTGTGAGAAAGTCGATAAAATGTTTTTGGAATATTGTGATTGGATATTAGTGCTAAGCAGGATATGCAGGTAATATAAAGGTAAAGAGAATTGATTTTGATTTCAGAAAATAAATTTGAAATGCTCGACAAAAAGGTATGTGTTTAAGTTTCTATATGAAATTTGATTGGGATTTGGATCAAGCTACTTGGCTTTTTGTTTTCTTTTGGGATTTGGGAGCCTGTAGAGGCCTTTTGTAGTTGTACCGAGCTAGCCGCGCAAAGGAGACGCTGACAAAATTTTTCGGAAATTTAGAGAGTTAGAAAAATTTTGAGAAAAATTTTATAATTCAATATTTAGTTTTGAATTATAATTTGAATGAGAGTATAAATAAGGTGGTTTGGGAACGATGGAAAGGTTTGGAAAGTTAATAAGAATAATAATGGGTCTTTTGTAAGAAGATAGTTTGTAAGATATTGAATTGTTAGAAATTGTTTGGTTTCTGCGGATAAGTAAACGGGTATTGGACCATTCTTCCTAACTAGTAATTTCGGGGACGAAATTCTTTTAAGGGAGGAGGAATGTGAGGACCCGAAATTTTTAAGCATTTAAAATTGAAATATTTAATTTATTTGAAATATTAAAAAATTAATTTTTAACTTGAATTCCAAATATCACTGTTTATTTGGGTAATTTAATTATTAGATTAAATAATTTAAGTTTGGTAAAATGTTGAATATGGAGTTTTAAGCCTGTAAAAAATAATTTGAAGGCTTGAAAAAAAAAATTTGATAGTACAGAGGATAATAGGAGTTGTAAAATTGAAATTAGCAGTGGTTTGTTCGGTTTTGAAATTTTATCGTTTAAATTGAATTTAAAAATAGCCTTCCGAAGCACAGTCTCGGAATTCGACGAAACCAGTTCCATTGGATCCGTAATATTGAATTATTATCGGATTTCGAATTTCGTGTTGATGGGAGTTGTTGTGTGAGCGTACAATATATAAATGTGCTGAAGTTTAATTGAAAATAAGAAAATACTGTACTTGTTAGTCAAACTTAATTTACATCAGAATCTTTCCAGTTCTTTCCAGCGCACGCTTCCTTTGGCTTCCCAAACACGATTCTTCATCCTCCTTTCTTTTAGATACGAAACTTATTCCATTTCCTGAGAAGTTCAGAGGCTCAAGATAAAAGAAAAAAAATGGCAGACTAATGATCGCGAGCCTTTGTTTTTCGTTTTCCTTCTATTCGAAACTCTTCGAATAAAACTAAAAAAAAATTCACATTCAGGAAACAAATCCATGGCCGCTGTAATTTCCCAATCCAGTCCACCATATCCTTCTCTCTCGCGATTCGAAACCGAAACCTCCTCTACATTTCTTTTCTTGGCCAATCGAAAATTAATAAAAAAGCTTGTAATCGCGAGCTTAGTTCGAGAGGTAGACGCGAGGTTAATAGAAGATCTGGGGGCGGCAGTGTAGGGCTTGGGTCGCTGCGAGGTGGAGCTTCGTTTTATGGCACCGTAGGTCAGTTAGGGGTCGCGTTGATTGTCAGCGGTTGTGGGCTCGTTCGAGTTAGAGCTTGGGCTTGATAGTGGTAGGTGATGGGATGGCTGATGTTGGGTAGGTCGCAATTGTGGAGTGGAACTGTTCGTCGTCGCCGTGAGTTATTTTGTTTTTTTTGTTTTAAATAGGGTTCTGCTTCAAACATATATATGTATATGTATAAGTTAGAAAAAAAAGAAAAAAAACAAACAAAAAAGAAAAAAAATAGGAAAATTATTTCATATGCAGTTTAGAAACGAAAATTACAAGTTTATTTAATAATGCATATTAGTGACTGAGACGATTAACAAACCTATTTAAATTATTTGGTTACTAAAAGAAATTGTAAGGGAATGATTAGTTTAACTAAATTATTAGTTGCCTTATTTATTTAATGGCAATTAATTGTTCGATAAATTAAAATATTAATGAATCGTATAACTGTTATACAAGGTTTTAAATCACGAAAGCAAGCCAGTTTGGAAATAGAATGCAAATCAAAAGCAAAGGTGAGTTAATATCAGTTAGTTAAATTTAAATGATTAAATTTAAATAATTGTTTGAATGGTTAAATTGATTGATGTGCTATAGTATGGTATATTTTGGAATTGGCATTATATTGTGCTAACGTCTGTGGATGCAAGGAAAATAGGTCAGAGGGATCCAACTGGACCCCTCAACTTTTATTTAAATTATTTAATATTCTCTGTTCTGATTATTTGATATTTTATACTGAATTATGTGGAAGTATTGAATGATATGGCTTGGTTGATATAATTGGGTATAATGAATTACCAAAATAATATATATAAAAATTGGATTTTTGAAGAAAATAAAAGAAGTGAATCTGTAAGTAAAGTAATTATAGAATAAATTTAGGAATGAATTGGAGAAGAAATAAAGTGACTTTAAATTTCTAATAAATAAATTGTGAGTACAGAAAGGAAAATTTGAATAAACAGGAAGTTAATGAATTTTAAAATTCAGTGTTATCATTTAAAAAGAACAAAATATTTATTTAAAATTTAGGATTTAAATTACTGGAAAGAATAAAGAAGAAATTGGGAATAACCTGAAATTTGTATAATTCAGTTAAAAGGGTTTGAAATCAAACAGAAAATAATAATAATAAAGTCCATAACTAATGAATTTTGAAATGAACTGATAAGTAAAGAAATTTATTTCAAATGGAATAAATTGGAAATCAATTTGGGAAATTGATTCAAATGATTGAGATTTGAAATTCTCCCTGGATAACCAAGTACGTTTTCAAAGTAAATTTTTAAATATAAGTTAAAAGATTTTAAAGTTGTTTTAAAAAGTATGTTTTGTAAAATTTATTATTTCTAATATTTAAATTCTAAAGTAAGTATTTCCTTTAATCTATTATAGTAGTAATTATTTTAAGAATGACTTAGTATAATGTTTTTAAAAAGTGAAAACCTAGTTCTATATTTTATAAAGTAACCTTTTTTTTTAAATATTCATATAGAATCTATCTTAGCCAATTATTGAAGTAGTCTTAACTTAAACGTTCTATAGTAAACTCCAAAGTAAGTATTTTATTTAATCTATTATCGTAATAATTATATAAAGAATGATTTGGTAATTTAAAGAAGGAAATCTAATGTATAGTTATAAGGTAATATTATTTTAGTATTTCTATAGCATTGTTTTAAATTAAGTATTAAAGTAAAATTTTCTAATATATTTTACAATAAAGTGTTTTAAAATTATTTTTAAAATCTAGTTTTGTGCTTGGTGATTTCAGTGGAGATAAAATATATCTAGGAAGTTTATTTTGAAGAGAAAGATGATTTGAAACTGTTTTCAAAGGGTTGAAAATAAAAATATATCTTGTGAAGAAATTTTGAGATAAATAAATAATTTGGAAAATTATTTATTGGTTGATGGTTGTTTGTAAATATTAATTGATAGTTAAATCACCGACTATCAATATTGGCCAAATGCGTTGATCGTTTCGAAGAGACCGGGATCGAGATTAATTTCTCGAAAACCACTTCGATCCGGTTTGTACGTTTTCGTGAAAAACGATTTTGGATTCGAAGATGGAGTAGTGAAGTGCAAGGGCTAGTCGCTACTAATCCTGAGGATATTTCCAAATGGATGTAGTAGGAATAGTGCCTTCGGTTCCGTTCGAACCCGTGACGGACTTGTATGGATGAATGCTTGCGAAACATCGTCAGGTGGACGATGGGCATTCTAAGGGATATATTCTAAAAAGGTAACGCTTAGCCTCAAGCCTCATCAAATGGGAATGGCTGAAAATCAGGGGTTATGCAGCAAGGCTTCGTAGGTAGCCCCCACTGGAGGGTGAGGTCATCCCTGTCTAGATGTCCCTTTTATTTCGGGTTAGTGGGCGGTTGCTGATCCCAACCGCGGGGTGATCTTGCTCGGGACTGTCCAGTAAGGGATGGTTCCGGTCTTGTGTTGCAGGGGAGTTAGGGTGGCTCCTTGGTACGCTGATCTAGACCAGGTACCGTGACAGGTGGTACCCCAGTGCCTAGCCATTAGTTGGAATCCATTTTGCCTACGCGCCCGTACGGTTTTGATTGTGCCCAACTATTGCTGAAACATGAGATGCAAGCATTTCTGCTAGATTCTATTTTACTTTCTATAGACACTATTATAATATCAGAGGATTTTAATAAAAACGTTTTAGCTATCGTAAGGTAAAAACCCGACATGTTTATTTGTGGCGTGGTCTTACGAGATGCTTTTGTTTTCAAAAGGATTTTTGAAATTTTAATAGTCAATTGAGTGTGATTTTCTCACGCTGGTATTACAGACTGACTCGGGTGTTATTTAACTGTAATGCTCGGGTCAGACCGAGTATTATAGGATACAGGATATGATGCTGTGGAGCTCTAGAGACGAGCTGGATGACGATACGTACATTCGTACTTGTTATATATATATATATATATATATGTATGTATGTATGTATGTATGTATGTATTCCGCTGTTTGAGTTGTTGTGTATCCATTGTCTGATATTGATGTTGAGCTGTGATTGATGTACTCTGATGATGTAACATATAAACATAATATTTGATGTTGAGTAAAGATTATTTATTATCTATTATATTTTATTCCGCTGCTGTTGTTGTTTTCTATTTTCTTCTTCTACCTCATCTTCTTTAACCCAAATGGTTCGTATTTATGTGCAACTTGAGTTGATTGTTGTAGAATAGTGTTGACTCAAGAGGTACGGATTTGCGAACTGTTACATAAAGTATAAAAGGGAGAAGAAATTTATAACAATGTTTGAGTAATATTTGTTTTTAAGCTCTTTGACTGTGTTTAAACTAAGTAAAAATGTTATTGATTTATGAATGTACTTATACCATGGAGATAAGTATATAAATGCTTTTGAGAATATTGAAATGTATAGAAATGAATAGGGGAGTTTTAATTAAATAGTGAAGTTTAATTAATAAGTGAAATTTCATCAATAAAGAAGTTTATTGAGTAAAAAGGAGTTTACTAATAAATAAGGTTTTAATTAATAAAGGATTAACTGATTAAAAAGGGGATTTAAAGTAATTTATATGACCTGATCATGCTTGTGTGTGTCGATCATGCTTTTTGGTTAGTTGCTTATGTAAAGTATACGAGACTTAGTTTACCTTATGCGATCATTCTCATTTGTTTTTTAAACCGGTCAAATATAACTCTAGAAATATCTAGAAGAAACATGAGAATCATACAGTATGGTTATCTTCGGTAATGTTATAATGTATGTATAAACTCAATTTGCTCTTCTAGGACAAATGATAAGAAAACCTGACCTCGTCTAGTTAGGAGGTGATTTCTGCTCTTATGCATTGTTTGTTTATATCGAAAAGAACTAGAGTTGAGTTTATCTAAAATCGATCGATTGGTTTTTGAAGCGCATGGTAAACGAGGTAGAGTACTTATATGAGATGACTTAAAACCATAACCACTTCAGAACTATATACATGTTCTATGCTTTAGAAGAGGTTCGTGATTGGTTCGAGATGCTGGAATCTATATAGAGATTCAAGATCTAATTGAGATGCTCGAACACATATAGTTGCTCGAGATCTATTGAGATATGGGAATCCATGTGTGATTCTGAGATCCGTTGAGATATGGCAATCCATGTGTGATTGTCCGCTGAGATATGTGAATCTATGCGTGGTTTTGAGATCTATTCAAGTTAGGGACTCACGTGTCGAGATATATTTGTGTTGTGACTCGTGTGCTGGAATGTCGCACATAGCCTCACCGATAGATATGACTAAAACTAGAGATATGATGCATAGACCAGGGATTAGCTAACCCAAGGGTGCATGCGAACTCTACCTTAGAGATACCTATAATTGTGCATGAATGAGTAGTGCACTCGACCTCATGTTGTGACCAATTATGTATTTCCTATGTACATCGGCTAGGGATGTATGTTTCTTTGGAAGGATATCTCTGATCCTTATGCAGGAGGACCGTTCTCGAAATACTGAGAGCAACTCTGTGGAATCCTACACAATCTACGAATGTGCTTTAGCGGTTCTGATTGCATACCAACTATTGTTGTGGTGTACATTCACATGAATTATAACTACTTGATTATTTATATTTCACACCTAAACATTATTATAATATCACTGGATTTTCTTATAGAAATGATTTGGTTATGTAAGGTAAAATCCCGTCCGTATTTATTTGCAGCGTGGCCTTACAAGGTACCTTTATTTTTAAAGGGTTTTATAAATATAAAAATCCATATGATTTGAGACTCTCATGCTGGTTTACCAGACCGATCCAGGTGTTATTTCCTCGTAATGTCCGGGTCAGCCCCAAGTATATTTCCAGATTTATCTGGACACTTTGGAGCTTTAGAAGACGAGCTGGATGCCTCCAAGACCTCACGTATTTATTTTCTACTACATTACTTGTTTTGTATCTATCAACGTTTATGAGGATATACTATTATAACTGCAAGCCGATGATGGGTTAGTTTACTCTGATTGTTGTATGTATATTAAATTTTTCTTTTTGGTAAAGATCTTTTGAGATATTATATATTACCATTCCGCATGTGAGATTTTGATATTGTATTCTTCTTTCTTGTTCTATTTCTTTTTCCTTTTCCTTTGCCCAAACATTCTGTCTTTTTGACACTTGGGTGTTCGTAGGAGAATACTGTGGATGTATTAGTGTCGGCACTAGGGGGTCGAAAGGGCTGTTCGTTACAACATTTGACTAAGGTATGGTGTTATAATTAATTACAAACTATATTTATCTATTTAAATAATATATATTAATTTAATAAAATAAAATAAAAAAAATTTTATTATAGAGCCATACTAACCAAAAATTTTTGTAACAATGTCATTTGCATATCAAAATGATCACTTAACTAATCAATAGATAATATTTGTATATAATAAAACATTATAACTATGCATAAATGATTATATTATGATTAGAATTATACCTAACTTCCAATGCCTTGAAGTATACCTTGAAATGATAATACATGCCCTTGAAACTATTTCCGATTCAACAAAGTGCTGATCAACCACCAGCTATCGAACAACAACTAATCTGATTTGACTTAAACCCTATATAGATGGAGAAGAGAGTAAAATTTTGCCTAGAAGAGACTTGAAGGGAGGCTAAAAAAGATCTAAATCATATGAGGATAGAGTAGCTTATATAGTGGGTGGAAAGGAGTGAAGTATGGATCTCATCACTTACTCATTTTCCTTAGCCATGCAAAATCAAGCCTCTTTCCCTATAATTTTAGCCGCCCCAACCTACGTTGCTGCCGAATTTACTAGCACCTATCATGGGCTTCAAATCCATTTAAAGCCCAAACCAATGTTTTGCATATAAAATCTGATTTACAATGACTATTGATATCGTATATTGATTAATGTATTTGTAACTTTATAAATACATTTAATATTCATTAATCAAATCAAAGTAAAATTTGTAAATAAAATTTCATAAATACTATTTAATTTAATTAATTTGCAAACAGTTATAAATTATTAAATCATTTGATCAAAGGAGAATTCATCGTTTCGTTTGTGTGACTCTTCAGGAGTAAATTTGGTCAGCAATTAATATCAAACTATTCGAATATTAACGTTCACACATCACTTAACAAGTGGTATCATATTCTGGCCAAATTTATCGCTTAAATTGGTTTCAGTAAAATCTATTTTTATTTTGTTAAGCGTTACTCGGTTGTGACTATTATTTATACTAACTCTCTTCGTAAAAACTATATCACTTTGGACCTATAGAATTTGGTAATAGTCAAAATTCCAATACATCCACATGTAACTTTAAGGTCCAAAACACTAAGTCCTTTGTTCGATAATAACAATCATTATTAACTGAAATGCTCTAGCCAGAGACTTTGAATTGACTTCAATTGATCGTGATACTAACCTCATATAACTGAGGTGACGTATCTTCTCTTGAATAGTGCTTCACTTCCAATACTTCCACTTGACCCAACTATAGTCTCCAGATGGACATTGTGCCATGATTTGACTATAATTAATGCAGAGTTTTCATGCTAAAGATTGATAGTATTCTCAAGTCAAGAAAACTATGTATATCGAGTGAGTCATTTCATAGTTATCCAATAATTATCAGTAGGTAACCCCTTGGTTCCCAGTAACCATGAGTAATACACTGCCCAACATTTGGAGAGTGTTAGTCTCAATGGATGTATCAATATCTAGTCTTGATACATATTGACTAGGAATATTTAAAATGGTATATTTATTTTCATTGTGATAAATTATTGACAGTTACAACATTTTGTAACTACTATCAACAAAACATACCATTTATGAATTTTGTATTAAATATACTGTTAATTAAATTAATTAATTAATTAATATAACACATTATGTCAAGTATATAATAGAAAGAAAACACCTTTTATTTCAAACAAGATTAGTTATCGAGTTGGGTAGTAACAAATTACATAATTGACCTTATGGCATAACCCTAACTTTGTAGATCTCCCACTTGCAATTGGGGCTAATTATGTAATCTTATTCCAATTTCACTAATCAATTTTCTCAAAACCATTTGGGTCAGTCCCTTAGTGAATGTATATGCTATTATATTTTAATTATCTACTGTCAATCAACTCCCTCCGACGTTGATAAACTACCTTTATCATATGGAACAATTTGGAGTATGTCTCTTAGCTTCCAGTGAGCTCTAAGTTCTTTTATGAAATATATCATGACATTGTTATCATATAACAATATGAGATTCTCAACATTGAAATCACCCTTGGCTCAGTTATAAATTTTTGCATTTATTATATATACATTACTTTTATTGCGGCACTATTCAAGTCAATGTATTTAGCCTTTTCATTGAATCGCCCATAATCTCTTTTAATTGGAACATTCCCAACTTAAAGATTCCTAACTTGAATTTATTATTACCGTATTATACTCAATACCACTTATGATGTTTGAGTCTGAACACTGTTTCATACGGCGTTTGTTGTTTTTGTAAATGGTTCTCTAATATTTCATAAATACACTAAAACACCTCAAACAACCATTTAGTGATATCTATTTGGATTAGATATTTGCTTCATGTATCAAATACATAAACAAATCACGATATCATAGACAACATAACATGTACGATAAATTTTATTGCTAATGCATGAGGAATCCATCTTACTTGTTCCGTATTAAACATTTTAATGAGGCGTCCTTGCATATCATTTGGGGCATTCCCAATATCTTTTATACTTGCTATAAAAGACATCAATTACAAATCCAACGTCAGATATTAAAACAACTAAAGCTGATTCTAATGCAAGTGCATCGTTAACAATCAGTAGTGTGTTGTTTACTTATGCTTTAGAAATATCCATGTACCTTTTAACTTTTTTTCTTATGAGCACACGTTTTCTCTGCATTTATCATAACAATTAAAGTATTTTGATATTTCTATCAGAACATTTGTTCAATTTTGATGCTTTTAAAATGATACTTTCTATCATTTCTTGAATCACATCCAAAAAGCCATAAACTCAATATCACTCCCATTGCCTTCGAAACATTTTCGTTATTATGCGTAAACAGTTTACTCTAAATCATTGTTTAAAAAAATTTGTTTCAACATGTACATACCAAAACATAAAGTCATATGCGATAATTTTGTGAGAAAAATTTGAACCAATTTGAGCACGTCAAATGGTGAATCTATTATGTTAATTTCAACAGTTGAAATTCATAATATTATTCTTATCAATGGGCTCACTATATTCAACTGAATTTGTCTCTCTCTTAAAGACACATTTACAGCTAATGGATCACATCCCTTTAGATACAACTATCAAAATCAAATTTTAATAATGTACTTGGAATTTATTTTGGATTTGTGCATCATACCATAACATAGAGTCAATACTTTTAATGGTTTAATTAAACAATCGAGTATTATTTATTCTTGACATTGACAGGAAACTCATAGTTTCTCTTTAATGTATAAGAATACTCATTAGACATTCTAACGTATTTGTATTCATTTAGGTTCGGTTAATTTCATTCCATCCCTTGTAATCAGTTTTATTATTAGATCATATCCAAATTCATTTTATACCAATAATTCATCAAAGAAATTCCTTAACTACGAACTTGTTAATTTTTGAAACAACAATTGTTTCTTGGTGAAATGGAACATACATTCATAAGCATTTTATGAATTACCTTATATAAAACTGATTTTGCATTAGTTTACAATATTTTCACATTCATAACATAAATTAGTCATCTAATGACTATCATTCCCAAAACTCTCTTGGTACAATTCATACAAGATCCCTTACATGATATTGTTATGTGCAGTCTTTTAACTCACACAACCTGCCAATGCCTTGGCCTAGGATATTGTAACGACCCAAAATTTCGACCTCAAATATTCGACACTAATACGTTTACGGTAGAAGTGCCGAGCAATTGAACGCTGAAAGTTTCAGATAATTAGAGAAAAGAAGAAGGTAGAAGAAGAACAGAAAACAATAGCATCTCACATTCGCAGCGGATTAAATATGATATCAAATAATAGCATTTATACAAAGAGTACTGTAATTGTTAATTTTATAATAATACATCAGAGTACAATCATTTATACATAACTGGATAATCGTACAACTTGTCCCAGGCTACTATCAATACAACTCTATTACACAGCGGAAAACTCCATACGTTCCTGCCATCCAGCTCGCCTCTTGAGCTCCACAACGTCCCAACCTGAAAATCTGTAATACTCTGTAATGACCCGCTATTTTGGACTATTCGCATCCGCACATGTCGGACTTGAATAATTTAAAATGCCGAATTGTTAATTTAAATTTGGCAAAACTGAACATATACAGTAAATAAATAATCACAGATCACATACACAGAGTAATAGATGCAGCAGAAACAAAAGATAGTAGTTCATGATGCTACTATATATATATATGTATATAACAGAGTTAAATATGTTATAATAGAAGTTTCGATACAGTAGTCAAATACAATAATCGGAATACATTACTAGAATCAACTGAATATCTGAAAACTGGATAGATAGCTAGATCTCCAGGCGAAGCTCCAACTCCAAAGGTGAGTCTCAAAAGTTGAACCACTCAGCCTGACCCGAGCGTAAAGCAAAACACAAAACACTCGAGTCAGGATTAACATTCTTATATCAATAAATCCAACTCAAGTGAAATAACAATTTAAATACAAGTAACTCAAAGGATGTTAGAATAACCATCCTCAAAGGATCCGTCAAACTATCTACTATGTAGTAGGGTACGCTATGTAGATAATGCCTAACAGTAACATAAAGCATCAAAATAGTGTTAAGGCGTTACCGTTATCCCCCTTAACACATTTTATATAAGCAATATAGTCTATGCAGCACTGTAAACTCCACCGTAAACTGGTGGGATATCAGAGAGTACTCCATAGGTATAACACAAAACAAATTCGTAGTAGTCGCGTATGTAGGGATACAAGTATGACAAGGCACATGAGGCAATACCCAAGGTAGTGAAACTACCGTTTGCCTTATCCGGACTGGTGAAAACACATCGCCGCAACGATCGCAACACCGCGAAACGACACTCCCAAAATTACGAGGGTGCACCAATCAATAACAAGTAATGAGTAGTTTACGAAGAAGTGTGTTCGCTCGAGGTGGCTAACCCCATTTGGCCCGGCACGGCTCCTGTTTTAGTCATTTCCAATTTGACACAAGTGTCAAGGCTTTCCATTATCGTTCTCTTTCTTCAGTCATCACGTACATCATTCCAACCACTTTACTCTGGATCACACTCCGCGTATAGTTATTAAAGTGATTTTCGGTTTAGACAGAGAGTATGTCCATAACCGATTCCGGTCTCTTTAATAACTTCTATAATTATTAAACCAATTGGTCGTTTAATATATTTCAAAACCAAATCAAATTCAATTTCAATTAGAATTTGTAAACCAAAATTCCAATAATCTTTCTATATCAATTTCCATAATTTACGTTTCAAAACTTCCAAAATACCATTTCAAAATCTTATAATTCAATTTTAATTTTATTTAAAACAATTCAAATATTGATTCAAGTTCGTATATAAATTTCATTATGAAATCATTTAAATTAATTTAACTTAACATTCAAATCAATTTATACTCATTTATCGATTTCATTCAATATACGTTAAGTAAACTTGTCATTCATAATAATTTCTATTTAATTTTCAAGTCATTAAATCAATTACTGAAGTTCAACTCCATTATATCAAAACTTTCAAATTTAATTAAATTAGATTCATCAATCAAGTTCTTAAATTACAAGTCTTATGTTTATAAATCATATTTTACTTCTTGTTAAAGAAAAACAATTTCACTTATTCACTTACTTTAAATAATTTTTCCAAAACTCAATTAATAAAGAAACTCAATTTCATTTATTAACGAAGTTCCAATTTCACTTATTCCGAAGTTCATTTTCTCTTATCAGAATTCAATTTTTATTTAATTATCAAATAATTCAATCTCATTTAATTATTAAATAATTTCAAAACTTGATAGTTAAATAATTTCAAATTTAGTAATTTCAAACTTAATTATAATTTCAAACTTAATTATTAAATCATTTCAAACTTAATTCAATGAATAATTCCAAATTTTATTGTCAAATAATTTATTTTAAAACAACGTTCTTTCAACAACTACTATGTTAATATTTTGTTTGAGATTTTTAAATATTAACATTTTCCTTTCATTAAATTCAAATTCCAACTTCATTTCAAATCTTATTATTTATTCAAATAAATTCTTTATTTTATTTTTAAATCCGAATATTGACCAATCGGGTTTATTTAATTCTCTATCCTAAGTTAAAGTTTAATTTGGGTATTTATCATTTCAACCCGATTCCATTTCAATTCAAAAATCAAAGCATAGCAAAGGGAACTTGCAATGTGATAACTTTGATGATGTCAAAGTAAATAAACAAGCAATAACAACAATCAATAACAATCCAATAATTAATTCAAATAATCCCGAAATAATCGTATTAATTCACATTGTTGTTTTTGTAAATTAATATAATTATTTCTAGAATCTACACTATCATTTCATGTAGATTAGAGATTATTACATTAATATTTATATGGTTCTTCAATTGATATCCATTTTTATTTTCATACATCATCAATTTAAACAACATACATTCAATGGTTCAAGGCGTAGTTAACACTATTTCTGCGTGTCAATTTATTTAACATTTAAAGGGGTGATATTATATAAATTTTAACTAATCAAATTCAACACATATATCAATTTTAGATTATTAACTATCCTATATCAAATTCAATTGCATATTATTTATCACTTTAAACATTAATAATTTAACTTCCAATATCAACATCACACAATCAATCATTTATCAACCAAACTGGATTATCATTGTATAAATAACAGATAATGGTGTCAGATGTCACAGGTGAACTGATACAGGTAATAACATATATAATAGTGTAAATAACTAACAGCAGCATATTTCAATTGTCGTTTCAATTGAAATTAAATTTAATAAATAAAAGAACATTAATCGTGAGTGATTGCTCACCTTTCAAGGCTAGAGAATACAGAAGGTGACACGGATGCGCACACTGATACAGACACTGAAATTGAATGGCGAATCCAAGCAAAGCAAGATTGGCACGAATTCAACGATCAAAGCTGATAAATCGAAATTGACGAAACAAAGCTGATAATTAGGGACTGATAAAACGAATCAAAACCATAAAAATATAACTGAACGAACATTATATAAACCAAATTTAAATTTAGGAATACCCATTCCTTTTTCATTTTCTTTTATATTATATATTTCAAAACCAATGTTCTTAATTAACACACACATGCTAAAAAGAAATCTATACATACATGTTTCAAATTTGAAATAAATAATTATATCTACCGGATTTTGAAATTCAGTATAACCTTAATTTAACATAACATACATTTATATACGTACATATATACCTTAAAATATAAAACTGAAATATAACACTGAATATTATAACTAACTGTGCTTAAAATATAACCAAACTATTATACATATTCATTTAAACATGTTAACTAATTATATATAATAATTGTAACAGTTATAACTTTATATATACACAATTTTATATGATTTATACACTTTAAACAACTTAGATTGTTTCATATTTTATAGTATATACAATCGGACAAGAGCAAACCGTATAAACTTATATACCATAACTAAATATATTTACACAGAATGTGTGCATGCAAAAATATGTGCAAACCCTATAAATACGGTAGTCTAATGTATTTTGTATATCTATATACAATTTAAACATCAATATCTAAATAAACAGTATATTATCATTCAAAATTTCTAACCATATGCAGATTCATTGTAAATATGCGGACCCAATATGTAAGATTTGACTAAATATATATACATGTACGCTACAATATATACATACAAGACCATTTACACTACTATTCATATGCACATTAAAGATGTAAATCAATTTATGCAGACTAGTGTATATATAATAATATGTGTAAGCCATAACCCTAGCATACTTCTTATGAAATCAAATATACTGTGCAGACCGAAACATACAAATATATATAAATCATGTTGAAACATATACATAATGTTATTAAAGTTTATACTAATCGGTTTTAAACAAAATATTATTACAACTTATACATCCAAATCTAAATGTATATGAACTAACAGTTATAACACCTTAGAAAGTATAAACTAAAATATAAATGTACAACTTCCACAACATTAAGAATGATATAAGTGAACAAACAGTTTGTAGATAATATTGTTTGCAAAACTTACATATATATGCAAAGATTTAAATATGTATAACTAATGTAGGAATAAACAAAATATTCATATATAATATAAGCTCAGATTTATCGGCATATATTTTCAACATACCTGAAGCGATACTGGCCGATGCCAGTCACGGCAAGGTGGAGCCAAAGAAAGGAGGCGGGTGGAGGGAGCACGCGGTGCTCAGGCGGGGTGGATGCTTAGGCGGCTATTGGGGTGGCCATAGGAGGTCGGGAGAAGGTGGTTGCGGGGAACTGATGCATGGAAGGGACGGTGGTGAGCTAGCCGGTGGAGGAGGCAGAGCTTGGAATAAGAGGGTGGTTGTTGTCGCTGATGGTGGTCGGCTGGTGACTGTCTCGGGCTGGGGCGTGGAGCTCAGGCAAAGGCGGTGCTCGATGATGTAGGCACGGCTACGGAGGAGCGCGTGTCTTGTGCTTGCGTGGCAAAGCAGGTGGAGATGGAGGGGAGAAAGGCCGGTCAGAGGGTGGAGAGGAAGAGAATGGCTCCAGTGTGGCGGGTTGCGTGCTGGCATTAGAGAGTGGTTCTTCGGGTTTGGCGTTGTCAGAGAGGCACAGGCTGGAAGTGAGAATGTGACAAATGGAAGAGGGAATGTGAGCTAATCGTGAAGAGGTGTTAGGAGGGAAAAAGGCACACAAAATGGAGGAAGAATATGAAGAAGAAAGTGACAGAAGCTTTAGGTGGTAAAGGTGACGATGGTTCCAACAAATAAAACATATATTATTTTCTTCTTATTATCAAATGAAAGATCCGAGCGAAAGTGGGTAACAACTGATACATTAGAAAGAGGTGATACATTGAAAAGGGGAGAGGAAGCAGCTTAACCAATATAAATAAATGTTATATCGTATTCATTCTCAAAACACAACAGGTGGAACAAAAAAAACGTTAATAGGTTTGACTCAGCAAATAATGAAGGTGAGTGGTTATTTAATTTCTTATGTGAGCAATAGAATGATCACAGAAAACAAATAAACCCGAACCGATACCGATACAGTAAACGTTCCGTAGACTCCGCTGTTTCCCGGACTTCAAAATGCAGAACCGAATATACCGTGGAGATCAGCACAATGAGATGATCAAAACGGTATATAGATATTAGTAGTACGATTGAATTATAAAAATTCGAATTTTCTACTGGCGGAAAAAGCAAGAAAAACGCAGGAAAATAAGATCGACGGAGCTAAAGAAGTCCGAATTTGAAAAACGAAAAATGACGTCTTGCTCAGAAGATGATTTAGAATTTTTCTATGTAAAATATTTAGGTTTCGAAAACGTTTTATTTTCATTGATTTTTAACTGATTAAATTGAAATAAATTTACGCACGAAAATAAACTTCATATTTTCGGACGAAAATTTACCAGTTGCTATGTTTAACTAGATGCATTTTAAATATTAATTTTTTATTTAAAAGTTTTATCATTTACAATTTCTCAAATTTAAATTAAATATAATAAATAAAACAAATAAAAATTATTATTTACGGGTCGTTACACTCTCCCCCACTCAAAACTTTTCGTCCCCGAAAAGAAAGGAGGTAGGAGAATAGAAACAACCAGAAAAAAATAGATTGAAAACAAAATAAAACAATTAGTTCAAACCGTATAAATTTCAATTTGAAATAAACTTATATTAAACAATTGACTTTAAACTTAAGAAATTTCATTAACTTGGTTTATTTTCAATTTATCGTTGTTTGTTACAAAATTTATTTCAAACAACAATTTATTTTATTAATCCATTTATTATTCAACTAACCTAGCATTCTGTTTATCTCTATTAACCATTTTATAATTAAACTTTAAGTGTATAACATTTATTATACGTACTCAAATTTTATATATAAAGACTTTTATATTGTATATTATCCAATTTTCTTAAATTAACAATTTCAAAGATCATAAATTTGAATAGTCATTTATTTAAACATATTTTATTCGACAAATTTAATTTTTCTTTATTCCAAATTATTATTAAATTTATTCAAATTAATATATCTTGTCACATATATGTTAAGTATATTTACACTTATTATAACTACTCAAATTTTATTTAAACATTCCTTTGATATCATTTTCTACAGTATAATATTCAACTACATAGTTAACTTTTGAAATTTAGGTAAGTTATATATAATGCAATTGAGTATTATACAAGTAAATTTTACAATTTGCTTATTTCAAGTTAAGTATTTTAGTCAAAACTTTTTGCCTTCAATGAAAATCGTCTTTAAATCAAAATTTTAAGAATTAATTTTCGATTAACTTCAAACCATTTTACAGATAAAATAAATATATCAAAATTTGAAGTCTTCAATATATATTATAAATCAAGTCATGTTTAGAAACTCAAATCAATTTATTTTTCCAAACAAAAGTGTAGCAGGGCTATAGAATAGTCTCTCCACTTCGAAACTCGAAAATGAATGTCGATGATGCGGCCGTCATCACCAAATTATTTTCCAGTGACAAAGAGAAGAGCACTGATTTAAACATTTAAAATTCTTTGGAAATGATTTCTATTCGAAATCACTTTATATAATATGCATTTTAAAGTTTAAACCCAAAGTTTGAAATCATCGAAAATCAAATTCTTAAATTCTTGATTCAAATTCATTACAAACTCCAAATCAAATTGTAACCAAATTTTATAAATTCATTTATTTATATTATGAGATAGTCAATGATTTATAAAACAATAAATGAGAATTAAATTTTAACATTTCGGACAACAGATTCATTAACTTTATAATTTCAGAAAAATTTATACTCATATATAATATAATGATTCAAAATTATTTTATTTACTAAATTTGAAAACAATATTGTGTCAGTTTGCTCTGCTCAAGTGTTTTAGAAATTCTATCAATAGCGTTGATCAGACGAATCGATCGAAAATCCAAATCAACATCAACAGCTCAAACAACACAATGTATAAAACATTTTAAATATTAATTTACAAATACACTTCCTCGCTCAATGATACAATAATGGATTTCAAAGCAAGGATAGAGGTTCAAATTTGAGTGACTCAAATCAAAGAGAATTTGATTCGAAGATAGGTTGAAACAAGCCAAGATGATTAAATAATCAAAATAGGAAGATGAATAAGTTTATTAAATCGCGGGAAACCAGCGTGAGTAAACCCATAAAATTTGAAATACTAAGGTACAAAATTTATTTAAAATCCCAACGTAACTCATTCATTACAACGAGTTCTTAACTTGTCATACTTATTTCATAAGTCAATATCTAAGTACCATTACTAAGTTTAAATGCCATGATACTTGATTTATTTCATTCCAGCCCGATTGATTCTAAAACCAAATTCAAATCCATAAAGAACTTTCGTAGATTACTAATCGAAGTGGTTCGGGTATTTGCTGATACCCAACCCTGGTCTCTTCAAACCCAATACCCTTTTTAGCCAAGTTGTTTAAGGTTTAAACAATTTAATACAATTCAAAACATTGAATTTACACAGCATTCGTCACAGATAAATAACACACATTTATCACATCTATATCCAAAGTATATCACATCATAGAGTATCACATATTAACATACTATAATTATCAATCAATCCAGACATTCTATACAATCAATCATCCATTAGCAAGATTTATTAATCCATATTATAATTAATTTAATTAACTCAAATTAAATTAATTACTTAAGAATTAATCATCTAACCCTGGTTAATTAATCATTAACAAATTACAACCATTTGAATTAATCAATCATTCTTTAGTTACCTTTATAAATCAATTAATTTATATTTAACCACTGATTAATTATCCTTTAAATTATTAATAAACCTTAATTATTACCTAATAAAACTTAATTACTAATTAATTAACCCTTTATTACCAGTTAATCAATCCTTAATTTCCAATTAATTAATCCTAATTACTTAATTAATTAATCCTTAGTTATAAATTAATTAATCTCTAATTACTTAATTCATAATCCTTAATCATTAATTAATTAAATTAATTAACTACTCTTTAATCATTAATTAAGTAAGTAAATTAATTACTCTTTAATTACTTTATTAATTTAATTAATCCTCAATCATCCAAAGTCTTTATTAACCTTAAGATAAACCATTTACCTTTATTAATTACTTTAATTATGATTAACACTTAAATTTAAAACATTTTACCCTTTTAATTAACACTTAATTACATTTCTAAAATAACTTAAAAATTTTAACTTAACAAATTCAAGTTAAGCAAAGTATATAACTTCCTTAAATTAATTATTTAAAAACATTTATTATATAAAGAATAGATTTAAGAAATAGTTCAAAACTAGATTCATTTTAAATTTAAAACTTACCTTTATTTGAATTTTAAAACTATTAAATTTACTTCGGGTTTAACCCGATAAACACTTGATCGCAGACCCCAGACAATCCACTTTTCTCTTTTTTTCAAAACTTAGTTTAGTTTAAAGTTTAACCCTGTAAACATGATTTAACACTCACATTCATACATGAAGATGAACCCAAGTAAAACTTAACTTCCCTTGAGTATTCCTTCAAGTCACACCACTACCCAAACCCACTGACACTCCAGCCTCGCCGTGCATGTGCATCATGGACCAACGCCACCCTGACCATCGTCGATACCTCTTGCACATCGACGTTCACCTACGCCATCGCTCCAGACCACCCACACTTCAACATAAACACCAAATCGAAATCGATTTATCTCGATCAAGCTGGAACAGCAACCATTACCAGAAAACTTCCTCGACCCAACGTTTTCGACCACGAACATCCATGACACTCCGTCCACACCTCCAACGACCACCCACTAAACCTTTCCCCCAGGTCCGATGAACCTCGATGCTCCAGAGACGACGCAGCGATCCCATTTCCGACCTCGACCAAACTAGGTATTAAACACTAATCCAGCGCCGTGACGCCGCCTCGATGGTCTAAAAATCCATTTGACATTTTTCCCGAGCTCAACTCCACCCTGGCCTCCTCTAGTGGCGATCTCGACCTTCCCGAGTTCACCGATCACCAGAAAAGCCTAAAAACCCAATATCCGATCAACCCCGAAACTCTCACTCGATCCCAAACTAGAAATCTGAATTTTCCTTTTAAAAATCCTAGTTTCCCAAGACGATTCAGATTATATACCTGAATCAGAGAATTAAAATGTTTGGATTTATCATGTTTTTAAAATTTTCAATGTAAATTTCTATCTCCAGAATATTTACTAAATATTTCTTCTTGATTTTATTTTTAAAAGTAATGTTACATTCATTAAATCATTTCATTTTCGGTGATCTTAGCCCAACATTTAACCTATGAAGAGAAATGAATTTATTTAGGTGATTTATGCTTGAAGTTTAACAGAGGAAGATATATACTCATATACACAGTCATGCACACAATATATAGAGAGTTTCAACTATTTTCTAGTTCAAAAACATCCATGCAAATCTTATTTACCACATTACATACAAGTTTATCACATGCATCATGTATTTAAACTGATTTAATCCCTAAAAATAGAAGTTTTACTCACCTATTTTTTTGAAGAACAGAGAAACCAGGATCTTTTTTTGAATTTGAAAAATTGGGAAATGATCTGAAGCTTGATGCTTTGATTTTTAAACTGTAATTTCTTGATCTTTAGCTTGCCATTTTAGTTGAACTGAAACTTGATAAAAAATGAGTTGAACCTTGCATGCTCTTTGATTACAGAGCTGTTTATATTTTGATTTCCTTTGCTTGCTTTCAGACTTCCAGGTTCTAAAAATTTGATTTCTTTAGTTTGTCTCAGGTTTGTTTTGATTTTCTGTTTTATGGATTTCTTTCTCAGGTTTGTAGTTTTGTTCTCTAGTTTGATGTGTGAAAGAAAATGAGAAAGGGGTAGAGATATGTATATATGATCTTGAAACCCTTTTTATCTATTAAATTTTAGCTAAAGAACAATTTTCCACTTGTATTTATGCATGTTAAATCTAACTTACAATTGTTAAGTTGCATTTCAAAATACTTACACTTGTTTAATTCATGTTTTATTATTTTACAAATGTCAATGCATGTATTCAAATGTTTTCTTATTTGCTAAATTACATGAATTTATATTTTATGTGTTTTCATATTATAGTTTAATACCTTTATATATATACGAATTATATATATATATATATATATTTAAAGAAAGTGTCATCCTTTATTAAATCCTATTTTAAACTTAAGCTATTATACTTTAATTAATAAAGATTTATCTTTAGTATTTTTTTAAATATAGAATTTAACTTCGAAAGTCTTTTGAAAATTTAATACATTGAATTCAAATTAATGCTTTCTATTCACAAAACATTTATATACACATTTATATACTTATATATGAACACATTGAAAATTTTCAACATTATAAAAAATTTCATTTAACTATTTATATACATATATATATATATTATCTTAAATTAAATAGTGAAATATATTATTCATTTACCTAAAGATTTATTTTTTTCAACATTTATTATAGTTTCCAAACTCAATATATATATATATATATATATATATATATATATATTTATCAGAATGTTATTTGTTTGACATAAAAATCAGTATTTAATAAATTCAATCCTGTTACTTGCCAATTAACAGATATTCAAAAATCCAGGTTATCATATTCCTTCCTCCTTTGAATCTTTTCATCCTCGAAAAGGAACGAAGCCTGAATTTATTAAAATGTATATTATCAGTTCAATTACACTTTGATCCTTTTTAACTATAAACCCTTTTATTAAGGATTGTTTTAAACACTTTAAAATCTATATAATATTATCAAAATAGTTTTAGTAAAATACTTTTTATAACTCGATGTCTTAACAAGTCCATCCTCGTTCTCACAGAAATTCGGTCATACGTCGATCAAGCGTAGGACCGAAAATCTATAAGTACTTGGTAAACCCGTTTTCAACGCCCAGTGAAAATACTTCGGAAAACACTTTGTTGAAAATATAGAAAACATATTTAAAAATAGAGGAAACATCTTTGGTGAGAATGCTCTTGAAATCATCACCCCTTCCATGGTCGCAGTTAACCCGATGGTTACATTGCCATCCCGGCAAAATCCATAGATAACTGTAGTCACTCCACGCCCCTCAATTACGCCATGGAACCCGCCACAGATGGCAGCTACATCCAGGGTTACATCGCAATCACGGAAAAATCCATGTAACTATAGGTATCAGCGCCCTCAAATTTCACTATCAAATGAAACTTCACCATTCCTACATAGGTCGCAGACTACATCAGTCGAGTCCCAATGTAGCCTTAGGCTCTCACAGCCTCACGACTTTAGCTATGTCTTTATAGATTGCAGTCTACCGATGTTATGTTGCCATCAAGGAAAAATCAAACGTAGATCGTTGGCTCTCACAGCCACACGACTTCCGCTATGGTTCGCAGTAGATCACAATGACATTGAGTTACACTGTCGTCACAACATAACCCAAATGTCTCTATAGGCATCAACGCCCTCGACTTTCGCTACCCACATACATAATCCTCAGGAACTTCAGTTTTTCCGGACTTCCTCCCAGGATCCAATTTAGAGCCTTCCCTTTATGGCTCAAGGTAGAACCACCCCGTGGATATCTATGAAGTTCATTTCAATGGGAGCGGCTTTTTCCCCAGAGCCAATCTCAAAATATTTTATACTATACACTCATAGTATCTTTCAAATCATGCCCTTTATGATTTACATTAAAATCTCCTTTACACAAAATCGATATCCCAAATCGATAGTTCCAACTTGGCTTTCCAAATTCCCAAAATTGATTTTTCTCAAAAATCAAAAGCCTTTCCAATATCTGTAAGTTCCAAAACCTTTTCCAAAATCATTCTCATAAAATCCTTTATATAAATATATATATATATATATATATTCTTGAAAAATCTTGGATCACTTCATACTTATATAAATTCTCTTTTATACTTCAAATTTTCCAAAAATCATTTCTTCTAGCTATCAACAAAGGGGAGTTTATCATATGAAACAAGTATATATAACTTTAGCTATACCAAATCAAATATCCAAGTTTGATTCCCCTTATAAATTTATTCACCATACCACTTACTTTTCATAAAGTGAATTTCGAAAGATATCCAACTTCCACTTTTATTCTAAAAATATACTTTTCTTTCAAAAATCATTTTTCATTTCTTTCAAAATTTCAATATCAATTTCATTCAAGCACGTATGATGTACATCTACCATCCATATGCAATATCAAATCTGATCGCTTACTCGATCACACAATTTCACTTCTGAACTAGTATCGTCCACCCGACTTCCTAGTGCGGACACAGATCTGGTTTCTTGATCAAAAATCGTCATTCTCCTTGCATAGCCTAACTATGATAGAGAATTTCCAGAATCAATCAAAAATCCATATCCATGGTTCGCCATCGAAAATCGAGTGAAAAATCCCAATTCGGATCGATATACTATCTCGAAATTCTATGCTCGAATCTGGATCAAATCACTATGCGAATAGAATAATATCTGTACATCCTACATATTTACCTTCATTGATTTATTAGCTAAATGAATTTTCTTTCTATTCACCTTCAATTTTGATTCAATCACTTATTCACAATAGCTTTCATTTCCACTTGGATTATCACTTCAATTATAAACAGTTTGCACTCTGACTAACTTGAGTTTAGAAAATAGCTAGAAAAGTTTAAAAATAGATAAGTAGTTGTAAAATAGCAATTAGTTGTAAAATAGTAGTAAAATAGTTAAATAGTTGCAAAATAGTAGTAAAACAGTAATTAGTTTGTAAAACAGATGTAAAATAGTAATTAGTTTCAAAATAGTTATAAAATAAGTATAAGATAGTTTAGGTTTTAAAAGGATGGTTTGTATAGTAAATAACTAGGAAAATAGATTTAAAACAGTTTATATTAAAACAAATTTATTTGAAAATAGTTTCAGAGTCAAGCTGGTTCCATTTCCCAATCTCCACTTCTACTCAATTTCTCGTCCCATTAAACTGATTCAATTCCAATTCAGTTTGAATTAACTTCAATTCCTATTCCAAATTCAAATCAGTTCCCCATTTGAATTTGAACTCACTCAACTTCAATAATAATTTCAATTAATTTCAAATCAAATTCAATTTGAACAAACTTTCAATTTCAATCTCAATTTTTAAACCATCCTGAATTATATAAATTCGAGTTAGATTTTTAAATGCTGATTTAATTTCCTTAAATCAAATTAACCTTTACTTTTAAATTAACAGCTTGAATCTTTAAACCATTTAATTCTGAGTCCAAATTTCAAAATTCCATTTTAAATTACCATTACTTAACTTATTTCAAAGTTCAAATAAGAGTTCAAAACTTTTTAAATGATTTAATCTTCAGAATCCAATTTATTACCCAATTTTAACTTCAAAACCAATTTTAAACAAATTTTCAGCAAGCTCATTTCTAACATATAAATCTTTAAGTTCAAAGCAATTTCCCTTTCATAAGTTCAATCTTATTTCTATTTTATTTCAGAAATGGATGTATACTACTTCAATCCATATAAAATAACCCAATTCCCAGTTTCATAGATTATTAATAACAACAGGATGATATCAGAATAAGTCATAATAAATAAACATCCAAATTATTTAAAACATTCATCAATAGCATCCATTTCCAAATCTCAAACCCATTTTGAGATCACACACATTCCCCTTCAATTTACCCCATTTAACTTCCCTAAGTTATATTCAATTTATTTAATTCAGTCAACTATACCCAATTTTAATTCCCATTTCAATTTTAAACTTAAAAATCTTCCCACTCATATGTCAACATTACCACTCTGGGTTTTTAATTTCAAAACAAATTTTTTTTAAAAAATTTTAAAACAATTCTTGTTTTAAGATAAGATTCCCACATTAAAAATATTATTTATTATATCTCTTAACATTTTGAAACAATTTCAAATTTTCAGGATTTAGATTTTAGAACCACATAATTTATCTAAATGTTACTTCCTTAAAACATCTCATTTTGCTTTATCATTAACAAATATTCCATTATCAAGATACGATAAATATTTTAGGATAATAACCAAAGTTATCAGAACTGGAAACCAATTCACTATATATTAACTCATGATTTATTGGATAATAAAATCAGGGTAACTTAATTCAGCATTCTGAAAACACTCTTAAAAATTTCAGGATTTTATTCTCTGGTTTGAATCCATTTTTAGCTTATCTTATTGTATAGTTCATATTATCCAATTCTTATTTGGTTGTATTTCTATTACCACTTAATTCTTATTATTTTATTTTATTCCAATAATTCAACAACCAATTACCTTAATATATATAATAATTAGAAAAATTATTTCTTTATATATCAAAATATAAACTTATATAAAATACTAATTTTAAAACCGTTTTAAAATCTTTTTATAAGAAAATAACAAATACGCCCTCGTATATACTACACTCAACTCATTCTAGGGTACTATTGACCCTATCTTTAATGAGTAAACCCACCAGAGCCAAGGTTCTCGCTTAACCTTCAACTCTAGTACTAAAATGTAACGACTCAAAATTTCGACCTTAAATATTCGACACTTCTACCGTAAACGTATTAGTGTTGAATATTCAAGGTCAAAATTTGGGGTCATTACAGATATGTAACTATTTCTTATAAAACTTATAAAAACCTTATCTCATATGGTTTTGTCTACTATTCTTTGGATGATATTAATTTTAACCTTGTGTACAACTCTAAAGTACACACCTAGTACGAAAGAGTTTAACTCAACTTCACTCATAATTAATCATACTTTGTCCGACAAAGTTCGATCACACCTTATCAATACATAATTATGTACTATAGGGAGGAGGGACCTGTGAGTATGAGTCTTCGTTCATATTATATACAAATAAAACTCTATCCAATATATTCATCCATTCGATCAAGTCGAATCATTTTTGTCGCATATTATATTACTTACTTCTATTTTATATTATATGAGCTCATCATGGACTTGTGCATGTGTACCAAATACACATGTTTATATTTGTGATAACTCATCGATGAATATCACAAAGTATGTGGAATGATTTTGGTATCTATAAACTTATGATTGCATACATCTATATGTGTTATCAAAAGAGTTGTTCAATTCTTATGACACTCCCACTAAATGGATGCATAGCCCTTAATAATTTGAGATATAATTAACCAGTATCATACGATTCATAGTCATATGATAAAATTTATTTCTCAAAACTACGGCTTAGTCTGTAATTCCAAAGTAATTGTAAATAATTTTAGATACTTCAGTATTTTCCAATGCATCACTTTCGTTGTGAAAATAAGCACCACGTTATAGTTTTATTTCATAACAAATATTCATAATATTCACATTCAAATATTACTATGTGCATTTTTTAGTCGACCCCGGAAAACCAGTCATTATTTCATAAATATTGTTTGCTATATTTTACAAAAACAATTTTTTTAATTTAATGCAACCAATTAGTGTTATATGGCATGCTCCCACTATTTTTACCATTGCTATAATAGTGTACTAAATTAGGTGGTCTATCATTCATTTAATATAGATTATTTATTTCATATACTATAGCTAGTTCATAACGGAGAGTTCTTTGATCAAATATCTTGAACTCAAAGAAATAAATCTCATAGAAAACAAATTTTCCACGCGAAAGTACATTTCGGAATAGAAATCATATTTTTATTCTAAAGTTAAGTATTAATTATTATTTTTACAATTCTTGTTTCTAAAGGTTCTATATGAAGCAAAAGTGATTATTCACTCTCTTCGTCCAAACTGTACCTTAAATCGCATCTATTATTATACATTCGGTTTTCTATCCAAATGGCCAAATCATTTAAAAAATACCCTTACTACAACATCATAACGAACTCTTTACAAAAGTGCACTCAATCGTCCTTAACATTTAATGATATCAAATATGTTGCATTTTGCGTAAACTAATCAGACTGACATTTCAGCAATCGAGTTCTTAGATCTATCTTGTAGTTTTAGTCTAGTGTTCATTTTACACAATATGATCTTTATTGTAATCAATCAAATAGAATACTCGACCTTGGAGAATTGTTAATCTGTTCGCTTCAAATAAACTAATTTCATTGAAATATCATACATTACGAACTATGACCGTTCATCATATAACATTTATATGCGATTACATACAGATCAAATATCCATAATCTTGCATTTCCTTTTAGTTTGAAACTCATAGAATTGCAGTACATGTTCTCGACCAAATAAAATGTAAATGACCAAATTACGAACGTATCCAGTAGTTGTAAAACAGGCACTTGCATGGATGTTGAAACGTTAACATGCAATAGGCATTTATTAGTAAGTATACGTTATATTTCTATTTGTCAATCTTGAATTCAATTCGTTTGTATATCGTAATTGATAAACATTTTATCAATTATATTAAATGCACAATTTATTAATGTAGATTATTATAACATTATATAGCATATGTTCTTACAACATTAGAAAGGTTAAACGTTACCATTTCATTTTTCTAATAAGGCTCCCACTAGCCTTTTCTGTTTCACCAAATCCTAAGCGAAATATAGAAGCCTTTCAACGTCACTAATGGGTGCTAGTACTCGTCCATCTTGAAATTTTGACCTTGATTTTGCTGAATAAATCATAACTTCACAGACGATTGAAAACTCTTTATCAATTGTATCGTATACAACTCCTAACCTTTGGCACCTTATCATAATTACACTTTGACCTTGAGTTTGATTAACAAATCGAAATGAAATTATTCACTCGTACTTACCATATTGCGACGGCCTAAGTATAGCATATGTACCTTGAGTTTGCTTAACAGATACATATAGTTATCTTATCTCGTAATTCAATATATTAATAATGATACACATAACATCCCTGGCTTGAGATTTCTCAGCATCTAAGGAGTATGCAAATATTTATTTATATATATATATATAATTGAGGACAACATTATATTGGATCCATGATCTTCAATATATTATATTGAGTGATATCAACTTATGAAATAATGTATTTCTTTTGAAATATTTTACAATTCAAGTGTCGGACGAATTAGAATTCACGGTATATTTACATTTATGTATGTATTTATTCCTTAAGTCTATGTACGGTTTCTTAATGTCTCACCTTTAATTTGTACATTCATATTATATAACTTTTATATTTCATAAATTTCATATTTCATTTTACTTATATAATATTCTTCTGTATAATATTATATTAATTATATCTTATTTAATTAATTTTAATCAGTTAACATTTTGTTAATTGTATGTTATCTTAATATAACATTTATATTAAATATTTATCATATGTATTATAACCTTTATAATATAACACATATATCATATATTTGTATATTAATTAATTAATTAATTAATTTAATTAAACAACTTTAATTAAATTATATTAATTTTGAAAAATCATATTATATACATACATGTAACTTATGATATCTTAAATATTTTGAAATTTCATAACATATGTCAAAATATATAATACATGTATATATTTTTCATTAAGTAACTTATGTGTTTAATTTATATAATTTTTATTCTTATTAAAAAAATTAAGTTTTCAAAAATTAATTTATATACAAGTACACCTTTAAATGATGATATCTTCCTCTTGAAATTATTTCTGATTTAACAGAGTGCTAGTCCTTGAAACGTTGACCACCAACTATCTGATAATAGTTGATTTAATTTAAACTTTATATAGATGGGGAGAAGAGTAAAATTTTGGGAGTAGAGACTTAAAGTGGAGACTTTGACTTTGAATTGACTTCAGTTGATCGTAATACTAACCTGTATAACCGAGGAGATGAATCCTCTCTAGAATAGTGCTTCACTTCCAATACTTTGACTCGACCCAACTATAGTCACTCGATGGATGTCGTGCTATGATTTGACTATAATCAAAGTGGAGATTTCATATTGAAGATCGATGATATTCTCAAGTCGAGAGAACTATGCGAATTAGTCACATTGATATGTTCTGTTTGACCTTAGTTATATTAACCAAAAGAAAACTATCAAGTTAGTCATTCCATAGTTATCCAACAAATTCCAGTACGTAACCCCTTAGTACCCCCAGCTGCCATGAATAATACACTGTCCAACATTTGGAGAGCGTTACATACTCTAATCTCAATGGATATATCGATATCTAGTCTCGATACATCTTGAATAGAAATATTTAAAATGATATATTTGTTTTCGTTATGATGAATTACTCACGTTTACAACACTTTATAACTACTATCACAAAAACATTCCACTTATGGATTTTCTATTAAATTTATTTTTAGTTAAATTAAATAATATAACACATTCTATCAAGTATATATAATAGAAAGAAAACACCTTTTATTTCGAACAAGATTGGTTATCAAGGTAGGCATATGTAATAAATTACATAATAGCCCTTAGGGTATACCCCTAACTCTATCATCTATGTCTCCATTATAACTGAAAATATCATGCCCCTTTTGGGCCTTGAACCCATTTCAAGTCCGAACCATATTTATTTCATTTAAATCCAATTTAAACGCATATCAATATCGTATATCGATAAGTATATGTATAACTATTATAAACATACCGTTTAATATTATTCAGTACATCAAATAAAATTTTATAATTAATATTCCATAAATATTAATTAATTTATAAAAATTATAAATTAATTAAATCGGGTGAAAAAGGAGTATTTAACATTTCAATTGTGTGACTCTTATAGGTGTAAATTTGATCAACGATTAATATCGAACAATTCAAATATTAACGTTCACACTTCACTTAACAAGTGATGTGACATTATGGCTAAATTTATCGCTTACTTGGGTTCGGTAAAATCCAATTTTACTTCAATAAGGGTTATCTGGTAGTGACAATTATTTACACCAATTTTCTTTGTCAAAACTATATCACTCGGACTTATGGAAATCGATAATGGTTAGAATTCCAATATCATCCATATTCAACTCTATAGTCCAAATACATAGTCCTTGATTCAATAATAACAATTATTATAAATCGTACTGCGCTGGCCAGAGACTTTGACTTTAAGTAGACTTCAGTTGACCGTGATACTAACATCATATCATCGAGGAGACGAATTCTCTCTTAACTTACGTCTTACTTCAAATGCTTCCACTCGACCAAATTATAGTCGTTCAATGAGGATATGCCATGATTTAACTACAATCAACGCAAAATTTCCACATTGAAGTTCGATGATATTCTCAAGTCGAGGGAAATGTGTAATATTGTCACATCGATTTTTATTATTGACCTTAGTTATATATTAACCAATAGAAAACTATCGACTAAGTCATTCCATGGTTATCTAATAACCATTAGTACATAATCCCTTGGTGCCCCCAATAGTCACAAGTAAAACATTGCCTTACATTTGGAGGATGTTAAGTACTCTAGTCTTAGTGGATATATGGATATCCTATCTTGATACATCTTAACCAGGAATATTTAAAATGGTATGTTTAATTTCATTGTGATAAATTACTCATGTTTACAACACTTTGTAACTACTATCATAAAACAAACCATTTATGGATTGTCTATTAAATATGTTTTTAATTAAATTGATTAATTAATTAGTATAACATATCATATCAAGTATATAATAAAATAAAAATGCTTTTGTTTTCGAATAAGATTTCTTAGCGAGTTGGATGTATGTGACAAATTACATAATTACCCCTAAGGCATACCTCTAACTCTATTAAGATGCACATCTTATATTATCTTATAGTGTATATATATATAAGTTGGTTTACTCCTAATCCTTTTGCTTTGTTCATAATTTCATAATTAATTCCTCATATCGCCATGATTCAAGTGTATATTTTCACACTTACACCTCTAAATTTCCTTATTTAACAAGCCTCATTACATTCAGATGTAACATCATGTCTTTTCCATTCATGGCAGCTATAAACCGTAGATATGATCCTTTCCCACAATATAGTTCTCCATTCTTCTTCAATTCTTCTCGATTTCTTCTCAAATTCTTCTCTACATCTCTCTAATCTATTAGATAAATTTATTTCAATATCGACTCTAAAGTGGCCGATGGCAGATACAAGCAAGGATAAGGAGACGGTTGGGTCGAAGTCAAGAGGCGGAAGGCAGTGACAGACGATGAAAAATCAGGTGAAAACCCACAAATAGAGATTTCTCGTAGATAGGTCCAAATCAACTCGTTCCAATCAAAAGCAAAGAAGGTGGAGGGAGGTAGCAAATCATCAGGAGTCAAATTCATAGTTGTTGCAGATGCCCAAAAGGTTTCCTATTTAGATGCAATATGTGGTAGAAGAGGAGATAGTGTTAATTCAACAAATCTAGAATATATAGAACCGACCATAACTGAGGGCGAAAGGAAAGGTGCGCCATCATTAGAGGTGCTAAAAGAAGCGGAGGAGGGAGGAATAACTGTGCTATGTTTTACATAGTTGTTCTTAGACCCTACTACAAAGCTATTGAGGCATACTCATGAAGAGTATGGAAAACCGCTGGTAACTTTACTATTCAATCAAAAGACAATGGTTTTTTTAGTCGGGTTCGACAAATAATCAGATTGTAAAAAAAATTAGATAGTGGACCTTAGTTCTTCGACAAGAACATAATTATTATGAAGAAATTAAGTCCTAATATGAAAACTGATAGAGATATATCAACTTCCATGCCAGTATGGATTCATCTGCTTGGTTTGAGTTTTAGATTATGGGGTCCTAAGGCTATTAGCGCCTTGGCTAATCCATTAGGTAAACCTATCAAGATGGATGATGCAGCATTGTCAAAAATCAGATTCTCTTTTGCTAGAGTTCTAGTAGATATTAAGGTGGAGTACGGATTTCCACACATATTAAAAGCGTTGGGGGAAAATGGAGAAAGTTTTAGATAGGAGGCGATCAATGGAAAACCACCGGCTAGATATGACAATTGCTTATGTTTTGGATATTTATCTATGCAATGCCTACTGAGTAAAATTTTGAAACCTAAAGGCATGTTCAAACACAGATTACCAAGGAAAAAGAAGGTAATAAAGTGGAAGTTAATGTAATCCAGGAGGATTTTAGAGACGAGCATGTTAAAAAACTAGAAGAACTAGATGGCAAAGAGCAAAGCAGTGTAGAGAATAATGAAATTAAAAGAGAAACAAATACAAAAACTTCAAGTGATGTTAATGGAAGTCATCTAGTGACCGTTATGTGAAGTTTAAGAGGAAATTAGCCAGTTAAGGTAGGTGAATGAGGTTCTCACAATGGAGATCTCAAAAACTAAGAAGCAATCACGTAAAGGAGACACTTGGGATAGTATTAACAAAGAGAAACATTTAAAACCTAAGAGAAATAGGAAAGAGAAAGGGGAGTCTTTGAACACACGAAAGGAGGGGGCAAATCGTGCCTCAACAAACCAGTCCAACTCACTTCCACTCTTGAGCTCTATTTAGAAGGTGCCATTGGACCCACCTAGGCTAGCCATGGGTCACCAACTGCTCTTATCCACAATTCATCATCATGCCCAGTTTTACCCATTCTCGAACCCACATTTGATAGAGTGACTCTATTCCTATCTCTATTAATATTAATAAATATAATGGTACAAGTTTGATTCTGTCACAAGTCAACCAAAAATTCTATAAGCGATGAGCAAGTGAACAGAGGAGAAATGAGGCTATAATTGATCAAAATACTATGAAGGAAACAACTAATGTTCCAAAAGAAGGCCATTCCAAAGCCATCAGCAAGATAGAAACTGTTAAAAAAGACAAGTAGGTGAAGAAAAATCCAAAGTGGGAGGAGTCAACAAAAGAGAAAAAGGGAGGAAAATAATAGCTTAAACATCCAAGGTCGAGAGTTAAGGAGCAGTCGTAAATAAAGAAATTGGACTATGATAATAGCCTGCTAGAACGTTAGAGGGTTTCACAACCCAACATATTGCTAGAGGTAAGGAGAATAATTCAAGCATAAGTTACTTGTTTTGGTATTATTCAAAATAAACTCAGAAGAAATGAAATAGATAATACGAGAAGGAAAATTAGTATGCAATGGAATATCACTAGTAATCTATTCTACTAACATAAATGTAGAATCCTTTTTCTGATTAAAAGTGATATCCAGGACTGGCGCCTTATTAGTTATTGGCATGAGTTATCAGCATGTATCCCTAGACCTGATAATCGTTGAGGTGCTAAACTAAACGTACATTTATATATGCACACAATTTTGACTACCTTTGAGATAAACAATGGAAATTCCTAGTAGAAGATTCTTTGTACATATTTAGACCCCAGATCCTACTTGGGAATTTTAACTATATTAGAATGGCGAGTGAAAAATCTTGAGGGAATATTCTCCATTTCGGCAAATTGCCAGAATTAGACAATTTCATGTTCCATACTAGAGTTACAGAACTACATGTGCACGGTTACCAATTCACCTAGTGGTCTGGACCTGTTGAGAATATCTTTACAAAATCGATAAGGTATTTATAAATTTGAAATGGATGATTAGTTCCCTAACACTTCTGCTAAGCTTATACGGTTGAGTACAAGTGACCACATGCCAATTCTTGTGTCTACCATAGGGCAAACTCAAAGGAAATCTAAGAAATTTCAATTCTTGAACCATTGGACCTTATGTGAATGTTAAATGGAAAAATTCAATAAAGGTTGGAACATAAACGTAGAAGGAAACCCTCTTTTTTGTTTGCTTTACAAGCATAAATTCATTAAAGAGTACCTCAAAAATTGGAGCAGAGGAAACAATGACATTAAAAGAAAGGTGGAGATACTTAAAGGCAAATGTGGTAATATTCAAAATAGATTAGAAGGTAATAAAGATGAAATTTTCTGCATGGGGTTTCAAACCATGAAGAGCAACCTTGAAAATGAGTTACAAAAGGAATATAATAACATAGTGCAAAAATCAAAATGTGATTGGCTTGTGCTAGGAGATGAAGCATCAATTTTTCTACTCTAAAATGTCGAAAAAATAGTTTTCAATAACTGGGATGAAGCTATTACTGAGATTGGGCAATAGTGTTTTAAAATTGATGATTTTACGGAAAATGCCATTTTATACTTTAAAAATCTTTTCAATCAACAAGGCAACACCATATTTCCACATATAATATGTAAAAACATTATCTTTGAGTATCTTCAAAAAAATTTGATCGATCGATTTGATCTCCAAAAAATTTACGACGTTGTTTTCAGCATTAGAGACCGCTTTACTCCTGTACCGGACGGTTTCAATGCTAAACTTTACAAATTCTATCGGGACACCATAAAACACCCTCTTTTGAATGCAATAAACGATTCTTTTACTTAAGGAAAATTGATCAAGGGACGAGATTGGCATTACCTCCACCAATTGATTGGGTCGCCAATGAATATATGGGACATGTGAGAATCATAATTCCTTGGTAAGCCTTTTAAACCACAGAATCAAAATGGATGATTGGAGATTAAGCAAAGATAAGAGCCTCACTCTCTCCTCTTTGAAAGCAGACGGGTGGTATTTCCAGCTATGCCCCTAAGGTTGCTAGGTACCGCAACACTTTTTAGGAATGCAATCACGCATTTATTCATCTTATCCTAAAAAATAAAGAAGCTAAAGAAGGGCACCATTTCTGACCTATATCAAGTTGTACCTCTATATATAAAACCCTGGCTAAGGTTATGTGTAACAAACTCAAACTTTTCATGGACGAGCTAATCTCGAAAAATCAATGCACTTTCATACAAAATAAAACTATTGGAAACAACATTCTTCGGGCTCACGAAGTAATATAGGTTTTAAAAGGAAATCTAACAAAGGTATGTGTATCAAATTTGATTTAAAGAAAGCATTCAATTATGTAAATAGAATTTTTTTTGATACACATGATGAAAGAAATGATGTTCTTAGAAAAGTGGACAAGAATAAAAGATGTTGTTGTCAAATCGCCAAGTTTATCTATTTAGCAAAGGATGTTATTATGGGTTTTTCCATACAACTTCAGGGCTGAGGCAAGGCGATCCATTTCACCTTTTCCCTTCGTAATTGTCATGGAGTTCTTTTCAAATTTAATGGAATAGAATACAATGAAAGGTAAAATCAACCCCATATCCAATGACACTAAAATCAATCATTTGATTTATGTAGATGATATACTTATGTTTACGAAAGAATATACTAATAGAGCCGAGACCAACAAAAAATCTTTAGAATCATGAGGAGACGATCTTGGCATAGAAAAATCAAAAAATTTCTTTGGTGGAGGAGTACGCAATGTAGTAGAAATCACAGAAATACTAAACATCGGCTAAGGATATTTACCCATTAGATATTTGGGAACCCCGATGACTTGCACAAATCCGAAAGATAAAGACCATGACAGTTTAATTGAGAGAATCAAACAAAAAATAGGAGGCTGGGAGTCTAAACTATTAAGTATGGCTGGCATACTAGAAAATTAAATCTACAATTTACCAAACAATACAATTCTGGATGCAATGCTTCAAGCTTCTAACAGCCACTATCAACAGACAAAGCATGTTTATCTGAATTTCTTGTGGGAAGGAAAATTTTCTAAAATTCCTTGGGAAATAGTTTGCCAAACAAATGAAGAGGGAGGACTTGGATTTCGTAGTTTGGAGGAATTAAACATTTCCACTAGCATCAAAAAATCTTGAAAAGTTAGCGGTGAAGGAATTTACGCAAGTTGATCAATAGAGAATACACTGGAGATAAATCTTTCTAGGAAATTTATGTACATAATGATGATTTAGGCATTTGGAAAAACTTATTAAAAATCTTAACAGAAGCTTTAAAATGTATAGAAAAATGTATTGTGGATGGAAAAACTACATCTTTATGGTTTGATCCATAGTTGCAAGGTAGTAGATTAATCACAAGAATAGATCATGAAACAATCGAATGGATCAGGGGAGTGAAGATCTTAGTTAGTGATATTTTAGAAGAGGGTGAATGGAAAAGTGACAATATAGTTTTTGATATGGTTTAAAAAGGAAATTAATTCCACCAAAATATTCAATGACAATTTAGAAGATTACTGGATATGGAGTTGTACTAAGGATAGAAAGCATAATTTTAAATCCCTACGGAATCACATACGTAGAACATAGGACAAAGTGCACTAAGCTATATCCATAGAGCATAAAATATATATCCCCAAAATAGCAATATATGTTTATAAAGCAATAGATAACATCCTTCCAACGAAGAACATATTTATTCAAAGAATTATCAACATGGATTCAAAATTTATTTTATTTTACAATGGGATGGAAGATATAGAATATCTGTTTTTCACTGCAATTGTAGTATGGCAATTTGGAAATGGTTTAGAATCAAATTAAGCTGGCCAACATCACAAACATAAAGTCTAACCCTAGCAACAGAGATTGAAAATATGAATAGCAAATTTGATCATAATAACATCTTCGTAGACATCGCTAAAATCATACTTTCAACCATTGTATGGGCGACTTAGAGGGAAAGGAATTTTCGTATATTCAAGACAAATTTCATCTCCTTGGTTATGGGTTAATATCACATGTTCAACTTAAGTTAACTCAAAGTCAAAATCTTTGGCCAGACCAGTACAGTTGATAATAATTGTTATTATCGAACCAAAGATTTCGTACTTGCACTTAAAAATTTGAATGTAGATAATGTTAGAATTTTGACCAAAACCAAATTCTGTAATTCTTAATGTGATATAGTGTTAACAAAGAGAATTAGTGTAAATAAATCGTTACTACCATATACCGCTTATAGAAATTAAAATTAGACTTTATCAAAAGGACAAGTAAATAATAAATTCAGCCAAAATGTCAAACCACTAGCTAAGGTGACATGAGAACATTAATATTTGAATTGTTCGATATTAATTGCCGACTAAATTTACACCATTGATTCACACAACTGTAATTACTCTAATAAACCACGTGATTTAATCAATTTATAATCATTATAAATCAATTAATATTTATGAAAAATTAGTTACTAAATCTTATTTTATTTGTTAGAATGCCATTAGTATTTAATAAAGTGCGTTTATTAAAGTTATATATGTACATATCCATGTACGATATCGATAAACATTCAAGTTTGATTTAAATCAATTAATTACTAAGTGGATTTGGAAATTTTGAAGGCTTATTTAGGCATTTTCTTTGGATAACATTACATATACAGAAAGTGAATTTGGTTTGATTTGATAGAGACTAAACGAGCAATAAAAGTGGGAAGATTGTAATGGAGAAATTGGAAAGGTTTCAATGTTTTCCTTAAAAACAAAATCTCTTTCATTTCATTCATAATTCCTTCCACAGACAATTCATTTTTCCTCTCTCTCTCTCCCTTTTATATTCCAGCCAAAATAATGGCCTCTAAAGCTTAAGAAAAATTCCAAAATCAAATCAAACTAAAATTAAAATAAATGGCTGTTTATACCTTTTGATATCTGCAACATTTAGAAGTTGATTTCTGGATCCAAGAGCTATCTCATTATTCATGGTGCATTCTTTTTGCCACATCTCAAGGTAATAATTCTAATTTTATTTTTTTCATCATTCACCTTGTTCATATGAATTAGACTTGTCACATACCTCATCTCGTCTGCATATTTGTTTATTCGATTACATTGATTAGATTCCGCTTTTGCTCGTCTTAATTAATAACACATGTACACCATGTTATTTTAATTTGAACTCATTTTGAGATATATTTTAATTAATTACCTATTCATCTTGTCATCTTTAGATCTATTCCATATGATTACACGTTTATAATTGTTCACATGTTTACATAGTTTAGATCCAAAACCTTTTGCAACAAATACATATGTATTTGATTTATCCTATCTATTTTTGTTATTGTTTTTAAATATGTGGTTTGAAGAAAAAAAATTTTTATTGAAATCGAAGTTTTAATTAATGAAACTTTTCTATTAATGATTACATATACAAACTGCATGTGTTTTCTATTTGTATTCACTTAGGGAATTCTATACATATGTTTTCTGATTGTTGTTTTGAATACAATCTTTTGTTTATTGCATATTTCTAACATTGTTTTAAAAAACGGAATTATTAAATAACTACAAATAGACTTTTGTGTAAAATATCACCAATCTTTTAATTTCCTTTTAAATTAAGTTAGACTTTATTTTGTTACTTTAATTTTAAAGCATGTGTTATATTTTATAAATTTTATACATATACATGTTGTTTTAGGTTTGAACTGTAGTTTACAATGTTTAGAATGTGTGTGTATCTGTGTAGTTAAAACATTTAGAAGTTCTATAGCGGTGCGTGTGTAAAAGGCTATAGCGGGATACAGTAGATGTAGCGTAAAATAGCGGAGGTATAAAGAGCTTCATTAAATATAAAACTAAATATTTAAAGTTAATTTATCATATTCTCACATTGTGTAGGAAAAATAAATATTCTTTAATCTTATATAACAAAACGATGAATATCATAATTTATGCATAGATTTGGTGACCAGAATAGATTTCTAACTATTGAACACTTATGTCTTAAAATTAGGACTTTACCCTAAACTTATTGATTTGGTTTAAAAGAGAACTAGTCAAATCAACATTTGCATATTAATGTTGCTAAAGCGGATGCTATTAAACCTTGATTTAGCGGGTGCAGCGAAAAATAATAGAGCTTAAAGTGGATGTACTATTTAATATCACTACATTGAAATAACCTAGCGGTTGAAGTGCGCCATGCGTTATAGCGAAGATTATAAAGAGCTTTAGCGAGGCTTTAATTACATAGGGGTGTGTGTGTCAATTTAACTTGAGATTTATATGGACTTTTGTGTAAAATCATAATATTAGTCTTAAATCTTTCATAACTTTGAAACCAGATTCAAAATTGTTGCTTTTAATTTCAAACTTATAAAACAGTGAAATTTGTTCTTAACATATTTATGTGTATGTTTGCGTATATGTATGTAAGTTCTATTATATATATATATATATATATATATATATATATATAATAAAAATATGGACTAGCAAAGGCACATATAAAGGAAACACTAACTACGCATGCTTAATATATGTGGCACTTACAGAATATATACTGTTGGTATATTTGGATTTACTCATATTTCTTGTCATGTTTAAACTAATCATCAATGGAATATAATGAACTATTAATCTAATCAGAGGGAGAAATGAAAGGTTTCTCTCATCAATTAAATCTATTTCTTCCCTTAGTTGATTGTATAGGTTTTAGAGAAGGAAACGAAAGGTTTCCATCTCAAATTAACTTTAACGAGTAACTGTTACACACATGAATGTATTTGATACAATAATACATTTAAATTTATATCAAATTCAAACCCTTTTAAACTAATTAAATGAAGTAATAATTTTATTTAAAACATCTTTAGACTTCATAGGACCAATAGAAAAAAAAATATGAATTTTTTGAAATCTACCTATTTCACCCACTTCTGACTAGCCTGGTTCCAACACACTATAATGACCAGATCTGGTGGAGGCTGGGTAGATCCATCACTCCAGTCAGCATTTCCAATGTTCCCTACATTAGATTCTTTAATAACTTGCTTTCTTTGGCTCTTCTTCGGTCCCGTCCTATCAGATCCCTTTAGATATTTGATCCTAATCCTAGTAGAAATAGAGATATAGCCTAATCTTCTATTTCTTATTGAACGAACCAATAATACGAGCCAAAAAATTAGTCTAAGACCCGCAACTCATCGGATTTCATAGAGATAACATTTTAGATTATAAAATTATATCTATTTTCAATAGAGAAATATATGAAGACAAAAAGAAAACAAGAAAAGCAAGCGACAATGATTTTATAATGGTATGGTCATGTCTACGTCCACTTTGAATGTATTTTATTGCTCAATTTACTCTAGATCTGTTGTTTTTACAAGTACAATTTGAAATTTTATTCCAATATTGGTATTGGCAGAGTCAACCCTAAATATTGAAAGCCCACGCGATCTGTCCCACCAAGTTTCGACTCCATCTGTGATCGATACGAATTAATTTCGTATCGATCAAGAAATGATCCAATCGAGCTAAAACTTGGCAGAGACATTCTTTAGCATGTATGCAAGCTGCTGTGAAAATTTCATAGCATTTGGATTAGTGGATTTTGATTTATGATCGATACGAGTCGATGTTCTTCGGAAGGCTGTCTGGCTCGAATCCATGGCTTCGTGTCCATCCCTTTCGCATCGATTAAGAAATATTTTATAGCCTAATCTTCTATTTCTTACTGAACGAACCAATATCATTAGCCAAAAAATTAGTCTAAGACCCCCAACTCATCAGATTTCATAGAGATAACTTTCTGGATTATAGAATTATATCTATTTTCAATGGAGAAATATATGAAGATAAAATGAACAACAAGAAAAGCAACCGACAATGATTTTGTAATGGTTTGGTTATGTCTATTTCCACTTGAATGTATTTTATTGCTCAATTTACTCGAGATCTGTTGTTTTTACAAGTACAACTTGAAATTCTATTCCAATATTGGTATTGGCAGAGTCTCCCCTAAATATTGAATAAGCAAAAATCAAAAGTTCCCTTGTTGGTGCAGACAGCCTCCTATTTATGGTTGAAGTATGTTGTAATTGGACTTCTTGGCCGCTCGATGGATGTGGATATCGTCAAATAGTCAAATTCACAATATTAGGAGAAAAATAACACCGAGCCCCAAACTTTGATGGATCAGTATCAATCCATAACTTTGGTCCAACTTGTGTTTTTCTTCATAATCTTTATTGTAGCTTCATTCCATGAATCAATCTTCCTTTCTTTGATATCTTCACCATTGTAGAGAGTTAGAGGGATAACATGGAAATTTATGGATCAGTGTCGACTGCTTATGCATGCTTGTTTGTTAGGAGTAGCTTCATTCATGTTTTGCTGTTTGGTTGTAGATTTTTAGACTGATTCATGTTCCCTGCCATTTATGTATGTTATTCATTTATTGCCATGTTGTTCATGTCCCATGCTCTCTACCAATTCCTAGGCGTATTTGGATCTATGTTGTACTACATGCCAATCTCTTTATGGTGGCTTTTGGGATGTCTTCACACCACATTAAGATATAGTTATATTGAGTTTATCCTGAGAGGTTTTTTAATATTATTCCTTGTATGATGGGGTTTTTACTATCTTCCATACTTGTTGGTAGTTCATTTCTTTAGTGTACAATAAAATTATATAAGTGTATGCATGATCATTCATATTTCTTAAAAATATGTAAGGGTTAATTTTTGACCATTTTGGCTAACTGTTCGAATTATACTGTTGGTATTCGATGCGTCTGAAGACACATAATTCCAACGGTATTTCAAATAGACCATTTGTGTGGACCCTACTTTTGACGTGCTCCAATTCTAATTGGGTGAAAAATGATTGCGGACGCATTCCATGCGGTTCAACTCCGACTGAATAAAGAATTGTTGCGGATAGTACCTTAGTTTCATTGTTCTTATGTACGCTCATAGACCAATATTTTTTCCAAAACGTGGACCTTAAACAAAACTCAGGTTGTTGATATAAAATAAAGAATTTATCCTGCAAAATTTAGAACTCCTATGCTAAAACAATCAAAGTTACAAAAATTTAATTTATTATTCAATAATGAGGTTTGATTAAAACTAAGTCGTTGGATGCATGGGCCAAGGCACTGAATCAAAGTGCCATAAAAGTGATTATTTTACATAAAATAAACAAAGTTTGTAGCAACCATTACAAGCAAAAGTAAAAAAAAAAGACAATCACCTAGAAAAAAGTTCAACTTCAACTCTATACAAGTTTGTATGGGTTATTGGTTCTTCCCAATATTTAAGAATTGTGGCGTCGAACTCCTAAAAAACAAAAGAAAAGAGGAACAAAACTTAGTACCAACTTGTAAATTGAAAATAAAAATATATTGCAAAATTACCTTCACACGTTCGGCCTACTATTGATCGTTTTCGCTAATTGTTCCCCTCACTGGATCCCATCCTAGACCCATTTTGCTACACAAACAGTCATATTGTTTCTTTAGTCCCTCGTATTTGGAGCAAACTTGCTCGTCCATTACCGGTATTTCATTTGGATTAGTCACCTAAACCTTAATAAACGGTTTTGTAATTTTCTATTGGACGACTTTTTTTGTTTCAACTGCTCAATAAGCATCAACGGCGAAACACAAGAATTCTATCATAGATTTTTCAGACCAATTTTTAGGATTTTGGCTGGAGTTTTTTGGACCAGTTTCGGTCATTTTCTACCCAAAAAAGAGCTAAAAAATCCAAAAATATATAAAAAAAATAAATGAAAATCAGATTGGGATGAATGTAATAAAAATTAAATCAAAAATTGGTTGATTTTTATGGATATTTAGGTTAAAATTTTAAAATTTTGGGTTATCGAATGTGAGGAGGAAGTGAGAATGGTAGGTAATATACAAGGGTTAACATCTTTGGATTTAATATGATCATCAATAACCTTAAATGTGGAACAGTTTTAGATTCCAATGTGTTGATTGATACTGTCTTCATTCTTACTTGTTGGTATATTTGATTTGAAAGAAATCATAAAATGCTTAACAATGTTAATATCCCTGTAGATAACCTAATTTATGTCACCATACTATTCATTTTTACCTGGGCTGCAAACCTTAGGTATAAATTGGACAATGTTTTTCTCAAAGATTTTCTTAAAAAGATAAAAAGTCGCATTGATACCTCAAAGATGAAAATCATTTTTACTAATAGATGACATAATATGGCATAAAGCAACGTTCGATTAGATTTTTTTGATGAAGATAACCCTTCGATCATTTTGCTCTTCATCGATAACTAATCATGTTCTTACTTAGCGGTCTAGTTTTTCTTTATCATGCATATATACATACATATATATATATACACATACTTATATATATATATATATATGTATGTATGTATGTAGGTATATGTGTATATATGTGTGTGTGTATATATCTGTGTGTGTATGTATATGTATTTATATTTATGTATATGTATATCTTATATATAATGCAAATACTTGAGTAGGTGAAGCTTTTTTCGAAGTGTCCAAAATAACCATTAGTAGTTTGTAAAACAAGAGCGAAAAATGGCCATTTTGGTCAAACTTTCCCCACTATCTGCATTTACTCACGTTTTGGGAAACTAACTAATCTCTTCTCCAAATTCCTCATTCTAGAAAATGCCACGCAACTCTATTTCTTGAAAATTTCTTAATAATTTCATCCAATAACCTAATATTCTAAAATTTAGTGTTCCTAGAGCTCAAATTCGTATTATTCAAATCAATCAATTACCAATCAACATATTAATTTTGCTTCTGCAATTCATTTTATGCCTAGGTTTAATTTAATTTGCTAATTTGATCAATAATCGATTCAAAATATTCGTTTTCAATCTCGAAAGAGGAAACATCGCAGAATTGTTTGCTTATGATAGTCAATTTTATGCAGGGTCAAGTAGAAGTAGAAAATTGTGGTTTTGATGATGATTCGACTGAGATGGGTAAGATATACTGTTAATTAAAGTCAATACAAGTATGATGATTCCCCAGTTTTACTTCTTAAATAATTTCTCACCCTTTTATTTTGCTAATTGAAATTAATTACAATTCATATGGGTCTATTTGTTTCTAAACTATAAACCCTAGCTATATACGTTCAAAATTATTGATTTGGCTCTTCTGTCGCTACTTACGTTATCTAGAAGAGATAGATACAAGTATCCAACAAATCCAAATCACTTACTATTCCGGATACTTACCTAAGTTATCTCGTTTTCAAAATTTAAAATGACCATGAACGCATGCGAATGTGGGCAGGCATGGAGCAAAACAATTTTAATTTCAAGGAATCATGCGACAAAATCATTGATTTTGGAATTAGAGCATGTGATGTAGTGCTGTAGGGAGTTCAAGAGCTAGCTGATGCTATGAAGGTCCCCATAGCGCCAAAGGTAATATTTCTAACTCATTTTTTATTCATTGATTGAATGATTGTGTAAGTGTTTATTGGTGAGTAGAGTAATTAAGTGGGATTTTTAGGAAACTCTAGAAAATAATTTAGAATCCTTTTTATTTATAGTTATCATATGAGTAATAAATACCCTTTTGTTAAATGAAAATATTTTTGGAATGAAGGAACAATGAACTGAACCCTTTTCTCTACACTTTATTCTTTAGTTGAACAATGTATCTTATATATAAAGCAAATACTTGAAAAGTGAAGAATTTTTTGATTACCAAAAATATCCCTTTTCAAATTATTTCACTATATATGTTAAATAAGGATATGTCAGTCTTTGTGGTCTCCACCATACTCCAAAATCAGTTTGCAAACCCATTTTCTCCATATTGGGAGATCCAAAGCCTTTTCCCCAAAATGTCCATATGATTAACTAGCTAATATAGTATATAAAAGACAAATTTGTCATTTTTCACCCATGTTTCCATTTACTGAAAGGAAAAATGATTTTCTTCTCTCTTCAACACAAATTAAAATTTTAAAATGGAGAACTCCTCCATTTGTTGATTTCAGTTTTCGATTGTTTCTTTTCTCAAATATAAATAAATGAAAGATTTCAGAATTAAGAGCATTAGGGGAGGATACGTAGACGACGACTGATTTTGATAGACATTTAGGTTTTGACAATTGAAGCCATTGCATCATCTTTAGCCCTGTGAGAATTCTTTATCTCTTTCCTTGCCATGTCTTCGTTTTTTTGCTCATGTTGATTTACTACTATCTTTCATGCTGACCACTTTCGATATGAAGGGCTCAAGTATGTAATTGTTTATGCTTTAGATTTGGTACTCATCTGTTTGATAAAATGGTTAATAAGAATTAGAAAATCATAGTAATACAAAGAATGAATGATGTTTTGATAGTGTTAACAAAGGAGCTGCAAACATTAGAATTGAATGGTTTCAAACTAAGATTTATGATCGATCATTTTCTTCAATGTTTCATGAAAATATAAAATAATTTGTTGAAATTGGATGTGATTCGAGTCACCCTTATTGTCCTATGTTTGTGGAATGAATCTCAGATTGGTGCAAGCGTTTAGGTAATTTTCTTTTCTATCTCGTTATGAAGTTCATTTTTAACATAACTCTACATATATGGCAAAACTGTTTTTGTTTCTATCAATAACAGAAGTGCTTCTTCATGTTTCTTTCTTTTGGATGTCTTGAACTTTTAGATATTTTAACCTATCAAGTCCTAATTTGTATAAGTTTTGAGCATGATTGTGTACTGATATTGTTTCATACGTACATTTAAAGAATGCATTGTGTTTTGTAAATATTTTTATTTTATGGTTATATGATTTCATTTCAGTAAACATTATTTTAATAATCTTATACTAATAACCTCTATCATCCACTACAATAAGGTGGTGTTTGTAAGCTGAATACATCAGTTTTTCCATGTTTTCTAGTTTTGTTTCCAATACAATGTTTATTGATATTTAACTATTTTTGGATTTGATTGTTTAAGTTATGTGTATTTCAAATTTCAAATTATAACTAGCAATGTATTCATAGCTTAAACATAAAAAAAACCACGTCCAACATGAGGGTTAATTAGATTGAAACTTTTTTTTGCTTTATGAATTATTATTTATTCCATCACTTTTTATGCACACATACTAAAAAAAGAATTAGTTATTATCTGTAGATTTAAGTTATGATCAACAGATATGGTCATTTTTGTTGCTATTGTCATGCTTGCTTTTGACAAATTTGCACAATTTGTCACCATATAATTAAAAAAGCCTTCAGTGTTCTCTATCCATGTAAGCCTAACAAAGTCATTGTGTAGTAGCATCATAATCGAGGTCAAGCACGCAAAGACAATGATTATAGCTTCATTCGGACTGATCTCATGCCATTTAACTGTGTGTATGTATAACATAAATGTATAAGGTAAGGGAGAGGAATAAATTATATTTAAAAGGAATGACATGGGAAGAATTAGGTTAGGCTTTATGAAATGATGCTTAACTTAACCAAAGTGTGTTCTTGAAATAGGAATTTCTTTTATGGGCTTAGATTTAATTTATCAAATGGGGTTTCTGTTTTATTGAAGTAAATTAACCAAATATGATACATAAACCTGGCCCCTGGGCTATTGACTATGTGGCCCAGCCCAAAGTCCAGCTCTGTTTCTCGTATACGCACAAACCAGTCAGATGCCCTTTCCTTGGTGACCTATACTTTCAACTACTTGGTATATTGAGTACTATTTCGATTCAGATACAAATAAGGTTTCTAGGTATTTATATATGTCTAATGTATGATATATATGATTCCGTGTTCGTTATATTGTATTGAAGGGTTGAATGATTGATTTTGTATTTGATTTCAGGCATGTGGAAAGAATGTGCCTAAAATGGCATTGCCTATGAAAATACTCAGGCCAACTAGTTGGCATTAGGGTTGATTTATATATGTTATACCTACATCTTCAATAAATATGGGTATCATACGGAGGGTTTAACTATTGTAACAATTCCAAGTTTCATACATATTTGATTGTTTCTTTTTCAAACAGTGCATGCATTCCCATACTGTTATCAAAACTACAATAAAGCTCCATGCATATGCAGAACTTAAATTTACATTATATGAATATTAGATTGTTTAGTGTGTGCATTGTTTATAACTAATTAAAGTAATTTGTTGATAGTGAAAAATTCATCTATTTGCCAATGGCAAGTATATTATAATTAAGGAAATGTTTTACCATGACAATACTGATATTTGTGGCATGCAAGTAATATGTAAAATCAACTTGATTTCATATTCAACAACAGTGGAGATGAGAGTTTGGGGTCGTAGCTCAATGTCAGTGGCAGTAGAAACTCAGTAATGGTTAGTTAACGCATCGTCCATTGACAACAACTATCGCCAATCCTGCCAGCAACCATCATCGGTACCCAAATCTACCTAAGCCAGCAACAGTCAAGCCAGAAGGAAAGGAGTGGATGTGGGAATAGAATGGAAATTGGTAGCGCATGGATGATTATTAAGAGATTCAAAGTAGCAGTTTTTTACTTTCCTTCAGTGTCACGGTACAAAGTAGATAAACTCAAGTGTAAAAAGTGGAAAATGTAAACTAATTAATCCAACGTTGATTATGTGATAAAAAATTGTGACTATATTCGGTTTCCTATATACTTTCAATTACACATATTAATATTTACTTACAGAAGTATGTACAAATATATAATTAAAAGTGTAGATTGATACATGCAAATTGATAAATTTCATAATATGGAGGGTCAAAATAGTATGATATTTGATTTTCATTCTTTCTCCCTTCTATTGAGTTTGAGCATGGAGCACCACTCACTTTTATATTGTTACTTGAGCATTGCTTTCAATGGAATTATGGTACGATGGGTAGAGGAATGATAGTTCTATATTTTATTCACACTTATTAAACTACTTAAAAAAATCCACAGTTGAATACTTTCCTATTTAATTATTCACTAAAATAATTTAGTTCATTTAGGTTTTGATAAATGGTTGATTTGTGCATGTCCACACATTAAAAAAATGCAAAATTGCACACACGTCAAAGTTTTTTTGTAAGATCCAAAAAATCTAACAAATAGTGTTTTCCAATATCAATTCCTTCTGAAAGTACACATATATATGTATATGTATATGTATTAATCTCACGCCTTAGTTAGGTTTTTTTCAACTTAGTGGTTGCTATAGTCCGGACTGCCTATGTCGACTGCTTATGCATGGTTGTTTGTTAGAAGTGACTTCATTCTGTTGTGCTACTTAGTTGTAGATTTTTGGACTGATTCATAACCTGCCGTTTTGTAGATGTTATTATCTGATTGCTTTGTTGTTTATGTCCCTTGCTTCCGTTGATCCGCTTACCAGATTCCTATATGTGTATTTTGATCTATAGCTGGACTTCCTGCCTACCTCTTTGCGGAGGCTTTTGGGATGTCTTTGCACCTTTTTATCATTACTTCCAAATCAGGATATAATTATGCTGAGTCTAGTGCTAGAACTTGAAAGAGTCTTTTTATTATTATTTCTTGTGCAAAAGGGTTTTTACTGCCTATAAGGTTTGTTGACAACTCCTGTGTTGAATATGAAATAAAATCATACAAGTATGGAGGATCACTCATATGTTTTTCAAAAGGACAAATTTTCAAAAGAGTTGGGATTTCAAACTATTGACATAAATAGGCTAGTTTAGAAACTATTTGTAAGCTTAGGCTAGCTCAGCGATGAGCTGGCCAGTATTTTAAAAAATATATTATGAGATGCATCTGTGAAATGCGCCCCTTCAAAATTACATTGGTGCATCTGCCAAATGCGCCAGTGTAATTTTTGTCCAAGGATTGTACAACAAGTAGTAGTTTTGTTCATTTGTCTCAAAATAAATTCGAGCTAGAAAACCCAATTTTCTAACATAGTTTCATTCACCTTAAAATTCATCAAAATTTCCTCAAAATTTCAAAGTATACAAAGATTACTAGTCGGATTACTTCTCAACTATTTGACATCAATTTGAAGTTATAATCTAGTTGAAGCTCAAACCCTAGCTCAATTTTTAGACATTTTCATATCCTACTTTTCACAAATCTAGTCTCTCATTTATATGCTTTATTATGTTATTAGTATTTGTTTAGCAATTGATTGTTCTAAAATTAATTGTGTTTTCCTTTTTAGAAGTATGTCGGATTTCATCCCAATTATTTGCTACTTTGATGGAAAAGTGACTATGTAAGAAAACAATACACTAATGTATGTTGGTATTAAACAAAAGGGTTCAAAGGTTATTTTTTTTTGCACATATCATGAACTGAAAGAAAAATGTATAGGGTTTCAAAAATTGATCCACAAGAGTATGATGTAAAACTAGTAAGCAGGTGGGTAACGGATTCTGGATTTTCTGCTATCGACGTAAATGATGATGAAGATGTCGATGCTATGTTTTCCGTCAATACGAAAGTGATTGAATTATTTGTAATAAAAATGAGTTGAGACAGTTTGAAGAGGCAATTGCTACTAATTTGAACCAACATTCTAGTCAAATTCTTGGTACTATTTCTAGTTATCCTTATCAGAGCAATCCAAGTCAATTATTTCCAACTTGTGTGAATACAAAGTAAGTAATTTGTTAAAGTATTTATATTTGAGTAGTTGAAATTTATAGTGTTTTGATCTCATACTCTTTTTTCACAGTTTTATGGTGCATCCGGGTGGTTCAAGCTCTAGACCGGCAAATGATCAATTTTAACACTCTGTACCTTCAAATGCTAGTGAGGTTGATATTCCTTTGAACAATGATAATGAAGGTCGTAGTTCACCACATATAGAAACATGCAAGTTGCTTCAACGGATAATGATATGTCATGGATGGATAATACGGAAGCTAATAATGAAGCTTTAGAGTTTGAAATTGATCATGAGAAACAAAATCAAAACAATGAAGCATCTTTGGTGAAAGAAGATGATGACGATAATGATGAACATATGGAGTTTTAGATGCCTTTGGCAGATGATTTATATAGTGCAAAATTTATGGCAACATCATTGGTTGAAAATGTTACTCCAATCAGAGATGTATTTACCGTAGAATGTGTTGATTCTGGTTTTCAAGTGCAAATGCAATTTCAAACAAAGGAAATACTTATTCGGCAGTTACGTCCATCGAGAATTCTGTTTCTTTTAAACCCATAAAATCCTGCAAAACAGAATACATCACGATTTGTAATGTTGATAAAAATTATCATTGGAGAATACATGCAATTGTCCCCAGAAAATCATTGATTAGGTGGTGGGAAATTAGAAAACATGATGGAAATCATACTTGTGTTAATCGGATTATTAATTTAAATCATAAACAAGCTACAAGTAGATTTATTGCTAATAAAATACTTCTTTTTGTGAAATTGGATTTGAATACTACTTCTACGATTCAAGTTTTAATGTCGGAAAATATTTTTTATCAAAACCAGCTACTTCAAGGTGTATAGAGCATTGCATAAAGCACATGAGAGAGTTTTTGGAGATTGGGAAACATCATATGTTGAGTTACCACAATATTTAGCTAATACTTAAAAACATAATCCGAATACAATTTTTAAAGTTGATATCGAAAAAATCACTAATGACAAAGTTCTTTTTAAGAGTGCATTTTGGGCATTCAGTGCATCTATTGAGGGTTTTGCACATTGTCGACCATTGATTTGCAGATGTGCCTTTGTAAATTTATAAAGGCGCACTTACGAAATGCTCCCCATGTTGTTTATACCATAACCCAGTAGCATTTTCTTCCTCATTTTCTATTATTTCATACTTTCACTCAAAATCCCTAAAACCTCAAAATTTCGAAATTCGCATCCACAACGTCAATTTCAATTATTTCTTCGTCAAATTTGCTAGAAAATGGAAGGATCATCATCTTCTCAAATTAGAGGTATAATCTACATCATTTAACCTAATTTGATTGAATTGTATAGAGTTGGATTATGTTATTTTGTTCAAATATTGGAATTTAGTTTGTATATAGAGTTGGATTGGAAATATTGTTCAAGTCCTAAAAATTGTTCAAATATTGGCTTGCATTAAATCGAATTTATTTGAATTGGATTGCTACAAGTACTTAAGTTATAGAGTTGGAAGATGAATTGAATTGCTACAAATATTTTGTTTAAATTAGATTGCATGATATTCAAATATTGAATTGCTACAAATATTATTCATATATTCTTCAAGCATGATGAATTTGAATTGATATATTGTTCAAATAGTTACTAGAATATATTTTTCTTATAGAGTTAGAACCTGGTCCCGTGAATTAAGGTGTTTTGTATCTTCAAAGTGAGCATCGAAGCAATAATAGGAACTCAATGAGGGTATTTTTTTCAATATCTTTGCTTACATTAGAATGTTTTTATATGGTTACTGATTCAACTTTTTTTTTCTTTTGTTAGTTTTTGAATGTGTAGAGTGATGAGCCACTTGAGTGTCATGATCATTCAAGCAAATTAAAATTCATCAAGACTAATACTCCAAGAGTTCAACTTGCATCACAAAGAGCTGGATTCAGGGACATATGTAGATTAGGCTTTTTCAAAATAGATCATGCGCTGGTTACTTCATGGTAAATAGATGGAGACTGGTGACTTCAACTTTCCATTTTCCTGCTGGTGAAATTACCATCACATTAGCAGATTTTAGTTGTCTTCTAGGTGTTTCAGTAGAAGGAAATCCTATTACTATTAGACAACTATGTAATTATGAAGATATTTGTCAAGAGTGTTTAGGTGTGGTTCCACTCGAAGTGAGATAAGAGGTGCAATAGTTAAGTTGACATGGCTTCGTGATATGTTTGCAGATGAACCATTACCGGATGCTTTAGATCTAGAAATTGACTATCATGCAAGAGTTGTTATTCTACATTTGTTTTCTTGTTGTCTATTTCCCGATCATTCTAAAGGATGACTAAACCATTTTTTATTATTGTTTTTGAAAAATTTGGATGCGTGTGCACAATATTCTTGGGGTAGTGCTATATTGGCAACATTATATAATGAGTTAACAAATGTTGCACTCATGAAGTCCAAATCCAAAGCTGGCTGTCTCTCGCTTTTACAGGTATAACATGAATAGATATATTTGTAATATACTCATATAAAATATTTAATTCTAGTGTATTCAAATTTTTGATGGATTTCACAGCTTTAGTCATGGACACATCTCCCATTGGTCGTTCAAATGTGTCTTCACCATACAGATCGACATGACATTGCCTTATAGTGGAAGGTAGTTAATATCTAACTACATTTACATGTGTGTATTTTTATACTAATAAAAACCTAATTGTTTAATTAGATAACTATTTATATAGGTGGTTTGTTTCAAGGTGTTGGGTTGAGTCTCCAAAGCAGGTGGCCACTTACTATTGCGACCAACTCGACATGTTAACAGATGAAGCAGTTATATGGAATCCATACACACAGGATGTGCTAGTAGATCTTCCACAGATATGTCTAAGGGGATTCATAGTTGGCTTTGAAAGACACCTATCATATACATGTGAAATGTAGAGATGCATAATCCTGATCGACTGATGCGACAGTTTGGTCTTCATTAACACATACCTGATCCATGTGAACCAAAGCCAAATTTGGAGTTTGCAATCATTCAGTGGAATGATAGACATAACTGTATCGTATGCCAATAGTTTCCTAACATTCCTATTTCAGGATACATGACTTGGTATTGGTCAATTACTCGGTTTATTATTGCAGATCGGACTTCTAATGGACGTGCATACACCACTCGTGCACCGCTTGAGCGAGATGTGCTGAATCTTCATATTATCATGATATTTTTAGTTCGTTGGCTTGAATTTTTCGTTCACTTAAATTATGTTTCTAATTTTGAATAAATAATTACAACTTGTAGGTCGATGTACTAGAGATGGTAGGAAGAGGTTTGGACGATAACAGACATGGTAGAGTACCCGAACAAGAAGCCCAACCATAGTGTCTTGATTCCAAGAAACTTATTAATACACTCCTTTTTAGAAATCGATTAACATGACCAACCCCTTTTGAACAAGCTACATAGACTAGAGAGGAAGAACTAAAAGAAGGCACGATACACACTAATCCAAGCTGCTGGATCTTCTCAACCACCACCTACTCAAGACAATCCAACTCAACTATGAATATTACTATTTTGGTTTAATATTAGTTTGCTTTTACAATCGAACTAGAGCTTCTACTTTAATGCGAATGTAATCAAATTCTAACTATATTATGGTTGAAATTGTATAATGGTAATTTTATTTGTCGACTTTTATGTGGGTAGTTGTTTGCTACTATTTAAGATTGGAATATTATGTGGTATAAATTGCATTATTTGATGATGAAGGATGTTGCTGCTTGCTATCCAGGTTTGGACAAAAAATTACACTGACACATTTGGTAGATGCGCTAGTGTAATTTTAAAGCGACGTTGTTATCCCGTCTTTTGGCAAGGCCGTGATACCAAGAAATTAATTACAAACCAAAGACAGTTCGTTTCGGAGATCGGTTATACACAGGTTCACTATGGATACTGGTAAATTTTTATCGAGTCTGGATCGAGCTACAATTAGCATGACACGACAGGCAAAGCTACAGAAGCCAACATTTCAAATTTCAAGTCGATCAAAGATCGTATGCTCGAGTATGGGTCGATAAAATTCTAGAAGAAGAATGTTCTGTTCGTATCCCTCTATTCGCATCGGTCCACTTCGTATCAGTCGGTAGACAACTCCTCTTTATATCCATCTAGGAAAACCCTCTCCGTATCCATCCAAGCTCACCTACTTCGCATCCATCTGCAATGACACATGACCCCACTTTTTATCGATCCATTGCCAGAAAAGATTCGTATCGATCGGTCACAGATCGATACGAAATCAACACCCCAACCCATAAACGATACGAAATTTATTCTGGGTTATCAATAAAAAGAACGTAAGTTCGTATCAGTTCGAAGCAATTATAAAGGATTGATACGAAGTTGGGTGTGAGGGACCGATGCGAAGTTGAGTACAATAAAGCGATACGAAGGGAATATCCTGGGTCGATACGAACGTTGTAATCAGCAAGAAAAGATTCTACTGTTGTAACATATTGTAATCAGCAAGAAAAGATTAATAAAATCAAGAATTTCAGTGGACATAGGCCATACGCCGAACCAATCTAAATCAGTGTGTTTCTGTACGTTTTTCCTATTTATTAATTGGTGTATTTGTTAGATCTTCCTCATTTTCCATTTATATTCTTCATTTTATCTCTTCAAACACATCCGAAGAGTGTTGTGTCCAGTTTTGGTACAAATACTTTGGTGCTTTCTCTGAGAAAACCGAGTTTTTCTCCTGTTTATTGGATCTACTACCGATATTGGATTGCGAAAATTTAAGGAGAAGATCCGAAGTTCAAATTCATAAGTTCTTCCATCCTATTTAGATTTGTATCAAGTCTAGGAAAGAGCTTCGCTATCTATCATGTCAACACTAGGACTACTTCAACAGCTACAGATCTAGAAGGATGGGACTGACAGAACCCCACACAACTTCCTCCTACCTATTAGAATGCTAATGGACCATCAGATCCACAAGGCCCTGTCACCAGGGAAGAGTTTCAACTGTTAATGCAAGAGCTGACTCAAAGCCGCCAGCAACTTTCTCAGCAACTGCGTGCCAATGCAGAATTGACCAATCAACTACAACGTCAAAGATGAAGGAGATACATGAGGGATTAGGCTTCCTATTCATCCACTGAGAGTTCAGCCTCTTCTGACTGCCATCATAGATCCGCGTGCCCATGGCTAGATGGAAGTTATACCCAAACTACTGAACATCAACATACACTGAACCCTGGGCAACCGAGAATTGGTCCGTCAACCAGCCATCAGACTAGACCCTCCTCCCGAGGAGATAGTGTTCCTTATCATGTTACAGACAACCGCCCTGCCACCATAGCTACAAAATTGGGAATTGATGCTCGAAACTAGATAGATCTGAACCATCGCCAGCATGAATATACACTTGAACTGTATGTCCCCGAGAACCTAGAACCAAAGAGGCGAGATATGGACCGTCAACCGCGACCGGTCCATCCTAGCATTGTGGAACCTGACCACACCTTGGCCCAGCATGCTTGGAATGTCCAAATGTCTGACATTCCAATGATGATCTGTTAGATGAACCGTGAAAGTCAGGGTCTCACCAATGACGATTGGGGAATCTTCCGGAGTCATACTCCTTTTACCGATGATATACTTTATGTTGAACCACCTTGGCGGTTCAGAATGCCAACTCTACCTATTTATAAAGGGAGCTCTGATCCCAACCAACATATTTTAAAATACGAATGGTTAATTAATGTTGCACGAGCCGATGATGTAGTCAAGTGCCGAAGTTTCCCAATCTCTATAGGGGCATAACAACTATATGGTTTACTCGTTTACTACCTCGATCTATCCCATGTTTCGACCAGTTGGCGACGAAGTTTTTTGAACTATTCTGCATGCATATCACAAGGCCGAAAGATGTTAATACCTTATCTAGTGTCCCTCAAGCTCCTAGAGAGACACTCAGACATTATTTGGAGAAGTTTCATGCCACATGTGCTAGGATCAGCAATCCCAATGATAACTCAATTTTATGGCACTAACTAAGGGAACCGATTCTGATTTCGAATTTGGTAACTGGTTGGTCGGAAAACCCCCTACATCATTGAACTATTTCTATTTCTAGGCAACCCAGTTCTTGAGAAGGGAGGATGATAAACAGTCTAGGAAAAAAAATGACGTCGGGCCCAGTGTGGAAGGAATCTAAAGCAATGTTGTTGTTAAACAAACCGAGAAGAGTTCCAAAAATGTGCAATTGAACATATAGAACAAACAAAATCAATAGAAAGGTAACGGGAATAAAAATAGGAAACAGGATTAAAATCGTCGGCCGCGACGTAGGGCTCCTATGTTTGACAACTATACTCCTTTGAATATGTCATTGAAAAATGTGTACTTGCAGACTTGCAATACCATTCAGTATAAGAAACCCGCTCCGAAGCAGTCATCGAAAAAATAGATTCAAATAGGGAAGCTTTGTGGATTTCATGATGGCTATGGCCATAACACGAATGAGTGTCGTCATTTACGTGATATTATTGAGAAATTGATACGAGAGAGGAAGTTGGAACAGTTTGTTCGGGTGCCGCAGTCTGGAGGTACGGGTCCACCGAATCAAAACAAAATACCGAATCAGGCGAGACCAGAGGAACCCGCTCGTACGGTGGGAGGTTAGTGATTAATACAGTTAGTGGCGGTCCTCATTAACCAGATCGAAGTTGGAAGGAAATGGAGTCGCATGTCAGCTCTATTAGGCATGCAAGCTTCGAATGTTGTAGTAGTTTGGAAGATGAGGCTCCGGTCAAATAACAAAAAACGATGACAGTTGACATCGTATTCTGAGACAGAGACGCAGACAGAGTCGAAGTCCCAACCATTGATCCACTTGTCATATCAACTTAGGTAGGTCCTGCTTGGATGAAGAGGATCTTATTCGACAGTGGTAGTTCAGTGAACATGTTATTTAAGCGAACTTATAATCAGAGGAAATTGGAAACAAAAGATTTAAAGCCTTGTCAGTCTCGAATTCATGGCTTCAATGGGAGTGCAACTATACCCAATGGAATGGTGGAGCTACCAATGGAGTTGGAAATTGGAGAACGCCGGAGAGTCCAGAATTACAATTTGTTGTATTGGACATAGATTCGCCATACAATCCTTTCTTGGGTCGACCGGCCCTAGCTGAATTCAGGGCTGCCATTGCCCCTTGGTGTTTGACTTTAAAATTCCCTACCGACATTGGAGTGGGAGTCATTCAAGGAGACCAGGCTGTTGGATGACCTGTTACGTTGCTGAGCTGCGGGGGCACAGCGAAAGGAAATAGGAAAGGGCGTAGAGGAATCTCTCTGCGTCCGCTTTGCAAGAAATAGACAGCTAATGCCTGGGCCAAGGCCTGGGAATCCTAAATAATTCCCGAGGGAACTTGACCCGAGAGATTCCGAAAGTGAAGACGAAAATAAAGATAGCCAAGCTTCCCCGGCCGATTTGACGATCGATGTTCTGATCGATGATAGTGACGATTCTAAAATGATAAAGATTGGATCTCAGTCAAGCCAACAAATGCAAGAGGAATTGGTTGAATTTCTCCAAGCAAACCTCGATGTGTTTTCCTAGACACATTCTGACATGTGTGGGAGCTCCCCGGACTTCGCAAGCCACACATTGAATATTGACCTGCAGCATATCCCTGTCAAACAGAAAAGGCATGGTATGGATCCAGAGAGATCCACCGCCCTTACGGAAGACGTAGATAAGCTCAAATCGAATGGGTTTATCCAAGATGCATTATATACAAAATGGGTGTCGAATCCTGTAATTTTCAGAAAACCTAACGAGAAATAGAGAATGTATATTAATTACTTAGACTTGAATAAAGTTTGCCCCAAAGACAGTTTTCCACTTCCCCGAATAGATCAGCTCGTAGACTCAATAGCTGGACATGAACTCTTATCCTTCATGGACGCATATTCTGGCTACAATCAGATACCCATGCACTTGCCCAATCAGAAGCATACTAGCTTCGTCATCGATCTTGGACTTTACTGCTACAAAGTCATGCCCTTTGGACTCAAGAATGCTGGAGCAACTTACCAATGGCTAGTTAATCGAATGTTTGCTAACTAGATCGGAAAAACCATGGAGGTATATGTAGACGACCTGCTTGTGAAGTCGCGATTCTCCACCGATCATATCAGAGACCTAGAATCGATGTTCAACATCCTTCAAGAATATAGAATGAAACCCAACCCATTGAAATGTCACTTCAGAGTCGCTTATGGAAAGTTCCTTGGATTTATCGTCAATGGTCGAGGAATTGAAGCCAATCGCGAGAAGATTTGGACAATAAGAAACCTTGAGACTCCAAGAACTATAAAGCAAGTCCAAAGCCTCAACGAGAAAATAGCAGCACTAAGCAAGTTCATTTCAAAATCCATTGACAAATGCATTCCCTTCTTCGATCTGATCAAAAAAGGAAACGGAACTTTGAATGGACTAAGGAATGTGAGGGCGCATTTCAAGCACTGGTTCAACACTTCTCCACACCACCCATTCTGTCAAAGCCTATTGATCACGAAAGACTATACATTTACCTGGCAGTGTCAGATAACGCAATCAGTGCTGCCCTAATTCGGGAGGAAGACCGAATACAATGACAAGTACATTATATCAGCAAATTACTGACTAGAGCAGAGAGAAACTATCCGAAGCTGGAAAAGTTTACTTATTGTCTTGTCATTACCTCAAGGAAGCTCCGTCCATATTTCCAGGCTCATGCTATCACTATATATGCCGACCAGCCGTTACGACAGGTCCTTACACGGCCTGAGACGTCTGATAGGTTACTCAAATGGAACATCGAGCTGAGTCAATTCAATATCACTTATGAAAGGAGGTGCGGATTAAGGATCTTAAGGCTACTTTAACACTAGAGGGGGATGAATAGTGTTTAATGGATTCTAAGACTTATACGGACTAATTTAAAAATTATGATATAAACAAATGCAGAAATTAATCACAGAATAATCACAGAATCAAACACAGATGTAGAAAGTAAATAAAAAGCAGCAAAGAGAAAAAACACACCAAATTTTATACTGGTTCGGAGTTACCCTACATTCAGTCATGTACCAAGGCAAAACACCTCATACAGAATTTTATTATACCAACGTCGATACTACAATCCTCGGTTTCTAAAGGCCTTGAGGTACCCTCCTGTCTCTCGAGTCCGAGGCAAACTCTCTTGATTAACGGGACATATGATCGCCCAATTGATTTCCAAGCACAACCACACCTTATAGAGAGACTCGATAAACTTTTGATTACAAATTGATCCTATAACTCTGAGTAGCACTTTGATTTTTGAGAGAGGACAGAGAATCAAACAACAATGAGATTCTAATTTGATTCACTTGAGAATTCGGCAGAATTTCGACACGATCTTAATTATATGAAAATTTTAGAATATGGATTTGTGGAGAAGAAGAATTAAAGAAAATAAGAAATATAGTTGGTTAAAAAATTCGTTTGTGAATGCTATTTACAGAACACCAACGGTCATAACCATTCATGAAGAGATTTAAATGAACAAACACTTCTTTTGAAAATTAAAACTTTTGAATTTAACGGCCACCATGTCGACATGGGGTATCCCATGATGTCGACATCCCTTAGTTAAAAAATGTAAAATTTGTTTTGAAAAATGAATTTTTAAAATAAGAGTTTATTTTAAAACAAAAACAAAGAATATTTTAAGGCTAAAACATCTTTTTGAAAATCCTTTGAAAAGATAATTTTTAAGGCTAAAATATTTTGAAAAAAAGTTTTGAAAATCAGTTTGAAAAACCATTTTGAAGTAGTTTTGCAAGCTTCTTCCAGTAGAATATCTCATCACATCAGGACTCAAGAACTTGTACAAAATCAGGATGTTCGTGAGTTTGTAAGCCACTTTTCGTAGGTTTGTGAGCTACTTGTCATGGATTTGTAAGCCACTGAGAAGGTAGAAATGGGTTCCATCCCAAATGAAATTCGAAATGAAGATTTCCGTGCTATTATGAAGTTTTAACAAAAACTAGACACTTATCTTGAAATCTTGATCTTGATACCCATAAGTCTTCAAACTTGATTTCTTCATTCTTGATCTTTATACTGTACAGTCTTCAATAAGCGGTACCTTTCTTATATATATATCCAGTTTAATAACATTCATATATATCTAGACAATAGTGTTTGTACATAAGTTATAATAAAATAAGTTACAAAGGTTGTTGTCATCAAAACCACTATCTCCAGTTCCAAACAATCTCCCCCTTTTTGATGATGAAAACCTTATAAAATATACTTATCACTTCGATCATACCATAACTCCTCCTTACACCAACAACTCCCCCTTACACCAACAACTCCCCCTTACTCTAAGCCTACTATTTTATATAACTTTTTCCCCCTTTATCATCAACAAAATATAACCTATAAACCTTGAAATTAATAAAAAATGAGATAAACAAACATATGACATAAGAATAACAACATATGAAATGTAGCACCCTAAGTTGAATGGAATTCAAGATATTATACACAAAAGATTGTTTTTAGAAGAACATAAATTAAGATAACACTTATGTACAAATTAACAAACCAATACACAACCAAGAAAACGAAAAAACGCTTAATGAGGACACATAACTATTGGTGATTTATGGACCGAACAATTTGGATAGTGGAGACAAAAGTTTACACGTTGTTCGACCAAGTTCCCATTAGCGTCAAAAAGGACCTCTCCAATGCAAATAACGCCATCGTCTTCTTCCATATGAACATTTAGATTTGGCAGAGGATGTTCTTCTTCTTGATTCTCTTGTGGTTCTTCTAGATGCTCTCCTTCTTAAGAATCCATGGCTTGTGATGATTCTTCAATGACAATGGGATTGGCATGGGCAGCCATATGAAAGTTTTGTAAATTCCTAAGGATTCTGCCTTGCCTACCTTGCTCTCTAGCCATTCGCAGTTGACTCACCTGAATTTCCGTCATCATTGGAAGCAAATCTTTCATCTTCTCTTGCAATTTGATGACTCGTACGTGTGTGGAATGTTGAAAAGGACCAGAATGAGGAGAAGTAAGTGAAGAAAGTTCATTATTAGACAAGGAAGCCATTAATTTACCGTGTTAGAAGTTTACTACAGAGAATAGAACAGAGTAAAGGAGCAAAAGTCAAAATATATAACTTAATAAATAATTTTAGAGGGAAATTTAAATTTGAAAATCTCGGCCTGTATGTCGACATAGGGGAATGGGTCATGTCGACATGCCAGTTCAATTTTTGAGAAAAATTTTATTTGTATTAATTATTAACTATACTTGTATTATTTATAATTTATATTTTAGTTAATGAACACATACCTAATTCTCTTCAAAATTTAGTAAAATTTTGTTCATTTAATGGTTTGGTTAATATATCGGATTTTTTTTTCCAGTATTAATATATTCAAGAGTTATGACTTCTTTACTTATATTTTCTCTAAGAAAATGATGTCTAATATCAATTTGTTTTGTTCTTTTATGATGAGTTGGATTCTTAGATAGGTTTATTGCACTAGTATTATCACAATAAATTGGTGATTTAGTTATAGTTAATCCAAAATCTTTTAAAGTTTGTTGCACACATATAACTTGAGAATAAGACAAAGCAGCAGATATATATTCTGATGCAGTTATTGACAAGGATATAGTGTTTTGCTTCTTACTAAACCAGGGAACCATAGAATGTCCTAGAAAGTGAAAAGTTCCACTTGTAATTCTTCGGTCTGATTTACAACCAGCATAATCAGCATCACAATATGAAATTAAATCAAATACATCATTTTTAAGGTAAAATAAACCATAATCTAAAGCATGTTTTACATCTTGTAAAATTCTTTTAACAGCTTTTAAGTGAGTTTCTTTAGGTTGAGATTGATATCTTGCACAGAGACAGACACTATGCATGATGTCAGGATGACTTGCTGTTATATAAAGCAGCAAACCAATCATTCCCCTATATAATTTTTGATCAACATCTTTAGATTTATCCTCTTTACTTAAAGCTACATTAGTTGTCATTGGGGTTGGTCTCCCACCAGAAGTGGTCAATCCAAATTTATTAATTAAATCCTTAGCATATTTTTCTTAACGAATGAAAATTCCTTCACCTAATTGTTTGATTTGAAGTCCTAAGAAGAAATTTAGTTCTCCCATATGACTCATTTCAAATCATTTAGTCATTATATCTGAAAATTCTCTATTCATTATGTTATTAGTTGATCCAAGTATTATATCATCTACATATATTTGTACTAAATGAATATCATTTTTGTTTTTTTTAACAAAAAGAGTTGTATCTATTTTACCAATTTCAAAACCAAATTGAAGTAAATAAGATCTTAATCTTTTATACCATGCTCTAGGAGCTTGTTTCAGACCATATAAAGCTTTCTTTAATTTATATACATGGCTTAGAAATTTATTTTCTTCAAAAAGTGGAGGTTTTTCAACATAAACATCTTCTTTTACAAAACCATTTAGAAAAGCACTTTTAACATCCATTTGATATAATTTAAAATTATTGTAGTTTGCGAAAGCAAGTAGAATCCTGATAGCTTCTAGTCTTGTTACGGGTGCAAAGGTTTAGTCATAATCAATTCCTTCTTCTTGACAATAACCTTGCACGACTAAACGAGCTTTATTTCTCACGACCTCACCAAGTTCATTCATTTTACTTTTATAAACTCATTTTGTTCCAATAATACTTTTATCCTCAGGCCTAGGAACAAGTTCTCAAACATCATTTTTGATGAACTGGTTCATTTCTTCTTGCATAGCAAGAATCCATGAATCATCATATAATGCTTCCTTTGGATTTTTAGGTTCAATAGTTGATATAAAAGCTACATTACTCATACTATTTAGTTGATTTCTTATTTTAACTATAGATTCAATATTTCCTAGTATATTTTCTATAGGATGATCTTTTAATAGCCTAATTCTTTTATTAGGTTCAATAATTTCATAATTAGTTTCATTAGGTTCATTATTTAAAGTTATAAAATCTTCTTCATCTTCTATTTGTACAGTATCTTTAAAATTTTCATCAAAAGGTACATGCATTGTTTCTTCAATAGTGTTAGTTATTAAATTATAAACTCTAAATGCTTTACTTCTATTAGAATATCCGATGAAGATACCTTTATCAGATTTAGACTCAAATTTATCTAAATTATCTTTTGTATTAAAAATAAAACACTTACTACCAAAAACTTTAAAATAAGCTACTATGGGTTTCTTATTGTAAAGTAATTCATATGGTGTTTTATTAGTTAATGGTCTAATTAAAATCCTATTTAATAAATAACAAACTGCAGCAACTGCTTCAGCCCAAAAGTTTTTAAGTAAGTTACTATCAGAAAGTATTGTTCTAGCACACTCTTGAATCCTTCTATTCTTACGTTCTACCACTTCGTTTTGTTGTAGAGTTTTAGGAAAAGAAAAATTATGAGTAATTCATTTTTGATTACAGAAATTCTTAAAATTTTCATTTTCAAATTCTCCACCGTGATCACTATGAATAGATTTTATTTTTAAAGAAAGTTGATTTTGAGTTCTTTTAGCAAAATTCTTAAATAATTTAAAAGCATCACTTTTAAGTTTAAAAAAATTGTCCAAATATATCTACAATAATCATCTGCAATTACAAAAACATATATATTGTGATTAATTGATTGAACTTGAGATGGACCAAATAAATGTAAATGAAGTAATTCTAGAGGTTTATAAGTAGAAATCATATCTTTTAATTAAAATGAACTTCTCTGAAGTTTTCCTAATTGGCAAGCATCACATATACTATCTACTTTAAAGTTTAACTTGGGAAGACCTCTAACTAAGTCAGGTTTTGATAACCTAGATAACAGTTTGAAATTTAAATGACCAAATCTTTTATGCCAAATCCAAGGGTCACTTCTATTAGCCAAAAAACATAAGTTATCATCGAAACTTTCATACTAAGGATGTAAATATTTTTCTTCCTAATTCCTTCAAAGATAATATTTGACTTATTATCTTCGATGTGGCACTTATCTTTTCAAAATTTAATTTTAAATCCTTTATCACATAGTTGACTTATACTAGGAAAATTATGTTTTCAATTTCTAACCAGCAAAATATTAGAAATAAGAGGAGTTTTAGAATAACCGAAATCGTCGATGCCAATCACATATCCTTTTGAGTTATCTCCAAAGTTGACTAATACACTATCTTAATATATAACGTCATCGAGTATCTCGGGATTTCCAGTCGTATGCCTTGAACATCGACTATCAAGTACCCATTTATCTTTTACAATTTGCATAGTTTGTCCATTGGTTGTTGATTCTTCAAAAGTAATGTAACATATGTTCCTGCATAATAAACCAATGCGGTAGATAACTTGATTTTTCATAAAAACTATATGCAGACTTATGATACTTTGATGAAATGCATAAATTTAAACTGGTATTAACAAAATTTACTAAAAATGCCATTTTTAACTTTTCACGTTTCAGATTATGTAAACATATGCCCTGATATCAATTGAAAGGGAGTGCAGATTAAGGATCTTAAGGCTAATTTAACACTAGAGGGGGAATGAACAGTGTTTAATGGATTCTAAGACATATATGGACTAATTTAAAATTTATGATATAAACAAATGCAGAACTAATCACAGAACAATCACAGAATCAAACACAGATGCAGAAAGTAAATAAAAACCAGTAAAGGAAAAGAACATACCGAATTTTATACTAGTTTGGAGTTACCCAACATTCAGTCATGTACCAAGGCAAAACACCTCATACAGTTTTTATTACACCAATGTCCATATTACAATCCTCAATTTCTAAAGGCCATGAGGTACCCTCCTATCTCTCAAGTCTGGGGCAAACTCTCTTGATTTACGGGACACAAGATCACCCAATTGATTTCCAGGCACAACCACATCTTATAGAGAGACTCGACAAACTTTTGATTACAAATTGATCCTATAACTCTGAATAGCACTTTTATCTTCGAGAGAGGACAAAGAATCAAACAAGAATGAGATTCTAATTTGATTCACTTGAGAATTTAACAGAATTTTGGCATGACCTTAAAATATGAAAATTTTAGAATATGGATTTGTGGAGAAGAAGAAGTGAAGAAAATAAAAAAAATAGTTAGTTAAAAAATTCGTTTGTGAAGGCTATTTATAGAACACCAACGGTGTTAACCATTCGTAAAGAGATTTAAACGAATAGGCAATTCTTTTGAAAATTGAAACTTTTGAATTTAACGGCCACCATGTCAACATGGGGTATCTCATGATGTCAACATCCCTTAGTTAAAATAAATGTAAAATTTATTTTGAAAAATGAAGATTAAAACAAGAGTTTATTTTAAGACAAAAACAAAGAATATTTTAAGGATAAAACATCTTTTTGAAATGATAATTTTTAAGGCTAAAATATTTTGAAAACAGTTCTGAAAATCATTTTGAAAAACCATTTTGAAGTAGTTTTGCAAGCATCTTCCTGCAGAATATCTCAGCACATCAGGACTTGAGAACTTGTACAAAACCAGGATGTTTGTGGGTTTGTAAGCCACTTTTCGTAGGTTTGTAAGCTACTTGTCGTGGGTTTATAAGCCACTAAGAAGGTAGAAATGGGTTCCATCTCAAATGAAATTCGAAATGAAGATTTCTGTGCTATTATAAAGTTTTAACAAAAACTAGACACTTATCTTGAAATCTTGATCTTGATACTCATGAGTCTTCAAACTTGGTTTCTTCATTCCTGATCTTTATACCGTACAGTCTTCAATAATTAATACCTGCCTTATATATATATATATATCCTGCATTATAACATTTATATATATCTAGACAATAGTGTTAGTATATAAGTTATGATAAAATAAGTTACAAAGGTTGTTGTCATCAAAACCTCTATCTCTAGTTCCTAACAACTTACCCTCAAGGCGAGCTATCCAAGGACAAGTCCTAGTAGACTTTATCACTGAATTCACTATCTCGGAGGACTTTCCCGAAACCAGTGAATCTCCCAAGTATATCTGGAAGCTGCATACTGATGGTGCATCAAATGGCCATTGCCTAGGTGCCGGGGTTGCACTTGAAACTCATGAAGGTCGATCTATATGCTATGCTTTAAAGTTTTATTTTCATGCACCAACAACGAGACCGAATATGAAGCCTTACTTGCTGGATTGAGGTTTGTCAGAGATTTAAAAATTATTACAGTGGAGATTTACTGTGATTCACAATTGGTCGTGTGCCAAGTTCGGGGGGGTACTAGGCCAAAGATCGAAGGCTAGCTGCTTATGTCGCTCGGGTTCAGGAAATATTTAATAGTTCGATTATTACGCTATCTATTGCATAACTTGAGAATGTAATCAGAAAGTCTATTCCTTGGCAAAGTAAGCCAGTACGGGTGAGGCACAACAAATGGGACTTGTTCCTGAGGAGACGTTGTCTTCCCTGAGTATTGATCAGATGGAAACAGATTGGGTATTCGAAGTCATTCACGCTAAAGAGTCATGGATGAATCCGTTCAGAAACTATTTCGAGCATGGGACCCTGCCTGAGCGCAGGAGTGAAAAGAGACAAGTTTTTCGAAAGGCTTTGCGGTTCACTATTCAAAATGGAGTAAAGAGGGTATTGTGTTCCTTTACTCCAGTGTATTGCCCATGATGAAATCAAACGAGTATTGCACGATGTACACGAAGGAGAATGTGGAGATCACATCGGGGGGCGAGGTCTTGCCAAGAAAGTGCTCCGATATGGATATAATTGGTCGACTGTAAATCATGAAGCATCAGATTATGCTCGAAAATGTGACAAGTGTCAGAAGAATGCTCGGATTCCGAGAGCCCCGGCTTCCGAAATAACTCAGATGGTCAGTCCATGGCCATTCGCAGTATGTGGCATCGACATAATTGGTTCCCTAGCTCTAGCCAAAGGTGGTGCGAAGTACGCCATCATCGCAGTTGATTACTTTACCAAGTGGGCAGAAACATGACCCCTTGCTACTATCACAATGAAGAAAGTGATCAACTTTGTAGTACGCAACATTATTTTTCGATTTGGTCTCCCACATATCATCATCACTAACAATGGAACCCAATTCGACAGTGTTGAATTTAAGAATTTCTGTAAATGATTTCACACCCAAAAGAAATCCTCTGCAGTTGCACACCCTCAAGCGAATGGACAGGTTGAAGCTGTTAATAAAGTTATATAGTCCATTCTAAAGAAATGACTGGAAAAGGTCGAGAGCGAATGGGTTGATGAACTTCCTATGGCCCTATGGGCTTGTCGAACGACCCACAAATCCACAACTGGCCACACTCCTTTTTCACTTTCCTTTGGTTCAGAAGCTGTTATTCCCATTGAGTTGGAGGTACCTTCTCATCATGTGACATATTTTGATCCGAAGACAAACGCTATATTACTTGTCGAATCTCTTGACTTATTGGATGAGAAGCGAGAAGAGGCTGATTTGAGGGCAGCCGCATACCGAAGTCGAGTCGCCTGACCTGAACCTTTGAACTTGGCAATCTCGTCCTTAAGAGAATTTATCTGGTTCCTTCACATATGAAGCCAATATGAGAAGGTCCGTATGTTATTGAACAAAGACTTAGAGAAGACACATTTAAACTATCGATCATTGATGGTCTCACTTTACCTAGAGCCTGAAACAGCGAAAGTCTTCGTCGCTATTAACATAACAGGCTTCATTTATTCATTTATTCTGCTTTTCATTTGCAATTTGTTTATGAATTTCAAAATGTTAATTTGTAATAAGGCAACTGACTTTGCTATATTTTCTTACTTCAGCAATAAAATTCGATCTCTTCAAGCCAAAGCTATGAATTTTTGAAATGCGCCATACAATAATCACTATGCACGAAGAGCTAAATTCCACCCGACGGTGGGATTTATTCAAATATGGAGTAACTACAATACAACCGGTCACTCGCTAAGTGAAACCCGAGCTCGGGGGCAAGTCATCACACTGAAGCCAAAAAAGGGTTGACACACGACAGTCCTCTTACAAAACCCAGATTCCCAGAGCATGAACTAGAGTATAAACTTACAAATGCGGTTTCGAAGAGGGTGGATCCATCCACCTAATGACTTTGCTCGTATCTAAACCAAGTTCGAGGAGCATGGACCCATCCATCCAACGATCTCGCTTGTTAACTCAGGGTGGATGTGAATTGACCATCCACGATCTTGATAGACCCATCGTTCTCGGAGTGCGAACGACATCCTAAAGCATAAATAGATGTGACTGACCATCTGTCGGCCAACTCTAAGTCCCAGAGCGTGGACTGGAGTACAAACATCAATTAAATCTAAGTCCCCAGAGCATGGACTGGAGTATAAACATCGACTAACTCTAAGTTCCCAGAGTGTGGATTGGAGTTTAAACAAAAATCGAGTGTGAATCGACCGCCCACAGGACAGCTCCGAGCCCCCGGAGTGTGGGCCGGAGTATGAACGTAAAATGGTTGTAACTGACCATCCACGAATTAATCTAAGTCCTCGAATTATGGACGAAGTACTAAATATCAAACGAGTGTGACCGACCACCCATGAAAATAACTTAAGTCCCCAGAGCGTCGACATATCTTTTAATCTTAAACATGCATAATCGACCGTCGACGTACAAGTGCAATCTCCAGAGTGTGAATGCGATCACTAATTAATGAGCGAGTTTGGTTCAACTATCCGAACTCGTCATGTTTTAGCTTTGTTTCATAAAGTTAATACCGATGTGTTAAAGGAAAACAACAATTGCTGGCTGATCTTTCAACTTATCCCCGGAACTAGGGATATAACTTAAGTATGAGCCACTGATTGAGATAGTGCAGCGTCATAATTCGATTTAACGCTTGATCATGACTTGAAGCTATATCTCCAGAACTTAGCAACTAAACCCGGGTCCAATTCAAAGACTAAAGCTTTACAAGTGTATTGAATGGAATTTCGAGCGCTGAAATACTTAAACAAATGAGCACAAAGCGGTGTTGAAGACAAAATAGAATTTTATTTCACCTATTCTTTGGGAAAAAAAGGATAAGTACAAAATTATTCCAAAAAATCCTACTAGCGCGGGCCGAATCCGCATCTATACACGGCCTACAAAAAACGAAAGGAAATTCCTATCCATTTACCAAAAGTGAGTCGGGAAGACATGTTTATTCTCTAATTTTCTTCTTCTTCTTTCTCGGCGTTGACCCTCTGGAACTGCCACTTGGCTGCCTCTTTGAGCCCTTGTCTTTTGGCGGTTGATCTCCAGTCGGGGGCATTATATTAACTTCCTCCTCCAAACTCACATGTTTGGAATGCTTTCTGAAGGCGGAGTTGGAGGGATAGAATCAACATTAGGAGGCAGGAGAGGCACACTGGTGTGTCGACAACTGGACCAGGAGAAATAATTCGTAAAGGAGTTGGACCAGGGCCCGCCATCCTACCTCCAAAGCTACTAGCTCGTGCAGCTGCATCTATCTCGATGTTAATTTTAGCTATTATTTCCTCTTCGCAGATTGTTTGAGCATCACCGAGGGTGCTAGCAGGTGGACTCGAGGAGCTTCTCACAGGTACGCCTCCACCCATAACAAATAGCAAATCAGCAAACGGGTCACTGTGATGATCGAGAAATTCCTCCATCATCTGTTCGTCAAAAGTAAGTGTGCTCTCTATGCTCCGTAGATTGGTGCGGTGGCCATTGTGGTGGTCTCTTCTGTTATGATGGCCTCCTGCGTATGATGTGATTCTTGAGTTGCAGGAGGCACGACCGATGTAGCTCCAATCATTGGATAGAGACAAAGATAAAGAGTTAGAAAATACTCCAATCAACATTTCCAACTTATGATGAGCACACGAAATGTTTAGAATACCTTCCTCAGTTTGACTTGCAGGTGGCGGAGCTGCCTCAGAGATTGGCTCGAGAACTGGAGACAACTTCGGTTGATCGGGTTTATATGCAAGAACCGACTGAGGATCAACCGCGAATGTAGTTTCAGGCTGGGTTAGCACAAGATTTTTAGAACCCACATTATGATGCACAACACCATAACCCTCTCTAGCTTCTGTATGCTGAGTACTAAGTTTCTCCTTTTCATATGTGATCGAGATATCATGGAGTACTTTTCTTTCATCTTCACTCAGCACCCGGTTCTCAAGTTCGAGTTCATCGATTGATTCAGCTTGGTGTTCAGCCTTTTCATCTTTTACCAGTCGACCCCAAGCATTGTGCAAGTGTGATGGATAATTGTCGAGCCAGGTTAGGATATGGTGCTTCAGAACATTAGCATTGTACGTATAAGAAGATCTTCAATATCCACTTCTCACATTATCTCTACAATCTTAACTTCATCCTCAACCCTGGCCTCAGCCTTTCGGATTTTAAGTGTTGCCGCATCCCTTTCACCCCGAAGCACCACAGCTTGTTTCCACGCCTCCTAAGCTGCTTTGTTTGCATCGTCATTCTCCTTGACGATTTCGGCAAATTTGGCCTTAAGATCCTCAAGCTCCTTCAGCGCAGCATCCCTTTCGGCCATAACAGTAGTCTTTCGGTGTTCCATCTCCTCAACCAAAGAAAAATGCATATGTCGCATCTTTTCCATGGACCGATTTGCCTCATCAGCTTTCTTAGTAGCCTCTATTTTCGACTTCCTAGAAGATTCGGCTCTATTGTTAAGAATTTGTATTATACGGTCCTTTTGAGCAAGATCAGTTTCTAATTTCTCAAAAAAAAATTACTCGCTCAAAAGCCACCGCCGATGCTTTATCCGCAGTTTTCACCCACTCCCTGTATTGACTGGAAACATCGTGGATGTAATCATGCATAGTTTGTTCCTCCTCAACCGGAATTTTCTTCAAGTGTGGAGGGAAGATAAAGCCATCAAAATAAATGTTCGAAAAAACTTTTTTTAGCTGGGAGATCCCAATTGCTTCTTACTTGTGGGCTCGATGACAGCCTGCTCAATGACAATTGGGGTTTCAGGTTTGGTCCGCCGGCACGGTGGATCAGACCTTGGTACTTGAGTAGGAGGTCTTTGCGTGAAGGTTCCAAGGGTTGTTTACCATGACCACAGGGTTGTGTTGGGGCCCGAGGAGGCGGAAAGCATGATCGGGAGCGGTATCTATATTCTCCATCTCTGTCTCCCTCCCTTTCATAACGCTCCTATCTAGAATAACCGCAATCACGGTCTCTATCAGCTTCCCTTCCGCGAGACTCATAATATGAACTGAATGAATAGTATGCCGAGCGGCTTCCAAACATAGATTCACGCCTTGTCATCGTATCTGTAAAGTAGAAAGAGAAGTAGAGTTAATGATCTCCAAAAATGAATAACTTATGATTGGAAATCGTGTAGTGCCGTGAAGCGTGTGTATGCATGTGCAACCCCCTGACCAACCGTTTGTATCGGCCATGCTTATAGGAAGCGACTCGCTTAAATTAAAAGCACTGTGGAGCCCTTCCAATCCGGTGTCTTGTTGAAGTGACACATAGACCCGAATTGGAATTTTGGTGAGTCCTTCGAAAAGATTCTCCATTTGTAAGAGAGGAGCATCCGAGATAACAACACCAGTAGCTGACAGAGACATAACTACAGATTTCCATCTTGAGGACTTATGAAGCTCGTAAGAAACTACCTTTCCTTTCCTCCGTCCCTCTAAATGCCAAGAACTGTCTGAGGGCCCGGCTACGGGTTCGTCTTCAATGGGTGTATCTTCTTCATCGCCACCCCTCAACAATTACGATCCCGGATGCCCTACGCTTAGCCCGTTTTGCCGGGACTTCCGTTACAGACCCTTCAAGTCTAATGCTCTAATCTTGGTCGATTAGCCCAACGGCCCTCAAATTTTCATCTGTAAAATACCAAATCAATTTTTTCTCATCTCACCGGGCACTACTTGAAGAATCCACACTATTTCTTTAAACTGAGCACATTCGGGTCATGGAATTACGACTGTAAAGGAAAGAAAGAATTAGATTCAATGTTAATTACAACTATCTCGTAAGCCACCAGAGAAGTTATAGCACTTACGTCTAACTAACCATAGCCTAGCAAACCCTAATGGGCATCGAACGTAGAACCACTCTGTCTTGAAGTAGCTGAGCCTAGTCCAAGATCCCGTCACCACTTGACAATTCCTAACTGACTCTAGGAATGTGAATGAAGGATTGTCTTCTTGATTCTTGACGTCGAACAAGAATCTAACTTCCTCCGGGGTCGGAGGCCAAAAGAGCTGCTCCATAAAAACAATTAATAGACTATTCAATAATGCATATCTGCTTGGATGTAACTGAGACGGAGTGATTCCAAAGAAGCTAACACTTCTCGAATGTACTGGTTAAACGGAGGAAGGGTTCCGGTAGTGCTCAAATGTCGATTAAAAGCAGTATATCCTTCTGGAGGAGTATGTGGCCTGTCGTCTAGACCCGGTAACAGGACGTCATCCAATGGTTGACCATGTCGTAAGCATATTCTCCCCAACATATCTTCAGAGATATTGGATGGCACAGAATCTTGAGGATTCGCGATAAAAGTTTCTCTTGGCAGCTCGTACGAAGTTGGACCTATAACTTCAGCCGCAATGGCTGGATCTCTATTACCAAAGGAGGTGCCCTACTATTGCGAAGTTCCAAGTTCCATAACTAATAAAATCATTAAAATCCATCATTAGATGATATTAGGCCCGTGTGTTCCCTAGTGTGAAGTATGTAAATGTGCAGTGCAGTGTTATACAATACTTAAGAAATTTTACAGAATTAGGAGAAATGTCTAACAGCAAGGCTTCGAAATTCAATTGGAGTGAACATCATCCCTGATCGTCACAACCATGCCATCCATACTTTAGAGACCGATCCGAGTTAAAGTTTGTTAAATTTTCTCAAGTTACAGTTCCATCGACGAGCTTCAAAAGGCGGTTAAATATGTAGTGAAAAAGATTAAGTCCAATTATGCAAGGCAGAAGCTCATCGGAGTAGAATGTTCGAGTGAGCAAAAATTTCATATCCAACAAGAAACAAGTTCGAATCGATCACCGAGAGTCTCGTTCGTACCGATCGCAGAGGGAAAGGCTTCGTATCGATTACCTTAGAGCTAGTTCGTATCTATCTAAATCCTCATCTTCGTATCGATCGGTAGAGTCGATGCTTCGTATCGATCGTGCAATTAGATTTTCGTATCGATCGTGCAGTTATCGATACGAACTCCAACCATCACCCATCGATACGAAGCCGCTCCATCCCTCTATGTAAAACTCTATCAATATCCATCGATACAAACTTTAATTGTTTTCAAAACGATATGAAGCACACTTCCTCAATCGATACGAATGAACCCTCCTTGTCCATCTACCCTCCTTCTTCTCCAAACGATGTTGAAACCATTTCGACCCTCCTAGACCTTGCTCTGACCCATCTTCGGCCTCCTCGTCACCAGAATCGGCCGTGGATATGAATGGATTAGCAATTAAACTCGAGTCTTGTCATTTCTAGTGTGAAGTTATTAATCAATTACCTAATTTAAAGGTTTGGTCGAGGGATTAAAGCACTGTGTTAATTTCGGGATGAAGGCAGTTTTCTTTTCTCGGTTCTTCTATCAATACGAAAGCCAGAGCAAAAGTGAAAGCAGATGAAAATTTGGCTAAGTACAAAACATATTTATATGGACACGAGGTAAAGGTGAAAAACGATTCGTCTCCCAGTTAGAATGGTCCTCAATGTCATCGATACGGGAGCTCTGTTCGTATCTATCCACACATATCAGTCCTAAGCGCAACTGCTTGTATCTATTTGCCATCGATCCAAAATGCCTTCGTTCGTATCCATCAATAACCTATCGATGCAAAAGATACACGGGAACCCATTCGAATCCATACGGTAAGCAACACGAAGCAGTAAAGACAGAACTCATGTGAACTGTTCGATCCTATGAAGGTGCATCGATACGAAAGGAGCAGTAAGGTTGCACTAGAATCGCATGACTCCATCGATACGAAAAGTTCATTTCATATCCATCAATGCGAATTTCATCGATACGAAATGTATAAAAGAGTCTCATTTACGCTGCTCGGCTCCCTCGATACGAAGTGTCATTTCATATCCACATGTTCAAGGAACATAAAAGCTTCGTATCCATTGACACGAAGCATCCCAAAGAAACCATCATGTTCGTATCGATGGCAATTGATGCGAAGCATGCATTCAAACATTTAAACTCGAACCAGGAGAGGATCGATACGAAGAGAAACTCCAAAACACCTTCAAGCTTTGTTATAACTCGAATTTCACATCGATTCAGGAGAGCATCGATACGGAATTCGATGCAAGAAAACTGAAAACTACTTACGAACATGCAAACGTTAATGGGGTCAGACTAGCACACATACATGTATAACGGACTAACATCCAATTTTTAAAATTCACAGGAAGTGAATGCTCACCCGATGACAATTACAACAACGAACAATAGTTTGTTATCAGTCAATATTCAGTTACAACAATGCAAAGTATAACAATTGGCAGTCAACAATTCATATTTGTGTTATTAAAGATCAATCAAAGGTTATATCTTTCGATGGAAAGACAGCAACTACTCAACAGACCGGATAGAACTTTTCAAAATGGTAGCTTTTCAAAGCACGTCATGTTCGCATAGAACGTACTTTGGGGGGCAAATGTTATCCCGTCTTTTGGCAATGTCGTGATACCAAGAAATTAACTAGAAACTAACGACAATTCGTCCTGGAGATCGGTTATACACAGGTTCACTATGGATATTGGTAAAATTTTCCCGAGTCCGGATCGAGCTACAATTAGCTTGACACGACAAGCAAAGCTATAGAAGCCAACATTTCAAATTTCAAGTCGATCGAAGTTCGTTTGCTCGAGTTATGGATCGATAAAATTCTGGAAGAAGAACGTTCTGTTCGTATCTCTTTGTTCGCATCGGTCCACTTCGTATCCATCGGTAGACAAGCTCCTCTTCGTATCCATCTAGGCAAACCCACTTCGTATCCATCCAAGCTCACCTACTTCGCACCCATCTACAGTGAAACATGAGCCCACTTCGTATCGATCCATTGCCAAACAAGCTTCGTATCGATCGGCCACAGATCGATACGAAATCAACACCCCAACCCATAAGTGATACGAAATGGCCTTCAAGTTATCGATACGAAGAACGTAAGTTCGTATCGGTATGAAGCAATTGTAAAGGATCGATACAAAGTTTGGTGTGAGGGATCGATGCGAAGTTGACAATAAAGCGATACGAAGGGAATATACCGGGTCAATACGAACAAGGCACATCCAAGTGGAGGACTCGGTCACTCGGCATAAAAAGTGGATCGATCCAAAAAGTTAGTACCACGTCATCACGCATCACGTGCCCAGAAGCGATGCGAATTCAGCAGCCTTCAACAAATCCAAACTTGCATTGATCATAACTCAAAACCTACAAGTCCAAATGCCATCAGATCTTCACAGGAGCTTGCATGCAACCTCAAGAATGTTCATGATCGATCTCGACTCGATTGGGCCAAATCTTGATCGATGCGAAATCCATTCGTATCGATCAAGTTCAAACGACCGGGGATCGATCGCGTGGGCCCACCCACATGAGAGAAGAGGTCTTCCGAGATCTGAGCGAGATATTTGCAGCCTGCGTCTATAAATAGCAGCTCAGGACCTACTGAAAAAGGAATTTTGGTTCCTCTACGTCCACACTCTGCCAAAATCTCCATTGTACTCGGATTCTACTGTTGTAACACATTGTAATCAGCAAGAAAAGATTAATAAAATCGGTAATTTCATAGTGGACGTAGGCCATACGCCGAACCACTCATAAATCTGTATGTTTTTCTGTGCGTTTTTCCTGTTTATCAATTGGTGTGTTTGTTAGATCTTCCTCATTTTCCATTTATATTCTTCATGTTATCTCTTCAAACACATCCGAAGAGTGTTATGTCCAATTTTGATACAAACAAACGCATTTCACTGACACGCCCCGTGATTTTTTTTTAAATACTGGCCAGCTCATCACTGAGCTGGCAAAAACTAGCCTAAACATGCAAATAGTTTGTAAACTAGCATATTTATGCCAATAGTTTGAAAAAACAGCCGCTTTTGAAAATTTGTCCTTTCCAAAATATATAAAAATCAATTTTTTTACAGTTTTGGCTAACTGTTGGAATTATGATATTGATGTTAAACGCGTCCAATGCCGACGATGCAGTTCCAACAGTTTGTTCAAACAACCTTTTGTGTGGATTCTACGTTTAACACGCTTCAACTCGCAAACGCATCCAACATGTCGGCCACGATGCCAACTTCAATTGGATAAAAAAATATTACGGACGATACCTTAGTTTCATCGTTCTTATGTATGGTTGTGAGACCATTATTTTTCCAAAACATGTATCTAAACCAGACCCGTTTAGATTGTCATTTTTAATTTTGTCTTTTCGTCTATACAAAAACACGTCTGTTGTATGTATTCTTGAAAAACAAACAATTTTGAAAAATGAAATTAACATGTAAAATAAAAAACAAGCTTATTTTGTTTTTCAATGTTTCGAGAGATGACAAAAGTACGAAAAACAATCCAACTTCTTCATCGTCCGTCGATCGTCGCAATGGCTAAAAATTATAGCTTATTTCTTGTTATTTCTTAGTGCAAGTTGAAAACACAAAACTCAAAATACAAAATGAAACTAAGCGGACCCTAAGGTTTTTAATGTACAATAAATAATATCCTACAAAATTCAGACCTCCTGTGCCAAATCAATCCAAATAACAGAAATTTTATTTATTATTCAACAATGAGGTTTGATTAAAATTTATCAAGCCATTGGATGCATGGGCCAGGCACTGAATCAAGGTGCCATAATATTGATTATTTTACATAAAATAAACAAAGTTTACAGCATCCATTACAAGACAATCATCACCTGGGAAAAACGTTCAACATCAACTCTATACAAGTCCAAATTTAGAAACATCACTTCAGCACACATACATATTTATTACACAGTATCTGCCGAGAAATTGCATCAGATTCTTTCAGCACAGCCCCTGCTAGTTCTCCTGTTATAAACACAAGGGTTGCTTCAATTTATAATTTGAAACAATTATTATACAATAATATATAATTAGTAAGAGATTAACATGTACTATATAATTTGAGACAGACTAATCATAATGTGGTTAGTTGAAAAAGGTTTTATATTTTAATAGTGATTTGGAAGGCGACATGACCAATTGATCTTATTTTGTAAATTGAAAACGCGTGGGCTCTAATTAACAGATTTAATGTTTTATATTTAGAGAGATTCCATGGCACGACATGATACTTTAGATAACTTGTAATAAAGTTTCACCAACTTAGGGTGATCTGGAACAATTAGAATGTCTAAGTCAACTAGGATTTAGACGGGTGTGTGTGTAAAGATATTGATGGACTGAATTATCATCTAAAAAGAGTCTGACGTCAGACATGATGTATAGGATACAATTATAACCATATATGCAATCTAGCATGAAGTAAAGATGATTATTAAATTGAAATGTGATTTTGAATCGTGAAAACATACGCGAATCAAATCCAGCTGCAAATATGTTGACAAACAAATATATACTACAAATTCATTTCACTTAATAACCAAGGTTCAAGATTTCATCCAGTACGATCAATCCGGAAAATGATTTTATCATATAAAATTGAAAAGGTTTTTTTTTTTCTTCTGCCGTTTTCCTTTCTCTTCCTTGTTCCCCTCCTCACGTCGTCGTCGTCCTTCCACGTCCTCCACTCTTTTCCACGACATCATTCTATTCCACATTTTTCTGAATACATGTTAAAAATACAACTTAAAATTCCGTTTTCAAACCAAACAGACCCACAACTTTTTACCTATTTCGAGTAGAAGCAATGGATTTGAACACAATTTTCCTCGAATCATCGCAGCCATTATGGCTTTTAGTGGTTGATGAGGCTCGCCATGAGTGCGACATAAGTTTTTTCTATTTTCCTTTTTTTATTTCTGTTAGAATTCTAATTTTAGGGCACTTGGCTGGAGACGAAGAAGAGTAGAAGACCACACCACTTTCATTTTTCTTTTCGGCCTGCTGCGTACGTTAGTTTAAATTTTTTTGCTACTTTTTGGGCCTGGTTTGACTTTGGGCTAGATTGTTAATATTTAACATTATTATCATTTTTCGTTTGTATACAATTTGAATGTTTCATAAAAGCAACTATAAGATATATTGATATAATAAATAAATCTGATTAAAATTTAGGTATGTTTGGTAAGAGCAACTATCAGATATATATTAATATAATAAAAAACAATCTAGTTAAAATTTACGTATGTTCAGTGTTTTTTGTATTTATATGAGAAAAAGAAACGGAATTAGAACGGAATTTTTGAAAATTTTGAAACGTGACGGAAATTTAAAAAAAATTCAATCACGAAATGGAAACGAAAACCAGAACTTCGAACCTTATTAATAATTAAGGAGATGGATAGGCTATTCTCTTTATGGTTCTAAATCTCCAGATTTTTTCCCTTTCTATTTTATCCTTATTATTATATTATTGTTTCGCTTCACATAATTAAGAACAACTACAACTATTAAGCCATTATTCCCAAACAAGTTGGAGTCGGTTGGAGATGGAACCCAAAACTAAATGAATCTTCGTACGATAAAGGACACAAAATGAATGGAGACGTAAGTTTGTTAATATGCAGGAAGAATTGACAGCACAATCAATCAAGTTGTTTAAATAATAACCACTTAAAAGCAAGGTTAGATGACTTACTACATCAGACAATATACTTTGGTATTAAACAATTGGATTCAATTCAAAATTGATTGAAGCTGGTATATATTTCTAGAAGATTGTCCAAATGTGATGCTACAAGATTAAAAAAACCCCTACAATGCAAATATTTATATTGCTTGAACTGAGATTCCTTGTCATAAAGACTACGTCGCAATGTGTCTACTTAATCATACCCACTCATCAGCCATTTTAATTATTTAATTTGAAAACATAAATGGATGGATATGTACTAATGTGTAAAGTGATTGAATGGCATTATAGGAGTGTTAGTTTGTGATTTCAGGTCAGTGGGACCTATGTTTAACCATGAATATCCTTACAAATACCCATTCACTTCTACGACTAAAACATATTTACAAAAATCTAATATATACAATGCAATTACTTCATCATATCATGGTGAAGCATTTTTGCAAATTCCAAAAATAACTTTGTATAAATTGTTTATAAAGATCAAATGGTTCATTTTAATTTCGAAGATCCTATTTTAATTCAATTTTTCTCTCTGAACCACAATGCGCTATTCATTCATGCTCATTTGATGCTGAATTCATATCCACCATAAACTGAAATGTTTAAATACTATTTCTATTTTCATCAAACTTTTTTTTTTATTTGATTACGTTAATATTAACTCTGTATGCACGTGCGCCAAAGTACTGATGTGCATTCTTATCAAAAATGGTAAAGTCTTATCTTTACGATTTGATTTACATTCCAATTCAAACTCAATTAAAACAAAAATTGATAAAAATTTATTCAATCCATACTGATATATTCAGTATACTAATTTGGATCTAAATTCCAATGCTAAAACAAAAGAAAACTGGAAGAAAAGAGAAAATTGAGTATTAGGTTTATAAGTAGAAGTTCAAATATAAAATGAAACTTCAAAGTGTGAAAACACCTTAAAATATGGATTTTTTGCATCTACGTTTTACAATTTAAATCCCTTTCGATTTAAAGTTAGATCTTTACGGTTACGATTTAATCCCGTTTTGAAAATTTTGCTACTTGTATAATAAGTTGTCTAGATAGCTCTGGTCAGCAATTGTTATTATTTTCATGGCCATCATACTTACAAAAGATCAAAATTAAAAGCAACCAGCAAAAGTGATAATTAAGGGGGGAAAGAAAAAACCTATTTCACAACAATTTTCTTGTGAGCTTTGTATGAAAGAATCACATTCCATGCAAGGGCCACAAAATTTGCAGCAAGAACCTGTAGATAATATCACCAGAAATTACCAAGCATGAAAAAACATTCATGTTGTAACAAATGAATGATAGTTTTCTTGCGGCAAAAAAATAATAAACTAAGGTAAAAGCTATTTAACCTGGAATTTCTGGGGAACAAACTGAAAGTTAAGAAATTGAAATGGAATCCACAACTGCCAATTTGCCACTAATGCTGGAAACCATTCCTAAAGTAACAGGTACAGAATTAATAAAAAGGTAAATTTACTGTTCTATTAAAAAAGCATTAAAAAGTGAAAAGAAAACTTCATTCCTTTTACCTGCTTAAGTTTTGGCATCACTTGAGAAGGCCTTCCCTCTAAAGTTACAAGTGAAGATAAGAAAATTCCAATGAAAACGGGACTGAACACAAACTGCACAGCAAGATTTATCATATTATCAAATATTCAAAGGAAAGCTAGCCCTAAATAAACCGATGTTAGAATTTGATTCAGAGAAGAGGAGAAAGATTAAACGTAAAACCATTAAAAGACTACATTGTTATTGCTTCTTGAAAAACTAAAAAAACAAAGCTATTTATAGATCGGTAAATAAACACTAAGCACTACCTAAGAAATAGGATCACTCCTATATTATTGCTAAAGACCGGGACAAATAAAGAACTATTCATTATTTCTAACACCCTCCCTTAAACTGAATGTGTCTAACTTTCAGTTTACAACTCACAGATGCTGATTTATAAAGAACCGCGGTTCTCAATCTTCATGTCTTGCATAGACGAATTCGGTCACAATTTTCATCTCTACCTGGTTGGACATGCTTAACTGTTTCATATTGATTGGTACTTTAACCATCAACAACTACTCTTGGTTTCCTTTAAGGGACCCTCTTGGTCTCTACATGTGGACCATCCCTTGATACCGCGGTATCTGTCACCCCCCAACAAGCTAGAGCTGCGGCTCTTCCTCATTTGCTTGTTGGATGACACGAAACCAATACTGCTTCACTCGCAGTCTTGCCTACTTCACTTGTAGGCATGCCTATCTTCTCTTAGGCATATCATCTAACAATTTTCGAGCATTCTTCGAATTGTCCAACCTCATAACCGACACCGTTTTCTTCACTATCAACATCTGCAACCAACGTTTTGCAGAACGTCTTCTTCATGTTAACATCAACATCACCGTTGCAACAAATATCTGAAAAACAAACTCAGTCTTCATCAGCTCAATCACAACACTGCAACTCTCCTTCACCACAACTACAAAACTGCATACCACACATCTCAGTTTCCAACACATACACATTCACCATTATCTCAAAACAGCATTCTACAGTCAAGGTACATCACCCCAACTACACAAATCAACTTACTGCCTTTGCCATACAGCCTGCCATCGCATTACTTAAACCATTCATCAACATACATCTTACTGTCATCAACCTCTACTCATTTCCTTCAGCAAACTTCAACCTCAATAGCAACAACACTCCAGCACCACCATACATCAACTGCACCGCTGCGATCAATCACCCATAGCAACCAACAAACCCTCACAGCCTCAATTTATACTGCACATAACTGCTTACTGTCAACGACTTCCCTGCAACCACATAACTACTGCCACCATCACATATCACTACAACAACTATAGCCATCAACACATTCCCTGCTGCCACTTTACTCACCTCCAGCCAAACTGCTACTAACCTTCAACACAGAATTTCCTACTGCCATAACAGCCTAGGCCAGCATTCACTTTCATCACCTTCCCTGACATTCACAACCAATACAACATCGACAACCCCTATAGCAAATACGCCCAACAAACGACCAACATTCTACTTCCCCAATACAACATTCTTCACCACCATTTCACTTTATCATTTTCACCAAAATCTCCTCAAACACCAAACCTCACTAACTGTCACATTGCAATACCCCCACCAGTCATCCACTAACTGTCATCATTCACTAATTGTCATCATTCCTTACCAAGCAAACCACACTATCAACTGCTACATTTCCAACAACACAGTTCAACTGCACAGTGCCTCTTCACATCTGCTTACAGCACTACCTCGAACTGCCAGCGATACATCAACTTCACAAACAACATTCATTACCATTCCAGTTACTGCCATCCATCAACAGTTCAGTGCCACTTTAATCTACATCCACTTCATATCAAAACAGTCATACTCATCCCATCTCAAATCTCAACCGTGCATCCCCTGCTGTCTCTCTTCCACACTGCAGCCTACAACCATCATCTCCATCTTAATTCACTTCACAATTATACAAATTAACCCAACATCACCATCATCCCCGAACTCACTATCATCCACACATAGCAAACAACAACTGCACGCAATTCCTACTCACCAAACCACCAGAATTGAAAAGAAAAAAAAATTTCATCGCCAAATTTCTTACCACTGTCCAACGGCCAGTAACCACCGCACTTCCTCCAACCTGCAGCTCCACCACTGTCGTACCCTCACCATCGTTTGCCATACCAAACACCACGCGAAAGGCGTCGTCCTCTGCCCTTTCGCGTCTGTCACTATCGTCGGTTTTCCACCTTCCATGGCGGCGACGGCTGAGTTGGTGGTTCCCAAATCGATTCCGACCACTTTCTCGTTCGTGATTCTGAGCGGTTTGAAGGAATTTCTCGAGAGTTTTATGGTGTATTTGGGGTTGAAACGGGCGAAGAAGGGGAATTTGGAGGAAGAGAATGATGTTGGGGTCTGGAAGTTGGAAGTGTCGCCATTAAATCGAATTTGAAAGATGAGTTTTACTTCCAACTTCTTAGAAAGTTAGGATCTTTAGCAGCGACTTTCCAGATCCATGGTGATTGCGAACTCTGACGACAACGCAAGTCTTCGAATCAAGCGAAGATAGCTCCGGCTTTGACGCATCATAATGGAGCATGAAATTCTTTTAGCAGTGGGAAATATATTTCTGTAGATGGTGATATTTTATTTTGGGAAGTGGAGAAACAGTATGAAAGGGATTTTTATTTGAGAACGGTGGAATAAAAGAATATATTTTTTTTTTTTTCCTCCTCCTCTCTCTCCCCGGCTCTGATACCATGTTAGAATTTGATTCAGAGAAGAGGAGAAAGATTAAACGTAAAACCATTAAAAGACTACATTGTTATTGCTTCTTGAAAAACTAAAAAAACAAAGCTATTTATAGATCGGTAAATAAACACTAAGCACTACCTAAGAAATAGGATCACTCCTATATTATTGCTAAAGACCGGGACAAATAAAGAACTATTCATTATTTCTAACATATATCAGTTATGTAAACCGAAGAACTAAAGAGGTAGTACCTGATCAAGAAAAAGGCGTACGAAAGTTCCTGATGCTCCAGGTATTGTGACCAATCTACTGACAGATAAATACCTGCAATTACCACCATAGAATAAGTTTAGAGAAAGAAAGACGATGAGACAGCGCACAAAGCACCCTAATGCAAAGAATGAGCAATAATTAGAGCAACCCAAATGAAATTTGCTGTTTCTCTTCTTTCTTTCTTTTCCTTTTGTGTGTGAGTGAGTGTGTGTGCGTGTGGGGGGGGGGGGGGGGGGTGCGGGGGTGCTTAATATTATACATCAGCAAGATCATCAAGGTACTAAACTGCGTATAAGCGCCCTCTTAAAAACAGATCGTTACATATCTGTCCTGCAAACAGGTATCTTATTGCCACATTATTTTTCACATTGCAAGCTTTATAAATCAGTAAATGGACAAAAGATTTATGAAAGTACCAGCTTGCAGAGGCTGATCTAAAAGTGTAGCAATTGTTTATGGCATTTATGGAGGTGCTTACTTGCAAATCAAACTTCAATACATGATAGCATTTGCAGCGCTTAAAGGGGAAAAAAATGGAATGTAATATAAACATATTAAATGGTTGCATGCATGTATAATTCTATTGGAACTGAAAAGTAGAGTTTTGTCAGTATAAAACATGTAAACATATTCAACTGGATTGCACAAAATCTCTCATACCAAAAACTGCTCTCGGTAATATCCTTAATGTACGATTCAATATGATTTATCATTTAGCATCAATACCTAACAGCTTGGTAAGTATGAAAGTAAGAAAAAAGGGCAGAAAATTCACGCATTAAAAAGAGAGGTAAAGGGAAAATATTCCTCAAAGAAAGTTTGTAGAAGGTCGATTTTTATATACCAGAAATGCAATGTGGGTCCCACTAATGCGAGTCCCAAGAAGGTGAACACAAAAGTCCTCTTCACATCAAGTGTCGTCACTTTATCAAAACAAAACTGCGCTACATGGAAGTTGCAAAATCGATCACAATTTGTACAACTTATCACCGTAATAAATTATTTAGCATGGATGAATGGTTTGGTTTATTCCCTCAATCCTCCAATTATCGCATTCTTTATCTTTTAAAAGGTTGCGTAGCATTATTAAAAAATCTAAATAAAACTTATGCTAACAACGGCGGGTTAGTAGGAGTAGAATAATACGTCCATGAATAAATTTTAGATGTTCTGCATGCCCATGAGTGGAGCATATGTTTTTCTAAACGTTTTACATCCTCACTCTGAAATGTCATAGCGAAGTCATAATCATTTTGCTAGCACCAAAAATGTATACAATTTTTTGTTATCCTAATCAAAAGCAAACTTCATGATTTAGACAACTTCTATACAACTATCAAAGAAATATTTCATCAAGAGCTGGAAGATAGTAACAGAAAGACAGTTACCTGGCAAGTAAGATCTCCTATAAGGGTTAGAAATGCTGAAGTAATAGCTTTTGTTGCCACTGGGTATTTGTCAAGGGCCCTTAAATACCTGAAATATTACAAGTACGGAGCATGAAATTGAGACTAATTATGAATCTCAGTGCACTCTCAAAATGATATGCCATGGAGTAAATTACTAACAAAATAAGACCAACGCCAAAAAAATAACTACAGTATGAAAGGTTGGAAGCCTTTTAAGAGATATCTTTCTCTTACTATACAACAAACATACTACACATATTACACCCACGGCTAGCACCGAGGTTGAGTTTGCGCTACCTGAGCTGACTTTTGGTTGCTCCCATTATAACAAATTCATATTGGCGGTAAAAATACAGATTATAATAAGGAACAAATTAATTTTTGTTTCAATACTTGAATGAAACAAACTTAACTAACCCACTTAACTGAAATTTGTATGTATTGGCAATTTTACCTTAAAACAAAATTGCAAGTAATGTAACAATTGTACCTAAGAATATTGCACCATGCATATAAAATAAATTAGCAATATGGCAATTCGCATGATTAAATAGGTGTTAAGTGCATAACTTTCGTACCAGCCCTGCACAATTTAGAATCAAATATATAACAGACAACAAATATAGGTGGTAAATGGGTTATGTTCACTTTATGCAAATATCAATAAAACTCTACACTTTACAGTACCTAGTTGTGTTGTTAATGGTTCAAATTTCACCCAATCACTAATATGAACAAAAACCGGCATATCAATTGTCAACGAACCTTATGCAAATTACCATCAATGAGAATTTGCAACTATTCTTTCCCCTCTACCATGTTCTCAATTTCACATTCCTCGACGAACAATGTTTTATGTGATAAAATGTGAGGAGTAAGAACCATGAAGTAGGGTGAGATTATATTTGAAAAGTTAGATTGTTTGTTTTCCTCACGTGCGACACATAGCGTGTGTCGTCATACTAGTTCAAATAATGAAAAATACAATAAAAACACGGTGGACAACGTTAAACAAAAGTAATTGTAACATATTTACAAACAGATAACAAAGATTATTAAACGAATCAAGATTAACAGTGGGTTACATTACATACTTCAAATTATCATACATCTATATCAACAAACATGTGTAAATCCTTGCACGGATTCTACACACGAAGAAAAAGCTTATTATTAATGAATAAATGTTATAACAGTGTGGTGGACTCACGAACGTAGTGAAATATTTCGATTTTGTAGGTTACACACGGCCGACCTGAAAACTACAAGTATAAGCTGTGTACACTTCAAATTTTATGTGTAATTCCAATCTTATTTTGTACTTGGAATTGCTTCCACTTTCATTATTGAAGTTTTCTTACAATCTGAACAAAAATTGTTTAATAACAGTTTTTATACCACCTTATCAGTGCGAAGAGCTCAGGTAATTTTTATTCCTTATACTTACTAAACATATTATCATTGTTATCTATTTTATCATTCAGCAATCTTTTATCTTTATATTTGCCTTTGATACTCCGACACTTCTGCAACATTTATTCATATAACAAACTGACGATTAGCACTCATGAACAGGTGTTATATAAATTTTAATGCAATGGTATATTACTAATGAAGTGAGACCTATTTGTATAACATCTGATAGGAGTAAACAATATTTCTTTCCACCACGCTATTTTTCTTTTTCCACAAATAGGTGTTGTATAAAAATTTTATTCTTGGATTTTATTACATAGAAGTAAACAATGTTTCTTTTTTTATACACTAATGAAGTGATAAAAACTAATTTTATCTTCGATGTAGTTTTTTGCACTCACGCGATTTTCCACCACATAATCGCTATCCCTAGTATAGCTTTTTTGCACCTACACCACTGTAGAATCGCTAAGCGGTTTAACTACACGGTATAAATATAACACTCCAATAATAGTTGTTATAAAATACGTTCAGAAATATAAATGTCACATTGTCGTGGATGCATGGTTTCATCAATCTTTGACATCAATAAGATAAGATCACAAAATATCTCCAAAAGTCCATAGGATAAGAACATTATAGACAATGTCAATATGATACACGTGCAACTTTGATATCAATCTGTATTATAACAGAATATAAATAACAGATTGATAATGATGCTGATAATACTAAATTTATATCACCGACTAAACTCTAGTACCTGAAAACACATGCATATTCATTCCGTAGCCATGGACGAGAAAAATGACATGATCCTAAAAATGGTAGCATAATCAAAGAGATGATCAGAGTCATTACAACTACGCTAAATATTACAAATTAACATAATAATAACCATTACAAGGAAAAACCAATTCACCAAAAGTGGAATAATAATAGAAAACAAAATGATGAATACAAAAAGAGACAAGGACCAATGTAATGTAAAAAATAAATTAGAATATAAATGTGACTACAAAATATCTTTAAAAATGATATTATCTAGCACCTAATAAAATATAATTTTAAAATATCTTTATAAGAGAAATTATATAGCGCTTTCAAAGATAATCGATATGAAGTTCGATACGCACTCCCGAAGACATGATATACAAAAATCTCTGATATTATATGAAAATGAATATCATTGTAAATAAATACTCATTCTGAGGAGGTAACCATAAAAGATATGTAAATAAGAAGCTAGAGTTTTGGCCAAGAACCTAAAGCTTTGACAAGCTAAGGATCCAAAGTTTTTACAAGTTAATAATCTGAAATTCTGGTATATGAATATGAGTTTTTACACAAGTGATGAAATTTTCATAAGGATGTTTGAATAACTGTAAGACAATTAATTATAATCTCTACAATTGTATGTTCTCAACAATTCATATTGATATGTGAACACACGTATCAATATGGATTCTATTACATTTTGATTAATCTGGGAATTTCAAAAGGACTCTGCATGCATCCAGTTGATGTGATGAGTTCGTATATACACATAATTTTACCTACAGACATTTAAAAGTCCCTCAATAATTCAGTTTGTCTAAAACCATGTAACCCATACTCAAACTTATGTGGCCATTGTATAGGCTAAAACTATATGGAAGTTTGTGGTACGACCAGCTAAGTATTTTATAAAAGAAGGCCGCATTAAACAATCCTATTTGTACACAAGTATTCATAAAAACATGAATCATGATACGTTAGTGATATCAATCTAGGTACTCCTGAAATGTTGAAGACCATTAAACGTTTAAGATAGAGTGCACGATGAAGGATCTGGAAAAAAATAAAATATTGTCTTGATCTGCATATCAAGCATCAGGTGGAACTTTTATCCATCAACCAACATATGCTAAAAAAGACATCAAAATGCTTTCACATGGATAATTGAGATTCAGTTATTCTTGTGATTGTTATATCACTTGCTTTGCAAAATGATTCAAAAATGACTTTAAGAAAAGCAATGAAAAAAAAAATAAACTTGGAAGTATCGACGCTTTATTTAACACAATGTCAATGCTCAAAATGGCATTTGATGACCAAATTAGTTCAAAAACAACAAGATGGCATGGGAAAGAGATCAAACATATGCTACGTTAACTTTGCTTAGCGACGAATATTGACTGACTGTACTCAAAATATTTTCTCCATTTCCCTAACATAAAAAATACGCAAATATTGGATATCTCCCGACTTTCAAGAATTTGTTTACAAAAAGAATGTATTTATGAAAGTAAATGCAGCAGTTTCAATGTGATCAACAGAATAAACATTAGTCACCACATCATCTAACTATTATGAAATACTGGCGCTCTACAAAATATTTTGAGAGTGTTTGTGTTTATGAACTATTGTCATCCACATCAGAAGCACTTGTAAATTACCAGCAGCTGGTAAAATTTATGCTGTAAATATGAAGGCAATGCTGTTTATATTGCTCAAACCAAAAATTAATATTAAAGGTCCCAAACAAACTTTCCCAAAACTCCTATGTACACACAAGCTTGAAAAGAATCAAGAAGTCGAGATTGAACAGATACACTCTGACAATAATCCCGTTCTTCTTCGTTAACCTCGGAGTAAAAAGTTTTGAAGACTTGTGGTTAAGAAATGTAACACAAGAGATATGGTTTTATGCATAGAAAATGAGAAATGCTATAAACGTTGCAAAAAAGTGGAGATGCGGAGATTTAAGTGGTCTGATCTAGACGATCGATGTCCACTGTAACTTTCTAGAGAATTTTATTATTTCAAATGGTGGAATTGCAATGAAATGATATGAAACACAGAAATTCCCAGCGCCTCTATAAATAGATAAGGTGCATTTATAGTATAGATAGCTAGAAGCCAAGACATGTCAAACATGATATTTGATGTGATGCCAACATGGCGAAGTTGGAAGTTGTTACACTGAGGCAGTTACAGTTCAGACGGGTGCAAGGAGTTGAGTTGAGAGGCCATTTACGCAAGGATGGTATATTCCTAGGGGACTAGAGTTGTTCGCAAGGCGTGGGATGGTAGGAGGTGCATGGCTATGGGTTTCAACAGAGAAGCATGGTCGAACTTAGGTGTATAAGTGGCGTTGAACATGATCTTGTGCATTTTATGGAATGACTTGATCTTCCCAATCAGGGTGTGTCGATACAGCTTTCAATCTAGGATTTTAGATGAAATCTCGGATTGACATCTCGGGTTGAAATCTTAAGATCTCGGATGAGATGGGTGTGCAACAATTAAAAATCATGTTCGAAATCTTGTCTCGTCCAAGTGTAAAAAGTGGATCTCGAGTGAAACCTTGGACGAAATGAAGGAAATTTAAAACTCTGGTCGATATGACTAGTGGATTTTGAAAGTTGCAAGAGTTGGAGTGTTTGCATTTTGTCCTGAGGTTTCAACATTTTTTGCAGTGCTTGGTAACAAGTTTACTTCCTTTTTATGCATTGTTGTGGATATTAGTTGTTTTTATGCAAAGAAAAATGCACACAACTATTATATCGAGGGAGCATCACATTTATCGTGTTCAAATTTTGAACCGCTGGATTTTCCTAACAAGCTTCCAACAAGGCAATTATCATAAGATATTGTCCACCAAAAGTGTCATAACTAGATTTGTAATGGGTCGAATTTTGGTCAGAAATCGCATGCTAGTGCTCAAATTTCATGATCAAATTTAAGATAATTTAGTTTGGAGGTTTTTTTTTAGGATTTAGATAAATTAACTAAAAAAACATATCTATATTGTTCTAAATGGAAGATGATATTTTTGTCCTATACTAACAACAGTGTATGGAAAGTAATTTTCAATTTACAAATGGAATTTGTCTATTCTTTATTCTATCAAATGGCAACTGCCGTAGAGGGTGTTCTGGTTGGCTGTCCAGATTTTTATCAGATATTAAAATCAATAACGTTCACATAAATTTATACCTAAACAACATTTTGAATACACATGGATCTAACAAAGAAGATAGGGTTCCTCGTCTGACAGTCAACACGCGTATTTGCCGAAAGTCCCCTTCTCTCGTACACAAGCAGTTTTCCCCCAAGCCTTCGCCTTAGCAACTAAAAGGCTACACTTTGCCTCTTTCTTCTTCTATTTCCTTAATTTATTACAATTCGCAAAAAAGGAGTAAATATGCCTACCTGTGTAGATACCGAGCAAGGTACTTCATTAATTTTGGTTTTCTTTGGTAATATTATCAGTGTGGCTCATTATATATGTGTATTTAGCATTTACTATGCTACGAACACCTTACTCCTTGGGTGTTTTGGCAAAGTAAAAAGCCTCATACCAAGATACTTCCTGTCCATTGACTTGATTGGCTATCCCCAATTAAATTTGGATCCATCATTGTTTATCAGTCAAAAAGACGATTACTCAAAGCAGAAGATCCAATAAGCCAATATGGAACGACCGATGAGTCTACAAAGAGAGGTTGCAGCAGGTTTTTCGATCAAGAAGTGCATAGATGCGTACAACAAGATAAATGTATTTATTCAAGAAGTGCATAAAGGAATACAATAAACCAGAAACATTGGATTTACTGAACACCAACAAAAGAATGCACATAATTATCCATGATCAGGGAAAATCAACTTAATATAATTTTTCTTTTGGCTTTTGGGAAAGGGAAGGGAGCGGTTTGACTGAGACAGTGATAGATGGAACAAATTAGTGGTTAATGTCTAGAAACTTGACTATCATCATATAATAAAACTATTTGAATATTATGTACTGTATGATATTTAAGAAATATATTTCTCATTAAATGTGCTAATGATTTTAACTACTGATGGAGAGAATACAATATGAAATAATGTTTCAACGGATTTTGTTGTAGCTTCCCAATTACAAGAAAACATACTACATAAAAGTTAACTACTCTAAAGTGATAAAGCTCATTTCTGAATCTTGATAGCCAAATATTATGATGATATGATCGCTATAATAACTGATGATGTTCGTGCTTAATGACAAACATCCAATTATGTACTGGAAGTCTGATGCCTAAAAGAGAACTGCAAATTATCATTACAGTCATATATAAACTCGGTGTTGAACTTCCTGACATTAAGCAAGGAATGAGAACCTAATAAGAACGGTATATAAGCGAGAAAAAATGAGCACCAGGACCAGATAAACACAGAAGGGTTGTTACATAAGTGTGAATGTAAATATCCAAACTGTAATATTATTGTAACTCATTCCCGCAGATTAGACTGCAAACAAGCGTGAATGTAAATGTGCTCTAATGTAAATCAGAGTTTTAGCCCCAAGGCTAGTCAGCAGTTGGAAAGTGGTGTGAATAAGACTGTAATTCGTTCCAGCAAAGCATCTATGTCGGTAATCCTTTAGGTTCTGTTACATAAGAACGACTCTGATACGTATTTGTTACTGGACTAAGATATAAGGGCATCTCCAACAATTTAAGAGTTAGACAAACAGTCAAATTTCTATTTAATAGACAACTGAGTATAGCGCTTATTTAATAAGCGTATGAACATCAAGCGTCTATTTAATAAACGTCTAAGCTTTAAGCGCTTATTAAATAGACACCCGAGATTTGGCATCTATAAAAGGAACGCCCAACCTCTTCCCCTCTCATTTTCCTCTCTTTTAATTTTTGTTTTAACTGAATAAAGCATCAAAATACCACCGCAGGCTATCAAAATTACAAGACGTACCGTTTGAAGACAGATAAAGAAACAAGCTGGCATGCTTCACATTGCCCCTAGCCATGATACGATGATTTTCGACTTATGGATCTTGCATAAGTTTCTATATGGAAACATACATTGCGTGTGGACCGCTTTGCATGCAGTCGACGCATAATCGTAAATATAAAATAATTGTTAGCACATCAATATTATATTAATTATATGTTAGTTAACTGGTGGTATTTATTATTGTTAATTATATAGTTCAAATATCATTATTGTTTATATTATATAGTTCAAGTATATCAATGTTTGGTTAATTCTATATCAGTTGTGAACTATTGTTTATTATATAGACCTAATATATCAGTTGTCGGCACGGTTGGTCTAAGGGTACAATTTCACGATACACTCCCTCTAGCCTTAGTAGATAGAGGATTGACCAATCCATTTGCCTATTTCCTATAGATTATAGATGTCCGGTCTTTTGATCGTCTTCTCATTTCCACCATTGTTGAGAGGTGGTAGCCCACCATATACAAGTTTCATTTTCTTAATTTTGAGCTAGGCATGGCTACAATCGATTTTCATATGATAATGGGCATTAAGATAAGAGACCCCGATAGAATTCTTTTTCCTTTTGATTATGAGTACGAGTCTCCTGCTTTATACACTGTATATCTACATATTTTGAGGATTGAGCTATTACTTTCAGTGTTATTCCTTTAGCATACCTTCAGCAGTACATTACACAGCATACAGACAGTGATGCTATGAGTGGTGCAATCATTAGATTCTTTCTGCTATATTTGTTTGGTTCAACATACTTTTCGAATCAAAAGGAGACTATTATGTTAGGTTATCGTGCAGCGATAGAAATATAAATCGGCATAATATTATGGACTGAGGGACGTCTGTACTTGAATGTTTGTACACAGCTCTCGACTCTTATGCCTTGGGGAGATTAAACATATGCTTGGATTTTATTATATTTTGTCGTGTCGGTACCATGAGTAGACATCAAACATCCATCATCGCATTGTTGGGACATCTAGTCAGGCAGCGGAAACGTGCTTGCCCCGCGTGAGACGATGAGCGCGTCTACAGTATGTTCCCTACGTGCCAGTAAGGGTTAGGTATGATTTGATGGAGATCCGATCTTAGATTAACTTGAGGAGTAGGAGTAACATTTTACGGACGTCATTAGTTGGATATTGGATCCACTTGACGTAGACTGGGCAAATGTTTGATGTTTGTCTTCTTGCTATTGTATATCATGCTTTCAGAAAGAGGATTGTTTTACATACATTGTGTTTCTTCCTATTTGGTATTTGAAAGAGATGTTGGTTTGAAGGCCCTTATTTAGCATCTGCTATAATTCAAACCTCTTCGTCACGACATCACGGTACTCACAACAGCTGATGGATTTTGGTCTCGACTCCAGTTTTAGAGTATACATCATCGGTACTTTTAATGAGCGGTCCATGGTTTATCCTTCAAATTATGAGATTGTCGGTATTCCTTCAATAGGATTATACCATCTAATTTAATAAATTGTAGATCCACTGTACAATCTTAGTCAAATGTTGTATGCTCAAATATTATGTGTAATTACAGTATGCACCTATGTTGGATGAGCATAGACGATATATTGTCTTGCTTCAGCACATGTTACTCTCTCATTCTTAGACATTTAGTCAACAACATGCGGTTGAGAGACAACTTTGTCAAGCATGGATTGATATGATGCAAGCTCGGTTGACGAGGGTCCAAGTAAGTGATGATAGTCCCGCTCATTTTGATGATGTACAGGATGATGGTGATGGTGGATCCAACGGGGGATCGGAATGTGAAGATGGTGCAGTTAACTTATGATGAGCATAACTACAAATATGATTGTGCAAATCATATGCCAGAAATATTCTGAGACACATTCTTGTAACTGAAGAAACTTTCAACATCCACGTGAAACAACAACTTTCATTCTGAGACGCACAACTACAGAATAGACTTCAAAAAGATTTTATGAATCACATTTGAAATTACTTTGGAGATTGGTAATTCACTTGTATATCTAACGAACCATGTATTTATGCATATTTATTTCATGTTCGTTCTTTTTTTAATTAACCATAATATTGTTTTGTCTTACAAAACTAGTCATCGTGTATGGTACTTTGTTTATACATAATTCAAAGTAGTAGATTATTAATTAATAACCGAATAAAACATATTTCTACGAATACAAAGTAGAATGCTAATAATACAAATTGTTAGGTTTAAAATAAACCACATTGGTGGAAAGTTAGCCACCATTATTCGCCTTTCGCACTCCATCCAATATTGAACTTGAACTCCATATGTTTCCATCAAATCTTTTTCCATAACTTATTATTTATATTTTTAACGTTCGGTTTCCATTCTAAAATGTTCAAGATTCAACTTTTGTTACCCAATTTTTGCAAACTTCCGCATGGCGTCAATCCTGTCGTATGCTTGCTTGGTCTTATATTAATATCTTCTTTCGTGAATTTCACAGGAGGTGTACACTTGAGAATTCAAGTCGGCTTCAACCTTATTCTTCTTCTTTGCTGTTTTGGACCCCATTGGTCTATTGAATGGCATTTCTCTACCTAATGAGTCTCCCAGACTACGGCAATATAATGGTTTTGATATATTTTTTCATTCCCTTCTTCTTTGTTTGAACGTCTTGCAAGCTCTTTGCATCGTCGGAATTCCACTTCGGTTGACTTGTAAACAACAACCTATAACAATTCCCGAATTGATAGTGATGTGGTTTATTAACACTGTTTTCTTTGCAAAAAGCTTTGCAAATTCTTCATTCATCGTTCTTTTTTTATGAAAGAAAACATAATAAATATTAAGAGTTTGCATTAATAAACAAATGAATATTAAGAAACATACCAAATGATATTCACCTTTAATTCCACTTGGATTCACTTTCTTTATTTTATAAATCAACGATTTGTGAAATTAAGTTGTCGATTGATTTTTCCGAATTGACCTTGAATCGCTGAGCATAAACGTGTGTTGTCCAAACGTTATATGTTGTAGGTATTCATTATTTTCATTCAAAACTCTTATCCACTTTGGCTATTACCCCTAATCAACTTTTTGGAATAATGACCGTAAATATTGCACAAGTCGTAGTCCTTTGTTTCGCTATGGGATTGATGAACGTTGGCTAAGAGGAGCATCATCTTGCTCATTATCGACTTGGACAAGTAAATTTAAGAATTCGTATAATGTATGAACTCTTCGAATGAGGAAGACATTTTAAAGGTTGATTTTGATATAAGATTTATGTAGTTTAAAAGAAGCAGTGAAGAATTTGATGTGTTTTTAAAGACTGAAAGTGGGTTATGTATTGATTTAGGGGAGAAGTGTTAAATTTTGATGATATAAAATTACAAAACGAAGAAAACAAACATGCAGAAGAAAAATAAAAAATTTTGTTTCCTCTAATTAGTAGACATATTTAGTTAATTGTAAACGATTGTTTTTTAAGAATCAATATAAATGGTTGTTGGATGAAATCTTGTATGTTGCTCTCTCGATTTCTTTGTATTTTAGATCTATCTTCATCATTGATTATCTTCAATTATTATTATTTTCATTCAATATTATCAAATTGTACTTGAATGATATAAGACTATGCGATAGTCTTCCGCAAAAATTTTATCTTTTGTTAGGTTTTACGCAACAAAAATCCTAACAAATTGGTATCAGAGCTAGATTATCATAAGATCTAGGGTAATTTTGAATTTATATAATTGTTGAGATGTCAGATTTAATTTCATTCTCGAAGATTGCTTTTCTAAATGGAAAAAATTAGGGTATATGAAAGCATAAGATGGAGAATGTTTTATAACTCAACGATCTTCATGAGCCAATTGAAAATGATGGAAAGAGATCCTCAAACATAGAGGAGGGAAAATGAAAGAAGATGGACAAGAAGGCGGTTGCTTTGATTCGTCAGTACCTTGATGATTAAGTTTTCCACCATGTGGCTAACTATAAATCCGCGAAGGCTTAACAAGTTGGTATCTTTATATGGGTCAAAAAGTTCTACCAGTAAGGCTCTTCTTGTTCGAAAATTGGTTCACTTGAGGCTGGATGGAGAGAAATCTGTAGCAAAGCATTTGAATGAATTTCAAAAAGTAATAAATCAGTTGTCAGATATGAATGTCAAATTTGATAATGAATTACAAGCTTTTTTGTTGATGAATTCACTTTTAGAGAGTTGAAAAACATTGGTTGTGTCCTGAAGCAACTCCAATGCTAATGGAACCATCTCATTGGACACTGTCCGAAATAGCCTCTTGAATAAAGAACTTAGAAGGAAAGAATCAATCTTGAAATCGGTTAAATATGAGGCTATGATAGCAAATGTCTTAAAGTGTGATGCAAAACCGAAGAAAAAAGTCACTAATGGCAAAGATATGTCGAAAAGTATTTTTTGTCATTATTGTCATAAAAAATGTTGTAACGACCCGTAAATTTAACCGGTTTTAATAACGTTATTAGTTGGAATTTTGTGGAATTTTAAACGATAAAATTTTTAAATATAAATTTAATATTTGGAATGTGACTAGTTAAACATAGCAACTGGTAAACTTTCGTCCGAAAATATGAAAGTTTATTTCGTGCGTAAAATTTACTTCAATTTAATCAGTTAAAAAGCGATGAAAATAAAATATTTTCGAAACCTAAATATTTTTACATAGAAAAATTCTAAATCATCTTCTTAGCAAGATGTCAGTTAGTCATTTTTCCAAATTCGGACATTTTTAGCTCCGTCGATCTTATTTTTCTGTGTTTTCATGCATTTTCCGCTATTAGAAAATTCGAATTTTTAAAATCTAATCGTACCACTGATATCCGTATACCGTTTTGACCGTCTCGTCGTACTGATCTCTACCGTATATTCGATTGTCAAAATTCGAAGTCCGTTGTACATTGCACTTTGCGAAACGCCTTTCGTATCGGTATTCAATGCTTTACTTTGTTTTATGATGACCATTCATTTTTCCAGTGTCAGAAAACAATGGTCAATAGCCGTTCATAACAAATGAATTCAACCACTACCATTAATAGTCTTGAACTCAGCATTTGAATTTTGATTTTTTTTTATGGTTCCAACCTTTACTAATCGGTTCCTCTGCCCTTTTTCTTCATTTCATTCCTTCTGTTCATAACAACATATCTTTTTTTTATATGTGTGTCTTCCTCCTCCATGCTTTTCTTTTCCTACTCGTCGCCCCAACCTTCCACACAGGAATTCGGCCTCCTTCATTTTTTTCAACTACTGTGCTCGTTCTTTTTCCCACCGTCGCATCTCTTTCACTAGCCGAGAGATCACCACCTAACCTTTGCCGACCTCATCCACCACGCACCACCACAGCCCGCCCTGAGCTCCGCCACGGCCATGGCCGCGCTCGCAGCCCTCTGACCTAGCCTACTCGCGCAAGCATTGACCCGTCCACCGATGTAGCCTCGTGCCGAACAACCTTAACTCCTCACCATGGTCGGCCATCACATCCTCATTTCCTCCAATCACCTGACGTCGGCTCCACCGAACTCCAAGCCTGTAGCTGAGCTCGTGCCTTTCTGCCTTGCTCAACAATCGACAACCACAGCCCATGCGCACAAACCTCGTCAACCTTCCTACCTCTTCTCCGGCAACCCACTTTGCCAAGCTCTTCATTTCCTTGTCTTAACAGGTTAGTACATATATTGTTAGTTATATATATGTCGATCTATTGCTTTATCCACGAATAAAGTGTACAAACATTTGTTTGAAAGGTGTTCGGTATATATATAGATAGAGTTACGTGTGCCTGCATATGTCCTATTTGTTATGTATATAAGTATAAATTTTAACGTCCGTTTATAATATTAAAAAAAACAAATTATAGAAGTTTGTATATGAAATGTTTTATATACAAGCTGGATGGGTTTTGAATTATAATAAGGGACGTATTGATTTATAATAGATGTTGATATATATGAAAGGTCATATATATAGGATGGGTTCTGTCTTGTTAGGCACTAAGTTAAACTGCACTATACATATTTTATAATAGTTTTAGTTATGTGATAAGTTTAAGTTGGTACTATATAGGTCAGTAAACCAATACAAGTATGTTAAAGTATGTATACAGAGTTATAAAGTTATATATTTTCCTCTCCACTGTTTATAGCATAATATATTTACAGTATTTCATATATCTTTACATGGTAGTTTTGAATGGATATATATATATATATATATGTTTACATATATAATGTTATGAGGTTATTAGTTTTGTTACTTGTTTTACCTGCATATCAGTTTTAAAGTCAAACATATATATGCATTGCATTGATAAGTACTACCGTAAGTTATAATATGTTAGATTTGAACATAAAGGTTATATTTAAAGCTGCAGGTTGCATAGCTAGTAATATGCCGTGGCTTGTAAATTTTTAAAGTATATATAAGATATATATTTGTTTGGTATGTTCCAATGGAAAGATTTAGCATAATTTATTTTGTATATAGATTTGTTTTGAATTACAAGTATTTTACATTTATATGTATTTACTTCAACACATAATGAATATTAATAAGTTGGGGAATGTACGTATGTACGTATGGTTACTTACGTTAGTGATAACGTTTAAATGTTTAAGGAAATTTTGAAAGGAACGTATAAATCTTATAAACATTGATTTTTGAATCGTAAATATAGAGATTTTCGTGCGGGCGTTGGTTTTAAGTTATATGTATGTATAGGTTTTATTTTGATAAGTGTTAAGTTGAGTAGTGATTTAAGGAAGTTTATAATATTTATTTGTTTCAGTTTACCAGCCTAATTTGATTCGTTCTCATCGATTTTCGATTTATCAGCTTATCCGTCGGACTTTTGTCCATCGTGCTTTGCTTTGAAACTCTTGCTTGGGTTCGTAACTCATCCCATTCTGATGCATCTCTCTAGCCTCGAAAGGTGAGCAATCACTCACGATTGATGTTCTTTTATTTATTAAATTTGATTTCAATTGAAACGACAAATTGAAATATGTTGTTGTTAGTTATTTATACTGTTAAATATATGTATCAGTTCACCTGCGACATTTGACACCATTATATGTTGTGTATGCAAAATAATCTAGTTTGGTTGATAATTTGATTGATTGTGTGATGTTGACATTGATCGTTAAATTGTTAATGTTGTAAGTGATAAATAACTTGAAATTGAAATTGTCGTTGGATAGTTTGGTTTGATATATGGGTTAAGTTTGATTTGGTGACATTTGCATAATATGACCCCTTAAATGTTTAAATGAATCGACATGAAGAAATATGGTAAATCGCACTTTGAACTATTTAAATGTATGTTGTGTAAATCGATGTAGTTAAAATTGAATAATGAATGACAAGTAAAGAACCGTATAAATAATAGTGTAATAATCTTTAATCTACATGAAATGATAGTGTAGATTCTAGAAATAATTATATTAATTTGCACAAATAACAATGTGAATTAATACGATTATTTTGAGATTATTTGAATTGATTATTGAATTGTTATTGATTGTTGTATTGCTTGTTTATTTACTTTGACACATCTCAGTTATCACACTGCAAGTTCCCTTTGTTATGCTTTGATCTTTGATTTGAATTGGAATTGGGTTGAAATGATAAATACCCAAATGAACTTGACTTAGGATAGAGAATTAAATAAAACCCGATTGGTCAATAAATTTGATTTAAAATAAAATGAAGATTTTATTTGAATAAAGAATAAGTTTTGAAATGAAGTTGAAATTTGAATTTTATGAAAGGAAAATGTAAATATTGAAATCAGAAACAAATACTAACGTAGTAATTGATGAAAGAACGTTATTTGAAATTTAATTATTTAATAATTAAATTTGGAATTATTAGTAAATAATTTGGAATTAGTAATAATTGAGTTTTGAAATTATTAAGTTTGAAATCATTTAATAATTAAATTTGAAATTATAATAAAGTTTGGAATTATAATTAAGTTTGAAATTATTAAGTTGAATTTATAATTAAGTTGAAATGATTTGATAATTAAGTTTGAATTCATAATTAAGTGGAAATGATTTAATAATTATGTTTAAATTTATAACCAAGTTTGTAATTATTAAATTTTGAAATTATTAATAATTAAGATTGAAATTATTTAATAATTGAATAAGATTTAATTATTTGATAATTGAATGAAAATTGAATTCTTTGATAAGAGAAATTGAACTTTTGAATAAGTGGATTTGAACTTCGTTAATAAATGAAATTGAGTTTCTTTATTTATTAATTAAGCTTTGGAAAAATTTAAGTAAGTTAATAAATGAAATTAAACTTCTGAAATATATGAAATTTAGTTCTTTATTAATTGAGTTTGAAATTTGTAACGAAGTCAATAAATAAATGAAAATTTGAATTTCTTTAACAAAAAATAAAATGTGATTTATTGAAATGAATGGGATTTATTGAAATTAATGTAAGACTTGTAATTTAAAGAATTGATATGACGAATTTAATTTATTTCAATTTGAAGTTTGATATAATGAAGTTGAATGTAAGTAATTGATTTAAATGAATTGGAATTTAAATAGAAGTTGTTTTGAAGGATAAATTTACTTAGCGAATATTGAATGAAATCAATATATGAATTTAAATTGATTGGAATGTTAAATTAAATTAATTTAAATAATTACGGAATGAAATTTATATTCGAACTTGAATCAATATTTGAAATGCTTAAATAAAAATTGAAATTGAATTATAAGAGTTTTGAAATGGAAATTTGGAAGTTATGAAATGTAAAATTTTGGGAAATTGATTTAGAATGACTAACGAAATGTTGAATTACGAATTCTAATTGAAATTGAAATTGATTCGGTTTTAAATATATTAAACGACCAATCGGTAAATTAATTACGAATGTTATTAAAGGAACCGGAATGACATACTCACCGTCTAAACCGAAAACCACTTTAATAACTATATGCGGAGTGTGATCCAGAATGAAGTGGTTGGAATGATGTACGTGATGACTGAAGAAAGAGAACGATAATGGATAGCCTTGACACTTGTGTCAAATTGGAAATGACTAAAACAGGAGCCGTGCAGGACCAAATGAGGTTAGCCACCTCGGGCGAACACACTTCTTGATAACTACTACTCATTACTTGTTATTGATTGGTGCACCCTCAGAATTTCAGGAGTGTTGTTTCGCGGTGTTGCGATCGTCGCGACGATACGTTCTCACCAGTCCAGATCAGGCAAACGGTGGTTTCACTACCTTGGGTATTGCCTCATGTGCCTTGTCATACTTGTATCCCTATATACGCGACCACTACGAATTTGTTTTGTGTTATACCTATGGAGTACTCCCTGATAGCCCACTAGTTTACGGTGGAGTTTACAGTGCTGTATAGACTATGACATCTATATAAAATGTGTTAAGGGGGATAATGGTAACGCTTTAACACTATTTTGATACTTTATATTAATGATAGACATATCTATTTAGCGTACACTACTACGTTGTAGATAGTTTAACGGATCCTTAAAGGATGGTTATTCCAACGTCCTTTGAGTTATTGTATTTCAATTGTTATTTCACTTGAGTTGGATTTATTGATATAAGAATGTTAATCCTGACTCGAGTGTTTTGTATTTTCCTTCACGCTCGAGTCAGACTGAGAGGTTTAACTTTCGAGACTCACCTTTGGAGTTGGAGCTTTGCTTGAAGATCCAGCCATCTATTCTGCTTCCAGTATTCAATGATTCCAGTTATGTATTCTGATTTGTAACTGATGTATCGTGTTACTCTTCTGCTGTAAACTCTGATGTATCTTATATATTTATATTGTAGCTTCATGAACTACTATCTCTTTTACTTCCACTGCATATTATTACTCTGTGTCTGTGATTCTGTGATTATTTATTTACTGTATATCTGAATTTTGCCAAATTTAAATTAACAATTCGATATTTTGAATTATTCAAGTCCGACATGTGCGGATGCGAATAGTCCAAAATAGCGGGTCGTTACAAATGTCATATATGCAACAGGTATGAAGCGAATAAAAAAGATCGAAAGAAGGCTATACATAGTGACAGTGATACCAATACACCGGCAGATATGGCTGAAGGTAGCGACAATGATACTTCTTGTGATGTCCTCATTAATGATGTTAAGCCTTTGAAGATGGATTCAAATGTTAGTTTTCACATATGTAGTGATGTGACGTGTTTTTCTTCTTATAAGAAGACCATCGACATGATTATGACCGCCAATGGAGTAGAGCTACCAGTTTGTGGTATTGGATTTATCCAGTCTTGTATGCATGATGGTGTGGTTAAAGAAGTCTCGTGTATGATGCATGTTCCCACTAGTTCGCATAATCTCATTTTTCTTGATCAGTTGGACCGCGGTGGTTGCACTTATGAGACTCGAAGTGGAGTTTTGAGAGGGAAGAATGATGGTCATATTGTGATGAGAGAGGTATTAAATGATGAAAACCTTTATAGATTGGTCGGTCATGTGGTCAATAATAGAAAGCCAGTGACAGTTGAAAAGCCTAGTCCATGGGTAGGTGGTAAGATGAATGTGTGTAATGCTTTTGATGGACGTGTTGGTAGTCATATTTACGACAGGGGTCTTCATTTTGAAGATTTTCGAGGTATCAATGGTGATCGTGTGGAGAGCTCTGGTCAAGTGGTAGACGGGTGTCGAGTTAGAAAATCCACGAAGACTTTATGGAAATCTTTATGGTATTACAGACGCTTTTGAGGCCAAATTGTGTGATGTATCTCATGGTGGGAGATGCATCACTTGTAGGTGGTGGTAGCAGTTTGTTAAGAAAAAATGAGTGGTGATTGATCTATAGAGGGTAGGCTTGTGCGTTTTATCTGAGGAGGTCACTTTCTTATTTTTCTCTTTGAAGAGACGATTTGATTGAAGGTGGAGATCGAGGATATGTTGAAGATATGTGATTTTGCATCAAAATAAAGTGTTAAATTTTGATTATACAAAATCACTAATAGAAGGAAAAAAATATGGAGGAAAAAAATTTGTTTCCCCTAATAGGCATATTTGGTTATGTTGATTTCTCTCTCTAATTGGCTAATCAATTTATTTATTTTCATATAATATTAATTTGGTCAGTAAGTAATTGATGTTATAAATAAATCTTAGAAGAGAGAGTGGAACGGTATTTGGTATTTTTCGCTTCTTCCATCTTTGTTCTTCTTCTCCAAACACTAAGAATTACAGAGATCAAGACTCCTCAATTATGTTATTGATTTTCTTTTGTCTGCTTTTATTTGGTGGGTTAATTGTAAATGATTGTTTTTTGAGAATCTATATAAATGGTTGTTGGGTGGAATCTTGTATGTTGCTCTCTTGATTTCTTTGTATTTTAGATCTATCTTCATCATGTTTATCTTCAAGTATTACTATTTCATCCAATATTATCCATTTGTACTTGGATGATACAATATTCTAGGATAGTCTTACGCAATGATTTTACCCTTTGTTAGGTTTTACGCAACAAAAATCCAATAAAAAGTAGTTGTTGGGGGTGGTCGTTGGAATAATTTCGTTGGCCGCTAGACCCCTTTTTAATAGACGTCCAACGACATGTGCCACTCGGGACCAATTCAGAACTGAAGATTACATGTAATATTCAGCTGATTACAGCTTGTTGGGGGCGCTCCAAGGCTGAATTCAGCCCGGTTGGAATGCTTCAAGGCTTCAACTAAAATAAACCTTTTACCTTCTAAGCAACAATTATAACCTCGCAGCAAAAAAGGGAAAATAAGATAGAAAAAAAAAACTAAGATAACGTTTTTTTACCATGAGAACATGGACGATGAATCGTTACCATCATCTCCCCCACTGCCACCACTTCCTCCGTCACCCCCACCGCCACTGCCACCGCCACCACGGCCGCCACCGCCATCACGGCCGCCACCATTATAATCGACGTGAATTTTCATAACATTAAAACGTTTGTGAGAAGGGTAATTGAACTGTAAGTTTGAATGGTTTCTTCGCCAATGAGGAATCGGCGAAAGTGATTTAGCATTTGTGAAGCGAGGACGAAGGTTTTTTGAATTAGGAGTTGAAATGAGTTTGATGTCAAAATTTAAAGAAATTTGCACGAACGCCGCCATTTTCAACGTGAAATTAACGGCTGATCAGTGGAAGAAACGAAATGGGTTTTGTTTGTTGTGTAGGGTTTATGGTTAGTTGAAGACCAGCTTGTCCCGCTTTCACCGGTAAATGCACTTTCATTTTAAGTTAACCAAATGCTTGTCTTAAATTTCTCCTTATGCCCAAACGTTGGGAGCCTAATAAAATTTTACAAAAGAATTCTTGACTGTGATTTGCTTGGAGGGGCTCAAATTAATTGATTATGTGTCATTCTGCTGATACCCAACTTTTGCCCTCCTTAAATTTCTTTATTCAAGCAATATTATTTCAATAATATCTAACATCATTTGCACCATGTTCTTCACTTTCCCTCTCCTTGCTTTTTTACCGCATCATCAATAAAAATTAAAATCTTAACTTTAAGATTCTAACAAAATTTTCAGTCTTTATCACCATCATAAAAAAGCGATAAAATATAAAACTAATGCATGTATATTTATTCAAGTGGTTTATGATTTTAACTTGATTTATATTTAGGATTTTCATTTTATTTGTTTAACTGTGTCAAAATCAATTCGTCGTATCTGGAAGTAAGTTCCCATAGAAACATAGAGCACTCTAGGTTTAAACAATTTCTTAGTGTGCTTCATACTGTTGGAACTGTCAGATTTGACAGCAAGTGAAATTGGTAAATTTCAAAAACAAAAATCCCTGTATGGATCTTAAGAAGCTTACCTAATATATTAACCATCGTTAGATCCGATATGTATATATTATATAAAATCTTAATAGGCTTTAGGATGTGGAGGCTATTAGTGTGTTAGTTTGCTGGATAGGAATTTCCTATTAAAATGGATGTTCCGACGTCTAGTAAAAGCAGGATTTCTTTTGCAAGTCTACGTCGAGCTGAGAGCGGATGTTATATTCCCTGAGGAGATTGAGGGAGCATTCAAGGATAATAGTTGTTACAAACGAAGAATAGAGTATGAGAACCCTCCCCTGAGATGTAATAATTGTGTTTTTTCGGACACAATATGAGTCCCATAATTAAGGTATGGATTCGAAGGAGAGACCATATAGTTGCAGCAAGGGAGATGAAGCTATTCATGAAGGGGCTAAGGTATACATTTACACTAATGACGAAAAAGGATAAAATGACAATGCAAAGAAAGGATTGGCGGTAATAAGTGAATTTGAGAGACTAGACAAGATGAAAAGAGACATCAATGAAGCTATAGAATACTTAAACTTGGACAAAGAGAATGTTGAAAAGAAGATGGTGAACCATGTGACAAGCAAAGAGGATAAACATGTAGAGTAAAAGTCGAGCAACTTAAAGATGGAGGAGGAGGTTCCCTAGCCCGAGTCTGAGAAGAATAGCAACAAGGAGGATATCCACACAATTTGAAGGAAGGGAAGGATGTGACGGCAGGGGGAGTCTCAGTAGCATCCCAGTAGTGGGGGCGCAGTTGGAAGCAACGACTATTGACCGTTATACTTCAACCAGTTTGGAAGTTACGGCATTACCAACCAGCAACCAAACCGTACCTACAACACCCAATTGGGAGGATTTCCATCATCGAACCATATTTCCTCTTCTTTAAATTCTGATGTTACCCTTAAGCCATGTAAAGGTCTAAATAATATCAATATCGTGCAGGTACAACAGATCAAATCTAAGGATCAATTAACAGTGAACATTCTGAGCAGTCCTATAAGCATATATGATCATAAACAACAATCGATGGAGGGTAATTCTAGAAGCACCAATAGGGAGAGTAAGAAATTAGGCAAAGTAAAAATTGATTTATAGTAAAGTATTGGAACTGAACCGGCCCGCAGTAGAATTTATATGTGAATTTCAAATTATTTTACCATATTGAATCTTTATTGGGTCTATGAAGTCTAGTTTATTTAGAACATTTCTAAATTTTATTTAAATTAAATATTTTATTTTATTTAAATTTATAAATTGATATAATATTATTTAATTTATGTTATGTTATACATATACATACGTGTGACTTATACATATATATGTGTGTGTACATGTATAACATATCAATCTATGCAAGGTTTAACGTGTCCATGGATAATTGTTGGAATTTACATCGCAACGATCATGTTAGCATATCCAATATATGCAAATATATTTCCCAAATATATGTATATATGTATACTTTTGATTTTATAATATATATATATATATATATAAATTTAGCCTTGTCGAAAAAATTAAAAATTTATTTATATATAATTTTGTATAAACATATAAATATTTATATTTGAACATAAATATAAAATATAAACAATATATATATATATATTGACTAACACACACACACACACACATATATATGTTTATATCACTTAAAATATAATAAATGAACTTTTACTTTTTGTTGTAGTGTCGAAAATAGTATTTATATATAAATATAATTTTTTTAATATATACACATTTTTATATATATTAATATAAATAAAATTTTAAAATAACTTTATTTAAATATATATATGATGATTTGGTCTTGTGCATATTAGGATTTTTTTAATTTTTTAATTTTAAATATATATATATATTAATAAAATTAAAGCATAATTATTTAAAATCAAAAAAATTATTTTATTCAAATCTAAATTTAACTTTTAAACTTCTAGAAACTTTGGATAAAATATTTCTAATTTGAAAATTTATAATATAATTTTATAATTTAAAACAATTAAAAATCCAAATTTTCAAATTTCCAATTTTAATTTAAATATTTAAAAATAAAAATCTTTTTATTATTTTTTTTCTTGAATTAACTATGTACCAAAATGATTTTAAAAATAAAATATAATTTATAATATATGTGTGAATTTATAAAAATTATTTATTTATGATAAATTGGTTTAAATATTACGTAAAAAGAATACATATAAATAAATAAACAAATAAAAATTTCCAAAAATAATATACTTGTTCAAAATCATACGTAAAATTTTATTTTTAATTTTTTATATAATTATAATATAGTATTTAAATTATAAGTCATTTGAATATATGTGCATATTATATACTACATTATTTCAATAATAATAAAATGTTTTTTATCCTGTGCCTTACTGTATATAGATTAATTATCATAAAAAATTAACATACACACACACATATAACTAATCTAAATTATGATTATAAATCTGCATATTGGAATCATCGCCTACTCTATAAAATAAGCATTATAAATATAAATTAATATTTTTGTTTAAGTAGAAATATACCTCGAGACAAAGCCTTTAAGCACACTTTGAAATGATGAAGTAAGCTCCTAGAGACGATTTTCGATCCAATGGGTTGTTAGTCCTTGAATCACTGACCATCAACGATCGAATAGTAGCTAAAATGATTTGATTTAAGCTTGAAAGATTAGAGAGATGGAAGGAAGATGGATTAGCAAGGAATAGGGATGGAGACTCCAAAAAAGATCATGATCAAATGGAGAAAGAGATGGTTAAATATAGGATAGAAAGGAAAAAAATTTAGGATCTTATATTTTAGTCTATCTCTTTTAATTTGAGCCATCCATTATCAAGTCCTTTAACCTATATCTTAAGCCACATATACCTTATGTTGCAACCAATTCTATTAGCCCACAAGATGGGCCTTAAACCCATTTGAGCCAAATGAATAATTTTGCATTTTAAATCTAATTTAAATTGCTTATCAATATTGTATATCGATTAATGCATTTATAACTTTTATAAATACAATTAATATCCATTTATCAAATCAAAATCAAATTTATAAATAATATTTCATAAATAATATTTAATTTGATTAATTTATAATAATTATAAATTAATTAAATCATTTGGTTAAAGGAGAATTCATCGTTTTTGGTTGTGCAACTCGTCGGATGTGAATTTGGTCAGCGATTAATATCGAACTATCCAACTATTAACGTTCACACATCACTTAGTATATGGTGTGACATTTTGGGTAAATTTATCTCTTACTTGGTTTTGGTAAAATCCAATTTTACTTTATTAAGCGTATCCAGTTGTGACTATTATTTACACCAATTCTCTTCGTCAAAACTATATCGCTTTGAACTTATGCAATTTGATGACGGTAAAAATTCCAATATCATTTGTATTCAATTCTATAGTCTAAACATAAAGTCTTTTGTTCAATAATAACAATTATTTAACCGAAATGCTCTGGCCAGAAACCTTGACTTTGAGTTGACTCTGTGTTGACTGTGATATCAACCTCATATAACCGAGGAGATGAATCCTCTCTTGAATAGTGCTTCACTTCCAAAACTTCCACTCGATCAAACTATAGTCACTCGATGGATGTCAAGGATTGACTACAATCAAAGCGGAGCTTTCGTATTGAAGATCAGTAGTATTTTCAAGTCGAGAGAACTGTGTAAATTAGTCACATCGGTATTTTCTGTTGACCTTGGTTATATTAACCAACATAAGACTATCGAGTGAGTCATTCCATAGTTATCTGATAACTATCAATGCATAAACTGAAACATCCCACCTCTATATTCATACCATCCAAGTGTATTACAGTATAACACTGTCGGATAATGCAGAGCATAAGGTAGTATGGTACATGTAACGACCCAGAATTTTGGGATGTTTGAAATTGGGATATTTAATTGATTTTAAATATTTAAAAGTTAATTTTTAACTCAAATTTCAAATACAACGATTGATTGGATAATTTAATTATTGAATTTAACAATGGAAAATTGGTTAAATTATTGAATGTGGAGTTTTCAGCTAGTTAAAAATAATTTATAGGCTTATAAATTTTTTATTGATAATAATGAAGATAATAAAAATCTTAAAATTGAAACTAAAAGTGATTTGTTCAGTTTTAAAAATATATCGTCTAAATTTACATTTAAAAATAGTCTTCCGGGGTACAGTCTCGAATTTCAACGAAACATATTCCATTGGATCTGAAATAGTGTATTATTATCGGATTTCAAGTTTCATGGCGTTTGGAGTTATCGTTTGGTCCTACGAGATATAAACGCTCTGAATTTAATACTGAAAATTCAATATAATAACTGGGTCCAAAAAGCTATCTTCTCCATACGATCGAATTAGGATTCAAAATCTTTTCCATTGCATTCGGAATAGGGTTATAACATTAAAGGCATGCCTTTATAGGGTTTGAAATTTTGAGTTACGTAAAACGATACGTTTTGTAATTTAAGTAGTATATGGTCAAGTCAAATATTTTCACAGCAGCTGTTTTTTGATCACCTCAAATCACTGTAGATTAACCCATTCAAACCCGTTTCCCCCTATTAAATCACGTCGTCCCTTCCATCATATTCAAAAGCAAACAGTTACAGCCGAATAAAAAAAGAAAATGGAACTTTAAAAATTTATTTCTTCAATTCTACTTGGCCTAAAATCACGAAACTCGTTTAAAAAAATTTGTTTGGATGAAAGCTTCAATCTAATATATGTTTTCTGGGTGCGGCGATGGATTAACGAACTCGATAGTAATGTCGAAGCAGTTTTTTCGCCTAGGGTTTGGGTTTTCTCGAGTTTTGGTTGGTGATTGGTGGATTGAAGGGCATAATTGGGTTTGTTGGTGGAAGGCGATGTTGCGGTTGTAGTTTGGTGGTGTGCGGTGGCTCCGGGGACGGTGCGACTTGATGGGGTGGACGAGGCGAATGGCGGCATCGTGTTTTGGTGGGGGTGTTCGAGCATCAAATCGATTGGGTCGAGGTGTAAAGGGAAGAGAGACGGAAGTATTGGTGAACTCATAGGGGTCGGCAATGGGCTGCGGGGGACGTGCACAATGTCGCCGTGCATGGTAGTGGGTTTCAAACAGGTACGAGAGCATTTTCGATTTGGGGAAGAATATTTCCAAGTGGGTTGGGTCTTGTTGCTAACGGGTATTGGTTGTCTTCTTGTTTTAAAAGAAGAATTTATTTAACAAATTACATTTAAACTTATAAAATGTGTATCTCATGCATACGATGTCTGGTTCGGACGATTCAAGAGGCGTTGGGATCGTAGTGTCATCATCTACGCTTAGGAAAAGGTTTGGATGAAATTGGAGCTTCTGAAGTTTTCAAATAATTTCAAACGCGTTCAAATTAAATCGGAACCAGAATGCGAGGCGACAATAAAAAATCAAAGTGAGTTAATCTCACTAAATTTGGATTACTGCAATTAATTTAAAATAGTTAAATTAATTATTAGTTGGTTGGTTGAATTTGATAATTTTTATCAGTTGAAAGTGATATTTTATATAGTAGTAGTATATATATTGGAGTGATTGATATGCTCGCATACATACATACATACATATATAAATATATATATATATAGCGGATGAGACCATATGCATCCCGCATAATAGCGAATGACTATATATGCCGCAATATCTCCCTCGAAGTAGGATTGGTATTTTTATAATTGTACTAACATCCGTGGATGCAGGGAAACGCGTTGGAGGGATCCAATGGATTCCACAAAAATGTTGAAATTATTTTCATATTCAGTGATATGATTTGTTTGAGTAATCTGTTATGGATCATAGTGGAATTTGAATTTATTAGATGTTATTGTATTACTGGTTAGATTTTAGTATTTTAAAATACCCTAAATATGAATATTGAATGTTTAAAAGAAAATAAAAAGGAAAATTGAAAGTAAAAATATTTAGTGAAATTTGGATTTTATTAAAGGAAATGAATTTGGGAAAATAAATAGCTTGATTTTAAAATTTGTACTTAATAATTTCGGAATATGAAAAAAATAGAGATTTTGAATAATGTAAATAAAAGGATTTTAAATAATAGAACTCAAGCGATATTGTTTAAGTGTAAAAGAAATTTGTTTTTAAAAATCGAGATTTAAAATAGTTTGGGAAGATAAAAGGAAAATATGAAAGTGTTATACTACATTTTAGATAAGGTTTGAAATGATGAAAAGAAAATGGAATATAGTTGGGTTATTTAAGAAATTGATTTGAAAATGGAATTTAATTTAGAAATCAATTTAAAATCGGTTAAGTATTGTGAAACCGTTATAAACTGGAAATGAGGTTATGGAATTTATAAGCTAGATTTATAAATAAAGTAAAGTGATTATCAGCGGATAAATTGAAATTATAAATTCATGGTGAGGATTTACAAGGGAATGGGTAAATCGGTTTAAAAATAAATGGTAGATTTATTTTTATAAATATATAAAGAGAATTTACGAAATTGGGACGTAAATCAAATTGGTGATAAATTGAGAGAGATTTATAAATGTCACACTGGCTATGTTGGAATTGAAAAGTATAATTTGTTAAGAAGTTAAGTTGTTTTGAAAAGGAGGATTTTAAGTATCAACTGGTAATTTAAAAAGTGCTAAGAGTATTTTAGAAAATTGATTATTTAGTTGTTTTAAAATGTTTAAAGTATATTTAACCATATATTAAGTTAGTTTATATTAAATTTATTATTATTTAAGAAGTAATCAATATTATTATTACAAAGGGATAAATTATTCAATATTAAAATTATTTTTAATAACTTTTACAAAAGAGTATCTGCCTAAAATAAACTTGGAAATTTGTATGGGAATTTTTTAAGTATTATTTTGAAAATTTTAAATAAAGTTTTCGAAAAGTAATGGTATATCTGCATGGCGAAATCGGAGGCAGTGAGTGCCTGTAGTTAAGTTTTGGATTTCTCTAGGATAGAGACGCGACCATTGAGCTGTGAACCCATGGTTGATATCAAAGTGATGCTTTCTACATTATTTTTAAAAGGGTTTCAAATATTTTTGGAAGATAGTTTGTGAGATTACTAAATTCGATAAGATAAGTACATATTTTTGGATAAAGAGAATTAATTTATATAAAAATTAAATAAAAACGAGACTTGGTGTTTCAGTGGGAAATGAAATATTTGGTTAAATGTTTGTTTATTTGATAGTTAAATAACCAACTATCAAATCTGGACCCAAAATGTAACTTCGGAAATATCTAGAAGAAATACGAGAATTATATGGTATAGTTACCGCTCGAAGTGCTATACTATACGTATAAAGTCATTTCGTTCTTCTAGGATGTTATAAGGAAATTCATCCACAAACGGTTTGAAGGTGATCTTCGATCTTATTTTTGTTTGTTTATTTCCTAAAGAACCGAGGTTGAGTTTACCGAAAAATATCAAATGTTGTTTTGAAGATATCGGGATCGGATTTGCTTCATTACAGCATGATAGGAGGTTCTCGCTTTGTGTTTAGTGGCGAGCAGGGGACTCTTACCCCTACATGTCCCAGAGTAGTTGGTTGTAGTCGAGATGCTAGCCGTAAAAGCAAATTCGAGGTACCAATGTATGTCACGGCGGAAAGTGGCCGCTGCGTGGGATGGTTGAAAAGTAATAATTCAAATTGAGTGTGTTTTCCCACGCTGGTTTTTCCATACTGACTCAGATGTTATTTTATTATAATGCTCGAGTCAGATCAAGTATTACAGATACATGATAGGATGCTATGGAGACCAGGAGACGAGCTGGATGGCAATGACGTATCACACGTACTTGACTTTTATTCTGTTGTGTATTGTAGGCTGTATATTTAGCATTTAGGAGGACAAGTTATTACAACTGTCCGGTATTGAGTTATTAATGTAAACTCTGATGATGTAATATATAAAAACAGTTATAGTTCTTTTTGTATAAAGACCAGCTGTTATCTATTATATATTGTTCCGCTGCGATTGTGAGTTTCTGTGTTGTTGTTTTTGTTTCTTCTTCTACCCTTTTCTTCTTTTTCCTTAACAATTTGATACTTTCGGCATTCGATTGCTTGGCATGTAATACAGTGGACGTATTGATGTCGATTTTCGAAGGTCAAAAATCTGGTTCGTGACACTTGGTATCAGATCTGAAGGTTAAGCGAGAACCTTGGCTCTGGTGGAAATTACTCACTAGGGATAGGGTCAGTAGCACTGTGATATCCCGGGATTTTTGGCAATTAATAATCTGTGTTAAAATTAAATAGATTTGATAAATTTTGTTAATAATAAATTTGAATTGATTTAGTGATCTTCTTTAATAAATATTTAAATGGGTGATTTTATCTTTTAAAAAGCTAATTAAATTTGTTTCCTATTTATATTGTATATATATATTTGTATATATTGTAAATAGATAAGCTTTGTTTTAAATTTAATAAATAAAGGCATGTTTTCTAATTCTAATATTTTATTAATTTGGAAATTTGATTTAATTTATTATTAAGCTATTAAATAAATAACCATATGGCTTTAAAATAGTCAGGATAAAAGTTTAATTTGTTTAAAATGATTATAGCTTAAGTTTAAATTTAAACAAAAAGGTTTGTTTTGTTCCTTTTAAATATAGCTTGATAAAATAAGTAATTTATTAAAAAAGAGATAAATTCTTTTATAAATTATTTTAATTTAATAACGAGTTATTTTAAACAATATTAATAATGTAATGTCTTTACAAAAGGATTTTAATATAAATAGAAATTGTTATTTCAACTTTATTTATATATGCGTGTGTGTGTGTGTTTTGGAAGAAGCTATGATTTTAAAATTTAAAATAAAGTCCTTCAAAAATGTTTAAAATAAAATAAATCTTATAAATATTTAAGCATAAGTATAAATCAAATATATGGTTATAAACATAAGTATAAATATATAAACATAAGAAACTATGATATTAACATAAGTATAAAAATAAATAATAAGTAAATTAAGTATTTGATAGTTTAAGTTTAAAAATAAAAGAGAAATAAAAATAAGCAATAGAACTAAATATTTAAGTTAAAAATTTATATATAACTAAAACAACTTTATATTATGTACATAAAGTATAAAAGCAAGCCAGGCAAGTAAAATATATGTATATGAAAAGAAAATAAGACAAAAGAAAAAAAAGTAATAAAGCAAACCAGGCAAAAGTAATATATTATGTAACCTGTAAGAAGTTATGCAAGGCAAGAACAGAGTAGAAAGAAAAAAAAGGACAAAAGACAAAAAAAAATCAAATAGTAGTACGGTTGTAAACAAGATAAGGAACCAAGGCATTTAATAACATCATCTCAGCACAAAAACTTGGTCAATTCGAAATGTTTGAAAAATCATTTCAGCCTCCATTTGGAAAAATAATCTCTGATCGAAGAAATACTTATACCTAGTAAACACCTACCCCTTATACAAACTCCTTTCTATATATATCTTCTTATTTCTATTCGTTCATCACAACAGCAAACCAGAAAATAAGTAAGCTTTTCTTTTTTACAAACTTAAACAACTTCATCAAACAAAAGCAAGATGATTTAAAAGAAGGATCAAACTAGCAGTTTTTCTAACAGGGGTGCTCTGTTCATCTTCTCAAAACTGTGAGTAACATCACAATCTAAAATGGTTAAGTATATTTGTTCTGTTGCATGTTTCTCTCTGAAAATTTAGTTTGTTTGTGAGTATATTTTTAAGTATATCTCTATGTTTATGTATGAATATATTGGTGAACATTTTTATGTTTCTCTCTGACTTTAGTTCCAGGCTTAAATCCTCATCAAAATTCATTTACTCTTAATCCAAGCTTTGATAAGACTTAAGTTTTGAACACTAAATGTTTGATATAACATAGACTTAAGTTTAAAATTTTGTTTAAAAGAAAAACAGCTTGTATTGGTTTTGGTAATATAATACAATAGTGAAAAACTTAAATAAGTTAAAATTCAATTTACATAATTCATGGATTCAGGCATATGAATCGAATGCTAAGACTAAAGCTTGATTTTTGAAACCAAAATTACTATTTTTGGTTAAGTTTTGAGGTAGCAGTTTGAGTTTGAACTGGAATGGGAATATTTGGTTTTTCTGGTGATCAAGTTGATCGGAGTGCTCGTGGCCTTTCCTGGAGATGGAGAAATGATCAGAAATGTTGGGAAAAATAGTTGATGGTGATGAAATTCATCAGGGAGGTTGCAGCAGTGGGATTCCTTTCATAACCCTAGTTTTAGCTAGGCTTAGAAATTCGATCGCCACGGCTCATGGAGTTGATCGAGTTAAACAAGGTTTTGGGTAATGGAAGTAGACGTGTAAAGGAAGACGATGCCGGAGTTTCAGAACCTACGGTGGTCGGAGTTGTAAAGACGAGGTGATTTTAGGTTTTGGGTTGGTGATGTCCAGTTTGTTCCAGGCTTTGGAATTGGGCGCTCGATTGTGATTTCTGGGTGTTGGACACGATTTGATGATCGTGGTGGGTGTGACGCCCCACTCCGAGAGCCTCGTTAACAAAGAGTATTACCTAGATAATACTGTCGGCTAACGCGGACAATAGAGTATAATGGAAGCGACCATGTGTAATCTTACCTTAACTATTCAGTAAATACGTCGAAAAGTAGATCACAAACGATTCGACCTATTCAATAAATATTTAAAGCAAAACTACAATGGCTATAGGATCTATCAGAACAGAATATAACAACTCAAATGCAATATACATCACAGAACAGTAAATCATCATATACACATAATCAGATACACCACAGAGTATACAAAATAATACATGTCAAGTGGTACAGGAGACCACAATATACAGACGAGTCAATAAAGTATAAATATCAGAGTTACAACAGACAAGGACTACAAAAGACACTAAGACAAAAAGAGCTAGCGAATAGTCCATGCGGAAGCAAAATAGGCTAAGTCCAAAGCACCTAACCTGAAACAACTCGGTCTGACCCGAGTATAAAATACACGGGTCAGTCTATATAACAAATCAGTTAGATAAACTGAACAATAATAAACCTGCAAGGTTACACAGTATAGCAAATATCTCTAAAGGAGATAACACAATCATCAACAAGAGATGAATCATATAGAACAAGCCTCATATCATCGGCAACATATAGAAACAAAGGATACAATTATCCCAAATCAAGCCAAAAAGGCAAATAACAAATACCCATAAGGTATACAAGTTCCACAAGGTAATCAATATACTCCATGCGGCTCAAAAAGACCAACACCGAAGAATGATACCAAGGGAATATACATATTAATGAAAACATCATAAAATTTGCTCGAGCTCAGTACTGTATAAACAAGGATCCATGAGCCCGAAGACTCCAAACCCAAGTATCACCCATGCGGCACATAAGGCCAACATCAGAGCGAAACTATATAGGGCAACAAACCCGAAGGCACACACCCGAAGGCAACATACCCGAAGGCAACAAACCTAGGGAGACAGTCCGAAGACACTATCCCAGAGGCAACAAACCGTAGTGGTGAAGGTCCGGAGGCCCAGTACTGAACACCACTAACTGGCGGAATGTGTCACAACTCTCGAAAAGGAATCCGAAAAGTGTTAACGTATGTCCCATAACCACTCGTTCGCACTAAACGGTTTACTATCCGTCAGTCACTTTCACACTCAAAGCAGTACAAAGTTTACCTCATATCATCGATAAACCAAACCCGAAGGTTAAAACTATCAATCGAATGGGTCAGGGACTAATCGGAAGGATAAACGCACAGATTCATGGTCCGTGTTTTGCCCAACCATTTAATCTTCCTTCCACTTCGCTCGACGTGCGAAAGTGTGTGTTATAAATAGGATTTATAAATTGGAGAAACAAGCTTTTAAATGTGATTCAAGAGATTTATTTATAAAAACCGTGAATGATGAAAAAGGTAAGTTATCAAAGCCAAATATGCATTGACAACTACTAAAAAGCAACTTGAATCGATAAAATTCGGAAAACAAATCAAAACGAACATAAATAGGCAAAACAGGAAAACAGGAGCAGGTCAGTCGACTGAAAGTTGCTGCACAGTCGACTGAAATTTATCCAGAAACATTTCTGGCCACAGCTCAGTCGACTGAAAATACCTGCACAGTCGACTGAAACTTGTCCAGAAACATTTCGGGCTTCAGCTCAGTCGACTGAACAGAGATTTTCAGTCGACTGAACCCAATTTCCTGCATTTTCTACTTGTCACAAATGAAATGCAAACTCACCCAACTCTCAATCGGACGAGCACGGACACTAGGGGTTTACGCCTAGCGGCTACCCGGCCCTAAGAGCACTTCAATGCATCACCAAAACATGATCAAAACATCAAAGTTAAGATCTCTAAAGAATTGAACCCAAAACACTAAAATTTGGGTATTCACTACTTCAATCCAAACTAAAAGCATGTGCATATAAACAAGGTGTTAGGAATTCATACCCAACATCTATGAAATCAAGAGAAGTAGATGTGAGTTCAAAACTCACCTTTTTAACTCAAGAACAAAAAGAAGAAGCTTCAAATGCAAAGGAAAGGCTAACCACTCTTCACTCTTACTCAACAAGCTTCAATCTAAGAAAAACACATATTTTCCTAAATTAGGTTTAGGATATTTTCTGAAATTGAAGAGGAGAAGAGATGGAGAAGATGGAGATGAACTTACCAATGGCTTCTACTAGAATTTGGAGCAAGAATTTGGCCTACAAGAAGAAACTAGGGCTTGGGAGTTTCTAAATCTTCTTCTCTTCCCCCATTTCAGTTTTAAGCTTAAGTTTTAAAAGAAATGAATAAGTGAATGAGAGGGGTGGCTAAGCTAGAGTATTAAGTTAAGCTAGTGGGCTGAACCCAAAGCTAAATCCCAACAGAAAAAGGTCAAAATTTCACAAACTCCAAACATATCAAAGATTATACTCAAAAAGATCGCAAACACCATTTTGGAATCAATGGAAATGGTTTCGAGTTCCAATTCGGCCATTTGCAGAAAGTAACATTTCGGACCTCAAAAATCCGAATAACGACGCTATATTTAAATCAAACATTTAAATATAAAATCGTTGAATATGTGGGTTGTTACAGATCTCCCCTCCTTACAAAATTGCGTCCCCGCAACTCCTAGAGACGATATTTGCAACAACTACATACTTACAACAAACAAAAGAAAGAAATAAGCTTGAGATAAAAAGAAATACTCACCGTTACAAGCTAAGATAGAAATCCCGGATAAGATCGCTCGATATACTCTCTGGTTTCCCAAGTACAGTCTTTGGGATTAGCGGACCATTGAACTTTAACGAGCGGCACGTCCTTGTTCCGAAGGTGTCGCACCTCCGTGTCAAGCACGCGAATAGGTTGCTGTACAATAGATAAGTCCAGTGAGATCTCAAGCTCTTGCAAATCAGGAGAAGTAATAACAGAATCCGACTCCCGAAGACACTTTCGAAGTTGCGAGACGTGAAACACGTCATGAATGCCAGATAAATGAGCTGGAAGTGAAACTCTATAAGCCACAGGGCCAATACGTTCAGTAATAGAAAACGGTCCTATATAACGAGGAGCCAATTTCCCAGTCGTACTGAAGCGCATAACCCCTTTCAAAGGAGAAACACGAATAAAAACAAGATCACCGATTGAGAACTCGAGAGGCTTCCTACGGTTGTTCGCGTAGGATTTCTGACGACTCTGTGCCTCTTTCATTCTCAATCGAATAAGATCAATCTTCTCCGAAGAATCACGAATAGAATCAGGACCAAGAACAAGCTTCTCCCCAGATTCCAACCAACATGAAGGTGATCGGCATGGCCTTCCGTATAAGGCTTCGAAAGGAGCCATACCAATATTAGATTGAAAACTATTGTTGTAGGAGAATTCTACAAGAGGTAGGTGATCCTCCCAACTACCACCAAAATCAAAGATACAAATACGGAGAAGATCTTCCAAGATACGATTTACCCGTTCAGTCTGTCCGTCAGACTGCGGATGATAAGCTGTAGAAAAATTAAGCTTTGTTCCCAAAGCTTGCTGAAGACTCTTCCAAAAATGACTCGTGAATAAAGGATCACGATCACTCACAATAGAACTAGGAACACCGTGAAGTCTCACGATTTCCTTGACATATAACTTAGCCAAATGCGAAGCAGTCCTATTAGATTTAATAGGGACAAAATGAGCAGACTTGGAAAGGCGATCAACAATAACCCAAATGCTAGAATGACCTGATCTCGAACGAGGTAGGCCGTCAATAAAATCCATAGAAATCTGATCCCATTTCCACAATGGAATCTCAAGAGGCTGAAGAAGACCAGAAGGACGCTGATGTTCGGCTTTAAAACGCTGACAAGTCATGCAATTACTCACATAACTCGCCACATCGCGTTTCATACCTTCCCAATAGTAAAGGCGACGCATATCGGCATACATCTTACTACTACCAGGATGAATGGTATACTTAGAACGATGACAATCATCAAGAATGTCATGCCTAAGTACAGAATCAGAAGGCACAACAAGACGGTTCTTCTTACGAAGACACCCATGAAAATCAATGCTAAGATCCCGCAACGCCTCATCACGGGATTCAGACTCACAAAGCTGAATAAGATGCAACAAATTAGGATCATGCCGCTGAGCATCGGCAATACGATCCAACAAAGAGGGTCGTGCATCTAAACTGAAGAGTGCAATCGAAGAATCAGAAGATAATTCACGATCACGAATTTCACAAAAAGATAGAGTCTCAAGAATATCCCATTCGGCTAGCATCATAGAAACAACAGCCGAATGTTTGCGACTAAGCGCATCTGCAACACGATTACCCTTACCAGGGGTAAACAGGATATCAAAGTCATAAGAAGCAAGAAACTCGAGCCAACGTTGTTGTCTCATATTGAGTTCCTTCTGAGTGAACAAATACTTCAAAGATTTATGATCGGTATAGAGAATGAAACGTTCGCCTAATAAATAGTGTCGCCAAATCTTTAAGGCAAAGACAATGGCGGCTAACTCAAGATCATGAGTGGCATAGCGAACTTCATTCGGACGCAGTTGCCTAGAAGCATAAGCAACTACCCGATCCTTATGCATAAGCACAGCACCGAGACCACTACCACAAGCATCGGTGTAGACAACAAGATCATGATTCCCTTCGGGAACCACAAGAATAGGAGCATTTGTGAGAAGTTCTTTCAATGTCTGAAAGGAAGCTTCACACTTGTCCGACCAAATAAAACGAATGCCTTTCCGGGTAAGGCAAGTGAGAGGAAGCACAACACGGGAAAAATCCTTAATGAACCGACGGTAATAACCCGCCAATCCAAGGAAACTACGAATCTCATGCACATTCTCAGGCCTCTTCCAATTCTGGATGGCTTCAATCTTTGAGGGATCGACAGAAATGCCATCAGAAGACACGACATGGACTAAGAACTTAACCTTATTCTCCCAAAAGTGGCGCTTGGAGAATTTGGCTCTAAGCTGATGATGACGGAGAGTACTCAAGACAATTCTCAAGTGATTAGCATGCTCAGCTTCAGACTTAGAATAAATAAGAATATCATCAATGAACATAAGGACAAACTTATCGAGATATTCTCGGAATACCCGATTCATGAGATCAACAAAGAAAGCAGGGGCGTTCGTCAAACCGAACGGCATAACGAGCCACTCAAAAGAACCATAACGAGTGCGGAAAGCGGTAAGAGGTACGCTATCCTTCGCAACTCGTAACTGATGAAAACCTGTGGCAAGGTCAAGCTGAGAAAAGACCTTAGCACCACTCAATAGATCGAACATGTCATCGATCCTGGGCAAAGGATACCTATTCCTGATGGTTAACTCGTTAAGTTTGCGATAATCAATGCAAAGCCTAAGAGTTCCATCAGATTTCTTCACAAAGACGACCGCGGATCCCCACGGAGAAAAACTAGATTGAATTAACTGCTTGGACTCAAGCTCTAAAAGCTGCTTCTTGAGTTCCTCATTTTCCTTTGTAGACATCCTCTTGTGAGGACGACTAACTGGCTGCGCGCCTGGAATAAGATCAATGCGGAACTCGATTGCCTGCTTGGGTGGCAAACCCGATACAGGCTCAAAAACATCAGAAAAGTCACAAGCAAAAGGAATACGAGATATATCATCATCATCTCGCGAATCAAGAGAATATAAAGCCATCTCGGAATTATCCACATCCCGAAGAACAAGAGATAACTGAGAAGGCGAATTAGGATGACAAAGATACAAAATCCTCTCCGAACAAATAATCCTGGCATCATATCTCACTAGCCAGTCCATACCAAAAATCATATCAAAACCCAAATGAGAAACAACGTGCAGATTCGCACGGAAAGAGAAGCCACATAAAACAATCTCAATATCATCACAAAGCAAACTAAGGGTCGCGGATCCCCCAATAGGATTCGCAATCCTTAAAGAAGTAACCAAACAAGAAACATCCAAAGATAAATCATCTACAAGCTTCTTCGATACGAAAGAATGCGAGGCACCCGTATCGAAAAGAACTCGTATATTATGATCATGAAATAGAATTGAACCCTCCAAAATAGATGGAGACATACCTTTGGATTGAGATGAACCACCAGAAGCATTAGCCACATTAAGCTTGCCAGATTTTGCTTTGGCAGGAACAGTAGGACAAGCTGAAACATGATGACCTTCCTTCTTGCAATAGCGACAGTAGAGAGGCTTTGGACAAGCTCGAATTATGTGGTCGAGAGAACCACAATTGAAACACTTTCGAACGAAAGGTGTTCCAGAAGGCTGAGGCTGAAAACTAGGACCACTAGTCTTCTTCTTCTTAGAAGGAAAAGACTTCTTCTGAAATGGAAACTGCTTCTTGTTGGGGTTCTTGGAAACCTCAACATCCTCACCACTATCACACTCCTTCTCGACAGCTTCGAGATGAAGTGCCGAATCAACCAATTCCTCGAAAGAAAGCTTAAGCTGAAGCAACAAAGACTTCTTAAGATACTTCTTAAGGCCAGAAACAAACTTCAAATTCTTCTTGTAAGAAGTGCTGACGAATTCAAGACCATACTGAGATAAGGCCTCAAAAGATGCAACATACTCAGAAACAGAAGATTTCCCTTGCTTCAACTCAAGGAAGCGACGGGTCAATAAAACTTTTTCAGATTCAGGAACGAACTTGAGTTCAAATCGTCCCCGAAACTGAGTCCAAGAAAGAGTAGACTCATCAATCTCGGCCACAAGAAGCTCATACCAATCAAGAGCACGCTCTTGCAATAAGCTAGAAGTTACAAGAACTCGATCATGGTCAGAAAGATCCATGCGAGAAAAGATACGCTCGCATGTGCGAAGCCAGGCTTGGACTTCAAGAACAGACTCGGAACCCTTAAACGGCTTCCCTCCAAGATGAGCAAAATCACTGCACTGACGTGCAAAAGCAGACTTGCGAGGTGGAGACACTCGAGGAGGAACGGGTGGCTGAGTGCTCCTAAACAATTCCATAAACTGATTGGCCGACATATAAACGCCATCCGAATGTGAGCCACTAGATTGCCCAGCATCCGAACGTCGACCTCTGCCTCTCCCAGACATAAGCTGAAAACAAGATAAGAACAAGATTATTCACAAGGTGGATATTTCAATATGGGATACTACGGAATAAAATACATTCCTAGACGTATTCCCAATTATTACCCAACCTTGATAGAATAAAGAGACACGATGATTCAAAAATCTGTATCACTTATGCACTCTGATGTATCATAATATGTGCTCTATTCTGTGTTTATCATATTTTGCTCTGAACATCGCTCTGATACCACGCTGTGACGCCCCACTTCGAGAGCCTCGTTAACAAAGAGTATTACCTAGATAATACTGTCGGCTAACGCGGACAATAGAGTATAATGGAAGCGACCATGTGTAATCTTACCTTAACTATTCAGTAAATACGTCGAAAAGTAGATCACAAACGATTCGACCTATTCAATAAATATTTAAAGCAAAACTACAATGGCTATAGGATCTATCAGAACAGAATATAACAACTCAAATGCAATATACATCACAGAACAGTAAATCATCATATACACATAATCAGATACACCACAGAGTATACAAAATAATACATGTCAAGTGGTACAGGAGACCACAATATACAGACGAGTCAATAAAGTATAAATATCAGAGTTACAACAGACAAGGACTACAAAAGACACTAAGACAAAAAGAGCTAGCGAATAGTCCATGCGGAAGCAAAATAGGCTAAGTCCAAAGCACCTAACCTGAAACAACTCGGTCTGACCCGAGTATAAAATACACGGGTCAGTCTATATAACAAATCAGTTAGATAAACTGAACAATAATAAACCTGCAAGGTTACACAGTATAGCAAATATCTCTAGAGGAGATAACACAATCATCAACAAGAGATGAATCATATAGAACAAGCCTCATATCATCGGCAACATATAGAAACAAAGGATACAATTATCCCAAATCAAGCCAAAAAGGCAAATAACAAATACCCATAAGGTATACAAGTTCCACAAGGTAATCAATATACTCCATGCGGCTCAAAAAGACCAACACCGAAGAATGATACCAAGGGAATATACATATTAATGAAAACATCATAAAATTTGCTCAAGCTCAGTACTGTATAAACAAGGATCCATGAGCCCGAAGACTCCAAACCCAAGTATCACCCATGCGGCACATAAGGCCAACATCAGAGCGAAACTATATAGGGCAACAAACCCGAAGGCACACACCCGAAGGCAACATACCCGAAGGCAACAAACCTAGGGAGACAGTCCGAAGACACTATCCCAGAGGCAACAAACCGTAGTGGTGAAGGTCCGGAGGCCCAGTACTGAACACCACTAACTGGCGGAATGTGTCACAACTCTCGAAAAGGAATCCCAAAAGTGTTAACGTATGTCCCATAACCACTCGTTCGCACTAAACGGTTTACTATCCGTCAGTCACTTTCACACTCAAAGCAGTACAAAGTTTACCTCATATCATCGATAAACCAAACCCGAAGGTTAAAACTATCAATCGAATGGGTCAGGGACTAATCGGAAGGATAAACGCACAGATTCATGGTCCGTGTTTTGCCCAACCATTTAATCTTCCTTCCACTTCGCTCGACGTGCGAAAGTGTGTGTTATAAATAGGATTTATAAATTGGAGAAACAAGCTTTTAAATGTGATTCAAGAGATTTATTTATAAAAACCGTGAATGATGAAAAAGGTAAGTTATCAAAGCCAAATATGCAATGACAACTACTAAAAAGCAACTTGAATCGATAAAATTCGGAAAACAAATCAAAACGAACATAAATAGGCAAAACAGGAAAACAGGAGCAGGTCAGTCGACTGAAAGTTGCTGCACAGTCGACTGAAATTTATCCAGAAACATTTCTGGCCACAGCTCAGTCGACTGAAAATACCTGCACAGTCGACTGAAACTTGTCCAGAAACATTTCGGGCTTCAGCTCAGTCGACTGAACAGAGATTTTCAGTCGACTGAACCCAATTTCCTGCATTTTCTACTTGTCACAAATGAAATGCAAACTCACCCAACTCTCAATCGGACGAGCACGGACACTAGGGGTTTACGCCTAGCGGCTACCCGGCCCTAAGAGCACTTCAATGCATCACCAAAACATGATCAAAACATCAAAGTTAAGATCTCTAAAGAATTGAACCCAAAACACTAAAATTTGGGTATTCACTACTTCAATCCAAACTAAAAGCATGTGCATATAAACAAGGTGTTAGGAATTCATACCCAACATCTATGAAATCAAGAGAAGTAGATGTGAGTTCAAAACTCACCTTTTTAACTCAAGAACAAAAAGAAGAAGCTTCAAATGCAAAGGAAAGGCTAACCACTCTTCACTCTTACTCAACAAGCTTCAATCTAAGAAAAACACATATTTTCCTAAATTAGGTTTAGGATATTTTCTGAAATTGAAGAGGAGAAGAGATGGAGAAGATGGAGATGAACTTACCAATGGCTTCTACTAGAATTTGGAGCAAGAATTTGGCCTACAAGAAGAAACTAGGGCTTGGGAGTTTCTAAATCTTCTTCTCTTCCCCCATTTCAGTTTTAAGCTTAAGTTTTAAAAGAAATGAATAAGTGAATGAGAGGGGTGGCTAAGCTAGAGTATTAAGTTAAGCTAGTGGGCTGAACCCAAAGCTAAATCCCAACAGAAAAAGGTCAAAATTTCACAAACTCCAAACATATCAAAGATTATACTCAAAAAGATCGCAAACACCATTTTGGAATCAATGGAAATGGTTTCGAGTTCCAATTCGGCCATTTGCAGAAAGTAACATTTCGGACCTCAAAAATCCGAATAACGACGCTATATTTAAATCAAACATTTAAATATAAAATCGTTGAATATGTGGGTTGTTACAGATCTCCCCTCCTTACAAAATTGCGTCCCCGCAACTCCTAGAGACGATATTTGCAACAACTACATACTTACAACAAACAAAAGAAAGAAATAAGCTTGAGATAAAAAGAAATACTCACCGTTACAAGCTAAGATAGAAATCCCGGATAAGATCGCTCGATATACTCTCTGGTTTCCCAAGTACAGTCTTTGGGATTAGCGGACCATTGAACTTTAACGAGCGGCACGTCCTTGTTCCGAAGGTGTCGCACCTCCGTGTCAAGCACGCGAATAGGTTGCTGTACAATAGATAAGTCCAGTGAGATCTCAAGCTCTTGCAAATCAGGAGAAGTAATAACAGAATCCGACTCCCGAAGACACTTCCGAAGTTGCGAGACGTGAAACACGTCATGAATGCCAGATAAATGAGCTGGAAGTGAAACTCTATAAGCCACAGGGCCAATACGTTCAGTAATAGAAAACGGTCCTATATAACGAGGAGCCAATTTCCCAGTCGTACTGAAGCGCATAACCCCTTTCAAAGGAGAAACACGAATAAAAACAAGATCACCGATTGAGAACTCGAGAGGCTTCCTACGGTTGTCCGCGTAGGATTTCTGACGACTCTGTGCCTCTTTCATTCTCAATCGAATAAGATCAATCTTCTCCGAAGAATCACGAATAGAATCAGGACCAAGAACAAGCTTCTCCCCAGATTCCAACCAACATGAAGGTGATCGGCATGGCCTTCCGTATAAGGCTTCGAAAGGAGCCATACCAATATTAGATTGAAAACTATTGTTGTAGGAGAATTCTACAAGAGGTAGGTGATCCTCCCAACTACCACCAAAATCAAAGATACAAATACGGAGAAGATCTTCCAAGATACGATTTACCCGTTCAGTCTGTCCATCAGACTGCGGATGATAAGCTGTAGAAAAATTAAGCTTTGTTCCCAAAGCTTGCTGAAGACTCTTCCAAAAATGACTCGTGAATAAAGGATCACGATCACTCACAATAGAACTAGGAACACCGTGAAGTCTCACGATTTCCTTGACATATAACTTAGCCAAATGCGAAGCAGTCCTATTAGATTTAATAGGGACAAAATGAGCAGACTTGGAAAGGCGATCAACAATAACCCAAATGCTAGAATGACCTGATCTCGAACGAGGTAGGCCGTCAATAAAATCCATAGAAATCTGATCCCATTTCCACAATGGAATCTCAAGAGGCTGAAGAAGACCAGAAGGACGCTGATGTTCGGCTTTAAAACGCTGACAAGTCATGCAATTACTCACATAACTCGCCACATCGCGTTTCATACCTTCCCAATAGTAAAGGCGACGCATATCGGCATGCTGGCCAAGATTCAGAGTGCAAGTGTGACGCCCCACCTCTATACCCATGCTAGCCAAGGACACTACGGGGTAATGCCATCAACTAGCACGGAGAATAAGGCTGTTGAGGAGCGACCATCCGTGTAATTGCTTTGCACGAGCACCGATATGTCAGATAGTATAACATGCATTTTATTTCAAGAGGAAATCCGACATACCGATACAAACACAAAGCTAATACACAGTGGCTATAATAATCCTCGGAAACAAATATAGAAATAAGCATAACACAAATCAGTCACAGATAATTCATATCACAAAGGCGGAAGAAGATATGAATATATAACTAACACATGGAAGTGTATATCAGAGTAGTGGTCAAAAAGATCCACAATAATACAAAAGAATAGCAACACGTGCTATACAAAAGAATACAACTATGAGTCCATATCTCAAGTGTATACAACAAAATAAACTACTAATCTAAGTAGTTAGCCAAAAGTCAGAGAAGTCAATCCCAAGTGAGAAGTCAAGCAGAAGCACCTGCAACATCTCGGTCTGAGCCGAGTATTATTTAACAAGAAAATAATAAACGGATCAGTCTAGCTATAAATATCAGATGAAGCGATATAGAATAAGAGATATGACTAAACACATAATAATCACAATGCCAAACTGTGATAACTAAGTACTTGAAAATCAACAAGAGATTTATCAATATCACAAAAATCTACTCAAAGATCAAAAAATGTCATACTCCTTATTTCGTTCACCAAACCATAAATATTGACGATTATATCAATATCATTCACAAAAGTCAATGACACACAAATTCACCAATGCACAAATATTGATAAAACTTATCAACGAAAATCACGAAAATTGGTGAAAAACAAATTCTAGAAATCATCTCAAGAAATCCAGAAATCACAAAAAAGGGGGAAGGCCTATCACAAACGGGAGCATAAAGCTCACCAACACGTGTATCACAAACGGAACGCTAATTCCATGGTTGCTAACCATCACAAATTGAGCCGAAGATCCACAAACGGCCCGAAGACCATGGGTTGCTACCCCACCAATTTGAGTCGAAACTCCACAAAACGGGGTTTAGTCTCCCTCGCAGACAAAGAGACATCGCACATTGCTAGTCTAAATCACAAAGATGATCGTCATGATCAACGAGAAGTGTCAATTACACTAAGCTAGTAAATATATGAGTTTAGCTTCATGTCCCATAACCACTTGCTTAACTTAAATATTTACGAACAAACTGTAGATCTCCAGTAGAAAATTGTCACAAGAGATTCAATCGAACAAGTCCAAGAATTAACCGACGAAGTAAACGCAAGCGTTTCATACCACTCGTTTTACTAAGCCGTTTAATTAGATTTCTCATACGAGTGAGGTAAAGGTTTGTATATGCTAGTAGATTGGAAAACGGTTTTAAGAAACGAGCTTTGTAATAAAATAGTGTTGAAATCGTTTTGATGAAAGAATTTTGATATCTACTACTAGTATTGAAACCTTTATATTTTTAAAGTGACAAATCACAAAGAAGATTGTAGGAACAATCAATCACTAAAATTCACATTCGAAGACGTGAATAAAATCCAAAGAAATCGATACCGAATCCATCAAAATGGATATACCCAAAAATCACGAAGAAAATGTCATCATAGTCGATAATAAGTGATAATAACAAAAGGGAATCAACACGAATCGATTAACGTTGGAAATTCAATCCAAAAAGGCAAAATGGACTGAAACAACAGGTCCAGTCGACTGAACAGAGTTTTCAGTCGACTGACCCTGTACCTGGAAATTTTCCAGGTTCAGGAAACATTCCGTTTCCAGGTTCAGTCGACTGAACAGAGGATTCAGTCGACTGAATCGTTCCTGGAAACTTTCGGGTTCCAGGTTCAGTCGACTGAACAGACTTCTCAGTCGACTGAATCTTGCCTGGGCTGTTTTTCAGCCTATCCAAATGAAGAGAAAACTCTTCCAAAATGCAACCGAATGAACATTGGCTCTAGGGGTTTATGCCAATCGGCAACCCGGCCCTATATGCTCCTCGATGCATCACCAAAAGCATGATCAAACATCCATAAAAGGATTTTCACCCAAATTTGACTTAAAAACCCAAAAATTGGAATATTCACAAAACCAATCCAAATCAAGAGCAAATTCACATGAAGAAGTGTTAGGAATTCATACCTAACAACCAAAGATAATTATAGTCATTGATGTGAGATAAAAATCTCACCTTTGAACCCAAACGATTGAAGAAGAAGCTTGAAAGCAAAGGAGAATCAACCACTCTTCAAATCCAACTCAAGAAGCTTGATTCTAAGCTTTAAAAGAAGAACATTCCCAAAGTTAGGTTTAGGAATTTCTGAAATTGATAAGAGAATGAGTTGGAGAAGAAGAAGAGAAGCTTACCAATGGGTTCTTCTATTAGTTTGGAGCTAGAGTTTGATTTGCAAAAGAAAACTAGGGTTTTGGAGTTTTAATTTCCCATCTCTCCCACCATTGATGCTTTAGAACTGAAAAGAGGAGGAAGTGAGAGTGAATGGGGGAAAGTGGTTCGGATTTGAGTATAAGTTAAACGTAGGGCTGAACCCAAACCCAAACCCAAAGTGTAAAAGTAGCAAAACTTGACTAACTCCAAACATATCGAAGCTTATACTTAAAAAGATCGCAAACAGCATTTTAAACTCAATGGAAGTAGTCCCGAGTCCTAATTTGACCGTATGCAAAAAGTAGCTTTTCGGACTAAATTCCGAGTATCGATAAAATATTTAAATAGAATATTTAAATATAAAAATCGATAAATATGCGGGTTGTTACAGACTGCCCTCCTTAAAGAAATTGCGTCCTCGCAATATTTAAGAAGAAAATATGAAGTAACAACCATAAAAGCATATTCAACACAAAAGAAATTTGAAATAAAAGGTTCACCTTAAAGAGCATGGGAAAACAAGTCCGGATGTGATCGCTCGATGAACTCACGAGATTCCCAAGAACAATCATTAGGATTTGAAGACCATTGACTTTCACAAGCGGAACATCCTTATTTCGAAGTCGTTTAACTTCCGAAGCAATAATACGAATAGGATGTTGCTCATAAGTTAAATTAGGTGAAACCTCAATTTCTTCCACAACACCGGACTCAAGAATAGAATTGGAATCTCGAAGACATTTCCATAATTGAGAAACGCGAAATACGTCATGCATGGCAGAAAACTGAGCCGGTAATGATAGGCATTAAGCCACGGAACCAATACGTTCGGTGATAGGAAATGGCCTAATATATCGAGGCGCCAATTTTCCCGATCGACTGAAACGTACAACACCTTTCATAGGTGAAACATGAATAAACACAAGATCTCCCACAGAAAATTCTAATTTCCTTCTCCGGTTATCGGCATAGGATCTTTGTCTACTTTGGGCTTCTTTCATCCTATGACGAATAAGGTCAATCTTTTCTGTGGAATCACGAATAAAATCTGGACCTAAAACCAGCTTCTCACCGGCCTCAAGCCAACAAGAAGGAGATCGGCATGGTCTTCCATAGAGTGCCTCGAAAGGTGCCATACCAATACTAGATTGGAAGCTATTATTATAGGAAAATTCAACAAGTGAAGTATGATCTTCCCAACTTCCACCAAAATCAAGCACACAAGCACGAAGAAGATCTTCAAGTGTTTGATTCACATGCTCAGTTTGTCCATCGGACTGGGGGTGATAAGCGGTGCTAAAATTAAGCTTCGTTCCCAAAGCTTTTTGAAGACTCTTCCAAAATCCACTAGTAAACAATGGATCACGATCGCTAACAATAGAAGTAGGAACTCCATGCAATTTAACAATTTCTTTGATAAAGAGTTTGGCCAAAAGAGGAACGGTTCGATTGGACCGAACGGGAATAAAATGGACGGATTTAGTAAGTCTATCAACAATCACCCATAAGCTATCATGACCCGAACGAGAACGGGGAAGGCCATCTATAAAATCCATGGAAATTTGGTCTCACTTCCAAATTGGAATTTTTAAAGGTTGCAATAACCCGCCGGGCCTTTGATGCTCGGCCTTAACGAGTTGGCAAGTCATGCAACGCTTAACAAAGTTAGCAATATCAGATTTCATTCCCTCCCAATAATAAAGTCGCTTCATATCCGCGTACATTTTACTACTACCGAGATGAATGGTGAATTTAGAACGATGGGAATCTTCTAAAATATCTTTGCGAAGATCACTAATATTTGGCACGATAAGTCTACCAAGTTTTCGAATGCCGCCACGAGAATCGATATCAAAGTCTTTCAGACCTTCAATATCTATTTTATCCTTAATATTTTGGCCAAGAAGAGCCAATTCAGGATCTAGCCTTTGAGCTTCAAGAATGCGGTCTAAAAGAGAAGGATGAGCCTCAAAGCTACATAAAACAAGAGATGAACATAAATCGGAAACACGGTCTCGAATTTCGCAAGTGGATAAAATCTCGAGATCGTTCCATTCGGATATCATCATAGAAACAACAGCTTGTTGTTTACGGCTAAGAGCATCGGCGACATGATTACCCTTACCGGAAGTATAAAGGATATCAAGGTCATATGGTGCAAGAAATTCGAACCAACGCCGTTGACGCAAATTAAGATCCTTTTGAGAGAATAAATACTTCAAGGACTTATGATCGGTATAAAGAACAAATTTCTCTCCTAAAAGATAATGACGCCAAATCCGAAGAGCAAAAACAATAGCCGGGAGCTCTAAATCATGTGTGGCATATCTAGTCTCAGCAGGCTTCAATTGCCTAGAAGCATAAGCAATAACACGTTCTTTTTGCATAAGAACGACACCCAAACCAACGCGACTAGAATCGGTATAAACGTTGAAATCTTGATTCCCCTCGGGAATAACAAGAATAGGAGCATCAGAGAGGAGTTCTTTTAATTTCTGAAAAGAAGTTTCACATTTGTCCAACCAAATGTATTTAACACCTTTCTTCGTTAAGCTAGTGAGAGGCACGGCAATCTTAGAAAAGTCTTTGATAAAACGGCGGTAATAACCCGCCAATCCAAGAAAATTACGAATCTCCGTCACACTCTCCGGTCTCTTCCAATCTTGAATCGCTTCAATCTTTGAAGGGTCCACGGAAATTGCGGATTCGGAAATAATATGACCGAGAAACTTCACACGAGATTGCCAAAAGTGGCATTTAGAAAATTTCGCCTTTAATTGATTACTCTTAAGAGTTTCCAACACAATCCGAAGATGCTTTTCATGCTCCTCCTCGGTTTTTGAATACACAAGAATATCATCAATAAAGATGAGGACAAACCGGTCGAGGAAGTCTTTGAAAACTCTATTCATAAGGTCAACGAAATAAGCCGGAGCATTCGTTAGACCAAATGGCATAACAAGCCATTCATAAGATCCATAACGAGTACGGAACGATGTCAAAGGAGTACTATCCTCTGCAATACGAAGCTGATGAAATCCAATAGCTAAGTCTAATTGTGAAAAGACTCTAGCACCACTAAGTTGATCGAATAGATCATCAATCCGAGGTAAAGGATATTTATTTTTGATAGTAAGATCATTAAGCTTGCGGTAGTCAACGCAAAGCCTAAGCGTACCATTGGATTTCTTCACAAAAATAGCCGAAGCTCCCCAAGGCGAGGAACTAGAGCGAATAAATTACTTCGTCTCCAATTCGGATAATTACGCATCTCCTCATTCTCTTTATTGGACATACGATAAGGAGGACGAGTGATAGGTTGAGCTCCAGGAATGAGATTAATTCTGAACTCAATTGCTCGCTTAGGTGGTAATCCTAAAACGGGCTCAAATATGTCAGAAAATTCATGAACAACGTGAATAAGAGAAATAATATCTTCCTCATCATCATTATCGTCATCATGAGGATTTAAAGAATATAAAGATGCAACCAAGCAGGAATCCGAATCTTTAAGATTAATAGAAATCTGCTCAACAGATTGAGGATGTTGAAGATGAATAGTCTGCTCAGGACATAGGATATGAGCTTCATAACGGTTAAGCCAATCCATTCCCAAAATCATTCCAAAGCCTAAATAACGCATGACATGCAAATCGGCTCGGAAAGAAAAATCACCCAAAATAATCTCGACATCATTACACAATAAACTGATTGTTGCGGATCCACCAACCGGATTCGCAATTTTCAAAGAAGTCATTAAAGCAACAACACTTAAAGAAAAAGTATCAACAAGTTTTTTTGATATAAAAGAATGGGATGCACCCGTATCAAAAAGAACTCGAATAGGTTGATAACGAAATATAATAATACCATCAAGGATAGAATGAGAAATACCTCGACCACGAGATGTGTTGCCAGGGGCTTGAGCAACATTAAGATTTCCCTCCTTCCTGCCCTGAAGCTTGGGGCATGAAGATATAACATGACCGGGAACTTTGCAGTAACGACAAGAGAGAGACTTTGGGCACTTGTTCGCATAATGGTCCTTCGAACCACAATTATAGCATTCCCCACGACCAAAGGAAGAAGTCTTTGCCACTGGGGTTGTTTGCTTCCCTTTCTTATTGGGATAAGGGCCTTTGAATTTATTAGGCCTTTTCTTGTTGTTGTTGAAGTTTGGTTTGGAACCTACCACTTCAACGTCATTTTCCCTATCTGCCTCTTCAAGACGAAGAGCGATATCAACGAGTTGGTCGAAAGAAACTTCTAACTTTAGAAGTAATGGCTTCTTGAGATTTTTGTTTAAGCCATAGACAAGTCTTTGATTTTTCTTCAATGGGGTGTTGATATATTCAACCCCGTATTTAGAGAGAGATTCAAAAGACGCGACATAGTCAGTCACGGAAGATTCACCTTGAACAAGGTCAATAAAACGGCGAGCCAAAGTCACCTTCTCAGCTTCTGGCATGAATTTTAACTCGAAGCGCTCTCGGAATTTCTCCCAAGTGAGATCCGCTTCATTTATTTCAGAAATCAGAAACTCGTACCAGTCTAATGCTCTTTCTTGGAGCATACTAGAAGCCACCTGAACTCGGTGAAGATCAATGAGGTTCATGCGAGAAAAGATTCGATCGCATGTCCTTAACCAAGCCTGGACTTCAATAATAGTTTCGGAACCTTTAAATGGCTTCCCACCCAGGTTGGTGTAATCATTGCACAAATGTGCAAACCCAGATTTAGGGTGAGTAGGTTCCGGATTAGAACCAGCTGCTTGAGCATTCGTGACAAGGTCAAGAAGTTGCTGGGTAGTCATAAAAACTCCATCTTGGGGAGTAGCACTAGATTGACCGGCGCAGGGACGGCCAGGTCTAACCATTTCTCTTCCTTTAGAAAGAAATAAAGAAGAAGAGAAAGGTTATTCGCAAAATGAATATCAAGAAATCTTGATAGATAAAACAAGGAATCATAAGGAAAATAGGATGAATCGGTACGAAGACCCGAGTTAAATCCTAAGGCACGACTCCTAAGAAGGACTTAGGACTATGATCCTTGTTAAATTATTCTACATTGTTCCGAAGTTTGGCTCTGATACCATCTTCGATGCCCCACCTCTATACCCACGCTAGCCAAGGACACTACGGGGTAATGCCGTCAACTAGCACGGAGAATAAGGCTGTTGAGGAGCGACCATCCGTGTAATTGCTTTGCACGAGCACCGATATGTCAGATAGTATAACATGCATTTTATTTCAAGGGGAAATCCGACATACCGATACAAACACAAAGCTACTACACAGTGGCTATAGTAATCCTCGGAAACAAATATAGAAATAAGCATAACACAAATCAGTCATAGATAATTCATATCACAAAGGCGGAAGAAGATATGAATATATAACTAACACATGGAAGTGTATATCAGAGTAGTGGTCAAAAAGATCCACAATAATACAAAAGAATAGCAACACGTGCTATACAAAAGAATACAACTATGAGTCCATATCTCAAGTGTATACAATAAAATAAACTACTAATCTAAGTAGTTAGCCAAAAGTCAGAGAAGTCAATCCCAAGTGAGAAGTCAAGCAGAAGCACCTGCAACATCTCGGTCTGACCCGAGTATTATTTAAGAAGAAAATAATAAACGGATCAGTCTAGCTATAAATATCAGATGAAGCGATATAGAATAAGAGATATGACTAAACACATAATAATCACAATGCCAAACTGTGATAATTAAGTAATTGAAAATCAACAAGAGATTTATCAATATCACAAAAATCTAATCAAAGATCAAAAAAATGTCATACTCCTTATTTCGTTCACCAAACCATAAATATTGACGATTATATCAATATCATTCACAAAAGTCAATGACACACAAATTCACCAATGCACAAATATTGATAAAACTTATCAACGAAAATCACGAAAATTGGTGAAACACAAATTCTAGAAATCATCTCAAGAAATCCAGAAATCACAAAAAAGGGGGAAGGCCTATCACAAACGGGAGCATAAAGCTCACCAACACGTGTATCACAAACGGAACGCTAATTCCATGGTTGCTAACCATCACAAATTGAGCCGAAGCTCCACAAACGGCCCGAAGACCATGGGTTGCTACCCCACCAATTTGAGTCGAAACTCCATAAAACGGGGTTTAGTCTCTCTCGCATACAAAGAGACATCGCACATTGCTAGTCTAAATCACAAAGATGATCGTCATGATCAACGAGAAGTGTCAATTACACTAAGCTAGTAAATATATGAGTTTAGCTTCATGTCCCATAACCACTTGCTTAACTTAAATATTTACGAACAAACTGTAGATCTCTACTAGAAAATTGTCACAAGAGATTCAATAGAACAAGTCCAAGAATTAACCAATGAAGTAAACGCAAGCGTTTCATACCACTCGTTTTACTAAGCCGTTTAATTAGATTTCTCATACGAGTGAGGTAAAGGTTTGTATATGCTTTTAGATTGGAAAACGGTTTTAAGAAACGAGCTTTGTAATAAAATAGTGTTGAAATCGTTTTGATGAAAGAATTTTGATATCTACTACTAGTATTGAAACCTTTATATTTTTAAAGTGACAAATCACAAAGAAGATTGTAGGAACAATCAATCACTAAAATTCACATTCGAAGACGTGAATAAAATCCAAAGAAATCGATACCGAATCCATCAAAATGGATATTCCCAAAAATCACGAAGAAAATGTCATCATAGTCGATAATAAGTGATAATAACAAAAGGGAATCAACACGAATCGATTAACGTTGGAAATTCAATCCAAAAAGGCAAAATGGACCGAAACAGCAGGTTCAGTCGACTGAACAGAGTTTTCAGTCGACTGATCCTGTACCTGGAAATTTTCCAGGTTCAGGAAACTTTCTGTTTCCAGGTTTAGTCGACTGAACAGAGGATTCAGTCGACTGAATCATTCCTGAAAACTTTCGGGTTCCAGGTTCAGTCGACTGAACAGACTTTTCAGTCGACTGAATCTTGCCTGGGCTGTTTTTCAGCCTATCCAAATGAAGAGCAAACTCTTCCAAAATGCAACCGGATGAACATTGGCTCTAGGGGTTTATGCCAATCGGCAACCCGGCCCTATATGCTCCTCGATGCATCACCATAAGCATGATCAAACATCCATAAAAGGATTTTCACACAAATTTGACTTAAAAACCCAAAAATTGGAATATTCACAAAACCAATCCAAATCAAGAGCAAATTCACATGAAGAAGTGTTAGGAATTCACACCAAACAACCAAAGATAATTATAGTCATTGATGTGAGATAAAAATCTCACCTTTGAACCCAAACGATTGAAGAAGAAGCTTGAAAGCAAAGGAGAATCAACCACTCTTCAAATCCAACTCAAGAAGCTTGATTCTAAGCTTTAGAAGAAGAACATTCCCAAAGTTAGGTTTAGGAATTTCTGAAATTGATAAGAGAATGAGTTGGAGAAGAAGAAGAGAAGCTTACCAATGGGTTCTTCTATTAGTTTGGAGCTAGAGTTTGATTTGCAAAAGAAAACTAGGGTTTTGGAGTTTTAATTTCCCATCTCTCCCACCATTGATGCTTTAGAACTGAAAAGAGGAGGAAGTGAGAGTGAATGGGGCAAAGTGGTTCAGATTTGAGTATAAGTTAAACGTAGGGCTGAATCCAAACCCAAACCCAAAGTGTAAAAGTAGCAAAACTTGACTAACGCCAAACATATCGAAGCTTATACTCAAAAAGGTCGCAAACGGCATTTTAAACTCAATGGAAGTGGTCCCGAGTCCTAATTCGACCGTATGCAAAAAGTAGCTTTTCGGACTAAATTTCGAGTATCGATAAAATATTTAAATATAAAAATCGATAAATATGCGGGTTGTTACAGCAAGGGTTATCGTCGTTAACTCTGAGGGTGATTCCAAAATGAGTGTAACAAGATAATACCTTCGGTTTCGTTCGAACTCGGAACGAACTTTTATGGATTGAATGCTTTCAGAACATCGTCAGGCGGGCGATGAGCATTCTAAGAGATTTGTTCTCTAAAGCTAATCGTAGCCTCAAGCCTCATCAACCGGGAATGGTTAAAACATGGGATGTGCAGCAAGGCTAAGTGGGTCATGCCCAAGTAGGACGATATTTTCCCCTGTCTAGAGGTCCCTTTTTATTCGGTTGTGTGGGCAGTTTTGAGCTCCAACTGCCAGGGTTGTCTTGTTCGGGACTGTTCAGTAAGGAATGGTTCCGGCCTTGTGTTGCAGGGGATTTAGGGTGGATCCTCGGTACAGTGATCTAGGCCACGTACTGTGAGGGCGGTACCCCAGTAGCCCTGCCATTGAATGGAATCCAATCTCCAATAAGTGTCGTACGTATTAGTTGTGCCCAACTATGTTGGAATGTGAGATGTAAGCATTTCAGCTATTTCTGTATTTTACTTGAAAACTCTAGACACTATTATAATATCACTGAATTTCCTATAAAATGATTTGGTTAGCGTAACTTACCCATGTTTATGTGTGGGAAGTCTTACGTGATACCTTTATTTTCAAATGTTTTTCAAAATTAAGCAACTTTAACATGTTACTCACACCATACCGATGTCTGACCCGAAGTTTATTTCTGTTTTTCCTAAACTCTCGGGTACTCAAATTTTTTACGAGTAGCCAAGGGATTCAGGTTAGCTTTGACAAATTATGTAGGAGCAATGGAGCAGAAAGCTTCGGCATTGTAGATATATGCGACGACCCGACTTTCTACTCCCAGAAAATCACATCATCTTTAAGAAAGAAAGGGATAGAAGAAGAAAAGAAAGAGAAAGAAGAAACAGAACAACATGAGAGAACTCACGGCGGAACGAATAAAATATAATATATCACATAAAATATTACATAGTATCTTATTACATCAGAGTACACAACTTAAACAACAGAGATTAGACAGTTATAAACATCTGTCTAATTATACAACTCAAGTATACAAGAAACAGAAACCAAACAAACACAGCGGAACCAATATATATCTACACGTCGAAGCCTCTTGCTCCATGTCTCCTCCAGAATTCGTCAAGCTAACCTGAACCACTTGACTACTCATACATAATATGAGTACCCAAGAGTTTAATAAAACAAAAAATAAACACTCGGGTCAGACAGGGGTCTGGTGTGAGTAAACGGGTTTTAAAATTGCTTAACTTTAGAAAACCTTTGAAAGAAAAGGTATCACGTAAGACTTCCCACACATAAACATGGAAAAGTTTTTACCTTACGCTAACCAAAACATTTGATAGGAAATCCAGTGATATTATAATAGTGTCTAGGGTTTTCAAAATAAAATACAGAAATAGCTGGAATGCTTACATCTCACGTTCCAACATAGTTGGGCACAATCAAAACCGTACTGGCACTTATTGGATTTTGGATTCCATACAATGGCAGGGCTACTGGGGTACCGCCCGTCACAGTACGTGGCCTAGATCAACGTACCGAGGAGTACTCCCACTCCCCTGCAACACAAGGCCGACACCGTTCCTTACTGAACAGTCCCGAACAAGACCACCCCATAGTTGGCGCAACCAACCACACACTAAGCCGAAATAGAAAGGGACCTCTAGACAGGGGTAAATCTCGCTCTCAAGTGGGAGCTACCCACGAAGCCTTGCTGCACCTCCCCTGTTTTAGCCATTCCCGGTTGATGAGGCTTGAGGTTACGATTACCTTTAGAGAACACATCTATCTTAGAATGCTCATCGTCCACCTGACGATGTTCTGAAAGCATTCAATCCATACAAGTTCGTTTCGGGTTCGAACGAAACCGAAGGCACTATCTCGTTGTACTCATTATTGGAATCACCCTCAGAGTCAACGACCATAGCCCTTGCACTCTGATTCACCATCTCGAATCTATAAGCACTATTCCGTCAACTCATTACGGAATCACCCACAGAGTTATACTTACGTATAGCCCTTACACCTCGAGTCTTCACTTGCTCCACTTGGATTAACGACCTAACGTTTAATTGGAATCGATGTGGTTTTTGGATATCCAAATATGGAAACCCGATCCCGGTCTCACCGAAACCAAACGCCATTTTAATGTCCAAGTTGTACTTAAGGGTTTAAACAATTTAACTTATATCCAAATGATATAAACAATAGATGAATCACATTATCACTATAGATACTTCATATCAACATTCATCTCACAAAGCAGCATATCACAAATATCAAAGATATCCAAATCATCCAATATCAACCAATCACCCAATATCATTCAACATCCAATATCAACCATCAGCCAATTAACCAATCATCCATACACATAATTGATTATCTCTTAATAAATTGGATTACTTAAACCCTTTCATTTATTAATTCCAAATAAATAAATTAATCATCTCCTTAATGATCTTCTTTAATTAATCTTCCTTGATTAATTATATTCGATTACATTCAAGTAATTATCCTTAACCATATACAGTAATCCCTTTAATTACTATCATTAATTACAATAATTAATGATCATTCATTAATTAATTAACTATAATTAATTACATTAATTCTTAATTTATTACAATTAATTAATCACATTTAAATTAATCACTTATATTAATCATCCTTGATTAATATCATTAATCCCACTAATTAATGATCCTTATTAATTAATAATACATTAATTAATTAACTAATTAATTTAATTAATTTATCAACTCGTTAATCATAATTAGTAATTAACAATTTGTAATTACTTAACTAAATTAATTAACTTCTAAATTAATTATTTTAATCCTTGATTAATTAATTCAATTAATTAATCCTTGATTACTTCATTAAGTAATTATTAAACAATTAGATTAAATAATAAATTCTTAATTAATTACTTTATTAATTAATTACAATTTAATTAATTACATTTAGTAATTAATCTTAAGTTTAACTCATTCATTAATTAAATAACCTCATTAATTAATTAACTAAAATAATTAAGTAATTAACTCTTAATTACTTAACAAGTAATTATCTCTAATTACTTCATTAATAAATCTTAATTAATCTCTTAATTAATTACTTAACAAATAATTAATCTCATCATTAAATAATTCTTAATTCTTTAATTAATTACTTCATAATTAATTATCTTTAAAACAATTATATTAATTAATTCTTTAATTAATATCATTAAGTGATTAACCAATAATCACTTCAACTAATTACTCCATGAGTAATTATCATTAATTACTTCCATAAGTAATTAACTTCCTTAATTACATTCATAATTAATCATTAATTACTTTATTAAGTAATTACACTTAATTAATCCATAATTAAGTGATTATTAAAATTAATAAATAATTAACTAATTATTTAAATTTAATTAAACAATTAATTAATTAACTAATCTTCTTATAATTAAAGAAAATCTTTAATTAATTAAGAAAAGCATAAATCTTAATCAAACTTAACCTATTAACAAATCATATTAAATAAGTATTATTAAGTTACTTATCCAAGTAATTTAACCTTATTTATTTCCATAAACAAATTATTTGAATTTAATCAAATTTTAATAACTCAAAACAATTTATTTGATTTACAATATTATAACTTAAACTTTATCTGAAAAGCAAGCATTTAGAAATCAATTTGAGATTTAAAACATTTTAATTATCTAACTTAAACTTACCTTTTCAATATAATTTGTAATCTTGTTTTTAAAACATTACTTTTTAAATTTATTTTAAAATTTTAGATTTAATGATTAAATTCAAACACTCTTTTTAAACTAAAATTCAAACTTAAATTAAGTAAAATTATTTCAAAAAAAATCATCTTAAACTTTTTAAAATTTGAAAGTAAATTCAATTTACATTTCAAAGTTTGAATAACTTAATTTCGAAACAAACAAGTTTTAAACTTGGTTACAATATTGAGCTTGAACTTTCAATTATTTATACTCGAGTTGCCATTGCAACTTGACTTCAATCTATACCAACATAAATTGCTTGCAACTGTATATCATAATACAGTAAATATCAAGAAACAAACCATCAGCAACCCAGATAAAACACAAATCCCACTCGAGCTAGCCCCGAAGAAAAACCCAAACCTCTCATCTTCGAGTCACCCCCGAGACGCACGCGAACCTCCCTCCGAGAAAAACTATGTCTTCCCCAAACTTCGAATTCCAGTGCACAGCCTGGTCACGGTGCACATGCACCTTCACCGCCGGCTAGCTACGGTCGTCGCAACCCACGCCGATGATCACACGCAAGCATACGAACACGACCAAACGCCCAGATCCAACAAGCCATGCTCGAATCGAATTTTGACCCAATCACCCAAAAACTGCAGAAATGACGACCCTAAAAGCTTCCCCACGGCCACACTCCTCGACGTCGTTGAACTCGCCGTCACCATCATCGAAAGTCAAGACCTCAAGCTCCAACAATGCCCACTCACGATCAACTCCGGTCCCAGATCCAAGTCACAAAAATCACGACAACAGTGCCGAGCAAAAAGCAAACCAAAAACCCTAACTCAATCGATTACAAACAAATTTAACATTGGAAAAAATCTTGAATATTTTTCCCAACTATCCTTATCATTCAAGCAAGCTTCACCCGAAAAATCAAATCGAATTATTTACTAAATCATCTGCAGTTCACAGAATTTTCCAAAATGTTCAAACTCAGAATTCATTTGATTCCTTAAACTAAAGTTCATGAAACTTGTATTAAAATTCATGATTTACAAACACGAATCCATTTATTCAATCTAAACTATAAATTCAATTCAGTGATTTTTAACATGTATTAGTTGTTTACTGAGTTTTCCATTTTTAATATTATTTGTAAATTGAAAACTACAGAAACTATATTTTAGAATTACCTTCAGCATTTACACAAATTCTTTCATTCAATCATCAAGTCCAATTACTGTTCTTTAGTGGAAGATTAAGATTAAAATATGTTCAAAGAAACAGAATACAAAGTTCTGCAAATGAACATACACACACACTTGCAACATTCAATAAAACAGAGATAATTCATATAATTTCAAGTTATAGATCTTCAATACCAGACAATATCATCACATGCATGAAAGTAAAAAACAATTCAAACTGTTTTTAATGAAGTTTACGCACCTGTAATTGCAGAGCAGAGAACAGATTTTATTTCCCAGGCTTGAACACTTTTAACTTGAAAAATGCTTTTACTTTGCTGTTAAAATCAAAGGCCTTTGCATGCTTTACAATTTGATGCTGTTGATTTCCCTTGCATGTTGAAAATTGCAGTTTAATTTTGAATTGTAGGTTGAACTTGATTCTATCTGTTGTAGGTTGAACATTATTTGTAATGCAGGTTGAAGCTTCCCAGGTTGCAGAAAGTTTTACAGATTTTATTTTCAGATTTAAATTCAAGCTTCAGGTTTGAAGTTTGTTGATATGAAGAATTTTGCTTTTTAATTTCATATTTTAAGAAAGATTTCTGTTTCGAGAATAAATTTTTGATTGCGATAAAAAGAGGAAAACAATTTTCTCATAAGTTAGGTTTATTAAAAATTAGAGAGAGTAAAATTTTGAAATGAAGACACTTGTCACATGACCCTCTTAATTGATTAACATGTGTTTTAGAGATCCCTTAACATGTTACAAATGTCTTGAAGTGTTTTTAAACTTTTATTTAATTTAAATGTAAATATAAACTTACATTTTTTTATTTTACTTAACAAATATAATTTACATATGTATGTATCACTTTTAAAAGAAAATATTCTAAAATTAATTATAATGAAAATATATATTCTCATACATGTATTTTAAAAACCTAAAACTCATACATATACATTTTTAACCATTTCAAATTAAACACTTTAAAGAAATAAAAATAAAACATTGATAAATTTCTTTATAAACTATCATATTTTAAAAATAAACAATTATCCCACATTTTTAAAACAAATGAATTAATCTTTGAATTAATTTTTGAAAATATAAATTTAAACAAAGCTTTAAATTACAATATTTATTCATATATCAATTATTAATAGATTGAATTAAATTCAAAGCAAAATCAAATTATAACATATACATACATATATATTACAATTTGAAAATTAATCTTTAATTTAAAACAAAAGCTCTTCTATTCACAATATATATCAAATGTATATATTATAAACAGATAAAATTCCATTAGCTTTGAAAAACAATTCTTATCAATATTTTAAATTATTAAAAAGATATTGATCACAATTATCAGATTAAATATTTATTAACCATAAAAAGAATAAATTAGCCAAATTTAAATTTAAATTATAAAGAAAATTATCAAACCAGTTAAATTATTAACACAGATTATTAGATTGTTATTGCCCAAAATTCCGGGTCGTTACAATATATATATATATATATATATATATATATATATATATATATATATATATATATAGTGTTCCGCTGTGTTGGTATCTCTATGTTGTATTGTATTGAGTTGTATAACTAGACAAGTGTTTATTACTTTCTAGTATGTGATGTATTATCTGTGTAACTCTGATTAATGTTGAATATTATGTAATACTTATGTGATTAATATAATTTATTCGTTCCGTTGTTGAGATTCTGATGTTGTTTCTTCTTTCTCTTCTTTCTTTTCTCTTTTCTATCCCTTTCTTTCTTCAAGATGATACGACTTTCTATGGAGAAAAAGTCGGGTCATCACAGTTGGTATCAGAGCACTAGGCTGAGTGAATACCTAGGCTCTTGAGTGATTTCTTTCTTGAGAGAGCGTATTTGTAATTTATATATATATATACAATATTTATTTCTACCTATTTGTTGGGTTACCTGTTCTGGTTTTCCAATATAAGTTATAAAGGTAGATAGGGTAGTGGTGTGTGTAATATGACTACCAATGGTTGGAGTTTGAATGTTTGAGGTTGGAAGTGTATCTGTCGAGACTGTAGACCTAATACCGTCTCGGGTAAGCTTTGGGTAGTGTAAGGATTTCATTGATCTCTGAAGGAAAACTGTTAAGGTTCGGAGTTCATTTTTGAAGTGTAAGTTTGGATGAGCTAGAGTTTGGATCTGTCGGTTGGACAGAAGCAAGTCATGATATCTTGATACCTCAGGATATAATAGCTGTGTGATGGGACACAGTGATTATGGATGTCTTCGAAGACGTTTCTTTGGAACAAGTTAAGGAAGTGTGTCTGCTTCGGTGTTGTGACTGAGTTCAGCAGGGTGTTTCTATTTGGTTTGAGGTCTGGGTTTCTCGAAGAGCTTTTGATAGGAAGTCTTTGGGCATCTGGGTCAGCAATGTAGCTCGAAGTTTTCAGTGTGCCGTTGAGAAGTTTTCTGGCTTAGCAGTTTTTTCTTGAGGTAATTTCAGAAGTAGCGGTGTAGTTCCATTTCTTCGATGGATTGGCTAGTTAAGCGTAGGTTGTTCTATTTGGTAAAGAGAGAGTAGTTTTTCTTTGGAATTAGGCTGGATTGATTGCAAAAGTAACTTGCGATAGCTGAGTGTTCTCTTGGGTTGTCAGAGATTTTTTTTGGATGTCTTCAGGAAGTCAGAGTTTTGTCTGCTTCTGGAGATTGAGTTTTCCTATCGAATGGATTCCAGAAGTGGTATCGATGGTTCAGCTTAGTAGTAGGATGGTTCCTAGAGTGAGTATGGTGAAGCAGCTCGGGTTTTGGAGGAACTTCTGGGTCTCTTTTATGGATCTGTTGAACCATAGTTCTGGGATGTGTTGTCTAGTTTGTGCTTGTGTCATCAGCATTTTCATCTGCTCAATCAGAGTTGCGTAGTGGAAGCATGGTGGTAGCTGTTTTAGTTTGAAAACAATTGGAAATTGCAGTGTTTTGGATTAGAGAATTTCTACATGAAATTTTTCAGAATCTTAAGGCCAGTTTGGCGGGTGCACCTGTTTGTCTCTTCCGGATAGGAGAAGTGAGATCAGTCTTCTGATTTTGGAATAGAGTTGTGTTCTGATTTTTGAGTTGATCTTGGAAAGATCATTTTGTGGATTTTTTTTGGTTCAGTTTGTTTCTAAGAGCATCAGCAAGGGTTGAGCTGATCAGTAAGGATGTAGGCAGCCCAGGATCGTCAGAAGAGTTTTGTGGATAAGAGACGAAGGAATTTGGATTCTAAAGTCGGAGATTTGATTTTGGATAAGTGTTTGGCCTTCAGGATTGAGTTGTTAGTTTGGATAACTGAGATTCGTTGTGTTTCACGTATCTCTGAGGGAGTACGTGCAAGATTTATCTCTGGTTGTAGAACCAGCAGTTCAGGAAGTTTTGGTTGTTGAGTCAGACTTGTGTGTAGTCTGATATCCTATCTTGTTTTGTAGATCTAGATGAGTGGGAGCTCTGTGATTAGTAGTATTGATTGTTCGGATTCTATAAAGCAAGTATCCCGGTATTTATACTTGGGAAACTCGAAAAAATTCTATATAGAATTTTGTCTGGATAGTTAGATTTGTTTGATTGGATGAATTGATTGCTATGGTTGTTAGCATATGATTGATATATGCTTGTGTTTTAAAAATTCAATTGGATTATTAAATTACCTTTGTTTTAAATTTCGGGGACGAAATTCTTTTAAGGGGGGAAAGAATGTGATATCCCAGAATTTTTGGCAATATCAATTTAATAATCTGTGTTAAAATTAAATAGATTTGATAAATTTTGTTAATAATAAATTTGAATTGATTTAGTAATCTTCTTTAATAAATATTTAAATGGGTGATTTTATCTTTTAAAAAGCTAACTAAATTTGTTTCCTATTTATAATGTATATATATATTTGTATATATTGTAAATAGATAAGCTTTGTTTTAAATTTAATAAATAAAGGCATGTTTTCTAATTCTAATAATTTAGTAATTTGGAAATTTGATTTAATTTAATATTAAGCTATTAAATAAATAACCATATGGCTTTAAAATACTCAGGATAAAAGTTTAATTTGTTTAAAATGATTCTAGCTTAAGTTTAAATTTAACCAAAAGGTTTGTTTTGTTATTTTTAAATATAGCTTGATAAAATAAGTAATTTATTAATAAAGAGATAAATTCTTCTATAAATTATTTTAATTTAATAATGATTTATTTTAAACAATATTAATAATGTAATGTCTTTACAAAAGGATTTTAATATAAAAAGAAATTGTTATTTCAAATTTATTTTTATATATATGTGTGTGTATTTTAGAAGAAGATATGATTTGAAAATTTAAAATAAAGTCTTTCAAAAATGTTTAAAATAAAATAAATTTTATGAATATTTAAACATAAGTATAAATCAAATATATGGTTATAAACATAAGTATAAATATATAAACATAAGAAACTATGATATTAACATAAGTATAAAAATAAATAATAAGTAAATTAAGTATTTGATAGTTTAAGTTTAAAAATAAAAGAGAAATAAAAATAAGCAATAGAACTAAATACTTAAGTTAAAAATTTATAAATAACTAAAACAACTTTATATTATGTACATAAAGTATAAAAGCAAGCCAGGCAAGTAAATATATGTATATGAAAAGAAAATAGGACAAAAGAAAAAAAGTAATAAAGCAAACTAGGCAAAAGTAATATATTATGTAACCTGTAAGAAGTTATGCAAGGCAAGAAAAGAGTAGAAAGAAAAACAAAAGGACAAAAGACCAAAAAAATCAAATAGTAGTAAGGCTGTAAATAGGATAAGGAACCAAGGCATTTAATAACATCATCTCAGCACAAAAACTTGGTCAATTCGAAATGTTTGAAAAATCATTTCAGCCTCCATTTGGAAAAAAAAATCTCTGATCGAAGAAATACTTATACCTAGTAAACACCTACCCCTTATACAAACTCCTTTCTATATATATCTTCTTATTTCTATTCATTCATCACAACAGCAAACCAGAAAACAAGTAATCTTTTCTTTTTTACAAACTTAAACAACTTCATCAAACAAAAGAAAGATGATTTAAAAGAAGGATCAAGCTAGCAGTTTTTCTAACAGGGGTGCTCTATTCATCTTCTCCAAACTATGAGTAACATCACAATCTAAAATGGTTAAGTATATTTGTTCTGTTGCATGTTTCTCTCTGAAAATTTAGTTTATTTGTGAGTATTTTTTTAAGTATATCTCTGTGTTTATGTATGAATATATTGGTGAGCATTTCTATGTTTCTCTCTGACTTTAGTTCCAGGCTAAAATCCTCATCATAATTCATTTACTCTTAATCCAAGCTTTGATAAGACTTAAGTTTTGAACACTAAATGTTTGATATAACATAGACTTAAGTTTAAAAATTTGTTTAAAAGAAAAACAACTTGTATTGGTTCTGGAAATATAAAACAACAGTGAAAAACTTAAATAAATTAAAATTCAATTTTCATAATTCATGGATTCAGGTATATTAATCGAATGCTAAGACTAAAGCTTGATTTTTGAAACCAAAATTACTATTTTTGGTTAAGTTTTGAGGTAGCAGTTTGAGTTTGAACTGGAATGGGAATATTTGGTTTTTCTGGTGATCAAGTTGATCAGAGTGCTCGTGGCCTTTCCTGGAGACGGAGGAATGGTCAGAAATGTTGGGAAAAATAGTCGATGGTGATGAAATTCATCGGGGAGGTTGCAGCAGTGGGATTCCTTTTAGAACCCTAGTTTTAGCTAGGTTTAAAAATTCGATCACCATGGCTCATAGAGTTGATCGAGTTCAACAAGGTTTTGGGTAATGGAAGTAGACGTGTAGAGGAAGGCGACGCCGGAGTTTCAGAACCTACGATGGTCAGAGTTGTGAAGACGAGGTGATTTTAGGTTTTGGGTTGGTGATGTCCAGTTTGTTCTAGGCTTTGGAATTGGGCGCTCGATTGTGATTTCTGGGTGTTGGACACGATTTGATGATCGTGGTGGGTTGCAGAGTTGATCTCTGATGTGTTGCGATCATCATTGATGATCAATGGTGGCCGGAGCCACCATGCATATGCACGGTGTAGTGATTTGTCTGGTGATGTTTTGGTTAGGTTTTGAAAGCAGAGGAGGATGCTCGAGTTTAACTCGAGTGATTCGAGTGTTGGACTCGAAGTAACCTAGGGTTTTGGCTCGAGGAAAATATAGATTGTCTTGGTAAATTTTTAGTTACAGGTTTTAACCTGTAAGTTTTTAAAAATTTAAAACTGGAATTTAAAATGTGAACTAGAGATTTAAACTACATTTGAATCAAAGTTTAAGTTGGATTCAAATGTAGTTTGAATCTCAGTTTTAATATAAAATAAAGTTTTTAAAATTTAAATTGTTTGAACAACTTTTAAATGTTAAATAGTTTAAATTTAAAAGTAAAGTTTTAAATAAAAATAGAGATTTAAACCTAAGTTTAAATCTAGATTCAAATCTAAATTTGAATCTTAGTTTTGAAATAAAAGAAGTTTTTAAATTTAAATTGTTATAATTAATCTGAAAGATTAAGTGTATTTTTAAATTGATTTGAATTTAAAATGAAATTGGGTTTTAAATTCCTTTAAACTTCTATTATAAAATAAATAATTCTTTAACTTGTGAAAATAAAAAGGGTTTGAAATTGTTTGAACTTTGTTAAAGTTAAATTGTTTTCATTTTAAATCTTAAATTTAAAATAAAATTTAAAAGTAAATTTAAAGTAAATTGTTTTTAAATACCTTGTTAATGATAATTTAATCATTAATAAGACAAATGTTTTTATCTTTAAATAATGAAGATTTAATGATTTGTAATTATTAAATTAATTAAAATGGATAATTAATGATTTGGATTAATTAATTTAATAATTAAAGGTTTAAATCAGTTAATTAATGTGTAAGCTAATTAATTTAGGATAAATTAATTGGTAATTAAAGATCATTAATTAAATAAGGTTTTAATTTTTAATTAACGATTAGTAATGAATTAATTAAATAATTAAGGATTAATTAATGGGTTATTAAAGATAAATTAAATTGTAATTAATAATGAATAAATCTTAGTTAATTACTTTAGGAAAAGTAACTAAAGAGTTGTTAATAGTTAATGAAGGTCATTAACTAGATTATTTGATAATTAATTAATGTGATTAATATTAACAATTAATTAGATTAATTAATTTAAAGATAAATATGTGAATTGTTTAAGTATAATTACTTAATGGAAGTAATTAAGGAATTAATTACTCATTGTAATTAATTAAGTTTAATATGAATTGTTTAAGTTAATTAATTAAGTTTAATTAATTTAAATAACCTTTTGATGATGTGATAAGTATAATTACTTAGGGAAGTAATTAATGATAATTACTGGATGTAATTAACTGAGGATGATTTAGTAATAAAAGTAATTTGAGTATAATTACTTTGTATAATTGATCAAGGGATTAACTAAAGATAATTAATTAAGGAGTAATTAATTTATTTGATGAAGTAATTAAGGGTAGTTAATTACTGAATGGGGTTAATCAAGGATGATTAACAATTTGGTTTAATTGAAGATTAATTACTTAATATAATTAATTTAAATTGAAAATGTAATTAGAGATCATTAATTATTATAGTTAATGATGTAATTTAGAATGAATTTATTTGGAAATAATTAATAAATGAAAGGATTTATTAATGTAATTAATTAAGAAGTAATGTAATTAATGTTAGTAATTTAAAGGTTAATTCCTATATTTGGTTAAAGATAATTAATTTGTGAAAATAATTAAAGTATAATTACTTGATTATAATTAAAGGCTAATTAATCAAGGGTGATTAATTGAAATGAATAATTAGTGAATGATTTATTAATTAATTGGTTATTGATTAATAGTTATATAAGCAAGATTTATAATGGTGAAGTAATTAATTTAATTTACTTTAAATTAATTAGAGATGCAAGTAATTAATTTAATTCATTTTAAATTGATTATAGCTGATGTAATTGCTTATGTATGAAAGGATGATATTGTTTACCTTGAATGGTTTGAGATCTTAGATATGAGATAAATGATGCTGTGTGAAATGTATGCTTTGATTTAAGTATGATGATAATATGGATTATCTGTTTGTGGTGATAATATGAATTATCTATTGATGATGATAATGTAGATTATCTATTATTGTGAATTATCTATCTGTGTATATATATAGATAATGGAATTGAATTGTTTTAACTTTAAAACAATTTGGCCTTAAAGGATGGCGTTTGGATTTCGATGTGTAACGACCCTGAATTTTGGCCCTGATTATCATATTAAATATTTAATCTGATTAAATAAAATATGAACTAATTATTTTCAAATGAATATAATTTTGGAATAATTGCCAATTGTTTATGTAAATTTATATTTTTTTTTAAAAGAGAATTTGATCTTGGATATTTAAATAGAATCTTTTAATAATATTGACCTTATATAATTAAATTAAAATAAATACTGTACTTGTTTATATTTGGAAGTATACATATGGATGTTAATGTTTAAATTAAAATCTAATTCTAACAAAATAAAATATAAATGTAAATTATAAATGGAAAACATAAATCAAATATAAGTATATAACTTCATTTAAATATGTAATAGTAAAGTACAAATGGAAAATGAATACAAATATAAGTAAGAAAATTTATTTTGGAATATAACTTGAATATTGACAGTTAAATATAAAGTACTAATGTAAAATTTAAAATAAGGATAAATTAGTTAAGATTTTATACAACATAACTTAATAATCTAAAATATGAACAAAAGTATAAGATTCAAAGTAAAATGACATTAAAATACAATGTAAAACCAAACCTTAACTATCATGTATAACTTATATAAATAAGAAGTTAACTAAACAAATATTTTCATATTAAAACCAAATCAACAGCAACTATATATATCTATGTAAATTACTTAAGTTAGAAACAATAAAACAAATTTATTTTTACAAGCAAACCAAAGCAATATAAATCTGACCCCAAACATATTTGTTATTCAAGCAAGTAGTTTATATAAAAAAAAATATAATAAACACAACCTGACACATTCATAAAGTGTAAACACATATAAATCTATACATAAGAGATACACTAATAAAACAAATGTTGCAAAGGGAATGATCATCATTCACAAGTGTCAGTAAAGTATGAAGAAAACCTGACTAACTAAGGAAGATTGAAAAATAAACAATTTATAATAACTTATCTTTTCATGCAAGCTGCCTACTGAGGAATATAACTCATAAATGCATACAGTTAGTTCACAGTACAACATAATCTTAATTATGTAAACAAATTAAACAACACATCATTTAATGCTCTCCTGTTAAGAGCACATTTTTGTGTTCATTTATAACATGCAAATCTTTACTTTGCAGTAATGAATCTGGGTAACATGATCGAATAGCAGTGAGTTGATAATATATTGCAACCTGCAAATGATTATGCAGGCAAGAGGTCAAAATATCTTTGTATTGATGGATTAAGGGTAGACAATAGTACATTAGCAATTAATGTTTTAGAATCTCAGCCGAACTTAAGATATATATAAAAAAAAAAAGAGAGCTTGCCTGATAAAACAAAATTGAACAGTATAGATATCACCCAACCAAGTTAAAACCTCTTCCATTCATATTCCTATCTCCTATATATCTATGTGTGTATACATCATTTATTTAGTTGTAACATAAGTTTACCTGAGAAACAATTATAAAGAAAATAAAAGAAAGAATAAAGAAGAAATTAAAGCTCAAGTAAAATCATAAGAGCAGGAACAATTTACAGGGAGGTTTTCAACAACAGGGTTTTAAGCAAGGAATGTTCTCTGATTTTATTTGTGAGTAAACAAACTATTCTCAAAATTTAATTTGTGAGTTTTTTTTGGATATTATGTGCTTGTTATAGTTTAAACAAACTTCTCTGTGATTATTTCTGTTGCTCTGGAAATTTTTATGGCTTGTGCTTCAGTGTTTTAAGTTTCAGAACAAAGTAAAAGCAGAGACAAATCTAAATACTTCTTCATACAAATATTTTATACTTAAGAATTTAGGTTAACATACTTGTTAAACTATAATTAGGACCTGGAAGAATTGATGAAGGTGGATAGTGAAACTGTGACACTGCAAACTCAAGTTACAGTAAATAAAAGTCAATATGTTCAAAATTCAAATATTTCATTTTGTTAATCTGATTTCATATCTTGATTCAACAAACAAAGTTAGGATTTTTAGCATAATAAATATGATTTTTAAGTAAGAATGTAAAGTGCAGTTTAAAAAAAGGGATGAATCTGATTTTTATCAATAACTGTTGATTCAATCAATGTTTGTTTTTAAAATTTTAGTTGAAGCAAGCTTAAACATTTATGAACACGTAAAAATTATCAGATAATTTTTATATCACGTGAATTAAGGAATTGAGATCAAAGTAGGGTTTTTGCCCAAAGTAATAACCTGCCTGTAAATGCATCGAGTTCTCCTTTCTTGTGTAACCGAGCTGATTGGAACTTCGGGGGAAGGAAGGATGGAGTGTTGTCGTGGTGGGGTAGGATTTTGGGGGCTTACGGTGGTCACGGCGGCGATGACGAGGTGATATTGTCGGAGAGGTTTCAAGTTCTGTTGGGTCGAACTGTCGATTTTTAGTTTCGGCATTTCTGGACAATTTCGATTTTGGATTTCGAATATGGGAGGAGATTGTGGTGTGTCTGCGTCATGGGGGTTCGCCGGAGTCCGTTGGTGTTGCTGTGCATGTGCACGACAAGGAGGAGGGGACGGTGACGTGTTGGTGTTGGATACTCGGGTCGTGCTCGAATAATTAGAGGGTTTTCTTCGAGTTGGGTGCGAGTGTCGAGAGTGTGTGAGTGTTTTCCTGATGTCGTATTTTGGTTTAGCTCAAACTTTTAACTTCAGAAAAAAAAAGAGTAGAGGAAGAAGAAGAGGTTCTGGGTAAAACAGGGGGAGAGGCAGTGAGACTCGGTGATGAACTCGAGAGAACTAAAGGGGGAAACTCGGGTTTGTAGTTTTAAACTTCAGCATGTTTTAAAATTAGGGAATTAAGTAAATCACTTTCAAACAATTCGAAAGTGTTATAAAATTTAATAAAGTTTTTAACAGTTTTAATTTAAAACTTAAATGCAAGCTTCAGTCATTTAGTAGGTACTTAACAAATTGCATTTAGCACTTTATTTTAATTAAGCAATTGATTTGAGTAAAGATTAAAGTTAATCAACATTTAAGAATTTAAACTTTAAGAAAATTCTTTCAAATATTGATTAAGATCAATAGTAATTTACTAACAATTTTATAAGTAATTGAGAATGATACTTTAGAATCATAATTAGAGATCGAATAATAATTAAGAAATAAGTTAATTTGTAATTAACTACTTAGGTAGATTAATGAACAATTAATAGTGAATTAATCAAGAGATTTAAATAAGAATTAAGAAATGATAAATGAAGTAAACAATAAAAAAATTTGTTAATCAAGTTATTTGATTGATAATTAAGGTTTTCTACTAATAATTAAGGAAAAGCTAATTAAGTAATTAAGGTTAAACAAATTGATTTGAGTGGATTACTTGAGTAATTAAGGAATAAATTACTTATTGTAATTGATGAAGTTTAAAATGAATTGTTAAGTTAATTAATTAAGTTTAATTAATTTAAATAATTATTTGGTGATGTGATAAGTAAAATTACTTGGAAAAGTAATTGATGATAATGACTAGAAGAAGTTAATTAAGGTTGATAATGGAAGTAATTTGAGTACAATTACTTTGTGTAATTTAATCAAGGGATTGATTAAAGGAAATCAGTTGAGAAGTGATTAAGTGATGTGATAAGAGTAATTAAAGGAGATTGATTTCTGAATAATATTCATCAGGGATGATTAATAAATAGAGATTAATTAAAGATTTAATTACGTAAGGTAATTAATTTAATATAGGATAATGAAATGAAATGTAATTAGCAATCATTAAATAATGAAATTAATAATGAAAGATTAAAGAGAAATTAATTGGTGAAATTAAGAAGTAATGTAATGTATGTAATTAAAGGTTAATTTCTAAATTTGGATAAGATAAATAATTTGGAAATAAAATAATTTGGAAATAATTAAGAATGATTACTTGAATTTAATGTTAATTAATCAAAGTATGATTAAGTGAAATGGATTTATAAAATTGATTGATAATTGGTTAATAGTTATATAAGCAAGAATTATAATGGTTAAGTAATTAATTTAATTTATTTTAAATTAATTAGAGATGCAAGTAATTAATTTAATTCATTTTAAATTAATTATAGCTGATATGATTGCTTAAGTATGGATGAATGATATAGTTTGTCTTAAATGATTTAAGATTTCTAGTTTTGAGATAAACGATGCTACATGAAATGTATGTTTGATTTAAATATGATGATAATATGGATTATCTGTTGTGATGATAATATTGATTATCTGTTATAATGATGATGTTCTATTGTGATACTGTGAATTATCTATCTGTATGTATATGGATAATTGAATTGTTTTAAACCTTAAACAACTTGGCCCTAAAAGACACGTTTTGGATTTTGATGAGACCGGGATCGGGTTTCCACATTTGGAACATCCGAAAACCACATCGATCTCCAAATTAACGTTAGGTCGTTAATCTGAAGTGAAGATAAAGATTCAGAATGCAAGGGTTGTCGTCGTTAACTCTGAGGGTGATTCCAAAATGAGTGTAACGAGATAATGCCTTCGGTTTCGTTCGAACCCGGAACGAACTTGTATGGATTGAATGCTTTCAGCACATCGTCAGGCGGACGATGAGCATTCTAAGAAATTTGTTCTTTAAAGGTAATCGTAGCCTCAAGCCTCATCAACCGGGAATGGCTAAAACAGGGGAGATGCAGCAAGGTTAGGTGGGTCATGCCCAAGCAGGACAAGATATTTCCCCTGTCTAGATGTCCCTTTTTATTCGGCTTAGTGGGTGGTTGGGCGCGCCAACCACGGGGTTTATCTTGTTCGGGACTGTTCAGTAAGGAATGGTTCCGGCCTTGTGTTGCAGGGGATGAAGGGAGTAATCCTCGGTACGGTGATCTAGGCCCCGTACTGTGACGGGCGGTACCCCAGTAGCCCTGCCATTGTATGGAATCCATTTTCCAATAAGTGCCCACGGTTTTGATTGTATTACCCACTTTTGTGGCTAGTAGCTGGAATTTAATAATGTAACAATTTCGGCTATTTTCTATTTACTTGAAAACCCTAGACACTATTATAATATCACAGAATTTCCTATGAAATGTTTTGGTTAGCGTAAGGTAAAAACTTACCCGTATTTATTTGTGGGAAGTCTTACATGATACCTTTATTTTCAAAAGTTTTTTTCAAAGTTAAACAATTTAAACTGTTTACTCATACCAGACCCATGTCTGACCCGAAGTTTATATTTTGTTTTTCATAAACTCTCGGGTACCCAAATTTTTTTACGGGTAGTCAAGGGATTCAGGTTGGCTTTGACGAATTCGGGAGGAGCAATGGAGCAGGAGGCTTTGGCGTGTAGATATCTATCTAGTTCCGCTGTGTTAGTTAAAGTATGTTGTATTTGAGATGTATGTAGTGACTGATGTATATATATAACATTGTCAAGTGTAAAATTTTGTATAACTCTGATATATGTAAAGCTATGAAATGTTATGTGATGTATTATATTTTATTCCATTCCGCTGTGAGATTCTGATGTTGTTATTCTTTCTTTCTCTTTCTTTTCTATTTCTACCTCTTTCTTTCTTCATGATGAAACGTCTTTCTGGGGGTAGAAGGGCGGGTCGTCACACGATGAGACTGGGATCGGGTTTCCATATTTGGACATCCGAAAACCACATCGATCCAAATTAACGATAGGTCGTGAATCTGGAGTGAAGATGAAGATTCAGAGTGCAAGGGTTATCGTCGTTAACTCTGAGGGTGATTCCAAAAAGAGTGTAACGAGCTAATACCTTCGGTTTTGTTTGAACCCGGAACGAACTTGTATGGATTGAATGCTTTCAGAACATCGTCAGGTGGGCGATGAGCATTCTAAGAGATGTGTTCTCTAAAGGTAATCGTAGCCTCAAGCCTCATCAACCGGGAATGGCTAAAAGGGGATGTGCAGTAAGGCTAATTGGGTCATGCCCAAGTAGGACGACATTTTCCCCTGTCTAGAGGTCCCTTTTTATTCGGCTATGTGGGCAGTTTTGAGCTCCAACTGCCGGGGTTGTCTTGTTCGGGACTGTTCAGTAAGGAATGGTTCCGGCCTTGTGTTGCAGGGGATTTAGAGTGGATCCTCGGTACGGTGATCTTGGCCACGTACTGTGACGGGCGGTACCACACTAACCCTGCCATTGAATGAAATCCAATCTCTAATAAGTGTCGTACGTATTAGTTGTGCCCAACCATGTTGGAATGTGAGATGTAATGATGTGCACGTAAATGTGCATATTTTTACCACCATATTTATTCCTTTTAAATTAAATAAATGATCATGTTGGGTATTTTAACTTGTTTAAACCAAAATTCATATTATTTGAAATTGTCGCATATTCATCTTCATCCAGGGGCAAAATGGTCATTTTTGTGCATATATTAATTTGAGAAAATTTAATTGGAAATTTTTATATTATTTTTTAGGAAATTACACTCAATTACAAGTGCGTTCATGAAGGATTATGCATGCACAAAATGAATACAAAGGAATGAAGATGGGAATAATTCAAAGTGAAGAACATGGAGGACCCCACCTACCCACCATCTTAATGTACAAATTAGAGGCTAATGCACATGCTTATGGAATTAATGGCTTCATGTACACTTAAATGATGATTAGTAGAAGCTAATGATTACGTGGTCTCCACACTTTCTCAAGGGTAGTTTGGTCATTCCCTAAATTATGGATTAGAATTTCATGCTTGTATAAATAACCCCTTATGTTTCATGTAGCATCACCTCTTCCTCTCTCTTCACTTCCTCTTCCTCTTCATTAGTTTTAGGCTCAAAATAAACAAAGCTCTTCTCTTTTTTTTTCATGGCTACTTAGCCATTTTTATTCTCATGTAATTTCTTTTTTATTATTATTATGCAATTTAATACATGATCTTTTCTTTTCTTTGTTTATTTCCTTTCATGTTGTGGTGTAGATCTCTTTTTTCTTTTATGCAAATAGAATAGATCTCTTTTCCATTAGCTTTCATTTTTCTTTCTTTTTGCTTTCATGTTGCTTGCTACTTGTGTTGATATGATAACACAAATGAGAGGTTAATCCCTTCAATTTAGGGGTAATGAAGCCTCTAATCATGTAGGTTCAACATTTTGATGTTTTATACTCTCTTTTTGTGCTTTAATGAGAATGTATGAAGTGGTTAACTTGTTGTTTTTGCTTTGAATTTGACAGCCTATATTGTTGACACCAAATAGGCTATACTTAAACAATCACTAACACAAATTACCTCTTTATCTACATACGATGATGGTATTGAAGTGTATGTTGAGATTAAAATTTGATGGTCTATATTTATAATTAATAGTTAATAGGCCATACTTAAAATAGATTTTGCTTTCAACTTTGTTATCATTTTTCATGTGAGTTAGTAAATGGTTTAAGGGGTGTGATATAGTTTGATCGCTTATGTTGAGCTAATTAATAGCACAAATAGGCCATACTTATGATAAGCACATCAATTAAGCTAACTAATGACAAAGAAAAGAGAGATCATAACTTCATTTTGTTGATTTATGTGATCTAGAGAGTGGAAGTTGCCTCTAAATTGTCTTAACACTCTCATATTTTTATCTATTTTCTTTTGTGATTTTTCTCCATTTTTTGGTTAATCACTCTTTCAACTTTGGTTTAATTTGATTGAATAGAATTTTAAAATCATCAATTCCCTGTGGATCGACCCGTATTTGCCACGTGCTACATTCGTACACCGTGCGCTTGTGGTTATTTTTAAATTTACATTTTTTCGAAGGTTTTCTAATTCCATAGAATTTCCGTTGATTAACATGTAAGCATTTCAGCTATTTCTGTATTTTACTTGAAAACCCTAGACACTATTATAATATCACTGAATTTCCAATAAAATGATTTGGTTAGTGTAAGGTAAAAACTTACCCATGTTTATGTGTGGGAAGTCTTACATGATACCTTTATTTTCAAATGTTTTTCAAAATTAAGCAACTTTAACCTGTTACTCACACCAGACCCATGTCTGACCCGGAGTTTATTTCTGTTTTTCCTAAACTCTCGGGTACTTAAATTTTTTTACGAGTAGCCAAGGGATTCGGTTTAGCTTTGACGAATTCTGGAGGAGCAATGGAGCAGAAGGCTTCGGCGTTGTAGATATATATATATATATATATATATATATAGTGTTCCGCTGTGTTGGTATCTCTGTGTTGTATTGTATTGAGTTGTATAACTAGACAGGTGTTTATAACTTTCTAGTATGTGATGTATTATCTGTGTAACTCTGATTGATGTTGAATATTATGTAATACTTATGTGATTAATATAACTTATTCGTTCCGCTGTTGAGATTCTGATGTTGTTTCTTCTCTCGCTTCTTTCTTTTCTCTTTTCTATCCCTTTCTTTCTTCAAGATGATACGACTTTCTGTGGAGAAAAAGTCGGGTCGTCACAAGCACCCTAGAATGAATTTGAGTGTATTAATAGATACACACGTGCATTTGCTAATGAATATAAAAAATTTTTATATTGCGTTGATAGATCTGTTGAGTGGCTTATGGATTCTGGTCAATACGAGTGATTAACGTTATTGATAGAGATCTCTAAACACTTGAATAGTGCAATTTGACATAGTATTGTTTTAGATGGGGTAAATGGAATAATTTTACCCAAATTATTTTTATATGTAAAAGGATTAATTTTTCAGGAATTATTATATTATATATGGCGTGCTTAGTTATTAGGAAATGATAATATTAAACTATTATCATTTGTTGCTCTAGTGATTGAATTAAAGATGATATGTTAGTAATAATTAAGAATAATTCATATAACAAATTAGAGTTGTAAATATGAATTTATAAATGTGATTTATAACTTGAAATGAAATTCCATAGGAATATTTAAATATATTATGATTTATAAAAAACGATTTATGAAGAATCTAAAAGTTGGAAATTTGGAAATTTATATTTCGTTGGTTTTGAAAATGTTTTAAAAATTATGAAAATAATAACGGTATTATTTGGAGAATATTTGTGAATGGAAATATTTAAAATGACTTTGAAGAAAGAGAATAAAAGCACTGAACTCACTTCGATCGTTGGAAAATAATTTTGGTGATGACTACAGCATCATCGACGTTCATTTTTGAGTCTCCAAGGGAGGGATTGCTACCTCAATGATTTGAATTGGAGTTTGTTTGCAAAACTGGTTTTGGTTTTGAAATTCAATGGGATGATTTGATATACCAAGGATTTTGGGTATATATGATTTCAAAGATGATTTTTTGAAATACTTAAGTAATTGGTAAAAACTCTAGGGTTTAATCTAAAAAGTTTTATGGAATATAATAAGTTTGATAGCTTATAAAAGTTTGAAATTTGAATTGGAATGGGAATTAACTTGAATTAAGTTATATAAAGAGGATTTGAGAATTTAGCCTAAGTAGGCTAAATAAAAAAAGAATTATTGAAAATGGAATTTAGTGAGATTTGAAATAAAATTAGCGAATGAACTAATTAATTAAATTAGTAAGTTAAATGGATTTGAAGTTGAATTAAATTGTAATGAATTGGTGGATCGAACTAATTACAATAATTAGTTAATTAAATATAGTTTGAGATATGGTTGACAAAATTCAATATTTAAAATTTTTGGAGATAAATTGAGTTAAATTGGGAAATGGGAATTGAATTTGAATATAAATAGAAATGGATATAAACCAAAGTGGTGAGGTGGAAATAAACATAAGAGCTTTGTATAAAATGTTTATAATAGACTTAATAAATTGATGGTGAAGTTCCTAAGTAAAATTGGTATTGGGAAATATACTGAGTAAGTATTTGAATGGAGATTAAATAAAAGTAGTGTAAAATGATAATTATAAATAAGTGAATGGAAAATAAAACAAATGTGAAGAGAAAGAATTTGATGTAGCAAATAATCAATTGGAAATAAAAACGTAAGTCGTACGTATATTATTTTATTCGCATAACAATTTGATCTAGATTCGAGCAAATAATTTAGAGATAATTTATATCGATCCGAGTTGGGATTTTTCACTCAATTTTCGACGGCAAACCCTGGATATGGATTTTTGATTGATTCTGTAATTCTCTATCATAGTTATGGCTATGCAGGGAGAATGACGATTTCTAATCAAGAAACCAGATCTGAGTCCGTACTAGAGGATTGTGTGAACGATACTTGTTTGGAAGTGAAATTGTGTGATCGAGCGAGCGATCCGGTATGGCATTGCGTATGGAAGATATATGTACATCGTACGGGTTTTGGTGAAATAAATATTGGAAATTGAAAAGGCTGAATAAAAATTTTTTGAATGGTATGATTGGATATTGTTGGTAAGTAAGGTGCAAGTAATTAAAAGCAAAAGCAAAATTGTTGTCTTCAATTTCAGAAGAAAATTTTAATTGCCCGACAAAATTGTATGTGTTTAAAGTGTTGTATGAAATTGATGATTTTTTGATTGAGCCACTTAGCTTTTGTTTTCTTTTGACGATTTAAGCCCGTAAAGGCATTTTGTAGTTGTTTGGATCTAGCCGCACAAAGAAGACGCTGGTGAAATTTTTCGAAAATTTAAGGAGTTGGAAAAATTTTGAAGAAAATTTTAATAATTTAAAATTTAGTTTTAAATTATAATTTGAATGATTGAGTGGATAATATTAGTTTTAATCTATGGATTAATTTGGAAAACTGATAGGAGTGATAACGTTGTTTCAATAAAATTGATTTCGAGAAGTTGTTAAAACTGTGTGGTTTTGGGAAAAGTTATTAGGTTTTGGACCATTCTTCTTACTTGCAATTTCGAGGACGAAATTCTTATAAGGGGGAGGAATGTAACAGCCCAGAATTTTGGGATATTTGAAATTGGAATATTTAATTGATTTTAAATATTTAAAAGTTAATTTTTAACTTGAATTTCAAATGCAACGATTTATTGGATAATTTAATTATTGAATTAATAATGGAAAATTGGTTAAATTATTGAATCTGGAGTTTTAAGCTTGTTAAAAATAATTTAAAGACTTATAAAATTTATATTGATAATAATGAAGATAATAAATGTCTTAAAATTGAATTTAAAAGTGATTTGTTAAGTTTTAAGAATATATTGTTTAAATTTACATTTAAAAATTGCCTTCTAGGGCACAGTCTTGGATTTTGACAAAAACAAATTTCATTGGATCCATAATAGTGTATTATTATCGAATTTCAAATTACATAGCGTTTGGAGTTGTCGTTTGGTTGTAAGGGATATAAACGCACTGAATTTAATACCGAAAATTCAATATAATAATTGGGCCAAAAAAGCTATCTTCTCCATACGATCAAATTAGGACTCGAAACTTTTTCCATTGCATTCGGAATAGGGATAACATTAAAAATGCCTAGTGGCATGTCTCGATAGGGGTTCGAGATTTTGAGTTGAATGAAACGATGCGTTTTGTAATTTAAATAATATATGGTCAAGTCAAATATTTTCACATCAACTGTTTTTTATCACCTCAAATCACTGTAGATTGATCCATTCAAACACGTTTTCCCCCATTAAATCATGTCATCCCTTCCAGTATAATTCAAATGCAAACAGTTGCAGCAAAACAAAAAAAGAAAATGGAACTCTAAAATTTTATCTCTTTAATTCTACTTGGCCTAAAATCACAAAACTCGTTTTAAATTTTATGTTTGGGCGAATGCTTCAATCTGATATATGTTTTGTTGGGTGCGACGATGGATTGACGAACTCGACAGTAATGTCGAAGCTGTTTTTTGGCCTAGGGTTTGGGTTTTCTTGGGTTTTGGTCCGCGATTGGTGGATTGGAGGCCGGAATTGGGTTTGTTGGTGGAAGGCAATGTTGCTGTTGTAGTTAGGTGGCGTGCGGCGTCTCCGGGGGTGGTGCGACCTGATGGGGTGAACGAGGCGAATGCGGTGTTGCGTTTTGGTGGAGGTGTTCGAGCGTCAAATCGATTGAGCCGAGGGGTAGGGGGAAGAGAGGCGAAAGTATTGGTAAACTCCAGGGGTCGGCGATGGGTTGCGGGGGATGTGCATGTGCATGATGTCGTCCTGCACGGTAGTGGGTTTCAAATGGGTACGATAGCATTTTCGATTTGGGGAAGAACATTTCCAGGTGGGCCGGGTCTTGTTGCTAACGGTATGGGTTGTCTTCTTGTTTTTAAAAAAAGAATTTATTTATACAAATTACATTTAAACTTATAAAAAGCGTATCTCATGCATACGAGCTCCGATTCGGACGACTCAAGAGGCATTGGGATCGTAGTGTCATCATTTATGCATAGAAAAGGTTTGGATGAAATTAAAGCTTCTAAAATTTTCAAATAATTTCAAACGCGTTCAAATTTAATCGGAACGGGAATGCGAGGCGACAATAAAAAATCAAAGTGAGTTAATCTCACTCAATTTTGGATTACTGCAATTAATTTAAAATAGTTAAAATTAATTATTGGTTGGTTAGTTGAATTTGATAATTTTTATTAGTTGACAGTGATATTATATTTAATAGTATATATATTGGAGTGATAGATTTGCCCGCATATATATATAGGGGATGAGACCCTATGCGCCCTTCATAATAACGGATGAACCTATATACCGCGATATCCCCCTCGAAGTGGGATTGGTATTTTATAATTATATTAACATCTGTGGATGCAGGGAAACAAGTTGGAGGGATCCAACTAGATTCCTCAAAAATGTTGAAATTATTTTCATATTCAGTGACATGATTTGTTTGAATAATCTATGATGGATTATAGTGGAATTTGAATTTATTAGATGCTATGGTATTACTGGTTGTATTTTGGTATTTTAAAATACCATAAATATGAATATTGAATTTTTAAAAGAAAATAAAAAGGAAAATTGAAAGTAAAAATATTTAGTGAAATTTGGATTTTATTAAAGGAAATGAATTTGGGAAAATAAATAGCTTGATATTAAAATTTGTATTTAATAATTTCGAATATGGAAAAAATAGAGATTTTGGATAATGTAAATAAAAGGATTTTAAATAATAGAACTTAAGCGATATTGTTTAAGTGTAAAAGAAATTTATTTCTAAAAATCTAGATTTAAAATAGTTTGGGAAGATAAAAGGGAAATTTGAAAATAAAATATGAAAGTGTTATACTAGATTTTAGATAAGATTTGAAATGATGAAAAGAAAGTGGAATATAATTGAGTTATTTAAGAAATTGATTTGAAAATGGAATTTAATTTAGAAATCGATTTAAAATCGGTTAAGTATTATGAGACCGTTATAAACGGGAAATGAGGCTATGGAATTTATAAACTAGATTTATAAATAAAGTAAAGTGATTATCAGTGGATAAATTGAAGTTATAAACTCACGGTGAGGATTTACAAGGGAATAGGTAAATTGGTTTAAAAATAAATGATAGATTTATTTCTATAAATATATAAAGGGGATTTACGAAATTGGTACGTAAATCAAATTGGTGATAAATCGAGAGGGATTTATAAAATGTTAGACTGACTGTATTGGAATTGAAAAGAATATTTTATTGAGAAGTTAAGTTATTTTAGAAAGGAGGATTTTAATTATCAACTGGGTTATTTAAAAAGTGTTAAGAGTATTTCAGAAAATTGATTATTTAGTTGTTTTAAAATGTTTAAAGTATATTTAACCATTAATTAAGTTAGTTTATATTAAATTTATTAGTATTTAAGAAGTAATCAATATTATTATTTCAAAGGGATAAATTATGCAATATTAATATTAATTTTAATAACTTTTATAAAAGAGTATCTGCCTAAAATAAACTTGGAAATTTATATGGTAATTTTATAAGTATTATTTTGAAAAAAAATTAAATAATTTTTTCGGGAATTAATGGTATATTCGCATGACGAAATCAGAGGAAGTGAGTGCATGCAGTTAAATTTTGGATTTCTCTGGGTTAGAGACGTAAGCATTGAGCTGTGAACCCATAGTTGATACCAAAGTGGTACTTTCCACATTATTTTTAAAAGGGTTTCAAATATTTTTGAAAGATAGTTTGTGAGATTACTGAATTCGATACGATAAGTACATATTTTTGGATAAAGATATTTAATTCATATAAAAATTAAATAAAAACGAAGCTTGATGTTTCAGTGGAAAATGAAATATTTGGTTAAATGTTTGTTTATTTGATAGTTAAATAATCGACCATCAAATTTGGACCAAGAATATAACTTCGGGAATATTCAGGAGAAATACGGGAATTATATGGTATAGTTACCGCTCGAGGTGCTATAATGTACGTAAAAACTCGTTTCATTCTTCTAGGACGTCATAAGGAAATCTGTACAAAAACGGTTAGGAGGTGGTCTCCGATCTTATTTTCTTCTATTTATTTCGTAAAGAACCGTGGTTGAGTTTACCGGTAAATATCAAACGTTGTTTCGAAGAGACCAGGATCATATAAGTTACCCGAAAACCACTTTGATCCAACGAGTACGTTTTCAAAAGGAAAACTAGAGCGCGGAGTCAAAGATGGAGCAGTGCAGTGCAAGGGCTAATCGCTACTAATCCTGAGGATTTTTTCAAAAATGGATGTAGTAGGAGTAGTGCTTTCGGTTCCGTTCGGACCTAGAACTGACTTGTATGGATGAATGCTATCGGTACATTGTCAGTGGAGGACAATGAGCATTCTAAGTAAAAATTTCCTTTAAAAGGTAATCGTAGTCTCTAGCCTCATCAACCAAGAATGTCTGAAAAGCATGGAAGATGCAACAAGGCTAAGTGGGTCGCACCCAATTAGGGTATGTTTATCACCTTTCTAGATACCCTCGAATATTATTATTACGATTCATGGAAGGAGCTCGAAAAAGGTGGGAAAACTCGGAGTGATAATATATTCCGTCTATCCAGGTTAGGGGTAGACCGGTCTTGTGTTGCAGGGGATCTTGGCATGGTCCTCGTTACACTGTTTCCAAACGTGTATTGTGACAGGTGATGCCCCAGTATCTAGTCATTCATATGGAATCCATTCTCCAATGGGTGCCTTTACGGTTTTTGATTGTAGAGCCTAATATGCTAGAATTTAATTAATGTGATAATTTCAGCTATTTGAATGAGTATTTGTACTTAGACACTATTATAATATAAGAGGATTTGATATGAAATGTTTTGGTTATCGTAAGGTAAAAACCCGTCGTGTTTATGTGTGGCTTGGTCTTACGAGATACCTTCATTTTCAAAGGATGTTGACAACTTTAATAATTCAAATTAAGTGTGTTTTCTCACGCTGGTTTTTCCAAACTGACTTAGATGTTATTTTATTATAATGCTTGGGTCACATCAAGTATTACAGATACAAGATAGGATGTTATGGAGCTCAGGAGATGAGTTAGATAGTGAAGACGTATCACATGTATTTGACTTTTGTTCTACTATGTATTGTAGGCTGTATATATAGCATTTGGGAGGACAAGTTATTACAACTGTCCAGTATTGAGTTATTGATGTATTATACTCTGATGATGTAATATATGAAAACAGTTATAGTTCTTTTTGTATAAAGACCAGCTGTTATCTATTATATATTGTTCCTGTGATTGTGAGATTCTATGTTGTAGTTTCTGTTTCTTCATCTACCTTTTTCTTCTTTTTCCCTAACGATCTGGTATTTTCGGCATTTGATTGCTCGCCATGTAATACAATAGACGTATTGATGTCGATTTTCGGAGGTTGAAAATCTAATTCATGACAGTACACATGTGAATATTCCCTTGGGCTAACACTGGTATATATTAAAATTTCAAATAAATAACTCACTTATACGTACTTGGTATCGACATAAACAATAAGCATGTGTGCCTCCAAGATAGAACATGTAACGACCCAGAATTTTAGTTAATTAAAATTTTAATATTTAATTGAATTTAAATATTAATAAGTGAAATTTATAAGTCGAATAATTTATTTTTCAAATATTAGATTTAATTTGGACAATTAAATCGATAATTTAATAATTGAAATTACAGAAATAATTGAAAATTGGGTTAAGTATGATTGAAAATGATTTGTAAAATTTTATTTTATCATATTGGAGTTAGAACGATATTTTAGAACTTTTAAAATTGAATTAAGAGTTAATTTGTGAAAATTGAATATTTTAATATTTAATCGACTAGTGAAATTAGTCAATTTTCGAACAGTCTCAGAATTGGACGAAACTAGTTCCATTGGATCCGTAATAGTTTGTTATTATCGGATTTTAATTTTCGTAGCAATCTAAGCTTTCGTTTGACCGTGGCAGCTCGAAACGCATCGAAATTGTTTTAATATTAATTTGGCGAGTTAAAATAGTCATTTTTCAAACAGTCTCGGATTTCGACGAAACCAGTTTCGTCGGATCCGTAATGTGATATTATTGTAAGATTTCAAATTTCGTGTCAATCGAATTTATCGTTTGTCCGGGGCAAGCTAAAACGCCTAGAAAATCGTTTAATCGGTTTAAATTAAAATCGATTGTTTATTGCCGTAACTCGCACAGATGATCGAATTAGCTTCCGAAACCTATTCCATTATGTCCGGAATGCGGGATAAACCCTAGAAATGCCGGTCACCGCGCGAGATTTGGAGTTTGAATTTTGGAATGAATAGTGTTTTTTTCGTTAAATTCTATATAAGGAACCCTTCACCCAATTTCATTGCAAACCCTAATTTCAATGGCCGGCCGCCACCCTATTTTCGAACGGCCAGAAATGTTCAATCTTCCTCCCTCAATTCCTCCAAATCCATCAGCTTTTACAACAAACTCTCAACTAACAATTCGTAGAGCATTGTGAGACCTTCAATCTGAACGGTCAAGATCGTATAATTCGAAGTGGATCAACGGGAAAATGAGCTTGAAGGCCACGCGTTTGGAGGGCGAAATATCGGCCTAGAGGCGACCGAGCTTGGCCAAATTTCACGCGTGGGTCGAGCTCGGGACAAGCTTCGATATGGTGCCGATATGATGGGGTTTCGTCGACGTTTGTGGGTCGCGTGATTTAGGGTGTTGATGGCGGCATGGGTTCGTTCGAACCTGTTAGTGTCGAACGCGTGAGGAAGAGGGAGAAGCATAGATAGGTGCGGTCCTGATTTGCAGGTTGAAGGACGTACGGTGGATGATGGAAGTAGGTTTAGAAATTTAAAATTAAGTTGTAATTAATTTATATATAAATTCGTGTAACTTTAAAAAATTCGTATCTTTTTCATACGAGGTCGAAAACGCGCGAAACAAGTTGCGTTGGAATTGTATGGACGAGCACTATGTTATGGATTTGGATTGGAGTCGTTTGGAGCTAGCGAAAATTTTGGGTAAAATTAAACGTCCGTTTAATTTTATTCGAAATAAAACGCTACAAATTGCTATCGGAAAAATCAAGGTGAGAACTTCTCACTCAGTCGAATCGGTTTCGATTTTAATTTTAAATAGTTATATTTAAAATTCTTGAATGCATGTTTGAATGATGATTGTTATCTATTGATTGTTAAAATGGACATTATACGCCGTTAGTAAGCGGAGGTTATTTATTAAAAACATATACCGCGAATATTTCACAGTACAGTGAAATTGGTATTATTTATGTACTTGGAGTTGATTTTCCCGCATTATATAGCGGATGAGACCCTATTGCGCCGCCTATTAAGCGGATAATATTGTTATAAATCCCATATACCGCGATAATTCCGTACTGGAACAGAATTGGTATTGTGCTAACATCTTTGGATGCAGGGAAACATGTTGGAGGGATCCAACTGGATTCCTCAACTGTATTGATTTATTTACAGATATTGTGATATTTGTTGATTATCATATCGATATATGATATTTGAATCTCGTGATTGACTACTTGGTGTTTTTGCATCATCGGATCCATTTTTGAAGTTTTAAAATAATGATTTTGGTTTTTAAAAGAATTTTAAAGTGATTTTTGAAATTATACGTTTTATTAAATTTTTGAATTGATTCATTTTAAATAATTAAAACGTTATAAATTTTTATGTTATAAAAATTAAGATTTTTGTGAAATATAACCAAAAGGTGATTTTTGAGATAAGTAGTTAATAAATTTATAAAATAGTTAAATTGGGATTTTTGAATTATTTTAAAACGGGTTATATGAAAGATGTATAAATTTGATATTTTAAAATTAAAATCATTGGAATTATAAAACGAGTTTTTATAAGTGTTAAAAATGAAGTATAAATGGATTCATAAGTGAATGAAAATTTATAGATTTATGAATTGTGAAGTTTTAAAAGAACGATTTTGTAAATAAATGGATTATAAGCATTTAACTTATAATATGGACTTTTGGTATATAATTGAGTTATATAAATTAAATTGGATTAATAAAGGAGATTTATAGATCGAAGCTTATAAATAGAAATGGAATTTATAGACATTGTTTATAAATTCGAAATCAATGGAATTTGATAAATTGAAAGTTGAAATTGGTTAAGGAAGTATATTCACGATTTTGGACAGTGAATATATTATCAAATAAAATGGATATGCTTGGGAAAATGAATATTATAAAATGAAGTTAATCGTTTTAACGATGTTTTAAAATGTATTATGAATCGAATACATAGATTTCAACATTTATTGTTGAAATAGACGTTTTTGAGAAATAGAAGGAAATGATGGACTATAACACTATTGTTATAGTAAATGGTTTCCGAAAGGAATTTTTTATATAGTATTGGGATTTATATATCTATTTTAATTTCGAATCCCTATACTAGTGATTTTGGGTCGTCGTAACGGTGTTTTACGCAACATTCGTTTTGGCCGAAACAAATGTGTTTAAGAGAATGATTTCTTAAAGAATGAAATATATACTTAATTTCGATTTAAGTATATTAAATATTTTCTAAGTATTGAAAATAAATAGATTTGTGAATTACTTATTAATAAATAAGTATGGAAATGTTTTCCCAATGTGAAATGAAACGTTTTGAGAATTTATCTTTTTGAAGATAAATTGAAAATGAATAATTGAAATTGTGTATTCATAAATATTTTGGAATATAAATTCATTATGGAATTTATAAATGAAAAGGGGAATTTGTTTAAAAATAAACATTGATTTATTTTTAAAGTATGGGAATTAATTTACAGATTTGGAACGTAAATATAAAGTAAATCGGTAAGGATTTATTTAATTGGTTTAAATGAACCATGTTGAAATGAAAGTATTTCGCATAAGGAAAATGATTGAAATTTGTTTTTAAAAATGGTAAAGGTGAAAAGTGATTTGAAAATTTGTTTTCAAATGTTGAAGTGTGAAAAATATATATCTTGTAAAGATATTTTGGAAAGTAAATAATTTGGGAAATTATTTGGAATCTGTTGATGTTGAACACGCCTATTGATAGTTAAATAACCGATTATCAATATTTACCTTTAAATAGGTATTTGTTGTGATTGCTTGAATTTGAATGCCGCACTTATTTTTAAAATAAGCGCTCACTATTCGGGTTAGCCGGGAAAGGACCTTGGGGTCGTATAACCCATTCCGAATATGTGATACGTCGTAATGGATTGCATTTGATGACCGGTGTTGAAGACCGGATATTTTTGAAAACGGAAGGATTACCGTTGAGTTGCTCTGCATTGGCTGATCTCCGATATAGAGGTTTTATCACCCTTAGTGTCGGGAAGTCCGGACGTGATTAGAAATTATCCGGAATGCAAGGACTTCTTTGTAAGTGCCTTCGGTTCTGTTCGAGCCCGGAACAGACTTGTATGGATTGTATGTCTGACATTACAAGTTGAGATATAAAGCTGACTTCTTCCAAATATATTTCTGTTGGTGGCGGAGAATTTATTCTCTTAGCTTAACACCCTTCTCTGAGACGTACGAGCTCAGAGGTTATGTAGTTGAAGGTTATTAGTGATATACTCCCAATTTGGTAGTGTGGCATGCTGAGTGTTGCGGTGGGATGATCATTGTTTGATCATTTGTGATATGATCATTTGTTTGATCATTTATCTTGGTGATCATTACTTTGATCATTTGTTGACCCAAAGCATAGCTTTTGTATAAAGCGTGGCTTTGTGGACGAGACTTCGTCGGACCTCACACCCCGTAAATGGTCAAAACAGGAAGGATGCAGCAAGGTTATTAGGGGGTAGCACCCCTTTAGTGTATGTCATTCCTTCTGGATAGAGGTGGTATCATGGTATGGAGCCCAGATACTTAACCTATGTTGTTGCTGCAAATTTATTGCTTTGTGGTTGTTGGAAATCGAGGATCCTCAGATAGATCGGTTACGATCGGGGGATGACATATTCGTGTCAGTAGTTATCCAGTTAGGGGTAACCTGGCCTTGTGTTGGCAGAGATCCGGTTTGGTTCTCGGGTCGTCTTTCCAGTGGCGTACCTATGTGGCAATGGGAAGTTCCTTGGCCTGACCATTTGTTGGAAATCCAAAGAAACAATACGATCTTGTACGGTTTTAGTTGTAGAACCTATCATTCACTTATGGTGGCCTGTTTGGATGGTAGCTATAGTAGGCATAAGCGAAATGCCTATGCTGGCTAAGATTTATATCTTTACTTTCGAAATAATTTTCCTACACCATGCACTAGTAATAATATCAAATGTTTCTTTTTAATGCGTATCAAGCATCTTTGACTATCATAAGGAGAAATCTCCTCCGTTTCTGCGTTTGCATTGGGTGTGTGTGCGGGAGGCCTTATGGTAGTCTCATTTTCTAAAAAGCATTGCGAATCTATTTGAAAATTATCCTGTTCTTTGTTTTAAAGATAAACTATTTTAGTTCTCACACCAGTCACATGACTGACTCGGAGTTTATTGTTTTCCTTCCTAAACTCTGGGTGCCCACCAATTTCCACACGGGCAGTCAAGAGTCAGGTTTATCTGGATATTCTGGAATTTAGGTGTTGCTGGAGGCAAGCTGGATGGCATGGCGTATTACTAGTATGTAGTATTTCTTTTCCGCTGTTTGTTGTTGTTTGTTGTACACTCTGATGATGTAATGTAAAATGATGTAATGTAATAACTGATATAGTTCTTTATTTAAAGATTATTCATTTATTGTTATATGTTGATCCGCTGCGATTGTGAGATTCTGATATTGTTCTGTTGTTTCTTTCTGTTCTGTTCTATCTTTCTCTCTCTTCTTCTATCTTTTCTTCTTCTTTAACCCTAACAATTCGGTTTTCCGGCATTCGATTATACTGCATTTGATACAGTGGTCGTATTGATGTCGGTTTTCGAGCGTCGAAATATCGCGATCATCACATTTGGTATCAGAGCATATGGTTAAGCGACAACCATGGCTCTGTTGGGTATTTCTCATTAGAGATGGAGTCAGTAGTACTCTAGAATGAGTTTGAGTGTAATAATAGATACGAGTGCATATTTGTTAGTGAATATAAATGATTTTATATTGTGATGATTGGTTTGTTGAGTGGCATATGAACCTTCGTCGGCACAGTCTGCGCAACTGTATCGAAGGAGTTTCTAAACACTTGAATAGAACAATTCGACACAGTATTGTTTTAAATTGGGTAAATGAAATAATTTTACCTTGATTATATTTTGTATATAAAGGAATAATTTTTCAGAATTATTAAAGTGTATGGTTGTTGAAAATATAAATATATATAAGTCAATAAATGTTGTTTGAATAAGTTGAATAAAAAACAACAAATTTTTAAAGAATAATTGTATAAGCAATTGAATTATAAGTATGAAGTTATAATTAAAATAATTTACAATTGTGAAATAATCTTATATATAAGAAGTGAAATTATATAAGTAAAAGATTTATAAATGTGATTTATAATCTGAAAATAAAATTCCAGAGAGGTGTTTTGAAGGGATTTGATATTTTAGAAAATTGTTTTGGAGAAATTAAAGATCTAAACTCTTTTTGGTCGCTGGAAAATAATTCCGATGATGATCATGACATCATCGGTGTTCATTTTCGAGTTTCCAAAAGAGGGATTGCTGCCAAATTGTTTAAAAGAAAGTTGTTTGGAAAATTTGGGTTTGGTTTTGAAATTCAAAAGATAATTTGAATATTTTTCAATAATAGTTTTGAAAGGTTGAAAGGACTCTGGAACCCTATTTAAAATATTATGGAATGATAAATGAGTTGATAACTTATACAATTTGAATTTTGATAGAATAAATTTAACTTAAAGGATGGAGTTAAATTAAGGAAAGTATAAGTAAATCAATAAAATCCAAGTAGAAATAAATTTGATTTGTCATCAAAGACATGTGATTTGAAATTTAACAAAAGAAAAGTTAAATAAATTGATTTGGGATTAGATAAGATGTTTGAAATGTAATATAACTTAAGTGAAATTGAATAGAGTTGATTTTGGTATCGAAGTAAAATAATTAAGTGATAAAATGTAACTTGAGTTATATAAATGAAATTCAACTTTATTTGTAAAATGAATTAGAAATTGAATAAATTAATGGATTGAATGCTAATCAATTTAATGTAGATAATTGATATAAAAAAAATGAATATAAGTGCAAATTCATTAAAAGCTAATGTTATTGGAAGTTGAATAAATTGAATGGAAATCAATTTAATATAAACCAATTGGAATTAAAAGTGTTGGACCAAATTGAATGTAAATTGAATAATTTTGTTATGTTAAATAAACATTGGTTGTTATTTGATTGATTGATCGTGTATATTTCATTAAGTGATAATGAAATGGAATTAAGGAAAATTGAAAGCTATAAATCAAATTGGAAGTTAAGTGAATTTGATTTGAATGTGGAAGTGAACCAACTTGAATGTAAATTAGTGAATGTTAACTAATTGAATTGAGAATGAATGTTAGTAAAATCCAATGTTAATGAATCAAATGTGATTTAAATTGAAAACCAATTCATTAATATTAATGAGAAATGAATGAATATTGATTTGGTTATGAATTTGTTGGATGATAGTTGTTTTGATGGTTGCATTTGTTGCTTTTGTCGCATTTGCTATGTTGGCACATGTAGTTGTTATGTTGCTATAGTTGTATATTGATATTACTTTCATATATGCATGTTTCTCATGGTTTGTTGAGTGTTAGTAGGTGCGGATTGCACATTGCTTCGCATTTGGAGCTCGCTTTCGTGCTATATTAGCCGTATACGCTCGCTAATAATAAATAAGGTACATATCTCGGATTAAATATCGTACTTTTACACTTTTTTTCCTGCGGGATGCCTCATCACTTAATGAGATGTATATTTGTGATATGATACTGTCATTTTTTTTTCGGATCGAGCCGCGCAAAGGAGACTATGGCGATTTTTTCCAAAAATTTAAGGCGTTAGAATATTTTTGAGAAAATTGGAAATTTTTTGAAAACTAAGTTTGGATTTGGAAACTTAGTAAAGATTTTGTATGAAGTTTAACTATGAATTTTGAGAAAGTTAAACACTTAAGAGATTTTAAAAAAAAATCTAATTTGAATGGTTTGTTTTGGAAAGTTAATGGATTCTGTAAATTTTTCTTACTTGGTAATTTCGAGGACGAAATTCTTTTAAGGGGGTAAGTCTATAACGACCCAGAATTTTAGTTAATTAAAATTTGAATATTTAATTGAATTTAAATATTAATAAGTGAAATTTATAAGTCGAATAAATTATTTTTCGAATATTGGATTTAATTTGGACAATTACATCGATAATTTAATAATTGAAATTACAGAAATAATTGAAAATTGGGTTAGGTATGATTGAAAATGATTTGTAAAATTTTATTTTATCATATTGGAGTTAGAACGATATTTTAGAACTTTTAAAATTGAATTAAGAGTTAATTTGTGAAAATTGAATATTTTAATATTTAATCGACTAGTGAAATTAGTCAATTTTCGAACAGTCTCAGAATTAGACGAAACTTGTTCCATTGGATCCGTAATAGTTTGTTATTATTGGATTTTAATTTTTGTAGCAATCGGAGCTTTCGTTTGACCGTGGCAGCTCGAAACGCATCGAAATTGTTTTAATATTAATTTGGCGAGTTAAAATAGTCATTTTTCAAACAGTCTCGGATTTCGACAAAACTAGTTTCATCGGTTTCGTAATGTGATATTATTGTAAGATTTCAAATTTCGTGTCAATCGGATTTATCGTTTGTCCGGGGCAAGCTAAAACGCCTAGAAAATCGTTTAATCGAGTTAATTTAAAATTAATTGTTTATTGCCGTAACTCGCACAGATGATCGAATTAGCTTTCGAAACCTGTTCCATTGTGTCCGAAACGCGGGATAAACCCTAGAAACGCCGATCACCACTCGATATTTGGAGTTCGAATTTTGGAATGAATAGTGTTCTTTTCGTTGAATTCTATATAAGGAACCCTTCACCCAATTTCATTGCAAACCCTAATTTCAATGGCCGGCCGCCACCCTATTTTCGAACGGCCAGAAATGTTCAATCTTCCTCCCTCAATTCCTCCAAATCCATCAGCTTTTACAACAAACTCCCAACTAACAATTCGTAGAGCATTGTGAGACCTTCAATCTGAACGGTCAAGATCGTATAATTCGAAGTGGATCAACGGGAAAATGAGCTTGAAGGCCGCGCGTTTGGAGGGCGAAATATCGGCCTAGAGGCGACCGAGCTTGGCCAAATTTCATGCGTGGGTCGAGCTCGGGACAAGCTTCGATATGGTGCCGATGTGATGGGGTTTCGTCGACGTTTGTGGGTCGCGTGATTTAGGGTGTTGATGGCGGCATGGGTTCGTTCGAACCTGTTAGTGTCGAACGCGTGAGGAAGAGGGAGAAGCATAGATAGGTGCGGTCCTGATTTGCAGGTTGAAGGACGTACGGTGGATGATGGAAGTAGGTTTAGAAATTTAAAATTAAGTTGTAATTAATTTATATATAAATTCGTGTAACTTTAAAAAATTCGTATTTTTTTCATACGAGGTCGAAAACGCGCGAAACAAGTTGCGTTGGAATCGTATGGACGAGCACTACGCTATGGATTTGGATTGGATTCGTTTGGAACTAGCGAAAATTATGGGTAAAATTAAACGTCCGTTTAATTTTATTCGAAATAAAACGCTACAAATTGCTATCGGAAAAATCAAGGTGAGAACTTCTCACTCAATCGAATCAGTTTCGATTTTAATTTTAAATAGTTATATTTAAAATTCTTGAATGCATGTTTGAATGATGATTGTTATCTATTGATTGTTAAAATAGACACTATATGCCGTTAGTAAGCGGAGGTTATTTATTAAAAACATATACCGCGAATATTTCACAGTACAGTGAAATCAGTATTATTTATGTACTTGGAGTTGATTTTCCCGCATTATATAGCGGATGAGACCATATTGCGCTGCCTATTAAGCGGATAATATTGTTATAAATCCCATATACCGCGATAATTCCGTACTGGAACGAAATTGGTATTGTGCTAACATCTTTAGATGCAGGGAAACAGGTTGGAGGGATCCAACTGGATTCCTCAACTGTATTGATTTATTTACAGTTATTGTGATATTTGTTGATTATCATATCGATATATGATATTTGGATGTCGTGATTGACTACTTGGTGTTGCTGCATCATCGGATCCATTTTTGAAGTTTTAAAATAATGATTTTGGTTTTTAAAAGAATTTTAAAGTGATTTTTGAAAGTATACGTTTTATTAAATTTTTGAATTGATTCATTTTAAATAATTAAAACGTTATAAATTTTTATGTTATAAAAATTAAGATTTTTGTGAAATATAACCAAAAGGTGATTTTTGAGATAAGTAGTTAATAAATTTATAAAATAGTTAAAATGGAATTTTTGAATTATTTTAAAACGGTTTATATGAAAGATGTATAAATTTGATATTTTAAAATTAAAATCATTGGAATTATAAAACGAGTTTTTATAAGTGTTAAAAATGAAGTATAAATGGATTCATAAGTGAATGAAAATTTATAGATTTATGAATTGTGAAGTTTTAAAAGAACGATTTTGTAAATAAATGGACTATAAGCATTTAACTTATAATATAGACTTTTGGTATATAATTGAGTTATATAAATTAAATTGGATTAATAAGAGATTTATAAATCGAAGCTTATAAATAGAAATGGAATTTATAGACATTGTTTATAAATTCGAAATCAATGGAATTTGATAAATTGAAAGTTGAAATTGGTTAAGGAAGTATATTCACGATTTTGGACAGTGAATATATTATCAAATAAAATGGATATGCTTGGGAAAATGAATATTATAAAATGAAGTTAATCGTTTTAACGATGTTTTAAAATGTATTATGAATCGAATACATAGATTTCAACATTTATTGTTGAAATAGACGTTTTCGAGAAATAGAAGGAAATGATGGACTATAACACTGTTGTTATAGTAAATGGTTTTCGAAAGGAAATGTTTTATATAGTATTGGGATTTATATATCTATTTTAATTTCGAATCCCTATACTAGTGATTTTGGGTCGTCGTAACGGTGTTTTACGCAACATTCGTTTTGGCCCAAACAAATGTGTTTAAGAGAATGATTTCTTAAAGAATGAAATATATACTTAATTTCGATTTAAGTATATTAAATATTTTCTAAGTATTGAAAATAAATAGATTAGTGAATTACTTATTAATAAATAAGTATGGAAATGTTTTTCCAATGTGAAATGAAACGTTTTGAGAATTTATCTTTTTGAAGATAAATTGAAAATGAATAATTGAAATTGTGTATTCATAAATATTTTGGAATATAAATTCATTATGGAATTTATAAATGAAAAGGGGAATTTGTTTAAAAATAAACGTTGATTTATTTTTAAAGTATGGGAATTAATTTACGGATTTGGAACGTAAATATAAAGTAAATCGGTAAGGATTTATTTAATTGGTTTAAATGAACCACGTTGAAATGAAAGTATTTCGCATAAGGAAAATGATTGAAATTTGTTTTCAAAAATGGTAAAGGTGAAAAGTGATTTGAAAATTTGTTTTCAAATGTTGAAGTGTGAAAAATATATATCTTGTAAAGATATTTTGGAAAGTAAATAATTTGGGAAATTATTTGGAATCTGTTGATGTTGAACACGCCTATTGATAGTTAAATAACCGACTATCAATATTTACCTTTAAATAGGTATTTGTTGTGATTGCTTGAATTTGAATGCCACGCTTATTTTTAAAATAAGCGCTCACTATTCGGGTTAGCCGGGAAAGGACCTTGGGGTCGTATAACCCATTCTGAATATGTGATACGTCGTAATGGATTGCATTTGATGACCGGTGTTGAAGACCAGATATTTTTGAAAACCGAAGGATTACCGTTGAGTTGCTCTGCATCGGCTGATCTTCGATATAGAGGTTTTATCACCCTTAGTGATGGGAAGTCCGAACGTGATTAGAAATTATCCGGAATGCAAGGACTTCTTTGTAAGTGCCTTCGGTTCTGTTCGAGCCCGGAACAGACTTGTATGGATTGTATGTCTGACATTACAAGTTGAGATATAAAGCTGATTTCTTTCAAATATATTTCTGTTGGTGGCGGAGAATTTATTCTCTTAGCTTAACACCCTTCTCTGAGACGTACGAGCTCAGAGGTTATGTAGTTGAAGGTTATTAGTGATATACTCCCAATTTGGTAGTGTGGCATGCTGAGTGTTGCTGTGGGATGATCATTGTTTGATCATTTGTGATATGATCATTTATCTTGGTGATCATTACTTTGATCATTTGTTGACCCAAAGCACAGCTTTTGTATAAAGCGTGGCTTTGTGGACGAGACTTCGTCGGACCTCACACCCCGGAAATGGTCAAAACAAGAAGGATGCAGTAAGGTTGTTAGGGGGTAGCACTCCTTTAGTGTATGTCATTCCTTCTGGATAGAGGTGGTATCATGGTATGGAGCCCAGATACTTAACCTATGTTGTTGCTGCAAATTTATTGCTTTGTGGTTGTTGGAAATCGAGGATCCTCGGATAGATCGGTTATGATCGGGGGATGACATATTCGTGTCAGTAATTGCCCAGTTAGGGGTAACCCGGCCTTGTGTTGGCAGAGATCCGGTTTGGTTCTCGGGTCGTCTTTCCAGAGGCGTACCCATGTGGCAATGGGAAGTTCCTTGGCCTGACCATTTATTGGAAATCCAAAGAAACAATACGATCTTGTACGGTTTTAGTTGTAGAACCTATCATTCACTTATGGTGGCGCCCCACTGTTTGGATGGTAGCTATAGTAGGCATAAGTGCCAAATGCCTATGCTGGCTAAGATTTATATCTTTACTTTCGAAATAATTTTCCTACACCATGCACTAGTAATAATATAAAATGTTTCTTTTTAATGTGTATCAAGCATCTTTGACTATCATAAGGAGAAATCTCCTCCGATTCTGCGTTTGCATTGTGTGTGTGTGTGCGGGAGGCCTTATGGTAGTCTCATTTTCTAAAAAGCATTGCAAATCTATTTTAAAATTATCCTGTTCTTTGTTTTAAAGATAAACTGTTTTAGTTCTCACACCAGTCACACGACTGACTTGGAGTTTATTGTTTTCCTTCCTAAACTCTGGGTGCCCACCAATTTCCACACGGGCAGTCAAGAGTTAGGTTTATCTGGATATTCTGGAATTTAGGAGTTGCTGGAGGCAAGCTGGATGGCATGGCGTATTACTAGTATGCAGTATTTCTTTTCCGCTGTTTGTTGTTGTTTGTTGTACACTCTGATGATGTAATGTAAAATGATGTAATGTTAACTGATATAGTTCTTTATTTAAAGATTATTCATTTATTGTTATATGTTGATCCGCTGCGATTGTGAGATTCTGATATTGTTCTGTTGTTTCTTTCTGTTCTGTTCTATCTTTCTCTCTCTTCTTCTATTTTTTCTTCTTCTTTAACCCTAACAATTCGGTTTTCCGGCATTCGATTATACGGCATTTGATATAGTGGTCGTATTGATGTCGGTTTTCGAGCGTCGAAATATCGCGATCGTCACAGAACAACACAAAATATATAGTAAATAACAGAGAAATAGAGTTAGAATTGCAGTGATAATCTATAATACATAATAAAATATACAAAGTATGTCTAATATACATCGCATGAGCGTGCATATTAGAGTATACACAATACATGATGGTAAACAGATATATAGAATACTAGCCACTTTTATGCCCAGAAAATACAAATTGGTCATACTGTCCCTGTACTTGAAAAGTCTATGACTAGCTCGAGTATTATATAAATAATATATGGGTCGGACCACGCATGTCTAAATCAAAGGTTAATATACGTAAGTAACTCAACACGGGCTTGGTATAATAATATGGTAGCATCCATAACATTATTAAATATGTGGCAATGTATGTATGTGTATAATTAAAACATCATAGACAATATCAAAAGTGTCATAAATATCACATATCACAAGACCAGGCATGCAGATATCATTACTCTTATAAAAATATAACGAATCGGAAATCAAAAAACCATATAAAAGTCATCACCTTCATAGAAAACATACTAAACCAAAAATCGCAAAATCAACATCGAATGGTTGAATCATTTGTATGCAGAAAACATCTATAAAGAGATATCACCATATATAATCCGGCTAGCATGCAACTTAGCCTAAATATATAACTCAATCTCAAGAATCAAAATATTCACAATATCAATATAAATAGTCATCCCAAATTCCAAAATAAGTTAATATTAACGCGCGCCAAAGGGAGATATGATTGGCAACACACACCTATGAAAATATGGTTGGCGATACATGCCTATAAAGTATAATCGACGACACACGCCTGAGAGATATAATTAGCAACATGTGCCTATGAATATTAGTTAGCAATACACGCCAGATACAAGGATTGATCGTACTCTGAACACGATCACATGTATATTCAAAATAAGTGTAAGTCTATACTTCACACTCTTGAATCGGATGGGAGACTGATAGACACACTTGCTTAAGGAGACTATACCGTAATTCTCAAACATGACACATGTATTCCACCAATATGGCTCCTATAGTCTTGGTTACCTTGGCGAACATCGTATGTGAAGACCCGCAAATCCGTACTCCTTGAATATACACTAATCTCTATAGATTAATTCAAGATGAACAGAAATACGAATTATCAATGTTTAAAAAAGAAGAAAAAGAGAGAAGAAGAGAGAAGATAGGAAATAGAGGGAAAAGAGAATATAGAGAATAGAACGGAAAGAAAGGAAACAAAACAACAATATCAGAATCTCACAATCGCAGCGGAACAACATATAATAATAAATGAATAATCTTTAAACAAAGAACTATATCAGTTATTACATTACATTTCATTACATTAATTCATATCATCAGAGTGTACAACAACAAACAACATCAAACAGCGGAAAAGAAATACTATATACTAGTAATACGCCATGCCATCCAGCTTGCCTCCAGCAACTCCTGAATATCCTGATAAACCTTAACTCTTGACTGCCCGTGTGGAAATTGGTGGGCACCCAGAGTTTAGGAAGGAAAACAATAAACTCCGAGTCAGTCATGTGACTGGTGTGAGAACTCAAAACAGTTTATTTACTTTAAAATCAAAATAGAGGAATATTTTTAAAGTCAATTCGCAATGCTTTTAAAAATGAGACTACCATAAGGCCTCCCGCACACACACACAATGCAAACGCAGAATCGGAGGAGATTTCTCCTTATGATAGTCAAAGATGCTTGATACGCATTAAAAAGACATTTGATATTATTACTAGTGCATAGTGTAGGAAATATTTCGAAAGTAAAGATATAAATCTTAGCCAACATAGACATTTCGAACTATGCCTACTATAGCTACCATCTAAACAGTGGTGACCACCATAAGTAAATGGCAGGTTCTACAACTAAAACCGTACAGGGTTTCGTATTGGGAATTGGATTTCCAACAAATGGTCAGGCCAAGGAACTTCCCATTGCCACATGAGAATGCCTCTGGAAGGACATCCCCGAGAACCAAACCGGATCTCTGCCAACACAAGGCCGGGTTACCCCTAACTGAGTGACAACTGACCGAGTATGCCATCCCCCGGTCCTTTGGGACCTTTCACCGAGCGCTCGTAATCAATTCACACAATCATAAAGTGTTTTCAACATGAGTAAGTATCTGGGCTCCATACCATGATACTACCCTTTTCCAGAAGGAAATGCACATACCCTAAAGGGAGCTACCCCTCATAACCTTGCCGCATCTTTCCTGTTTTGACCATTTCCAGGGAGTGAGGCTCGACGAAGTCTCGTCCACAAAAACACACTTTATACAAAAGCCGTGCTTTGGGTCAACAAATGATCACAAAGATAAATGATCAAACAAATGATCCTATCACAAATGATCAACACAATGATCATTTAACAGCAACACTCAGCATGTCACATTACCAAATTGGGAATATATTGCTGATAACCTTCAACTATATACCTCTGAGCTCGTACGTCTCAGAGAAGGGTGTTAAGCTAAAAGAATAAATTCTCCGCCACAAACAGAAATATATTTGAAAGAAATCGGCTTTATATCTCAATTTGTAATATCAGACATACAATCCATACAAGTCTGTTCCGGGCTCGAACAGAACCGAAGGCACTTACAAAGAAGTCCTTGCAATCCGGATATCCACAATCCTGATCGGATTCCCCATCACATATGGCGAACTCTATACCGTAGCTACTCGGTGCAGAGTCAATCGACAGGTTGTCCTTTCGCTTTCAAAAATATCCGGTCTTCAACACCGGTCATCAATGCTATCCATTACGTCGTATCACTATTCGGAATGGGTAATCCGAATAACGAGCGCAATAATTTAAAAATAAGTGTGCATTCAAATTCAGCAAATCACAACAAATACCCATTCAAAGGTAAATATTGATAGTCGGTTATTGAACTATCATTGGATATGCACACATCACCAGATTCCAAATAATTTTCCAAATTATTTACTTCCCAAAAATATCTTTACAAGATATATAATTTCAATATGTCAAAAATAAATCAATATTTATTTTTAAACAAATTCCACTTTCTTTTATAAATTCCTTAGTGAATTTATATTCCAAAATATCCATGCATATACGATTTCAATTTTTCATTTCAATTTATCTTCAAAAAGATAAATTCTCAAAACATTTCATTTTACATTGGAAAAACATTTCCATACTTATTTATTCATAAGTAATTCACAAATTTTATTTATTTTCAACCTTTGGAAAATATTCAATATACTTAAATCGAAATTAAGTATATATTTCATTCTTTAGGGAAATCATTCTCTTAAACATATTTATTTGGGCTAAAACGAATGTTGCGTAAAACATCGTTACGACGACCCAAAATCACTAGTATTGGGATTCGAAATTAAAATAGATATATAAATCCCAATACTATACAAAACATTTCCTTTCGGAAATCATTTACTATAACAACAGTGTTATAGTCCACCATTCCCTTTTATTTCTCGAAAACGTCTATTTCAACAATGAATGTTGAAATCTATGGTTTCGAATCTTAACACATTTAAAAACATCGTTAGATCGTTTTAATTCTATTTAAAACATCACATCCAAAACATTTTCTTTAACATAATATTCACTATTCAAAAACGTGAATATACTTCGTTAACAAATTTCATCACTTCTATACTTTTTATTTCAAAGGATTATTCACTGTCTAGAACGTGAATATAACTCCATTAATAAGTTACAACAATTTACTTATCAAAATAAGTTGTTTGCGGATTTATAAAACAACGTTTATAAATTCCTTTATTAACCTATTTCAATTTATAACTTAATTATAAACCAAAGGTTTATATTATAAGTTAAATGCTTATAAAACGATTATTTTACAAAATCGTTCTTTTAAAGACTTTCCAAATTATAAATCTTATAACTCATAAGATTCATTTATTTACCCAAATCTATCCTTTTAATAACTTTACAAATTTTATAAACCTACTGTTTATAAAATTCCATTTATAACTTCACCGTTTATAATTCTATAAATTTCATTCATTTATGAAATTCATTCACAATTCATTCTAACACTTATAAAAACTCCTTTTATAATTCAAATATTTTAATTTATAAATATCAATTTATAAATCTTTTAATATAAATCAATTTATATTATTCTTTAAAACGTCTTTAAACTCCTTTAAAAACTTCATCATTTAGATTTATAAAATAATCAAATTTTATAAATCCTATATTTAAACTTTTTATAATAAATTCATAAATCCCGATTTAAACTATTTTATAAAATCATTAGCCTCATATTTTCAAAAATCAACTTTTAACTATATTTCTCAAAAATCATAATTTTTATAACATTAAAAATTATAACGTTTATTTATTTAAAATGGATCAATTCCAAAAATATTTTATAAACACATACTTTCAAAAATCACTTTAAAATCATTTTTAAAATTCCAAAATTTGGGTCCAATGATGCTACACACCAAATAGTCAATCACGACTGCAACGACATCATATATCGTATATGATAATCAACGAATATCAAAATATCCATAATCAAATAAATACTGTTGAGGAATGCAGTTGGATCCCTCCAACCTGTTTTCCTGCATCCAAAAACATTAGCACAATACCAATTTCGCTCCAGTACGAAATTATCGCGGTATATGGGATTTAAAATATTATCCGCTTAATAATGGCGCAATAGGGTCTCATCCGCTAAAAAATAAAATGCGGGAAATCAACAACTGCAATATATACATATGCCAATATATATATATTACTACTATATATAATACCAATTTCACTGTTTATGAAATATTCGCGGTATATGTTTTTAATAAATAACATCCGCTTACTAACGGCGCATAATGTCTATTTTAACAATCAATAGATAACAATCATCATTCAAACATGCATTCAAGAATTTTAAATATAACTATTTAAAATAAAATCGAAACCGATTCGATTGAGTGAGAAGTTCTCACCTTGATTTCAATTTCGTTTTAGCGATTTATTTCGAATAAAATTAAACGGACGTTTAATTTTACCTGAAATTTTCACTAACTCCAAATGACTCCTATCCAACTCCATAGCGTAGTGCTCGTCCATACGATTCCAACACAACTGGTTTCGTGCGTTTTCGACCTCGTATGAAAAAGATATGCATTTTACAAGTTTTACGAATTTATATAAACAATTTACAACAATTTCCTTTTATAATTTAACCTTCATCTATTCCTAGCCACAAGATCTCACTCCTGCAAATCTAGCCCGTCCATCCCCTTCTTCTTCCTCACGTCTCCTTCTACAAACAATAGCCGCAACAACAAACCCATTTACATAGAACTAGGGTTCCATTTTGCTCCAAATACGATGACATCTACCACGATCAGCTACCTCCATATTGAAGCCACTCGAATTCCTCAACTTCGGCTGCAACCTTGCTCAACTCGGCCACTTGTAGCCCTCGAAAGTCGTGCCCAAACTGTAGAGAACGCGGCCATATATCTCACAATTTTTAGCTCCAATTCACATCTCAACCGTTGAATAGCTAGTTCGCAACATGATCTACAAGTTTCACGTTGAAGGATTCTTGAATTGGTTGATGGATTTGGAGGAATTTGAGGAGATAGAACTGTAAATTTCGGCCATACATTCATAACTGGCGGCTAGGGCAAAGGATTAGGGTTTTAGTTTTTTTTTTATTATTTTGTGAAGAGGATGGTCTATTTATAGGAAACGAACGAAACACTATTCATTCCGGAATTTCCAAACTCCGATTTACGCATGGTGACCGACGTATCTAGGGTTTATCCCGCGTTCCGGACACAATGGAATAGGTTTCGAAAGCTAATTCGGTCATTTGTGCGAGATATGGCTATAAACGTTCAATTTAAATTTAAACCGATTAAACAATTTTCTAGGCGTTTTAGCTTGCACCGGACAAACGGTAAATCCGATTGACAGGAAATTTGAAACCATACAATAATATCACATTACGGATCCGATGAAACTGGTTTCGTCGAAATCCGAGACAGTTTGAAAAATGGCTATTTTAACTCGCCAAATTAATATTAAAACAATTTCAATGCGTTTCGAGCTGCCACGATCAAACGATAACTCCGATAGCTACGAAAATTGAAATGCAATAATAACTAACTATTACGGATCCAATGGAACTAGTCTCGTCCAATTCTGAGACCGTTCGAAAATTGGCTAATTTCACTAGTCGATTAAATATTAAAATATTCAATTTTCACAAATAAACTTCTAATTCGATTTTAAAAGTTCTAAAATATCATTCTAACTTCAACATGATAAAATAAAATTTTACAAATCAATTTCAATCATATTTAACTCAATTTTCAATTATTTCCATAATTTAACATATTAAATTATCGATTTAATTATCCAATTAAATCCAATTATTCAAAATAAATTTATTCGACTTATAAATTCACTTATTAATATTTAAAATTAATTAAATATTCAAATTTTAATTAATAAAATTTCTGGGTCGTTACAATCTTCCCCCCTTAAAAGAATTTCGTCCTCGAAATTACCAAGTAAGAAAAGTTACAGAATCTATTAACTTTCCCAAAATTCATAGTTAAACTTCTTATAATAACTTTACTAAGTTTTCCAAATCATACTTAGTTATCTTTTCAAAAACAACTACTATTGTTTGACTTTCAATTCCAAAATCAAAGTTATAGTTTTCAAAATTTTCCCAATTTTCTAAAAATTTTCTAACGCCTTAAATTTTCGGAAAAATTCGCCATAGTCTCCTTTGCGCGGCTCGATCCGAAAAAAATGACAGTATATATATCACAAATATACATCTCATCAAGTAACGAGGCATCCTGCAGGGAAAAAATGTAAAAGTACGATATTTAATCCGAGATATGTACCTTATATTTTATTAGCGAGCATATACGGCTAATATAGCGCGAAAGCGAGCTCCAAATGCGAAGCAAACATGATCCGCACCTACTAAACACTCAACAAACAACATGAGAACATGCATATAGACAATAGTATTGATATACAACATATAGCAACATAATAACTATATATGCCAACATAGCAATGCATTCAATAGCAATATATATTCAACCATCAACCAACTATAATCCATAACCAACAAATATTCATTCATATTCTCATTAATATTCAATGAATTGGTTTTCAATTTAATCACATTTGATTCATTAACAGTGGATGTTTTTACTAACATTCATTTTCAATTAGTTCATATTCACTAATTCATATTCAAGTTGGTTCACTTCCAAATCAAATTCAATTCTATTTAAGAATCACTTAACTTCTAATTGAATTTCAATTACTTTAGCTTCCAATTTCATTAACACTTAATTAATTATATAAAATCAACTAACAATCATATAACAACCAATGTATATTAATTACAACCAAATTCCTTTGCTTATATTCATTTTGGTTTAACACCATCACTTTCAATTGGTTTAGTTAAATTGATTTTCATTCAATCTTTCAACTTCCAATAGCATTAGATTTTAATGAATTAACACTTACATTCATTATTCCATATCAACTTTATTTACATTCAATTGATTAAGATTCAATCCATTCATTCAATTCAATTACAAAGTTGAATTTCATTCACATAACTTAAGTTCACATTTATCATTTAACTTTATTAATTTAGTTTGATACCAATATCAACTTCATTCAACATATCTTAAGTTATATTTCATTTAACTTTAAATTCCTACTTATAAATAAATTCAGATTCCAATTCTAAAGTAAAATTTTATTTAACATTCAAATTCATTTTTATTTACAACTCATATTCATAAATATATTCATATAGTTTCACTTCTTATATATATAAGTTTATTTCTCAATTGTAAATCACTTTAATTATAATTCAATTCTTATAATTCTATTGCTTATACAATTATTCTTTTATTTAGATTATTCAAACATCTTATTCAACAACCAAACAATCAACTTATATACACTTTAATAATTCTGAAAAATTATCCCTTTATATATAAAATATAATCAAGGTAAAATTATTGCATTTACCCAATTTAAAACAATACTGTGTCGAGTTGTTCTATTCAAGTGTTTAGAAACCCCTTCGGCATAGTTGTGCATACCGTGCTGACGAAGGTTCATACGCCACTCAATAAACCAATCATCACAATATAAAACAATTTCATACTCACTAACAAATAAGCTCTCATAGCTATTTTACACTCAACTCATTCTAGAGTACTACTGACTCTATCTCTAATGAGTAATACCCAACAGAACCATGGTTGTCGCTTAACAAACAGCTCTGATACCACCTGTGATGACCCGCAAATCCGTACTCCTTGAATATACACTAATCTCTATAGATTAATTCAAGATGAACAGAAATACGAATTATCAATGTTTAAAAAAGAAGAAAAAGAGAGAAGAAGAGAGAAGATAGGAAATAGAGGGAAAAGAGAATATAGAGAATAGAACGGAACAGAAAACAACAGAACAACAATATCAAAATCTCACAATCGCAGCGGAACAACATATAATAATAAATGAATAATCTTTAAACAAAGAATTATATTAGTTATTACATTACATTTCATTACATTAATTCATATCATCAGAGTGTACAACAACAAACAACATCAAACAGCGGAAAAGAAATACTATATACTAGTAATACGCCATGCCATCCAGCTTGCCTCCAGCAACTCCTGAATATCCTGATAAACCTTAACTCTTGACTGCCCGTGTGGAAATTGGTGGGCACCCAGAGTTTAGGAAGGAAAACAATAAACTCCGAGTCAGTCATGTGACTGGTGTGAGAACTCAAAACAGTTTATTTACTTTAAAATCAAAATAGAGGAATATTTTTAAAGTCAATTCGCAATGCTTTTAAAAATGAGACTACCATAAGGCCTCCCGCACACACACACAATGCAAACGCAGAATCGGAGGAGATTTCTCCTTATGATAGTCAAAGATGCTTGATACGCATTAAAAAGACATTTGATATTATTACTAGTGCATAGTGTAGGAAATATTTCGAAAGTAAAGATATAAATCTTAGCCAACATAGACATTTCGAACTATGCCTACTATAGCTACCATCTAAACAGTGGTGACCACCATAAGTAAATGGCAGGTTCTACAACTAAAACCGTACAGGGTTTCGTATTGGGAATTGGATTTCCAACAAATGGTCAGGCCAAGGAACTTCCCATTGCCACATGAGAATGCCTCTGGAAGGACATCCCCGAGAACCAAACCGGATCTCTGCCAACACAAGGCCGGGTTACCCCTAACTGAGTAACAACTAACCGAGTATGCCATCCCCCGGTCCTTTGGGACCTTTCACCGAGCGCTCGCAATCAATTCACACAATCATAAAGTGTTTTCAACATGAGTAAGTATCTGGGCTCCATACCATGATACTACCCTTTTCCAGAAGGAAATACACATACCCTAAAGGGAGCTACCCCTCATAACCTTGCCGCATCTTTCCTGTTTTGACAATTTCCGGGGAGTGAGGCTCGACGAAGTCTCGTCCACAAAAACACACTTTATACAAAAGCCGTGCTTTGGGTCAACAAATGATCATAGAAATGATCACAAAGATAAACGATCAAACAAATGATCCTATCACAAATGATCAACACAATGATCATTTAACAGCAACACTCAGCATGTCACATTACCAAATTGGGAATATATTGCTGATAACCTTCAACTATATAACCTCTGAGCTCGTACGTCTCAGAGAAGGGTGTTAAGCTAAAAGAATAAATTCTCCGCCACCAACAGAAATATATTTGAAAGAAATCGGCTTTATATCTCAATTTGTAATGTCAGACATACAATCCATACAAGTCTGTTCCGGGCTCGAACAGAACTGAAGGCACTTACAAAGAAGTCCTTGCAATCCAGATATCCACAATCCTGATCGGATTCCCCATCACATATGGAGAACTCTATACCGTAGCTACTCGGTGCAGAGTCAATCGACAGGTTGTCCTTTCGCTTTCAAAAATATTCGGTCTTCAACACCGGTCATCAATGCTATCTATTACGTCGTATCACTATTCGGAATGGGTAATCCGAATAACGAGCGCAATAATTTAAAAATAAGTGTGCATTCAAATTCAGCAAATCACAACAAATACCCATTCAAAGGTAAATATTGATAGTCGGTTATTGAACTATCAATGGATATGCACACATCACCAGATTCCAAATAATTTTCCAAATTATTTACTTCCCAAAAATATCTTTACAAGATATATAATTTCAATATGTCAAAAATAAATCAATATTTATTTTTAAACAAATTCCACTTTCTTTTATAAATTCCTTAGTGAATTTATATTCCAAAATATCCATGCATATACGATTTCAATTTTTCATTTCAATTTATCTTCAAAAAGATAAATTCTCAAAACATTTCATTTTACATTGGAAAAACATTTCCATACTTATTTATTCATAAGTAATTCACAAATTTTATTTATTTTCAACCTTTGGAAAATATTCAATATACTTAAATCGAAATTAAGTATATATTTCATTCTTTAAGGAAATCATTCTCTTAAACATATTTATTTGGGCTAAAACGGATGTTGCGTAAAACATCGTTACGACGACCCAAAATCACTAGTATAGGGATTCGAAATTAAAATAGATATATAAATCCCAATACTATACAAAACATTTCCTTTCGGAAATCATTTACTATAACAACAGTGTTATAGTCCACCATTCCCTTTTATTTCTCGAAAAGGTCTATTTCAACAATGAATGTTGAAATATATGGTTTCGAATCTTAACACATTTAAAAACATCGTTAGATCGTTTTAATTCTATTTAAAACATCACATCCAAAACATTTTCTTTAACATAATATTCACTATTCAAAAACGTGAATATACTTCGTTAACAAATTTCATCACTTCTATACTTTTTATTTCAAAGGATTATTCACTGTCTAGAACGTGAATATAACTCCATTAATAAGTTACAACAATTTACTTATCAAAATAAGTTGTTTGCGGATTTATAAAACAACGTTTATAAATTCCTTTATTAACCTATTCCAATTTATAACTTAATTATAAACCAAAGGTTTATATTACAAGTTAAATGCTTATAAAACGATTATCTTACAAAATCGTTCTTTTAAAGACTTTCCAAATTATAAATCTTATAACTCATAAGATTCATTTATTTACCCAAATCTATCCTTTTAATAACTTTACAAATTTTATAAACCTACTGTTTATAAAATTCCATTTATAACTTCACCGTTTATAATTCTATAAATTTCATTCATTTATGAAATTCATTCACAATTCATTCTAACACTTATAAAAACTCCTTTTATAATTCAAATATTTTAATTTATAAATATCAATTTATACATCTTTTAATATAAACCAATTTATTTTATTCTTTAAAACGTCTTTAAACTCCTTTAAAAACTTCATCATTTAGATTTATAAAATAATCAAATTTTATAAATCCTATATTTAAACTTTTTATAATAAATTCATAAATCCCGATTTAAACTATTTTATAAAATCATTAGCCTCATATTTTCAAAAATCAACTTTTAACTATATTTCTCAAAAATCATAATTTTTATAACATTAAAAATTATAACGTTTATTTATTTAAAATGGATCAATTCCAAAAATATTTTATAAACACATACTTTCAAAAATCACTTTAAAATCATTTTTAAAATTCCAAAATTTGGGTCCAATGATGCTACACACCAAATAGTCAATCACGACTGCAACGACATCATATATCGTATATGATAATCAATGAATATCAAAATATCCATAATCAAATAAATACTGTTGAGGAATCCAGTCGGATCCCTCCAACCTGTTTTCCTGCATCCAAAAACATTAGCACAATACCAATTTCGCTCCAGTACGAAATTATCGCGGTATATGGGATTTAAAATATTATCCGCTTAATAACGGCGCAATAGGGTCTCATCCGCTAAAAAATAAAATGCGGGAAATCAACAACTGCAATATATACATATGCCAATATATATATATTACTACTATATATAATACCAATTTCACTGTTTATGAAATATTCGCGGTATATGTTTTTAATAAATAACATCCGCTTACTAACAGCGCATAATGTCTATTTTAACAATCAATAGATAACAATCATCATTCAAACATGCATTCAAGAATTTTAAATATAACTATTTAAAATAAAATCGAAACCGATTCGATTGAGTGAGAAGTTCTCACCTTGATTTCAATTTCGTTTTAGCGATTTATTTCGAATAAAATTAAACGGACGTTTAATTTTACCTGAAATTTTCACTAACTCCAAACGACTCCAATCCAACTCCATAGCGTAGTGCTCGTCCATACGATTCCAACGCAACTGGTTTCGCGCGTTTTCGACCTCGTATGAAAAAGATATGCATTTTACAAGTTTTACGAATTTATATAAACAATTTACAACAATTTCCTTTTATAATTTAACCTTCATCTATTCCTAGCCACAAGATCTCACTCCTGCAAATCTAGCCCGTCCATCCCCTTCTTCTTCCTCACGTCTCCTTCTACAGACAATAGCCGCAACAACAAACCCATTTACATAGAACTAGGGTTCCATTTTGCTCCAAATACGATGACATCTACCACGATCAGCTACCTCCATATTGAAGCCACTCGAATTTCTCAACTTCGGCTGCAACCTTGCTCAACTCGGCCACTTGTAGCCCTCGAAAGTCGTGCCCAAACTGTAGAGAACGCGGCCATATATCTCACAATTTTTAGCTCCAATTCACATCTCAACCGTTGAATAGCTAGTTCGCAACATGATCTACAAGTTTCACGTTGAAGGATTCTTGAATTGGTTGATGGATTTGGAGGAATTTGAGGAGATAGAACTGTAAATTTCGGCCATACATTCATAACTGGCGGCTAGGGCAAAGGATTAGGGTTTTAGTTTTTTTTATTTTGTGAAGAGGATGGTCTATTTATAGGAAACGAATGAAACACTATTCATTCCGGAATTTCCAAACTCCGATTTACGCGCGGCGACCGACGTTTCTAGAGTTTATCCCGCGTTCCGGACACAATGGAACAGGTTTTGGAAGCTAATTTGGTCATCTGTGCGAGATATGGCTATAAACGTTCAATTTAAGTTTAAACCGATTAAACGATTTTCTAGGCGTTTTAGCTTGCACCGGACAAACGGTAAATCCGATTGACACGAAATTTGAAACCATACAATAATATCACATTACGGATCCGATGAAACAGGTTTCGTCGAAATCCGAGACAGTTTGAAAAATGGCTATTTTAACTCGCCAAATTAATATTAAAACAATTTCAATGCGTTTCGAGCTGCCACGATCAAACGATAACTCCGATTGCTACGAAAATTGAAATCCAATAATAACTAACTATTACGGATCCAATGTAACTGGTCTTGTCCAATTCTGAGACTGTTCGAAAATTGGCTAATTTCACTAGTCGATTAAATATTAAAATATTCAATTTTCACAAATAAACTTCTAATTCGATTTTAAAAGTTCTAAAATATCATTCTAACTTCAACATGATAAAATAAAATTTTACAAATCAATTTCAATCATATTTAACTCAATTTTCAATTATTTCCATAATTTAACATATTAAATTATCGATTTAATTATCCAATTAAATCCAATTATTCAAAATAAATTTATTCGACTTATAAATTCACTTATTAATATTTAAAATTAATTAAATATTCAAATTTTAATTAATAAAATTTCTGGGTCGTTACATCGTAACTCATATCCACCAGTGTGCTCGATTGTGTGAGAACTCGATCATGACCGTACACATGCCCTAAATGGTAATATATTACTGTCCTAGGTAACACAATATGGGCTAAACATGTACCGACACACAATAATAGGTCAATGCACAGCCTCGGCTAAATAAGAAAATATGTCACTGATCGGAGGCCTGACCACCATGATCAGGCGCTAGGATGGATACTAGTCATTCTGGTTCACTCTCAAATTATAAAGGGAGTTAGACAATGATAGACAAATACTAAATTTATATAACAGCTGACATAAAGCTACATATTCGTGTTGACACACAACATGATACATGTGCTAACACAGGGCTATATACGTGACTTATCACAGCGAGTCACATCATACATAATACGTCGTCAAATAAGTGTCATTAACGAGCAAAGGATAACTGAATAAATAGCACAACAACTTCCCATACCACCACGTACGACTAATCTGTATATTCAGTGCTCACACATCACATCGCATATTACTATATAGAATATTAGCCGCCTTCATGCTCAGAAAACACAAACTGGCCATGCCGTCCTTATACCTAAAAAATCTCAGATTGACCCGAGAATTATATAAATAACATATGGGTCAGGCCATGTCTAAATCAAGGGTTAATATACATAAGTGACTCAACACATGTATGGATGATAACATTCGTAATATCAATAAATACGTGGTAATGTAAGTATGTGTATAATTGAAATATCGTAGACAATCTCAAAAGTGTCACAAATATCATATACCACAAGGCCAAGCATAAAGATGTCTAACTTATAAAAATATATCGAATCAAAGATCACAAAACCATACATAACAGTCATCACCCATATAGAAAACATATTAAATCAAAAATCAAAAAATCAACATCTATGGGTGAATCATCTATATCTAGAAATCACCATCCAAATCTTGAAAACATCTATAAGGAGATATCACCATGTATAATCAGGCTAGCATGCAACTTAGCCCAAATATATCACTCAGTCTCAAGAAATAAAATAGCCACAATATTAATGTAGATTGTCATCCCAAAAGCTAAAACATGGTAATGGCGATGCACGCCAAAGGTAGATATAATTAGAGACACATTCCTATGAAAAAAAGTTTGTGACACGTCTATAAAGTATAATCGATGACACATGCCTAAGACATGTAATTGGAAACACATGTCAGTGACCAATAGTTGGCAACACACTCCAAAGAAGGATACGGGAATTGATCATACATTGTACATAGTCACATGTATAATCGAAATAACTATACGTCTACATTTCACATACACCTGAACTAGATGGAACACTGACAGACACACTTACCCCAGGAGATTACACACATATAGTTAATGGTATTTCATAACTGATAGATTGAGCAGCAGCCCGTAGACCACTTGAAAAAGAATATTTATTATTCGACCCATATCCTGACATAAGAAGTCACAGCTCCTCTAATCCCGGTTACCTTGATGGACATCATGACTCATATCCATCAGTGTGTGCTCGACTACATGAGAACTTGGTCACGACCCTACACACCCCCTTAAATAGTAACAAACTGCTAGTCTAGGTAACACGATAGGGGCTAAACATATTCCGACACGTTATAATAGATTGACACACAGCCTCAGCTAAATAAGAAATATGTCATAAATCCGAGATGTGAACATCGTGATTAGGCCACTAGGATGGATATTAACCATTCTGGTTTACTCTTGAATTACAAAGGGAGTTAGACAGTGATAGACAAACACTAAGTGTATATAATAGCTAACATAGAGCTGCATGCTCGTGCTGACACACAACACGATACATATGCCAGTATACAACTATACGCAACTCTGCAGCAAGTCACGTCATACATAATAAATCCTCATATCGGTGTCATTAACAAGCAAAGGATAACTGAATAAATAACACTACGACAGCCCTTACCACCACATGTGACTAATCTGTTTATTCAGTGCTCACACGTCACACTTGCTCCTTTAATATTCTATATAACGAGTCCTAAGAATAATCAAAGAAATATTATCGAAAGTTCCATACTAGATGGTATTATAACTCCCTTTATTCTAATTCCTCATCACATGGAATTGGAATTATCACAAAATCATAAAAGAATGTCATCACCGTATCATTCCAAATCACTAAACAAAATCAACGTCAATGGTGAATCATTCATATAATCTAATTCAATAAACAAGAAAAGAATGATTAGAATAGCAATATAAAATAGACTATTCAAATAAATATATATATTTAGCAACAAATTAACCGATATTTGATAATGAAAATTTTATAATATATAATCTTATGTAACAAATAAATATCTAGGAATAAATAAATAAATATATTCTAGAATTAACTAGATAATTATCTAACTCAAATATAATTTATTCTTTCCAATAAATAACTAATTTCTCAATCTTTTATAAAATTAAAAGTAATTTAGTGCTTACCAATAACATTAGAAAGCTCATTTCTTTTTTTTGAAACCCCAAAAATAGTCTGTAAAGCTAAATATTACGCTTAACAAATATTCCATGATTTTCCATAACTAACACTCTTTTTAAACAGTGTAAGATCCAATTAATAATATATTTTTTGAAAAATTAATTATATTCCAAATACTCGATATATACTTTGAAAACTCTTACATATCAATTAGAAATAAATTCTTATAATTTTATAATATTTTTGTAGATTTATTAAAATCAAAGACTAGATTTTCCTTAAATAATCAATATCTAAACTAAGTAAGTAATAATTAATATTAAATAAAACCTTTACATAAAAATAATTTCATGTTTATAATTCATCAAACTTTTACTTTTCAAATATATTTTTATTAAATTTTCTTTTGTTATATATATATAAGAGGTGAAGGAGTCGACCTCTTCCCTTAAGTGGCCGACCTCAAGGGGTCGACCTCTTCAAGAGTGGGGTCGATTTCTTGGGTGAAATCTAGAGCGTGAGCTCCAGGTTGCTTCGTCCTCTCGTAGTCATTCCAACCCACTTCTTCCTCCTCTCGAACCTAACTTTTTGCACACTTTCAAACATCAATTCAAGCACATAATATATACACATCGAATATGACATCGACATAGATTCATGAGCAAGAAACTCACCTGCTCCAACTTTTCTTCCTCTCCCTTTGAACGCATGGATACAGAATCCTTAGCCATTAAAACTCAATTTCCTTTCCACTATAGGCGCATATAAGTGTCGAGACTCTATAATCAAATTTGGTAATTTATAATAATTTATTTGATTTATTATATAATTTAGAAAATGAAGAAGATTATGAAGAAGAAGTTTCAAGAAGAAGATAATGATCAAAGGATGTATACGTGAGCATTTTTACTGAAGAAAGAAAAGTCTCGAAATAGAGTGATCTAGAAAATGGGTATGGATACTCGGGCTTGGGCCTAATTTTGAAATTATATATATTTTTAATTTTATTATTTAATTTATTTTTATAAACTATTTTCTATTTAAAACAAATTACAACAAAATTCCAATAAAATTCATGTATTCAATACTTAATTATTTGCTCAACATTATATAATTTTCTAGAATTTATTTCTATATTTAATTCATTTAAATTTAAATATCCAACATTCACACTTTAAATATATTAATTAATTAATTTCCTATTTAATTTATTTAACAAACTTATAAACAAATGATTATTCTCAAAATCCTTTAACTTCATAACTAATTACTTTATTTTCAATACAACACTTCTAAATAAAATATAAAAATTATTCTTATTTAATATATAAAAATTCAAAATTTTTATCAATTCCCCTAAAACTAGATTTTTACGTAACATCTTGGTGCCCTGAATGGTCATGAGTAATACACTACCCTTGGAAAGTGTTATGTACTCGATACTCTAGCCTCGACGGATGTATCGATATTCAGTCTCGATACATCTTGACCGTGAATATTTAAAATAGTATATTTATTTTTGTAATGGTAAATTACTCATGGTTACAACACTTTGTAACTACTATCACAAAACATACCATTTATGGATTTTCTATTAAATACACTTTTAATTAAATTAATTAATTAGTAAAACACTTTATATCAAATGTATAATAGAAAGCAAACACCTTTTATTTTGAACAAGATTAGTTATCAAGTTAGATATGTGCAATAATTTACATAATTTCTCTATGACATACTTTTAACTCTATAGATCTCATATTTGCTCCTAAGATCAATTATGGAACCTTATCCCGAATTCTCCAATCAGGTTCCTCGAAATCCATTGGGCCAGTCCCCTAGTGAACGGGCATGCTATTATGCTTTAATTATCTACCATGTCAATCAACTCTCCCTAATGCTTGTAAACTATTTTATCATGTGGAATAATTCGGAATATGTCTCTCAACTTTTAGTGAGCTTTAAGTTCTTTACGAACTATATCGTAACATTGTTATCATATACCAATGTTATGGGATTCTCAACATTTGGAATTTCTCTCAGCTCTGTTATAAATTTGTGCATTTATATTTATGTACATTGCTTTTATTGCGGTGTTATTCAAGGCGATATACTTAGAATTTTTTATTGAATCGACTATAGTCTTTCATTTGGAACATTTCCAACTTAAAATTTCTTAACTTGAATTTATTATTGACATATTATACTCAATACCACTTTTGAGAATTTGAGTTCAAACACTCCTTCACAAGATGTTTGTTGTTTTTGCAAACAATTCTATAGTACTTCGTGAATACATGGAAACACTCCAAATTACCATTTAGCAATATCGATTTAGATTTAATATTTACTTCATGTATCAAATACATATACAAATCACAATATCAAAGACAAAATAAGATGTATGACAATTCCTATTACCAATGCATAAGGAATCCATCTTATATGTTCTGTATTAAACATTTTAATAATGTGTCCTTCCATATCATTTTAGGACATTCTTAATATCCTTTATACTTATTATAAAAGACATTGTTTGCAAACTAACACTGAGTATTAAATAACTAAAATTGATTTTAACATAAGTACATCGTTAATAATTAGTAGTGTGTTGTTTTCTTATGATCTAGAAATATCTATGTAGATTTCAACATTCATCTTATGAACGCAAGCTTCCTTTACATTTTTACTTATAATCAAACTATTTATGCATCCATCAATACACTTGCTCAATTTTAAAGCTTTTCATAATTGTGACGACCCATCTTTTTGGACGGTTTAAATCGACAATAAACCACACATGTCTAACTCAAACCATTCAAAAAGACAGGTTATCAATGAGATAAATAAGAAAATTAGAGAAAAGAAGGAAAGTAAAACACAGAATCTCGCAACGGAACAAATAAACAGTTCATGAAGCTGTTTCATAATATACATTAGATTACACAATTTTCACAACATAAACAGGGTACAATTAAAAAACATACCAAAATGATGCGGTGGGATAATACTAATAATATAATATACCAAACTCCATCTCCGTCATTCAAAAATAATGTCTTCAAACACTGAAATGCTTTAGGCTGACCTGAGCGTAATGAAAAAACAAAACATTCGAGTCAAAACTAAAAGTTCTTATGTAATTTAAATCAATAACAAGTAAGTATGAGGGTAGTAACCTCAGAGATGTTTATAGGTTTTCCATCTCCTATCAAGTGTACAACGTGAGTACAATAACTTAAGAGATGTTACGAGATTTTCCATCTTCCAAGGATACGTTAAACTATCTATATGTACTAAGATACGCCATATATATAGTGTTTATAAATAAAGTAAAGTATTAAAATAGCATTAAGGCTTTACGTTGATCCCCCTTAGCACATTTTTAAGCATTATCGTATAGTTTGTCTTAGTAACAACCAGTAACATCGATAGCCAGGGAGATGCCGTGATAAAACCGCACTAAAACAAAGTCGTAGTGGTTGCGTATATGAATAAAAGTATGATAAGGCATGCACGACAATGCCCAAGGTAGGATTCTACCAGTTTACCCTTTTTGGCCGATTGTAACACATCGCCGCAGAGACTGCCGACCGAGTCCACGACCCTCAAAAGAAAATCTAGGTGCACGAATCGAGTCAAAACCAATATAGTAATATGAAGGGGTGGGGCCTTTAAAGGTAGCTAACCCCTTGGCCAGACATATGCTCCTTATTTAGCCATTTCAAATTGACACAAGTGTCAGGGTCATCCATCATCATTATCTTTCTTCATTCCAGTAAACGTCGCTAATTCAACCTCTACATTCTGGATAACATCCACCACATATACTGTTATTAAATGGTTCCCGCAGAATAAAAGAGAGTATGCCATTCATCCGGCCCCGGTCTCTTTAATAACTAAATGTTATTTCCATACCAGTTGGTTTTTTTAAATTTCAAGAACAAGTCATACTTCCTATCAAATTCACTTCAAAAATAATTTCGATTTCAAATAGGTTATACCTTTATATTAAAGCACTCGTACTTAAATCAATTATTTAAATCTAAATAATTTCCTCTTTAAAATAGTTTGTATATTGAAAATAGTTTAATAATTAAAATAGTTTTAATATTGAGAAATAGTTTGGAATAATTAAAATAGTTTTAATATTAAAAAATAGTTTTAATATTAAAAAATAGTTTGGAATAGTTAAAATAGTTTAAAGATTGGAAATAGTTTGAATATTATAGAATTTAATATTGAAAATATTTTGGATACGATAGTTTATATATTAAAAAAATTTGGTTATTAAAATAATTTATGTAGTATAATAGTTTGTATCAAATTGTTTCTCTCTTTCACAACAATTTGAACACATGTTCCAAATCACGATGAAATCAATTCTTCACCATCCAAATCAAGTCAACTTCATATTCAAATTTCAATTTAAATCGGTTTCAATTAAAAACGATTTCAAACTTTACTTTAAATTCAATTTAAATGGTTCCATTCAAATAGCTGAAGTTTTAATTAAAATTCTCATTTTTAAATAATTAAGTTCAAATCCATTGCACAACCAAAACATTGAATTACCAATTTAAACCACTTTAATTAAAGGAAATTCAACGTTTAAATTAAAATTTAAATATTTAAAATAATTCATTTCAATAAATTCAAATCATAACCCAATTTCCACTTAAAGATTTCAATTTAAATCCTAAAACAATTTCAAGTTCATCATTTCAAATCTTGATTTAGAAATAATTTAATCGTATAAATCCAATTTTTATTTTCTTTAAAACAATATCTTTTACCAATTCAAATTTAAGATTTGAAACCATTTAATTGAACCAAATCCAATATAGGTATATAATTTTCTACCTTATGACCAAGTGATCATTTATTTCAATATTGATTACGTGGATGGATAATATCATTTCAATCCAAACTAAACGACATATGTATATATCATTTCAACCCGTTTCTTAATTTATTTCAAATAGTACAAATGATAATATATACGATGTTAATTAATAATATAGGTAATAGGAGGGATCTATCCAAAATAAATAAACAACCATACATCTAACATCAATCAATAGACATACAATTACAATCAATATCCAAATCAACCAACATATCCCAACAGTTACTGATTATCAGTTGATGGTGTTTAATTAGCAACTAAATTCAATATTAATTTAAATTTCAATTTTATTCAATGTAAAATATAAATTCAAATTATATGTCAATATAAATTGTCAAACAGTAACCAATAAAATTTTATCACTTCATAAATTTAATTCAACCAACATAAGAAAATTTAGTATTGCGTGAGTGGGTTAAATCACTCACTTTTGATTTACAGTCCATTAAAAATCCAATAAAAGCCCAAAATCTCAATAGTTTCCAAATTCAATCAAACTAGTTTTTTATTGTTCGGAATTTCGATACATGTCCAACGGGAGAAACTGCACATTAATCGAAGTTCGTATGCAAAATTTATGCAAGTTAGAAGTTCAAATTTTAAAAATTAAATTAAAACAAAAGAAGGGAAAAAAAGTAAATAACCATACCTCCTTTCCGACCCTAACGCATGTAGAATCCACTGATATGCTTTAGCTCTGCCATGTTCATTACCAGATCGCCGCCTTTACATGCCGTTTCGCTCAGATCCCACATCGCCACGAGCCTCGTCGTCTTCTGCTGACTTCCTTCACCACGTGCGGCCACCTCTGGCTTACCAAAAAACCTCCGCCACCGCCACCATTTTACGCCCAGATCTGATGATTCTCGGCACTTCTAGACCGATCCAACCGTATGGATTGCCTCCACATGTCATCCTCTATGCTACAGCAACTTCTGATTGTCGAATCGTTGCAAATCCACCATTAAACCAAACATAGTCAATGAACGACCGAGAATAAATCACCAATTTCTGGACAGATGAACCTCCAATTAAAAAAATGAATCGCGGACAATGATTCAATTCTTCGAGAGCTTCACGATGATATATTATATGATAGGATTTGAGCAGCTTGAATTTTTGAATTGAATTTGAAATTGGAATTTTGGTTTAGGATATTCACCATTGGGAAGAAGCGGATCGGTTCTGAAAAGTATGTTTAGAAAATAGAATAGAAGGATGCTAGGGTTTATAATAGCATATATATAGACAAAGCTGAAATAGGGATAGATGGAACAGATATCGATCGGGCCAAAGTAATGACAAAGGTCTGAAAAGCCCGTTTCGTTCTCGAAATGAAAATAGGTCATCTAATATATCAAAATATAGGTTTTTAATAATTTTAAACTCACCGGAACTAATTTCAAACACTAATTCTATCGTATTTAGAAGTTAACCTTATAATCAACTTATATTTATTTTTACGCGTTAATTAACCGAATTGTTATTAAATTAATCTAGTCACCTTTAAATTCTAAATTAAAAATTTTCTAACATCATTTTGGTTAAACAAAAATTAATAATCTTTTAAAATTAAATTTTCCATGTTAAATCAAAGATTTAAATATTACATTAATTTCAACATTAAATTATTACAGTAATATTATATAAATGTTCTTTATATTAAATCAACCATTACATTACGTGTTCATTAAACATAAGTTTCCATTTTATTACACTCGTCACTCATATTAACTGCAGTATTTAAATTACACTAGTTTTTCATTAATTACCAAATTAATTTCAAAATGGATTAAGTAATGAGGTGAGAAATAGACAATTGTTACAACTTAGTAATTTAAACACATTTATAAATTATTGTTTACAAACAAAGGTTAATAAATTTACGTACTAAGTAATTGATTTCTTATTGCATGCTAAACCAATTAAATTAAATAACATATGATTTCTCCTTTTAATACATCATATAATTTTATTCCTTATTAAACTTACAATTATTTTAATTGATTGAAATTACATTAAAACAGTTCTCAATAACATTCAAACACTATTATTAAATTATATCCTAATAAAGTTTCCATTAAATAAATCATAATTTTAATTTATGACAATATTAAATTCCAAAGTCTTATTTAATTAAATATTTTTAATTATAAAAATACTAGTTGTTACAACCCCCACCACTCAAAATTTTTCGACCTCGAAAAGGAAGAAAAAGAATCAAGAAATTTGATATATTTTATTTAAGGTCAACAATTTATAACAATTAAATTTACATATTTAAGTGTAATAAAAATTAAAAATAATTCAATTTCTACAAAAAAAATTAAATCCTAAATTTACGAAAAATTTCAACAGCATTTCCTTTGTGCGGCTAGGTCCAAAAAAAGAACAATATCAATAATTACATGATATATATATATATATATATATTGTATTTCAAAAATAAAACATCCCAAACCATGAGAAAAACAATAAAATACCGCTATGAAACCCGTAATCTGAGAACGTACCTGTTTGTCGAGAAATCAAACTTGATTTATGAAACCAAAATCAACACTTTTTACTTCCATAAATCTACATCTTACTTACATAATCCAAAAGAGTCAAAACTATGTAAAAGAGAAATATTTTAGTTGTTCAATCAATAGCACAAGTAACACAAAATATATAATAATCATATGCAAACAAAAGCAGTACAACAATTATATGCAACAAAAGAATCCATCACACATCCATAGCAACCAAAACTAATAGTTTGTCCAGGTTCAAAAACCTTTCATTATACAAGGATGATAAATAACTACCAAGTATACCTTACGCTCAACAGCTTTAGATAATTACTTAATAGATTATTCATACAACCTTAAACAATTTGAAGTATCAATTCCCGGACTTCCCATAAGCCAAACAACAAAGAATTTAATGTTATCTAAATTTGCACGATGTACATGTATTATTTGCACACAATATTAATTCTGATCGCTTGCTTGAATAACATTTTTTTCACTTTCGATCTAGTATTGATAACTTGACACTCTAGTGCAGACTTTGATCCGATTTCTTGATTAGAAATCTCCATTCTCCTTACATAGCCATAAACTATTATAGAAAATTTCAAATTCATATCAAAAATTCATATCGAATGTTCACCGTCAAGAATCCAGTGGAAAATCCTAATCCAAACTTGTGTGAATTATTGCAGATCATGTATTGAAATCTGGATCAGACTGTTATGCGAATAAAATGATCTATGCACAATTTACATATTTTATTCTATTGGTTTCTTTAACACATCATTTACTTTTCATTTATTTTTATTCTCATTCATTCATACAAGATCTTCTTTTATTCATTTACATTCATTTACTTACATAAATTATTTCCCATTCAATATTTAAAATCATCAATGAATAAATTCTTAAAGTATTACATACGTTACTTTGCTCTTTAATTTACATTTATTATTTACTTATATAACTTAATTTCCATTTAATATTAATATTCATTAATGAATCATTTCATATTAAATTTTTCTGCCTTTTAATTCACATCTATTTCTTCATATATAGTACCATTTAATATTAAATCTATTTTTGATTCTTTTTGACATTTTCTTAAGTTTATAATTACTCGCTTAAATAATATTCACTTTTTACTATTTAACTTAATTATTAAGCATTTCAAACCATTAACTTAAGTATATAACATTTTCTGTACATCTTAATTCTTTATTTTATAGACATAATTTCACTTGGAAACATTCTTATTACTTAATTTTTTTACTTGTATAATTTCTGTATCTTTTAATTTACAAGTTACATACTTCAATTTCTTATTTTTTTCATTAAATAATTATATTTTAATTCAAATTTCAATTTGGAAGTTTTCAACCATTTAAAATAGCCGAAAATTCCATTCCACTTCATTAATTGGAAATCACTAATTATAAGAAAACTTAAGAACTAAATACCGGTTTCATTTCAAATCACCTTGAAATAATGTATACTTATATATTTTAATATATCAAATCATACACAGAAAATTGAGATCAAAATTTGTTTCACCAAAACAATTGTGTACCAAAGCTACTATAGTGGTCTTCCCACTTTAAAACTCAAAAATGAATGTCGACGATGTCGCGATCATCATCGAAATTATTTTCCAGCGACGGAAGAGGAGAGTACAGTACATATTTCCTTTAAAATTCTTTTAAAAACATTTCTTTTAATTAACTTTTGAAAACATTTAAAAACATTTCTTTTTGTAAATACTTCACAAATAGTACTAATATTATTTTTCCAGAACTTTGAAAATCAATTTCAAAGCACCGGAGTTTAAGTTCTCAAATTTTCAATCTATGTTCATTTTATTTATAAATCATAATATATAAACCATATGTATAAAATTTCACTTTCTAACCACAAACGTATCACATACAACTACATCAATTTATGAAAATTCTTCTTCTTTTATATATAAAATATAGTTTTAGGTAAAATCGTTTCATTTACCAATTTCAAAAACCAATATTGTGTCGATTTACCCCGTTTAAGTGTTTTGAAATCCCTATCGATGTCACATCGTCCTATGTACATCCGAAATTTATAAATACTCAACAAAACAATTAACGGAATACAAAACATTTTTATAGCACTAAAAAATACGCTTTCTCGTATAATACTCTCAACTCATAATAGGGCATTCCGTTACCCTATCTCTTAATGGTTTAACCCCCAACATGCTAAGGTATCTCTAAACCAAAGCTCTGATACCAACTGTGGCGATCCACCTTTTTGGACGATTAAAGTCGACAATAAACTGCACATGTCTAACTCAAACCATTCAAATGGATAGATTATCATGAAAATAAGAGAAAAGAAGGAAAGCAAATCACAGAATCTCGCAGTGGAATGATAAATATAATAATCAAATAAATTCACGAACCTGTTTTATAATATACATTTGATTACACAATTTTTTACAACATAATCAGAATACAATCTACAAACATACCAAAATGATGCAGCGGAATAATACTAATAATATAATATACCAAACTCCATCTTCGTCCTATAGAAATAATGTCTTCAAACGCTAAAATGCTCAGGCTGACCCGAGCGTAATGAAAAGACAAAACATTCGAGTCCGAAATATAAGTTCTTATATAAGTATTACATCAAAAACTAACCTTCATGTAACGACCCCATCGCGATGCCCAGATTAGCAAAGAACATTACAAGTAATGCCGTCTGCTAATCCGGAGAATATGGCTTGTTAAGGGCGATCGAACGTGAATATATCTTTATACTAATGTTGACACATCATTTATACCTTTTCACTTAATATCTAAACTGAATTTGATGTGTACAATATTAATACAAAGTAATAGACACATCGATTTCTCAGAATCAGGACAGTATATCATATAAATAACAGTCATAGATCACAGTTGAATAAATCTCAACTTATACAATACAAATTATTTAATTTACAAATTGAAATACTAAACTCAATTGTTATACAGATTTAACAATTCTTTAATCTCAATTATACATTTTATATACATGGTCCAAATTCCTAAGTGGGATAAACTAAAAGTCCAAATGTTTATCTCCATGCTAGCACAACCATTCAAAGGTCAACCTGTCCTATAACCTGAAAAGTCTCGGCCTGACCCGAGCAAAATAACACCCGGGTCAGACTATCTCTAAATATCCAATAGGGTGAGAACAAGATATAGCACAAGAAAAAACGACATATAAGTAAATACAGATGTTCAGGATTGAATTCACAGAACAAAACAAAATATCTCTAAGCATGCAAATATCAGTGATTAACTCAGTACAAGGTTATAAGTTTGCGTCACAAACACAAAATAGTCACTAAACACAAAATAACAGAATTAATTTAACATCGATCACAAGACATAAAAACATATATTTATTTCACGAACACACGACATAAGAACATATGTTTATTTCATAAACACATGACATAAGTATATTTACATATTTCACGAACACAAAACAATCCCAAAATCCAAATATCCAGAGTCTAAGAGATCTTAATCCAAACCGATCGTAATGATCGTCCAAAAAAATTGTAGTGATTGTACTAAAAACCCGTGGCAAACAAACAAACAAATTGGTGTCACTCGGACCGATCTGATACCAAGGATCGTACTCAGACTGGGAACACAAAATCACATAATGATCTCAATGATAGTCCATACCGATCAAGGTGATCGTAAAAACCATGACTCGATAATTCCACATTTATTTAATATTATTAAATTATTATGTTTTAAAAGAAATCCAGAAATAAACTTCTTAAGGATCTAGTAGCCACTTATTGCATACCAAAAGAGAGTAAACTCTAAAGTGCCAAATATCGTCACCTTCAGTAATCACTAGGATTTAACCAATACTGTATGAATATGCGCTTATGTGTTTTTGTTTGATGATAATAAACATATATATTTATTTAAATGTATTTGGTAATGTACTATTTTGTTTTTCATAGATTAAATAAATATTTGTTGAATAAAATAAACTACACAGAATTTGAATTCAAACAGAACAAGTTACACAGAATTTGAATTCAAACAGAAATTTTATTCAAACAAATATTTATTACAATCTTGAATAGTACAAATTCAAGCTCTCACTATACATATACATTTTTAATTACATCACAATTACATCACAATTGTTTTTACATAATTTTCTCACTACATATCACTCACACTAGTATTTTGTCTTCAACTGCATTCCAGTTTGAATCCAGCATCTGAGCAATCTGCAAAAATATTCACTAACGCGGTAAAATTGAAAAAGAAATATTTTTGCAATATAAAATGAAATATGTTTTTTGAAAATAATATTTGCCTCAGTTATTTGGGTTACTCGTCATCATTTATATTTGAATTCATCACACACGAACAGTGTGACATGCACAGTGTAGCACTGTACATGCCACAAGGCCGTGCACATCGATATACACTTGATCGATTTACAGGGATAGGTGAGCACAGGTCAAACCCAAATGAAAAGCCGGGTTCAACTCATGTGCAATATATTCAAAATCACGACATGAGCACAAGGTCAAACCCGAGTTTTAAAACTGGGCTCAACACGAGGCACAATAAACTGAATGCAACGGTCAAGCCATTGTTGTCATGACTCAACTCATATGCAAAGCTTCAACAAATAAAACTGTATCAGATCACAAATGCAATGCTCAATACACAAACAAGACCAGAACAATCATGCCAAAAGTATGGTTACAGCATAAAGGTGGTCAAGGCTAAATTACGAACAAGCTCAAACCAAAAGTGCAGTGCAACTATAAAGAAGACAGTGGCAACAGTTCAAATGACAATGAACTAAAGTGAAGATCACAAAGACTTCAAGACAGTGATTCAATCAGACCTGACATAAGTTAAAGAAGCCAGAGTGTATGCAGACCAGAAAAAATCAGACTCAACTACAGGGATGAATACAATGTCAAAGCACAGAGCAACCAAGTGTTAACAATCAATGAACAAAGATGAATACAACAGAGATCAAGTTCAGTGCCACAGCAAACAAGGTTCAGGTCATAATGGAGCAACTCGAGCTCAAGAATGATACAAAGTAAGATGAAAATTAAAATATGAACACACACATATATGAAGTGAATCAAGTCAGTAAGGCAATGCACTGACTCAATGCAACACTGAAGCATACATGACAACCAGACTACATGAGTAAGCATAAACATACATATGAAATGCATCAGTGTGCAAAGAGCTCGAGCACAAGATATGACTACACTGAAAAAAACATCAGAGACCAGTTGATGTTCAAGTTTTACAAGACAGCTACAACACAAAAGTTCTCAAATCTGCAAAGTAAACATGTATATGCTACAGAAAACAGGGCAACCAAGCTACAGACTTCAAGAACAGGTCAAATGAAAAATGTCAAGTAACCGAGTACATAACTACAAGAAAGTGCAGACTCTAACTGAAACTTCAAGGTAAGCACAACTGGAAGTATACATGAAGTATTGAAATAACCAGAAACAATATCAGTGCAACGGTGATGGCCGTGGACATGCAATCGCATAAACAAAGTCAAGTGACCGAAGTCAGAGTTGACAAAGGATTAGAGATAACCAAGTCAAGATAATCAAATACGTATCTTTGAAAAAGTCACGAAGTAAAACCAGAAAGTTTCTGCCTTTTTATTCAAGAAAAATCGTACGCGTGAAAATCAAAGCCGTGAGCATCAAGACAGAAAGTAAATCAGGAAAGCCGTGTGCATCAAGCAATAGAAAAGTTTTGGAAAGTATCGAATTGAAACGAAGAAAGCAAGTGCATTTGAATTCATATAAATATCAAACCCAAACCATCATCATAGGCATCGAGTAAAAGGCAAACAATCAAACCAACAAACAGAGAAATTACATACCGAATCAACAACTCGATCATCAGAGAACGAGAGAACAAAAGCAACGCAAACCATTGAATTGATCATCAGAGAAGGAGCAACCAACCGAGCAAGAAAATCAAACAGTCGCGATCTCCAATATTCAGAAAACCCTAATTTCAGAAAGGAACGGCCGCAATTGTTTCAGAAGGAAGAGAAAAGGACCGAAGCCCTAATTCGACAAAAAGGAACGGGCCAAGCAAAAGAAAAAGGATCGGCCGCATTTTTCTTCACAAACAAAAGACAGTGGATCGGGTTAAAGAATAAGGGGCCGGCCTTATTTGTTAAAAGGGGATTATTTTGTTTAGGGTTTTATTAAAAAGGGGTTTTTTATTTTGAGCAAAAATTAGGGATTAAAGTTTATAGTTTATATTTTTGCTCCTTGTTTTATTTTGAAGTTGTTTTTTCTTTTCAATTCAAAGAATTTGTAAATCACCACCTAGGTTGTAGGTAGTGTCAGATTGTCTAGTTAGAATTAGTTCAGTGAGTAGGGTGTGCGAGTTTGCAAAACTCTATAGGCGGAGCAGAGTTTGCGAGTAAGCGAAACTGTATAGGCGGAGCAGGGTGTGCGAGTCTAGTAGAGTGTTTGTGAGCGGGAGCAAAGGTTTGCGAGTCTAGTAGAGTGTTTGTAAGCGGGATACTGTTTAATTCTAATAGAAATCTGGGAATGCAGCAGTAGGCAGGGGTTGCTGAAGCTGGGTAAATTTTGTGTGTGATTTACTTTTCAGCATATTTATTTCTGCAGTTTATTTCTGTGTTTAAATCGAGAAAATTTGCTATAACCCTATTCACCCCCCTCTAGGGTTAATCTAGATCCTACAAATACGTCCCATACCATATGGTGAAACTCAAGTATTTTCTAAAAGCTAGTAAATATCACTTATTACGGATGCCATTGCAAAACCTGAACCATATTCTCTTAAGTATCTAGTAACCACTTGTCGCACACCAGAAGAGAATACAACTCTAAAGTGTTAAGTACTTTCCCAAATACGATCACAAGAATTTAACCAAGGCATCCCGTACTACCTGGTGAAATTCGAGTATTCATTAATAGGCTAGTAAATTCCACTCAAATATTCCATTCAATGAGTTATATCATATTCGACGAAGAGTTATTCGAAAGCATTTAAGCCAATTGATGACACTAAGTCGATTATTAGTACTCCTCAAATTATAGAATTAAGGTTCTCAAAACATTTTTCTCTTTTGAGTTTATTATTTAAAATGCTTATTATAATTTTTCAAAAATCCATTATTATTCAACTTTGTAAAAAAATATTCACAAATTTGTTAAAATATTCCATAACTCTGAATTTTTCAAGATTTATTTATATACAAAAAGTTGTCTCAAATTTCCATATGGTTGTATTATTCACAAAACTATATTTTAAAAGTCATATTTTTTTACTCTTCTAAATCCATATTAAAATATAACCATTTTATTTAAAAAAAATAAACTAAGTTTATACTTTCCATAACAACATTTCTGAATTCCATGAGTCGTAAATTATTTATGTAATAAAACCATAATACTTATATTCCAATTCCATAATTATTTTTATGTAAAAATTGATTATATTTGTATTTCCAAAGTCATATTTCCAAATCCATTGATATTTTACTAAACATGCTTAATATATAAAGTAACTTGCTAAAAAAATCATTTTTAATATTTATTAACATAATTTAGAAATAATTCTAGGATTTGAAAATTTAAAAACAATTCTCTTTCATTGACAGAGCAACGACAAAGAAATGAATTTTTGACCATTTATCCTTCAAAATTATGCAAAACTCTAAACATAGAAGTTGTCAAACACAGACTTTGCTTTCCAGAAAATTGAAAATTATCAAAATCCGATAAGAAACAAGAGAGATATGCCTAATTTACTAACTGTTTATTTAAGAGATTGTAATTATCACAGTGACAGAACTGAGAGTTTGCAACAGGATTTCGATCAATCTATGTTCAAAATGTGCAAATATGTTCAACATGAAAGTTATCACATACAAAATAAGCTTTTCGAAACATTAAAAATCATCTAAATCTGATGTGAAACGGGAAAGATATGCCTAAAACAATTTTTGTGTTTCAAAGCTAAGATTAAAACACAGGACAGAGAGGTTACATCTTTTTCAAACCCAAATTAATCTTAGTAAACTGGTTACTCACAAAATGTTATGAACATAAAAGTTGTTCCTTATAAAAATACCTTTCAACTAAAAAAACTCGCTTAATTTAGTTCTACCAATCTAAGGTTATGGTGATTTTAATATCAAGTTTTGACTTAAAATAAATTGCACATGCCATAGCTACACCATCGGATTCAACTCAATTTTGACCTTCTAAACTACAGAATTTCATAAAGTAATTAAAAGAGAACTTGTAGCTAACAGTATGTTATTTCAACTACAAAAATATTGAGCTAATTCGGATAATTTTGCACTAAGATATTGCTGTTTTACTGCAGCGATTTTTCACAAATAATTTTCCATAAACAATCAAATAATCACCAATTTCAAACAACCAATTCACAATCAAATTGAAAGCAATTTAATCAGCAAACTAACCAATTTAATCCAAAAAGCAATTTACAATTATTATTATGGGTTAGAGATAGTAGTGTGAGTGATTAATTCACCTATTATTTTCTTATAGCTTGCTAAATCCTCTTAGCTTCTCTAAAATCACCTAAAAACTCAAGAATAAAATTTGGACAGCAAGCAATTTGATCAGAAAAGGGATCAAAATCATTCTTTTAGAGTTCTAAAGGATAGAGATAGAGTTTAAAACACTTACTCTACATTATTGGATAGAATCCCTTTGATTTGAGCTTTGAATTTAGAAATTAGGAACTAGGGTTTTAAAGCGTTGAGAAGGAAAAGTTTAGTTTTCTCTTTTATGACTTTAGAATGAATGTGAATGTATACAAGGGAGAGATACTTTCTCTTATTTGCACTAGAGGGTCAAGAGAGTCGAGATGAGGATCCACTAACAAGGTGTTGCGAATTCTCCTAAGTGTTACTAATATTTGTTTAGTTGTATCATTAATAAACCAAAAAAAAATTTCTAACAATGTTTTAAAAAATTATTCACTAATTTCTCAAATTTGACAAAACCAATTAACGATTTAAAAATTGCACTTTAACAAAAATTCTCAATATTAACACTTTACTCTAAACACCAAATTTAAATAATTGATTTAATAATATTTCGAAAATTTAAATTGAAATCCTATTTAAGAAATGAAACTCATTCATTATTTAAATCTAATCTTATTCTAAACACTAAATTTACTTCCACAATTAAATTTCTCAAATTACAATTATAAATTAATTATCCTTATTTTATTTTAATTAATTAGGTAATTAACAACAGGGTTGTTACAGACTTTCCCCCTTAAAGAAATTGCGTCCTCGCAATTTCCTTAATGAAAGAAATACATAATACAAATTTTCTCTTGAAATAATGATTTTGTTAACTAGTTTCTGATTTCATTTCCAAAACATTCAATTAATATCACTCCAATAACACTAAACTCAAATTTTTAGTTATCTAAATTTCTCAAAATTCTCAAAAATATTCTAACGCCTTAAATTTACAGAAAATTTTGCCAGCATCTCCTTTACGCGGCTAGCATTTCAAAAATTTATAATATGAATATAATTACATAATATACGTCTCATCTCAATGATGAGGCATCCCGTAGGGAAAACAAAAAAATGCGATATTTATCCAAGATACATACCTTATATTTGAAATATTAGCAAGTTCGCTAATATTCCTTAAGCAAACAATTTATTATCTTTTAAAGGATATCTATTTAACTTCAGATACCTGCACCTATCTCAAAAATTTATATTAGTATTTAATATCAAATTCATTTCATATTGGAGATATTAAAAAAATCATGATTACACTTTATTATATCAACATCATAATATTCCCTAATGAAAGAAATCCATACTTAAATTTCCAACTTTTAATTATTACTTATGTCAAAATGTCACGTTCGATATTTAGGAACCCCTACCGATAACATGGCGTCACACATATCGATCAGAATCCTTAAACAACATCCGGATATGTAAGCACAAAAGATAATATCAAGTTTAGATGCATTTATTTTTTTATTATCACTAACATCCATGCATCCAATTTTAAATAAATGCAACCAAGCAATCAATTCCTAGCAACCAATCAACTAATCAACCAATCAACCAAAACATACATAATGAATTACAGCGGAACAATTCAATGTCTGAAATTCCGCTGCGCAACTTCGATTGTTCCTAGATCATTTAACTTTAAACTTATTCACTCAATTTTCTCTAATTCTTTAATACAAAAGTAAAATTGTTTACTTTAAAATTAATTTATTTCAGGTTAATTCCAAAATTTTCTAAACTCTAAAAGATTTTACTCACTAATTTCCTAAAGTTTTGATGCCAAAAATTCCAATTTATCAATTTGAAATTTTTAAATCAATTTTGCCCTAAATGATTATCCTAATAATCATTTTATATTCCTATCTCTAGTTGGATAATTAACCGCACACCCCAAGGGACAAAGCTCTAAGTCATCTAGGTCTCGGATCCGTAATATTATATGCTATAATGTTCTGACCCAGCTCTGATGCCAAACTGTAGCGACCCCACCGCGATGCCCAGATTAGCAAAGAACATTACAAATAATGTCGTCTGCTAATTCGGAGAATACGGCTTATTAAGGGCCTTTATACTAATGCTGACAGGTCATTTATACCTTTTCGCTTAATATCTGAACTGAATTTGACGTGTACAATATTAATACAAAGTAATAGACACATTGTTTTCTCAGATTCAAGACAATATATCATATAAATAACAGTCACAGATCACCGTTGAATAAATCTCAACTTATAGAATACAAATTATTTTGTTTACAAAATGAAATACTAAATTCGATTGTATACAAATTTAACAATTCTCTAATCTCAATTATACATTTTATATACAAGTTCCAAATTCCTAATTAGGATAAACTAAAAGTCCAAATGTTTATATCCTTGCTAGCACAACCATTCAAAGGTCAACCTGTCCTGTAACCTGAAAAGTCTCGGCTTGACCCGAGCAAAATAACACCTGGGTCAGACTATCTCTAAATATCCAATAGGGTGAGAACAAGATACAGCATAAGAACATATAAGTACATACAGATGTTCAGGAATGAATTCACAGAACAAAACACAATATCTCTAAGCATGCAAATATCAGTGATTAACTCAGCACAAGGTTATAAGTTTGCGTCACAAACACGAACTAGTCACTAAACACAAAATAACAGAATTAACTTAACATCCATCACAGGACATAAAAACATATATTTATTTCACGAACACGACATAGAAATATATGTTTATTTCATTAACACATGACACAAGTATATATACATATTTCACGAACACAGAACAATCCAGAATCCAAACATCCAAAATCCAAGAGATCTTAATCCAAACCAATCGTAATGATCGTCCAAAACAATCGCAGTGATTGTACTCAAAACCCATGGCAAACAAACAAACCGGTATCACTCGGACCGATCTGATACCAAGGATCATACTCAGACTGGGAACACAGAATCAAAGAATGATCTCAAGGATAGTCCATACCGATCAAGGTGACCGTAAAAACCATGACTCGATAATTCCATATTTTTTTAATATCATTAATTTATTATGTTTGAAAAGAAATTCAGGAATAAACCTTTTAAGGATCTAGCAGCCACTTACCGCACACCAAAAGAGATTAAACTCTAAAGTGCCAAATACTGTCACCTTCAATAATCACTAGAATTTAACCAATACGTCCCATACAGTATGGTGAAACTCAAGTATTTACTAAAAACTAGTAAATATCACTTATTACGGATGCTACTAGAAAACTTGAACCATATTCTCTTAAGGTTCTAGCAACCAGTTGTCATACACCAAAAGAGAATACAACTCTAAAGTGTTAAGTACTTTCCCAAATATGATCACAAGAATTTAACCAAGGCATCCCATATTACCCGGTGAAATTCGAGTACTCGTTAATAGGCTAGTAAATTCCACTCAAATATTCTATTCAATAAGTTATAACATATTCGACGAAGAGTTATTCGAAAGCATTTAAACCAATCGATGACACTAAGTCGATTATTATTACTCCTCAAATTATAAAATTAAGGTTCTCAAAACATTTTTTTCTTTTGAGTTTATTATTTAAAACGCGTATTATAATTTTCCATAAATCCATTTATTATTCAACTATGTAAAAAATATTCACAGATTTGTTAAAATATTCCATAACTCTGAATTTTTCAAGATTTATTTATATACGCAAAGTTGTCTCAAATTTCCATATGGTTGTATTATTCACAAACTATATTTTTAAAATCATATTTTTTTACTCTTCTAAATCCATATTAAAATATAGCCATTTTATTTAAAAAATAAACTAAGTTTATACTTTTATAAACAACATTTCTAAATTCCATGAATCCTAAATTATTTATGTAATAAAGCCATAATACTTATATTCTAATTCCATAATCATTTTTTATGTAAAAATTGATTATATATGTATTTCCAAAGTCATATTTTCAGATCCATAAATATTTTACTAAACATGCTTAATATATAAAATAAATTGCTAAAAAAATCATTTTTTATATTTATCAACATAATTTACAAAAATTCTAAGATTTGAAAATTTAAAAACAATTCTCTTTCATTAATAGAGCAGCGACAAAGAAATGAATTTTTGACCATTTAAACTTCAAAATTATGCAAAACTCAAAACATAAATGTTTCCAAACACAATGTAAGCTTTTCAAAACATTAAAAACTATCAAATTCCTATAAGAAATGAGAAAGATATGCCTAATTTACTAACTGTTTAGTTTAGAGAATGTAATTATCACAGTGACAGAGCTGAGAGTTTGCAATAGGATTTCGATCAAACTTTGTTAGAAATTTTCAAATATGTTCAACAAGAAAGTCATCACACACAAAATAAGATTTTCGAAACATTAAAAATCATCTAAATCCGACAAGAAATGAGAAAGATATGCCTAAATTTTTTTTTTGTGTTTCAGAGCTAGGATTAAAACACAGGACAGAGAGGTTACATCTTTTTCAAACCCAAATTACTCTTAGTAAACTGCTTACCCACAAAAAATGATAAACATAAAATTGTTCCTTATAAAAAGACTTTTCAATTGAAAAAAACCTCACTTGATTTTGTTCTACCAATAAAAAGTTATAGTGATTTTAATATCAGGTTTTGACTTAAAACAAATTGCACAGGCCAGAGCTACACCATCGGATTCAAACTCAATTTTGACCCTCTAAACTATAGAATTTATTAAAGTAATTAAAAGATAACTTATAACTAACAGTATGTTATTTCAACTGCAAAAATATTGAGCTAATTCGCATAATTTTGCACTAAGATATTGCTGATTTACTGCAACGATTTTTCACAAACAATTTTCAGCAAACAATCACCAAATTCAAACAACCAATTCGCAATCAAATTGAAAGCAATTTAATCAGCAAACTAACCAATTTAATCCAAAAAGCAATTAACAATTACTCTTATGGGTTAGAGATAGTAGTGTGAGTGATTAACTCACCTATTATTTTCCTATAGCTTGCTAAATCCTCTTAGTTTCTCCAAAGTCACCTAAAAACTCAAGAACAAAAGTTGGATAGCAAGCAATTTGATCGAAAAAGGGGATCAAAGTCAGTCTTTTAGAGTTCTAAAGGATAGAGATAGAGTTTAAAACACTTACTCTACATTATCAGACAAAACCCCTTTGATTTGAGCTTTGAAATTGAAAATTAGGAGCTAGGGTTTTAAAGTTTGAGAAGGAGGAGTTTAGTTTTTGGTTTTCTCTTTTCTGAATTTAGAATGAAAGTGAATGCATACTAAGGAGAGATACTTTCTATTATTTCACTATTGGGTCAAGAGAGTTGTGATGAGGATCCACTAACAATGTGTTGCTATTTCTCCTAAGTGTTACTAATATTAATTCTACCATTAATAATTTTTTTTTTCTAACAATGTTTTAACAAATTATTCACTAATTTCTCAAATTTGAAAAAACCAATTAACGATTTAAAAATTGCATTTTAACAAAAATTCTCAATGGTAACACCCTTCTCTAAACAACAAATTCAAATAATTGATTTAATAATATGTCAAAAATTTAAATTGAAATCCTATTTAAGAAATGAAACTCATTCCTTAACTAAATCTAATCAATTATTCTCAACACTAAATTTACTTCCACAATTAAATTTCACAAATTAAAATTATAAATCAATTATCCTTAATTTATTTTAATTAATTAGGTAATTAACAGCAAGGTTGTTACACTTAAGACAAAGGGTTTCTCAATAAGCAAGGAAAAGAAAGGCACAACTCAGACCTTCTAAAACTTCCGAAGGAATGCAGTCATTGAAAGTCACTAACATAAAACTTTTCAAATGGGTCAAAAGGTTCCTCTAGTATCCAAGGAATTCGAAGGTGAAGAAGGAGTCAATGCAAGTGTAAGCATCTACTTAATGACCTTTTTAAAAGCATACCAAGTCTTTCAAACCAGTTGAGAAACATACAAGATACCTTTCGACAATGTCGAAAGGTGTATGAAGAAGGCAATGTTCATGAGTCAGCAAAGAGTAAAGAAGAAACCTTTCGACAAGGTCGAAAGGTTTACAACTACATATAAACCTTCTGGCTCAGCCGAAGGCATGAGGATGAAAGGACGACCGCCTGCATCTATATATAGGACCCGAGGGTTTCAGTTTTAGGGGCCGATCTCTCCCACCTTATTCTTGTAATATCAAAATAAATGTGTTGTAACCCTAATTGGGAATCAATTTGACGATTTATAAAAGAGCTGATCTTGAATAAAAAGGGGAAGTCTTATGTTCTGTCACATTACTTATTGTTTTGCTTAAATCTTCGTTTGATTAACTCGTATTTTCAGGATTAAATCCATCAAAAGGAATTTGCCAACAAGGTCAGAAACTCAATTTTTCAAGCAATAACTTCGATCTTCAAACGTCGTCAACTCTTCAACCCAAATCTATCGATAAGGCCGACAGCTGGCTTGGATTAACATTAGTAGTAACCTTCCGAAGTCATTAGCTTTCTGGTCTAAATCCTTCAACTAAGTTAATAGATCTTTATACTTTAATAACACCAAAAACTTCCGCAATTACTAGCCGAACAATCTAACCTTTCGGCAAGGCCTAAGTCTAGGGACATAAGGCTCAATCCAATGTTGGGCATTCACATACCTGTCGACAAAGTTGAAACCAATTTCAGATAAGCGATCAAACCTTTCAGCAAGGTCAAAAGCTCCTATACACCACCTAGGAATTTAATGTCTTACCTATTGATAAAAAGAATAGTCATCCAAACCTTTCGACGATATTAAAGATTAGCTTTACGAGGACAAGTTTGGCTAACAATCAATTGTACCATAAGGAAAAACTCCATAAAGCCTCTTACAAGTTCTACTGAGTTATAACGTTCTCTACTCGGAGGACCAAACCTTTCGACTACGCTGAAAGGTTCAAGTCAAAAATCAGCAACTAGCGAAGCTTTGTGCAAAAGCATCTTAGGGATGTCTTGCTCTTTATCTAAACTATCCTTCCTATTTCTGTTGAAGTATCTTATGGGGTGTTGACCATAATTTTGCTCAACATTTTTAGCACTAGAAGGTGGGCTTGAACCTCCGACTTATTGGGTTACCCACCAAATCTTCTACTCAGACACTCTCTTAGGACTCATCAACTCCTCTTTTGGAACAAGTAAGGGTTTACTTTGGATATAAGACTTACAATCCTTTTGGGACACAATTAAAGAACAAGGTATAGATTCAATGTTTGAAGCGAGTGAAAGCTTTTGCAAAGAAAGATCGTTTCGAGGATTAACAAAACCTCTGGATGTAAGTCCTAATTATCGAACGAATTATAGCCAACTCTTATTCGAAGAGCAAACCCTTCGGCTCCGAGCTCTACAAGTCATTAAGAGGAAAAGACAGGTTATACCCTATGACTCATGGAAGTGGAATATCAACTAGGTCCATTCGAAACCGACCCCAACCTTTGCTCCAAAAAAGGAGAATTCAAAAAAAGAGGATTTATTCGACAAATGAGAGGGACCATTCAGTCATATTCCTATGAAACTATCTTTGAAAGGGAAATCGCAAAGGATTATGAATTTTTTTTACACAAATGGAATAAGATTATAAACGAGGTCCACCACTCAAGGAAAGGCCATGGACGCATAAAAAGGTTCACAACCAAGGGACTAAGGAGAGTAAATGAATCGTCAAGTGGGAGTATAAAGATTACTAAGTGATTTCCAGCCGAAATCTTAAGAGTGAAAGAAAAACCCTTGGAAGATGACCAATGAATAATGAGAAGAAAACCTGCCCCTCAAGAAGAAATCTTGAACCATGCTGAAAGAGGATTAGACGGTAGTCAAAAATGGCTCAGAAATTAAGACTTCTTAAAGAATATAATCCACTACCACGGTTGAAGATACCTACATCCAAACCAAAAAAGGAGCTGAATTAATAGCCTTCTCAGAAAAAGAAGACAAAATGTGAAAAGAAACTTAAAGAACCACATTGCAACTTTTACCTGATAAATGGACATGAAACAAATCAATGTAAGATACTTAAAAAAGGATAGACCTGCACTTCCTAGAACAAGGAAACTTAAGCAGTTTGTAAAAGATTGAACGAACTATGGAATAAAAAATCTGTTCTCAAGAAAAGAAAAGTCTACATGAACAGGAGAGAAATTCTCCTTAAAGTTGGTCTACCTAAACTGGTAGGCTACGAATAATAGTAGAAAGCCCATGATCGCACCAAGATGGCCAGGTCAAGGCACCTCCTGGAGGGAGGGCATAAGCCTTTATCCACGCCAAAATCAGAAATGGCCAGGTTAAAGCAACACAAGCCCTTATTCACATCACGCTATGGCCAGGATAGGGCACCTCCTGGAGGGAGGATGGGTAATCCCTTAGTCCCGTCACACTATGGCCTGGCTAAGGTACCGAACAAGCCCTTAACCGCGTCATGTTATGGCTAGGTTAAGGAACCTCCTGGAGGGAGATCGGGTAAGTCCTCGAGCCCTGCTTCATGATAAGCTAGCCGAGTACACTGGAAACCCGGATGAAATGTCCAATGGACTAAGAAAAGTCCATGCTTAAAATGAGCATCGCCAGAAATTAGCATTGCCTAAAATGGAAACCGCCAAAAGATTGGCAATGTCTAAAATGACAAACAGCTTGAAATGGGCTCTGCTTAAAAAGCACAAAATTGGACTAAAGAGTCCCCGCTTGAAATTGGCCAAATCAAATGGTTAAAGAAAACTCAGGCCCGAGAAAGAAAAAGCATATGGAACATCGTCAAAGCCTAAAGATGGCACACTCATCAAGAGAATTAGAGAGAAGTCACTGACTTCTTCTCATGAACATTTGCCAGATGGGTATTCTGGTCTTCTATTACAGGAAATGATATTCTAATCTTCTACTACTTTCCAGATTGGTCCTCTAATCTTCCTTTCCTAGATTGGTTTTCTTGTACTTATGACCAAAAAGTGGTCTTTTGATCTCCTATTATCAATACTGGATCAGCAGATTGTTCATTACTGAGAAGAGTATTCCAGACTTCAAAATTCTCCTATTTAGATTTCAAAGTCTAAAACCCGAACCTGGGTTTCAGAATTTTTACTTCTAAACACCAGCTATCAATAGCCCAAATCTGGGTTTCAAATCATTAGCAAACACTAATCTATTATGCCTGAATTTGGGTATCAGAGACTGCTACTTATTTAAACCCTAATATGGGTACAAGGACTTCAAATTATTATTCATCTCAAATACCTGAATCTGGGTCGGGAAATACTAATGGCGGACAAGGAAGTTACTACTTTAAAATCTCAAACATTGACTCCTAAACCAGGAAGAACGGAATGACAAGGGATGGCAAAAGACTCAACAAGAATAAGAGTCGGCAAATAGACAACTCAGAAGCGTATCAAAGGTTACATTAGAAAGGATCACACATCAGGTAATATTTATAAGATTCGTAATTTACAAGTCATTTGCACACAACATAGTCATATATGACACAAGCTTACCTGACTTAAGCACACTGATTATAAATCTTGAAATGTTTTATTAAGGGTTTGCACCATCGAAAGATTGGAAACATGATTAATTGCAGCACGAAGAACTTTCTTAAGTTTCTTCTCCTTTTCCCTGATTGTATTTTCATCATCAATTGCTTCAATGTTAGTTTTTAGGGACCGATTAAAGGCCCTATTCGTTGCTTTAATGGTACTGTTTTCCCTTTCCAACTCTACGACATGCTTGTCAAGAAAATAGACGTCGTATTCCAATTTTTATTCTTGGCAGCATAATCGTTAATGATATGAGAATACTTGACTTTTTGTTGCTTATTAAAATACTGAGAAAATTCAAATATTACTCTCCGACACCAGGTGCACACCACCTTATCGTCCAGGCCTGGAGGAAGGACCGACCATGGTGGGAAATTTTTGAGCTGCGAGAGACTTCGATCTAGTACTCTTCGTAGTTGTAGAGGTTGCTTGTGGGATCGGAAGTTTAATCTTTGAAATTTTATCACCTAAAATGAATTCTATAGAGGCATATTATGCTTGACTATCTTTCAATTTTAACTCCAAGTCACTTATTTATTGGATGAGCCTAGACATCTTCTCATCGAAGTCAATTGAAGGATTCGAATTTACTTGTCGTTTGAGCAAAGTAATCGCCTCGTATTTCTTTTCAATTTCGGCCACGAGATGGTCAGTATAGTCTTTGCAACTTCTGGCAATGGTTTTCTGGGTAAGATATCTTTAATACCATCAAATGGATTTGACGTTGCCACCAAAACGTTTCAGTAATACTTCATCTTGAGCCACAGTTGCTCCACTCTCTTTTGATAGCCTTTCTTTATGATATCAACATGGGATATTAGATTTTGAGTGGTTAAAGTTGAAGATGACTGGGGTTCCTATTTAAACAAAAGAAATAAAATAAAGTCAGAGTTGAGATAAGAGGTAACTTGATTACTATAATAATGGATTACAACTCATATAGAGGAAAAATTTAAAAAAATACAACAATCAATCCATTCACGTCTAAAGTTGAGAGACTGCGTTCCTAACCTTGCCTGGAATATTAATCGAAAGCATAACCGTCGAGTCAAATGGAATAGTGACTCCTTCAGAAGTAATAACTGGAGGGCACTTGCTGTAATCCCACTTCCCAGCTGGGGGACTATGAGTACCTCGAATCAATTTTGATTGAAATGTTCTAATTTCCTTTAAGAAAGTTTCCTTCTCTTCGTCGAGGAAGTCAAAGCGAAGATGAGGGAATTAAAAGTATAATTTTTGTAGGCCTCAAAGAAGGGAAAATCTTGCTAACTTTGAAGTCTTTAGGAGTGGTGCTTTTTTAGAATAAAACCTTCTAAGGTTGACGTATTGACTTAGGGTGTCTTTTGGGATAACACGACTTAAAGAACTGATATTCTGAAATGGCACAATAAAAAAAGGCTGAGCACAGAGAGCATTGCAAAAGACATATGCTCATAAGACAATTATTTGTTACACATTTACAATTATTCATCAGGTTCATACAAAACAGACTTAGAGAAAAAATGAGAAATAAATTTGTCCTTGTAATACTTAAGCTTCTCAGCAGGAAGATCTTGGAGAATCGGTTGACCCGATGTAAATTCAGCATCCCCCAGGATGCGGGTCAGATCCAAATTCATCTAAATACCATTTGTGAAAATGTATAAGTAGACCCCCATTAAGTATGAGAATATATGATTGAATGTCTGCAATATATTTTATACAGGACAGAATGTCTCTTTCTTCAATCACCATCCATAATAAGGTTATTAACTCTCTATTTTCCTTCAATAGAGCGCTGTATCGGAGACGCACTTGTAGGATCATTTTAACCCTAGAGGGGATGGGATGAATAGGGTAACACTAATAATAATAAAAATTAGTGCGAAAATAAAATGTAACACAGAAAGTAATGCAGAAGAGATAACACATAAATTTACCCAGCTTCGACAAAACCCTGCCTATGTGCTTCCTCCAAGGTTTCTACTAGAAAATAAGTAGTCAGACGCTTACAAACATAAGCTTGCGACACCCGCTAAATTGACTAACCTAACTCCACGCTCAAAATCCTACCACAATTCAGCCGCTAAGTTGCAGATTCTCAAACCACGCCCCGTATTTTGTACCTAGTCACATGACTCGAAAGTTACACAATTTAAAAAATTACAAATGAAAATAAAACTAAAACAAACAAAACCCTATTTTTTAAGTTTGAAGCCCAGTATAATAATAGAAGGCCAGCCCAAAAAATAATAGTGCTATAAAATGAGAAGTTCATTCCCCCCTTTTCTTTTTCCTTCGTAAAATGACTACGGTCGAATTTTATTCCTCTTCAAAATTAGGGTTTTGTGAAAATTGAAGCGCCGTTTGAAATTGTTTAATTAAAGTGATGATTTTTGCTCGAATTTCATTGTCAAACAACTCCCTGGCCTTGATAGCTTGCGGTATCTTCAATTGTGTCTAGCTCGAATGCTTGGATTAAATTGGTACATGATTTTCCTTTTTCAATTTCGATTATGCTCGACTTCGATTCGAGTTATTGGTTTATGATTTACTGCAATGGTTTTCTCTGGTATTTGCTTGAACTCGAATGCTTCTGTACCGATGATGGTAATGGGTTAAATATGGATAAATTCCCTATATTTACGTTCGTGTACGTTGCTTGGAATTCTTCATGATTTTATCTCTTGCGTTGATTTTTTAATCGAACGATGTGATGATTTTTGACTTGTTCATTTCATACGTGTTGATTTTGAATTTGCTCCATTTATTTCTCTGGTTCCATTCTTTGCTGGCACTATGACTTTGACATTTTGAAATTGTGATAATGTTGGACTTGATGAATTTTGAATTATTCAATTTGTTTCCTCTGATTGACTTCACTGCAACATTTTTCTACTCTTTGACTGATTCGAACAGCTACTGTTATTTACGATTTTTGAACAATGCCTTAATTTAGTGAACTTGATTTTGAACTACTTGCTTGGTTCATATTGAGGTTGAGCTTTGTACATGTTGAAATTGAATCTCTGTTGTCACCTCTATTTGTAGAGTTTGCATACATCTGCATTGATGAAACTGTTGTCATGTTGCATTGATGTTTATGTCACCTCTGTTTGTTTTATTGCAGTCTGTTTACTGTGTACATATGTATGCTCTCTTCTGTGTTCACAACTATGTTGTTGCAGTCTCGTTCCATTTAACTTGTGAGTCTTCATGTGTACATTGACCTGGTTCCATATTGATGTAGTCTAGTTGCATTCATGTTGTCTTGTTCTTGCCTTTGTACATTTGCAGTATGGACTATTTATTGTAATATGGTTTCATGTGAATGTATGGTTGTCACTGCATATATACATGCCTGAACTCTTAAGTCTGGTCTGGTGGAAGCTTTGCATTCATGTTATGTTAAGTGGTTTCACTTTGTACGTTGTATTTGCATTGTATTGAGTAACTCACCGTCTAGCCTTGCTGTGTAGTTCCTACTTTTGGTTATTGTAGTCCAGTTCAACATGTTGTATATGTTGAATCTTTATGTGTCTGGTGCCTTGTTTCATTTGGTGGTCCGGTTCCTTGTTGCATTGAGTCCAATTTTGGTCTAGGTTGATAAAACTTGGATTGTTTCGAGTTGAATTTCTAGTTTCTTCGAGTTATTTCATTTCCTGGTCTGTGTTGCATTGTGTGGTGAGTTGCTATCTTGGTTGCATATAGTTGGGTTCCTTTTGAAGCTGACATGTCTGAAGATTTTTGCATTCATGCATGTTGTCATGTTGAAACTGAATACTTGCATATGAACTTGCTTTTCAAATGTTTTCCATGCACATCCACACTTGTTTTTGAGTTGTCTGATCACTTGATTCAAGTCTGTTTGAGACATATCCTTGTGCTTCACTTTGCTGCATCCATTGGTTGCCGGTTTTTGTATGTGTACTGAGTTTGTATGCCCTTGTTGCATATGTATAGAACTGGTGCATACTTGGTCTTGTGTACTTGTATCCTGAACTATTGTTGCTGTTTTTTTTTTGCTCTTCGTATTGCACTTGATTTGAATCCAGCCTCGGTTTGGGTTTGACCTTGTGCTTACCTGTTCCTGCACTTTTATCGAGCAAGTGTATATTAGCGTGCATGACCTTGTGGCTTGTACAGTGATAAACTACACATGTCACAAGTTGTTCATGCAAGAAAAAAAATGACGACGAACAATCCAAATAACCGAGGCAAATAATATTTTTTAAACACACACTTTATTGCGCATTGCAAAATAATTCTTTTTTAATTTACCGTGTCAGTATTTATTTTGCAAAAAGTTCAGAGGCTAGAACAGAGTTGAAGATCAAATATGAGTGTCGAGTGAATATGTAGTGAGGTGAAATTGTAAAGTGAAAATTGTGTTGTAATTGAAACTTTTATTTGAATTAAAAATGCGTAAATGTAGTGAGAGCTCAAATTTGTACTATTCGAATTTGTACTAAAATATTTGTTTAAATAAATTATTTGTTTGAATATGAAGTCCGAGTTATTTATTTTATTCAACAAATATTTATTTAATTATGTGGAAAAATAAGTTAGTACAATAACAAATACATTTAAACAAAAATATATATATATATATATATATATGTTTATTATCATCAAACAAAAATCATAAGCTACTGTATTCTACAGTGCATTCTTTAATAAAGGAGCCGGTCTCTGAAATTTAAAAGATGCAAGTGCAGAGTTAGTCCTTTCGAGACAGGGATATTTCTCGGACAAGGCCCTATGCTTCATTATTAATTTGTCTGATTCCCTATATAGCTTGTTAATTTCTGCTTGTTTTCTCTCAAGTTTTGTACTATAGGGAAATTTCAAATTCTTCTTTATCTAAAAAAAATGATGTATCACTAACTGATATCGACAAAGTGTAAAACATTTAAACAGAGAAGCTCATATCTGAGAAACCAGGATAGAAATTTGAGGAACTTGTTCATTCCCTGAAGCACCCTCGGAATGGATGGGAACAATTTCCTCCTCCAGAATAGCATTTGGTCCAGGGGATGTTTGAGGCATATCTTTGTGAGCTAATGGCTTCTTTTTAGGGGATTTGGTTGAGCCACCATCGTCCTCTTGAGCACCATAGGCCGTCATGGCCCTGACCTCTAGGAGGGTTGTCATTATCATCATCATCATCAATATCCCAACTCGTACGATCATCATCCTCCTTCTCATTAGGATCTTTATTTTGTTCATCCTCCTCTTGAAAGTCATACTCAATGTCAAATAATGGGATGCCGAAAGAGAGAGCTTTCTTAAAGTCAACCATCCCCTCTTCACTCTCGGACTCAGAGCCCTGCTTGACTTGCTCGATTTTGTCCATGACTCTTTTGGCTATAGTAAGATGAAGTGAAGGAAAATCAAAGTCAGGACATTTATCACGATTATCAGTATAAGCAAGCGTGAGGGCATCCACATAATAGTTCATCATCATGGCCCAAGGGTGGAATCAACAAAATCAGAAACATGCTTTGAAAGTTAGAGAGGGTTTGAAAAGAAAGTTTGAGTGAATCTCTGGATCTCTTGAGTTTATCTCCCAACAACGCGTTCTTAGAAATCAAACGAGCCCTCTCATCCTTCGAATCTTTTAGAGCAAGCTCCTTTGAAAATTTCCCATTGGAGGTAAGTCAATGAGCTTGCATCTCTGCTTCAAGGTCAGCTTCAACCTTGGAAAGGGAAGCCTTAATTTGCCAACTCAGAGGAAGAGTCATTTCGAGCAGTTGTCAGTAAAGATATTTGACTTTTTAACTCTGCATTTTCCTCCTGAAGCTTGAAGGATCCAACAGAGAGTTTGAAGACATGCTGATTAAGGGAAACCTAGTTCCTAGAAAGCTACAATAAGGGGAGAGACACAGATTAACCATTAAAAAGACCCAGTGATAATAGAATTAATTGGATAGGAACTTACCAAGAGTTGTTGCTCTACGAGAGAGCGATGAATTTCCACCAAGTCTGGATTAAAAGACGGCAAAGAAGAGTAGGTAAAGGATTTTGACTGAAGAATGGACTTAACAAGATCGTCAAAATCAGTTGGCAAAGAAGCGAAATACGATGATTCTGGAAGAGTGTGAGACTTAGAAGGAGACTTAAAAAGGGCAACCTGCATCTATTCCAGTGTAGCTAGAAAGATAGAAATTGAAATAGATGGAAAGGGAGCAGGTGGAGGAGGAATTGGCTCCACAACATTTTCTAAAGCTTCAACAACTGGACTTTCTGAAGCTTTCTCTGGAGATATGTCCTCTTCTCCCTCATCAACATCGATGACCTTTGTTATTTTGGTTGGATGGGCCTCCTCAGGAGGCACTGCTAATCTTCTTTTCAAGGATTTCTTGGAGTTAACAAAAAGCTCCAAAACTTGTGTGACATCCATAGATGAGGAAGGAGGAGCAATTTCACTTAAAGGCACGACGGCCTTAGGGAGAGCTAGAGAAAATTCCAGAGGATATAAAATTGGTTAAAGAAAATTCGAGAATTATATGGAAAGAGAACACTAAGTTAATGAGATACCTGAAGCGTTAGAACCAATAGGCGACAATGAAGTAAAATTATCGACATTGCCCGGAGAATAGAAGTGGTTTTCCCAGGAGGTGCACATGATGGTAGGCAGAGTGCCAAGAATCTTTTGACCAACTAGTAACAAAGAATGCTTTCTTAAATTTTAAAGGGTCAAGAGCATCAATCTACTCCTAAGATGTTTCAAAGCTGCAGTTAATGAGTTGATAATTTCTTGGTCTGCGTTGCTGAGTGTTTTAGAAGGCTCACCTAAAAAAGATTAAAGGTTAGTTAACAAGAAGCATAGAGGAAAGCAGAGACGATGTTGGAATGAACTTATGAGGAAAAGCAAAGGCCCTGTGGACATCTAAGAAGCACTTGACCAAAAAGGATTGATTCTCCCAATCCTTAAACTCGTTAATACTATTCAATATCAATTTCTTATATACATTCACCTTGTAAATCTACTTGGACTTGCTTGACCTTGCCAATTGGTCAAGGAATTAAAAATTTCAAGGCTAAGAGAAGGAAGTCCAGATTCCAACGCTAGCATTTCGAGAGACGGAAGATAGGTATACACGTTAGGAAAGAATTGTATCGGAGCAACTCCATATATGGATGGCGGTGAATGCAAAGTACCCTGCTGGAGGATTGTCAATAGTATCAGTGGAGTTGGGAGGAATGGCTTCAACTCCAGTGATGCCAAACTCTTTCAAAATGGTGTCTACTTCACTTTGAGTTTCAATGAGAGAATGCTTAGCAACAGCTTCAACTTTTGGGGAACTCATTGTTCTGCTAAGTGAAAACATTTCTAACTAAAAACCTTTAACCAGTTATAGATTCAGATGGCCATCAAGAATATGAAAGCAGACCGATTTTCTTGGATAGATTAGGCATGAAAATATAGACAAAGCTAGTTTAAGCTTTCGCCAATGTCGAAACATTATGGTTAAAGCCTTCGATGAAGTCGAAAGGAATATGACAACAGCTTCCGATGATGTCGAAGGGCTAACAGAGTGAACTTTCGACAACGACGAAGGGAATAATGACTTTAATTTTGACCATTATGCACTAATAAAATTTAGAAGTAAGTAAAAATGTAACTTTCTTAAAGCCATCAACAAGGTTGAAAGGAAAAGGTGAGATATTTATTTAGTCGCTACCTTTCGACAATGCCGAAGGTTTTTCGAAAACCTAGGCCATTGCAAGTACAACATAAAGTTAAATGGTAAGACCTTTCAACACGAATAAAATTAGGAATCTAAAATTTACTAAATAGGAAAACATGAATATTGTTAATATTGTAGAAAGTTCTGGTCAAAGGTGTTAAAATACGACTTTAAGATTAAAGGATTTCAACCTTGTCGGGGGCATGTAAACGAAAGGTTTAGACTCTTTAATCTTGTCGAAAGCTCTTGGTCGGAAGGTTTAACCATGATTTTACCCAACTTTCCCACCATAATGATAAGGTGATGTCAAAATACCTTCCAATGCCTCGAAAGGTGCAAAAAAGGTAAACCTAATTCTTGCCTCGTCGACTTCTTTCAAAGTGGTAGGAAAGTCATTTCGCATCTTCTAATTGTATGTAGTAGGGCCTAGGTTACCATATCGGGTTTAAGAAAACCCGCACCCAATAATAAATGTGATTTCAATTTTTTCTTGAAGGACAAGCAAAAAGAACCTGTTAGCAAAAATTAACCTCATCTGAAATCGAATTGGATCGATTCCGAAGTATAGTATAACATTGCCAATAGATAAAAAATCAATTTTTAAAAGCCAAAGGTTGGATTTAGATGTTTTAGGAATAAAATTAAACCCTATAACGAGATTTTTCCCATGGCAAACATCGCTCACCTAGAATCCAAAACCATAGGTAAAGTTTATCCAAAAACTGATTTAAGGAACAAGGAATTTCTAGAAAAAATCCAATTCGATTCCTAATTCAGGAAATTGGAAATTTGGTTAGAAACTAATAAGGAAGAAGATTAAACTAAGATTTATAAAGTAAATTCAAGGAATACCTTGCTGAGATGAGGTCGAGATGTAGAAATTTTTAGAGAATTCCTTTACTTGTTTGCCATAATTTTGGTTTCAAGTAAGAGTGGAAGAAAGAGAAGGAGCATGTTATATAAGAAAAATCTCTCGAATTCTCGACCGTCAGATTAGATTTGGGTGAACGTTCTAGATCAATGCGGGAAGACCAAGAGGTAGAAAATTTTGAGGTTTTGGACAAAGATGACTTGGAAATTCAAGAGCATCCCTTCGAACTGGGGGAGGGGGGAGGGGAAATGTTACATCAAAAACCAACCTTCCGACTAAGACGAAGGGTTTCTTAACAAGCAAGGAAAAGAAAGGCATGGCTCAAACCTTTCGAAACTTCTGAAGGGATGCAGTCGTTGAAAGTCACTAACATAAAACATTTTGAAGGGGTCGAAAGGTTCCGTCTCTAATATCCAAGAAGTTCAAAGGAAAGAAGGAGTCAAAGAAAGTGTAAGCAGCTACTTAATGACCTTTTTGAAAGCATGCCAAGCCTTTCAAATCGACCGAGAAACATACAAGATACCTTTCGTTAATGTCGAAAGGTTTATGAAGAAGGCAACGTTCATGAGTCAGCAAAGAGTAAAGAAGCAACCTTCCGACAAGGTCGAAAGGTTTACAACTATATATAAAGGGTGACCTTCTGGCTCAGTCGAAGGCATGAGGCGGAAAGGAGGGCCGCCTGCATCTATAAATAAGACCTAAGGGTTCTAGCTTTGGGGGCCGATCTCTCCCACCTTATTCTTCTAATATCAAAATAAATATATTGTAACCCTTATTAGGAATCAATTTGGGAATTTATAAAAGAGTTGATCTTGAATAAACAGAGGAAGTCTTATGTTTTGTTAAATTACTTATTGTTTTGCTTAAATCTTCGTTAGATTAACTTGTATTTTCAAGATTAACTCCATCAGAAAGTTTTTGCCAACAAGGTCAGAAACTCAATTGTTCAAGAAATAACTTCGATCTTCAAATGTTGTCAACTCTTCAACCCTAATCTTCCAATAAGGTCGACAACTGGCTTGGATTAACATTAGTAGTAACCTTCCAAAGTCATTAGCTTTCTGGTTTATATCCTTCGACTAAGTTGGTAGATCTTTATACTTTAACAACATGAAAACCTTTCGCAATTACTAACCAAACAATCTAGCCTTTCGGCAAGGCCTAGGTCTAGGAACATAAGGCTCAATCCAATGGTGGGCATTCACATACCTGTCGACAAAGTTGAAACCAATTTCAAATAAGCGATCAAACCTTTCGGCAAGGTCAAAAACTCCTATACACCACCCAGGAATTTAATGTCTTACCTATTGATAAAGAGAATAGTCATCCAAACCTTTCAACGATATTAAAGATTAGCTTTAAAGGGATATGTTTGGCTAACAATCAATTGTACCACAAGGAAAAACTCCACAAAACCTCGTACAAGTTCTACTGAGGTAAAACGTTCTCTACTCGGAGGATCAAACCTTTCGACTACGCCGAAAGGTTCAAATCAAAAATCAGCAACTAGCGAAGCTAAGTGTAATGGCAATTCTTTGGGATGTCTTGCTCTTTATCTAAACAATCCTTCTTATTTCCGTTGAAGTATCTTTTGGGGTGTTGACCATAATTTTGGTCAACGGTAAGTTAAATTAGTAACAAATAAATATGAGTGTAGTAGCCTCAGAGATGTTTATGGGTTTTCCATCTCCTATCAAGTGTACAACGTGAGTGCAATAACTTAAGAGATGTTATTGAATTTTCCATCTCCTAAAGTTCCATTAAACTATCTATATGAAGTAAGATACGCTACACATGTAGTGTCTATCAGTAAAGTAAAGTATTAAAATAGCATTAAAGCTTTACATTAATCTCCCTTGGCACATTTTTAAGCATTGTCCTACACTTTGCCTTAGCAAAACAACTAGTAACGTCGGTAGCCAGGGAGGCACCATGATAAGATGGCACTAAAACAAAGTCATAGTGGTCATGTACAAGGATAAAAGTATGATAAGGCACGTGAGGCAATGCCCAAGGTAGGATTCTACCAGTTTACCCTTTCTGGTCGTTCATAACATATCGCTGTAGAGACTGCCGACCAAGTCCATGACCCCCAAAATCAATTCAAGGTGCACCGATCGAGTCAAAATCAATACAATCATACGAAGGGGTGGGGCCCCTAAAGGTAGCTAACCCCTTGGCCATACATAGGCCTCTGTTTAGTCGCTTTGAATTAACACAAGTGTTGGGGTCATCCGTCATCGTTCTCTTTCTTCATTCATGTAAACATCGCCAATTCAACCTCTACATTCTGGATAACATCCACCACATACACGGTTATTAAAGTGGTTCCGTAGAATAACAGAGAGTATGCCATTCATCCGTTGTCGGTCTCTTTACTTGGGTTGCTACAGACTCTCCCTTATAAAAATTGTGTCCTCATAATTTCTATAGGAAATCTATTTTAATACTATTCATTTCATCAACAAAGGGAATTCTGATAGATTAAAATGGAAAATTCTTACCTTCGTCAAGAGAAGATAAGAATCCAGGATACGATCGCTCGATGAATTCTCTAGTTTCCCAAGTGTAGTCATTGGGATTATTGGACCATTGAATCTTCACGAGTGGAATACTCTTATTGCGAAGGCGTCTAACTTCTGAAGCAAGAACTCTCACCGGATGCTACACGAATGATAGATCAGGAGAGACTTCTAGCTTCTCTAAAGCACGAGAATAGAACACGAAATCTGAATCTCGTAGACACTTCCTCAACCGAGAGACGTGGAATACGTCGTGAACTCTAGAAAATTGATCGGGAAGTGTTACACGATAAGCAACAGGATTGACATGCTCTGTAATAGGAAATGGCCTAATGTAGCGCGGTGCCAATTTCTCAGACTGCCTAAAGCGCACCACTCCTTTCAAAGGAGAAGCTTGAATATAAACAAGGTCCCCTACTTAGAATTGAAGAGGCCTCCTACGGTTGTCCGCGTAGGATTTCTGGCGACTCTATGCCTCTTTCATTCTCTCATGAATAAGATGGATCTTCTCAGATGATTCTCGAATAATCCTCAATGAAGTAACCAAAAAAGAAACATCCAAAGGAACATCATTGACGAGCTCCTTCGATACGAATGAATGCGATGCACCCGTATCAAAGAGGACTCGAATAGATCGGTCATAAAACAACAAAGAATCTTCAAGGATAGAAGGAGATGAACCTGAGAAGAACCTCCAGAAGCATACACTACATTTAGCTTGCCAGATTTAGAATTATTCGGAGCAATAGGACAAGTGGAAATACGATGGCCTTCCTTCTTGCAATAGCGGCAGAAGGAGGCTTAGGACAATCTCGAATCATATGGCCGGGAGAGCCACGGTTGAAACACCCCTTTTGAGTAGGAGGTGCTCCACGAGGCTGGGAACTAGAACCAGAACCAACAGACTTCTTCTTCTTGTTGCGAGGAAAAGACTTCGACTTCTAAAATGGAAATCTCTTCTTATTGGGGTTTTTGTGAACCTCTATCCCATCGTACTATCACGCTCTTTCTCGACGGCTTCGAGATGAAGCGCGATTCATGCTTTGTGAGTATGTTGAGATTGTTTTGTGTGGCTTTTCTTTCCATGTGAATATGCATGTTATTTCTTTTTTAGGTTTTGATATGATTTTGGGAATGGACTTGCTAGTGCGATACGATGCCAGTATTATTTATTCTGAGAGAGTTTTGTATCTTCAACATCCAGATTCGTCTACTTAGCTATCACTTGTTCTTTGGAATGTGGATAATTTCGAAGCATCTTTATTTTCTCTCGACTCATGAGGTGATGATGATATATCTCGTATTACTATTATTTGTGACTTCTATGATGTATTTGAGCATGTTTCGGGTTTGCCACCCAAGCAGGCTATCGAGTTCCGCATTGATCTCATTCCAGACGTGCAGTAGTTAGTCTTCCTCCCACGAGGATGCCTACCAAGAAAAACGAGGAACTCAAGAAGCAGCTTTTAGAGCTTGAAGCTAACCAATTTACCTAATCTAGTAATTCACCATGGGGTGCCGCGGTCGTGTTCATGAAGAAGTCTAATGGTACTCTTAGGCTTTACATCGATTATCGCAAGCTTAACGAGGTAACCATCACGAATTAGCATCCGTTTCCTAGGATCGATGATATGTTCGATCAATTGAGTGGTGCTAAGGTCTTTTCTCAACTAGACCTTGCCACTGGCTTTCATCAACTCAGAGTGGCAGAAAATAGCATACCACTTACAGCTTTTCGCACTTGCTATGGATCTTACGAGTGGCTCGTTATGCCATTCGGTTTAACAAACACCCATGCTTTCTTTTTCGATCTTACGAATCTAGTATCCGGGAATATCTTAATAAGTTCTTCCTTGTGTTCATCGATGACATCCTTTTCTATTTGAAGTCTGAAGCCGAGCATGCTAATCACTTGAGAATTGTCTTGAGTACTCTTTGTTAGCATCAGCTTAAAGCCAAATTCTCCAAGTGCCATTTCTAGAAGAATAAGGTTGAGTTCTTAGACCATGTTATTTCTTCGAAGGAATTTCAGTTGATCCTTCGAAGATCGAAGCCATCCAAAATTGGAAGAGGCCTGAGAGTGTTCATGAGATTCGCAGCTTCCTTGGATTGGAAGGTTATTACTGTTGATTCATTAAGGATTTCTCTCGTATTTTGCTTCCTCTCACCAGCCTTACTCAGAAAGGCATTCGATTTATTTGGTCCAACAAGTATGAAGCTTCTTTTCAGCAGTTGAACGAGCTTCTCACTAATGCTCATATTCTAGTGGTTCTCGAAGGGAATCAAGATCTTCTTGTCTACAGCGATGCTAGTCATTGTGACCTCGGTGCCATACTTATGCAAAAGGATCGGATAATTGCTTATGCTTCTAAGCAACTGCGTTCGAATGATGTATGCTATGCCACTCATGACCTCGAGGTAGCCGCCATCATCTTTGCCTTGAAGATTTGGCGACATTAACTATTAGGAGAGCGCTTCATTCTCTATACTGATCACAAGGCCTTGAAGTATCTGTTCACTCAAAAGGAGCTCAATATGAGGCAATAACGTTGGATCAAGTTCCTTGTTTCCTATGACTTTGATATTCAGTATACCACTGGTAAGGACAATCGTGTTGCTGATGCGTTTAGTCGCAAACATTCAGCTATTGTTTCTATGATGCTAGCCGAGTGGGATGTTCTAGAGATCTTATCCTTTTGTGATATTCATGATCTAGCTCCATCTTTTAATTCTCCTATTCTATTATTTAGTTTGGTAGATCGACCCAGCTTATTGTATGTATTACCGACGCTCAGCGGTGTGATCCCGATCTTATGCACCTTATCCAGATTTGTAAGTCTACGTCCTGTGATGAGGAGTTGCGGGATTTCAGTATTGATTCTCATGGGTGTCTTCACAAGAAGAACCATCTTGTTGTGCCTTCTGATTCTGCACATAGACGTGACATTCTCGATGACTGTCACCGTTCAAAGTATACCATTCATCCTAGCAGTAGTAAGATGTATGCCGATATGCATCGACTTTATTATTGGGAAGGCATGAAGCGCGATGTGGCGAGTTATGTGAGTAATTGTATGACTTATCAACTCATCAAAGCCAAGCATCAACCCCCTTCTGGTCTCCTTGAGCCTTTAGAGGTTCCATTATGGAAATGGGATCAGATTTCGATGGATTTCATTGACGGCCTGTCTCATTCGAGATCAGGCCATTCTAGCATTTGGGTTATTATTGATCGCCCCACCAAATCAGCTCATTTTATTCCTATTAAGTCTAATAGGAGTGCTTCTCATTTGGCTAAGTTATATATCAAGAAAATTATGAGACTTTACGGTGTTCCTAGTTCGATTGTTTATGACTGTGATCCGCTATTCACGAGTCATTTCTAGAATAGTATTCAACGAGCTTTGGGAACAAAGCTTAATTTCAGCACAGCACATCATCCGCAATATGATGGATAGACTGAATGGGTGAATCATCTTAGAGGATCTTCTTTGTGCTTTCATTTTGGATTTCAGTGGTAGTTGAGAGGACCATTTACCTCTTGTGGAGTTCTCCTACAATAATAGCTTTTAGTCCAATATCGGTATGGCTCCTTTCAAAGCCCTTAACAGAAGGCTATGTCGATGACCTTCATGTTGGTTGGAATCCAGGGAGAAGCTTATTCTAGGCCTCGATTTTATTCGTGATTCTTATGAGAAGATTGTTCTCAATCGGTAGAGAATGAAAGAGGCACAAAGCTGCTAGAAATCCTACACGGACAACCGTAGGAAGTCTCTTGAGTTCTCTATTGGTGATCTCATATTTCTCCACGTGTATCCTTTGAAGGGGGTTATGCATTTCAGTACGACTGGGAAAATTGGATCCTCGCTTTATAGTACCATTTCCTATTACTGAACGGATTGGCTCAGTGGCTTATAGAGTTTCACTTCCAACTCATTTATCTGGCATTCACGACATGTTTTACGTTTCTCAGCTTCGAAAGTGTCTTCGAGAGTTGGATTCTATTATCGATCCTCCTGATTTGCAAGAGCTTGAGATCTCACCGGACCTATCTATTATGCGGCATCCTATTCGCGTACTTGCTTCGGAGGTATGACGCCTTCAGAACAAGGACATGCCGCTCGTTAAAGTTCAATGGTCCACTAATGCCAATGATTGCACTTGGGAAGCCAAAGAGTTTATCGAGAGGTCCTACCCTGGTTTTCTTCCTTCGCATAGCGATGGTGAGAATCTTTTTATCTCAAGCTTATTTTTTCTTTTGATTGATGAAATAATTGTGTTGAATACAAACTCTTCTCTAAAAATTGCGAGGACGCAATTTTGATAAGGGGGGTCTATAACAATACTGGTTTTGGTGATTACCTGTAAATATTAAATTATAACGGTAGTTATAATTTAATATCGTGAATTAAAAATAAAATTGGAGATTTAAATTGTTTATTTGGAACAAACAATGAATTTTGAAAAATAAAATGCGAAAATAAAGTTGGGAAACTTTATTTTGTTTGTTTAGGTTAATAATGAATGGAAAATGATTTTTATTTAGAGAAAATGCAATAATTTTTTTAATTATTGCCAGTTACTTCTTTTAATAATTTTAAAGGAAATATTTGATTTTTAAAGGTTGTTTACTTAAATAAAAGGGTGAAATTCGATTTCAAAGTGAGTTTTGGTTATAAAATTAAGTTTGAAATGGTTTTTCATATTTTTATATGCAAGAAAATAATTTTTGTAGAATTTTTGAAGTTAAAAATAAGGATTTATGCTTTATTTGTGTAAACTGCATATTTTTGTAAAACAAGATATTTTAGTAATAAAAATGTTTTTAAAATTTAAAATTACCTTTTTATATGATGGAAAATATTTTATTTAGTATGTATGTAAGTTTACATATTTTATTTGTGTAGAAACTTGAATAATTGATTTGGTTTGGGTCTAAGCCGATTATCATTTTAGCCTATAAAGAAATGAGAAGTTCTTCTTCTCACAAACATACGTCCATATCTCTTTTTACAGCAAACAAAAACCATAACAAAGAAACTTTTCCTCTTTTAAAACCTAGAGCTAAAATCTTCAATTTTCTTCAATAAATTGTTGTTTCTAGCAAATCTAAAGAGAAATTCAAAGGTAATCCATTCCAAAACGGAATATTTCATCAAAATCTGAAATTTTAAGTTGGTTTTGTATGTAACAATCTCTTCTTTGTTTGCATGTTTCTCTTTTGCTCATTTATAGATTCTTGAAGCCAAATTTTGCATAAAATTTCTACCTTTCAACGAAAAATCCAGGTTTTGCACTTCAAAAATAAGGTGAGTATCAAAAATCATAGATGCTAGCTGAAGCCAAGCTTCAAATTGCTATAAATTATGAAAATTTTGCTTTTGTATCTTGTTTTATACGCAGTTTTGTTTGTGCTAAAACTGCTCTCACCTCCACTTTGCATGTCAATTTCTTGCAATTCCGGCAATGAAATGCTGCCGGATTTTCTTCTGTTGATAGTCCATGTGTTGTAGTATAAGTGCATAAAATTTCATAGCAAAACTTTTTCGTTTGATGCCTGAAAACTTTGCTGCAAAATCAATGAGCAGCCTGGAAATCACCTGTACGCATTTTATTTTCCGAGTTGCTGCAAACATGGCCTGAGTCCATGTTTGAGATAGTATATCCCTTTCATTTCTTACTGGAACTCATTGACTCTTTTTTTGTTTAAAAGATGAAGTTTTACAGTATGTGCATACTAATTTTCAGTTCATTATGAGGTTGTTTGGTCCTCTGGTTCAGGCATCTAAGTTGAACCTAAGATGGTTTTTAGGCCTGGATGCATTTGTTTTTTTGAACTGCTGCAAACATGACCTGAGTCCATGTTTGAAACAACATAACTTTTTCATTTCCAGTCGTAATTTATCGATTTTTTTAATTTGAAAGATGAAGTTTTATATTATGCACATAGTCATTTTCAACTCAATATAAGGTCGTTTGGCCATCTGTTTCAGGCCTGTAAGTTGAACCACGATGGTTTTCAGGCCTGGGCACACTTGTTTTCTGAACTATTGCAAACATGGCCTGAATCCATGTTTTGAAACAACATAACTTTTTCATTTCTAGTCTGAATTCATCGATTCTTTTTTTTGTTTGAAAGATGAAGCTTTGTAGTATATGTATACCAATTTTCAACTCAATATAAGGTAGTTTGTTCCTCTATTTCTGGCCTGTAAGTTGAACCCAGGATGGTTTTCGAGCCTGGGCACATTTTTGTTTTTAAACCGTTGCAAACATGGCCTAAGTCCACGTTTAAGATAGCGTAAATTTTTTATTTTCTATCGGAATTCATTGATTCTTTTTTGTTTGAAAGCTGAAGTTTTATACTATACGCCCACCAATTTTTAGTTCTATCAGAGGTAGTTTAGTCATCTGTTTCATGTCCGAAAGTTGAATTCAAAGAAGATTTCAAACTTGGGTATTATTTTGCCAATGCATTTTTATGTTCTTTTTCCGTCCGACTTTTGACTTTTACTTCATGTTTTTATGATATTTCTGAAATGTTTTGAGGGCTATAATGTCTATCAGTAGGGTAGCCAAGTTTTGATGAATTTGAAATTCAAATTTGAAATTCAATTTGAATTGAATTTGAATGACGATTTTGAGTGATTTCTTTGATTTCGAGCACGGATTTGTCCAAACAATTTTGAAATAATTTTTAAAATAAATTGGCATTTAAAATAATTATCATGTAATATTTTAAATTATTTTAAGCTATAAAATCTATTTATTCTCTATAATAAGGGAATTTTCAAATATTGTCTTCAAAATTGAATTCGGAAAATGGTTTTAAAAGCTTATTTTCTCAAATAAATTATGTTATATATAAAATATGTTTTTTTGCACTATTCGGACAAATGAGAAGGAGAATTAAACAGTTTGGTAAAACATGTGGTATGGGACATGTGCGTTTATCTTATCGGTTAATTCCTGACTTGTCCGTTTGATCGTTTTGACCTTCGGGTCGAGTTTACCGATGAGATGAGGTAAACTGTTTACTGCTTTGAGTGTGAAATTCACCGGCAGTTAGTAAACTGTTTAGTACGAACGTGTGGTGTGGGATGCACGTTAACACTGTTCGGATTCCTATTCGAGAGTTGTGACACATTTTCCATTGTGGCGTGCCAGTACTGGACCTTTGGGTCATTTCCATCGTGGCATTTTCCACTGCAGCGTATTTGTCTTCAAGATATTTGTCATTGCGGCGTTTTCCATTGCGGCTCATTTGCCATTGCAGTTTATTTTCTATTGCGGTGTATTGCTTTCGGGCGAGGTACTTATTTGAGATAACAGTACTTGGCAAGGTTCGACCACATGCACGTGCAAACACTTTTGTAATGATTTCTTTGACTATTTTCCCTAGTGTATCGCCCCTTCTCAGAATTGGTCCTTTGAACCATTCCATATATATTTGTGGCGATTACCTTTCGGAAATTTGAACTCTTGGGAGTTCTATTGTTGATATTTGAATTGCCTACAGTGGCGTTATTTGAGATTTTCCTTTTGGCGACATTACATGAGATTTTCCTTTTGGTGTTTATTTGAGATTTTATTCTCCTCTTTGGAGATATTTACCATATGGAATGTTTGAGAAGAGATCTCTTTGTGCATGTTTTGACTTTGCAAAGATGGTGGGTTTAGGTTTTTCCCTAAACTATATTTGATGTTTTATAAAATGCCGATGAAATGACGCTCGCTACAATTAGCATTTTATGGGTTATTCTTTTTTGATTATATGTTGTGTAGTGATACCATTCATCACATGAAGTAATCATACGTACCATACTTATGCTCATGCTTACTTAGTATTGTTTCTTCTTGCGTAAGAAGAACATCACCTCTTTCCTATGCTTCTGTTATCGTTTTCTTTCTTAAACCGATTTGTTTAGCTAGACTGACCCGTGTATTTATACTCAGGTCAGACCGAGATGTTTCAGGTTAGGTACATTTGGACTTAACTATTCTGCTTTCGGGTGGAATCTTTTCTACTAGCTCTTTTTGTTATAGCTTTTTGTTCAGTCGTTTTTGTTTGCTACTTTGATCTGTATATTCTTTTGACTCGCTTGTGGTCGCTATACCACCTGACATGTATCAGTTTATACTATGCAATGTATCTGTATATGTGTGTGTGTGTGTGTGTGTGTGTATGATGATCTGCTGTTCTGTGTTGTGTTTTACATTTGAGTTGTTGTATTTTGTTTTGATAGATTCTATAGCCACCTATGGCTTTGTATTAATCATTTATTGGATATGTCGATTCACTTGAGTTAGAAAAAATATATTGAGCATTTATCGACGTATTCAACAGATATTTAAGACAAGGCTATAGATGGTCGTTCCTAACTAGCCCTATTCTCTGCATTAGCAGATGGTATTACCCAGTAATACTCTTTGTTAATGCGGGTCTCGGGGTGGGGCGTCTTTGAGGCCCCCAAATGTTTGCTTTGATGTGAGAAGTGACGTCATGGATCACCAAGTCCACATATTTTTTTCCTATTAAGTCTAATAGGACGACATCTCTCTTATTGAAGCTGTATATTAAGGAGATCATACGACTGCATGATGTTCCCATCACTTATTGTGTGTGATCGTGATCCTCTTTTCACGAGTCACTTTTGGCAGAGTCTCCAGCAAGCTTTGGGCACAAAGCTTCACCTTAGCACAACTTATCACCTACAATCTGATGGACACACTGAACGGGTGAATCGTATCTTGGAAGACTTGCTTCGTGCTTATATCTTGGATTTTGGTGGTAGCTGGAAGGATCATCTTCCTTTAGTTGAATTTGCTTACAATAATAGCTCCCAATCTTCTATCAACATGGCTCCTTTCGAAGCCTTATATGGAAGGCTGTGTCGTTGTCTATCTTATTGGCTTGAGTCGGGGGAATTGTAACTCCCCTTCAAATTGGGAATAATAGTCCCACATCGTAGAAAAACACTATGTGCTTATATACCATAGCCATCACCACATAACAACGTCAAGGCATTTTGAGGAACAAAACCCCACACCTTGGCTTGGCCCATGAGGTGGAGGTGACTAAGTTGGGGACAATATCTGCATTAAGTGAGGTGTGGGTTGTTACATTGGTATCAGAGCCATACCCAGCCAGAATTGTGGTATGCACGTGTTACAGCCACGATGCCTGGGTGGTGTTATGTCCATGAGCCAACGAGGACATTGGGCTCTAAAAGGGGGGAGATTGTAACTCCTTTTCAAAAAGGGAATAGTAGTCCCATATCGTGGAAAAACACTTTGAAGTGGGTGCTTTTATACCAAAGCCTTCACCTCATAACAACGTCGAGGCCTTTTGAGGAACAAAACCCCACACCTTGGCTTGGCCCATGAGGCGGAGGTAACTAAGTTGGGAACAATATCCGTGTTAAGTGAGGTGCGGGTTGTTACATTTTTTTAATGTGGTTTTAGAACCGAAATCGTCATAAGAAACAGATGAAGGCGAAGGAAACCAATCTTGCGCAAGCTACTTCATCATTAAACGCATGAATTTAGACTAGAAAGCGTGAGGGAACCCTCACCTTAGATATGCAGCAAAGTGTCGCACCTCATTCAGCCAAGGTCTTAGCCTGCTTTAACTATGATTCTTGACACCATCTAGCTTGCGAGTGTCCTCATCCTCGCAAGTGTCTCTATTGCACGCAAGAGGGGCACATGATTTCTACTTGCCTTAAGAAGAAGAAGGATGCTCGTTGGCAATCTGAATGTGGCAAAGGCTTCCAGTAGTGCTTATCAGTCTCGAGGTATATCTTCTACCATTCTAGAGGGTTCCATTCTGTTCCATGGTCGTTCTATTAGAGTGCTCTTCGATATGGGTACGTGGCATTCATTCGTATCGAAGGAACTCGTTGATGCTTTATAGTTGGATGTTTCTTACTTGATTACTTCTTTGAGGATTGCGAGTCCTATTGGGGAATCTGCAATCCATGGTATGCTTTGTGATGATGTTGAGATTCTTATTTGTAGCTTTCCTTTTCGTGCAAATCTGCACGTGGTTCCTTGTCTTGGTTTCGATATGATATTGGGTATGGACTGGCTAGTTCAATACGATGCAAGGACTCTATGTTTAGAGAGAGTCTTATACCTTCAACATCCCGACTCTCCAGCTCAGTTGTCTCTTATACTTTGGGACGTCGATGGCGATACCGAAGCTTCTCTATTCTCTCTTGAATCTCGAGACGATGATGGTAATGTGTCTTTAATTCCTGTTGCTCATGACTTTATAGACTTATTTGAGCCTGTTTTGGGATTACCACACAAGCGAGCTATCGAGTTCCTCATCGACCTTATTCTAGGCGCACAGCTTGTTAGTCGTCCTCCCACGAGGATGTCTACCAAAGAGAATGAGGAACTCAAGAAGCAACTCCTAGAGCTTGAAGCCAAGCATTTCATTCGATTTATTTCTTCACCGTGGAGAGCCACAGTGGTATTCGTGAGGAAGTCCGATGGCACTCTTAGGCTATGCGTCGATTATCGCAAGCTTAATGAGTTAACCATAAAGAACCGCTATCCATTACCTAGGATCGACGATGTTCGATCAGTTAAGTGGCACTAAGGTCTTCTCACAGCCTGACCTTGCCACAGAATTTCATCAGCTCCGAGTTGCGGAAGATAGCATTCCACTTACAGCTTTCCACACTCGCTATGGATTCATATAAGTGGCTCGTCATGTCGTTTGGTTTGACGAACGACCCTGCTTATTTCGTCGACCTTAAGAATTGAGTATTCCGAGAATACCTCGATAAGTTCTTTCTTGTATTCATCGACGGCATTCTTGTATATTCTAAGTCTGAAGTGGACCATTCTCGACATCTCAGAATTATTTTGAGTACACTTCGATAGCATTAACTCAAAGTAAAGCTTTCTAAGTGTCACTTCTAGGAAAAGCAAGTAAAGTTCTTAGGTCATGTTGTTTCTTCCGAAGGCATTTCGGTCGATCCTTCTAAGATCGAAACCATCCAAAATTCAAAGAGGCCTGAGAATGTTCATGAGATTCATAGCTTTCTTGGTTTGGCGGGTTATCAGCGTCGCTTCGTCAAAGGCTTTTCCCGTATTGTGCTTCCCTTGACTAGCCTTGCGAAGAAAGGCATTCGCTATATATGGTCAGATAAGTGTGAGGCTTCCTTTCAAAGATTGAAGAGTGTCTCACTAATGCTCCTGTTCTTGTGGTTCCTGAAGGGTATCAGGATCTTATTGTCTATACTGATGCCAGTCATAGTGGCCTCGGTGCTGTTCTTATGCAGAAGGATAGGTACTTGCCAACGCTTCAAGGCAATTACGTCCGAATGAGGTTCGTTACGCTACCCATGATTTAGAGCTTGTCGCCATTGTCTTTGCTTTAAAGATGTGGCGCCATTATTTGTTGGGAGAGAACTTCACTCTTTTCACCGGTCACAAGCCTCTCAAGTACTTGTTCACTCGGAAGGAGCTCAACTTGCAACAACAGAGTTTCTCGAGTTTCTTGCTTCATACGATTTCAATATTTAGTATACCCCTGGCAAGAGGAATCAAGTGGCTGGTATTTTGAGTCACAAGCATTCAACTATTGTTTCCATGATGATTGCAGAATGGAAAGTTCTTGAGACTCTTTCCATGTGTGATATTCGTGATCGTGCTTCCACATCCAACTCTCCTATTCTATTATATAGCACGGAAGCTCATCCTACTCTTCTAGATCAGATTGCCGAGGCTCAGCCGCAAGACTCAGATATATCTGCTCTTATTCAGAAGTGTAATTCTGAATCCCATGATGATATTATGATGAGGGATTTCAGCATCGATATTCATGGCCGTCTTCAAAAGAAGAGCCGTCTAGTCTGCCTTCTATTCCAAAAATTAAGCGGGACATTCTTGCTGAGTGTCACCGTTCTGAGTACACTATTCATCTTGGCAGCAACAAGATGTATGCCGATATGCACCGCTTGTATTACTGGGAAGGCATGAAGCGAGATGTGGCAAGTTATGTGAGTAATTGCATGACTTATCAGCTTATTAAGGCCAAGCATCAATGATCCAGTGGTATTCTCCGGCCTTTAGAGATTCCATTGTGGAAATGGGACCAAGTTTCTATGGATTTCATTGATGGCTTACCTCATTTGAGGTCAGGCCATGACAGTATTTGGGTTGTTGTGGACCATCTCACAAAGTTTGCACATTTTATTCCTATTATGTCTAGTAAGACAACATCTCACTTATCGAAGCTGTAAATTAAGGAGATCATGCGATTGCACGGTGTTCCTTCATCTATTGTGTGTGATCATGATCCTCTTTTCACGAGTCACTTTTGGTAGAGTCTCCAGCAAGCTTTGGGCACAAAGCTTCATCTTAGCACAACTTATAACCCCACAGTCTGATGGACAGACTGAACGGGTGAATCGTATCTTGGAAGACCTGCTTCGTGCTTGTATCTTGGATTTTGGTGGTAGTTGGGAGGATCATCTTCCTCTAGTTGAGTTTGCTTACAATAATAGCTTCCAATCTTCTATCAGCATGGCTCCTTTCGAAGCCTTATATGGAAGGCCGTGTCGTTCTCCATCTTGTTGGCTTGAGTCGGGGGAAAAGCTTATTTTAGGCCCCGAATCTATTCGAGAATCATCTGAGAAGATCCATCTTATTCGTGAGCGAATGAAAGAAGCATAGAGTCGCCAGAAATCCTATGCGGACAACCGTAGGAGGCCTCTTAAATTCTCATTGGGCGACCTTGTTAATATTTGAGCTTTTCCCCAGAAAGGAGTTGTGCACTTTAGCCAGACCAGAAAACTGGCACTACGCTATATTGGGTCATTTCCTATTATAGAGTGTGTCGATCCTGTTGGTTATCGTGTAGCACTTCCCAATCAGTTTTTTGGAGTTCACGACGTATTCCACGTCTCTCAGGTTAGGAAGTGTCTATGAGATTCAGATTCTGTGTTCGATTCTCATGCTTTAGAGAAGCTAGAAGTCTCTCCAAATCTATCATTCGTGCAAATGTGAGAGTTCTTGCTTCGTAGGTTAGATGCCTTCACAACAAGAGTATTCCACTCGTGAAGATTCAATGGTCCGATAATCCCAATGACTGCACTTGGGAAACCAGATAATTCATCAAACCGCTATCGTATCCTGGATTCTTATCTTCTCATGAGGAAGGTAAGAATTTTCCGTTTTAATCTATCTAAATTTCCTTGGTTGACGAAATGAATAGTATTGATTATAGATTTCCTCTAGAAATTGTAGGAGCGCAATTTTTATAAGGGGGAGTCTGTACAACCCTGGTATTGATGATTATTTGAAATATTAAATTATAACAATAGTTATAGTTTAATATTGAGAATAAAATGAAATGGAGAAAATATATGTGATTTAAATTGATTATTTCAAATAAACAGTATGTTTGGAGTTAAATATTGGGTTTAAAATTTATTGAATGGGGATTTGGTTAATAAGTTGAAAGTATTAGAAATTTTGCTGGATTTGGCTAATAAATTAACCAAATGATCTATTCCAACATTTAATTGTTGAAATAAATCTAAATCGATGAGAATAAAGTTTTAAAAACTTTATTTTGAGAAATTGGAGTGAAAATAATCATTTATTGTATTTTTAATTGAGTCGATGTGATAATATTGGTAATTATTGCCAATATAAACCTTTTATTGATTTTTAAGGAAAATTAGAAGTATTTATGAATTTTTATAAATATAAAAGATGAAATATAGTTTAAAAATAATATTTTGATGTTTAAACAAAGTTAGGAAGGTTTGTTGTATTTTATTTGATAAGAAAACCATTTTTGTATAGATTGATATGTTAAAAATGGTGCTTTGAGATAAAAAGGTGTAAATTGTGTTATTTTGATAAAATAAGGTTTTATTGATAAAAGTAAATTTTTGTCGTTAAAATAATTTATTTTTGTTTTCGTACACTTTTGTGTATAAATTTAAGTTGGCTTCAAAATAAGAAAATATGAGTTTATATTGTTAAATAGGTGAAATGTGTGCATTTACTTAGTAAATTTCACTAAGTATTGTTGTTGGGTTTAATAGGTATATGGTTTGGATCCTAAACCCATTCTAGAAGCCTCAGGAAAGAAGAAATATAGCATGTACCTTGTTTTTCCTCTTTACTCGTTCCTTACTTCTTCTATAAAAAAATTACGGTGAAAAGAAAAACCATGGCCACTTCTTGTTAAATTCAACTTTCTCCAATTTTTGCTAAAAATTCAAGTGTTAATCTACCAAACAAAGATAAGAGAAGTTAATCACTACCAATCACTAGATTATGTCATCTAATTAACATTTTGAATTTAGAAATTGCCTATAACCAATTCTTTGTTACTGCATGTTTTTGTTTCAGCATTTTTAGGTGCTGAAGCTAACAAAGGAGCCTCAAAATCATCAAATTGATTCAAATCGGTGAAGTTTTCAATCCAATCTTTGCTACATATCTAAGGTGAGGGTTCCCTCATGCTTTCTACTTCGAATTCATGCGTTTAATGATGATTTACAGTGGTGAACTTGCTGGAAAAAAAATCATTACAGTAATATTTGTTTTGGGATTGAAGCTGAAATAAATTTGGCCATATCTCTCAGGTCTTATCCAAATTCAATAAATTTTGATGTTCTAGAAAGTTTAGACTTTGTACTAAAAGTTTTATGTTTTTAGTTTTCTGAAATTTTGAAGTTAGCTTGGTCAAAATTGTGTTTGTTTGTTTCTATCCTGAGAGCAAAATGACAGTAACAATGATCGTTGACCTAAGAATTGTTTTGGTCGTACCTTTTGATTCGTAAGTCTAATTTCGGTAATTCCTTTTCAAATTTCGAGCTAAGAAAATCTCTTCAACTTTTATATAGTATTCTGAAATTTTGAAGTTAGCTTGGCCAAAATGTTATTTGTTTTTGCTATCCCGAGAGCAAAACTACAGCAACAATGATCGTTGATCTAAGTATTTTTTTGGCCGTGTCTTTTGATTCATAAGTCCAATTTTGGTGATTCTTTTTCTGATTTCAAGCTAAGGAAATCGCCTTCAACTTTTATATTTTGAGTTTTTTGAATTTTTTTGGGCAATGCCAGCCGGTTTTATAGTGGACCGTCCACTTTTATTACGAATGTAATAAAATTGAAGTATAGGAGTAAGGTAAAAGCACCTTAACTACTATGAAAAATGGAAAATATAGCACAACTATGTGACAGACATGCCACTGTAACTATATAAATCACCAAGTCTAAGTTTCCTCCAAAGAGGAAGAATCATCATCTTCCGTAGACACCTAGGAAGATCCAAAGGAACTCTACCACAAAGACCAGCAAAGGGGTGGAAACGAATAGCAAGACAAGGATCATAACCCATAGCATCAGAAGAGTATATGAAGGAACGATCCCAAGTAGTATCAGCAAGCATGACAGAATTCATACTCGCATACAAACCATCCAAATCAAGAACCAAGGAATCACCGGACTGTTTGTAATAAAGGCATCTAAGATCCATATGATCATCGGAAACAATTTGAAATATGAATCATTCACTGGGTTAAATCTCACATCGGAATTGTGATCAACCTAACACCTCTCGGACTCATCCCAAACAACAGGCAAAAGCGGGAGAGTAGAAACTGGAACAACTAAGGGAAATGGAGAGGCATCACAAGGGACTACAGAAACAAAAGGAGAGGCAGGCCTAGGAACAGGAACAGAAACAGGAGGGGGACCCTAAACAGATAGAGGAACAACAAGAGAGGGGGCGATCTGAGAGGTAGAAACCCGAGGAATCCATTTCCTGAGCGAAGGACGAGGCAGAGGGATCTTTGGTGCAGCCGCGGACGCTACGGAATGAAGGCATGAGATAGCTAGATGACCAAAGGAGTGACAGGTGGAGCAAATATCTGGAACCAACCATAACGAACACGGACTACCGCTACATGCCCGACAGCAAGCTGAACTGGAATAGAAGCAGGGAGAGGCATAGAGGGAGAAATCTCAATAAGAGCCTTAACAAACATCAATTTATCACGTGCTACCGTATTAGTATCAAAAATTTTGAATTTAGCTTGGTCAAAACCATGTTTGTTTGTTGCTATCCCGAGGTCAAAACGAAAGCAACAATGATCGTTGATCTAAGAATTGTTTTGGCCGTTTCTTTTGATCCGTATGTCTAATTTTGGTGATTTTTTTTTCTGATTTCAATCAAAGAAAATCACCTTCAACTTTTATGTTTTGGGTTTTGTCAAATTTTGAAATTTACATGGTTGAAATTTCAATCTAAGGTCGCTGTCTCAAGACTAAAATGACAGAAGTAGTGAAATTTAGATCTCGGAATTGTTTTAGGCAATATTTGGCGAGTTGAGACTTTTGAGATCTCCTATTATAGGAGTAATAATCGATGAGAACCACCTATAGATGTTGTTTTACTCACCGATGAGACGAGGCGAGTCTTGAGATGAGATTTCCCTTTTCGAGAATTATGGTTTACGAGAAACCATTATGAGATTTATTTGCACTTGCTGATGATACGAGGCAAGATATATGAGTATACTGAGATTTATGATATTGAGATTTTATTTTTGTGATGTGGAGTTAACTAGTGGTTAGTAAACCGTTTAGTGCGAACGTGCGGTATGGGATGCACGTTAACACTTTTCGGTTTCTTTCCGAGAGTTTGTGACACATCCATGAGTATGCCAGTGCTATAGACCTTCGGGTCAGCTAAATTATGTGACTTCAGTCACCACAAGTTATGTGACATCGGTCATCACGAGTTATGTGACTTCGGTCACCACGAGTATAACCTTCGAGTGCATGAGTTAGGTACCTAAATTATAAATAGCACTGGACAAGAGTTTAGCATGTGCAACATTGCTTCGGCATTGCAATCGGGATCTGGCCAATCCGAGTTTTCTGAGTTTTATACGATTTCACCATTTTGAGATATTTTTTTTCACATAGATAGCCTAGTGCTACATGAGATGCTATATAAGGAGATTTCTTTTTTTATGAGTTTTGAACTCCATTTGAGGGTTCCATGAGATTTGAGTTTTGAATTTGGAGTTTCTCTTATGGCTTTTGTATGGTTACCTACATTTATATTGAATGCCTTGAGTATGGATTTCTTATGTTGAATTAAACCCAATTATGCGACATCCTTTGTGAATCGATACAGTAGCATTATATTTGAACCATATGTATACCATTCCTTTATAGTTAAAAGAAGAATTCCATTATGCACTTTTTATTCCTCTTAACTTTTACTAATATCAAGTTCTAGCTAGCCTGACCCTTGTATTTATTACTGGAGTCATACTGAGTTGCAGGTTAGGTAGTTGGACTCTTAGCTTGCTTACCTTTTGGACTCCATCTTCGACTTTAGATATAGAATAGTTTTTGTGTGGTTGTCTTTTTGGTTGGGAACTATATGATGAATATATATTCTTTTGTGGGGATGTATGTATGTATATATTGTAGTTGAATTGTGATGGCGGATTGTATAACATTTGATGTATGTGTATGTATATATTATCCGTGTTGTTGTTGTTCTGTGATTTGAGATTGTATGGTTATTATGTTTTGTTTCTGAATCGATCCTATAGCCACCATAGTAGTGTATTAGATAGGGATTAAGTATGTCGAATAATTGAGATGAAAAAAAATGAGCATAAATACCGACATAGTTAGCTCTTATCTAATGCAAGACTATGATGATCGCCCTTAACCAGTCCTATTCTTTACATTAGTAGATAGAATTACTCGGTAATTCTCTTTACTAATGTGGGCCTTGGGGTGGGGCGTCACAGCTTGGAACGTTATTTTACACACCGGTTGTTTTTTTTAAATTTTAAGAACAAGTCATAATTCATATTAAATTATCAGATTCACTTCAAAAATCATTTTGAATTCAAATAGGTTATACCTTCGTATCAAAGCACTCATATTTAAATCAATGGGTCAAATTTAAGTAATTTCCCTTTAAAGGAGTTGGAATATTGAAAAATAGTTTGAATAATTAAATTAATATTGAAAAATAATTTAGAATAATTAAAATAGTTTTAATATTGAAAAATAGTTTGGAATAGTTGAAAGAGTATAAAGATTGGAAGTAGTTTAAATATAAATAGATTTTAATATTGAAAATAGTTTGGATACAATAGTCTACAAATTAGAATAATCTGGTTATTAAAATAATTTATATAGTATAACAATTTATAGTAAAACTGCTTCTCTCTTCCACTACAATTTGAACTCATGTTCCAAATCACGACGAAATCAATTCTTCTCCTTTCAAATCAAGTCAACTTCACATTCAAATATAAATTTAAATAATACTCAATTCAAAATGATTTCAAACTTTGGTTCAAATTCAATTTAAATGGTTCCATTCAAATGGCTGAAGTTTTCAATTCAAATTCTCATTTTTAAACAATTAAGTTTAAATCCATTTCAGAAACCAAAACATTGAATTACCAATTTAAACCACTTCAATTAAAGCAAATTCAACATTTAAATTAAAATTTAAACCTTTAAAATAATTCAGTTCCAATAAATTCAAATCATATCCCAATTTCTACTTAAAGATTTTAATTTAAATCCTTAAATAATTTCATTTAAACAGTTTCAATTTCATCATTTCAAACCTTGATTTAGAAAATAATTTATCCATATAAATCCAATTTTTATTCTCTTTAAAACAATAACATTTTCCAATTCCAATTTAAAATTTGAAACCCTTTTATTTAACCAAATCCGGTACCCATATATAATTTTCTACCCTACGGCCAAGTGATCATTTATATCAATTTTAATAACATGAATGGATATATATCATTTCAACCCAAAATTAAATGACATTGTATATATCATTTCGACCTATTTCTTAGTTTATTTCAAATAATGCAAATGATAATATAAACGATGCCAATTAATAATATATGTAATTACAAGGATTTATCCAAAATAAATAAAAAACCATACATCCAACATCAATCAATAGGCATACAATAACCATCAACATCCAAATCAACCAAAATATCACAATAGCTACTAATTATCAATTGATGGCGTTTAATTAGCAATTAAATTCAATATTAATTTAAACGTCAATTTTATTCAATGTAAAATATAAATGCAAATTAAATGTCAATATAAATTACTAAATAGTAACCAATAAATTTTTATCACTTCATAAATTTAATTCAACTAACATTAGAAAATTTAGTATTGTGTGAGTGGGTTAAATCACTCACTTTTGATTTACAGCCCAGTAAAAATCCAATAAAAGCCAAAAATCTCAATAGTCTCCAAATTCAACCAAGCTCGTTTTATATTGTTTGGAATTTCAATACGAGTCTAACGGAAGAAATCGCGCGTTAATCGGTGTTCGTATGCAAAAGCTATGCAAGTTAGAATTTTAAATTTTAAAAATTAAATTAAAACAAAAGAAGGTAAAAAACGTAAATAGCTATATCTCCTATCCAACCCTAACGCATGCTGAACCCTTGATACGCTTCAGCGCCGCCATATTCATCTCTAGATCCCCACTTTCACACGCCATTTTGCTTAAGTCGAACATCGCCACGAGCCTCGCCGTCTCCTATCGACCTCCTTCACCACGCACGGCAACCTCTGGCTCACCAGAAAACCTCCACCGCCGCCGCTATTCTACGCCCAAATATGGCGGACCTAAGCAGTTTTAGCCCGATCCAACCATATGGATCGCCTCTACTTGTCATCCTCTACGCTGAAGCAACTTTCGATCGTCGAATCATTGCAAATCCACCGTTAAACCAAACATAGTCAATAAACAGCTGAGAATAAAATGTCGATTTTTGGACAAACAGAACCTCTAATTGGAAAATGAATCATAGACGCTGATTCCATTCATCGAGGGCTTTATGATAATATATTAGATGATAGGATTTGAGAAGTTCGAAATTTTGAATTGAATTTGAAATTGCAGTTTAGGTTTAGGATATTCACCATTGGGAAGAATCGGATGGGTTCTGAAAAGTATGTACAGAAATAGAATAGAAGGCTTTTAGAGTTTATAACAGCCCATATATAGACAAAGCTGAAATAGGGATAGATGGAACAAATATCGATCAGGCCAAAGCGATAACAAAGACCCGAAAAGTCCATTTCGTTCTCGAAACGAAAATAAGTCATTCAATATATCGAAATATAGGATTTTAATAATTTTAAACTCAATGAAACTAATTTCAAACCATAATTCTATTGTATATATAGTTAGCCTTAAAATAAACTTATATTTATTTTTACGCGTTAACTAACTGATTATTGTTAAATTGATTTAATCACCTTTAAATTCTAAAGTAAAAGTTTTCTATCATCATTTTACAGAAATCAATAACCATTTTAAATCAAAGATTTAAACATTACATTAATTTCAACTTTAAATTATAACAGTACTAAACCCTAATTCCTTATATATGTGTATATATATATATATATTTCAAACAAATTCTTTTATTTCGATGTAAATGTTCTTTATATTAAATCAACCATTACCTTATATGTTCATTAAACATGAATTTCCATTTTATTACACTCGTCACTCATATTAAATGAAATATTTCAATTACACTAATTTCTAATTGATTACCAAATTAATTTCAAAATGTATTAAAACAATTGTTACAACTTAGTAATTTAAACATATTTATAAATTATTGTTTACAACAAAGGTCAGTAAATTTACATACTAAATAATTGATTTCTTATTGCATGCTAAACCAATAAAATTAAATAGCCTATGATTTCTCATTTTAATACATCACTTAATTTTATTCCTTATTAAACTTACAATTATTCCAATTGATTGGAATTACATTAAAACAGTTGTCAATAACATTCAAACAATATTATTAAATTATATCCTCATAATTTTTTCATTAATAAATTATAAATTTTGATTTTTGAAAATATTAAATTCCAAAGTCTTATTTAATTATAAAAAATACAGGTCGTTACAATAATGATACTGTCTTCTCCATTCTTGGATGGTATCCCAAAAATTCACAAATTCAATATTGCTCCCATCGACTTCAAGACACTTTAGTTGTTATGTGCAAATGGACTAACCAAATTTATATTCAAAATTTATGTTTCAACACACACACACACACACACACACACACACACATATATATATACGTACATACATACATACACACATATATATATATCTACCAAAACATAATTTATACTAGGTGATAATTTCATACGTAAAATTGAAGCTAACTTGAGCACATCGAATGGTGAGTCCGCTACGTTAATTTCAACAATTGAAATTCACTGTATTATTCTTATCAATATGGCTCACTATATCCAGCTACGTTTGTCTTTCCCATAAAGCCATACTTGCAGCCAATGGATCATATCCCATTAGATACAGCTATCAAAATCATATTTTGATAACGTACTTGGAATCTATTTCGGATTAGCGCACCATACCATATCATCGAATCAATACTCTTAATTTTTTAATTAAACAGCCGATGATTATTTATTATTGACATTGACAAGAAACTCACAGTTTCTCTTTAATGTACAAGAATACTCTAGACATTTTAATGTATTTGTGATTGTTAAGTTTGATCAATTTCATTTCATACCTTATAATCAGTTTTATCATTGGATTGTACCCAAATCCACTTTACTACCAATAATTTCTCAAATAAATTCATTCGGTATAAAGTTAATATTTCTTGAAAACAACCGTTGTGATATTCATTACCATTTTATGAATTGCCTTATATAAAGTTGATTTTGGATTAGTTCATAATATATTTACGTTCATAACATAAATTAGTCATCCAATGACTATCGTCCTCGAATTTCTTTTGGTAATTCATACCTGATCATTTACACGTAATTATTACGTGCTGTCTTTTGACTCATATGACATGCCAATTCTTTGGCCTAGGATATGATGGAGTTTCATATAAACCCATATCTTGTATGATTTTGTAAACTATTCTTTGGATGATAATAATTTTAACCTCTTAAGTGCACACCTTATGGAAAGAATTTTAACCCAACTTCACTAATCATTGATCCTGCTTTGTCTAATAAAGGTTCTATTTCTCCTTATCAATACATCATCATGCATCATAGGAATGGGTGACCTTTAGGTATGAAAATTTATTCATATTTGGTACATACAAAACTCTTTCCAATATACTCGCATATTCGATCAAATCAAATCATATATGTTGCATGTTATATTATTTACATTCGTTTTAAATTCTATGAGATTATCATAGCCTTATACATGCATGTACGTGTCTGTGTCTGTGGTAACTCATTGGTGAATATAATAAAGTACGTGAAAATATTTTGGTATTAATAGACTTACGATTGGATGCATCTATATGTATCAATTTGAAGTGTTCATCAACTCTTATGACGCTCCCACTAAATAGGTGCATTGCCCTTAATAATTTGAGATATAATTAACAAGTGCCCTACGATTTATAATCATATACTAAAATTTATTTCTCAAAACTACAACTTGGTTTGTGATTCCAAAATAATGATAAATAATTTTAGATACTTTTGTACTTTCCAATGCATCACTTCTGTTTTTTTAAAAAATACCACGCTATAGTTTTATTTCATAATGAATACTCATAACATTCACAATGACATACAACTATGTATATTTTTCAGTCGACACCGAAGAATAGTCGTTATTTCATAAATGATGTGTGTTAGGTTTTACAAAAACAGTTTTTGTAATTTATGCAATCAATAAGTGTTACATGTCACTCTCACACTATTTCTGCTATTACTATAATAGCACACTGAATTTGGAGACCCATGATTCACTTGATACAAATTATTTATTTCAAATACTGCAACTAGTTTATAGTGGTGAGTTCTTTAGTCAAATATCTTGAACTCAAAAAAAAATTATTACAAAAAGAAATTTTCAATATGAAAATACATTTAAGAATAGAAATCATATTTCTTATTCCAATGTTAAGTATCAATGATTATTATTTTCTCAATTTCGATGTTTCTTTATGAAGAGAAGTGACTGTCCACTCTCATTACCTCAACTATGCATTAAATCACATCTACCCTTGTACACTCATTGGTCGAACATTCAAAAGAATATCCTTATTACAACATCATAACGATCTCTTTACAAAAGCACACTGATTGTCTTTAACATTTAAGGACATCAAATATGCTGCACTTTGCGCAAGCTAACCAAACTGACATTAACTTAGCGATTAAGTTCGTAGATCTATATCATAGTTTTGGTATTGTGTTACATTTATCACAATATGATCTTTATTGTAATCAATCAAATTGAAAACTCGATCTTGCACTATGGTTTACTTGCTTATTCCGGATGAACTAATTTCATCAAAATATTGTACATTATGAATTGTGACCATTAACCATATAACACTTATATATGATAGTATATGGATCAAATAACTATAGCTTTGTATTGCTTTTGAGTTTGAAACTCGTAGAATGCAATACACGATCTCGACCAAATATAAACTTCAGCGACCAAACAAATGAATGTGTTAAGTAGTTATAAAATTAGGCCCTTGCATGGGTATAGAAAACAATAAATGCAAGACATATTTGATTGTAAGTATATATTATATTTTTGTTTGTCATTCTTCAATTCAGTTCATTTGTATATCCTAAATGATAAATGTTTCTTCATTAATGAAGTGTCAATAAAGGACATCATATATTTCCACTCCATATCGAATTTAGTAACACTTTCTAAACGAACTAGTCACCCTATTTCAGATCAGAAAATATTATTAATAGAAGCAACTTAACCTACTGATATAAACTTCTTCTTGAACCTTGCTTTGAGTTGATACCAATTAAAGTGGTCCTATGGAGTAGCAGCTCTAAGGGCATTCCAAAAAACCATCATCCTTCCTTAAAGTTGCCTAGAAGCTAACTTCCTCTTATCGCATCCCTAACTCAAGATCGTCGAGGATGAGTTTGCAGGCATCCAGTTAATCTCGCACCTCGAAAGTTGATAGGATTCTGACCTTAAGGAAATCTCAACAAGTCATAGGCCCGCATACGATGGATAACTCTTTATCGGTTGTATCACATACAACTCCTAACCAGTCGTATCTTTGTCCTAATCCCGCCTTTACCTTAAGGAAAGCTCAACCAGTAAAGTGAGGCTATTCACTCAGACCTATCATGTCACGATGGCCTAAGTATAATGCACATACTTGAGGAAAGCTCAAAAAATACGTGCAGTTATCTTACCTCGTTTATTTAATAAATTAATACTACTACACATAACATCCCTAACTTAAGGAGAGCTTAACTGCTAAAGAGTATGCAAGTAATCTATTAATATATAAATGACAAACGACGACTTTATATCAAAGATTCATAATCTTAATTATGTTATACCAAGTGATATCGACTTTTGGAATAATGTATTTTTTATGAAATACCCTCGTGATTCAAGTATCAAACACATAAGAAATCATGGTATACGAACATACACTTGTATATTTATTCCATAAGTTAGGGTTTCTTTAATATTCCACCTTTAGTTTATACATTTATATTATATAAATTTTATTATCATATAACTTTTATATATTAGTTAACTTATATAATAGTTTTATGTATAATATTATATCAATTAGATTTTATTAGAGTAATTTTAATTAATTAAAATTTTAATTAATTTTATATTATCTTATTATAACATTTATATTAGATAATTATTATATACTATAACATTTATAGTATAACACATATATCTCATATATGTGTATTTTTTATTTAGTTAATTAACCTTTAGTTAATTTGTTAAATCAAAAACCTTTAGTTAATTTATTTAATTAATTAACCTTTAGTTAATTTATTTAATTAAATAATTTTAATTAAATTATATTAATTTTGAAAAATCATATTATATACATACATGTATACTTATGATATTTTAAACATTTAAAATATCATAACATATATAAAAAATATATAATACATGTATATATTTTTCATTAGTTAACTTATTTAATTTATTTATCTATTTTATTAATCTTATCGATAAATTTAAAAATTTGAAATTAATTTATATTATTTTTTTAAAGAATTTTGAAATTTTTTATTATATTATAACTTATATAATATATGTATATCTTATTTTAAATTTAAAACCTTAGATTTTAAATTTTCAAACAATTTTGATTAGCCTAAGGCTAACTCAAATTTGGTCCTTTTCTATTAGGGACAAACCTTAGGCTGTGAGCTTAATAATTAACCCTGATATGATTAATTTAGACCGCGTATGCTATTGAGCTCTGATGTCATTGTTAGAACAAGGTAGCACGCAGCGGAAGTTATGAGTGAATTTCCAATTTTTTTTACCCTATTGGATCTTTATTGGGCCTATAAGGTCTAGTTTATTTAGAATATTCATAAATTGTATTTAGATAAAATCTCTTATTTTATTTAAATTTATAAATTGATATAATATAATTTAATTTATATTATGTTATATATATAAGTGTATCATATACGCATATATTTGTGTGCATGTGTAATATATCAAGCCGTGCAAGGTATAATATGTCCATGTATAGATGTTGAGATTTACAACGCAACGGATATGTTAGCTCATCCGATATGCAAATATATTATCCAAATACACACACACACATGTACATATAGTTTTGCTTTTATAATAAAATATTTCAATATATATATATATATATATAAATTTAAATTTTATTTATATATAAATTTATATAAACATATAAATACTTATATATGAACATAAATTATAATATTAACAGGATATATATTGTTTAACATATAAATATGTTTACATCATTTAAAATATACTAAATAATTTTTTCTTTAATGTCAAAAATAATATTTATATAAATATAATTTTCTAATATATACACATTAATATATATATATATAATTAAATATGTTAAATACTTATATATATATGTGTATATATACGTGTATATATATATGTATATATGGCAAAGTCAGCGGGGTTAAAAGGGCCTCAACCTTTTATTTTTAACATGTAATAAAACATTACAAGCATAAATGGAGTAATATAATAGGAAAACAAGAGAGAAGAAATACCAAAACCACCAAGCAGTAAACAAGAACAAAACCACCAAGCAGCTCTAAACACCAAGCATCTCATAAAAAACACCAAGCAGTACCATAACCCAGCCAGGTAATTCCATATACATCAGCATTGATAAATTGAAGAGGGACTCGAAGCAGCTAAAAGAAAACACCGAGCACTCCACCAGTGTAGAGAATAAAGGGAGCAAAAACAACACATCACAAAGACCCGACTAAGGCAAGAAAAAGACCATGTTTCGAGGAAGAAATTCCTGAAAACTCATGTTAAATACTTATATATATTAATATAAATAGAATTTTAAAATAATTTCATTAATATATATATATACATGATGATGATCTGGTCTTGCGCATATAAGGGTTTGTTTTATAAATTTTTAAATTTTAAATATATCTATATTAATAAAACCAAAAAATAATTATTTAAAGTTAGAAAAATATTTATTCAAATATAAATTTATATTTTAAAATTCCAGCAAATTTTAGATGAAATTTTATGATTTGAAAATTTATTCTATAATTTTATAATTCAAATTCAACTTTTAAAATTTTTAGTATTAATTTAAATATTTAAAAATAAAAAAAATATTTTTTATTACTTTTTCCATGAGTTTACTATGTATCAATATGATTTTATAAAATATAAAGTATATTTTATAATATATGTATTTATATATTTATTTATATAATAAATTGATTTAAATATTATTCAAATATAATATATATAAGTAAATAAATAAAAAAATTACCAAATCTAATATACTTATTAAACATCATGTATAAAATTTTATGTTTAAAATTTATATAATTATATTTAAATTATATACCATATGAATATATATGTATATTATATATTAGGTTATTTAAATAATCCAATTTTTTTTATTTTGTGCCTTACCGTATATAGATTAACTATCATAATTTTTTAAACATATACACATATACATATATACGACAATCTAAATTATGGTAATAAATCTGCATAATGAAAGTATCGCCTAACTAACAGTATTATATATATATAATGAGCATTGTAAACATGAATTAATATTTGTATTTAATTAGAAATATACCTTGCGGCCAAAGCCCTTAAGCATACTTTGAAACAATGATGTAAGCTCCCAAAAATGATTTTCTATCCAATAGATCAATAGTCCTTGAACCTTGACTATAAGCTATTGGATAATAGCTAAATTGTTTTGATTTGAGCTTAATAGACTAGAGAGATAGGAGAAGAAAGATCGACCAGCAAAGGAATGGGGATGAAGGCTACGAAAAATACCATGTCAAAATGGAGAAAGAGATGCTTAAATAGAGGATAAAAAGGAGAGAATTTAGGATCTCATCCATTACTCTATCTCCTTGAATCCTAGTCATCCATTATTAAGCCCTTTAACCCATATTTTGAGCGCCTATATCCCATGTTGCAGCCGATCCTATCAGCCTACATGATGGGTTCGATTAACCCATTTGAAATTGGATGAATAATTTTGCATTTTAAATCTAATTTAATACACTTATCGATATCGTATTCATTTTATGTGTTTATAACTTTTATAAATACAATTAATATTCGTTTATAAAATAAAAATCAAATTTAAATAATATTTCATAATTATTATTTTATTTAACTAATTTATAGTAATTATCAATTAATTAAATCATTTGGTCAAAGAAGAATTCATTGTTTTCGATTGTGTGACTCGTCAGATGTAAATTTAGTTTGCAATTAGTATTGAACTTTTTGAATATTAAGGTTCACTCGTCACTTAGCAGGCGGTGTGGCATTTTGGCCAAATTTATCTCTTAATTGATTTTCGTAAAATTTAGTTTTACTTTATTAAGCGTTACCCAGTTACGACTATTATTTACACCATTTTCCTTGGTTCATTAACAACAATAATTCTTAACCAAAATGCTCTGGCTAAAGACGTTGACTTTGAGTTGACTTATGTTAACTGTGATACTAAACCCATATAACCAAGGATTGGAATCCTCCCTCGAATAGTAATTCCTTTCAATACTTCCACTCGACGCAAATATAGTCACTCGGTGGACGTCATATCATAATTTGATTATAATCAAAGCAAAGCTTTCATATTAAAGATCGATAATATTCTCAAGTTGAGAGAACTGTGTAAATTAGTCACGTCGATATTTTCTGGTTGACCTTGGTTATGTTAACCAACATAAAATTATCGAGCACGTCATTCCATAGTTATCCAATAACCACCGATACATAACCTCTTGGTGCCCCCAGCAACCATGAGTAATACATTTTCTAATATTTGGAGAGCGTTACGTACTCCAGTCTTAACGGATGTATCGATATCTAATCTCGATACATCTTGACTAGGTATATTTATTTTTATTATGATAAATTACTAACTGTTACGGCTCTTTGTAACTACTATTACTAAACATACCATTTATGGATTTTCTGTTAAATATACTTTTAATTAAAATAGTTAATTTATATAACACATTATATCAAGTATAATAAAAAGAAAACATTTTTATTCAAGATTGGTTATCGAGTTACATATATGTAACAAATTACATAATTTCTCCTAGGTCATACCCCTAGCTCTATCATAAATAGCTTAGTATGAGAGAATACATGGAAGAGAAAAAAGGAAATGAGCCAAAGTCTAATATCCAAAGGGGTATGAAGCCGAGAAGTGGTAATAAACTTTCTAAATGAATATACTTGGCTAGAACGTGAGAAGGTTACCCAAACCTCTAGAAAATTAGAAGTTATAAACCATGTATATAGATACAAGGAAAGCTATGTAAGCATGCATGAAAATAAAATGGAAGTTAATGAAATTGGGCTCTGAAGTAGACAATTTGATAGCAGCTGGAGAATCATTAGCAATTTTGAATGTTATTACAAGTCTAGAATTTTGGTGGTAATTAATGTAGATAGACGGGGCAATAAAATAGTATCGATGAGTGACCAACACATCACATGTTACAACTTAGGAAATCAGATGTGCTGGTAATAACATGTACATTCATATGGTAATTTTGAACAGCTGAGATGTTGGTCATGAATAACTTGGAAAGTGTTACATTTAATATTTTCTATCCCTGGCAGCTTATAGGGGATTATAACTGCAATAGACATGCATAAAAATTAACATATGTATGATGCGTGCAGGACTCACAAAACTATTAATCAAGGCGATTAACTATCCGTGGTGGTCGGGACCTGACAAAAAATTAGTAGGACATTGGCTAATATTCCCTAGGTCTGACAGTTCCCTATGCATAAGTTAACATATATTCCTTTTAGTATTACCGACCAATCTGATATCGATCTTGATAAGCTTGTTGCAATCAGATACCCAATATAGAAATTTATCTAAATACATGAATTTTGCTAGAGAAAGTATGAAGATTCTCAACAACTATTGTCTAATATATAGGAACAAATGATTTATGGTAGAGCCATGTTCAGAGTCTTGAAACATCAAAAATTATTTGTCTAAGGAACGGATGACCTTGCAATGTGAATACATGGATGTCTTGAAAAAGGGTAAATGCCAATGGATTTGTAATAACGATGAGCAGTCCACGTATTTTTATGCCAAAATGTCAAATAAAAGATGCAGAAATGCATGGAATGTGTAACGACCTGATAAATTTATGATATTTTTATAAATTTAATTTATATGTTTGCTAATTTAATCCAGTATAAAATTAAAGTCTTAGGATTTTAAAAGGATGAATGTAGGAGTTAGATAGTAACTGTAATTACAGGTAGAGATTTAAAAGGTTATATGACATAGATTTGAAAATAACTGAAAGTTGTGTTGTAGTTATAAGTCTTAATTTGTTGGTTTAATGGTATTAATGTAACAATAACTGAATTGGATTACATACACACAAACATTTGAAAAATTTATTAGGTGGACTAAATTGGTTAAAGTTCATAAGTTGTGCATTTCAATTTAGTAGAAATTCTAAACGATAAACGAAGATTTAAATAAACGCTAAATTAAAACTATGTAAAATGGTGACTTAAGGCCTAGTTATAGGAATTGGAATATAATCCAAAATTTAATTAATGATAGTAACGTAGTATTAGCTAATAAATAGATTTCAATGCAGTAACCAAATGAAAGGAATAGGAATGAATATATATATTGAATAGGAATGAATATATATATTGGTTTGAAATGAAATAAAAATGTGTCACATTTAGATGGAGTAAAATTTAAGAAACCTATAAATGTGGAATCAGTAAACATTTGTAAAAAATATTGCCTAGAATAAAATTCATTTAATATAAGAATTCAAAGGTGGAAGATTTACATTTGGATTGAAAGGTATAATTAATTGAATTGGTGATTTGGGAATTTAATCCAAGGGTTACTCTAAAAATAAATACGGATAAAAAGAGGTTAAACTAAGGAGGGCCATTAATTGATTTTAAGGCTTATTTAATACGTTAATAGGCAAGACTCCGCATTCATACATTTATACAAAGCTAAATAGAAGCACAAGTGTGATATAATGTAAATAGATGGATATCAACCTTTATTTATATGTTAATGGGATTTAATTTCTATTGTATAAAAACCGCAATTTAATGAAGATTGAAATAGCTAATTCATACGTTAGTTGATTTAGCTGGAATATGAAGATATTTAATGGAATAGTGAAATCAAATGGGAATGGGTTTCCATTGTTCATTTGAATTCACATTCATCATAAAAACTTATTTGAAAACCAAAGGAATAATAAAGGAATCAAGACTTAATTAGTAATTTGGATTTAAGACATGGCAATTTGGATTTATTGCAACATTTAATACCATAGAATTTAGTAAAGCTTATTCAAATTTTAGTTGACCATTTGTGATATAACTTTTTGAAAACAAGACTTTATTTATGAATTGAGTATTTGATTCAACGAATGGTAATTACTTCATTTAAAAATGGAATTTAACGTAAATTTGTACGTTATTAAAGTTAAATGAAAGCTGTAAACATTTGACTTAGAGAACAATTGAGTGAAACCTTAACTAATGTAAACTTCATCATATTGACATCCATAACTGTGGATCATAGGAAGAAGGTAAATAAATGAACTTAACCAAACTATTTATGTTGAATATTGAAAATTTGAATAAATAAATAGTTAAGAAAATTAAGGGAATGGGAATAAAAATTTATTTATAATTTGGAATTTTAATTACGGTGAAAAGGGTTAACTGCAATTAAAAGTAAGTTGAGATGGAAATCAAGTTATTTATTTAATTTGGTTTAAGATGAGAGTGTATAAGTATAAGATTAGGTAATTTGTGAGAATAAATTTATAATTCCCAATTAATAAGAAAGTGCATAAATTAAAATTGCAAATTTATATACCTATAAATTTTTATTCACATCCAAGCTTGTTAAATTTATTGGGATTAATTGAACTATCTAAGTAATGAAATTTGGCCAATAATAGGAGTTGAAACATAAAAATTGATTTTTTATGATTTATTTAATTGATTTAATAATATTAAAAATAGCCATTTTTGTCACGGACTCGGATTTCGACGAAAACAGTTTCATCGGATCCGTAACGGTGAATTATAATAATGTTTCAAGTTTCGTTGCGATCGGACTTGTCGTTTGATCGTACGGACTCGAAACGCCTTGAAATTTACGCATTTTGAAATCAATTTGAAATTTTGTTTTTTTAGCATAACTTCTTCATACGATCGAATTTGGTCGCGAAATTTTTTCCATCGCGTTCAGAATATTTTAAAACACCTATTTGGATATATAGTTTTAACAAATCCGACTCCGGAGGCATAGCGGGCTTTTTGGACCATGGTTTGTCACGCACGTTCGCGTATCCAGTCTAGCTACGCTACCTCTAGCCTATCTATAAATATACATCTATAAACCCTAGCTCCTTTCTTTTTCATTTGCTGTACGTTCATTTCTTCACTCTTTTCTCTTTCCCAAATGGATACATCTCAGATCCAATTCCAGATCCATCCACAGTTCAAAATCAAAAGTCAAAACTCAAAAATTTCAGAAAATTCCAGAAAAAATATATGTTGAAGTATTCGATACGCGTAAAATACTGGTGAAATTCGTTTTTCAATTGGAGCTGTCGTTCATCCAGAATAAATTCAAACAGCCCCAAAACCGTTCATCATCGTCGCGCAAAACTTCGTCGGATCGGAAAACGATTTCTGGGTTTTGTAGAGTGGACGATGGGGATCGCATCTATGTGGTTAGTTTGGCGTTTCGACGGTCAGATTTGCGGCAAAAATTCAATAGGGTTTCATGTTTTAGGCGGCTGTTGCGTGTTGCTTCTGCGCGTGAAGAGGATGGAGTGCTGTAGCGTGCGTGAGGGAGTGACGTGGATAGTTGTTAAGGTGATTGTGTTCCATTTTACTTAATTATAATTTGAAATTCAATCACCATTTTTCGCCATAACTTTCTCATACGAAGTCGGATTCACACGAATTTTTTTTTGTTAGGATCGTAATTTAATTCCGGACTTGATGACGCTGGTTTGGATGAATTCTGAGACGGGCGAATTTTTGGGTTTAAATCGGGTTTGAATTCGATTTAAAATTCAAAAGGTGAGTGTTTTAACCCACTCACAATTACTAGAAGCTTTTATGTTTGTTAAATAAATTTTAGAAATGGATAGAAATTTATTTATGAGCTTTTGACATGTTATTTCATCCATATCTGTTAAATTGCATTTTATTGAATTCAGCTGTTAATTTAAATTGATTGATTGCGTATTAATTGGCTGTTGGAGATTATTGTTGCATATGAATTGCTAGTTAACAGTTATATAAATTTTTGGGGAATATAAACTGTTAGATTAATAGTTGATAAATATAATTTGAGATAAAACTGCAAATTATTACCTGTTGTATATTACCAAACATATATGGTTATTGACTGATATTGATTGATGTTTGTGATTGGATGATGGATGTGTTGTTGAATGGATGTTTTATTTGAATATTATTAAACTGCAAGTTAGTATGCATTTTTCATTTTTCGGGATTGTGGTTTGAAATGATAAAACCGCAAAGTTTATTTTTAAATTGCGGATTGAAATGATAAATATCCGTATCACTTGACCATAGGATAGAAAATTTTATACAGGCACCGCGGTCTATATATAACTATTTTAATGTGATTTCTATGGTTTGGATTGAATACGGTCTATAAATCTTAAATTTATATTGTATAAATATTTTATTCCATATTTATATACCTATGAAGTTGAAATTTTGAAATTAAAAGGAATATAAATTTCTTTATTGAAAATGGAAGAAATTTAGAAAATGGAGTTTGGTAAATTTATATCCTATGTTTAAATGTAAAGTTGGAAATTTTAAGATATGATATTTGTAATTGGATTTTCCCAAAATAAATAGAAATGGATATTCTAGTATAATTTGAAGTGGAAAAATTCTATATATATATATATATATTTTACTAGAAATTGAAGTCTTATTAATTATGGATTTTATGTGAATGGTCAAGATTAATTAATAGAATATTGATTTTGAAAGGATAAAAATCCAACTTTAGTTGAAATATTAATGCTCAAAAATGGATATAAATATATATAAAATTGAAATGGTTTTGGGACTTGAAGTAATATTTTGGACTTTGGTTTAACTTTAAAACAAGAAATATTTGGAAAGCCATGCAATTTATTCTTTATAAGGCAACAGTAAAGTTAAACCTTTTTAATTCGCATACCGTTGAATATCCAAACCATTTAGTTTTGAAAATAATGGTTTTAAAATACTATGGATTTTCGAAGAATTATGTTGAAAGTTACAAACAAAATATTGGTCACATGGGATATTAAATAATAAAAAGTGACATAATTTTTGGAAAGGAAAATTTTATTTGGGAAACGATATCATTGATTTGGGCTTTTATAAAATAATATGAAAATAAATGGTTTGTGTTTTTAAAGAAGAAATGATATCGTAATATTATGGTTTGAAATGGATTATATTCTGGTTTTAAAGTATAAACTATTTTTAAATAACCGCGGTGTTATAATAACGATGGGTTGGCAAAGAGACCGGGATCGGATATGGACATACTCTCTGTCGATACCGAAAACCACTTTGACTAACCGTGTACGCGGTGGAGTTCCAGAATGAAGTAGGTGGTGGCGACGTTTCCTGTAAGGTAAATACGTGGACCCAACTCCCGTGAGTTGGCATAAGGTGGCTAAAACAGGAGCGATTCTCAGGCCAATGAGGTCATTCCTCTGATCGGACGCTCCTCTTCGATATTATACTTTGACTTGGATTGATTCAGTGGCCACTTCTATATTTTGATTTTGGGGGAGTTAGTTCGAGGTGGGCGGCAGCTGCGCGCTGCGCGTTACCATCAGCCTGGATAGCAATTGGTACCTGGCATTGCCTAGTTGTGCCGTGTCACCTACCCTATCGCGCCTTGTACGAGTTTGGTTTTCTCCCGTAGCCCGTGTGGTATCCTCTAGTGGCTTCCCGATCAGGAGGGACTATGATATTGGATGGACTACTGGGACTATTACGTGTTAAGGGCTATATGGGTAACCCCTTAACGCTATTAAAAAGTAAGTTTATTTTATAAATAGACACTATTATAATAGCGCAATATACTATATAGTAAATAGTTTAACGGATCCTTAGGAGATGTAAATCCCGAGCATCTCTTGAGTTACTGCACTCATATTTATTTCTGTTTATTTAACTCACATAAGATTTTCTAGTCTGACTCGAGTGTTTTTGTCTTTTCAAATTCGCTCGGGTCAGTCCGAGCATTTCAGGATAGCAGATTTTAGCTTTGGAGGACGAAGACGAAGAATCAGTATTATTCTATATATAGTATTGCACCACACTCTTTTTATTCCGCTGCATTGTTGTATTGGTATGTGTAACTCTGATATTCATTGTATAAGTAAAATCCAGCTTTTGTAAACTGTTTATGAACTGTATATTTGTTATTATATTTTATCCTTCCGCTGTGAGATTCTGTTTTGTTTTATTCCTTCTCTGTTTTTCTTATTTACCCCATAACAATCCGCCCTTGCGTATGCTTTGAATTGGCACGTGTGTCGTTTAAAGTGTGTAAAAAGGCGGGATGTTACATCTGGTATCAGAGCTTTGGTTTAGCGATAAACCTTGGCTTTGTGGGGTTTGACTCTTTGTTAATAGGGTAGTAATATCCTATGGGAGTCGCTGAGTGTATATATATGAGAGAGCGTATTTGTTAGTATTCATAAAAGATTTTAATATTGTGCTAATCTGTTCCGCTTTGTATTTATAAATTCTGGTTGATGCATGGGACGCTATGCCATCAATAGGGATTTCTAAACACTAAATAGGACAGACCGACATAATATTTGTTTTTAATATAGGTGAATGAAATAATTTTGCCTATTATATTTTCCATATATAAAAATATTTTATAAAGATATATATATATATTTTTTGGTTGCTATAGATTGGATGTTAGGCAATAAGAATATTTGTAATAAATTGAAGCTAAGTGAAATTATAATAAACCAAATTTGGAGATTTTAGAACTTAAGTCCGGGATTTTTCCAAATTCGTTTTCAAAGAATTTATGAGATATAATGATTCGGTTTACAAGTATTTTCTTATGTAAATATTTAGCATAATTCGGAAAAAAAAAAAAAAAAAAAAAAAACTGTTTAAAGAAGATTTTGGAAAATTTTTATTTTGTACTTTCTTCTCTGTCGCTGGAAAATAAATTCGGTGATGACGGCCGCATCATCGACTTTCATTTTCGAGTTTCGAAGAGGAAAGGCCACTGTAGTAAATTCTACTACAGATTTATTTTAGAACTTTCTAAAAATTTTCTTTTATTGTTCTAACTATAATTAGAGATATTGAGTAGTAAGAACTTATTTATCTATTATTTTGAAATAAATGGAAATTCAACTTGGTATTTAATTCTAAAATTTTCCGTTAACTAATTGAAAATTTTAGTGAAATAAAAGTTAGGTAATAAATGAATTGAAACCCCTAATTGAAATAAGAGAATTAATGCTAAGGATAAAGGAAGATAAATATTTTAACTTATGAATATTGGTAAAGACTTAGTGAATAATCAATGAATTAAAAGAATGGAGATTTAACTTGTATAAGTTCAATTGCAATTTCCTTAACATAAATAACTTACCCAAATATAAAAGTTGAAATGTTAAACAAGAAACTAGAATTGAATGTTTTACAAGTAGGAATTTAGGAAAATGAAGTATTCAATAAATTACGGTTATAACAAGAATTTAATGGTATAAACTTAGGTTATAACTTTATTGAAAATAAAGTTAAGAATTAGTAATAGATGATAGGAACCTGAGTGTATAACATGAAATTCAAAATAAGAATTTATTATATGAGTATTCACTTAAGTATGTTTTATCTCCCCTATTCTAATATAATGGAAAGTAGGAAAATTTTATTGACTGCAATTCATAGTTAATGAATGTTATTAATGAGAATTCAAGGGAAATCTTACAAGTGAAGATATTCAAAATATTTGTTGTTATTAATGAGAATTTATTTTATAGATTTAAGTAATAAAAGGAAACTTAAGTAATAAAAAGGAAATACAAATATAATGAATTTGGTGATAATTGGAAAATAAAACTTGTAAGAAACAAAGAAATTCCTCCATAAATGAAGGAAAGAAAATTTAACCACTGAATTATGAAATAAATGTATAATAAGCTATTTTGGTGTTGATTTGAATTGTTTGGTTGATGTATGGTTGTTGGGTAAGGAATTTTGAAGTTGTGGGATGGAGAAATAATCTATCTTTGTTCCATCTAAGACTGTTGAGTAAAGGATGCACTTGATAGTTATTTTACATTTCGTACAATTTCGGAATTTGAACCTAACAACTAATTGGTTGTTTGATTGAATGATTGTCTGTTGGTGGCATGTGCTGTTTGCTGAAATTTATGGTTGTGCATTTGATTGGATATAAATGATTGAATCTACCCAAACATTTCACTGTAAAATAAATATTTAACCTCTTAGATTATATAAGTGAATACAGGTGTTGGAAGCAACTGCTACTGCTTTTGGTTCCAAAATAATAAAGCGTATATTGCCCGACAATAGGTACGTTTTCGGATTACGTTTAAAGCGATATTTTATATATTTTTCCCGTGTTGGGATATAATATCTTGATTATATATGTAATATACTTGTATATTTGGATATTATATTTTCTCCAGAGTCCCTCCGTACAAAGGAGACTCTGCCAAAAATTTTCGAAAATTTTGGACTTAGAATTTTGTTAAAATATTTTTCCAACTTTAATAACTCAAGTATTAAAGGATATAATGATTATAAAACAGGAATATTTCATTTAGGAGGATTAATCCAGGAAAATATTGTTTATAAATTAAAAATTGAAATAAAAAGTACTGTTTATTCTTCCTTCTCCCTTCTTTTTCCTTTTCGGGGACGAAAAGTTTTGAGTGGGGGAGATTGTAACGACCTGATAAATTTATGATATTTTTATAAATTTAATTTATATGTTTGCTAATTTAATCCAGTATAAAATTAAAGTCTTAGGATTTTAAAAGGATGAATGTAGGAGTTAGATAGTAACTGTAATTACAGGTAGAGATTTAAAAGGTTATATGACATAGATTTGAAAATAACTGAAAGTTGTGTTGTAGTTATAAGTCTTAATTTGTTGGTTTAATGGTATTAATGTAACAATAACTGAATTGGATTACATACACACAAACATTTGAAAATTTTATTAGGTGGACTAAATTGGTTAAAGTTCATAAGTTGTGCATTTCAATTTAGTAGAAATTCTAAACGATAAACGAAGATTTAAATAAACGCTAAATTAAAACTATGTAAAATGGTGACTTAAGGCCTAGTTATAGGAATTGGAATATAATCCAAAATTTAATTAATGATAGTAACGTAGTATTAGCTAATAAATAGATTTCAATGCAGTAACCAAATGAAAGGAATAGGAATGAATATATATATTGAATAGGAATGAATATATATATTGGTTTGAAATGAAATAAAAATGTGTCACATTTAGATGGAGTAAAATTTAAGAAACCTATAAATGTGGAATCAGTAAACATTTGTAAAAAATATTGCCTAGAATAAAATTCATTTAATATAAGAATTCAAAGGTGGAAGATTTACATTTGGATTGAAAGGTATAATTAATTGAATTGGTGATTTGGGAATTTAATCCAAGGGTTACTCTAAAAATAAATACGGATAAAAAGAGGTTAAACTAAGGAGGGGCATTAATTGATTTTAAGGCTTATTTAATACGTTAATAGGCAAGACTCCGCATTCATACATTTATACAAAGCTAAATAGAAGCACAAGTGTGATATAATGTAAATAGATGGATATCAACCTTTATTTATATGTTAATGGGATTTAATTTCTATTGTATAAAAACCGCAATTTAATGAAGATTGAAATAGCTAATTCATACGTTAGTTGATTTAGCTGGAATATGAAGATATTTAATGGAATAGTGAAATCAAATGGGAATGGGTTTCCATTGTTCATTTGAATTCACATTCATCATAAAAACTTATTTGAAAACCAAAGGAATAATAAAGGAATCAAGACTTAATTAGTAATTTGGATTTAAGACATGGCAATTTGGATTTATTGCAACATTTAATACCATAGAATTTAGTAAAGCTTATTCAAATTTTAGTTGACCATTTGTGATATAACTTTTTGAAAACAAGACTTTATTTATGAATTGAGTATTTGATTCAACGAATGGTAATTACTTCATTTAAAAATGGAATTTAACGTAAATTTGTACGTTATTAAAGTTAAATGAAAGCTGTAAACATTTGACTTAGAGAACAATTGAGTGAAACCTTAACTAATGTAAACTTCATCATATTGACATCCATAACTGTGGATCATAGGAAGAAGGTAAATAAATGAACTTAACCAAACTATTTATGTTGAATATTGAAAATTTGAATAAATAAATAGTTAAGAAAATTAAGGGAATGGGAATAAAAATTTATTTATAATTTGGAATTTTAATTACGGTGAAAAGGGTTAACTGCAATTAAAAGTAAGTTGAGATGGAAATCAAGTTATTTATTTAATTTGGTTTAAGATGAGAGTGTATAAGTATAAGATTAGGTAATTTGTGAGAATAAATTTATAATTCCCAATTAATAAGAAAGTGCATAAATTAAAATTGCAAATTTATATACCTATAAATTTTTATTCACATCCAAGCTTGTTAAATTTATTGGGATTAATTGAACTATCTAAGTAATGAAATTTGGCCAATAATAGGAGTTGAAACATAAAAATTGATTTTTTATGATTTATTTAATTGATTTAATAATATTAAAAATAGCCATTTTTGTCACGGACTCGGATTTCGACGAAAACAGTTTCATCGGATCCGTAACGGTGAATTATAATAATGTTTCAAGTTTCGTTGCGATCGGACTTGTCGTTTGATCGTACGGACTCGAAACGCCTTGAAATTTACGCATTTTGAAATCAATTTGAAATTTTGTTTTTTTAGCATAACTTCTTCATACGATCGAATTTGGTCGCGAAATTTTTTCCATCGCGTTCAGAATATTTTAAAACACCTATTTGGATATATAGTTTTAACAAATCCGACTCCGGAGGCATAGCGGGCTTTTTGGACCATGGTTTGTCACGCACGTTCGCGTATCCAGTCTAGCTACCCTACCTCTAGCCTATCTATAAATATACATCTATAAACCCTAGCTCCTTTCTTTTTCATTTGCTGTACGTTCATTTCTTCACTCTTTTCTCTTTCCCAAATGGATACATCTCAGATCCAATTCCAGATCCATCCACAGTTCAAAATCAAAAGTCAAAACTCAAAAATTTCAGAAAATTCCAGAAAAAATATATGTTGAAGTATTCGATACGCGTAAAATACTGGTGAAATTCGTTTTTCAATTGGAGCTGTCGTTCATCCAGAATAAATTCAAACAACCCCAAAACCGTTCATCATCGTCGCGCAAAACTTCGTCGGATCGGAAAACGGTTTCTGGGTTTTGTAGAGTGGACGATGGGGATCGCATCTATGTGGTTAGTTTGGCGTTTCGACGGTCAGATTTGCGGCAAAAATTCAATAGGGTTTCATGTTTTAGGCGGCTGTTGCGTGTTGCTTCTGCGCGTGAAGAGGATGGAGTGCTGTAGCGTGCGTGAGGGAGTGACGTGGATAGTTGTTAAGGTGATTGTGTTCCATTTTACTTAATTATAATTTGAAATTCAATCACCATTTTTCGCCATAACTTTCTCATACGAAGTCGGATTCACACGAAATTTTTTTTGTTAGGATCGTAATTTAATTCCGGACTTGATGACGCTGGTTTGGATGAATTCTGAGACGGGCGAATTTTTGGGTTTAAATCGGGTTTGAATTCGATTTAAAATTCAAAAGGTGAGTGTTTTAACCCACTCACAATTACTAGAAGCTTTTATGTTTGTTAAATAAATTTTAGAAATGGATAGAAATTTATTTATGAGCTTTTGACATGTTATTTCATCCATATCTGTTAAATTGCATTTTATTGAATTCAGCTGTTAATTTAAATTGATTGATTGCGTATTAATTGGCTGTTAGAGATTATTGTTGCATATGAACTGCTAGTTAACAGTTATATAAATTTTTGGGGAATATAAACTGTTAGATTAATAGTTGATAAATATAATTTGAGATAAAACTGCAAATTATTACCTGTTGTATATTACCAAACATATATGGTTATTGACTGATATTGATTGATGTTTGTGATTGGATGATGGATGTGTTGTTGAATGGATGTTTTATTTGAATATTATTAAACTGCAAGTTAGTATGCATTTTTCATTTTTCGGGATTGTGGTTTGAAATGATAAAACCGCAAAGTTTATTTTTAAATTGCGGATTGAAATGATAAATATCCGTATCACTTGACCATAGGATAGAAAATTTTATACAGGCACCGCGGTCTATATATAACTATTTTAATGTGATTTCTATGGTTTGGATTGAATACGGTCTATAAATCTTAAATTTATATTGTATAAATATTTTATTCCATATTTATATACCTATGAAGTTGAAATTTTGAAATTAAAAGGAATATAAATTTCTTTATTGAAAATGGAAGAAATTTAGAAAATGGAGTTTGGTAAATTTATATCCTATGTTTAAATGTAAAGTTGGAAATTTTAAGATATGATATTTGTAATTGGATTTTCCCAAAATAAATAGAAATGGATATTCTAGTATAATTTGAAGTGGAAAAATTCTATATATATATATATATATATTTTACTAGAAATTGAAGTCTTATTAATTATGGATTTTATGTGAATGGTCAAGATTAATTAATAGAATATTGATTTTGAAAGGATAAAAATCCAACTTTAGTTGAAATATTAATGCTCAAAAATGGATATAAATATATATAAAATTGAAATGGTTTTGGGACTTGAAGTAATATTTTGGACTTTGGTTTAACTTTAAAACAAGAAATATTTGGAAAGCCATGCAATTTATTCTTTATAAGGCAACAGTAAAGTTAAACCTTTTTAATTCGCATACCGTTGAATATCCAAACCATTTAGTTTTGAAAATAATGGTTTTAAAATACTATGGATTTTCGAAGAATTATGTTGAAAGTTACAAACAAAATATTGGTCACATGGGATATTAAATAATAAAAAGTGACATAATTTTTGGAAAGGAAAATTTTATTTGGGAAACGATATCATTGATTTGGGCTTTTATAAAATAATATGAAAATAAATGGTTTGTGTTTTTAAAGAAGAAATGATATCGTAATATTATGGTTTGAAATGGATTATATTCTGGTTTTAAAGTATAAACTATTTTTAAATAACCGCGGTGTTATAATAACGATGGGTTGGCAAAGAGACCGGGATCGGATATGGACATACTCTCTGTCGATACCGAAAACCACTTTGACTAACCGTGTACGCGGTGGAGTTCCAGAATGAAGTAGGTGGTGGCGACGTTTCCTGTAAGGTAAATACGTGGACCCAACTCCCGTGAGTTGGCATAAGGTGGCTAAAACAGGAGCGATTCTCAGGCCAATGAGGTCATTCCTCTGATCGGACGCTCCTCTTCGATATTATACTTTGACTTGGATTGATTCAGTGGCCACTTCTATATTTTGATTTTGGGGGAGTTAGTTCGAGGTGGGCGGCAGCTGCGCGCTGCGCGTTACCATCAGCCTGGATAGCAATTGGTATATCTACCCTGGCATTGCCTAGTTGTGCCGTGTCACCTACCCTATCGCGCCTTGTACGAGTTTGGTTTTCTCCCGTAGCCCGTGTGGTATCCTCTAGTGGCTTCCCGATCAGGAGGGACTATGATATTGGATGGACTACTGGGACTATTACGTGTTAAGGGCTATATGGGTAACCCCTTAACGCTATTAAAAAGTAAGTTTATTTTATAAATAGACACTATTATAATAGCGCAATATACTATATAGTAAATAGTTTAACGGATCCTTAGGAGATGTAAATCCCGAGCATCTCTTGAGTTACTGCACTCATATTTATTTCTGTTTATTTAACTCACATAAGATTTTGTAGTCTGACTCGAGTGTTTTTGTCTTTTCAAATTCGCTCGGGTCAGTCCGAGCATTTCAGGATAGCAGATTTTAGCTTTGGAGGACGAAGACGAAGAATCAGTATTATTCTATATATAGTATTGCACCACACTCTTTTTATTCCGCTGCATTGTTGTATTGGTATGTGTAACTCTGATATTCATTGTATAAGTAAAATCCAGCTTTTGTAAACTGTTTATGAACTGTATATTTGTTATTATATTTTATCCTTCCGCTGTGAGATTCTGTTTTGTTTTATTCCTTCTCTGTTTTTCTTATTTACCCCATAACAATCCGCCCTTGCGTATGCTTTGAATTGGCACGTGTGTCGTTTAAAGTGTGTAAAAAGGCGGGATGTTACAGAATGCTTAGACGAAGATAAATATTTTAGGAAGTAAATATGCCAATGAATCCAGGAAAGGTGCAACGGACAACTTTAAGAAGCTGTAAAATAGTACTATACTTGATTATCCCTTGTTGACGTAAAAAAAGATTTCTATGTGTTAGCGCCAAAATTGGTCACTAACACCCAAATGTAAATGAAAGCACCAGTCTTAACAGCAATCCAGAAAACAGCAACACGAATCAGCAAATTAAGCACATAGAAAGAAAAAAAGATAAAAGAGACGAAATTTTTATAGTGGTTCGGCATAATCTATGGCCTACATCCACTTTATATTTTATTTATCACTCGTAGTTTCATACTACAAGAGATTTTGAGGAGAAGTCATATTTTCTATTTCATTTTCTTTTTTTCTTTCTTTTGCAATACTTGGTGTCTTTATAGCTGTAAGCCTTGACCCGGTGATTGTGTGGAATTGTAGTGACGCTGACTAGGCTGGTATTAATTGCAGCATAATCTTCTTATTTTAGGTAAGGATGAAGGGAATTAAGGAATATTTGATATGGAAATGGTTGGCATCAATTAGTAATAAATACACAGGTTATCATGGCAATTATTGGCATTAAATCCGGCTTTGGTGGTTATTGGTATTTATAGTGGAGATATGGTTGGATTTTATTAATTATTTGAGGTAATAAATGCAAGGAAATCAGGAAGTAAATCTTTAATTTCTTCTTCAAGGATGGTGACTAATTTGCTGGATAACATTTGCCCCTCGAAGTATGCCTTGTTGGAAACGAGGCGTGCTTCGCTCAAGAACTTGTGTTGGTGGAAGCAAATCTGTTGGCATAAAATTCTCATCTCTCTGAATGTTTGACAGATGTTAAGTGTCTGACCATTCCTGCACAAAAAGATAGAGTTAATCATTTATATTCGAGAGCATTCATATTCTAAAGAGAGCAATTCTCAAGTCATTTCTATAACCTTTGATTGAAAGCAAAAACGATGCTATAAAGATTTTTGAAAGGTGTCGCCCTTAGAAACGAATCAGAGCATGGCTGTGGACCGTTCGGGGTCGCTCATCACATGTGTAAGTCGTTCTTTAAGCACTAACCTTTAAAACTAGTTTTATGCAAGAAATCATTTTTTTTATGAGGTGTCGCTCATGGAAAGGAATCAGAGCATTGGACCGCTTACATTCGGGATTGCTTACATGAGTAAATCGCTTCTCAAATGCTAAATTTTAAAGCATTTTTTGATGATGCATAATTCAAATACAGAAAGAAATCTAAATTCTAGCTCATTTATTTAGTTCAGTTCAGTAGATGATAATTTCTATTTGATTAGCAGACCCTAGAGTCGGTTACTTATCTGGGTGAGGGGCATTGTATGCTCCCTGTTTTTGGTCCTTACTGATTGCCCCTATCTATTTGCTTCATGGTAGAAGGAAAGTTTAAATGAGAGGACGCGTCTTAGTTGCCCCCTTGCTGAGTTTCTTCCATAGCACTTTTCTTTATATGAGGCTTCTTCATCTTCTAAAAGCTAGATCTAGGAACCTGCTTTCTAGATCTAAATCTTTTGTTTTAGATCTGGAGTTGGATCTTCTTCCTAACATAGAATAAGCTTCAGATCTGTGATTTCTTTGTTCTTCTCAGTGAAAGCACCAAAATGTTAGCGCCAAAATTGGTCACTAACACCCAAATGTAAATGAAAGCACCAGTCTTAACAGCAATCCAGAAAACAGCAACACGGATCAGCAGATTAAGCAGATAAAAAGAAGAAAAGATAAAAGAGACGAAATTTTTATAGTGGTTCGGCATATTCTATGGCCTACATCCACTTTATATTTTATTTATCACTCGTAGTTTCATATTACAAGAGATTTTGAGGAGAAGTCATATTTTCTATTTCATTTTCTTTTTTTCTTTCTTTTGCAATACTTGGTGTCTTTATAGCTGTAAGCCTTGACCCGGTGATTGTGTGGAATTGTAGTGACGCTGACTAGGCTGGTATTAATTGCAGCATAATCTTCTTATTTTAGGTAAGGATGAAGGGAATTAAGGAATATTTGATATGGAAATGGTTGGCATCAATTAGTAATAAATACACAGGTCATCATGGCAATTATTGGCATTAAATCCGGCTTTGGTGGTTATTGGTATTTATAGTGGAGATATGGTTGGATTTTATTAATTATTTGAGGTAATAAATGCAAGGAAATCAGGAAGTAAATCTTTAATTTCTTCTTCAAGGATGGTGACTAATTTGCTGGATAACACTATGGACCATGGTAAGCATATATTCTTAGTAATGAGTTTAAGGAAACCGAAATATTGCATGGGATATTTCATGCTAAAGATAGCATTGCAGTTGGTCCAGATTGTTTTAATACAAAATTATTTAAAATTCAATGGGATGACCTTAGAAATGAGCACATCTAAATGGTGCAAAAAAAAAAAAAAAATTGACTTAGGTAAGCTAACTAGAGTTGCAGTCACACTCTAATTTGCCTTATTCCGAAGGTGAAAGACCCATGGGACATTTCAGACTGCAGGTCCATTTCATGTTGTAATTTTATATATAAAATGATTGCTAAGGTGTCAACTTATCGATTGAGTCTTTTTATGGATTCAATTATCTATTTTAATCATTGTGCATTTATTCAGAAAATAAACACCATAGATGGGATTCTATTGGCTCATGAATTGATTAGGACTTGTACCCATGTTACTGAATGTAATGTCACGTTTAGATAAGTAGTTTCCTCTAAGTCCTTACACTTACATTTTATCATTCTGATTGATACTACTTATCAAATTTTAGCCTTCTTAGGCTTTGTCTCAAATTTCCTTCTTTAAATGATTTATTTCATTTTTTGCTTGTTGATCTCTTGGTCATTTCATCTTTATAAAATTCTCAATCACTTTGGAAGATGGCTTTCCAAAGTGCCATCGGAAGTTCATTTACATACATAGAATTTTTTTTGTATCGTTAGCTATCGCATGTTGTCATTTCATGGCTATTTCATGTTTAATGTCACATGCCAAAATTTATCGCATGTCAAAAGCTATCAAATGTCAATGAGCTACTACATGCTTATACCCATCGCATGCCAAAATCCATCAAATAGCAAGGAGCCACCACATGCTTATACCTACCGCATGTCAAAAGCTATCGAATGTCAATGAGCCATCGCATGCCAAAAGTTATCGAGTGTCAATGAGTTACCTCATGTCTATACGCATCGCATGCCAAAAGCTATTGAGGTTCAAAGCTATAGCATGCTAGATGATACATGTCCAAACCTATCGCATGTTGAATGCCATCGAGCATCATAAGCTATCGCATGTTAACTATTTAAGCTATCGAGTGTTAAGATTTACAAGCCCATCGAATGTAACTTTAGTAAGCTATCACATGCTATTTCCTAAAACTATCCAGTGTCAATCTTATTAAGGCTATCGAAGGTCAGGGCTTTTCAAAGCTATCATGTGCCTACCATTTAAATCTATTACAATTTAAGAGCTATCGTGTGTCAAGGCTTATATAAGCTATCATGTGCTAGTCCTAAGCAATCATATGTTACCTTTAGTTAGCTATTGAAAGTTGATGTGGCAATTCAACAATTAACTTGAAATTATTTTACTTCCATTGAAGGAAATTATTTTTTACCTAACTAAGTTACATGTCGAATTATCGTCGGTCTACATGGTCCTTTACTGTTCTCATTTTCAGAAATTATTAACTCTTTTCTTAATTTACCAATCAATTACGCCATTGTAATTGGCTCTTTTATTTGCTAAATAATTCATATAAATTCGAAAATGCATGAGAAAAATATAAAAAGTTCATCAAAAGTCCGAATCATATATTTTGCCTCTTATAAAAATCTCATACTAAAATAACTATTTTTAATATTTTAAATAATTGATTTTTGGAAATTTTAAGTAATTTCTTAACTCATAAAATTCAGATAAATTCCGTATAATTTTAGAAAATCCTAAAATTTAAAAAACATCTCCGTATTATTATTCTGCACATCATACAAAAATTTCAAGTGATTTGGGGAATGTCTGATTATACGTTTTGCCTTAAACACATTAAAGACATCATCATAAACATGAACAAATATTATCTAGCCTTCATAAACTTGTTCATTATTATTCAAAACATTTTTTTTTTGAAAACCAAGGAGAACCCGGCAAGCTGGTATACTCTTGAGGAAGATACAGTAAAGCCTTCCGCTGATCCAGCCTCCATACCCCTGGGTAAATTTATATAGGATAGGGAAGCGTATGCTAGGAATCAAACTTGGATCTTTTTACCAGAACCCAAGCCTCCTTTTCACTGCGCTGCACCCGCGGACATTATTCAAAACATTATAAATGCATGCAATCCTAACCCATAAGGGTTAAGAAAGTATTATAAAAAGGATTACCCAGTTTAATTTAATTAACAGTTGATTAAAAGCACTTTCTCTCATGGAAGAAAACTCCTTTCCTTTTCTTTAATTGTCTTATTCTTCCTTTTTGAAAATATGGTTGGTCTTCATCTTACTTTATTTTGAGCGAGCGAGAGAGAATGAATGAAAGGTGGGAGCGTTAGGAGGTTCATAATTTTGGCTTTAGACTGAAATCTCATTCTACATTATTCTTATTAACCCCCCAACTCTTCATCTTAAATCCATTCCTAATTTTTTTGATAGCGCGGGTGATGCTTAATTCAAGGAAACCAATCTAGTTTGATGTCTTAGGGGATCGAACCCATGACATGTAGAATCTTTGTTTAATGTGCCACACCCTAACCACTTTAGCTAGAGACCCTTGACTAAATTCATTTCTTACTCTTATCGATAAAAGTTTGTCTTACTTAATTATTTTCTCATAGTGTAATTTAATTATAGTCACTTATTTAATTAATTACCCATATTCTAGCACTCTAAAATATGGGGTGTTACATTGAATTTTGTCACTTATAATGCAATTTTCAAATCGTTTATACATAGGAACTCAAGTAAAAGTCTAATATATTTTATGCATTCATTAGTTTTTCATCTTTAAACTTTCTAATTATCTTGTGATGATGTTATAAGATAATATTGGACCATTTGTTGGATAGATATATGCATGCTTCTTACTTTGGAAAATTTTCAAACAATTCTAGGTGGTATTCTAGTGATTTTTTGTTGACTTTTAATTTTCTAAGTATTTGTTATTGGTAAAGAATAAGTTCATTGTGTATGGTCTTTAGATTTTCTTGAAGTTTTAGGTCATGATTGGCTAGTTTCAATCTCATTTTAGGCTTCAATTCATATAATTACTAAAGTAACATTAAAACATAAAACGTTAACATGAGATAATATTGTAACATCAAATGGCATATGCAATTTTCTTAATAAAAACAATGATAAGAAATAACGTTATAATATGAAATTATTCCATGTTGTGTCATTAAAACATTAAAGACTATATTCAATATTTTATTCACATATCACTATTATGAGTCAAGTAAAAAAAAATGAAATGTTATAGAATGATAAAGCATGATGTAATTCTAAACTAAAAGTTAACATTTCACGAAAGGAAACATAGTAAAAAATATTATAGATATTGAAATGATATTGAATAAATTTAGATAAAGGCCTTTAAGTGGCAGTATCCACATCAAGTCATATAGTCTATAAAGAGATTAATGTCAAACCGTGGGATCTGATTTTAGTACATACCAAATAAATATATATTTTAGGTTAATTCCTATTGTAAATTGATGTTCTTTTATTATAATACATTTTACAAACAAAATAAAGTATTTTAACAGTGTTGGTATTGATCAGAACACTTTTGGTAGGATCATAGGATAATTATGTTATCCATGTTTTTTTGACTACCATATTATGAGAATGAACAGGAGGACAGGGAAGCAATGGAAGGAAGTGTTTCCACAATCAATAAAGTGGAAAGCATCTATCAAGGAGATATCGAGCCCATAAACATAGAAGTATTTTCAAAGAGGCGATATCGAGTTCATCTAATGATAAAATCGTCAACTTGTAAATACAAGACATCCAAAGCTTATACAAGTGAAAACAGCGAGCTTCTACAATTGCAAAAGGGATATTGGGCTACTGTAATGAAGAATGTTACCAAATATGGGGATATCAAACATTACGATAACGGGGAAGAGATACCAAGCGTCAAAGAGGTGTTGTAGTAAATATTATAAAATATTCACAAGTGGATGCAATTCTGAATGCAAGTAATAAGTAAGGTATCGAGTACTTAATAGCAAGAAGATGTCAAACTTATAATAAGAGATGGATGTGCCGAACCACTACAACATAAAATGCTACAGAAGGTAGAATAGAGAGGAATGCCGCATCACTAAGAGATATCAAACATCTAGTTGCAAAAGGGGATATCGAGTCTCTATGAAGCAAGCGTTGGATACGACAATAGATACTAGGCATTTACAACTATGACTGATGTAAAGCATCTGCAAGTAGCAGGCGGTCTCGAGCTTTTATATGCAGAAAAGGATGCCAAACTTCACGAGACATGAATGATATCAAATGAAGAACTTAAGAAGAAATCTCGAGCATTTACATGAAGCAAGGAATGTTCAACCACATCACCACGGGTGATGTCGAATGAATGCAATGTTGCACGATGTTAAATATCTATAATTATGAAGAATGCCACGTATCTCGAAGAAAAAAAGATATCGCATATCCTCAAGATGCTGAATGTCATCAGTGCAACAAACAAAGTCGAGTATTAGAAATTCAAAGAGGATATCAAATATCATTAATTCTCCTTATGTCGAAGGATACGTGGCATTAATATCGCCTGCTTCTACCCCTGTAAATATGGACCCCGTAGCTGCTTTTTGGGTGATCGATTTTTCTTTCTCTATTTCTTAGACTAAAGAATTGTAACCCTAAATTAATTTAGGGAAGAATCGTGAATCGATTGTAAATATCAAAATTTATACAGACAAAAACTTGAACAAATGACTTTGCATAGCTTAATTACCTTGATCGTGCAAATTTGACTATTATTGAATATGGATGTGTATATGAATAAATTTTAGACTTTGACTTGATTTCAGGCTTTTTTCATAAACGAGGCCATTCATGCCCTTGCTTAAATTAGCGTTTATTTTGCATAATGACTATCTTGCTAATTAACAAATGAATAATGGATTGTGACTTATGTGAGTTGCCTATTTTGACCATTAACGAATGATTAATGGACTATTACACATTTACAACTTGCTTTTTTTTACCCTAGAACATGTGACATGGACTTTCGAGCAACTTCGTAACTCAATCAAAAGCCCATGGGAATCATAGGACCATTTTAAATAATGTCATCTTGCACTAAGTTCGGGATATTGAACCAATCTAAGGTTTAAAAACACCATCATGTCCTACTAAACAATGTCGTTTTAAATGATATAATTTTGCTAGACCATATTTTAGTTTAGGATGGCGTCATGAATTATAGACCAATTTTTGATTTAACATTTTTGGCGCTAGAAAGAGGGTCCAAACCTTCGCCTTATTATTTCCATAGATAAAGTTTTGCTATAGGAAAATGGTGAGAGCCAAGAATGTAAATGTACCAAATAAGGAGATTGTACAACGAACAAACTTGGAGGAAAATATCACTCCAAATTTGAACACAAATAATGTGGAACCTAGACAAACTTAAACACCAATGAAGCCAACAAATAGCGAAACTAAAATTCATGGTTTACCTCAACAACTTGTAATGATGCAGGAATTCCTTGAAAAGGTTCTTTTTCAGAACTCTTCCAAAACATTAAAACTTACTGAAGGAGAAGAGGAGGTAGAATCTCCAAGGAGTAATCTAGACACCTCATTAGTTAATAGCAAAGATAGGGGAAAAAGCATTATGGGTCCGCAAAGAAAGAAAGAACTCAAAATGAAGGACCAACAGTGTATTCTGCAAACTCGCAAAACCGCAAAATTAAGATGAATCGTCAACGAGAAGGCCAAGAAGGGAGAATAAGGGATATTCTGACCAGTCATGCAGCTTATCTTCAGGCAAAAAATACAAGCCCTCTAAAGGAATTATTATAATGACGAAGCATGCTTGAAAGAGGTGGCCGGTAAAATAGTAAAAGAAATGCTTGATCTTAAAGGGAAAAGGAACCTTGACCCTTGTGTAAACAATAAGCCTCATGAAGCTCCATTCATAGAAGACATAACATATGTTAGAATTCCATCACATATCAAAATTCCATCATTGAAGTAACAAAACCACCGATCTCGAGACCATCTTTTGGCTTTTGAGAGCTAAATAGACTTGCATAATTCCTTTTGAGCTGTACGTTGTAGATTTTTTCCTATGACTTTTCAGGGAGCAGTTACCTAATGTACAAACACTAGAAAGAGAAAACCATTTACTCTTTAAAATAGTTTTCTTATGAGTTCTCAGCATAATTCTGCATATGTAAAGATCCCATTATTGAATCTACTGTGCTGGAAATGTTAAACAAAGACATAGTGAATTGCTTGGTGAGTATTTGAAGGGATCCAATACTGAGGCACTAAAGGCGGAAAAGATGGCTAATAGAGAAAAATTAATGGCAGTGTGCTTAGAGTTAATTGAACAGACTCCTTTTGGAATAAACTCTACATCCATGATTGTAGAGATCTTTAAGTTTTTCATTTTCAAGCCAATAAGTTTTCTGTATGGATGCAACGTACTATGCCAAAATGAAATCCCTGTCAAAAAAGGAAGGAGAAGATCTAGCTATGACCACCCTAACAAAAAGCCAAGATGGGATGAAAATAAAAGAGGGATATGGGAGGAGATCCCAAAATCTAACTATGTGGCTTTGAATAAAACCATTTACAATATTTTAGCTACGGGTAATGATGGAGGAAACTTTCCTACTTCCTGCAAGGCATGGAACAATCCACAACTCAAGAAGAGGGGAGGTTGCTGCACTTACCTTAAGGCGAATGAGCATAAAAGTGATGAGTGTCCTGTTCTGGCCAGAATAATCCAAAGCAAGATTTGATTTGGATCTTTGAAGGAGTTTATCAAAGAAAAATAAAAGTCCTCCAATCTTGAAGGGAACAACCAAAGGCCCCAAGCAACACAACAAATTTCATAGAATAACTTACAACCGGACTTTATTCCTTCATCAAACATATAGACGTCATCCTTGGAGATCCCCATCTCACTAGAAGCAATAAAGGAGCCAAGAGCAGATACATAAAGGAAGCAAGAGATGGAGTATTTTCTGTTCAAGAGGAGTCACCACTCAAAAATCACAAATACAACTTCAGATGCCCAACTTAACAATAACCCTACAAGAGTTAAGAGGGGTCGTCACCCGTACAGTGATCCATTGATGATAACTTCACAAATTGGGCTCTTTATAATAACAAAGATCCTAGGGAATACTGGACGTCTAGTGAACATCATCTTCAAGCATGCTTTCGAAATGGGTTCTCTAGAGGAGAAGTTGGAGCCAAGCTCTGAAATGACCTTTGGATTCAATAATAATGGGTCTACCCAATAGGACAGATCATGCTCTTGGCATAGATAGAGACGTGGCCATATTCCAGAACTTTTTGAAACAATTTGTGAAAATGAACCAACCCTCGTATTTTAACGCTTTCTTTGGAAGATCAGTTTTCGATGAAGTGGATGCGTTGTTTCACCGAAATATCTTATGGTGATGTTTCTAGCCAGGAATGGTTGAGGAATAACAAGGGAGATTAATTTAGCTCCTGAGAACTGTACTTTTCAAAACTTGAGCAACTCAAAGGAGGTGGTGATTCTCGTTATGACTTGGAGTAAATGGATGTTTGAAGTACTAAGAGGATACAAAATGAAATTAAATCCACCAAAGCGCTTCTTTATGATACAATCTGAGAAGTTCTTGGGATATATTGTTAGTGCTAGAGGAATAAAGGCCAATCCTGATAAAATTAAAGCGGTTAAGGATATGGCAGAATCAAAGACAAACAAAGATGTGATGAGCTTAAATGGTAGAGTGGCATATTTGAACAGTTTCACGTTTAAAGCCACTGTATCCCTTTCTTTGGTGTGATCAAGAAGAAGAAGAACGGTAACGACCTAGAATTTAATCACTTTAAATATGGATATTTAATATATTTTTAAATAATTAATAAATGGATTATTACTTAAAAATACCCCTTTTTTAAATAATAACCAGTGATTGTGAAATGATTTTCAAAACTTGTTTATAAAAGTAATTAGTTTGAAATAAATTGAAAATGAGATCGTAAATTGTTTTTTGAATTTTCTATTTTTTGTTGTCTAAAAGTTGTCGAAAATGTTATGCACATTTGAGTTAACACATATACACATTTACAAATAGCATAAGTATGGTTAAAGTTAATAAGAGAAGATGGTAAATTATATCTACTTATGGAAATATAAAATAAGATGTGACATTTAACCAAACTTTAAAATTAAAAATATAAAATATGAAATGTCACATTAACACATAACATCATGGTACAAGACCATCCTGTTATCCAATATGTTTTAAAATGTACGGTTAGTAATATAATAAAGTAAAAGTAATGTTTACTTAAGTACAAAATAAGATGTGACGCTTTTCAAATTAAAATTAAAATAAAACAAAAGTTATATCATGTTAGAGTCTCTTTAAGGTAGCTTTCTTTTATAAATAAATTGATTTTGAAACACTTTTGTCTAAGTCTTTAAGTAGTTAAACTAATATGGAAAAGTTATAATAAACTTTGACATGCATTTAGTAGAATAAATCCCCATTGTATAATAATTAAATTAATAGATTATTTGGACATCTATTTAGCAAAATAAATCTCCGTTCTGCTAATATATTTAGTTGGACATTGAATTGTATGCCAGTTAATTATTTTTGGACAAGTGATGGATTAGCTAGTGATTGCTAATTGATTTTGTTTACATATATGTTGGCTTATGTGAATACCAGTTATGTGACTTGAAAATTCAAGTTTAATTAAATTGTAATTTGATTTAGTGTCATTGTGGTCGCTATGCCTCTTTCCAAATGTACAAGTTTGGGTTTAAATAACTCCAATTTTATTAACAATTTGAGGTTTAGTGTTTATATAATTATAAAGGATGTTTTGAAGTTAGTTAATTAACTATATTATTGAATTTTTTTAACGAAAGTTAGTTAACTATATTTTTAAGGATGGTTAAAAGCTAATGTATTATTTGGTTAATGATGTTTAAAGTTAATTACTTATTTTAAAAACAAGGGTTTTGAGCTAATTAATTATTTAATTATGATGTTTAAAGGAATCAATCATTTTAATAAAGATGTTTATAAATAATGAATTGTGTTATGAAAAGAATCATACGTAGTAAAAGCGATTTATTTATGGAGATTTACAAATGTTATTTTGTAAAGGAGATATTAAACGATATTTAGTAAAGGAGTTTACAAGAAGTTAATAATCATTTTAGTGTTTACAGGGAAGTTTTATAAATTAATTTGAAGATTTATAAAATGCATTTGTAAATATGAAATGGGCTTATAAAAGGGAACTTTTATAAAGGAATGAGATTTATTTCACCATTAATCCTTCTTAATTATGGTGTTATGAAAACGTTATTTCATACTTAACACCGAAGTATAGTGGTTTGGTTTAAATTAAGTAATGTTTTAGTCCCCATTTAAATATAATGTTTGTAAGAAGGAATCTCCCTAAATCTTCGTTTGTGTACTTATACTGTTGAGATAAGTATATAATTGTTTTCCAAGTATTGGAAGGAATTTAAGAGGGCTGTGAAAATTTTCTTTCGTAAAGGTATTTTTTATCGAAGATTTAAAGTGACATGATTTATGGAAAGATTAATTAATAGACGCTTAGTGGATTGCACATGGATTAATTATATGTTTGATTGATGTTTATTTGATAGTTGAGGACTATCAAATCTTGGCCAAAATATTAATTTGGAAAAAGCTAGGAGAAACACGAGAATTATATGGCATAGTCACCTTCGATGTGTTGTACTATGCATATGAATCTCGTTGTTTTCTCCAAAGACAAAATAGAGAGATCCTTCTACTTAAACGATTAGGGGGTGATCCCTGCTCCTATGTATTATCTGTATATTTCCAATCAAACTGGAGTTGAAATTACTGGAAACTAGTGAATGTTGTTTCGAAGAGACTGGGATCGAATGAGTATGAATTATCTGAAAACCACTTCGATCCAACTCAAGCGTCGTATTGAAGACATCTCGAAAATGATGAAATCGAATGTCGAGCTCTTGAAGTGCAAGCGCTACTTGCTACTAATCTTAAGAGTGATTCCAAAATGAATGTAGTAGAAGCAGTGCCTTCGGTTTGTTCTTATCCTGGACTTGTATGGAAGAATGCTAGCGCTCTGTATTAGTGCCTGGAATCTAGTGTTAGCATTACAAGTGCGAATTGCTAAGAAAGGAAAACGGAATCGTGACTTCACAAGCCTCACAATCCGCTAATGACTAGAATAAGGGATATGCGGCAGAGATATTTGGTTCATTGCCATTGGAAGAAGTCATTCCTTGATCTGGAATCAATATTTATGGATTTGGTATGCATGCGAGTGTCGGCCATGGTTGGTGCACATTATTTTGGAGTCTTGATCCCAAGGAATGATGTTATCTGACCTTGAATGTTGAAGAGGCAGCCAGCTTATGATGGTAGGGGGTTCATGTGAGGCCCTTGGTACATTTTTCTAGAGTCATACTATGACAGTCGATACCTTTGTATCCTTGATGGAAATCCAATCTTCAACACATGCCCATATGGATATAGTTGTATACCTATAATGTTGGAATTTAATTAATGTAACAATTTCGGTTATGATTAATATTTATTTTACCCTAGACATTATTATAATATTATAAGACTTCATGTAAAATGGTTTGGCTATCATAAGGTAAAAATTTGTCTGTGTTTATGTGCGACATAGTCTTACGAGATACATTTATTTTGAAAGGTTTTATAAAATATTAAGCATCTCTTTGGTTGGGTTTCTCATGCTAGTTTTACCAGAATGATCTAGACGTTATTTTACTTATAACGCTCGGGTCAGCTCGAGCATATTTTCCAAATTTTGCTAGACACTTTGAAATTTTCAAGAGACGAGTTGGATGCCCCTTAAGACGTACTTCCATATTTTATTTATCATGCACTATTTGTTTCTTGTCCGTGTTTATCAGTAATTGTAAGGACGTGTTGTTATTACTGTTCAGGCTGATGATGGGTTAGTGTGTACTCTGATTATGTATATATATTAAAGTGTAATGCATTATGTAAAGACTTGTTTAGTATTATATATTATTCGTCATGTTTAGTTGTGATATTTTGTTCTGTATTTCCTTTATCTTTCTCTTCAACAACCTATCTTTTTCGCACTTGGATGCTTGACACGTGAATACCGTGGATGTATTAATGTTGACTTCTGAGGGTCGAAAATGACAGGTTGTTACAAGAACTTTGAATGGGTAGAGGATGCAAAAGGCTTTTGAAGAGTTGAAAATCATCTTGAGAAACCTTGGATCTTATCTAGCCCTAGAAGGGGAGAATTTATATCTCTACATGGCAGTCTCGAAAAATGCGGTAAGTTCTGTTTTGGTAAGAGAAGAAAATAATACTCAACCTTTAGTATATCATACAAGTAAAAAGCTTAAAAATGTAAAAACAAGGTAATATCTATAGAAAAGTTGGCATACTGCCTGATTCACTACAAGAAATTTTATTTTTTGTGGCGCACAAAAAACGCTACCAAAAATTATGGCAGCATTTTGATAAATGCCGTGATAAAGCCCGCAACTAAAAATCCATGATTTTTAGTTGCATTTATTTCAACGCCGCTATAAATCCTTTTATCGCAGCGTTTATCAAATGCCACCATAAATCCTTTTGTAGCCTTTTAAAAACGCCACCAAAAGGTTTTTTGGCACTGCCAATAGAGTTTCCAACTTTACCCATACTTTACGGTTGCGTTTACTCAACGCCACTATATGTATTTCTGTAGCCTTTTTGAAACGCTACTAAAATTTGTTGATCATTTTGCACCATTTTTTCATGCTATTATTTCCTGTTGATGGCATATTTTGTTTCTACTACATCAATCAACAATCACTCACATAATCATCATATTCAAACAATTAAAAAATATTAATCATATAATCAAATAAGATATCCATAACCATTCTAATACTATAGTTTTTTGATAAAATGACCAAACTCACATACAATAACCATTCATATACAAATTTACACACCTAGTACTAATAAAATTTTATACCAAATTGGTGCTAACAAAACGCTTGTTTACCCATAATTCTTTATTGTATGCACAAGTGAAAGCTAGCACCACAAAAGTCCAACCTTGCTCTCTTAAGAAATCCAATTCCTACATAAGTGAAAGCACAACATATAGTCAAACAATTATGTCAATTCGTAGGGCTTCAAATCCAATATCAAACATCTGCAACATTGTACAAGTATATCATATTATAAATAATATCATATAAATAATCAAAGCTACAAACGAAATAAAATAAAAAAAGTCCAATCTTACAGTTATATATAAAATGTTGTTAAATTAGTTATATTATTATTATTTATAAAATTTAGTAAACGTAAACTTGGTTAATTTTATAAAATTTATTTTATTTTAACAAAGCCTAGTTAATTTTTATTAACTTGGTTAACTTAATGTATTATTATTATTCAAACTCACTTAACTTAATTATATTATTATAATTATTATAAACTTAGTTAAATTTTATAAACTAAGTTAATTTATCATCATCATGGTTATTAACAAATCTTTGTTAAGTTAGTTATGTTATTATTATTTATAAAATTTAGTTAACTTAACTTAGTTAATTTTAACAAAATTTAGTTAGTTTTTATTAACTTTGTTAACTTAGTTAATTTACTATTATTACTACTAAAACTCGATTAATTTAATTATATTATTATTACTATAAACTTAGTTAATTTTTATAAACATAGTTAATTCATCATCATCATCATTGTTATTATTTATAAATCTTTGTTAAATTAGTTATATTATTATTTATAAATTTAGTTAGCTTAAACTTAACTAATTTTATTAAACTTGTTTAATTTTAACAAAACTTAGTTAATTTTTATTAACTTGATTAACTTAGTAAATTTATTATTATTATCATTATTACTAAAACTCGATTAACTTAATTATATTATTACTATTATAAATTTAGTCATTTTTATGAACTTAGTTAATTCATCATCATCATCTCATCATTATTTATAAAACTTTGTTAAATTAGTTATATTATTATTTATAAAATTTAGTTAATTTAAACTTAGTTAATTTTTATTAGCTTGGTTAGCTTAGTTAATTTATTATTTGCATTAATATTAAACCTCGATTAACTTAATTATATTATTATTATTATAGACTTAGTTAATTTTTATAAACTTGGTTAATTTTTATAAACTTAGTTAATTCATCATAATCATCTTTATTGTTTCTAAAACTTTGTAAAATTAGTTATATTATTATTATTTATAAAATTTAGTTAAATTAAACTTAATTAATTTTATAAAATTTGTTTAATTTTAACAAAACTTAGTTAATTTTTATTAACTTGGTTAACTTAGTTAATTTATTATTATTATTATTATTAGAACTTGGTTAACTTAATTATATTATTATTATAAACTTAGTTAATTTTTAAAATAAATTGGTTAATTCATCATCATTATTATTTATAAAACTGTTAAATTAATTATATTATTATTATTTATAAAATTTAGTTAACTTAAACTTAGTTAATTTTTATTAAGTCAATTAACTTGGTTAATTTGTTATTATTATTATTATTAAAACTTAGTTAACTTAATTGTATTACTATTATTAATATTATAAACTTAGTTAATTTTTATAAACTTAGTTAATTCTTCATCATCGTCACTATTATTACTTAAACTTTTTTAAATTAGTTATTGTTATTATTTATAAAATTTAGTTATCTTAAACTTAGTTAATTTCATAAAACTTATTTAATTTTAACAAAACTTAGTTAATTTTTATTAACTTGGTTAACTTAGTTAATTTATTATTATTATTATAAACTTAGTTAATTCATTATCATCGTCTTTATTTATAAAACTTTGTTAAACTAGTTATATAATTACTATTTATAAAATTTAGTTAACTTAAACTTAGTTAATTTTATAAAACTTGTTTATTAATAATTAATTTTTATTAACTTAGTTAACTTAATTGACTTATTATTACTACTATTATTATTAAAACTAAGTTACCTTAATTATATTATTACTATTGATTAACTTAGTGGAATGATCAAATTATTTCCACTAGTTGTGCATGTTAGGTTCCTTAATTTACATGCACAACTAAGTAAATAATTATTAATTAATCCCAGCAAGTAAATCATTAACCAAGCTAAATGAACGATATGAATGTGCACTTATTACCTGGAAAAGCTTTTATTGATCTCTTTGGAAAATTTGCCATTAACCCCAACCACCTCGACCAAAGACTTGACACCTTCAAAATGATCAGCGACTCTTCCATAATGACTTTAGCAACTGCATTAGAATCGACTTCTAGTCCCGTCTACAAAAATACAGTTGTGATCAAAACCATGCATATCAAAAACCAATAGCTAAATAAATAGAATTCAAAAATTAATAAACATTGCCTAAAACGATTTTCAATTGTAACTTGCTAATTACCTCTATTCATTTTTCACTGCTCAAGTCTACCACTAGTCATTCTTCGTTCATCATTGATCATCCACAAATATAACCACCAGCAACCTTACTTCCTTCACCAAACACGCAACCTGCCTCTGTCATCACATCGCCATTTCACCCACATTTATTATTAACACTACTACCACCTTCTTGCTATCAACATACATTCATCCCCGCACATACATCATCCTCTTGCAGATCCTACCACCCCCTGACACGCAATGCACAAACATCTCTGACCACTTCCACTTCATTAACCACCACATACCCCTCTGACTTCATCTCATCCAAACTACCATCAACTTCCCTGCCTTACCACTCCTTGCTCACAACATCAGTCACCACAATAACATCCACCCATCATACAACCACCACTTCATTGTCCATACAAAATTGCAGTACGCTCTAGCTATGTTCGACTAACTACCATCTCCTACATCCTGCTGCTAACTTCTAATTCATCCTACTGCCTGCTCCACTTCTCTCTACTCACCAATCAACAATACATATCAACACTATATATCCACTTCTAATTCATCCTACCGCACAGTTCATTAGTTCATATCTACTCCAACAACTACCTCTAAAACACTCCATCACTTCACCGAACTCCTCCACCATTTCTGCCACTGCTGTAGCACCACTGTCATCACCAAAAGAACAAGCAACTCACCGCAATACTCCTCATATACAACTGCGTAGCCTTGTGCATATACAACACATAAAACTGTCAACCATTGTAAAACTGCCGACACCGTCCTCTGACCACAACCCCGAACATTGCTTTATCAACTAACTTCCATCAATCACTGATCCACCCTCAATTTCTTCCTACCGCAATCATACATATCATAGTCATATCCCCCATCAAACAACGATCGTCACTCAATCTCACCAAACATCCACATACCTGCCACTATTACATCATTCTCATCAACTTCATCTCCTCGAACAACATTTTCATTCACAACACTCACATTCACATTGCATATAACTACAGCATCTACACAACCACGCCTCATCAAATTACCCTACCGGACATTCCCCAAAACCACCATATCGCCAGAGGACGCAACAACAATCGCCTCCATCATCCAATTCGCGACACTTCGAAACCTAAACTCGACTACTCGAACACACCTTCATCCAAAAGCCTCTACAACCTAATCGCGACCAAAAGGATGGAATGCCACAGCCACCCAAAACTGTGACCAATCGCCTCGCCCCAATCGAACACCTCAATCACTTCCTACAACAGTGACTGCAATCCATGTTTGATAGTTTGCTAGTTTGATAGTTTTCTAGTTCTTGTAGTGCTGCTGCTTGCTTTTGATGATAAATGGCCAACATCCACTCCAAACAGTGAACTCATCACAGTCTCCAATAGTCATCTCGCCTCACAATTGACTACTGCTCCATCTAACCATTTTCATATCGCTGCATTACACTTCTTCCTGACCACGTTCAACACCACTTCTATCCACAGACTTCACTTCTGTTCAACATTACAATCACCTTCAACATCAAAACTTACAAGTATCTTCCACATACAAACATTCAACAACACTGCATATTTATTGTCAGTGCACACAACAGGCATCTAGTACATCATCACATCACTACCCTGCTCATCCTTCCACATCCATACAACTTTCTCCCAAAAAAACATCCCTGAACATACATTGCCTGCCTGCTATCCATAAAGAAAAAGAAAAAAAATCTGCCTTGACATCATATCACACAACTGCTTACATCAACAAAGAACTACCATATCAAACTACAGTTGAACCATTAAGCCTAAAACGAATCCACAACTCCAAACCACTGCCTACATCAATAACATTGCTTCCTACCCTTTAAACAATAACCACCGTCACTCAACAATCACTCCCTCTTCCCCGCCTACTGCCTGAAACAAACAAACTGAGACAAGCAACAAAGCAACTATCACCAACCACTTCCACCATCATATCTGCACAACTCCACAATCAGTGACCACCATAACTAATCACCTCCCCAACGACCTTTAGCCTGCAACATTATCAACACAGCCTCTCCTTGAATTTCCAACTGCTACATCACCTAAATTCAAACACCAAAAATCAGAGCAACACAGCAAACCCCATGCTTCTGCTTTACGGCCTCTGTCACCTCCCTGTACACTTGCAACCATCAACATCTACCACCTGTTGCTTCAACCTCATCGCTGCCTTGCATCCACTCTACCTACACTACACCTTGCCAATCACCAGCCTGCATTTACCTCCCTGACGCATCTACTGCACATACAGTGCACTACAGTACCAACATCAACCCATGATATCATTTCCAAACCATTGCCGTACAATTACACATCCTTCATAGCAAGTTCAAAATACAAAAGTCCAGCTACTTCACACATCATCTTCTCCTCCACATTACCATTTCCGTACCCCCTCTGCCTCAACAGTTCTACTAATCACCTTTCTACCATCCAACTCCCTGACCACGAGCAATATTCATTCAAATCTGTGCATCGAATTCCTGAACAACCCAAACCCGCACCTAAAGCGAACCACCACCTCCCTCCAAATCGAACTCCCAAATCAAGAATCACCATCCCCAATCACCACCTTCAACATGAGAGAATCCATATGAGTTATGTGATCTCATAAACATTAATTATAGCAAAAATAAGAAAATAGTGAACACAAAATATTAGCAGAAACAAGGCTGCGAGCTCATCATCAAGCAACAAAGTCAAGGCTAAAACATATGTTTAATACAGAAGCATCAGGAAAACATCATTAAAAGTTTTCCAGCAAGTCAAAACTAAAGCACATCACAACCTCACCTTCATGTCCAAGCATTTGACATGTAAGAATCAGAACCCGAGCATCTTCAAGCAATAACATATACTTAGATTCAAATGAGCCGTAACATCAACAATCGATCACAGCTACTTTTAGTACCAGATCGATGCAAGCATACCAGTAACCTTATCGTGACTCAGATTCCAACGGCTTCTGGATCTAACATGGTAGTGGTCGCTTCCAATTCACGAGCAACCAGAAAATAAGCGGTTTCCAAATCAACATCCTTGACGACGGTGAGGCAGCATTGTGAAGTCACAAAGCAGTAAAGGAAGCATGAAACAAAATTTTGAGGTGTAGATTTTTTTAAGGAGGAGGCTTGGTTAGGGATTTAGGAAGATAAAAATGTTTTATATGTTAGAAGGGAGAAAAAAGAGCGGTGGAAATAAATTTTGCCAAAATTTTATGAAATGATGGGCGGGACAAGTTGGCCACGTTTATTTATTTGTTTTTATTTTTATAAATGACTAGCAGTTGCATTTAGCATTAAACGCAACTAATTAATGCAACTAATAACAATTTTTCTTGTAGTGATTCTCACTGTTAAAAAGCTATGGGCCTATTTTCAAGCACAGCCGTCAAGGTCTTAATCAACTTTCCACCAAAATAAGTTTTCAGTAAACCTGAGACGCTAGGAAAGCTAGTAAAATATGGAATCGAGCTTAGCCAATATGATATGAGTTCTAACCCTGAGTGACGATTAAAGGATAGGCACTGGACGAATTCTTTAATGAATACACATGATTCATTAAAGAATAATCCGAGAATGAAAAAAATACGAGGTCTTAATGAAAATTGTTTGTTGATGGAGCATCAAATGAACAAAGGGCTGGTGCAAGATACATAATTATTACGCCCGATGAACGTCGATTGCATTATGCTATGAAGTCAGTTTTTTTCACTACTAATAATATGGCCAAATACAACAATGGTGGCAGGAATCACCCTAGCTCTTCAGATAAAAATCTAAAGGATAGAGGTTTTCAGCGATTCTTAGTTAATGGTTAATTAGTTAAACATATCAAATGGAAGATACCAAGCTAATTCTATATGTCAAAAAGGTATTAAAGATGTTAACTTAATTTGAAGACTTTTCCATGCGCTAAGTAACTAGAGGGAAAAAATCTCAAGCGAATTCTTTGGCAAAGCTAGCTAGCTCACGAAGAGCACCAAAAACCTGAATTTTGCCTGTGGGTTTTCAACAAAACAAGAATTCGCTTAAGAGGCTCGCTAGGGTAATTCCTCTATCCTTTACATATGTGCCTGTGGCTTTACATATGTGCATGTGGGTTTTCAACAATTATGCCTCTAGAATTCGATTGCACATATGAAAATCCACAGGCACATATGTAAAGCCACATGCACAATTACCCACAGGTTTTCAACAAAACAAGAATTCGATTGCAAAGCTAGCTAGCTTGCGAGGCTATAGAGATCATTCTAATGAAATAAAATTGGCAAAAAAGGTCACAATGTATGGTTTCTACTGGCCTCAAAAGAATAATGATGCAGTGGACCATGTAAAGAGATGTGAGAAGTGTTTAAAATTTTCAACAATTCCATATATGCCCTTAAGCGAGTTAACTCCAATTTCAAATCCATGGCCTTTGTTGTATGGAGAATCGATTTGATTGAACCATCGCCTATATCTAAAGGTGGAGCTAAGTCTGCAGTGGCAGCCATCGATTATTTCACCAAATGGGTAGAAGCAGAACCATTACTGAATATAACATCAGGAAAAGTGTTAACATTTATGATTAAAAACATAGTCATTTGGTTTGTAATGCCATAAGATTATATATGATCATGGAACTTAGTTTGAAAATGAAGAATTCACTAGATTCTGCAACAAGATTGGAATAATCAAAAGCTTTTCATCTGTTCAACTCATTGAAGCTGCCAATAAATTTTTTAAAACCATTCTTAAGAAATGGCTGGACAAAGCAAAAGAAGTGGGTAGAAGAAATATTACTATTGCTATATGAACAGCCGAATATCAACTAAGGATACTAAGGTATTATAACTCCAAAGTTAGAGGAAGACCATATCTAAAAGGAAATTTGGTTCTTCGAAAAGTCATAGTGATACCAAAAATCTAGCAGACGGACTGCTCGGCTGAAATTGGGTAGATCCCCTTGTTATTCATGAAGTAATTCCACTGGCGACTTATTGATTATGCCAACCATATGGAAACCTAATAGCAAGAATTTTGAATGCCGAGCATTAGCGAGAACTTGAAATGCTGAGAATCTAAGGCCATACTTTCCAACAATGGACGAATAAAGAAACTGAGATAAGTATATCGATGGAATTGATAATCAAATGGAAGAAAGAAACTATAAGGGAAGGCCTAAATCATTACCTATAAGGTAATAAAGGGCAAAGAAAAAGCCTTTGATTCCCTACAAGGCCCTGGTCAAATCACCTCCTAGAGGGAAGTTAGAGTAGACCTTTAGTCCTGCCTAAAATGGCTTTGCCAAAGCATCACAAATCTTCGATCTGGTCTACATGGTCTGGCCATAGCATCCCCCACTGGGAGGATGAATTTAGCCTTTGGTCCCGCCTAAGATGGCCCTATTGAAGTACCGAGCTATCCTTCAGTTCTGCATATAAGGCTTGACTGGAGCGTTTCCCGAGGACGTGTAAGACTTTGGTGCTTCTTAAGATAGCTAACCAAATGCATCGACCAGCCTAAATCATTACCTATAAAGTAATAAGGTGCTTAAGCCTAAATCATCACCTATAAGGTGATAAGGGCCAAAGAGCTAAATCAAAGCCTAAATCATCATCGAAAGACTGATAAGGGGCAGAAAAGAATCAAAGCCTAAATCATCACCTAAAGAGTGATAAGGGGCAAAAGAAATCAATTAACAAAATTCAAATCTACCCTAAAGATGGGTTAAAGAAATATTCTAGAGGAAGAATAATAAAAAACATTTAGTTTGCACCAAGGCAAAGTTAAAGCAACTTTCAAAGGAAAGGTCAAAAATTATCTGAGATTTCGATGCTATTATAAGCGTTCGAGAAGTTTCAAATCTTGTAGTTGAATTAGCTCCTAATCTTTTGTTCCAACGATGGAACTTAAATTTTCTAGTGAATAGTAGGAATCTCCATTATTATTCAAATTTCTAGTCTCTTACTAGTTAAGGTTAGATAGATTGCTGGTCTTCTATTCAAATCAAATTACGCTATTATTACCAGATGGGTTTCTGGTCTTCTATTCGGATGAAATTATGGTATTATTACCAGATGCTTTCTTGTCTTCTATTCAAATAAAATTATAGTATTAATACCAGATGGTTTTTGATCTTCTATTCAAATGAAATTATAGTATTATTACCAAATGATTTCTAGTTTTCTATTTAGACAAAATTATGGAATTATACTAGATAGTTTCTGGTCTTCTATTTAGACAAAATTATGGAATTATTACTAGATAGTTTCAGGTCTTCTATTCAAATGAAATTATGGTATTATTATCAGATGATTTTCTGGTCTTCTATTCAAACTAAATTAGGGTATTATTACTATATGGTTTCTGGTCATCTATTTAGATAAATTTATGGTATTATTACCAAATGAATTTCTAATCTTCTATTCAAGTAATATTATTGTTTTGTGGATTTCTGGTCTTATACTCAAAGTAATATTATTGCTAGATGAATTTCTAATCTTCCATTTGAATAATATTATTGTTTAATGGATTTCTAGTACTCTATTCAAGTAATACCAGATGGATTTCTAATCTCCTTAATTAATGGATTCATGATTTTCTTGCCATATGGATTCTTGGCCTTTTTGTTAGAAGCACTTATGGTTTTATAGATTGAATTTTTGGATTTCTTATCAAACAAATCTATAGAATTCTTTCCAAATAAATTTCTAGTTTTATTATCAAGAGATTTATGGTCTTTCCATGAAACGAACCTGACTCGACCTTCGAAAATTGGCACCGAATACGACACTCATATTCAAATGCCGCGGATCCAAACGTCGAATCTGGTTCGCCGGAGCTTATAACACATTAAGTACAACACAGCGGAAGAAAAAGAATAATACAATTGATATACAGCATTTGATACAATATCCAGATACAAATGAATAATACAACGAACAACAATATACATCATAGATATGATACAAGACAATAGCAGCGGAAAGAAAAGATAACACTAGCAGTGGAATAATATCACCAATATATTCTTCAAGAGAGAACTCCAGAACTGTAACTCCATCTCCAAGGCACCAATCTAGAAATAGCTCGAACTCCCAATAATGATGCACAAAGATAAGCAAGTGCAGTTCATATCTAAAGACTGAACTAGCTCCAAATAATCTATGAAAAACGCAACTCTAGACTACCCATGTGGGAAAATTGTAGGCACCCAGAGTTTAGAAAAGGAACAATAAACTCCAGGTCAGTCGTGGGACTGGTATGAGCAAACAAAAACAGTTTATCTTTTAAAACAAACAACGAAAGAGTTTAAAATAAATTCGCAATGCTTTTTGGAAAATGAAACTACCATAAGGCCTCCCGCCACACACACCATGCGAACGTAGAATTGGAGGAGATTTCTCCTTATGATAGTCAAATATGCTTGATACGATAAAATTTCTTTGATATTATTACTAGCGCATAGTGTAGAAAACCATTTCGAAAGTATAATATAAATCCTAGCCAGCATAGACATTTCGCACTTATGCCTACTATAGCTACCATGTTCAATAGCAGGTTACCGCCACATTCCATGGCAGGTTATACAACTAAAACAATACAGGGCGCATATTGTTTTGTTTGGATTTCCAACAAATGGTCAGGCTAAGGGACTTCCTACTGCCACATGGGTACGCCTCTGGCGGGACGTCCCGAGAACCTAACCGGATCTCTGCCAACACAAGGTCGGGTTACCTCTGTAACTAGGTAACTACTACTCGAGCATGCCATCCTCGGTCCTTTGGGACCTTTATTTCAGGCGCCTCTAAACCACAAAGCAATCACAAAGTAATAGATCTACAGTATCCACATGAGTAAGTATCTGGGCTCTATACCATGATACCACCCTTTTCAAGAAGGAAATGACACATCCTAAAGGGAGCGACCCTCATAACCTTGCCGCATCTTTCCTATTTCGACCATTTCCAGGGTGTGAGGTCCTGATGCAGTCTCGTCCACAAAGCTACGCCTTATACAAAATCCATGCTTTGATCAACAAATGATACACAGCAAAACTCAGCATGCCACACTACCAAATTGGGAGTATATCACTGATAAATATCAACTACATAACCTCTGTGCTCGTACGTCTCAGAGAAGGGTGTTAAGCTAAGAGAATAAATTCTCCGCCACCAAGCAGAAATGTACTTGATAGAGATCAATTTAATATCTCAAAGTGTAATGTCATACATACAACCATACAAGTCTGTTCCGGGTTCGAGCAGAACCGAAGGCACTTCCGAAGAAGCCCTTGCAATCCAGGTATCTACAATCCCGATCGAACTTCCCATCACTTAGGGAATCTCTATTTCGTAGCTACTCGGTGCAGAGACAATTGATAGGTTATCCTAACGTTCTTGAATACACTTGGTCTTCAACACTGGTCTTCAAATTTAATCCATAACGTCGTATCACTATTCGGAATGGGTTATATGACACAAGGTCCTCTCCCAGCTAAACCGAATAATGAGCGCAATATTTAAAAACATATGGATGTGAGATTTTGGTTAAGCCACATCTTTTAAATCCAAAACTTATCTTTTAAATGGTTAAACAAATTACCATTTAAATCTTTTAAATAAAAGATTCGTCTCACAAAGTTCACCTAGTTTCACAAGGATCAATTCATAGATTTCAAAACAATTTCCATTTCAATTGGATTAACTCATTAAATCTTTAAATCAGAGATTTAACTTATAGCTTTCAAACCCGTTTTCAAAGATTTATTCATAACTTGGAAGACCATTTTCATTTTAGACTTGAAAACCTTTTAACACAAATTGGAAGTTCACTTCTTATGTGAAAGCTTTTATTATTTGAAACAAACGGTTTTTATTTCGGAAAAATCCAATTTCATTTATACAAGTTAAAATCTTTGGGTTAATTTCAAATTCCCAAAACAACACCTTTAAAATGGTTTAAGACCAATATATATACTTGTATAACCTTTTAAAATCATAAATAGTATTTAATTTCAAATTTGGGATTCAAATTTAAATCAAATTTTAAAAATAAATCAAGTTATTCAAAAATAACTTTTACCTTTGAAATTCCTTTCCAAAAGCCTTTTTATTCTAAACCCAATCTATTTCCAAAACCATTTGGATCCAAAAATTCAATTCTAAAACAATTTCAAAAATTTGTGACTTAACCCATTTCCTCGTGCAACCCATATTTGTGTGTGCATAAGTGTGGTCTAGGGGTTCAACACAATAGTGCACAACATCATCATCACAGATTCAATCATATCGATAAGCGGTATAACCCATAACGCTTAGCTTTATTCACAAATTCATAGATAAAGTAAATTTTCCAATCACAAAGATTCACCATTACGATTCGATGTGGGTTTCGGATAACCAACTGGAATCCGATTCCCTATCGCATCGAAATTCAAATGTCGTTTTACGGGCAAAGGGTTTTCACATACATATAGAAACAAATCACAAATCACAAATCACAGTTCAGCATAAAGCAATTGACCTCATACAGTATCACAATCACAAACAAAAGTATCAATCCACTACACCACATTTGATGATAGTCAATCATCTTCAATATAAGGTGAAGGTGATTTAAAAGAACTAACCACGTAACTATTTTTATTGATTTATTTAAATCAATGATCAACTATTCTTAATGATAAATTAATTAAATTTTGATCAACTTTATGAATTAATTATTCCTTTATTAATTAATTACTAACTATAATTTAATTAACTTAATTTATCTAATTAATTACAAATAAATTAAACACTTAATTATTTATTAACTAATCTTTAATCACTTAGTTAATTACAATTATAAATTAATTAACCACTAATTACTTAATTAATCAATTTTTAATTCATAATTAAATTACTTGATTAGTTAACTACTAATCCTACATTAATTAACCTTAAGTAGTTAATTACAATTCTTAATTACAAAATTATTAAACATTTAATCATTAATTAGCCAATCTCTAACTACAATTATAAAGTAATCATTCTTAATTGTTTTCTAAAATAATTAATTAATATTAATTATTTATCTTAACAAACATTTAAAAGAAATCATCTTTAAACTTTGAAAATCAAATTATTACTAACTACAAAATTTTAATGTTAATTAACTTAATACTTAACTTAAATTAACTACTTAATTAAGGTATTAATTTAGAGTTTAAAACATTGTAAAGTATTAACTAAAATAATTAAAACTTGTATTAAAGTCTTAACATAAATTGTTAAACATTTATTAAGTCGACAACGCTTAAAACTTGTTGAAAAACAATTTGCTTAACTTTATTTTTATAATATTGCAGTTGAAAACCCACTCGAGAACTTCCCCCTGTTTACTCGAGTAAACACACGCGTTGCTCACCATTACACCCGAGACATTCTGCACGTATGCATCTTCTTCTTCTTTTCTTTTTTCTCCAGAAAGTTGAAGTTTAAACTTAAGTTAACTATAGCATCAGGAAACTCTCTCACGTACTCGATTACTAACCCGAAGCCAACGATCCCTATACTCGAGTAACAACTCGAGTCGCTCGCCCCAAAAACTTCTGACATCAAAATAGTATCGTGCACGTGCACGGCCCCTCCGGTGACCTCCGACCAAGCACTGCACCTTCGAACTGTCGACAAACATCGCGACATCGATCGCCGATCGACCAAAGACCCAACGACAGTCCATGATCGAAATCGAGCTTAGCTCGAGAAATTCTAACCATACCTCCGACCAAAGAAATGGTTCGCCACCGCGACTCCGACCACAAGAGGCTTCAAGCTTCAAGCCACGTACGCGTCACACGCCAAGCTACCACCTCCCAAATTTGCGTGCAGCTCGATGCATGAGAAAAATCGCGCCGATCATATTTTCGACCACGTCCAAAACTAGGTTTAGAAACAAAATCCACACACCGCCATCACCGCAGGGAACGTGAGCATCTCTAAGCATTTTTCCCACCATCATCGTAGGCCCCTCCACCTCCACGGGAATCCCCGACCATCAACCACACTCCGATCACCAGAAATTGGTCAAAACCTAATTTTCGAACAAGAACGAACTGCTCTCACACCACTCACTTAATCATCAAACGAAGCTTAAAGATCCTATTTTGAATAAGGATTCTAGTTATATGATTGAAGTAGCAAATCATTACATTCGAAATTTACCAAAATTTGAAATTTCTCTGAAAAAATCAATTTTTCCACACTGTATATTCTTGTTCTTCTTAAATCTATTTTTACATTATAGTTCATACTTCAATACGCATACTTGCTTTTGAAACCAAAGCCTAACGATGATTGGATAATATGAAATTGAGTTTTTCTTGTTTGATAGAAACCTGTAAACTCAGAAAGAAAGAAAAACAAAAGAACAGAGGAGATGAAAGGAACAACAACTTATAGATCAACTTCACAAACACAAACAGAGCTTCATACAACATATATTTATACTCAAACTTGATGATATTTAGGTATTAATAAAAATTTGTTTACTCACAGGTAAAAGAAACAAAGAAGATTGGTTTAAAAAGAAGGTTTGCTCACCTGGATGTTTTTGACAGAAAGGAACAGAGAAGAATGTTTTGAGCCTGGAAACTTTATTTTTGTTTAGCCTACTCTGAAGCTTTGAATCTGGACCTGTAATTAAAAATCTTTGCTTATCCACTCTTGTATTTATTCACTTGATCCATTAATAACAACAAATTTTTAAATCTACTTACAGTTTGCATTTCTTATGCACAGAGATATATGGTCTGCAGTTGCAAACCATAAATTACTTTAGCCTTTAAACTTGATTTGTTTCCTGCAACTTAGATTGATACAATTGTTTTAAACCTATGCTTTATCACCGATTAACAACTCAAATTTAAATATTTTAAAGAAGTTTACTTGCCTTTATTTATTTCTAGCGAAAACTGCACTGCTCTAATCTATTTCAGGTTGAAGTCGTTGTTGCAGTTTGAATTTGTTGAAGCTTCCTGATTTATTGCTTCAGATTTGTTGAATCTGATCCTTGATGTTGCTTAAATTTTTGAAAGATCTGGAACTTGCTTTATCTTAAAACTAGGTTTGCTTTGAATTTTAGGTTGCTGTTTTCCTTTTTTCTGATTTTTATTTTTTTTATTTTTTTCTTTGGTGTTTAGATTTGAAATGCCAAATCTTTTGTCACTGTTTTGTTTAGATTTGCTGAGAGTAAATATGATTTGGTTATGAGGAGATGAAAAGTTTCAATAATTTTTTTAATTCCATTATTATTCAATTAAATATGTTGGATGCCATTTGTTAAAAAATCATCATGAGATTCCAATGTAATGTTTACTTCTTTACTCCACCTCCTTGTGTATGTTTATCATTTGAAGTTTTCAAAGACAATTTTTTTTAAATAAATAAATTTTATATCATATTTAATTTGCAAATGAATATACCTCTTTATTCATTTGTATGTGTATATATATACAATTTTAAAAGAATTGTTTTATCCAATATTTACATTTTTTAAATTTCACCTTAATGGTTTTAAAAGCCAAATATTTATTTAAAAAAACATTCATTATTTCACATGTAGATTCAAATTCCCAATTCACTTGAATTAAAATTTATCTATGTCCATTTGTATATATTCATACATATACTTGCACAATTTAAATTCAATTTCAATATGTATTAAATCTTACTCATATATGCAATATACATATATGTATAAAATTTTAAATTTAATTGATTCTTTAAAACACTCATTATTTCAAAATTTTAAACTCAAAATAAATTGGAATTTATTTATGTATAGTTTATTACTCATTTTATTTGTTTGTGATTTTTCAGTTTATTTTCAACTTAAATTTCAAAAGTTTAAAATATATTATTAATTTATATTGACAAATTTTAGGATGTTACTTTTTATTTATAAGATTTTAAATAGACAAATTCAAAACCCCAATTAAATTTTAAATTCAATATCCAAATAAATGGATATCCTATCTAAATTTGAAAAATTCAAATTAATTTACAATTTTATTCAAAAATTTATTTTAATTATCAATTTAAATTTAATTAAAATTCAGGATCGTTACAGATTCCCCGCCCCTAAAGAAAAATTTCGTCCTCGAAATTTGCCAGGGAGACAACAAAAAAAAGATGAAGGATAGAAAAATATCTTTCCAAATCAAACTGGATATCAATTCTGTATTTGGCTTACCAAATCAGAATATCAACAATATGAATACAAACTCATACAATTATTTCACAAGATACTCGGGTCCACCGGTATACGAATATGCGAGGGCATTAATTAGTTCGAAGGGATAACTAATCGTTTGTAAAATATATCGGATCCCAGAGAATAGATAGATGGATTTAATCTTCTGTAATTTCTGAAACACTAGATATGGATTCTAAACTCTGGTTGGAATACCCCAAAATATACAACTTGTTCCTCTTCGGACTTTGATATACACAAGAAATTACAATAGAATTCCAAATTTGGTTTTAACCGATATCGTTTCATTGATACAATTCAAATTTAGCTTTATATTCTATTAACCAATTTTAACTCAATTTATAGTTTCCCATTTATTTAAAATTTTCAATTTCAAATTTCAAATTCAAATTCAACAAGGTTTTAAGACGAAAAGATGATAAGGAACCGATGAAGATACGAAGTAGGGATATTCTATAACGATACATAGGGCCACCATCACACCGAAGCTTCTTTCTGGAGCTGTCACGAAGATATCAAAGAATTCGAAATCGAATCAAAGGAGATTGATAAGAAAGTTGTTTCCGTTATTGCAGGGTATCGACCATTTGTAGTGGTACTCCCCTGTTCCCTATCTCGTCCTCTTCTTGCACTCATAATCACTATCAATGGATAGTAAAAGAATTTACTGAGGCGTTCGAACGGATATCTTAGGGATATACTCATTCTAGGGTATACTTCACCCTATCTCTAATGAGTTACTTAATGTGTTATACTCTTGAGCTAAAGTTTCAATCTTCAGCTCTTATACCAAATGAAACAACCCTGACTCGACCTTCAAAAATCGGCACCGAATACGACACTCGTATTCAAATGCCGCAGATCCAAATGTCGAATCTAGTTCGTCGGAGCTCATAACACATTAAGTACAATACAGCAGAAGAAAAAGAATAATACAATTGACATACAGCATTAGACATAATATCCGGATACAACCGAATAATACAATGAACATCAATATACATCAGAGATATGATACAAGACAATAGCAGCGGAAAGAAAAGATAACACTAGCAGCGGAATAATATCTCCAATATAGTCTTCAAGAGAGAACTCCAGAACTGTAACTCCATCTCCAAGGCACCAATCCAAAAATAGCTCGAACTCCCAATAACGATGCACAAAGATAAGAAAGTGCAGTTCAGATCTAAAGACTGAACTAACTCTAGATAATCTACTAAACCTGACTATCTAAAAAACCCAACTCTAGACTGCCCGTGTGGGAAAATTGTGGACACAGAGTTTAGAAAAGGAACAATAAACTCCAGGTCAGTCGTGGGACTGGTATGAGCAAACAAAAACAGTTTATCTTTTAAAACAAACAACGAAAGAGTTTAAAATAAATTCGCAATGCTTTTTGGAAAATGAAACTACCATAAGGCCTCCCGCCACACACACCATGCGAACGCAGAATTGGAGGAGATTTCTCCTTATGATAGTCAAATATGCTTGATACGAGAAAATTTCTTTGATATTATTACTAGCGCATAGTGTAGAAAACCATTTCGAAAGTATAATATAAATCCTAGCCAGGATAGGCATTTCGCACTTATGCCTACTATAGCTACCATGTTTAATAACAGGTTACCGCCACATTCCATGGCAGGTTATACAACTAAAACAATACAGGGCGCGCATTGTTTTGTTTGGATTTCCAACAAATGGTCAGGCTAAGGAACTTCCTACCGCCACATGGGTACGCCTCTGGCGGGACGTCCCGAGAACCTAACCGGATCTCTGCCAACACAAGGGCGGGTTACCTCTGTAACTAGGTAACTACTACTCGAGCATGCTATCTCCTGGTCCTTTGGGACCTTTATCCGAGGCGCTTCTAAACCACAAAGCAATCACAAAGTAATAGATCTGCAGTATCCACATGAGTAAGTATCTGGGCTCCATACCATGATACCACCCTTTTCCAGAAGGAAATGACACACCCTAAAGGGAGCGACCCTCATAACCTTGCCGCATCTTTCCTATTTCGACCTTTTCTGGGGTGTGAGGTCCTGATGCAGTCTCGTCCACAAAGCCACGCCTTATACAAAAGCCATGCTTTGATCAACAAATGATACGCAGCAGCACACAACATGCCATACTACCAAATTGGGAGTATATCACTGATAAATATCAACAACATAACCTATGAGCTCGTATGTCTCAGAGAAGGGTGTTAAGCTAAGAGAATAAATTCTCCGCCACCAAGTAGAAATGTATTTGATAGAGATCAGTTTAATATCTCAAAGTGTAATGTCGAACATACAATCATGCAAGTCTGTTCCGGGTTTGAACAGAACCGAAGGCACTTCCGAAGAAGCCCTTGCAATCTGGGTATCTACAATCCCGATCAGACTTTCCATCACTTAGGAAATCTCTATACCGTAGCTACTCGGTGCAGAGACAATCGATAGGTTATCCTAATGTTCTCGAAGACAACCGGTCTTCAACACTGGTCTTCAAATGCAATCCATAACGTCGTATCACTATTCGGAATGGGTTATATGACACAAGGTCCTCTCCCGGCTAAACCGAATAATGAGCGCAATATTTAAAAACATATGGATATGAGATTTTGGTTAAGTCACAACTTTTAAAATCCAAAACTTTTCTTTTAAATGGTTAAACAAATTACTATTTAAATCTTTTAAACAAAAGATTCGTCTCACAAAGTTCACCTAGTTTCACAAAGATCAATTCGTAGATTTCAAAACAATCTCCATTTCAATTGGATTAACTCATTAAATCTTTAAATCAGAGATTTAACTTATAGCTTTCAAACCCGTTTTCAAAGATTTATTCATAACTTGGAAGACCATTTTCATTTTAGACTTGAAAACCTTTTAACACAAATTGGAAGTTCACTTCTTATGTGAAAGCTTTTATTATTTGAAACAAACGGTTTTTATTTCGGAAAAATCCAATTTCATTTATACAAGTTAAAATCTTTGGGTTAATTTCAAATTCCCAAAACAACACCTTTAAAATGGTTTAAGACCAATATATATACTTGTATAACCTTTTAAAATCATAAATAGTATTTAATTTCAAATTTGGGATTCAAACTTAAATCAAATTTTAAAAATAAATCAAGTTATTCAAAAATAACCTTTACCTTTGAAATTCCTTTCCAAAAGCCTTTTTATTTTAAACCCAATCCATTTCCAAAACCATTTGGATCCAAAAATTCAATTTTAAAACAATTTTGAAAATTTGCGACTTAACCCATTTTCTGGTGCAACCCATACTTGTGTGCGTATAAGTGTGGTCCAGGGGTTCAACACAATAGTGCACAACATCAACATCACAGATTCAATCATATCGATAAGCGGTATAACACATAACGCTTATCTTTATTCACAGATTCACAGATAAAGTAAATTTTCCAATCACAAAGATTCACCATTACGAATCGATGTGGGTTCCGGATAACCAACTGGAATCCGACTCCCTGTCGCATCGAAATTCAAATGCCGTTTTACCGACAAAGAGTTTTCACATACATATAGAAACAAATCACAAATTACAGTTCAGCATAAAGCAATTCACCTCATACAGTATCACAATCACAAACAAAAATATCAATCCAGTACACCACATTTGATGATAGTCAATCATCTTCAATTTAAGGTGAAGGTGATTTAAAAGAACTAACCACATAACTATTTTTACTGGTTTATTTAAATCAATGATTAACTATTCTTAATGATCAATTAATTAAATTTTAATCAACTTTATGAACTAATTATTCTTTTATTATTTAATTACTAGCTATAATTTAATTAACTTAATTTATCTAATTAATTACAAATAAATTAAACACTTAATTATTAATTAACCAATCTTTAATCACTTAGTTAATTACAACTATAAATTAATTAACCACTAATTACTTAATTAATCAATTTTTAATTCATAATTAAATTACTTGATTAGTTAACTACTAATCCTACATTAATTAACCTTAAGTAGTTAATTACAATCCTTAATCACAAAATTATTAAACATTTAATCATTAATTAGCCAATCTCTAATTACAATTATAAAGTAATCATTCTTAATTGTTTTCTAAAATAGTTAATTAATATTAATTATTTACCTTAACTAACATTTAAAAGAAATCTTCTTTAAACTTTGAAAATCAAATATTACTAACTACAAAACTTTAATGTTAATTTACTTAATACTTAACTTAAATTAACTACTTAATTAAGGTATTAATTAAGAGTTTAAAACATTGTAAAGTATTAACTAAAATAATTAAAACTTGTATTAAAGTCTTAACTTAAATTGTTAAACATTTATTAAGTCGACAAAGCTTAAAACTTATTGAAAAACAATTTGCTTAACTTTATTTTTATAATATTGCAGTTGAAAACCCACCCGAAAACTTCCCCCTGTTTACTCAAGTAAACACACGCGTTGCTCACCATTACACCCGAGACATTCTTCACGTACGCATTTTCTTCTTTTATTCTTTTTTTTCCAGTAAGTTGAAGTTTAAACTTAAGTTAACTATAGTATCAGGAAACTCTCTCACGTACTCGATTACTAACCCAAAGCCAACGATCCCCATACTCGAGTAACAACTCGAGTCGCTCGCCCCAAAAACTTCTAACATCAAAACAGTATCGTGCATGTGCACGGCCCCTCCGGTGACCTCCGAGATTTTTACTAGAAGCACTTCCTATCTAGACAAACCAAACCAGATTAATACCAAGGACTACAACTCCGACCTGTCGATGAACATCGCGACATCGATCCCCGATCGACCAAAGACCCAACGCCAGTCCACGATCGAAATCGAGCTTAGCTCGAGAAATTCGAACCAGACCTCCGACCAAAGAAATGGTTCGCCGCCGTAACTCCGACCATAAGAGGCTTCGAGCTTCCAGCCACGTACGCATCACACGCCAAGCTACCACCTCCCAAATTTGCATGCGGCTCGATGCATGAGAAAAATCGCGCCGATCATATTTTCCACCATGTCCAAAACTAGATTTAGAAACAAAATCCATACAGCGTCGTCGCCACAGGGAACGTGAGCATCTCCGAGCATTTTTCCCACCATCGTCGTAGGCCCCTCCACCTCTACGCGAATCCCTGACCATCAACCACACTCCGATCACCAAAAATTCGTCAAATCCTAATTTTCGAACAAGAACGAACTGCTCTCAAACCACTCACTTAAAAATTCATTAAACAAAGCTTAAAAATCCTATTTTTGAATAAGGATTCTAGTTATATGATTGAAGTAGCAAATCATTACATTCGAAATTTACCAAAATTTGAAACTTCTCTGTAAAAATCAATTTTTCCACACTGTATATTCTTATTCTTCTTAAATCTATTTTTACATTATAGTTCATACTTCAACACGCATACTTGTTTTTGAAACCAAAGCCTAACGATGATTGGATTATATGAAATTGAGTTTTTCTTGTTTGATAGAAACCTGTAAACTCAGAAAGAAAGAAAAACAAAAGAACAGAGGAGATGAAAGGAACATCAACTTACAAATTAACTTCACAAACACAAACAGAGATTCATACACCATATATTTATACTCAAACTTGATGATATTTAGGTATTAATAAAAATTTGTTTACTCACAGGTAAAAGAAACAAAGAAGACTGGTTTAAAAAGAAGGTTTGGTCACCTGGATGTTTTTGACAGAAAGGAACAGAGAAGATTGTTTTGAGCCTGGAAACTTTTATTTTTGTTTAGCCTGCTCTGAAGCTTTGAATCTGGACTTGTAATTAAAAATCTTTGCTTATTCACTCTTGTATTTGTTTACTTGATCCATCAATAACAACAAATTTTAAATCTACTTGCAGTTTGCATTTCTTATGCACAGAGATATATGGTCTGCAGTTGCAAACCATAAATTACTTTAGCCTTTACACTTGATTTGTTTCCTGCAACTTAGATTGATACAATTGTTTTAAACCTATGCTTTATCACCGATTAACAACTCAAATTTAAATCTTTTAAAGAAGTTTACTTGCCTTTATTTATTTCTAGCGAAAACTGCACTGCTCTAATCTATTTCAGGTTGAAGTCGTTGTTGCAGTTTGAATTTGTTGAAGCTTCCTGATTTATTGCTTCAGATTTGTTGAATCTGATCCTTGATGTTGCTTAAATTTTTGAAAGATCTGGACCTTGCTTTAACTTAAAACTGGATTTGCTTTGAATTTCAGGTTGCTGTGTTCCCTTTTTTCTGATTTTTTTTCTTTGGTGTTTAGATTTGAAATGCCTAATCTTTTGTCACTGTTTTGTTCAGATTTGCTGAGAGTAAATATGATTTGGTTATGGGGAGATGAAAAGTTTCTATAATTTTTTTAATTCCATTATTTTATTCAATTAAATATGTTGGATGCCATTTGTTAAAAAATCATCATGAGATTCCAATGCAATGTTTACTTCTTTACTCCACCTCCTTGTGTATGTTTATCATTTGAAGTTTTCAAAGGCAAAAGAAATTTTCAAATAAATAATTTTTATATCATATTTACTTTGTAAATGAATATACCTCTTTATTCATTTGTATGTGTGTATATATACAATGTTAAAAGAATTGTTTTACCCGATATTTACATTATATAAATTTCACCTTAATGGTTTTAAAAGCCAAATATTTATTTAAAAAAACATTCATTATTTCAAATGTAGATTCAAATTCCCAATTCACTTGAATTAAAATTTATTTATGTCCATTTATATATATTCATACATACACTTGCACAATTTAAATTCAACTTCAATATGTATTAAATCTTACTCATATATGCAATATACATATATGTATAAAATTTTAAATTTAATTGACTCTTTAAAACACTCATTATTTCAAAATTTTAAACTCAAAATAAATTGGAATTTATTTATGTATAGTTTATTACTCATTTTATTTGTTTGAGATTTTTCAATTTATTTTCAACTTAAATTTCAAAAGTTTAAAATATATTATTAATTTATATTGACAAATTTTAGGATGATACTTTTTATTTATAAGATTTTAAATATACAAATTCAAAACCCCAGTTAAATTTTAAAATCAATATCCAAATAAACAAATATCCTATCTAAATTTGAAAAATTCAAATTAATTTACAATTTTATTCAAAAATTTATTTTAATTATCAATTTAAATTTAATTAAAAATCGGGATCGTTACGTCCCATCGAGTAAATTTTTGGTTTTTTCGATTAAAATTGGCCTTACATTGAAATACGAAATCTTCTTTATATGTAAAAGAGGGCAAACCTATTCATATCTTTAGCAAATCCAACAGGGATTGTTTAAAGTTCAGTATAAAGTTAATAATGAAAATCATCATCTATTATTTATGTTTTTTAGGAGAATAGGATTAAAGAGAAAATCTCATTGAAAGATGAGAAAATACTGGTTTTAATCTAAAGTGTAAAAAGCCTCTTTTATACATGTAGGGAAGCAAATGTTACCCACATATTTCTAACCACTATGTTATGAGAATGAACAAGTGGATAGAGAAGTAATGGAAGGAAGTGTTACTATAGTCAGTAACGAGCAAGCATCCATCATGGAGACATCGTGCCTATAAACATAGAAGTAGTTTCAAAGAGGCGATATCGAGTTCATAGTATGATAAAGTTGTCGAACATGTAAATACAAGATATCCCAAGCTTATAAAGTGAAAACAACGAGCTTCTACAATGGCAGAAGGGATATCGGGCTACTATAATGAAGATTGTTGCCAAATATGAGGACACTGAGCATGAAGATAAAGGGGGAAGAGATACCGAGCCGCAAATGGGTGTCAAACAATAACATCAGTAAATATTATAAAACATTCACAAGTGGATGCGATTTTGAATGTAAACAATAAAGCAAGGAATCGAGTACTTAATAGCAAGAAGATGTCGAACTTATAATAAGAGATGGAGATGTTGAACCACTACAACATTAAATGCTACAAAAGATAGAATAGAGAGGAATGCAACATCACTAAGAGATATCAAATATCTAGTTGCAAAAGGGGATATTGAGTCTTTATGAAGCAATCCTTGGATACGATAATTGATACCAAGCCTTTACAACTGTGACTATTACAAAGCATCCACAAGTAGCAGGTTGTCTCGAGCTTTTACGAGCGGTAAAGGATGCTGAACTTCAAGGGGCATAAATGATATCGAATGAAGAGATTAACAAGAAATATCGAGTATTTACATGATGCAAGGAATGTTAAACCACATTGAATGTCTACCGCCATAGGTGATATCAAATGAATCCAATGTTGCAAGATGTCGAATATCTAAAGTTATGAAGAAATGCCACGTATCATCAGTGAAAACAAGATGCCGCATTTTCTCAAGATGTCGAATATCATTAGTACAACAAATAATGTCGAGTATTAGCAATTTAGAGGGGATGTTGAATATCATCAGTTTACCTTATATCAAAGGACATGTGGCATCAATATCGTCTACTTCTACCCCTATAAATATGGACCACATAGCTACTTTTTGGAGGATCAATTTTTCTTTCTCCCTCTCTCTCTCTGATTAAAGAGTTGTAACCCTAAATTGATTTGGGGAAAAATTGTGAATTTATTCTAAACATCAAAATTTTGTACAACCAAGAATTTAAAAAAATGACTTTGCATAGCTTAATTACCTTGACTGTGCAAATTTGACAATTATTGACCATGGATGTGCATATGGTAAATTTTTAGACTTGGACTTGATTTCAGGATTTTGTCTTAAACGAGGCCATTCAAGCCCTTGCTTAAACTAACTTTATTTTTCATAATAGCTATCTTTCCAATCAATGCGTTGACAATGGATTGTGCTTTATGCGAGTTGCCTATTTTTACCACTAACAAATGGTTAATGGACTATTGTACATTTATGCAACTTGCCTCTTTTACCCTTGGATGGGTGACATGGACTTTCGAACGACTTCATAACTCAAACAAAAGCATATGGGCATAATAGGACCATTTTAAATAATGTCATCTTACACTAAGTCCCAGATATTGAACCACTCTTTGGTTTAACAACATTATTATGTCCTATCAAACAACGCCACTTTAAATGATATCGTGGGCGTTAGACCAAATTTTGGTTTAGCATGGCATCATGGATGTAGACCAATTTTGGTTTAAGAAACTATAACTCAGAAGTAGGAATACCCTTCATTTTCAAGTTGTCGAAACTTAAAACAGCGGCGGTATATCCATGTAAAATCCTCTACATATCGACAAGTTGCCTAATAATTCCCTCGGTTGGGGTAGGTTGGATCATCACCTACATCTAAACCAAAGGTAGAGTAATTGCATTGTATATTTATAAATAAGTGCTTCATAAAACAATTAATATGTTTCATATGCTCTAAAGGATCCTTAATTGAGTTTACCCCAATTGTTGATTAATTTGAAGTTCAACCATGAAAAGATGCATTATGAATATACATGGGTATTATAAAGTTTTAAGTTATTGTAAAATGACTAACAGACATAAAGAAAATTAAATTATTATCTCGATAAAAACTATGATATATTTTGTCACACCAATATTTTTCGAACCATGTTGAAGGCGAGATGATGCAAACAACAAATCAATTAGATCTACTGTAAAATTAAGGCTATAAGAAAAGGAAACAAAGAACAAGGTGGAGTCTAAAGAGTACTACAGTCAAAAAAGGTCTTAAGACAATGAGAAAGACTCAAAAAAACCACGTCGATCCCCTAAGTCCAATGTTACATTATGATACTATGTCCAAACACCTGAAGTTACTATGAGGTGTAGAAAACAATTTGCAGTCAAATGCTCAAAAGTGCAGCACAGCTCTCGAGCCTGCACTGTAATCTTCTATCAACATGTGAAGCTATAAGGATGCATCGTAATCTCAATACTAAATGATAGTACTGCACTGTAACATTAAAGCAGTTCTGTCCAGAACTAAAGAACTACACTAAACATGTCTCATCCTTTCGACAGCTTAGAAATTAGACAACGCAAATTATGCTGGATAATCACTAATGCTTGCTTAAAATAGGATCATAGTGGAATGCACAATCACTACACTCAACCCTTCCTTAATACATGTTCCTGAGCCACTCCAAGGAAGCCCTAAATGAACACTCAACATACCAAATGATGCAAGAAACCCAACCGTTATTCCTAAAATCTAATACGCTGCTAATGCTTTCAAGTGAAGATCTGCACTGCTCTTACTGATGACTCTTTGGGTCGTATCATGAGAAATCCAAATCATTCCAAGGGCTGCATATGGGGTTGCCCAAATAGTGCTCGACCACAGTTCTTTACTTGTTAGAAAAACACAGGCGCAAGTGGCCCTTGTCAAACATCTTGGCATATCAACATCAAAAGCAGCTCAAAGTACATTCATACAGATATTGAGCTAACTCCATGGGTTAAGGGAAGGCAACTCAACTGCATTTATCCCCAGCAAAATGTTAAACACACATTGCAGACTAGGCAAGACACTCAATTATAACCATGTCCAGGGAGTATTACGTGAACAAAGTAGTTTCGCTCCATATGTATCAGCCGCACACAAAAAAGCAAAGAAAGAACTCTCAACATCCTCATGGGGCATTACACAAGCTATTCGCCCCTTTATATCAAAAGTACATGATCCATTTGAATTTGAGTTTCCCGCCTTAATTTCAATAATATAATTACCACCTAAAGGAAAATTTAATATTACTTAAGTTTGTTGATTCTAATGAATGGAAGTATGCTATAGATACTTCGGCGATTGTTTGAGGTGCAGTAAGATGAAAAATCTCATTAATATTTTTGGTGCTAAAAGGTAGGTTCGAACCTCAGTTTCCTATTTTTAGAAAACTTTACCTATTTTTCTCTCCCGGAATACTATGGATCCCACCGATTTCGCTACTCACACTGCATAAGACAATTACACTTGGCTTCAAAAACCTCGAAGAAGCCACTCATAATCTCAAAAGCTAAAACTAAAGCAGGAGCTTCAATTGTAGCCTTACGTATCTCATTATGGCGCACTTCAATCCTTCACAAATCAAATGAACCAACGAATGGAGTGGCTAGAGAAAATGATGGCCCAACACTGCTCTTAGACCAATTTACCTTCTACATTCCATAGCTCACCACCTTCACTTGCCAAAAATGCTAATATGCACCGGGTGAGTGAAAAAGACACTTTTAGAAATGGAAATAGTGACATTGGCCAGAGAACTGATTCTAAACTAAAGGGTAAGACCCAGATCAACCCATAGATCAAATCCAAGATCAACCCATAGATCAATCTGTCCATGATGATGATGATGACACTAATTCTAAAGGTAATTCGTCCTAGATGGACCCAAGGGAAAATGAGATCTGATAATTAATGGCACAAGTGTAACAAATGGAAAGGCTTTGCCAACTATACACTAGGAAGAAGGTCAAGGAAGAAGGCTCTTCCTCATTTTGCAAAACCATTATAGAAGCAGATTTTCCGGACAACTTTTAAAGCCCCTTCGATTGACAAATTGGATGGAACTACCAACCTCGATGACCACTTTTGAACTTTTGAATATTACTTGGATATTCCGAAACTAAGAAGAATGGCTCAATGTAAACTTTTCCTGTCTACTCTGTCTACTTAGTCGCTGTAGCCTATCAATTGTTTAAGAGGTACAGACTAGGTGAGGTTCAATCTTGGAGAAAGCTATCCCCAGACTTCCTAAGGCAATTCAACTCCGGAAGAGAAGCTTTCCCAGATGTGAATAACCTATTATGCATAAAGAAAGGAGAGAATGAAAGCTTAAGCAACTTCCTGAAGGGCTTTAAATATGAGGCACCCTGGACTGGAGTAACCAACGAAGAAACACTACTTATGGCTCCCCATGTGGGATAAGAAGAAACACACCAATATGGAAGAAAAATAGTAGAAAGCCATGTCATAGTATGAAGACTTTCTACCAAGGGGCTAGTTGGCTATGTTAGAATGGAAGAGGTTGGATCTGTGACGTAATCCTAGAGAACTTCTACCCCTAGCTATGACAAGAAAAGGGGGACAGAAGGGTACCATCCACCTACGAAATGAAATGGAATTGAACCTCACCACAAAAAATTCCATTACTCACACTCCTGAGCAGATATATGAGATGACCAAGACTAAGCTTGCGCTACCGAACAAGGGGAAGAAAGTAGAACAGAATCGGGGTGAAGCATACCGCTGCTACCACAAAACTAACGACCACCGTACTAACAACTGCGGACATTTAAAGAACGACATAGAAAGACTGATCCAACAAGGACACCTGGGTAGCTTTCAAAAAACCAACAATGAGAACAGAGCCAAAGACCTTAATCCTAACCCAAATGAAAACCAGAAACGAAATCCCTCAAACCTCACTGTCTCAGTTTATGGTGGGCCACACCTTGCTAGAACAAGCACGAAATCATGAGATAAGTATCTGCAAGAGGCCAAAGCACAACAGAAGACGATCTTCCATATCGATCAAATGCTAGCACGTGAAATATATTTCATAGTAGTTAAGGTAGTATGAATCATTTTCCCACACTAGGATTCGCTCATAGTCATGGTGCAGATTTTGAATTACACCATGAATTTTTTTTTTGTAGATTCTGGAAGCTCAGTCAATGTAATTTTCAAGTAAGCATACGACCAGATGAAGCTTCCAATTGAAATTCTAAAGTGCGGTCCTGAGATGATTTACGACTTCAATAACACAACAAACGTTCCTGTTGGGTTAGCACCCCTACTCATCACAATCGGAACAGTACCTCTACATAAATCCTCCTATGCAAGTTTCTTGATTATTGATCATCCATCATTATACAATGCTTTCTTAGAAAGACCTGCACTGATATACTTGGAGGTAATCGTCTAGCATAAAGACTTTCTTATGAAATTCAACACTCCTATAAGGATAGGGTCTAGGAGGGAAGAATAATCTTTATCTAGGGAACTATACAATATAAATCTTAATCTAGCAATAAAATTTTTCTAAACTACTTTGCTGCCACTTCTCATATTTTTGATAATAGTAATAAACAAGAAATCAAACCAACTAAAAAGGCTGTATCTGCACCAAGTACCAGTACTGATGCTGAAGCTATGAAGTTAGCCTCATAAAATTCTCTGTTATAGTACATAAAATTCTCCAAACTCTATGCTATTAAACAGTAGATCTGCTTTAAGCCTCGCTATTTTCCACTACATCTGCTAAGTCAAGGCCTTTTAGCGCCCGCTTTAGAAACATTAATATACAAAGGTTGATTTAAGTGGTTTTCTTTTAAATTAAATCAACAAAGTTAGGTCAAAGACCAAAATTTAATGCATAAATACTCAACATAAGTTAGAAATCTTTTATAGTTACAAATTCTAATCTTTATAAATCACGATATTCTTCAGTTTTGTTATGGAAGAATAAAAAAATATTTTTTTCCTATTAAAATAGTGTGAAAATGAGAATAAATTATCTTTAATCTTTAGTTATATATATAATAAAACTTTTTGCACCTCCGCTATTTTCTACTATATCCTCGCTTTATCCCCACTATAAATTTTTGCACCTTCATCGCTATAGAACCGTTGAACACTTTAACTGCACAATGCTAAAGCAAGTTATCTACAATCAAAAAAGAGAAAAGGAGATGTATGCATATGATCGACACTAACGGAATTAATTCAGTCTACGCCCAACTCTTTTTTGAAGAGGCTCGGAAACAAGCATTCTTAGTCAATTCTCAACCCGAGGAGGAAGCAAAAAATGTGATAGACCCAATATTAGGAGCGATAAAGAAAGAATTGGAGCCAATAGATAACCTTGAAGATGTATAAATATATCCAAAGGACCTCATAAAGGTTCTCAAGACAGGAAGAAATCCCAATACATAAGCACTAGTTTAGCCAATAGACTTCTTAAAAAGATCAGCATACCATCATCTGTCATGCACTCAACATTGATCTTAATGACCATCCAGTGAGGTAGAAGCGTAAAACCTTAGATCAAAAAACAGATAATGCTCAATCAAAAATTAAATGGAAATTGGATTCATCTGGGAGATATATTACCCAAAATGTATCGCTAACCCAGTGCTTATGAAGAAATCTAATGGAAAATAGAGGACCTGCATTAATTATACCAACCTCAACAAGGCCTGCTTGAAGGATACATTCCCTTACCCAGAATTGATTAGTTAATAGATTCAACCAACAAACATTAAATGATCTCATTCATGGATGCATACTTGGGATATAACTAGATAGCTATGTTCAAGCCAGACTAGGAGCACACTAGTTTTGTGATAGACAAAGGCTTATATTACTACATAGTCATGCCATTCATGCTAAAGAATGTTGGGGGCAACGTATTAAAGACCAGTTAATATGATATTCTCGTATCGGACCAAAAAATATATTGAGGTATATGTAGATGACATGCTGGTTAAGTCAAAAGTAGCATCATACCACGTCCAGCACGTGGGAGTAACATTTGAAGTCCTAAGATAATATAATGTGAGGTTGAACCCATTGAAATGCACTGTTGCTATTCAATTGGGGAAATTCATAGGATGCATAGTCAGGGCTCGTGGCATTGAAGCAAACCCAGAAAAGATGAAGCCATAAGGAAAATGGGAATCCTAACAAAGTTGAAGAATCTCATGAGCTTATATGGCAAGGTGGAAGCACTGAGCGGGTTCATCTCGAATGCAACCGATAAGTGCATACCATTCTTCGATCAGGTAAAGAAAGGGTGAAATTTTGAATGGATGGAAGAATTTAAACCTACGTCCCAAAACTTGAAAAACCATCTAGTTCGCACTCCCATTTTATATAAACTGGTAACAGGTGAGGGCTTATATGTATGTTTAGCTGTAACTTTTAAAGTTGTTAGTGCCGCAGTGATTCGTTAAGACGAAGGGACCCGAAGGCCCTTCTACTTTACAAGCAATTGTCTATCACAAGCAGAGTTGAATTATTTAGTCATCCAAAAACTAGCTTACAACCTGATCCTTACTGTAAGGAAGCTGCAACCCTATTTTCAGGCATATCCCATCAAACTCCTCACAAAAAAACCTCTAAGACAACTACTACAAATGCCGGAGACATCAAGATGATTAATGAAATGGACGATGGAGCTCAATCAGTATGACATCACTTACTGCCCATTGAAAGCAACCAAAGTCGCGCACTAGCCGAGTTTATTGTAGAATGCACACTTCACCGAACCCTAATTGGAAGAAGAAGCATCTGCCCGACAGTTATGGTAACTTTTTGTAGATAGAACTTCAAATGAACTTGGGGCAGGAATATATATGCTGGTTACTCTAAATAAGTAGAAGTTGCATGGAGCAGTGCAGCTTAGGATCAAGGCGACCAATAATGTAGCGGAGTATGAAGCTCTCCTGGCAGGCATGAGAATGGCTTAAGTGATGAAAGCAACCCATATAAAAATTTACAGTGATTCCCAATTAGTTGTAAATCAAGTGCAAGGAAATTACCAAGCAAAGGAGCCAACTTTAGTTAAATATGTGGAATTTTCCTAGAAATTATTAGAGCAGTTCAAGTAATTTGGAACAGAATAGATTCCACGTTAGAACAATTCTTCTACCGATTTGGTAGCTAAACTTGTGAGCACCAAAGTGGCAAATGAAATGAAAGTAGTTCCAATAGAGTATTAGGGTGAAACGAGCATCAACAAATCTAACCAAATACTGGTCCTACCTCGAGCCCAACGGGCAATGATCTCGAGATCTTAGGACCAAGAAATAGAGAAAAATCTGAGGCAGACCCCAGTTGAACCCACGTTTCAAAAAACCTAGGAGAACACTTGGATAACCCCCGTTAATTTTTTTATTAAATTGAGTCTTGCCCCAAAACCGCAATGAAGCCTAAAAAATGAGATATCAGCTTTGTACTACTCCTTCTTTGATGGCACATTATACAAGAGAGGATACTCAACCCCTTATCTTTGGTGTGTTTCCAAAGAAGAGGTGTGGGTCATGAGAGGGGTGCACGAGGGGCAATGCGGGGATCACTTGGGGGGAGCCAAGTTAGTAAAAAGGTGCCAAGGCACGATCATTACTGGCCTACAACACTCTAGGGTGTAAGGGAACTTGTGAGAAGACGCGACAAACATTAAAGATTCGCGACTATCCCTAAATAGCCATCCCATAAGTTCATCCCACTAGCTAGCCCATGCCCCTTCAATATATAGGGCATAGACTTGATAGGTCCACTTCCTATGTCAAAAGGAGGTGCGACCTACGTGATAGTGGCGATAGACTACTTCATTAAATGGGTAGAGGCAGAGCCCTTAGCTATAATCACCACAAAGAAGATAGTCACATTTGCGGTAAGAAACATAATCACAGGTTCATAATCCCCCATAAGATAACTCTGATAATGGAACACAATTTGTAAGCAAAGAATTCACAGAACTCTATGAGAAGAATGACTTAATCAAAAGTTTTTCCTCTATCATGCACCCATAAGAAAATTGATAAGTCGAAGTGGCAAACAAGACTACCAAGAAGTTACCTAAGAAAAAGCCGCATAAAGTAAAAAAGAAGTGGGTAGAAGAACTACCATTAGTATTATGGGCCTATAGAACTTCGACCTGATTTCCAACTGGCCATCTCCCTTTCTGATTAACCTATGGATACGAGGCGATGTTCACATTGAAATAGAAGTCCCCTCGCATAGAAGAATATCTTACACAACAGAGAAGAACATGAAACTAAATGGAGTCGCCCTTGTTCTCATTCAAGAAAGAAGAGATAAGGCAGAAATAGTATATGCCGCATATCGACAGAGAATGGTAAGAAATTACAACACAAGGCTCAAAGAAAGAAACTTTTGCAAGGGAGATTTGGTACATCGAAGAGTGATGGCAAACATAAATAACCCAACAGATGAAGCTCTGGGCCCAAATTGGGAAGGCTTATTAGTTATAGTAGAAGTTCACCAATAGCACATACTGGCTGTCGAAACCTTATAGCAACCTAGTTCCAAGAACATGGAACTCAAAGAACCTCAAGCCTTATTTTATATGATTTACACTACTCATGTAATAACATTGTAATTGTTATGGTAAGAATACAATGAACTGGATGTAGGGATATTGGACAGCTTGAATCAGTATAAAACTCTCTCTGTATTAATTTCTTTGGCATAGCTAAATAATCACACTAGATATAGGAATATTAAACGTCTCAAACCAGCTATCAAAACAAAACTACGCAAAATGCAGCCCAACTTTTTCAGTTAAATATTTAAATCGGATGTAGGGTTATCACACGGTTCGAACCAGTATAAAAATCTCTTTATGTTAATTCTATTAACATAGTCGCACTGGACGTGGCGATATTAGACAACCCGAACTAACACAAAAAACCATGCGCATGAATCAAGAAGGTTGTAAATATGCCAACGGATTTCATAGTCAAAACAACAATCTATCTTCAAATAGCAGGACAGAGCCTGCCAAGTGCATGATAGGTTTCAAACACCAAAGCAACATTTAGGAAGCTAAACTGCGTAGACAACAAATTCAAAAATGGCAGAAAGAAACAGCTTATGGACACACAACAATTATCAAAACAGATGTGATCCCAAAGATTACTTAAAGCTTGCCAAGTAAGCATCAATAAACACATTTTCTTATATTTATTTAGTCTTGTTAATATTCACTAAATACTCCGCTTATATTATACAACCCATACTTCTACAAAACACTTTAAAAGTGCAAAAGAAAAACGACAAGCTACAATAAAACTGAAACAATGTCACAAGTCTAACTCAGACTTGGAGGAAGAGTCAGTTATAATCATTCCATAAGCGATATAGTTTTTGGGATATCGATGTTGGGCACAGAGAAGGGTATCCTTAAATTGGAGAGCAGGAGATGGTCCATTCAATTTAGTGACAACAACTGATGAATGATCGAGGGAAACATAGCCATAAATGGTATGGGGGTCGTAATTAGCACCGGCCCAAGCATCTTCATAGTCCCACGGATCAAATTCATAATATGTACGATTGTATAGGATGATCATATCAAGCCTCGATCAGAAGCGAGTGAAAACGTCTATGACATGCTTCAAACCAGTCTCCTTCATAACCCTCCCTACCTTCTCATTATGAAGCTGTTCCAACAAGGAAACCCTGTCCAACCCACCTTGAGAAGTAGCAACAGCATCGAGGCGAGCCTCAGACTGTAATAAAAATATATCCTTTCAAGTGCATTCATGTATCTCATAGCCACGCACCTAATTCGTTCAATCTCATTCTAAAGTTGATCTGTAATTCTTTCAATTGTTCTACAATAGGTTCCAAAAAGCTCTTGTGTTGTAGAAATATAAGCAGGCTACTACTCTCAAAGGGCCTCGTCCCCCTTTTATAATGTTATTTTAACTCTGCAAAATTGGCATTATTATAATTTTTCAAATCATCCTTCCATGTGAGATGATGTTCATTTCATAATTATTGCACAAATGATCAAACTGTTCGAAAGGAGAAATCCTTTACTATAAGAATGCACCAAATTATTTACAAGTATGCACTTAGTTATCCTTAACATGTTGTGGAGATTGAATAAGTAATGCTTAAGTAAACATATCAAAACTGACAAATTCTAGGTCTGTATGTAGTCCTTGGTCTAGTGTTTTTTCCGAGCACAATAAGGTTCCCATTATATTCAATACTATATGACACAATGGTTCACTTTCTCATTTTGAATGAAATGATTTCATCGAAGTTCCATATATTATGATGCAGCTTTTCACCATACAACTTTTATATATGACTGAATATGGATCAAATATCCATAATATTGTATTTATTTAGAGTCCAAATCTCGTAGAAGATATTACACCGTCTAGGGCACTTTCACATTTATGTGACCAAGGAACGAAGTTTTAATGATTATATTATTTGGCTCTTACATGGGCATTGAAGTGATAGTCCAAAAGATTTTTGGTAAGTAAAAATTTACGTTTCTTCATCAATCTTTAATTAAGTTCAAATAGTATACTCCAATTGATAAATTTTTTGTCAATTATATTAATTGTACAAAATTTTAATCGTAGATTATTATAATATTACGTATGTTCTTATATTTATAGGAATGATTTATTATATTTTTCTCATAAGGCTCCTGCTAGATTTTACATATCTTAGAAACCTTAAATAAGATGCTGGAATTTCAAAAATATCTCCAGTAAGTGTTACGATCCATTTACCATGTTACTGAAGTCTTGGCATTGCTCAACAAATTATAGTCGTTAAAAAGGCAAATTATATGTTGTTAGGTATATCTTGTATATAACTCCTCGCTGTATATTATTTATTCTTAATCATCTTTATGACCTTGAGGATGCTTAAAAATCATAAAGTACATTGGATATGTATGACCCATCATTTAGTGATTGCATAAGGAAAATTTTGTAACCCTCAAGAGTTCTCAATAAAATTACAAAATGTCCTACCAATCAAAGGACAATATAAACATCAGTATAAATATTTTATGACCCAAGGATGCTCAATAACCATAAGTATGTATGGTACTCTATTTATATTATAAATGATACAGAGCAACAAAATTTCAGATTCATAATCTCAAAATAATATTAATAAGTATTATCATCTATAAGGAATAATAAGTTTTTATAATACTCAATGACATCATCTGCATTTTATTCACACGAAAAAAACTATATACATATGTATTTATTCCTTATAAGTATTATGTGTTTTATTTTGATGTTAACTTTTAAGATCATATTTTCATTTTATTTTATATATACATTATATACGGTTCTTTTATTTAGTTGTGAATTTTTTAATATATCAAAGCTTATATTTATATATATGCTATTATTAATTAACAATTAATTAATATTATAACTTTATTGTAATCTTTTATGAACCACAACATTTATAATTCATATTTAAATTAAATGTATTTAAATTTTATTTATTTATTACATTTATAATTTAAATTCAAAAAAATTCAAATTTATTTATTTATGACTACAACAAATTTAAATTTAAACGATTTAAATTTATTAATTTATAACTTTTTAAATTCAAATTTAAACAATTTTAAATTTGTACATTTGTAAGCTTTATTAACATAAATAAATAAAATTGAACTTTTATCCATAACCCTTATATTTTTAGTTTTAATTTAAAATAAATTTCATGTAGTGCACTCATTTTTGGTGTCTTGAGTGTATGAACCCATGACCTCTAGAGCCTCACCCTACAACACCATACTACTACCACTTAAGCTAGTATATACATTAACATTTAAATAAAACTATGATACATGAGTGTAGTATATATTGTTTAATAATATCAGTATATCCAGAATTTTAATACGAATCTAACATAACAAGTTGTATGCAAAATAATGTTCGTACGTGAGAATTATTCATGTTTAATTTTTTTGGCTTTTCTTGTATAAATTAACAATTATATAGTTAATGTGTAATTAAATAATTAATAAGGTTTAAACTGTAAAATTTACAATCAAACTTTGTCTTCGAATTATGAAAAATCTTGCCGCTTCTATATGTCGCGACCATCTTCTTTACTTATCCCGGTCATCAACCTCACAATTGCAACCCTCGACATTTTCTCCACCATCTCCTATAATTGGTTGATCGCGATTTACTAAAATTCTAGTTTGTGTTAAGCTCAGCGTCATTTTCGATGATGTATGCATTCTTTTCTAATTCCACATTGCCTAATATGGAGACTTCTTCCTCTCCAATGATCCATGGTACGGTACGTATAATGTGCATAGATGTATACAATATGGTAAACAAATTTTCATTTTTCTAGATCTAAATCAAATATTATATGTATAATATTTAATATATATGTATATGTATACCTAAATTAATTAAAATTAATTTCAATTTAAAACTCCTTGACAATCCTATATATTGATGACACCTTGAACCATTAGTTTCTTTTTAGAGAGGTTCCATCTCTAACAAAATAGTGGGGTTGGAAATTCCATTATTAAGATATGACTTATTTTACAAAGGGAGAATGAATTTCTTTCATTGAGAGCAGAAGCATCTAGGTACATTTTTGCAGCAACGATAATGGATTGTGTAAAATATCTAACCTACATCCACTATTTAGGGTATGACCCAGCATAAGACCCAGCATAAGTGAAAATTTATAGCATTTGATCAATTAAGTTCACTTAATTAATTTATACCTTTAATATTTGGCCCACCTTATTTTAAAGCAATCTTAAATTTCAACAATCAAAATAATGTGTGTTCATGAATTATATAAGTAAACTTACATTATTTATTATATTTAAATTAGTATATTGGCTCAAAAGTAAATAAATAAATATATAATAATTATAAATTTTATAAACAATTTTAGGTCCCCTAATAATAATCAAAGTAATAATAAATTAATTAATAACTATCACTACTAGAAACGGCTCGTATAGCGACAGAACCTAGCGACGGCTAAAAAATGCGGCCGTCGCTAGCCGTGTCTGGTCGCGAATATACAGGTTCCCAACCGACGGAAACATTTTCACTTTCCTCCTTCCCTTCACTCAGCTCCTTCTCCTCCTTCTCGCAGCCAGCCGCCGCTCTCCGCCACTAGAAGCCGTCGCAAACTTCCGTCCCTAATTTGAACCACTCCACACTTGCCGGTATCTCCTATTTTCCATTAGCTTCATTTTATTTAGGTTTAAATTAAATTAGTTAATGATTTAGGGATTTGGAATTGGATGATTTAGGGGTTTGGAATTGATGAATATATGTTATTACTTTATGATACATAGTTTATAATTTGAATTGGGTATATAATGGTAAACCTAATTTAGAAAATTAGCTGATTATGTGTTTGAAAATGGTGATTATTACGTATTAGGTGATGATAATTAGTGTTGATTTGACGATATTAATTAGTGAATTTATTGTTCACTTTGTTGTTAAAAATTATGGCTAATTTAAAATCCGAAAAATAATACATGTTCATTGAATAATATGTTTATTGATAAGTTTACGAGAATGTTTGTTATACTGTTGTAAGCGCTAACTACTTATTTTGTTCACAAAATCGTTAATTAAAATTTATGTAGTTAAACAAAAGTTAAAATATTAATATTTCACTACAGACCACTAACACTTCAATATTAATATTTAAGATCATTATTTCACTACAGACCACTAACACTTCAATATTAATATTTTTTAATTTATGCTTTATTTATGTGAACCCTTAGAGAATTTGTCCCGTCTAACAAGTGTTGTATATGATCGTTATATGGATATTCGTTTTTCCACAGAACAGACATCTATATTCATCTGATACAACATTTTTTGGATTTGTCCTAGTATTTGGACAAGTTACAAACATAATAAAGTAATCGTATTTTATAAATCATTTCAGTTTAAACGGTTCAGAAAATTTCAATGGCACTTTCATTTTTCCCTGTGTACACGCATTTGTGTACGATACAGGGAAAAAAGAGAAGTGCTACCGATTTTTTTAGGATCGTTTAACCTGAAATAATTTATAAAATATGATTACGTTATTGCGTTTGTAATGGGAAGTAGGATAACCGGCCGTCAAAGTAAAAAAACAATAAACTTAAGAATTGAAAATTTATTGCAGTATTTATTTGAATTTGTTAAAATAGTATGATATGATATTTATTTTAAGTATTTATTTAAACTTAAGTGAGCCATTTAAAATGATATGATTTACGAATTGTAATTACTTTATTATATTTGTAATGGGAAGTAGGATGGTCGACCATCAAAGTTAAAACAATAAAGCAAAAGGCAAAAAATAAGTCAAATTGATTATTTTGGATTAATAAATGATAAATTTTATTGTGTTTCAAACATATATTTTCAAATCAGGAAAAATGTTCGATTATTTTCTCGACCATAGTTGGATGTATGAAGTCAGAACTGGTATGAAAGGTTCAATAAATAAACATTTTTGTAACGGTGTACACGAATTTATTAGATTCGCTAAATCTAATAATCGTAATAACGAAGAACTTCATTGCCCGTGTAGTAAGTGCAAACATTTGAAGCATTGAAAAGCAGATATAGTTGAATTACATTTTTATAAAACTGGTTTTGTGCCGAATTATTACTTGTGGGATCGTCATGGATAACTTCTTGCACCCACACCCAATCTTGTAGCGTTAGATGACAATAATGTTATGACGAATCCAATAGAAAATATGGTGGAAGATGCAGCATGATCAATGTTTCCAATGTTTGATCAAGATTATGATGAAGATGTAAATGTCGAAGAAGAACCGAATGTGGGAGCTAAAAATATATATGATTTATTGGACTCTGCTAAAAAGCCGTTGTGGGATGGTTGTAAAAGTGGAACCGAATTATCAGTAACTGCCGAATACATTACTATGAAATCAAAATTCAACCTTATAGAAGCTGGATTTACAGCAGTTGTACAAGCAGCAAAATGACACATGCTATCTAATAATCTGATGTGCGATAGTCATTATAAAGTGAAAAAACTTATGTCCGCTTTCGGTCTGCCGTACCAAAAGATAGATACGTGTGTAAAAGATTGCATGTTGTATTGGAAAGATGACGTTGAGCTTAGAAATTACAGAATATGTAACGAAGAAAGATACAAACCAAGAAAAAAACAAAAGAAGTTCCATACAAGAGGATGCATTATTTACCCATTGCTCCCAGATTTCAAAGGTTATATGCATCTTCTGCTACGGCGTGCCATATGTGATGGCACAAGGTGAGAACACTGGAAGAAGGAACTTTGATACATCCATCCGATAGAGAAGCATGGAAACATTTCGAGAGTACTTATCCCGCATTTGTTGCCAAAAGCCGTAATGTCAGACTCGGTTTATCTACGGATGGATTTGCACCATTCTCTCAGTTTGGTAGTAAATATTCATCATGGCCTATCATCGTAACTCCTTATAATTTACCTCCATGGATGTGTATGAAAACTCCATATATGTTTCTCACTATTGTCGTCCCTGGGCCTGATGATCCAACACAAGGAATCAATGTTTATTAACAACCGTTGATCGAAGAGTTGAAAACGCTATGGAATGAAGGAGTTGAAACATACGACATTTTGAGAGAAAATAATTTTCATACGTTCGCTTCTTTTTTGTGGACTATTAGCGATTTTCCTGCATACAGGATGCTTTCAGGTTGGAGTACGGCTGGTCGTCTAACTTGTCCTTATTGCATGAAAGAAACACGTGCGTTTTCGCTACGGTATGGAATGAAATTTTCTTGGTTTGATTATCATCGGTGTTTTCTCCATCTCAATCATCCTTTTAGAAGAGATAGAAAAGCTTTATAGCTAACAGAGAAGAGAGTATGCAACCACCGAAGATTTGGTCAAGCGAAGAAATATATGAAATTGTAAAAGAGTATCCAAAGATACATGAAACTGGAGTGCAGACTGAAATTCCAGGTAAATCAGACATTCATAATTGGTGCAAACAAATTATATTTTGGGAGTTAACCTACTGGAAAGATCTCCTACTCCGACATTATATTGACGTGATGCATAACGAAAAAAACGTGTTTGATAATGTGTTTAATACAGTTATGAATGTAAAGGGGAAAACAAAGGACGATTTGAATTCAAGACTTGATATAGGAAACTTTTGTAAACGTCTCGAACTTCATATGAAACCCAATGACAATAAAATAAACCCAAAGTATGTTATGAGCTAGACAGTAAGCAAGTAAAACTCGTGCTAAAGTGGGTGGAAGCACTAAGATATCCTGAAGGGATTTCTTCTAATCTTCGTAGATGTGTTGACTTTAAAAACAATAAATTGAGTGGGATGAAAAGTCACGATTGCCATATCATGATGGAATATCTATTATCCATGATTCTCAAAGAACCGCTGCTCGTAAAAGTATGGAGCGTTATAACAGAATTAAGTTTGTTTTATAACCAACTTTGTTCGACGATGTTAAAAGTCGACCGTATACGTAGACTTGAAGTAGAAGTTCATATACTGCTCTACAAGCTGGAAAAAATATTTCCGCCAGGTTTCTTTAATGTAATGGAGCATCTACCTGTTCATCTTTCATCCGAAGCACTTCTTAGAGGTCTTGTACAATATGGTTGGATGTATCCATTTGAGAGGTAATATTGAATATTGATAATATTTATGTTAGTTTAAAATTCAGTTTTATATACCTAAATTTAAAATAAATTTATAATAGGTATTTGAATCATTTGAAGAAAAAAATTAGGCAAAAATCACGAGTTGAAGGTTCGATTTGCAAATCATATCTTGAAGACGAAGCCTCATTCTTTTCTCTCATTATTTTAGTGATCATGTGAACTTATCGTTTGTAAGTGTTCCTCATAATGAAGAAGTCGTTGAACATGATTCTTCTCAAGCAATGTTATCTATTTTTAGACAACATGGCCGACATGCTGGAAAATGTGTGGAAATATGGTTAGACGATAGAGATCACCATGTAGCACATACATATGTTCTTCTAAATTGTCCAGAAGCTGCACCATTTTTCAGGTAATTATAAATTCATATATAATTCAATTATACTTACATATTAATTATATTAAAACATATTACATATTTGCAGTATATACGAATCACTGCATCCATCTGGCGATCTCGGTAAAAAAATTGCTAAATGGTTTTCAAATTATGTTTATGATCCAATAAACTGTGTCGTTGATGAAGGATTACGACATCTTGCGATCGGACCAAAAAGAAATGTCAAGACGTATCCAATATTCTTCGTCAATGGATTTAAATTCAACACCAAAGATTACGGTGCCGAAAAATTGATATATAACAGCGGTGTATTTGTCAAAGGTAGTGACAATCCAGATGAGCATATAAAAGATTTTTACGGCGTCCTAACACAGGGTTTAGAGTTGACATATTACATACGACCTGCAGAAAAAGTTTTCTTATTCAAATGCAACTGGTTTAGCAATGTTCCTGGTACTGGAATCAACATGCACAAAGATTATAAACTTATTGAAATAAAACATACCTCACATTACTATAACTATGATCCTTTCATATTGGCCAAGCAAGCGTTACAGGTCTATTTTGCTCCATATCCATCCTTGAAAAGAGATAAAGCAGATTGGTAGGTTGTTTTTAAAACAAAGGCAAAATTTACATTTGATGGAAATAATATTCCAGACGAAACAGCGTATCAAGCGGATCTTGATCCAAATACTGAAGTAATAATAACCGATGACATTGATGTAAGGTTGTTGAATGATGAATCAAATGTTTTGGTAGATGCATTTGAAAGTGTTGAAGAAAACGATATAGAGTACGAGACCGAGTCTGAATTAGAGAACGACGAAGACTGATAATTTTAAATATTTGAATTGCATGTTGTATAATGTACTTTTATGACATATGTAATATTTAGAGTCTGAATATGATATATGTAAATATTTGAATTGCATGTTGTATAATGTATTTTTATGACATATGTAATATTTAAAGTATGAATCAAGTGGAATGTTTTATGCGATGATATGATATGTTCTGATATGATATGATATGTTCTGATATGATATGATATATTCTGATATGATATACGATATATGATATGATATGTTTATAGCAGATATGTCTTACAGGAGACACGGCAGTAGGTCCGAGCCTTCTCCTTCTCCCGACGCAGGTGCCAGTGGCAGTGCACTAGATTTACGCCCCATTGCTGAGTTAGTTCCGAAGACGGCAGGGTAAGTATCAAATATATTTCAAGTATGTTATTTAAAATATAATAAATATGTACATCAAAATTTATACAGGGGCTTTGAGGTGGAGCCTTCAGATTTCGTTTTACAAACATTGAGACATGCGTTTATGAGTAGGATGTCCGACTGTTGGCCACGGTGGAACGACATCCAGCGCTTGTAAAGAACGCAATATGTGTAGATTTGAGGTAATTAAGTATAATTTTTTTTTTGATTTGAATGTCAATAGAATGTTTATAATTCAAGTTAATTTCAATATGCAGGCTGCCGTACGTGTTGAGCCCCAGGATCTGGATGTGTTTAGAAATCATTGGAATCAAAGAATGAGGAAAAATTATAGAAACACGTTAACTAAAGTAAAGAGTGCGGGAAAAAAGCCATGTTGGATGAGCGCTGACGTATATAGTGAGTTTCTTCGGCTCTGGGATACTGCTGAATTCAAAGTAAGCTATCCACTTTCGAATTGTAATTTAAATTTTTTAAGATTTCGTTTATTAGTTGCATTAATATAGTTAACCTTGTGTTTAAATGTATAGGAAATATCAGCGCGGAACCGCGAAAACAGGAATAAGAATCCTGATGTACATCTGGTGGCTCGAAATCTTTTCAGCAACATAAAAACGAATTGGTAAATTTATAAATTTGTTTATAAATATCTGTAACATTATTTAATCATATTGGTAACATTGCTTATTCATATGTATATTTTTAGTCTAAGAAGTACAATCGCGAGCCTACGATGGCTGAGTTGTTTACTGCCACACATGCGGTGGAGGAGACAGACGAGGAAGGAAATGTTTCGTATAGATGGATAGATGCCAAATCCCAGTCTGTAATGGTAAATATGCTTATCCGTAATGATAGTGTTTGATAATACTTTATTTCACAGCTAAAAAATCATAAATTAATTTTTTTCGTGTCAAACTTTTATTTATCATCGTAGGAGTCATATGAGGCGGAGCGGACACGTGTGGCGTAGACCAGTGGACGTCAGGAGTTGACCGTTGAGGAGTCAAACCATATTGGGTACGCCATTGTAGATCCGCCTACGCGAAATAGGCGATATAGTTATGGAAATATGGATGTAAACTGCTTCATTAACTAATATATACATTTAATATGATATGAAGCATAAATTATAACTAGCTATTAGCTATTTCACGGGCGATATCGTCCCATAGGGCTTACAGGAGATCCCAGGCATAGGAGGAGATAGCATTGTTGCGTCATCAGATTGCGGAGATCAATGACTGACGGAAGAGCACTGTTTTTGCACAGCAGCTCGATGCGCATATCGCGGCATACCTGGCAGAGTATGAAAGAATGCCTGGAGAGGATGCGTCTGGAGATGATGAGTAGGTAAGGTTGTTTTGTGTTGAACTTATTGTGTTGAACTTATTGTAGTTTGATGTATGATGATGAGTAGGACAATTGACGCAGCGTGGGAAGCGAATTCGATGATGTAAATCGAATCCGTCCAGGATCTCACACGATTAGCGGAAATAATCGGTGAATCGACGAAGAATCGATGGATTCAAGAATACCTAAAGGCCCAAATCCGTTGATCACGAAGATACCGGATTTTAGCAATCTTCGACACGTTGATCGCGCACGATTCCGTGAAGAAAGATCTACAATTCTTTGAGCGTTGATCAAGCGCACTTGATTTCGCGAATTGGCTTCAACGTTCGTTGATTCGAGCGCACTCGAATGCCGAAGTGGAGATAGGGGATAACTCTCGATTACCAATTTTTAAATGGAGGCACAAAGCACAAACCAAATTTTATTCAAAATTCAACAACCTTTACAAATGACACGACTTGCCTATTTATAGGCTTACAACTCAACTCACGACTTAAAAATTTACAACACAATATGTACACGACTCAAGACTACACAGTACAAACGACTCAACATTCTCCTCTACAACCTAAAGAAAATGGTTCACGGAACAGAACTTCGCGACTTAAGGATTAAGTCGTTCGCGACTTAAGAAATCAACAGCGACTTAAAACAAAACATTCACGGTCTACTGGAGATACTCTGTTTGCGATTTAAGAGGATGGCAGCGACTTACAGAAAGTCGTTCGCGACTTATGGACGAAGAAAGTAAGTCGTTCGCGACTTATGAAAGGGGCATGGTGCAGAATCACGTATACTGGAAATTGGGAAACGACTTAATTTCGTTCGCGATTTAGGGTTTAGGTCGGGGAAGGGTTAAGTCGCGGCTATGGGAAAAGGGGGTGGATCGTAGGTCGCGGGATGAATTTGAGTCGTGAGTCGGGGATAGGTGGATCGTAGGTCGCGGAATGGAGTTGTGTCGTGGGTCGGAGATGGAGTTGTGTCGTGGGTCGGGGATGGAGTTGAGTCGTGGGTCGGGGATGGAGTTGAGTCGTTCGCGATCTAAGGAGAACTCGCGACTTAGAAATGTTGCGGTCTTCACCCGCGAGGTAGGCTCTTCATCATCCTCCCCTTGTCGGAAAGAATTCGACCTCGAATTCATATTCTCTTCATTTTCGACGAGTTCCTCTCCATAATACGGAACTAAGTGTTTGACATTGAAAACGCCAGAAGTATGAATATTTCCCGGCAACCTTAACCGGTACGCATTATCATTGATAATCTTTAAGATTTCCACTGGACCTATCTTCCGAGCTTTCAACTTGTTGTAAGTTCCAACCGGAAAACGATCTTTCGTCAAAACGGCATATACAAAATCTCCCTCTTTGAAGACAACACTTCTTCGTTTCTTATCCGCCATTTGTTTATTCTTCTCATTCGTTTTCTCCAATCGTTCCTGAACGATTCTATGGCATTCTGTTAACCCATCAACAAAATCAGAAGCCCGCTTAACTGTCCCCTTCGGTTGTGGCACTATCGTTAAATCCAACGGCCCCTTTGGTAAGCTCGAATATACAATCTGAAATGGACTGAAACCTGTACTTCGGTTATTTGCATGATTGTGAGCAAATTCAGCTTGACACAACTTCAAATCCCAGCTTTTCAAATTGTCTTTCACAAGACATCTCAGTAAATTTCCCAACGATCGGTTAACCACTTCCGTTTGTCCATCAGTTTGCGGATGGTAAGCGCTACTAAAATTCAGTTTCGTTCCGACCATCTTCCACAAACTCAACCAAAAATGGCTTAGAAATCTAGTATCCCAATCAGAAATGATAGATTCAGGTAAACCATGCAATCGATATACCTCTTTAAAGAATAATTGAGCCACTCGAACTGCATCTACGGTCTTCTTACAGGCTATAAAATGTGCATTTTCGAAAACCTGTCCACCACAACAAATATGGAATCATTCCCCCTCTGAGTTCTCGGCAAACCCAACACAAAATCCATACTAATATCAACCCATGGTTTAGTAGACACAGGTAACGGCATATATAATCCCGCATTCGTAGCTGTTCCCTTCGACACTTGACAGATATGACATCTCTCCACAAATCTCTCTACCTCTTTTCTTATTGATGGCCAAAAATAAGATCGAGAAATTAACTGCAATGTACGATCTCTGCCTACATGGCCTTCTTCATGTAACTCTTTGATAATCTTCATTCTCAAGCTACGGTCTGGTATGCATAACCGATTTCCTTTGAACAAGATTCCATCAACCAACACAAATTCATCAGTATTCTCATTCTTAACTTTTTCAACAAAATTTGCAAAGTAAGGATCTTCTTCGATCAGCTCTGGCAATAATTCAAACCCTGTCACCTCAACTTTCATTGTTGTCAATAAATGACTCCTCCTACTCAAAGCATCAGCCACACGATTCGTTACCCCAGACTTGTGCTTAACAACGAAAGTAAACTGCTGTAAATAGGCAACCCACGATGCATGTCTCACTGAAATCTTGTCCTGCCCTTGCATATGCTTCAATGCCTCATGATCTATGTAAAGAACAAATTCTTTCTGAAATAGATAGTCTCCAGTGTTTAACAGCTTGCACAATAGCATAAAATTCCACATCATATGTATTATATCTCATCTTTGCCCCTGATAACTTCTCACTGAAATATGCAATAGGACGCCCCTTCTGACCCAACACCCCTCCAATCCCAACCTTAGATGCATCGGTGTGTAGCTCAAACAACAACTGAAAGTCTGGCAAAACAAGAATTGGTGCTGTCATCAAAAGTTCTTAAATCCGCTCAAAAGCATTCCCATCTTCCTTTGTCCATGAAAATTGTTTCCCCTTCATACAATCAGTAACCGGTGCCATCACGCTACTGAAGTGTGGAATGAATCTTCGGTAGAATGACGCTAGCCCGTGAAAGCTTCTCACTTCTGTAATTGTCCTCAGCTGTGGCCAACTTCTGACTGCTTCAACTTTATCCTGATCCATCTGGATACCTTCTCCTGACACCACATATCCCAGAAATAAAACACTCCTTGTCATAAATACACATTTCTTCGTTGCGGCATAAAATTGTTCTTGTCGCAGTACCATCAACACTTCTCTTAAATGATGCAAATGTTCCTCGGCACTAACACTATAAATCAGAATGTCATCAAAGTAAACTACCACAAACTTCCCAATATACGGCCTGAATATTTGGTTATCACCCTCATGAATGTACTCGGTGCATTTGATAGACCAAACGGCATAACCAGCCATTCGTATAATCCTTCCCTCATCTTGAATGCTGTTTTCCATTCGTCACCTGGTCTAATTCGAATTTGATGATAGTCGCTCTTTAAATCAATCTTCGAAAAGATATTAGCCCCGCTCAACTGATCCAACAAATCATCTAATCTAGGCATTGGGAATCTGTACCTCACTGTGATCTTATTCAGTGCCCGACTATCGGTACACATCCTCCATGTTCCATCCTTCTTCGGCACAAACAGGGCTGGAACCGCACAAGGACTTAGACTTTCCTGCACACGCCCTTGCTCTAACAATTCTTCCACTTGCCTTCGTAACTCCTCATGTTCCTTTGGACTAATACGATAATGTGGTCGATGTGGCAACACGGCTCCTGGCACAAGATCTATTTGATGTTGAATATCCCTCAACGGTGGTATCTCCGTTGGTAACTCTTCAGGGAATACATCGTCAAACTCTTCCAGCACTAGCCTCACCTCTTCAGGAATTTCAACCACTTCATTACACTCCCGTCTAATCAACAAGAATACTTCTGGCTCCTCTTCAACTTCCTCAACAAACTCCTTCAAAGATAGCAAAGTTTTCAGCTCTTCAATCTCCTCAGATTTACTCTCTCCCTGCTGTCTCTTCTTTGGAACTAAAATAATCTTAACGCCTTCAAACGTAAAACTGTAGCTATTGGTTCAACCGTCATGCTGCACTGCTCGATCATACTGCCATGGTCTTCCCAAGAGCAAATGACAAACATCCATCTCAACTACATCACACCAGATCTCGTCTTTATATTTTTTCCAATAGAAAATGGAAATCGAACTCGCCTATCCACCTTCACCTCTCCTCCTTTTCTCAGCCATGCTAACTTGTAAGGATTAGGGTATTTCTCCGTCTTCAACTTCAGCTTCCTCACAGCTTCAGTAGAAATAATATTGTCACAACTTCCTGCATCAATCACAAACTTACAAACTTTTCTTAGAATAGTGCATGTAGATTGAAAAATGTTGCTCCTCAACCAACTAGCCTCATCCTCTTGTTTGGTGTTAAACAAGACCTTCTCATCATTAGATTACACCCTTCATCTCCTGACGCGATATCCTGTTCATTCTCCTCAACTGGACTATCTTCACCTTCCACAGCATCCTCACTTTCAACTTCAGCAATCATCGTTCTCTTCTTTGGTTTTGGACATTCGTTGCTCTTATGACCCATCTCCTGGCAATTGTAGCATTTGAAACTGTTGTTGACCTTTGCCTTCTCAACCTCCTTCACAACTGGTTTACTGACGGCTTTAGAAACATTGGAACTCCCACTAACAACTTTGCTTGGAATATTGGAACTTGTAAACACACCACCTCCTCATCTTCCCTGCTTCTCCCAAGCTATCGCCTTTTGGTGCGCTTCCGCCACAGATCTCGGATCAAACATATTAACCATATCCTGGATCTGCATTCGTAAACCTCCAACAAACCTAGCAGTCAACTGTTCCTCTGTCTCCATAATGTCATTTCGAGCAATCAGTTGATAAAACTCGTCAGCATAATCATTAACAGTCTTCGTCCCTTGCCTCAAATTCTGCTACCTCTGATACATGAGTGATTGATAATTGTAAGGTAAAAATGTAGCTTTCATCAATTTCTTCATTTTCTCCCAATCCACAATCTTCGACTTTCCCATCCGTTCTCGTGTAAGTTTGGTTTGCTGCCACCATGCCATAGCTGTCCCTCTTAACCTAGTAGTAACCAACTTCACTCGACGGTCTTTCGGAACCTCCTTGAAATCAAAGATCTCCTCAACATTAGACAACCAGTCCAAGAATTCTTCTGCAACCATTCCACCCTTAAATTCAGGAATCTCCATCTTCATTCCCGATTCCCATCGACGATCATCCTCTACATCTCGATACCGACGTCGTGTTTGATCTCTATCTCGGTAATGAACACTACCTCTGTCACCATCAAACTCCTCATCAAAATCTGAAGTATATCGATGTCGATCACGACCTCCAACATCTCTACTACCACTCCTTCGATCAATATTCCTATCATGATTATCAACACTTCTATGATCTTGATCTTCTCTTGTCTCCCGATCTGAATGTGGTCATACTCTACTTCTCCCATGGCTTGATTAAGGTGAAACCCTTCTCCGATTTTGATTCATTTCAAGCATCATTCTCTCTAATCGACCAATTCCTTCATTCAACTTTTCAGTGAAACTCTCGTTGATTCGTTGTTCCATTTCATCGGTCTCTTCTCTTCCATACAAAGCATTAATGTTGCGATGACGTTGAGCTCGTCTCGGAGGCATGATTGAACTTCAAACAAACTCAAAAATAAATTCCAAACACTTTCTGAACCTCGATCCAAAGTGAGATGGATCGAAACTCTCAACTTGTTGCAACTTCACGATGAACACTAAACTTCAAATTCTCGACACCCAAGTCTCCAAATGTTACAAACTTCTTGCGATCTAGCTCTGATACCAAACTGACGCAGCGTGTGAAGCGAATTCGATGATGTAAATCGAATCCGTCCAGGATCTTACACGATTAGCGGAAATAATCGGTGAATCGACGAAGAATCGATGGATTCAAGAATACCGAAAGGCCTAAATCCGTTGATCACGAAGATACCGGATTTTAGCAATCTTCGACACGTTGATCGCGCACGATTCCATGAAGAAAGATCTACAATTCTTTGAGCGTTGATCAAGCGCACTTGATTCCGCGAATTGGCTTCATCATTCGTTGATTCGAGCGCACTCGAATGCCGAAGTGGAGATAGGAGATAACTCTCGACTACCAATTTTTAAACGGAGGCACAAAGCACAAACCAAATTTTATTCAAAATTCAACAACCTTTACAAATGACACGACTTGCCTATTTATAGGCTTACAACTCAACTCACGACTTAAAAATTTACAACACAATATGTACACGACTCAAGACTACACAGTACAAACGACTCAACATTCTCCTCTGCAACCTAAAGAAAATGGTTCACGGAACAGAACTTCGCGACTTAAGGATTAAGTCGTTCGCGACTTAAGAAATCAACATACGACTTAAAACAAAACATTCACGGTCTACTGGAGATACTCTGTTCGCGATTTAAGAGGATGGCAGCGACTTACAGAAAGTCGTTCGCGACTTATGGACGAAGAAAGTAAGTCGTTCGCGACTTATGAAAGGGGCACGGTACAGAATCGCGTATACTGGAAATTGGGAAACGACTTAATTTCGTTCGCGATTTAGGGTTTAGGTCGGGGAAGGGTTAAGTCGCGGCTATGGGAAAAGGGGGTGGATCGTAGGTCGCGGGATGAATTTGAGTCGTGAGTCGGGGATAGGTGGATCGTAGTTCGCGGAATGAAGTTGTGTCATGGGTCGGAGATGGAGTTGTGTCGTGGGTCAGGGATGGAGTTGAGTCGTGGGTCGGGGATGGAGTTGAGTCGTTCGCGATCTAAGGAGAACTCGCGACTTAGCAATGTTGCGGTCTTCACCCGCGAGGTAGGCTCTTCATCAACAATGATGTATGATTTGTTTGATAGTACTTATATGTATTGTTGAGTATGATGTATATTAGTGAACGTTGTGTTTGATTGATGAGTTTTTGGATATATAGTTGTTGTTTGATGGAAGATTGTGAATTTTATGTTTGATTGATGAGAGCTTGGTGTTATACTTGTGTTGGAAGATTGAATGTTGTTATAGTTCGACGGAAATTGTTTATATTGTGGTTTGAAGGCACAAACAGCAGCTATTTATAAACTGTAACTCAGGCTTGCGTCAGCTAGTGACCGCTAGCGACAGCTTAGGGGTTACAGGTTGACATCGGCTAGCGACGGCTTTGTGGTTATAGGTTGGCGTCGGCTGGAATCGGCTTGTTACGATAAACAGAATTTTAAAAAAAAGACCATGTGGATAGAGCCGTCACTTACCGACACTAAAGTGGTGACGAAGCCGACGCAAAAGCCGACTCGAATACTGTTTGGTGACGTTTACTTTTGCGTCGGCTTTTAGAAACGGCTTGCGTCGGCTAGCGACGGCCGACGTCGGCTTCTAGCCGACGCAAATGCCGGTTTTCGTTGTAGTGTATTATATTAATTTCTCAATAATAACATTAGTTTATAATTTTTCTATATTATTTCAATAAATTATTTTTGGTCAAGAAGTGAGAGACGTGGTTATGCGACTCTTAGGTGTGAACACAACCACTAGTAATATTTAAATAATTTAAATATTAAAGTCCTTAAGGAATTTGCTAGACTTTGCTGAAGCATAACAGTTTGACACTAATTCACTTGCCTATAGATTATAAGGGTGAAATACAATTTCATATCTATTAAAGCAACACCCTTGAGCAATACTATATTGTGTACATGTTTTCTTCGTAACAACTATATCACTTAGATATCTAGAACTTGGTCAGTGGTTAAAAGTCTAATAAAATCTTTATTTAATTGCAAAATTTAACGTCAAAATCCATGGTTTAATCTGGGAACAATTATCGACTAGCCGATTTGCTTTGGCAAAAGACTTTGATTTTACATTGACTACCAATTACGATGATACTAACATCCTATTCAAAGAAGACAAATCATCTCTTAAATAGTATTTTACTTTAAGCGGTTCAACTTACACCCAACTATGACCTTAACATGGTCAAGTGATTGATCATAATTAAAATATAATTTAGATACTAAAGATTCACAATATTCTTAAGTCAAAAGACTATTGCAAATAATTATTTGAGATCTTCTATTTTGACTTTTAACCTATGGAAGACTCTAAGTCATTCTGTAACTGTTCCATACAACAGTCCTTATATAATCCCTTGGTGCCTCAAATGGTCATGTGTAGTTCACCGTCCATTATACGGAGAGCATTACATACACAAGTCTTAACGGGTATATCGATATTTGGTTCTCGATAAATCACTATTAGGAACATTTAAGGACAAATATTTATTTTTATTCAATCAATGCTCATGATTATAAATACACTCCTAAATGCAACTAATTAAACACATTTCCTAAGGATTTTCACTTTTAATGTATTTATAATATTATTTACACCCAATATAACAATATTTATAATAAAAAATAAAACTAGATGCTTATTTTATTTCAAACGAGATTCACTGTAATTGAGTTAAGTTATATAATCAAATCATATAATGCCTCTAGAGGACACACTTAACTCGATCAATGTTGACGTACCCTAGTATATTCTATTTTCTTTTTCTAAAATTCAAATTGAGACTTTCATGCTCTTAGATGTATGTTTATATGAAGATGTTGGAGATAAAATAGAGTTAAATGAAAGAAGAATTCCAAAATATATTGTTATGTGATCTTTATTAGAAATTCTAAAACTTGGTAGACTTGCTGAACACTTCTTATTTCTTTTCTTTAAAGCGTTGGCGTTTCATTTATCTTGATTCAAACATATCATTCACCCGCTCGATATTATTCCCCATATATAAGCCTTTTGTTTTTTTATTCATTGAGTATCTTGTTTATCTCTGTATAATATATTCATAACATATCTAAAAAAATTGCATACATAGAGAAAAGTTAGTGGTAATATTTTTATGATTGTTGTCATCAAAATCGACATCTAGGGTATTAATATCATGATCATATTCATTATCCGAATGCAACCATCTCAGCCCTCCCGATCCTCTAGATAAAGATCTGTCTCATTCGATAGTATTGTGATCGGTAGTTTGTTGTTGCTCCAAGCGTATCATGAGTGGGTCCACCATTATTTGCTATTGTGCAGCAAACTATTCATTCAGTTAGGTTATGACTCTATCTTTGTTGCTCATGGTAACCACATCAGCTAATGCATGAGCGCAGCAGAATGCTCGCCCTTATCGGTAGCAGGCAAGTTAGGTGCGTCGGCATTCGCAACAACTTGACGGTGGCATCAGTCAGTCCTTGTCACGGTAGGCATTCCAAGAAGTCTCTCAGTGAAAGTACCAAAAGTTTGCCCAAAAATTAGGCAAATACCTCCAAGATGTTTCGTAAAACTATAAATACTGAATGTATTCTGCATTTGTTATTTAATGATAATTAATATTTATCACAGAGAAAATTAGATGCAAATAATGTAGAAATTATCGTGCATAAAGTAAAGAATACACAAGTTTTACAATTGTTCGGTTGAAGGTTGCCGACATCCACCGTGAATTCTCATTCGTTTCTTTATAGATCTTAAGTACAATGTAAAAGTATAAAATACAATTATCTATTAATTGAAAGAACTGAAAAATATAGCTCCTATAGTCCTGTCCGACAAGATTTATTTGATAGTTTCTAGCTTTCAAAACTCGTCACCCTTGATACTCATCCATGGGATATTTATAGGAATATGTTATGATGCAATCGTTTCGACACTTCCTAAAAAATAGCTACTTCCTATGTTCAACTTGCTCTGATCGGTATTGGTTGGTTTAGAATGTGCTTTGGCTCGACAAGTTTTTGGTCTGGTGGCTATTTGGTTCGGTGAGGTCACAATTGAACCAGTTTTCCTATTCAGTAGCGAAAACTACCAAACAATGTTTTTTGTCCGGTAGTTGAAAACTAGCAGGCCTTATTGGTGATTATCTAACTGTTCCACTTTATTTGCCACCGGTGTTACATTGGTGGCTCACATTTTTGTGGGATGGATGCGTGGATTGAATGAAATAGTCACATATTGAAAGATACATGGAGAAAAATGCGGTGTATATATGAGATTGGTGACACGTATCATTGAAAATTTCTTTTAGTACGAGAAATATTGCATGATCATGTGTATGCGCGCATTAAGAGGCCATGGAGGCAAGTTCAATCAAGATGTGGGCACGGGAAGGAGTTTATGTGAGTTAACAATGCGGAGCATGGGCATGGTGCAAGTGATGAACGTAACATTGCGGAGCATTAGTGAAAGTAGTGCACAACCGAAGCGAGTTTCGTCAGTGGCTTGACACTCATACACTGAAATAAGTTGTGCACGTACAAATAGTAGGTGCGTATAAAAGTGCTGAAACTTAACAACCGGACCGTTCCACTTTGATTACTGCTGGACCATGCTGCTTTACCTATCAAAATTTGATTCTCTTCCAAAACTCTAAGAGCTATCTTTTAATTATCTTGTCTTTTTGTCTTGCCCTCGCAATCATATGATAGCACCCCTATATTAAGTTCTTCAATCGTATGATAGCACCCCTATATTAAGTTCTTCCAGCTATTTGTGCACTCCTTGATGCATTTTCGCATGTCTTACCCCAGGTGAAAATGTCCATAACATTGACAATGTGAATAATTTGGATTAATCCATCAGGTTTAGTTATTAGTTTTACGTATTAAGGTGATGTTGATGCTTATTTTGGTCCGTGGAAAAAAATACGGTAGCATTTGGTTTAAAAACGAATTTTTTATTTTCGATTTTCAATATGCATATCGATTGTGGAAAGAATGGTGGGACGACCGAGAGTGACGCAGCGGATAGATCAAAATAAACTTCAATTGGTGAAATATAGCAATCGGTGAGTTGAAAATACTGCGATGCCCAAATTCGTTGATCCGAAGATACCGAATTTTAGCTATCTCTAACTCGTTGATCCGAAGATTCCGTGAAAGAGATCTACGATTCTTCAACGTTGATCTTGCGCACAAGATTCCGTGAATCGGCTTCACAAACGAAGATTCGAGCGTACTCGAATGACGTAGGTGGAGATAGGAGATAACACTCGACTACCAATTAGAAGAAAGCACAAAGCAATCAAAAGGAAATTTTTATTCAATATTCAATCCTGAATTACAATGACATTACATCCCTATTTATAGGGTTTATGACTCAACACAAGTGACTTAAGAAATTACAACACAAATAGTACACGACTTAAGAAAAACAAAAATTGCAGTGATTCGGCTCCTTCTTCGCGTCTTGAAGATGACTCGGTCATGGTTCATCACCCGGCTACGACTCATAGATACCTCGGCTACGACTTATCAAAACAATTCGCGACTTAAAAAAAAAAAAAAATCTTCAGCCTTAAGTGATAACACGGTAACGAATCAGGTTATCTCGTCTTCAACTTAAGCTATGTCTCGGTGACGACTCATGGATGATAACTCGTTCGCGACTTAAAAGAATTGAGGGGAAAGATCAAGTCGCGCACGCGACACATGAAAGAGGCGGAGGGAACTTGAGTCGTTCGCGACTGTTTCGCGATTTAGGGTTTTAGAATGGAATCAATGCCGCGTGAGGGAAGTGAGTCGGTGATGTTGAGTCATGGTGTTGATTTAAATTGGGGATGGTAGTGGATGTTGAGTCGGCATGGTGATGAGTCGGCCGTGATTGACTCATGGGTCGTGGATGGAGATAAGTCGTGAGTCGGTGGTGGGGAATAAGTCGTGGATTGGTGAGGAGGCGATGAGTCGTGAGTCGCGGAGATTGATGAGTCGTTGGTGGATGAGTCGTGTATTGGTGAGGAGGCGATGGGGATGAGTCGCGAATGGTGATGAGTCGTGAATTGCGATGAATCGCGACTGGTGATGAGTCGTGAGTCGAGGTATGTACTTGACGCAGCGGATAGATCAAAATAAACTTCAATTGGTGAAATATAGCAATCGGTGAGTTGAAAATACTGCGATGCCCAAATTCGTTGATCCGAAGATACCGAATTTTAGCTATCTCTAACTCGTTGATCCGAAGATTCCGTGAAAGAGATCTACGATTCTTCAACGTTGATCTTGCGCACAAGATTCCGTGAATCGGCTTCACAAACGAAGATTCGAGCGTACTCGAATGACGTAGGTGGAGATAGGAGATAACGCTCGACTACCAATTAGAAGAAAGCACAAAGCAATCAAAAGGAAATTTTTATTCAATATTCAATCCTGAATTACAATGACATTACATCCCTATTTATAGGGTTTATGACTCAACACAAGTGACTTAAGAAATTACAACACAAATAGTACACGACTTAAGAAAAACAAAAATTGCAGTGATTCGGCTCCTTCTTCGCGTCTTGAAGATGACTCGGTCATGGTTCATCACCCGGCTACGACTCATAGATACCTCGGCTACGACTTATCAAAACAATTCGCGACTTAAAAAAAAAAAAAAAATCTTCAGCCTTAAGTGATAACACGGTAACGAATCAGGTTATCTCGTCTTCAACTTAAGCTATGTCTCGGTGACGACTCATGGATGATAAATCGTTCGCGACTTAAAAGAATTGAGGGGAAAGATCAAGTCGCGCACGCGACACATGAAAGAGGCGGAGGGAACTTGAGTCGTTCGCGACTGTTTCGCGATTTAGGGTTTTAGAATGGAATCAATGCCGCGTGAGGGAAGTGAGTCGGTGATGTTGAGTCCTGGTGTTGATTTAAATTGGGGATGGTAGTGGATGTTGAATCGGCACGGTGATGAGTCGGCCGTGATTGACTCGTGGGTCGTGGATGGAGATAAGTCGTGAGTCGGTGGTGGGGAATAAGTCGTGGATTGGTGAGGAGGCGATGAGTCGTGAGTCGCGGAGATTGATGAGTCGTTGGTGGATGAGTCGTGTATTGGTGAGGAGGCGATGGGGATGAGTCGCGAATGGTGATGAGTCGTGAATTGCGATGAATCGCGACTGGTGATGAGTCGTGAGTCGAGGTATGTACTTCATCAGTACTTCATCATCCTCCCCTTGTTGGAAAGAATTCGTCCTCGAATTCACACTCTCGTCATTTTCATCAAGTTCCTCCCCATAATACGGGACTAAGTGTTTGATATTGAAAACATCCGAAGTATGAATATTTTCCGGCAGTCGTAATTGATACGCATTATCATTGATCCTCTTCAAGATTTCTACTGGACCAATTTTTCGTGCTTTCAACTTGTTATAAGTCCCAATTGGAAAACGATCTTTTGTTAAAACCGCGTAAACAAAATCACCTTCTTTAAAGACTACACTTCTTCGTTTCTTATCTGCCATTTGTTTATACTTCTCATTTGCCTTCTCCAATCGTTCCTGAACGATTCTATGGCATTCCGTCAACCCATCAACAAAATCAGCAGCTCGTTTAACTATCCTCTTCGGTTGTGGTACTACTGCCAAATCCAACGGTCCCCTGGGTAAATTTGAATATACAATCTGAAATGGACTGAAACCAGTACTTCGATTGACTGCGTGATTGTGTGCGAACTCAGCTTGACACAATTTCCAATCCCAACTCTTCAAATTGTCTTTCACAAGACATCGTAACAAGTTTCCCAACGATCTATTCACCACCTCTGTCTGCCCATCTGTTTGCGGATGATAAGCACTACTAAAATTCAGCTTCGTTCCTACCATCTTCTACAAACTCAACCAAAAATGACTTAAAAATCTGGTGTCTCTGTCGGAAACAATAGACTCTGGCAATCCATGTAAACGATAGATTTCTTTAAAGAACAACTGAGCCACTCGAACTGCATCCGCTGTCTTCTTACAGGCTGTAAAATGTGCCATCTTCGAAAACCTGTCCACTACAACAAATATTGAATCATTTCCCCTCTGAGTTCTCGGCAAACCCAAAACGAAATCCATGCTGATATCAACCCATGGCTTAGACGGTAAAGGTAGCGGCATATACAACCCTGCATTCATTGCTGTTCCCTTCGAAACCTGGCAAATATGGCATCTCTCCACAAATCTTTCAACCTCTTTTCTCATCGATGGCCAAAAGTAAGATTGAGAAATCAACTTCAATGTACGATCTCTACCCACATGGCCTTCTTCATGCAACTCCTTGATAATTTTCATTCTCAAACTGCCCTCTGGAATACATAACTGATTCCCTTTAAACAAGAATCCATCAACCAACATAAATTCATCAGTACTTCCTTCCTTAACTTTCTCAACATATTTCACAAAGTAAGAATCTTCTTCAATCTGTTCTGGCAACAATTCAAACCCCGTCACTTCAACCTTCAATGTTGTTAACAAATGACTCCTCCTACTCAAAGCATCAGCCACACGATTCGTCACCCCAGATTTGTGTTTAACAACAAAAGTAAATTGCTGCAAATAAGCAGTCCATGATGCATGTCTTGCTGAAATTTTATCCTGCCCCTGTAAATGCTTCAAAGCTTCATGATCAGTGTAAAGAACAAATTCCTTCTGAAACAGGTAGTGTCTCCAATGCTTAACAGCTTGCACAACAGCGTAAAATTCAACGTCATATGTACTGTATCTCATCTTTGCCCCTGATAACTTTTCACTGAAATATGCAATAGGTCTCCCCTGCTGACTCAACACTCCTCCAATCCCAACCTTTGATGCATCAGTGTGTAGCTCAAACAACAACTGAAAATTAGGTAAAACAAGAATTGGCGCCGTCGTCAACAGTTTCTTGATTCGTTCAAAAGCAATTCCGGCTTCTTCTGTCCACGAAAACTGTTTACCCTTCATGCAATCAGTAACTGGAGCCATTACGCTACTGAAGTGTGGAATGAATCTTCGGTAGAATGACGCTAGCCCATGAAAACTTCTCACTTTCGTAATTGTCTTTGGCTGTGGCCAATTCCTGACTGCCTCAACTTTACTCTGATCAACCTGAATACCTTCTCCTGAAACAACATAACCCAGAAATAAAACACTGTGCGTCATAAACACACATTTCTTTGTAGCAGCATAAAATTGTTCCTCACGAAGAATAATCAATACTTCCCTTAAATGTTGAACATGCTCCTCCGTACTCCTGCTGTAAATCAGAATATCATCGAAATAAACCACAACGAACTTCCCAATGAATGGTCTAAAGATTTGATTCATCACCCGCATGAATGTACTTGGTGCATTTGATAAACCAAATGGCATAACCAACCATTCGTATAACCCCTCTCTCGTTTTGAAGGCTGTCTTCCATTCGTCTCCAGGTCTGATCCGAATCTGATGATAACCACTCTTCAAGTCAATCTTCGAAAATATAGTTGCCCCACTCAACTGATCCAACAAATCATCCAACCTTGGCATAGGAAATCTGTAGCGAACAGTAATCTTGTTCAAAGCTCTACTATCTGTACACATTCTCCATGTTCCATCCTTCTTGGGCACCAACAAAGCTGGCACAGCACATGGACTCAAACTTTCCTGAACACGTCCCTGTTCCAACAACTCTTCCACTTGCTTTCGTAACTCCTCATGTTCCTTCGGACTCATTCGATAATGTGGTCTATGTGGTAATACTGCTCTTGGAACAAGATCAATTTGATGTTGAATGTCTCTTAATGGCGGTAACTCCTTAGGCAATTCCTCTGGAAATACGTCTTCAAATTCTTTCAAAACTGGCTTTGCTTCTTCTGGAATCTCAACTTCTTCACTACTCTCTCTCCCAATCAACAAAAACACTTCAGGTTCTTTCTCAATTTCTTTAACAAACTCCTTCAAAGTCAACAGAGTTTTCAATTCTTCAATTTCCTCCAGCTTGCTTTCCTTCTGATGCTGCTTCTTGGGAATTAACGTGATTTTAGTACCCTCAACCATGAAACTGTAGCTATTAGCACGTCCGTCATGTTGTACTGCTCTATCATACTGCCATGGTCGGCCCAACAACAGATGACATACGTCCATGTCTACAATATCGCACCAAATTTCATCCTTGTATTTCTTCCCAATTGAAAATTTAACACAAGCTCTCCTTCCAACTTTCACCTCACCTCCTTTCCTCAACCAAGCTAACTTGTACGGTTTAGGATGCTTCTCGGTTTTCAATTCCAACTTCTTTACTGCCTCTGTAGAGATAATGTTGTCGCAACTCCCAGCATCAATAACGAATTTACAAACTCTTCCAAGAATAGTGCAAGTAGACTGAAATATATTATTCCTCAACCAACTGTCTTCCTCCTCTTGCTTCGGTGTCAAACAACTTCTCCTCATCATTAGTGAATATCCTTCGTCTCCTGACAACATGTCTTCCTCCTCAACCGGTAATGAATTAGAACACTCAGCTTCTTCATCCTCATCCTCAGCTTCAACTATCATAGTTCTCTTCTTCGGCTTCGGACACTCGTTGCTTTTATGACCCATTTCCTGGCAATTATAACATTTGAACCCACTGTTAACCTTCGCCTTCTCAGTCTCCTTCACAATTGGCTTACTGACAGGTTTAGGAACATTAGAACTACCACTGGCCCCTTTCACCGGATTATTGGAATTAGTAAACACACCACCTCCACGCCTTCCCTGCTTCTCCCAAGCCAACGCCTTTTGGTGTGCTTCCGCCACAGATCTTGGATCAAACATATTAACCATATCCTGGATCTGCATTCTCAATCCCCCAATGAATCTAGCAGTTAACTGTTCTTCAGTCTCCATAATATCGTTCCTGGCAATGAGTTGGTAAAATTCATCAGCATAATCACTAACAGACTTTGTCCCTTGCCTCAGATTCTGCAACCTTTGGTACATAAGTGATTGATAGTTGTAAGGTAAGAAAGTAGATCTCATCAACTTCTTCATCTTATCCCACGATTCTATCTTTGACTTCCCCATTCTCTCCCTCGTAAGTTTAGTTTGCTGCCACCACGCCAAAGCTCTCCCCCTCAGCCTTGTAGCAACTAACTTCACCCTTCGATTCTCCGGAACCTCCTTGAAATCAAATATCTCCTCCACATTAGACAACCAATCTAAAAATTCCTCAGCTACCATCCCACCTTTAAACTCCGGAATCTCCATCTTCATTCCCGATTCCCATCGACGATCATCATCTACATCTCGATACTGACGTCGTGTTTGTTCTCTATCTCTATGCATACTCCCTCTGTCACCAACAAATTCCTCATCAAAATCTGAAGTATATCGTTGTCGATCACGTCCTCCAACATCTCTACCACCACTCCTACTACCAACATTTCTATCACGATTATCAACACTTCTATGATCTTCTGTTCTCTCCCGATCTGAATGTAACGAAGTTCTACTTCTCCCATGGCTCGATTCAGGTGAAATTCTTCTTCTACTTTGATTTATTTCAAGCATCATTCTCTCTAATCGACCAATCCCTTCATTCAACTTTTCAGTAAAGCTCTCGTGGATTCGTTGCTCCATTTCATCAGCCTCTTCTCTTCCATACAAGGCATTAATGTTGCGATGGCGTTGAGCTCGTCTCGGTGGCATGATTGAACTTCTCCAAACTTCAACAAATCAAACTTCAACAATTTTGACTTCAAAAATCTTCAAACAAAACAACTCCAAAATTACAATTCAAATCAACTAGTACGGCTTTAAGCTTGCTTCGAACTTCAAACACCTTTCCCACACTTTGATTCAAGAGACTATGGATCACAAAACCCAAACTTGTTGCAACTTCAATATGAACACGACGAACACAAACTTCAAAACTCCAAACTTCTCGACAATTTGTAAATTCGATCTCTAAACTTCAACTTCTCGAAACCCAATTCTCCAAATGATGCAAACTCCTTGCAATCTCGCTCTGATACCAAACTGACGCAGCGGATAGATCAAAATAAACTTCAATTGGTGAAATATAGCAATCGGTGAGTTGAAAATACTGCGATGCCCAAATTCGTTGATCCGAAGATACCGAATTTTAGCTATCTCTAACTCGTTGATCCGAAGATTCCGTGAAAGAGATCTACGATTCTTCAACGTTGATCTTGCGCACAAGATTCCGTGAATCGGCTTCACAAACGAAGATTCGAGCGTACTCGAATGACGTAGGTGGAGATAGGAGATAACGCTCGACTACCAATTAGAAGAAAGCACAAAGAAATCAAAAGGAAATTTTTATTCAATATTCAATCCTGAATTACAATGACATTACATCCCTATTTATAGGGTTTATGACTCAACACAAGTGACTTAAGAAATTACAACACAAATAGTACACGACTTAAGAAAAACAAAAATTGCAGTGATTCGGCTCCTTCTTCGCGTCTTGAAGATGACTCGGTCATGGTTCATCACCCGGCTACGACTCATAGATACCTCGGCTACGACTTATCAAAACAATTCGCGACTTAAAAAAAAAAAAAAAATCTTCAGCCTTAAGTGATAACACGGTAACGAATCAGGTTATCTCGTCTTCAACTTAAGCTATGTCTCGGTGACGACTCATGGATGATAACTCGTTCGCGACTTAAAAGAATTGAGGGGAAAGATCAAGTCGCGCACGCGACACATGAAAGAGGCGGAGGGAACTTGAGTCGTTCGCGACTGTTTCGCGATTTAGGGTTTTAGAATGGAATCAATGCCGCGTGAGGGAAGTGAGTCGGTGATGTTGAGTCGTGGTGTTGATTTAAATTGGGGATGGTAGTGGATGTTGAGTCGGCACGGTGATGAGTCGGCCGTGATTGACTCGTGGGTCGTGGATGGAGATAAGTCGTGAGTCGGTGGTGGGGAATAAGTCGTGGATTGGTGAGGAGGCGATGAGTCGTGAGTCGCGGAGATTGATGAGTCGTTGGTGGATGAGTCGTGTATTGGTGAGGAGGCGATGGGGATGAGTCGCGAATGGTGATGAGTCGTGAATTGCGATGAATCGCGACTGGTGATGAGTCGTGAGTCGAGGTATGTACTTCATCAGAGAGGATGAAAGAAAGACGAATGGAAGGACGAAGGAGATAAAAGAACGGCGGAATAATGAATTGTTTCACGTCCCTGTGTTATATTCCAAAACACGGAAAATAAAAAAAAGTCATTTTCTTTTTTGTACATTAACTTCGTTTTTAAAATTGGTCATTTTCAGCACATACACACGCCGTGAGCAATTTCGTATGGACGAAATTCAAAACTAAAAACAACAAACAAAACTCCTACCGCGTTTTTGGAGAAATGATCCAAGTTGATGCTTCATGTCACTGAGTTTTCTCCAATCTACGTGTTATTTCTCTAATCCATCTTTCTGTGTTATTCATGTTTTCATTTAAAATTATATCGTTAACCGAATTCTAAAAAAGATTGTGAACCATTTCATGCTGTTATATGTAAAATTCATTTCAATCCATATACACAGTGAAGAAAACATATTGGAGGGAACAAATCAATTAATTAGGATAAACCGATCAGTGAGTGAATGAAGCAGAATATGAAGGCTAAAATAAAATAAAACCTATAATGACAGAAATTGCAAACTATAAAGGAGCGATTAGTTTTAGGATTTTCTTTTCATGATGTTTAAGAAAGGCTACTAAAATGTAGTTATAAAGATGGCGGTTATTTCTCTAGAAAAAGGGCGGCGTTTGGAGGAAAAGAAAAAAAGACACTTTGACAAACGGTTAGCAGTCTTCAAAACTAAATCGAATGACTGCATCCTTCTACCACAAAAGGATGCGATGCTTTGTAAACTCACAGCCGATACTGACAACTGTTTGCCATTATAAAGATGACTGCATTTTCCCTTTCCATTCATCAGACTATTATATTTTGGCCTTCCTCTAAGAAATGGCCTCTTCAGCAAACAACGGGTAATGATCATCATAATCTTTTCTTCATTTTTCAAAATATTCAAATTTTGTACAAGCAAAAACTCATAACACTTTGCTTATTTATTGTGTGTATGTAGAAATCAAGAGATGGACATTGATGGCAGTTCATCATCTGTCAACTTGAACATCAGTGGAGGTAAGCGGGAAATGCAAAATGAGGAAGCCAACAATCTTCTCAAAACACAGGAAGGAGCACTGCATGAGAAAAATGAAGAAGAAAGCATTGAAGACTTGAAAGCACTAGAAGAGAAGAACAGGAGAGAGCTGGAAGAAGCAATGAAAGAAGAGAAGCAGTTGAGGGAGACGGTAGAAGAAAAAGAAGAAGAAGTGAGGCAATGGACTGAGTTTGGAACGCATCTAAGGCAGACTATCCAGGACTTAAGGGACGCGGTTACATGGCTGATAGACAGAATTGAAGAGCTGGAAGGAAGACTAGAGGAGTACGAAGAGAATGAAAGAGAAGAAGGAGAAGGAGAGTCTGACGATTTGGTGCAGCCTGAAGGGAACGAGCTTGGAAAGTGCAGAGAGTGCAGAGGGAGGAGAGCAAATGTAGTGCTGCTGCCGTGCATGCATTTGTGTTACTGCGTTCGCTGCAATGAGAGGATTGAGGAGATGACTGCTTGTTCTATTTGTGGTACTCTTTGTACCGCCTTTGCTATCATTCGTCTTCATTAGTTTTCTACTTCATTTTCCTAGTGATGTGTCTGTTTGCTTTTTTTTTTTAGGTGTTTGTGTCGGACCTGCGCTATCATTTTATGGTTTTTGTATTGCTAAACTATGAGACTTATTAAAGTTTATTAAAGACTTTTTTGTTATAGCTATTTGTGCATGATATTGGTTCCTTGTTTTGCAATCCATAATATGTTGTATGGATTATTTACATGATTATAGTTTTATACGGATCACCGAAGCTTTATGTATATATTTTTCAAAGAATCAACAAGAAAACAAGATGATTGGACATATCCAGTACAATAACTACGAATTATGTTTTTCTCATACATATTTCCTGCCGTTCATTAATAAAATTGCATCCCTGCACATATATACAACTAGTATAACCGCACAAAAGTATAAAAACCGACCGTTTAGTTATTTGATACCAAAGGAAAATGTATTTTTAACTAATTTATTTATTATTAATTTGGTGAAAAATTAACTGCATTAAAAATAAGACATTTTACCAGGAGGACAAACTTTACAATCCAATTAGTTTCTAGTACTCACATTCACAAAAATTAATTTCAAGGCCAAAGTCAACAGAATAATTATTTTTAAGGACAAAGTTAGCAGTTCAATTATTTTCAAGGACATATTTTCATAGGTTTTTAGGCGTTGAAAAAATGTACATCCAATTACACTAAGAATTGTAAATTTAAGCTAGCTTAATACTAAGAATCTACTGTCAGTGTATTAACATGAATCACTCACGGAACATAGACTGACCGTTCTATTTAGAATACCATAAGCTTCCACTTCTTTCAGTTCTTAAAAACGTATATGAAAAATCTTTGTCTTTCTACAAATTGAATAAAACTTATAGAACAATTGAATAATATTCATCATTTTCTTTCCATGGTAAACAAATACATGTATATTACTAAACTAAGAAAAAGAATAAAGACATTCGAACCTATATTGACAAGTGATTTATGATATGTTGTCTCAGTGACATGGTTTATTTAAGTACCATTTCGAAAAAAAAGAATAATTGCCAAAAGAAATCCACATAATGTCAGTGCCAGTATTCTCCAACCAACTTCTGCTATAAAAATCAAAACGAAAAATAGAAGAACTAGAGTTTATAGCAAGCTAATGTTGTGTAGCTTTTCTTAGTGTAAAAGCATCTAGTACTTTAATTTAATCCATCTTATTTAAAAGGGGTAAAACGTCAAAGACAAACCTGTTCAACTTATGGAACACTTTCCACTTAACCGCAAAGAGTAGAGAATTAAATTAATGGTCTGGAGCGAACATAAAACCTCACATTGTTACACAATAAGCAACATAAAGTGCAGTAATAACATGTTGATACTATCCTATCATATCATCAAAATGAATGGTGGACACAGATTTCTTTAATATAAAAATTTGAAATGGTAGTGGAACTGAAATAATGCTTTGAATCAACCATTATAAATGGTCGTCAATATTGCATAAAGGCTTCAACTTATAATAACATCAAATCTATTGTGAGGCTTTAGCTTAATTTGTCAGCCAATATGCAAGCAACCTCAATCGCTACTTCTGTCCCTTGTACATTTGAACACAACATCGCATCCTCCGCATTTGGCCTAGTGGTTCAGGATTGTGGGAGTTCCAATTCTTCCAATGCCAAGGGAGGTTGAATTGAAATGGTGCTAATAGTGATGAACAACTAAATGTCGCAGGTTTACTAAATTCAAGAATCATCCATGAGTGATTTCTCTCATTCATTGATATATATATATATATATATATATATATATGCTTTTGCAAATGACTGGGAAATCTGATATTTTATTCATCCGTCTTTTCACAATATACGGCTCATTGGAAACAATGGAGCATAACATTAATTATCAAAAATAGTATAAAAAATTGAGCATATCATTCCATTTCATCAACTTATGCAGTAAAGTTAAGCTAGAGATCGGGGTTAACTAAGTAGTGACACAACTTTAGTATGCAAAAGCCTACCTCATCATAGCCAAAATTTGTGATCTCCCTTTTATTATCAAAAATTCCAGTCGTGATTTCTAAATTTGTTACCGCTTATGAAAATATAATTATATCTTATATGCCTTCCAAAAAATTGATTATGACACTGGCGATGTTAATGAATTATTTATTAGGTACCTAAGACAAACTAACATTAGTAGTGTGGCATTTACTCTATTAAAGTTTAACCCCCAATGTAGTGATTCATTATCCCTACAATTTCCAAACTGAACGCAAAGTTTTGGTATTTTTTATGGTCGCTATTTATTTATATGTGATTATTTTAACACAACTTTATGCAAAAACCTTATAATTAGGTTACCCTATGTACTAAGAATTAGCTGAAAACTTTAGCCATATAAATAAATAGCAAATATTAATACATCTGCATTATTTGTAATACGGATAAGTGCTGGGTTGTTGACAAATTTGTCAAAACCTCGTGATGTATCAAAGCAGTAATAGATTAGTAAAATTACAGTTCCTATGGACTCGTCAAGGAAAAATAATATAAAATCAAAGCGTTGGGAAACTATGTATGTACAAAGCAAGGGAATAAAGAAAATGTATCCACTATAAAAATTATACAATTCAAAACTATTTGCTCTGATATATGGTGTTCCCTTGGTAATAATACCAAAGTTATTTAATCAATCGTTGTTATATAGTGACTATTCCAAACCATTAGTCATTTCATCAAATAGTTGTACTGCAAAAACTAAATGTTATCATTTCATAACTTGAGGCGTGGACAGTGGAGTTGGGTAGCGGTCAGCATCAGTAAACAAATAAAAGTAGGAAAATGCATAAAAGAACTCACATTAGTCAGAGCTATTCAAAGCTTAAATGGTTATCCGAACTAATCCTTGTCCATGTCTTTCTTACCAAAGCAATTATTGGATGCTAATCTCAAATCTCAAATCTGAATTTTGTTATTCCTGTATAGTTAAAATAAGTTAAAATTACTAGCTGAAAAAAAGATAACGCCATCAAGTATAAAAAATATAATATATGATACCTGAACTAAATTGGAGGCGGTGAGGCTGCTGTGGCACAAGATACTGGGAGGCGGGTCCACACGCGTCTAACGGTGGGATAAGGTATAGTCGCGATGTCGATCTGAGAGTAAGCGACAAATATTTAGGGTTTCAAATGCGTTAATTTGGACGTATTAATTTGGTAGCGGAAGGGGAGATTGATTTAGCATCGCGATTTCATAACTTAAGGGAAATTTCAAAATTTGAAGGGGAGATTAAGAAAAAATAGGGGAAATAATTACTATGCAAAATAAAAGGATAAAATTATAATGGAGGAAACAACGGGGCAAAATTTTTGCTTGTTTATTGCGTATCAGAGTATTTGATTTTGGCTGGTGACAGTAAGCAAACCTCCCAACGGTCGGTTTGACTAGCACATGATGTTCACCATTAATAAGTTAAACATTATAAATACCAATTTGTTACAAAATAAAGAGATTTGAGACTATTAGAGAGAGAGAACAATTTTATTGAATTGAGATAGATCTTACAATACAATCAAGCTCCATATTTATAGACTCCTCATGTAGTGCAGATTACAATAACGCCTTTTCTTATTTAGCATATTCATCCCTATTATTAATGTATATTACAACACTCCCCCTTGAATATGCGTATGTAAAAATGATAAGAGTAATTGCCTTATTAAAAACCTTGTTATGAAAAACCCAGTGGGAAAAAATCATAAACAAGGAAAAGAGTACAACATGATTTCATCTTTAAGTAACATATATTTTATAATGTTACTATGAGGGTTGATGCTTCTGGATCAAGATAATGCCTCATTTAAACCTTACTAATAAAAACCCAGTGGAAAAAAATATTAGTGAAGGAAAAAGAGTACATTATAGCGTATTTCATACGCTCTCCCTGAATTATAACGCATTATTCAATTAGTTTGTTGATGCAGCCAACGCATACCAATTTTGTACACCATCTTCTAAAATGTTGATTTTGGAAGCGCCTTTGTGAATAAGTCCGCCGGATTTTCTTGGGATCGGATTTGTTTCATTTCTATCTTATTATCTTTTTGTAGCTCATGTGTGAAGAAAAATTTAGGAGAAATGTGTTTCGTCCTATCACCCTTAATGTAACCCGCTTAAATTTGAGCTACACAAGCTGCATTGTCTTCATAAATAATGGTTGACCCTTCTGTTACTGATGGAAGTTGGCAGCTTTTTCGAATATGCTCAATTAGTGATCTCAGCCAAATACATTCTTTACTTGCTTCATATAGTGCTAGTATTTCAGAGTGATTGGATGATGTTGCTACTAATGTTTGTTTTGTAGATCGCCATGAAATTGCTGCATTGCTGTTATTAAACACATATCCAGTTTGTGATCTTGCTTTATGTGGGTCAGAAAGATAACCTGCATCAACATAGCCAACTAGATTTGGATTATTGCCTGAGTTAGAGTAAAACAAACCCAAATTTGTCGTTCCACGAAGATATCTCATGATATGTTTTATACCATTCCAGTGTCTTTTTGTTGGTTCTGAACTGTACCTTGCTAAAAGGTTTACTGAAAATGTAATATCTGGTCTTGTGCATTGGGCCAAATATAATAATGCACTAATGGCACTAAGATATGGCACTTCCGGGCCAAGCACATTCTCATCTTCTTCTTTTGGGCGGTAAGGGTCCTTTTTAATATCTAAAGATCTAACAACCATCGGCGTACTAAGTGGATATGCTTTATCCATTTGAAAACGCTTTAGAATTTTCTCAATGTAGTTTGATTGATGGATTAATATGCCATTAGTACTATGCTCAATCTGTAGACCGAGATAGTGCTTAGATTTGCCAAGATCTTTTATTTCAAATTCCTTCTTTAAATAATTTATTGTTTCATCAATCTCTTCTGGAGTCCCAATCAAATTTATGTCATCAACATAAACTGCTAAGATAGCAAATCCCTTTACCGATTTCTTTATAAAGACACATGGACAAATGAGATTGTTTTCGTATCCTTCTTTTACCAAATATTTACTAAGACGGTTATACCACATCCTTCCAGATTGTTTCAAGCCTTATAGCGATCGTCTTAGTTTTAATGAGTACATGGACTTTGATTTTGCTTCAGGCAATTTATATCCATCTCGGATTTTCATGTAAATATTGGTATCTAATTCACCGTAAAGATAAGCTGTCACAACATCCATTAATCTTATATCGAGTTTTTCAGAAACTACAAGACTTATCAAATATCAGAATGTTATGACATCCATAACAGGGGAGTAAGTTTCCTTAAAGTCAAAATCTGGTCTCTGCAGGAAACCTTGTGCGACAAGTCGTGTCTTGTACCTCACGACTTCATTTTTATCATCTAGTTTTCTAATGAATACCCATTTATAACCTACTGGTTTAATATTTTTCGGTGTTTTCTCTTTTGGTCCAAATACACCATGTTTTTGAAGTGAATCTAGTTCCACTTGGATAACATCTTTCCATTTTGGCCAATCGTGTCTTTTTCGACATTCATTTATGCTATTTGGTTCATTATCATCATTCTCATTATGGTCACGACTTTCAATTATTTCAGTAGCTACTGGGAATGAGAATACATCATTAATTATTATTTTACTTCGATCTCATATTTCTCCATAGCTCGTATAAAATATTGAGATCTCATTATTATTAGGTACCATTTTATCGTTGGAATCTTCTTTTATCTCTTCTGGGATAATATTTCCTTTCATACTACTAAGAGAATTGGGATTTTCATTTAAGTGATCATTTTGATCATTTATAACCTCTTTTGGAGGTTCCTTAATTGATGATTTTTCATTAGACTTTCTTTTTCTAGGCACCAAGTCTTTTGAACCAATTGGCCTTCCACGTTTTTGTCTTGCTTTAGATTCATTTGCTGCTATATTTACTTTTGATCCTTCAGGGACATCAATTTTTGTTGGTGCATTTGCTGCTGGAATGTGAGATTTAGTTATTTTTGCAGTGTCCCTAAATGCATCTGGCAGTTGATTTGCAATATTCTGAATATGCAAAATTCTTTGTACCTCATATTGGCATTGTTTGGTACGTGGATCCAAATAAGACATATATGGATTATTCAATGATATTTCACGCCGTTCTACTGGAACGGTCTTTCCTCCCCCTAACGGTGGGAAGATTGTCTCATCAAATTTACAGTCTAAAAATCTTGCAGTGAAGACATCACCTGTAAGAGGTTCAAGGCAACGAATTATCGATGGAGAATCAAATCCCACATAAATTCCCAACCGTCATTGAGGACCCATTTTAGTACGAAGTGGGGGACTAATAGGTATATGCACAGCACAACCAAATTTTCGTAAATGTGAAATATTTGGTTGAGATCTAGTTAAGAGCTGTGATGGTGAAAGCTGATGATAAGCTGTTGGTCTATTTTTAACCAATTTCGATGCATGCAAAATTGCATACCCCCAAGCTGAAACGGGTAGTTTTGATTACATAAGCAATGGTCTTGCAATAAGTTGCCAGTGCTTAATTAATGATTTTGGTAGACCATTTTGAGTATGAACGTGAGCTACTGGATGTTCAATTTCAATTCCCAATGATAGACAATAATCATCAAATACTTGAGAAGTAAATTCTCCAGCATTATCTAGTCGAATTGATTTAATTTGATGATCAGGGAAGTGTGCTCTCAATTTTATTATTTGAGCAAGTAGCTTGGCGAATGCCAAATTTCTTGTAGAATGTAAACAGACATGTAACCAACGAGTTGATGCATCAATCAATACCATAAAATATTTGAATGGTCCACATTCAGGGTGGATTGGGCCACATATATCACCTTGAATTCTTTGTAGAAATGTTGGAGATTCAGATGTGATTTTACTATATGAAGGTCGAGTGATTAATTTTCCTTGTGCACATGGGGCACATAAGTAATTACTTGGTAAATTCAATTGGTTTGATAAATCATGTTCATTTGAGTTTTTGGCAATTTTACGCATCATAGTTGATCCATGATGACCCAAGCGATCATGCCAAAGAATCAATGTCTTTGTATTTGTGAGCTTCTGGCTCATGTTTATAGAGTGATACTCAACTATGCCAATTTTTGTAAAATATAAACCAGTTGAAATTGTACCAAATTTTTCTAGGATAAGCTTCTGGCTTTCAATTCTAGAAATAACACAAAGATATTCTTTGTTGTTTCATTTATAGTTTCGATATGGTATCCATTCATTCTTATATCTTTGAAACTCAGCAAATTTCTTTTAGAGTTGCTTGAGTATAATGCATTCTGAATAAAGATATGCGTACCATTTGGTAATATTATATGGGCTCTTCCGGACCCGTCAATTATATTAGCAGATCCAGCTATAGTGGAGACTTTAGCTGAGAAATTTTCAGATAGTTTAGAGAAAAACTTCTGGTTTTTCAAAATTGTATGAGTAGTTGCACTATCTAGTAAGCATATATCATCACTCAAATGGCGTTCCATACCTTAAGAATTAAAGGCAATAATTAGTCAATAATTAAAAATTTGTATGCACAAATAAATGTAATGTAAACAAACAAAGTAATATGATTAAAATAGGCTACTGATTAAAAACAACATCCACATTACACATTATTTTTAACTAGTACTACAAAGGGAAATACAAGTAAACGAACACAAACTTCAAACTGATTTATTGATGCAAGATAATGAAATAAAACGAAAGCCACATAACAAACTTCAAGATATTTCTAATTGATCAACTCGGTCATATCATTGATCATTGCACTTAGATTTTCATCATTAATGAAATTTCCATTGTCATCTTCGAAGAAATCATCTAACTTCAGGTTAGTGTTTTCAGGTAACTTTTCGGCATTATTTGCCTCAATATTCTTCGAGCGATGATATTCTTCAACTGTTTTCTTTGATGATCTACATGTATGTGACCAGTGACCAGATCGTCCACATCTATAACAAACTTCCTCATAATGCCTTTTACTTTCTGAAGCTGAATCATTGTTTTTTACAGGCTCAATTTTCTTTTGTTTCTTTTTAAAGTCGGTGGTTTTGTTACCTTTAAAGCCACCATAATCTCCTCTGCTAGAGTTATATGACCATGTCCTCTACCTCGACCTCGACCCCTACCTCTTCGAGAGTGGGCAAAAATAGCATTAACTTCAGGTAATGCAGTCGATCCAGTTGGTCTTGAGGAGTGATTTTTTTATAAGCAATTCATTATTTTGTTCAGCAATTAGTAAGCATTCCATGAGTTCAGAATATTTTGTTAAATGACGCTCTCGATATTGCTGCTGCAGGAGTATATTCGAGTCATGAAATGTTGGGAAAGTCTTTTCAAGTATTTGTGCATCATCCACCTTTTCTCCACATAATTTCAGTTTAGAAGTGATTCTAAACATTGCATAATTATATTCTCTTACAGACTTAAAGTCCTGAAACCTCAGGTTCAACCACTCTTGCCTAGTGTTTGGAAGTATGACCGTCTTCTGGTGGTCATAACGCTCCTTCAGGGAGTTTCATAAGTGGAGAGGGTCTTTTTCAGTCAAATATTCTGTTTTTAGATCATCATGGATATGGCATCTTAAAAATATTAGAGCCTTTGCCTTGTCCTGCTGGGACATAGTATTTCCATTTTTAATGGCATTTTCTAAGCATTGAGATTGCAAATGAATCTCAACATCCAGTATCCATGATAAGTAGTTGTCTTCGGATATATCCAAAGATTTAAATTCAAGCTTGGCGATGTTTTCCATTTTGTGAACTGTTCATAAAATAAATTGCATAAGGTGAAAATATTCACCATAACAGCATTCACCCTTTGTTTGTTTCCAGCTAAAAAGTAAAAAAATGGAAAGTTTTCATTCATGGTATCAAACAACTATACCCAAAAAAAAAGGTATCAATAAAACCAAACATTTGGATTTTGCAAATTTCATGTATTTATTATATATGAAAGGAAAGTCAGCTTTTGCGTATATTCCATTCCAAACTTTTGATTTTTTATTTGGCAACAGATCCGCAAAGAAAAAAATATTGAATTTAGAAGCCAAAGAATTAAAATAAGATTGATACAAGAAAAGACATGAAAAATATAGAAGCGAACCCCAAACTAGCATGTGCTGACTTGACAGCTTTATCAAAAAAAACATGATATTGACAATTATCTTTTTGCAGGGAGGAAAAGTAACTAGTTTATAAAGAAATGCAAGAACAATTCCTTTACCTGCTTGCTGTTTTAAAGGAAATAAGAAATAGAACGTATGTAGATATATTATAAAAGACTCGTTTGCTCCAATATATAATAGGATTTTGAATATGAATAGCCTTAGAATTGGAATGGTCAGAAGTGGAACAGTCAGAGTAATTAATATATAATTACTAGTTGAGAAGTTGGAAAGTTTGAAGGTGAACAGGTTGAGAACAATAATTGATTCACATTCCTATGCAGAATATTGAGAATGCAGTATATAGAAAGTTCATGCTGATAACGTGTTACAAAATAAAGAGAATGGAGACTATTAGAGAGAGAACAATTTTATTGAATTGAGATAGATCTTACAATACAATCAAGCTCCATATTTATAGACTCCTTATGCAGTGCAGATTACAATAATGCACTTTCTTATTTAGCATATTCATCCCTATTATTAATGTATATTACAACACAATTATGTTTTTCTCATACATATTTCCTGCCGTTCATGTATAAAATTGCATCTGTATACATATATACAACTAGCAAACGATGTTCACCACCATCCAAAACAATTGTAAAACATTAGGCCATTCACAACGTAGTAAAACATCTCCAGCATCAAACCAAACAAAAGAAATTTATAGATATTCGCCAAAGGAAACAAACACAGTTCAACATAATTTTCTAGTGAAAACAACGTCCTATCTTCATTGCAGATACTGACCAAATGCAACAAACTCATTTCACCGTCCTGCCTTGATTTCAAGCCACTATCTTAGAAAATCTATTGTCTACACCTATAAATTGTCACTGCTACCACTACAATTCTTTTACAACTTCTGTTTTACAACGAGCCATAAATAACCGTTGTAATAGAAACCTTTTACAACGGTTTTCTTAAGCCCATTGTAATAAATACAACTTTTCATCATCCAGTACACCTAGTACAACATTTTCAACATGCCCATTTTGATATGGTCCTGTTACAACAGTTTTTGACCCGTTGTAATAGATATCAGTTTTAAGCTCTACTACAATGGTTTTGGCCCTTTGTAATATAGTTTTATTACAATGGTTTTCGGCCTATTGTAATATAGTCCTTTTACAACGGTTTCCGCTCCATCGTACTAGATACCATTTTTCAACTTTATTTGCCCGTTCAAATAGATACCTATCACATTTATTTTCTTCCGTTTATTGTAATAGATGTCAATTTTCATAGTGAACTATAATTAATAATTAAGACTAATGTTTACTAATCAATAATTAAGATTAATATTTAAGATTAATATATATTCATTATTAATAAATTAAATAAGTAACATTGAATAATTAAAAAGTAATATTTAATACTTTAATAATTAATTTTTAATCATTAATCATTAGTAATTACTATTAAATAATTAACCATTAATAATTATATAATAATTAATACTAATATTTAATAATTTATAATAAAATTTAATAATTATAAGTTGATATTCGGTATTTAATGGTTAATTTTAAATAATAATTAGTTAATAATGATTATTAAAAAACTAATAGTTAATACAGATCAATAATTAAGATAAATATCCAATAATTCATAATTAATAAGCAATATTGATAATTAAGAAGTAACATTTAGTATTTAATATTTTCAAATTATAATCAATAAATATATGAAATAAAGATTTAATATTTTGTAATTATAATTAATAAATAATAATTATTAAATAATTAATAATTACCAATGAATTATTACTATTAATAATTAATCATTAACATTTAATAATTAATAATTAACATTTAATAATTAATAATTAACATTTAATAATTAACATTTATTATTTAATAATTAAAAATAAATAATAACTATTAAATACTTAAGAAGTAATAATTAGTATTTACTATTTAATAATTTATTTTTAATAATTAATTATTAATAAGTGACCTTTAGTAATTAAGAATTCATATTTATTATTTAATGATTCTAAATACTAGTTATATTTAACACTTAATATTCCAAAAAATTAAAATTTTAAAATTTTCCGAAATAAATTTATAAATATTTATAAAATTAGAAATTAGAAATTAGAAATTTTTATAAAATACAAAATAAAAAGCAAAAATTCAAATTTAATAATATGTACAAAATTTCAAAAAATTCAAAAAACTCAAAATAATTTTCAAATTAGAAATATAAACATTACGTTGTAGATTTGCATTTAAATAATTTTTCTACGATATCCTCCTTGATAAACAATTTTATCTTGTGTTTTACTAGAAAAAATCTTGGCTCCAACTCTCTTGTAATCTTGTCCCATTTTCCATTTCTTTCTTCCCAATCCTAAATTCCAAATCAAACGAATGCAAAAGAGGAAAAAAGTATCACGGCTCCAAAAAAAATTAGAGACGCAACTATGGCTTCGTGGACAACAGCTCCTAGAGGCATGCAATGTAAGGCAATATGAAAGGCAAGGTGTCGTGACCTGGCAATGTTAGGGTTGAAACTCATGAGGAGGCTCGGAATTTATTGTATTGGGGTTTTAAAGGCTTTTTAATTGGTTTTTTTGTTCAAGGTTGTTAGATTGAGTTGAAGGTTCACATCATTAAGAATTGAGTCATCGAATCATCGGTTATTTGCCTGAACAAAGCTCGCAATTGCTTTGTAGCGGTGGATAAAACCTTTACTTCTACTATATTTCTCCTTGCCTAGCTGAAGCGCAATAAGGTGGAGGTGGTATCGTTGATCCTAAAAACAATAGAATCTCGTATATTCCATGTTACGGTATACCAACACCTGTAGTTGCTGGTTGGCACAGCTTAACATTACTAATCTGGTGATGTTGGGTTTTGGGTTGAATGAGTGGGCTCAGGAAGTAGTGGGTTTTGATGGTAGAAAGTGATGATGTTAAGGTTAATTGGGAAGAAGGATGTGGGATATTTGAAAGAAGGCATGCGAACAAGTTTCAAAAGTAAAGAAATGAGAGGAAGAAAGTGCACATAGAAAACACAAGGTAATAAAATCTGACAATTTTTACTATTTCACTTATGTTGATTTGATTACATAGCTTTAGATTATATATATATATATATATATATATATATATATATATATATATATATATATATATATAGGCATTACACTTAGAAATTACCATCAACTAGCTATTACAGTTTAAAGGTACCCTAAATCATACTCAATAATAGGAATTCTATTATTAAAGAAGGCTAATACAAAAAAGAATGCTCAGTCTTGTGCACTTGCACACATGCACGGTGCACACACAACTCTCCATCTTAGTACTCTTCTTCTAATGTTGATCTGATACTTCCAACCATATCTTAGTGCTTATGTATCATACCTAAGCTCTTAGAAACATGCTAAAGTGTCTCACCTACTTATGATGACGAGTTGTAATTTGTTTGCCTAACCATTCGATGAAATTCCTAAGTAGATTATTGCTTACGAGGTGCTCGATGTAATGTTTGAGTGTAACATACACCTTGGAAGTAAAGGTTAGGACTCTACAACAGATGATGATCAATTTGCTTGATGTTAGAGTCGCCCCATTATGTTGTTTCTTATCGTTTGGATCTACGAGTATGTTCTTCTTCTCATTGTATTGTAACATCCAAAAAGTTCACTGTCCACATACATGGTAATTCTTCTTTAGTAAACTTAATCGTAACACTATGGTAACATACACGGTAATTTTTCTTTAGTGAAATTAATCTTGCAATGTAGATTTACTTAGACAACACCGGAACGGGGAAAACATTGTAAGGTTCTTTGTCTTGTAAGATAATCCTTCATTAGCAACCGAGGCAAAAGTTGGACATTCAGGCATATCTTATTTAGTCACAGCACTATTGGGGTTGCATGAATTGGTGGTATCATCTTGTTTTGCTTTGTTTAACATCTTTCTAAACATACAATCATGCACATTCAAGCATTGTGATGCTGGTGATACTTACTATTTTTGCATGTAACCATGGTTTGTGTTAGGCATGTGAATGACATTTAAAATTTCCATAGCTTTGTAGGCACTAATTCACTCAATATAGTTCCATTCGCTTCCATTTTACATAAATCGACATGGTTATTTTCCATTTAATGATTCATCAATGTATTTTTGTGATATCAAATGAAGCACATACATAAGATGCATGTACCTAAGTCATTTTCTCATTACCAGCATTCCTTGGAAACATAAAATGGTCAACACAAATTACTATGCATTACATTTCACTTGATTCTTTTATTATTTCACTCCTAAAGTTTGAGATTGTTTCATATAATGGTATTCTGGAAATCATACAAGACGTATTATAAATTTGTCCAGTTAAATTGCTTAGACTAAGATGTAAAAGCATCTTAACTTAAGCAAAATGGAAGCTAGTCAAATTGTTCGCTTTTGCTCCACTTATGATAAGCCTTTCATGTTAAATCAAGCTATTATGTACTTGGCTATCCAGGTGTAGTTAATGAACATAACTAATTTATGTAATTAAAGTGAATAGTGCTAATTCAGAACTGCATGTATCACCGTGTCATAATATCCCATATGCTAATTTCTAAGCTAATTTGAGTTCCATGCTACTTCAAGATGTGATGAATGATAGAATAAAGAAATGCCTGAATCATGTAGCTAGTGAAGTAGTTGAGTGTGTTGTATGCTCTGGAACAGAAAGACGTCGTTCGATCTAAATTTTAAATATTGTGTTATTTTTAGTACGTGCTACATGTTTATGTTAGTTTAGACTCGACATCATGGGTATAAATTTACTTTCAATGATTATGTATATAGTTCACTTAAACTATTTTTTTTATGCAAATTCTACAATTAAATTTTTAAGTGATACACACACACACACACATATATATATAAGTTTAGTCTATATAGCTATAAAATCACAATGAGTTTTTACCTTATTTCCATGAATTTTGCTAATTAGTTTATTTTCCACCCATTGTCATAAACCAATGGTAAAAAGTGTTTCACTTGCTAACATTTCAACATGCAAATATTCTTTTTTAATTGTTTGTGTATTCCGATGGATTGAAAATTCATGATTTGTATGAGCAGGTTGTTGCTGAAAGAACTGATGCAGGGGTTCAAGCAGCTAAAGTTCAAGGGCCAAGGCACACGCAATTAGATGAATCATACATTCATTATATTTCCATTGTTTTGGTGTGTGTGTGTGTGTGTGTGTGTATGTATATTACTTCCACAGGATCCATGTTATAAAAGATTAAGAATACATGAGTCATTTTGGCATTTAGAAATACAAATCTTTTTTGTTATTTTTAAAAGATATGAATGTATATGTTTGTTATTGGTACAATATTTTGGTTTCAAAGGAAAATTAGTTTTAAATTTATGAGTGCAATGTTGTGGTATTTACATATTATTTTCTTATTGAATTTTTTTAACAACGGGTAAATTTTTTTAAAGACCCTTGCAATAGGGAAAAACAGTTGTAAATGATGTTATCGCAATGGCTACAGACCGTTGTAATAATGTTTACTATAATGGGATTTTACAACGTTTCGAACCGTTGTAAAATCTTTTGGATTTATTACAACGTTGCCTGATAAGGTGAGCGCTGGCCCGTTGCGAAACCCCTAATACAATGGGTATTGCTAAGGCGGACGCTGGCCCGTTGTGAAATCCCTATTACAACGGGTATTTGCTATTGTAAAATGGTATTTTTGTTATGGTGTACCTTACTAGGAAACTCGCACCATTGGTGTGAGTTTCTAGATTTAACTTTGCTCAAAGAGATGGCACTGTGAATCTCATTTCTTTCTGTTGCTGCTTGTGTCAGCCTAGAGCTTGAAGTGATGCTCACATCTAGTTCTGTGCTCCCTGGATGCAGAGATTTTGATTTCCACTGTGCCTTGCTGAATCTGAAGCTGTACCTAAGACGAGTGTTGCTATTTGAATGCTCATGGTCAGTCAGAACCATCACCACCTGAAGCGCTCTATCTGAATTGGTTTCCATGGAATGTTGATGAAGTTTGGAAATGTATTGTGTTTGGTTGGTTTGTAGTTGATGCTTGATGTTGAAACACGTTGATGGAGATGTTATAAGGTATGGTGTCAAACATAAATATTTCACGCGGAGCCAAAAATTGGGTTGGAGGGAAATATTTCAAAATTGGAGCCAAAATTTTCTTTATTAGAGCTAACAAATATATTTGGCTTTGGAGTCAATTTTTTTGATTTGAAGTCAAAATAAAACTTGTATATATAAAATAAAAAAAAGTTACAAAAGAAAATATCTATTTGTATATGGAAGCAATACTTAGGTGCGTTCGTAGGCATAAACTTGCAAGTATAAATTCAAACATATGTTTAGTATAAATTATTTATTAATACTTATTAGTATTGTTACGTCAACTAAGAATTATCGATGATTGTTAATGACAACTACAAATTAAGTTTGTTATAAAATAATATTCTCAACGATCATGCAAGGAAAGTTGTTAAAGAAATCTAATTATTTAATATTAAACATTAGTCTTAATTATTAATTAATAATTATTAGTCTTGGTTGTTAAATATATTTATTTAATAGTAATTATTAATTACTAAGTATTAATTATTAAATGTTATTCTTACTTATTAATTATTAATTATTACTTATTACTTCATAATGATAATTAAATATTAATTATTAAGTGCTAATTATTATATATATTTTGTTAATCATTAATCGTTAATTATTAAAATAATTAATAATTAGTAAATATTTCATTATTAAATATTAAATATTAGTCTTAATTAGTACTTATTAAATATTAATTATTTAATAATAATGATTAATTATTAATTATCAAAGTATTGCTTCATATTTATTAATTATTAATTATGAAATATTACTTCTTAATTATAATTGAATATTAGTCATTAATCGTTAATTATTATGTATATATTATTAATTATCAATAATAATTATTAATTATTATATATTTCATATTAACTGTATAAGGTTATTTATTAATTATTAATTATTTATTGAAAAAGATTGTTTTCAAGAAAAAGTCTTAATAATTAAACTAAGTAATATCAATTTTTCAACATTTTTATAAACTTTAAGAAAATATTGATATTTACAATAGCCAAAACTAATAAGTTGTTATAAACCCCTATTACAATTGGCTAAAACAAATATTTGTTAAAAATACATTTACTACAACTGGCAGGAAAACCTAGTTGTTAAAAATATTTTTATTACAACTGTTAGAAAAACCCAGTTGTTATAAAATAATTTACTACAGCTGTCTGTAAAATCCAATTGTTAAAAACTTTTATTACAAATGTCGGTAAAAATGGGTTATTAAAAACCCTTTATTACAACTATCACTATGTGCTAGTTGTTAATAACTACTTGTAATATGATGTATATGTTGTAGTGGTCAGTTATCTAGTATGGTGTAGAACTCGTCGGTATGTCGAACGATTATAATAAGGGGTTATATTGGAGTGGAGAGACGTTGGTATGAAGTGTCTAAGTGACACTAGCTAAGGCAAATTCTCCCATCCATGTTCAACCTAAGCCTTTGCAGGAATTTAGACATCTAAATGCAAATCTCGAATGTTTGTATTTTAAAGATTTTTCATGCAATATTCTAATGTAAAACTGGGATATTTAGACATTTGAAATTTTAGGTCAGGCATATGAATTTAAGGTTAGATATCTAAATCCCTTCTCTAGATGTTTGGACTTCTATGTTAAGAGCACTATAGCTTTAAGGTTTGTGATGTTGAGATTTTGGGGTTGGGATTCGTTTATTGTCCCGTAAGATGCCTGGGAGGTTTGGAGCGACTAAGAAGCAATATGATAAGTTTGGGTAAGATACACTAAGTCTCAGAGAACGCGTAGTTAATATTAGGCAATATAGAGACAACTATGGTTTGTTTATGATAAGTTTATAGAATAAAAAACGAAAGTAAATAAAGTGAGAAGAAAATGAAAATAAAACCATTCAATTAAATCCAATAGATTAATGTATTGGAAAGAAATTTCTACTGTACCTAAAAATGAATAAGATTAAATTTCAAAAATAGCTCCTCCTCATAATACATAACGATATATCGATAAGGAGTAATTGAACTTTGTTGGACAAAGTATGATTGACGATGAGTGAAGTTGAGTTAACTTTTCTCTCTAAGGATGTGTACTTAAGAGTAAGCACATAAGGTCAAATCAATTTCATTTAAAGCAAAGCTTACAAATTCATACTAGATACGAGTTGATGAAACAATCCTTACATAACCTAGATCAAGGAGACTACGGGTTGTGTGAGCATAGAGACTATATATAGTACTTGCTCATAAGAGATATTGTGTGGACCACCCTAAAATGCTTTGGGACCAATCAATATTGACTAATTAATTTATGTTATAATCATAAGTTTCATAAACTTAAAAATCAAATGATATTTATATACATAAATACACACACATATATAGGCAATTCACAAAATGTTTGTGAATACCTATCTAATTGAATAGGAAAAAACTGTTGTTCCAAGAAATACCAACTTCACGATGAATGATTTTTTTAAAAAAAATTATTGAAAGAAAAATGGATTTGGATACGATCCAATGATAAAACTGATTACAAAGGACCAATTAAAATTTATCAAGCCTAAACGGGGCATAACTAATTAGAATATCTAATAATAAGCCTCGCATATTAAAAAGAAAATATGATTTTCTCATCGATGTTGAGAAAAATTCCCTTAGTTTCCAATAAGCCGTTAAGTGTATTGACTCTACCGTGTGGCATGATGAGCAATATGGAATGGATTTTAGATACACAATCAAAATATGATTTTGATAATTATGCCCGATCGCATGTAATCCATTGGCCACAAATGTGTCGTAGAGAAGAAGACCAATGTAGTTCGAATATAGTAAGCATCGTTGACAAAAATAACATTATAAATTTCAAATGTTGAAATTAGTGTTGCAGATTCGTCATTCAAGTGCTTAAATTGATTTGGATTTTACTCGCAATTGATAATATGATTTTGAATTTTGGTTTAATTAAGAATAAAAAATTCTAAATATTGATTTATAATAGATGGTTTGCACATAATAACCAAAATGTCCCACGGTCAGTAGGAGCAATATTGAATTAATGGTTTTGGGCTATGATCTAAGGGCTGTGTAAAACCCTGCAAAATTAACAGGAAATTAATTAAGAGTAATTAGTTAATTAATAATAAATCTAAAGATTGAAATCGAGCAATCAAAACTTGCACCATTATATTTATGGCAATTTTCTAAGCAATTTTCATGTACAAAGCTTCGCGATCGGAGTTCAAATGAAGAAGTTATCGACATTTAAAGATTTCAGATCGAAATAATTGAAACGAATTAGAATAATAAATATAATTAAGTAAACGTTAACGATAAATGTTATTTGGCTAGGATCCACCGGTCAACCCCTCCATGGGTCGGTCGACCTCTACGATCAACCACTCATACGATCGGTTGACCGATCAAATAGCCAAGGCTAGGGTTTTCTTTGACGTAAACGGTTCAGATTTTGAAATATTAAAAGGTTTTGAACTTGACGATCCTAGCACATCCAAGCAACTATAAATAAAATACTAGCCTGCTCACTTTTCTTCACACATCACATAAACCTAAACTTGGTAATGAGATTCTACCCAATTCTATTCCTCCATATAATTTTTTTGATCTTAACAAATAAATATGTACATTCAAGGATTATGGGGGATTTAAGGAATCAAGCTAAAGAAAATGGTACTAAACGACATACACATAAACACATATATTCTAAACTTTCCTATTCCATATTGAATCTAATACACATAAATAAATTTGTTGTACATTAAACGATAAAAAGGAAATAAATCAGAGGAACAGATAGGCAATAGCACGAAGAAAATCCTAGAAGATTTTAACTGGGATTATCTATAGGTGGAAATTACATATTTTCCATAATAGTAATTTGTGCAGTTTGTTTTTGGATTTGCACCGTGCTATGGAAAATTTCGTATGCGAAAACTTATCAATTTAAAACCCTAAAATTTCCCCATAATATGTGAATTGTAAAGTATGTGGGAATTTTGATTGTTTCATTTTAATGTAGTAGAATAGGATAGTTATTACTTACAATATGAATGATCTATATTCCATTTGATTCCACTTCTCATATTGTGATTGTAACGTTAAAGAATTCCAAAATAAGGAAAATAGAAATGGGTGTAACAAGTAGGGAAAAAGAGGGTTTTCCTCGTATCCATAGTTTGCACCGCTTATTTCAAGAATTAAAATAAATATGGTTTCTTTGTCATTTCAAGACTATACGTCTAAAAAATTGAATGGAATATAAAATATTGGAATTGTAAATTTGCTTCTTTAGATAGAGAGACCGTGGTTTTACTGACATAAAATGAGTTGTATGTCTTAGATTCCATTTTGAGCATGTAAAAGTCTATTTAGCATAGCTAATTTGTTGATGATGTTAGCTATTATGAAAATTTGATATACTGAATTGGAATTAGAATTTGTATAGAAATTGCAGTTGTTGACACATTAAAATAATTTATCATCTTGAATAAGAAATAGACAAATTACTTGAATACATATAAAACTAATTAGTCATAATTTAATATTAGACATAGATGTAATAATAACATATTCTTTTAAATTTTGGAACTGGCCAATTATAATTAAAAATTTATAGCGTATGCAATACATAAGCATTAAATAAAGAAATCAACAATTTAAATGAGCCTTTATAAAAAAATGACAACTAATAATCAACGGTAAATCTTATAATATGGGTTAAGAATAATTATGGAATTTCATCCATAAATAAAGGCTAAATAAGGAGTTTCGTTTATAAGGCTTTTTAACGCGTAATATCGGTGAGGGGTGTGTGTGTGTCTGTTTATGTAGGTATGTCGGTGCAGTTCAACATTAAATGTTGTGGAAAGCAAAATTATGACTAAGCTATGCGAATGCGAGGTCAACTGAAAGCATACAGAACTCTGCCCAGCTAATCTGGCTACCAACTGTATGACTTTTATAACTGATGTGGGACATCACCTATAATAAGTACCCACAATGGACATAAGGTTAGTCTCGATTTTATATGATAGGTTTGCCTGACTGATCTAGCTACCAGCACCTATAAATAGTTGAACTAGTGTGAAACGACATAGTTGGGTTACGGGCCATATGGAGGAGGAAATTCCGGAGAAGTCTGCTCGGGGTTGAGATATTAAATAACTGGTTTAGGGTCTGTTTCCTCCCTATTAAGAAGTATTAAATGACTTATGGAAGTTTTCATAAAAAACATTGGGTAATCTCAAGACGGGTATGCTTCGTGGTTGAGGTATTAAATGGCTATTGAGGTATGTGTAGCAACCTGAACTTTTATCATTTTGATTGTGAATATTTAATTAATTTTAAATATTTAAATAATCAATTTTAAGATCTTAATAAATTCTTTTAATTAATAAATAATAATGGTAAACTTGTACAGTAAAGTATTTACAAAAAGAAATAGTTCGAACTAATATCAATTGAGTGACTGGAAATCATTTTATCGTTAAATGATCTTGAAATGCATAAAATTATCATGCTAGGAAATTTTCAGATTTTGATGAAAAGAATGAACAGGAATAATAAGATGATGTATGCCAATAAGTTTTGTGTCGTTCAAACATCCTATGTGATCATGCGAGCTCGAAACACGAAATGATTAAAAGTAAACTAAAATATAGTATTATTTTATTATAAATATACTCATACCCACTCTCTTCTCTCTCTCTCAATTCTCATTTTTCTCTCTTTCTCTTTTACTTTCCCTCAACTGTAAACATTTTATTCTAACCTCCACCTTTAAAAATCAAACTCCAAAGCTAGAAGGAATGAAAAATGTGGGGTTGGATCCGTTGAGTTTGGTGAAAGGAAAGCTTCAATCGATATAGGGTTTGAGGGGTGCAACGATGATTTTTGGTGATCGACGTGTTAGATCGTGGCTAAGGTTGGTGATTTGAGGCAAATGGAGCGGGAGTTAGGCGAAGAGGAGAGTATGTTTGTTTTTCTCTTGGCAAGCCGTACCTATCGACATCGACGACGGGAGCTCAGACCTTGGGAGGTGAAAAGTGGCATAGGGTTTGTCTATAGGTGACAAAGCGGTGGATTTTTAAGGAGGAGTGCAGATGTGACATGGAAGGGTGGGATTTGAAGAGATTAAGAAGGGGATTCATTGGAGTTAGCGACAAGCGATTTTGTGGACTAGGGAGGCGGATTAGGTATGCATGCATGGTGGCGTGTTGTGTGTGTACAGGGGAAAGATTTGAGTTAAGGAAGAAGGTGGGTTAAGGGTGGGAAGGTGATTAAGGGTAATGATTTAATTAATTAGGTTAATTAATTAAAATATTATTTCCAAATCTTATAAAATTCATTTTTTACATACGAGGTCTAAATCGAATGCAGTCTTTTGCATTGCGATCATAAGAGCATTATCTATGCATTAGAGTTAGTTTCGTCTAGTTTGGAGAAAGTTAGATTTTTAAGCTAAAATAGAACATCGTTTGATTTTAGATCGAGCATGAAGGTATAAGCGTCATCTTGAATTTTGACGAGTTAACTCACCTTTGGATGAACACTATATGATACATAGTGTTGCTACAAATTATTATTTGTGTGCTTGAGTTATTTCTTTGGTTGATTTCCCGCTTTGGAAACAACATATGAATGAAATACGATGAACACATGGAATTTCGTTGAAGGATTCTAATTCCTTGCCATTACTAATTTTGGTTTCATTTGTATACTTTTTATATAAATTGTTATATGCTAAAATTTGGTAGTTTGACCTTATTTGACGTGATACTGATATGTGTTAAAAGTTGAACCTTTTTAGTGATAAAGGTAGTAGTAGCAGCATTGGTTAATTACTATGGTAGTCCTCATCATAGTATTTTGGAAATATTATTATTTGTTGTTTTAATTCGAAAAGGGTTTTGATTTGAAGGATGATTTTAAATGTGATTTTTGGATTTTTCTATGGTATTTTATTTAGGAATGGATTTTGGGTCTTCTCTATTTTATTCCAACCTTGTTGGAAATGTTCAAAAAAGTCTTTTGGAAAGTATTTATTTTATAAAAGAGTTAATATAACAACCGATGTATTAATTTAAAGAAAAAGAGGAATTTATCTTTTGTACTAAAGTGATTTTGTTTTTAAAGAAGATAGAAATATTTTGAAATAAAAAATTATGAAATGATATATATATATATATATATATATATATAGTGTCGCATGAAAACATAGATTTATAAATGGTAATTTATAAATAATAGAATAGATTTGTGAATGATATTTTATAGAACGGAATATGATATCGTTTTGATAAATTGAAAAATATATCAAATTTGTGAATTTATAGTGATGTATAGAATGATTATGAAAAGTATTTAGTCCTATCTTGAAACAAAAAATTTGTGATAAGTATATGAGAACTAAAATAAGAGGATTTATAAAAGAAGATTTATAAATAGAAGGGAGATTTATAAAGAAATTCTATAATAGAAAGAGATTTATAAAATATGTTTTATAAATAGAAAGAAAATTTGTAAAAGGATTTGTAAATAGAAAGGGGATTTAGAAAAATGTATTTTATAAAAGGAACAAGATTCAGTTTCCATAAATGATCATTTAACTTATAGTGGTATGGAAAGTATTCTTTTCATACGTAATACCAAATTTTGAGGTATGGAAACTCATCTTTATCAATATAAATTAAGAATGAAGGTCGAGGCAATGGTAGTTCTTTAACTTGTCCGACTTCATTATTAATTGAGGGATAGTACAAGTTTGAAATCTAGAAATGGTGATAAGTATATCTGCTCTAATTTCCATATTATCTATTTACTTACACTTAAAGGATAGTGGTTTGGGTTTAATAAAAAATATTTTCAAATCACACTTATTTTTGGCCATTTAAGTATGCTTTTGAAATATCAAATCTTAAGTGTTTTGTGAATATACTTGTACCGTATAGATAAGTATATGATTACATTTTCTAAGTATTTAAATTATAGTATTTTGTGAATATACTTATACCGCTGAGATATGTTTATGGTTACATTTTATAAGTATTGAAAGTATAGTATTTTGTGAATATACTTGTACCATTGAGATAAGTATATGGTTATATTTTCTAAGTATTGAAAGTATAGTGTTTTGTAAATATACTTATACCGTTGAGATAAATATATGGCTATTTTTCTAAATATTGAAAGTGAAATGGTTTATGAATATACTTATACGGTTAAAATAAGTATATAAGTACTTTTCCCAATATTGAAAAGACTAGAGAGGGTTTGTGAATGTATCTTTTGTAAAAGGCATTTTAATACGAATAATCGAAAAGAGATTAATTAATGAAAGGATAATTAAGAGGCTTAGTGGTTGCTCATGTGCTTAATCATGCTTCATTAAATCTTTGATTGGATTGTTTTTTTATATGATAGTTAAAAAATTGAAAATCAAATCTTGGCCATATTTGAAACTATCGTTGTCAGTTCGGAGAGACCAGGATCGGAATGTTCTTCGAAAACCACTTTAAACCGGCATAAGCTTTCAAATTGGATACATCTTGGAGATGATCGAAGATAGAGTTCTTTGAAGTGCAAGGGTTACTTACTATTAATCCCGAGGGTGATTCCAAAAAAGGATATAGTTAAGTAGTGCCCTCGGTTTGTTTATATCCTAAACAATGTGTATGGATGGATGCTAGCATTAATCATTACCTAGAGGGCAATGTTAGCATTCAAAGTGGGATTTGCTAAAAAGGTAAAACGTAACCTCCGGCCACACACCCAGTAATGACTAAAACATGGGAAATGCGGTAGGGCCATGGTTCAGTACCGTTAAGATATGAACATCCTAGATCTAGATTGATATTATTTTTGGATGTATACTTAGGACCTAGTATGGTTGTGGATCGACTGAGGGATGATTATATTTGTTACTATGCTAGAAAAGGTAGGTTGAATCTTAGGGGTTCTACGTGAGACCCTTGCTACATTTTTCTAAATGGTGTACCATGACAAGCGACGCCCTAGTAGCCTTGTCACTATATGGAATTCATTCTCCAATACGTGCCTTATGGACTTACTTGTGTACCAAATAAGTCGGAATGTAAGATGCAAGCATTTCAGATGTTATATATTAATTTTAGATCTTATAAATTATTATAATATTACCAGATTTTCTAATAAAAATGGTTTGGTTATCATAAGGTAAAAACCATCTGTGTCTATGTGCGACATGGTCTTACGAGATGCCTTTATTTTTAAAAGGTTTTATAATATTAAAAATCCATATGATTTGTGATTCTCATGTTGTTTTACCATACTGATCCAAGTGTTATTTTCTTATAATGCTCAGTTCAGCCCAAGCATATTTTTAGATTTAGTTATGGATGCTTTGGAGCTTCAGAAGACGAACTGGATTCCTCCAAGATGTCTTTATGTATTTTATTTTCTGGTGCATTTCTTATTTTGCATTTATTAGCATTTGTGAGGACATGATGTTATAAGAATCCAGGCTGATGATTGGTTAGTTTACTATGATTAATGTATGTATATTATAGTTTTCCTTTGTAAAGATTGTGTCTATATTGCATATTACTCATCAGGACGTGAGACTCTTTTTTGTCTTTTATTTTTTTCACCCCAACAATCTATCGCTCCAGCACTTGTATGCTTTATACGTGAATACCGTTGATGTATTAGCGTCAACTTTTGAGGGTCGAAAAGACTGGTCATCACACATGGTATTAGAGCTTAAATTGAAAAACACATGGTATTTGTTTGTGTTGTGTAATTGTTTTATATTGTGTTGGTTGATTTGTTGAGTAGTTTATGAATTCTAGTCGAGACGTGTCATGCCACGGTATCGATAGGGCTTTCTAAATATTTAAATGAGGAAAACCAACACAATACTATTTTTAAAATTGGTAAATGGAATAATTTTTCCTAGACTTTATAGTTTACATATAAAAGTTCAATTTTTTATGTAGTATTTATGATGTGTTTGTTCATTAGGAAATGATAATACTCAATTATTATAGTAATTGTTTACTTAGTTATGCCCATCCAGTTTAAGAGCATTGACTATTATTTGTTGATTTTTGGAATTGTGCTCAAACAATTTATGAGTTGTTTACCTTTTCTAACATGGGGTTAATAGGCAGTAATATATGGGGACATTGAAATGAAAACCTTATGAATTAAGTTTCACAATTTCATTATAAGACGTTTGGTAATAATGTTGGGCTAAAATTTAATTTTAACAAAAGTTGTTTATTACAATTTAAACAAAGGTATACATTTGTGAAATGACTTAAATAAGCAAGCAACTATATATAAGTATGGTTTACAAATAAAAAGGATTTAAATTGAGAATTTGGTGACTTGAATCCTAGTGTTTTTGAAAATTGTTATTAATTTTTTTGAAGGAAATTAACAATAGTATTATTTGAAAGTACTGATTAATAGAAATATTTTAAAGAGATTTTAAAGGAGATAGAAAGTATTGAACTCACATTTCATATGGGAAAATAATTCCCGTAATGACCGCAGTTGTAACGTCCCACCTTTATACATATACTACCAAAGAATATCACATAGTAATATTGTATGGTAATAAGAAGAATAAGGCTATTTAGGAGCGACCATCCATGAATATTCTTCTAGACTAACACTAACACTTTTTTCTCATATAACTACATATGATGTGTGTGGTATTGGTACAAAGTAATAAACACGTTGGCTGATTTCAAGAACAGAACAATGCACAATATAACATAAAACACAGAACCATCCATCATAGTGGAAAAATATAATACATCTTAAACCATACTTACATAACTTCAGTATTTGATAAGTATCTAAAGAATATACATCAATAGTTTTACTAGTTCATACAAACGTCACACAACATACATATAGAGGGACTAGTACCAAAACAATATTATCGCATATATATTCCTATAAGCAAGCCGAATATCCAAGGTCGATGGGTCCCCAAAACCTGTAATGTCTCGATCTGACTCAAGTATTATAAAAACAATTAATGGTCCAGACTATATCTAGTTCAACAAAGGTGAGATTATAGGTGTAACAAAATTAAATTCTAATAACATAGCTACAACAATATGGTACATTAACATCCAACTATTAAATGGCTATATTCGAATAATTCACCATGTATTTAAAAATACATCATGCTTGTTACAAGCAATCATCTCAAATATCGCGAATAAAATATCTCACAAATTACAATCACAAACAAGTCTAAAAGTAGTTCAAAACCATAAGACAAGGTGAAAGCAAGTCAAAACCAACAGCATGAAAGTAAGTAGAAACTAAAAGACAAGCATATAATTAACTCGAAACTAAAAGACAAGTTCCCAAACACAAACCATATGAAGAAAATATGGGAATGAATACATGACTACATAATTAAATAATCATAGGCTCGGAACTGAACAAGTTATGGCACCTTTCTTGCAGCATCATCAGGTTGCTAACACCTCTCCAAGCAGTTTGACTAGGTCGCTAACACATCCCTAAGCAGTTCAGGCTAGGTTGCTAACACATCTTCAAGCTAGGTTAGGTTAGGTCACTAACACCTCTTCAAGCAGCTCGAGGTAGGCACGGACACCTCCTAAGCAGTTTGGTCAGGTCTCTCGAAGCAGTTCGGTTAAGTCACTACCCACGTAAAGTGCTAACTTCCTAATCGCAATCAAACAAATATTGTTCGAATATCCCATGGCACCCAGCGTTATTTGAATATTTACTATAAGTTAGTAAGTGCCACTTTAGTAAAAATAGAGATAATGATAAAAATATTCAGTCTTGAGAATCTGAAAATTAACCGATGAAGTAAATGCAAATGTTCCATATCACTTGTTTTACTAAATCGTTTAACTAAATTTCTCATCTGAATGAACTAATAGTTTACATTGGAAAATATTCTTTTAAAATTGTTTGAAATATTAGTCTATTGACCTTAAAATTAATAAATGAAAATATGCTATGTTTATATAATTTAAAATCTTATTTGAATATGGTTTAAAAACTGTATATATATATATATATATATATATATATATATATATATATATTCTTATTTTACAAAGTTAATTTTGAAATCTATTCTTTCCTCATAACTTATCTCCAAAATAATCCTTCATTTCTTTTTAAGGAAAAGATAACTATTTACACGACATTAAAACACTTTTTAAAATCATTTGTAAAGCTTTTATACTTGAATATCTCATTTTAAGATGTTTTCTTTTAGAATATAATTCGCTTGAAATTCTCATTATGTAAAATAAGATCTTATTTATTGAAAATATTAAAAACCATAATTCCAAAGCATTCATCCATATTCAAAACGAAATCAACAATGAATTAGCTAAAAATGAATTTTAGAATAAAATTGTCCAAAAAATCTTACTCATTTAATAGAGCTATTTTAACGATTTGAGTTGCTTTTTTGCAAACTCCAATCACACAAATAATACACAAACTTCATATAATTCAGCTACAAAAATCAATTGTATTTTGATGGTTTCATATATGCATGCAACTACCTAATCAAAAATTGATTCAAACCCAATATTTGAATCATGCAATACAACTATTTCAACCATCAAACCAATGGAATCCATAGCAAACAATGGTATTCCAATAATTTCATTCAGTTACTACTAATAATTTATGCAATTTATAACCCAAACAAGGCATGCAAAAAGGATATAATTATATAAATATAGATGTATGAGTTAGAATAACTCACCGAATCAAAAAGTGAAACAAATCACTCGCCTTAGCTTCAAGTTCAGCAATCTTCTCTTGAAGCCTACGCACAACGCTCCCTCACCAATATCGCTTCACCATACTTCGCCTACGATGCCGCTAGACCTCACCGTGTTTCGACCAAACTGTAGTGTGCTAGCCTGGTCCCCAAATCGAAGCAGTAAAGTCTTCATTCACCTTTACCATGCTTGCAATCGACGAGAGGGCTAATATCCGCAGTAACCGCCTTGACCTTGAATCGCCAGCCATGCTACACGTTGCTCATGTCATGCATAACCTTACCCCAACGATTGCTTCTTCTTCTTTTTTCAATCCCACTTTTTCTTAAGTGCGTATATTTCTATTTGGGAATTAGGGAATTGAATGCAAGTCGATTGTGGAGCTCAAGCTTTGATTGCTAAAGGGAGGAGTTGTACTTTTTAATTGAGTTGGGCTTTGTTTTATTTAAGAGAATTTGCATTTTATTTTAATCAAAAGATGACTTTAATTGCACATTTATGTATTTTTTAAATATTTTCTCCAATTTAAATTGGTTTATTCTTCCTTGGACAAATTATATTCCAAAATGACATAATTTCTTGAATTCAATACTCATTTATTTTTTATTTTTTTTAGTCTACTTATTTACTTTAGTAATGTAAAACTAGTTTATTTCCACATATTTCAGTGATATATAAATAAGAATTTACATATGATTAAAATATGTATTATTTTTACAAAAACATTTTATTTGAGTTCAATATATTAACTTAAAAGAATTTATTAACATAAATTTTATTTTTAAGTGGAAATTAGCCACAAGGGCCTCTTTAGCATGTGGAATTAGTTTTTAGGACACACAACTGAAATAATTACTTTTAAGGATAAAATACAAAATAATTTATTTCTAAGGCCTAAAAACCTAAGAAATTATGTCCTTGAAAGTAATTATTCTGCTAACTTTGGCCTTAAAATTAATTCATGTGGATGTGTGTCCTAGGGACTGATTGGACTGCAAAGTTTGTCCTTCTATTGAAAAGCCCCTTTTATTAAATAAACTTCAATTGAATAGAATCTTATTTGCATAATAATAATTAACAAAATCGAATTCAACACTTATATTTTAATTAAATTAGTTTAATATTACAGCTTCAAAACATGGTTATTTTAGATCTCCCGCCTTATAAAAATCGCGCCTTCCTAATTTCTTATAGGGAGATGTCACATACACTCAACCATTAATTCTCTTCGTGTTTTACTTAATACTAAAGAAAGGAAAAAATTTCACGTATGTTATAACTTTAAGTAGTCTTATTTACCGACTTTTATTTCTTCACATAAGAAAAATTATTGAAAATTTTCTAAGTGGTTATAATTTTCGGGAATTTCGACGGTCTTCCTTGTATGGAAAGTCATTTGCAATTTCATAAATATGATATATACAATATACATCGACCATACGGTCGGAAAAACGATATATATATATATATATATATATATATATATATATAAATAAATAAATTTTCCACATGGCATATAATCAACAATAAATATAACACTTAAGTAAAACATACCTAGTTTTAGCATTTTTAAACCAATTTATTAAATTTTATTCATACAAATACAAGCTATCATCGCCATTTAGTCCAAGTGTGTTGCATGGGTATCTGGTTTGAACTTAACATTGAATATTAGTCACATAGAAGAAGTACAACCAATATGCATTCATTCAACATGTAAACATCATAACACCTTATTTAGCCGTTTCCTGACAAAGTTTTCAAGTGGCAAAACACATAATTTGATGATGGTTTCAAAGAGCAAATTGTTGCATAATGTATGAGCTTCACAAAATAACTTTCAGAGTACAAGAATATGGGGCACAACTTGAATTTTTAGGGTTTTCGCGGAAGATGGACAATTCTAGTTTGAAAATATAAGTGTAGGTCCACTTTGTAATTCATGTTTTTAGCATAGAAGGTATCAAAATTTTGAAAAATTCTTAAAATGTAAGTCGTTTCCTATGTTATTAGCTTTCCAAAAGTACAAGATCGTCAAAATCGAGTTAATCATTTGAAAGTTATGGTCAATTGAATTCACCAGTGTTTTGAATGTTTTACATTTTCCGAACAACAAAACACTTACTTAGTAATTCCACATTTAATCTTAGTAAATCATTCTATTTTGCATTGCAATCAAAAGAGAAGTTGTTTTCAAATACATAGATTTTTAACATTTAAGATCGTTGGGCATGGGCCGATAATTTGAGATTTTATTATTAAACTAAGTCATTGTTTTAGCACCAAAGTTTTATCAAAAACTTATTTTTATTTAGACTTCTAACTTTGATTCTTAAAACCACATGACTCACAATTTTTTTATGACAATTTTTAACTTTATTTTGTAAACCTCGCTACTCATAAATTTTGTTTAGTATTTACCACAAAGCACTTCATATTGAAGATTACTTTTTTCACTTGATTATTGGAAAAATATTCCATCTTTACATTATTGTAGATATTCTCATCTTGTTATCCTTTTTGCTTGTGGATTATTAGTTTCTGCCTACGGCCTTGATGTTTATGCCACCTTAGGACATTATTGTTAGAAGATTATAGTTAATCGATTATTTTGCCTCTTCAAAGGCAATGAGTTTAATTTTTTCACAATATGTTGTTCTTTTATACAGCAAAGATAGTTATATAGATCTTGAATTCAAATAAATAGGTCTTAGATCTTGGATTCGAATAGATAGGCCAAATGATTCTTTTGCTAACATTTATGATTCATATTCATTATATAATCAACCAAACTATAATGACCCAAAAAATATTCAGTTAAATTTGAATTTATTTAACATAAAAAGATAGTTCGATAGAAAACCGAAAATGCGAGCAAAAACTCGTTTTTTTGAATTTTCGGCTTTTATCGAACAATATATTATACAAAGACGTGAAATACACTTATATATGTTTTACAAAACAATACTTACATTCTTAAAAGTGGAATATTTCATTTTAAAATAAAAAGGGTAAATAAATAAAGTAAAAAAGTAAAGATATTTATATTCCTTAATTGTCCTTAAAAGTAAAGGATAAGTAAATTTAAACTAGAAAAGACATATAGATTCCTTAATTGTCTAAGCAAAAAAAAGGACTTGAACACGCCTTATTTCCCAATATGTTATTACATGTTGTGAACTTTGATGGTTAGGAATGATGTAGAGTGAAAAGAGCATTTTCAACTTGATTTTTCTTATTTTAAAAGTCAAGTGATATAAATTTTCCCAAGTTCATCTTTCTAATTAGAAAAATGTTTCACCTAAGAGTTAAAAAAAAGAGAAATCATATTTTAATTCATAAACAAAGTTTAGCTTGGATATTGCAATAATTAGAAAAAGGTGAGATCTTTACTCTCCATGCTTATTGTTTGATCTAGCATGCGAAAGTATATATGCATAATAGCTTAGTTAAATTGTTTAAAATCAATTTTATGATTAAATAATGGTTTTAAAAATCAATGTTTGAATTAAAAGTGAGCGGATAGTTATTGATAGTATCCTATAAGACAAGGTTCCTTCTATTCTCACCACGTATATTGCTTTTCCCACCCCACTGTTTTTATTAAAAAAATATCCACCCATCTTTTGTTCTTCGCACCCTGTCTACTTCCAAAACTACCCTTCCCTTTCTAAAGAAAAAAGAAAAAGAAGCCACTCAGCCCATCGTTCCATACTCTCTCAAACTGAGACGACCTGACTTTCTAGTACCAGAAAATCGCGTTATCTTGAAGAAAGAAAGGGATAGAAAAGAGAATAGAAAGAAGAGAAGAAAGAAACAACACATCAGAATCTAACAGCGGAACGAATAAATTATATTAATCAAATAAACATTACATAGTTTACAATCATATATCAGAGTTACACAGATATACAACACATACTAGACAGTTATAAACACCTGTCTAGTTATACAACTCGAATCAGTACAAGAAACATCTCAGAGAAAACTACACAGCGAAATACTATATATATCTACACGTAGAAGCCTCCTGCTCCATTGCTCCTCCACAATTCGTCAAAGCAAACCTGAATCCTAACCTGAATTCCCTTGGCTACTCGTAAAAATTTGAGTACCCAAGAGTTTATGAAAAACAAAAATAAACTCCGGGTCAGACATGGGTCTGGTGTGAGTAACAGGTTAAAGTTGCTTAACTTTCAAAAACCTTTTGAAAAGAAAGGTATCACGTAAGACTTCCCACACATAAACATGGAAAAGTTTTTACCTTACGCTAACCAAAACATTTGATAGGAAATCTGATGATATTATAATAGTGTCTAGGGTTTTCAAATAAATAAGAAATAGCCGAAATTGTTACATTTATTAAATTCCAGCTACTAGCCACAAAAGTGGGTAATACAATCAAAACCGTTGGCACTTATTGGATTTTGGATTCCATACAATGGCAGGGCTACAGGGGTACCGTCCGTCACAGTATGTGGCCTAGATCAACGTACCGAGGATCACTCCCGACCCCCTGCAACACAAAGCCGGACCCATTCCTTACTGAACAGTTCCGAACAAGACAACCCCGTGGTTGTAGCTAGCAACCACCCACACAGCCGAATATAAAGGGACTTCTAGACATGGATAAATCTTGCTCTCCAGTGGGTGCGACCCACAAAGCTTTGCTGCACCTCCCCTGTTTTAGCCATTCCCGGTTGATGAGGCTTGAGGCTACGATTACCTTCATATGACCATCACTTAGAATGCTCATCGTCCACCTGACGATGTTCTGAAAGCATTCAATCCATACAAGTTCGTTCCGGGTTCGAACGAAACCGAAGGCATTATTTCGTTACACTCATTTTGGAATCACCCTCAGAGTTAACAACAATAACTCTTGCACTCTAATCCACCATCTCGAATCTATAAGAACTAATTCCGTCAACTCATTACGGAATCACCCACGGAGTTATACTGACTCATAGTCCTTACACCTCGAGTCTTCACAAAGCTCACTTTATTTGGAATCGATGTGGTTTTCGGATATCCAAATATGGAAACCCGATCCCGATCTCATCGAAATCCAAGCGTGTCTTTTAAGTCCAAGTTGTTTTAAAGGTTTTAAAACAATTCAATTACACTATCAATATACACACAGATAGATAATTCATAAATCATAACTGATAATCAACATTATCAAATAACAGGTAATCCACATTATCAATATAAAATAGATATTCCATATACCACCATCACAATAGATAACCTATGTTATCATCACAATACAATCAAACATCCATACCACACAATATCATTACTGAGATCTCAAAGTATCCAAGAAAATCAATGTCATACATTCATACATAAGCAAAGATTTACTCATCACCATATAATTAATTTAAAATGAATTAAATTAACTATCTCTATCTCTAATTAATTTTAAATGAATTAAATTAATTACTCATCTTTAATTAATTTCAAATAAATTAAATTAATTACTTCATCAAATTATAACTTGCTTACCCAACTATTTAATTGATTACAATCAATTAATCAATCATAAATTACTTTAATTAATCACTCTTGATTAATTACCCTTAATTACATTCATGTAATTATCCTAAATTAATTTTACAAATTAATTAACCTCAAACAAAACAGTAATTAACCTTTAATTACTTCAATTAATTAATTAATCATAATTAATTACATTAATCCTTAATTAATTACATTAATTAATTACCTTTAATTACCTATTATTGATTAATTAATCATAATTAATCAACTTTAATTACATCATTAATTAAAATAATTAATGATCCCCTTTTATTAATTACCTTAAGTAATTAACTTATAATTATTAATCATCATCACAGATTAATTACATTTGGTAATTAACTAGCTTAATTACTATATTAAACCAAATTAATTATCCTTTAATTAATTATTAATTAATCCCTTGATTAATTATTAAATAATTAAACCAATTTACCTCATACCTAAACATCTTCACTTAATTACAACCTGTAATTATTAAACAATTACTTAACTGAGTAAATTCCGAATTATTAATTACATACAGTAATTATTTATAAACCCAAGTGTTTAAAATTAATTAAATTAAAAAATCTCATTAACTTAAATTAATTACATTAAGTAATTAATTCCTTAATTACTTTACTAAGTAATTATACTCAAACCATTCATAATTGATTATTATTAGATTAATTAATCTAATTAATTATAAAAATTAACCATATTAATTAATTGTTAAATAATCCTGGTTAATGACCTTCATTAACCATTCTTTAATTATTTCAATAACTTAAATTAATTACAATTTAAATTATCTTTAAACATTCATTAATTAAAGTTAATTATTAAATTAATTAACCTTAATTAAAACTTAATTACATAATTATTATTCATTCATCATTAATTAATAATATAATTAATGATCTTAATTATAAATTGATTAATCATTAATCAATTATTAATTCCAATTTCAATTAATGAATTAAATTAATTAATCTTAATTACCTTGTTAATTAAATTAATTCTGAAATATTAATCCTAATTAAATTTTCACGATGAAACATAACTAATTATGTTTAAAACAATTTAATTCAAAACTAAGTACTTTTGAAATTACCTTTAAATTTCAATTTAAATTCAAATTTAAAATAGAATAATTTTAAAACTTATCAAATTTTTAAATAATTTATCAAAGTTTTAAATAATTTAAAACTTTTTAAATTGCAGATCAAACATATACTATATGAAAATTTTAAAGTTAAATCCATTTCAAAACCTTTAATAACTTAAATTTTCATTTTAATTTAAAACTTCAAATTTAAATCTTCTTTAAAATTTAAAACTAAAATTCAAATTTAACTTTTGAATTTCCAGATTTTAAACCAACTTCAAATCTATTCATATTTTTAAAATCTTATTATTAAAAATGTTTAAACTATTTTATCAAACCAAATGGTTAATTAAGTTTAAATTTCTGAAAACTTTTATTTTATTTTAAAAACTGGGATTTAAATTTGAATCTGAAATTCAAACTTGAATTTGATTTTAAACCTAAACCTTAGGTTAAACCTAAACTATAGTTTTAAAAAAAAATTAAAACCCAGTTTTAAAAATACAGTTTCTATAACCTGTAAACTACAGTTTTAGCCCGAGAACCTCATTTTTACTTCGAGTTAAAAGCTGCCTTACTTCGAGTTTCCTATTTACCTGCTTCGAGTCATTCTCCCATTTACTCCGAGTAAAACCCTTCAACCTTCCCCTGTAACATCCAAAACCCAACAGTTCATCAGAGAACTCATCGCCGTGCATATGCACGGCGATCCTCGCCCTTTCTAATCATCAGAGGTGATCAATCCTCGACCATAAACTCATCCATGCCCTCACATCATCACTAGATCGAACAATAAATCAAGCATTCAAAATTAACCCCTAAATTCAAAACCTGGAAAAATGTTTCAGGCTTCTGCACAAAACCTGTCAACGGCCAAAACCCACCGCTCCGACCTCTTGACGATCGACCCCTCCGGCCATGAACTACTCTACACACCAACTACCCACACACCAAAAACCAAATCACTCGATCCATCCAACATTTCTCACAGACCCAATCTTTAACCCCTATCCAAAACTAGGGTTTAAACACAAAAATCCCAACTGCAACCAATCTAGTAAATTTTAATTACTTCTCTGATTTTTCCAAGGATCTATGATCCTTACTTAATAACTCAAAGAAATTTGAGTTTCCACAAATCAAAGATTGTAAGAATTTGCACAAATTCATATTTTTGTTTCCAGACCAAACTGTAAATGAAACATTCACTTAAAAATACTAATACTTGATTTAAAAATCAAGTTTTTGTCAATGCATTAAGTTTATGAAACTAGATTTAAATATTAATGTGTTTGATTTTGATCAACATTAACATACAGGGGAGTTACTTAGGTTTACAGAGACAATTCCCAGTATTTTAATTCTCCTAAAATTTTTAAACCTAAACTTAAGAAAATAAAACACATTACTTTATAAGTTGAATTCTAATCTCTAATAAACAAACTCCTTTTATTATTCTAAAACACAGATATAAATCTCAAAGTAAATCAATTTGTAAAAGATTCTTTTAAATAGGGTGTGAATCTGGGAACACTACACATCACAATCAACATGCATAAACAATCATAATTACAACAGACATTTTATAAGCACACAAACATATTTTTTTATCTCAAACATTTAATCAAACAACCTAAATATAGTTTAAGATTTTAAATGTTACTCACCTTTATTTGAATGCAGACCCCTGTTGTTCTTTTGAAATTTGCAGAGAATAAGATATGCAGGTTTGACTCTTCTGTTTAATATCTGAGTTGCAATCCTGATGAAATGCTCATGCTTTCCATACTCTAATTACTTGCATGCAGAAAATAAATGCAATTGCCAATTTCCCATATGCTTGCAGATGCCTTATTTCCAGGTCTTAAACAGAATGCAGAAAAATCAGTGTGCAGGCTTCATTTGCTTTTTAGGAAATGCAGAATTTTGGTAAACAGGGGTTGATTTGATTTGTATAAGAAGTGAGATATGCACGTTTTACTTTGATTTGAGGAAATGCAGATTGATGGATTTGTACAGGGTTTTGATAAATTTGTATATGCAGATGGAAGGTTTGAATATGCAGGTTTACTTGAATTTGATGAGGAGTTTTGATCTTTTTTTCTTTTGATTAAGGAGAATGAAAAATTCAATATGCATGAAGATGCAACTAAACCAATGTATTTTCAGATTTTAATGAAAGCAAAGAAAAATAAAAACTAAAATTTTAACACTTATCTATTTTTTTCAACACTTGTCAAAAGAATGCTTATGACTCTAACACTTGTTTCCTTTTTAAAAGTAATTAGTTTTTAAATTAACAAAGTAATGCATGTGTTTTAGTTTAATATAACTTATTAGTTTATGTTAGATATGTGTATGAATTTATAAATGAAAACAAACCATGTTTACAAATAAACTTATACATATAAAAATTAAAACAATTAAACAATTAAGATTTCATACTTTTGAATTTAAATTCAAAATCAAACAATTTCAAATCAAGTTATAAATATAAATTCAATTTGAAATAAAAATTACAAATTTTATTCAAAACTTATTTATAAAGACAATACAATATCAATATTGTTTTTATAAATATCTTCTTATTAAATTAAAAATCATTTTACAAGAAATTACATTTTTATTAAATAAATATCTATTTTTTTAAGCCATAAAACCATTTTGTTAAATTTATTCTAAATTTAAAACTCATTCTAATTTAATTTAAAAACATTCCAATATTTTTCTTATCAATTTTAAAATCATATATTTACTTATGAAATAGTTTTAGAAACTCAACGCTAATAAAAATCAAAATTTCCAATTTATGATGTATATATTAGAATTTTTAAAACATGATTCATTTATTAAATTTAAACCAAAATCATTTATTTAACTTTGAAAAACTTAAATATTAAATAAAACAAATTTTCCAAAATTACTACAAATAATAAAACTAGAAAATATGCTTTACTTGTTAAAATTAAAATAATATTAATCTATTTAAAATATAAACCATATATTTATATTGTAAATAGAAATAAATTTATTATTTTTAAAAGATAAAATAACCAATTTAAATATATATTGAAGAAGATTATTAAATCTATCTGAATAATTATCAACAGATTATCAATATCAATTTAATTTTAACTTCAGATTATTAAATTGATATTGTTAAAATTTCCGGGATATTACAATCCTTCCCCCTTAAAAGAATTTCGTCCTCGAAATTTAAAACAAAGGTAATTTAATAATCTTATTAAATTTTAAATTTTAAACACAAGCGTATATCAAACATATGCTAACAACCAAAGCAATCAATTCAACCAATCAAACAAACCTAATTATCCAGACAAATTCTGGATAGAATTTTATCGAGTTTCCCCAGCTATATATATATATATCGGGATAGTCGCTCCAGAGAATCCAAACAATCAATACTATGAAGTTACAAAACTCCTATACAACTATATCTATAACACTAGACAAAATATCAGACTACAAACGAGTCTGACTCAACAACCTAAACTCCATAACTGCTGGTTCCACAACCAGAAATAGATCACACACGTACTCTCTCAGAGATACGTGAAACTCATCGAATCCCAGTTATCCAAACTGGCAATCCAATCCTGTAGATCAATCACTTAACCTTCAAGATCACAGAAAAGATCCAAAACACTACAGAGCTAACTTCTCAGACTTACCCAAACTTATAGCTCACTTTTGATCGGAGAAAACTTGTCCAAAATTAAATCTCCGACTTCAGAGTCTAAATCCCTTCGACTCTTATCCACAAAATCTCTTTGGACCATCCTGGGCTGTACACAACTTTACTGCTCAGCTCAACCATCGCTGATGTCTCTAAAAACAAACTAGACCAATCAACTCAACAAAATGATCTCCTCAAGATCAACCAAGACCAAGAACTCAAACTCAACTCTTCAACATCAGAAGGCAACAACTCACTTCTCCTGTCCAGGCAAAGAAAAGGCAGATGCACTTCCAAACTGCTTCCGCTGCTCAACTCTGATCCGAAGTAGAAGAGAATGCTGAAGAAGAACACTAGCACAAACAGGAGAACACACCCCAGAGATATGGTTCAACAGATCCATAAGAAACTTTCAGATGTTCCTCCAAAACTCCGAGCTGCTACACCAACTCAAACAATCGCAAGTCACTCTTGCGAACCACCCAAACCAAATCCAAGGAAAAACTGTTCCCCCTTTACCAAATAGAACAACTTACACTTAACTAGCCAACCCTTCGAAGAAACGGGTCCACTCAACTGCTTCTGAACTTCACTTCAGAAAAACTGCTAAGCCAGAAGATCTCTTGCCAACACCGAGAACACTTCAAACTGCACTGCTGCCATAGAGGCCAAAGAATTCCAAAACAAGCTCTTCGAGAAACTCGGACTTTAAAGCAAACAGAAACTCAAGCTGACCACAGGCACAACACTAAAGCAGACTCACTTCCTTAACTTGTTCCAAAGAAAACATCTTCGGGAACATCTATAGTCACTGCATCTCATCACGCAGCTACTACTTCCTGAGGTATCCAAAATACCATCACTCACATCTGCCCAACCGACAGATCCAAATTCTACTCATCCAACTTCAGAAATGAACTCCGAACCTTAACAGGTTTTCTTCAGAGATCAAATGAAGTTCTTCATCACTGCAGAACTCACTCGAGACGGTATTAGGTCTACAGTCTCGATTAATACATTTCCAAACTCAAACATTCAAACTTCAACCAAAGATAGTCGTGTTACACACACTACTACCCCATCTACCTTTATAACTTATATTGGAAAACCTGAACAGGTAACCCAACAAATAGGTAGAAATATATATATATATATATATATATATATATATATATATATATTAAAAATTACAAATACGCTCTCTTAAGAAAGACACCACTACAGAGCCTAGGTATTCACTCAACCTAATGCTCTGATACCAAGTGAGACGACCCGACTTTCTACTACCAGAAAATCGCGTTATCTTGAAGAAAGAAAGGGATAGAAAAGAGAATAGAAAGAAGAGAAGAAAGAAACAACACATCAGAATCTAACAGCGGAACGAATAAATTATATTAATCAGATAAACATTACATAGTTTACAATAATATATCAGAGATACACAGATATACAACACATACTAGACAGTTATAAACACCTGTCTAGTTATACAACTCGAATCAGTACAAGAAACATCTCATAGAAAACTACACAACGGAGTACTATATATATCTACACGCAGAAGCCTCCTGCTCCATTGCTCCTCCACAATTCGTCAAAGCAAACCTGAATCCTAACCTGAATTCCCTTGGCTACTCGTAAAACTTTGAGTACCCAAGAGTTTATGAAAAACAAAAATAAACTCTAGGTCAGACATGGGTCTGGTGTGAGTAACAGGTTAAAGTTGCTTAACTTTCAAAAACCTTTTGAAAAGAAAGGTATCACTAAGACTTCCCACACATAAACATGGAAAAGTTTTTACCTTACGCTAACCAAAACATTTGATAGGAAATCCGATGATATTATAATAGTGTCTAGGGTTTTCAAATAAATAAGAAATAGCCGAAATTGTTACATTTATTAAATTCCAGCTACTAGCCACAAAAGTGGGTAATACAATCAAAACCGTTGGCACTTATTGGATTTTGGATTCCATACAATGGCAGGGCTACTGGGGTACCGCCCATCACAGTATGTGGCCTAGATCAACGTACCGAGGATCACTCCCGACCCCCTGCAACACAAAGCCGGACCCATTCCTTACTGAACAGTTCCGAACAAGACAACCCCGTGGTTGTAGCTAGCAACCACCCACACAGCCGAATATAAAGGGACTTCTAGACAGGGATAAATCTTGCTCTCCAGTGGGTGCGACCCACGAAGCTTTGCTGCACCTCCCCTGTTTTAGCCATTCCCGGTTGATGAGGCTTGAGGCTACGATTACCTTTATATGACACATCACTTAGAATGTTCATCGTCCACCTGACGATGTTCTGAAAGCATTCAATCCATACAAGTTCGTTCCGGGTTCGAACGAAACCGAAGGCATTATCTCGTTACACTCATTTTGGAATCACCCTCAGAGTTAACAACAATAACCCTTGCACTCTAATCCACCATCTCGAATCTATAAGAACCAATTCCGTCAACTCATTACGGAATCACCCACAGAGTTATACTGACTCATAGTCCTTACACCTCGAGTCTTCACAAAGCTCCATTTTGATTCACGACCTAACGTTATTTGGAATCGATGTGGTTTTCGGATATCCAAATATGGAAACCCGATCCCGGTCTCATCGAAATCCAAGCTTGTCTTTTAAGTCCAAGTTGTTTTAAAGGTTTTAAAACAATTCAATTACACTATCAATATACACACAGATAGATAATTCGTAAATCATAACTGATGATCAACATTATCAAATAACAGGTAATCCACATTATCAATATCAAATAGATATTCCACATACCACCATCACAATAGATAACCTATGTTATCATCACAATACAATCAAACATCCATACCACACAATATCATTAGTGATATCTCAAAGCATCCAAGAAAATCAATGTCATCCATTCATACATAAGCAAAGATTTACTCATCGCCATATAATTAATTTAAAATGAATTAAATTAACTATCTCTATCTCTAATTAATTTTATAATGAATTAAATTAATTACTCATCTTTAATTAATTTCAAATAAATTAAATTAATTACTTCATCAAATTATAACTTGCTTACCCAACTATTTAATTGATTACAATCAATTAATCAATCATAAATTACTTTAATTAATCACTCTTGATTAATTACCCTTAATTACATTCATGTAATTATCCTAAATTAATTTTACAAATTAATTAACCTCAAACAAAACAGTAATTAACCTTTAATTACTTCAATTAATTAATTAATCATAATTAATTACATTAATCCTTAATTAATTACATTAATTAATTACCTTTAATTACCTATTATTGATTAATTAATCATAATTAATCAACTTTAATTACATCATTAATTAAAATAATTAATGATCCCCTTTTATTAATTACCTTAAGTAATTAACTTATAATTATTAATCATCATCACAGATTAATTACATTTGGTAATTAACTAGCTTAATTACTATATTAAACCAAATTAATTATCCTTTAATTAATTATTTAATTAATCCCTTGATTAATTATTAAATAATTAAACCAATTTACCTCATACCTAAACATCTTCACTTAATTACAACCTGTAATTATTAAACAATTACTTAACTGAGTAAATTCCGAATTATTAATTACATACAGTAATTATTTATAAACCCAAGTGTTTGAAATTAATTAAATTAAAAAATCTCATTAACTTAAATTAATTACATTAAGTAATTAATTCCTTAATCACTTTACTAAGTAATTATACTCAAACCATTCATAATTGATTATTATTAGATTAATTAATCTAATTAATTATAAAAATTAACCATATTAATTAATTGTTAAATAATCCTGGTTAATGACCTTCATTAACCATTCTTTAATTATTTCATTAACTTAAATTAATTACAATTTAAATTATCTTTAAACATTCATTAATTAAAGTTAATTATTAAATTAATTAACCTTAATTAAAACTTAATTACATAATTATTATTCATTCATCATTAATTAATAATATAATTAATGATCTTAATTATAAATTGATTAATCATTAATCAATTATTTTTTGAAAGGCAAGCCGGTTTTATAGTGGACCGTCCACTTTTTATTACGAACGTAATAAAAATTTGAAGTACAGGAGTAAGGTAAAGACACCTTATCTACTATATGAAACAAAACATAAACTACTCCTCCGAAGAGGAAGCACCGCCATCATCAACAGAGACCGGGGAAGACACCATAGACACATTCCCCACAAGACCAGAATAGGGGCGGAAAAGGGCAGCAAGACAAGGATCATAAGCCACAGATGCAGGAGAGTAAATAAAGGAACGATCCCAAAGAGAATCAGCTAGCAAGGTAGAATTCAAACTCGCAAAATGACCGTCCACATCGAGGACTAAGGAATCATCAGAAGGAATGTAATAAAGGCACCTAAGGTCAAGAAGATCATCAGACACGAATCTAAAGTAGGAATTAGCTGTGGGGTTAAATCTCATATCGGAAAGGTGATCAACCCAACACTTCTCAGCCGCATCCCAAACAACGGAAGGTCTAGGAGGAACTGGATCAGGTGCGGCAACGGGTAACCCTGAATCAAAACCAGCGTCCAAAATAGCTGAAGAGGATGCAGGCCCAGCATCAGGAGCTACAGGCGGCACGAAGACAAAATTTGGAGCAGCCAGGGGAGGGACAATAGTAGAGACAACAACCTTTGGAACCCATTTCCTAAGCGGGGGGCGAGGCAGAGGAATCTTAGGAGCAGCAGCGGAGGAGACTTAATGCGAACAGGCTATAGCTAGGTGGCCAAAAGAATGACAAGAAGTACAAATATCCGGAATCCAACCATAGCGAACACGAACCTCCACAACATGCCCAACAGCTAGCTGAACGGGAATAGAAGTAGGGAGAGGCTTATCAGGGGAAATCTCAATCAGAGCCTTAGCATATACCAATTTTTCTCGAGCCACGGTATTAGAATCAAAACATTTTAGTTTTCCTACGTTACAAGCTAGCCAGTTCAAGCCAAGCAATGGTTGAAGAGCAGAGGGGATTTGCGAAAAATAAATCCAAACAGGGATAAAAAGAACTTGCTCTCGAGCACTAGCCACAGTCGGGGACCAAGGAGTAATAATAAAGGGTTGCCCATCAAAAAAGGAAGGCTCAGCCTCAAGGACAAGTCATCGTTCGTCAGGGGATGAAAATTTAAGGAAATACATGGTATCAACCAACTTGACACGCAAGCCACCACGTAGCTTCTAGGTCTTACGACAAACAGAAGTCGCATCAAGCAAGCGATGGTTAGGATCCAGGAAGAAGCCAACAAGGTAATCCGACCAAAAGTCCATACCAGCCTGCATCACATTAGGGGGAGGGATCATCACTCCATCCTGTTCAATTATTTCAAAATCAATCGAAATGTAGTCTCCTGCATTACGGGGCAGAGAGGAGAATAGCGAGGACCAGGATTTGAAGCCGGGAAGGGTAGAGGTAGCAGGAATATGGCTAGAAGAAACGAGCTGCACAGTTTCATGGGACATACCACCAGGAACAGACCTATTCAAACAGACTGAACTCTTGTTACAACATTCATTTACACAGGCATTAACGCAAGCACCAATCGTGCATTGATCAGCAACAGAAGTTTCAGCAGAAGCTAATCGCAACTCACGTCCAAGAATAGTGTCCTTCAAACCAATATCAATAGGGTCATCAGGGACATCATCTGAGACGTTTACATGTAATTCTGTTTCGGATTTCCCAAAGTCACTATTCGTTTTGCCAGAAATACCCAAATCAGTTCGAACAGAAAAACACGCATCAAGAGCAGATGGTGCCTCACCAATCGCATACGCATCAAGTGAAGAAGGTACATTACCTAAGCCCGCAACAGGCAACACTGTCGTAACCAACTGACTTTCAAATAGGCGATCTGCTGGAGCTAGAGGAGATGATTGTGGTGCAGGCAAAGGTGGGAAATCATCGTTAGAATGGAGATGTGGCAAAACCTGATGCGGCGAATTAGGCATGACGCCGAAAACTTTTCCAGATCTAGTAGAAGACCGAGACGGAGAAGGGCCGGAAGGGAGGGGGAGATGGAATATAGGCATAAGAGGAGGGAGAAGATGGGGGGAAAAGGAAGGACGCGCAGTAGGTCAGAGGGTGGAAAGGTAAAGCAAACGGAAGGGGAAAGAGATGCAGGCCGCCATTGAAGAGATGCAAATGGAAGACGAATGATGCATTAAATTAATTAATTAATTTCAATTATTAATTCCAATTTCAATTAATGAATTAAATTAATTAATCTTAATTACCTTGTTAATTAAATTAATTCTGAAATATTAATCCTAATTAAATTTTCAAGATGAAACATAACTAATTATGTTTAAAACAATTTAATTCAAAACAAAGTACTTTTGAAAGTACCTTTAAATTTCAATTTAAATTCAAGTTTAAAATAGAATAATTTTAAAACTTATTAAAGTTTTAAATAATTTATCAAAGTTTTAAATAATTTAATACTTTTTAAATTGCAGATCAAACAAATACTATATGAAAATTTTAAAGTTAAATCCATTTCAAAACCTTTAATAACTTAAATTTTCACTTTAATTTAAAACTTCAAATTTAAACCTTCTTTAAAATTTAAAACTGAAATTCAAATTTAACTTTTGAATTTCCAGATTTTAAACCAACTTCAAATCTATTCATATTTTTAAAATCTTATTATTAAAAATGTTTAAACTATTTTATCAAACCAAATGGTTAATTAAGTTTAAATTTCTGAAAACTTTTTATTTTATTTTAAAAACTGGGATTTAAATTTGAATCTGAAATTCAAACTTGAATTTGATTTTAAACCTAAACCTTAGTTTAAACCTAAACTACAGTTTTAAAAAAAAAAAATTAAAACCCAGTTTTAAAAATACAGTTTCTATAACCTGTAAACTACAGTTTTAACCCGAGAACCTTATTTTTACTTCGAGTTAAAAGCTTCCTTACTTCGAGTTTCCTATTTACCTGCTTCGAGTCATTCTCCCATTTACTCCGAGTAAAACCCTTCAACCTTCCCCTGTAACATCCAAAACCCAACAGTTCATCAGAGAACTCATCGCCGTGCATATGCACGGCGATCCTCGCCCTTTCTAATCATCAGAGGTGATCAATCCTCGACCATAAACTCATCCATGCCCTCACATCATCACTAGATCGAACAATAAATCAAGCATTCAAAATTAACCCCTAAATTCAAAACCTGGAAAAATGTTTCAGGCTTCTGCACAAAACCTGTCAATGGCCAAAACCCACCGCTCCGACCTCTTGACGATCGACCCCTCCGGCCATGAACTACTCTACACACCAACTACCCACACACCAAAAACCAAATCACTCGATCCATCCAACACTTCTCACAGACCCAATCTTTAATCCCTATCCAAAGCTAGGGTTTAAACACAAAAATCCCAACTGCAACCAGTCTAGTAAATTTTAATTACTTATCTGATTTTTCCAAGGATCTATGATCCTTACTTAATAACTCAAAGAAATTTGAGTTTCCACAAATCACAGATTGTAAGAATTTGCACAAATTCCTATTTTTGTTTCCAGACCAAACTGTAAATGAAACATTCACTTAAAAATACTAATACTTGATTTAAAAATCAAGTTTTTGTCAATGCATTAAGTTTATGAAGCTGGATTTAAATATTAATGTGTTTGATTTTGATCAACATTAACATACAGGGGAGTTACTTAGGTTTATAGAGACAATTCCCAGTATTTTAATTCTCCTAAAATTTTTAAACCTAAACTTAAGAAAATAAAACACATTACTTTATAAGTTGAATTCTAATCTCTGATAAACAAACTCCTTTTATTATTCTAAAACACAGATATAAATATCAAATTAAATCAATTTGTAAAAGATTCTTTTAAATAGGGTGTGAATCTGGGAACACTACACAGCACAATCAACATGCATAAACAATCATAATTACAACAGACATTTTATAAGCACACAAACATATTTTTTTATCTCAAACATTTAATCAAACAACCTAAATATAGTTTAAGATTTTAAATGTTACTCACCTTTATTTGAATGCAGACCCCTGTTGTTCTTTTGAAATTTGCAGAGAATAAGATATGCAGGTTTGACTCTTCTGTTTAATATCTGAGTTGCAATCCTGATGAAATGCTCATGCTTTCCATACTCTAATTACTTGCATGCAGAAAATAAATGCAATTGCCAATTTCCCATATGCATGCAGATGCCTTATTTCTAGGTCTTAAACAGAATGCAGAAAAATCAGTGTGCAGGCTTCCTTTGGTTTTTAGGAAATGCAGAATTTTGGTAAATAGGGGTTGATTTGATTTGTATAAGAAGTGAGATATGCAGGTTTTACTTTGATTTGAGGAAATGCAGATTGATGGATTTGTACAGGGTTTTGATAAATTTGTATATGCAAATGGTAGATTTGAAAATGCAGGTTTACTTGAATTTGATGAGGAATTTTGATCTTTTTTTCTTTTGATTAAGGAGAATGAAAATTGCAATATGTATGAAGATGCAACTAAACCAATGTATTTTCAGATTTTAATGAAAGCAAAGAAAAATAAAAACTAAAATTTTAACACTTGTCTATTTTTTTCAACACTTGTCAAAAAAATGCTTATGAATCTAACACTTGTTTCTTTTTTAAAAGTAATTAGTTTTTAAATTAACAAAGTAATGCATGTGTTTTAGTTTAATATAACTTGTTAGTTTATGTTAGATATGTGTATGAATTTATAAATGAAAACAAACCATGTTTACAAATAAACTTATACATATAAAAATTAAAACAATTAAACAATTAAGATTTCATACTTTTGAATTTAAATTCAAAATCAAACAATTTCAAATCAAGTTATAAATATAAATTCAATTTGAAATAAAAATTACAAATTTTATTCAAAACTTATTTATAAAGACAATACAATATCAATATTGTTTTTATAAATATCTTCTTATTAAATTAAAAATCATTTTACAAGAAATTACATTTTTATTAAATAAATATCTATTTTTTTAAGCCATAAAACCATTTTGTTAAATCTATTCTAAATTTAAAACTCATTCTAATTTAATTTAAAAACATTCCAATATTTTTCTTATCAATTTTAAAATCATATATTTACTTATGAAATAGTTTTAGAAACTCAATGCTAATAAAAATCAAAATTTCCAATTTATGATGTATATATTAGAATTTTCAAAACATGATTCATTTATTAAATTTAAACCAAAATCATTTATTTAACTTTGAAAAACTTAAATATTAAATAAAACAAATTTTCCAAAATTACTACAAATAATAAAACTAGAAAATATGCCTTACTTGTTAAAATTAAAACAATATTAATCTATTTAAAATATAAACCATATATTTATATTGTAAATAGAAATCAATTTATTATTTTTAAAAGATAAAATAACCAATTTAAATATATATTGAAGAAGATTATTAAATCTATCTGAATAATTATCAACAGATTATCAATATCAATTTAATTTTAACTACAGATTATTAAATTGATATTGCTAAAAATTCCGGGATATTACACAAACCCTCAAACCTTAACCGCTCAGCCGCTCAAATCTCTCCCTCTTCATGCTCAATTTTCTAATTGTCGTCACCATGGAGAAGGAAAGAAGGAACAAACATCGACACGGTATGTGATTTAGCGAATAGAATTCTATGCGAATCGAATTTTAGTTGAATTGAGTTCGTTTCAATGTTGGATCAATTTTATTCGAATCGAGTTTGGGTTGTATCATCAGTAGAGTAGTGTGAACAACCACGTTCCATATGAATGAGGTTGTTGAACCAACCTCGTCCGCCACGAACGTGGTTGTGACAATAACCATGTGTTAGGCGGACGAGGTTGGTTCAACAATCTCCTTCGTATGGAACGTGGCGAGTCGAGTACATAGTTTTTGGTCATAATATTCACTCGACATACTCTAGTTGCTCATGTAGCTTAACCCCCGATGCTCATCAAATAACAAAAATTACAATTGGATAATGCTGGATGAAGATAATAAATCAACTGTGATCACTGTAAACAAGTGCAGTTCCATTATCTATTCATGAGTTTCTATGTTTACTAATGGCCCAAAATAATAAAAATCTGAACCTGTGGATATTTTTTGAGTTCCTATATATTATAATAAGAACTAAGGATTCCTAATTCCTAAAGAACTAAAAGTTATAATTCTTACAAGAATGCAAAATGAAATAGCCAGCATGACAGATTAAAATATGGAGAGAGAAATGCTCAGCATTTCACTCCCGATATACTTCACAATATTCGGGTGCTCGGATTGGCTAAGAACTTTTAGTTCCTGAAAATAAATGAGTTTAATGAGTATAAATGAATCAAATATAGTGTGAGGGTTACATCGTCGAAAACAGGTAATTAAAGTTCAAAGGGAACCTTCGTTCGGTCGACTTATGGAGGCATGCTTTTCCCTAAGCGTATGTGAGTACCTGTGCATGTTTCTGTGTGTGTAGGTGTCGTGTGCATATTTGAATACATCATATATATGCGTATTTGTGGAGTCTCGTGTTCCTTTTAATTGTCACCTACTTTGTTGCCTTTTGCTTTGTTGAGTATCAAGTTGTCTTGAACTGTTCATCTATGCTTTGAGTAGGTAGTAAGTGTCCGCAATTTTTTTCTACTTGTCTTACTACATATAACGACATAATTAAGGTGTTAGACCCAGTATTGTAATATAGCTCCCTGTCATAACCTTAGTACTCAATCATTGTGACTATTGCAAATTGTTGTAACTATATATTTACACTAAATCATATTGTTGCCATCGCTTGCGGTTGGGAATGGTTTCTACTTGTAACTATATATTTACACGAATTAATTAGAATTATGGATGAAATTACTTTACGAATGCATTTGTTACTATTTTTACTTTGGTTTTGTAGGTTAACACAATAGGAAAACTAACATTATGGACAAACTATAAATCATATATCATGTTCATTATGGAAGAAATAAGCAGTATTTTAATACATATGGATTTTAATGCATATAAATTAAGAAGCACAAATCCTTTCAATAGTTCTATATAAAACAATTTGCATCATTGTATTTTAAATAATTGACATTCACACATTGTTCAGTTGTTGCAGAAAGTTCAAAAAAGCCAACACGCAATCCTCTGACGGCTTTCGAATGAAATCGATGTGTGAAAGCGATAAATCCGGACATTAAAAATCAAATAGAGGAACAAAATCGAGACAAGCATGTTATTCAAGAGCGAAATATTAAGCATGTTGTTCAAGAGCAAAATTTAGAGGAGCATATTGACGAGCTACCTCCACAGCCTATTCAAGAGCAACATTCACAACATGTTAAAGAGCATCTTACGCATGATGATACTGGTGGTTCTAGTGGCACACAAAATACATCTTTCGGTGGATCGAGAATTACCGATGTGATTAGTAGCTACGATACCCACGTTGCTTTATTAATATGAGATGGCAAGGTATATCTTACAAAATTCTATTAAATTAAATTATATATAAAATTAGTGCAATATAATGTTAAGTTATCTTTTAGGAATGAGACTCATTTATATGTAAACCATGATACAAAGATTTTAAATTGGAAAATACCTAGTAATGCAATAATTTTTAAAGGATATTTGGAATCTTCCAGATTATTTTCTCTAGTGGAGACATGTTATAGCTCGGTTAATAAAGTACTTATGTCTTGTTTTGTTGAGCGTTGGAATCGGGAATCAAATACATTTCACCTACCATTCGGTGAGATGACTATAACATTAGACGATGTTGCCCCCTACTACGTATTCTGGTTGAAGGATTACCAATATAGACATATAATTATTCCCGAAATGATATAACTAATTTGGTTGTCAATTATTTGGGGATAAGTGATATTAAAGCAAAATATATCATGAAGGACAGTGTTGGATATAAATTGCCTTATACTAAATTGTATGAAATTTTTGATGGAGTTGGCGATGATTGGGAGGAAGAAAAAATCAACAAGCTACTCGTGCATATCTATTGTATTTAGTAGGCAATACATTATTCATGGGTAAAAGTAAGTCTCTTGTGTCTGTACATTATTTAAACCAAATTGGTAATTTGGATGAAGTTCGTAATTATTCTTAAGGTTCGGCAACTCTATGTTGGCTATATAGACAACTAGGTCTTGCGAGTAGAATAGAAGTGAAACAAGTTGCTGATTTTCTTGGGTTGTTGGAATCATGGATATACAAACATTTTCTACATTTGCATCCATCAACCAAAATGTATAATGAAAGTTCACCAAGAGCGGCCCGTTGGGATCCAACAAATGATTATCGTGCATCATATAAGGTGGTATAGTCAAACTCAAACCCTCACTGATACTAAAATGACAATATTATATTTCGTAGCTATTATGTACCTAATTTCGGGCATAATCATCCATTTACTTGGTTCGGTGCCACCAAATTTGTGATTAAGCACATTTAGCAAATAGTTGGTTCTACATTTTTCAATAAACACTTGCTTATACATCTCTTGATGTTCTTCAAGTTCTTCCATTAATTCCATATGGACTTGCCACCATCGATCCTCTCCTAATCCTACACAAGAAGCAACACATCTAAATCCACAATTACTATCCATGCTCACATCTAAATTTCTTCGATATAGGGCTTCCATTCTTTTGGCTTGCAATTTTCATACACACCTAAATTTATATTTTTAGGTCTACGAACAATCAATTTTTCTTTCTTCACCGAATTACAAGGATCAACCTTTTGTTATTTAGCTATGCTACATTGGGTTGATGCACATTCACCTAGCTCAAATGCGGAAGGCAACAGTTTTGTTGAAGTATCAATCTTATTATGATATCGTCCTCGAGTTTTGACTTCGCTAATCGGAGATGCAAGAGTTGACATTTGCGGATAAACAATATCTTTTATTATCTTATAGACTTGCATTTGATGTGGTAATTCCAGTTTCATAACTTCATTTAGCATTTCTTCAAGATTTTTCTTTATATTAAAATCTCTCTTCTCTCTCATATTTATAATATGCAATCTAGTCTAATGAACATGAGTCAAATCCAAAGGTATTTCTACATTCCGACTGAGTTTTGCTAGCGCATGAAAGCATGGAAGTCTATATGTCTTATGAACACACATTTGCATAAGTCATCATCTATAATTTCATAAGAATTTATCTGTAGAAGCCCGGATTGAATTAACTCCAATGTCGCAAGTGAAACTACACCATGTAAATTTTTAAATTCTTTTTATGATAAACATAAGCTACTTTTAATAGACTTATTTCATATGAACCTCTTAGTTCGGTAAACGATAGTCCAAGCAGTGAATGCATCCTCTCCCATGCTCTTTCGAAGTTGCACCGACTAGTGGCCAATTTTTTTTTTAATTTAGCACTTGCGGCCTCGGCTCTAAAAGAAATAGATATTAAGTTATTGTTATAAATAAATCTAAACTAAATAAATAAATATAAAAATTAGCGTGTTACCTATTTGATGTGTAGTTGCCAAAGTGCATAAAATTGTCAATCCAAGCATGTACAAATCGATCTTTCCATGTATCAAGCCAATTTTTAGCAATATATTTTATTAACTTTGGGTACTCACCATACTGGACATGAAAACCTTGTAGATTGTTGTTATATTGCTCAATATTTCCAGACTCGTATAAATTTGCCCAATCTTGAAAAAATTGTTTTTTTACTTCTTTTTTCATATCCGTAACTCTTCTTTGACTAAAAGCAAAATATTTTTTGATATGCCACTTACACAGGATATGAGCTACTTAGGGAAAAACAACGTTGATGGCATTAATCAATGTTATCTCTTTATCCGTGACAATGACACTTGACATTTGTACATCGCAATTAATCATTACTAATTGAAGACGATTTAAGGCCCAAAGATAGTAATTTTCCCATTTTGATACGAGATATGCATTAGCAATGCAAAAGGTTTGATTAGTTGACGTGACACCGACAATCTCCAACAATGTCACTCTATATTTGTTTGTTTTGTAAGTACAATCCATAACTAGAAGATGTGGAAATGTTCTTAGCAAACCTATACTCGTAGGATGAGCCCAAAATATGTCAGTAATTATATCACATTCGTCTAAGGTATTACGATGCCATTCGATGTAATTTTTTTCCTTAAGCTTGCTTAAGAGATATTGTATTTGAGAACGACCCACTCTATCGATTTCCTTGTGCCTAGAAAGCACATTATATATCGTTTTAATTGTTGTACTATTGGATGGATCGTTTTGTTTTATAGTGCAAAATGGCTTTTGGCTTCACCATGTTTTTGTACATTTCAACGGCTAATTTTTTTTTCATCCTCTGTTAATCGACCAAGAAAAGAGTGACCTTCTGAACTGTAAAGTGCAGAATGATTAAGAACACCGCATTTTACTTCTAATTTCCAATTATCTAAAGTATGAAGTTTAACACCTTTCAAACGAAATGGACAATTGCACTCTTTTGTACTTGTTAATCTAATACTGTTAGATTTCTTGCCTTTGTACTCTTTATATGCTCCACTTCTCTCACATCCAAAAATAGTTCTTGGATTCTTATCGCTATTGTTAATATCTGATTTTAAAACTACCACACCATCGCATTCCTTTTAGCTGTAGAATCAATCCTTTCTTTCATTCTATATACATTTGGAAATACCTTCATACAATAAAAAAAGGTGAGAGATTTTCACTTTAGAAAATGAGTTAATTTACATAATAGTAAAATAAGTTACATACATCATATGTTGTGAACTCACTGCTATAATCCATGACAATTTCTTCATCTTCTTTGGCTACCCATCCAATCTACAAAATAAGCAACAAAAGTAGTATTTAACAGACAATGTTTTCATCACTTCCTAGTATATGGTAAACTAGGTTTTGAGCAATTTGTAGTGTATATGGCACTATGACTATGTTAGTTCATAGTATAGTAGCGGCTATGAAGGAAACATACATGATTTTGTTGTACGTAGTTATCTGTAGTGCTCGTATCCTTCATGTCAATTTCAGCAGATGGAAGAGTGATGAAGAGAAGATGAATAGACACAGTAAATTGAATGAGATATCCATTTAACTATTAAAGGGTATAATTAGAATAAATTTTTTTAAATTTTAACTGAGGGATGAAGAGAAAATACCGGGGGGTTAATAGACGGAGCCGTAAGACAATTGTAACTCTTTGTACTTTGAATTCACATAAGCAAAACATTTCCATCCTTGATTTCAATAATATCTCTTAATCCACATCAAGTTTTCCAAATTCGTCAACTAATAAAATGTTTGAGTCGAAATCTAGTATTTTTAAAACAAGCTTTTCAATTAGTAGGTTGAGAGAGGTTTAAATTATAGTAAAAGGTTAAAAGTTGTCAGGTTTTCATTGATCATGAATCGACGAATGGCCTATACCATCGCGTTTGTATCATCAAATTAAGGTTTTTAGAAGTCATCCCTTGATTTTTAGTGGCATGGTTAAATTGAAATTATTAGTTGGTCAATTTCGGGTTAAAAACCGATTTTCGGCGATCTGGTCGATGAGGGTCCAAGCAGTTGGAGGTGGAGCAACCTAGGGACGTGGTGGAGATTAGGTAGCGATCGCAAGGGAGGCGGTGGCCTTTGGTGTATAGACGAGGTCACTTGAGGGTTTAGTGTCGTGGGTTTCAATTGGTTGTGTAGCGACATTTTTGGGGACCAGAGGATGCGTTGAGTGTGATGATGATTTGAAGAGTACATAAATAGAATAGGCTTAGTAAATTTTCTAGTTTATAGAAAATGTCCATAATTGAAAGAGTGGTTATATAAGAATGATTTATTAATTGGATTATAGTGTAGGATTTATAAAATAAAGCGAAATCTTTGAGAATTTAAAATCAATTGGTTTTGAAAAAAAGAGGTTTACTAAACATATTTGAATTTTGATTAAGAAAAGTAATAATGACTTTTGCTTGAGAGAATCTCAAAGTAATATTTCCAAGTAATTTTTTTAAAGTGCATCTTCTTTGAATAGTTTGAGAGATTGTCTTGATCTGTTATGTGATAAATTGAATAATCTTCTAAGCGATAATTAGATATTTGCCCAAGCGAATGTTGTAATGCACTTAGTAATTATTTCCTTTATCATTATATGATCGAAATGAGCCGAATCTAGACAAATCCAAAACAAAAGCTTAGTAGTAGAGTGTTTAAGCTATTTTATATGTTTATAAGAATATATATAGTGTTGTTAAATTTTAGTAGAGCTTAGTTTATGAATCTAAAGTTTTGTGTTGTCCTGATTTTTAGGATGGTAACCAGAGCTATTATTGAAGATTTGTTAAGGAGGCCCAGTCCATTCGTAGGCCGTTTGAGGCTATGAGGATCTTTGACTAGCCTATCTCGGATGACGAGGGTGAGTCTAGAGAGGAGAGTCGAAGAGTGAGAGGTTCAGAGGGCCATGGCTAGTCATGGCATGGAGGTGAAATTAGGAGTAGTGCAAAAGGAGCCTGTAGTGCAGGATAAGTCCATGGATGAGGAGGAGTGGGAATCTGATAAGGATGCGGGTTTCTGGCAGATGGATGAGATTTTCCCAGAGAACCCTGGTAAGGTAGTGGTTGAGGAGTCGAAGATGGAGTATGAAATTCTAGTAGAGCGTACGATCCATGGTATGAATTGGTAGATTTCCGATGACGAGGCGGAATCCATGTTGTTAGAGGGACCTTAGGTGGAGGACTCTAACGGAGAGAGCTCACTCTGAGGGGTTGTTTGGGTTTGTGGTGTAGTTCTTTTGGGAATATTGTGTTTGTTTCCCATCTAGTTATGGTGTTTGTGTAGTGTCTTGTCTAGTTATGTTATTGTATCTGTATTATGGCTATTAGTTGGATTTGGTATCCTAGTGGATACCTGTTTATGGATAATGTACGCCTTGTATGTGTGGTTGACTTTTTTTGGCAAATTGTGGTTATTAGCTTTCTTTGTAAGGTTCCATGTACTCAGTAAATAGTTAGTAAGGGTTAAGAGTTCCAATCAACTTTGTTTATTTGAATTTAGATTATGGTGAAATTTCGGGATCAAAATTCTTTTAAGGGGGAGAAAATGTAATGACTGGAAATTTTGTCTGTTAAATTTATGAATATTTAATTTAATTTAAGTATTCAATTTAAGGGTTTTCATAAATAAAATAACTCTCATTTAAATTTATAATTAATAAGAGATAATTCATTTTTAAATTTAGTTTACATAAAAAGATAGTTCGACGGAAGATTAAAAATGTGACTAAAAACTTGTTTCTTTGGATTTTCAGCTTTTATCGAAAGACATATTGTAGAAAATCATAAAATCCCCTTATATATGTTTTAGAAAACAATTTTACATTCTTAATGTGGAATATTTCATTTTTGAAATATAAAAGGATATGTAAATAAAGCATAGTAAAAAAAAGTAAAGATATTTAAAATTTAAACTAGAAAAGACATATAGATTCCTTAATTGTCAAAGTGAACAAAAGGACTTAAACACACCTTATTACCCAATATGTTCTTACATGCTATGTACTTTGATGGTTGCGAAATGATATGGAGTGAAAATAACATTTTCAACTTGATTTTTCTTATTTTACCTCTTTATATATTTACGTACACTATTATATTTTCCTATCTTTGTACTTAGTTCATTTTCCTAAGTTCATCTTTTTCTAAAAAGTTTTTATTTAACTCAAGCTTTTGAAAAAAGGAAAAATCGCATTTTGATTCGTAAACAAAGTTTAACTTGGATGTTATAGTAATTGGGTAAAGGTGAGATCTTTAATCTCCATGCTTACTGTTTGATTTAGCATATGAATACACACACACACATACATATATATACATAATAGCTTAGTTAAATTGTCTAAACTTTCTTTTATGATGAAATAATAGTTTTAAAAATCAACGTCTGAATTAGAAGTAAGGGGATAGTTACTGATAGTATACTGTAAAATAATTATAACTCTATGTTCTTTGAATTTACATAAGAAAAACATTTCCATCCTTGATTTCAAAAACTAGTATCTTCTAATCCATATCGAGTATGCCAAATCTATCAACTAGTAAAATGTTTATATCAGAGTCTAGTATTTTCTAAAAATAGCTTCAGGGTAATTCGTCGAGTAGGTTGAGAGAAAGGTTTCAATAACAGCAAAGGGTCAAAAGTTGTTGGGTTTTTGTTGATTACGAATCGATGAACGACCTGTGCCATTGTATTCATATCGTTAAACCGAGGTTTTTAGAAGCATTCCATGATTTTTAGTGGTATGGTTTGGTTGAAATTGTTAGTTGATCGATTTGGTTAAAGATCGATTTTTGACAATCTATCGATGAGGGACCAAGCGATGGTGGTGGAATAACCTAGGGACGTGGTTGAGCTTGGGTAGCGATCGCAAGAGAGACAGTTACCTATGGTAAATAGATGAGGTCACTTTAAGGTTTACTATTGTGGGTTTCATTTGGTTTGGTCGTGACATGTTCGGGGACCATGGGAGATGTCTTGTGTGATGACGAGGGCTTGGAGGTGCTCGCGTAAGTGGGTAAGCAACTGGCCATAGTGGTTTAGGCTATAGGTTGTCGAAGAGGCGAGAGTGGGTAAATAATGCATCGCGACTTTCGGTTCCTGCTTTTTTTCTTTCAGAAAATGGGGTGTTTTGAGTTCTGGGTAACCTACGGGGAAGGTGATAGGTCAAGTAGGGTGTGCGAGGTCAGGCGAGGTAGGCGAGGCTGTCAATGGCTTGGGGTATGCATGCATGCACACGTTGTGCACGGTTGAAATGTGTCCAGGTTTTAAAAACCTGGAATTGATTTTGAGAATGTGGAATTTGAATGGTTAAGGAGGGAATGAGTTTAGTTTTGGAATGGGTTTGGAGATGGACTTTGGTCTACGTTAGTTCAAGGATTTATTTCAATATGTTTTTTAAGTTTCTAAAAGTTTAAACTTTAGCAAATCTTGATTCATCCATTTGGAGTACGTATAACCCGCGACTTCGATGCTGGATCAGTATCATTTAATAGAACACTTTTAAACAATTGTTTGACAGTTTTATAGAAATTTAAAATAATGTTAAATTTATAGTCGTAGAAAAATAATCATGTCGACAAGTAATTTATATTATTCCACTAACATTATAATAGCAGAATAAAACCTTGTTCTTGTATACTTAAATTTGAAAGATTATACTGGACATTTAATTAGTAGAATAAATTTTCGTTCTACCATTTTATTGATTTGGACATTTATTAATTTGTCAGCTGATTAGGATAGATGACGTGTTATCCATCGTTTGTTAATTATGAATTATGTTTACATATTTGTTGCTTATGTAGTTATTAGTGGTATGATTTGAATTATTAAATTGAAATAGTGGTAACCTGTCTAAGTACCAATGTGGGTCAGTAAGCCTTTTTCCAAAATTTGAAAAGAAATAGATTTGGATTTGGATTTACTTTGATCTTTAAAATATTTTTTTGAAATAAAATATTTTCAATATTTGAGAGGGTTAAGTTAATTATTTTATTTAAGTTATTTTAAAGTTAATTATTTTGTTTAAGTTATCCTAAAGCTAATTAACTATGTTATAAATGAAATTTTAAGTTAGTTAATTATTTAATATTAGTGGTTTGGAAATTTATTAATTATTTATCAATAATGATTTAAGTCAATTAGTTACTTTATTTAAAAGGTTTTAAGTTAATTAATCATTTATTTAATAGTGATTAAGTGTACTAATAATGATTTTAAGGTAAGTTGATTATTTCTAATAATGCTTTAAACCTTAGTCAATGATTTATTATGGAGGATTTTAAAGGTAATTATTTTATTTAATAAAAAGTTTTTTAAAAAATAAAGTGTTTTATAAAGAGAATTATTTTGAAACTAAAAAGGAGTCATTGATGAAATAAATTTGAAAAGATATTGGAATTTGATATAGGGTTTTGGGTTATTAAATTTGGATTTAAATAGATTGGATCAATTATAGAAATTTAAGGTTATGAATCTAAATACTAATCCTTCTAAATTTTGGTGGTATGGAAGTCCTTTCTCTACCTAACATCGAAGGATTAGCGATATGGATTCATAATAATTAGTGTTTCAAAGGACATTGTTTGATCCGCTTAATATGATTTTGGGATAAGAAATCATTCTTAAATAATTTTTTGCAAATTCTTATACTATTATATAAGTAAATAGAAAAGTTCCCAAGTATTTAAAAGCGAATGGTTTGAGAATATACTTATATCAATGAGATAAGTATACGAATTTTCTATTAATAATTAAAGTATTTAATTATTAAAGGTTATTTTAAAGAGGCTTAGTGGATCTTATATGGAATTAAACCAATGTTTGGACGGCTCGTTAGTTATTTGATAGTTAAATAACCGACTATCAAATTTTGGCCAGTTTTAAAACTATTATTGTCGGTTTGGAAAGATTGGGATGAGATATATTATCTCAAACCACTTCGAACCGGCATAAGCATTTGAATTAGAGATATCTTGAAGATGATTGAAGATGGAGTTTTTTGAAGTGCAAGGACCGCTTTCTACTAATCCTGAGGGTGATTCCAAAATGGATGTAGTAGAAGTAGTGCCTTTGGTTTATTCTAATCCTAAACAACATGTATTGATGAATGTTGGAAATATTTTTTGCCTAGATGACAGTATTATCATTCCAAGTGGGATTTCTATCTAAAAGGTAAAACGTAATCTCTAACCTCATCAAACAAAAATGACTAAAATAGGTCATATGCTATAAGGCTATGTAGGTTTCATCCATTATTTTATTGTCATCATCCTTCTATATTATATACATTTATGGATTTTGTTGTGCATGAGAGCTCTCAGGATATGTTGCAAAGCAATCACGAAGATGAAATATTCAGTACTATCCAGTAAGGGGTAGGCCGGTCTTTCCATGCAGGGATAGACAGGTTTGACCTCGGTACATTTTATCCAAAGTTGTACTGTGACAGTGATACCCTAGAAACCTTGTCATTGATGAAATTCATTCTCCAATAAGTGCCATACAGACTTGGTTGTGTCCAACTATGCTGGAACATGAGATGCAAGCATTCCAGCTATATTCATAATTTATTTTAAACCATAAACATTATTTTAATATCATCGGATTTTCTATAAAATGGTTTGGTTATCGTAAGATAAAAACTCGTCCGTGTTTATGTGCGGCGTGATCTTACAAGATACCTTTTATTGTAAAGGGTTTTACAAGATATAATAAAAATTCCTTGTAATTTTAGTTTCTCGCGCTGGTTTTGCCAGATTGATCCGGGTGTTATTTTTCTTCAACGCTCGGGTCAGACCCGAGTAGTTTTCCTAGATTAGCTTTGGATGCTTTTGGAGCAACTAGAGTGAAGGATGCCCAAGACGTATTTCCATATTTTACTTTCACCGTATTTAAATTATGTGTATTTATCAGCATTTGTAAGGATATGTTTTTATAACTGTCCAGGCTAATGATAAGTTAGACTCTGATGTTGGTTGTGTATTAAAGGATTTTCTTTTGTAAAGATGAATTTGAATATTATATATTATTTATCATGTTGTGAGATTTAGTTCTGTTGTTTCCTTTTTCTTTTCCCCAAACAGTTGATCTTTTTGGCACTTTGTCGCCGACACGTGAATACCGTGGATATATTAGTGTTGACTTCTGAGGATCGAAAAGGTGGGTCATTACATACTACCAAGAACCGATATTCTTTAATTCATTAAGCATTCAAATAATTCTTTATCAATTCAACATTCGGTATCATTGTTTTATTCACTTTTTTATTATTTTTAGAAAATTCTAAATTTCAATTGTGTGTTTGTAACAGTTTCAAAAAATATTGCTTCATATTTGAAAAGTTTGCTCTTTTAAATTCCATTTTATCAACACTTACATATAATATTTCTCTCTTTTTTTCCTTGACTTTTTTACGCTTTTCAGCACAACGATGCAATTACCTATTAATTCAGCTTTCAAACTTAATAAATCTTTCTATATTGCATCGAATGGAGCATAAATTCTTTTGTTTCCTTGGCTTAATGGGAAACTTGTGAACCTTGTGGGTTGACATACTATCACTTGCATGTGGGGATTAAATAAAATGTTCATAATGGTGATTGGAGATTAAGTTATATTTTTATATGTTATGATGTTACTCAACAAATGCATAAAATAAATATTGAGTTTTAATAAGAATCAAGATTATTTGACATGATATCCCAACACAGAAAGAGAATTTCCTTATAAATTGGCTTGGGATAATTTGAAAGCTAAATACAGCTTTTTTTGGCAAAAATAGTTTAGGGAAAACTTTGTGAGCCTAAATTGTAAGTTTGTTCAATGCTAGCCGGACTTAACAAGCTTCAGGCTAAAGACAAAATTAAAGAGGTGAGTAATATAATGGATCCTACTTGTGTAGTTTGTGGAAATTATGATGAAACAAATGCTTACTTATTCTTTGAGTGTGTGTATTCTAAAAGAATATAGTTTTAGTTAAGAAACATGATGGATAAGGGCACCCCAACCTCATAAAACGTTGAATAACTACCTGATAATCTTTCGAAAATTTCTTTGATAAATACACCGCACAAAAGGATTGGTGAAATGGTTTTTAATATGAGGGCTGAACAAATGGGAGATTGTTTCATGGTATTCAACTTCCAATTCAGGTGGGACCTTACTCAACTTTCGTGGGCTGAACAAACTATTATTAAGTTTGCATTTCTCAAATATATTTTTCCAATGAATTTTATCTTTAAAATTATTTCAGACATTTTTATATAATATATATATATATATATATATATATATATTTATACATTTTTTTAGGACGTTCTTATATATATATATATATTTATATATTTAGATATACAATGTTGTCGTGCCATAAATTTTAGCAATTCGTCTTGTCAATTGGTAGCAAAGTTAACTGCCTATGATAACATATCAGTATTGCGTTACCATTGATCTCGACTCGCACTAATACCAACTAGCTACACATATTGTTCCAATTATATTTAAATTTATAGAAATAATATTTTCATGTTTTAAAATAGCAATATATTACTTTGTAATGCACTATACAATTTTTAAGCAAAATTTTCCCCACCGATGACGCTGGTCTGTCGTATCAACCATAATTTTTTATACACTCAATGGGCAAAATAACACTATAATGAACTACTAAAATATTTTCAATTAATTTACAAGATAATTTTCATATTTCATTAACTCTTATGTTTCCTTGTATAAAATATTCCTTTTTAATTATATATATATAATCAGTTCATCAAGCATCAAGGACAATGCAATCCGTCACGCCACAATCAATTATTCACAAAACAAGCAAGCTTTCAGCTAATTATATTATATTTTATTTATTATGTATCCATATATTTAAATTTCATAATTTAATTATATACCATAAATATTGTACCATAATTTTCTTAATCACATTTATTATCCTCATAGCGGTTCTATTTCGAAGAAACCTTGATTTTATTACTTATTTGGTTCGCTCAGATTCTGTTAGGTTTATATTTTTTAGCTATAACTCATACTCAATTTCCCGCATCCTACACTAGCCTAAATAAAAAAACAAACATTAACGCAACCATTGACACACAAAAAAAAATCTACAATCTAATGCCTTTAGCAAAAGGCTATATTCCAGCTTCCGCTGTGTATTCTAATCACTACCAGATCCTTCTATACAACTCGCTTTACCACAACTTCTATTTGCATGGGAACAAACACATGAAGATTTGGAGATAAGGAATATATATATAATGCAATAGCAAAATAACAAGTATGTTACCAGATGACTGCCCATAAGTCATCGTATACTCCTATCAGCCAATTTTAGTATAAGGCAACTACCACACAACCAAGGGAGATAGGGACTCTAAGTCATTCTGACCTTGCTCTAATACAAAGCTATAACACCTCACCTTTATTCCACACTACCAAAGAATATCACATAGTAATATTATCTGTTACTACAGAGAATAAGGCTAGTTAGGTGACCATCCATGGGTATTCCTTTAGGCTAATACCAATACTTTTTTTTCAACTGCATATGACGTGTGCGGTATCGGCACAAAGTAATAAACACTTTGGATAATTTCCAGAATAGAACAATATATAACACAACATAAAACATAGAGCCATAAATCACAATGGAAAAATATAACACATCTCAAACTATATTTACATAACTTTGGTATTCAATAAGTCGAAAGAATATACATGAATAGTTTTACTAATTCATATAAATGTCACACAACGTACATAAGAACTAGTACAAAATGATATAACTAACTATATATATTCCCAAGAGCTAGCCCAACATCTAAGGTTGATGAGTCCCCAAAACCTGTAATATCTTGGTTTGACATGAGTATTATAAAAATAATAAATGGGTCAGACTATATCGAATCCAATAAAGGTAAGATTATAGGTGTAACAATAATAAATTCTAATAACATAGTTATAAATATATGGTATGTTAACGTCCAACCAATAAATAGCTATATTCGAATAATTCACCATGTCAATAAAATATTTCATACTTATACAAGCAATCATCTCAAATATGGTGAATAAAATATCTAACAAATCAGAATCACAAACAAGTATGAAAGTAATTCAGAACCATAAGACAAGCATGAAAGCGAATCAAAACCAACCAACAAGCATGAAAGCAAGTCGAAACAAAAAGATAAGCATAAAACAAATCAAAACTAAAAGACAAGTTCTTAAACATAAATGGTATGAAGAAAACACGGGAATGAATGACCGATTACACAAATAAATAATCGTAGGCTCAAAACCGAATAAGTTACGACATCTTTCTTGCAGCTTGACCAGATCGCTAACACCTCTTCAAGTAGTTTGGACAAGTCGCTTTCACCTCCCAAACCAATTCGAGCCAGGTTACTAATGCCTCTTCAAGCAGTTGGGCTAGGTTGCTAACACCTCTCCAAGAAGTTTGGACCAAGTCTCTAACACCTCTTAAGCAGTTTGGTCAGGTTGCTAACAACTCTCGAAGTAATTGGATCTAGTCTCTACCCTCAAAAGTTGTAACATCCCATATCTAGAGGCCAAAAGCTAAGCGCTACAGATGTTGTAGTCATCTATAGTACTAACTTCCATTAAAAAAGATAAGGCAATGTTAATGGTATCCAAAATATCATAAGCACTTGAATATGAATAAAATGACAGATTTCCAAAAAAACATTTTAGTGATTAAATTTCAAACAAAGTCATATCCAAATTACATAATCCCTTAACCTTTTCCGTGGTACTGATCAAATATAATTTAAAATAATATGCCAAAAGTGACATATGACGATGCCCCCTTGGATGATCAAAGAAATATAGTAATAACTGACTTAATATACACAACAAAATCACAACAAATAAAACTGAACTCCTAAATAGCTATCCGACAGCCACATGCTCATCTTCGAAAGCTTTATTCGCCAAAACAAAAAAAACAAAAAACCTCAACCCTCAGCCTGCCCAAATCAGTTTTGAGCACCTGAGAGTTTAAGGGGAAACAAAAAATTCGAGTCAGACATAAAGCCTGATGTGAATAATACTGTTCATCTCTCCTAATCTATGTTAAGTGAGACCATGCCATTCAACGGAATAGTTTTCCCCTCATTAACATTCCTTTTAAAACTTATCTTTTGCAATACTTTCATGCAACCAAAACTAGTCAAAAATATATGTAAAACATCATTATGTAAACATACATAAATATCTGGTAATAAATGAACTATCTATTCACACATAAGTTTTCTTTGGCTAACTTTTAACCTTTGGCTGACTTGGGCCTACCAGGCAATATCAAAATTTATCTAACGTATGTTAGAGACTCTTCTTCTTTGGGACGATCTGCCCTTAATTATTTGTTAAATACTCTTCTTCTTGATGGTTTGTCCTTAATTATTCATCTTCCAAGGTCACATGATCCTAATGGTTTTATGGGCTCACCAATAAACTATTTGTATACAAAAATATATTCCTTTCTGTCTGCATCCATAATTTTAGTCTTACCTGTGACAATGCCCTACACACTGGAATTTTGGACTAAATTAGTTGGGGCTAATAGCTAATGTACAATGCGCGACCCTATATCAGCCCCATCTGGTATCTAATATTTGAGTCATTTTAATCAGTGATATCTTCTCAAAAAATTTCCTTTAAAACATTTTCAAAATGATTTAAGACCTTTATATCAAACTCAAACAAGGAAAATTACATAATTTCTACGCTTTACTCAAAATCACCTTGCCATGTTATATATATAATTTTACTCAAATCTTAGTTGATGAAAACACTTATCTTTTGAAAGTCCAAATTCCAAAACCATTGAAAGTACCCCTTTTGAAACCAATGAAAGTACCCCTTTTAAAACCAAGTAAAACCCTTTCTTTTATCTAAGCCGAAAGGCCAAAACCTTCCCTTTGAAACCATTCTCAAAACTCTTTCAAAGCCTTTGGAAATCTTCCTTTTGAAAGCTTTAAAAACCTAGACATCTTTCTTTTAAAATCTTAAACATTGCCTTTAGAAACCCTTGGAAAATCTTTCCTTTCAAAACCATTCGAAAACATCAGAAAACTACACTTTTCGACTCCTTCGAAACCTTTGGGGAACCACCCCTTCGAAACCTCTTTAAAAGCTTTCAAAAGCATTAAGTCTGTACCTTTTGAAAGCATTTGGGTTCAATTTAAAACATGTGGAAACCTTTTGAAACCATTCAAAGTTTACTCCTTCAAAACTCTTTGAAAATGTTTCGGTCCAAACCATTGGAACTATGCTTCAAGTAGAGAAAAAGGACATAAAACCCTTAAAGTCGAAAGCACTTCTCTTTGAAATCATTCAAATCATCTCTTTTGAAACCAATTTAGGTTATGCTTCAATTTAACAAAAGTGTCATTAAAACCTTTTAAGTCGAAAGCCCTCATTCCGAAAGCATTTCCTAAGTAAAGAAGTGATGGTGTCGAAACCATCACTTCGAAAGCATCGAAGAAGTGGGCGTTTTTTAAAAGAAAACAACCTCTTCGAAACCAACTGGGTCGAAAGGTAAAAAGGAGGTAACTAGATGTTTCGATTTAGTCTAAGGCATTCACTTAAAAACAAATAAGCGACCCAATCGAAACCATTTCCATTTAAACCATTTGACTTAGTCGAAACCCAATCAAGTCGAAAGCAAGCAGACATATTTTCCTTTAAAACAAAACAAAGCTTCAACCCTTTCGGAACCCTAGGGTTTCAACCCTATACCTTTCTCCCACATCCAATTCATTACATACCAGTCACCTGATACCATATGCATCAGATTTGACTATGTCGGAGGCGATAGTATGGAGGCGGAACCTGGTGCCGAAGGAAACGAAACAGTGAAAAACCTATTTATTTGTACTTTTAAAACTATTGCTTTTGCATCTAACCTGTCTTGTTTGTCTAAATCTGATTGGCTGCTAAATTACCTTTTCAAAAGTGCTGCCATTTTCCAAAAATAACAATTTCAGATATTTACAGAAATCCCATTTCTCCTTTTTAAAATATATAAAACATTTAAGTCTCATACTTTAAATAATTTTATATACACTTCAAAATACTTAGGCAAAATCTAGAAAATCTCTTTTAATCTGTTTTCTAACATATAAAAGTTTCAGACCCCAACTAATTATTATCTACCCGAAAATAATTTATAACCCAAAATATCATATATTTTTTCTAGAAAATTCATATAAAATCCACATTAATTTCAAAAATTCTGAAAACAGGAATGCATCTCCAAAATATTATTTCTAGTCTTCATAAAAATTCGAAAGGCATAAAGATGTCATTTAATCAGTTTTTTTTACCTTAAAACATATCATAAAAATCAATATGAACATGTATAAATCACCAACAACTGTATATAAGCATTCCATCATTCAAAAAAATGAGAGTACATTGCAAAACAATTTGAAATCATCATAAAACCCCAAAAAAATCAAAATAGAGATGTAAACATTATTCATCTTTAGCTTTTGTGATTAAAGAGATTGAGATATGAATAGATTTGATTTGCTTAAGCTTCTTTCTAGCTTTTCTTCCATCTTTTTCCCCTTTCCTTAATAATGGTGGCCGGCCTTAAATTTTAAAATTTTAAAATGAAATGAACACGTATTCTAATACACGGCTAAGGTTTGGAAGATATAGGAATAACCTTTTTCCTATTTTACCCTTCCTCTTATTCATTCTAAATCTTCTTTAAATTTTTTATTTAAATGGCACGTCGACCTTTAATTAAAATCAATTCTCAATCCCCTATTCAACACTTTATTTTATTTATTTTATCTAATTAAGTATCCTAAATAATGTTACCAAAATTTAGGGTGTTACAGATTCCCCTCCTCAAAGAATTTCGTACTCATAATTACGATAAGCTACACACAAAACAAGCAAGAAGGTAAAACATACCATCAAACAAATCAAGATGAACATCTCTAATCCTGCTCTCAACCTCCTAGTGCAGTACCTGTCAACGTCACTCGATTAGACCTTGACTAATCCAACTATCTTGGTTCTAAGCCTCTTTTCATCTCTGGCAACTATACCAACTGGTTTTTAACTATGGTCAAGTGTGGTTCTACTACTAAGTCATCTAGCACAGTCGGTGCAATAGCAGTCTTCGGGTCTCTAACACACATTCTGAGATGAGAAACATGAAAAACATTATGGACACCTGCCAAATTGCTTGGTAATTCAACTTTATATGCAAGTTTCCTGATCCTCTCAATAATAGGAAAAGGCCCAACGAATCTCGGTGCCAACTTTCCTGGTCTCCCAAATTTAATGATACGCTTCATCGGTGATACCTTAACAAAACCTGGTCCCCAACTGAGAACGCTATGTCTTTCCATCTCTTATCTGCATAACCGTTCAGCCTAGAATGATCCTCCGTCACTCTAGTTCGAATGACCTCAATCTTTTCTGCAACCTCTCTAGCAAAATCTAGACCAAGAATCAACCTATCCTCGGTCTGCAACCAAAAACGGATGGTTTGCATGGCCTTCCATACAAAGCTTCGGACGATGTCATCCCAATATTAGTCCGATAACCGTTCTTATACAAAAATTCGACTAGATGTAGATGGTCCTCCCATGATCCCTTGAAATCTAGAACACAAGCTCTTAAACAATCTTCCAGGATTTTGGTAACTCTTTTCGTTTGCCTATCTGTCTGCGGATGGTAAGCAGTACCCATCTTAAGCTTGGTCTCAATACTTCCTACAGACTATTCCAAAACCCGCTAGTGAACAAGGAATCTCTGTCACTAACTATACTACTAGGAATTCCATGCAGTCTAACCATATTCTTCATGAATAACTTCGCTTGAACATGTGCCGTCCTGGTTGACTTAACTGGAATGAAATGAGCACTTTGGTCAATCTATTCACTATGACCAATATACTTTCATTTCCTCTGTTGCGACCTTGGAAACCTATCAATGAAGTCCATAGATATAGAATCCCACTTCCATACTGGAATATCTAATGGCTGAAGCAACCCACTTGGCTTCTGGTGTTCGGCCTTTGCTTGTTGGCAATTCAAGCGCTGCTTTATACTCAAGCCAATATCCTGCTTCATACCTTCCTAGAAGAAACTCCTCTTCGTATTCTGATACATCTTTGTTCCTCCTGGATGGATAATGAACTTCTAATGATGGCATTCCTCCATGACTTCTTTCCTTATGTTTCCTACACTTGTAATACATAATCTTCCTTTCTTTCTCAACCACCCATTCTGGTCAATAATGAAATCTTTCAAGTCATCGCTCTCGGTTCCTTCCCTTAACCTTCTGATCCGTTCAGCCAACACTGGATCCTTCATCTATTTAGAAGCAATCCTTTTGATCAAAATTGGCCGAGCTTCCAAACGATAATACAACTGTATCCCCACTAGACCCGACCTCGCATCTCCACTGCACTCTGCAATTTGCTAATGCTTTCAAATCTTTCCATTCACCCAACATCGCTAACACTGCATTCCGATGTTTTCTACTAAATACATCTGCAACCTTGATGGCTTACCCTGGTGTGTACTCTATCCCAAAATCATAAGCATCCATAAACTTCAGCCATCTCTGTTGTCTCATGTTCAGCTCCTTCTGAGAGAACAAATACTTCAGCAACCTATGATCTGTATAAAACTCAAAACTCTCTCTCAAAAGCTAATGTCTCCACACCTTCAAAGCAAAAATCACTACTGCCAATTCCAAATCATGCATCGGATATCTGACTTCATGCGGTCTAAGCTTTCTAGAAGCATAGGCAATCACTTTACCTCTCTGCAACAGCGCAGCTCCTAATCCTGTTCTACACGCATCGGTATAAACCACCAAATCTTGTTTCCCATTTGGAATAACCAACATAGGTGCATGGATCAATAAGTGTTTCAAACTCTGAAATGCTTCCTTATACTTATCGATCCACACAAGCTTCACATCCTTTCTCAATAGCTTAGTCATCGACGCTGTTATCCATGAAAAATTCTTAACGAATCTTCGATAATAACCAGCTAACCCAAAGAAACTCCTTTTCTCGGCTACTGTCTTGGGTCTCTTCCAACTATTCATTTCTCCATCTTAGTTGGATCCACTAACAACCCTTTCTCCCAGTCTACATGACCAACAAACTTCACTTTCTTCCTCCAGAAGTGACATTTTGAAAACTTCGCTTTCAACTGATGCTGCCTTAGCGTCTCAAGCACCACTTTAAGATGAACTTCATGTTCTCTTTCATCCTTAGAGTAAATCTAGATATCATCGATGAATGCCAACTAAGTGCTCTCGGAAAATCCAGTTCATCAAATCCATAAAGAAAGATGGCACATTCGTCAGTCCAAATGGCATACCCAACCGTTCGTATGACCCATATTTGGTCCTGAATGCTGTCAACGGTATACTATCCTCTGCTACCCTGAGCTAATGGAAACCTATTGCCAAATTCAACTGGGAAAATACCTCAGCTCCACTCAACCGGCTGAACAAATCATCAATCCTGAGCAATGGATGTCGAATCTTTATCGTCCTCTCATATAGCTTGCAATAATCAACACATAGCCTCAACGATCCGTCCAGCTTCTTAGCAAACATTGCTACTGCATCCCAAGGTGAACTACTTGGCCTGATAAAACACTTGCCTTCCAGATCCACCAACTGCACCTTCAACTCCCTCATCTCTGAAGGGGTCATTCTGCTTGGCGGCCTACTCACTGGTTTTCCTCCCAAAACCAAATCTATCTGAAACTCAATGGCATGTTTTGGTGGAAATCCTACTGTAGGCTCAAAAACATCTGCGAATTCTCTAACCATGAAAACTCAGCTTTACTCATCATCTGATTCTGTAACACCCAAAGAAAACACCTCACCGCTTGAACCTTCTATGGTATAAACAATCTTATAGCTACAATTAGAGTATCTAAGAGATATTTTCCTATCCTGGAAAAATATCCTAGCATCATACTCGCTTAACCAATTCAACCCTAGAATAATTCCAAACCCCACAAAATCAAACAAATGCAAATTGCAAACAAAAATATGACCTAATAGGTCAAACACAAATTGGTCATATCTCAACCGCAGAGTTGCATACCCTCCTATTGGATTCGCAACCCATAAGGAAGCAACTAAATAAATGGGTTCAAGGTTAAGCTTATCTATCAAACATCTATATATAAAAGAATGTGATGCGATAGTATCAAATAGAACACTAACAAACATACCATGAATTTGAAGCGTACCTCCCAAAACTGCCTTTCCTTTCTCCTGAGCTGTTGGCTTCAAAGTAGCAAGATCCAATGCATACATCTTGCCATTTCTATCTTTAGCGAGCTCCTTGCACTGGTTCACATAGTGTCCTATCTGATTACAGTTGAAGCATCTAATTTTCTTCTTCTCGATCATTTCCTTAGTCTTCCTAGAATGAAACTCATTGGCGAAATGCCCTTTCTTGTCGCACTTAAAACAAACAACCTCAGACTTTCCTCCCTTGGCCGCTCCACCCTTCTGAGCACCCTTCTTGTGGAAAAACTTCTTCTTCTGGCCCTGCCCCACTCAGACCTCTTTAACCTTGCTATTCTCTAGAAAATCAAGACTCTCCTCATGCCTACTACCATTTCGACAACCACATCACATGGTCTCTAATACGCGGTAAAGTACCTCTGGCCAACCCAGGCTTCAATCCCCTAATGAACTTCTCGTTCCTCTTCATCACGTATCAACAGCGGCATAACCATACCAAGCCAACTCCTCAAACCTTCTGGCATACTCCACAACTGACATCTCTCCCTACACTAACTCAACAAACTTTCTGATCAGAGCTAACTGTGCCATAATAGACACGAACCTCTCCTGGAATCTTATCTTAAAATCCTGCCAGGTCATAGTCTCCTCATCCACTGCCACAATCACACTATTCCACCAGAATAAAGCAGCTCCCTAATACTATCTAGATGCCAACCTTCTCTTTCACTCATCACTGAGCCTCAAATCTTCAAAAATCCTTTCGTAGTGTAACAACCAGTTCTCTACCTCAATGACAATCCTCGGTTCCAATATTTGGCTTTCCTCCAAGCTTATTGTAATCCATACTCAGCTTAGCAAAATGGTTAACTACTGGAACTTTCGAAACCCTTGCTCCTGCAGCATTTTCTCCTAACACTTTGGCTGCAACTCCCGTCTACGTCATATTCTTGAAAAATTGATACATAGCTTCCATTCTAACCTACGGGACCTCAACACCAACATTCTGTGCTTGTACCTAACCTTTAGTTCTCCTAGCATCCCTTTAGTGCTTCCCCTTCCTGGGTTAACTCTTCCTCTTCTACCATCCATATCTGTATTCAAACCTTATGAGATACAGAAAGATAACCTAAGCAAAGAAAGGAGACTAGAGATAAAGCACATACTTATATATGTAAACTACAAGTATGTTATCATAGGGTTATCCCAAGCCCAATATTACTCTAATTCTTTAGGATTATGTTTTCAAAACCATTTTTAGTTAAATTTTTTCATAAACCTATGCTCTGATACCAAGTTGTAACATCTGCATCTAGAGGCCAAAAGCTAAGTGCTACAAATGCTATAGTCATCTATAGTATTAACTTCTGTTGATAAAATACGACAATGCTAATGGTATCCAAAATATCAAAAGCACTTGAATATAAACAAAATCACATATTTACAAAAAACAACATTTTAGTGATTACACTTCAAAAAAATCATATAATCCCTTAACCGTTTCCCCAGTACTGATCAAATATAATTTACAATAATACACCAAGAGCGACATATAACGATGCCCCCTTGGATGATCAAAGAAATATGGTCATAATTGACTTAATATATGCAGTGGAATCACAAAAAAATAAAATTAAACTTATAAAATAGCTATCCGACAGCCACCTGCTCGTCTCTGGAAGCTTTATTTGCCAAAACACAAAACCTGAAAACCTCAACCCTTAGCCTGCCCAAATCAATTTTAAGCACCCGAGAGTTTAAGAAAAAACAAAAACTTCGAGTCAGACATAAAGCCCATGTGAATACTATTGTTCATCTCTGTTAATTTATGTTAGAATGGGTTTCCCTTCACTAGCATATCTTTCGCAATACTGTTCCTACAACCAAAAATGGTTAAAAATTTCTATAAAGCATCGTTATGTAAACATACATAAATAATTTAGGTAATAAATGAACTATCTATTCAAACATATAAGTTTTGTTTGGCTTACTTTTAACCTTTGGCTGACTCGAGCCTACCAAACAACATCAAAATTTATCTAACATCTATTAGACACTCTTCTTCTTTTGGACGATATGTCCTTAACTATCTATTAAATACTCCTCTTTTGGACGGTCTGTCCTTAACTTATCATCTTCCAGGGTCACCTGATCCTAATGGTTTTGCGGCCTCACCAATAACCTATATGTATAAAAAAAATTCTTTTCCGTGTGTATCCATAACATTAGTCTTACCTGTGACAAAGCACTACACACCGAAATTTTGGACTAAATTAGTTGGGGCTAATAGCTAACGTATAGGGCGTGATCCTATACCAGTCTCATCTAGTTATCTAATATCCGAGTCTTTTTAATTAGGGATATCTTCCCAAAACTTCCTTGTAAACCTTTTCCAAATGATTTAAAACGTTTAAATCAAACTCAAGCAAGGAAAATTATATAATCTCTATGCTTTACTAATAATCACATTGTCATGTTATATATATATATATATATATATATATATATATTACTCAAATCCTAATTGATGAAAAAAACTTATATTTTGAAAGTCCTCCTTCCAAAACCAATGAAATACCCCTTTCGAAACCATTGAAAGTACTCCTTTCGAAACCAATTAAAACCCTTTCTTTTATTTAAGCCAAAAGGTCAAAACCTTCCTTTCGAAACCATTCTCAAAACCCTTTCAAAACCTTTGGAAATCTTCCTTTCGAAAGCTTTTAAAACCTAGAAATCTTTCTTTTAAAATCTTCAAAAATTGCCTTTCGAAATCCTTAGAAACCATCAGAAAACTACACCTTTCGACTCCTTCGAAACCTTTGGGGAACCACCCCTTCGAAACCTCTTTATATCCTTTCGAAAGCATTAAGTCTATGCCTTTTAAAAGCATTTGGGTTTAATTTAAAACATGTGGAAACCTTTTGAAACCATCTAAGGTTTACTCCTTCGAAACCTTTTGAAAAACGTTTTGGTTGAAACCATTTGGATTATGCCTTCAAGTAGAGCAAAATGACATAAACCCCTTAAAGTCGAAAGCATTTCTCTTTGAAATCATTCAAATCATCTCTTTCGAAACCAATTTGGGTTATACTTCAATTTAACAAAAGGGTCATTAAAACCGTTTAAGTCGAAAGCCCTCCTTTCGAAAGCATTTCCTAAGTAAAGAAGTGACGATGTCGAAACCATCCCTTCGAAAGCATTGAAGAAGTAGGCGGATTTCTAGAACAATATAGCCCCTTTGAAACCCACTAGGTCGAAAGATAAAAAGGCAACAGCTAGGTCTTTCGACTTGGTCGAAAGGATTCGCTTAAAAATAAAGGTGCAACCCAATTGAAATCATTTCCTTTTAGACCATTTGACTTAGTCAAAACTCAGCCAAGTCGAAAGCATCTTAGTCGAAAACAAGCAGATGTATTTGCCTTTAAAACAAAACAAAGCTTCAACCCTTTGGAACCCCAGGGTTTCAACCCTATACCTTTCCCCCATATCCAATTCATTACGTATCAGTTGCCTGATACCATTTGCATTGGTTTGGACTGTGTCGAAGGCGATAGTATGGAGGTGGAACCTGGTGCCGAAGGAGATGAAACAGTGGAAAAACCTATTTATTTTTACTTTTAAAACTATTGCTTTTGTGCCTAACCTGCCACGTTTGTCTAAATCTGATGTTGCCATATTACTTTTTCAAAAGTGCTGCCATTTTCCAGAAATAACATTTCAAATATTTAGAAAAGCCCCATTCTCCTTTTTAAAATATATAAAATATTTAAGTCCCATACTTTAAATAATATTATATACCCATCAAAATACTTAGGGAAAATCTAGAAAAATTCCATAAAATCTCTTTTAATATGTTTTCGAACATATAAAAATTTCAGACCCCAACCAATTATTATATACTCGAAAATAATTTATAACCCAAAATATCATTTTTTTTACTAGAAAATTCATATAAAATCCACAATATTTCAAAAATTCTGAAAATTGAAAACCGTCTCCAAAATATTATTTTCTACTTCATGAAAATTCGCAAGGCACAAAGATGTCATTTAATAGGTTTTTACCTTAAAACATATCATAAAAATCAATATGAACATGTATAAATCTTCAACAAGTGTATAAAAACATTCCATCATTCAAAAACATGAAAATATATCGCAAAACAATTCGAAATCATTATTAAACCGAAAACAAATCAAAATAAAGATGTAAACATTTTTTACCTTAGCTTTTGTGATTAAAGAGATTGAGATATGAATAGATTTGATTTGTTTAAGCTTCTTCTTAGCTTTTATTTTATCTTTTCCCCTTTTCCTTAATAATGGGGTCGGGCTAAAATTTTAAATTTCAAAATGAAATGAACATGTATTCTAATACATAGCCGAGGCTTGGAAGAAGCGAAACGATTTGGATAAGAGGAGATTTTTCAAAAATATCGATATAGCGACTATCGTTATATGAACTGTTTGGAAAACAAACTTATGACATTAGCCATACAACTAAACATCACATAGCAATGGTTTAAGCACAATACAAGGCAAATGATGATGATACAACATGTAATGAGTATTTACTAACAATTATATTAACTTTGACTACCAACTTTTCATATAGCTAACCACATGCTTACTAAATTTCAAATTCAAAAAATTTTCAAAGCATGAAACAAAAAAACAACCAAACCATCACTTCACATATACAGCGAGTATTCGTAGGCTATTAACGTGAATATTAACGTAGTATAAACTTGATTTAAGAAGGTGTAGTTTTACTCACCGAAAGATATTGAAACCCTTGCTAACTTAGGGTATGACCCTAGAACTTCCATTCCTAAGTAAAATATGAGTCTTAGACCCTTAATGCACTTGGTAGACCGGGTCTAGAAAGAAGAAGGAAGGGAAACTTATTTTGGCAAAGTGAAGTGACTTTGGATAATCATTGAATTCTCAAAAATGAATCCGAAAATAAGTCATTTTCCAACTAGTTTTTAGACTATATACTCTCCAAATTTGGAAAGGTGGTAACGAATAATGTTCTAGAAAATTATTTTCTCTACAATTTCAAAAAAAGAATCACTTAATTTCATTTAGTTTCGTATGAAAGAAAAAGGACCATTTTCAGACTTGAAATTCTAGGACCAAAACACAGTGTAAACAATTGACATTTTGATATAGCTATATTCGAAATTTGAAGAAGTAATCAACATAAAAGTTGTAGCCACTGGAATTTGACATGGTCTTGAAAAAAAAACTTCATTTGGATAAAATATGAGAGAGATCTAATGGGAGGAAGAAGAGAAAAATTTAAGAGATGAAAGGCTATTTATAAGCAAGTAAAAATGTAAATTACCTAAACACCCCTTGTCTTTTACCTCCACATTATTTTTCCACCTCAACACTCTCCACCACACATACCATTTCAGCATCCACCTTGTCTCTCCCTTTATCATGTCAAAGAAAACATGTTTTAAACATGTTCTGTACTCGAGTTGCCAGTGCCAAATCGTGTCCCTTAAGGCATCTTTTAGTATGTACTTATATTTAATTAAGTTATATGCCTATAAATATACCAATATATATTAACTAGTTTACATTTTGAACCATTAATTTTTTTCAAATAAAAATAAGGGCCGTAACATTTCAAACAACTTTTATACGTTGAAACATTGAAAATGCGGAAAACGAATTCCGGACACATTTTTTATCTTTCTTAGAACTAAACATTTTTGTAAAATAATTTTGAAAACTATTTTATCTTCAATATTTATTATTTAAATGATTTTTATTTTAATTATAAAACCTATTATTTGAATATTTAAAATTAATTAAATATTCAAAAACTAGTGTGATGAAATTCCAAGTCGTTACACTCTTCCCTCTTAAAAGAATTTCATCCTCGAAATTTTCCACAGTCCTATTCAAAAAAACAAACTATCCTAGAGATACCTAACACATTAATCAGATGTAACTCATCCAACAAAAACAAGTATGATATGAATTATATGCAACCAAATTTAAAGAATACCTTGAATAAAATACTGCACATTCAATTATATCAATAGGCAAATTTAGAACCAAATGTCCAGGCTTTTATATTCAAAAATTTAATTCAAAAAGAAATGTATTAATACCAAAACCAAAAATGACTAGGAGGGGGTCTTCCTAGCAAAATATGTAAAACTCTAGAATCAAAACAGCATGGAGATCCAACAATATTCCAGTTCCTCCAACTACAACAACTGGAGTGAATAATCATTATTTCTTTCCAAAAAATTTCAAAATCGCTTTTTTTAAAGCACCGGGATTTACGTCCTCGTAGACCATAATTCAAAAACCTTGATTTATAGTTTTAACTTTATAAACTATGGTATATAAGATCGCACAATCAATTAATCAAATTCGATTAAATAAAATCAATCAAATTCAATTAAATCAACTAAATCCTGTAAAGGAATACACTAACACTATCAATCATTCAAATTCCACAAGGAAAAAAAACCGAACACTCAACATTATTTAAAATGTCAAAAGATTAACAACAAACTCCTAACTTAGGTCCAAAACTTTATTAATTGCCCAAAATATATATTATTTTCTAAGCATACCATTCTTTGCTCATTAGCCTTTGGTTATTGCTTAGAGGATTATCCAAAGTTACCAGGACAAAATTGAAAGTTATACTCTAAATTATTAGTTTCTTGACTACACCCAATCTTTCTAAATCACATAAATTTGCATTTTATATTTTATTTAATACCAACATTTTTCATGAATTATTTCATAATTTTTCATCTAAGTTAAAGATATTTTATAAAGTCATTTCTTTACAAAACACCAAATAATAACTTATTCCACTTTATTTACTTGTATAATACCCTTCTAGAGTATATACAAAACACAAAATTTATTTTGCTTTTCGTACTTCAGGCGAAGATCAAATCAAAATTTGGGTCCTTTAAAACCGAGTCAACATCTCGACTTTTTAACTTAGAGTGTTAAAATGGACGATGTTTATGGGTTGAGCCAAAATAAAAAATAGTTTTACAACTTATATGTTTTAAAAATGCTACAGTTTTAATAAAGCAGTGTTTATTAAAACCTTCCTACCTTTTCACATTAAGGTGTTATAATGAATCATGTTTACGGACTGGCCCAATAATATCAGTTAGTTTATGCTACTTAGATACTTAAATGATATCTATCGGTTTGATAAAACAACGTTATTAAAACCTTCATATCCAGTCTAACCTATTTAAATTGGTGTTAAATTAGCTCGAAGGGTAAAATTCATTTATCAAGACAATCTCTTATCAAAAATACTTTTTTTTATTCTGGAAATCAATTCCATTTTAGTGAACTTAAAGATTAAATACCCAGTTATAAATTTCAAAACTCATCTTTGAAAGCATACTATATTTTTTTTTAATATGAAATAACTTCAAACACTTTGTTTATTAAACTCACTTTGAGTTCGTTTGGATTTGAATATATTTCGATCACATAATGATTCTGAGAATGATTTACTAAGTACTCCACAACATTCGCCTAAGCAACATCTGATCATCACTTAAATATTATTCTAATTACCACAAAACTAACCGAAAGATTTTCCTTCACATTATTCAAGGAAAAAGCATTCTACTTAAAATTTCTTTTTCAAAATATTTATACTTTACAAATATTTACAAATAATACAACTATTACTTTTCTCAAAATCTTTTAAAATCATTTTAAAAAATTCTAGAATTTTAGTTTTTTAAAAACACGTTAAAATGTTATTTGGAAAGACAAATTTATAATATTAAGTATATTAAAACAAGGGTTGAAACAAATATCATTTTAAACATCGTTTACTAAAATCCCAAAACAATTTACACTTGGCTTTATTTTTAAACACTTCTATTTAGAAGTCCACACTTAAAAACTATCATTTATTAATTTAAAAAAATATTCATTATCTCAAAGGACAATAAAACAATTTAAATGCCTTTTATAAATTCCAAACAATATTAATCGTCCTAGGGGATGATTTATAATGTTCCTTTTTTAAACCATAAAACCATATAAAATTTCCCAAAGAAACTAAGTCAAATTTAAATTCTTTTATTAAATTCAAAATAAGTATCCTAAAAAATAATTAATCATATTTATAATCTCTTTTATAAATCTAAAACAATATTAACTAATCAAATTTATAGTTTCCTTTAATAAACAAATCAATTTTCTTTAATAAAATAGTTAATTACTTCCAAAAACAATTTCATCAAATCAATTAATTCATTTTAAACTCACTTATTAAATAAATTAACTAACTTAAAATATTATTTATCAAACTATTTATTAAATTTAAATAATCATTAATTAAAATGAATAATTACTTTTAAATGTCATTAGTTAAAATGATCATTAATTTTCAAATATCACTAATTAGAATAATTAATTAAATTCAAATATCGTTACTTAAAATGATTAGTTAAATCCAAACCTCATTAATAAAAAAGATTAATTAATTTTAAACATCATTAGTTAAAATGATTAATTAATTTAAAATATCATTAATCAAAATGATTAATGAATTTCAAACATCTAATTTTGGGAAAACACAAGCTCGATTCAACACACACAAGGGTTTATGGGATGATACTTAATAAATGATGGTACAGCAGAAATTGCTATAATGACACTTAAACAGTCTAAATGAAATATCTAGATTAATTTTATTAATCAATCAAAAAAAATCTAACTATCATCTAAGAAATTAATAATAGTTTATAGCATCACATATATGATATAGTAAATTTGGGTGTGGGTTAACTCATATTTAAATATTTCTCCTTTACTATAACTAAATTTTCTCATGTATATTTATCCTCTAAATGTATTACCCTACTATTAATATTATAGTAAACAACTTTTTATTAAAATTTTACTTTTAGCGTAACATTATTAAAGATGACTTTTAACCTTTCGCTAAACACCTTATAATCGAACTATGAAGCTTAATTCACAAGGGATTCATTCCAAGCTTTCCTAATTCCCATATAATCGACCTATATCTTACCAAGGAAAATTCCTTATGAACTATTCAACAATTGTTAATGCTTAAGATGGACGAGCATAACTCATCAAATTCCTAAATGATAACAATAAAACATTATCATTTCTAAGTAATCAACTTAACCATACAACTATATTTATTTTGAAAATCATTCTTATATATATATATATATATATATATATATATAATATTCCTAGATAAAATAATCTCATTTACCATTTTAAAATAATACTGTATTGGTAAATCTATTTAAGCATTACTAATCAAGCAAGCAACACAATATAAACAGTTTCATAAACCACTCAACCAACCAAGCAACACAATATAAAACATTTTTATAATTCTAACAAATACGCACTTAATACACACACACACACTCAAATTTATCCTAGGATATTACTAATCCTAGCCTTAGATAGTTTACCCTACAAGGGCTTAAGGGTTCGCTAAACCTAAGCTCTGATACCATCTGTGATGTTCACCCGCCTCAAGGGTGGTGACCACAAATGGTAAATAATTCCTAATTTTAAGGCAAGCCTCTCAACTATAGGTCATCTGCTAACCAATATGTAAAGGGATGTGTGGGGTGAGAGACAAAGCTTCCTCGCATGGTTCACAATACAAGAGCCCCCTATCATGTTGTCTACAACCAATAGTATTAGGAACAACGCTTAATACCTCCATGGTATTCATATGTTGTTCCCAAGCGTCTGAAAGATAAGTTGACTTAGGGTAAAATAAAGAAAAGAACAATACAAAATAGATAAACCTAAAATCAAGGTGGTTACATATAATATAAAATGATATAGCACAAAAGGTTACTTCTTATAAGGAGTTATCAAAGTTATAAAAAACATTACATCCAACAGATTGATAACCATACATTCTCACCTTTTATTTTTAAGATACAAAATGCACCTACATAATCATACATTAGAAATAAATAATTAGATAATTAAGGAGCTCCTGCTCGTTCATCGTTTTTAAAAAGTTTCGAAGCAAACCTACTATTCTCGGACTACTTAAATATAATTGAGTACCCAACAGTTGGGAAAAATAAACAACTCGAGTCAAAAAAACTCCGGTATGAGTAAAACTAAAACAGATGGGGTGTATAAATAACATGAGGGACCACGCTATTAATGCGAAACCGGTTTTCTCCCATAAAAACAACAACCAAACATAATAAAATTTAAAATGAACAATGGGGAACAAATCCAAACATAGATGATGGGCATATTTAGTACAACATACAGACTTGAAAGAATGGAAATAATATGAATAAAAATCCAAACTAGACAGAAAGGATAAAACAAGGAAACAGTCCAAACATGAAAAAATTGATAAAATCAATATTTAAACACCGCGAAGAGTGGTTGATGCTCCTCATGGTAGTTTAAAGATAAACAGATTCAAAGGTTCGAATAAAATATGGAAAGAAAAATTTCCAACAAATTACTAAGAGGGGGGCCCCTTTTTCCGAAAGTACATCTCCAGTAAATATACCCAAGAGGGTCACCTTCTTACGATACCTCTCGGGAACTCCAAGCCGGACCCCGCCAACCTTATCGAGAATCCGAGTAGTTCACATCTTAGTGGAAATATAACCGAAACCAACCTAGAGTATATGTGGATATACCTTAATGGAAGCAACCTCACATTACTTAGCCCCCACTAGTTTTTGGTTTTAGTCATTTTCGACAAATGATACCAAAGCTCAAATAAGAAACAAATCATCTTAAATTGACTATACACAATTGAAGAAAGCTAAACCGATAGTTAAATAACCAACTATCGGGGATAAAAAACAATCGTATATGGACAGTAAATCTCATATTCCTACCACTACTTGTCGATTTCAAACTTGTACTATTTCTTGGTAAAAAGTGAAGTCGGACAAGTGAAGGTAGTGTTACCTCTAGGCATTGCCTTAACGACCTTTTTAACTTTCAAGATAGTGACATGTTTTCATACCTCTTCAGTGTCCAGAGTATGACTAAATTCTTTCCATATAAGTGATATCGTTTACGAAAACTTCTTTTCCATAACCGAATAGAAGTTTTTCTTTTTAAAAACTTGAGTTTGTGCTTAGCCTTACATTACAAATACTTTTTTAAAAGAGTTCACTAACTTTAAAGCATTAATTTGAAAAGGATTTAATAACTTAAAACATCCTTATTACATTGATGAATTAATTTTAAACTTCATCACACAATTTGATTTTTGAACTTTAAATGTCTTTAAATAATAAAAAGGGTAAAGCACTTTTAAACCTTATTACTTCAATTAATTGGCAAAATGTAATTAATTAAATTAATAAATAATTAATTTTCATTATTTAAAGTGAACAACATAGTCAAAACATCCTTGTTACTTTGATAAATTCACTTTGAAACTTCATAAATTAAGTTGATTAATTAACTCCAATAACCTTTAATTAAACAGGGTACACCTTTAAAACATCGTTAATTCAATTAATTAATAAATTTAAATATAAATAATAAATTTTCATTATTTAAAAATGATTTATTAATTATAAACATCGACAAAGGAAAGATTAATTAGAGCTAAAACAAGTTGATAAATTTTAAAAATCATTCATTAAACAAGATTTATTAATTTAAAAGCATCATTAGCAAATTGATTAATTAACTTTAGTTCATCATTTTTTAATGATTAAATATCCTTAAACATCATTAAATAAAATGATTAATTGAATTTAAACATCATTAAATAAAATGGTTAATTAAATTAAACTATCATTAACCAGGTAATTAATGAAATTCAAAACACATCATTAACTAAGTAATTAGTTAATCTTAATCCTTATTAATTAATTAAGTAATTAATTAATCATTATTAAAATAATTAATTATTATTATTTTGAAAACATTACTAATAAAAAACTTGCTTATTTGTAAAATAATTCCAAACATGATAATGAAACCAAACAATTTCAGTAAAAGGGGACTTTCCGAAAATGCTGATGTAACTATCGTTATACGGGCAATTCGGCAAACAAACTTATGGCATTAGCCATACAACCAAACATCACATAGCAATGGTTTAAGCACAATACAAGGTAAATAATGATGATACAACATGTAATAAGTATTTAATAACAATTATATTAACTTTAACTACCAACTTTTCATATAGCTAACCACATGCTTATAACTTTCAAATGAGACAATTTTTCAAAGCATGAAACGAACAAACAAACAACCTAACCATCATTTCATATATATAACAAGCATTAGGCTATTAACATGAACATTAACATAGTATAAACTTGGTTTAAGAATGTGTAGTTTTACTCATCGAAAGTTATCCAAACCCTCGCTAACTAAGGTATGACCTAGCACTTCCATTCCTAAGCAAAAGATGGAGCCTTAGACCCTTAATGCACTAGGCGGGCTCAGCCTTGAAAGAAGAAGGAAGTGAAACTTGTTTTGGTAAGGTGAAGTGACATTCGATAATCATCGAATTCTCAAAAATTAATCCAAAAATAGGTCATTTTCCAACTGGTTTGTGGAATATTTAATCTCTCATTTCAGAAAGGTGGTAAAGAAGAAAGTTCTAGAATATATTAATTACTGTTGTAAGAATAACATAACCTGTGCGATTTTAAAACTTGATTTTGCTAAATCTTTTAATTCGGTGGATTGGTATTTTCTTGTAGATATTTTTCATGCTAGAGGTTTTGGTCATAGATGGATCAGTTGGATTATGACTTTGCTTAGAACTGGAAAATCTAGTATTATGGTTAACAGTATATTAGGTAATAGAATTCATTCTAAGAGAGGTTTTAGGCAAGGGGATCCCTTATCGCCTTTATTATTTAACTTAGTTGCTGATGTTTTTGCAAAAATTATTAAAAGAGCAGTGGATAATGGATCTCTAGGATGTGTAGGCAATGACATATCGCGTAACGGTATATCGGCTCTTCAATATGCCGATGATACCTTACTTTTTTCTTCCCATCTTCTTAGACACATTATAACCCTCAAGTTTATCCTTTACAGTTTTGAACTTTTATCGAGTTTAAAAACAAATTTTGACAAAAGTTCCGTGTTAGTTTCAAATGATTTTGAAAAAGTTAAAAACTTAGTTGCTAATACTCTAAATTGCAAAACTATGAACTTTCCTTTTGATTACCTTGGCTTTGTGATTAGACCCACCAATCTCAAACATGACGATTGGATTATTATCATTGATAAAATCAAAAATAAGATTTCTAACTGGAATTGGAGATTTTTATCTAGAGCAGGTAGACTAGTTTTAATAAATTCGGTTTTATCAGCCCTTCTGATTTATTGGATGTCCATGCATTTGTTTTCAGATTGGGTTATTGATAAAATTGATAAAATTAGAAGCGATTTCTTATGGAGTGGGGAAAATTATAATAATAATATAAAATGTCTAGTAAATTGGAAAACCGTTTGTAAGGCCAAAAAGGAAGGTGGTTAAGGAGTTATTAATTTGCATAATATGAATTTGTCCTTGCTAGGTAAATGGTTATGGTAGTTTAAGGATATAAATGATAACGCTATTTGGAAACAGATCATTTCTAAATATTACAATAATGGAAAGAGCAATTTATAACAAATTACTTGTCCAGCCACTCAAAATATATCTAATTTTTGGAAAAACATTTTAAAGTGTAATGAGATTTTAATTTAAGAATAAAAACAATAGTTCATTCTGGTAATCGTACTTCTTTTTGGCATGACCGTTGGATTTCGGTCTTACCTCTTAAATTGGAATTTTAAGAGCTTTATGAAATCTGTAATTTTAAGTTTGCTTTAATTAATGAAGTTTATTCTCCTGAAAATGATCCTCCTTGGAATTTTAGTTTTAATAGAATTTTAGTAGGTTCAACTCTTAGGCACCTTTATTTGCTTTATGCAAGATTAAATCTTTATAATATTGATAATGATAATGATATTATTTGTTGGGAATGAGATAAGAGTAAGAAATATACTTCTAATTCTTTTTAAAGATTTATTAATTTTTTGGGTACAATAAACAACTCATTTAAACTTATTTGAAAATCTAATGCTCCTCCTAAATCTAAAATTTACATGTGGTCAATTCTACATGGAAAACTTAATACAATAGAATTCTTAAAAAGAAAAAACATTCATAATGATAGTAAATGTTATTTTTGTAATCTGCATCTTAAAGATATAAAACATATATTCTATGATTGCACGGATTCTTATTACATTCTAAATAATATTCTTAAAAATTTTAATTTTAATATAACAACTAAAATTTTGGATTGTGACTTCTACTAGAATAATTTTACATTTAGGTTCAAAAAGAATATTAAATTTTTACTTGACACTTGATTCATTATTATTAGTTGGTATACATGGTGTGAAAGAAATCAAAGAATTTTTAATAATAATAATAGTCATTTTAACAAATTGATTTTTACAATTTCTTCATTCTGTTTTAATTGGATGTCTAATCTCAAATATAAATTAGCTAAAACTAATCTATTTAAAGGGTATCTTAATAAGGTTAGTTATAATATTAACTTATTCAAACACAACAATTATATATTTAACATTAACAGTATTAATATTAATATTTTTTCAAATTTATACGATGATCTAAATGTTAATCTTAACTTAAAGATTCATAAGAATCTTTTAAGTTTTGTTTTAATTATTGTTCTTGTCTTTGGTGATACTAGTTTATAGGTATTTTAATTCTATTGTTTTTGTCTTGTTTAGTCTTATTTAGATTTTATTTCCTACCCCGTCTATACATATATATGCATATTAATTTTATAAATATACATATATATATGTATGTATGTATAATTCTTACTTTTTCCTTAGTTGTCCTCTAGATACAGGTATGGGTGATAGGGTGTCAGGCTCTTTTTGCAGGTTTTCATGTCTTCAGATTGCAGGATTACGAATTGTAGAGAGGCCATCAGAGTAGGGTTTTTCAATCAGGATTACTTGCAGTTCCACCACTGATAGGATACTTTCATCTCTATTGTGGCGTATTATCTTCAGGAGGATCCATTCTTCTGCTTGGCACTTCTTCCTTTGTACTGAGTCTCCAGAGCAGATTTTTCATTCAGCATCATATTCAATTCCACTTCAAAGTAGATGCTTTTTCATTCCTTTCGATCCAGATGCATGGAGCTTCCTTTTTAGTTTGTGATGCATAGAGCTCCTGATTCAGATGCATGAAGCATCATATTCTTTTGTTTCTAGGTACTCCTAACACCTTAGTGTCGGGTGGTGGCCATGCCGGAACTCGATATCGGGGTGTGATGGGTGGTGGCCTTGCTGGAACTCATCTTAGGGGTACAAAATTTTTCTTTGATACTTGTATTTAGTTTTGTTACCTACCAGGCATGTTGGCAGCGTCTTATTATTGTGATATATATAATTGTATGTGTGCTCTCCTCTATTTACAGAGGATCACACATTTTTCTTAAAAAAAGAAGAAAGTTCTAGAAAATTAATTTCTCCATAATCTCAGAAAAAGAATCACCCAATTTCGGTAAGTTTTGAAGAAGATATAGTCAAAAGAAGAAGGACCATTTTTCGGACTTTAAATTCTGGGTCCAAAAACACACTGTAACAATTGATATTTTGACATAGCTATGTTTAAAATTTAAAGAAGTGATTAACATAAAAGTCGTAGCTACAGGAATTTGGTATGGTATGTAAAAAATAATAACTTTATCTGGATAAAATATGAGAGATGTCTTATCAGTGGAAGAAGGGGTTAGATAGGTGAAAGGTTATTTATAAGCAAGTGAAAATGTGAATTATCTAAACACCCCGTATCTTAACCCTCCATATCATTTTGCCACCTCAGCACCCTCCACCACACATGCCATTTCAGCCTCCACCTTGTCCCCCCTTCATTATGTCAAGGAAAACATGTTTTATATATGTTTTGTACTCGAGTTGCAGAGTGTCAAATCAAGTCTCTTAAGGCATCTTTTTTTAGCAAAGCTAGCCGGCTTTATAGTGAGTCGTGCCACTGTATATATAATGGAAAAATAGGTGTTCTGCACATGCATAGAATAACTAAATTGAAAGAAACCAAACAAATGAAAAAATAAAGCAAAGGAGATAGGCAAAAAGATCCCATACTACTAAAAAAATGACTAGAGCCCTCCAGAAAGGAACCGCGACTGCCATCATCAAACGACGGGTCAATAACATTCACAAACCCAGAGAAAAGAATAGCCAGATTCGGGGGATAACCACCAGACGAAGGAAAGTAAATAAATTTCCTATCCCAACCGACTTCATAAACTTACTTTTATTCTCCTCACCTATCTCACCAACCTTAGTAAAGGACAGACCCTCACCGCCGATGTGATAAGTAAGACAATGATTCTCACCCTCAACATCACTGCTTAAGGCAAAATTGGGGTCAGTCTCAGGCGAATACCGCATTTCAGATGGAACATGAATCCAGGCACGCACCTTCGAATTTCAAATAATGGAGTTGTTCTATTTCGAAATAGCAATCTCAGGCTGGGCTAGACTAATAGGAGCATCAACAGAAGGAGCAACTATAGAAGTAGCAAATTGCAGCTGGGCCGGACAAGCAGAAGCATCTACAGAATCAGCAATCTCAGGCTAGGCTGGACAAATAGGAACATCCTCAAAAGGAGCACCACCAATAGAAGCATCAACTAAGGTGAAATAGAGACGGGAGGTGCAACCTTCGGAACCGACTTCCTGACAGGTGATCGAGGGAGTGGAACCCAAGCAGATAAAGAAACAAAAGCAATAGAGGCAGATCTGGAACATGCATCCAAAAAGTGCCCAAAAGGCTGACAAGCCGAATAGATATGCGGTTTCCAACTATAGCATACTTTGACCTCAACAATATGGTCATCGAGTCCGACTTTCAAAACTGAAGGCAAGGGTTCTGCAGTAGTTATTTCGATCAGGCCTTTGGCATAAACTAATCTATTTCTGGCTATTGTGTTAGCGTCATAACATATTACTTTACCAACAAGGCATGCTAGCCAATCAATCCCGATCAGTGGTTGAAGAACAGATGGAATGTGAGAAAGTGTGCCCGGGCAGGAATAGATAATACTGATCCTTAGCCCTATCAACAAACGAACACCAAGTTGTGATAATAAAAGGTTTCCCTTCAATGAGGATAGGGCCGACCTCTAGAATACGTTGTCTTTCGTCACCACACGAGAATTTAAAATAGAACATCGCATTATCGAAATGAACACTTAAACCTCCTTTAAGCTTCCATACCTGGTTGTAGCGCGCCTTAAATAGATGATAAGCAGGACTGGAGTCGAGGAAAAAAACAACCAAATATTCTTTCCAATAATCAACATCGGCGACAACCACCTTCTCCAGTGGGATCATAACCCCCTCAATCTCCAATCAAAGCGACGAGGAGAATGCACACCCGCATTATTTGGCACTTGGAGAATAACGACGTCTACAGCAGAACGGTACTAGGGGGAGAAGTAACCACATAAGCAGCAGGAGTTGTATAATATAGGTACACAGGGATTTAGCTCGGCATTTTCACGAACACGAGGCCTGCATTGTCTGGACTTGTCATTACCATGTGAGACTAACCCAACCATTACATCATCACAATTCGTATCTTCCTCGTCATCCACTATCAAACTAACAACTTATCAGACAATCAAATGGCCCATTTATCATTTTTCTCAGATTCAACACAACCCAAATCGGCCACAACACGTAAAGCAACATCTTTTTTGGACCAAGGTTTAGCACTAGTAGAAGCTAAATATGGAGATAATAAAGGGTTCACACCAGAATTCGTTTGACTTCCAGGTGAATGTGGCATGGGTAATAGAGGAGAATTTATATATATCATTCAAAAGCCCACATAGAGGATTTTTGTTTACCAAATCATCCAGGGTAGGCGCGACATAGAACTCACGCAAGCATTAGCAGCAAAGATTGAATCAACAAGAACTGACGCTCGGGTATTCGATGCAGCTGCATTGAAAAGCACGCCAGAGCGAGTCAGCGAGGGCTCTATATCCATAGAGCGCTGCTTCATGGTCAAAGAGACGAGACGAGGCAGAAGCAAGAAACGAGGCGGATTCGAGAGGAGCAGGGCGAAGGAAAGGGTTAGACGATGGAAAACGGGAAGCAGGTAATCGCCGGAGATGTCGCCTTCAAAGTCGCCATAATATATAAATGTTTATATATTGAACTCTTAAGGCATCTTTTTGTATATACATGTACATACTTAAGTATATATACCTATGTATATACCAATATATACTAAATAATTTACATTCTTAACCGTTTAAATGTTATTTCAAATATAAACAAGGCTCACAACATTTCAAAAATCTTTTACACGATGAAACGTCGAAAATTTGAAAAATGAATTCCGGTCATATTTTCGATTTTTCTTCGAATTAAATATTTTTATAAACTAATTTTGAAAATTATTTTATTTTCAATATTATTAATTAAAGAGTTTTATTTTAGTTATAAAACATATTATTTGAATATTGAAAATTAAATAAATATTCGGAAATTAATTTGGTGAAATTTTGGTCGTTGCAATTTAGGGAACTTTTTAGGCTAGAGAATTGTTAATAGTGGTTTCTCTCTATTTTTTGGAAGTGTATAATGACTGAGAGAAGTCCCATCGGCACCAACATGATGTTAATCCTGAAGTGGGCTTTGCGCCTAACCATTTGCTCATTAATTACCCAATAAGCTGTTCAAAATCAAATGAAAATTTAAATAGCCATAACTCCCTAATGATACATCTATTTTCTTATCATGACCACTCCGGGCAAAGAGAAACCATCATCCCGATCTAATGGATGCAGTTTTCAGAGGCAAATTTAGATTTCATAAAAGATATAGGTCATATAAGATTTTCAGGGTCAAAATCTTTCAAAAGAAACTATAAAGATGGAAAATGTCTCTATTAGTCATTTCTCAAAGTTATAGAATCATACAAACTTAAATAAAAAATAATAATATTCTACAATCCTCCGATGCTTTGAATGTGGGTCGTTACAATAGCAAGGCCGTATGCTTTGGACGGGGAAATTTATCTTCCTGGTCCTCACTCATAGTAAACCTATCCAGCACGACCGTCAAGGAGGCCTCTCTACCATTAAAACGGATGAATCTCCTACCTATAAAGGGTAGCTTGATAAGGCTATTTTAGTTAATGGAATCGTAGAATTCTCCCATATCGATATATTCGCCCTCTTTTGATGAGTGCTCTCTGATATGCTAGTTATACTGAAGTCGCTTCCTACAATTCAAGGGTCGTAAGAGGATTATAAAAGACGTACACTTCACCAATATATATATATATATACGCATTAGTGATATTTAAGATTTGACCGTCCTAAAATTCATGGAGAATTACAAGAAAAGATTAATAGTTATAGATTGATTGAGGTAGTTTAAATTTTTCTTCCCACCATACCATTGTAATTACCCAGAACTGCCACTAACTGGGACGAAAGCCCATTCATTTGGGAAACTAACGTCGATTGATATAAAATACTTGGGTTTGGAATTTGATTTCAGTTTCTTGAAGTAGTACCAAATCTATGTTATTGTTTTTAAGGAATCCTTTTATTTTATAGCGTTTGATAGGAAGCCTTACACCTCTAACATTCCGACTTATCATTTTCATTTACGATCAATGCCTGCCGTCTCTAGTTCTTTTCAATAAACTCAAAATCATTTCTACTACGGCTATAAATGAAACTGTTGTTATTACCTATATGATACAGTTTAGAAGGAAGTATAGTGTTTAAAAGATTAGGAGTAAACATGCATTCTAAAGGAACACGATCACCTATTGAGGCTGCATCTAGGGCTGAATGTGATAGAAGGTGCCTAGCACTCCTATGGACAAACTCGCTGGATTTGCTTCTGCTATTGCATTTGCATATAGAGCTACTTGTTCCAACAGAGCACTTTGGAGTCTCTTTAGCTTTAATGAGTGCATATCCGGCTCCGATATCAACATTAGAAACATGCTCCATAATTTCAGAAACAACTTCAGTAATTTCGGGAACTATATCGGACATTGCTTCCTCAAGCATAGACGTATTACCCTCTTCTACATTGTAAAAGAACCACTACAGCCCTTTCATTAACATCACCTCCAGTATCAAACGCAGCAATGTGTGTAATAGCCTTAGCTTCAGGCGAGTTAGTCATAATAGTTACATTGACTAATTTGTCCATGCCAGAAGAAGCAGCGTCTTTTAGAGGCAAAACTAGGAAAGTGCACTTCTTGTTTGTAGTTTTATCCCCATTAACAACTGGTCCAATGAAAATGATACATTGGTTATCAGTTGTTATAGCCCCATTACCGACTACATGGTGAGTTTCAGCAGTAATGTAAGTGTCAAAGGCTGACATATTAGTATCAATTACGACAATCGAAGAACCATGAGTGTTAAGGGCAGAAACTGTAACATGAATGCCACCTACAACAGACCCATTACCAGCTGTATAAGATGGGGTAGACACAACAGAGAAGAATTCTTTATTGGTATCTAGAGAGATTGGATAAGCTTGGGGTTCCAAAGGGCAACAACAAGACTGTCTGAGCATCAGGGTCAAGAAGTTGAACATCAAACACTCTTTGGAGCACTCAAACACTGACCCACGGTTCCATTCCTCAACGACAATGTTACCAGAAATACCCTTCTCATCATTTTCATTAAACTTATTAGTAGGGTTGGTGTCGCTAAATCGAATAGCCACTTTAGTGCCAGCTTTCGATTGTTTGGAACCACTAGAGTCTTTGGCCGGATTCTTGGCCAAAACTTCGTAGGAATTAAAGAGGAAGTACGAAAGTTTCAGTGGTTCATCGGAGTTGGGTGAATCCACATTTGGAAAATTAGCGAGTGCGGTTCTAGAAACCTAATACAAAATTCAAATCGAAGATCAAGATTGGACTTGCAACAGCGAGAGGAAATATTACACGAATTAGATTTAGAGGAGACAGATGGTAGATGAGACTAGATCTGGGATTCTTCCGAACGAGCGCTCGACGAGGAAGATCCTTTTAGTGTGTAGGAAAATTGTTTATGTCCAAGCCTCCCATGGTAGAAGCATCTGATATGGTCATGGTAGGTAGGGGCTTGATGGCCACCATCACTACATCGGAGGCACATAAATATGATGTTGTGATGGTTAGTCCATGGGAGCGGTGCGCACGCAGAAGTGGACAAGCCAGATTTTGCTAGTTGAGGGAGAGAGACACCACTGTAAACTGCTTCGGCATATGTTTTGCAAAGTGTAGGAGAGAAGGATAAAAGCAACAAATCATCAGTTGATAATTTGTGAGGGTAAGGATTTTGGTGAGATGAAGTTTTGTGACATAGTTGAATGAGTGGTTTAGCACAACAAGACAAGGATACCGTTATTGACCGTTGCAAAAGTGAATATAATCCACTCGTTAAATTCAAACTTATAAATTAGTTCAATAGAATTAAGTTGTTAGATAATTGCATATATTTATGCAATTATTCAGTAAACAATTGTAGACATTTATGCAATTATATCCAAAAATTCTATAAATGACCGTAATTATTCAGTGAATAATTGTGGACATTTTCACAATTTGTTTGGTGAATAACTGTGAAATTTCCGCAGCAAAAATTTTTGCAATATTTTGATAAATAATTGCTGAAATTTTCGCAAATTTTTGAAAAAATTGCAGAAATTTTCACAATTTTTCAGTGAATATTATGGAAATGTCTGCAATTTATGAATATAATTGCATAAACATCTGCAATTATTCACTGAATAATTGTATAAATGTATGCAATTATTCGACAACTTAATCCTAGAGACCTAATTTACATATTTTTTTGGCAAAGATGTTTGATGTATTTTGAAACTTAATAGGGACTTTAGCCAAACTACCCCTTTACAAAATTAATAAAAATATCCTGATGTTATAATTGCTTATAATAAATGGGTCGTGGACCTAGAATCGCCTAGTGTACATGGTCTCTACTCTTGACAAAACATTGCAAAGACATCATAAAAGCATATTTGTCTATCAAATCTTCGATAGCCTAGTATACTAGTTTGGCGAGCAATCTCATTCCATGAGGTATGAGATTACTAGAAGTTATTAGATATGAAGATGTCGAAGGGTATGAAAGTGAATGAATGCATCTTAATGGTGAAAGGGTATACCAGTACATTTTCCTAATTGGATGTTATGATATACTAATAGTTGCAAGTTGACGTGATCTTAGGGTCTTTTACTCTATAATTTACGCCGTTCATATAGAACTATAATACAAACCAGCTGAATGTAAGCCTCTTGGAGCTGCTCAATATGTTAAGGTCGGTTGACTCTTTATCTGAGGAACAAGGCCTAGTGCTTGCGGTAAAAGGAAAAGCATAATTTATGAATAATCTGGAGAAAAAAAGGGTTAATAAGAAGAATAAGAAGAGCACTCCAAATGACAAGGGTGGGTGTCATTACTATCACAAGAAGAGTCACTAGAAATGGAACTGTTTGGATTACCTAAAGCTTGTCAAAGAGAAGAAACAGAATGGTTATACCACTCCTACAAATATATTTATGATTCAAAATTGTTTTGCAATAATAAATTATCATGGGTTTTAGATGTTGGATTTGGAACTCATATCTATAATTCATTACAGGGACTTAGAAGCAAGTGGCATGTAGCAAAGGGTGAGATGAAACTTCAATTGTCACGACCCGCAAATCCATACCCTTTGAATGCACAATAAACCACACATGTCTGACCCAAAAAACATAGACTGGCGGAAAGTCAAGAGAAAGAAAAGAAGAGAGAAGAAGAGAAGAGAAGAAAGAGAGAAGAGAGAACAAAATAGATCAATACAGAATCTCACATCGCAGCGGAAAACATATAATATCATATCAATGATCTTTACAAAACAGAAACTGTATATATACATACATCAATCAGAGTTTAACAATCAATCATTAGTTATCAGCCTGGACAGTTATAATAACATGTCCTCACAATTGCCGATAATATAAACAACTAAGCACAGTGGATAATCAAAACAGATATGTGTATACGAAATGAATATCTCCAGCTCTCCCACTGAAGCTCCAAAAGCGCCAAACCTGAACTTGTAAATATACTCTGTCTGACACGAGCATTGAAAGGGAAGAACGCCCGGATCAGTCTGGTAAACCAGCGTGAGAAACACACTCAACTGAATTTATTAAATTGCCAAACTTTTCCTTTGTCAAAACAAAAGTATCTCGTAAGACAAGTCCACACATAAACACGGACATGTTTTTACCGTATGATAACTAAAACATTTCATATCACTCATGTGATATTATACTAGTGTCTAGTATAAAAATAATATTAATCATATCCGAAATTGTTACAATGATTAAATTCCAGCATATAGCCCAATTAGGTAATACAATCAATATGGCAGACACGTAGTGGAGTTTGGATTTCCATACAAATGAGCAGGCGAAGTGACTACCTTCTGGCAATACATCTCTAGATGGATGTCCCGAGGCACAAAGCATCTTTCCTCTACCAATATAAGACCGGTCCACCTCTATAACTAGATGGTACCGAATATGTCATCTTTCGGTCGTTACCGACCTTTACTGAGGGCCCTCAAAGCATACAAACCACAATAATCAAACACACGACGTCATAGCATGTAAAGATATATCTAGAAGAGGATGATCATACCCTAATGGGAGTGACCCATTTAGCCTTGGTGCATCTAACCATGTTTTGGTCTTTTTCGGTTGATGAGGCCTGAGGTAACGATTACCTATCACAATCACAAATCGCATCACTTTGAATGCCATACAACCATTTTTTTGACTACTAACAGCCTTCCACAAAGATACAACCCTTAAGCTCATACGTCTCAAGGAGGGTGTTAAGCTAAGAGAAGTTGCCTTCTCCGCCACCACTGGTGTACGTTTGTAAAAACCAATGTACGTAATCTATAGAAATGCAATGTCAGACAAACATCCATACAACTTGTCCAGGAACAAGACAAACCGAAGGTACTTTTCTACCACATCCTGTCGGGAAATCCCTAGGATTAGTAGCGAATAGTCCCCGCATTGGATATTTCATAATGAAGAGACTACTCCTACTAGATGTATATTAGGATTTTAACCCCAAACGATCAACAAGCAGTCCCCCACTATGAAATATCAGTTTCATCATAAGCAACCTGCACAATCGCCGCATGTACGTTGGTCCGAAGTGGTTTTCAAATAAATCTGATCCCGGTCTCTTTGCACCAACAACGCAAAAGCATTTCTCAGCTTCACACAGAAACTAAGTCCCATAGACTCATCACGTTTTCAACTTTCAACTTGCTATCCTTCGGGCCAAGAAGGAAGCTTGATAGATTGGAGTAATACTCTGCACTGTACGAATCAACATCCTCAACACAAATGATAATCAAGCCTACACAGAAGGCTACATACTAAGTGTGCGACTAAATAGTTCCCACATCAAGTCGAGGAACCAAAATGGCCAAATTTGATATTCGGTTATTTAACTATCAAAGCAAACGAACAAATATTCAGCACCATATGTAATCAGTAGGCCCTTTAATTAATCTTCTATTAATTAAATCACTTGCCAAATATTTATTTCAAATTATCTTTAAAAAGATATATTCTCAAACCATTTCAACATTTCAATATTGGAAAACATTTCCATATACTTATTTAACAGTAAGTAATTCACAAATCAATTTATTTTCTTAGAAAATACTACATATACTTAAATTAGAATTAAGCATATATTTTATTATTTAAGGAAAAGATTCTTTTATACATCTTTATTTTGGGTCAAAACGAATGTTGCGTAAAATATCGTTATGACAACCCAAAATCACTAGTATAGAGATCCGAAATTTAGATAAATATATAAATCCCATATACTATACAAAACATTTCTTTTCGAACATCATTTACTATAACAACAGTGTTATAGTCCATCATTTCCTTATCTCTCGAAAACGTCTATTTCAACAACGAATGTTAAAATCTATGGTTTCGATACTTAACACATTTTAAAAACATCTTCAAAACATTTATTTTCATTTAAAATATTACTTTCCAAAACATTTATTTATTTCAAAAGATTATTCACTTTCCAAAATTGTGAATATAGTTCATTTACGACATTCATTACTATTGCACATTAAATTAAAGGATTATCCACTGTCCAAAATCGTGGATGAAATTCCTTTAATATACTTTTGTATTTAACTTATCAAATTCAACCGATTTTACATTTATAAAAATAATGTTTATAAATCCCATTTATATTTTACAAAAACTTCAATTTATAAATCTCCTTTATTAACCAATTCCATTTATCTCATTTATATGCCAAAAATCCAAATTATAAGTTAATTACTTATAATTCTCTTTATTTCCAAAATCATTCTTTTTATAAATTCGAAACTTCATAAATCCATAAATCTTATTTACTTATAAAATCCATTTATAACTTCATTTTAACATTAACAAAACCCCTTTATAATTCCATCACTTTTGATTGATAAAATATCAATTTTATAAATCTTCTATATAAACAATTTACAATAAATCAAAAATCTCGATTTAAACTATTTTACCAAATAGTTAACTCCTTATTTCAAAATTCATATTCTTATTATATTTCACAAAATCATAATTTTTATAACATAAATTATATTTTTTATTTATTCAAAATAAATTTATTTCTCTAACACTTCAAAATTCAATAAAACGTATATTTTGAAAGTCACTTGAAAATCCTTTTAAATTTGGAAATCATCACTTCAACATTTAAAAATTCCAAAAATAGGCCCAATGCTGCAGCAGCACTAAACATGGCAATCACGACATCCAAAATATCATATATCATATGATAACATCATATATATCACAATATATGTAAATAAAACCAATACTAGTGAGGAATCCAGTTGGATCCCTCCAACCTTTCACCTGCAATAAATATACGTATTAGAATATGTTGACAATGTCCGCTTCGAGGCAAACGCGCGTACAAAAGGTCATCCGCTCATACATAGGAACGTATGGGGTCATCTGCTCCAATAGGAAGGAATATATCCAAATATCAATCAATATATCATATATCATCCAAACAATCATCAATCACCATAAATAATATTTATTTCTCACTTATATAAAAATATCAGTAAGTAAGAAAGAGTGAGTTGTACTCACATTAGTTCCAATAGCAGTTGCAGTGTTTTATTCCGAATAAAATTAAACGCGCGTTTAATTTTACCCAAAATTTGCACTAGCTCTAATTAACTTCAAACTAGCTCTAAAATATAATGCTCATCAACATGGACCCAACGCAATTCGTTTCGTCAAAAACGGACCTTGTATGAAAAGTTATAGCTTTTCAAAGTTTATACGAATAAATAAAATATAAATTTCAGTTTCTTTTTATATTTCAAAACCCTAAGTTTAACCATAGTCGTTCGATCTACTGCTTCACATAAGGGCCGCATGATTTCTTCTTCCTCTGCTCGGTTTTGAACTTGTGTATGAACCCATCTAGTCGCCATCGACTTTGAATTTTCACCAAATCCTCGCTCAAAAATTTGACGATCGGACAACGCCATTTGAAGGCTTGCACTGCCACGAGCCACCGCCTTAAATAGCTCGAAGCTCAGTAGCTTATTGAACATGAAAATTGTGCGTGAATTTTGCACCTTTCAATCGAAATTGCCATCGATTCACGCCTCGAAACTCGATCATCACCATATGGATTTAAAGATCTCGTGAGGCTCTTTAATTTTGTGGTTGGAGGTTTGTTGAAATATTGCACGGATTGGAAGAAATTAAGGGAGAAAGAATCGAGTGGTTTCAGCCACTAAAAATGTAAGTGGCAGCCGTGACCTAGCTTTGATTAGGGTTTCGAAAAATAAAGAAAAACAGGTCCTTTTATAGAAAATTTCACAACACTACTCATCGCCAAATTTTTCGAACTCGAAATGAAGCGTGCCGCCTGGCATTTATAATGTTTTACCCCTATCCCAAACACAATGGAATATATATCGGAATCCAATTCGATCGTATTTGAAAGATAGATTTTCGAATCGAATTATTTAAATTTAAAATTTAACTTATACGAATTTCTACGCGTTTTAGCTTGCCCCGGACAAATCATAAATCTGATTGACACAAAATTTAAAATCTTACAATAATATAAAATATGGACCAATGAAATTGGTTTCGTCGAAATCCAAGACTGTATGAAAAATGGCTATTTCTACACGTCAATTAAATATTAAAATATTCAATTTCTAGAAATTAACTTTCAATTCAATTTTGAAAGTTCGCTAACATCATTCTAATTCAAATAGAATTTAATACAACTTTATTTATAAATCATTTCTATTTACATTAAATTCAACTTCCAATTATTTCTTCAATTTCAAATATTAAATTATCAATTTAATTATCTAATTAAATCTAGATATGCGAAATATAATTTATTAAACCTATAAAATTTACTTATGAATATTTAAAATCAATTAAATATACAAATTTCAAATGACTGAAATTCTGGGTTGTTACATTCTCCCCTACATAAAAGAATTTCGTCCTTGAAATTACCAAGCAAGAAAAAGTCACAAAATCCATTAACTTTTCAGAAACAACTCATTCAAACTAGATATCAAATTCATTTTAACCTTTTAACTTTTCGCAAAATCCATTAGTTAAACTTCTTATAAAAACTTTTCTAAGTTTTCAAATCCATCCATAGTTATCTTTTTAAAACCAACTAATATCATTTCACCTTTTAACTCCAAATCAAAATTTTGTGTTCATAAATTTTCCAAAGTCTCAAAAAATTTCTAACGCCTTCAATTTTCAAAAAAATTCGCCAGCATTTCCTTTACGGGGTTCGATCGTAGTAGGATCACAACATATATATATATATATATATATATATATATATATATATATATATATATATATATATCACAAATATACATCTCATCTTCGAGGATGAGGCATCCCGTAGGGAAAAGGTGTAAAAGTATGATATGTAATCCGAGATATGTACCTTATATATTATTAGCGAGCATATACGGCTAGTATAGCGCGAAAGCTAGCTCCAAATGCGAAGCATACGCCATCCGCACCTACTAAACATTCAAAAAACAAATGAGAAATATGTATATAGAAAATAATATCAATATACAACATATACTAATACAACAACTATATATATGCCAATATAGCAAATGCAACAAAAGCAACAAATCCAACCATCAAACAACTATCATCCAACTAACATCTAATAAATCCAAAATCTATCCAATATATCAATAACCAAATCAATATAAATTCATTTCTCATTAATATTCATTGAATTGGTTTTCAATTAAATCATATTTGATTCATTATCATTGGATTTCACTAACATTCATTTATTTATATTCAATTAGTTTACATTCACTAATTTACATTCAAGTTGGTTCACTTTCAAATTCAAATCAAATAAAAATTCAATTCTATTTAGATTCACTTAACTTCCAATTTGAATTTAATTGCTTAACTTTCACTTTCATCAATTCAATTTCATTAACACTTAAAGAATATCTACATTATCAACTAACATCCATCTAACACCCAATGCATAACCAGCATAACCAAATTTATTTACTTCGCTTTCATTCAATTATTCAATTCCCAATTTCATTAGCTTTTAATGAATTAACACCTACATCCACTAATTCCATCTCAATTCACTTTATTAATTTACTTTGATATTAAAATCAACTTCATATAATCTTACTTAAGTTAAATTCATATCACTATTCAATTAGATTTTGTTTTGCTTAACATTGTTTACCATTTTAACAATTGGTTTTACGTACCTTTTCTCATTTTATAAGTTATGTAACTTATTTATTCAAACTTTCAAATTCATATTATATAATCACTTACCCCTTACGTTTAATTTTCATTCCAATAACTTATCAAATCTACTTCAAATGCAATTCAATTTATTTAACTTTTCTTTAGTTAAATTTCAAATCATATATTTATTATGCTAACTCAAATTTATTTCAACTTTAAAATTACATTTTTATTTCATGTTATAAATCCAAACTCATTTTACTTATATTTATCAGTTTCAATTTGATTTTAATTTCAAATTTGTTTATCACATCAAAACTTCAATTTTGAAATTTATTATTGGTAGCAAATCAATAACACAGAAACTCGAAAATGATATTAATGATGTTGCAGTCATCACCCATGTTATTTCCTAGCAACGATAGTGAATTTAGTGCTTTATATTCTTATAAAAATTCCTTTTATTTTTATAAATCACATTTACAAATCTTTTACTTATATAATTTCACTATTTTACTTCACTTATATATGATACATTTCCAACTTATTTATCTTATTTAGATTTATAATAGTATAATCTCTTTAACTTTGAAAAATAACATCTAAAATCAATAGGATTCAAATTTTCAACTTCTTAGTTTAAATCCATTTTTATTTATAACTCATATTTATAAATATACTCATATAGTTTCACTTCTTATATATAAGATAATTTCACAATTGTAAATCATATCAATTATAATTCCATATTTATAATTCATTTGCTTATATAATTTATTCTTTTGCAATTGTTATTTCTATTTAGATTATTCAAACAGCTTTTACTAACTTATATATTTACATTTTTCAAACAATGAAACAATCAATTTATTTACAGTTTAATAATTCTAAAATAATTATTCCTTTATATATAAAATATAATCGAGGTACAATTATTTCATTTACCCAATTTAAAATAATACTATGTCGACTAGCCTCACTTAAGTGTTTGGAAATCCATATCGATAACATGGCGTCCCACATGCCAACCAGAATTCACAAACAGCTCAACGAATAAGCAAACACAATAAAAAACATTTTACATCACTAACAAATACGCGCTCATATATATAATACACTCAAACTCAATCTAGGTTGCTATTGTCCCTATTTATACTGAGTACACATAAAGCTTAGGAATATACAAAATCTAAGCTCTGATACCAAATGCCACGACCCACAAATCCTACCCTTTGAATTGACAATAAACCACACATGTCCAACCCAAAAAACACAAATTGACGAAAAGTCAAGAGAAAAAGAGAGAAGAAGAGAAGAGAAGAAAGAGAGAAGAGAGAACCAAACAGAACAATATAGAATCTCACATCGCAGCGGAATACATATAATATCATATCAATGATCTTTACAAAGCAGTAACTGATATATGCATACATCAATTAGAGTTTAACAGTCACTCACTAGTTATCAGCCTTGACAGTTATAATAACATGTCCTCACAATTGTTGATAATATAAACAACTAAGCACAGCGGATAATCAAAACAGAAACATGTATATGAAATAAAGATCTCCAGCTTTCCCGCTGAAGTTCCAAAAGCACCAAATCTGAACATGTAAATATACTCAATCTGATCCGAGCATTGAAAAGGTAGAATGCCCGGAACAGTATGATAAACCAGCGTGAGAAACACACTCAACTGAATTTATTAAATTACCAAACTTTTTCTTTATCAAAACAAAAGTATCTCGTAAGACAAGTCCACGCATAAGCAAGGACATGTTTTTACCTTATGATAACTAAAATATTTAATATCAAACTCATGCGATATTATACTAGTGTCTAGTTTTAAAATAATATTAATCATAGCCGAAATTGTGGCATTGATTAAATTCCAGCTTATAGCCTAATTGGGTAATACAATCAAACTGGCAGACACGTAGTAGAGTTTGCATTTCCATACAAATGACTAAGTGAAGGGACTATCTTCCGGCAGTACATCTTTAGATGGATGTCTCGAGGCACAGAACATCTGCCCTCTACCAACACAAGACCGAGCCACCTCTATAAGTAGATGGTACCGAATATGTCATCCTTCGGTCATTACCGACCTTTACCGAGGGCCCTTAAAGCATACAAACCACAAAAATCAGATATATGACGTCATAGCTTGTAAAGATATATCTAGAAGAGGATGTTCATACCCTAATGGGAATGACCCACTTAGCCCTGTTGCAGCTAACCATGTTTTGTTCATTTTCGATTGTTGAGGCCTGAGGTAACGATTACCTTTCACAATCACAAATCACATCACTTTGAATGCCACACGGCCATTTTTGACTACTAATAGCCTTCCACAAAGATACAACCCTTAAGCTCATATGTCTCAAGGAGGGTGTTAAGCTAAGAGAAGTTGCCTTCTCCACCACCACTGATGTACGTTTGAAAAAACCAATGTACGTAACCTATAGAAATGCAATGTCAGACAAACATCCATACAAGTTGTCCAGGAACAGGACAAACCGATGAAGAGACTACTGCTACTAGATGTATACTGGGATTTCAACACCAAACGTAATCTAGAGAAATGAAACGCAATGCAATAGTCCTTGCATTGGATATTTCATAATGAAGAGACTACTGCTACTGGATGTATACTAGGATTTTAACCCCAAACGATCAACAAGCAATCCCCCACTATGAAAATTCGAAATATTAATATCATCATAAGCAACCTGCACAATCGTCGCATATATGTTGGTCCGAAGTGATTTTCAGATAAATCTGATCCTGGTCTCTTCGCACCAACAACGCAAAAGCCTTTCTCAACTTCACACAGAAATAAGTCTCGTAGACTTATCACGTTTCTAACTTTCAACTTGCTATTCTCCGGGCCAAGAAGGAAGCTCGATAGATTGGGGTAATACTCTGCACTATACGAATCAACATCCTCAACACAAATGATAATCAAGCCTACATAGAAGGCTACGCACTAAGTGTACGACTAAATAGTTCCCACATCAAGTCGAGGAACTAAAATGGCCAAATTTGATAGTCGGTTATTTAACTATCAATGTAAACAAACAAATATTCAGCACCATATGCAATCACTAGGCCCTTTAATTAATCTTTTATTAATTAAATCACTTGCTAAATATTCACTTCAAATTATCTTTAAAAAGATATATTCTCAAACCATTTCAACATTTCAATATTGGAAAACATTTCCATATACTTATTTAACAGTAAGTAATTCACAAATCAATTTATTTTCAATATTTAGAAAATATTACAAATACTTAAATCGGAATTAAGAATATATTTTATTCTTCAAGGAAAAGATTCTTTTAAACATCTTTATTTTGGTTCAAAACGAATGTTGCGTAAAACATCGTTACGACAACCCAAAATCACTAGTACAGGGATTCGAAATTTAGATAAATATATAAATCCCATATACTATACAAAACATTTCCTTTTGAAAATCATTTACTATAACAACAGTGTTATAGTCCATCATTTCCTTATCTCTCGAAAACGTCTATTTCAACAATGAATGTTGAAATCTATGATTTCGATACTTAACACATTTTAAAAACATCTTCAAAACATTTATATTCATTTAAAATATCACTTTCCAAAACATTTATTTATTTCAAAAGATTATTCACTGTCCAAAATTGTGAATATACTTCATTTACCACATTCATTACTATTGCACATTAAATTAAAGGATTATCCACTGTCCAAAATCGTGGATGAAATTCCTTTAATGTACTTCTATATTTAACTTATCAAATTCAATCGATTTTGGATTTATAAAAACAATGTTTATAAATCACATTTATATTTTACGAGAACTTCAATTTATAAGTCTCCTTTATTAATCAATTCCATTTATCTCATTTATATGCCAAAAATCCAAATTATAAGTTAATTACTTATAATTCTCTTTATTTCCAAAATCATTCTTTTTATAACTTCAAAACATCATAAATCTATAAATCTTATTTACTTATAAAATCCATTTAAATTTGGAATTTAACTAAAGGAAAGTTAAACATTTAAATTTGGAAAATCCAAATCAATTAAACATTTAAAATTACAAAATCACTGAAAAATTCTTTTAAATTTGGAAATCATCACTTAAACATTTAAAAATTCCAAAAATAGGCCCAATGCTGCAACAACACTAAACACAACAATCACGACATCCAAAATATCATATATCATATGATAACAGCATATATATCATAATATTTGTAAATAAAACCAATATTGTTGAGGAATCAGGTTGGATCCCTCCAACCTGTCACCTACAATAAATATCATATTAGAATAGGTGTACAATGTCCGCTTCGAGGCAGACGCGTGTACAAAAGGTCATCCACTCATACACGAGAACGTATAGGGTCATCTGCTTCAATAGGCAAGAATATATCCAAATATCAATCAATATGTCATATATCATCCAAACAATCATCATAAATAATATTTATTTCTCACATATATAAAAGTATCAGTGAGTCAGAAATAGTGAGTTGTACTCACGTTGGTTCCAATAGCAGTTGCAGTGTTTTATTCCGAATAAAATTAAACACGCATTTAATTTTATTCAAGATTTACACTAGCTTCAATCAACTCCAAACCAGCTCTAAAATGTAGTGCTCGTCAATACGGACCCAACTTAATCTGTTTCGTCAAAAACGGACCTCGTATGAAAAGGTTATAACTTTTTAAAGTTTATATGAATAAATAAAATATAAATTTCAATTTCTTTTTAAATTTTAAAACCCTACGTTTAACCATAGCCATTCGATCTACTACTTCACATCAGGGCCGCATGATTTCTTCTTCCTCCTCCCAGTTTTGAACGTGCGTATGAACCCATCTAGCCGCCATCGACTTTGAATTTTCACCAACTCCTCGCTCGACTATTTGACGATCGGACAACGCCATTCAAAGGCCCGCACTGCCATGAGCCACCAACTTGAACAGCTCGAAGCTCGGTTGCTTATGGACCATGAAAAATGTGCATGAATTTTGCACCTTTCAACCGAAATTGTCGTCGATCCATGCCACGAAACTCAATCATCACCATATGGATTTAAAGATCTCGTGAAGCTCTTTAATTTCATAGTTGGAGGTTTGTTGAAATATTGCATAGATTGGTAGAAATTAAGAGAGAACGAATTGAGTGGTTTCGGCCATTGAATATGTAAGTGGCGGCTGTGACATAGCTTTGATTAGCGTTTCGAAAAATAAAGAGAAACATGTCCTTTTATAGAAAATTTTATGACACTATTCATAGCCAAATTTTTCGAACTCAAAAAGAACTGTGCCGCCTGGCATTTATAATGTTTTACCCCTATTCCGAACATAATGGAATATATATCAGGAGCCAATTCGATCGTATTTGGAAGATAGCTTTACGAATCTAATTACTTAAATTTAAAAATTAACATAAACGAATTTCTACGCGTTTTAGCTTGCCCCGGATAAACCGTAAATCCGATTAATACAAAATTTGAAATCTTATAATAATATAACATAACGGATCCAATGAAACTAGTTCCATCGAAATCCAAGACTGTATGAAAGTGGCTATTTTTACACGTCAATTAAATATTAAAATATTCAATTTCCAGAAATTAACTTTCAATTCAATTTTAAAAGTTCGCTAACATCATTCTAATTCAAATAGAATTTAATACAATTTTATTTATTAATCATTTTTATTTACATTAAATTCAGATTTCAATTATTTCTTCAATTTCAAATATTAAATTATAAATTTAATTATCTAATCGAATCTTGATATTCGAAATATAATTTATTAAACTTATAAAATTTACTTGTGAATGTTTAAAATCAATTAAATATACGAATTTCAAATGACTGAAATTCTTCATCGTTACATCAGTTGCTGATAAATCTCTTGTAGATGCAACTGTAATTGGAGACTATCATTTGGTTTTGCTGAATGAATGAGTTTTGATTTTGAATAATGACTATTATATTTAATACTTTATCATTGGCATAATTTTCACCTCTAGATTGTTTGAGATTGGATATATTTTTCATTTTTTTGATAATGTTATGAACATTGTGTTAAATGGAAATAAAATCTATAAGGGTGCTTTGGATAATGGCCTTTATATTATTAACTCTAATTATATTTGAACTGTGAATAATTCTTTTAATGTTAACTTTAATAATGATTATTTATGGCATTATAGGCTAGGCTGTATAAGTGAGAAACGACTATACAAATGAAAAACCGTAGGTTTTCTACCACATTTAATTTTAGAACATCTGATACACGTAAGTAATATTTTAAAGGAAAAATGACCAAGTTCCTTTTTAGTCGGAGCAATGAAAGGGTTAATGAACTCTCAAGTCTCAAGCATATTATATATATGATAATGCCTATAATTACCAAAGATAATGCTTCATATTTTGTAAATTTTATTGATGATTTCTCAAGACTAGGATATGTGCATCGTATGATGAAAAAAGTCGATGTCTATGAGAATTTGATAGAGTATACGAATGAGGTGACAAACAAATAAAGCATAAGATTAAAATACTTTAATCTGATTAAGGAGGTAAGTATGTTGGACAAGAGCTCCAACAACACTTAAAAGATAATAGGATTGTCTCTCGGGTTACTCCACCCTATACTCGGCAACACAGTGGTTTTTGAAAAGAAAGAATTGAACCCTATAAGATATGGTTTATCCATGATAAGTAAGGCTGAGTTTCCTCTTTCCTATTGGGGATATGCACTCGAAACTTCAACGCATATGTTGTATTTGATACCCACAAAATCTATGCCTAAGACACCATATAAGGTGTGGTATGGAAAAAAACTCTACCTTAAACATTTGAAGGTATAGGGTTCTTCGGTCGGCATTAAAAACATTGGCCACAATAAATTTGAGGTAAAATAAGCCTAATGCAAACTTGTAGGATATCCTAAAATTTCAATGGATATGTTTCCTATGACACTACGGAATTAAAGGTTATAGTATTTCAACACGTTATTTTTTTTGAAAAACCATCAAAATAAATTAACAGCAAAGTGGTAGACTTGGGTGAGATCCAAGAAGTTAATACAAAAGCTAAGATAGTGGAAGAAAAAATTCACCAATATACAAAAAGACGTGGCATATTAGATGATCTAATGGAAAACCTCATGCATCAAGGAGATACAAGAGCTTGCTCGTGGATGGTGAGAAAGAGGACTAATTCTTAGAAGTGGACACTCTCTCCCATTCCAACAAGCACAGGAGAGTAAAAATCCTAAATGGATTTCATGAATGAGAACAGAGTATGGACTTTGACTGACATACCCAAAGGTATAAAACCCAAAAATCACAAACGGTTTCAAGAAAAAGCTAAACGTAGATGAACAAGTAGAGACTTACAAAGATGGGCTAGCAGCAAAAGGATTTCATTAAATTCAAGGTGTTGATTATAATGAAACATTCTCCTCCATATCATTCTTTAAGTCTGCTCGATGATTCTAGCTATTGCAACATTCTATGACTGCAACATATGGCAAATGGATGTGAAAAAGGAATTTCTAAATGATGATTTAAAGAATGTTTACATGTTGTAACCAGAGGGTTTGAAGGTCAGTGAGAGTAAGGGTAAGGCTTGCAACTTATTAAGATTCATTTATGGTCATAAATGATTATCAATAAGTTGGAAAAAGTATTTTGATAAAGTAATCAAAGAGTTTGTTTTTTATCAAAACATAGAAGAAGTGTGCGTATATCGAAAATAACAAAGAAAAGTTATACTGTTCTTAGTTCTATACGTCGATGATTTGTTAGTAATTGTCAACAACATTGTGTTGCTACAATAAATAAAAGTTTGGGTATCCAAGAACTTCTCCATGAACTGTAACGACCCACTTTTTTGGACGGTTTAAGTCGACAATAAACCATGCATGTCAACTCAAACCATTCAAAAGGGTGAATTGTTAATGAGGTAAATAAAAAAATAGGAGAAAAGAAGAAAAAAATAAAACACAAAAATTCACAGTGGAATGAAAATATAACAATCAAGTAAACGGTTCATGAAGCTGTTTTACAAATAACATTTGATTACACATATTTACAACATTAATAAGAGTAAAGTAAACAAACATATTTAAAATGCAGTAGAAAAAAAATAATAAATACGATCACCAATCTTCATCTTCATCTCTAAGGGATAACGTCTTCAACTTTGAAATACTCAGGCTAACCCGAGCATAATGAAAACAATACACTCGAGTCAGAACTAAAAATTCATATGTAAGTCAAAAAAAAATCAAATAAAAGTACGAGTGCAATGGCTTCAGAGATGTTTTAGGTTTTTCCATCTCTTATCAAGTGTACAATGTGAATTTAAAAGATTTCAAATAATTCGAAATACCAATTTTAACCAATTTAATTAAAATAAATCCGAAGTTCAACATTAAAACTTAAACCTTTCAAGATTCAATTCCAATAAATAATCCAAATTCAAGAAATTGTGGGTATATATCAATTCAACCCAAAAATTAATATCTTAGTTATCCAATTCTAAAATAATTTATATGACCATTTAAATGATGTTGATAATATACACAGTGATAACAGGAACATATTAAAATAAATAAATAACCATATATCCAACATATCAATCAACAAGCATCTATTTCAAACAACATCCAAATCAACCCATATATTACAATAGTTAATAGTTATCAATATTAAGGTTTTAACTATCAATTAAATTCCTATATAAAATTAAATGTCAATCCAATTTAGTGTCAACTCAGATTCAATACCAATTTAAATGTTAATATAAACCAATAAACAACAATCAAAAATTTATATATCTCATTATAAATTTTATTTAACTTGCAATGGAAATTTTAGTATTGCATGAGTGGGTTGAATCATTCACCTTTGTTTGAATCTGAAAATTCTTAGAAAATAAATCATCATGAAACCAACTCCAAAGTACAGACGACGTTGCTACAAATCCAACGTAAGAACCACACTCGAATCCGATTTTATACGGAAGAGTAATAAATTCTATTAGATATCAATTAAATTTAAAACATTTACATATAATTTAATTACTTAATTAAGGCAATTAAGCATACCGCTAATCACGCAATTAACAGCACTAAACCCTTCTCCTTCCCGCATAACCTAGAACCCATGTTCCCTAAATGACGCCTCTGTTCAAATGCTCACCGTGACACCTACCTTTGACCGAACCCCACCATAATGCTACCACTGATAGCCCCACCTCTGTCGAGGACAATGCCGGTGGTATAACCTCCTCCACTGCCTCCAATCGACCACGAGAACTCATTTTCCCATTTCCGTTCAACATCGAAATCCAACCCCTATAGTGCACCGATGATCACCAAACTTTGGCCCAGTCTAGCCCCCATCATCCTCTCCAACTTTCCTTCAGGCGCCATCATCCATCGTCGACTGTAGATAATGAATTTAGACGAACTAGGTCTGGTGGTTATTGGAGATTTCTGACCGCCTCGATGCTCTATTGACGATCCATTGGCAAGCTTTAGGCATCTTCTAAAAATAACCCAGGCACGACTTTAGGCCAAGGTTTTCTTCGGTCCAAACCTAGGAATGTTTGGGCTCTGCTTTGGGTTAAAACCTAGGCAAATTCTAAGTTGATTTTTTCATGTAATTTTTGACAATGATGATTCGTGATCCAATGATGATGATTCTATGATGTAAAGTGATGGCTTTGATGATGGATAGCCATAATCTGAGGCATGGAGTAGTAGACTACGAGTCAGATCAAAAGGAACTGTTAGAGGAAGGCTACGTGACATATGATGGTAGTTTGCATGTAATAAATTTCTTTATTAACCAAAATATGTAACGTAGGCCAAGCTAAGTTCAGATAGGGGGCTTGGGTAGCCTTATTAAAAGCTTGAGAGAAGTATGCAAGTCAAAGTTCAGGTCCAAGTTCAAAAGAATGAAATATGCATGTCCATTGTCCGACTCAAGCACAAGAAGTCATTTGCATGATATAAGTTCAATAATTGGTCAATAATTTTTATTTAATTAAAGTATGCTATACAAAGTTCATCGTCCATGTCCTTATGTACAAAAAGTCAAAAATGTACAATCGGCTCTATATCCCCAATTTGATTCAGGGTTACAACTTTGAAAATGTAAGAAATAGAGAAAGAAGAATTAACCCCATCCAAGTAGTAGTGGGGTTAATGTTTATAGTGGTAGCACTAGGCAGGTTGACTGACATGTGCCTATTCAACATAAGGTATGTCTTTTTGCTTAAATTATTGATGTCCAATATCTTTGCCTTCGGTATCATTAGTGAAACTCGATATCTCTATTGCTGCTAAATTTCGACATCCTCTGAAACTCTTCATCCCCTTTCATTGATGAAACTTGATACCATTTGTCATCATGACTTTGGTAACGTAACCTTTCCTTTTGTTTCCAATCAATAGCATCCATAGTGGTAAGTATTTGATAATAGAGGCTTGGTAGTAGTTGTTATATCTTGGGCTCAACATCTTCTGGAAGCTCGATATCCCCGTTCTTTGACTAAATGCGGCATTCTCATGTTCTATAATACTTCAAGTTGTAGCGGCTCGACACCTCCCTTTGGCTGTTTTTAGGTTTGATAGCCTTTATAACATAGAAACTCGATATCTGTTGACATTCAATAATACTTCAGTTTATTATATGCTCGAAATCTTAAGAAGTTGTCAGGCTACGATACCTCTTTTGCCTTACATGCTGGACAACCTTTATGATTGTTGAGGCTCGATACCTTCTAGTTGTATTCACATTCCATGACCAGTTATGAACCAGACAACTGTTTGAAGCATTATTAGTCAGCTACAAACTCGAGAACCTTATAGTGAGTTGTTATCCTTCTATAAACCCGGCAACTACTTAAAGGGTTGTCATATAATTACAAACTCAATATTTTTTATAAGCTCAATATCTCACTATGGTTTCGAAAAGCAATTATAGCATTTTCAATTAGCTATGAATTCATTAAATGTTGATACATTCGACATAAACTTGATAATTAGTTGAGTGTCTTTAAACAACTTCAAACTCATTAACAATTTATGAGATCGATACCTTGCTATGGACCCAATAAGTAATCACAAGTTCGACACCCCACTATAAATTCAACAACATGATGTAAGTTTGATTCTTTGTTATGAATCCGGTGGCTATATGCGAACTTAATATTTCTCTATGAATTCAATAATGAGTTTTTGATTTACTATAAAGATGTTAGGTTGTTATGAGTTCATCGTCTCATTATGGATTCGATATCTAGCAATGGACTACTTAGTGAACTATCAAGCAGTTATAAATTCAATAACCATTCATGGTCTTGGCATTTTATTATAAACTAAATAATTTTCATTTAGTTAAGCATTTATAGGATAGACATCTAATTGTTCATCATTTTTTGCATCTATATTTAGGAATTCCACCTATCCTTAGAACTTTCTTGTATTTCAAACTTCTTATAAAATATGTAGCACTTTTCGATCTTGTTTAATATCATCTAGCAGATAAATGACTAGTAAGAAAGCTAACAATGGTTCTAAACCATCTCCCACCTTAGAAAAAGGATATTGTTGCCATGTCTTATCTCTTATAACTACCTAGGATGAAATCAATACCATCCTACAATAATTTAGGAGTACTGAGGTAGAGGCCAAAGTCGCGGGGTCGTCCTGTAGGATACATAATCCTCTGGCTGGTTTCTTTGCTTTCACATCGATTCACATTTGGTGTTTTAGCTATCTTCCTCTATATTACTTCTTTGTCTGATACTTAAATCACCTGGGCATTGCCCCAATAAAATTGCTGCCCAATTTTCACACCTACCTACCCTTCGCTCATTAGTAACTCCCATCAAAATGGAAAATTAGCCAGTGGGTACCATGTACTGTCTTCTACCTCAAAAAGTCTGATCACAAATTTGATCAACATATCTAAAGACTGGAAGAACCAATTTTTCTACGCAAAGTGTCACATGTCTATAATTAGAGGGTCCTTCTCTGCTCTTGGTAAATCTTGTCGTGTTTTCCTTTATTGCTTATATTGTATTCTTTTATTGGCTTATGGTAGTTATCTCTTTTCTAGAATTTACTTCTAAGGGAAAAAATCCTTCTATTGCTAAAACAATTGGTACTTGGAGTTTGACATCCTAAACTATAAGAGGCATATGTAGGATTTTAATTGAGGTAGTTCTTGGAAAATAACCCTTGATCCTTGAAAACCACAGTGTGCTTGGGGAACTATCTATGGTGAAGAAAGATGTTCATGAGAGACGAGCCTTGTTTGACGGCAAATAATATTTTTTTCTAAATCTTCCCTCATTTATTGCGACTCTTCTGGTAAGCTCTTACTATGATTTCCAACAAAGTCTAATGCGTTACTATCTCATGATTTTTTTCTCTTATTTAGGTATTGCTCTTATGGTTGCAATCTCTAATCCAAAAAGGTTGAGACTCACGTTTCTCCATCCGGTGCCCTTACTGCTTCTACCCCCATCGAGGACTTCATTACTAAAGCGCTCGAAAATATTGACACTAAGGATCATAAAAATAAAAGGGGATCCGACGATTTACCTGGTGAGTTAAGATCTTCACCAAATAAGAGGCCTTACCTTGGATAAGATCAAACTCGCATTGCTATCAAAGAAGAATCAAACATAGACATGACTGTAGTTAATTAAGGTTCTAGTTTTTTGACTTAAGCGTGTTAGATATGATTCCTCAAAGAAAAACAGGTGCTACTCACGTCCCAAATCCTGCTATTGATATTTCAATTCATTTGCCTGCAGATGTTATACCGTGTTTGTATAAGGATCTAGGCCTTATCCTCCTCCTCCTAAATCACTTTCCTCTGAAGTTCCAGCTCAAAACGTTCTTATCGATTTTGAGGGTTTAATTTTCTTGGTTATTCAATCTCCATCTATGGCTTCTCTATCGCCACTACAATCTTCTACCTTCTCTAAGTATCATCTATTCATCCTCTTTCAACAACTCCTTGTGGTATGTTGCTTTATACACAAATTTTCAATTCTATATACCTTTATTTATTATATTCCCTTACCCATTTTAGGTTACCAAACAAACGTTTTTCCTGCAACAAATCTTATCGAGATTCTATCAGCCAAGTTCTAGATCTTAGAGAGACAAATATTTTAATTGAGAACTAAAGTTAAGTTCTTTAAGAACCAAGTATTTAATGTTGAAGCAGAGAGGAATGATTCTATCTTAGAAAAAAATAATCTTTCCTCCATCTTAGAAGAGGGCAGAAAGACTAAGCTAGCAGCCAAAGAGAGAGTGAAGGCTCTGGTGGCACAGATTGAACAAGTTAGAAAAGAAAAGGTTTAAATTGCCAATCAGTTAGAAACTAATGATGTTGCCCTCATCTACTCGAAAAACATTATTAAAGATGCCAAATGAAAAGTTTATAACCTATCAAATATCCTCTCTCCATAATTAGGGAATGGTGCTACAAAATGCGCTCTATATCGCATACTTTGATAACATAGGGAAGCATCATGGGTTAAGCTTTCCTACACACCTAAATTTAAATGAAAAATCCAAAAGGAAGTTTGACCTCAAGCTAGGAAGAGATTTCGGGTCACCTCGAGATGAATTCTAGAAGAGGCTTCTATCAACCCTCAAGATTTGTTATCATTTGATGATCCTCCATTAGATGAAGACAAAATGATGAAGGAAAGGACGATAAGGAAGATGAAATGAGGACATAGATGATGAGGAAGGGGGTGTTGATAACAAGGATCCTAAAGAACCATAAGATGATGGTAGTGGATCGAGTAGCCATGACTTAGGCTCATCTTCTATGATACAGGCTTTCCCGATCCCTCTGGATCTTAGAAAGTTCCTCGGGAAAACATCCTATCAAAAATGCCCCTCCTCTCATCCATCAAGTAAAAGAGAAAACTTTAGCTTTAATACCTCCAGCTCCCATAGTACAAAATTTATCATTTCTTAAATGCTTATAATTACTTATTAGCTTTAATTGATAAGTTCACTTATTTTAATTAAGGAAAATAAACAGATACCATTTTAAGATTTTTCATGAGAAAGGCCAAAGAGAAGAGTTGTGATTAAATTGGGAAAGGGAAGCTGATTAAGGAGAGTAATAGTTTATCTAACAAGTATAGGCGTCTTCTCATTTATGCCAGTTGGTTGAAAGATTTTAAAGAAGAAGAAGCAGCTTAGCTCTTGAAAAGATCATGCCTTCATCGGAAAAGAGTTATAAAAGAGAATTAGGAGGTGACTACACTGCTTTGGATGCTTATTGAAGATAGTGATACTTTCGTAGAGTTCCTTTATAAAGTTTATTCTAGGAACATTTTAGTGACTTTTCTTTTTTAGGGAAAGAGAGTGGAGAGTTACTTAAACGCTTGCGTGATATATATTTGATTGATTAGGTCTGATCCTTATCCTAGAGAATGCTGGAACCTTCCTAGGATTGAGGCCTCTCCACTTTCCTTGTGCACTCTTCCTTTTGAAAAAGTCAAGTCTAAGAAAGAGAAATTTATCTTTGAATTTTACAAAGGGCCTATATTGTATAAACTCGAATGATTTTGTTGTTGCATCATGCAATTCAAATAATCTTTATAAGCATTTAAATTCTCATTTTCTTTGCAGCTCCATTTGTTTCTTATAGAATACACAAGTTAAGGTATCCTTTGAAATTTCCATTTCAAAAGAACCCTAGTAAAATTGTCAAGCTAAAAAGGAATTTTAAGGAGAAAACATTAACCCTCAAAACCTCTTGACTAGAAAAATACTGTTTTCTTAGGGATCTTGAAGAAATTTACACATAACTTTCCTACTTTACATGTGATGGCCCGAGTTTTCGACCCTCGAAAATTGACACTGATATGTTCATGGTATTCTCACGCCACAAATTCAAGTGCTGGAAACCTGATCGTTAAGGGTAAGAAAGAAAATTAGAACAGAATAGAATCTCACATATGTTATTTCAACATAATCTCTATAGCGAAAATTCAATACATTTATCGGAGTTAAAAATGGACATTTATAAGTATCCATCCTTACAAATTTGCGAAATATAATAGTATAAGAGTGTGGTGGAAATTGACAAAAAATCTTCAGTAAATCTTCTAACTCCATACTTCGAGCTCCATCCTGCTTTCTTTTAAACTAAACCTTACTACTAGGTTGCCCGAGGAAAATTAGGGCACCTAGAGGTTAAGGAAATGGAAAATAAACCCCGAATCAGTCATGAGACTGGTGTGAGTACTCAACGCAAATTGAAAACAAAAAATTGCCTCATAAAACGCTGCACATAAACACGAAACAAGCTTTACCTTATCATAACCAAAACATTCCACGTCAAAATACTTAATATTGTTTTTAATGACATATGCTTGAAAACATTGCAATTAAACTTATTAATCTGAGCTGAAATCATTACATTATGAAATCCCATCATACTAGGCTTTACAAACAAAATAGTAGGCACTTATTGGAGATTGGCTTACATACAAATGACAAGGTTATGGACTACCTTTCGTACAATACATCTCTATAAAAATACACCTAGGGTCCAGAAACTGAATACCTAAACCAAAACAGAACCGGCCTACCTCTTCCATTTGGATAGTACCGAATATGACATCCCCTCGGCCATTCCCAACCTAGACACTTAGGGTACAAATGCATTTATGTAAAAGGATGTTGTAGTAATAATGAGATTCAAAATAAAAGGATTTTGTTAGATTTTGAAAAACTAAACTTACTTTGTCATTTTGTGCTTTTCTTTACTTTAATTAATACTTAGGTTAATTAATCCTTGGCTAACATAAGATAGCTATTTATATCTTTGTAAATGGGTTTACATGATATTATTCAAGTTGCAAAACATTTGCACAACTTGTATGAACAAAACATTTATTTTTGACAAAATATTTTACGGTCACATTTTGACGTTTTGATTAAATTATTTATTCATGTAAACCAAACTTAAAAATAAATTTATTATCATCTTTAAATAATTAATGAGTGTATTTGACATACAAAATGATATAAAACAATATCAAAATTCATTTGCAAATATACGACATTTATTTTGTCAATGCGCGATGACAGTTGTCAATCACTCTAAAATAAGTATATATATATGGTTATCAAACTTTTATCAACCAAAATTATTGTATATAATGATTTAAAAGCAATCATTTATCCTTTGAAATAATTATTGGACTGTATATTCAATTTTATCGAAAACCGACGTTTGTCAGTTTTGTCAATGTTACGGTGAAAGTTCAAAATCTTTATTCAATTCTAAAAATAAGTTTACCATTCTTATTTATTGCATAAAACGTGTTTATTTTATTTTGAAAATCCTATATTTGAATATTTAAATACATTAAATATTTTATATTTTCAAAGTGGTAAAAATTACGGATTATCGCATTGTATTTTTATTTCTTAGATGATGAAAAAGAAAGCTTTCTTAAGAAAATATGGTCTAATTGTGCTAAACTATTGTACGGTCATTCTAGTCCCCCTGTTGAGAGATGGGATTATGATAAGTCTTCCCTAGTTATTACTCCTCCCGAGTTTAATATCTCCTTTGACTCTACTTTCTCCATGTTTGTGGGTTCACTCAGAAAGGCTCAAACTACTGCTTTTAAACTTAAGAATTGAATGTATAAAACTCTAAATGTTAATCTGCTTTGACCTTGTTCATGCTTGTAAGCCATATTGTTGTTAATGAAAAAGTATATTTTCCCTACGTGTAGAATATTCTTCTATCTATTCTTACTAGGAATGTTAATTCATGCCTATACTAAGCAACTCTGACCTTCCTTCTCGGTTGGATAAATGGCCAGAGTGATATTAGGTATTATGACACGCCTCTTTCCAAGAAGCTTTGGCTACACCATTTCAAGACAACCTAGAAGCAAGTAAATGGTACAACAAATACTATAAATCGAGATCCACGTTAAAAAATTTAAACGAAAGGTCCAAGAAGTTAGAGGAGAAAATCAAAGAAAACGATAGAGATCGAAGAGCTAAGAAAGAATATTGGTGCAATAGGTCAATCTAGATCCTAAGACCAAGGAATCGAAATTGATGTAGAAATTTCTCGTCTACATCGGAGAATTTAAAATTTTGATTTGATCTACTATCACGTCAATATTTGGAACTTATCGCAAGTGAGGACAAATTTAGCCTTCCCACTCCCACCCTTAAGGACAACTCGATTTCAATCCTTGGCCAGTAGAAAGAAACTTTCCTCTTTGGAAAACCCACCTCTGGGTATGGATAATGGAGAGATTTTTAGGTGGTGTCGAGCTTTTGAATATGAATGCAACCGGCTTATTAAAGAAAAATGGGGGAAATGGGATGAAAAAGTTTTAGAGCATCTCATTAAGTGTCAAATTCAAGTTAAGGAACTGGGACACAAGAAGCACGCTCTTGAGTAAAAGGTTAAAGAATTATAAAGCGAAGTTAAAACTTTAAAGGGAGCCAATAAAACACTTAATAACACATTAAAGACTCAAATTGGTTTTATTGATGATACAAACATCATCTGAAAGCAAGAAAATAAGCCCAATGAATTATTGGATGTGGCGATTCATCGCATCATTGAACCTTCTTTAGCTACTGAAGCTCTGAAGAAAGAAGTGCAAGACCTTGAGTCTCAACTGAAAGTAACTGAAGTGATGCTTCCTAGAAACTCTTAACTGGACTCTCTTACTGCTTAACCTATATTAATATATGCAAATTTTGCATGTGATATGTAAAATGCAAAATGGTAAATGAATCCATACCTGGACGATTGATACCTTGTATTTCTCATTTATTTTTGTATGAGATCTACAACTTGTTTCAATGCTCTTACTTGGTTTAATTTAATTTATGACCTTTAATTGAATGTAGACTTTTTTTCTTGATACGAGCTTTGATAAATATTACAAAAACCCACTTGACAAGAAGGCCATAAATCTTACTGATTATTCAGAAACCCATTTGGTAAGGAGACCAATAACTCCTATTTTGAAGGAGGAACTCTCCTTCTCTTAATAGGAAACCAGAAATCTAATTAATAACCAAGACTCTCCTTATTTGATAGAAAATTAGAATTCCAAATATAGGAATAAAATGGCAATAGCTAATTTATCATTTCGAAGAATGAAGCCCCGGACTAAAATAGTAAATCTGGTGAGAAGATTCAAATTTTCTTATATGTCCATATTTAACATTGAACCCTTGGTTTTAGATAATAGATAGTTCTTGATCTTTCCTTTGAATGTTACTTTGACATTTCCTTGGTGCAGAACTAAATGTGTTTGACTGTTCTTCCTCTACGAGATATCTTTGACCCATCTTTAGGTATATTTAAACTTGCTTGATTGATTCTTTTACCCATTATCACTCTTTGGGTAATGATTTAGGTTTGAGCTCTTTATTACCTTATAGGTAATGAATTAGGCTGGTCGGTGCGTTTAGTTTGCCATCTTAGGTAGAACTAAAGTATTACATGTGCTCCTTCTAAAAGGCGCTTCGATCAGGCCTTATAGGGCAGAACTGAAGGCTGATCGGTGCTTTGGCTAGGTCATCTTAGGTTAGAATAAAGGCTTACTCCATCCTCCCTCTAGAAGGTGCTTCGGCCAGATCTTAAAGGTGGAATAGAAAGTCGGACAGTAGTTTGGCCAGACCATCTTAAGTGGGACCAAAAGCTTACTTCATCCTACCTCCTGGAGATGCTTCGACTAGGCCACGTAAGCGGGACTGAAGGCTTGCGGTGTTCTGGCCAGGCCTTATAGGTAGGATTAGAGCCTTACTCGGACCTCCCTATAATACATTCTTTGATTATGCCATCTTGGTGGGATCAATGGCTTTTCCCTTTATTTTATAAATCCTTTTTGTAAATCATTTCTTTTTACCAATCTCTTGATTTTTGTAGATACATTTGTCTTTTGGTTAACTCTTTTTAATAAATTCTTGAAGTCCTCCTTTCCTTAAGAAATTCACAATCATTCCTTCAAGGGCTCGACACTGATTGGTTACGTGTCCATTCCTTTGGTAATATTGACAATAAGAACCCTTGAGACTTTTTTCATTTCCCAGTTACTTCTTCTTCAATTCTATGATTAAAGTAAGAGAGCGTTCGATTATTCTCTTCCACTTTTGGGCAAACTCATTAAAACCCTTTGTTATTTCATCTTCAAAGATGGTTTCTCTTGCCTAAATTTGTATGGTTTTTCTCATTTCTGAGAATGGATCATTACTTTTCTTGTTTTCTTTTCTCGGAGTAAGGCAACAGCCAAATATTGGGGCAGATACCATATGGAATGGATTTGTACTCCAATTATGTAAGTCATTAGGAATTACTCGTTTTTCAGCTTTAAGTCATTAGTGCCAGTTCTCTTAACACTTATTCCTTATGGAATTGAAGATGTGGGTTGCTTGATAAGTTGACTTAGGAAAGTAAGGCTCGGAAGTCCTTGCCTTGAAATGGTCATTATGTGGTTTAACAGGTTATGCAGGATTATGAAAGTCTTCAGTGAAAATATGCTGGATACGGAGAGTCCAAAAATGTCTCTATAGGGATTTATGGAAAATAAAATGTCCCTAAAGTCCTCTGTACGGATATGCGTAAAATGGAAAGTCCCTAAATTCATTCTTAAGGATGTGCGAGGATGTAGGGAAGTCCTCTATTGGAATATGTAGGAGATCGAAGGTTCGAGCCCTCCTTTTAGCGCCAAAATATTAACAAAGGAATTTGTTAACCCAAATATGCGATGTAGGGCAAGCTAAATTCAAATAAGAGCTTCGGTAGCCTTATGCAAAGTACAAGAGAATTATGCAAGTCAAAGTTCAAGTCCAAGTTCAAAAGAATGAAATATGCATGTTCATAGTCCGAGTCAAGTATAAGAAGTCGTATGCATGCCATGAGTTCAATAATTGATCAAATATCTTTATTCGGTTGAAGTATTTTGTGCAAAGTTCATTACCTAAGTCTTTATATGTAAAAAGTCAAATTTTACAATCAGCTCTACTTCCCAATATTATTTAGGGTTGCAACTTTGAAAATGTAAGAAATAAGGGAAGATGAAATCACCCCATCCAAGTAGAAGTGTGGTTCATATTTATAGTGGTAATAGTAGGTGGGTTGACTGCCACTTTTCTACTCGACATAGGGTATGTCTTCTTGCTTAAATTGTTGCTGTACGATATCTTTTCCTTCGGTATCATTAGTGAAACTCGATATCTCTAATGCTGCTAAAATTCGACGTTCTCTTAAAACTCTTCATCCCCTTACACTGACGAAACTCAATACCATTTATTGTTATGGCTTTAGTAACGTAACCTTTCTTTTTGTATCCACTTGATAGCATCCATTATGGCCAGTATTTGACAGTAGCATTGGGGCAACGGCTTGGTGGTTTTTGTTATTTCATGGGCTCAACATCTCCTAGAGGCTCAATATCCCCATTCTTTGACTAGATGTGGCATTCTCCACTTATATAATACTTCATGTTGCTGTGGCTCGTCCCCTCCCTTAGCTGTTTTTAGTTTTGATAGCCTTTATATCACAGAAATTCGATAGCTATTGACGTTCATTACCATTTTAGCTTACTATATGCTCAGCATCTTTAGAAGTTGTTGGCTGCGGTACCTCTTTGCCTTACATGCTCAACGACCTTTAAAGTTGTTAAGGCTCAATACCTTTTTGTTGTGTTCGCATCGATATCCTTTATGTATGCCAATTGCTTGGAATTTGATATCTTTAGAGACATGACATTCCTTTTTTTACTTAAGCACTCGATATTCCTTGACCATAGAAGTTTGACACCTTGGGGCCGCTTGAAGTCCGCTACCCTTTATCGAATGCTTGGTTTACTCCTCCTTCTTTATTTTGGAATTCGACATGCTTTCCTTAGGTGTTGGATATATTTATTTGCAGTAACACTACGATTGATGATGGCTATAAAGGGTCGTCCCTACCGCTCGTGATGGGAGTCATGAGATTGTTTCTCAGATGCACTTTGTTATAGATGAAATATGCAAAGGGATAGTTGAAACTCGAGGGTTCGTAGGGTAATTATGATATAGTGGAATACTTGGGCCGTGATGGTTCCTGGAGCGTGATGGCTCCTTATTCTAGGTATGGAGTTTGTTTACCCCGAACAAACATTATGGTTAGTCTATTTCCTAGCTGTCTAAGTGGCATAAATTTGAGTGCCGAGGAACAAAGATGTGGATTATCATAATGGATAGTCTAATCTTCGACCATGATGGGTTGGGCAACTGATTTTGCATCTAATACAGAGTGAGTGAATATGAGGATGAATAATGGGTGTGATGTTTGTTTAACTGTTTATCACCCTAGTATGTAACTAATGCTGATATTATTGATGTAGATATCTAGACTTCCTCTTAGTTCTTTGATGTATAGTACACCATGATGATGGCGATATAAAGTAGCATGTATATTTTGTTACGTGCAAACTTTTTGGATGTAAGGATAGGTCAGGTCTAATCCTTCGTATCATTTTTCCTATTTTAGTGGTATATTAGTATTTAGTGGTTTACTGCCGCTCATACAAGACTATTGTCTGACCAAGGTTTTATGATTTGGTTCTTATTACTCTGGGTACTCTTAAATGAGTATATTAGGGATATCGGGTCTGGTGAGCATGTGGAGCTAGACAGGTAGCGTGAAGAAGGCTATTCTTCCAAATTATTATACTTACTCGGTTGCCATTCTACTGCACTGCCTATGGAGCTCTCTAGTGTCTTTACTATTTAGAGACGCCTATCAATGAGTTATAATGCTATGTATAACTCTATTTCCTACAATGTACTATATAGATATATGCACTCTTGTTCTATGATTCATTTAGTTATTTACTATCTTGCCTGTTTTATATAAGATGTTATTTATATTTTATTCAATACACTACAGGATATATAATAGGTTCTATGTTGTTTAATTTACTTCATAACCGTCGATGATCGTCCTGTATCTACCGAGAACCGCTATAGTGCAATATTCATATATATTTTGGGTGCCTGTGGTATAGGGAGGTCGTCACACTATATATGTAAGCTATTTGTGATTAATTTGGAGATTAAATACATGTTTTACATTTTTTTTCTTTTGAATATAAGTTGCTGTTGACATTTTTTTAAAATTTGTTTCATTTAAAAGAAAAAACATAAGTGGACTTTTGTAAAAAAAGTCATAAACCATTTAAATCCCTCTTAAGTTAACATAGATTTCAATTTGTTACTTTAATTCTAAGACATACAATAGACTACAAAGGTTACCGCACACACACATACATGTTATTTTAATTTAAAACATAGTTTATATTAATTCATATATGCATACATATGTGTCTAAGTGTTTAAATTGTTTTGAAATATCATTAAAGATAAGTAAATGAAAGGAGATAACTCCTCCACATTTTCCTCTCCTTATTAATTGCTTGCTTTAACATGATTGATTGTCATTTTGAATATATATATATATATATATATATATATATATATATATATAAGTTTTTGATTAGTTAAAATAACTCTATAACATATTATATGTAAGTAAATACAAGTAAACTATATGTATATCTACATATATTATTATTTTATATAATTTCAAAATAAATCATGGATAACAAAGATATATAACAAAGGCGAATGTGTACGTTGCAATGTAAATCCTAACACCCGTATACATAAATATTAATTACTCACACTACTTATATGTTGCACTTTCACTATACACACATGAATATATTTAATACATTTATCATTATATACTTCAATTCAGCCTAAATTTAAAACTCCTTTAAATAATTTAAATAAAATAAGATTTTATTTCAAACCTCACTAGATCGGAACTAATAGTCTTTTAGACTTCGTAGATTTATTAGATCCAAAATAAGAAACTTTTTGGAACCTACTTATTTCATCTGCTTTCAACCGGCCTGAATATAACAATGGTATCTGAGCCCAACAGGCAGCGCAGTCTAAATTAGTCATATTAGTGCTAACTAATTAAACTTTATCACTTAGTACGGTATCTAGAAAGATAATTTTTTAGATAATCAAGTACCATATTCTATCTGGTAATCTACTTGACTTGAAAGGTGAAGTGATCCAAAAGGTCCAATTTCAATCTAGCCTTGGGCTAATTTTCAAATTCGTTTTGAAAATTAAAGTCAAGATTTTAAATTTAAAAGTTAAATAACTTGTTTATTATAAAAGTCATTATATAACATAAGTTGTCAAAATATTGAAAATTTAAATCTAAAGATTTAAAATTTAAACATTAATTTCAAAAGCTAACTTATCAATAAGATTAATAAAAAATTAGTTAAATAAGTTAATAAATTATATATATATATATGCATATATTATATATATATATATTGATATGTGTTGTGTTATCTTGAATATAACTAAGCATGTATGTATATATAAACTGACTTTTGATAATGTAATTTAATTAAAAGTGTTTAATTAAATAAGTTAATTAAAGATTGATTAAATTAAAGATATATATATATATATATATATTTATGCACATGCGCGCGTGTGTGTGTATATGTACGTATGTGTGTATTATTATAAAGGTTATAGTATACATGTCCAATATAAAATTTGCATTAGGACAATAATAATGAAATTAATTAAAGAGTGAATTAATGAACATTAATTAAATAAGATTTAATTATTATGATGTTATATATAAATTATTATATAAGTTAATGAAATATAAAAGTTATATAATAATTAAAATTATATAGTATGAGTGTATAAACTAAAGGTGGAACTTTAAAGAAACCTAAATAGACTTAAGGAATACACACACACACACACACATAAATGTGCATATACTGTGATTTCTGATGTGTTCGACATTTTGAATCACAAGGGTATTTCATGAGAAATATATAAATGAGTATAATATATTAAAGAATATGAATCTTTAATATAAAGTTGTGATCCACCATTCATAATTTAGTATATTGCTTGCGTACTCTCTAGTTGTTGATGTTTCTCAAGCTAGAGGTATTATGTATAGCACTATTAGTATATTGACTAGAAGAGATAAGATATGTCCATGTATCTACTGATATTCCTTAAAATACATAAATGATACTTAGGCCATCGTGAAATAGTGTGTATGAGTGAATAATCTCTTTTGATTTGTTGATATGCCTCAAGGTCGAGATGAAATTAGGACAAAAACCATGGGTTAGTAGTTAAGTCGAAAAACTTAGTTAAGTCGAAAAACTTCTCTATTTCATCTTAGGGTGTGAAGAAATATATAAGACCAGTGGCAGCCTTATTAGGGAAATGAAATGGTAACATTTAACCTTTCTATTATTGTAAGAACATATGTCATGTAATATTATAATAATCTACATTGATAAATTAGTGCATTTAATATGATTGATAAAAGTTTATCAATTACAATATGCAAATGAAGTGAATTGAAGATCGACAAATAGAAATAAAATTTTATGTAGATTATTAATGTAACATCCCCAAAATTATCAATCAAAATAAATAATATATTTGAACTCTTGGGGTTTGATTTGAGAATAAATTTGAAAAAAAATCTAAAACAAATAAAATAAGTAAAAGTAATGTATGAAATGAATTCTAATTTTATCCTATGTTTAAAAATATTGAGATGATAAATGTTTTTTATTAGAAGTCATTTGGATTTAAAATGTTTTTATTTCAAATTAAAAATTTAAGATTTGAATTTAAATTTGGAATAAATGTTTTAAAATGAAGAAGCATTTAAAAATCATTGAGGAACAAGTATACAATTGTAAGACAACTTTTCTTTTAAACATTGTACATATGCATATATACAACAAATGAATAAAAAGTATGTATATTTGTTTATAAAAGTATATGCATATAATATAGGAAATGAAATCTATAAATTTCTTTTGCTTTGTTACATCAAAAAAAAAACTGAAAACTTACCTTCACAATAAAATGTAATAATTAACAAAATCTATGTTTTAAGATATCTTCTTACAAATGGCACAAACCATCATCTCCTCAATAAAATAATCAAATAAAAAAATTCAGAAAACTCTTCACCTTCTAAAATTCGAATTTTTAAATCCCCAACACCTGATTCTCAGTAATCAAAAGATATTTGCAAGATTCACTTCAAACATTCAGAGAGAAAAAAAAAGTTCAAAAGTAAACCAAACTGTCTTCTTCAATTCAAAGAAATAAAACTGAAGTGTTTTAAACTGTAGTGGTATGTTAATCTTCAGGTATGTTTGTTTTAAACTTTATTGTTCATGAAGATTATGTTTTTTTTAAATCAATTCAAAAACTTAAACTGCAGTTTAACTTGAAAGGAGGAAAGCTTCAGGTTGGTTTATGCAGTGATTTCTGAAAATAAATTAATAAGGCAAGTAACTATCTTTTTTTTAAAACTGAATTTGAAGTTATAATCAGAAATGAAGCAAGAATTAATACAATAACATCAAATTATTTGCAGGAAGGGTCAAGGATTAAAAGCTACCTTTTCTTTTTGGTTTCTAAGTTCCTGTTTTCAAGTTGCAGAGAAAAGAAGCTTCTCTGTTAATCCAAAACTGTAAGTAATCTAGAGGTTTTTTGTTATTAATAATTTAAATAAATGAAAGCAACATGGGATTTAATACCACAATATCAATATTTTATTGCAGGAAAAAAATCAAGAGTTAAAAGCTTTAATCTATTTTGGTTTCAAGTTTCAGAAATAAGGAGTGTCTTCTCTGCTATAAATTTCAAAAGTAAGTAAAATAGAAATCCCTGTTTTGATAATTTAAATGCATGAATATAACCACAATTAATCAGAGAATTGTACCCATCAAATTTTAGATCTAAACCCCAAGAGAATTAAAGTAGAAAAGAAGAAAAGGAGTAGCAGGCTCATCTCTCTGTTTGGTAGAACTGTCAACAACTACTAGAATTAAGTGAGTAAACCTTGTTTCCTTTTATTATGGTTGCTATATGTATGTTTTGGGTGATATAGAAAAATTAAATTTTGTTTGCTTGCAAGGAATTTGAATGCATGATTTGATGTTTGGTTTGTTATGATTGACTGTACAAGTTTTAGTCCCTGTTTTAGTTCAGAAAAAAAAAAGAAACCTGTAAGAAAATTTGTTCCTTTTTTCCCCCTAACCCTATTTGATTTGAATGATTAACTAAAGTTAGCCATGCATTCTTGTTTTCAGTAAGCAAGATAGAATTTATTCAAACTTTCACCAACATTTTTCTCTAGAAATAAATCAAAGCAAAGTTGTTTTCCTGGAACTGTGAAACTTGAATTTCATACAGCCTTCTTTGTTTTGCAAGAATAAAACATATTAAAACCCAATTCAAAATTTTTCTCTGCTTTATGCCTTCTGAAATGAATTTGTAACAAGTTGAAATTGTGTTGAGCTTGCACCATGTTCAGAAACTAATAAAAACAGGCTGTAGTTTACTGGAAACTTTGGAAGAAAAAAATTTGTTGTTAAGCTTAAACTCTGTTTACAGAGTGAAACACATTCAAATACAATGTCCTTTTCCCCTCCTTGCTCCTGAATCATGTTGGAAATTAAGATAAAATGATTGTTTAAACTTGTATTCCATCTAACAGTTAATTAAAGCCAATAAAAACAGGTTTCTTACTTCACTGGAAAATGTAAATACAGTCACAACCCAAACAAGTGAAATTTCGAACCTCATGGAATTGAATTTCAGTAACACCACTTGCATTACCATCAAGAATAATGATTTTTGAAACAAAAATCAAATTTTTTCATTGCATATTGCTCGGGAAAATGGGGGTTGATCGGAAAATAAAGTTTTACCAAAATCTGATGATCTAAGGAGTTATAGCCCTCGAATTCACTGTCGTAGATGGTTTGGGGGTTCGTGATCACCAGAAAAATGCAGTTTGATTTTTTAAAAACACAGAAATTGAATTCGAGTTTGTTTTAGGGTTTAAGAACCCATTTTCTGCGCACGGTTGAAGTGGCTTGCCGCACCACCCACAAGCGATCGGGGTTGGTGTTAGGGGGTCAGATGGAAGCGTCGCACGACGTAGGAGCTTCAGTCCAAGTATCATGGCCGCTGGCAGTTAGGGGAGGCGGCGCGAGGCGAGAACGTGTCGGCCTGATGATTTCTTTTTGGGTTCTATTGGTCGATTGGTGATTTCGAAAGAAGTTTGAAATCTGGGTGTTCGAATTGGTTTGGGGAGGTGGACGTTGTCATGTCGGTGGCCGCAGCACCATCCATCGGCGGCGGCTCTAGCTGTGCACGTGCACATGGTTGGTGGCGTGACAGTGTGCTAGGCTGGGGAAGACGAATGGTGACTCGGAGCAGCACGCGGGTAGATCGAGTGAAAACTCGAAGTGCAACCCGGGGGGTATTTGGTGTTCACCGTGTCGTTTTATAACTTAACAAAATTTCAAAAAGAAAAAAATAGGCACGGGTAAAATTTGGGGACAACTCGAAGTAGGGGGAAGGTTGGCTCGGGTACGACCCGAAGCACGTCTCAGGTATGCGACTGAAACAGTAATACAGTTTTAATAAAACTTTTGAAAAAAAGCAATTTAATGTATTTTCTAAGTGAGGTAACAATAGTTGTCAATGTAATGTGAAACTAATAGTTTTTTAAAGTTTTATGAAGTTCAATTTTTTTTTAAATTAATAAAAGTTGTTTAAATGTTTAACTTAATAAAAAGTTAAATATAAATATAAACTAATATACAAATTTCAAACCAACCTTATAATGATGTAATAGTAATTAACAAATTGATGTTTTGTAACGACTTTTAAATTATAAAAGAAAATAATTTAATAAAGTAAAGAATAGGAAACTTATAAAATTAATTAAACTTAATAAGTTAACGATTAAGAATTTATAAGTGAAATAATAAACTAAAGAATAATTTATTAACTTAGCCAATTAAAATAATTCAGAATCAAGTAAAATTCAACATTAATTTGAAATGATTAACAAAGACAATCATGTAGCTAATTCGCCTTAATCACAATTACTTGTACCAACGATGATTGATCATCATCAAATACCCCATACTGAATTGACACTTTTGTTGTGGTGCTGTGATTGCTTTGTGATGAGCTATGATTTGTGATTTGCTCCTATATGTATGTGAAACCCTTTTTGCCCGTAAAATGGCATTTAAACTTCGATGCGACAGGGAGTCGGATTTCAGTTTGTTATCCGAAACCCACATCGAACCCTGAGTGTGAACCTTTTGTGATTGATACACCCACATGTTTTAAATTTGAAGCGCTCACTGTTCGGATTAGCCGGGAAAGGACCTTTGTGTCATACAACCCATTCCGAATAGTGATTCGACGAATGGATTGCAATTGAAGACCGGCGGTGAAGACCGGGTGTCTTCAAGAACGATAGGATAACCTATCGATTGTCTTTGCACCGAGTTGCTCCGGTATAGGGATTCCCTAAGTGATGGGAAGTCCGATCGGGATTGTGGATGCCCGGATTTGCAAGGGCTTCTTCCTTATTGGACGAAGTGCCTTCGGTTCTGTTCGAACCCGGACCAGACTTGCTTATCTTAGTGAAATGTGATGGGGGGTTCTCGCTTTGCGGTTTGGTGGCAAACGGGAGACTCTTACCCCCACACGTCCTCTCTTAGTGATAAGGGGTTGGTTAGGCGTAAGCCATGACAGTCGAAAGGCTGGCCGTAAAAGCAAGGTCTGGGGTACCATTGTTATGCCACGGTGGGTCTGGGATGGTTGCAAAGCCTACCAGTTTCCATTGGAGTGTCCCGTGACATGTGGTATCAAAGCTAGAGGTTGAGTAAGAACTTTAGCTACGGAGTATAACACATTAGATGGCTCATTAGAGGTAGGGTGAAGTATACCCTAGAATGAGTATAATTGATTAACACATCAAATTTTTCTTAGTCTATTTCCTTTAATTTCCGATGTTTCTTAAGATATCTCTTCCAAATATCTAAGCCCATTTTTCTTACTAATTACAGATAGTAAGGATGAGCGGAAGAAGAGGCAGAGTTAGGGGGCGAGGAAATGCCACAACACCTAGCCAAGTTCCCCCTACCACCGAGGCAGCTTTACCTATTCAGAACCAGCCGAATCTGGCTGACTTATATAAGAACTTCTCAAGGCTCGGGGGTAAGCCATACACCGGCAAAGAGACGATTATGGAGGCCCAGGCATGGATTAGGTCTTATGAGAAAATCTTTAAGGGGCTCAAGCTACAGGATAATCAGATGCGTCTTATAGCTACTTGGCAACTTCAAGGTGAAGCCTTAGCTTGGTGGGAGACGGTCACTATTGATGAGCCTGAGGACGAGTTCACTTGGGGCAGATTTAAAGAAGCATTTGAGAAGCGCTACTTGCCATCATCCGGGATTTCCCGTATATACCAAGAATTCATGGATTTAAAGCAAGGAAATCTGTCGTTCGAGGAGTATCTCAATAAATTCAATGAATTGTCACGCTTTGGTCCAGAATTAGTGAACACGCCGTTGAAGAAGAATGAGCGATTCATTCGTGGGATGAATAAAAAGTTCCACGAAAGGATGACAGGCCACGCGAAAGAATCATTCTCGGATTTGGTTGATATGGGATACCGTTATGCTACTTTAGACATGCAAGAAGCACCGAGGGAGCAAGGGAACTCAAGCAATCCGAATTGGAAGAAAAGAAAATTTGGAGGCAAGAAACCTTGGCACGGCAAGGAGAAGAAGAAAAGCAATCAAGGGAGCACTATGGAGAATGTCACTTGCTATAATTGCTCGGAGAAAGGCCACTAATCTACCAGCTGCAAAAAGCCCAAGAGAAATCAATCCGCTCAAGGAAAGCCTAGAAAGTGCTATTATTGTCAGAAGGAAGGACATGAAGTAAAAGACTGCCCAGTTATGAAGCAAGCCCAAACAGCTAAAGTATACTCAGTCAAAGACAAGCCCACATCTTCTAAAGCGGAAAAGGGAAAAGGCATCCTGGAAGGTAATCTTACCATTTATGATAGCATTGTTAGAGTTCTTTTTGATACTGGCGCTACACACAGTTTTATCTCTCAACAAGCTATTAATGAATTGAATATTGAACCTGATTTTGTTGATGAGCCTATATGTGTAAGGAATCCAGTTGGAGGTCCCGCAAACCTCTGTCTTCGATGTAGAGATGTTCCTATCTCATATTCTTGCCATCAATTTCCTATTAGTCCTTTTGTTATAGACTTCAACGAATTTGAAGTCTTACTCGGGATGGATTGGCTAGCAAAATATGAAGCCAAACTGGATTGCAAAAATCGATTGATCTCAATCAAAACCGAATTTGGGGATTTCATCGAAATTTCTTGTGAGGACCTTAGTCCTAAAAGGGAAGGGTTGATGTATAATTTGGGGTATCCTGAACCCAGCTTGGAGTCCATTCTTATTGTTAGAGATTTTCCAGATGTATTTGAAGAAGTGAAATCTCTACCTCCTCACCGAGAAATAGAATTCAGAATCGACCTTGTGCCTAATGCCCGTCCTGTCGTTCATGCAAGTCGTAGGATGGCACCTAGAGAAAGGGTTGAACTAGTCGAGCAAACTAGAGATTTACTAGAAAAAGGGTTGATTCGACCCAGTGTTTCTGGATGGGGCTCAGCCGTCGTATTTGTTGCTAAATCAGACGGATCCTTGAGATTGTGCGTGGATTACCGCGATCTCAATAAGCAGACTCTCAAGAATAAATTCCCACTGCCCAGAATTGATGATTTATTTGATCAGTTGCACGGCGCTTGTTTCTTCTCGAACATGGATCTAGCCCAAGGATTCCATCAATTACGAATTGCCGAAGACTGTGTTCATTTGACAGCTTTTAGGGGTCCCAATATGTTCTATGAATGGTTAGTCATGCCTTTTGGGCTAACCAATGCCCCAGCATACTTTGTGGACCTTATGACTCGTGTGTTTCGGGATGTATTGAATAAATTTGTGCTTGTATTCATTGATGATATTTTGGTCTATTCCAAGACCGAAGAGGAGCATGCCGAACACCTTAGAATTGTCTTGGAAATATTGAGGAGAAATATTCTATATGCTAAATTTTCCAAATGCCACTTTTGGGTCAAAGAAGTCAAATTTCTTGGCCATATTGTTAATGAAGAAGGGATTTCTGTAGATCCTAGCAAAATTTCCGCCATTCTCGATTGGAGGAGACCTACTACCCCAAAGGAAGTTCGAAGCTTTTTGGGCCTAGCAGGTTATTATCGGAAGTTTGTTCAGGACTTCTCGAAGTTAGCTAGTCCTTTGACCAAGCTAACAATGAAGAATGCAAAGTTTATTTGGACTCCAAAATGTGAAGAAGCTTTTGAGGAATTGAAGAAGAGATTGACCACCGCTCCTGTTCTCGCTATTATCAACGGGAACCAGGGATTATCTGTTTATACCGATGCTTGCGGTGAAGGCTTGGGTGCAGTATTGATGCAAAACGGGAAGGTGATTGCCTACGCGAGTAGACAATTACGTCCTCATGAAAGAAATTATCTGACCCATGATTTGGAGCTTCTAGCCGTTATCTTCGCTTTAAAAATATGGCGACATTACCTTTTGGGTAAGAATCTTTTCAGCTTTCTTGACAATCTGTGAAATTAATTTAACTTAACTTAACAAATATACTTATCGAATTCTCTTTATTTCTAGGTGAAAAGTTCGAATTATTCACCGATCATAAATCTTTGAAATATCTCTTCACCCAAAAAGAACTAAATTTGCGACAGCAACGTTGGCTGGAATTTCTGGCATCTTATGATCTAGACATTCAATATACGCCCGGAAAGGCCAATGTGGTTGCCGATGCTTTAAGTAGGAGGCATGCTGTTCTGGCATATCTTGTTGTTACTCCTACTCTCCTTGAAAAGATCGCCGGCAAGCAAAAAGAAGACCCATTCCTTCGTGGAATTTGTAAAAGAATCCATCAAGGTGAAGATTCCAGTTTTGAAATTGATGATAATGAAGTTATAAAGATGAAAGGCAGAATCTGTGTCCCCGACATTCCAGATTTGAAACGAGAAGTGTTAAATGAATGTCACAAATCAAAATTTACCATCCATCCAGGAGTCAACAAGATGTATAGAGATATCAAAAGAACTTTCTGGTGGAAAAGGATGAAGAGGGATATATCTATTTATGTGAGTCGCTGCGCTACTTGCCAACAAATCAAGAGCGACCAAAAGAAGATGGCAGGTTTGCTTCAGCCTTTAGAGGTGCCCAAGTGGAAATGGGACCAAGTGTCAATGGATTTCATCGACGGTTTGCCTCGCACTCGAAGGGGCAATGAACCGATTTGGGTTATTGTAGATCGTTTGACTAAGTCCGCCCACTTCTTGCCAGTAAAAGCTACCCGCACAGCTGCAAGTCTAGCTAATTTGTATGTGAAAGAGATTGTCCGTCTCCATGGCATTCCTAGCAGCATAGTGAGTGATCGTGACCCGATTTTCACTAGTAGATTTTGGGAGGCGTTTCAAGATGCATTAGGAACTAAGCTACATTTCAGTACTGCTTATCACCCACGGTCTGATGGGCAGACAGAAAGGATCAATCGAATCTTGGAGGATCTATTGCGAGCATGTATACTTGATTTTGGTGGTTCTTGGGAGGACCATTTGCATCTGGTCGAATTCTCTTATAACAACAGCTATCAGGCCAATATTGAGATGGCTCCTTTTGAGGCTTTATATGGTCGACCGTGTCGATCACCGGCATGCTGGATCGAGACAGATGATAGACTCATTCTTGGTCCGGACATGATTAAAGAAGCCACCGAAAAAGTTGATTTTATTCGGAAGAAACTGAAGACAGCACAGAGTCGTCAAAAGAGCTATTACGATCGTAGGAGACGAGATTTGGAATTCCAAGTTGGAGACTTTGTTTTTCTTAAAGTATCTCCTATGAGAGGTGTATTGAGATTTGGGAAGACCGGTAAACTAGCACCACGATATATTGGTCCTTTTCCTATTCTGGAGAGGATTGGTCTTCTAGCCTACCGTGTGCAGTTGCCTAGCTGGTTATCAGGTGTGCATGATGTATTCCACATTTCTAGCCTTCGGAAGTACGTGCACGATCCGGACAGTATTATTGAAGAAGCTGCCCAACAGGATCCCGACATCACTCCCAACTTGACAGTTAAAAGAGAACCTATAAAGATTGTGGATCGTGAAGAGAAGCAATTAAGGAACAAAGTTGTAAAGCTTGTTAAAGTTCAGTGGAGTGGCGATCCAAAGGACTGCACTTGGGAAACTGAAGATAATATGCAGAAATCTTATCCCAAATGCAGGGTGGATATCTCGGCTTAGCCGGTAAGCCATTTCCTTATTCTTTATGAATTCGTATGTTCTTTGTCTATTTTTCTCTCTCTTTCAATTTCGAGGACGAAATTTTCTTAAGGAGGGGGTATTTGTAACATCCCCAAAATAATCAATCAAAATAAATAATATATTTGAACTCTTGGGGTTTGATTTGAGAATAAATTTGAAAAAAAATCTAAAACAAATAAAATAAGTAAAAGTAATGTATGAAATGAATTCTAATTTTATCCTATGTTTAAAAATATTGAGATGATAGATGTTTTTTTTTAGAAGTCATTTGGATTTAAAATGTTTTTATTTCAAATTAAAAATTTAAGATTTGAATTTAAATTTGGAATAAATGTTTTAAAATGAAGAAGCATTTAAAAATCATTGAGGAACAAGTATACAATTGTAAGACAACTTTTCTTTTAAACATTGTACATATGCATATATACAACAAATGAATAAAAAGTATGTATATTGGTTTATAAAAGTATATGCATATAATATAGGAAATGAAATCTATAAATTTCTTTTGCTTTGTTACATCAAAAAAAAACTGAAAACTTACCTTCACAATAAAATGTAATAATTAACAAAATCTATGTTTTAAGATATCTTCTTACAAATGGCACAAACCATCATCTCCTCAATAAAATAATCAAATAAAAAAATTCAGAAAACTCTTCACCTTTTAAAATTCGAATTTTTAAATCCCCAACACCTGATTCTCAGTAATCAAAAGATATTTGCAAGATTCACTTCAAACATTCAGAGAGAAAAAAAAAAGTTCAAAAGTAAACCAAACTGTCTTCTTCAATTCAAAGAAATAAAACTGAAGTGTTTTTAAACTGTAGTGGTATGTTAATCTTCAGGTATGTTTGTTTTAAACTTTATTGTTCATGAAGATTATGTTTTTTTTAAATCAATTCAAAAACTTAAACTGCAGGTTAACTTGAAAGGAGGAAAGCTTCAGGTTGGTTTATGCAGTGATTTCTGGAAATAAATTAATAAGGCAAGTAACTTTCTTTTTTTTAAAACTGAATTTGAAGTTATAATCAGAAATGAAGCAAGAATTAATACAATAACATCAAATTATTTGCAGGAGGGGTCAAGGATTAAAAGCTACTTTTTCTTTTTGGTTTCTAAGTTCCTGTTTTCAAGTTGCAGAGAAAAGAAGCTTCTTTGTTAATCCAAAACTGTAAGTAATCTAGAGGTTTTTTGTTATTAATAATTTAAAATAAATGAAAGCAACATGGGATTTAATACCACAATATCAATATTTTATTGCAGGAAAAAAAATCAAGAGTTAAAAGCTTTAATCTATTTTGGTTTCAAGTTTCAGAAATAAGGAGTGTCTTCTCTGCTATAAATTTCAAAAGTAAGTAAAATAGAAATCCCTGTTTTGATAATTTAAATGCATGAATATAACCACAATTAATCAAAGAATTGTACCCATCAAATTTCAGATCTAAACCCCAAGAGAATTAAAGTAGAAAAGAAGAAAAGGAGTAGCAGGCTCATCTCTCTGTTTGGTAGAACTGTCAACAACTTCTAGAATTAAGTGAGTAAACCTTGTTTCCTTTTATTATGGTTGCTATATGTATGTTTTGGGTGATATAGAAAAATTAAATTTTGTTTGCTTGCAAGGAATTTGAATGCATGATTTGATGTTTGGTTTGTTATGATTGACTGTACAAGTTTTAGTCCCTGTTTTAGTTCAGAAAAAGAAAAAGAAACCTGTATGAAAATTTGTTCCTTTTTTTCCCCCTAACCCTATTTGATTTGAATGATTAACTAAAGTTAGCCATGCATTCTTGTTTTCAGTAAGCAAGATAGATTTTGTTCAAACTTTCACCAACATTTTTCTCTAGAAATAAATCAAAGCAAAGTTGTTTTCCTGGAACTGTGAAACTTGAATTTCATACAGCCTTCTTTGTTTTGCAAGAATAAAACATATTAAAACCCAGTTCAAAATTTTTCTCTGCTTTATGCCTTCTGAAATGAATTTGTAACAAGTTGAAATTGTGTTGAGTTTGCACCATGTTCAGAAACTAATCAAAACAGGCTGTAGTTTACTGGAAACTTTGGAAGAAAAAAATTTGTTGTTAAGCTTAAACTCTGTTTACAGAGTGAAACACATTCAAATACAATGTCCTTTTCCCTCCTTGCTCCTGAATCATGTTGGAAATTAAGATAAAATGATTGTTTAAACTGGTATTCCATCTAACAGTTAATTAAAGCCAATAAAAACAGGTTTCTTACTTCACTGGAAAATGTAAATACAGTCACAACCTAAACAAGTGAAATTTCGAACCTCATGGAATTGAATTTCAGTAACACCACTTGCATTACCATCAAGAATAATGATTTTTGAAACAAAAATCAAATTTTTTCATTGCATATTGCTCGGGAAAATGGGGGTTGATCGGAAAATAAAGTTTTACCAAAATTTGATGATCTAAGGAGTTGTAGCCCTCGAATTCGCTGTCGTAGATGGTTTGGGGGTTCGTGATCACCAGAAAAATGCAGTTTGATTTTTTAAAAACACAGAAATTGAATTCGAGTTTGTTTTAGGGTTTAAGAACCCATTTTCTACGCACGGTTGAAGTGGCTTGCCGCACCACCCACAAGCGATCGGGGTTGGTGTTAGGGGGTCAGATGGAAGCGTCGCACGACGTAGGAGCTTCAGTCCAAGTATCACGGCCGCTGGCAGTTAGGGGAGGCGGCGCGAGGCGAGAACGTGTCGGCCTGATGATTTCTTTTTGGGTTCTATTGGTCGATTGGTGATTTCGAAAGAAGTTTGAAATCTGGGTGTTCGAATTGGTTTGGGGAGGTGGACGTTGTCATGTCGGTGGCCGCAGCACCATCCATCGGCGGCGGCTCTAGCTGTGCACGTGCACATGGTTGGTGGCGTGACAGTGTGCTAGGCTGGGGAAGACGAATGGTGACTCGGAGCAGCACGCGGGTAGATCGAGTGAAAACTCGAAGTGCAACCCGGGGGGTTTTTGGTGTTCACCGTGTCGTTTTATAACTTAACAAAATTTCAAAAAGAAAAAAATAGACACGGGTAAAATTTGGGGACAACTCGAAGTAGGGGGAAGGTTGGCTCGGGTACGACCCGAAGCACGTCTCGGGTATGCGACTGAAACAGTAATACAGTTTTAATAAAACTTTTGAAAAAAAGCAATTTAATGTATTTTCTAAGTGAGGTAACAATAGTTGTCAATGTAATGTGAAACTAATAGTTTTATAAAGTTTTATGAAGTTCAAATTTTTTTTAAATTAATAAAAGTTGTTTAAATGTTTAACTTAATAAAAAGTTAAATATAAATATAAACTAATATACAAATTTCAAACCAACCTTATAATGATGTAATAGTAATTAACAAATTGATGTTTTGTAACGACTTTTAAATTATAAAAGAAAATAATTTAATAAAGTAAAGAATAGGAAACTTATAAAATTAGTTAAACTTAATAAGTTAACGATTAAGAATTTATAAGTGAAATAATAAACTAAAGAATAATTTATTAACTTAGACAATTAAAATAATTCAGAATCAAGTAAAATTCAACATTAATTTGAAATGATTAACAAAGACAATCATGTAGCTAATTCGCCTTAATCACAATTACTTGTACCAACGATGATTGATCATCATCAAATACCCCATACTGAATTGACACTTTTGTTGTGGTGCTGTGATTGCTTTGTGATGAGCTATGATTTGTGATTTGCTCCTATATGTATGTGGAACCCTTTTTGCCCGTAAAATGGCATTTAAACTTCGATGCGACAGGGAGTCGGATTTCAGTTTGTTATCCGAAACCCACATCGAACCCTGAGTGTGAACCTTTTGTGATTGATACACCCACGTGTTTTAAATTTGAAGCGCTCACTGTTCGGATTAGCCGGGGAAGGACCTTTGTGTCGTACAACCCATTCCGAATAGTGATTCGACGAATGGATTGCAATTGAAGACCGGCGGTGAAGACCGGGTGTCTTAAAGAACGATAGGATAACCTATCGATTGTCTCTGCACCGAGTTGCTCCGGTATAGGGATTCCCTAAGTGATGGGAAGTCCGATCGGGATTGTGGACGCCCGGATTTGCAAGGGCTTCTTCCTTATTGGACGAAGTGCCTTCGGTTCTGTTCGAACCCGGAACAGACTTGTATGGTCGTGTGTCTGACACTACGCTTTGAGATATAAAGCCGTTTTCTTTCAAATACATATCTGCTGGTGGCGGAGAATTTATTCTCTTAGCTTAACACCCTTCTCTGAGACGTACGAGCTCAGAGGTTATGTAGTTGAAGGTTATCAGCTATATACTCCCAATTTGGTAGTGTGGCATACTTAGTGATGCTGTATAGTGATGATCATTTGTTGATCATCTATGATCAAAGCATGGCTTTCATGTAAAGCGTAGCTTTGTGGACGAGACCTCATCGGACCTCACACCCCGGAAATGGTCGAAACAGGAAAGATGCGGCAAGGTTATGAGGGTCGCGCCCTTTAGGGTATGTCATTTCCTTCTGGAAAAAGGTAGTGTCATGGTTTAGAGCCCAGATACTTACCTATATGGTTGCTTCAATCTCATTATTCTGTGTGGTTGTTGCTTTGTGATGGAGGGCCCTCGGATAAAGGTCCCAAAGGACCGAGGAGTGGCATATTCGTGTAGTAGTTACCTAGTTACAGAGGTAACCCGGCCTTGTGTTGGCAGAGATCTAACCGTAACGTTAGTTCTCGGGACATCCCGCCAGAGGCATACCCATGTGGCATAGGAAGTTCCTTAGCCTGACCATTTGTTGGAAATCCAATCAAAACAATACGCACCCTATACGGTTTTAGTTGTATAACCTGCCATGGAATGTGGCGGTAACCTGCTATTGAACATGGTAGCTATAGTAGACATACGACGAAATGTCGTATGTTGGCTACGATTGATATTCTACTCTCGAAATGGCTTTCTACACTATGCACTAGTAATAATATCAAAGAATTTTCCCGTATCAAGCATATTTGACTATCATAAGAAGAAATCTCCTCCAATTCTGCGATTGCATTGTGTGTGTGGCGGGAGGTCTTATGGTAGTTTCATTTTCCAAAAGCATACCGATTTTTCTTGTATAAATCTATTTTAGTTGAAAGCAATTATCTTTGTTTACTCATACCAGTCCCATGACTGACCCGGAGTTTATTGTTTCCTTTCTAAACTCTGGGTGCCCACCATTTCTACATGGGCAGCCTAGTAGCAGATTTTCTATATTTTGGCTCTAGCTACATTTTGGGAGTATTTTGGCTTGGAGACGGTTTTTGGAGGCTCATACCTTAGAGAAATTTTGGAAGCTTTTGATCTCAAGGTGCTTAGCTTGGATGTTCACTATAACTTTATCTTTTGGAGACCTTTGGCATATGATATCTAGTTGTTCTATTATGTCATTCTATTTGGATATGTAATTCATGTATTATGTACTCTGATGTTGTAACAGATATTATTGTGGTATTGTATCTGTGATGTGATGCATGATGTTCATTTTTTATTTTCCGCTGTTATATATTCATCTAATGTTGTTATAAGCTCCATCCGACTGGAGTTCGATGTTTGAATCATTGACAGTCGAGTACAAGTGAGGTATTTGATGTCAATTTTCAAACGTTGAATTTCGAGTCGTGACAATTAAATACTTCTTTTACGTTAATGTCTTTTATCCCATGTAAGTACCTAATTTTACAACTACTAAATACATTCGAAATTTGGTCGCTTACATTTTTATTTGCCTTAGACTGTGCAATTCTTTCTATTAGTTTCGAACTCTAAAAGCAATATAAGGCTATGGATCCATTTACTATCTCATACAAGTGTTATGTACAGAATGGTCACAATTTGTATTATATGATACTTCGATGTTATTATTTATTTTGAAAGTAAGAAAATAACAGTACTGTAAGATCGAGTATTCAATCTGAATGATTGCAACGGAGGCCATATTCTGTTAGTGTAACAATGGCAAAAACTATAAGATAGATCTAAGAACTATATAGCTGAAATATCAATTTGATCAGATTATGTAAGGTGCAACGTTTTTAATTTCCTTAGATATTGAGGATAATCGAGTGAGCTTTTATAATGCATTCATTATGATATTTTATTAAGGTTTTTCTTTTAAATGGTTTGACCATAGAAAAAGAAAAATAAATGTACAAGATGGATGTGATTTAAGGTACAACAGGGAAAAGAGAGCGAATGATAATCTCTGCTTTATAAAGAATCAATAAAAATTGAAAATTTTGAAATAATAATTTATACTTAACATCGGAATAAGAAATATGATTTCATTTCCAAAACATATTTTTGTATAGAAAATTTATTTTCTATGAGATTTATTTCTTTGAGTTTCAAGATATTTGATCAAAGATTCTCCACTATGAGTTAATTATAGTATATGAAATAATTTTCTATATTAAGTGGATGATGGACCTTCATATTAAGTATGCTATTATAGTAATGGCGAAAACAGTGAGAGCATGCCATATAGCACTTATTGATTGCATCAAGTTATGAAAATTATTTTTATAAAACATACTACACACTATTTGTGAAATAATCTATGTTCTTTGATGAATAAACATAGTTTCATTTCAATGAGAATATTATGAATGTTCGCTATGAAATAAAACTATAATGTGGGATTTGTTTTTGTAACAAAAGTGATGCATTGGAAAATATTAAAGTATCTAAAATTTCTTAGGAAAGTGAAGTATCTAAAATTATTTACAATTATTTTGGAATTATAGATTACGTTATAATTTGATCAATAACTTTTATTATATGATTATGAATCATATGATACTGGTTAATTGTATCTTAGTCAATTTAAGGGCAAAGCACTTAATCAGTGGGAGCGTCAAAAGGGTTGATGAACTCTTTAGATTGATACATATAGATGTATGCAATCACAAGTTTGATAATACCAAAATGGTTCCATGCATTTCATTACATTCATCGATGAATTATCACAAGTATGAATATTTGTATTTGACACATATGGAGCATGTCTATGATAAGTTCATAGAATATAAAATGGAAGTAAATAAAATAACATGCAACAAAATGATTCGATTTCATCGAAATGTTAAGTATATTGGAAAGAGTTCCTAACGTTCCTAAAATGAATATAGATTCAGTCTCAAGAGTCAGTTCTCCCTATAGTACATAATGATGATTGATAAGGAGTAATTGAACTTCGTTGAACAAAACACATTTAATATTAAGTGAAGTTGAGTTAAATTATTTCTATAAGGTGTGCACTTAAGAGCAGTACTCAAGGTTGAAATAAATATCATTCATAAAATTGCTTACAAATTCATATAAGATAAGGGTTTATAAGAAACCATACCATGTCCTAGGCCAAGGTGTTAATGGGTTGTGTGAGTTAAAAGACCACACATGATAATTGTACACAAGGGATCTTATGTGAATCATGCCAAAAGATTTGGGAATAATGGTCATTGAATGACTAATCTATGCTATGAACAAGAAATTGTGAACTAATACCAAATTAGTTTTATACAAGGTAATTCATAAAATGGATATGAATGCCCCGTTTCTTGTACTAAGAAACAACTGTTGTTTCAAGAAATACCAGGTTCATAGCGAAGTGATTTTTTAAGAAGTTATTAATAGTAAAATAGATATGGATACGATCCAAGGTTAAAACTATTTCAAGGGATGTAATGCAATTTACCAAACCTAAATTAGAACAAAACATTAAAATTTCTTATGAGCATTCATGCACGTCAAAGAGAGACCGTGTGCTTCTTTTTGATGTCAAGAATAAGTAATTCTACGTTGTATAATTAAACCATAAAGAATATTGACTATATGATATGGTACGATGCACAAATTTGAAACCGATTCAAGTCCATTATCAAGATATGATTTTTGATGGTTGTACCCAAAGAGATATGATCCATCGGTCACAAATTTATCTTTAAGAGAAATACAAATGCAGTTAGAATATAATGAGCACATTGATAAGAATGACATCATGAATTTCAATTGTTCAAATTAACGTAATGGATTCGCCGTTCGATGTGCTCAATTTGGTTCAGGTTTACTCATAAAATTATCTCCTAGTATAACTGTGTTTTGGTATATATGAATTGAAATAGAATATTCCAAGTAAAGATTTAGAGTATACTATTTACACATAACAACCAAAATGTCTCAAAGTCAGTGGGAGCGATATTGAGTTTTTGGATTTTGACCAAGAACCGATACGAAAGTATTGTTCGATAGGCGTCAAAATTGAACAGGTATTTTGATAGAAATATCAAATAGTATGATTTTAGTCAAAACACAGAGGAAGCATGTGTCCATAAGAAAGAATGTTGAAGGTGGATTGATATCTATAAACACAAAAAATATATGATATGATTATTAATTAATGATGTACCCGCGTTAAAATTAGTTTTATTTGCAAATGATATCGTTTATAGTGGGTATAAAGAATATTGGAAATGTCCTAGACAATATGTGAAAACACCTTATTAAAATGTTCAATAACAAATATGTAAGATGAATTCCTCATGCATTGGCAATAGGAATTATCATATATGTTATGTTGTCTACGATACCGTGAATTGTTCATGTATTGATTCATAAAACAAATACCCAATCCAAATTATGGTCACTAAATGGTAGTTGAGAGTGTTCTTATGTATTTACAAAATGTAGGAGAATTGTTTATAGAAACAACAAACTCCTTATGAAGGGGTACTCGAACTCAGACTTCAAGCATCACATGTAGTATAGTATGTCAACATAAAATTCATATTAAAACCTTAGTTAAGAAGCTTAAAGTTGGAAAGGTTCCAAATGATAGATTGCATATGACTCGGTAAAAGGATTGTACATCGCCTTAAATAACGCCATAATAAAAACAATGTGTTTACATAATAAATGCATAAATTTACAACTGAGTTGTGACAACCCGCATTTCGGTAGGTTCAAATTGACAATAATCCACACATGTCCAATCCAAATAATCCGAAACATAGATAATCATTGGGGTTAAATAAGAAAAGAAGAAGAAATAAACACAGAATCTAGCATCGGACCGATAAAATATAATAATCAAATAAATAGTTCATGAAGCTGTTTATATTTACATTTGATTATAGTCTATACAACATTCATCAGAGTTATATATATATACATCAGAGATAAATAAATAATGCAGCAGACAACATGATGTAGTACCAATAATAGTAGTAATATACAAAATCTTCTTCTTCGTCCTCAAGAGTAAGTCTTCAATAAGCTAAAACTCAGGACTGACCCGAGCGTAATGAAAAGACAAAACATACGAGTCAGGACTAAAATATCCTTATGTAAGTCAAACCGATATCGCATAAACATGAGTGTAACGGCGTCAGAGATGTTTATGGGTTTTCACATCTCTTATCCAGTGTATAACATGCATGCAATAACTCAAGAGATGTTACGGGATTTTCCATCTCTTAAGGATCCGTCAAAATATTTATATGTAGTAGCATATTCAATATATATAACGTCTAGTCAGTAAAATAAATATTTTTCTTAGCGTTAAGGCTTTACATTAATCCCCTTAACGCGTTTTTAAGCATTGCCATACAGTTTGCGTATAAAACACCAGTTAAACGGTCGGTAGATGGGGATGCACCATGATATGACAACACTAAACAAAAATCATAGGGTTCTCATTTAGGGATAAAAGTATGACAAGGCACGTGAGGCAATACCCAAAGTAGGATACTACCAGTTTACCCTTCCCGGCTTGTGGTAATGCATCATAGCCATAATCGCCCACCGCATCCAACACTCTCATAATCCGGAGGGTGCGCACAAATCAATCACAATATAAATGATGGTAATAGGAAGAAGTGCGTCTGTTTGGGGTAGCTAACCCACTTGACCGGTACGGTTCCTTTTTTAGTCATTTCAAATAGGCACAAGTGCCACGCTAATTCATCATCATTCTCTGTCTTCAAATCCAGCAACGATGACAAATCCAACCACTTTGTTCTAGATCATCACTCCACGTACACAGTTGATAAAGGGGTTCCAGGGTCGACATAGAGTATGCCCATATCCGGCTCCGATCTCTTTAACAACCAAACGTCGTTTTACACACTGTTGGTACTTTTACATTTCAAAAACTATTCATACTTGATATCAAAATATCATATTTGCTTCAAAATAAAATCTATTTCGAAATCATCATATTTACTCAAAATATAATATTACACTTCGAAAATCATTTTTGTCTTAGTATCGCAATTTCGATTCCAAAAAATTTCAAATTTACATTTGGATTATAATCATTTAACCCCATTCGTATTTAAATCCGTGATTTAAAATAAACATTTCACCTTGACCGGCTTTAATTTTTGAAAAATAGTTTGAATAGTTTTAAAATAGTTTAAATAATTAAAATAGTTAAAATAGTTTAAATGGTTAAAATAGTTAAAATAGATTAAATGGTTAAGTTAGTTTAACATAAAATAGTATAAGTATTAAAATGGTTTATATAGCAAAATAACTTGGAAACCAAAATAATTTATATATTTAAGAAGATAGCCTTTAAATAGTTTTGTATTGAATTATTTATTTGAAAGTAGTTTCAAAGTCTAACCGGTCCAATTACAACTTCCCAATTTAAATCAACTTCAATTTTCATTCACACGATTCAATTTCGATTACAATTCAAATCGATTTCAACTTCGATTTCAAATTAATTCAATTCCAATTTCAAACCCAATTAATTCAATTTCAATTTATATCGATTTCGAGCTCCATTTTCAAATATCGATTCAAAATATTTAAATCAAATTATCCTTCAATATTCAGTTTAAAATCCAATTTTCAAATATAATCCAATTCCGAGCTCAATTTCGAAATACCGTTTTTATATCACTTTTACTTAGTAATATTCAAAGTTCAAATAAAAGCTCAATCTTTTGCATCAAATCGCTTTTCAAAAATTCAAATTATATTTCGATTATAACTTCAAAATCTCAACTTCGATTATTTAAACAATTTCAATTACCAATTTGAATTTTAACGTTCTGGGCTCAAGTTCCAAAATAATTTGATTTCTATAAACTTGATTTTTATCTCTTTTAAATCAAAACCATTTAAATACTTTCAGTGTAAAGATTTCAAAAATCTGAAAATCATTTAATTTAACCAATCCGGTGTCCGTATATAATTTTCTACCCTATAACCAAGTGATCGGTTATTTCAATTTAATTTTAGGGATGGACATATATCATTTCAATCCAAATCTCAATGTCATAGGTATATATCATTTCAACCTATTTCTTAATTTATTCGAAATAATACAATTTACAGTTTTAAACATTGTAAATAATATATAGGGTGATAAGAGGGTATATATAACAAATAAATATCCAAACATTCAATATTGACCAACTTGCATTCATCACAATCAATCATACAAACAAATAATATAATTCACAGCAATCTCTTAGTTTTCAATATTAAGTAATTTACTGGAAACTAAATCCCAATTTCAATTTTACTGTCAATTTTAATTTTTAACAGTTAATTCAAGGACAATCCAGATGATAATTAAATTCATCAAACAACAGCCAATAAAATATATATCACTTCATAATAACAAATTTAACTAGCATAAAATTATTCTAGTACGTTGTGAGCGTTATAAAATACTCACCTTGATTTTTCAATTTTAAATCAAATCGAACGATGTTCGATTTAACCTAAAATTTTACTTAGCTACAATCGGCTGCAATCCGATTCCTATGCGTAGTATTCACAGATATGAGTGTAAGGCAACTCGTTTCGTCAAATTCTGACATCGTATGGGAAAGATACAATATTTTTAATAATAACGATCAATATAAATTTATAAATAAGCTTAATTACAACTTTTAACCAATATAACCTTACTAAAAAGCCCGGCACGTTCAGGCTTCTTCCTCCCCCCTTTGCCAATGCATGTACACGAACAAGAAGACAACCCAAACCCGTGTTGCACGCTTAGCAATGATACAGAGCACCACCACTCGAAAATGAATTCCGACTTCGCCAACATCCTCCTCTCGTCAATCTCGACCACCCCAGACCAGAAACTCCAAGCTCAAACTCCCCATGATCATTGCGACTTTTCCAGTCCTCCTCAATGCTCACGACCAGGTCGCACTCCCCCACACACGACCGCACAACCCAAAAATCACTGCTGATATGCTATTTCTCATGCCGAGTCCAAATACGAACCTAAATTCAATAATTGATGACTCAAACACCAAGAAACCCAAACTCTAACTATTGAAGTCATTCATCAATCAACCCAACTCATCATCGATCCCTATAAAACTATGCCAGGTCAAAGCTTATGGAGAAACGGGAATTTAGGGATTGGTTTCATAATTTTTAAGTGTGTATGTTGTGAGAAAATAATTTTTGAAGTTTCATGTTTTACCCTTTTTTTCTCTTGCTTATTTTTGAGAATGCTCGGCTGGTCATAAAAGGTGAAGGAGAAAATGTGTTTGAATAGGTTGAGGTCATGATCATAGGTGGCTGATTTGATAGAGTAGACGTCAGAAAGGAAAAGTTGACTAGACAATTTACTAATTAAATTTCAAAACGTCCCGATTCATGTAACTTAAAATCTCAAACCCCTAACGAGGCATACCACCAGGCGTTTATAATGTTATACCCATATTTCGAACACAATGGAAAAGGTTTCAAGTCCTACTTCGATCGTATAGAGAAGATAGCTTTTTGGACACAATATAATATTAAATTTTGATATTAATTTCAACGAATTTATGGATCCAGTGGAACTGGTTTCGTCGAATTCCGCGACTGGGCCCCGGGACGCTATTTTAACGTCTCGATTATAATATAAAATTTCCAATTTCTAGTTATTCACTTTTATATCGATTTTAAAAGTTAACAGTCTTCGTTGTTGTTTAAATTAAATTTACATCAAGTTTCAATATCATTTTCAACCATATTCAAATTCAGAATTCAATTATTCAAATAATTTCCAATATTAAATTTAAACAATTTAATTGTTCAATATTTAACAAATTTCAGTGTTAGATTTCAATTAAATTTTAGTTATCAATCAATTGCTTTATTTCCATCTACTGAATTCAATATTATTATTTAATCCAATTATCGATTGTAAACACATTCAATACATAGCATAATCTTTCATTACTTGCTATTACTTAATCTTCGAAATTAGTTTATTACAAATTTTTATTCAAGTTCATATCCAATAACTATGTTAATAAATCATTAAAATCTTTATTTTTAACCATTTTTTATTCAATAATTACATTTTAATAATTTAAAATAACTAAATATATGGGTCGTTACAATCTCCCCTACTCAAAACTTTTCGTCCCCGAAAAGACGTTAAGTATAGAGTTTAACATTTAATATATAATCAACTTATAAAACATAAAATCCATTAGAAAACTTTTACTACGTTAATATGTTTTCTACTACGCTACTCTAATCGACTTACGGAAACTACAAGTTAGTTATCCAAACAAGTTATAACAATTTTAAAACTTTAAAAAATTTCTAACACCCAGACTTACAAAAAATTTCAGTACAGTCTCCTTTGCACGGCTCGATCGGCATAACTACAAAATGCCATTACAGAACCCAAACCAACAAAAGAAAACAAAAGCCAAGTGGCTCCATCAGAAAACCATCAAATGACAAAATAAACATGTACTTTTTGTCGGGCCATCTAAATTTTCTTGATTTAAATACCTGCATCTTATTTACCAATGATGTCCAATCATATAATTTAAAATCATTTTATATTTGCATTTTCAATTTCCAATATTTACTTTACTTAAGCCCGTATGATGTACATATATCATCCATACACAATATCAAGTCTGATCACTCACTCGATCACACAATTTCACTTCCAAACTAGTATTGTTCACATGACTCCCTAGTGTGGACTCAGATTTGGTTCCTTGATCAAAAACCGTTATCCTCCTTGCATTTCCATACACTATGATAGTGAATCCCAGAATAAACCAAAAATCCATATCCAGTGTTCGCTGTTGAGAATCGAGTGAAAAATCCTAACTCGAATCAATATAAATTATCTCGAAATTCTATGCTCGAATTTGGATCAAATCGTTATGCGACTATAATAATATACGTACAACTTACTTACTTATTTCTATTGACTCTTAGCTATACCAAATTCCTCTATTTACATTTACTTCATTTCCATTCAATTATTTGATTCATTTGTTTTAATTGATTTTACATTCATTTTCATGATTTCCTTCAATAACAGATTTATTTGTAAAATGTTTTATTAATCATCAATTTAGTTTATAATCTTTCTATAAAAGTCAACTTCTTATATATGGCTTTATCTAAGTTTCTAATTATTTCGAAAGTTACGAATTCAATTTCAAAATTTCTTTGCAAATTTCTATTTAATTCTATAATCAATTTACAAAGATATTATTTAATTCATTTGTCTACTTTCTTAAGCTCACTTACTTATTCCACTTAGTAGTTAATCATTTCATAATATACCAATTAACTATATAGCATTTATTATTACAACTAAATTTCCATTTATATACATTTTAATTACTTTTAGGTTTTGTTTACTTGTATAATATCCCATTACATATCCAAATCACTATTTTAACTTTTTAACATTTGGTAAGTCTTATTATATGTTATTAGAATGCAATATACAAATTTATTGTACTTAATTAGAATGTTCACCATTTTAAATTTTTTAAATTTTCTTTATTTCAATTTAAGGGTTGCAAACTTCAACTCTAAAGTTTCTCAAAGCATTTAGCTTAGATTTCTTAATCTTCTTATTCTATAGTTTTGGTTATTCAAATTTTCATTTCATTCAATTAATTTGAAGATTATTAATTAACAGAACTTAAAAATTTAAACACCAGGTACATTTCAAATCATTTGAAATAAGTATATATACTTGTATCTTTTATATATATCAAATCATACCTTTGGAGTTTAACCCAAAATCCATCTGTCAAAACAATTTCAATGCAAAGCTTCTCAGAAGTCTCCTCCACTTTGAAACTCGAAAATGAACGTCGATGGTGCTGCGTGATTATTATCGAAATTATTTTCCAACAATAGAAGAGGGGAGTATTGAACTCATTCCCTTTTAAAAATCATATCAAAATATTTCCATAAATATTTTTCAACTAATATCACTATATATTTCTCCTCAAAGTTTTGAAAACCATTTTCAAAATCCATGGGTCTTAAATTCAGAACTTCTTAATTTAAATCCATTTTAATTTATAAGTTACCTATAAAATTTATACTTAAAAAATTTCACTTTCTTTAAACATTTTTTTATTTTATAATAAACATCTTTTATAAAGGCACAACAACCAGTTAATGATAATAATAAATATTATCATTCCTAATAACAAAACACACTATATATACCATTATAATTTCTGAAAATTATTCCTTTATATATATAATCGGGGTAAAATTATTTCATTTACCCAATTTCAAAACAATACTATATCAAATTGCTCTATTCAACTATTTAGAGGTCTCTATCAATAACGTTAATTACTCATATTGACCAGAATCCATAAACAACTCAACAAATCAACTAACACAATACAAAACAATTTGTATATTCACCAACAAATATATGCTTATATCTATTAATACACTCAAACTCATTCTAGGGTATTATTGACCCTATCTGTAATGAATCAAACCCCACAAAGATAGGGTTATCGCTAAACCAAAGCTCTGATATCAACTGTGACAAACCACATTTCGGTAGGTTTAAATTGGCAATAATCCACACATGTCCAATCCAAATAATCTGGAATATAGATAATCATTGGGGTTAAATAAGAAAAATAAGAAAAGAAGAAGAAACAAACACAGAATCTCGCAGCAGAACAATAAAATATAATAATCGAATAAACAGTTCATGAAGTTGTTTATATTTACATTTGATTATAGTTTATACAACATTCATCAGAGTTATATATATACATCATAGATAAATAAATAATGCAGAAGACAATATGATGCAGGAGTAATAATAGTAGTAATATACCATATCTTCGTCTTTGTCCTCCAGAGATGTTTATGGGTTTTTACGTCTCCTGTCTCGTGTATAACGTGCATGCAATAACTCAAGAAATGTTACGGGATTTTCCATCTCTTAAGAATCCGTCAAAATATTTATATGTAATAGGATACGCTATATATATATAATGTCTAGTCGGTAAAATAAATATTTTTCTTAGCATTAAGGCTTTACATTAATCCCCCTTAATGCGTTTTAAGCATTGTCGTACAATTTGCTTATAAAACACCAGTTAAATGGTCGGTGGATAGGGATGCGCCATGATACGACAAAACTAAACCAAAATCATAGGGGTCTCGTTTAGGGATAAAAGTACGACAAGGCATGTGAGGCAATACCCAAGGTAGGATACTACCAATTTACCCTTCCCAACTGGTGGTAACGCACCATAGCCATGATCGCCCATCGTGTCCAACACTCCCATAATCCGAAGGGTATGCACCAATCAATCACAACGTAAATGATGGTAATACGAAGAAGTGCGTTCGCTCGGGGTAGCTAACCCACTTGCCGGCAAGGCTCCTGTTTTAGACATTTTAAATTGGCATAAGTGCCAGGATAATCCATCATCGTTCTCTCTCTTCAAATCCAGCAATGAAGCCAAATCCAACCATTTCATTCTGGATTATCACTCCACGTACACAGTTGTCAAAGTGGTTCCGGTATCCACAGAGAGTATGCCTATATCCAGCTTCGGTCTCTTTAACAACCAAACGTTATTTTACACACCGGTTGATACTTTTACATTTCAAAAACCGTTCATACTTGATATCAAAATATCATATTCATTTCAAAATCAAATCCATTTCGAAATCATCATATTTACTCAAAATATAATATTTCACTTTGGAAATCACTTTCGTCTTAATATCGCAATTTTGATTCCAAAATCGTTTCAAATTTACATTTGGGTTATAATTTCATTTAACATCATTTGTATTTAAATCCATGATTTAAAATAAACATTTCACCCTTGACCAGTTTTAGTTTTTGAAAAATAATTTGAATAGTTTTAAAATAGTTTAAATAATTAAAATAAGTAAAATAGTTTAAATGGTTAAAATAGTTAAAATATTTTAAATGGTTAAGTTAGTATTAAAATGGTTTGCATCGCAAAATAATTTGTATATTTAAGAAGATAGCCTTTAAATAGTTCCATATTAAATTATTTATTTGAAAGTAGTTTAAAAGTCTAATCGATCCAATTCCAACTTCCCAATTTAAATCAATTTCAATTTCCATTCAAACGATTCAATTTCTATTTCAATTCAAATCAGTTTCAACTTTGATTTCAAATTAATTCAATTCTACTTTCAAAACCAATTAATTCAATTTCTATTTCAGTTTATACCGATTTCGTTCTCGAATCTCAAATGTCGATTGAAAATATTTATATCAAATTATCCTTCAATACTCAGTTTAAAATCCAATTTTCAAATGTAATCCAATTTCGAGCTCAATTTCAAAATATTGTTTTTACATCACTTTTACTTACTAATATTTAAAGTTCGAATAAAAGCTCAATCTTTTAAATCAAATCAATTTTCAAAAATTCAAATTATATTTCAATTATAACTTCAAAATCTCAACTTCGAGTATTTAAACAACTTCGATTACCAATTTAAATTTCAACATTTTAGGACCAAGTTCCAAAATAATCTGATTTCTATAAACTTAATTTTTATCTCTTTTAAATCAAAACCATTTAAATACTTTAAAAGTAAAAATTTCAAAATCGTTTAATTTAACCAATCCAGTATCCGTATATAATTTTTCTACCCTATGGCCAAGTGATCAGTTATTTCAATTTAATTTCAGGGATGGATAAATATAATTTCAGTACAAAGCTCAATGCCATAGGTATATATTATTTCAACCTATTTCTTAATTTATTCGAAATAATACAATTTACAGTTTTAAACACTATAAATAATATACAGGGCGATAAAAGGGTATAAACAAATAAATATCCAAACATCCAATATTGACCAACTTGCATTCATCACAATCAATCATACAAACAGATAATATAATACACATCAATCTCCTAGTTATCAATATCAGGTAATTTACTTGAACTAAATCCCAATTTCAATTTGATTGTCAATTTTAATTTTTAACAGTTAATTCAATGACAATCTAGATGACAATTAAATTCATCAGAAAACAACCAATAAAATTTATATCACTTCATAATATCAAATTTAACTAGCACAAAAATATTCTGGTACGTTGTGAGCGCTATAAAACACTCACCTTTAGTTTTCAATTTTAATTCAAATAGAACGACGTTCGATTTAACCTAAAATTTTAGCTTGCTACAATCGGCTCTAATCCAATTCTTATTTGTAGTATTCGTAGATACGAGTGTAACGCAACTCATTTCGTCAAATTCTAACATCGTACGGGAAAGATACAATATTTTTAATAATAACGATCGACATAAATTTATAAATAAGCTTAATTACAACTTTTAACCCATATAAACTTACTAAAAAGCCTAGCCCGTTCAAGCTCTTCCCCCCTCTTGGCCAATGCCTGTACACGAACGGGGAGACAACCCAAATTCGTGTGCATGCTTAGCACTGATACAGAGCTCCACCACTCGAAAACAAATTCCGACTTCACCAACATCCTCCTCTCGTCAATCTCGACCACCCCATACAAGAAATTCCGAGCTCAAACTCCCCATGCTCATTGCGACTTTTCCAGTCCTCCTCAACGCCCACGACCAGGTCGCACCCCCCCCCCCCCCCCCCACGCACGATCTTACAACCCAAAAATCACTGCCGAGATGTTTTTTCCCATGCCGAGTCCAAATACGAACATAAATTCGCGATCGATGACTTAAACACCAAGAAACCCAAATCTTAACCATTGAAGCCGTTCACCCCTCAGCCCAAGTCGTCGCCTATCCCTATGAAACTATGCCGGTTCAAAGCTTATGGGGATATGAATTTATGGATTGGTTTCATAATTTTTAAGTGTGTATGTTGTAAGAAAATAATTTTTGAAGTTTCATGTTTTACCCTTTTTTCTCTTGCTTATTCCAGAGAATGCTCGGCTGGTCATAAAAGGGGAAGGAGGAAACGTGTTTGAATAGGTTGAGGTCATGATCTTAGGTGGCTGATTTTATAGAGTAGACGCCTGAAAGGAAAAGTTGACTAAACAATTTATTAATTAAATTTCAAAATATCCCGTATGACCAAACGGTAACTCCAAACGCTACAAAATTTGAAATTCGATAATAGTACACTATTATGGATCTATTGGAACTGGTTTCGTCGGATTCCGAGACTGTGCCTCGGATCACTATTTTAACGTCTCGGTTATAATATAAAATTTCCAGTTTCTAATTATTCACTTTTATATTCAACTTTAAATGTTACCAGTTTTCATTGCTGTTTAAATAAAATTTGCATCAAGTTTTGATATCATTTTCAATCATATTCAAATTCGGAATTCAATTATTTAAATAATTTCCAATATTAAATTTAAACAATTTAATTGTTCAATATTCAACAAACTTCAATATTAGATTTTAATTTAATATTAGTTATCAATCATTTACTTTATTTCCACCTACTGAATTCAACGTTATTATTTGATGCAATTATCGATTGTAAACACATTCAATACAGCATTATCTTTCAATACTTGTTATTACTTAATCTTCGAAATTAGTTTATTACAAAATTTTATTCAAGTTCATATCCAATAACTATATTAATAAATCATTAAAATCTTTATTTTTAGCCATTTTTTATTTAATAATTACATTGAATTTAATAATCTAAAATAGCTAAAAATACGAGTCGTTACATGAGCTGAGGGTGTAACATTGTTATATGATAATAATGCCGTGATATAGGTTGTACCAGAACTTAGAGCTCACTGGAGGTCAGAAGACTTATTTCGAATTGTTTCAAATGATAAAAGTAGTTTATCGAAGTCGAAGAGAGTTGATTGACAGAGTAGATAATTGAAACATAATAGTGTAATTACCCGTATTTTTCGATAATTAAATTTTTTAAATTAAATACGATTTTTGAATTTAATACCGTGCGAAGTTAAAATTTATGATTCATTAATGAGAAAAATAACTAGAATGTAATTTAATAATGCTGATTTAATTTAAATGGATGACTATTTTAATGTAATTTCAATCAATTGAAATTATTGTAAAGTTAATTTGGTTATAATTGCAAATAAGGAATAAACTAAATGTTGGATTTAATATTGAAATTACATGTTATAAATTAGAATAGGACTATTGAGGAGTATGAAATCTATTAATTAGTATGTGAATTTATTGGCTTTGTTTGTAAACAATAAACATAAAAATGCATTTGAATTATTATTATGTAATAATTGTTTAATTATCATTTCATTATTCAATCCATTGGAATTAATTTGGAAATCAATGTGAATTAACATAATTAAATATTACAGTTAATATGGGTTAAGATGAAATTATAGAATATGAATGCAATAAATTGTAAACCAATGTTATTATATTCATAGGGTAGTGTTGATTGAATAATAAGAATGTAAATCAAAGTAAATGAATTTATTGGAATTTAAATTATAAATCATAAATATATTACTATTGTAATTGAACTCTGTAATTAGTATAATACTTGAATATTGAAATAAACATGGAAATTTTTATTTTAAAGATTATTAATTTATATGTAATCAAGAATGATGAAATGGTTAACTTTTGAATTTGAATTTAAAAGTGTTCAAATTAATTTAATAATAATTTATTTAGTTAACGTGAAAATGGTCATTTTTGCCACTGTCTCGGATTTCGACGAAAGCAGTTTCATCGGCAGTGAATTATTATAGGATTCAAGTTTCGTATCAATCAAACTTATCGTTTGATCGTGCAAGCTCGAAACACGTAGAAATCAATTATAAGAAATTAAATGAATATAATCTGATTTTAGAATCTAACTTCTATATTTTTTTGAATTAGGATTTGAAATTAGTTCGATTGAGTTCAAAAATATCAAAAACCTATATTCTGATATATTGGATGACCTATTTTTTATTTCGAAAACAAAACGGGCTATTGGGGTCATCGTTATCATTTCGACCCAATTCGATTTGTCCATTTATTCTTAACTACCTTCGTCCATATAAATAGATTTTTTTTAAACCTTAGCAACCTTTTTCTTATTTCTATACGTACATTTCTATATGCTCCTTCCTTCCTTCCCAATGTCAGAAACCTTGATTTCCAAATTCAATTGCGAATCAAAAATCGAATTCAAAATTTCAAACTCTCCAAACTATAGTAGCTTTACTACACATCTATTTGATAAACGAATCTTAATTTTAAATTTATAAATATGATTTGATATATAAAAGATATGAATACATATATACTATTTCAAAATGATTTGAAATGAACCCGGCATTTAGGTCTTAAGTTTCTATAAATTAGGGATTTCAATTATTGTAATGAAATGAAATCTTAACTTTTTAAATAATTGAAAAGTTATAAAATGAAAAAAAAATTAGATGCTAAGTGATTTATGAAATATAGAAGAAATTGGAAATCTGTAGCTTGTAAATCAAAAGGTATGGAAATTTAGAAGATGTGGTTATTGAACATTTTGTTAACTAAAATGAATAAGATAAACTTGTGTGACATTCAGTTACATTCTTATAACATATATATAACTTACCAAAAATGTTTGAAAAAGTTGTAACGTTACGTAGGAATGTGTAATAGAATATTGTACAAGTAAAACTTAAGTAATGAAAGTGTTCAGATTGAATTATTTCTATAAATAAGAATTCTGATGTACATAAGTTAATGTTTGGAATGCTAATAATTAAATGGAATAGTTAAAAGTGAATGCTTTTCAAGTAAATGATTATAAACTAAGAAAATTGTTGAAATGATTCAAAAATATAGTTAATATTCAATAATATTATATATGAAAGAAGAAGTAAATGTGAAAAAAATGTGTAGGGAAACTTAAGTATGAATTCGTTCACTAATGAATATTTATCTTAACTGGAAATCAAGTTATAAGTAAATGAATGTGAATAAAGAAGTTAAAACTTAAGTATGAATTGATTCACAAATGAATATTGATATTAAATGGAAACAAAATTTATATAAGTAAATAGTAACTGTGGATTAAATTGCAAAGAAACTTATATAATATTTCAAGAATTAAATTATTGGTGACTTCATATATTGAATGTGAAATAACATACGTAAGTAAATGAATGCAAATATATAAATGATGATTCTTTATGAACGAACGAAAATTAAAATAAATGGAAAGTAAATAATATGAAAAGAAACCAATAGAATAAACTTAAAAATAATGTTCAAATGTTGTGTTGTTAGGCTTATGGGATGTTTGGGAAGTGATACTTTAAATCGTTTAGGATGTATGAATAATTTATTAAGTTATCATCTAAGACTGTAGAGCGTAGGATACACTTGATAGTTTATTTATCACCCTTGAATGACGAGAAGCTCTAAATCTGAACAAACTATTAGTTTTGGTTCCTATGGATGTATGATGGATACTTTGATTGCATATACTGGTTGTACGGTTTTGTTTGCATATGTTTTGTGTTGATTTGCTTTTTTTACTAATTGAAACAACTAAATATTTCTCTTGTACATAATTTTCGTTATTTTGGATCATATAAGTGAAATACAGGTTTATGCAAGCAATAGCAACTACATTTGGTTTCATAAATAAAGTTGTTTGCTCGACAAGTAGGTACGTTTTCAGATTATGGTTTTATAGTGATATTTTATTGTTTTTCCCATGGTTTGGGATATTTTATTTTTGAAATATGATAAATATATTAAAATTATTGATATTGTTATTTTCTCGGACCTATCCATACAAAGGAGACCGCCGCAATTTTTCTTGAATTTTAGACTTAGAATTTTTTTGTGAAAGTGAAAATATTTTCAAACCTTTATTAGACTTGAATGTGAAGATTTAACTGTTTATAAATTGATATAATTTATTTATAATACTTAATTATGTAAATTAATTGTTTATAAATTAAATATTTGAATAAAATTATATTAGTTTCTTAATTACTCCTTTTCCCTTTTCGAGAACGAAAAGTTTTGAGTGGAGAGAGTGCAACGGCCTGTATTTTTTGATAATTAAAAATATTAAATTAAATAAGATTTTTCAATTTAATATTGTGTGAAATTAAAATTTATGATATATTAATGAGAAAAATAAATAGAATGTAATTTAATAATGCTGATTTAATTTTAATGGATGACTATTTTAATGTAATTTCAATTGATTAAAATTATTGTAAAGTTAATTTGGTTATAATTGTAAATAAGGAATAATTAAATGTTGGATTTAATATTGAAATTACATGTTAGAAACTAGAATAGGATTATTGAGGAATATGAAATCAATTAATTAGTATGTGAGTTTATTAGCTTTATTTGTAAATAATAAACCTAGAAATGTGTTTGAATTATTAATGTGTAATAATCGTTTAATTATCATTTCATCATTCAATCCGTTGGAATTAATTTGGAAATCAATGTGAACTAACATAATTAAATATTGGAGTTAATATCAATTAAGATGAAATTATAGAATATGAATGCAATAAAATGTAAACTAATGTTAATTATATTCATAGGATAGTGTTGATTGAATAATAAGAATGCAAATCAAAATAAATGAATTTATTGGAATTTAAATTATAAATTATGAATTTATTACAGTTGTAATTGAACGCTCTATAGTGCAATATTTGAATATTGAAATAAACATGGAAATTTTGTTTTAAAGATTATTAATTTATATGTAATCGAGAATGATGAAATGGTTAACTTTTGAATTCAAATTTAAAAGTGATTAAATTAACTTAAAAATAATTTATTTAATTAACGTGAAAATTGTCATTTTGGCCATTGTCTCGAATTTCGACGAAACCAGTTTCATCGGACCGTTACAGTGAATTATTGTATGATTTCAAGTTTCGTAGCGATCAGACTTGTCGTTTGATCGTGCAAGCTCGAAATGCGTAGAAATCAATTATAAGAAATTAAATGATAAAAGCTAACTTATATATATCTTTTGAATTAGGGTTTGAAACAGGTTCCATTGAGTTTAAAATATTGAAAACTTATATTTCGATATATTGGATGACCCATTTCATTTCGCAAACGAAACAGGCTTTTCGAGTCAGTGTTATCATTTCGACCCGGTTCGATTTGTCCATTCATTCTTATCGAGCTTCGTCTATATAAATAGATTTTTGTTCTAATACCCTAGTAGCCTTTTTCTTATTTTTGTATGTACATTTACATTTGCTCCTTCCTACCATCCCAACGGCAGAAACCTTAATTTCCAAATTCAATTGCAAATCAAAAATTAAAATCAAAATTTCAGACTATCCAAACTATGTCATATTATATATCATTGGAAATCTCTTGATGAGCGTGATCTACTGCTATAATTCATTTTTGCAATCGAACCACGGTTTGGCCGAAATTTGGTGATTCATTCTTGGTCATCGATTTTGGTGGTTGATCAACGACGACGATGCTTCGATTCAAGGGTACAGTCTTGTGGAGATTTGTGTGGAGAGTTCATAAGAGTCATTCATTTTAAGGAATGATGGTTGGATCGATAGCTAACTTTTATTAGGGTTTGTATATATTAGGTGGCGGCGGCTCAAAGTTGGGCGACGATGTGGGGTCGCGGATTTCTAGAAAGGGCGGCAGGTTGTGGGGAGGAGGCAGCGATGTCTGTCTAGGCACGGAGGCCCTATGCGGCGGCACGACAAGGATTAACGATGGCGACTGTAGCTCAGGTCACATGCATGATTTCTTGTTCGAGGCTAGGGTTTCGTAAGGTACAAAATTACAGAATTTCCCTTGATTAATAATTTAATTTATTTTAAATTTTAAATCTTCTAATCGTCATAACTTTTACATACGAGCTCTAATTTACGTGCGGTTTTCTCCGTTACGATCGTATCGATATTCAGACATTATGGAACTGGTTTGGCTACATTCTAAGACTGTTAAATTTGTGAGCCTAACTGGAATTTAAATTGATCGAAAATCAAAGGTGGGTGTTTCAACCCACACAAAAATGCTAAATTATCTTATGTTAGTTAAATTAATTTTATGATGTGATTAGAAAATTATTGATTGATAACTGGTATTTTAAATTGTCATTTAAATTTAATTTGAGTTTATTTTAATTGAATTGCCATTTAAATTAATATTGAATTTAATTGCCAGTTAAATGCCTGATAATGATAGCTAGTTTATTTGTTGTGATTTATTGGTTGATTTGAATGATGATTGTGATGGATGCTTAATTGTTGACATTTTGGATGATTTGATGTTACGTTAAATCATATATTGTTATCACACTACAAGTTCCCTAGTTATTGTTAGGAAAATCACTATCGATTGAAGTGGTACATACCCGAACGATCTTATAGATTAGGAAAAATCATTACGGGTTGAAATGATAAACTCAAGAGATTTTATGGATTTTGAATTTTAATCGGGATTGTGGGTTGAAATGATATATACCTGTAAATTTAAATTATTATGGGTTGAAATGATATATACCTGTAAATTTAAATTATTATGGGTTGAAATGATATATATTTTTATCACTTGATCATAGGGTAGAAATTATATACGAACACCGGATTGGTTAAATTAAATGATTTTAAATCCTTAATTTTTGAATCCAATCAAATGATATTATGAAATAAGATTTGATTTATATGAACTGAATTATTTTCGAAATCCAAGCTTTAAAATGATGAAATTGGTTTAAATGAAGTGTTTAAAGAATTTAAATTGAAATCTTAAAGTTGAATTTTGAAATATAAATGAAATTTATCAAAATTGAGTTATTGTAAACGTTTGAATATTTAAACTTTGAAACCTATTGAATTTGAAGTGGTTTGAATTTGTAGTTCAAAAATGGATTTGATATCGATATAAATTGAAATGGGTTTTAATGAGAATTTAAATTGAACCCTTTAGTCTTTTGAATTGAAATCGTTGAACTGAGATTGATCTAAAGTGAGTTTTAGAACCGAAGTTGATATGAATTGATTTGTGAAATTGGCAGAAACAATTCTAATTTGAAACTATTTTCGTTATGAACTCTTTTAATATACAAACTCTTTTAACATATAAACTATTTTCTCATATAAAACATTTTAATATATTAATAATTTTTAATATGTTAGCTATTTTTAATATATAACCCATTTCCATATATACACTATTTCTAATATATAACTATTTTAATCCATATCCTATTTTAAAATTATAAACAATTTTAATATATTATTTTAAGTTTACAAACAACTTTTAATATATATATATATATTATATAACCTATTCTAATATACAAACTATTTCTAATATATAAACTATTTAAACCTAGAACCTATTTCTAAAATATAAACTATTTTTAATGTATAACTATTCCAATATATACATTACTTCCAATATTCAACGGTTTAGAGTTGGAAGTGTGATGATATAGATTTAGTTGATTTAAATGCAAATATTTTGATATGATGGTTTAACCTATTTTGTGGTTATGATTTTGAAATGAATATGATTTAAGGTGAATAATGATTACGAAAGTGAATACGATTTTGAAATGATTATGATTTGGAAGTGAATATAATTTTGAAGTAAATAATGGTTTCGAAAGTCATATGGTTTTTGAAGTGAATATGATATTTTGATATGAATTATGAACTGTTTGGAAATGTAAAAGAACCAACCGATGTGAAATAAGCGTTTGGTTGTTAAAGAGACTGGTATCAGATATTTTCATACTCTCTACCAATACCAAAAAACCACTTTAACAACTATGCACATGGTGAAGAATCCAAAATGAAGTAGGATGGTTGAAAAATGTTGTTGTATGAGTTATGAACGCAGCCCTGACCCCCTCGGGTCAGCTTGATATGACTAAAACATGAGCTATACCTGGACCAAGTGAGGTCGCTCCTCCGATCGGACATGCTTCTTCGATACTATATTTATTACTTTGTGATTGATTTGGTGGCCACCACTCGATTTGATTATGGGAGTGTGTTCCAAGGTGGGCGGTAGTAGCTTTTATGCGTTACCACCGGCATGGTTCTGCAAATAGTAGAATACTACCGTAGCATTGCTTCGCGTGCCTTGACATATGCTTTATCCAGCCCACTACGAGTTTGGTTTGTGTCATACCTATGGGTTGCTCCCTGATAGCCCACCAGTTTACGGTGGAGTTTACAGTATTCGTATATACTACGACATTTATATAAAATGTGTTAAGGGGCATATGGGTAACGCCTTAATGCTGTTTTAATACTTTACTATAGGCATATTATAATAGTGTATTGTACTATGTTTGTAGATAGTTTAACGAATCCTTAGGAGATAAAATCCTGAACATCTCTTAAGTTATTGCATGCACATTAGACACTGGATAGAAGATGTAAAACCCCATAAACATTTCTGAAGTCGTTATACTCGTATTTACTTATTTTGATTCAACTTACATAAGTTCTTTTAGTTCTAACTCAAGTGTTTTGTCTTCTCATTACGCTCGGGTCAGCCTAAGCATTTCAGTGCTGAAGACTATCTTTCTGGAGGAAGAACACGAAGATTTAGTATATTATTACTATTTATGTAACAACCAGGTATTTTCAACCATTCGCATCCATTATAAGTGTATAGGTAGACACTCATGCCGGAATTGAATTGCTCAAAATACCGTGTTGTAATTGCTCAAAAGCTGTAGCAAGACTACAGAACAGTCTCCTAACTTCGAAACTCGAAAATGAACGTCGATGATGTCGCGATCATCACCGAAGTTATTTTCTAGCGACAAAGAGAAGAGCACAAATTTTAAAACTTTAAAATTCTTTGAAAACAAATTCTATTCAAAATACTTTAAATAATATAACCCTTTAAAACTTTAAACCAAAGTTCGAAATAATCGGAATTTAAATCCTCAAATTCTTGTTTTAAATTCATTTCAGTTCCCAAATAAATTTATAAACAAATATTTACAGATCTATTTGTAGAACAATAAATGATAAATCAAGTATTATCATTTCAATTTATCAATTTAAATCATTTCATTAAGTTCCATAAATTTACTTATATATCAAAATTTATTTCATTAACCAATTTTTTTTTTTAAATATATTGTGTACGTTTGTTCTGTCAAAGTGTTTTGGAAATCTTATCGATAGCGCTGATCAGACGTATCGATCAGAAACCCAACTCAACATCAACAACTCAAACAACACAATATATAAAACATTTTAATTTTAAATATTAGTTTACAAATACACTATACATGAATAGATTTTCAAAGAAGGGTAGAGATTCAAATTTTTGATTAACACAAATCAAAGGAGATTATGATTTAAAAATAAGTTGGAAACAAGGATGACATGATTAAATAACAAAATAGGAAGATGGATAAGCTTATATAAATCACGGGCAACCTTAACCGGGACAACCGTGACTTAAAGAATAAGATCAATGTTGATTTTTCTAGGGTAAATCTACATTCGATCTCAAGAGTTAGAGTTTGAAATAACAAAAGATATTAGCATCTAAACCAAGGATAGATAAGAATCTTTGGTGAATCGATGCTAATTGTAAAGGAGTTTTCCCCATTTTCAATTCAATTTGAAATTGGCGTAACCACCGACTCACTAGAAAGATCATTCGAAGCGGAGTTATGGAATGCTCCAGAGTCAAAAGAAGATGAATAGTGAGGGATACGAATGGATTTTGGAACTGTAGGGAACGTTCCAAAATTCAAAGGAATCGAGTCAAAAGAGAGAGATTCAAACTCGAATGAAAGTGATTCTGTAAATACATTCACTCCATATGCTGAGTTTTGCCTAGAGCTACCAAAGCTCCAATACCAACTATAACAACCAGGTATTTTCAACCATTCGCATCCATTATAAGTGTATAGGTAGACACTCATGCCGGAATTGAATTGCTCAAAATACCGCGTTGTAATTAAAAATTTGGCAAATCTCAGAATATACAGTAAATAAAATCACAGATCACAGACACAGAGTAATGATAATGCAGCGGAAGTAAAAGAGGAGATAGTAGTTCATGAAGCTACTATAAAAAAATATGAGATACATCAGAGTTAAATAAGATACAACAGAAGAGTAACAGGATACATCAGGTACAAATCAGATACATCACTGAACCACTGGATACTGAAACAAAATAGATGGCTGGATCTTCAAGGAAAGCTCTAACGCCGAAGGTGAATCTTGAATGCTAACTCAATCAATCTGACCCGAGCGTAAAGCAAAACACAAAACCCTCGAGTCAGGACATAAATACTTATAAACTGTAAATCAACTCAAGTGACACAGTAACAAAATGCATCAGTAACTTAAAGGATGCTTGGGACCGTCCATCCTCTAAGGATCCGTTAAACTATTTACTATGTAGTAATATACGCTATATACGGTAGTGTCTAATCAGTAAAGTATAATCATATAGAAAATAGCGTTAAGGGGATGGTGAACCTTAACGCGGTCGGATCTTTAAAAACCAAAATCGTAGTGGGCTCGATATAAGGATATGACACGGCACGCGAGGCAATGCCAGGGTGGATACACCGTTTGCACTCCCGGACCGGTGGTGACTGCAAGCCAGCAGCTTCCGCCCACCTCGAACAATACCCCCGAATCAAAGTGGCGCCACCGAATCGAATCACAACAGTAATAGAATGGTTTCCGATGGAGCATGCTCGATGAAAGGGTGCGACCCTTTGTGTAGCCCGGTATAGCTCATGTTTTAGTCATATATGCCAACTCACGGGAGTTGGGTCCACGTAATATATACCTCGAGAACGTCGCCACCATCCTACTTCATTCTGGAATCTCCACCGCGTACACAGTTGTTAAAGTGGTTTTCGGTATTGGCCGGCTATAAGACAATATCTGATCCCGGTCTCTTTAACAACCAATCGTTATTATAACCCGTAGTTATGACTTTTTAAAACAATATTTATACTTCAAAATAAAATATTATTTCAACCCAAATCTTTATCAAAATAAAGATTAAATCATTCCAAAATATCATATCTTTCGAATCTTCTTTTCAAATCATTTTAATATCAAAATATCATATCTTTCAAAACCACATTTCAATCATTTAATATATCAAAATATCATATCCTTTCGAAACCACATTCATTTCAAATCATTATTCATTTTATTCAATTTAAAATATCATTTCAATCCATATTTCAAAACAGTATATATTCCAAAAATCATTTTTAATCATTAAAATGAAGTTATTATGTTTAATAATTAAATTATTAAATTTCCAAAATTTTCGACTTCTAAAGTTCATTTATTCACTTAAGTTTATCAACGCAGTGAAAATTCACTTTTCGTGGCATTTAGAAAACGCTACGGAAAAATACATTCAAAGCAGTTCAATTTAACAAAAGACAACATTTTAAAATGTTGTAATAGGGTTTACTTAAATTTCGAATAAACTTAGTTAAATTCAACAATTTATAGCACTTACAAAAATTCCTATAATAGCTTTTAATTCAATTTAGCTTTTTAGCTCATTATCATCAACTTCAGCATTTACAAATGCCGTAATAACATTTACATTGTAATTAATAGCATTTCAAAATGCAGTCAATTAACTTCAAATATTCAATATAAATTTCTCAACCAATTATATTTTTATGTAAAACATTTTAACTTATAAAATCATACATTTATCACTTTTATAAACATCATTTAATTTTCCTCAAATTCATGATTTTATAAAGTTAAATTTCCATTCAAAAATCAAGATTTAATAACAATTCACTTATTAAATTGCAATGTTGAATTTTTAAAATCCATTACATTAAATTTCAACTTAACACTTAAGTTCAAATCCTCAAATATAACTTTGTTTTATTTTTATTTACTTAACTAAAAGTTCACTTTTACGTCAATTTCATAAATTTCCAGTTTTAGTTATATTTCAAAATTTCAACTTACAATATTCATTCATTTCACATTTCAACTTTATTAAAATCATTAATATGATATAAAAATCACTTTAAATTCATTTAAATTCAAATTATCATAAATTTATCATAATTTCATATTCAATTAAATTTCCAATTATAATTAAATCAAAATTTCCAAAATAACTTACGTTCAAAATTTCTAACTTTTTCATTAATTCATTTCACTTACAATTATTCAGAAAATCAATAATAATTTACAAAAATTATTTTTTTTATTAAATTTAAAATAAAAATATTATAATAATTAAGTTTCTAAAATATTTAAAATTTTAGAAAAACATATTTTAACTACGGGCCTGTATATAATTTTCTACGCTAGGTAAAGTGATATGGGTAATATATCATTTCAACCCATAATTTACAAAGAAAATCCGGGTTTTATCATTTCAAACCCGCAATCCCAAGTCAAAATGAAAAATTTAAAACCATTCAGGCCTATCATTTCAGCCCATAACATTTTTTCTAACAGGGAACTTGCAGTGTGATCATATGCAGAAATAATATAAACAAGGTCAATATCACAATATACAGTCATATATCAGATGTCAGATGAAAATTAACAGTTTTAACATGGTAATAATATGGTAATAACATGGCATAGCATATCATATGATCATCATTAGCTTGCATAAACATTTTTTTTATTACTAAACACTTGTCATCAATTCACTTTTCATAAGTATAAATGTCAGGGTGAGAAAGACTCACTTTTTCAAGCGGAAGACCAAAACAACAAACACAAGTGTGATTCCAAAAGCACGACAAGCACGAAATAGCATGACTTTTGATTTGAGTTGAAAGATAGCCAAGATATGATTTTGTATCAACAACCCAAAACAAAACAAACAAGACAATATATAAACATTCAACATAAAATAACATTGAAACAATTTTGAAATACAAAGCAAAATGAACAAGATAGATTGGACCTTGCTTCAACCACTTCAATGCTTGGCCTAAGGGACACTTATGCTTGGCTATGATGATGCTTTGGCTCAGATATGACATCGTATAGTCAGGTTTAACATCATATAGGCAAGGCAACAAGTGGAGATGAAGGTGTAGTGGTGCAACATAAAGCATGTATAGGGTCAAGGTTAAATAAGTTGAGTTTTTGTGACATTCTTGGCTCGGCCATGGGCATGTGGTCGCTTGTCCATGCTTGTACAGGTCTGGACAGTAGCTGGAGCAGCGGCCAAAGGTGGTGGAGTGGCTGGTGGTGGTGGCTAAGGGGTGGCCAAAGCAAGATATGGAGGGTAGGTGATGATATGTGTGGTCTAGGCAATGTTTTAAGGAGTTTTGTGGAAGTTTTGTGGTGCTAGCTTCAATGGATGGGCATGGCTTGGTCATGGTCTGATTTCCAGAGGGTGGTGGGTGATGTGGCAGAGGGTGGAGGTCAGGTCAGAGGTGGTGGAGGTGGCTATGGTGGTGGTTAAGGTGGTGGTTGAAGGAGATGAGGCAAAGGTGGTCAAACTAGCATTGTTCAAGGGCATTGTTGCATTTTTTTTAGAGTTTTGGCACCATGGTGGGATCGGCCTTGGTCAAGACCAGAGGGGTAGCTGGTTATGATGGCAGGGAAGAGGTGTAGGAGGTGGTAGCCGTGGCTATGGAGGAGAGGCCAAGCAATACACATGAGAAAACAAGGCAAAATATAAGAAAACAATGGAAAAAGAAGAGCAAAAAGAAGAGGAAAAGAGGAGCCATTACCAAACCTTTCTAGCCGCGAAAAATGAAGTGGAGAGGAATGTTTTCACGTGAAAATGAGGTAAGAAATGCACAGCTACAATAAAGAAAGGAACGGTCAAAGGAAATTAAATCTATTAATTGGAAAAGAAACGGAAGAAGAAACGTTAAAACGGTTTTACGTTTCTTTGCTTTCAAACCATTTAAACTTCCTATATATATTCATATACATCTTAAATAACTGAAAACACCTATAAATTTCAGTTAGAATTCAAAAATATAACAGATAAACAAAATATTAATAATTAATTATTAATTAGATATGATTAAAATAAGAAAAATGGCACAGAAAAATGAAAACTAGACTTAGGAATTAGAAATAACTTCAATACACTTTGGAAAATTTTTATTAAATTTAAATACATGTAAAATGAATAAAATAAAGTAAAACACAGCAATAAAAGTGAATGTATAAAATAAATCAATAAATTTTAATTATATATAATTAAATTAAGAAAATGGCTTAAAATTGCAAACTAGGCTTTAAAAATTTGAAATAATTTCAAATGAACTTTATAAAATCTTCATGGACTTGTAAAAATATTTATAACAAATGAAATAAAATGCATTCACAAAAAAAAATTAATTAAGTAAAATTTATATGAAGAAAATAACAGAAAATTATAAAACAGCCTTTAAAAATAGGAAATAAATACAGTAAATTTTGGAAAAATTCTATTATCATTTAAAAATATTTAAAAGTCAAAATATACATAATAAAACATATTATTACATATTAAAATAAAATATAACAAAGAAGAAGTAATTTATTCAATTTAAAATAGTCATTGTTAAATAACCCTATATATGCACAATATTGTAAAGGGTATAACTTTCACAATTTACATCCAATTTCAGCGAAACGAAAAGTGGTGTTTTTAGAATTTTATGTACTTTCATAATAATAAAAAATTAAAATTTTAAACTTTTAAAATTTTAAGTTGAAAGTCACAGTTTGACTTTTTTGACCAAAATAGGCATTTCAGGCAAATATTCAACTTACACAAGTTTGGAGTTATAACTCATATAAAATCAAGATTTATATTTAAATAATAAAATTTAATCATTCCAAATAAGTAAAATAAGTTTTTAAATCAAAATCTTACATCAAAATAATTAAAATATACAATAAAATAATTACAAAATACAGGGTTGTTACACTCTCCCCCACTCAAAACTTTTTGTCCCCGAAAAGGAATGAGGTATGGAAGGGCACAGAAAAGATAGAGTGAAATAAGATTAAGATAAGATGACAAGAAGATTGAATTTATACCTGATAACTGTTGTTATAGGTAAGTTTAACAAGGTGAAGATGATCTTTCCAAGATCCTCCAGAATCAAGAACACAAGCACGAAAAAAAGTGGATTCAAAATAATTACCAAAGGTCTATCAAAGATTATAGAAAGATTTCTAAACAGAAAGATTATAGAAAGATGCCTATACCGGTCTATAGCAAGATAAGGATGATAAGGACAACCAAAAGATAGTTTGAAAAAAAAATAAGGAAATGAATTTGAAAGCATGGAGATTTCAACTTAAACAGAGAATAAATCTTTACACAAGTTAACTAAATCTTAACTATCTCAAATTTCATTATCTTATTATCCAATCATCTTAAATTAACAATTTTTAGAACCATGGGTTTGAAAAATAATCATTTATTACACTCACATTGTACTTAATAAATTTTATTCTTCTTTATTCCTAATCAAAATTAAATTTATTCCTCTCAATATATTTATCACTCATGTTAAATATATTTACACTTTTTTTTTATAACTACTTTCTTTTATTCTTAGTTCTTTTAACATCATTTTATTGTAAGTCATTCAATTACCCTTTATTATATTTACCTCCGTTAATCATTTTATAATTAAAATTTAAGTGTATAACATTTATTATAACCACTCAAATTTTATTTATAAAATCTTTTTATGTCGTATATTATCCAATTACATTTTTAACTTCTGAAATTTTGGTAAGTTATATTTGAATGCAATAGTATTATACAAATAAAATTTCCAATTCAATCATTTCATGCTTGATATTCATCCAAAGTTTTGATTTTTTTTTTTTGGAATTATTCTTTAAAATAAAATTTAAGAATTAAATTTCCGATTTCTTCAAACCATTTAGAGATAAGTAATAATATATGTCAAATCAAATTTCAATCATATATCTATATATATATATATATATATATATATTATAAATCAAGTCATATTTTAGAAATTCAAATCAATTTAATTTCCCAAAACAAAGCAGTAGCAAGACTACAGAACAGTCTCCTAACTTCGAAACTCGAAAATGAACGTCGATGATGTCGCGATCATCACCGAAGTTATTTTCTAGCGACAAAGAGAAGAGCACAAATTTTAAAACTTTAAAATTCTTTGAAAACAAATTCTATTCAAAATACTTTAAATAATATAACCCTTTAAAACTTTAAACCAAAGTTCGAAATAATCGGAATTTAAATCCTCAAATTCTTGTTTTAAATTCATTTCAGTTCCCAAATTAATTTATAAACAAATATTTACAGATCTATTTGTAGAACAATAAATGATAAATCAAGTATTATCATTTCAATTTATCAATTTAAATCATTTCATTAAGTTCCATAAATTTACTTATATATCAAAATTTATTTCATTAACCAATTTTTTTTTTTTAAATATATCGTGTCCGTTTGTTCTGTCAAAGTGTTTTGGAAATCTTATCGATAGCGCTGATCAGACGTATCGATCAGAAACCCAACTCAACATCAACAACTCAAACAACACAATATATAAAACATTTTAATTTTAAATATTATTTTACAAATACACTATACATGAATAGATTTTCAAAGAAGGGTAGAGATTCAAATTTTTGATTAACACAAATCAAAGGAGATTATGATTTAAAAATAAGTTGGAAACAAGGATGACATGATTAAATAACAAAATAGGAAGATGGATAAGCTTATATAAATCACGGGCAACCTTAACCGGGTCAACCGTGACTTAAAGAATAAGATCAATGTTGATTTTTCTAGGGTAAATCTACATTCGATCTCAAGAGTTAGAGTTTGAAATAACAAAAGATATTAGCATCTAAACCAAGGATAGATAAGAATCTCTGGTGAATCGATGCTAATTGTAAAGGAGTTTTCCCCATTTTCAATTCAATTTGAAATTGGCGTAACCACCGACTCACTAGAAAGATCATTCGAAGCGGAGTTATGGAATGCTCCAGAGTCAAAAGAAGATGAATAGTGAGGGATACGAATGGATTTTGGAACTGTAGGGAACGTTCCAAAATTCAAAGGAATCGAGTCAAAAGAGAGAGATTCAAACTCGAATGAAAATGATTCTGTAAATACATTCACTCCATATGCTGAGTTTTGCCTAGAGCTACCAAAGCTCCAATACCAACTGTAACAACCAGGTATTTTCAACCATTCGCATCCATTATAAGTGTATAGGTAGACACTCATGCCGGAATTGAATTGCTCAAAATACCGCGTTGTAATTAAAAATTTGGCAAATCTCAGAATATACAGTAAATAAAATCACAGATCACAGACACAGAGTAATGATAATGCAGCGGAAGTAAAAGAGGAGATAGTAGTTCATGAAGCTACTATAAAAGAATATGAGATACATCAGAGTTAAATAAGATACAACAGAAGAGTAACAGGATACATCAGGTACAAATCAGATACATCACTGAACCACTGGATACTGAAACAAAATAGATGGCTGGATCTTCAAGGAAAGCTCTAACGCCGAAGGTGAATCTTGAATGCTAACTCAATCAATCTGACCCGAGCGTAAAGCAAAACACAAAACCCTCGAGTCAGGACATAAATACTTATAAACTGTAAATCAACTCAAGTGAACAGTAACAAAATGCATCAGTAACTTAAAGGATGCTTGGGACCGTCCATCCTCTAAGGATCCGTTAAACTATTTACTATGTAGTAATATACGCTATATACGGTAGTGTCTAATCAGTAAAGTATAATCATATAGAAAATAGCGTTAAGGGGATGGTGAACCTTAACGCGGTCGGATCTTTAAAAACCAAAATCGTAGTGGGCTCGATATAAGGATATGACACGGCACGCGAGGCAATGCCAGGGTGGATACACCGTTTGCACTCCCGGACCGGTGGTGACGGCAAGCCAGCAGCTTCCACCCACCTCGAACAATACCCCCGAATCAAAGTGGCGCCACCGAATCGAATCACAACAGTAATAGAATGGTTTCCGATGGAGCATGATCGATGAAAGGGTGCGACCCTTTGTGTTGCCCGGTATAGCTCCTGTTTTAGTCATATATGCCAACTCACGGGAGTTGGGTCCACGTAATATATACCTCGAGAACGTCGCCACCATCCTACTTCATTCTGGAATCTCCACCGCGTACACAGTTGTTAAAGTGGTTTTCGGTATTGGCCGGCTATAAGACAATATCCGATCCCGGTCTCTTTAACAACCAATCGTTATTATATCCCGTAGTTATGACTTTTTAAAACAATATTTATACTTCAAAATAAAATATTATTTCAACCCAAATCTTTATCAAAATAAAGATTAAATCATTCCAAAATATCATATCTTTCGAATCTTCTTTTCAAATCATTTTAATATCAAAATATCATATCTTTCAAAACCACATTTCAATCATTTAATATATCAAAATATCATATCCTTTCGAAACCATATTCATTTCAAATCATTATTCATTTTATTCAATTTAAAATATCATTTCAATCCATATTTCAAAACAGTATATATTCCAAAAATCATTTTTAATCATTAAAATGAAGTTATTATGTTTAATAATTAAATTATTAAATTTTCAAAATTTTCGACTTCCAAAGTTCATTTATTCACTTAAGTTTATCAACGCAGTAAAAATTCACTTTTCGTGGCATTTAGAAAACGCTACGGAAAAATACATTCAAAGCAGTTCAATTTAACAAAAGACAACATTTTAAAATGTTGTAATAGGGTTTACTTAAATTTCGAATAAACTTAGTTAAATTCAACAATTTATAGCACTTACAAAAATTCCTATAATAGCTTTTAATTCAATTTAGCTTTTTAGTTCATTATCATCAACTTCAGCATTTACAAATGCCGTAATATCATTTACATTGTAATTAATAGCATTTCAAAATGCAGTCAATTAACTTCAAATATTCAATATAAATTTCTCAACCAATTATATTTTTATTTAAAACATTTTAACTTATAAAATCATACATTTATCACTTTTATAAACATCATTTAATTTTCCTCAAATTCATGATTTTATAAAGTTAAATTTCCATTCAAAAATTAAGATTTAATAATAATTCACTTATTAAATTGCAATGTTGAATTTTTAAAATCCATTACATTAAATTTCAACTTAACACTTAAGTTCAAATCCTCAAATATAACTTTGTTTTATTTTTATTTACTTAACTAAAAGTTCACTTTTACGTCAATTTCATAAATTTCCAGTTTTAGTTATATTTCAAAATTTCAACTTACAATATTCATTCATTTCACATTTCAACTTTATTAAAATCATTAATATGATATAAAAATCACTTTAAATTCATTTAAATTCAAATTATCATAAATTTATCATAATTTCATATTCAATTAAATTTCCAATTATAATTAAATCAAAATTTCCAAAATAACTTACGTTCAAAATTTCTAACTTTTTCATTAATTCATTTCACTTACAATTATTCAGAAAATCAATAATAATTTACAAAAATCATTTTTTTTATTAAATTTAAAATCAAAATATTATAATAATTAAGTTTCTAAAATATTTAAAATTTTAGAAAAACATATTTTAACTACGGGCCTGTATATAATTTTCTACGCTAGGTAAAGTGATATGGGTAATATATCATTTCAACCCATAATTTATAAAGAAAATCCGGGTTTTATCATTTCAAACCCGCAATCCCAAGTCAAAATGAAAAATTTAAAACCATTCAGGCCTATCATTTCAGCCCATAACATTTTTTCTAACAGGGAACTTGCAGTGTGATCATATGCAGAAATAATATAAACAAGGTCAATATCACAATATACAGTCATATATCAGATGTCAGGTGAAAATTAACATTTTTAACATGGTAATAATATGGTAATAACATGGCATAGCATATCATATGATCATCATTAACTTGCATAAACATTTTTTTTATTACTAAACACTTGTCATCAATTCACTTTTCATAAGTATAAATGTCGGGGTGAGAAAGACTCACTTTTTCAAGCTGAAGACCAAAACAACAAACACAAGTGTGATTCCAAAAGCACGACAAGCACGATATAGCATGACTTTTGATTTGAGTTGAAAGATAGCCAAGATATGATTTTGTATCAACAACCCAAAACAAAACAAACAAGACAATATATAAACATTCAACATAAAATAACATTGAAACAATTTTGAAATACAAAGCAAAATGAACAAGATAGATTGGACCTTGCTTCAACCACTTCAATGCTTGGCCTAAGGGACACTTATGCTTGGCAATGATGATGCTTTGGCTCAGGTATGACATCATATAGGTCAGGTTCAACATCATATAGGCAAGGCAACAAGTGGAGATGAAGGTGTAGTGGTGCAACATAAAGCATATATAGGGTCAAGGTTAAATAAGTTGAGTTTTTGTGACATTCTTGGCTCGGCCATGGGCATGTGGTGGCTTGGCCATGCTTTTACAGGTCTGGACAGTAGCTGGAGCAGTGGCCAAAGGTGGTGGAGTGGCTGGTGGTGGTGGCTAAGGGGTGGCCAAAGCAAGATATGGAGGGTAGGTGGTGATATGTGTGGTCTAGGCAATGTTTTAAGGAGTTTTGTGGAAGTTTTATGGTGCAAGCTTCAATGGATGGGCATGGCTTGTTCATGGTCTGATTTCCAGAGGGTGGTGGGTAATGTGGAAGAGGGTGGAGGTCAGGTCAGAGGTGGTGGAGGTGGCTATGGTGGTGGTTAAGGTGTTGGTTGAAGGAGATGAGGCAAAGGTGGTCAAACTAGCATTGTTCAAGGGCATTGTTGCATTTTTTTGGAGTTTTGGCACCATGGTGGGCTCGGCCTTGGTCAAGACCAGAGGGGTAGCTGGTGATGATGGCAGGGAAGAGGTGTAGGAGGTGGTGGCCGTGGCTATGGAGGAGAGGCCAAGCAATACACATGAGAAAACAAGGCAAAATATAAGAAAACAATGGAAAAAGAAGAGAAAAAAGAAGAGGAAAAGAGGAGCCATTACCAAACCTTTCTAGCCGTGAAAAATGAAGTGGAGAAGAATGTTTTCACGTGAAAATGAGGTAAGAAATGCACAGCTACAATAAAGAAAGGAACGGTCAAAGGAAATTAAATCTATTAATTGGAAAAGAAACGGAAGAAGAAACGTTAAAACGGTTTTACGTTTCTTTGCTTTCAAACCTTTTAAACTTCCTATATATATTCATATACATCTTAAATAACTGAAAACACTTATAAATTTCAGTTAGAATTCAAAAATATAGCAGATAAACAAAATATTAATAATTAATTATTAATTAGATATGATTAAAATAAGAAAAATGGCACAGAAAAATGAAAACTAGACTTAGGAATTAGAAATAACTTCAATACACTTTGGAAAAATTTTCTTAAATTTAAATACATGTCAAATGAATAAAATAAAGTAAAACACAGCAATAAAAGTGAATGTATAAAATAAATCAATAAATTTTAATTATATATAATTAAATTAAGAAAATTGCTTAAAATTGCAGACTAGGCTTTAAAAATTAGAAATAATTTCAAATGAACTTTAGAAAATCTTCATGGACTTGTAAAAATATTTATAACAAATAAAATAAAATTCATTCACAAAAAAAAATTAATTAAGTAAAATTTATATGAAGAAAATAGCAGAAAATTATAAAACAGCCTTTAAAAATAGGAAATAAATACAGTAAATTTTGGAAAAATTCTATTATCATTTAAAAATATTTAAAAGTCAAAATATACATAGTAAAACATATTATTACATATTAAAATAAAATATAAAAAAGAAGAAGTAATTTATTCAATTTAAAATAGTCATTGTTAAATAACCCTATATATGCACAATATTGTAAAGGGTATAACTTTCACAATTTACATCCAATTTCAGCGAAACGAAAAGTGGTGTTCTTAGAATTTTATGTACTTTCATAATAAAAAAATTAAAATTTTAAACTTTTAAAATTTTAAGTTGAAAGTCACAGTTTGACTATTTTGACCAAAATCAGCATTTCAGGCAAATATTCAACTTACACAAGTTTGGAATTATAACTCATATAAAATCAAGATTTATATTTAAATAATAAAATTTAATCATTCCAAATAAGTAAAATAAGTTTTTAAATCAAAATCTTACATCAAAATAATTAAAATATACAATAAAATAATTACAAAATACAGGGTTTTTACAATTTATTATATTTATCCACTGCATTATGTTGTTCCGTTGCATTATTTATTTATTCTTGTTGTATGTACAACTTTGATCTATATGGTGAAATGTGATCAAATGTTATTTGTAAAATAGATTCATGAACTGTTTATTTGATTATTATATTTTGTTATTCCATTATGAGATTCTGTGTTTTGTTTTTCCTTTCTTTCTCTTATTTTATTATTTACCCCATTAACAATTCCCCCTTTTGAATGATTTGAGTTGACATGTGTGGTTTATTGTCGATTTAAATCATCAAAAAAGGTGGGTCATTATAGATAGCATACGTATTCACTAAGGGACTGACCCAATTGGTTTTGAAGAAACCAATTGGACAAGTTGGAATAAGATTCTGTAATTGACGCCAAGTGCAAGTGGGAGATTGATCGAGTTATGAGTATTCCCTTATAATTTATTAAATAAATCTAACTCGATAACCAATCTTGTTCGAAATAAAAGATGTTTCATTTTTGTTGTATACTTGTTATAAGTGTTATAAATAAATAATTAGTTAATTTAAGTGTATATGTTGAAAAGTCCATAAATATTATGTTTGTGATAGCAGTCACAAATTGTGTAACTATGAGTATCATATCATAATATGATAAGCTCGTCATTTTGAATATTCCTAGTCAAGATGTATCGAGACTGGACATCGATGCATCTGTTGAGACTAGATTACATAACGCTCTCCAGACGTTGGATGGTGTATTACACATGACTGCAAAGGGCTCTAAGGGGTTACGTATGGATAATTATTAGATAATTATGGAATAATGTAAAGAACCAGATTTTCGACCCTCGAAAATCGACACTAATATATCATTTGTATTCATATGCCGCAAATCCAAGTGCCATAAAGCCGGATTGTTAGAGGAAAAAGAAAATAAAGATAAAATAGAATCTCACACAAATGGAATAACATATATTATTTCAACAATAATCTTTACAGCGGAACATTTGAACAAAATATCAAAGTCTAACCTAGATTCATCCTGGACAGTTATAAACCCACATCAATGTTTGCCATCAAGAATCGAGTGATAAATCCTCTTTTGGACTAGTGTAAATACCTCAATGTTCCTTGTTTAAATCTTATATCAAATCCATGTGACGAAATTATCTACGTACCTTATATATGCTTATTAATATTCAAACATCTTTATGAAATTTTTTCGTAAAACTTTTATCTTTTAAAAATGTACCTTTTTATGATCTCTCTAAATATTTATCTTAAAGGAAAATAATTCATTCCAAAGAAATCATTTCAGTTTAAAAGATAATTTACCTTTTATTTTCCAAAATTACAATCAACTTCTCTCGTTATAATATATTCTTTTTTAACCAATCTTGATATTAACCTATCAAATAATAATTCAAAAAGTATCCTTTTAACTTAAGGAAAATTATATAGATTGAGTAACTCCAAAATAAAACCAAGGAACTGGGTACTACCAACAGTATCCTATATCCCTTTCACAAGAAAGGTAATATTTAAGAGAAGTATTTACCATCTGAACACGTCTCTTGCCCATTTTTAGTTATTTTGGAGCCACTCAATCTATTTATCATTTGGGAATCTCATTCATTTCGAATTTCTTATTGAAATTTCTTTTCAAAAATCCATTAGAGATTATTTTGTTTATAAATCCATTTTATAAATCCCATTTATAAAATCATCTTATATTAACTTACTTCCTTTTAAAATTTCATAATTCTTTTCCAGAATTCCCAAAATTTAGTTTCTCAAAATTTATATGATATATCTTTCATATCCATGTTTTACAAAATTGTTTTATTTGTGTAAAATACATTTTTATACAACATGCTTATTTTCTTATCTTATCCAAATTCATTAACCTTAACCCCATATTATTATCAAACACCTTATAGTCTATTGTGAAACTTAATTCACAAGGTATTCGTTCAACCAACAAATGGTAATAACTGAATATTATCATTCCCTTATCTATAAACTAACACATATAAATATCTATGTATCAAAAGATATTCCTTTGTACTTAAAATATAATCCTTTTAAAACAGGATGTCTGTCTTGTTTAAGTGTTAAGAAATCCCTATCGATAATGGTGATCAGGTGCATCGATCAGAATCTATAAACCATTCATAGGTAAATTAACACAAAACATTTTTTATTAAATAACAAATACGCGCTCATATACATAATACTCTCAAAACTCATTGTAGGGTTGTACTAACCCTATCTCAAATACGATCCTCTGTAAGACAGTTTAGGTTAGTAATCTAGTAACCATTAATCACGCTATGGAAACGAGGCCACATGTCATCATTAAGACTGAGTCGCCTTCCTCCTTAAGTTATAAGGATAAAGTAGTATGAGCCTATAGAGTTGCTCGTTTTAGGGTATTACTAACCATATCTATAATGAGTTTTACCCCACCAAAGCCTAGATGTTCGCTCAACTTAAGTTCAGATACCAAATGTAACGAACTGGATTTGTACCCTCAAACATCGATTGTAATACATCCTTGGTATTCACATGTCGCAAATCTAAGTGTTAGGAAGAGTGATTATTAAGGAAAAAAGAAAATAAAGATAGAACAGAATCTCACACGAATGGAGTAACATATATTATTTCAGCAATAATCTTTACAATTGTAACATCCAATAAGTTTTAATAATGAATTGAAATGTTAGTGAAAAAGTAAAATGCAAATTTACATGAAAGGATGAAATATTAAATTTTCACAAATAAATGAATTTGGAAATTTTGACTTTTCCATTGTTTCAAGTAGAATTTCTAGCCCAAATTCATATATATAAATTGTCAGAAATGGATACAGTGTAAACAAGATACGAAGCATTTACTGTTGCTTGCATTTTGCATCTATTTTGAAATAAGGGATTAATGCTAGAACAAAGAAAAACATATTTGTTAAGAACTAAGCTAAGTGTGTTTTAATTACACTAATAAAAGAAAAGTAAGAAAAAGGATAAAATGAGGTATGTGCATTTAAAAGAGAAGAATGGAAAGATATTCATGTGTGCAAATGTAAGAGTTTATTTTGAAAAAGGAGTATTTCATAAAAGTTACACAACTGTAAGTTTGAAAAATAAATATATAAGAAAGTAGCAATTATCTTAAAAGAAGTATGTAAACATGGATTCTAAAAATAAGGACAATTATTACCGAAGATAGAAAGTTTAGGTTTGAATGGAGATATGTCAGTATGTTTAAATAAGGGTGTATGCCACGTTATAAGAAGGAACATAACAAATTAAGGCAGTGAACTGTTAATCAAAGAAAAGGAAAATATTAATGCATGTTAGAAAGAATAACAGATTATGCAAGAGGAAAAGGTTTATTTTTAAAATTCAGCATTTAATGAAAGTTAAACATGTTGAAAGATATTTTTAAAATTTTTATGTTTGGATAATAAATTGTTTTAGGGAAACATAGAGAAAAGACATTAGTTAACAAAATATTGAATGGAAACTAAGAGTACTAATTAAGATTAGAATTTTAATTGACCGAGTTAAGTGGTAAGTTTGTTGCACTAATATGGGTAATGTAATTGTTGGAAAAGGAAAAGGGTTTATTTATAAAAATAAAGGGACATGAATAAAGAAATGATTTTTGGTATAAATAAATCTTCGTCGGAGTTCTTCAATAAGTAAAGACGAAACAAATATGTGTGTGTGTACATATGTATATACATATGAATATACATTTGAATAAAATACATAGTACTTTGCCGTATTTAATTTTACTGCTGCTAAAGTGTAAAATGTGAATAAGTATTATGAACTAAATTGGTATAAATGAATTAACTAGTGTAACGTAAATGATGGTAATAGGAAGATTTTATTTAGAAAGGAAAGTAAATAAAAATTGATTTATGGATTGGTCGATGTTATAGCATGCACACATATTGTTAACCTTGGAAGGAGATTTGACATATTATTTAAAAACATGTCTAGTTCATTGGATTAAATCTAATGGTCTAGGTATAATAAAATAGGATTACTTGGAAATAAAGCAATCAATAAATGATTATGATTAATATAGATCTCCTATAAATTAAACCACTAACATAACCTAACTCTTCACTCTTCTCTCTAATCCTAGTTATCAACTTCCTATCTCACCTCCATTATTTCTTATATTTACACATAAATAGATAAAAACCAAAATTAAAGAACAAGACTAAAGAAGATCTAGCGATTTGAGAGAAGACTAAGCGAATATAGGAAGGAAAATAGTAGGATTGAGACCAGATGCAAGGGAAATACATTACCCAGAGGTCGAAATTAAAGTTAAGGATTTAAGCAAGGGGAATTAATCTCAATCAAATCACAAAGTCCTTATCCTAATCAAGGTGAATAATAATCCAAATCGTCTCTATTTTGTTTGACAATCGTTTTATTTCGGGTTTAAGATTAAATCCAATATTAAGATGATTTTTGATTGATTGGATTTTGGTATGTTTGAATTAATAAAAATATAGATAATCATTTTACATGGTTTTAAGGGTAAAACTGATATAATTGATTTCAAATACCATGAGAAAATTTTATGTCATGTAAAATATGATTTTGGAGATGAGTTTTAATTTTTGAAAATTTCCAAGCTATGGAAAATTTAATATGAGTTTTCAAAGGAAAATTTGAATGGGTTGGGTTTAAAAATTTATTTAAGTTGTTTTATTTAGAAATTTGGTTTAGAAATTTTGTATGTTAAACAACATATTGAAAGTAAATTTCTGTAATTTTTGGAGATTTTTCCTAAGTGATTTATTATGGAAATTAAATTATTTTAGAAGAAGGACTTTAATTGCTTTATTGGTTTTGCTTAATGGAAGGGCTATTTGTTAAATTTATCTTTGATCTAGATCTGAAATTATGTAGCATTTACTTAGGAAAGAATTGGAAAAGTTTATGGCAACCAAGTAAATGTTTACAAATAGATAGGTTAGTAAAAAAAGTAATTACTTTAAATGGCAGTAAATCAGTCTTTACATAGAAAGTAGGTTCCACCTCTTTCAGAAGCTATCTTTCGACCCTATGCTTCCACCTCAACCAAGTCAAAACCAACAAGGTTGAAACCAATAAATGCCAAAACCAATACACAAGGTATCAATATGATTGGTATGTGGTGGATTGGAAATAGGCGGAATGCATGGTGTCGAAACCCTTGCTTTCGATGGGGTAGAAACCTTTGTTTACTCTCAAAAGATACGTACCTACCTTGTTTTCAAAAGAATGCTTTCGACCAAGTCAAAACCTTTTTAACCTTTCGAAGAATTTGCTTTCAAATATGTTGCTGCCTTTTGTTTAAAGTAGTTTTCGAAGGAGTTACTTTGTGTTTAAACTAATGCTTTCGAAAGGAGGTTTCGATGTTATCCTTCAATGTTTTACTTAAATGATTTATGCTTTCGAAAGGATGATTTCTAAGCCACCAAAATTGTCCCTAAACAATTTTATATGAAGATTAATGGTTTTGAAAAGGGTACTTTTGTTTATATTCACTTTTACCCAAAAGATATTATTAAAGATAAAATTAGTGGTTTCAAAAGGAGTACGTTCAATGGTTTCGAAGCAATGCTTCTAAGATTTTATATGTAATGCTTTAATACTTTCGAAAGGTATGGTTTAATGGTTTTGAAAGAGATGTTTTAAAGTGTTTCGAAAGGTACATGTTAGTGTTTTGAAAAGAAGATTTACATGATTTCGAAGGAGTTTATCCAAGGATTTCAAAAGTAAAGTTTTAAGGTTTCGAAAGCCTTATTTTTTAAAACAAAGAACCCAATCTCATTTTTAAAGGAAAACCATGGCATAATAAAGGAGTTTTAAAATGGATTTAAGTATGAAGTTTTTGAAGAATCTTTCATTGATAAATAGTAGGTTAAAGGGTCTAACCATGTTTTATATGAAAATGATTTCGATGATATTAAACCACAGATGTTGATATTATTATGTTTGGTTCTTCTAATATATATATATATATATATATATATATATTCACATTGTAATGGACCAATAACTGTATTTGGGGGAAAAAGAGCAGAATAACTAGCTAGGTTGAGCCAGTAGTGAATATAAATTGAGTCAACTCCTGTATGAGTAGAATTGCATCCAGAAGGTTAGATAGACCAGAATGTACAATGCCTAAATATTGATTAAAAAGTTGTCAAGTAAACAGGTTCATAGTAAACAATGAAAACTATGTTTAGGAAATATTATTTGAAGGAGCCAATAGGTTCATACTAAACTCATGAAAACTATGATTAGAAAGGGTTATTGGCAGGGCCAATAGGTTTATGTAGTGAACCTATGAAAACTATATTCAAATTATGTTATTAACAGAAGTTAATAGGTTCCTAGTCAACCCATGAAAAGTAGGAAAAGTGGGAGGTTATTGGGGATACCAATAGGTTCACAGAGAAGCCATAAAATAGTAAATATATTGGCAGGGGCCAATAGGTTCTTAGTGATCCGATGAAAACTATGATACTGGACAGGGAATCCATAAGTATTATGTCGGTTACTAATCAACCCATGAAAACATTAGGTTAGTAATGACCCTAGAAACTATAAAATAATACATATATCAAAAATGAATGAGAACGGAAAACCAAGAAATAGATTACTTGTTTTCACATCATTATATTATTTTATATTGTTATGTTTTAACCATTGTGGATGTAGAAGCATAGTATATGGTTTTATAAAGTTTTGGGATACTAGTGAGGGAAAAGCCCATTCTGCTAAGCAGCGTAGCCTCACTAGATAGCTAAGTGGTTGAGATTGTAGATTATTATTCATATCAGGCTTTATATCTGACTTGATTTTATATTTCCCCTTAAACTCTCGTGTAATGAATTGATATTGAGTAGTTTGAGAGTTGAGGATTTTAGGTTCTTTTAAGAAAAATAAGCTTCCGGAGACATGCATGAGCAATCTAGTTAGTAGGGGTTCCTTTCTATTTTTTACTCTATTATGTTTTTGGTTATGAAGGCGAATTATTTTTATTTCCTAGCTATATACTCTGATCATCCAAAGGGGCATCTTTATATGTCACTCTTGGCGTATGTTGTAATAATTACATTTTATTTAAACGCGGTTCTCATGTTGGGATTATGTAATGAAATTGAAATGTTTTGAAATTGAATGTGAAAGTTATTTGATGAATTTAAAATTTGTACGTACCCATGTGTTTCTTTGTATTAATATATATAACATTATCATATTTGGTCGTCGAGGATTAATAATATGGATGACTGCAGCATCCGTAGCTGTTAGTTTTGGGCCTCCAAGTGGGGAATGTTACAGCAGTGGAAAATTTTGAATACAATAGCAAAGTCTAACCTAGATTTGTCCTAGATAGTTGTAACCCCTCTGTCCTTACAAATGCTAAAAAAAATGCAATGAATACAGCGGATAACAGAATACATCCACGGTAGATAAAAATCTCTAGCTCTCCTCTGGAAACTCCAAGCGTCACCAACGAAACTTGAAACTACTCGGATCTAACCCAAGTATTAAAATACCTGGATCAGGCTTGATAAACCAGCGTGAGGTACTCGAAGTTTTTTAAATATATAGATCATCCTGATGTCAATCAAAACCTTTGGAAAAAAGAGTATTTCATAAGACCACGCCCACATATAAATATGAACGAGTTTTCACCTTATGATAACCAAACACTTTTATTTTGATATTATCTTTGATGACATTGCTTTGAGAAGACTTTTCATATAATCTATTAGAATAGCTGAAACTTTTACATTGATTATATTTGAATGCTTATTAGCTACTTTTTAAAACTAGGTTCTACAACCAAAACTGTGAAGAAAAAAAGCGTACTGGAATTGGATTTCCAACATGATAGGTAACTAGTGACATCTAAGACTTGAAAATCCATGTGTAACAATCCTAATTCACACCAGTAGCTTTACATGATTTCCGTTGGCCTCCGAACTATGCTGCTATACTACCATGGAACAGAGTATTACTCAATGCTTTACATGATCTCCGTTAGCCTCCATACCCCATCCATACAATAAGAAAACAAGTGCCTAGAGGGACATCTTCCCATAATAATACCAGAAATTTGTCCTTCAGACCTCATAGTATCTCGTATCATTCCTGGAATGTGAGGCTCCTGAAGCTACGCTCCGTAAAGCCACACTTTGCTTTTCGCAAAGCCATGCTTTGATCATCACAATTCCACTTTGAATGCCATATTTTCATTCCTTCGATCACCATTGACTTTTATGAACATACAACCTCTGAGCTCATACATCTCAGAGAAGGGTCGTAAGCTTAGATAAGTTGCCTTCACGACCATCAAATAGATGTAAGTTTGTAAAAGTCAACATTGTGATATCATAAATGCAATGTCAAACATTAGTCCATACAAGTTCGTTCTGGGACTGAACGAAACCGAAGGCACTCCTCCTACTACATCTTATAAGGAATTATCCCTCGATTAGGAGTGTTAGTCCTTATGATTGAAGATTTTCATAAAAGAGCATTATTGCCACTATAAATATATGATATGGTAAATTTCATTCCGAGGGACTAGTGGCAAGTAGCCCTTCATCACGAAGATCCCCATCTTCAAAAATCATCGTCTTCATCATGTCTTCACTTTCTAATGTATACATTGGTTCGAAGTGGTTTCTAGGTAGGAGTTACCCGAATTCGACCCTAGTTCCTTCGAACCGATCATCGATTAAAAAGATGTTAAGTTCATATGTGATTGTCAACCATCACTCAGTCTGTAACAACCCGCATATTTTATGATTGTAAGTTTAAATATTTTGTTTAAATATAGCATCATTAGTTGAATTAAAGTCTGAAATGTTACTTTTTGTAAACAGTCGAATTAGGACTCGAGACCATTTCCATTGAGTCCAAAACGGCGTTTACAGCCTTTTTGAGTATAAACATCGATATGTTTGGGGTTGACTAGAATTTTGCTATTTTTCTATTAGGCTTTGGGTTTGGGTTTTTGCCCATTAACCCAACATAATACCCTAACATCACCCCCTCTCCTCTTCATTCATTTTTATTTCCTAACACTTTCAAGCTAAAGCAAAAATGGAGGAAAGAAAGGGAAATCGAAATTCCTAAGCCATAGTTTACTAGGAAATTCAAATTCAAGCTCTAAAATCAAAGAGAAGCTTAGGTAAGCATCCTCTTCTTCTTCTCCACCTTAATCCCTTTCCAATTTTTAGAAATTCCTAAACCCTAACTTAGAAAATATTTGCATTTGATCATAGATTGGAGCTTCTAGAGTTGAAGTTGAAGAGCGGTTGATCTTTCCTTTGTTTTAATGCTTCTTGCTTGTTGTGTTTGGGTTTAAAGGTGGGTTTCTAAACTCACATCTACGTCTACAGCTTTCATTGTTGTTAGGTATGAATTCCTAACATCTATTTCATGTTCAAATTGCTTTTGATCTGAATTGGTTTGGTGGAATTTTCCAATTTTGGTGTTTTGAAGTCAAAATCTTTAAAGATCCTATCTTGGATATTCGGACATGATATTCAAGGTGTATCGAAGAGCCTATAAGGCTGGATTGTCGCTTAGCATAAATCCCTAGCCTCCGTCCCTCGACCGATCACTTCCAAATCAATTTGACCATCATTGGCCTAGGCAAAACGTTGCCCAGAACCGGCAACCACACGTCTGGTTTGGGCAGCAGAAGAAAAAAAAAATATGGCAGAAAAGAAAAAATGGCAAAGACTTGGACCAAACGTCTGGTCCAAACCTACCAGACGTCTGTTAGTTGTCAGACATCTAGTTAGAGTTCAAACGACTGGGAGGTTTCTGAAATATTTCCAGAACCCAAATCCAGATGTTTGGAGCTGCCAAGTTTGCCCATTTTGGCTGTTTTTGATTGGATTTTCAATTTTTATCGATCTTTGTTGATCCGATTGGTTGTTGTCACTTATTATCGACTTTAATGACTTCTTTTATGGATTTTTGGGAATATCCATTTGATTTGGATTTGATATCAATTTTTGGGGTTTTAATTCACGTCGTCGAATGTGAATTCTTGGTGATCGATTGTTTTTACAATCGTTTTCTATGATTTGTCACTTTAAAATACAAAGGTTTCTATACTAGTAGTAATATTCAAACTCTTTCACAAAAATGATTTCAACGTTAATTTTAATACCAAGCTCATTTTTAAAACCATTTTCCAATTTATTAGTATATGCAAACCTTTCCCTCATTCGTTCAAGAAATCCAACTAAACGACTTAGCAAAACAAGTGGTATGAAACGCTTGCGTTTAATTCGTCGGTCAATCTTAGACTTGTTCGATTGAAACCTTGTGACAATTTTCAAGTGGAAATCTACAATTTGTTCGTAAACACTTAAGTTAAGCCATTGGTTATATGGACATGAAGCTAAACTCATTTATTTACTAGCTTAGTGTAATTTACACTTATCAATCAATGATGATCATTTTGTGATTTAGACTAACGATGTTCGATATCTCTTTGTGTGGGGGACTAAACCTCGTTTGTAGGTTTTCGGCTCAAAATTGGTGGGGTAGCGAGCCATGGTCTTCAGGCCATTTGTGGAGACTCGGCTCAAAATTGATGGTAAGTGACCATGGAATAGTGTTCCATTTGTGATGCATGTGTTGGTGAGTTTTCGTGCTCCCGTTTGTGAAAGGCCTTCCCCTTTGTGATTTTTGGATTTCTAATTGATGATTTCTAGAGGCTGTGTTACACCAACTTTTGTGATTTACATTGATAAGTTTTATCATTATTTGTGGTTTGGTTAATATGTTAAAGAATATGACATTCTTTTTGGTGTTTGAGAATATTCGAGATTGTAACGACCCGTAATTTTCGTTAATTCAATTTAGTCATTTTAATAGGATTTAAATAATTTAAGTTAGAAAGAAATTAAGATCTGTGATTTTTTTGAAGCAAATGACTAAATGAAATGAAACCATGGGAATTTAAGTCTAAGAATTTCCAGTTGGAACAAAATGACGAGAAATTTAAGTGCTGTAAATTGTTATTTATAGGCTAAGAAATTAATATAAGAAAACAAATGGGAAGATTTCATTTATTTCATGGTTTTAATTCGTTTTTCTTTAATGAGTTGTAATTGAATTTAGTAGAAAATAATATGTATTAAACCTACTTATAGAATTCGAAGCTAATTCAAATGAATTTAAGTAGTGAAAAGGCTTTACCTGTATATATATTTAATATGAGAAATAAATGGGAATATTAAATTAATTTAATGCAGTAAAGGAATGAAAACAGTAATTAGAATAAATTAAGGAATTCTGTAACGCAAGTAATAAATCTATACCTTGAATGAACGTTTCACTTTGATAAATTATTTAAATGAGAAGACTTAATAAATAAATAATTAGGTCAATTGGTATGTGGTGAAATTTGATGTTGAAATATTTTGTAGATAAGGGTTTAGGTGGAATGGGTTAATTTATGAAATAAAGGATAGAAATCATATAAAACGTTAAGCAAGTTGATTAATGTTGTAACGTAAGGTGTAAATGTAAATTCCAATGGAAACGTATCCTTATTTTAGGTAGAAATTTCAGGTATATTGATAAAGTGGAGTATATACACTTAGTAATAAATTTAGTACAGGAAAAACGAAATGGAAATATTGAATTTATTTAATTCGTATATATATTACCTATTTATATGGCCTATTAAATTTAATCGGATATCAATGGCAATTAATTCCTTAAATTAGTGCAATCAATGTATGATTAATTGATAACGATGAAAAGGTTGATTATATTCAGTGTGAACAACGTAAAATATTATCGATACTTGGTTTGAAAAGAAGGGTGAAATTGGGAATCAAATTTTATTTAATGATAATAACGTTAGTATTGGTTAATAAATAGATTTCAATGCAGTAACCAAATAAATGGAATAAGATGAGTATATATTGCATAGAAATGAAATGTAAATTGTCACATTTGGTAGGAGCTAATTTTTAGAAACATATAAATGTTGAATCAGTAAATATTAAATTCCATTTAATATAAGAATTCAAAGGTGGAAGATTTACATTTGGATTGGAAATTTGATAGTTATTAATTAAAAGTGACCATTGAATAAATTTATGCAAACGTGATATAATGTTAATAGATGGGGATCAACTTTTATTTATGTGGTTAAGGGAATTTAATTTCTATAGTATGATAATCGAAATTAATGGAAGATATAACCATGTCAATTATGCATATAAGGTAATAAGGTAATGAAACCGAGGTAAATTAATTAATTGAGACTTTAAGTAAAATTAACGTGTGGAATTGACCAAGGTTCAATAAAATGAGAATTTGATTGGTTATATTTATTGGTTGAGAAAGGTAAATGTGTATTTGGGGAATAAATTTAGTCAGACTTAAATATTGAATTTAATTAATTAATATATATGATAAATGATGATTAAATAAAAAAACCCAATACTCTATATATATGTATAATATTTGAGTGAAAATAATAATACACTTATAAATGTGGAATTAAGAGTTTACAACAACTATTTTGAGTAAAGGAATTGTTCATTCAAGTAAATTTGAAACATCGCAATAGGTGTAGATTAAGTGTTGCGTTAAATAAATTATAAATGAATAAATTTATAGAAACGTAGGAACGGAGGAATGAACATTATAGTAACGTAAAACGTATTGTTGGATAATAATTAAGTATAGGCTTGTAAATTTGATGTATGACAATAAATTTTGTAGTTAGTACGGAATATTGATGAGTGAATGAATAAGATGAAACAAAGGTGGAATGTATTAGTTGAGGTTTTAAGTTATTTATGTGATAAGTTACCAAAATTACAATTTTATCTAAATACAGTAATTTATGCAAACAAAAGATGAACATTTTGAAATATTACCACAGTGATATATAAAAGAAACGTTAACTATGTAGTTGGAGAAAAATTGATATATTTTGAGTTGGATAATAGAAATCAAGTTATTTATATAATTAGATTTAAGATGAGAGTATAAGTATATGATTTAATAATTGGGTTTTGCGAATAAAATTTATAACTCCCAAATAATAAGAAAACGCAGAGGTTAACACTGCGAAATTTATATACTTGTAAATTTTAATTCACATCCAAGCTTGCTAAATTATTTGAAATTGATTGAATTATATAAGTAATGAAATTTGGCCAATATTTAAAGTTGAAAGAAAATTTGGATTTTATGATTTATTTTAATTTATTTAATAAATATTAAAAATAGCCATTTTTGTCACGGACTCGGATTTCGACGAAACCAGTTTCATCGGATCCGTAACGGTGAATTATAATAATGTTTCAAGTTTCGTAGCGATCGGACTTGTCGTTTGATCGTACGGACTCGAAACGCCTTGAAATTTACGCATTTTGAAATCAATGTGAAATTTTGTTTTTTTGGCATAACTTCTTCATACGATCGAATTTGGTCGCGAAACTTTTTCCATTGCGTTCAGAATATTTTAAAACACCTATTTGGATATATAGTTTTAACAAATCCGACTCCGGAGGCATAGCGGGCTTTTTGGACCATGGTTTGTCACGCACGTTCGCGTATCCAGTCTAGCTACCCTACCTCTAGCCTATCTATAAATATACATCTATAAACCCTAGCTCCTTTCTTTTTCATTTGCTGTACGTTCATTTCTTCACTCTTTTCTCTTCCCCAAATGCATACATCTCAGATCCAATTCCAGATCTATCCACAGTTCAAAATCAAAAGTCAAAACTCAAAAATTTCAGAAAATTCCAGAAAAAATATATGTTGAAGTATTCGATACGCGTAAAATACTGGTGAAATTCGTTTTTCAATTGGAGCTGTCGTTCATCCAGAATAAATTCAAACAGCCCCAAAACCGTTCATCATCGTCGCGCAAAACTTCGTCGGATCGGAAAACGGTTTCTGGGTTTTGTAGAGTGGACGATGGGGATCGCATCTATGTGGTTAGTTTGGCGTTTCGACGGTCAGATTTGCGGCAAAAATTCAATAGGGTTTCATGTTTTAGGCGGCTGCTGCTTTGACTGCGTGCGTGCAAGGGGACTGTGCGTGCGTTATTTTTATTTTGTGATGACGCTGAGGTGGCAATGTGCATTTTGAGGTGTGAATATGGACCAATTTTGGTTAAATTAATTTTGATTTTCAACATCGATTTATTCGCATAACTTTCTCATATGTTATCCGTTTCACACGAAATTTTTTTTGTTAGGATCGTAATTTAATTCCGGACTCGATGACGCTGGTTTGGACGAATTCTGAGACGGGCGAATTTTTGGGTTTAAATCGGGTTAAATTCGATTTAAATTCAAAAGGTGAGTGTTTTGACCCACTCACAATTACTAGAAGCTTTTATGTTTGTTAAATAAATTTTAGAAATGAATAGAAATTTATTTATGAGCTTTTGGCATGTTATTTCATTCATATCTGTTGAATTGCATTTTTTTGAATTTAACTGTAAATTTAATTGATTTATTGCGTGTTAATTGGCTGTTAGAAATTATTGTTTGCATATGAACTGCTAGTTAACAGTTATGTCAATTATCACTGAATATAAATTGTTAGATTAATAGTTGATAAATATAATTTGAAATAAAACTGCCAATTATTACCTGTTGTATATTACCAAACATATATTGTTATTGATTGATATTGCTTGATGTTTGTGATTGGGTGATGGATGTGTTATTGAATGGATGTTTTATTTGATATCATTAAACTGCAAGTTAGTATGCATTTTTCATTTCATTCGGGATTGCGGTTTGAAATGATATACAACCGCAGTTTTATTTTTAAATTGCGGATTGAAATGATAAATATCCGTATCACTTGACCATAGGATAGAAAACTATATACAGGCACCGCGGTCTATATATAACTATTTTTAATGTGATTTCTATGGTTTGGATGGAATACGGTTTATAAAAATCTTAAATTTTATACTGAATAAATGTTTCTTCCATATTTATATACATAGGAAGTTGAAATTTTGAAATTAAAAGGTGAATAAATTTCTTTATTAAAAATGGAAGAAAATTAAGAAAATGGAGTTTGATGATTTATATCCTATGTTTAAATATTAAGTTGGAAATTTTAAAGATATGATATTTATAATTGGATTTTTCCAAAATATTTTGAAATGAATATTCTAGTAAAATTTGAATTTGGAAATATATATATATTTTACTAGAAATTGAAGTCTTATTAATTATGGAATCTATGTGTATATTCAAGGCTAATTAATAGAACATTTGATTCGAAAGAATAAAATCCAACTTTAGTTGAAATATTTATACTCAAAATGGATATACGTATATATATGAATTTATTGGAATGGTTTTGGAACTTGAAGCGATATTAAATTTTGGTTTTAACTTTAAATAAAGAAATGTATTGTAAAGCCACGAGAAATATTTCTTTTCAAAGTAACATTAAGTTAAACCACTTATTTTATATACTGTTGAATATCCAAACCATTTAGTTTTGAAAGTAATGGTTTTAAAAACTATGGATTTCGAAGTATTATGTTGAAAGTTAATATTCAAATATTTGGTTACAAGGAATTATAAATTTTAAAAGTGGCATAATTTTTTGGAAAAGATTTATATTTGGGAAATGATATCATTGATTGGGTTTTATAAAAATAATGTCAAATGAATCTTTTGGGTTTTAAAGAAGAAATGATATCGTAATATTATGGTTTTGAAATGGATTTTATTTTGGTTTTAAAAGTATAAACTATTTTTAAATGACCGCGGTGTTATAATAACGATGGGTTGGCAAAGAGACCGGGATCGGATATCTGACATACTCTCTGTCGATACCGAAAACCACTTTGACTAACCGTGTACGCGGTGGAGATTCCAGAATGAAGTAGGTGGTGGCGACGTTTCCTGTAAGGTAAATACGTGGACCCAACTCCCGTGAGTTGACATAAGGTGGCTAAAACAGGAGCGATTCTCAGGCCAATGAGGTCATTCCTCTGATCGGACGCTCCTCTTCGATATTATACTTTGACTTGGATTGATTCAGTGGCCACTTCTATATTTTGATTTTGGGGAGTTAGTCCGAGGTGGGCGGTAATTGCGGCTACGCGTTTCCACCAGCCTGGATAGCAATTGGTATATCTACCCTGGCATTGCCTAGTTGTGCCGTGTCACCTACCATACCGAGCCTTTACTACGAGTTTCTATTTGTGTCGTACCTATGGAGTATCCTCTGGTAGCCTCCCGATCAGGAGGTATTACGGTACTGTATAGACTATTGGCATTTTACGTGTTAAGGTGGAAAATGTAAAGCCTTAACGCTATTTAAAAGTAAGTTTATTTTATAAATAGACACTATTATAATAGCGCAATATACTACATAGTAAATAGTTTAACGGATCCTTAGGAGATGTGAATCCCGAACATCTCTTGAGTTACTGTACTCATATTTATTTCTGTTTATTTAACTCACATAAGATATTCTAGTCTGACTCGGGTGTTTTTGTCTATTCAAATTCGCTCGGGTCAGTCCGAGCATTTCAGGATAGCAGATTTTAGCTTTGGAGGACGAAGACGAAGAATCAGTATTATTTTATATATAGTATTACACCACACTCTTTCTATTCCGCTGCATTGCTTGTATTGGTATGTATAACTCTGATATTTATAGTAAAAGAAGAATCAAGCTTTTGTAAACTGTTTATGAACTGTATATTTGTTATTATATTTTATCCTTCCGCTGTGAGATTCTATTTTATTTTATTTCTTCTCTGTTTTTCTTATTTACCCCATAACAAATCCGCCCTTCCGTATGGTTTGAATCGGCATGTGTGTCGGTTTAAAGTGTGCGAAAAGGCGGGATGTTACATCTGGTATCAGAGCTTTGGTTTAGCGATAAACTTTGGCTTTGTGGGGTTTGACTCTTTGTTAATAGGGTAGTAATATCCTATGGGAGTCACTGAACGTATATATATGAGAGAGCGTACTTGTTAGTGTTATAAAAAGATTTTTATATTGTATTAATCTGTTCCGCTTTGTATTTATAAATTCTGGTTGATGCATGGGACGCTATGTCATCAATAGGGATTTCTAAACACTTAATAGGACAGACCGACATAATATTTGTTTTTAATATAGGTGAATGAAATAATTTTGCCTATTATATTTTCTATATATAAAAATAGTTTTATAAAGATATATATATATATATATATATATATATATATATATATATTTGGTTGCTATAGATTGGGTGTTAGAAAATAAAAATATCTATAATAACTGAAGCTAAGTTGAAATTATGATAAATCAAATTGGAAATTTTAGAACTTAAGTCCGGGATTTTTCCAAATATGTTTTCAAAGAATTTATGAAAAATAATGGTTCGGTTTATAAGTATTTTCTTATATAAATATTTCGTATAAATTGGAAGAATTGTTTGAAAGAAGGTTTTGGAGAAAATAAATTTTTGTACTTTCCTCTCTGTCGCTGGAAAATAAATTCGGTGATGACGGCCGCATCATCGACTTTCATTTTCGAGTTTCGAAGGGAAAAGGCCACTGTAGTAAATTCTACTGCAGATTTATTTTGAAATTTTCTAAAAATTTTCTTTTATTGTTCTAAATATAATTAGAGATATAAAAGTTGCAAGAAATTAATTATCTATTATTTTGAAATAAATTGAAATTTAACCCGGTATTTAATTCTAAATTTTTCCGTTAATTAATTGTTTAAAATTTGTTAGTGAAATAAAAGTTAAGTAATAAATGAATTGAAACCTCTAATTGAAATAAGAGAATAACTGCAAAGCTATAAAGAGGAATTTGCATACATATGAGACAAAGGGTAATATGAATAAACATTAAATTTAATTAAAAGAATGGAGATTAAACTTGTATAAGTTCAATTGCAATTTCCTTAACATAAATAACTTACCCAAATATAAAAGTTGAAGTGTTAAATGAGAAACTGGAATTGAATATTTTACAAGTAGGAATTTAGGAAAAATGAAGTATTCAATAAATTACTGCTATAATAAGAATTAAATGGTATAAACTTAAGTTATGATTGAAATTTTACTAAAAATAAAGTTAAGTATTATTAATAGGTGATATGAACTTAAGTATATAAAATGATATTCTAAATAAGGATTGATTGTATGATTATTGACTTAAGTATGTTTTAATCTTCCCTATTCCAATACAATGGAAAGTAGAAAAAATTGAAATGGCTACAATTAATAGTTGATGAATAAATAAAAACTTCCACTTATAAGAATGAATGTTAGCAGATTAAGAATTTAAGGGAAATCTTACAAGTGAAGCTTGAGGGAAAAGGTATTCTATTAATTTGCTATTGTTAATGAGAATTAATTGTATAAGCTTAAGATAAATTGGAAATTTTACTATATAAGTAAAGGTAAGTAGTATAAATAGATGATATATACTTTAGTCAATAAATTGGAATACAAATATAATGAATTTTGTAATAAATGGAAAATAAAACTTGTAAGAACAAAGAAATCCCTCATAAAGGAAGGGAAGAAAATCAAACCACTGAAGTATGAAATAAATGTATAATAAGCTATTTTGGTGTTGATTTGAATTGTTTGGTTGATGTATGGTTGTTGGGTAAGGAATTTTGAAGTTGTGGGATGGAGAAATAATCTATCTTTGTTCCATCTAAGACTGTTGAGTAAAGGATGCACTTGATAGTTATTTTACATTTCGTACAATTTCGGAATTTGAACCTAACAACAAATTGTTGTTTGATTGAATGATTGTCTGTTGGTGGCATGTGCTGTTTGTTAAAATTTATGGTTGTTGCATTTGATTGGATATAAATGATTGAATCTACCCAAACATTTCACTGTAAAATAAATATTTAACCTCTTAGATTATATAAGTGAATACAGGTGTTGGAAGCAACTGCTACTGCTTTTGGTTCCAAAATAATAAGCGTATTGCCCGACAGATAGGTACGTTTTCGGATTACGATTAAAGCGCTATTTATATATTTTCCCGTGTGGGATATTTTATTTTGGATATATATGTAATATATTTGTATATTTGGATATTATATTTTCTCCAGAGTCCCTCCGTACAAAGGAGACTCTGCCAAAAATTTTCGTAAATTTTGGACTTAGAATTTTGTTGAAATTGTTTTCCAACTTTAATAATTCAAGTATTAAAAGACATAATGATTATAAAACAAGTGTAATTCATTAAAGGAAATTAATTTAGTAAATTATTGTTATAAGTTAATATTTGAAATTAGATATACTGTTTATTCTTCCTTCTCCCTTCCTTTTCCTTTTCGGGGACGAAAAGTTTTGAGTGGGGGAGAGTGTAACGACCCGTAATTTTCGTTAATTCAATTTAGTCATTTTAATAGGATTTAAATAATTTAAGTTAGAAAGAAATTAAGATCTGTGATTTTTTTGAAGCAAATGACTAAATGAAATGAAACCATGGGAATTTAAGTCTAAGAATTTCCAGTTGGAACAAAATGACGAGAAATTTAAGTGCTGTAAATTGTTATTTATAGGCTAAGAAATTAATATAAGAAAACAAATGGGAAGATTTCATTTATTTCATGGTTTTAATTCGTTTTTCTTTAATAAGTTGTAATTGAATTTAGTAGAAAATAATATGTATTAAACCTACTTATAGAATTCGAAGCTAATTCAAATGAATTTAAGCAGTGAAAAGGCTTTACCTGTATATATATTTAATATGAGAAATAAATGGGAATATTAAATTAATTTAATGCAGTAAAGGAATGAAAACAGTAATTAGAATAAATTAAGGAATTCTGTAACGTAAGTAATAAATCTATACCTTGAATGAACGTTTCACTTTGATAAATTATTTAAATGAGAAGACTTAATAAATAAATAATTAGGTCAATTGGTATGTGGTGAAATTTGATGTTGAAATATTTTGTAGATAAGGGTTTAGGTGGAATGGGTTAATTTATGAAATAAAGGATAGAAATCATATAAAACGTTAAGCAAGTTGATTAATGTTGTAACGTAAGGTGTAAATGTAAATTCCAATGGAAACGTATCCTTATTTTAGGTAGAAATTTCAGGTATATTGATAAAGTGGAGTATATACACTTAGTAATAAATTTAGTACAGGAAAAACGAAATGGAAATATTGAATTTATTTAATTCGTATATATATTACCTATTTATATGGCCTATTAAATTTAATCGGATATCAATGGCAATTAATTCCTTAAATTAGTGCAATCAATGTATGATTAATTGATAACGATGAAAAGGTTGATTATATTCAGTGTGAACAACGTAAAATATTATCGATACTTGGTTTGAAAAGAAGGGTGAAATTGGGAATCAAATTTTATTTAATGATAATAACGTTAGTATTGGTTAATAAATAGATTTCAATGCAGTAACCAAATAAATGGAATAAGATGAGTATATATTGCATAGAAATGAAATGTAAATTGTCACATTTGGTAGGAGCTAATTTTTAGAAACATATAAATGTTGAATCAGTAAATATTAAATTCCATTTAATATAAGAATTCAAAGGTGGAAGATTTACATTTGGATTGGAAATTTGATAGTTATTAATTAAAAGTGACCATTGAATAAATTTATGCAAACGTGATATAATGTTAATAGATGGGGATCAACTTTTATTTATGTGGTTAAGGGAATTTAATTTCTATAGTATGATAATCGAAATTAATGGAAGATATAACCATGTCAATTATGCATATAAGGTAATAAGGTAATGAAACCGAGGTAAATTAATTAATTGAGACTTTAAGTAAAATTAACGTGTGGAATTGACCAAGGTTCAATAAAATGAGAATTTGATTGGTTATATTTATTGGTTGAGAAAGGTAAATGTGTATTTGGGGAATAAATTTAGTCAGACTTAAATATTGAATTTAATTAATTAATATATATGATAAATGATGATTAAATAAAAAAACCCAATACTCTATATATATGTATAATATTTGAGTGAAAATAATAATACACTTATAAATGTGGAATTAAGAGTTTACAACAACTATTTTGAGTAAAGGAATTGTTCATTCAAGTAAATTTGAAACATCGCAATAGGTGTAGATTAAGTGTTGCGTTAAATAAATTATAAATGAATAAATTTATAGAAACGTAGGAACGGAGGAATGAACATTATAGTAACGTAAAACGTATTGTTGGATAATAATTAAGTATAGGCTTGTAAATTTGATGTATGACAATAAATTTTGTAGTTAGTACGGAATATTGATGAGTGGATGAATAAGATGAAACAAAGGTGGAATGTATTAGTTGAGGTTTTAAGTTATTTATGTGATAAGTTACCAAAATTACAATTTTATCTAAATACAGTAATTTATGCAAACAAAAGATGAACATTTTGAAATATTACCACAGTGATATATAAAAGAAACGTTAACTATGTAGTTGGAGAAAAATTGATATATTTTGAGTTGGATAATAGAAATCAAGTTATTTATATAATTAGATTTAAGATGAGAGTATAAGTATATGATTTAATAATTGGGTTTTGCGAATAAAATTTATAATTCCCAAATAATAAGAAAACGCAGAGGTTAACACTGCGAAATTTATATACTTGTAAATTTTAATTCACATCCAAGCTTGCTAAATTATTTGAAATTGATTGGATTATATAAGTAATGAAATTTGGCCAATATTTAAAGTTGAAAGAAAATTTGGATTTTATGATTTATTTTAATTTATTTAATAAATATTAAAAATAGCCATTTTTGTCACGGACTCGGATTTTGACGAAACCAGTTTCATCGGATCCGTAACGGTGAATTATAATAATGTTTCAAGTTTCGTAGCGATCGGACTTGTCGTTTGATCGTACGGACTCGAAACGCCTTGAAATTTACGCATTTTGAAATCAATGTGAAATTTTGTTTTTTTGGCATAACTTCTTCATACGATCGAATTTGGTCGCGAAACTTTTTCCATTGCGTTCAGAATATTTTAAAACACCTATTTGGATATATAGTTTTAACAAATCCGACTCCGGAGGCATAGCGGGCTTTTTGGACCATGATTTGTCGCGCACGTTCGCGTATCCAGTCTAGCTACCCTACCTCTAGCCTATCTATAAATATACATCTATAAACCCTAGCTCCTTTCTTTTTCATTTGCTGTACGTTCATTTCTTCACTCTTTTCTCTTCCCCAAATGCATACATCTCAGATCCAATTCCAGATCTATCCACAGTTCAAAATCAAAAGTCAAAACTCAAAAATTTCAGAAAATTCCAGAAAAAATATATGTTGAAGTATTCGATACGCGTAAAATACTGGTGAAATTCGTTTTTCAATTGGAGCTGTCGTTCATCCAGAATAAATTCAAACAGCCCCAAAACCGTTCATCATCGTCGCGCAAAACTTCGTCGGATCGGAAAACGGTTTCTGGGTTTTGTAGAGTGGACGATGGGGATCGCATCTATGTGGTTAGTTTGGCGTTTCGACGGTCAGATTTGCGGCAAAAATTCAATAGGGTTTCATGTTTTAGGCGGCTGCTGCTTTGACTGCGTGCGTGCAAGGGGACTGTGCGTGCGTTATTTTTATTTTGTGATGACGCTGAGGTGGCAATGTGCATTTTGAGGTGTGAATATGGACCAATTTTGGTTAAATTAATTTTGATTTTCAACATCGATTTATTCGCATAACTTTCTCATATGTTATCCGTTTCACACGAAATTTTTTTTGTTAGGATCGTAATTTAATTCCGGACTCGATGACGCTGGTTTGGACGAATTCTGAGACGGGCGAATTTTTGGGTTTAAATCGGGTTAAATTCGATTTAAATTCAAAAGGTGAGTGTTTTGACCCACTCACAATTACTAGAAGCTTTTATGTTTGTTAAATAAATTTTAGAAATGAATAGAAATTTATTTATGAGCTTTTGGCATGTTATTTCATTCATATCTGTTGAATTGCATTTTTTTGAATTTAACTGTAAATTTAATTGATTTATTGCGTGTTAATTGGCTGTTAGAAATTATTGTTTGCATATGAACTGCTAGTTAACAGTTATGTCAATTATCACTGAATATAAATTGTTAGATTAATAGTTGATAAATATAATTTGAAATAAAACTGCCAATTATTACCTGTTGTATATTACCAAACATATATTGTTATTGATTGATATTGCTTGATGTTTGTGATTGGGTGATGGATGTGTTATTGAATGGATGTTTTATTTGATATCATTAAACTGCAAGTTAGTATGCATTTTTCATTTCATTCGGGATTGCGGTTTGAAATGATATACAACCGCAGTTTTATTTTTAAATTGCGGATTGAAATGATAAATATCCGTATCACTTGACCATAGGATAGAAAACTATATACAGGCACCGCGGTCTATATATAACTATTTTTAATGTGATTTCTATGGTTTGGATGGAATACGGTTTATAAAAATCTTAAATTTTATACTGAATAAATGTTTCTTCCATATTTATGTACATAGGAAGTTGAAATTTTGAAATTAAAAGGTGAATAAATTTCTTTATTAAAAATGGAAGAAAATTAAGAAAATGGAGTTTGATGATTTATATCCTATGTTTAAATATTAAGTTGGAAATTTTAAAGATATGATATTTATAATTGGATTTTTCCAAAATATTTTGAAATGAATATTCTAGTAAAATTTGAATTTGGAAATATATATATATTTTACTAGAAATTGAAGTCTTATTAATTATGGAATCTATGTGTATATTCAAGGCTAATTAATAGAACATTTGATTCGAAAGAATAAAATCCAACTTTAGTTGAAATATTTATACTCAAAATGGATATACGTATATATATGAATTTATTGGAATGGTTTTGGAACTTGAAGCGATATTAAATTTTGGTTTTAACTTTAAATAAAGAAATGTATTGTAAAGCCACGAGAAATATTTCTTTTCAAAGTAACATTAAGTTAAACCACTTATTTTATATACTGTTGAATATCCAAACCATTTAGTTTTGAAAGTAATGGTTTTAAAAACTATGGATTTCGAAGTATTATGTTGAAAGTTAATATTCAAATATTTGGTTACAAGGAATTATAAATTTTAAAAGTGGCATAATTTTTTGGAAAAGATTTATATTTGGGAAATGATATCATTGATTGGGTTTTATAAAAATAATATCAAATGAATCTTTTGGGTTTTAAAGAAGAAATGATATCGTAATATTATGGTTTTGAAATGGATTTTATTTTGGTTTTAAAAGTATAAACTATTTTTAAATGACCGCGGTGTTATAATAACGATGGGTTGGCAAAGAGACCGGGATCGGATATCTGACATACTCTCTGTCGATACCGAAAACCACTTTGACTAACCGTGTACGCGGTGGAGATTCCAGAATGAAGTAGGTGGTGGCGACGTTTCCTGTAAGGTAAATACGTGGACCCAACTCCCGTGAGTTGACATAAGGTGGCTAAAACAGGAGCGATTCTCAGGCCAATGAGGTCATTCCTCTGATCGGACGCTCCTCTTCGATATTATACTTTGACTTGGATTGATTCAGTGGCCACTTCTATATTTTGATTTTGGGGAGTTAGTCCGAGGTGGGCGGTAATTGCGGCTACGCGTTTCCACCAGCCTGGATAGCAATTGGTATATCTACCCTGGCATTGCCTAGTTGTGCCGTGTCACCTACCATACCGAGCCTTTACTACGAGTTTCTATTTGTGTCGTACCTATGGAGTATCCTCTGGTAGCCTCCCGATCAGGAGGTATTACGGTACTGTATAGACTATTGGCATTTTACGTGTTAAGGTGGAAAATGTAAAGCCTTAACGCTATTTAAAAGTAAGTTTATTTTATAAATAGACACTATTATAATAGCGCAATATACTACATAGTAAATAGTTTAACGGATCCTTAGGAGATGTGAATCCCGAACATCTCTTGAGTTACTGTACTCATATTTATTTCTGTTTATTTAACTCACATAAGATATTCTAGTCTGACTCGGGTGTTTTTGTCTATTCAAATTCGCTCGGGTCAGTCCGAGCATTTCAGGATAGCAGATTTTAGCTTTGGAGGACGAAGACGAAGAATCAGTATTATTTTATATATAGTATTACACCACACTCTTTCTATTCCGCTGCATTGCTTGTATTGGTATGTATAACTCTGATATTTATAGTAAAAGAAGAATCAAGCTTTTGTAAACTGTTTATGAACTGTATATTTGTTATTATATTTTATCCTTCCGCTGTGAGATTCTATTTTATTTTATTTCTTCTCTGTTTTTCTTATTTACCCCATAACAAATCCGCCCTTCCGTATGGTTTGAATCGGCATGTGTGTCGGTTTAAAGTGTGCGAAAAGGCGGGATGTTACAGAGATATTGTATGATTTTTGTTGTTATCTAATGTATACTTGTCATAGTTTGACATTATTGTTATCATACGTTTTTGTCATATCTCTTATCCTATCTCATTTTATATGACATTTATAGCTAGACTGATCCGTTTATTATTTTCTTCTTAAATAATACTCGGGTTGGACCGGGGTGTTACAGGTGCTTCCACTTGACTTCTTAGCTGGGACTAGCTTTTGACTTTTGGCTAACACTTAGCTTAGTAGTTTTTTCTTTTATACATTCGAGATGGAGACTCCTTGATGTATACATATTCTTTTATCTAGCACTTGTACATTTTCTTTTGTGATATAGTGGATCTTGTATGACCACTACTTTGATGTACACTTTTATGTGATATATTCATATCTGTTTCCACCTTAGTGATATGAATATCTGTGACTGATTTGTGTTATGCTTATTTTACATTTGTTTTCGAAGACCACATAGCCACAGTGTAGTAGCTTTGAGTTTGTATCGGTATGTCGGATTCCAACTTGAAATGAAAGTGATATTTTGTCTGGCATATCGGTACTCGCACAAAGAAATTACATATATGCTTGCTCCTCAACACATTATTCTTCATACTAGTCGACGGCATTACTCTACAGTGTCCTTGGCTAGTATGAGTATAGAGGTGGGAGTCACAGCTTGTTATCAGAGCCAAACTTTGAAACAATATAGAACATTATAGCAAGGATCATTGTCCTAAGTCTCCCTTAGGAATCGTGCCTTAGGATTTAATTCGAGTCATTGGACCGTTCTATCCTATTTTCTTTTATGATGCCTTGTTTTATCAATCATAATTGTTTGATGTTCATTTTGAGAATAATCTTTTTCTTCTTCTTTATTTCTTTCTCAAAGAAGAGAAATGGTTAGACCAGGCCGTCCCAATGCCGATCAATCCAGTGCTGCTCCTCAGGATGGAGTATTCATGTCCGCCCAACAGCTTTTAGATCTTGTAAAGAATGCTCAAGCTGCTGTACCCATTCCAGAGCCTACTCATCCTAAATCCGATTTCACATGCTTGTGCAGTGATTATATCACTTTGGGAGGAAGTTCATTCAAGGGTTTCGAAAGCGCTATAGAAGTCCAAGCTTGGCTTAGGACATGCGATCGCATCTTTTCTCGCATGAATCTTGTAGATCTACATCGAGTCCAAGTGGCTTCTAGTATGCTCCAAGAGAGAGCATTAGATTGGTATGAGCTTTTGGTTTTTGAGATTATCGAAGCGGATCTGATTTGGGAGCAATTCTAGGAAAGATTCGAGTTGAAGTTTGTGCCGGAAGCTGAAAAAGTAACTTTAGCTTGACGCTTTATTGACCTTATTCAAGGTGAATCTTCTGTAAAGGACTATGTCGCATCTTTTGGATTCCTCTTTAAATATGGCGTCGGGTATATTAATACCCCATTAAAGAAAAATCAGAGGTTTGTTTATGGGTTGAATAAGAACCTCAAAAAGCCTTTACTTCTGAAACTAGTAGTTTCTTTTGATCAGCTTGTTGATATCACTCTTCGACTTGAAGAGGCCGATAAAGAAAGCGATGTTGAAGTTGTGGGAGCCAAACGGAACTTCAATAATAACAAAGAGGGACCTATTAAGTTCAAAGGCCCTAATCTCAACAAGAAAGGAAGCAAGAAACTTCGGTAGCAAAAGACTCCTACCTCTAGTCTTGGGTAATGCTACAATTGTGGTTCTAATGACCTTTATGCAAATATGTGTCTGAAGCCCCTTAATTGTCGCTATTGCAAAAGTTTGGGTCATTATATATCTTCATGTCCCAAACTTCAAAGCAAGAACGAGGGAAAGATGAATGTTGTGCAAGCCCCTAGTAACACTTCTTTTGATCAAGGTATTTCTCATTCTATCCTTGATGGCATTATTATATTTCATGATCATCCTTTTCGAGTTCTTTTTAATACGGGTGCATCTCACTCTTTTATATCAAAAGAACTTATTGATACTTTGTCTCTAAATGTTATGCGCTCGATGACTTCATTGAAAATTGCGAATCCGGTTGGTGGATCTATAACACTCAGTTTACTTTGTAAAGATGTCGAGGTTATTTTATGTGATTATGCTTTCATAGCCGATTTGCATGTTTTGTGTTACCTAGGCTTCGGAATGATTTTGGGAATGGATCGACTTAACCGTTATGAAGCACACATCCTATGTCCCAAGTGGACTATATATCTTCGACATCCTCAATCTGTTAAGCAGATTTCTATTGCTCTTAAAGATTCAGATTTTAATTCGGTAGCATCCTTATATTCTCTAAATCCACGTGACAATGATAATGACGATGAGGAAGATGTCATTTCCCTTATTCACGTTGTTCGTGAATTTTCCGACATATTTGAGCCTGTTTTAGGATTACCACCTAAGCGAGCAATTGAGTTCATAATTAATCTAATCCTTGGAGCTCTACCTATCACTCTTCCTCCTTATCGTATGTCCAATAAGGAAAATGAGAAGATGCGTAAACAATTACCCAAATTGGAAGCGAAGCAGTTTATTCGTTCTAGTCCCTCTCCATGGGGAGCTTCAGCTATCTTTGTGAAGAAATCTGATGGTACACTTAGGCTTTGCGTTGACCACCGCAAGCTTAATGATCTCACCATCAAGAATAAATATCCCTTACCTCCGATTGATGATTTATTTGATCAACTTAGCGGCGCTAGAGTCTTTTCACAGTTAGACTTAGCAACCGATTTTCGTCAGCTTCGTATTGCAGAGGATATCATTCCTTTAACATCATTCCGTACTCGTTATGGATCTTATGAATGGCTTGTTATGCCATTTGGTTTAACGAATGCTCCAGCTTATTTCATTGACCTTATGAATCGAGTTTTCAAAGACTTCCTCGATTGATTCGTTCTCATCTTATACATGATATTCTTGTTTATTCTAAAACCAGGGAAGAACATGAAAAACATCTTCGGATTGTATTGGAAACTCTTATGAGCAATCAATTGAAAGAAAAATTTTCTAAGTACCGCTTTTGGCAATCTCGTGTGAAATTTTTTGGACATACCATTTCTGAATCCGGAATTTCCATGGATCCCTCAAAGATCAAAGCTATTCAAAATTGGAAGAAACCAAAGTGTGACGGAAATTCGTAGCTTTCTTGGATTGGCAGGCTATTACCGTCGGCTCATAAAAGACCTTTCTAAAATTTCTGTGCCTCTTACTAGTTTGACAAAGAAGGGAGTTAAGTACGTTTGGTAAGACAAATGTGAAGCTTCTTTTCCGAAATTAAAAGAACTCCTTTTCGATGCTCCTATTCTTGTGATTCCCGAAGGGAATCGAGACTTTATTGTTTATACCGATGCTAGTCGTGTTGGTTTGGGAGCCATTCTCATGCAAAGGAAATGTGTTATTGCTTATGCTTCTAGGAAAGCAAAGCCTATCGAGACTAGATATGTCACTCGTGATTTGGAGCTCGCGGCTATTGTTTTCGACCTTAGAATTTGGCGTCATTATCTTTTGGGAGAGAAATTTGTTCTTCACACCGATCATAAATCTTTAAAGTATTTATTTATTCAAAAGGAACTTAATTTGTGTCAATAACGTTGGCTCGAGTTCCTTGCATCTTATGATCTTGATATTCATTATACTTCCGGAAAGAGAAATCGTGTTGTCGATGCCCTTAGTCATAAGCAATAAGCAGTTGTTTCCATGATGATATCCGAATGGAATGATCTCGAGACTTTATCCACTTGTGAGATTCGAGATCGTGAATCCGACTCATGTTAATCTCTTGTTCTATGTGCCCTTGAGGCTCATCCATCTCTTTCAGACCGCATTCTTGATGCTCAAAAGCATGATCCTGAATTGGCTCATCTTAGCCAAAGTTGTAGGGATAGAAATACTGATGGTTTGAAAGACTTTGAAATCGATGCTCGTGGCGGCATTCGAAAATTGGGTAGACTTATCGTGCAAATATTAGTGATCTTCGTAAAGGCATTTTGGAAGATTCTCATCGTTCTAAATTTATTATTCATCCCAGTAGTAGTAAAATGTACGTAGATATGAAGCGACTTTATTATTGGGATGGAATGAAATCTAATATTGCTAACTTTATTAAGCATTGCATGACTTGTCAACTCATTAAGGCCAAGCATCAAAGGCCCGGTGGGTTATTGCAACCTTTAGACATTCCCATTTTGAAGTGGGATCAAGTTTCCGTGGACTTTATTGACGGTCTTCCTCGATCTCATTTGGGTCATGACAGTTTATGGGTGATTGTAGATAGACTAACAAAATCCACCTATTTTATTCTCGTTCGGTCCAATTGGACCATACCACTTTTGGCCAAGCTTTATGTTAAAGAGGTTGTTAAATTGCATGGAGTTCCTACTTCTATTGTTAGCGATCTAGTGGGTTTTGAAAGATTCTTCAAAAAGCTTTGAGAACGAAGCTTAATTTTAGCACGGCTTATCATCCTCGGTCTGATGGACAAACCGAGCGTGTGAATTAAACTCTTGAAGACCTTCTTTGTGTATGTGTTCTTGATTTTGATGGAAGTTGGGAAGATCATATTTCTCTTGTTGAGTTTTCTTATAATAATAGCTTCCAATCTGGTATTGGTATGGCACCTTCCGAGGCACTCTACGGAAGGCCATGTCGATCTCCTTCTTGTTGGCTTGAGGCTGGTGAGAAGCTGGTTTAGATCCAGATTTTATTCGTGATTCCACAGAAAAGATTGACCTTATTCATCATAGGATGAAAGAAGCTCAGAGTAGACAAAAATCCTATGCCAATATCCGAAGAAGGAAATTAGAATTTTCTGTGGGAGATTTGGTGTTCATTCGTGTTTCACCTATGAAGGTTGTTGTGCGTTTCAGTCAATCGGGAAAATTAGCATCTCGATATATTGGTCCATTTCCCATCACCGAACTCATTGGTTCCATGGCTTATCGCCTTTTATTACCGGCTCAATTTTCTGCTACTCACGAAGTTTTCCACGTCTCTCAACTACGGAAATGCATTAGGGATTCCGATTCAATTCTTGAGCCCAGTGTTATTGAAGAAATTGAAGTTTCACCTAATTTGACTTATGAGCAACATCCTATTCGTATCATTGTTTTCACTTGTGAATGTTCAATGGTCCTCAAATCCTAAGGATTGTTCTTGGAAATCCAGAGAATTCATCGAGCGAACACATCCAGACTTGCTCTCTCGTGCCCTTTAAGGTGAACTACTTACTTCAAAATTTTCTTTTGTGTTAATATGCTTTTATGGTTGTTACTCTTTGTTTTCTTCTTATGTATTGCGAGGACGCAATTTCTTTAAGGAGAGGAGTATGTAACAACCCACATATTTTTACGATTGTATATTTAAATATTTTATTTAAATATAGCATCGTCAGTCGAATTGAAGTCTGAAATGCTGCTTTTTGTAAACAATCGAATTAGGACTCGAGACCGCTTCCATTGAGTCCAAAACGGCTTTTGTGACCTTTTTGAGTATAAACATCGATATGTTTGGAGTTGACTAGAATTTTGCTATTTTTCTATTGGGCTTTGGTTTGAGTTTCAGCCCATTAACCCAACATAATACCCTAACTCCACCCCTCTCCTCTTCATTTATTTTCATTTCCTCACACTTTAAAGCTAAAGTAAAAATGGACAAAAAGAAAGGGAAATCAAAATTCTTAAGCCTTAGTTTACTAGGAAATTCAAATTCAAGCTCCAAAATCAAAGAGAAGCTTAGGTAAGCATCCTCTTCTTCTTCTCCACCTCAATCTCTTTCCAATTTTCAGAAATTCCTAAAACCTAACTTAGGAAATATTTGCATTTGATCATAGATTGGAGCTTTTAGAGTTGAAGTTGAAGAATGGTTGATCTTCCCTTTGTTTGAATGCTTCTCATTTGTTGTGTTTGGGTTTGAAGGTGGGTTTTTGAACTCATATCTACGTCTATAGCTTTCATTGTTGTTAGGTATGAATTCCTAACATCTATTTCATGTTCAAATTTCTTTTGATCTGAAGTGGCATGGTGGAATTTTCCAATTTTGGTGTTCTGAACTTTGAAGTCAAAATCTTTAAAGATCCTATCTTGATATTTAGACATGATATTCAGGGTGTATCAAAGAGCCTATATGGCAGGGTTGTCGCTTGACATAAATCCCTAGCCTCCATTGCTCGTCTGATCGCTTCCGAATCAATTTGACCATCATTGGCCTAGGCAAAACGTTGCCCAGAAACGGCAACCAAACGTCTAGTTGGAAGGTCCAGATGTCTGGTTTGGGCAGCAGATGAAAAAAATATACAACGGAAAAGAAAAGAATGGCAGAGATTTGGACTAGATGTCTGGTCCAAAACTACCAGACATCATTTTAGTTTTTAGACGTCTGCTTAGAGTTCAGACGTTTGGGAGGTTTCTGAAATATTTTCAAAACCCAAATCCAGACGTCCAGATGAACCCCCAGGCATCTAGAACTGCCAATTTTGCTTATTTTGGCTGTTTTTGATTGGATTTCCATTTTTTATCGATCTTATTGATCTGATTGGCTGTTGTCATTTATTATCGACTTTGATGACTTCTTTTCTGGATTTTTGGGATATCCATTTGATTTGGATTAGATATCGATTTTTGGGGTTTTAATTCACGTCGTCGATTGTGAATTCTTGGTGATCGATTGTTTTTACAATCATTTTCTATGATTTGTCACTTTAAAATACAAAGGTTTCTATACTAGTAGTAAATATTCAAACTCTTTCACAAAAATGATTTCAACGTTAATTTTAATATAAAGCTCGTTTTAAAACCGTTTTTCAATCTATTAGTATATGCAAACCTTTACCTCATTCGTTCGAGAAATCCAATTAAACGACTTAGCATAACAAGTGGTATGAAACGTTTGCGTTTACTTCGTCGTTTAATTCTTAGACTTGTTCGATTGAAACCTTGTGACAATTTTCGAGTGGAAATTTACAATTTGTTCGTAAATACTTAAGTTAAGCTAGTGGTTATGGTACATGAAGCTAAACTCATTTATTTATTCGCTTAGTGTAATTTACACTTATCAATCAATGATTATCATTTTGTGATTTAGACTAGCGATGTGCGTTGTCTCTTTGTTTGTGTAGGGGACTAAACCTCATTTGTGGAGTTTTAGCTCAAAATTGGTGGGGTAGCGACCCATGGTCTTCGGGCCGTTTGTGGAGCCTCGGCTCAAAATTGATGGTTAGCGACCATGGAATAGCGTTCCATTTGTCATGCACATGTTGGTGAGTTTTCATGCTCCCGTTTGTGATAGGCCTCCCCCTTTGTGATTTCTGAATTTCTAATTGATGATTTCTAGAATTTGTGTTCCACCATGTTTTGTGATTTACATTGACAAGTTTTATCAATATTTGTGGTTTGGTGAATATGTTAAAGAATATGACATTCTTTTTGGTGTTTGAGAATATTCGAGATATTGTATGATTTTTGTTGTTATCTAATGTACACTAGTCGCAGTATGGCCTTATTGTTATCATACGTTTTTGTCATATCTCTTATCATATCTCATTTTATATGATATTTATAGCTAGACTGGTCCGTTTATTATTTTCTTTTTAAATAATACTCGATTTAGACCGAGGTGTTACAGTGCTTCCACTTGACTTCTTAGTTGGGACTAGCTTTTGACTTTTGGCTAACTACTTAGCTTGGTATTTTTCGCTTTTATATATTCGAGATAGAGACTCCTTGACGTATACATATTCTTTTGTCTAGCACTTGTACCTATTCTTTTGTGATGTAGTGGATCTTGTATGACCACTACTTTGATATACACTTTTATGTGATATATTCATATCTGTTTCCGCCTTAGTAATATAAATATCTATGACTGATTTGTGTAATGCTTATTTTATATTTGTTTCTGAAGACCACATAGCCACTGCGTAGTAGCTTTGAGTTTGTATCGGTATGTCGGATTCCCTTTTGAAATGAAAGTGATATTTTATCTGGCATATCGATACTCGCATAAAGCAATTACACATATGGTCGCTCCTCACCAACCTTATTCTTTGTACTAATCGACGTCATTACTCTGTAGTTTTTTGGCTAGTGTGAGTATAGAGGTGGGGCATCATAAATCAGTTTAATTCATCTTTTTATTCATTCATAAATATCTTAGAGAGACATATTATTTTAAAATATTCCATTTATCTTCTTAATAGTATATGGAATCATTAATCCTCATTTATCAAATCTTTTTGGTTAATTAAACCTTTTGAATCTTGGAATAATTCCAAATCAAGATCATGGAAATTATACCGATTCCACTCAATATCAGTTTCCACATTCAACCTTTACTGTTTGTCAAATAACGTTGAGATCATATTTTAAATTCTCACGGATAGTACGGATTCCCTTCTCGTAATTAATCTCAAATATAAGAAGATCATTTCTGTGCAATCCAAGTTATTTAAATTTGGAAAATTATACTTCGAATTTTTTTTCATCCGAGTAAATCAAATTTACCATCCCCTCCGCTGGGCCTGTTCAGGTAGCCAGGGAGGGCAGACAACTGGTTTCTCAAACCTAAGCCTAAAACTACCTCTCTTTCACCCATAAGGTGGTTCAGTTATTTTATCAACTCTAAATCCTTTAGCATACTTAATATGCTTTTAATCAATTTGGAGCATTCAGGCTTCCCTTTCGATCGGTTCCATTCCTCAGTCGTGACACTCACAAATGGAAAAAATGTAGTACTCGTTTTTGAATACTCATTATTAAACCTCTCAATCATCTTTAAATTACTTAATTATTTATTCTAAAGGTTCATAGATGATCGGGGAAGAATAACTAAGTTAAAACCATTATTTGCAAAATTTATTAAAAGCGCCGGAAGAAGTGCTATGAATTATGCTGCGAATAGTGTTTTGAAAGCTTATTTGATGAAAATAACTTTTCGATCATTTAGAAATCCATTTTTATAACTCAAATCTCTTTTAAAACATTTAAAAAGATTTATAGAATTTATTCCATATTATTAAAGAATTCAAAAATACCATTTTAAAGGCATTTCCTTTATGGATTCTAAACTGCAAAACCGCGATTGTTTTAAAATTTTGTTTTGGACTTATTTAAAAATATACAAAATAAAATCTTGATTTTCTTTATTCATTTAAAAACTATGGATATAATAGTTCGAAAAACTCTTATATCGAAGAATTCCGAGCTTTATTACATTCTATATACTCATTTGACTTGTACGGTGCGAAATCGCGAACTACCGTTACACGATATACCTAGTTTTGACTTGTTTTTTCATAGCTTATCAAAAGTTATCCAAATTAAGTTTTATTGTTTATAAAATATTTATAAACCATTTTAAATCATTTATACAAATATTTTCCATATTTAATCTCATATTCACTTTTAACCATTTCATAATATTATATTAATATAATATTCATTTTCAAACTTTTTATATTTTAAAACCATTAATTGGCTAAACACATCCATACACATATTATTTATTGATTAAATTTCTATTTAATTAAATATGGTTAGTTACTAACCATTTCTCTTATCATTTATCAAACCAAGTTATCAATCATATCACAACCATATAACCAATCATAATATCAACCAAGTTATCATCCAATATCAAACCATATTCCACATATTAATCTCTAATTTAACATGTACATTATCACTTTAAATTCTATTTAAATAAAACTAAGATTGAGCACTCGCCTATATCAATCTCAAACTTCCTACTAACATTCAAATCACCTCAACACTTCACTAAACTATTTAAAACTTCATCTTAACATCACCAAACAACTCCATTTCCTTGCTATGTACTTGAACACCACTACCCATGCTTCAGGACTCATGTTTAAACCCTTTACCTTGCTTTTCTCTCGGCCACAACTCTAAACTTCAAGTCTCATGACCACAAGGCCGTAATTCCACCGATCTTCGTTTAATTTCCCACGGCCTCCACTACCATACACATGCCTTCACCACCATCACCTACTTTGCTCTCGGCTAACCCTATGGCACCATTAACTCAATGGTAATGTAGCAGTATAAAGGATCCATGGAAATTATACTAATTCTTTTAAGGGGAGAGGTCTATAACGACCTACAAAATTGTCACTTTGGTAAATTATATCTATTTTTAAAGATATTCAAATAAAAGGTTGATAATATAAATAATATGGTTATGAGTAATAAAGTATGATGATAATATCATTTTGAACAAGTATTTACAAAAATATACTCCGCTGAGAAATATCTATAAAATAACTGAAAACCATCTTATCAGTAAAACTGTTTTTAAACCATAATGATCGCAAATAGCTTTGGATACATTCACTTAATTATATATATATATATATAAGTAAGAATATGAATAAAATTATTTATTTTATTTCATTTAAAATAATTTACATTTGTGACATCATCAGTGATATCATCATATTCGAACAATTAATTTTGGAATTTAAATTAGGTTTAAATGATTTAATAATTATTTTAGATATTAAATAAGCCCTTTTAATTATTGAATAATAATAGAAATATTATTTTCAAACTTTGATTACAAACATATGTACATTAAATAAGAAGTTAAAATATGACCGGAAATCAAAATCAAAATTTCTAACGGTTTAACGTAGGGAAATTGTGCAAATTTATATGTCTCATGTGACATATAGGCACACATATACACTTATGTACATCCATGAACACAAAAATAAACCTTAGAAATTACCACTTACTTTTACTAATTATGTATGGTAAATAAAATTAAAAATCGTGATATTTATTAACAAACATCTAGATATTTTGCAAAATCAAATCAACACTACACATCACCTTACACCTTATGCATGCACATGGAAGGAAGAGAGGACGTAAGGCATGAATGATGATAGATGGAGATATTTTGCTAAAGTAACTTAAGGGTTAAGGCTCTACACTTATGCATATATAGATACATACATATACATATATACATCACATACACACACACACATGTGCACATATACACACATACACTACTACAAAACAGACCATTTGCATCGCCTCATTTGAATCGGTAAAAGTAAAAACTGATGCAAATAGAGCTATTTGCATCAGTTCTGTCTTAATAACCGATGCAATTGGTGCGTAGAAAGCAATAGGTAATAAAAAAAATCAACTTTGCATTAGTTGTCACCAACAATGGATGCAAATACGTCGATGCAAATAGTTGTAATTGCATCGGTTATAAAGTGAACAGATGCAACTAAATTAATTTGCTTCCCTTTCCTTAAGCACTTTCGTTGATTCCAGTATTTCGCCGCTTATTTTTTCATTCGTTTCCAGTATTTCGCCTACTTCCCAAAAAAACCCTAACCTTAACCAAATCCATGATATAATCAACCGAACTCCTCTCCCATTTTCTCATTCACCTTCTTCTCCTCTCTCTCATCTCAAACCCTAATTTCCTCTAATTTTGTTCAGGTAATTTCGTTTGTTTTGGGGTCAAAAGAGAGGGGTGTAGGAATTCGACGTTGACGCCTGTTTTGAGATCGTCGATCAACCTTGAGACGACGATGGAGGCGTCGATGCCTACAAGATCTGTTTCTCCCAATAGGCTAAAGTTAGGGTTTCGACTGCCATCTTTGATCGAAAGGGGTCGAAATATTGGCGATGCTGAAGTGGATTGGTTGCGGTCGTCTAACCGAGCTGTATATGTTTCATTTCATTGGCTAATACTATGGGTAGTTGGTGCTGGTATTGTTCAGGTTATTATAGCTTTATTAATGTCTTTTTAGTGAAGTTAGTTGCAATTAGAGTAACTTATCATTGATGTTTAGAGATAGATATACGAACAGCGACTAGCTATTACTTTGCGTGTCCTTGCTCTTATGGGTCTTCTATTAAATTATCAGTCCATTATATTTAATGCAGCAGCTCCCTGTATTTGAAAATAATTAGATGTTATACCGAAGCTATGAATGAAAAAAAAAAGGAGGAGAAAAAATAAATAAAAACAGACAGGTAAAGATTGTAATTAACAATTGGGATCCGAAATTTATTGCTACTGATTAAATGACATTTTCCCATTTTTCAACAAATAACTTCATACTTGATCTTAACCCAATAGTCCACATCTGTATGGAATATAATCCAAAATAACAATTAAAATTGCAGGGAATTAAATGACTGCCAACCATATCTACATTTATTTTCATAGTCACAACTTAAGTGGACCCGTGTTCTCACTTATGTACATGCTGACATGTTTCAAGCTACACTGAACACTGAGTACCTTCATGATTGGGATTGATTTTCCTTTCTTGATGTGTCTTTCTGTAATTTTGTATATATTTGTAATAAATGCATCCATTTTCGTTTATGTATGTACTATTTTTTTCTATTTTTTTCCTCGTTTGGAATTGTCTCTATGTTCCTCATGCTTTCTGAATCTTTTGTAGGATCTAATGGCTGGATTTGATCAAGAAGCTGCTGCTGCTATTATGGCACGATTGGTTTCTTTTAAGATGGAATCTGAGGTAATTATTCTTCACCTTGTTAACGAAACTTTCTATTAACCAAAAATTTAAACTACGGTATAGAATATAATTTGAATTGTCATGTGGTCTCGACCGTCGATATGATTATGAAATGCATGTTACTCTGATTCCATAATTTATTGGCTTTGCATAAATAATATGAAACTACATTTAGCAACTGTGTGTCGTACTGCTAAGAAATTTGAGCTCAAAGTCTTAATGTAAGCTTGGTTTTTTAGTAATCTACTTTTATGCTAGACTGTGGTGCGTGTTTCGAGTCACTTGGTTGGTTTAGTATCCTTTTCTTATCACAGTTTGGATCCAATGGCTATAATGTTTTTAATGCCATCCAAATATTAAAATTGGATTACACACATTGGCTTATTCAAGAATACGTACAGTTTGAAATGTCAACGTACATGGACAACAGTGTATTTATGTATGCTTGCTTCCTGCGTCTCTTGACTTGTATAATATCTCAGATTTTATTTTTTATTTTTGAACTATTGTATGATTAAAACTGTAAACCTCAATATTTGTCATTTCCAACATTCTCTTAGTTTTACAATTGCATCTGTTAGAAGAACTCTATACTAACCTTCATATTTTGATTTTAAATTAGCATTTTCCGATGCTAACTGTAACGACCCATAAAATTTTAATGATTTTTAAATTGGTTTTTAACGTATTTAATGGGATTTTTGAGAAATTTTAATGATAATAATTTTTAAATAAAAATTTAATATTTGGATTACGTCCAATTAAACATAGCAGATTTTAAATTTTCAATTTATTTTATCAAAGTGTATTTCATTGTGAAATTCTATTAAATTCAAGCTAGCTAATAATTGCTAAAAATAAATTTATTTTCAAAGCCTGGATATTTTTCTATAGAACATTTCTAAATCCTTTTCTGAGTGAGACGTCGTCTTTCGTTTTTCCAAATTCGGACGTCTACTGCTCCGTTTACCTTATTTCTGACAAATTAACAGCATTTTGGTGCCGATAATCGATTTTGATCGGATGATCATACCACTAATATCTGTATACCGTTGTGATCGTCTCGTCGTGCTGATCTCGATAGTATATCTATTTCTGTATTTTGAGGTCCGGTGCGCGACGGAACCATTAAATTGTTCGTTGTAACGGTACCTTTAAATTGTGACCGTTAATCTTTCCATAAATTTTTCCTTCGGTTTCAAATGTGAAACTTGCCGTGCACGAAATCAATTATTTGCTTTAATAGCTTTTGCTTGATAAACGGTCACCAGTTACATCTACATCAATATCAATAATTATGGTACGTTTTCTTTGCCTCTTTGTTGATATCTCTTTTCACACTATACACTATTCCAAAGACATATATATATAATGTTACAGAGGAGCACGCAACTGTTCTTTTCTCATCCTTCTTTTTCTCCATTTTTTTTTTACTTCCTCCTTGCTTGTTGCCACACAACCCACTCAGGCGAATTCTGTCCTCCACCCTAGGCCGATATCTTCGCCATCTGATCAGCGTGGCCCCCATCTTCCCCACTCACGTGCGTCGACAACTCGAAGCCTCCATCGTTTCCCCCTCGGCTGCCGCTCAACCACAACCAGACCCACGCCACTGCCCTGCTCCATCCCCGAGACGCATCTCCTCTACGCCTCACGTCCTCCAGCCGCTCTTCCTCCCTCTCGTGCCTCAACCGAGCTGAGCCCCACCCTACTTCATTTCTCCTCCCACCCCGTGCTCGAGTTCCAAGGCCGCCTCATCACCAGCCTCTGTCATCACCCTTTCGAGCCTTGCGTCCTCCTTGTAAGCCGAGTGCAGGTTATATTTATATAAATACATATAGTTTATAGATGGGTTAGCTGATATATATTAGTATATTTGTTATAAATATGTAAGTTCCTGGGTATACAAGTTTTTAAATATATTAGTTCATAACAAATTTGACACAGTTTTAAAACTTATAAATTTACAAAGTTATATATATGGATATATCTATATAGTTACTGTGAGTTTTGAATATAGGCCTTATACAGTTTTGTTGCTTTATATATAGGTAAGTATATATTTGTATTTAGTTAGTGGGGGATGTATTTTAGTTTATATAAGTCTCGGCTCTATATATTTGTGAACTGTATATCATGTTACCTACAGTATGCTTTTAAATATAATATACGCGCTGCATTCCTATATGTCGGTTCACATATATTTATTTGAAGTACGTATTGATTTGTTTCCGTATATGAGAAATGGGATCACTAAGTACAACATAGTAGATTGTATACCTAACTTTAAGACTACAGAAGATTGTGCATAACTAAAACTGTATACTGATTTAAGTATATGTCGATATAATAAATTCTATTAGTCTGCATAAGGGTTAAGTCTACAGCAGTTTGTTCATAACCTTAATAATAATAATAATAATAATAATAAAAAGGGGGGGTTTAAAGGTTAAACTAGATATTGGTTTTTCATGTACACAACATATGTACAGGCTACAGCAATGGGAATTTGACATCTCATCTTACAATTTATTTCAACCTGGAAAAATTTATTACATAGATCCACGTGATACAGCTATACATATTCTCTACTGTCGGTAAAAACTATTTGCTTACATTCTCGGCCTATATCCGTATACCGTTGTTTATAATATATATTAGTTAATGAAGCACTGTACATGTTTGTAGCAAAAAAATAAAAATAAATAAATAAATAAATATTTACACATTTGAATAATATGTTATGTACTTGGTGGTTCATACATGTTAGTTTTGCATATAATAGGTTTAAAATGTATATATTTTATTTACATGTTAGATGTTATATAGTATAAAATGATTAGTTTGCATATTCTGTAAATTGTCGAGTTATAGGATATGTCCATAGTTATTTATGATTATATAAGTTCAATGACATCAATTTTCTTCGTCGATCATGTTCTAATTTGAGTTCATCAATTCCAAACTTTCAGCTTTGTCATAAAATTCATCCAAATCTTACCTTGCTTTGAGATTCGTGCTTGGATTCGTAACTCATCTCACTCTCGTTCGTCTCTAGCCTCGAAAGGTGAGCAATCACTCACGATTAACGTTCTTTTATTTATTAAATTTGACTTCAATTGAAACGACAATTGAAATATGCTGCTGTTGGTTGTTTTACGGTTATGACTGCTATTATCTGTATCTGTTCACCTGTGACACCTGACACCATTATCGGTTAATTATTTATGTGATAATAATACAGATTGGTTGATATTTGATTGATTGTCGTTTAAATTGGATGTTAATTACTACTGTTAAGTGATAACTAGTTTGCTAGTTAAATTTGGGGTAGTATAGTTTACAAATTTAGACGGATTACATATGACGGACCTTGAATTATTGAAACCTGACCCCGCCATGTGTAAATTTGATTAGTTAAATTTGACCCATTAATTGTCGTAGAAATTGATAAATTATACTTTAAATCCTTGAACATAGTTTGGATTAATTGTTGTAGTATTAAACTGAAATTGAAATGGAACGACAAGTGAAAAACTGAAATGTAATAATCTTTATCTACATGACATGATAGTGTAGATTCTAGAAATAATTATACAAATAACAATGCGAATAATACGATTATTTCGGAGTTATTAATTTACTTATTGAATTGTTATTGACCGTTGTTATTACTTATTTTTTTACTTTGACACCATCCCTGTCATCGCACTGCAATTCCCTTTTGTTATGGTTGTTTTGAATTGAAATGGGTTTAAATGATAGACCCAAGCGGGTTTTATTTAATTTAAATTTGGGATTACGGGTGGAATGCTATCCACCCGTATATATTTAGTGTATGGATTGAAATGATAATATCTGTAACATTTGACCATGTGATAAGAAATATATGGGTTTATTTATGTGTAAATTCTTAAATACATGTATAAAAGGGAAAATGATAAACATAGAGTTAATTATATCTAGTTTAATCAAGATGTGATTAAATACATAAATTATGATAAATATTTATGTAAATTTTATTTCGGAAAATTTTGCAATAATATTGAACAATTAGGATTGGGAAATAAAGTTGGGTTATTTTGAAATGGTATTTAGATAAGGATTTATTTATCTAAATCAAATTGAAATTTATCGAATGAGATATTTCACGTTTAATAAAATTTAAGAAATTTGGGTAAAGTGTAATTCATGATCGCTAAAATGATATTGAATCGAATAAGGGGGGGTTCAAGACTAGATAATAACGATGAAAAAAAAAATCGAGAATCTAGATGAACTGTCAAATTTAAATTGTTATATATAAGCTATGAATTATAGTGTAATTAAATGGTTTAGAAATTCGGATATGTATTTGGAACCAAGATAGTCGAATCGGTTATGTAGATAACTAATCGAATTAAGTGAAATTTGAGTTGAACTAGATTGGGAATTTTATTTAGAAAACTAGATTGGGAAAAATTTGGTTAAAATGGTGAATACTTAAAATATGGAAACATATTGAAATAAAAGGGAAAATTGGGATATCAAATCCAAATTTGAGAATTATAAATTTAAGTGGGAATTTTAGGAAGATTTAACTGATAAAATGAGATTGGATTTAATTTAAATAGGAAGGTCAGGTTGATGTGAACAATTTGTCAAGTTCAGGAAATTGAAATACTGTACTGCTTACCTTACTCAATATATAGATACTAGTTTGGGAAATATGATTATTCGAAGTAAAAATTGACTGTTGGGTTGAAGTATAAGTTAAGTGAATGACTACGGTGTAATAGTGTATATTTCTATCCTGTAGATAGTCCTATGGACCCTTAGAGGATGGACATCCCAAACATCCTTTAAGTATATTGTATTTCAGTTGATATTTCATTTGAGTTGAATTTATTGATATAAGAATGTTAATCCTGACTCGAGTGTTTTGTGTTTTGCTTTACGCTCGGGTCGGACCGAGAAATCCAGCATTCGAGACTCACCTTCGGAGATTTGAGCTTCATTTGGAGATCCAACTATCGTTTCAGCTTTCAGTTTTCTAGTTGACTGGTTCAGAGAAGTCATCGGCTCGTACTGAAGACCTTTCTGTATTCCAGAGATTCTGATGTATTTTATTTTAAACTCTGATGTATATAGTAGCTTCATGAACTACTATTTTTCTATTCCGCTGCATTATATTACTCTGTGTCTGTGATCTGTGTTTGATTTATTTACTGTATATTTTAAGTTTTGCCAAATTTTAATTAACAATTCGGTATTTTGAATTATTCAAGTCGGACATGTATGGTTTTATTGTCGATTTGAATGGTCCAAAATAGCGGGTCGTTTCAGTTGGTATCAAAGCTTTGGCTCTAGGCAAACTTAGCATATATGGTAAATTTATTTACAGAATCACTTTCGTTCGAGTTGAATCTCTCCCTTTCTGACTTGATTTCCTTTGAATTTTGGAATGTCCCTCGGTTCCAAAATTCATTCTTGTCTCTCTCTATTCTTTTGATTCTGGAGTATCCAATAACTCCACTAAATGATTTGTAAAAGGGGTGAAACTCCTTACAACTGGCATTGATTCACCGAAGATTTATGTATTCCTCGGTTGCGATGATGTTATATCTAGTTATGCCGAATTCTGTATCGAGGCATATTCCACATCGATCATATTCCTGAAGTCACGGTGGACCGGTAAAGGTCGCCCGCGATTTATAGAAGTATATCCATCTTCTATTTTGTAATAAAATTTTCCCGTTTCGTTCGAGACTTCCCACTTTGCTTTGAAACTTCCTTTGGCCAGTTTCCCTTAAAATTTTGAACCTTTATCTTGTTTGATTTTGGACTCCTTGATGATAGGAAACTATTTTATAGATGGCAAAATAGGAAGAGCAGAAAGCAGCACGTCGAGCTCGGAGAGCACTAGCCCGTAAGGAACAGGAGGAAGCAATGGAGAAGTGGGAAAGGTTGTGGAGGGAAAGGGCAGGACCTGGTCCTTATGACCATGTCATTTGTTATCGGTGTCAGGAGAAGGGACATTATGCAGCCATGTGCGGAAAGAGAGATGAAGGAAAGAAGAAAGAGGGCCAGCGTTATCGATCCAAGATCTTCTGTTTCAAATGTCGTAGTACGGGGCACTTTCCTAGTCGCTGCCAGAAGGTGAAGAAAGTAAAAGCTGCACCCACTGCATCAGTCGACCAGTCAACCATTTGCTATCACTGCAGGCTGCCTGGGCATATAGCCAGGAATTGTCCTGTGAGGAAGTACGGAAGGAAGGCTGCGTTTCCGCAGTTCGTTAGGGAGGATGGGCGTGTCGTGCATTTATGCAAGAAATGCAGAAGTTGGGGCCATATTGAGGGGGAGTGTTCTGGAACCGTTGAAGTCCCACCCGGTAGAATTAATACCGATGCTTTGTTTTTGTAGAGTGGTTTTCTGTGGATCTGTTGTTTTCAGCAGCTGTTATGTCACTTTCGGTAAACTCTATTATATCTTTTGCTTAACTGAAGTTCTCAAATAAAGTATTCATGTTCCTGTTTTCGTTGATATGAAATTTGAATCTCTGTGTGTTTGAAATCAATCCTTGAATCATCCTTTGAAAGATCGGGTATGTTGTATTTTTGAAATTGTTATATATATCGAAATTATTATTTGGATAACTATGATTTTATTCTATATATAAAGGGGGAAAATGTTTTCGATAAGGATAAATCATATGAGAAATGTTATTCTATATAAAAAGGGTTTTGAAAGGATTTGAAATTTTGAAAAATTATAAGAAATTGATTTATATAAAAATGATTTATAATTGAAGTGTTAAATTTGAAATTCGAGGATTGAATTCCGGTATTTTGAAATTGGTTTTTAGATTTTGGAAAATATATAAAAATAATACGATTTAAAAGTATTTTCCGAATAAGAAATGTTTCAGATGAGTTCAAATGAATTCCAATAATTTTAAAGTAATTTCAAAGAAGTTTCCAAGAAAATAGAAGTCCAGAACTCACTTATGTCGCTTGAAAATAATTTCGGTGATGAGTGCACGCATCATCGACATTGATTTTCGAGTTTCAGAGTGAGGGAGAGGCCACTTTAATAGCTTCGCTATGCAAGTGATTTTGTAAAACCGTTTTTGATTTCAAATTCCGAAGTATAATTTCATATTTTAGAAAGGTATAAGTATATATTTGAAACAATTTAAAATATGACCGGTATTCAGTCCTCGAGTTTCGGATTTAATAATTGATTTATTGTTGATTTTCAACTCTTGAATTGAAAATTTGATTTCCCTAATTATTTTGAAGGTTCGAACCCTTCCAAATCAAGGTTTTAAGTTTTAAAGCTAAGAAATTCCGAAGAGTATAAACATTTGATAAAGCATATAAGTTGAGCCTGGTATGTTTAAGTTGAAACCTTTTGTTAAGCAAATGAATATGAACATTTTGAATTATACTAATATGGAATTTAGTTTTGAAATGTTTGGAATATAAAAAGGTGAATAATGGTTTCCAGAAAGGTAAATTGGATATTTCACATAGAAATAAATAGTTTAAAGGTCTTGAAGGGATAATTATAAATTTGGAAACCATTTTGAGTATAATTGATTTTGGGAAAATATTAGGTTTGAGATTAAATTGGAATTAAAAACAAGTACTTATATGGTGATCTTGGAAATGAAATTGGTTGACTTGAATTATTTCAATTTAGAAACTGGGATAATTTTCCTAAACCTGTTATTTGGGAACTTTGAAATTAAGACATCTAGTTTGGAAGAAAATTTGGCAAAATCATATATGATTTTGAAACTGAATTGATACTGAAACGATTAGAAATTGAGAACCTTACATTATTAAGCACTTGATTTGGGAGTGGTCGAACTTATATAAAATAGGATTTGTATAAGTATGAAGTTGATTTGAAATCTATTGATTTGAAAGGTACTCAATTTGGAAAGAGATTTTTTATAATCGAAGTCTATATAAGTATGTTTTGATCTACTATTGATTTGGAAAGTATTCGATTTGGGAAAAATAGAATCCTATATATATGGACTTTATATAAGTACGATATTTGAAAGTATTTGGAAAGGTACTATATGATATATATTTTCCAAGTAAAGATATGGAAAGTGCCTTCTGCTTGATATCCGCTTTGTGGCCACAGCGTGGATTCATTCTATCGATATTATTCTCTCTGATTTTTGGTTTTCCGGATGTAATAGTCGAGTGTTCCCACCGTGACGTAACCCACGGTTTCTTTTTCTCTCGTGAATGCACAGCGAAATTGCCTGGCTGAGTCTTGCCTAGGGGTACGGATTGTTTCCTGGGGGAACCAGGCGTAACCATTGTGTATCCTGCAATCTGTGTAGGTCGCGAATAGTAGCGCAAGTGCCTGGCTGAGTCTTGCCTAGGGGTACGGATTGTTTCCTGGGGGATCCAGGCGTAACCATTGTGTATCCTGCACTCTACTAGTCATCATGGCGTAACTCGCAGGGCTGAGAAAGCTTACGGATATGGATTGTTTCCTGGGGGACCCAGGCGTAACCATTGTGTATCTGCGAACCATGATCGGACAAAGGTTTTGGTTTGGTTGTTTTGTTTGGATTGTACTTTCCATATCTGTTTTTAAAAGTTTTTTCAAGTATTTTCACTGGGTGTTGAAACAAGTCTACTAAGTACTTGAAGAATTCTAGCTTTGCGCCTGATCAATGTATGGCCAGAGTCCGCAAGAACGAGGATAAACTTTTTGAAACATCGAGTTATAAAAGTATTTTCGAAAGGAAATTTATTTCGATATAATAGTATTTTATTATAAAAGTATTATTATAAAGGTATTTTATTATAAAAGTATTTTTCCTAACAAAGAAATTTTGAATTAATATTTGAAATTTAAATTCTTATGGTTTGAATTAAATTATTCGTGCCTGATTCTATTCTTTTGAATCTACCTCATCTGCTCAGCTTTATTTTTCACCTATATTCCGTTTCCAGAGTCTACCTCCCTTTCTTTTTTTTTTTTTTGAATGTAATCTTTAAAATACTGTTTATTTATATACTACATGGTTTAATAGAAAACTTTAAATAATGTAAATATTTTAGAAGTTATTACAACATATAAAAAGAAAACGATTATTAATTTATTGATAATATTTGAAAAGTATTTTTAGATAAATTAATAAGATTTATGAATTTAATGTTTAAATAGCTTCTTTGTAAATATAACTGACGATGTGAATAATTGTGCTCAAATAGTTTTCATATATTTATTGGGAGTTATTTAAACATATTTAATTCCAGTGGGTTTTGAGAATTTTTAAAATATTATAGTATTATAGAAAATTGAATTTCAAAGTGAAGTTTTCAAATAAATATTTCAAATAAAATCAGTGTAGTTTTAAAATTAATTGTTTATCTTGTCTTTCAATCTATATTCTTTCTGGTTGTTTTTATTCTCCTACCTCCTTCCTTTTCGGGGACGAAAAGTTTTGAGTGGGGGAGAATGTAACGACCCATAAAATTTTAATGATTTTTAAATTGGTTTTTAACGTATTTAATGGGATTTTTGAGAAATTTTAATGATAATAATTTTTAAATAAAAATTTAATATTTGGATTACGTCCAATTAAACATAGCAGATTTTAAATTTTCAATTTATTTTATCAAAGTGTATTTCATTGTGAAATTCTATTAAATTCAAGCTAGCTAATAATTGCTAAAAATAAATTTATTTTCAAAGCCTGGATATTTTTCTATAGAACATTTCTAAATCCTTTTCTGAGTGAGACGTCATCTTTCGTTTTTCCAAATTCGGACGTCTACTGCTCCGTTTACCTTATTTCTGACAAATTAACAGCATTTTGGTGCCGATAATCGATTTTGATCGGATGATCATACCACTAATATCTGTATACCGTTGTGATCGTCTCGTCGTGCTGATCTCGATAGTATATCTATTTCTGTATTTTGAGGTCCGGTGCGCGACGGAACCATTAAATTGTTCGTTGTAACGGTACCTTTAAATTGTGACCGTTAATCTTTCCATAAATTTTTCCTTCGGTTTCAAATGTGAAACTTGCCGTGCACGAAATCAATTATTTGCTTTAATAGCTTTTGCTTGATAAACGGTCACCAGTTACATCTACATCAATATCAATAATTATGGTACGTTTTCTTTGCCTCTTTGTTGATATCTCTTTTCACACTATACACTATTCCAAAGACATATATATATAATGTTACAGAGGAGCACGCAACTGTTCTTTTCTCATCCTTCTTTTTCTCCATTTTTTTTTTACTTCCTCCTTGCTTGTTGCCACACAACCCACTCAGGCGAATTCTGTCCTCCACCCTAGGCCGATATCTTCGCCATCTGATCAGCGTGGCCCCCATCTTCCCCACTCACGTGCGTCGACAACTCGAAGCCTCCATCGTTTCCCCCTCGGCTGCCGCTCAACCACAACCAGACCCACGCCACTGCCCTGCTCCATCCCCGAGACGCATCTCCTCTACGCCTCACGTCCTCCAGCCGCTCTTCCTCCCTCTCGTGCCTCAACCGAGCTGAGCCCCACCCTACTTCATTTCTCCTCCCACCCCGTGCTCGAGTTCCAAGGCCGCCTCATCACCAGCCTCTGTCATCACCCTTTCGAGCCTTGCGTCCTCCTTGTAAGCCGAGTGCAGGTTATATTTATATAAATACATATAGTTTATAGATGGGTTAGCTGATATATATTAGTATATTTGTTATAAATATGTAAGTTCCTGGGTATACAAGTTTTTAAATATATTAGTTCATAACAAATTTGACACAGTTTTAAAACTTATAAATTTACAAAGTTATATATATGGATATATCTATATAGTTACTGTGAGTTTTGAATATAGGCCTTATACAGTTTTGTTGCTTTATATATAGGTAAGTATATATTTGTATTTAGTTAGTGGGGGATGTATTTTAGTTTATATAAGTCTCGGCTCTATATATTTGTGAACTGTATATCATGTTACCTACAGTATGCTTTTAAATATAATATACGCGCTGCATTCCTATATGTCGGTTCACATATATTTATTTGAAGTACGTATTGATTTGTTTCCGTATATGAGAAATGGGATCACTAAGTACAACATAGTAGATTGTATACCTAACTTTAAGACTACAGAAGATTGTGCATAACTAAAACTGTATACTGATTTAAGTATATGTCGATATAATAAATTCTATTAGTCTGCATAAGGGTTAAGTCTACAGCAGTTTGTTCATAACCTTAATAATAATAATAATAATAATAATAATAATAAAAAGGGGGGGTTTAAAGGTTAAACTAGATATTGGTTTTTCATGTACACAACATATGTACAGGCTACAGCAATGGGAATTTGACATCTCATCTTACAATTTATTTCAACCTGGAAAAATTTATTACATAGATCCACGTGATACAGCTATACATATTCTCTACTGTCGGTAAAAACTATTTGCTTACATTCTCGGCCTATATCCGTATACCGTTGTTTATAATATATATTAGTTAATGAAGCACTGTACATGTTTGTAGCAAAAAAATAAAAATAAATAAATAAATAAATATTTACACATTTGAATAATATGTTATGTACTTGGTGGTTCATACATGTTAGTTTTGCATATAATAGGTTTAAAATGTATATATTTTATTTACATGTTAGATGTTATATAGTATAAAATGATTAGTTTGCATATTCTGTAAATTGTCGAGTTATAGGATATGTCCATAGTTATTTATGATTATATAAGTTCAATGACATCAATTTTCTTCGTCGATCATGTTCTAATTTGAGTTCATCAATTCCAAACTTTCAGCTTTGTCATAAAATTCATCCAAATCTTACCTTGCTTTGAGATTCGTGCTTGGATTCGTAACTCATCTCACTCTCGTTCGTCTCTAGCCTCGAAAGGTGAGCAATCACTCACGATTAACGTTCTTTTATTTATTAAATTTGACTTCAATTGAAACGACAATTGAAATATGCTGCTGTTGGTTGTTTTACGGTTATGACTGCTATTATCTGTATCTGTTCACCTGTGACACCTGACACCATTATCGGTTAATTATTTATGTGATAATAATACAGATTGGTTGATATTTGATTGATTGTCGTTTAAATTGGATGTTAATTACTACTGTTAAGTGATAACTAGTTTGCTAGTTAAATTTGGGGTAGTATAGTTTACAAATTTAGACGGATTACATATGACGGACCTTGAATTATTGAAACCTGACCCCGCCATGTGTAAATTTGATTAGTTAAATTTGACCCATTAATTGTCGTAGAAATTGATAAATTATACTTTAAATCCTTGAACATAGTTTGGATTAATTGTTGTAGTATTAAACTGAAATTGAAATGGAACGACAAGTGAAAAACTGAAATGTAATAATCTTTATCTACATGACATGATAGTGTAGATTCTAGAAATAATTATACAAATAACAATGCGAATAAATACGATTATTTCGGAGTTATTAATTTACTTATTGAATTGTTATTGACCGTTGTTATTACTTATTTTTTTACTTTGACACCATCCCTGTCATCGCACTGCAATTCCCTTTTGTTATGGTTGTTTTGAATTGAAATGGGTTTAAATGATAGACCCAAGCGGGTTTTATTTAATTTAAATTTGGGATTACGGGTGGAATGCTATCCACCCGTATATATTTAGTGTATGGATTGAAATGATAATATCCGTAACATTTGACCATGTGATAAGAAATATATGGGTTTATTTATGTGTAAATTCTTAAATACATGTATAAAAGGGAAAATGATAAACATAGAGTTAATTATATCTAGTTTAATCAAGATGTGATTAAATACATAAATTATGATAAATATTTATGTAAATTTTATTTCGGAAAATTTTGCAATAATATTGAACAATTAGGATTGGGAAATAAAGTTGGGTTATTTTGAAATGGTATTTAGATAAGGATTTATTTATCTAAATCAAATTGAAATTTATCGAATGAGATATTTCACGTTTAATAAGATTTAAGAAATTTGGGTAAAGTGTAATTCATGATCGCTAAAATGATATTGAATCGAATAAGGGGGGGTTCAAGACTAGATAATAACGATGAAAAAAAAAAAAAAATCGAGAATCTAGATGAACTGTCAAATTTAAATTGTTATATATAAGCTATGAATTATAGTGTAATTAAATGGTTTAGAAATTCGGATATGTATTTGGAACCAAGATAGTCGAATCGGTTATGTAGATAACTAATCGAATTAAGTGAAATTTGAGTTGAACTAGATTGGGAATTTTATTTAGAAAACTAGATTGGGAATTTTATTTAGAAAACTAGATTGGGAAAAATTTGGTTAAAATGGTGAATACTTAAAATATGGAAACATATTGAAATAAAAGGGAAAATTGGGATATCAAATCCAAATTTGAGAATTATAAATTTAAGTGGGAATTTTAGGAAGATTTAACTGATAAAATGAGATTGGATTTAATTTAAATAGGAAGGTCAGGTTGATGTGAACAATTTGTCAAGTTCAGGAAATTGAAATACTGTACTGCTTACCTTACTCAATATATAGATACTAGTTTGGGAAATATGATTATTCGAAGTAAAAATTGACTGTTGGGTTGAAGTATAAGTTAAGTGAATGACTACGGTGTAATATTGTATATTTCTATCCTGTAGATAGTCCTATGGACCCTTAGAGGATGGACATCCCAAACATCCTTTAAGTATATTGTATTTCAGTTGATATTTCATTTGAGTTGAATTTATTGATATAAGAATGTTAATCCTGACTCGAGTGTTTTGTGTTTTGCTTTACGCTCGGGTCGGACCGAGAAATCCAGCATTCGAGACTCACCTTCGGAGATTTGAGCTTCATTTGGAGATCCAACTATCGTTTCAGCTTTCAGTTTTCTAGTTGACTGGTTCAGAGAAGTCATCGGCTCGTACTGAAGACCTTTCTGTATTCCAGAGATTCTGATGTATTTTATTTTAAACTCTGATGTATATAGTAGCTTCATGAACTACTATTTTTCTATTCCGCTGCATTATATTACTCTGTGTCTGTGATCTGTGTTTGATTTATTTACTGTATATTTTAAGTTTTGCCAAATTTTAATTAACAATTCGGTATTTTGAATTATTCAAGTCGGACATGTATGGTTTTATTGTCGATTTGAATGGTCCAAAATAGCGGGTCGTTTCACTAACTGACAGTGTTTGTGAAAATAATGATGTAAAAATTGATGTTTGCTCGAATGATCATATGCATGGCCATTATTTTCAGTATAAACAATTATCCTTTCTCATAATTATTGCTGTAGGCTGATTTTGACCCCATTAGATGGCTTGATCGGTCACTGATTCGAGTATGCTCCAAATTTGGAGACTATCAGAAAGATAATCCATCTTCATTCAGCTTATCACCAAAATTATCGATCTTCCCTCAGTTCATATTCCACCTCAGGCGGTCTCTGCTTGTGCAGGTATGATTTTGATTTGATCAAAGTCAACATCACCTGAATGCTGAACTACCTAGTATGCATATTTCCCTTCTCAAAATATTGAGGTACGATTAAAATCAAGAAATAACTGACTTGAGGAATAAAGGTCTCATGATTGGGATATGGCAATTTTATGTTAATTGACCTTTAAATTTGAGTTTTTCCTCCAACTGAGGTTTGTATCGCTAGGTTTTTGGCATTTGAGAAAAAGGCAAAAGCATAGCCAGCTGCCAAAAGCTACAATATTCTAAAGATACATACTTGTTTTATTTGCTAAGTTAACTCCTTCCCATTACAGGTTTTCAATAATCGTCCTGATGAGACTGCATATTATAGAATGAAATCAGCAACAATAATTAAGTAGAATCATTATGTGCTAATTTTTTCTAGGGGAAAGACACATAGAATTTCCTAGAATACTATTTACAGACCTAAATGTGAGGGGGTCATTGGTTTAAGAAGGTTAGCAGATCTTGGAACCACTGCAAGCGTCAAACTTAACTAGAATCTACTCACAAAGAAATGTTTATGGAGCACTTGGATGACTAACAGATATATTCATTCAAATAATCGGCTATGCAGATCAACAACAACTACTCAGTCACATTTAAACATATGATGAGAAATAGAGAATATGCAGCCATATTTTTTAATAGAGTCATTGTAAATGGTGAAACCTATGGATTAACCACATATCTTTGATAGATATTTTAGGATGGCACCTGGCAGCTATGTTTTCAACTGGAAAAAATTTCTCTGAAATTATACCTATAATACAGTATGTCCAAAAATTCTACCCGAGGCTAGAGAGGCTAAACAGTACATAGAGCCTAATACTGTTAACATACATCATGAATTTGATATCTGAGAGATTAACAACAAAGTGCAATTTAATTTCTCTACAGTGTGGAACTCTATTAGATAAAAGGATGATTTAGTGGACTGGCATCAAGTTATTTGGTCCAAATTAAATGCGAAGAAAATGGCAATGTGTGCATATAAAACGGTGAACAAGAGATTATCTATAGTGGACCGTCTATCTAACTAGGGGATCCACTTAGATAGTCGTTGTCCACTGTGTTAAGCATATTGATTAGCAAACAATTAGTATGACCGTCTATCTTAATTATTTGTGAGTAGAAGCTGCTACACTATCATTGTTGGACTGAAATCAGCAACAATGTCATTTAATGGAAATAAAAGGTTTTTATAACAAAATATATGACCAAACTAAGAATAATGAGTTGTTACAACAACTGAACTCTTGATTTATATATAAAATTTTGTTTTTTCTTATGAAGGAATGCATATTTACTAGTTGAATGGATATATTCAACAAACAAATAGTCCTATGACCGATGCTAGATACATGAATCTTAAGATATTCATGAAAAAGTTTGATCTAATTAGCAAAAGTTTTTCTAATGTACTGACACACATATACTTATATGAATCTTACTGTTTTGAATGTCTGTAACAGTAGATTAAAGTCTAAAAAGTCTAAAATGTATATAGTTCATCATTTATTTTTTTTAAAATGCTACTACATTATTGCTACCTATAGTTCCAGAACCGTCGTCAGAATCTGCAGTTGCTTCTAAAAGAATATTTCATGAATTAAGTGCACTCATGTCTTTATTGCATGTTGTATAATTGGATAAGTGTAGCTATCATGTTGAATTGATTTTTAGGTCTGATCAAGATTGGATCAGTACTCTGCCCATTTCTGGACCTGTTTACTGTATTGACAGAGGTGGCATCATCATCTTGATTCGCCATGATGGGTCAAGAACCCTGCTGTCTGAAATCTTGATCGGTGAAGCAGCACCTTGGCGAGGCAATGATAATTTTGCAGCCAATAGTTATGGATGCAGAGAAATCAGGTGAGAAGATCTTGATCAAGAAGATGATGCTTTTGGCGAGGCAGTGATAATACTGCAGCCAAAGTGGACTCTAGTGATCAAGATCAGTGCAACCAGATGAGGAGATGAAGATTTCTAATCTGATCCTCTTCTAGGATGGCACAGTTTGCAAGAATTTGTAAGAATTTGATATTTAGATGATTAAGAGATCGGTATACCCCCTTGTGATGATAATGCTCTGAAGGGAGAAGGATAAAAATCACCCTTTTTTCTGATTGATAATTGCCTTTTGGCTATACTAGCTCTGATACCATGAAATGAAAGATGAATTTTATTAATCTCACTGCTGCTATTTCTCGAAATTGAATCTAGTTTCAGTATTTTTCTCCCTTCTTCAGAATCTATGTCTATAAGGTATGGTGCCCTGTAAAGTGATATCGTAACCCCAAATTCCTACATTTGCACATCACCATCAGATATGTCAGTTAAGAGTAATTTTGAGCCTGTTTGGTATAGACTTATTTTAAATCTTCTAATTTGAATTATAATTTTGCCTGCACTATCTGCTACTCTCTTTTTCGTTCTGGCCTCAAAATTCAAAGCTAATTTCACGTAGCTATAAGAAAAGTTCGCTGCTGCAAATGTTCAAGCAAATTGGTTGTAGGTTCCTTTTCATTTTGCTTCTTCACATTCTCCATGTCCATTCTGCTTCTGCAGACGATATTTCAGGTGAATATCTTATTTCAGGTTAAATGTTTGAATATATCTGAGTCTATCTGAGCTGGAACTTGTCACCTATTTTGCATCTATTTTTAATTGGATACTAATTGGTAAGATGGGATTTTTTCTTTTCTTTTTTCCTCAGACATCCTGCTAATGAGAATTTGTACCGAATTGTTAATTAGATAGTTGGAAAACTGATTATTTTTTTTCAGACCTTCCTACCAACTAGAATATTGACAAGATTTCAAACTTGTGTTAAACCTGTTATGGCTTATCCAAAATAGTGTATTTTTTTTAGTTTGATACTTGGAAAACTGATTGTGTGTTTTTAAGGTGATGTTGGCACATCAAAAAAAAATGAGTTGCAATAAATATTTGTTTGCTTTAATACAACATTATCTTATAGGATTGGACCATCATGCCTGTACTTCATGATATTGCAAAAGTTGTATGATTTTAATTTCTTTTAGTTTCATTTATGAATAAATATTCAAATTCTAATGATGGACTAAAATGGTTGTACTTCAGTTAATCAATTATGCTTTTTTAGCATTTTCGTTTAGCAAATTGAATGCAACGCAATGATGATATTTTTTGTAGGCGGGTTTAGGGATTGGTGGTTTGTTTAATGTACTATTTGGAGTTATGTTTAATAACTAATTCTTAATTAACAACTGATTATGCACAGGCAAAGGCTGATTTCTCTCATGGAAAAAATGCGGGAAAAGGAAAAACGTGGGCAGAAATGGTAGCCGGGGAAAAATGTAATGGGAAAGAGGATAAACAACTGAACTACTACCAACCAAAGAACAAACGAAGGGCATAACTACCAGAAAGTGTACGTGCTAGATCAAAAACTAAATGGGGGTAATTCTTTAATTATTCATGTTTTCGGGTCCAGGCCATATTATTTGCATTTTAAAAGATATAGAATAGGTTTTTGGAAACCAAAGAGGGATTTGAGATAAATGGTTTGTTTCTAATCCAATTTGATGATAAGGACGACTGTAATTTAATAATCCAAGGCGGTCCTTAAACCTTTAATTCAAGAATTATGGTGACTAAAAAATGGAAAATTGGGATGAAATTTGACAGAAATCACTTGACATCAAAATAGACCACTCATGTTTGATAAAATCACAGAGACTGAAAAGCGCATTGCCTTTGCCAAGGTACTAATCAAAATAGACTACTGAACTACATGAAGAACTTGAAGTAGAAACTTGTGCAGGCACTTGAATATTTCAGACACACAGTTTAGTAATCAACAACAAAAGACATTATATGGATCAATGACATAGGGATTTTAAATACGCCATTTATGTTTTCGCTGGACCTTATGTTTGACCACCACTCTATTAACTTGATTTTTATTAATGATAAATAGTAACATATAAAGTGAAATTCATTTTATTATATTTTTTCTTCTTGTTTATAACAGTGGTGGCTACAACATCAAGGTTGGTGCAGGAACATCTATTGATATCATGAAATTCGATATGCGTGGCTCTGCAGCAACACTTGGGGCTGCAAAAGCAATTGGACAAATCAAGCCTGCTGGAGTTGAGGCAAGTATTGCTTATGGCTTGCTTAAAAAATTGAAATTAAGAAAGAAAAAGAAAAAAAAAGGTTCTTGTAAGTGGTGTATCCATCTTCAGACATTTTGAGAAGAGTTCTGAATATACTACTTATTAAATCTAAGAGTACTGTATTTATTAAATCTGATTATGTATTAACCCGTGCACTTATGCTATTTATTAAACCTGATTATGTATTTGCCATCAAATTTAATTTTGAATGATTATAATATTCCATGCAATAATTGTTTCTTATAATCAATAATATATATATATAGTCTATTTGAGTACTGTAATAATGGTTTCTGAGAATGACTTGTTTGCATCAGGTATAAATAGCTGATGCAATAGGGGGATTAGTTTGCATCGGTTGTTATAAAAAACTGATGCAATAGAGGGATTAGTTTGCATCGGTTTTCAACAACAACCGATGCGACAAGTTCCTTTGTTGCATCGGTTTTCATTACAACCGATGCAACAGGAGGCCGTGTCAAGCAATCAACCATGATATTTTGCATCAGTTGTTAATAACAACCGATGCAAAAAGGATCTTTTTGCATCGGTTTGAGAACTGATGCAAAAGTGTTAAGCCTGTTGCATCGGTTGCATATGCATTGGTTGTTGAACTGATGCAGAGGGGTGGTAAACAACCGATGCAAATGGCCTGTTTTGTAGTAGTGATAAACATCCATAACTACATATATATAACATAGGCATATGCATATATATATATATATATATATATATATATATATATATATAATATCTAGATATTTTCATTTGAAGTCAAAATCACATGCATAAGAGGACATGAATGGATGGCATGAAGTGATGGGGAGACATATAGGTGATGACGGCCTAACTCATGGTGATGTAAGGGGGTGTGGGCAGCCGAAGTGATGGGAGAAGGAGGTGGAAAGATTGGTATGAAAGCTTAAGGAAATGTCAGGATATTTTAGTTGTAACTTTCCCCTATAAATACATGCACTCTCCCTCTCATATTTTCACACTCTACACTTCTTCTTCTCTCTTCTTCACTTATTCTCATCTTTAATGGCTTAGGCCGAGAGCATGCGAGAGGGTTTAGAAGTGTGCAACGAACAAGGTGGAGGCCTTAGGCCATGAGTTGATGGTGCTTGGGAGGTGAGGCCGAGAGTAAAGTAGGTGGAGGAGGAAATGGCCATGGGCCTTGAGCTAGGTGGTGGTGTAGGGTCTTGGTCGGGAGCATTGTGGAGGAAGGAGAGGTATTTAAGTGATGGAGTATGGGAAAGGCCGTGAGCATAGAGCATTTCAAGGTGGTGGTCGAGCACTTAGAAGGAGGTGGAGTTGTTTAATGATGTATCAATGAAGTATATGATAGTTTGGGGAAGTGTTGTTTGGATAAGAATGTTGGTAGGAAGAGAATCAGTTTGGATAATAGTGAGTACTCAATCTTAGTTTTATTTGAGTAAAACTTAAAGTAATAATATACGTGTTAAATTAGAGATTAATATGTTGAATATGGGTTTATATGGATGATAACTTGGTTGATATTATGATTGGTCGTATGTTTATGATATGGTTGATAACTTGGCTTGATAAATAATAAGAGAAATGATTAGTAATTAACCATAGTTAATTAAATGGAAATCTAATCCATAAATAATATGTTTTGAGTTGTTTAGCCTCTTAATGGTTTTAAAATATAAAAAGAAAATTAAAAATGAATATTATAATTATGTAATATCATGAAATGCTTTAAAAGTGAATATGAGATTTAATATGGAAAATGTTTGTTTAAATGATTTAAAATGGCTTATAAATGTTTAATAAACAAAGTCAAAGGCATGTCGCGTAATGGTAGCCCACGATTTTGCACAGTAGAATTCAAACACGTATAGAGAATGGAATAATGCTCGGAATTCTTCGAGATAAAAGATTTTCAGACAATTATATCCATATTGTAAATGAAGAAAGAAAATCAAGATTTCATCTTGTATATTTTTAAATAAGTCCAAATCATTTTTTCAAAATAATCGCAGTTTTGCAGTACGGTATCCATAAAAGGAATTTCTTTTAAATTGATATTTTTAGTTCATTAAAAATATGAAATAATTCCTATAAATCTTTTAAAATGTTGTAAAAGATGGATTTTAAATGATCGAAAACTCATTTGATCATTATAGCTTGAAAATGCCATTTGTAGCACTTGTTCGCATAAATTTTTAATAACTTTTGCAAACAATGGTTTTAACTTAATTGTTCTTTTTTGATTTTTTTTGGTGAAACTTTTCAAATAAATAAATAAGCAATTTAAAGATGATTAAAAGGTTTTAAAATGAATATGTGGAGACGACTGGTGTTCATTTGTAAGTGTCAAAGAAAATCTGACCGAGGAATGGAACAAATCGAATGGAAAGACCGGATGCTATAAAATAATTAGAAGTTGATTAAGTATGTTAAAAGATTTAGAGTCGATCAAATAACTTGACCACCTTGTGGGTGAAAAAGAGGTAGTTTCTAGACTTGGATTTGGAAAACCAGTTGCCTGCCCTCCTTAGCTACCCAGACTAGCCCAAACGGAGCAGATGGTAAATTTGATTTACTCAAATCAAAATTTCCCAAAGTATTAAAAAAAATTCCAAATTTAAACAATTGGATTGAATAGAGACAATCTTCCTGTACTTGGTATTAAATTCCGAGGGAACCCATAATATCCGTGTAAATCTAAAAGGTGATTTCATCATTATTCGAGGATAGTAAAGGTTGAATATGGAAATGGATATTAAGTAGAATTTTTATCATTTCCTTGATCTTTTTTACTTAATAATGTTTTCCAATATGAGATTTAAATAAATGATTTGGAAATATTCTTCTAAATAGAAGGTGAGAGGACTTGGAATTATTCCAAAATTCAAAAAGGTTTAATTAACCGAATGATTTGATAAATAAGGCTTAATGATTTAAGAAGATAAATGGAATAATTTAAAATAAAATGTCTCTCTGAGATATTTATAAATGAATAAAAAGATGAATTAAATTAATTGATGAATGATAATCACATATGGACTTAACATCTTTTTATTGATGATTGGTTCAGAGGAACTGGGGTCAAAATTAGGTAATTCCTATCCGAAGACCACTTCGAACCAATGTATATGTTTGAAAGTGAAGACATGATGAAGATGATCGTTTTGAGGATGAAGATCTTCATGATGAAGGGCTACTTGCTACTAGTTCCTTAGGGTGAAATTTATCATATCATATATTTATGGTGGCAGTGGTGCTCTATTATGAAAGTCTTTGATTACAAGGACTAATCGCTATAATGCTAAGGATAATTCCTGATGGGATGCAGTAGGAGGAATGCCTTCGGGCTCATTCAGTCTTAGAATGAACTTGTATGGACGGATGTCTGACATTGCATTTTTGAGATCACAACGTTGATTTTTACAAACGTACATCTGTTTGGTGGGGGAAAAGACAACATATCTTAGCTTAACACCCTTCTCTGAGACATACAAGTTTAGAGATTGTGTATTTGTGAAAGTTAATAGTTATCGACGGCATGACAATGTGACATTCAAAGTGGAACCAGTGATGATCAAAGTGTGGCTTTGCGAAAAGCAAAGCGTGGCTTTGTGGAGCGTAACCTCACGAGCCTCACATCTCAGGAAATATGAGATATTATATGACCTGAAGGACGAATTTTGGGCAATTATTGGGGAAAGATGTCACTCTAAGCACTTGTTGCTTTATTGTATGGATGGAAAAGTATGGAGGTTGATGGAGATCATGTAAAGCCATTGAGTAATACTTTGTTACATGGTTGTGTAGCGGTATAGTTTAAAGGCTGGTGGAGATTGTGTAAAGCCACTTATGTGAATTAGGATTATTATACATGGATTTTTAGGTCGGAATGGTCACTAGTTCTCTATCAAGCTGGAAATGCAATTTCAATACATTGCTTTTACGATTTTGATTGTAAAAAGTAGCTAGTAAGCCATCAAATTTAATAAATGTAACAGTTTCGGCTATTTTGATAGATTATTTTGAAAAGTGTTTTCAAAGGAAAGTTGTTAGCGATAATATCAAATTATTTTGGTATAAAAGTGTTTGGTTATCATAAAGTAAAAACCCGTCGGTATTTATGTATTTGCACGGTCTAATAAACTACCCTTTTTCAAAGGTTTTGATTGACATCAGCATGATCAATACATTAATTTTTTTCCAATATATCACCTTGTTTTATCAAGCCTGATCTTATTATTTTTAATACTTGGGCCAGATCCAAGTAGTTTCAGGTTTAGTTGAAGATGCTTGGAGTTTTCAGAGAAGAGCTGGAGATCTTCATCTACATATGGACATATTTTATTATCCCCTGCATCTATTGCAGTTTTTATTTTTCAACATTTATAAGTATAGTGGATTTATAACTATCCAGGCTAAATGTAGGTTAGACTTTGATATTGTATTCAAAATTTTCCTCTGTAAAGATTATTGTTGAAATAATATATGTTATTCCATTCGTGTGAGATTCTGTTCTGTATTTATTTTATTTTCTCCCTAACAATCGGGCTTTCTAGCACATGAATTTGCAGCATGTGAATGCCAAAGATGTATTAATGTCGATTTCAGAGGGTCAAAATTCGGTTCGTTAAAAATAAATTACTCGATAGTTTTCAGTTGGCTAATATAACTAAGGTCAAACAGAAAATATTGAAGTAACTATCTTACACGGTTCTCCTATCTTAAGAATACTATTGAGCTTTGATATGAAAGCGCTACTTTAATTATAATTAAATCATGGCATGACGACCACTAAAAGACTATATTTGGTTTGAGTGGAAATATTGGAAGTGAAACACTATTTAAGAGAGTATTCATCTTCTTGATTATATGGGGTTAATATCGATAACAACCCATTTTCTCGACCCTCAAAAGTCGATGTTAATACATTCACGGTATTCACGTGCCGAACATCCAAGTGTCGAGAAGACAGATTGTTGGGGTGAAAGAAAGAAAAGACATAACAGAATCTCACATCATGACGAGTAATATATAATATTCAATGGATCTTTATAAAATAAAATTGCAATATACATACATCAATCAGAGTAAACTAACCAATCATCAAGCTGGACAGTTATAAAAACATGTCCTCACAAGCGCTGATAAACACAAAACAACAAATGTAACGAAAATAAAATATACGTGAATACGTCTTGGAGGCATCCATCTTGTCTCCTGAATCTCAAATCATCCAAAGCTAAATCTAAAAGTATGATTAGGCTGATCTGAGCATTATAAGAAAATAACACTTGAATCAGCCTGGTAAACCAGCGTGAGAAAGACACATCATATGGATTTTAAAGTTATAAAACCTTTCAAAAATAAGTTATCTTGTAAGACCGCTTTGCACATAAATATGAAGGGGTTTTTATATTATGATAACCAAACCATTTCATAGGAAATCTTGTGATATTAGAATAACGTCTAGGGTTCCAAATAAATATTGAATCATAGCTAAATTGGTTACAATAATTACATTTCAGATATTAGGTATACAACTAAGTCCATAAAGAAAATTATTGAAGAATGCATTCCATACAATGACAAGGCCACTGGGGTATCACCTGCCACACTAAACATCTAGAAAATGTACCGAGAGCCTCACATGGACCCGCTGCTAACACAAGGTGGACCTACTCCTTACTGGATAGTACTGAATATGTCACCACCTGGTTTCTTTGAAACCTTTTCTTGAGAGCTCTCATGCACATACCACGTCCATAATTCCGAAAATAGTGATCTAGAAGGGTAATGCACATACCGTAATTCTTGTATTAAAATACTTCTGCAAAGATATATTCACAAACTCTTCTCCACTTTTTGCAATACTTGAAAAATATTGATATATTTATCTCAAATGTATAAGTAGAGAACTTTCCATATATATATTTATAAGTATATTCATAAAACACTATATTTCCAATGTTTATAAAATGAATCCATATAGTTATCTCAATTGTACACAAATCTTAAGGAAGATTTCATTTTCTGAAACCATACCTATTTGGCTTAAAACTTAAAATATAACTAACAGTAGACCCAAATACTTTTCTCCTTTTGGTGTTAAGTAAATGGACCGAATAGAAACTAGACTAAATATACTTACTACCATTTTTCGATTTCAAACAGTACTATCCCTTGATCAACAATGAAATCGGACAGGTCAGTGTACTTACCTTGCCCCATCATACATTCTTAAAATTCTCAAGATAGAGATAAGTTTCATACCTTGGAATTTGGTGTTAAGTATGAAAAGAATACTTAGCACCATAATTTAAAATGATCATTTATGGAAATCGGGTCTCATTCGTTTTATAAACATTATTTTTATAAATCCCTTTTATAAAATTGCTTCATAAAACTCCTTTCTATTTATAAAGCTCTTTATATTTACAAACTCCTTTTATAAAACTCCTTTTATAAATCTCTAGATTTATAAACTCTTTTTATAAAATCCCAAATTCATTTATAAACTCCTTTATAAAATAAAACTCCTTTTATAAAACACGTTTCTATTTATAAAACGCTTTTATATATTTAGTTCTTAAAGATAAAACCAAATACTTTCCATAAAACAATCATTCCATGTATTACTATAGATTCACAAATGTGATTTATTTTTCTATTTGTCAAAATGGTATTAATTCCCCTTTTATATCACTTAAAAACCAATTCATGTATTTATAAAAATACCATCTACAAACTATCTTTTTATTATAAAATAATATTCATAAATCTATCCTTTTATACAACATTTTTACATAAGGAATTTCATAAATATTTATTTCAAAATATTCTATCTTCTTTAAAAACAGAATCACTTTAGTATAAATAGATGAATTCTCTTTTATTTTCCTATAAAATAAACAGTCATTGTTTTAAAACGTTTTCAAAAAAGGTTAGAGTGAAATAGAGAAGTTCAAAAACCATTTTTTTTAAAAATGACATAGAAATTTCCAAGAATCGTATTTCAAAATCATTCTCCATCTCAAAACCAATTTCAAATCAAAACAGCAATTAATAGTATTTTAAAATAATCTTGTGTGGTAAATAGCTATTAAAGCGTTTAACCAATGCTACCACTACTTTTTTCATTAAAAAAGTTCAGCTTTTAACATACATCAATGCGATATCCAATATGACCAACTACCAACTTTTAGCATTCAACTATTTATATAACTGAAATTAAAATCAACATGTACATAACTGAAGTTTTAAATTATAATTGTGAGAAATTTGGATTTCTCTATAAAATTTCATGTATTTCATTTTAAACGCCGGTCACTTTTTAAAGAAGAAATTTAACGAAACCAAACCAATAAATCAGTCAAACATAAAACAGTAATTTATATCTACTATATATCATTATAGTATCCATTCAGTGTTGAGATAACCAATCAAAATTCCAATTGACGCTTAAACGTTTCGGTTTGACCGAAAATTGAATGGCTTTCGATTTTAGCTTAAAATTCCACTTGCTTTAAACTAGACGGAATTAGCTCCAGCAATAATGTTGTTCCTACAAATGCAATGCAAAAACCGTGTCTCGATTAGACCTCGTATGAAAATTTTATTCAATTTATAAGATTTTGAATTAAATAACATAATTATTTACAATTTAATCACATTTTAATTACTCTCTTAGTCACTCTTCTTCCCAAACATTAATCACCCCTTGTACATGAGAAATGCATAGAACCTATACACGTGCATGTATGCCACCAATCCTCCTTCAATTGATGAATTTTCAATCCAACTTCGCCGACAACCCTCTCTTCAGGGGAGCTATCAATCCCCCACCACGACAACCATCTCGGCATCACCACGCACATCGCGACCCTATAGGCCGACTTCCCATCGAAAATTGTCGCATCTTACCTCCCTTGACCGCACTCCACTATACTTCCACTATCCATGCTCCTCGATATTACAAATCTAATGCGACAAACATCGCTGGCTTTCTTTGCCAATATTTCACCGAAACCTAAACCCTAGTTACCTATGGTTAAGTCGGCCTCCACTTAACAGCGTCGCACCCATTCAAACTAGTATGGATTTGTAGATCTCACCAATACAGACTCAAAGAATCCAAATTTAAACTTTTTCGTTGAGTGGATGAATTGATTTTGAATTTTAAAGGAGCAAGGCATTATTTTCTTTTTACTGGAAGTTTTGAAAATGAAAAGAGAAAGGAAGAAAGAAAAGCCAGAGTGTTGAATTTTTGGTGTTAGATTATGCTTATCCTATGATTTCTGGCGCATCACTATACAAAATTTCATTTGTGTACGAACTGTGAACAACAAAACAAAGATATGGTTGCGCACAAAAATACAACATGATCCTAAAATAATAATAAAATACACTGATTACCTTATTCTATTAAACTTCAAAAATATAATAGTTCGTCGAAAAATAATCAAACAATAATTTAAATATTTTTCAAATTAAAATTTTCGAAAAAATTCTATGAATTAAATTTAAAATATGTCAATAAAAATTGAGTCATTTCAATAAAAATTGATTTTCTTATTATTTATTACTTCGAATCAAATTTGAATATTTAAATAAAATAAATATTTCCATTCGAAACGTTAAAAATTTTGGGTTGCTACATTCTTCCACACTTAAAAAAGATTTTCGTCCCCGAAATTTTCAAAGGAAGAAAAAATATCTTTGAACCCTTAGGTTTTTCAATTTTTTTTTTTCAAAATGAGTTATAAATCTTTCAAAATCTCATTTGGTTTGAAAATTTTTGGTAGCACTTTTTTTACGAGGTTTAATCCGGAAAAACTACAACTCGTCATAGCTGGCCCAAATCTATAAAAGAAAATAAAAGTCTAAAAGTAGCCTCCTATATCTAGGCATAAAATCATCAACAATAATATATATTTATTATATATCTTATAGAGTGTGTATGACAAATAGCAAACACACCCGTTATGCAATAACCATGTACATTTTGTTGAGCAATCAAACTCTACATGAAACTAAAAACTACAGGCTAGCCGTTGCTTTCATATATCTGTATCTCACTTGTAAATGCCATCAAACCATATAACTTGCATTTCTAATGTCAAAAGCAGACAATATATTCTAGCTTATACGATATACATATGTTGTCAGTACACAATATCAAAACAAATCATTCGCTTGATCACACAAATTTCACTTTCGAACTAGTATCACTCACTCGATTTCTATCACGGACTCCAACCAAGTTCCTTAATTAGAAACCTCTGTTCTTATTGCAAAGCCAGATATTATGGTAAAAAACTTCAGAATCATATCGGAGATCTATAACAGTCGTCAAGAATCGAGTGAAAAATCCTTGTTCGAATCAATGTAAATCACCACGAAAACGTGTACTCGAATCTGTATTAAGAACAGTTGTGTGAATAAAATGATCTACGTACAACTTATTCACTTATTTCATTTGGTTACTAAACTATACCAATTACTTTTTATTCACATTCATTTTTACTTAGTATACTTCCTTTAATACTAATCATTTATGAACCACTTTATAAAATCATTACTTAAGTTCATATTTGTATAGCAATTTTCTATGTCCTAAGAGCATATATATAATTTCAATTTTTTTTTACTTAATCGGGATGTTTTACAAATTTAAAACTTGTTTGACCATACTATCTCCTTGAATTTATAAGTTACGAAAACTTATTTTCTTATATTTTCACAAAAACACTTAAGGTTCTCAATTAACTCGAAAGTTTTCTACTGTCCAAAATCAACAAAAAATTCTTTTCATTTCAAGAAACGAAAATTACCAAAACAACATATCAAAATGCGATGCACAAACTAAACTATCTTAATGCATAAGACACATGTGTCTATATGATAACTTAACCGAACACTTTAGAATTAAACACCCAAGTTTTATTTCAATATCATTTTGAACACACACACACATATATGTATGTATGTATGTATGTATGGAGGAATCGGTTACTCATCCTGGCGATTCAAGCAATTTCACAGAGAAGAGCAATTCCAATGGTGAAAGTGCATCAACATCACCGAACGCTGCTATAAAACCAACATACAAAGAAGCGACAACAAAGAAAACATAATATATTACAACCAAACTACAATACTTCAAACCAGAAAGGGACAACGACAATGAATTTGCTCTACTTCATGGTGAAATTCTTCGTAAGTCAGAAAAAAAATGGAACGATTCAGTATAATATTTGGTTTATGGTTACAAACTAAGTTACAATCAATGCAAAAATTATATATGAAAGACTTGAAAACCAAAGGAATCATATGAACTAGAATTACATTCGGGTAATTTCCTGATTCACTTTAAAAGCAGTACATGTTTACAATAAATTTTGGAGACTGGTCCATATACATTTGAATCCCGATACATCGCCATCAAACTATGGACTATAGACATGAATCTGGAATCATAATCTCCATCTGAAATGTCTATCTAGATAAATTCTCCAATATCAAACTGGAACATTGGGACGAGGAAGCAAAAAGTCGAATTGCAAGTGTAGTTGGAGTTTCTTTTCGAATGGACAACATCACTACGGAGAGGAAACAAATAAATTATGCAAGGATTTTAGCAAGTGTTAATGCAGAAACAAATCACCCACAAAATGCCAATGTGAAGACCACAAAGGGAGATGACTGTACAATCAAAGTTGATTATGAGCTTAAACCATATATATGTGCAAATTTTAAGCGTTTTGGTCACCGTACAGTAAAGTGCAAAACATATATACCAAAAAGACAATACACACAACAGGGTTAGCATTCACAATCAGCTACCACTACAACTTCACCAACTTTTTCCCTAAATGGTTAACATGACCCACAACCTACACAACACTCCAAACCATAAGAGGAACATTAGCGGAATCCAGAACCTCACATTAACGCTGCTACTTCAAAATGGAAACAAGTTGGTAACAAAGAATATCAGAATAGGAAAATTCAACAAAATCTATCGAGCAAAGGAATTCAAATAGTGGAAAAGCAACTAATCATGAATGTTAACGCTAAAATTTAAACGCTAACACCCTGGTGTATAGGATGTGATTGTGAAAGCACCACCCGTTCGTACGGGAATCAGAAATAAGCAGTAAGTATGCAGAAAAACAGTAAGAGACACAGTATTTATAGTGGTTCGGCTTATAATCAAGCCTACGTCCACTTTAATCTCTTTATCACTAGTTTGATTACAATTCTTTACAAGATCTTTCAATTACAACACACTTCAAGTGATAGGATATGTAAAACAAGTAGCTCAAACTTTGATGTTGACAATCATCTTCAAATCCATGGTGAATGTAGATGATATCTTCATGGAGTTCCTTTAGAAGTTTGTTGGATCTCAAGAGCTTTGAAGTAGTCTGGAATTCGGCGGAGTAATGGCGCTTGAAGAGAATGAGCCCAAAAAAAAGTCCTTTGAACGTTGGAAGTGGTCCTCTATTTATAAGAGTTCTGGTCTGGAAATTTTGCTAAGTTCTAAGTCGCCACCGACTCAGTATAAGTCGTGACCGACTTAACCTATCTCATTGCCGATCTAACGAGCTAAGCCCGCGACTTAATGGAAGCAAGCCTGTCTGAATTGAGTTGCGGCCGAGATAAGCTGAGTCGTAGGTCGGTGCCGAGACAAGCTGGGCAGTAGGTCGTCTCCCCCTCTTTAATGCATTGCTCCCGACTTAACTGGGAGTGCATGTTTAAACAGGTCATGAGTCGGTCACGACTCAAGCGTAAGTCGTGAACTTGTTCCATTCAATTAGGTCGGTAGGCATGTTAAGCCGGTCCCTTAGTTAAGTCGGTGACTTCATTGGGTAGTTAGGTCGGCAACATGTTAGGTCGGATCCTTCTGAAGCACTAGGTCGGCAACTTATTGAAACCTTAAGTCGGCAACCTATTGGATCTGTTAGATCAGCATGGCCTTAGGTCGGCAACTCTTTTGGGTCGGCATCGAATTGGGTCGGTCACCTTGTTAACTAGTTAGGTCGGCCAACCTGCTAAAGCTTTAGATCGGTCTTCGTGCTTGCGCTGTTGAGTCGGAACTTCTTTATGCCTTAGGTCGGCATCTATGTGAAAGTATTAGATCGGCATGTTTCTTAACTAATTAGGTCGGCAACTCTTCTGAGTCGGCATCTCTTGAGTCGTAACCGAGATAGGGTTAACATTTGCCCCTCGAAGTATACGTCTTAGGCTTAAGTCGTGTGCTTCGAATTATCTCTTATCTCGGCCCTTCATTGAGTCGGCACGTTATTAGATCGGGCACGGTCCAAAAGTTAGGCCGGTGAAATGCCGCTTCAGTTCCTTTCACCACGAGGTATAAATCATATCCCCTTCTTCTTTTTCATTACCTGCTCTCTTAATTCCGCCATTAAAATTCTCCTGAGTTCTTAAAGGCGATTCCATTCTACCTGATCATCAGCACTTCCTACTATTCAGAGCGTAAGTGAATCCGTCCCCTTCTCGATCATAGATTGCTATTGATTTGTGAACTCTACTGCTTGAACTCGAATCGCCTCCCTATACGATGCTCCATCATGAATCTCATCACGTTTATGGCTGATGAAGCCTAGGTTGCTCAATTCGGCTTCAGATGATCGCTGATACAACGAAGGTGATTTATCACCTTAGGCTCGATGATCTCTGATGGCAGGGTATTGGATTTGTGACAACTTCGAACTGTTGTATTGGGTGATTCAATAGCATGAATGAAGGCTGTTGCTGATGCAATGGTTTATCGGGTTAATGGGTAGATGGAGTGTGATGTTGGTTCGGGGGCGAGTCAGTGGTTTCGGGTGGTTTAATATTTGGCCGACCTTACCCCTAAATCGTAGCCACATTCATTCTTGAGGAGGTCTGCCGATTTAATTTTTCCACTGGCTTAACTTTGAACCGTGACGAAGTGATCCCTTAGGTCGTGGCCGAGTTAAGCCTTTAAACTGTGACCGAGTTGGCTCTTGAACCGCTGCCGAGTTAGTACTTGGGGAATTTCACACAACTTTTCGAACCAGAGCTTGCGACCTAGGGGAACGAGTTTCCAAGTTAAACTATTTAAACCTTGACCCGCTGCCGTCTTGACTTCATCTTGCAAAAGAGTTTTAAACCGTAACCGAGTTAGTACTTAGGCTCTGGGCATAGTAACACTTAGAAACATAGGCCTTCTTCAAGTATTCTGACCCGGACTACCAAATTAATTTGAATAAACTTTGAATTGTGATCAAACTTTGAACATGGATTAAGATTTGAACTGCCCCAATCCTTAAATTTGCTTGAATGCCATTGTGTTATTTCGCAGATCACTTTACTTTTAAGCTGTAAACCTGTGAGAATAACAGACAAACAAAGAAAACCAAGGCGCACATACTGCCATTGACTGCCCATATCAAATGACAGATTAGTCAAAACAAGATAAGAGACATGAATATATTGCATGAAATGTTGTGAATTAATTGGTTATAGTAAAATATTAATGCAAAGTATCAATGATTTGAACAGATTCATCTGCATCAACATCTTACTTGAATATTTAGACTTAAAACAATAGTCCCTGAATTTATAACTAACAAATGCTTGCTAGTTTTTAATCCAGTCATATTTGTTTATTGCTTAATTGATTTTACACAACACTTCACACACTTTAGGAAACGTGCACCTTCATACTTGAATATCCAATCGCTTGTGTAGAATGACTTCCCATCAAAGAGAAGAAGTAGCAAGTCAAGAAGAAGAAACTTTCCCGGTAACTGTTCCTATAGAGAATCCTCCGGAAAGAACTTCGACTATTCTATCTTTGAGAACATTTACTCAGCTGCGCGCTCAATTTGGCTTTGCTGAAGATGATGTCATATTTCCCGGACCAAATGATACTGCTGACAGACCTCCCTATGGTTTTGTCGCGGTTAATCGTCAAATGTGCTTAAGTGGGGCGATCCCACCTTTTAATGACTTTCTTCGAATTCTTCTTCTTCGGATGTCAATTTCTCCGTTCCAACTTCATCCTAATGGTTACGCTATCTTGATGGGGTTGGCTGTTTTGTTCAGAAGACATCTTGACCGACTGCCGAGCTTCGAAGAAATTCGCTACTTATGCTCGTTTGCAAAGAGCAAAGACCATCCTTCTCTTATCATTGTGAGAAGTGCAAGAAACCGCAAGCTCATTCTTGATCTTACTGAAAGTGTCCATGGATTTTTAAACCAATTTTTCTTTGCTCGCAGTCCCCCAGAGTTTTATGCTTCTTGGAGAGTAGGAAGTAAGATCATTTATTTCCGTCTTTCCACTTTCTTTCTTAACTCTTTTCGGGGTCCAAATTGCTAATCTCATTCTTTGCTTTTTTTAGCACTTCCCCTTCCCTCTAGAGATCCGATACATAGGCAGACTTTTGATAGACTGAGCGCTGTAGCCGCAGAAGAGAGAAGTATCAAGTTTCTACTAAGCGACGAATTTCTACATCAATACGAACTTCTCCACCCTTCTCGCTATACTCAGCTTTGTGAAGCTCCGACTGAAGTTCCCGATTCTCCGACGAAAACTCTCGACGCCTCGGTCTCCACTAAAGATCGTGTGCAGGGAGAAACTTCTACTGGAACTCCATTAGTGAAGTGCTCTACTCCACGAGACGACACGGGGCCATCCGAAAAGTCCGCGCTTCCCCCCATTACTGAAGAAGAAGAGGAGCAACCTTCCCAAACTATGAAAAATGCCGATAAAGGAACTGATGGAGGGAACCAGGCTAGGCATGACGATGATGATGTCTTTGGGGATTTAAGTGACTTATTTATCTCTTCCCAAGAGCTCTCTAAAGATGATCCTGCTCGTGGTAAAGTTATACCTCCAACAATTGAAGTGACATCTGCCCTCCAACTGACTCCAACTTTTTTATTCCAAGAATTGCCACCGATAGCGAAACCTATTACATCCCCCCAACTGAGAAGTGGTTCGTTAGCCCAATGCGAGTAGTTTGCACTTCACACACCACTTAAGAATTTTCCAGCACACTTATACACTTATCTTCTTATGCTTTAAAGATTTCTGAAGCTTATCTTTTCTTATTTCAGATTCTCCAATGACACGCGGTGGATCATACTATCAAGATTTTCAACGCTATGGTGGGCGTGGACAGTATAATTATGGGCGCTACTTCTCTTCCTATAGGGAGTCTGATGAAGAGAGGGCTGCTCGAAAAGCTCGGGAAAGGAGGGATAGGGATGAGCATCGCGACTCCCCGCAGAGAGGTGACGATTCCTATAAAAGGAAATCACACGATGACCGGGGAAAAGGTCATGTAGTAGAAGATTCGAGCAAACGAGCTCGACATGGTGAGAGACATGCTTCCACCACTCCCGACAAGCCTACTGCCCCTGCCCCTCTTGATATTACTTCTGACTCTCCTGCTCTTGGGAAGGAGGACATCCAGACAATAATAAGTAGGCCTAAATTTCAAGTGGGGCCCGGCCCAGCCACCTTACAAAGTCGCTTTCCCCAATGGTGCTTAAAGGGTGTGAGATTCGATCTCGACCTGGTTCCTATCGACAAGCCTGCTATGCTGCGAAATCTTGACGCCGTCAAACTCGACATCGAGAGGATGTCAAACTGGCAGAAGCTTGTTGATGAACTTCAAAGAGTTAACCGTGCCAACTTAGAGGCCATGCTCACCATGGAAAACGATAAGGCTGAGTGGCAAAAAGTCCTTGAGCAGCATGACACTGAAATGAGGAACATTACTTCCTACAATGAGGAGCTCGAAGCAAAAGTTGAGAAGTTAAAAGATGAACTTGCTGCTTCCTCTACTTCATACTCTCAAAAGGAAGAAGTGCTTCTCAAACAAGTAAGAGACGCTCATGCCAGCCAAAGGGATGCTGAGGACAGGCTTGAAGTGCAAAAGAGAATCAGTGAAGGCTATATTTCTGATATCGCTGAGCTTCATAAGAAAAACAACTCCCAGGAAGCGGAGATACAAATGCTTAAGCTTCAGCTTTCTAGAACTGAGAGGGAGCGTGATGAGGCTGTCGCCGGCAGAATCGCAGCTGAGGAATCTCATGAGGAGACTAAGAACAGCTTTGGCTCAACACTATTCGACTTCTACTTACATAGCGTCTTGGGGCGTGGAAGCCTTGCTTTTCTAGGTCCCAAGTACGAGATGACTTTAGCCGAGGTGTGGGAGGCTGCCCTCGATATGCTTGGTGCTGAGGGTGCTGGTTATGATGAGTCAGCCTTGGAAAGGCATTATTTTGATGAAGACGCTCGTGCTGCCCTTGCCAAGGGAAAGGAACAACTTGCTAAGCTAAGAACCGAAGTGGCAGAAGGGGGGCAGATTGGAGGAACTACTTCAACCACTCCGGTTCAGCCTCCTTCTTCATCTGAAGTCAACATCACTGGTTCCAGTTCCCATTTGGCTTCTCCTACCAAAGTTACTACTAAAATTACAAGCGTACATGGTGGAGACGAGGGTGATGAGAGCGCTGGCACACAAGCTTATGAAGTTGAAATCAGGAAATCGGCTTCACCAGGTAATTCTCATGTTAATCCCGCTACTGTTAATCCTGTTCAAGCGGGTTACACATTTGTCTCGTATGAGTTTCATGAACTCCTCGGCTATCTTCTCAACCTTGATGAGCCTTCATCTCCTCTCTCTACTAACTTTATTGGTGAGCCTTCATCCCCTCTCTTTTACTGACTTTAACCTCTTTTCTTCTGTAGAGAAAGCACCAAGCGCTGCTCAAACTCCTATTCCTCCGGTTATCCTTCCTCCATCTCTTCAAGTGGCGCCTCCTTCTGCCTTGCAACCTGGATCACAGGAAGAACAAATAGAGGCTCTCCACGGCTTGGATGATCCCATCGCTTCACAAGAGCAAAAAGATGAGAGACTTGAGGGAGGTGACATATCTCCGGAGCGAACTCCTTCCGACGACATTGTTCTATCAAAACTTGTCACTCCGGGGAGTGAGTCTTCCTCACAGAGGAGAGAGAAGCGTGGGACATCAAAGAGGAGGGGGAAGAAAATCACCGCCACTGAAGAGGAGCCGGAAGTTGGGCCAGCTGCGCCTACCTCTCCTTCCTCCCTTATACCCACTGGTCGACCTGAAAAGCTGATCATTCGGCCGGGTAAAGGGTCTAAAGGCAGCAAAAAGAAGTGAAGATCTTCAGTTTCTAGTTTTTTGTGTTTTGCATGTACTGGCCGAGAATTGTGCGGGTACCGGCCCCCGCTTTTCTTTATTTTGAAACCTGTACCTGCGTTGTAATTGAATAAAATGATTCCTCGTTTGTACAAACTTTTGTTTGAATTAAAGAATACATTTGTTATTCGTTTTGGCATGAGTTTATTTGATATTGCAGCGAGCTTATGGTATGTTACTTGAGCGTTACCTTTTGCTGGTTTAGTTATACCATATTGTGTGTAATTATACTATATTGCCCCCATTCCATAAGTATGCTGCAATATTCTATACCTCGAGGGGACTTACACTCTTATTTGCTAAAGAATAATTATTTTAAAGAAAATTTTATAGAGTACAACTCCCTTCGTATAAGTTTTTACGCTTGGTCGTTCGAAGAAATCACTTTTTTCTTTTGCTTATGTGCATATCTCATCAAGTGAATTCCTCTATGTGGTAAAGCGGACCTCTGAAGGGTACTTTAACTTCTTTTCTTTTTACGATCATTTCCCACAGTAGGCAAATTATTTTTCCTTTGAAAGTTAAAGTACGCTTTTGATGAGGATTTTTTTTTTTTTTTTTTTTTTTTTTTTTTTTTTTTTTTTTTATAGAAAGTTGTACCTCTGAGGAGGGATTTTTTTCACGTTTCAACACTTGGAAGTTTTATTTCAATCTCGGTGAAACGTGTACCTCCAAAGAGTTATGCTTTAGAAATCCTTTTCACGTTTCAACACTTGGAAGTTTTATTTCAATCTCGGTGAAACGTGGGTTTCCAAAGAGGTCTTTTTTCTTAATTGTGTTCCCGGGAGGGGGTTGTACCTCTGAGGAGGGATTTCTCACGTTCCAACACTTGGAAGTTTTATTTCAATCTTGGTGAAACGTGTACCCCCAAAGAGTTGTGCCTTTGAAGAAAGCCTTTTCACGTTTCAACACTTGGAAGTTTTATTTCAATCTCGGTGAAACGTGTGCTTTCAAGAAGGTCTTTGTTTTTACATTTCAACTTTGGTGAAGTGAAATTCCGAAGAGCGGTTGCTACACTTCAACTCCTGGCGAAATGTGCCTCCGAAGAGGGCTTTTATTTTGTTTACATTTCAACTCTGGTGAAGTGAAATCCCGAAGAGCGGTTATAACACTTCAACTCCTGGTGAAATGGGCCTCCGAAGAGGGCTTTTATTTTGTTTACATTTCAACTCTGGTGAAGTGAAATCCCGAAGAGCGGTTATAACACTTCAACTCCTGGTGAAATGGGCCTCCGAAGAGGGCTTTTATTTTGTTTACATTTCAACTCTGGTGAAGTGAAATCCCGAAAAGCGGTTATAACACTTCAACTCCTGGTGAAATGTGCCTCAGAGAGGGTTTTCATCGCCTGGAAGTTACTCTCTCATGGTTGGAGGGTCATGACTCCTCCAATCTTTTTTGTTGAGTAGAGAACTTTCTTTTTTGTGGCGTATGACCCATTAGAGGTCTTTTATCCTCCGAAGAGTTGCGCCTCCGAAGAGGACTTGTGCCGCTGATGGTAGCTTTGGTCTCTGAGGAGAAGCATTCGGTCTCCGTAGAGAAGCATTCGGCCTCTGAAGAGGGCTTTTGGCCTCCGAAGAGGGCTTTGGTCTCTGAGGAGAAGCATTCGGTCTCCGTAGAGAAGCATTCGGCCTCTGAAGAGGGCTTTTGGCCTCCGAAGAGGGCTTTGGTCTCTGAGGAGAAGCATTCGGTCTCCGTAGAAAAGCATTCGGCCTCTGAAGAGGGCTTTTGGCCTCCGAAGAGGGCTTTGGTCTCTGAGGAGAAGCATTCGGCCTCCATAGAGAAGCATTTGGCCTCTGAAGAGGGCTTTTGGCCTCCGAAGAGGGCTTTGGTCTCTGAGGAGAAGCATTCGGTCTCCGTAGAGAAGCATTCGGCCTCTGAAGAGGGCTTTTGGCCTCCGAAGAGGGCTTTGGTCTCTGAGGAGAAGCATTCGGTCTCCGTAGAAAAGCATTCGGCCTCTGAAGAGGGCTTTTGGCCTCCGAAGAGGGCTTTGGTCTCTGAGGAGAAGCATTCGGTCTCCGTAGAGAAGCATTTGGCCTCTGAAGAGGGCTTTTGGCCTCCGAAGAGGGCTTTGGTCTCTGAGGAGAAGCATTCGGTCTCCGTAGAGAAGCATTCGGCCTCTGAAGAGGGCTTTTGGCCTCCGAAGAGGGCTTTGGTCTCTGAGGAGAAGCATTCGGTCTCCGTAGAGAAGCATTCGGCCTCTGAAGAGGGCTTTTGGCCTCCGAAGAGGGCTTTGGTCTCTGAGGAGAAGCATTCGGTCTCCGTAGAGAAGCATTCGGCCTCTGAAGAGGGCTTTTGGCCTCCGAAGAGGGCTTTGGTCTCTGAGGAGAAGCATTCGGCCTCTGAAGAGGGCTTTTGGCCTCCGAAGAGGGCTTTGGTCTCTGAGGAGAAGCATTCGGTCTCCGTAGAAAAGCATTCGGCCTCTGAAGAGGGCTTTTGGCCTCCGAAGAGGGCTTTGGTCTCTGAGGAGAAGCATTCGGCCTCCATAGAGAAGCATTTGGCCTCTGAAGAGGGCTTTTCATCTCACGGGAATATGTCGACCGATTGTGGTGAAATGTGTGCCCCAGAGGAGGGTTATTGTCAGGAAGTTTGGAGTTTCCTTTTCTTGTCTGGATGGATTCTCGGGAGTGTGTTGGCTGGTAACTCCACGACTTTGTAACGAGAGAGACACCTTTTTCGATGGAGCCCGCTTGAGGTCTCTATCCCCTGAGGAATTATGCCTTCAAAAAGGGCTGGCACTTCCGAAATGATCTTTTGTTGGCTGATGCTTGCTCTCGCATACTTTTTTGCCGTTGATTCATGTTGACAATTCCCATTACTTCACAAGGGTCATTGCTTTTAGCTGCCCAGCCTCTCCCTTACCCAAAGGAATATATTTTATAGTTAAGCAAATTGGTGGTGGCAGATGTAGGTTCTTTAACTGGCCGTTTGTTTGTTCATACATTTGCGGTTAGCTATATATGATCTGCTTTTATCCACCTTGCTTACTTTCGGTTGAAGTTCTCCTTTTGTAAGATTTGGATATGGGAATTTTGAATGGCTCAGTGCTTGACTACTGGATGTTGTTGCGGATCGCTTCGTCTCATGACTGGTAAGTCTTGTTTTATGGCCTGCATTATTAAATGGTCTTTTTAGCAACACGCTCAACGTATTTCATACGCCAAAATAAAACAGAGCAGTTTATAATAGTAGGGAACACGAGAATTATAGTGATTTAGCCAGAATTGGGCCTATATTCACTTTACTGCTGTTGTTATTTGCCTGCCTTGCAATTGCCCTTAACAAGAGAATCATATATCTGTAAATTTATTGCAATATCTCAGCAGAGTTTTTATGTAAAATATGGATGTAAGTGGCTATTATTCCAAGTTCTTGGAATTGGTTCTCTTTTGACAGTTGCGAACTTGATTGATTATATTAGCAGTGCCTCAGTGCCATCCTTAAGTGTGCACTATCTTCTTCTGTTGGCAGGTGGTTTTAACTGAAGAAGCATACTCTAGCCAAATCTTATTTATTTGCTTAGAGTATTTCTTATTTAGGCTTTGCCCCTGGACTTTCGTCACTTAAGACTTGCTTTAGAAAGCTACCAAGGGTTGCTTGATATTGTAACGAATCGGCTGGACATTGATTGCCTGCAAATTTAGATTGATAATTTTAGTGACATTCTTAGAATATTTCACATATCGAAATAAAATAAGCGACTTGTAATAATAGGGAGAACAAGGCTTATAGTTTTTATTATTTATTTGCACTGTCTTTATAACAGATTTTGATACAAGAATTATTGGATCAGCATTCCTTTACAAATTTGAAACATAGTATTCAAGTAAAGTAAGAAAGCAGTTGTTGCCCCAAGCTTTAGGGATTGAATCTTTTGGCTTGAAAGGATTGGATGGCAACGTTTTTCAGAATCGAAACTTCCTTTCACTTTGAAGGTCTTCCTGAAGCGTGTGCATGTCTTCCCGTCTCATCCAATTTTTTCCTATCTGGTGAGGGCTTGCTGTGACGATACTGATGATAGGTCCTTCATTTCCCTGTGCCACGGTTCTTTTATTTGAGCTACATTGTTGAGCGGACACCAGCTGCACCTTGGAGGATGAGGAGTAGTTAATTCCATCTCTTTTCACATATTGTTGCAGTTCATTCTGTTTGAGCAACTCTTCAATCTCCTTTCTTAAATGGCGACATTGATTGGTGTCATGGCCAGGCTGATTGTGAAATCGGCAGAATTTTCCATTGTCTGTTGCGCTTCTTCTCAACAGAGATGGTTTGGGGTACACAACAACGTCCTTTGTTGCCAAGAAGATATTTTCCGGAGTGTCGGTCAAGGGAGTGAAGTCAGAGGATCTAAAGCGTCGAGCTTTTTTCAAGAGCTTCTGCTTTCTTTTCCCTCCATCGTCCTCTCTTTGTTCAATCATCTCCGGTATGTATTCTTCGTCGTTACCAGGACTCAATGGGTGGTCGTCAACTATTCTCTCGAAAGTTGCCCTTGACAAACGTTCGTGGATAGTTGGTCGTGGCCATGAACTTTCTGTTTGGGGGAATGGTCCAATAATGCCAGTTGCTCGTTGAGGAATATTCCATTCTTCTGAAACCTGAGCCTCCTTAGCAATGGTTTTTATATTGCTTTCTAGTCGACGGACTTCCTCTTGCAATGTGTTCATCTTGTCCAGTATTCTATTACTTTGAACTTCCATGTGTTGATATATTCCATAAATCACAGCCTTTAATTCAGCCTTTGTGACCCCAATAGTTGAAGCTGTTTCCCCTAATGCGGGAAGAGCAATGGCGTTGCTGCTAGTACCTTCAAACCTCAAAAACTTTCGTTTCCTTTCAGAAGCCATAATTTCTGCTAGACTTCTAGTCTTCAAGGAAATTCTCTCTACAAATCTTCTGTAAAGCAATGATGATAGAAGTCCTGAGTTCAATTCTCAGTGAAAGCACCAAAATGTTAACGCTAAAATTTAAACGCTAACACCCTGGTGTATAGGATGTGATTGTGAAAGCACCACCCGTTCGTACGGGAATCAGAAATAAGCAGTAAGTATGCAGAAAAACAGTAAGAGACACAGTATTTATAGTGGTTCGGCTTATAATCAAGCCTACGTCCACTTTAATCTCTTTATCACTAGTTTGATTACAATTCTTTACAAGATCTTTCAATTACAACACACTTCAAGTGATAGGATATGTAAAACAAGTAGCTCAAACTTTGATGTTGACAATCATCTTCAAATCCATGGTGAATGTAGATGATATCTTCATGGAGTTCCTTTAGAAGTTTGTTGGATCTCAAGAGCTTTGAAGTAGTCTGGAATTCGGCGGAGTAATGGCGCTTGAAGAGAATGAGCCCAAAAAAAAGTCCTTTGAACGTTGGAAGTGGTCCTCTATTTATAAGAGTTCTGGTCTGGAAATTTTGCTAAGTTCTAAGTCGCCACCGACTCAGTATAAGTCGTGACCGACTTAACCTATCTCATTGCCGATCTAACGAGCTAAGCCCGCGACTTAATGGAAGCAAGCCTGTCTGAATTGAGTTGCGGCCGAGATAAGCTGAGTCGTAGGTCGGTGCCGAGACAAGCTGGGCAGTAGGTCGTCTCCCCCTCTTTAATGCATTGCTCCCGACTTAACTGGGAGTGCATGTTTAAACAGGTCATGAGTCGGTCACGACTCAAGCGTAAGTCGTGAACTTGTTCCATTCAATTAGGTCGGTAGGCATGTTAAGCCGGTCCCTTAGTTAAGTCGGTGACTTCATTGGGTAGTTAGGTCGGCAACATGTTAGGTCGGATCCTTCTGAAGCACTAGGTCGGCAACTTATTGAAACCTTAAGTCGGCAACCTATTGGATCTGTTAGATCAGCATGGCCTTAGGTCGGCAACTCTTTTGGGTCGGCATCGAATTGGGTCGGTCACCTTGTTAACTAGTTAGGTCGGCCAACCTGCTAAAGCTTTAGATCGGTCTTCGTGCTTGCGCTGTTGAGTCGGAACTTCTTTATGCCTTAGGTCGGCATCTATGTGAAAGTATTAGATCGGCATGTTTCTTAACTAATTAGGTCGGCAACTCTTCTGAGTCGGCATCTCTTGAGTCGTAACCGAGATAGGGTTAACAATGAAGATCAGTGTATAAACAATAAAGGAAAGCAAAATGTTTAAACAAATTTTACCACGAACGATAAGTTTCAAGTACTTAGCTCATACGAAGAAGAGGACAATGATGACACTACAACAAAATGCACTATTTATAGCATTAATCCATAGCTTTTTCGTTCATATGAAATAAATAAAAAAAGGAAATTTTTGTTAAGGACAAAATTTCTCAACATTTTAGCCTCAGGGACAAACCTTCGATATTTTAGCATGAATGACAACTTTCTTTAGCTATCAGCTTTTAGTTATCGATAGCAGTTTTTAGGTATCAGTTTGTATTTATTGGTAGCAGTTTTTAGATATCAGTTTTTAGTTCGGTAGCAGTTTCGGAAGAATGTTTGTCCTATGAATAATTTTGAAAGAATATTTGTCCCTTGAATAAAATATTAAGGTCATGTGAGACTAAAAATATATAAATTTTTGTCATTTAATGAATTACCCTAAATAAAAGTATATCAACACTACGTTAACAAAAGGCGGGAACAAAAAATTTAGCGGTATTTGTTTACAATTCGATATTGTGCCCTATCTCTCTCTTTCACTTTGTCTGCGGAAAAACAAAACAAGAATAAAATGCTTCCCCTGTTCTCTCTAAAATCCAAATCAAATCATGTCATCGTTCAGAAACCCTAATTCAAACCAAATTACCCCAAGCAGTACCACACTCACCTCGATTAATCGCTCCAATTCAAAGAACTGCTTTCAGTAGTATATTATTAGCGCAAGTGATAACAATGATTTTCCTCTGCCTCCATCAAAATTATCCATCAGAGTCCTCAACTGCGCTAACTGGTCTGTGCTTTGAGTCTTCGACAACCCCTCCAGTGTGATTCTTTGCTTTAACCGTTCAACAAACCCACCATCTTTAGCCAATTTCGACGCTCCCAGGCTTGGTTCCCATTACCGGCGATGCTCTTCACTGGTATGATTTTTTTTTCCTTTCCTTTTCGAGATCAAGTTCTTTTAATGTGCTATGTCAATTATATACTAAAAATTGATTGATTCATTCAAAGCCGATTTAGTTCCTTTCCAATTTTCCCACTGAAGAAAAAAAGGAACCGCTCAAATCAATCACCCAATGCCCCTTCGTTTCGTCACTCCAAGCTGATTTGTATAGGCTTGGAGTGGGAAGGTTATATGCTTATTTATGTTTTGAGGTTCAAACATCTTGGAGCTTGCAAGTAGGAGGCTTTGGTAATTTGTATAGTACATTTTATTATAAATTTCACGACACTCTATCCATGATTATTTATCACAGTTTGCCGTTTGCATTGAATGTTTAATTGCTTAATAGCAGGTTGTTGTGTTTATGAAAACTAGTGTTTAAATATGTTAGATACAGGTACATCTAAATTTTGTCCAGATGTACTCCCATAATAAAATTTACTTTGGGACGGGTAGGATCACCTTAATAAAATGTAGTTTATTGGTTGGTTCGACCATGGAGTTCAAGTTGATGATTGGATTTTCTTTGATGTTTTGTGTATCGCTTTATGTTATTTTACATACTTGCTTGTTTGTCACCATATCGATGCACGATTGCTTGTTATCTATCTGAGATATAACTCACCATGTTTCATGCCTTATGATTTAGTGTAAGATCATGATGAGGGAGTTATGTTACAGTGGTTTAAAAGAGAAGATTATGCGTATACGGGTGTGATGGGCACCTGTACTTGTGTGATTTACATGAGTTGTAAATGAAACAATATTTTGAATTTTTCCATGTTTCTGTGATAGTTCGTCCATCTGGTAAATGTTGGTACTACTGAACTTTCAGTATACCTTCATTAGTTTAGAACGGTGGTTTCATTGTTGTACTTTCATGTTCCAGCGCACATTTTAAGCAGAGGTCTTCTCTAGTCATGCATCATACAACACTTTTAAAACACGAGTCTCCATTAGTCAGAATTTTATGTCACGGTGCACCTCTGAAGCAAAGGTTTTCACTGGTCATGACTTCGGCCACTTGATAAATTTTTGCAACACAAGTATAGTTGTTGACAAGCTCATATTTTTAGTGTTTGTTTTTTTGCAACTTTTTATTTTTTTAGTAAGTTGATAATTCTGAAAGTTCATATCTTTTGGCAATTTCGTATCCATAGTAAATATGTATTTTTGGAAAACTTGTTTTTTTTAATATCTCTTACATTACATTAGAGAGACCGAGAGAGAATGTAAAGAAGTCCAAACCTGTGAGAGAAAATAAAAGTAAAAATGTAGATTTTAAACCAAGATCATATATTCAAAAAACTGAAATGTTTATGAATACTATTTAGTTCAAACATGTGCGTGTACCTATATGTATGTATATTTTATGATATAGTATTCATTTTATACCAGAATTCTAGTAATAATAAATCAAAAGGGTGAACTTTTATGAAATAGTTGCACTTCTGTCCAGTCAACCTCATCTCTACAATTGTCTAATACATAATCTACTTATATGCAGACCTATTTTGAAATCCTCGGCAAACATATATATTGTTTTCCAATTATTATTTCAACTTAATAATAATTTAGCAGCTGCTTCGGGCTAGATATAACAACTATTGAATTGCCAAATTATTTCTATATAGGTGTAAAAGAGTCAAGCACAAGAGGGCAAAAGAAATAAGAGAAAGCAAAAGCGGAAAAAGTTGCATTGGTAAGAGAAACGGCTGATATTGGGAAGAAGCAGCCTGACCTATTTGATCTCTCTGAAAATCTCCATATTAGATTTGCTTCATTATATCTTTATCCTAGGATGAATTCATGCTTCGTACATAGTGTCTTCAACCTATAAATAAGGTTAGTTGAGTTGTGAAAATTTAGTTGCACGTAATTATGTGTTTCCAAGAAATACAAGTGACAGTTTAGACTCACATATTGATTTTGAAATTAGCATGCAACCCCTTTGCATGAGACTTGTTATAAGCTTAAGAATTTTTTGAGAGTTGAAACTTCTCTTGCAGATTATGTCTACTATATTCTAAATGCACAGCCAAAATGCAAGTAAGGAATAATAATTTTCTTTGCAAAATAATAATTACCCTCTCCTTGATTAAACTTCTTGGAACATTGTTTTCTAACCTACTTATATCTATATTTTCAATGATCATATGCTATCCCATAAGCATTTTATGTTGTAGCAGTAGACACAAATAAAATTTTGAACTTTAGAGCTTATGTTAATTTGCTAATGTTCAAATGCTTATGAGTTCAATATCATCGATTTTGTATTTTGTTTTCCTGTATTCAATTTAGTGCATGCACACATCATAATGAATTTGATGCTAACTTGTTATCTAATTTACTAATTGAACATATATCAAGCAATCTTTTTTCTTGCCTAGCAGCAGGCTTTTTTCTTGCCTAGCAGTTGGCATAGCCTATTAATGGAGTTAAAGTTTGGGTATATGTAGTAAATATTCCAAATTCACTTCTATGGAGATGATCATCCAAGCTTGAATTCATTGAAGATGCCATTGGCATTACAGTAGCTCGACCTGCCATGAATGTTGTAATGGAATCAAGTTATAGTAAGTGCAATTTATTAATTTTTAAATACGTATAAACTAGGTTGATAAAAATAGTTGATTTTTTTATTTATTTTTGGTTGTTCTACTTCTTATGTATATGTAATTATTGAATAAAGATTGTTGATTGGTAATAAAGAAGACTATTTTGGATATTAGGATGTTTATAAGTATTTCTTTGTCTCCTTTTTCGCTTAGTCCTTACCATTTGAATAATATCATTTACCACGTGACTGACATTAAGGAAATAGTTATTCTTTGTTGTCACAATTTCGCTATGTATTTCGTTTGTGAATCACGTTTTGTTACAACCAGAAACTCTCCTCGGCTCTTCTACCATAAAATATATACAAAAAAATGTTTAAACTTATTTCAAAACCATTTATGATGCTGTGTACATTTTGGCACTCCAGTAAATCCATTTCATGTTGCCACATGGTAAAACTATTCCACTCAACCTCAATATCAGTGAAGTAGATTTTCTTTGCATTACTTATCATTCACCATATAATGTTCTATTTGAAGATGATAAGTAAATTTTCACTTTTTAATATAATAAAAGGACGATCTATGTCCATAGTAGTATAATTTCATTTACAAAATGGCTTTTTCAAAGCTCTATGGTAATTTAAAAACAAGAAGAGTGCTTTCAAACTCAAATTCGACAACTGCAGATGTTCGTGCTCTTAAAAATATTAAAAATACATTCAAATATAAAATTATTAATTGATTACATACTAGGGTCATCTAACTTTCAGTTCCTTCAAATTTTGATTAATGTTCTTACTTCTAGCAAAAATTTAGTCGAATAAGTGCATAAAACTTATAAATGAACCTTACCACCAAAATCCAAAATTACCAAAATTTTCAGATTATGGTACGGATAATAATAGGTCTGCATATGCTTATTTCTTTAAGATAGCGAGTATCTGTATCCATTGATGTTAGTGTTAGGTATGGCTCGCATTATATTAGAGTGGGTGCGTAGATTGGATTATGATTAGTCCTACATCGCAAGATATTCTAGAAGAGATCAGCATATATATGGGATTGTTAGCTTGTAACAACAAGGGATTCCTTTTGTTACAAATAAACGTTGCCACGAAAATATATGTGCTCTGGGCGGATGTAGGGATATCCAATCATGACGCTGACACCAAAAGAGCTTCGTTCAGTGGTCTTGCTTCATCTACACTGAATTAAAGTGCACGCATAGCGGAAGATGCGAGGGGGGTGTCGAAAATTACAACATGGTATCAGAGCCGATGGTTCGATGGGACCAATATGATGCAGCGTTGACCTAAGTATGCTCCAATATGTGTGGTTTGAGCTCGTGATTCTCATTAAGGTGGAGTTATAAGTTAGAACGCGACCAGCTCCAACCGTGTGAAAGAGAACTCTTTGTGAAACAGCTTGGCCCAACTGCTGGAGGTGGTAGCGACCTAATCTAAACTGCTGGAGGTGTTAGCGACCTTATCCAAGTGTTTGAGGACTCTGTATAACTTCTAGTTGAATTGAGAAAATGCTCGCCAAGGTGGAGATCTTGCGATCTCTTTTAGAATCCCTTGTTGAATTTGGATGATTCAAATGTTCATTAAAAGGGAAAGAAATTAATTAATTGATTCAATCAAATCAATTAATTTAGCTGATATATGGAAGGATATTTTAAGAAAACTAATTAATTAGTAAATCAATTAATTAGTCTGCTATATGAAGAAATAAATTATTAGGCATGGAGAATAAAGGAAAGATATGGAAACAAAGACAAGTTGGAAAGATATCTGCGTAATCAGGAAATTGATTTGCTTAATCTCCAAGCAACCCGTCATTATCAAGTCTATATAAATGAAGGAACTTTATCTTCATATGAACAATCAATTGTAGTATCTACCATTATTCTTTCCTCTCTCTTTTGTACTCTCTTCTCTAGTGAAATAAAAAGTTGTTGGGTCTCCATGGACGTAGGATATTCATATCCGAACCACGTTAAATCTTCTTGTCTCTTATTTCTGTTATTTTTCTGTGAAACTGCATAATTCTTTTTAAGTATCATTGGTATCTAAATAGGCAATAGTAGATCCTGAACAAATAAACCGCTTCCGCTCAAATAAAAAAAAATCACTATAGTTTGGTATCAGAGCTAGTGTTATTGTTCCTGTTTGGATATTAATGGCTACTTCTAGTAAGTCTGTTGGCAGATCTGGTGTCAATTATGGAGTAACACGTTTTGATGGAAAAGGAGATTTTGGTACTTGGAAGATGAAGATGGAGGCTGTGTTGAAGAAGGAGAAGACTTACAAGGTTGTTTCTGTGCCTGAGAAATTGAAAGGTATTGATGCAGCTGATTTGGAAGAGATGGAAGATGAAGCTCTTACAACAATTCAGTTGAGCCTTTCAGATGAAGTTCTTAGAGAATTCTCTCAGAAGAAGACGGCGAAAGAACTATGGGATGCATTATCGGATGCATATCAAGACAAGTCTCTCACTAATCGAATTATTCTTCAGCAACAACTTTATTCGTTCAAGATGAAGCCTGGAGCTGATCTCATGGAGCATGTAGATGCTTTGACGACTTTGATTATGAACCTGAAGGCAGCGGAAGTTGATATTACTGATGAGGCTCAAGCTGTGATCCTCTTATGTTCCTTGCCTAAGGAATGTACTGCTTTTGTTAATTCCATGATTTATGGCCGCAGTAAAATTAGCCTATCTAATGTAAAGACTGGTCTTCATAATGAAGTATTAAGAGGTAGATTGGCAAGCACTAGCTTGGATAGTGATACTGAAGGCTTATCTGTTCAGAGAGGTAGAGGCCAAAGCAGGTCGAAGAAAGGTGGAGGACGAAATTATTCACGGTCTCAGTCTAGGGGGCCTAAGAATTTGACTTGCCATTATTGTAAGAAAACAGGGCACTTCATAGCACAATGTCCCAAGCTTGAAGGTAGAAGAAAAGATCCAAAACAAGCTTCAGCTTCTACAGCAGAGAAATCAGATACAGAAAGTGACACCAATGTATTTACAGCTTCTGGCTCTTCTGGGAATAGCAACTTATGGCTGATTGATTCTGGCGCATCCTATCATATGACACCTGATAGGAACTGCTTTTCCACTTACCGTGAAATTGATGGAGGAGAAGTTCTGATGGGTAATGATGCTTCTTGCCGTATGGTGGGTGTTGGTAGCGTGATGATTAGGATGTTTGATAGTGTTATTCGTACGATCACTGATGTTAGACATGTACCTGATTTGAGGAGGAGCTTGATTTCTGTTGGGGCGTTAAGTAGACTTGGCTTGAAGATTGTAGTGGAAGGAGAGAAAATAAAGATATCGAAGGGTTCCATGATTGTTATGAGAGGTGTGAGGGCAGGAAATCTTTATCTATTAAAGGGCACTACTGTAATTGGTGAATCAGCTTCTGTTACATCTGTTGATTCGGATTCTTCCAGATTATGGCACTTACGGATAGGTCACATCGGTGAGCGCAGCATGGATGAGTTGAGAAAACGAGGATTGATTGATGGAGTTCATCATTCAAAACTTGGTTTTTGTGAAGGGTGTGTTCTTGGAAAGCAGACGAAGATTTCTTTTGGTACAGGAGAGCATAAAGCAAAAGCTGTCTTGGAGTATGTTCATACAGATGTCTGGGGTCCCTCCCCTTGTCCGTCTTTAGGTGGAGCCAGATATTTTGTTTCATTTATAGATGATTTCTCTCGTAAAGTATGAGTATACTTTCTTCAGTCAAAGAGTGAAACTTTTGCCAAGTATCTGAAGTGGAAATCTATGGTTGAGAAGTAGTCAGGGAACCGTTCAGATAATGGCGGTGAATTTGTATCACAGGAATTCATCAATTATTGTGAGTCTGAAGGCATTAAGAGGCATTACACCACACCAGGAGACCCTCAGTCTAATGGAGTTGCAAAAAGGATGAATCGGACATTATTGGAGAGGACAAGATGCCTTAGACTGACTGCTAAATTGAAGAAGGGATTTTGGGCTGAAGCTTTATCTATGGCGGCCTTCCTCATCAACCGCACACCTTCCACTGCCATAGATATGAAGATCCCTGAAGAAGTATGGTGAGAGCATGTCAGCTATTCATTTCTCAGAGTGTTTGGTTGCCCAGCTTATGTACATGAGAGCAAAGGGAAGCTGGAACCTAGAGCTCGCAAGTGTATTTTTCTAGGTTACAGGAGAGGAGTGAAAGGATATAGGTTGTGGTGTTCTATTAGCAAGAAGATCGTTATGAGCAGGCATGTGACTTTTGATGAGAAGGCTATGTTGAAGGTGGAGCCTTCCTCATCGGATGACAATGAGAGGACATGTGAAGAATACCAGACACAAAGCAAGTCATCCGTTGATTCTGTCCATAGACGTTCAAATGGTGTTTCCGATGACACCGTGGTTGATGAGGATAATATTGGTACAGAGGATCAAACTGAAGGTGGAGCTCATTTGGAACGTAGGTCTGTCAGACAAAGAAGAAAGCCTAAGTGGCTTGATGAGTTTGTTGGATTGAGCATCGAAGATATTAACTTCGATGATATGGCAACATATGCTTTGAATGTTGTCCATGATGAGCCCTGTGAGTATAAAGAAGCCATCGCATCAGTTAACAGTTCCAGTTGGTTAGTTGCTATGGAGGAGGAGATTGAATCATTGCAGAGAAATCATACTTGGGATTTGGTGCCTCTTCCCACCGACAAGAGAGCTATTGGATGCAAGTGGATTTATAGAGTGAAAGACGGCGAAAATGGTAATCTCAGATACAAGGCAAGGTTAGTCGCAAAGGGGTATGTTCAGAAGAAAGGGGTAGAGTATCATGATATCTTTGCTCCAGTGGTTAGGCATACTTCTATTCGTATTCTTTTGGCATTGGTTGCTCATTATGATATGAAATTAGAGCAACTAGATGTCAAAACTGCATTCTTGCATGGTGATCTGGATGAGGAGATTTATTTAAAGCAGCCGCAAGGGTTCATTGACAGTAGCAGGCCAGATTATGTTTGCAAACTCAACAAATCTCTATATGGACTGAAGCAGTCTCCTAGACTATGGTACAAGAGGTTTGATAAGTTTATGCTTTCACAGGGATACTCCAGAAGTTTCAAAGACCAGAGTGTTTATTTCAGAAGATGTGATGGTGATATGATTTATTTGTTGTTATATGTTGATGACATGCTGATTGCATCTCGGAGTATGGCCAGAATTAAGGAGTTGAAAGCGGAGCTCAGTAGAGAGTTTGTATGAATGATTTGGGAAAGGCACAAAGAATATTGGGTACGGAGATAAGCAGGGATAGAAAGCGGAGAGAGTTAAGGCTCACTCAAGCGCAGTACATCGAGAAAGTCCTCGCTCGATTTGGAATGGAGAAAGCTAAACCGGTTGACACTCCATTAGGCTCTCATTTTAAGTTGTCAAAAGACTTATCTCCCTCATCGGAAGAAGACAAAAGGTATATGGCTAATATACCTTATTCTAGTGTTGTTGGTAGTCTTATGTATGCGATGGTGTGCACAAGACCAGATTTGGCCCATGCAGTGGGTGTTGTGAGTCGATATATGTCTAACCCTGGCAAAGAGCATTGGCAAGCTGTGAAGTGGATTCTTAGATATCTTCGAGGCACTTCTTCGGTGGGCTTGTTATATGGTGGAGTGGATGGTGACATCTTTCTTAGAGGATACTGTGATTCTGATTACGCTGGGGATAGAGATGCTAGGAAGTCAGTGTCGGGCTATATTTTTACACTTGGCATGGGCTCGATTTCATGGAGATCAAAGCTGCAATCTATCGTAGATTTATCGACTACCGAAGCAGAGTTGATATCGATTGTGGAAGCAACAAAGGAAGGATTGTACTTACTTCAGTTGTTGAATGATCTTTCAATGGTGCAGCGGATAGTAGAGCTATTTTCAGACAGTCAGAGTGCGATTCATCTTGTAGAAAATCAAGCTTATAGTTCACGGACGAAGCACATTGATGTTAGAGGTTTCTTTCTTATGCTTGAGGAAGAACGAAGAAAGATCAAATTGTTGAAGGTGGGTACTTTGGATAATCCTTCAGATATGATGACAAAGTCACTTTCTAAGGACAAGTTTGAGCATTGCTCAAACTTGATCAGTTTGATACATGTTACTTGAGCGCCATGGGGCGCTAGACCCAACAACTTATATGTTGATTATTTGATGATAAGGTGATGAAGAGAGATTGTTATATTTGAATCAAGGTGGAGTGTTGAATTTGGATGATTCAAATATTCATTAAAAGGGAAAGAAATTAATTAATTGATTCAATCAAATCAATTAATTTAGCTGAATATGGAAGGATATTTTAAGGAAACTAATTAATTAGTAAATCAATTAATTAGTCTGCTATATGAAGAAATAAATTATTAGGCATGGAGAATAAAGGAAAGATATGGAAACGAAGATTACGCCATCTATCAAATCACGCAAATTGGAAAGATATCTGCGTAATCAGGAAATTGATTTGCTTAATCTCCAAGCGACCCTTCATTATCAAGTCTATATAAATGAAGGAAGTTTATCTTCATATGAACAATCAATTGTAGTATCTACCATTATTCTTTCCTCTCTCTTTTGTACTCTCTTCTCTAGTGAAATAAAAAGTTGTTGGGTCTCCGTGGATGTAGGATATTCATATCCGAACCACGTTAAATCTTCTTGTCTCTTATTTCTGTTATTTTTCTGTGAAACTGCATAATTCTTTTTAAGTATCATTGGTATCTAAATAGGCAATACTAGATCCTGAACAAATAAACCGCTTCCGCTCAAATAAAAAAAAATCACTACAGTTAGAATTTGCCATATTTATCGACCCAGTTGACAAACTATAAATCTAAATTACCAAATAATGAAACTTGATCCAAAATAAAACCATTTCAATATCAATCTTTAAAGAAATAAGGGTGATAAGAAATATAATAATAATATACTGCTACTATTGCTACTCGTAAGGCACATCATTTCCTTAGACTTATCTCAACGTATTAACAACAAATTTATATTAAACATGAAAAATTGCAAATATGATAAACCTGATAATACTTGTATCATAGATTGTAAAAACTGATAAAACAACTGTGCGCACAATAATTTGCTATCTAAGCACTTTGCCGCATAACTATTAAACAAAATAGAATTTTTTTTGCATAATATTGTTAGGACCAACTTACAACGGCATGAATTTCTTAAAAAAAAATTGTATATTTTTTGGCGACACTAACCTGTAAAAATAACTTATGCCATTAAAGAGTTTGCAATTTCAATTTCTATAAGTGAATGTGTGTCAAAACTAGCATAATTCGTAAAATTGATTCTATGTGAGTTTGTGTTTAGCTTGCAATATGCCTACGTATCAAGTTTCTAATTGTGGTAATGCTTATAAACTATTTAATATAATTATATCATACGTGCTTGAACATTTCAACACTCTTTGCTATTAGGGAAGAAAATTATGTTCAATTGTTTTCTCAATTATACTATACGTGCATGGTAGTGTATTTTTGGAATTGGTGAATGTGTACTCATAAGGTTTTCGGTGGTGACATGTGTTATACGTCTAGTATACCAAAACATAATTAATTATAAACTCGTCTCTCAAGTTTATCAATCAGATTTCCACTACTCTGTAAGTCTGTATTTGCTAAATTAAGCAATAGGTATGTCGTAATTAAATTACAACCACAAACTAACTATAGTAATGGTAACTAAAGCGATAGATCAAACATTATACTATTTAAAGAAATGGCACAACGTAGAAACGAAAATGATATATATAAATAAATATATAAATCAATTATAAACCTAACCGGTTTGAAGAAGGAAATTCTGTCTGAGACTTGTCGTAACTATTTTCTTAAGACTTTATTTAAAGTCTTCCAAGATACAACAGACGTAATCTGCACGAGATTGTAATGAGTATGTCAACTATGTGACATATTGTATAGAGCAGTAGAAAAGAAGAAGCGAAAGAAATAAGAATTGCAATTGATTGAGAATGTGATCAGGATTCTCTCCTATTTATAATTTCATCCACATCCCTTCGAACAGTCGCGTCCGCTTGGTGGGTCGCACCCGTTGCCTTTTGAACCGCTGCTGTTCGTTAACGGGTCGCACCCGCCTGCTCCTCGCATCTGTTCGGCCGTGCCTCTTCAGTCGGGCCGCACCCACTTCTGTTCGTCCGTGCTTATTCAGTCAGGTCACAACCGCTTGCGTCTAACGGTTCACACCCGCTTCGGAAGTCGCACCTCCTCAGCCAATCCGCGTCCGCTTCTGAACAGCCGCGTCTGTTTGTATAGCCTGCAACTGATAAAAATTCCGGCCCAGTTTTGCAGTAAAAATAGGATCATATTAGACCCAAACCCGAGCCCGGTTCGGTTGGACGGCGACAGTGCGCGTGGTGGTGATGCATGCTCTCCCTCCTCACAACGAAGCATACATTTGGGTGCTCCTAGGCCCCAACCCCTTCATTGCAAAGCCATATATATATTAGTATAGCTTAGCAATTTTTGATGATGTGGGACTATATTGTTTTCATTCATTTTGCTATTAGGAATTCCAACAATCCCCCACATGAATGATAATATACATATCCCCCACACAAAGCGAAATATCACAGAGTACATATGAAATAATGTTTTATCGTGGATAAGTAGATATTTCACTTTGAACTTTCCCTAGTTAAAACTTATCGGATCTACTTGGCTAATCAATGAATTATTTCATCTTGAACCGTCGGCCTTTATTGTATATCCAGACAATAAGTTTTACGAAGCATTGATTCCCTTCTCATCCAATCTCTTGGTTGTGTTCATTTTGGTTCTGAACAATTTTTGACTCTGCGAGTGTTTATAGAAAATATAAGCTTTTAATATTCTCATAGAGCTGACGCAGCTCACACTAACATAGGTGATCGCAACCATTAAGAGTATCCTACATATATCCCACTTTTATTTCCAAGATATGGTCATCATTAAAAAAATATAGTTTTAACCTTTAAATACTTCTGTAGGTATGCATTTATATTGTGCACCATAGGAATGGAGTTGGACAATGTCCACGCAAATGCATTACGTCTTGAGTTACTCAGAACTGGTTTGCCTATTGATCCTAGTCTGTGGGATCTTCAGTCGCTAGGATAGGTTTCCGTATAAGATAACTCTTGGGGGTTTAGGCTTTTAAACCCATTCCCCTCGATGCGCAGTCGATTTTCTCTCTTGATAAATCTTTAGTAAATGGATCCGCTAGGTTATCATTTGTTCTCACATAATCTATGGAAATAGTTCCATTTGAGAGTAACTGCCTAACTGTGTTATGGCGTCGACGAATATGCTATAACTTTCCATTATACAAAAAGTTGTGTGTACTGCTTAGCGCGGATTGTTTATCACAGTGTATGCATATGGCCGGTACAGGTTTAGGCCAAAACGGAATATCTTCCAAAAAGTGACGAAGTCATTCTGCTTCTTCGCCCGCTTTATCTAAAGCGATGAACTCTGATTCCATAGTGGATCGAGCTATGCATGTTTGTTTATTAGATTTCCATGACACTGCTGCCCTGCTAAGGTAAAGACATAACCACTCGTTGATTGTGATTCCTCTGAATCAGCAATCCAGTTTGCACCACTATATCCTTCTTAGACGGCAGGATATTTTCCATAAGAAATAATTTGTGGTATTTTTTAAATATCCAAGCACTCTCATTAGTGCTTCCCATTGTTCCTTTCCTGGATTGCTTGTATACCTGCTCAGTCGACTTATTGCATAAGCTATATCTGGTCTTGTGCAATTCAGGAGATACATGAGACATTCTATTACACGAGAGTATTCCAGTTGCATTACACTCTCATTAGTGTTTTTATGCAGTACTTCTGATGGATTAAAAGGTGTTCTTACTCCTTTAATTCCAAAATTTTGAAAATTTTCAATCACTTTGTCTACATAATGTGACTGAGATAATTCAATTCCATTATGTGTTCTGATTATTTTGATTTTCAAAATAACGTCTGCAACTCCTAAGTCTTTCATATCGAAATTGCTAATTAACATCTTCTTTATGGTCTCTATTACCTGAGTATTTAGACCAAATATTAATATATCGTCAACATATTAACAAATTTTCACATATGATTGTCGAATTTGTTTATAATAAACACACTTATCGCATTCATTTATACGAAAACCATTTCTCATCACGACACTATCAAATTTTGCATGTCATTGTTTTGGAGCTTGTTTTAGTCCGTATAATGATTTTACTAATCTACAGACTTTATTTTCATTTCCTTTGAAAACAAAACCTTCAGGTTGCTCCATGTAGATCTCCTCATCGAGATCTCCATTTAAGAATGCTGTTTTACATCCATTTGATGAATTTTTAGATTATAGATCGATGCAGTTGCTATTAGCATTTTTATAGAGGTTATTCGTGTTATCGGCGAATGTGTATCAAAGAAGTTTACTCCTTTTTGACGATATCCTTTGGATATTAATCTGGCTTTATACTTGTCGATAGAGTCATTTGCTTTCATTTTCTCCTTGAAAATCTATTTACAGCCAATACGTTTTATTTCAGCTGGAATATCAACAATTTCCCAAGTTTTATTACTTAGAATTGAATCAATCTCACTTTGGATTGCTTCTTTCCAATATGATGATTCAGAAGATGACATTGCTTCCTTGCACGTTTGAGGTTCGTGTTGTAACACATATGTAAAAAAATCCGAACCAAATGTCTTGGAAGTCCTAGCCCTTACGCTTCTTCTTGGTTCAACTTCCTCAATCTCTTGATGAGTTTCATTTTCATGTGAATTGCTTGATTCTTCTCGTCCTTTTAGGTTTCATTCCTTTTGTGTGGAGATACGTCTTCAAAAAATGAGGCATCTCTAGATTCCATGATTGTATTTACATGAATATCAGCTATATCAGACTTGAATACCAAAAATCTGTAGGCACTACTATTTTGTGTTGGCCCTAAGTAGTAACAATCTACTGTTTTTGGTTCAAGTTTGACTTTCTTGGAAGGCGGAATTGAAACTTTTACCAAGCACCGCCACACTTTGAGGTATTTAAAACTTGGTTTGTGTCCTTTCCATAACTCATATGGAATTGTTCATGTTTTATTGTGAGGGATTTTGTTTAATATGTGATTAGACATATTTAAGGCTTTCCCCAAAAGTTTGTCGGTAGAGCAGAGGTTAAAAGCATGACATTAATTATGTCTTTTAACGTTCTATTCTTCCTCTCGGCTACACCATTTTGTTGTGGTGAATATGGAGTTGTTGTTTGATGAATTATACCATTTTCGGCGCACAACTGTTCAAATGGTGATTCATATTCTCTATTTCGATCAGATCTCAATATCTTGATTTTTTTATTTAACTGATTTTCTACCTCAGCTTTGTACTTTAGAAATGATGTAATTGCTTCATCCTTACTATTTAAAAGATATACATAGCAATATCGTGTATAGTCATCAATAAAAGTGATAAAGTACTTTTTCCACCTCTTGTAGGAAATGATTTAAAATCACATAAATCTGTATGAACCAAACCTAGTGGTTCGGTGCTTCTATCAACAGATTGAAATGATTTTTTTAACCATTTTTGCTTCTACGCATCTCACATTTGTAGTTCTTATCTACTTGAATTTCGGAATTAATCCCAAGTTTGATAATATTTTCATTTTTCGAAAATTTATGTGTCCCAATCTATCATGCCATAGTAAAATTTCATGCTCAAGCAAGTAAGAAACTTCAATTTTATTAATAGCACAATCAGAATATGTAGTTTTATTGCCGATAACGGCTACATTTGCCTTAAATAGGCCATCACATAAATATCCCTTTCCAATATACATTCCAGCCTTGGACAGAACCATCTTGTCTGACTCGAACACCATTTTGAATCCTTTGTATGATAGCACTGCACCAGAGATGAGATTCTCGCGTATGTCTGCAACGTGGAGCACGCCATTCAACTTGACAGTTTTTCCAGAAGTAAACTTGAGGATTACTGTGCCACTGCCTTCGATCATAGATACTGCAGAATTGCCCATATAGAGTTTTTCTTCGTGATCGAATTTCTGGTATGTAGAAAACATGGATTTGTCAGAGCAGACATGATGAGTAACGCCTGTGTTTACCCACCATTGGTTAGGATTCTGAACCACATTGCATTCAGATACAACTGTCGAGAAGTTAGACTCGTCTACTTTCATGTTGTCTACTATATTTGCCTCTTTGTTGCGGTCCTTTTTGAGTCTGCAATCTCTAGCAGCATATCCAACCTTTCCACAAACCCAACACTCGCCATTAAACTTTTTAGTTCGTTTGTTGTCTTTTGTTTTGTTGTCTAGAGCTTTCCTTTTCTTCTGGAAATTCTTCCTTTTGTTTTTGGTCTTTGAATCTTCAGCCACAAATGCCTCCTTGCTTTGTTTTGTAACTCCACAATTATCTGCCTCAATTTTCAGTCGGACTATGAGATCCTGTAAAGAGATTTCCTTTTTCTTATGCTTTAGATAATTGCGGTAATCTCTCCATGACGGCGGCAGTTTTCCCGTGATGGATTCTACCAAAAACGATTCTCCAACCTTATGACCTTCCGCTTCGAGTTCATGAATGATGATTTGCAGTTCATGTAGTTGAGCAGTCACCGGTTTTGAGTTAACCATCTTGTAGTCCATGATTTGTCTACAATGAATTTCTTAAAACTGATATTTTGTGTCTTATACTTCGTGGCAAGTGCATTCCAGAGTGTCTTTGCTGTCTTTAGACGTTGATATACTTTGTATAGCACCTTGTCGAGACAATTCAGAATATAGTTTCTGCGTAGAAAATCGGAATGCTTCCACATATCAACATCTAATTCCTTGCCTGGTGCAGGAATCGGTTCCTCCTCCTCGAGATACCGTTGCAGACCGAGTGCGGTGAGATAAAATAACATCTGATTCTGCCATGTTAGAAAATCGTCACCATCTCCTTTAAAAGGATCGGGCTTGTTGTGTATAGTAGCCTTTGTTGATAATTCAACTGTTGTCATCTCCGTTTTAGCAAAAAACTGGAAAGTCTTAAGATGTTATACGTCTAGTATACCAAAACAGAGAATAATCAATTATAAACTCGTCTCACAAGTTTATCAATCAGATTTCCACTACTCTGGAAGTCTGTTTTTGCTAAATTAAGCATTAGATATGTCGTAATTAAATTACAACCACAAAATAACAACAATAGTAATGATAACTATAACGGTAGATCAAACGTTATACTATTTAAAGAAATAGCACAACGTAAAAATGAAAATGATATATATAAATCAATTATAAACCTAACCGGTTTGAAGAAGGAAATTCCGTCCGAGAGTTGTTGTAACAATTTCCTTAAGATTTTATTTAAAGTCTCCCAAGATACAACAGACGTAATCTGCACGAGATTGTAACGAGTATGTCAACTCTTTGACATATGGTATAGAGCAGTAGAAAAGAAGAAGCAGAAGAAATTAGAATTGGAATTGATTGAGAATGTGATTAGGATTCTCTCCTATTTATAATTTCGTCCGCATCCCTTAGAACAATCGCGTCCGCTTGACGGGTCGCACACGTTGCCTTTTGAACCGCTGATGTTCGTTAACGGGTCGCACCCGCCTGCTCACATCGCATCTGTTCGACTGCGCCTCTTCAGTCGGGCCGCACCCGCTTCTGTTCGCCCGCGCTTATTCAGTCAGGTTGCACTCGCTCGCGTCTAACAGTTCACACCCGCTTCAGAAGTCGCACCTCTTCAGTCAACGAAGCATACATTTGGGTGCCCATAGGCCTCAACCCCTTCATTGCGAAGCCATATATATACTAGTATAGCTTAGCAATTTTTGGCGATGTAGGACTATGTTGTTTTCATTCATTTTTCTATTAGGAATTCCAACAATATGCATATTTGTTTACAGTTTGCATCACTTGGTCGGTGTTGGTTAATATGCAGCCTTCAGTTGATAATGATTTTTTATGTCTCAACTTGTAGATATGGAAACATGCACAAGCGAAACGTCGACTTATATTCTGGCAAAAAAAGTTAAAAAAACACAGTGAGGGTGGGCTGTTTCTGCAAGTTGTATAGATTTTGACGTAGAATTTCAAAGCTTTTCTTCGCGGTCGACATAGAAATAAGGTTGTTATAATGATGTGCTTTCAGTCCAGTCAAAGTCAAGGAGGTAAAATTCATCTATTAGTTATTAGTATATATGAAAAAATAATTATATAAAACTGTGTATTGCATTGTCACTAATTGTTTATCAGTTTCTGCTGTACAAACTGTCATTTAAATCGGCAACACAGGCATCAGCAGTTAAAACATCAGCGACCGTGGAATTTGACATCATGTATGTTATCAATGGTATTACTTGAAGACTTATTTTTATGCATTCGTGGTGGTACTGTATGGTTATATGAAAATTTAAAAAATAATGATATGATAATAACTCTGCATTCGTCCTTTGCCTTTGTGTTTGATGTTGCTTTCCTCACTTTTGGAGCATTTTCCATCACCATAAAATCATCGTTATTTTCTTCTTCTTCAATGGTGTTGTCTTCTTCTTCGTCATCTGATATTACTGTTGTCACTTTAGGCCTTCTTGCTACTCTTTTGATCAGTGGCTTCTTTGCAGGCACTTCGGGTTGTGTTTCTATGTCCATTGTTATACAACGAAAAGAACATAAAGAAGTTATTCGCTGCACAAATTTACAATCACACAGAAATTATGAAATGTAAGTTTCAAAATAGAAAGAATTTGGAAGAAACAAAATTTGTTTCATTAACTTCTGTATACAAAACAGAAAGAAGAAGATAATATAGTGTATTTCTATATACTGATACCTTATATACTTGGTATTTATAAAGAAAAACTGTTGTAAACTCTATTGGGCTTTGGGCTGGTCAATTATACTAAAACCCGACCTTACTATGCCGAGCATCTTATTTGAACATAGGTTCGACTCTTATTTCATTCGATACCTCCCCTCAAACCTAACTTAGGGTTAGAGTTTGCGATTCCTTTTTGAAATTCAGTCGCACCATAAAAATAAGAGCTTCAATTCTCTTTATTCTTCGATATTGAGAGACTATGCAAATGAGAGTGTGTAGATCTTGATCACTCAGCAGCGTACAGTTATGCGAAAGCTTTCTTCACTATTATTGAAGTAATTGATGCTGTTATGCTTCGATTTTGATTGAGTTACTGTAGATCTTGCCTTGCTTTCTTCGTCAAGTGGAATTTCAGTTGACTACCAAGTGGAATTTCACTTTGTTTGAATTAATTGATGCTGTTATGCTTCGATTTTGTTTGAGTTGCTGTAGATCTTGCCTTTCTCGTTGCTGTTAGACTCAATTACCTTTAACTCTTGTTTGAAGCGAATAAAATTCTTTTTTGATAGAATTTTTGTCATAATGTCGGCAACTTGGTAAGATGATGGTAAGTGATTTATGTTGATTTTTTCCTCTGTTACATGTTCTCTAACAAAGTAGAGATCCAGTTCTATGTGCTTAGTTCTAGCATGTAGAACTGGATTTGCTGAGAGTAGAACAGTACTCAGATTGTCGGTTTGTCAATGATTTTGACATGAAGTTCACTGAGTAAAGACTTTATCCATATTACTTCAGCAGTTGCATTAGCAACACTTCTGTACTCGGATTCCGTACTAGATCAAGATACTGTTGGCTGCTTTTTTGAGCACCATGAAATTGGATTATTGCCTAAAAATATACAATAGCCAGTAATAGATCTTCTATCATCCATGTCCGTGGCTCAATGTGCATCTGCATATCCTTTTATATTGATAGATTCACATGATTGCAGTTTTAATCCATGATTTATGGTTCCCTTAAGATGTAAAAAATTCTCTTGACTGCTTTCCAATGTTCATCAAGTGGGTTTTGCATATATTAACTTACTTTATTAACACTGAATGAAATTTCAGGTCTGGTGATTGTCACATATTGTAATGCTCCTACAATGCTTCTGTACTGCTTGTCATTTTATATGGATTCTCCTTTATACTTTGACAAATGTGAATTGGTTGCCATAGGTGTAGATATTGCATTTGCTTGATCCATTCTTGCTCTTTGTAGAATTTTTGAGATGTATTTCTTTTGATTTAAATGCATTTCTGTGTCAGAGATGCTTTTAACCTCAATACCAAGAAAGTAATTCAAGTTTCCCAAGTCTTTGATTGAAAATTCCTTATTTAAGAGTTCTGCAAGTTTGTTGATCTCTGATTTACTGCTACATGTAATAATAAAATCATCAACATATATCAGCACATATATAGTAACATTGTTATTAAATTTTTTGAATAAGGAATTGTCTGATTTTGTTGAGCTGTAGCCAAGTCTGACTAGTGTTGACTTTAGCTTTTCAAACCAGACCCTTGGTGCTTGTTTGAGCCCATAGATTGCCTTGTTCAATCTGCATACAAGTCTGTCACTCCCTTTTTGTTTAAAACGTGAAGGCTGTTCCATATACACTTCCTCCTGTAAAATACCATTCAAAAATGCATTATTTACATCTAGTTGCTTGATGTTCCAGTTTTTATGTAAGGCAATAGTAAGAATAATTCTAATAGTAGAGGGTTTCACAACTGGAAAGAAAATTTCAGTAAAGTTAGAGCCACTTTGCTGTGAATACCCATTAGCTACTAGTTTTTGCCTTATATTTAGAAACTGAACCATTAGCATTTCTCCTTATTCTATATGTTCATCTGCGGCCTATAACATTTTTATTGCTTGGCAATGAAGTTAGATTCCAGGTTTTGTTTTTCATCAATACATTATATTCTTCTTCCATAGCAGACTTCCAATTTTCATTCTGCACAGCATGACGATAGGTATTTGGCTCTTTTGTATCCATGGCAGCACTGTATATTTTTGGTTTCAATATACCACTCTTGGCTCTTGTTATCATGTGGTGTCTAGTCTGTGCATGTGGTTGATTTGGCTCATCTGTTGTGATTTCTTGTTGATCATCAGATGATTGTGAATCATCTAATGGTTGACTGCAGCTTGACAGATTGATGGGGCACTGACGAGATGCCTAACTTGTACTTCCACTTTGCTTAGCTTCTTCATAACCTGGCTCAGGTCTGGGCATAGTGTGTTGTGAAGTAGATTTGGCAGATGGCTCTAAATTTATGTCATCCTGCACTTTTTCATCTTCAACTTGAGTTATGACATCAAATTGCTCAGGTATTGGTGGTATAGAAAGTTTTGAATTATATCCTTTCTGTGAAGTTTTTATATTTGATTGACTAAAGGAAATATCCTTACATTAAACACCACATGTCTAGATATAAAAAACTTTCCATTGCTATCCAAGCATTTGTATCCCTTCTTGTTGGCTGCATAGCCTAAGAAGGTACATGGTGATGACCTAAAGCTTAATTTATGTGTGTTATATGGCCTTAAGTAGGAAAAGCATAGACATCCAAATACCTTTAAATTGTGATATTTTGGTTTGATTTTATATAGAATTTCTACTGGACTTTTAGACTGTAAAACTTTTGTGGGCAATCTATTTACTAAAAACATAGTAGTGGCAAAAGCATCAGGGCAAAACTTTAGAGGAAGAGATGCTTGGGCTAGTAAATTAAGCTCAGTCTCAACAATATGTCTATGCTTTCTTTCAACCAGTCCATTTTGTTCTGATGTGTATGGACAATTTGTTCTGTGAATTATACCTTTCTTTTGAAAGTATTCTTTAAGTGGTTGGAACTCAGTTCCACCATCAATCTGCAAGATTTTTTATTGTTAATTTGTTTGCCTCTTGGCTTGAGTTATAAATTGTAAGACTGCATCATAAGTTTTAGACTTTGATTTCAAAAAATAAATCCATACATATCTAAAGTATGCATCAACAAATGATATGTAATATTGGTAACCATAATCTGTGTTAACAGGAGATAGACCCCATAGGTCATTAGCAATTAATTCTAAGGGTTTTGTGCAATTTGTTTTTGAGACTGGAAATGCAAGTTTATGACATCTGCCCATTTGACAATATGTACATACATAAGGCATTGAAATATCTTTAACAGAAATATTGTCATTACTTAATACTTTTTTTACAATGCTTACACTTGGATGTCCAAGCTTGCCAAATATCAAAATCTTTACATTTATCTTCTTGTTCAGTTTCAGTAACATTACACCATTTTCTTCGAAATTCAGAATTTTTTGATTTTGCAACATCGAATTTGTACGACCCTTTAAATTCCTTACCCTGCAAAATTATTTCTTTAGTTAGAATATCTTTAATTAAGCAGTACTTTGGATAAAATTCAAAACACATCATTATCTTGTGCAAATTGTGATACATTCAATAAATTTTTTCTAATAGATGGAACTCTTTAACAATTTTTTTAGAAAGAGTTTTTTTCTGCCAACAAAACCTACATTTCCAGTATGTGTAATTTTAATTGCCTCATCATTACCCATATGAATTAATTGCTTACCTCTGTACTCCCTGCTTTCCAAATTTAGATTGCTGAGATTATTTGTTACATGATTGGTAGCTCCAGAGTCTGGATACCAGCTTTCATCTTGGATGCCATCAATCTTTGCAGTAGTCTCTGTGCTTTTGGTATCTGCTTGTTGAGATGGTATGTAGTTGGCATCAAATCTGAAATAGCATTTGTTGACTGCATGACCAAATTTTTCACAGATTTGACATCTTATCTGTTATTTTTGTTGTTGTATCTTCCATTTCTTCCTCTGGATCTGGAGGATTGACCACCTCTTTGAGAATTAGATTGATTTCTGTTGTTGTTGTTTCTTTCTTGATTCTTGAATTTATTGTTGCTGGTGAAGTTTACAGTGAGATCTGAAACTATTGATCTTTTATGCTCTATTCTCCCTTCATGGGCAAGTAGAGTGGAGTGAACATATTGTATATTTGGTGTTATTTCCTTTGAGGATATCTGTAACGACCCGTTAAATTTATGATATTTAATAAAATGAATTAATATAATTTCTAATTTGGTTAAGAATAAATGTAGAAATTTGGTATAGTGGTTGCAATTCAGTGTAACTATAAAATTTTATGATAATAGATGTGGATAATGTAAATTTTCACAACTTGATTTAAAGTAATTTTGAAGAAACAAATAAATGTTGAATTTGTGAATGTTAGTATAAATATTAACTTAAATGGTGTTCATTAATACAAAGATGTAATTAGTGTAGATAGTAATAATTTATGCCTGTAGTGAAAGGAAAAGAAAACTAATAGAAACATAAAATTTATTTTATGTAAACAAAAGTATAGTTTTGAACAAACTTATGAAAATGATAGAAACAGTGTTTGTAATCAGTTTGGTTATTTTATATTTGAAAGATAGAGATGTGTAAATACGTTAATGAATTTAAAATGGGAAGGAATGGTAGAATGAAAAGAATGTATATAATAATAAGCAATTGATTCAATTAAGGGAATTAAATTATAATAATTGGTCATTTAATAAATTCAACGTTCGGTGAGAAATCATAATAGTTGTGTAAAATGTGTACAAACTTGGATTTGGAAGTTTATTGGATTTATAACGGTTTTGTTATTAAGTGTATGAGTTTAAAAGTTATTCCCTTTTGTAAAGTAATAGAAGAATGCATAAATATATAAACAGGGCTTAATAGAATTGACACTTAATGAATTGAATAAATTACCCATTTATGTAGATATGTATAGTGGACTATAAATGGCCTAAGCAAATATAAAATGGAATAATCATTGAGATTTGTACTATGGAAATAAATAGTAACATTTATTTGCAAGGAATAAAAGCCTATTTAGGTGACTAGAATTTGGAGTAATGACTATTGTATGTTACCTACCCTTGTTTCTTGTTAATTTAGATTTTGGGAATCAAATTCAATTTATCCGCCAATTTACCGCAGTTAAAGTGAAATGAATTAGTGATTGAGAAATGTTAAACACAAATAAGATGTAAACCAAAGAAAATCCCATTTGTAATAAATTATGTAGAATAAAGTGAAGAAACTAGGAAATGAAAATGTGAAAATGTGGATGCAGTGAGATCTTAAGTGATAGTAACCTTGTTAGGCAAGTGATAACGGAATTTTGTGTATAACCAAATAGAAATCCAAATTTATTTGGAAATAAATTGCAATCAATTGAATTTATTGCAATTTAATGGATTTAATATTTAATAGTTTATGTAATTATTATTTGGAAGAAATTGGAGTTATTTGTAAAAAGGTATGAACCTAATGTTAATTTTTCTATGGGATTGACAATTAATATGGAATGAAAAGAAGAAAATTTGGGTCAGTAAGATTTAGAATTTATGCATAATAAAACGGATTCTAACGTTAATTATGACGTTATTGAGTTTAGATTGGAATTGGTAAACATTTGAGTAAAATCTTAAACTAATGTTCATATTGACAACAATAACTTAGAAATATAGAAAGGAAGTAAATCTAATAGAATTTATCAAATTCATAATGTTGAATTCATTTGGATGGGAATTAATAAACAGTTGAGAAAAAGGGAATGGAAATAAAATTTTATTTATAATTTGGGATTTAATTTATGGTAAAAAGGTTAATTGCAATTAAAAATGAGTTGAAATGGAAATCAAGTTATTTATTTAATTAGATTTAAGATGAGAGTATAAGTATATGATTTAATAATTGGGTTTTGCGAATAAAATTTATAATTCCCAAATAATAAGAAAACGCAGAGGTTAACACTGCGAAATTGATATACTTATAAATTTTAATTCACATCCAAGCTTGCTAAATTATTTGGAATTGATTGGATTATATAAGTAATGAAATTTGGCCAATATTTAAAGTTGAAAGAAAATTTGGATTTTATGATTTATTTTAATTTAGGGGGAATTAATTTAAAGGACAAAAATCTCTGTATTTTTTGCCTCAAGGACACGACCTCAATATTTTTGCCACAAGGACAAACATTCTTCTAAAATTTATTCACAAGGACAAACATTTTCCAAAATTATTCATAAGGACAACAAAACTGATACCGAGCTAAAAACTGATACCTAAAAACTGCTACCGATAACTACAAACTGATACCGAAAAACTGCTACCGATAACTAAAAACTGACACCTACAGAAAGTTGTCCTTCAGGATAAAATATTGAAGGTCTGTCCTTGAGGCTAAAAAGCTGTGAAATTTTGTCCTTGACAATAATTTCCTGAAACCAGTTTGAAATTTTTGTTTTTTTTAACCATTTTTGTCACGGACTCGGATTTCGACGAAACCAGTTTCATCGGATCCGTAACGGTGAATTATAATAATGTTTCAAGTTTCGTTGCGATCGGACTTGTCGTTTGATCGTACGGACTCGAAACGCCTTGAAATTTATGCATTTTGAAATCAATGGAAATCAATTTGAAATTTTTGTTTTTTTTAACATAACTTCTTCATACGATCGAATTTGGCCGCGAAACTTTTTCCATCGCGTTCAGGATATTTTAAAACACCTATTTGGATATATAGTTTTAACAAATTCGACTCCGGAGGCATAGCGGGCTTTTTGGGCCATAGTTTATTCCGTACGTTCGCATATTCAGTCTAGCTACCCTACCTCTAGCCTATCTATAAATATACAGCTATAAACCCTAGTCTCTATTCTTTTGCTGTAAGTTCATTTCTTCACTCCTTTCTCTTCCCCAAATGTATACATCTCAGATCCAATTCCAGATCCATCCACAGTTCAAAATCAAAAGTCAAAACTCAAAAATTTCAGAAAATTCCAGAAAAAATATATGTTGAAGTATTCGATACGCGTAATCTCATGGTGTAATTCGTTTTTCAATTGGAGCTGTCGTTCAACCAGAATAAATTCAAACAACCCCAAAACCGTTCATCAGCGTCGCACAAAACTTCATCGGATCGAGAAACGGTTTCTGGGTTTTGGAGAGGGAACCGAGGGGATCGCATCTATGTAGTTTGTTTCGAGTTTCAACGGTTGGATTGGCGGGAATTTTCGATTAGGGTTGATAAAGTATGGGTGGCGGCTGTTGCGTGTTGCTTCTGCGTGTGAGGAGGAAGGCTTACTGTGCGTGCGTTGATTTTGTGATGACGTGTCACATTATATATTGTGAGTGAAATATGTGTCGTTTATTTATTTGAATTCAATCATCATTTTTCGCCATAACTTTCTCATACGAAGTCGGATTCACACGAAATTTCTTTTGTTAGGATCGTAATTTAATTCCGGACTCGATGACGCTGGTTTGGACGAATTCTGAGACGGGCGAATTTTTGGGTTTAAATCGGGTTTGAATTCGATTTAAATTCAAAAGGTGAGTGTTTTAACCCACTCACAACCACTAGAAGCTTTTATGTTTGTTAAATAAATTTTAGAAATGAATAGAAATTTATTTATGAGCTTTTGGCATGTTATTTCATTCATATCTGTTGAATTGCATTTTATTGAATTTAACTGTTAATTTAATTGATTTATTACGTGTTAATTGGCTGGTAGAAATTATTGTTTGCATATGAACTGCTAGTTAACAGTTATGTCAATTATCACTGAATATAAATTGTTAGATTAATAGTTGATAAATATAATTTGAAATAAAACTGCCAATTATTACCTGTTGTATATTACCAAACATATATTGTTATTGATTGATATTGCTTGATGTTTGTGATTGGATGATGGATGTGTTATTGAATGGATGTTTTATTTGATATCATTAAACTGCAAGTTAGTATGCATTTTTCATTTCATTCGGGATTGCGGTTTGAAATGATATACAACCGCAGTTTTATTTTTAAATTGCGGATTGAAATGATAAATATCCGTATCACTTGACCATAGGATAGAAAACTATATACAGCCACTGCGGTCTATATATAACTATTTTAAAGGTAATTTCTATGGTTGGATGGAATACGGTTTATAAAAATCTTAAATTTTATACGGAATAAATGTTTTCTTCTATATTTATATACATATGAAGTTGAAAAATTTGAAATAAAAAGGTGTATAAATCTCTTTATTAAAATGGAAGAAAATTTAGAAAATGGAGTTTGATAATTTATATCCTATGTTTAAATGTTAAGTTGGAAATTTTAAGATAGTATATTTACAATTGGATTTTTCCCAAATTAAATTGAAATGAATATTCTAGTATAATTTGAATTGGAAAATATATATAATTTATTTCTAGAAATTGAAGTCTTATTATTTATGTATTTTATGTGAATGTTCAAAACTAATTAATAGAACATTTGATTTGTTGAAAGAATAAAAATCCAACTTTAGTTGAAATATTAACACTCAAGATGGATATAAATATATATAAAATTGAAATGGTTGGGACTTGAAATAATATTTTGGATTATGGTTTTAACATTGAGTAAAGAAATATTCACAAAGCCATGTAAATTATTTTCCGTACAAAGTAACCATAAAGTTAAATCACTTATTTTATAAATTGTTGAATATCCAAACCATTTAGTTTTGAAAGTAATGGCTTTAAAAAACTATGGATTTCGAAGTATTATGTTGAAAGTTAATATTCAAATATTTGGTTACAAGGAATTATAAATTTTAAAAGTGGCATAATTTTTGGAAAAGATTTATATTTGGGAAATGATATCATTGATTTGGGTTTTATAAAAATAATATCAAAATGAATCTTTTTGGGTTTTTAAGAAGAAATGATATCGTAATATTATGGTTTTGAAATGGATTTTATTTTGGTTTTAAAAGTATAAACTATTTTTAAATGACCGCGGTGTTATAATAACGATGGGTTGGCAAAGAGACCGGGATCGGATATCTGACATACTCTCCGTCGATACCGAAAACCACTTTGACTAACCGTGTACGCGGTGGAGATTCCAGAATGAAGTAGGTGGTGGCGACGTTTCCTGTAAGGTAAATACGTGGACCCGACTCCCGTGAGTTGGCATAAGGTGGCTAAAACAGGAGCGATTCTCAGGCCAATGAGGTCATTCCTCTGATCGGACGCTCCTCTTCGATATTATACTTTGACTTGGATTTGATTCAGTGGCCACTTCTATATTTTGATTTTGGGGAGTTAGTCCGAGGTGGGCGGTAACTGCGGCTACGCGTTTCCACCAGCCTGGATAGCAATTGGTATATCTACCCTGGCATTGCCTAGTTGTGCCGTATCACCTACCATATCGAGCCTTTACTACGAGTTTCTATTTGTGTCGTACCTATGGAGTATCCTCTGGTAGCCTCCCGATCAGGAGGTATTACGGTACTGTATAGACTATTGGCATTTTACGTGTTAAGGTGGAAAATGTAAAGCCTTAACGCTATTTTAAAGTAAGTTTATTTTACAATTAGACACTATTATAATAGCGCAATATACTACGTAGTAAATAGTTTAACGGATCCTTAGGAGATGTAAATCCCGAGCATCTTTTGAGTTACTGTACTCATATTTATTTCTGTTTATTTAACTCACATAAGATTTTCTAGTCTGACTCGAGTGTTTTTGTCTTTTCAAATTCGCTCGGGTCAGTCCGAGCGTTTCAGGATTTGAAGATTTAGCTTTGGAGGACGAAGACGAAGATTTGTATTATTATTATTTATACTAGTGCACTACACCATTTTGTTCCGCTGCATTGTTGTATTGGTATGTGTAACTCTGATATTTATTGCACAAGAAAAATAAATTATTTTGTAAACTGTTTATGAACTGTATATTTGTTATTATATTTTATCCTTCCGCTGTGAGATTCTTTTTGTTTTATTTCTTTTCTGTTTCTTATTTACCCCATAACAATCCGCCCTTCCGTATGGTTTGAATCGGCACGTGTGTCTGTTTAAATCGTGCGAAAAGGCGGGATGTCACAGTTGGTATCAGAGCTTTGGTTTAGCGATAAACCTTGGCTTTGTGGGGTTTGACTCTTTGTTAATAGGGTAGTAATATCCTATGGGAGTCACTGAGCGTATATATATGAGAGAGCGTACTTGTTAGTGTTATAAAAAGATTTTTATATTGTGTTAATCTGTTCTGCTTTGTATTTATAAATTCTGGTTGATGCATGGGACGCTATGTCATCAATAGGGATTTCTAAACACTTAATAGGACAGACCGACATAATATCCGTTTTTAATATAGGTAAATGAAATAATTTTGCCTATTATATTTTCTATATATAAAAATAGTTTTATAAAGATATATATATATATATATATATTTCGTTGCTATAGATTGGGTGTTAGAAAATAAAAATATCTATAATAACTGAAGCTAAGTTGAAATTATGATAAATCAAATTGGAGATTTTAGAACTTAAGTCCGGGATTTTTCCAAATATGTTTTCAAAGAATTTATGAAAAATAATGGTTCGGTTTATAAGTATTTTCTTATATAAATATTTCGTATAAATTGGAAGAATTGTTTTAAAGAAGATTTTGGAAAAGAATTAAATTCTGTACTTTCCTCTCTGTCGCTGGAAAATAAATTCGGTGATGACGGCCGCATCATCGACTTTCATTTTCGAGTTTCGAAGGGGAAAGGCCACTGTAGTAAATTCTACTGCAGATTTATTTTGAAATTTTCTAAAAAAATTTCTTTTATTGTTCTAACTATAATTAGAGATATTGAGTTGTAAGAACTTATTTATCTATTATTTTGAAAAAATTGAAATCTGACCCGGAATCCAATTCTGAAATTCTCCATTAATTAATCAATTGTTAAATTGTAGTGAAATAAAAGTTAAGTAATAAATGAATTGAAACCTCTAATTTAAATAAGAGAATAATTGCAAAGCTATAAAGAAGAATTTGCATACATATGAGACAAAGGGTAATATGGATAAACATTAAATTTAATTAAAAGAATGGAGATTAAACTTGTATAAGTTCAATTGCAATTTCCTTAACATAAATAACTTACCCAAATATAAAAGTTGAAGTGTTAAATGAGAAACTGGAATTGAATATTTTACAAGTAGGAATTTAGAAAAATGAAGTATTCAACAAATTACTGTTATAATAAGAATTTAATGGTATAAACTTAGGTTATAATTGAAATTTTACTGAAAAAGGGTTAAGAATTATTAATAGATGATATGAACCTAAGTATATAAAATGAAATTCAAAATAAGAATTGATTGTATGATTATTGACTTAAGTATGTTTTAATCTTCCCTATTCTAATATAATGGAAAGTAGGAAAAATTAAATGACTGCAATTCATAGTTAATGGATAAATAAAAAAATAAAAAACTTCCACTTATAAGAATGAATGTTAGCAGATTAAGAATTTAAGGGAAATCTTACAAGTGAAGAGTAAGGAAAGGAAGATATTCAAAATATTTGTTGTTATTAATGAGAATTATTTTATAAACTTAAGTAATAAAAAGGAAATACAAATATAATAAATTTGGTGATAATTGGAAAATAAAACTTGTAAGAACAAAGAAATCCCTCATAAATGAAGGGAAGAAAATCAAACCACTGAAGTATGAAATAAATGTATAATAAGCTATTTTGGGTGTTGATTTGAATTGTTTGGTTGATGTATGGTTGTTGGGTAAGGAATTTTGAAGTTGTTGGATGGAGAAATAATCTATCTTTGTTCCATCTAAGACTGTTGAGTAAAGGATGCACTTGATAGTTATTTTACATTTCGTACAATTTCGGAATTTGAACCTAACAACTAATTTTTTTTTTTTGATTGAATGATTTTGTTTGCGGTGTGCTGTTTGTTAAAATGAATGGTTGTTGCATTTGATTGGATAGGAATGATTGAATCCAAGAATAGTTCATTTTAAAATAAATAATTAACCTTTTAGGCTTATAAGAAAATGCAGGTTATGGAAGCAACTGCTACTGCTTTTGGTTCCGTAATAATAAGCGTATTGCCCGACAAATAGGTACGTTTCCGGATTACGTATAAAGCGCTATTTTATATATTTTTCCCGTGTGGGATATTTTATTTTGGATAATATATGTAATATATTTGTATATTTGGATATTATATTTTCTCCAGAGTCCCTCCGTACAAAGGAGACTTTGCCAAAATTTTCAGGAAATTTTGGACTTAGAATTTTGTGAAAATATTTTTCCAACTTTAATAATTCAAATATTAAAGGATATAATGATTATAAAACAAGTATATTTCATTAAAGGAAATTAATCCAGTAAAATATTGTTTATAAGTTAATATTTGAAATAAGATGCACTGTAAATCTTCCTCCTCCCTTCTTTTTCCTTTTCGGGGACGAAAAGTTTTGAGTGGGGGAGATTGTAACGACCCGTTAAATTTATGATATTTAATAAAATGAATTAATATAATTTCTAATTTGGTTAAGAATAAATGTAGAAATTTGGTATAGTGGTTGCAATTTAGTGTAACTATAAAATTTTATGATAATAGATGTGGATAATGTAAATTTTCACAACTTGATTTAAAGTAATTTTGAAGAAACAAATAAATGTTGAATTTGTGAATGTTAGTATAAATATTAACTTAAATGGTGTTCATTAATACAAAGATGTAATTAGTGTAGATAGTAATAATTTATGCCTGTTGTGAAAGGAAAAGAAAACTAATAGAAACATAAAATTTATTTTATGTAAACAAAAGTATAGTTTTGAACAAACTTATGAAAATGATAGAAACAGTGTTTGTAATCAGTTTGGTTATTTTATATTTGAAAGATAGAGATGTGTAAATACGTTAATGAATTTAAAATGGGAAGGAATGGTAGAATGAAAAGAATGTATATAATAATAAGCAATTGATTCAATTAAGGGAATTAAATTATAATAATTGGTCATTTAATAAATTCAACGTTCGGTGAGAAATCATAATAGTTGTGTAAAATGTGTACAAACTTGGATTTGGAAGTTTATTGGATTTATAACGGTTTTGTTATTAAGTGTATGAGTTTAAAAGTTATTCCCTTTTGTAAAGTAATAGAAGAATGCATAAATATATAAACAGGGCTTAATAAAATTGACACTTAATGAATTGAATAAATTACCCATTTATGTAGATATGTATAGTGGACTATAAATGGCCTAAGCAAATATAAAATGGAATAATCATTGAGATTTGTACTATGGAAATAAATAGTAACATTTATTTGCAAGGAATAAAAGCCTATTTAGGTGACTAGAATTTGAAGTAATGACTATTGTATGTTACCTACCCTTGTTTCTTGTTAATTTAGATTTTGGGAATCAAATTCAATTTATCCGCCAATTTACCGCAGTTAAAGTGAAATGAATTAGTGATTGAGAAATGTTAAATACAAATAAGATGTAAACCAAAGAAAATCCCATTTGTAATAAATTATGTAGAATAAAGTGAAGAAACTAGGAAATGAAAATGTGAAAATGTGGATGCAGTGAGATCTTAAGTGATAGTAACCTTGTTAGGCAAGTGATAACGGAATTTTGTGTATAACCAAATAGAAATCCAAATTTATTTGGAAATAAATTGCAATCAATTGAATTTATTGCAATTTAATGGATTTAATATTTAATAGTTTATGTAATTATTATTTGGAAGAAATTGGAGTTATTTGTAAAAAGGTATGAACCTAATGTTAATTTTTCTATGGGATTGACAATTAATATGGAATGAAAAGAAGAAAATTTGGGTCAGTAAGATTTAGAATTTATGCATAATAAAACGGATTCTAACGTTAATTATGACGTTATTGAGTTTAGATTGGAATTGGTAAACATTTGAGTAAAATCTTAAACTAATGTTCATATTGACAACAATAACTTAGAAATATAGAAAGGAAGTAAATCTAATAAAATTTATCAAATTCATAATGTTGAATTCATTTGGATGGGAATTAATAAACAGTTGAGAAAAAGGGAATGGAAATAAAAGTTTATTTATAATTTGGGATTTAATTTATGGTAAAAAGGTTAATTGCAATTAAAAATGAGTTGAAATGGAAATCAAGTTATTTATTTAATTAGATTTAAGATGAGAGTATAAGTATATGATTTAATAATTGGGTTTTGCGATTTAATAATTGGGTTTTGCGAATAAAATTTATAATTCCCAAATAATAAGAAAACGCAGAGGTTAACACTGCGAAATTGATATACTTATAAATTTTAATTCACATCCAAGCTTGCTAAATTATTTGGAATTGATTGGATTATATAAGTAATGAAATTTGGCCAATATTTAAAGTTGAAAGAAAATTTGGATTTTATGATTTATTTTAATTTATTTAATAAATATTAAAAATAGCCATTTTTGTCACGGACTCGGATTTCGACGAAACCAGTTTCATCGGATCCGTAACGGTGAATTATAATAATGTTTCAAGTTTCGTTGCGATCGGACTTGTCATTTGATCGTACGGACTCGAAACGCCTTGAAATTTATGCATTTTGAAATCAATGGAAATCAATTTGAAATTTTTGTTTTTTTTAACATAACTTCTTCATACGATCGAATTTGGTCGTGAAACTTTTTCCATCGCATTTAGGATATTTTAAAACACCTATTTGGATATATAGTTTTAACAAATTCGACTCCGGAGGCATAGCGGGCTTTTTGGGCCATAGTTTATTCCGTACGTTCGCATATCCAGTCTAGCTACCCTACCTCTAGCCTATCTATAAATATACAGCTATAAACCCTAGTCTCTATTCTTTTGCTGTAAGTTCATTTCTTCACTCCTTTCTCTTCCCCAAATGTATACATCTCAGATCCAATTCCAGATCCATCCACAGTTCAAAATCAAAAGTCAAAACTCAAAAATTTCAGAAAATTCCAGAAAAAATATATGTTGAAGTATTCGATACGCGTAATCTCATGGTGTAATTCGTTTTTCAATTGGAGCTGTCGTTCATCCAGAATAAATTCAAACAGCCCCAAAACCGTTCATCAGCGTCGCACAAAACTTCATCGGATCGAGAAACGGTTTCTGGGTTTTGGAGAGGGAACCGAGGGGATCGCATCTATGTAGTTTGTTTCGAGTTTCAACGGTTGGATGGGCGGGAATTTTCGATTAGGGTTGATAAAGTATGGGTGGCGGCTGTTGCGTGTTGCTTCTGCGTGTGAGGAGGAAGGCTTACTGTGCGTGCGTTGATTTTGTGATGACGTGTCACATTATATATTGTGAGTGAAATATGTGTCGTTTATTTATTTGAATTCAATCATCATTTTTCGCCATAACTTTCTCATACGAAGTCGGATTCACACGAAATTTCTTTTGTTAGGATCGTAATTTAATTCCGGACTCGATGACGCTGGTTTGGACGAATTCTGAGACGGGCGAATTTTTGGGTTTAAATCGGGTTTGAATTCGATTTAAATTCAAAAGGTGAGTGTTTTAACCCACTCACAACCACTAGAAGCTTTTATGTTTGTTAAATAAATTTTAGAAATGAATAGAAATTTATTTATGAGCTTTTGGCATGTTATTTCATTCATATCTGTTGAATTGCATTTTATTGAATTTAACTGTTAATTTAATTGATTTATTACGTGTTAATTGGCTGGTAGAAATTATTGTTTGCATATGAACTGCTAGTTAACAGTTATGTCAATTATCACTGAATATAAATTGTTAGATTAATAGTTGATAAATATAATTTGAAATAAAACTGCCAATTATTACCTGTTGTATATTACCAAACATATATTGTTATTGATTGATATTGCTTGATGTTTGTGATTGGATGATGGATGTGTTATTGAATGGATGTTTTATTTGATATCATTAAACTGCAAGTTAGTATGCATTTTTCATTTCATTCGGGATTGCGGTTTGAAATGATATACAACCGCAGTTTTATTTTTAAATTGCGGATTGAAATGATAAATATCCGTATCACTTGACCATAGGATAGAAAACTATATACAGCCACTGCGGTCTATATATAACTATTTTAAAGGTAATTTCTATGGTTGGATGGAATACGGTTTATAAAAATCTTAAATTTTATACGGAATAAATGTTTTCTTCTATATTTATATACATATGAAGTTGAAAAATTTGAAATAAAAAGGTGTATAAATCTCTTTATTAAAATGGAAGAAAATTTAGAAAATGGAGTTTGATAATTTATATCCTATGTTTAAATGTTAAGTTGGAAATTTTAAGATAGTATATTTACAATTGGATTTTTCCCAAATTAAATTGAAATGAATATTCTAGTATAATTTGAATTGGAAAATATATATAATTTATTTCTAGAAATTGAAGTCTTATTATTTATGGATTTTATGTGAATGTTCAAAACTAATTAATAGAACATTTGATTTGTTGAAAGAATAAAAATCCAACTTTAGTTGAAATATTAACACTCAAGATGGATATAAATATATATAAAATTGAAATGGTTGGGACTTGAAATAATATTTTGGATTATGGTTTTAACATTGAGTAAAGAAATATTCACAAAGCCATGTAAATTATTTTCCGTACAAAGTAACCATAAAGTTAAATCACTTATTTTATAAATTGTTGAATATCCAAACCATTTAGTTTTGAAAGTAATGGCTTTAAAAAACTATGGATTTCGAAGTATTATGTTGAAAGTTAATATTCAAATATTTGGTTACAAGGAATTATAAATTTTAAAAGTGGCATAATTTTTGGAAAAGATTTATATTTGGGAAATGATATCATTGATTTGGGTTTTATAAAAATAATATCAAAATGAATCTTTTTGGGTTTTTAAGAAGAAATGATATCGTAATATTATGGTTTTGAAATGGATTTTATTTTGGTTTTAAAAGTATAAACTATTTTTAAATGACCGCGGTGTTATAATAACGATGGGTTGGCAAAGAGACCGGGATCGGATATCTGACATACTCTCCGTCGATACCGAAAACCACTTTGACTAACCGTGTACGCGGTGGAGATTCCAGAATGAAGTAGGTGGTGGCGACGTTTCCTGTAAGGTAAATACGTGGACCCGACTCCCGTGAGTTGGCATAAGGTGGCTAAAACAGGAGCGATTCTCAGGCCAATGAGGTCATTCCTCTGATCGGACGCTCCTCTTCGATATTATACTTTGACTTGGATTTGATTCAGTGGCCACTTCTATATTTTGATTTTGGGGAGTTAGTCCGAGGTGGGCGGTAACTGCGGCTACGCGTTTCCACCAGCCTGGATAGCAATTGGTATATCTACCCTGGCATTGCCTAGTTGTGCCGTATCACCTACCATATCGAGCCTTTACTACGAGTTTCTATTTGTGTCGTACCTATGGAGTATCCTCTGGTAGCCTCCCGATCAGGAGGTATTACGGTACTGTATAGACTATTGGCATTTTACGTGTTAAGGTGGAAAATGTAAAGCCTTAACGCTATTTTAAAGTAAGTTTATTTTACAATTAGACACTATTATAATAGCGCAATATACTACGTAGTAAATAGTTTAACGGATCCTTAGGAGATGTAAATCCCGAGCATCTTTTGAGTTACTGTACTCATATTTATTTCTGTTTATTTAACTCACATAAGATTTTCTAGTCTGACTCGAGTGTTTTTGTCTTTTCAAATTCGCTCGGGTCAGTCCGAGCGTTTCAGGATTTGAAGATTTAGCTTTGGAGGACGAAGACGAAGATTTGTATTATTATTATTATTTATACTAGTGCACTACACCATTTTGTTCCGCTGCATTGTTGTATTGGTATGTGTAACTCTGATATTTATTGCACAAGAAAAATAAATTATTTTGTAAACTGTTTATGAACTGTATATTTGTTATTATATTTTATCCTTCCGCTGTGAGATTCTTTTTGTTTTATTTCTTTTCTGTTTCTTATTTACCCCATAACAATCCGCCCTTCCGTATGGTTTGAATCGGCACGTGTGTCTGTTTAAATCGTGCGAAAAGGCGGGATGTCACAATATCACTGCTATCACTGTCTCATATTTTACATTTAGTCCACCTAAGATACATAAAACTTGCTCCGTGTCAGAAATTTTATGACCTACAGATGCAACTTGATCACACAGTGTCTTGATCTTGGTCAGATACTCTCTCATTGGCATGTTTTCTTATGCTTTGTAGTTGTCTTTTGTAATACATGATTTTCGCCGCAGATTGTGTGTTAAAGATCTGCTCCACTGTTGATCATATCTCATGTGCACTTTTGCAACCAATTAGCTGTGGTAGAATATTTGCACTTATGGATGACGGTAACCATGCACTGATTAGACTGTCTTGCCTTTGATGAGTAACATAATCTTGATTACTTACTAATTTGTCATCTCTGCAGTGTATTTTGATGGTGTAATTAATGTTTAAGTACATGATCCTCAAGACCATAGCCTCTTATTGCTTGTCTCTATCTGGAATTTCCAGAGCAGATAATTACTTTCATCTAGTTGAACACTGACTAGTTGGCTTTGGGGCTTTATAATGGCTTTGATGAGATCTTGGGTATTAACTGTCTCAGATGCTGAATTGGTGGTTCTTGCTTCAGAAGTGCCTGAGTTATTAATATTTCCTTCAGCCATATTCAAGAACTTGTGAGATTTAAAGAAATTATACTGGAAAAACTGCAAGAATTAACACACTTGATGAAAAGTGCAGCCAGAGATCAATTGAATGATGAAATTGACTCTGACAACTGATTTTTTGGCGAGGCACTGAGAGTATGTGATCAGAAATACTGACCAGTGAGTAGAAATTTTGACATATCACAGGTATGACCGGTAAATCACGATTAGATGAAGAGTCAATTCTCTGATGATCTTTTAAGCGCAGCCTGATCTCTGTGATGAAAACTGCTCTGAGAGATTATTGGCACGGCGCGTCCTCTATTTTCTTTTTTGCTGGTCAATTCTCTGATGATTTTTTTTGCTGATAAGCAATTTAAATGCTCTGATACCAAGAAAGAATTTTGAAGAAACAGAATTTGTTTTATTAACTTCTGTATACAAAATAGAAAGAAGAAGATAACAGAGTGTATTTCTATATACTGATACATTGTGTATACTTGGTATTTATAAAGAAAAACTGATGTAAACTCTATTGGACTTTGGGTTGGCCCATTATACTAAAACCCGACCTTACTATGCTAAGTATCTTATTTGAACACCGGTTCGACTCTTATTTCATTCGGAAAAAATAGTATGTTACATGTTAGTTCAGGTAAAGATTCCAAGTTGTACGTGGCTAATATCTTTCGGCTCAAGCAAATCAGCATCCTCACCGTCACTTTCAGCAACAGCAGCTTGCAAGTTCAATAAATCGAATATAAGAACTGGGATGTTGCAACCCCAAAGAAAAATAATTAAGAAAAAATGAACAAAACAAAGATGTTGCAAAATGAAATATCAACTATGGAATCATCATCAAAAAAAATTACCAAGATGTACAACTTCATAATGCAAAACGTGTTGAACAAAGGAAAGGCAACCTTTATTTCATACTACCAGTAATATTATTTCTGTCCAATTGCATCTAATCAAATAATCTCTTTTGCTTACTACTAGCATCTTTGATTTTTTATAATCTTCTCTATTTTGATTTTTAGAGTTAGATTCACATGTTTATTATGCTTAAAAGGTTTAAAAATATAAATATGATCCATTATTTTCATATGCTAAGTTAATTGTTATTTACTTATGTACGGCCTTCCATAATTAATGTTCAAATATTATACGCATGAATATTAAAACGTTCACCATTAACGAATATAAATGCACTAGAATAGTAGAAGTCTATGTCGTTATAGAAATAACAAATAAATCAAAGCAAAATGACATTTATGGCTGATATTTTGTGTAAGATGAACATTTTGAAACTAAACCATTACTGAAAGAACTGCATGCATATATCGACAGTTTAGCAAGGCAGTTGCTGTGATTGTTGAAAATGCTCAAATTACACTGTACGAACATGTAAATATTTATTTTGTTTGTTTCTTGAACTTTTGTTAATAAAATATCCAAGACCGTCCATTTATCATTCTAATTAGTGCAGCATAATTATTTAAATTATAAATGCTAGGGACAACAAAGGTTTATTTTAATTGCATTCATTTCGTTGCTGTTGGCTTTAGCAAAATTTGCCCAAGTCCACCATTGTATGTTACATTGTAAACCGTGACACTAGATATTAAGATATTTGTGACGACCCGACTTCCTACGCCCAGGAAGACGTGCCATCAATAAGAAAGAAAGGGATAGAAATAGAAAAGAAAGAAAGAACAACAACATCAAAGTCTCACAGCGGAATGGAATAAAATATAATACATCAACATAAATATTACATAGTTATATATACATCAGAGTTATACAATATCATTCAACATGACTATCATATACATATCTGTCAGAACATACATCTCAAGTACAACATAGACTAACACAACGGAACTATAAAGATATATATGTCTACAACGCTGAAGCCTCCTGCTCCATTGCTTCTCCAGAATTCGTCAAAGCTAACCTGAATCCCTTGGCTACCCGTAAAAATTTGGGTACCCGAAAGTTTATGGAAAACAAAAATAAACTCCGGGTCAGACATGGGTCTGGTATGAGTAAACGGGTTAAAGTTGTTTAACTTTGAAAATCTATTAAAATAAAGGTATCACGTAAGACTCCCCACAAATAAATACGGGTAAGTTTTTACCTTACGCTAACCAAATCATTTCATAGGAAATCCAGTGATATTATAATAGTGTCTAGGGTTTTCAAGTAAAATACAGAAATAGCTGAAATGCTTACATCTCACATTTCAACATAGTTGGGCACAATCAAAACGTACGGCGCTTATTGGAAATTGGATCCCATACAATGGCAGGGCTACTGGGGTACCGCCCGTCACAGTACGTGGTCTAGATCACAGTACCGAGGATTACTCCCTTCATCCCCTGCAACACAAGGCCGGAACCATTCCTTACTGAACAGCCCCGAACAAGATAACCCCGCAGTTGGTGTACATCCAACCGCCCACACAGCCGAATAAAGGGACATCTAGACAGGGGTATATCTCGTCCTGCTTGGGCATGACCCACCTAACCTTGCTACACCTCCCCTGTTTTAGCCATTCCCGGTTGATGAGGCTTGAGGCTGCGATTACCTTTATAGAACATATCACTTAGAATGCTCATCGTCCACCTGACGATGTGCTGAAAGCATTCAATCCATACAAGTTCATTCCGGGTTCGAACGAAACCGAAGGCATTATCTCGTTACACTCGTTTTGGAATCACCCTCAGAGTTAACGACGATAACCCTTGCATTCTGAAAGCACCATCTCGATCTTCACTTCAGAATTCACGACCTAATGTTTAATTTGGATCGATGTGGTTTTCGGAATATCAATTGGATACCCGATCCCGGTCTCATCGAAATCCAAACGCCATTTTAAAGTCCAAGTTGTCTAATTAACTTAACAGTTTAAATTTAACAATTGAATTCATATAGCAATTTAACACAGATAAATAACGTCAGATAAATCATATAGCAATAGATAAATAATATCAGATAATTCATGTAGCAATTGAATACAGATAAATCATGCACAATCATCACAGATATATCACAGAATATCACAGAATAGAAATAAGCATCAGACGCAATCAAATAGAATTATCAATTCATATCAACAAGTTTGATTTGTTTAAAACTTAATTGCATACTTAAACATAAATTATATTTTATTCATGCTTAATCACTTACGATTAAGTAACTTATTCCAATTTATTAATTACTTCTTCATCATTTACTAAATTAATTAATTATTAATCAATAATCTTAATTATTGATTATAAACTCAGTTACACAATAAATTATTATTAATTGTTAAATTAATCATTAATCATTAATTAACTTAATCATTTAATCCTTAATTATTTATTTAATCAGTTATTTATGATTTGTTAATTATCCAACTTCATATGATTATTTAAATTCTTAATTACACATGAGATTACATAAGATTATTAAAATCTTTAATTATAAATTTGATTATACTTTGAAGTACTTATTCAATAACAATTATAAAATGTATTACATTCTTAAATAACTTTGATTTTTAAATTAATTGCTCATTTGGTTTTCTGCAAAGTTTAAAGTTCATCTTGGCTGAAATAACCAGGTCAACATTAATAATATAATTTATACTTAGCTTATATACTTTGACTTCAAATTACAGTAACAAAATCCAGGCAGTGGAAAACTCGAAGTATGCACCGTGCTCAACTCGGGTAAGTCTCGAATCCACCCAGCATCTTCTCGCGTTCCCCCCCCAACCTTTCTTCTTCTTCCCCTGTTTCTATTTTAACTGTTCCTCTTTTCTTTAATTCTTAAAACTTAAAGTTTTATTTTATAAACTGTTACAACTTAAAACTCACGCGCATAAAACTCAACCCCGTAAAACACGAAGCACTACACGAACACACTCGAGATTTCCTCGAGTCAACCCTGTCACGAGTATCTCCGCCGCCGTGCACGTGCACGGCGGTCCTCCTCCACACCACCGCCACGCGTCACCACCAACATATCGCCCATCCTCCCCTCACTTGAAATCGCAACCCAGCAGAACCCCCAACGCACGAAAGCCAAATTCGACTGTAAAGTCGAATGGGAACTTGAACACAGTAGACTAAATCGCCTCGACTACGCGATTGCGATCACCAGAAATACCCAAACTTCGACCATAGCTAGCCGACACCACCCCCTAACTTCTCCCAAAACTGCTCGTCACTCGGTGAAATCACGACGTCGCGTGAATCACTCAACCGAACCCAATATTTTCAGGACCCAAAACCCTACCTTTGCTTTTCCCCAACAAAAGTTGCAATTAAATATTTTTCTAACATTTTTCTGTTGATCCATAGTCAATACACTAGCTTCATGTTGAATCACATCAACTATAATTGTTTGTATAATCAGAGTTTCACCAAAATACATTTTTGGCTTACCATTTAACTGCTCCCAAATTTGCTAACTATAAATTATAATTTTTATCTTAAAAATCCTATCTTTGTATGTAGTATCAATATACAAATTCAAGTTTACAATTCGAATTATTCGAATTTTATCCTTATTTCCTTTTTACTGTAAAATTTGGTTTACAGTGTTTTATAATTCACTGATATATAATGTTTTACAATTTATTTTACTGTAAAGTTTTATTTAGTTAATGCACTAATTAAAGAAGTTAGCTTTATATAAAAGTATGAAATATATTCTTTAGCATCTTTAACTCAACAGAAATCTTGAAAACTAGCAAGGACAACTATAAGAGCATACTGTAATAATAAGCAATCCAGAACTTTTAATATGCACATAACAAAATCATCATAAACTACAAAATAAAAGTTAAATTAGAAATAGTTTACTCACAAAGATTGTGGCAGAAATTTGAAACAGAGGATGATACAAGACTGCAGTTGCACAAATTTAAATTCCAGTAACTTTTCCTTTGCTTGAATTTGTATTTGAACTAAAGATTTGTTTATTTTCTTTCTTATCTCAAGTTTGTTTCATAAGTTTAAGACTGAACTAAGAATGAAATAAAATGATGAATACATATATAAATTTAACAAGTTGCCTTCTTGTATAAGCTTGACATAAGAAAATATCTTGCTTATTTTATTATGTGCTCAAGCTTAAGACAGTTCAAATTTCGGCTGAGATTTTTTTTTTTTCCAGACAAAGTGTGTGCTACTTAATGTTTGCAGCAGGTTTTAATTTGTGTTTGTACTAATGTTTTCATTTAAGCTTACACTCATTAATAGTTACTGACACAAATATATGCATAAAGATATTGCAGGCTAGTATATACTAATGTGTTTCATTTTGGTTAACACTAATTGGTATTTGCTGTTTTGGGTTCTTATGCACTAATATGTTTACAAGATATTTGCAGTATTTGTTTTCTGTTTCATAAGAATTAGCTTGCAGGCTTTGGTTCATTTGACTTCCAACTTAAGGTAACAAATAAATACCATGTTTGCTGAGCATATTTGATTTCTTTTTGTTTGAACATAATTATGCTAATATATAAACAACATGTTTTGCTGGCACTTGATTGCTTATGTATATACAGTTTACACTTATAATGTTTGCAGATTTTATATGGTCTTCATTACTAATGAAAACATATTATTGTGCTCTACTTAAGTTCATATTGACTTATGCTTATAACTAACATATAAACGATGTTTGCAAGTTAATTTGTGTTTGAGCTAAATGTTTTCCTTTCTATTTATATCTTAAACCTATTATATTTGTACTTATGTTTGTAATTATTTTATGTAATACTTATTTTAAATATTAATAAGCTTATTGTAAATGTTATTGTAAATATTATTCTTAAACATACAATATGGTTAACTACCTAAACCTTATTTTTATTTAAAGTAAAATCTTTCAATATATGATTCGTAATGTATACTTATGTTACTTATATAAGCTTATGTTTAATTTAATTATAAAACTGTTATAAGAACACAGATTAATCTTATTTTACATTAAAGTTAAATATTACAAATATTTGATTTGTATACTTATATGTGCATTAATATATTTATGAATATGATTATGTTATTGAACTTGTTACTATTCTTAACTACATACATATCTTATAATTCAATTCACTCATACTTAACTTTTAATTTAAATAAATAAAACATATTTAATTTTGAATATTGTTAAAAGAGTCTACTTTATATTTTGAAGTTATATTTCTTTATAATCAATATAAAACTAATAATATCCAAATTCTTATTTATTTATAAATGAAAATCTTATATTTTAATTAAATTTGACTAAAAACTTATTATAATAATAGGGTCAAAATTCCAGGATGTCACAATATTTAGTTTACCGTGGTCTGTAAAAAGTTTTAGTTCCGTTGTCTCTAGTGTTTTGATAATTTCTTATGGTCTTACACAACCTGTGTTACTTAATCCTTATTCAACCTGTTTGGCATCAACCAAATCAAAGGATATTTCCCTTATTCTAGATGTTAACTGCGGTAACTTAAGGCTAATCTGTATTATTTAGGCCCTTGCAAAAATCTCACCACAGTTTTATATATGTAGTTAAGCTAGCGACTGCAAATCAAATATTTCTTTTTCCCTAAATGGTGTTAATTTGGACCTGGTAAAAAAAGGAATTTTTTTACCTTTTTTCTTTTGTTTTGACATGTATTTTAGCTTTTTTCCATTTACGTAAAAGATGTATATTTCACTTATCTAGAAAACCAAATCAAGGGATTAGCCTAAGCTTTTCTGATAATATAAATGTGTGCTTATATTGTATAATTATAATTATACAATATCATAATAACTGATGCTATTTATTGCGAGTTTTCATGTATTTATATCTTATATTGATTATTTGTTTGTCTAAATGCAGAAAAATAATGAATTATAGAAGTTGTTGCATAAAAGGTTTTTGCAAAGCTGATTTCTTCATATGGGTTTTTTACATTTTTCGGGCTCGTGGTTTTGATTTGGATAGTCTCATATATTGTCACAAGGAATTAATGGTAAATCATGTACTCTTTTATGACCGCTTAAAATATTTGTTATTGAAATATTATCCAAATATTGTATGTAGGAACGATGTAAATTTGATTATATTTAATATTTTATGTTCATTTTGTTATAAAATATGTTGTCTTTTGTCTTCACTAAGTTATATGCGAAAGGATATTTCATGTATATGTGTGACATGCTACAAAATAATACAGAATGAATGAATAAATGGATGGTAGGACAGAGATTCTATCAAAAACCTAAAAACAATACAGGTTTTATAGCGTTTCGTAAGCGCAACATACTGGGACACAAACTATAAGATAGCGATCATCAACCTGAACATGAGGAATTCTGCCCTACACAAGAAGAATTTGTCAATAACCCTGATTTCATTGACAATATTGCACAAAACATCAAAAGGAAGGGGCGGACCACAAACGGACCTACAGTTTAAATCATATGTCTCACCCAATCCATGATATAAAAAAGAAGTGGTAGAATCATCATCAGTGAAGGAAAACCCAACAGCAGATAACGCAAATGAAAACGCAGAGCCCCCTAAAAGAGTTACTAGGGCTTAAAAAATGGTAAATAACACTTACCCTCTGGAATACCGGGGGATAAATTCTGAGCCTAAAGTGGGTCAGATTATATCCACCCTAATGCCACATAGACCAAGCATTATTAGTCTACTAGAGAATTAATTATCTAAAAACAAAATATCTCAATTTGCTGCTAATTTTAGTAATAACTGGGGTTTTCTACACAATAATGATCATGAGTCTAAAGGGAGAATTCTTTACACTGGGACAATGCCACTTGGAATTTTCAACTAATTCAATCCAGTTCTAAACATATTACAAGTTTAGTTACTAATCTTGGCGGTTACTCTATGTTTCTAACCATTGTATATGGGAGCAACTTGTTTTTAGATAGAGAACAATTAGGGCATGAGCTATCATAGGTGGCGTGTGTTGTAGATAAGGCTTTTGCTACTTCGAGGGGACTTTAATAACGTACTTAACCCTAAGGACAAGTAAGGGAGACTGCCAGTCCCCTTCTCTCATCTCGGAGGGTTCACAAATTTTCTACTTCAAAATGGCCTTGCTAAAGTTAACATCCATGGATATAACTTCACATGGAGGAGTAAAGAGATAACAACACATATTGACAAAGTTCTAATGAACAACCAACTTCTACAGCACTTCACAACCTTTTGGCTACTGCCATCACATCACCTTTAAGTGATCGCACCCTAATCATCATAAAACTTCACATATGCAATGATCATAAAAAGGGACACATTTTCAGATATAACAATGGATGGCATCTTATGGTAGGGTATGGAGAATAGGTAGCATCTGCTTTATCAGCTTTGGCATGGGGCACCCCCAATACAACAAATCATGATTAACTTTAAAAGAACCAAACAAAATGTAAAAGACTGGAACATTCAAGACCCAAAGACAATAAAGATTTGGTAGCAATACAAACAACCATCCAACTGAAACTTTTGGAGGCTGACACCAATCCAGAGGATGTTTACATATCTGATGATATGATTGCAGTATGCATTGCTTTAAAGCACAGAATGCACATGAAATTTATTGAAGCTAAACAAGTCTAAAATAACTTGGCTACGTGAAGGAGATACTAACTCAAAAAAGTGTTATGCTAAGATGAATATAAGAAGGAACAAAAAAATATCAAGGGCTTGTTAGATGCAAATGATGAATTCATTTATGACACCAACCTGATCTAGGAACAAGGTGTGAACTATTACACTGAATTATTTAATGGAGTTCAAGAAGGACACTTCCCTAACATCCAATGCAGAAAAAAGGTTAATGAATATGGTACAACATACCTAATCCAAACTGTGTCCGAGAAGGAAGTACATGATGTTGTTTTCTCAATCAAGGAAGAAAAATCTCTAGGATCGGATGCTTTCTCATCAAAAAATTTCAAAATCCATTAGTCATTATTAAACGATGAACTTATATATGCAGTAAATTATGTTTACACTCATGCTGATATACCATAAGGTTTGAACCATACTTCTATTACTCTTCTACCAAAGACAGAAAAGCCTTCCGATGCATCACATTTTAGACCCATGCCCTATTGCAATGTACTCTAGGAAATAATATCAAAAATACTTTGCAACATGATAAAGGTTTCTACCAAAGGTATGTCACAACTCGCCTTGAACGGCACCAGATCACGAACGATCATAACTCGCCTCAAACGGCACCCGACCGCGAACGATCACAATTCACCGCGAACGGCACTCGGCCTCGAACAGTCACATACCACCCCGAATGACATACGATCCCGAACGATCGTCATTCATGGTCAGATAAAGCTATTAATTTCTTTGCACATCATTAACATAATACGAACATCCAGCTTATTGTGCTACAAAACACACCTTCCATTAGCAAGGCATGTTTTGGGGGGCAAAGTTTTAACCCGCCTTTTGTCAAAGGCATAAGTAGGCGGATTCAACCTAACTAACTTCACGACTATCGAGGTTGGAGTATGATGGATTTGGTTTCGAAGGATGAAGTTTACATGGATATGTCATTTGGTCAAGAAATGGAGGGAATGCACGGCACAAGTACTTCGTTCGGTCTACACTCCCCGCTTGGCATAAAAGAATCGTTCGGCATTAGAAATGCTTCGGCATTGGTTGCCGCTCGACATAAAGGAGTCGCACCTCGATATCTCGATACCTCGCACCTCGCAACTCGCACCTCGATACCTCGCACCTCATACCTCGCACCTCGATACATCGCACCTCGATACCTCGATACCTCGCACATCGATACCTCACACCTCGATACCTCGATATCTCGCAACTCGATACCTCGCATCTCGATACCTCGCACCTCGATACCTCGATATCTCCCACCTCGATATCGCCCACCTCGATACCTCGATACCTCGCACCTCGATACATCGAACCTCGATACCTTGATACCTCGCACCTCGATACCTCGATACCTCACATCTCGATACCTCGCATCTCGATACCTCGCACCTCGATGCCTCGATACATCGCACCCGATACATCGCACCTCGATACCTCGATACATCGCACCTCGATACCTCTCACCTCGATACCTCGCATCTCGATACCTCGCACCTCGATACCTCGCACCTCGATACCTCGCACCTCGCACCTCGATACCTCGCATCTCGATACCTCGCACCTCGACACCTCGCACCTCGCTCGGCATCGTACCTCGCTCGGCATTGGCGGCTTGGCATGGGTTGCTCGGCGAAGATGGATCGGTGGAAAGTCGTTCGGCATAAGACGAATGTGGCTCGGTGGAAATTCTTAATGGGCTTTTACCGTTCAGAAAGCTTAGCAACTCAAAATTCGCCTATAAATACAGCTTGTAGGGGTTCAGAAAGGGGGGTCTTCTTCTTCTCTTCTGCTCTCTGACTTTTTATTTCCTAAAACAAAGGCCAGTCTACCACTTTGTAACTGTAATTGATTCGAACATCAATAAAAAGGAAACTTCTAGAGTGGACGTAGGCCGAAGCTAGCCGAACCACTATAAAACTTGTTGTTCTTTACTACTTTCATTTTAATTTTAACTGTTCGTCATATTATTACTCTCTACACACACTTTATCTGTTATCAGTGACTGTTAGTTGGTGCTTTCATTTACATTTGGGTGTTAGTGACCAATTTTGACGCTAACACTTTCCAATTTCCGTAGCTCATTGTGCTTTCATATCTGGAAGAAATATTGCATACGACATTTTACTAGTATATGAGAACATCATGGATTTAAAAAAAAAAGAGGAATTAGAAAGTTTTGTACAAAGGTGGACCCCCAAAAAGCCTAAGACAGACTAAACATGGGATTCATCTGTCATATGCTACAATAAATGAATTTCCCTGTACAGATAATAAAGCTTGTAGAAGAATTTACTACAACACCAACAGTCTCTGTTCTCGTCAGTGGATTTCCACAAGGGCTGATTACTTCCAACAGAGGAATCAAAGAAGAGGATCCACTGTCTCATTACCAATTTGGCATAGCAATGGAATACTTGTCCCTACAACTTGAAGCAGCTTGTAACGACCCGGAATTTTGGGTATTTTAAATTGGAATATTTAATTGATTTTAAATATTCAGGTGTTGATTTTTAAATTGGATTTCAAATATAACTATTTATTGGGTAATTAAAACTATTGAATTAAACAATTGGAAATTGGGTAAAATATTGAATCTGGAGTTTCAAGCTGGTTAAAAATAATATGAAGGCTTATAAAATTTATATTGATAATACTGAAGATACTAAAAGTTTTAAATTGAATTTGGAAGTGATTTGTTTGGTTTTGAAAATATATCGTACAAATTGATATTTAAAAATAGCCTTCCGAGGCACAGCCTTAAAATTCGACAAAACCAGTTCTATTTGATCCGTGGTAGTATATTATTATCGGATTTTAAATTCCGTGGTGTTTGAAGTTATCTTTGGCCATACGGTACATAAACGCATTGAAATCTATATCGAAAATTCAATATAATAATTGGGTCCAAAAAGCTATCTTCTCCATAAGATCGAATTAGGATTCGAAGCCTTTTTCATTGTGTTCCGAATAGGGGTATAACATTATAACATCTAGCAGCACGCCTCGATAGGAGGTCGAGATTTTAAGTTGTAAATTCGAGACGATTTAAATTTAAAATGTAATATATATATATATATATATATATATATATATATATATATAGATTGACTAGTCAAGGAAGATTTTCACGTCGGCTTTATTCAAATCAAAATATGCTTTTCTCCCTCTAACACGCAACCCACCTTTCCTTTCTTCTTTCCCATCTCCCTCCATCGATTTAACATCAGCCGAAAGCGAAATTTGAAAAATAAAATAAGTAACTTCGATGCTTTCATTATAAAATCTCGAATACTTTTTCATTTTTCTCTTCGTTCATAAACCTGATCGAAATCGTCGAGCATAAGAAATAGTAAAATGCCGAACGAAACAAAATCGCGAACCCAAATCGCATTCTTTTTTCCCTTCAATCGATTCTCCGGATCGATCCTAATGCTATATATACTCGTGTGAATTGAATTTGATTTCAATTCAAAAATCGTTAGGCCAAGGCTTGGGGGTAGCTCGATCTCGAGCTATGGGAAGTCAGAAAGCTTCGCGTCCGAAGATCGGCAAGAGCAGGCGCGTGGGTGATCTTACCTAGGGTAGGAGGCTGGCGCGTCGTATTTCAGGGTGGTCGAAGTGACTAGGCGATGATGAGGCGAGCGTGGGGATCTCGAGCTATCAGGTGAAGGCGCATACGTTGTGGGCCGAAGGTCTGATTGATGCTAGGATTCTCGAGAGGGTATTTTGGCAGTGAGGTATACTGTAGATTTATTTTCTTTTTTTCAATCTAATATTTATGTATATGAATAGAGAAGAAAGAATAAATATGAATATATATATATATACATGTATGTATGTATAAATACACATAGCTATTTTAATTTGACACACACACACATATATATGCAGAAAACAATAGATATATGCATATTTGAAGTACTGGTTAATTAATAAAAATATATATATATATATAAGATTTTGGAAAATAGAAATCCCAAATGTTTGTAGAGTTCATATAAAAAATTGATTTTTAAATCTATATAGATTATTTTTGGTGTATGTAGTTTCAAAAATAAAATAAGAAAATAAAAGGATATATATATACACATTTTAAACTTGCTAGTTATTTTTAAATAATATATTATGGTGATAACTCATTTAATAAACTTATTTAATTATTTTAGTTATCAAGAAATTATTTATTATAGGAAAATTAGTTTAAAAATTTAATTATTAGTTTAAATTAGATTATTAAATGGTATTTGATTGTTCGATTAGTTCAAATGATAATAAACTGTGTAATGTTTATACAAGGTCTAAAATCGTGAAGGAAACGAGTCGGGTTTGGATCGGACTGCAAATAAAATAAAAGTGAGTTAATCTCACTCGCATTTGGATTACCATAATAAATTTTAAATAGTTAAAATTTATTATTGACTGATTGGTAGAATTGATAAATAATTTCTAGTTGATGTGATATTATATATATATATATATATATATATATATATATATATATTAGAGTGATTGATATTCCCGCATTATATAACGGATAAGATCATATGCGCGCGCATAATAGCGGATGATCCTATATACCGCGATATCCCCTCGAAGTTGATTGATATTTTTATTTGTGCTAACATATGTGGATGCAGAAAAATAGGTCGGAGGGATCCAATTGGATTCCTCAAAAGTGTTGAATTTATTTTCATTTCAATGATATATGAAATGATGGATAATCTGTGATAGATTGTGTCGGAAAATTAAGTTATGGAATGCCGTGATATTGCAAGACATATTTTTGGCATTTTTAAAATATTAAAGATATAAAAATTGGATTTTTGAAGAAAAATAAAAAGAGAATTTTTAAGTAAAATATTCATAGTAAAGTGGGATAAATCTAAAGGTAATAAATTTTGGGAAATGAATAGTTTGATTTTTAAATTTTACTTGTCAATTTCTAAATATGGAAAGATAGAAATTTTGGGAAATTAAATGAACGGGTTAAATAACGGGACTTAAACGATTGTTTAGAATAAAAGATTTATTTTTAAAATCCGAGGTTAAAATGGATTTGAGAAAATAAAAGGAAAATTTGAAAAGAAATATAAAACATGGAATCTATATTTCGGATTTAAATTAGATATTAAATCACAATAAGGAAATGAAGCTAGGATTAATGGATTTTAGAATAAATATGGTAAATCAAGAAATAAATTTCAAAATGTAATTAATCCATAAAACCAATTTTAAAAATCGATTAAGAGTTTTGAAACTATGATTGAAAGAAGAATAAGACTATGGAATTTACAAACTGGGTTTATAAATAGAATGAATATTTATCAATGGATAATTTGAATTTATAAATTCACAATGGGAATTTATAAGGAGATGGTAATTCGTTTTAAAAATGAATAGTGATTTTATTTTTAAAAGTGTAGAAAGAAAATTTATGGGACCCGAACGTAAATTAAACTGGAGATAAATCGAGAAGGATTTATAAAATGGCAAGATCGGTTTTATTGAAGTGGAAATATATTTTTTGGAAAGTTAAGTATATTTTAAAGAAAAGACTTTTAAGTAAAATTAGAAGTTTTAAAAGCGTTTTAAAGGAACGTTGTTAGGAAATTTATTATTTAGTTGTTTTAAAATTGTTAAAATAAAATTTTAATTAAGTTAATTATAGTAGTTAATTATTTTTAAAGGTTAAATTAGTATTATGATTTAAAGGATAATTATTAAATATTTATACTTGATATAATAGCTTTATTTTAAAAGTAGTTTTTGGCTTAAGTTTTACTTAGGGAATCTATAGAATTCCATAACTATTGTTTTGAATGAAGTAATTTAAGTAGCTTTGTTTTAAATGTTTAAGGGTATATATTTTTGGAAAAGGTGATTTAATTTATTTAAAAATCTAAATTTAGTAAGACTCGGTGTTTCCAGTGGAAATGAAATTTTTTGGTTGAATTGATTGTTTGATTGATTGTTAAATAATCGACTATCAAATCTGGACCCGAATGTAACTTTGGAAATATCTAGAGGAAATTCGAGGATTATATGGTACAATTACCGTTCGAGATGCGATACTGTACGTATAAACCCGTTCGTTCTTCTAGGATGTTTATAAGAAAATCCGTCCACTAACGGTTAGGAGGTGATCTCCGATCTTATTCTCGTCTGTTTATTTCCTAGAGAACCGGGGTTGAGTTTACCGGGAATTGCGAATGTTGTTTCGTAGAGACCGGGATCGAATTTGTGATCCGAAAACCACTTCGATCCAACGTGTACATTTTCGTGATGAAGACAAGAGCTAGGAGTCAAAGATGGAGCAGTGAAGTGCAAGGGCTGATCGCTACTAATCCTGAGGGTAATCCCAAATGGATGTAGTAGGAATAGTGCATTCGGTTCCGTTTAGACCGGGAACAGACTTATATGGATGAATGCTATCATACCATCGTCATTGGAGGACGATGAGCATTCTAAGTGAATGTGTTCTAAAAGGTAACGTTTAGCCTCAAGCCTCATCAACCGGGAATGGCTAAAATAGGAGAGGAGCAGCAAGGCTAAGTTGGTAGCACCCACTTAGGGTAAGGTCATCTCTGTCTAGAGTCCCTTGATCTCGGCTGTGTAGGCGATTATTGATCCCAACCGCGGGGTGATCTTATTTGTACTATCTAGTAAGGGGTAGTTTCGGTCTTGTGTTGTAAGGGATCAAGAGTGGTCCTCGGTACGCTGATCTAGACCAAGTACTATGATGGGAGGCACCCCAATAGCCCTGCCGTTGTATGAAATCCATTCTCCAATAAGCGCTGTACAGACTTGATTGTGTCCAACTATGCTGGAACGTGAGATGCAAGCATTTCAGCTATTTGAATAAGTATTTGTACTTAGAAACTATTATAATATCAGAGGATTTTTGATAAGAAATGTTTTGGTTATCGTAAGGTAAAAACCCGACATGTTTATTTATGGCGTGGTCATACGAGATACTTTTGATTTCGAAGGATTTTGAAAACATTCATAATTCAATTGAGTGTATTTTCTCACGCCGGTTTTCCTGACTGGCTCGGGTGTTATTTTATTATAATGCTCAGCTCAGATCGAGTATTTCGGATACAAAATAGGATGCTATGGAGCTTAAGAGACTAGCTGGATGGCGAGACGTATTACACGTACTTGATGTATATTCCGCTGTGCAGTGTAAGCTGTATAGTCAGTTTTTGTGAGGACAGGTTATTATAACCGTCCTGTATTGTGTTACTGATTTGTGTTGTACTCTGATGATGTAATGTATAAAACAGTTATAGTTCTATTATATAAAGATCAATTGTTATCTATTGTATATTGTTCCGTTGCGATTGTGAGAATCTGATGTTTTTTTTCTATTTCTTCTTCTACCTCTTTTCTTCTTTAACCCTAATGATTCATATATTCATCCAATTTGAGTTGAACTGATGGAGAATATTGTCGACTCGAAGGGGTACGGATTTACGAGCCATTACACAGCTATTAGGAGGAGATCATTCACACCAATTAACAATATTCAAGCAGCTATTAGGAGGAGATCAATCACACCATTTAACAATATTCAGCCCATTATATCTCATTTACTTTACGCTTATGATGCTATGGTTTTTTGCAACCGCAGATGTTAAAAGTGTTACAACTCTAAATTTTTTATAGATTCTCTAAATAGGGTGGCGGGCCTGGCTTTTAACCAAGCTAAGACTAAAGTCTATTTTCGCACAAGTTATACAAATAAGGAGCAATCGCTAGAGATTCTTCAACTGCAGGAAGCATCACCTCCTATAAAGTATTTGGGTGTTCCTATCTCCTCTGATTACTTACAATATGTAGAGTGCACGTCGTTATTTCAAAAAGTTATGGGAAAAATTGACAGCTGGGATAACAATATGCTCTCTATGGCAGGAAGGGAAGAACTTATTCATATTGCCGTTACAATCATGGTTCTCTACTGTTACCGTTCTACCATATGCCTACTGCTACTAATATTAAATTAGATGATACGCGTGCTGATTATTTCTGGGCATGAAGACAACATAAAATATCATGGAGTAAACTTTGCAGGCCTAAGCTTGAGGGAGGCATTGGCATTAAAAGTTTTATAAAGTTAAGAACAGTAACAAGTTTGAAGCTTATTTGGCAATTAATTACAAAGTAAGCTATGTGGTCCACTGAATGCAGAACAAATATTGTAAGATAAGTAACTTATGGGAATTACAACTAACAACAATATGTTAAGTACCATGAAAAGCATGTTGAAATATAGACCATATTGTCTTAAGTGCATTAAAAGGATAATTGTTGATGATTGAACCTTGGCTTAATCACAAGTCAATGGCGTATCTTAGGCTGGGATAGGTTCTTCCTATTAACAGATAAAACAACGGAAGTTTCCAGTATTATCCTAAATAATCAATGGAATACTGCTAAATTCTCTAAAATCAGAGAAGCATCTCATATTATATCACAAGTGCAAACTCATTCTCATGGAACTTCAGACTACTGGCAGTGGTATGGTGAGACCCAGTTTACATTCAACAAGACATGGCAACACGGTAGACAACATTATGATGAGTTTTTCTGTTGTCAGAATTAATACAATGGATCGATTAAAGGAATGGGGAGTAGAGTGTAATCATATTTGTGTCGTACGCAATGAGGATACAAAAATTATACACCATATGTTCTTCAACTGTAGTTACTCGAGATACATATGGGTACTACTAAGGCTAAAATTGAATATTATAAACAACAATACCGCACTTGATGTCGAAGATGAGGTTTGGATGATCAGACAGTGGTTCCAGAATAAAGATCAGTGCCAACTTGCCTCCTATTGTCTTGTAACCTCAATCTACAATATTTGGGAGGAGAGAAACAAGCATATATTTGAGAATCGACAGATGAATAAGACTGCAAAATTCAAACTCATACAAACTGATATATCTTACATGAAGATGAAATCAAGGAAGAAGATCGCCCTAACAAGTCATAATGAATAGATCCTGCAAAAATGGGGAACTGATTTAATGACGCTGGATGAAGGGTGAAATCCCTTTTTTGGTTTCACTGCATTGACATTACGTGCTAGAACCCTAATATCTGGGTTTAAAGGATGCCTGCGCATATGTTTTTTGTTTATTTCTCCGTCTGTTTTGTTGTGTTATATACACGGTTCGTATGCTTTATGGGCTGAACTGGAGTGTGTTGTGGTATGTACTTAACGTTTATATCTTTTCATTTTAATAAAGAACTAATTTTCAATATATATCTATATATATACACACACACACACACACACACATACTAGTGCGAACCCGTGCTTCGCATACGGACCGCATTCAACCTTTTATCATCATAATATGTTTAAATGATTTATATGGTTCATTGATTAAGAAATAATGATCTTTTTTATAAATTTTCAAATAAGTTTGCATTTTATCTAAAACTTGTGTATAAATCTTTGAAAACAGTAATGCAGATAGTACTGGTGTTTGATAAACAATTGAAAAATATCGAGCAAAAATGATTTTAAAGATAAAATTTTCACACAATACACATATATATTTATTGTGTGCATCAGTTATTGCTCCATGCATCAGCTGTATTATATGTAACTTCGTTTGGTGGTATACCTTTATCAATCATTTCCTTTAATGCTTGATGTCGTTGATTCCATTTGCTGCTTTGGTAATAACTATCTATAAGAGCAGTGCAGGTAACAACATTTGGTTTACACTTAATCATTAATCCAAAAATGCCAAAAGCAACGTTGATATGATTCATGAGAACGCAAGTGTTGATGATGATCCCATAACTGACTATATCTAGGAACACATTATGCAGCATCATATTATTGTAGAATGATAAGATTAGAGGATAAAGAGATTTATTTCTGTTTTGAACGATTCTTGTGAAAAATATGTTAAATCAAAAGCATACATATTTTATGTCTGAAGTGTTGGAACTAACAAACATTATTCAACAATATTTATTTTAATGTGAAGAGTATCATTGTATTTCTTTTACAGTCAAAGCAAATTCAATATAATAAGAAGCATATAATTGTATTTAATGCTTTTGAGCTTTCTGGTTTCATTTCTAATTCCATCTAACATTGTTGCTGTATTTTGGTAATGTTTAATTTCACCAGACTTGACTGCAATTTGTGAAAGTAGAATCAGTGGCTGGAAATTTTCAAAACAATCAACGACATACATTAGTTAAAAGAAATAAAGTCAAACAGATTTAATAACTTTAATAATATGAATAATTCGAAAAACTATGATTTAAAAAAAATTATTTTTAGCTATCAACAATGGATATCATTGGAAAGAATATTAAATTTGGGATTTAATAGTGAATTCTTAAATCCAATTAATGTAGAAAAAGTTATCACGTTTCAAAGTCTGGAATAAAAAGAAATTAAAAACGTGACTGTTCATTTTCCAAAATATGAAGGAGGTCTGTGTGCTCTTGAAATCTAACACAATAGTAATATTATAGTATAGATATATCCTTTTGTATAACAAATCATACTTTTGAAATTGAATCAAAATTTGTTTTACCAAAACAACTCCATAGCAATTAGCACGGTAGCATTTCCTCACTTAGAAACTCGAAAATGATGATCAGTGATGCCCTGGTCATCACCCACATTATTTTTCCAATGATAGAAGTGAGTTCGGTGCTTTCTATCTCCTTTAAATTCCATTTTAAAATACAAGAAAATAGGCACAAGGACAAACTTAGGAAAAAAATTAGACCGAAGGACAACAAATTTGTTTTAGGCTGAAGGACAATGCTAGTTATAACTAGCATTTTGTATAGTGCAAAATTGAAAATAGTGCTTGATATAACTAGCATTTTGTATAGTGTACAAGTTGAATATAATGCTAATTATAACTAGCATTTGTCTTTCGGTCTAAAAACAAAACTTGGTGTCCTTCAGCCTAATTTTTATTCAAATTTTATCATTTTCCCTAATTCCATCTTTAAAATATGTCTATTCATAAATATTTTCAAATAATACTTTTTTTTAAACATTGAAAAACAATTTTAAAAAACATCAAGATTTAAGTTCTCAAATTCTCAATCTTAAATCATTTTTATTTACAATCCATACTTATAAACCATACTTATATAATTTCACTTTCTTATATACAATCATTTTACCAATGTATATCTTTATTTAGATTAAAATAAACAACTTTTGTTAAAATTAAATTCTGACCCAACATTATTGCCGACACCTTATAATCAATCTATGAAAATTAATTCAGTATAAGATGTTCATTTCAATGTTCCCATAACTATTAACTACCTAATCAATGCGGTGAAATGGTAAAATTTTCTCATAAATTGGTCTAGCACAATTCAAAAATTAACAAATAATAGTCAATGCTCATAAATGGCCCGAGCGAAACTAATCAAACAATAAATGATAATAAGTGAATATTATCATTTCCAACAAATAAACACATCACAAATAACTATATCAAGTCCTAAAAATTATTATTTTATATACCAAATATAAAATCTAAGTAAATTATTTCATTTACCAATTTTAATAACAATATTGTGTCGGCTTGCCTTGTTCAAGAATTTAGAAACCCCTATCGATATAGTTGTTCCTTCTGTATTAACCAAAATTAAAATACCACTTAACAGATAATCAACACAATATAAAACATTTATGTAGCACTAAAAAATACGCTCTATATATAAAATACACTCAAACTCATTCTAAGATGTCACTTACCCTATCTCTAATGAGTCTACCATACCAAGAATTAGATCTTCGTTAAACCTAAGCTCTGATACCACGTGTAACAACTCGCCTTTTCGACTCTTAAAAGTTGACACTAATATATCCACAGTGTTCGCATGCCGAGCATCCAAGTGCCGGGAAGACAGATTATTGGGGTGAAAGAAAGAAATGACAGAAAAGAATTTCACGTCATGACGAGTAATATATAATATTCGACAAATCTTTATAAAAGAAAATTTGTAATATACGTACATCAATCAGAGTAACTAATTAATCATCGACCTAGACGGTTATAATAGCATGTCCTCACAAATGCTGATAAATACAAATAACAAATGAAGTAGAAATAAAATATAGTTGAATATGTCTTAGAGGCATCCAGCTCATCTCCTGAAGCTCCAAAGAACCAAAGCTAAAACTGGACATATGCTCGAGCCGATCCGAGCATTATAAGAAAATAACACCCGGGTCAGTCTAGTAAACCAGCATGAAAAACACACATCATATGGATTTTAATGTTACAAATCTTTCAAAAATAAAGGTATCTCGTAAGACTACGCTGCACATAAATAAGAACGAGTTTTTACCTTACAATAACCAAACGATTTCATAAGAAATCTTGCGATATCATAATAATGTCTATGGTTTAAAATAAATATAGAATCATAGCCAAAATATTTTAGTTACTTACAATCCCGCATATTAGGCATATAACTACATCCATAAAGGTACGTTTTGGTGAATGGATTTAACTATGACAAGCCTACTGGGGTATCGCGTGCCATAGTACACCTCTAGAAAATGTACCGACGGACTCGCATGGATCCCCTACCAACAGAGATTGGCCTACCCTTTACTTCATAGTATTGAATATGTCATCACCTTGATTGCTTTGCAAACTTTTCTCAAGAGCTCTTATGCACATACCAAATCCATAATTCCATAAACAGTGATCTAGAAGGGTGATGCCCATACCCTAACAGGTGCGACCTACATAGCCCTACTGCATATCCCGGTTTTAATCATTCTCGGTTGTGAGGCTTGAGTCTACGTTTTACCTTTTTGGAAAATACCACTTAGAATGCTAACACTACCTTACAAGCAACAATCCAATGCTAGTATCATCCATATAAGTTGTTTAGGATATGAACAAACCGAAGGCATTGCTTCTACTACATCCTTTTTTGGAACCACCCTCAGGATTAGTAGTATGCAGTCTTTGCACTTCAAAGATCTTGTCTTTGAATCCATCCTTCAAGATGTCTTCAATTCGAATGCTTATCTGGTTCGAAATGATTTTCTGATAATATATCTGATCTTGGTCTCTTCGAACTAACAATCACTAGTCTTAAAAACTGGCCAACATTTGATAGTCGTTATTTAACTATGAAATAAACAAACCATCAAATCAGATATTTAATTTCAAATGTAAACCAAGCATGTAAAACACATAAGCAACAATAAAGCCCCTTTAATTAATTCTTTCATTAATTCAAACCACCTTGTAAATTCTTGTATTAAAATACTTTTACGAAGATACATTCACAAACCTTACTCTACTCTTTTCAATACTTGAAAAATATTGATATACTTATTTCAACTATATAAGTAGAAAACCTTTCCATATACTTATATTACCAATGTAAGTATATTTAGAAATTAATACATTTCCAATACTTAGTAAATGAGATTTTATTTTCCATGATTATCTGGGCTAAAACAAATGTCATTTAGAATATAAGTAACAAGAAAACCCAAACCACTTTTCTCTTTTTGATGTTAAGTAAATGGATCATATAGAAATTAGACCAATTATACTTAACACCACTTCCTGATTTTAAACAGTATTATCCCTCGATTAACAATGAAACCAAACAAATTAACGTACTAACCTTGCCTCAACATACATTATTAGTTCTCAAGATAGAGACGTGGAACCTCGAAATTTGGTATTAAGTATGAAAAGAGTACTTTCCGTATGACCATACTTTTAAAATGACCATTTATGGAAATCCGATCTCGATCGTTTTATAAAAGTTCTTTTTGTAAATTACTTGTATAAAATTCCTTTGTAGGAGTTTCCATTTATAAAACTCTTTTGTATTTACAAACTCCTTTTCTAAAACTACTTCTATAAATCCTAAATTTATTTACAACTCTGTTTATAAAATCCCAAATTCATCTATAAAACTCCTTCATAAAATAAAACCTCTTTTATAAAACAAATTTCTATTTATAAAATTCTTTTACGTATCTATTTACGCAAACCTTCAGTTTTTCAAGACAGAACCAAATACTTTCCATAAAATGATCATTTCATATATTATTATAAATTCACAAATGTGATTTATTTTCTAATTTATCAAAATGATATTAATTACCCTTTTATAGAATATCAGCTAAAAACCAATTCTTTTATTTATAAAAATATCGTTTATAAATAATCCTTTTATGTATAAAATAATATTTATAAATCTATCCTTTTATACAACATTTTTATATAAAGCATTTCATAGATATTTCATCTTCTTTAAAAATAGAATCACTTTACTACAAAAAGATAAATTCTCCTTTATTTTCCTTTAAAATAAACAATTATGATTATATTAAATTTTCTATAAAAATAGATACTTTTTGAAATACTTTTAAAATATTTCCAATTATTTTTAGAGTAAATAGAGAAGTTCGAAAACCTTTTTTTAATGAAATGTCATAGAAATTTCCAAAAATCATAAAACTCATTTTCCAATTCAAAACCATTTTTCACATCAAAATAACAATAATAGTATTTTAAAATACTTGTAACAACCCAATATTTTCAACCCTTCGCATCCGCTCATGTCGGACTTGAAGTGTTCAAAGTACTGCGTTGTAGAATAATTTTGGCAAAACTCAGAATATGCAGTAAATAAAATCACAGAATCATATACACAGATATCAGAACTCACAGCGGAAATAAAATATTTAGTGGTTCATGAAGCCACCATAAAACTTTTAACCAAAAAGAATTTACATAGTTTAGAATCTGCAATACAGCTGTAGACATAAATATAAACAGATTCCTCCAAAGTCTTGATTGCAGATAAGATAGGGACTGAAAAGCTTCCGGCAGCACGAATGATTTACGGGATGACCTAGCTCCGGAGAGAAAAACTGAAACTGCAACTCAGGCTGACCCGAGCGTAAAATAAAACATAACACTCGAGTCAGGACATACATACTTATATAATGTAAGCTAATTCAAGTGTACTGTAATATAGAACAAGTAACTTAAAGGATGCTTGGGACCGCCCATCCTCTAAGGATCCGTTAAACTATTTACTATGTAGTATATTGCGTTATTATAATAGTGTCTATTTATAAAATAAACTTACTTTTTAAATAGCGTTAAGGCTTTACATTTTCCACCTTAACACGTAATAGTCCCAGTAGTCCATCCAATACCATAGCTCCTCCTACTCGGGAAGCAACTAGAGGATACCACACGGGCTACGGGAGAAAACCAAACTCGTACAAGGCTCGATATGGTAGGTGACACGGCACAACGAGGCAATGCCAGGGTAGATATACCAATTGCTATCCGGACCGGTGGTAACGCGAAGCCGCAGCGACCGCCCACCTCGAACAACACTCCCAAATCAAGGGTGCACCCAAACAATCACAAGAGTAATAGAATGGTATACGAAGAAGTGCGTTCGATCAGAGGAGCTACCTCATTAATCCGAGAATCGCTCCTGTTTTAGCCACCTTAAGCCAACTCACGGGAGTCGGGTCCACGTATATACCTTTCAAGAAACGCCACCACCGACCTACTTCATTCTGGAATCTCCACCGCGTACACGGTTGGTCAAAGTGGTTTTCGGTATCGACAGAGAGTATGTCCATATCCGATCCCGGTCTCTTTGCCAACCCATCGTTATTATAACCCGTGGTCATTTAAAACATTTTATACTTTAAAACCAGAATAAACATTTCCATTTCAAAATTATAAATACGATATCATTTTAAAACCCAAAAACAATATGATATCGTTATATTCAAATATAATTCTTTCCAAAAACCATACTGCTTAAAATTTATAATATCTGGAAGCCAAATATTTGAATTATATCTTCAAAACATAATATTTGGAATTTTTACTTTAAAACCATAACTCCCAACACACAAATGGTTTGGATATTCAACGGTATATAGAATAATGGTTTAACTTTATGGTTACTTTGTAAAGAAGATAATTTATATAGCTTTACAAATATATTTCTTTATTTAAAGTTTAAACCATAATTTAAATATCACTTTATGTCCCCAAATCCATTACAATTCCTATATATATATATATATATATCCAATTGGAGTATTTCCTATTAAAAACTAAGTTTGGATTTTATTCTTTCAACAAATCAATGTTTTATTATTTAGTCTTGAATATTCCCATAAATTCCATAAATAAACTCCAAATGTTAGTCATTTAATATCTTCAAAATTCACTTAATACTAGAATATTCATCTTAAATTTATTAAGGAAAATCCAGTTATAAATATCATATCTTAAGATTTTCCAAACTTAACATAAAATAAAATTTATCAAATTCCATGAGTTTTAAAACAATCAATTCTAGATTCTGTAGCACTTAGGAAATGCTACCTAAAGTTACGGGTAAAACTAGTCCAATTTCAAAAAGACAGCATTTAAAATGCTGTAGCAGATTTGTTTAACTAAATAAATATTTCCAAATATAACTTATTTATCTATTTATTTATTAACTGAAAGCTTATTTTTCAAAATCCAGAATTTCCAAAATAAGTTATATTCCAAAATTCTATTCAAATATTTATTTATTTATTAACATTTATAACTCATTCAAAAATAAAAATAAAAAAATCCTTTAAAGATATTAAATCAAATATTTAACTTCCAAAATAATTTTAAATATTTCAGAAAATATTATAAGGACCACGGGCCTGTATAAAATTTTCTAGCCTAGGTCAAGTGATACGGATTTATATCATTTCAACCCGTAATTTACAAAACCCCGGGTTCTATCATTTCAAACCCGCAATCCCAAGTTATCAGTTAAGCAGTTAACAGACTAGTTTAACAATAATCATTATTTCAGCCCATAACAATCCAACTTTAACAGGGAACTTGCAGTGGTGATTTAAGCAGTAAATAACAATTAATAATATAACTGCAGAAATAATATAACAGATAAATAACTGATGAGATGTCAATTTAAATGGGTTCATCATTCTTCATCATACTACAGACAGATAATATCTAAATAGAATGTTTACACATACACTTGCGATAATTTACACAATATATGTACATATGTCTGGTGAGAAAAACTCACCTGAAAGCTGCAGAAAATTTGATTCAAGCGAAAATGAAAAATCCACCAAAAAAAGAAACGCACAGAGGGTAGCGATCAAATTTCCCTGGATGTCACGCCTAGATTCAAATCTATAACAAGATCCAAATACCGAATACGTGACTTTTAAAATTTATGGTCAACGCAAATATTTGAAACAATTGGAACGAATAGAGTCAAAGAAATTTGGCACGATACGCTCGACCACTACACCACCCTACTTGACGAACAACTCGGCCCAAAATAAAATCTTTTTTTTTCTACCTTTTATATATATACTCTATTATTTAATTAAACAAAACGCACAACCACCACATTACTAAACTTCAACTGGAAGTATGCATAAGGTCACGGCCCAAGCCTATATCAACTAAGAATGTACGCTCACTATAACCCAAAGAAATGCAAATACTTCACTCCCTTATTTTTTTCCCTTCACGCAAAAACACACTGCCTATTTCCTACTAGATTTGCGTGTACACATGCAAAAGTTTTCACCCAGCCTATACTACAAACTAATGCATGGATAGTACATTATTTGATCTGCACGTTACTTCCTTTATAAAATTTTATTATATCATTTCTAAATTATAAATATTCTCCTTTTTTTTTATATGTGTAACGACCTGTCATTTTCGTTAATTAAATTTGTCATTTAAATAAGATTTACGCAAATTTACTTTAGAAGAAATAAAGATTTTAAAATTAATAATGAAGCAAATGTTGAGAAGGAAATGAAACCATGGGAATATAAGGCTAAGTATTTACAGTTGAAACAAAATGACGAATAAATTGAAGTGATGTAAATTGTTATATTAGGCTAAGAGTTGCATATAAGAGAACAAAGGTAAGTAGTGAATTTAGTTAATGAATTAATAATATTAAATAGTAAATTGAATTAAATCAATGTCCGGTACAAATTGAAATATTGTTTGGAATGAAAGCTTATAAATTGTAAGCATTTAATTTACAAATGAAATCAGTGTGTGTTTTTTTTTTTTTATAAATATATATATCACATGCACAATTCGCCCAATCTTTCGACTAAATGCATGGATCTTTTTAATAGATGCTTGCACACACACTATATGGTCTGAACTATATTTATGTTAAAAATATGCAGGCACTGCTTCATATATGATATGCATTTAGTACAGGTAAATTATCTAATATATGCAAAAAGGCAAAGCTTCTCACTGATACACGCATGTACATGTACCCTCAAATCTCTCCTCTCCCTCTTCCCTTCCTCTCCTTCCTCTGTTTTACATATATATTTCTTTCTTCTTTTTTTTTTCTTCTTTTTTTTTTCTTTTTCTTTTTCTTTTTGTTTTTTTTTTTCAATGAACATTATTGACTTTCTATTTTGTTTGACCCAAAACTAAGTATGATATATACAATGAATAACCCATTTTTCGTAGTGATAGTACGCGTAAACTTTAAGCTAGCATTAAATTAAATCTGGGTCAACTACACCATCTCTTTGCACACACATATTAGATTTCTACAGATGTGATGACTCATAAATTTCCAAAGTTTGTCAACTAGATCGGGTGAAGTAGATGGGTCGGAGTGGCCGAGCATATCAAATGAGGAAAAAAAAACTGAGGAAAGGAAAAACTGGAAGGAAAAGAAAGAGAAAACAATAAGACAATTACCTGATGCTTCGAACGAAATTGCCAGAGGAAAATTTGCAATGCTTTGAAGAGTGGTGAGTTTTTTTTTCTTTTTGTTGAGATGTGGATCTCTGGCATATTTATACACGAATTTGTGAAACGGCAAGGCAGTGATCAAGGGATGTGGCGTGATTAACTCATTTCAGTTTTGCAAAAGGATAAAAAATTTTTTTTTCCAACGTATAAAGTTTGATCAGTATTCGAAAATTTGTAAACAAAAAGGCAGAGAAAATGGCAGCTTGGATTATGGGAAATAAATGACTTGCGTGATACATGGTTTGATTTATAAAGTTTGTACGTTACTTAAGGGGAATATTGATCAAAGGAAGGGCAAGCGTGATGTTTGGTAAAGCTGATGACAACAGAGGGTAAGAGGAATAAGCAAAAATGCGAACGTTACATATATACAAATGCACTAATGTTGCTCACGTGTGATCCATTTTATTTTAGCTAAAATCTTGATTTTAGTTTGATACCCATAAATGAAAAGGTGAATATTTATGTAAGCTTTAGGCAAAGAACGTATACCATTTATTAAAAGAAATCAAACGGTCCTTTAAAACAAAATAACGTCCGTCTTAAAATCACTGACTGATATTTTTCTCCATAAAGATATTTAAATACGATTTTTTTATTTTATATGCGTGATTATAGGAACGAAAAAATTTTATCTTGCAAAATAAAGGCAGTGGAAACAGAGAGATATAAATAGGAATGTGAGAATTTGAAAAGATATGCAAGGTTAAATTTGAATGCATGAGTTGATTTTTAGGCAATCAAATATATTAGTCCATTTAGGTTGCGTGAATAAATGAATACAGTGACATGCTCAAGAAACAAAAAGGTAAGAGGCAAATGCCAAAAATGTTAAAAGAATAAAATTTTGTGTCACGCGCAAAGGAAGGCAAAATTGATTTTCTTTCAAATGATATATGCGTGATTGTAGATTTAGGCAGATAAAGTTTCGTGATCAGAGGAATGGCAAAATATGAACCGTTCCAATTATATGAGAATTGATATATTATTATTTTTTTAGTTTGATTTAATTAAATGACGGCAAAAATTTTTCAAAGCTTTTGGAAATGGAAATGTATATACACATTTTATTTAAAACCAAACTGTCAGTTACAACCAAAAGTAACGTTCGTCTTAAAAATCACTAACTGATGTTTTAATCCATAAAGGTGTTTATATATGATTTTAAAAGTACGTCAAACTGACGTAATACAAAACATCAAAAATATATATATAAAATAACGTTTTAAATTTTACACGTTTTATTACATTACTTACCATAAATTTTACGCGTCCTTTTAAACGCGATATTTAACAGTTTATAAATACACTAAATCCTTTAAAAATAATACTTAACTAAAATTTAAATTGGTTTACATTCTTCATATTTTATATATATATATACACGGTACTTATTCCCTAGATTTACGCGCCCTTTTTAACGCGTGATTACCCAGTTCATTTATACATAAAAAAAAATTCGAAATTCTGATCGTGCTGAGACTCGAACTCGTGACCTGTCGTGAATAGCCCAGATGTCTTAACCACCTAAGCTATAAATGTTTTCTTAATTAAAACTTGATTTTTTCAGAGATCTTATTAGTTAGTCCTAATAATAATTTTTTTTTTCATACTTTGTTTTAATCACTTTAAATAAACCCCAAAGTTTTTTTTTTTTTTTTTTAAAAAAAAATACAAGTGAAAAATACTTGTAAAAAAAATTGGGCTGTTACAATACTTTTACAAGGCAAATAGTTAACATAGCACTTAACCAATGCTAATACTACTACTTTTTCACTAAAAAGTTCAACTTTTAACATATATCGATGTCATATCCAATGTGGCCAACTACCAACTGCATTCAACAATTTATATAAAAGGTATATAATGGAAATTAAAATCAATTGGTACATAACTGAAATTTAAAATCACGAAATGTCATTTGCTTTTCAAAGCAGAAATTTAACTAAACCATACCAATAAATCATTTAAACTCAACATAATAATTTCTATCTACTATATATCATTATAATATTCATTCAGAGGTGAGATACCACACCAAAATTCTAGTTGATGCTTAAGCATTCCGGTTTGATCTAAAATCGAACGGCGTTCGATTTTAGCTCAAAATTTAACTTACTTCAAACTCGACGAAACTAGCTCTAGTGCGTAGATATCGCTTATATGAGTGCAATGCCAGAGACCGCGTCACGATTAGACATCGTATGAGAAAGTTATTTAATTATAAGATTTTGAATTAAATAATATAATTAATTACATTTAATCATGTTTAATTTAATTACCCTCTTAACCACTCTACTTCCCTAACGTTAGTCGCCCTATATACATGAGAAATGCACATACCCTATAGCTCTGCACGCACGCCACCAATCTTCCTCAAGTAGACAAATCTTCAATCCAACTTCGCCAGCAACCCTCTCTTCACGCAAGCTATTGATCCCCCACCATCACAACCATCTCGGCAACATCACCTACATCGCGACCAGTAGGGTCGATTTCTCACCTAAAATTGTCGCATCTTGCCTCCTTTGACCTTACTCCACTATACTTTCGCCATCCATGCTCCTCGACACTACAAACTCAATGCGACAAACGCTGCGACCTTTCGTCACGTAGATTTCACCAAAACCCAAAATCAAGTTCCATATGGTCACTTCGTCCTCCACCTTGTAGTGTCGTACCCATCCAAACTAGTATGGATTTCTTAATCTCATCAATACAAACTCAAAGAATCCAAATTTATAATTTTTCGTTGAGTGTATGAATTGATTTTGAATTTTAGAGGAAGGCATTATTTATTTTTACTAGAAGTTTCGAAAATGAAATAAAAAGAAAGAAAGAAGAGTCAAAGTGTTGAACTTTCAAATGTTAGGCTATGCTTATCTTGTGATTTTGATGCCTTGCTATACAGAGTTTTATTCGCATACAAACCACGGAAGATAAAATAAAAACACGATCGTGTACAAAAATGCAACACGATCCCAAAATAATAATAAAATACATTGGTTATTTTATTCTATTAAATTTCAAAACTACCATCGTTTGTCGAAAAATATGTCAAACGATTACTTAAATATTTTCCAAATTAAAAGTGTCAAAAAAATTATATAAATTAAATTAAAAATATGTCAATAAAAATTAAGTCATTTTAATAAAAATTGAATTTTCTATTATTTATCACCTTCGAATCAAATTTGAATATTTGGGTAAATTAAATATCCCCATTCTGAATGTTAAATTTTTTGGATTGTTCCGGTGTCATAGTTAACAAAAATCAATTCAAAGTCAAATCTCTGGCCAAGGTAGTTCGATCAATGATAATTATTATTATTGAACCAAGAATTTTGTGTTTGTGATATGAAGTTGAATTTGGATGTTACTGGAATTTAGACCATTCCCAGATTCCATAAATCCAAGGTGATACAGTTTTGATGAAGAGAATTGGTATAAATGATGGGCACTATCAGGTATCACCTATAATAAGTTAAGTTGGATTTTACCGAAAAAGACGTGTAAGCGATAAATTCAATCAAAATGCCACACCACCAGCTAAGGTGTCCCATTAGCATTAATTTTCAAGTTATTCGATATAAGTCGCTAATTGAATCTACACATTTGAGTTGCACAACCGTGGTGATGAATACTCTAAATAAATCACACGATTTAATTAATTTATAAATTGTTATAAATTAATTAATGTTTGTGAAATATTAATTATTAAACTTTAGTTAATTTGTTTGAATACCATTAGCATTTAATAAAGTTTATATATAAAAGTGCATTGATATACGTTATCGATAAAAAAAATTGAACTAAGTTTAAATAGATTAATTGCTAAATGGCTTTGAGAATTATAATTTTTTGAGATCACGTGCATGATGAAAAAAGGGAGAGGTTTCAAATGCGATTTGAAAATCCCAAAAGTTAAAAGAAGGAATTAAATCTCCATCATTTATTCCTTATTATTTCTTCATACAAAAATATGAAGAGGAGGGAGAGAATTTAATGAGATTTAATCAGGCATTAAATAAGAAAGGTTTTAAAGAAGAGAATTGAAAGGTATTAATGTTTACTTTAAAACATATTCTTTCTTATTCAATCTATCATTCTTTCACTTGATTTTTCTTTTATTTTCTTTCTCTTGTTCTCCTACTCTTCCTGAATGGCCTTCATGACAAAAAGGTTCTGCAAAAAAAATTCAAATAAAAATCAATAGCACTCATGTGGTGTTTTGCTCTGGGTACTTTAAAAATCCAAAGGCTAATTCAATCGAACCAGAGTTTTATTCTTCAATTAAGGTGCAAATCTTAGGCTTCATCTTTAGGAAATTGTAATTTTATTTTATTGTATATTCACTATGTTAATGAGGTTTAAGTCCTATACATACTACATCTAATCTCATTATTTGTTCATTATGTTGTCCCAAACTTTAGATCTGGTATATGTTAGTTGATTATATGTTTATCATGATAATATAATTAGATCCTACATTCGCTACAGCTTTTTCATCATATGTTCATATTACGTGTATAGCTAAGATCTAATATATGCATATTTTGTCCAATCTATTTTTTTGCATTATTCTAGAAATTATTATTTAATTTAAAATAGGAAAACAAACAAAAAACAATTTTGAATTGGAAACAAATTTTAGTTAGTTAATGTATTTTGTACCTTATTATATACACAAATATTAATAAACCACATATGTAAATTATTTAAAATTACCTTAGAGATTAAATACATGTTTCACATATTTGTTGTTTTGAATATAATTTTGGTTGTTGACATTTGTTTAAAATTTGTTTCAACTAAGAAAACAATAGTGGACATTTGTGCAAAAACATAATAAATCTTTTGAATCCTTCTTTATTTAAAGTAGATTTCAATTTGTTACTTTAATTTTGAAACATGTAATGGCTTAGAAATTATATGTGTGTGTCATTTCAATTTAAAACATAGTTTGCAATTATTCATGTATGCATACATATATGTGTTTGAGTGTTCAGACTGTATTAAAATAGCATTAAAGATAAGTAAATGAAAGGAGATAATTCCTCCACCTTTTTCACTCCTTGTTAATTGCTTTCTTTAATATAATTGATTGTCATTTTGAATATATGTAAACTTTTGATTAGTTAAAGTAACTTTATAACATATTATATAGAAGTAAATACAAGCAAACCATATATATACATATATTACTATTTTATATAATTTCAATATAAACTATGGACAATAAAGGCATATATAAAGGGAGAATGTGTTTTTTGTGATGTAAGTCCCAACATTTATATACTTACACATTAACTATGTACACTACTTATATGTTGCACTCGCACTGTACAGAATGAATGTATTTGATACATTCATTATTATATACTCAAATTAAAATTAAAATTAAAACCCCTTTTAATAATATAAATAAAATAATGTTAGTTCATGAGATGATGGTTTTGATGACAACAACCTTAGGACTTATAAAATATAAATACTAATATTCTTGTCTAGATATATATGTATACGCAGGATATATATATGCAGGTACTGAGAATGAAGACTGTACATTATAAAGATTCAAGACCGACGAATTCAAGATTGAAGAAATCAAGACCGAAGACTCATGAGTATCAAGATTGTCAAGAGTTCAAGATATCAAGATAAGTAATAGAGGCCACATTTAAGTTGAAACTTCATAATAACACTAAAATCTTTATTCTGATTTTAATTGTGGAATGAAATCTATCTTCTCGCTTTAATAGTAGGATGGAACCCACGACCTCTTTAGTGGGATGTAACCCACGACCTTCTCTAGTGGAATGGAATCCACGAAATTTTCAAAATAATTTATTTTAACTATTTTTCCAAAAACTATCTTTTAAAAGTCATCTCTATCCATTTAAATATTTTAGCCTTAATTCAAAAACTATTTTTAATCATATTAATTTCAAAATTATTTCTTATTTTTAAATTATCTCCTAGTTTTAATATTATAGCTTTAAAATCTCAAAAATATATTCTATACATAGTTTTTAATATTACTTTTATATTATAGATTGCTTATTTTAAGATTACGTTCTAAATCTCTTTTATAAGTTTAAACTATATTCAAAATGGTTTACAAAGTTTAGAAATTGTTTTGACAAGTTATAGAATAGAAATCATTTTAAAGCAAAATCAATTTTCATTTCCTTTGAAAACAAAACCTTCAGGTTGCTCCATGTAGATCTCCTCATCAAGATCTCTATTTAAGAATGCTGTTTTTACATCCATTTGATGAATTTTTAGATTATAGATCGATGCAGTTGCTATTAGCATTTTTATAGAGGTTATTCGTGTTATCGGCGAATATGTATCAAAGAAGTTTACTCCTTTTTGACGATATCCTTTGGATATTAATCTGGCTTTATACTTGTCGATAGAGTCATTTGCTTTCATTTTCTCCTTGAAAATCTATTTACAGCCAATACGTTTTATTTCAGCTGGAATATCAACAATTTCCCAAGTTTTATTACTTAGAATTGAATCAATCTCACTTTGGATTGCTTCTTTCCAATATGATGATTCAGAAGATGACATTGCTTCCTTGCACGTTTGAGGTTCGTGTTGTAACACATATGTAAAAAAATCCGAACCAAATGTCTTGGAAGTCCTAGCCCTTACGCTTCTTCTTGGTTCAACTTCCTCAATCTCTTGATGAGTTTCATTTTCATGTGAATTGCTTGATTCTTCTCGTCCTTTTAGGGACATTATTCCCTTCATTCCTTTTGTGTGGAAACACGTCTTCAAAAAATGAGGCATCTCTAGATTCCATGATTGTATTTACATGAATATCAGCTATATCAGACTTGAATACCAAAAATCTGTAGGCACTACTATTTTGTGTTGGCCCTAAGTAGTAACAATCTACTGTTTTTGGTTCAAGTTTGACTTTCTTGGAAGGCGGAATTGAAACTTTTACCAAGCACCCCCACACTTTGAGGTATTTAAAACTTGGTTTGTGTCCTTTCCATAACTCATATGGAATTGTTCATGTTTTATTGTGAGGGATTTTGTTTAATATGTGATTAGACATATTTAAGGCTTTCCCCCAAAAGTTTGTCGGTAGAGCAGAGGTTAAAAGCATGACATTAATTATGTCTTTTAACGTTCTGTTCTTCCTCTCGGCTACACCATTTTGTTGTGGTGAATATGGAGCTGTTGTTTGATGAATTATACCATTTTCGGCGCACAACTGTTCAAATGGTGATTCATATTCTCTATTTCGATCAGATCTCAATATCTTGATTTTTTTATTTAACTGATTTTCTACCTCAGCTTTGTACTTTAGAAATGATGTAATTGCTTCATCCTTACTATTTAAAAGATATACATAGCAATATCGTGTATAGTCATCAATAAAAGTGATAAAGTACTTTTTCCACCTCTTGTAGGTAATGATTTAAAATCACATAAATCTATATGAACCAAACCTAGTGGTTCGGTGCTTCTATCAACAGATTGAAATGATTTTTTTAACCATTTTTGCTTCTACGCTTCTCACATTTGTAGTTCTTATCTACTTGAATTTCGGAATTAATCCCAAGTTTGATACTATTTTCATTTTTCGAAAATTTATGTGTCCCAATCTATCATGCCATAGTAAAATTTCATGCTCAAGCAAGTAAGAAACTTCAATTTTATTAATAGCACAATCAGAATATGTAGTTTTATTGCCGATAACGGCTACATTTGCCTTAAATAGGCCATCACATAAATATCCCTTTCCAATATACATTCCAGCCTTGGACAGAACCATCTTGTCTGACTCGAACACCATTTTGAATCCTTTGTATGATAGCACTGCACCAGAGATGAGATTCTCGCGTATGTCTGCAACGTGCCTTCGATCATAGATACTGCAGAATTGCCCATATAGAGTTTTTCTTCGTGATCGAATTTCTAGTATGTAGAAAACATGGATTTGTCAGAGTAGACATGATGAGTAACGCCTGTGTCTACCCACCATTGGTTAGGATTCTGAACCACATTGCATTCAGATACAACTGTCGAGAAGTTAGACTCGTCTACTTCCATGTTGTCTACTATATTTGCCTCTTTGTTGCGGTCCTTTTTGAGTCTGCAATCTCTAGCAGCATATCCAACCTTTCCACAAACCCAACACTCGCCATTAAACTTTTTAGTTCGTTTGTTGTCTTTTGTTTTGTTGTCTAGAGCTTTCCTTTTCTTCTGGAAATTCTTCCTTTTGTTTTTGGTCTTTGAACCTTCAGCCACAAATGCCTCCTTGCTTTGTTTTGTAACTCCACGATTATCTGCCTCAATTTTCAGTCGGACTATGAGATCCTGTAAAGAGATTTCCTTTTTCTTATGCTTTAGATAATTGCGGTAATCTCTCCATGACGGCGGCAGTTTTCCCGTGATGGATTCTACCAAAAACGATTCTCCAACCTTATGACCTTCCGCTTCGAGTTCATGAATGATGATTTGCAGTTCATGCAGTTAAGCAGTCACCGGTATGGAGTTAACCATCTTGTAGTCCATGATTTGTCTATAATGAATTTCTTAAAACTGATATTTTGTGTCTTATACTTCGTGGCAAGTGCATTCCAGAGTGTCTTTGCTGTCTTTAGACGCTGATATACTTTGTATAGCACCTTGTCGAGACAATTCAGAATATAGTTTCTGCATAGAAAATCGGAATGCTTTCACATATCAACATCTGATTCCTTGCCTGGTGCAGGAATCGGTTCCTCCTCCTCGAGATACCGTTGCAGACCGAGTGCGGTGAGATAAAATAACATCTGATTCTGCCATGTTAGAAAATCGTCACCATCTCCTTTAAAAGGATCGGGCTTGTTGTATGTAGTAGCCTTTGTTGATAATTCAACTGTTGTCATCTCCGTTTTAGCAAAAAACAGGAAAGTCTTAAGATGTTATACGTCTAGTATACCAAAACAGAGAATAATCAATTATACACTCATCTCACAAGTTTATCAATCAGATTTACACTACTCTGTAAGTCTGTTTTTGCTAAATTAAGCAATAGATATGTCGTAATTAAATTACAACCACAAAATAACAACAATAGTAATGATAACTATAACGGTAGATCAAACGTTATACTATTTAAAGAAATAGCACAACGTAAAAATGAAAATGATATATATAAATCAATTATAAACCTAACCGGTTTGAAGAAGGAAATTCCGTCCAAGAGTTGTTGTAACAATTTCCTTAAAATTTTATTTAAAGTCTCCCAAGATACAACAGACGTAATCTACACGAGATTGTAACGAGTATGTCAACTCTGTGACATATGGTATAGAGCAGTAGAAAAGAAGAAGCAGAATAAATTAGAATTGGAATTGATTGAGAATGTGATCAGGATTCCCTCCTATTTATAATTTCGTCCGCATCCCTTAGAACAATCGCGTCCGCTTGACGGGTCGCACACGTTGCCTTTTGAACCGCTGATGTTCGTTAACGGGTCGCACCCGCCTGCTCATCGCATCTGTTCGACCGCGCCTCTTCAGTCGAGCCGCACCCGCTTCTGTTCGCCCGCGCTTATTCAGTCAGGTTGCACTCGCTCGCGTCTAACAGTTCACACCCGCTTCAGAAGTCGCACCTCTTCAGTCAACGAAGCATACATTTGGGTGCCCTTAGGCCTCAACCCCTTCATTGCGAAGCCATATATATACTAGTATAGCTTAGCAATTTTTGGCGATGTAGGACTATGTTGTTTTCATTCATTTTGCTATTAGGAATTCCAACAATATGCATATTTGTTTACAGTTTGCATCACATGGTCGGTGTTGGTTAATATGCAGCCTTCAGTTGATAATGATTTTTTATGTCTCAACTTGTAGATATGGAAACATGCACAAGCGAAACGTCGACTTATATTCTGGCAAAAAAAGTTAAAAAAACACAGTGAGGGTGGGCTGTTTCTGCAAGTTGTATAGATTTTGACGTAGAATTTCAAAGCTTTTCTTCGCGGTCGACATAGAAATAAGGTTGTTATAATGATGTGCTTTCAGTCCAGTCAAAGTCAAGGAGGTAAAATTCATCTATTAGTTATTAGTATATTTAGTATATATGAAAAAAAAATTATATAAAACTGTGTATTGCATTGTCACTAATTGTTTATCAGTTTCTGCTGTACAAACTGTCATTTAAATCGGCAACACAGGCATCAGCAGTTAAAGCATCAGCGACCGTGGAATTTGACATCATGTATGTTATCAATGGTATTACTTAAAGACTTATTTTTATGCATTCATGGTGGTACTGTATGGTTATATGAAAATTTAAAAAATAATGATATGATAATAACTCTGCATTCGTCCTTTGCCTTTGTGTTTGATGTTGCTTTCTTCACTTTTGGAGCATTTTCCATCACCATAAAATCATCGTTATTTTCTTCTTCTTCAATGGTTGTCTTCTTCTTCGTCATCTGATATTACTGTTGTTACTTTGGGCCTTCTTGCTACTCTTTTGATCAGTGGCTTCTTTGCAGGCACTTCGGGTTGTGTTTCTATGTCCATTGTTATACAACGAAAAGAACATAAAGAAGTTATTCGCTGCACAAATTTACAATCACACAGAAATTATGAAATGTAAGTTTCAAAATAGAAAGAATTTGGAAGAAACAAAATTTGTTTCATTAACTTCCGTATTCAAAACAGAAAGAAGAAGATAATATAGTGTATTTCTATATACTGATACATTATATACTTGGTATTTATAAAGAAAAACTGTTGTAAACTCTATTGGGCTTTGGGCTGGTCAATTATACTAAAACCCGACCTTACTATGCCGAGTATCTTATTTGAACATAGGTTCGACTCTTATTTCATTCGATACCTCCCCTCAAACCTAACTTAGGGTTAGAGTTTGCGATTCCTTTTTGAAATTCAGTCGCACCATAAAAATAAGAGCTTCAATTCTCCTTATTCTTTGATATTGAGAGACTATGCAAATGAGAGTGTGTGGATCTTGCCTTTCTCGTTGCTGTTAGACTCAATAACCTTTAACTCTTGTTTGAAGCGAATAAAATTCTTTTTTGATAGAATTTTTGTCATAATGTCGGCAACTTGGTTAGATGATGGTAAGTGATTTATGTTGATTTTTTCCTCTGTTACATGTTCTCTAACAAAGTAGAGATCTAGTTCTATGTGCTTAGTTCTAGCATGTAGAACTGGATTTGCTGAGAGTAGAACAATACTCAGATTGTCGGTTTGTCAATGATCTTGACATGAAGTTCACTGAGTAAAGACTTTAGCCATATTACTTCAGCAGTTGCATTAGCAACACTTCTGTACTCGGATTCCGTACTAGATCTAGATACTGTTGGCTGCTTTTTTGAGCACCATGAAATTGGATTATTGCCTAAAAATATACAATAGCCAGTAATAGATCTTCTGTCATCCATGTCCGTGGCTCAATCTGCATCTGCATATCCTTTTATATTGATAGATTCACATGATTGCAGTTTTAATCCATGATTTATGGTTCCCTTAAGATGTCTTAAAATTCTCTTGACTGCTTTCCAATGTTCATCAAGTGGGTTTTGCATATATTGACTTACTTTATTAACACTGAATGAAATTTCAGGTCTGGTGATTGTCACATATTGTAATGCTCCTACAATGCTTCTGTACTGCTTGTCATTTTATATGGATTCTCCTTTATACTTTGACAAATGTGAATTGGTTGCCATAGGTGTAGATATTGCATTTGCTTGATCCATTCTTGCTCTTTGTAGAATTTTTGAGATGTATTTCTTTTGATTTAAATGCATTTCTGTGTCAGAGATGCTTTTAACCTCAATACCAAGAAAGTAATCCAAGTTTCCCAAGTCTTTGATTGAAAATTCCTTATTTAAGAGTTCTGCAAGTTTGTTGATCTCTGATTTACTGCTACATGTAATAATAAAATCATCAACATATATCAGTACATATATAGTAACATTGTTATTAAATTTTTTGAATAAGAAATTGTCTGATTTTGTTGAGCTGTAGCCAAGTCTGACTAGTGTTGACTTTAGCTTTTCAAACCAGACCCTTGGTGCTTGTTTGAGCCCATAGATTGCCTTGTTCAATCTACATACAAGTCTGCCACTCCCTTTTTGTTTAAAACATGAAGGTTGTTCCATATACACTTCCTCCTGTAAAATACCATACAAAAAGGCATTATTTACATCTAGTTGCTTGATGTTTCAGTTTTTATGTAAGGCAATAGTAAGAATAATTCTAATAGTAGAGGGTTTCACAACTGGAAAGAAAATTTCAGTAAAGTTAGAGCCACTTTGCTGTGAATACCCATTAGCTACTAGTTTTTGCCTTATATTTAGAAACTGAACCATTAGCATTTCTCTTTATTCTATATGTCCACCTGCGGCCTATCAGTACATATATAGTAACATTGTTATTAAATTTTTTGAATAAGGAATTGTCTGATTTTGTTGAGCTGTAGCCAAGTCTGACTAGTGTTGACTTTAGCTTTTCAAACCAGACCCTTGGTGCTTGTTTGAGCCCATAGATTGCCTTGTTCAATCTGCATACAAGTCTGTCACTCCCTTTTTGTTTAAAACATGAAGGTTGTTCCATATACACTTCCTCCTGTAAAATACCATTCAAAAAGGCATTATTTACATCTAGTTGCTTGATGTTCCAGTTTTTATGTAAGGCAATAGTAAGAATAATTCTAATAGTAGAGGGTTTCACAACTGGAAAGAAAATTTCAGTAAAGTTAGAGCCACTTTGCTGTGAATACCCATTAGCTACTAGTTTTTGCCTTATATTTAGAAACTGAACCATTAGCATTTCTCTTTATTCTATATGTCCATCTGCGGCCTATAACATTTTTATTGCTTGGCAATGAAGTTAGATTCCAGGTTTTGTTTTTCATCAATACATTATATTCTTCTTCCATAGCAGACTTCCAATTTTCATTCTGCACAACATGATGGTAGGTATTTGGCTCTTCTGTATCCATGGCAGGACTGTATATTTTTGGTTTCAATATACCACTCTTGGCTCTTGTTATCATGTGGTGTCTAGTTTGTGCATGTGGTTGATTTGGCTCATCTGTTGTGATTTCTTGTTGATCATCAGATGATTGTGAATCATCTGAGGGTTGACTGCAGCCTGACTGATTGATGGGGCACTGACGAGATGCCTAACTTGTACTTCCAGTTTGCTCAGCTTCTTCATAACCTGGCTCAGGTCTGGGCATAGTGTGTTGTGAAGTAGATCTGGCAGATGGCTCTAAATTTATGTCATCCTGCACTTTTTCATCTTCAACTTGAGTTATGACATCAAATTGCTCAGGTATTGGTGGTATAGAAAGTTTTGAATTATATCATTTCTGTGAAGTTTTTATATTTGATTGACTAAAGGAAATATCCTTTCATTAAACACCACATGTCTAGATATAAAAAACTTTCCATTGCTATCCAAGCATTTGTATCCCTTCTTGTTGGCTGCATAGCCTAAGAAGGTACATGGTGATGACCTAAAGCTTAATTTATGTGTGTTATATGGCCTTAAGTAGGAAAAGCATAGACATCCAAATACCTTTAAATTGTGATATTTTGGTTTAATTTTATATAGAATTTCTATTGGACTTTTAGACTGTAAAACTTTTGTGGGCAATCTATTTACTAAAAACATAGTAGTGGCAAAAGCATCAGGGCAAAACTTTAGAGGAAGAGATGCTTGGGCTAGTAAATTAAGCTCAGTCTCAACAATATGTCTATGCTTTCTTTCAACCAGTCCATTTTGTTCTGATGTGTATGGACAGTTTGTTCTGTGAATTATACCTTTCTTTTGAAAGTATTCTTTAAGTGGTTGGAACTCAGTTCCACCATCAGTATGCAAGAATTTTTATTGGCAATTTGTTTGCCTCTTAGCTTGAGTTATAAATTGTAAGACTGCATCATAAGTTTCAGACTTTGATTTCAAAAAATAAATCCATACATATCTAAAGTATGCATCAACAAATGATATGTAATATTGGTAACCATAATCTGTGTTAACAGGAGATAAACCCCATAGGTCATTAGCAATTAATTCTAAGGGTTTTGTGCAATTTGTTTTTTAGACTGGAAATGCAAGTTTATGACATCTGCCCATTTGACAATATGTACATACATAAGGCATTGAAATATCTTTAACAGAAATATTGTCATTACTTAATACTTTTTTTACAATGCTTACACTTGGATGTCCAAGCTTGCCAAATATCAAAATCTTTACATTTATCTTCTTGTTCAGTTTCGGTAACATTACACCATTTTCTTCGAAATTCAGAATTTTTTGATTTTGCAACATCGAATTTGTACGACCCTTTAAATTCCTTACCCTGCAAAATTATTTCTTTAGTTAGAATATCTTTAATTAAGCAGTACTTTGGATAAAATTCAAAACACATCACTATCTTGTGCAAATTGTGATACATTCAATAAATTTTTTCTAATAGATGGAACTCTTTAACAATTTTTTTAGAAAGAGTTCTTTTCTGCCAACAAAACCTACATTTCCAGTATGTGTAATTTTAATTGCCTCATCATTACCCATATGAATTAATTGCTTACCTCTGTACTCCATGCTTTCCAAATTTAGATTGCTGAGATTATTTGTTACATGATTGGTAGCTCCAGAGTCCGGATACCAGCTTTCATCTTGGATGTCATCAATCTTTGCAGTAGTCTCTGTGCTTTTGGTATCTGCTTGTTGAGATGGTATGTAGTTGGCATCAAATCTGAAATAGCATTTTTTGACTGCATGACCAAATTTTTCACAGATTTGACATCTTATCTGTTATTATTGTTGTTGTATCTTCCATTTCTTCCTCTGGATCTGGAGGATTGACCACCTCTGTAACGTTATCGATTTTTCGTTTCCGAAAAACCGAATAGTTAGGGTTTTAAAAAAAAATTAAGAAAAGAAAAAGAGAGAAGTAGAAGAAGATAGAAAAAGATAGAGGAAGAGATAAGAAAGGTAGGAAATAGAGGGAAAAGAAAAATAGAAAATTTTAAAATAGAACGGGACAGAATGGAAACAACAGACAACATTAGAATCTCACAATTCGCAGTGGAACAACATATAATAATAAATGAATAATCTTTAAACAAAGAACTATATCAGTTATTACATTACATTTCATTTCATTACATCATATCATCAGAGTGTACAACAACAACATCAAACAGCGGAAAAAGAAATACTATACATTAGTAATACGCCATGCCATCCAGCTTGCCTCCAGCAACTCCAGAATATCCAGAATATCCTGATAAACCTAACTCTTAACTGCTCGTGTGGAAATTGGTGGGCACCCAGAGTTTAGGAAGGAAAACAATAAACTCCGAGTCAGTCATGTGACTGGTGTGAGAACTGAAAACAGTTTATTTATCTTTAAAATCAAAAATAGAAGAATATTTTTAAATTCAATCCGCAATGCTTTTAAAAATGAGACTACCATAAGGCCTTCCGCACACACACACATGCAAACGCAGAATCGGAGGAGATTTCTCCTTATGATAGTCAAAGATGCTTGATACGCATTTCAAATAACATTTGATATTATTACTAGTGCATAGTGTAGGAAAATATTTCGAAAATAAAGATATAAATCTTAGCCAACATACGACCATTATCGTATGCCTACTATAGCTACCATCCAAACAGTGGTGACCACCATAAGTGAATGGCAGGTTCTACAACTAATACCGTACAAGTTTCGTATTGGGAATTGGATTTCCAACAAATGGTCAGGCCAAGGAACTTCCCATTGCCACGTGGAAACGCCTCTGGCGGGACGTCCTGAGAACTTAACCAGCTCTCTGCCAACACAAGGCTGGGTTACCTTTATCACTAGGTAACTACTACACGAATATGTCATCCCCCGCTCCCATTGGACCTTTAACCGAGCGCTCGTCATCAACAACACCACACAGTAATAAATATAGTGTATCAACATGAGTAAGTATCTGTGCTCCATACCATGATACCACCCTTTCCAGAAGGAAATGCACATACCCTAAAGGGAGCTACCCCTCATAACCTTGCCGCATCTTTCCTGTTTTGACCATTCCGGGATGTGAGGCTCGACGAAGTCACGTCCACAAAAACATACTTTATACAAAAGCCATGCTTTGGGTCAACAAATGATCATAGAAATGATCACCAAGATAGACGATCAAACAAATGATCCTATCACAAATAATCAACACAATGATCATTTCACAGCAACACTCAGCATGTCACATTACCAAATTGGGAATATATCGCTGATAACTTCAACTATATAACCTCTGAGCTCGTACGTCTCAGAGAAGGGTGTTAAGCTAAAAGAATAAATTCTCCGCCACCAACAGAAATATATTTGAAAGAAATCGGCTTTATATCTCAACTTGTAATGTCAGGCATACAATCCATACAAGTCTGTTCCGGGCTCGAACAAAACCGAAGGCACTTACAAAGAAGTCCTTGCAATCCGGATATCACAATCCTGATCGGATTCCCCATCACATATGGAGAACTCTATACCGTAGCTACTCGGTGCAGAGTCAATCGATAGGTCATCCTATCGCTCTCGCAAATATCCGGTCTTCAACACCGATCTTAAATGCAATTCATAACGACGTATCACATATTCGGAATGGGTTATACGACCCCATGGTCCTTTCCCGGTTAACCCGAATAGTGAGCGCTTATTCAAAAATAAGTGTGGCATTCAAATTCAAACAAATCACATCAAATACCCATTCAAAGGGAAATATTGATAGTCGGCTATTGAACTATCAATGGATATGCACACATCACCAGATTCCAAATAATTTTCCAAATTATTTATTTTTCAAAATATCTTTACAAGATATATAATTTCAACACTTCAAAAATAAATCAATATTTATTTTTAAACAAATTCCCCTTTTCTTTATAAATTCCATAGTGAATTTATATCCCAAAATATTTATGAATATACGATTCAATTATTCATTTTCAATTTATCTTCCAAAAGATAAATTCTCAAAACGTTTCATTTCACATTGGAAAACATTTCCATACTTATTTATAAATAAGTAATTCATAAATCTTTTTATTTTCAACCTTGGAAAATATTCAATATACTTAAATCGAATTAAGTATATATTTCATTCTATTAAGGAAATCGTTCTCTTAACATATTTATTTGGGCCAAAAACGAATATTGCGTAAAACATCGTTACGACAACCCAAAGTCACTCGTATAGGGATTCGAAATTAAAATAGATATATAAATCCCAATACTATACAAAACATTTCCTTTCGGAAATCATTTACTATAACAACTGTGTAACATCCCGTAATTTTTAACACGGGATTTGTGAACATTTAATTCATTTTAAATGTTTACTATGGGTTTAAGATTTATTTTGAATAAAAAGAATTGGTTTAAATTAAGATAACAAGTTAGAATTTCTATTGTGGACATTCAATTTGAAATTGAATAATAATAATTAAATATTGGACTGAGAGAATTTGGGAAATTGGATGTGAATTATTATAAAAATGATGTTTAAATGTCTTTTTAAGTTCAATTGGTCATAATTGATATTATTGGATTTTTGGAAGAATTTAAAAGTTAATAAATTTATATTTGGAATTTTATATTAATTTAAAAACGAATTTAATATTATTAAAATGCAAATAATCAGATTTTGGTTCGGAATGAGCCGAAATGATTTTTAATGTGTTTATAAATGTTATATGAATTATTGTTAAGTTAATAAAATTTTAAACGTGGAAATTTTGAGTGTTTTCGATAATTTCGAAAATCGCTTGATTTAATAGACGAGTTAAAATAGCCTTCCGGGGCATAGTCTCGGAATTCAACGAAACCAGTTTCATTGGATCCGTAATAGTTAGTTATTATCGGATTTCAATTTTCGTAGCAATCGGAGTTGTCGTTTAACCCCGGCAGCTCGAAACGCATCGAAATCGTTTTATTCGGTTTAATTTTAAATCGATCGTTTAATTCTGTAACTCGTGCATACGACCGAATTAGCTTACGAAACCTGTTCCATTGTGTCCGGAACGTGGAAAAACCCTAGAATCGCCTGTCGGATCGCGAAGTTTGGAGGTCGTTTGCGTAAACGGTTAAATGGAGAAATTTTATTTATTAAATAATATTAAAACTATTATATATATTTTACTTATTTCTAAACCCTAGCATATACGTTTCCAGCCGCCTTTTCTTCTTCTATGGCCGGTGATTGCTCGTCTTCTTCCTCTCTTTTCTTGAAATCCACGTGACGATTCCAAAAATTTCCAACTGGGAAGACGACATGCTATCTGAGCTCTAGGGATCCAACGATAGCGATGTGGTTTCGTGGGTTGGATAAGAGGATACGGCGATTTGTAGGTTGTGCGTTCGTGGGTGGATCTCGAGGCGCAGGGGCCGCCGCGTTCAACTTGGCTCTGGCCGATGCTAGAGGGGACGATGGGCTTTCATTTGGGGGTAATGGATCGTGGAGTAGTGGAGTAGGGGTGAGGGCGGCTCGTGCCCTAGTTTCGGCATTGGGTTCGTTTGAACCTTCATCGCGTGAGGAAGGAGATGCGTTATTCTCTGTGCGGCCGTGATTTTTGCTTGTGGATCTACGGCCTATTTCTTTTTGCCTTGGGTAAAAATATAAAATTTAAGAGAATTTGTTTAAAGTGTTATTTAAAACTTTGAAATTCATATCTATTTCATACGATGTCAGATTGCAACGAATTTGGCATCGTCGGAATCACAAAGACGCGTACTACGCGATGGTGCAGTTCCGGATTCATTCTGGGCAAGTAGAAATTTGGGTTAAATCGGACACCGTCCGGTTTAATTTAAATTTCGAACGCTCGCCGAAACTCAAGGTGAGTTATTCTCACTCACATCTGGATACTAGTAAAGTTAGACAAATAATATTGACTGTTTGTTTGGATGTTTAGCTGAATATGTTGATTATTATCGAATTGAATCGATATATGTTGTTGTGCTAATATTTGTGGATGCAGGGAAAACAGGTTGGAGGGATCCAACTGGATTCCTCACAATGTAGTAATATTTTTATAGTGATGATGATGCCTGTTATATTTTGTGATTGATAAATTTGGAATTAAATTGTATGGTGACATTGTAGAATAAACTGTAAACCCAAATGTTAATTATAAAGGAATTTTGAGTTTTAATTATAAAGGAATTTAATTGGATTTTCAAGAAGCTAAGAAAATTAATAAATAAGAAATTTAAAAGAATAAATAAAATTAGAATCTTTTGGATGGAAAACTGAACTAAAATTTAATTGGAATAATGTTGAGTAAATTATAAATCCATAATTAATTATAAATGGATAAATTGAATTTTAGAGAAATAAAAGATATGGTAAATAAAGAATTTTAAGGGGTTAAAATTTGAAATTTAATTAGAATGGAAATGGAAAATTTGTGAAATCTGGAATGGTAATCAAAGATAAATGTTATTAGTTGAAAATTTAGGAAAATAAATTTATGTTATTCAAAATATAAAAATAAATTGAAATAATTGGACAGGAATCGAGAGAAGGATTTCTGTGACGTTTAAGTGGAAATGAGATTTCCTGGGAGAACCCAAGTTCGAGTTTAAACTGTTTTTATAAGAAGAAAGTTCTAAAAGTTAAGCTTGTTTTAAAAAGAGTGGTTTGAAAATTACTATTTTAAAGTAATTATATGTATATTAGCAATAGTAAATTTTATAAATACTATAATAATTATCTTTACAAATGGACTTTCGCTTAAAGCTAGTTTCTTGAATAAAGTTGTTGAAATTTATTAATTTCTTTAAAAACTCTACTTTTTAATTATAGTATAACTAAAACCTTATTTCAAACCAAGTATATTTTGTATAATAGTTTTGTTTTAAATATTTTGAAATTATATTTTGAGTAAATAATTAGTAGTAAATTTACCTATTTTAAAGCATATATTTTATACTAAAATGTTTTAAATTGTTTTTAAATCTAAAACTGTTTTGGACTTGGATATTTCCAATGGGAATATATGATAAATGATTTACCTTGTAAAGGAGGAATTTTGGGAAATGTTTTCAAATGAGATTTGAAAATTTAGTAATATATCTTTTAAAGATATTTGAGGCAAATAAATAATTTGGGAATTATTTATTGTGTGATGGATGCTTATGAATATTAATTGATAGTTAAATCACCGACTATCAATATTGGACAATGCGTTGATCGTTTCGAAGAGACCGGGATCGAGATTATTTCTCGAAAACCACTTCGATCCGATTTGTACGTTTCGTGTGAAAACGTGTTCGGCGTCGAAGATGGAGCAGTAAAGTGCAAGGGCTAGTCGCTACTAATCCTGAGGATATTTCCAAAATGGATGTAGTAGGAATAGTGCCTTCGGTTCCGTTCGAACCCGGGATGGACTTGTATGGACGAATGCTTGCGAAACATCGTCAGGTGGACGATGGGCATTCTAAGTGAAACGTTCTTAAAAGGTAACGCTTAGCCTCAAGCCTCATCAAATGGGAATGACTGAAAATCAGGGGATATGCAGCAAGGTTAGGTGGGTCATGCCCAAGCAGGACAAGATATTTCCCCTGTCTAGATGTCCCTTATATATATTTCGGCTTAGTGGGTGGTTGGTCGCGCCAACCACGGGGTTTATCTTGTTCGGAACTGTTCAGTAAGGAATGGTTCCGGCCTTGTGTTGCAGGGGATGAAGGGAGTAGTCCTCGGTACGGTGATCTAGGCCCCGTACTGTGACAGGTGGTACCCCAGTACCTAGTCATTGTTGGAAATCCATTTTCCCTACGAGCCTTGTACGTGTTTTGTTTGTATTACCCACTTCGGTGGCTAGTAGCTGGAATTTAATGAATGTAACAATTTCGGCTATTTTATAAGTATTTGTAAATAGACCCTATTATAATATCAGAGGATTTCTATAAAAAGTGTTTTAGCTATCGTAAGGTAAAAACCCGACATGTTTATTTGTGGCGTGGTCTTACGAGATGCTTTTGTTTTCAAAGGATTTTGAAACTTTAATAATCAATTTGGATGCATATTTATTATCAGCTGGTATTCCAGACTGACTCGGGTGTTATTTCATTATAATGCTCGGGTCAGACCGAGTATTATTTGTACAGGACAGGATGCTTTGGAGCAGGAGAGGAGCTGGAGCCTGAGACGTATTATATATATATATATATATATATGTATATTCCGCTGCTGTGATTGTATGGTATGTCTGATTGGTAATTTGATTATGAGATACTCTGATTGGTGATGATGTGATATGTAAAACAGTTATAGATTTCATTTTGTGTAAAGTTCTATATTTATTATTATAGTTTATTCCGCTGCGACTGTGAGATTCTGATATTGTTTAGTTTCTTCTTCTTCTATCTCTTCTTCTTTAACCCTAATGGTTCGTAATTCTGTGCCACTTGAGTTAATAAAGGTAGAATAGTGTTGATTCAAGGGGTACGGATTTGCGGGCTGTCACAAACTGTGTTATAGTCCACTATTTCCTTTTATTTCTCAAAAACGTCTATTTCAACAATGAATGTTGAAATCTATGGTTTCGAATCTCAATACATTTTAAAACATCTTTAGATCGTTTTAATTATATTTAAAACATCACATTCAAAACAATTTCTTTAACATGTTATTCACTATTCAAAAACGTGAATATACTACGTTAACAAATTTCATCTTTTTATTCATTTTATTTCAAAGGATTATTCACTATTCAAAAACGTGAATATAACTCCATTAATAAGTTACAACAATTTACTTGTCAAAATAAGTCGTTTGCGGATTTATAAAACAACGTTTATAAATTCTTTTATTAACCTATTCAATTTCATATCTCAATTATAAACCAAAAGTTCATATTATAAGTCAAATACTTATAATTTATTTGTTTGCAAAAATCGTTCCTTTGAACTTCATAATTATAAACCTTATAACTTATAAGATTCAATTATTTATCCAAAACCATTCTTTTAATAACTTTATAAATTTTATAAACCTACTGCTTATAAAAATTCCATTTATAACTTCACCGTTTATAATTCTATAAATTTCATTCATTTATGAAATTCATTCACAATTCATTCTAACACTTATAAAAACTCGTTTTATAATGTCACTATTCCAATTTATAAATATCCATTTATAAATCTCTTAATATAAATTAATTTATATTAATATTTTAAAGCATCTTTAAATTCCTTTATAATTTCACCACTTCGATTTATAAAATAATCAAATTTTATAAATCCTATATTTAAACTTTTCACAATAAATTCAAAATTCCCAATTTAAACTATTTTATAAAATTATTAACCCCATAATTTCCAAAAATCAACTTTTAACTATATTTCTCAAAAATCATAATTTTTATAACTTTAAAAATTATATCATTTATTTATTCATAATGGATTAATTCCAAAAATAAAGTATATTTTCAAAAATCACTTTAAAATCATTTTAAAATCCCAAAATTTGGGTCCAATGATGCTACACACCAAATAGTCAATCGCGACTACAACGATATCATATATCGATATGATAATCCATCAAATATCAAAATATCTGAAATCAAATAAAAACTGTTGAGGAATCCAGTTGGATCCCTCCAACCTGTTTTCCTGCATCCACGAACATTAGCACAATACCAATTTCGCTCCAGTACGAAATTATCGCGGTATATGGGATTTAAAATATTATCCGCTTAATAACGGCGCAATAGGGTCTCATCCGCTAAAAAATGCGGGAAATCAACAACTGCAATATATACATATGCCAATATATATATATTGATATTATATATAATACCAATTTCACTGTTTATGAAATATTCGCGGTATATGTTTTTAATAAATAACATCCGCTTACTAACGGCGTATAATGTCTATTTTAACAATCAATAGATATCAATCATCATTCAAACATACATTCAAATATTTTAAATCTAACTATTTAAAATAAAATCGAAACCGATTCGATTGAGTGAGAAGTTCTCACCTTGATTTCAATTTCGTTTTAGCGATTTATTTCGAATAAAATTAAACGGACGTTTAATTTTACCCAAAATTCTCACTAACTCCAAACGACTCCAATCCAATTTCATCGCGTAGTGCTCGTCCATACGATTCCAACGCAACTGATTTCGCGCGTTTTCGACCTCGTATGAAAAAGTTATGAATTTTTGAAGTTTGTACATGATTTATATAAACTAATTACAACATTTTCTAATTAATTTTTAACCTCACACTATTAACAGCCGTATGATCCACTCCCTTCTCATCTGGGCCGCACGCAAAGCTTCTTCCCCCTCTCATTCCATCTACAGACATTCACACGCACATAGCCGAACCCATGCTCGAAACTAGGGCTCCAAATTCGAGCCTCCTCGACGCATGATAATTCGATCAACTAGCATCACGTCGAAGCCCCATCCACCACCTACCTTCGGCCCAAGAACGAGCAAGCTCGGCTGCCCCTCTTCGCCTAGAAACGCATGCGAACGAGTGCACTTCACGGCCAGATTCTGGCGACCACGAAGTACCGATGATGATCACAACCGTATGGATCCAAAGCTCGTTGCGTGCTCTCCATCTTTCATTAAGAAAGTTTTTGATAATATTGCATGGATTTGAAGATATTAACGAAGGAAGAAAGGAGCATTATCGGCCATTGGTTTGAACTGGCGGCTGCGTTTAGGGTTTAGTCTATTTTTTTTTTTAATGAAGGCAAAGGGTCTATTTATAGGAATTTGAACGAACACTATTCATCCGGAAATTCCGAACTCCGATTCACGCGCCGAAACCAGCGTTTCTAGGGTTTACCCCGCGTTCCGGACACAATGGAACAGGTTTCGGAAGCTAATTCAGACATCTGTGCGAGTGATGGCTACAAACGTTCAATTTAAATTAAACCGATTTAAATCGATTTCTAGGCGTTTTAATTCGTACCGGACAAACAGTAAATCCAATTGACACGAAATTTGAAACCTTACAATAATATCGCATTACAGATCCGATGAAACTAGTTTCGTCGAAATCCGAGACTTTTTGAAAAATGGCTATTTTAACTCGCCAAATTAATATTAAAACAAATTCGATGCGTTTCGAGCTGCCACGCTCAAACGATATCTCCGATTGACACGAAAATTGAAATCCGATAATAACTAACTATTACGGATCCAATGGAACTGGTTTCGTCCAATTCTGAGACTGTTCAAAAATTAGCTATTTTCACTAGTCGATTAAATATTAAAATATTCAATTTTCACAAATTAACTTTTAATTCGATTTTAAAAGTTCTAAAATATCATTCTAACTCCAACATGATAAAATAAAATTTTACAAATTATTTTCAATCATATTTAACTCAATTTTCAATTATTTCTATAATTTAATATATTAAATTATCGATTTAATTATTCAATTAAATCCAAAAATTCAAAATAAAATTTATTCGACTTATAAATTTCACTTATTAATATTTAAAATTAATTAAATATCTAAATTTTAATTAATAAAAATTCTGGGTCGTTACAATCTTCCCCCCTTAAAAGAATTTCGTCATCGAAATTACCAGTAAGAAAAGTTACATAATCTATTAATTTTCCAAATTTATAATTAAACTTCTTACAATACTTACCAAGTTTTCAAATCATACTTAGTTATCTTTTCAAAAACAACTACTATTGTTTAACTTTCAACTCCAAATCAAAGTTATAGTTTTCACAAAATTTTCGAAATTTTCTCAAATTTTTTCTAACGCCTTAAATTTTCGAAAAAATTCGCCATAGTCTCCTTTGCGCGGCTCGATCCGAAAAAAAAAATGACAGTATATTTATCACAAATATACATCTCATCAAGTAATGAGGCATCCCGCAGGGAAAAAAATGTAAAAGTACGATATTTAATCCGAGATATGTACCTTATATTTTATTAACAAACATATACGGCTAATATAGCGCGAAAGCGAGCTCCAAATGCAAAGCAAACGCGATCCGCACCTACTAAACACTCAACAAACAACATGAGAACATGCATATATGACAATAGTCTCAATATACAACATATAGCAACATAGTAACTATATATGCCAACATAGCAAATGCAGTAAAACAACAAATGCAAACATCAACCAACTACCATTCATAATCAATGAATATTCATTCATATTCTCATTAATATTCAATGAAATGGGTTTTCAATTTAAATTATATTTGATTCATATACAGTGGATGTTCTTACTAACATTCATTTTCAATTAGTTTATATTCACTAATCCATATTCAAGTTGGTTCACTTCCAAATCGAATTCAATTCTATTTAAGATTCACTTAACTTCCAATTGAATTTCAATTACTTTAACTTCCAATTTCATTAACTCAATTTCATTAACACTTAATGAATTATATACAATCAACTAACAACCATATAACAACCAACGTATATCAATTACAACTAAATTCCTTTACTTATATTCATTCAATTTGGTTTAACACCATCACTTAACTTTATTAATTTACTTTGATAACAAAATCAACTTCATTCAACATCTCTTAAGTTATACTTCATTTAAACATCACTTAGTTTTACATAACTTAAATTCCTACTTGTAAATAAATTCAGATTTCAATTCTAAAGAAAATTTCCATTTAACTTTAAATTCACTTTTATTTACAACTCATATTCATATAGTTTCACTTTTTATATATATAAGTTTATTTCACATTTGTAATTTACATCAATTATAATTCAATTCTTATAATTCTTTGTTTATACAATAATTCTTATATTTAAATTATCCAAACAACTTAATAATCAACTTATATACACTTTAATAATTCTGAAAAATTATTCCTTTATATATAAAATATAATCAAGGTAAAAATTATTCCATTTACCCCATTTAAAACAATACTGTGTCGAATTGTTCTATTCAAGTGTTTAGAAACCCCTTCGGCATAGTTGTGCATACCGTGCTGACGAAGGTTCATATGCCACTCCATAAACCAATCATCACAATATAAAATAATTTCATATTCACCAACAAATACGTACTCGTATCTATTATTACACTCAAACTCATTCTAGAGTACTGCTGACTCTATCTCTAATGAGTAATACCCAACAGAACCATGGTTGTCGCTTAACCAACAGCTCTGATACCAAATGTAACGTTATCGATTTTTCGTTTTCGAAAAACCGAATGGTTAGGGTTTTAAAAAAAATTTAAGAAAAGAAAAAGAGAGAAGTAGAAGAAGATAGAAAAAGATAGAGGAAGAGATAAGAAAGGTAGGAAATAGAGGGAAAAGAAAAATAGAAAATTTTAAAATAGAACGGGACAGAACGGAAACAACAGACAACATCAGAATCTCACAATTCGCAGCGGAACAACATATAATAATAAATGAATAATCTTTAAACAAAGAACTATATCAGTTATTACATTACATTTCATTTCATTACATCATATCATCAGAGTGTACAACAACAACATCAAACAGCGGAAAAAGAAATACTATACATTAGTAATACACCATGTCATCCAGCTTGCCTCCAGCAACTCCAGAATATCCAGAATATCCTGATAAACCTAACTCTTAACTGCCCGTGTGGAAATTGGTGGGCACCCAGAGTTTAGGAAGGAAAACAATAAACTCCGAGTCAGTCATGTGACTGGTGTGAGAACTCAAAACAGTTTATTTATCTTTAAAATCAAAAATAGAAGAATATTTTTAAATTCAATCCGCAATGCTTTTAAAAATGAGACTACCATAAGGCCTCCCACACACACACACATGCAAACGCAGAATCGGAGGAGATTTCTCCTTATGATAGTCAAAGATGCTTGATACGCATTTCAAATAACATTTGATATTATTACTAGTGCATAGTGTAGGAAAATATTTCGAAAATAAAGATATAACTCTTAGCCAACATACGACCATTATCGTATGCCTACTATAGCTACCATCCAAACAGTGGTGACCACCATAAGTGAATGGCAGGTTCTACAACTAATACCGTACAAGTTTCGTATTGGGAATTGGATTTCCAACAAATGGTCAGGCCAGGGAACTTCCCATTGCCACATGGAAACGCCTCTGGCGGGACGTCCCGAGAACTTAACCAGCTCTCTGCCAACACAAGGCCGGGTTACCTTTATCACTAGGTAACTACTACACGAATATGTCATCCCCCGGTCCCATTGGACCTTTAACCGAGCGCTCGTCATCAACAACACCACACAGTAATAAATATAGTGTATCAACATGAGTAAGTATCTGGGCTCCATACCCTGATACCACCCTTTCCAGAAGGAAATGCACATACCCTAAAGGGAGCTACCCCTCATAACCTTGCCGCATCTTTCCTGTTTTGACCATTCCGGGATGTGAGGCTCGACGAAGTCACGTCCACAAAAACATACTTTATACAAAAGCCATGCTTTGGGTCAACAAATGATCATAGAAATGATCACCAAGATAGACGATCAAACAAATGATCCTATCACAAATAATCAACACAATGATCATTTCACAGCAACACTCAGCATGTCACATTACCAAATTGGGAATATATCGCTGATAACTTCAACTATATAACCTCTGAGCTCGTACGTCTCAGAGAAGGGTGTTAAGCTAAAAGAATAAATTCTCCGCCACCAACAGAAATATATTTGAAAGAAATCGGCTTTATATCTCAACTTGTAATGTCAGGCATACAATCCATACAAGTCTGTTCCGGGCTCGAACAAAACCGAAGGCACTTACAAAGAAGTCCTTGCAATCCGGATATCACAATCCTGATCGGATTCCCCATCACATATGGAGAACTCTATACCGTAGCTACTCGGTGCAGAGTCAATCGATAGGTCATCCTATCGCTCTCGCAAATATCCGGTCTTCAACACCGATCTTCAAATGCAATTCATAACGACGTATCACATATTCGGAATGGGTTATACGACCCCATGGTCCTTTCCCGGTTAACCCGAATAGTGAGCGCTTATTCAAAAATAAGTGTGGCATTCAAATTCAAACAAATCACATCAAATACCCATTCAAAGGGAAATATTGATAGTCGGCTATTGAACTATCAATGGATATGCACACATCACCAGATTCCAAATAATTTTCCAAATTATTTATTTTTCAAAATATCTTTACAAGATATATAATTTCAACACTTCAAAAATAAATCAATATTTATTTTTAAACAAATTCCCCTTTTCTTTATAAATTCCATAGTGAATTTATATCCCAAAATATTTATGAATATACGATTCAATTATTCATTTTCAATTTATCTTCCAAAAGATAAATTCTCAAAACGTTTCATTTCACATTGGAAAACATTTCCATACTTATTTATAAATAAGTAATTCATAAATCTTTTTATTTTCAACCTTGGAAAATATTCAATATACTTAAATCGAATTAAGTATATATTTCATTCTATTAAGGAAATCATTCTCTTAACATATTTATTTGGGCCAAAAACGAATGTTGCGTAAAACATCGTTACGACAACCCAAAGTCGCTCGTATAGGGATTCGAAATTAAAATAGATATATAAATCCCAATACTATACAAAACATTTCCTTTCGGAAATCATTTACTATAACAACTGTGTTATAGTCCACTATTTCCTTTTATTTCTCGAAAATGTCTATTTCAACAATGAATGTTGAAATCTATGGTTTCGAATCTCAATACATTTTAAAACATCTTTAGATCGTTTTAATTATATTTAAAACATCACATTCAAAACAATTTCTTTAACATGTTATTCACTATTCAAAAACGTGAATATACTACGTTAACAAATTTCATCTTTTTATTCATTTTATTTCAAAGGATTATTCACTATTCAAAAACGTGAATATAACTCCATTAATAAGTTACAACAATTTACTTGTCAAAATAAGTCGTTTGCGGATTTATAAAACAACGTTTATAAATTCTTTTATTAACCTATTCAATTTCATATCTCAATTATAAACCAAAAGTTCATATTATAAGTCAAATACTTATAATTTATTTGTTTGCAAAAATCGTTCCTTTGAACTTCATAATTATAAACCTTATAACTTATAAGATTCAATTATTTATCCAAAACCATTCTTTTAATAACTTTATAAATTTTATAAACCTACTGCTTATAAAAATTCCATTTATAACTTCACCGTTTATAATTCTATAAATTTCATTCATTTATGAAATTCATTCACAATTCATTCTAACACTTATAAAAACACGTTTTATAATGTCACTATTCCAATTTATAAATATCCATTTATAAATCTCTTAATATAAATTAATTTATATTAATATTTTAAAGCATCTTTAAATTCCTTTATAATTTCACCACTTCGATTTATAAAACAATCAAATTTTATAAATCCTATATTTAAACTTTTCACAATAAATTCAAACTTCCCAATTTAAACTATTTTATAAAATTATTAACCCCATAATTTCCAAAAATCAACTTTTAACTATATTTCTCAAAAATATAGTTTTTATAACTTTAAAAATTATATCATTTATTTATTCATAATGGATTAATTCCAAAAATAAAGTATATTTTCAAAAATCACTTTAAAATCATTTTAAAATCCCAAAATTTGGGTCCAATGATGCTACACACCAAATAGTCAATCACGACTACAACGATATCATATATCGATATGATAATCCATCAAATATCAAAATATCTGAAATCAAATAAAAACTGTTGAGGAATCCAGTTGGATCCCTCCAACCTATTTTCCTGCATCCACGAACATTAGCACAATACCAATTTCGCTCCAGTACGAAATTATCGCGGTATATGGGATTTAAAATATTATCCGCTTAATAACGGCGCAATAGGGTCTCATCCGCTAAAAAATGCGGGAAATCAACAACTGCAATATATACATATGCCAATATATATATATATATTGATATTATATATAATACCAATTTCACTGTTTATGAAATATTCGCGGTATATGTTTTTAATAAATAACATCCGCTTACTAACGGCGTATAATGTCTATTTTAATAATCAATAGATATCAATCATCATTCAAACATACATTCAAATATTTTAAATCTAACTATTTAAAATAAAATCGAAACCGATTCGATTGAGTGAGAAGTTCTCACCTTGATTTCAATTTCGTTTTAGCGATTTATTTCGAATAAAATTAAACGGACGTTTAATTTTACCCAAAATTCTCACTAACTCCAAACGAATCCAATCTAATTTCATCGCGTAGTGCTCGTCCATACGATTCCAACGCAACTGGTTTCGCGCGTTTTCGACCTCGTATGAAAAAGTTATGAATTTTTGAAGTTTGTACATGATTTATATAAACTAATTACAACATTTTCTAATTAATTTTTAACCTCACAATATTAACAGCCGTATGATCCACTCCCTTCTCATCTGGGCCGCACGCAAAGCTTCTTCCCCCTCTCGTTCCATCTACAGACATTCACACGCACATAGCCGAACCCATGCTCGAAACTAGGGCTCCAAATTCGAGCCTCCTCGACGCATGATAATTCGATCAACTAGCATCACGTCGAAGCCCCATCCACCACCTACCTTCGGCCCAAGAACGAGCAAGCTCGGCTGCCCCTCTTCGCCTAGAAACGCGTGCGAACGAGTGCACTTCACGGCCAGATTCTGGCGACCACGAAGCACCGATGATGATCACAACCGTATGGATCCAAAGCTCGTTGCGTGCTCTCCATCTTTCATTAAGAAAGTTTTTGATAATATTGCATGGATTTGATGATATTAACGAAGGAAGAAAGGAGCATTATCGGCCATTGGTTTGAACTGGCGGCTGCGTTTAGGGTTTAGCCTATTTTTTTTTTTTAATGAAGGCAAAGGGTCTATTTATAGGAATTTGAACGAACACTATTCATCCGGAAATTCCAAACTCCGATTCACGCGCCGAAACCAGCGTTTCTAGGGTTTACCCCACGTTCCGGACACAATGGAACAGGTTTCGAAAGCTAATTCGGACATCTGTGCGAGTTATGGCTACAAACGTTCAATTTAAATTAAACCGATTTAAATCGATTTCTAGGCGTTTTAATTCGTACCGGACAAACGGTAAATCCAATTGACACGAAATTTGAAACCTTACAATAATATCACATTACGGATCCGATGAAACTAGTTTCGTCGAAATCCGAGACTTTTTGAAAAATGGCTATTTTAACTCGCCAAATTAATATTAAAACAAATTCGATGCGTTTCGAGCTGCCACGCTCAAAAGATATCTCCGATTGACACGAAAATTGAAATCCGATAATAACTAACTATTACGGATCCAATGGAACTGGTTTCGTCCAATTCTGAGACTGTTCAAAAATTAGCTATTTTCACTAGTCGATTAAATATTAAAATATTCAATTTTCACAAATTAACTTTTAATTCGATTTTAAAAGTTCTTGTGACGACCCAACTTCCAAACTCCAGGAAATTTCATCGCTAATTAGAAAGAAAGGGATAGAAAAGAGAAAGAAAGAGAAAGAAGAACACAAACCACATCAGATAACTCACAGCGGAACGAATAAAATATAATATATCACATAATTACTTTACATAGTATCATATACATCAGAGTTTTACAGCCAATACAACATATACTAGACAGTTATAAACACCTGTCTAGTTATACTACTTAAAACAGTACAAGATACAACTCAGAGAGACGACTCAGAGATACCAACACAGGGGAAAATAGATAACTACAACGCAGAAGCCTCCTGCTCCATTTGCTCCTCCATAACTCGTCAAAGCAATCCTGAATCACTTGACTACTCATACATAATATGAGTACCCAAGAGTTTAATAAAACAGAAAATAAACACTCGGGTCAGACAGGGGTCTGGTGTGAGTAAATAGTTTAAAAGTTGCTTAACTTTTAGAAAATCCTTTGAAAACAAAAGGTATCACGTAAGACTTCCCACACATAAACATGGAAAAGTTTTTACCTTACGCTAACCAAAACATTTGATAGGAAATCCAGTGATATTATAATAGTGTCTAGGGTTTTCAAAATAAAATACAGAAATAGCTGGAATGCTTACATCTCACGTTCCAACATAGTTGGGCACAATCAAAACCGTACGGGCACTTATTGGATTATGGATTCCATCAATGGCAGGGCTACTGGGGTACCGCCCGTCACAGTACGTGGCCTAGATCACCGTACCGAGGATTACTCCCTTCATCCCCTGCAACACAAGGCCGGAACCATCCCTTACTGGACAGTCCCGAACAAGACAACCCCGCAGTTGGCCGCGACCCAACTGCCCACACAGCCGAAAAAAAGGGACCTCTAGACAGGGGAAAATCTTGCTCTCCAGTGGGAGCTACCCACGAAGCCTTGCTGCACCTCCCCTGTTTTAGCCATTCCCGGTTGATGAGGCTTGAGGTTACGATTACCTTTATAGAACACATCTATCTTAGAATGCTCATCGTCCACCTGACGATGTGCTGAAAGCATTCAATCCATACAAGTTCGTTCCGGGTTCGAACGAAACCGAAGGCACTATCTCGTTGCACTCATTATTGGAATCACCCTCAGAGTCAACGACCATAGCCCTTGCACTCTGATTCACCATCTCGAATCTATAAGCACTATTCCGTCAAACTCATTATGGAATCACCCACAGAGTTATACTGACGTATAGCCCTTACACCTCGAGTCTTCACTTGCTCCACTTGGATTAACGACCTAACGTTTAATTGGAATCGATGTGGTTTTCGGATATCCAAATATGGAAACCCGATCCCGGTCTCACCGAAACCAAACGCCATTTTAATGTCCAAGTTATACTTAAGGGTTTTAAACAATTAACTCATTTTATTTTATCTATTTCACACAGATAGATAAACTACATATATCATAACAGATAACTCATAACATTATCACAACAGATAATCATCACAACAGTCAATCATCACAACAACAACCATCACAACCAAATAATCAATCATACTATACTAAGCATCCATATCCTATAGATACTACTCATCTCATTTCTGAGATCACAATCATCCAAAGGTATATCAATATCATTCAAAAGCAATGATATATTATCCATCATTTATAATTAATTTAAAATGAATTAAATTAATTACTTCTATCCTTAATTAATTTTAAAATAAATTAAATTAATTACTCACCTATAAATCCTGCTTACAAATCTATGGATTAATCAACCTAGTTAATTAATCATTCATTAAGTATTCAACTTGATTGAACATCTATGATTAATCATTTACTAATTACAATAAGTAATTAGTCTTTAATTAATTTTATAAAATTAATTAACCTTAATCATAAGTAATTAACTTTTAATTACTTAATTTATTAATTAACTATAATTAATTACATTCACCCTTAATTAATTACAATTAATTAATCACTTAATTAATTAATTAATATTCAATTAAACAATGCCTTAATTACATCATTAATTATAATAATTAATGATCTCTAATTAATATTTAAATTGATTACTCAATTAAAAATTAATTACATTTAGTAATAAATCAAAATACATTTATTAATCACCTTGATTAATATTTAAATCCAGTAATTAACTACCCTTAATTACTTCCTTAATAAATTAATTATCCAATAATTAATTATCTATATAAATTAATCCTTGATTAATTACAAAAGTAATTATCCAAATTACTTTTAAATAAATCACCTTTCCTTAATTACATTCCAGTAATTATCAATTACAACTTCTCTAAGTAATCCTGCTCCATAAATTACATTAAGTAATTATTATCATTTAATTATTAAATTATTACTTAAATTAATTGAACTAAATTAATTAATTTAACAAAGCACATTATCAGAATTAATTACAACATGTAATTAATCCCTTAATTACTTTTATAGAGTAATTATATTTAACCAATTACAATTAATTATCTTCAATTAATTAATCTAATTAATCCATCAAAATTAATTATATTAATTAATTATCAATTAATTATCCTTAGATAATTAACAACATTTTCATTTAATTCCTTACTTAAGAATAATTACTTTAGATTAATTATTCATTAATCATCTTTAATTATAAATTAATTCAAGTTATAAATTAAAATCTAATAAATAAGTAAATACTTAATTATTTCCAAAATAACTCATTTACTTATTTATAACTTAATTAATATTCAAAATGTATTTAAATAATACATTTCTAAAATTTAATTCAACTTTCAATTTAAAGTTAACATATCATAATTTTATTTAATACTTAAAAGAAGAAATCTTTTAAATTTAAACCTTTGTTTGGAATCAAATTCATATTTGAATTCTACTTAATAACATTTTTGTTCAATATTTAAAACTTTTCAAACTGATTTGAATTAAAACAGGTTTTAAAGTAAAAACTGAAATCATATTTGAATTTGATTTCTAACCCAATTTTAAATCTTGCTTATCATTCAAATGTTTCATTTGAATTCAAAATATTCCTGAATCTAATTCAAATTCAAACCTGAATTTAAATCTTAATTTTAAACATTGAATTCCTTTAAAAATTTTAAAAAGAAACAGAACTGTTTTTAATTAAAATCTGGATTTAAAACCTGAAAACTACACTTACTTTTTACTTTTTTTTTTTTCAGATTTAAATTTAAATCTTCCTTAAATTTAAATTCATCATTTAAACCTTTTTGAACTCAAAACTTACTTGAATTCAATTCAAACCTAAACTTATTTTAAATCATTGCTTTTAAATCTTTTAAAAGAACAAAACAGTTTAAAATAAAAACTGGATTCAAAAAAAAATCTTGAAACCTATATTACACTTTGGATTCAAATTCGAACATAAACCTTATTTTAAATTTACATTCATCATTCAAACTTTTTGAATTCAATTCAACTTAAACTTGAATTTAATCAATGCTTTAAACATGTTGAGTTTCCAGATTTTTAAAGTACAACTCTCAGATCTGCACTATATTTACACTTTTCAAATTTGAGTTTAAATCTTACTTTATATTTGAATTCTTCAATTTAAACTTTTGAATTCATAACTTACTTGAATTTAAATCAAACTATTCTTAAATTTAACTCATAGCTTTAAAATTGAAATTTTTTTTCCAGATTTTAAAAAAAAAGCCAACTCAGGTTTATACCCTGCACACTAACCCGAGGCCATCACAAATTACTTCGAGTTAAATGCCTCCTATCTTCGAGTCACAACAGGGATTTCACGGAATCATCTTCGAGTCACTCAGTCCCTGCACCACCAAATTCTCACCAGAGACCAAACCTGTCAATCCTCTTACACTCCACTCTGACCATCTTATGGTCTCATCTCTGGCCACTTCATGACCTCCAACTCCACCCTTCACTCCAAGAAGCCATCCACTACTTCAACTTGATAACAATCACCAGCATAAAACTCTGCAGCTTGAAATTTGATTCAAGCAAAAACAACCAACCTGAAGAACTCACTCTGACCAGACAAACCTGTCACTCTTCACCAAATACATGGCAACCCTGTAAATGGCCATCTCCCCTTATTCTCACCCTTTCCAGTCAACATTCTATCTTCAGAAGGAAATTCAGATACAAATATTTGCTTATGAATTGATATCCTCAAGTATTCTAATTTCTGCACATACCATAATCACAGACTCCTCATAAGCCTTTACAACTTGATACATGTTTAAATATCCATGCTTTCTTTTTTTTTTTTAACATACATTTAAGCTTAAGCTTGTTTTAATAATTTTAAAAACGATAGGAAAACTTTTACTTTATAAACTTTTGTCTGTTGTTACTTATTTCCTGTAGTAACAGTTCTGCTTTCCTAAACTAATTTTTCAAACCTAAATCTATGCAACACAACTCAAATTGTTTACATAATAAGTCCTAACTAAGATTCATACATAAACTAGTAAATATGTATTTAAAATCCTAATAAAAACCATAGCAAGCTTGAAGAAATTTTTCATCACAACTGTCTGCATATACAAAATTGTATGCAGGCATATTCACAAAATATTCACATCACACTTCTCTACTTACTCAAGCATAATCACACAACAGTCAACAATTATAAACCCATGCACATAAAATTTTAAACAACCTATAAATTTGGGATTACTTACTAAGAGAAAGAACAAACAGTTTACTTGCTACTGTTTAATTTGCTTATTTAAAAGCATTGTGAATTAAATTTCTGCCAATTTCTTGATAACTTGGATTTTTTTAAAAGTAGTAACTGTTTTTAAAACATTAATTTACTCACCTTAAAATTGAAAACAGAAAGAGTCCAGATGCAATCCAATTTCCTACAGCCTGAATCTCCATGCAGATTGAATCTGTGCTAACTTGCTGTTTGCAATTTGATTTTAGCTTGATGTTTTGCAGGCTTTTGGAACAGCATTTGACAATAATTTGGTCTGCATGCTCCCCATTTTCAACTTGCTTGAATTGATCATTGAAGATTAAATTGTTTGCAGGCTAGTTGAAAATGGTGACAGCATGTTGTTTGCAAGCCTGGAGATTTCATTTGATGATGACATGATGTATTTCAGGCTTGGATCTGTATGCTTCCCAGATTAAAGTGAATTTACAGATTGAAGAAATTGTTTGCTTGCAAGTTACAGAATTTGTTTGCAGGTTTAAACAGAAGATGCAGAGTTTTCTTTTGCAGGGTTTAATATGGTTTTGATTTGCAGAGCATAGATTTGGGTTGAGGAATATTTGAGAGTGAATTGGATTTTAGTTTTCTCAGATCTGAATTTTGATTTATTAGGAGAAGATAAAAAAAAATGTTTGAAACAAAAGAGATTTGTTTTAAGTTTTATCTAAAATAAATAATTCAATATGATTTAGAAAGGCCACTTGTTGTTTGAATGTAAAGATTTATTTACAAGTGTCAAATTACAAACATGAAACTTAACACATGTAAGATTTAAATATAAAATAAATTTCTTTGTTTACAAATGTTTTTAGTTAAAGATAAAACTATTTCTAATTTAAATTTAAGATGTCTATATATGTTTATTTATATCTAATCTTTAAATGATTGCAAATGATTTATCTTTACATGTTTAAATGTTTGCTTGAATATTTAAAAAAACTATTTAAAACCAATTTCACAAGAGAAACTTTTTAAAAGAAAAGAACAATGTTGAATTATTTTATTCAAAAGTTTTTCAAATTAACATATTATACTCAAATATAAATAAACTAAGTTTATTTCAAAACATATTTAAAAACAAAATAAACTTTACTATAGAATACAATTTTTAACTATATATTTATAACAAAATATTTACTATAATTACTTTCTAATTTATCAATACATAAATTATACACATATATATATATATATATATATATATTAAATTTGAAAAGATCTTTTATTAAATTAAAATAAAATCAAAACACCTATTTACAATGTATACACATATATACATTATGAATAAAATATTTTTAAATCAGCTTAGAAAGAAAATTTTATCATTTAAATATTTTTAATATTTTAAAACAATAAGATTTTCAAATTAAATCACTATTATAAATTTCAAAAGAAATTATTTATCCAAACTAAATAATTATAAATTTTCAAAAGAAAATTATGTTTGAATTAGATTATTAAATCTGTATTCACATTTTAAAATAAATATTAATGAAATTATTAAATAAATATCGCCCAAATTTCCGGGACATCACATTCCTCCCCCCTTAAAAGAATTTCGTCCCCGAAATTTAAAAGCAAAGGTAAATTTAATAATCTCCTTAAAGATTTTTTTTTTATCACAAGCATATATCAAACATATGCTAACAATCAAAACAACCAATTCAACCAATCAAACAAACCTAATTATCCAAACAAATTCTGGATAACATTCTATCGAGTTTCCCCAAGTGTATATATATATATATCCCGGGATACTCGCTCTAGAGAATCCAAACAATCAATACTAAGAAGCTCCAAAACTCTTATACAACTATATCTGCAACACTAGACAAGATATCAGACTGCAAACGAGTCTGACTCAACAACCAAAACTCCAGAACTACTGGTTCCACAACCAGAGATAGATCATACACGTATTCCCTCAGAGATACGTGAAACTCATCGAATCCCAGTTATCCAGACTGGCAATCCAATCCTGTAGATCAATCACTTAACCTTTAAGAGAAAACAGAAAGGTCCAATCTCTTATCCACAAATCTTTCCTGTCGATCCTGGGCTGCCTTCAACTTCTAGATCAATCCAATCCATCACACAAACCTACTACAGATAACAGAAGACTTCCGATAAACTACACTTATTCGGGAAAACAGAACAGATGCTCAAGACATCCAAGTCTCCAGATTAAAGTGAATTTCCCGTAGAAATCCTCTGATCCAAGACAAAACACAAATCCCAATGAATAGGGTGTTGCTTCTAATCTGGAATAGCTGCCACCATGCTTCCACTGCGCAACTCTGATTTGAGAATGCTGTTGATGAACACAGGTACAAACTTGATCAACTTATCCCGAAAACATTGTTCATCAAATTCCATAAAATCTCCAACAACCAAGTCGAAACAGAACTCAATTTCCTGGTGCAGATGCAAAACTTAACTCCTTCGAAGACATCCAGAAAATACCAAACCACTTCGATAACTCAAACATCTTCTAGAGATACTTCAATCCAAACAAAGGTTACTCAGAAAACTTCCGAATCATCGCAAGTCACTTTTGCGATTCTACTCAGTTCAGATTGTTCTCTCTTCAACAAACAGAATAGCCAAAGCCTTCAAAACAGAAGGGAAACTAGTGGTCCACCTTCAACCACAAACATCACACCCAGCTGAGCTTCCAGAAGAAATGGACAAGCTTCGCCATCTGCCCGGCCTACTAACAAAAGATTCACATAGACTTCAGAGCCATCAAAGAGACAGGCCACTCACTGCTGCTACTGCTGCCAAAACTTCCTTACCCAAAAACTTATCGAACCTCAAAGCTATATCAATGCTGGCTTCAGTACTCCAAACTGATCCAGACTCAAGAAAATATACTCACACGAGTGAGATCAAGCTTAAAAATCCAAAGATACACTCCGAATCTTGAAAAGATTCTCCTTCAAAGATCAGAAAAATCCTTCACATCAAACTGCCAAACTACTCAAGATGCCCAACACTGCCCTAGCAGAACACTTCCAAGCTCAAACACTCAGAACTCCAACCATTGGTAGTTGTGTTACACACACCACTACCCTATCTACCTTTATTACTTATTGGAAAACCTGAACAGGTAACCCAACAGATAGGTAGAATTAAATATATATATATATATATATATATATATAAAATTACAAGTACGCTCTCTCAAGAAAGACACCACTACAGAGCCTAGGTATTCACTCAACCTACTGCTCTGATACCACTTGTGACGACCCAACTTCCAAACTCCAGGAAATTTCATCGCTAATTAGAAAGAAAGGGATAGAAAAGAGAAAGAAAGAGAAAGAAGAACACAAACCACATCAGATAACTCACAGCGGAACGAATAAAATATAATATATCACATAATTACTTTACATAGTATCATATACATCAGAGTTTTACAGCCAATACAACATATACTAGACAGTTATAAACACCTGTCTAGTTATACTACTTAAAACAGTACAAGATACAACTCAGAGAGACGACTCAGAGATACCAACACAGGGGAAAATAGATAACTACAACGCAGAAGCCTCCTGCTCCATTTGCTCCTCCATAACTCGTCAAAGCAATCCTGAATCACTTGACTACTCATACATAATATGAGTACCCAAGAGTTTAATAAAACAGAAAATAAACACTCGGGTCAGACAGGGGTCTGGTGTGAGTAAATAGTTTAAAAGTTGCTTAACTTTTAGAAAATCCTTTGAAAACAAAAGGTATCACGTAAGACTTCCCACACATAAACATGGAAAAGTTTTTACCTTACGCTAACCAAAACATTTGATAGGAAATCCAGTGATATTATAATAGTGTCTAGGGTTTTCAAAATAAAATACAGAAATAGCTGGAATGCTTACATCTCACGTTCCAACATAGTTGGGCACAATCAAAACCGTACGGGCACTTATTGGATTATGGATTCCATCAATGGCAGGGCTACTGGGGTACCGCCCGTCACAGTACGTGGCCTAGATCACCGTACCGAGGATTACTCCCTTCATCCCCTGCAACACAAGGCCGGAACCATCCCTTACTGGACAGTCCCGAACAAGACAACCCCGCAGTTGGCCGCGACCCAACTGCCCACACAGCCGAAAAAAAAGGGACCTCTAGACAGGGGAAAATCTTGCTCTCCAGTGGGAGCTACCCACGAAGCCTTGCTGCACCTCCCCTGTTTTAGCCATTCCCGGTTGATGAGGCTTGAGGTTACGATTACCTTTATAGAACACATCTATCTTAGAATGCTCATCGTCCACCTGACGATGTGCTGAAAGCATTCAATCCATACAAGTTCGTTCCGGGTTCGAACGAAACCGAAGGCACTATCTCGTTGCACTCATTATTGGAATCACCCTCAGAGTCAACGACCATAGCCCTTGCACTCTGATTCACCATCTCGAATCTATAAGCACTATTCCGTCAAACTCATTATGGAATCACCCACAGAGTTATACTGACGTATAGCCCTTACACCTCGAGTCTTCACTTGCTCCACTTGGATTAACGACCTAACGTTTAATTGGAATCGATGTGGTTTTCGGATATCCAAATATGGAAACCCGATCCCGGTCTCACCGAAACCAAACGCCATTTTAATGTCCAAGTTATACTTAAGGGTTTTAAACAATTAACTCATTTTATTTTATCTATTTCACACAGATAGATAAACTACATATATCATAACAGATAACTCATAACATTATCACAACAGATAATCATCACAACAGTCAATCATCACAACAACAACCATCACAACCAAATAATCAATCATACTATACTAAGCATCCATATCCTATAGATACTACTCATCTCATTTCTGAGATCACAATCATCCAAAGGTATATCAATATCATTCAAAAGCAATGATATATTATCCATCATTTATAATTAATTTAAAATGAATTAAATTAATTACTTCTATCCTTAATTAATTTTAAAATAAATTAAATTAATTACTCACCTATAAATCCTGCTTACAAATCTATGGATTAATCAACCTAGTTAATTAATCATTCATTAAGTATTCAACTTGATTGAACATCTATGATTAATCATTTACTAATTACAATAAGTAATTAGTCTTTAATTAATTTTATAAAATTAATTAACCTTAATCATAAGTAATTAACTTTTAATTACTTAATTTATTAATTAACTATAATTAATTACATTCACCCTTAATTAATTACAATTAATTAATCACTTAATTAATTAATTAATATTCAATTAAACAATGCCTTAATTACATCATTAATTATAATAATTAATGATCTCTAATTAATATTTAAATTGATTACTCAATTAAAAATTAATTACATTTAGTAATAAATCAAAATACATTTATTAATCACCTTGATTAATATTTAAATCCAGTAATTAACTACCCTTAATTACTTCCTTAATAAATTAATTATCCAATAATTAATTATCTATATAAATTAATCCTTGATTAATTACAAAAGTAATTATCCAAATTACTTTTAAATAAATCACCTTTCCTTAATTACATTCCAGTAATTATCAATTACAACTTCTCTAAGTAATCCTGCTCCATAAATTACATTAAGTAATTATTATCATTTAATTATTAAATTATTACTTAAATTAATTGAACTAAATTAATTAATTTAACAAAGCACATTATCAGAATTAATTACAACATGTAATTAATCCCTTAATTACTTTTATAGAGTAATTATATTTAACCAATTACAATTAATTATCTTCAATTAATTAATCTAATTAATCCATCAAAATTAATTATATTAATTAATTATCAATTAATTATCCTTAGATAATTAACAACATTTTCATTTAATTCCTTACTTAAGAATAATTACTTTAGATTAATTATTCATTAATCATCTTTAATTATAAATTAATTCAAGTTATAAATTAAAATCTAATAAATAAGTAAATACTTAATTATTTCCAAAATAACTCATTTACTTATTTATAACTTAATTAATATTCAAAATGTATTTAAATAATACATTTCTAAAATTTAATTCAACTTTCAATTTAAAGTTAACATATCATAATTTTATTTAATACTTAAAAGAAGAAATCTTTTAAATTTAAACCTTTGTTTGGAATCAAATTCATATTTGAATTCTACTTAATAACATTTTTGTTCAATATTTAAAACTTTTCAAACTGATTTGAATTAAAACAGGTTTTAAAGTAAAAACTGAAATCATATTTGAATTTGATTTCTAACCCAATTTTAAATCTTGCTTATCATTCAAATGTTTCATTTGAATTCAAAATATTCCTGAATCTAATTCAAATTCAAACCTGAATTTAAATCTTAATTTTAAACATTGAATTCCTTTAAAAATTTTAAAAAGAAACAGAACTGTTTTTAATTAAAATCTGGATTTAAAACCTGAAAACTACACTTACTTTTTACTTCTTTTTTTTTTCAGATTTAAATTTAAATCTTCCTTAAATTTAAATTCATCATTTAAACCTTTTTGAACTCAAAACTTACTTGAATTCAATTCAAACCTAAACTTATTTTAAATCATTGCTTTTAAATCTTTTAAAAGAACAAAACAGTTTAAAATAAAAACTGGATTCAAAAAAAAATCTTGAAACCTATATTACACTTTGGATTCAAATTCGAACATAAACCTTATTTTAAATTTACATTCATCATTCAAACTTTTTGAATTCAATTCAACTTAAACTTGAATTTAATCAATGCTTTAAACATGTTGAGTTTCCAGATTTTTAAAGTACAACTCTCAGATCTGCACTATATTTACACTTTTCAAATTTGAGTTTAAATCTTACTTTATATTTGAATTCTTCAATTTAAACTTTTGAATTCATAACTTACTTGAATTTAAATCAAACTATTCTTAAATTTAACTCATAGCTTTAAAATTGAAATTTTTTTTCCAGATTTTAAAAAAAAAGCCAACTCAGGTTTATACCCTGCACACTAACCCGAGGCCATCACAAATTACTTCGAGTTAAATGCCTCCTATCTTCGAGTCACAACAGGGATTTCACGGAATCATCTTCGAGTCACTCAGTCCCTGCACCACCAAATTCTCACCAGAGACCAAACCTGTCAATCCTCTTACACTCCACTCTGACCATCTTATGGTCTCATCTCTGGCCACTTCATGACCTCCAACTCCACCCTTCACTCCAAGAAGCCATCCACTACTTCAACTTGATAACAATCACCAGCATAAAACTCTGCAGCTTGAAATTTGATTCAAGCAAAAACAACCAACCTGAAGAACTCACTCTGACCAGACAAACCTGTCACTCTTCACCAAATACATGGCAACCCTGTAAATGGCCATCTCCCCTTATTCTCACCCTTTCCAGTCAACATTCTATCTTCAGAAGGAAATTCAGATACAAATATTTGCTTATGAATTGATATCCTCAAGTATTCTAATTTCTGCACATACCATAATCACAGACTCCTCATAAGCCTTTACAACTTGATACATGTTTAAATATCCATGCTTTCTTTTTTTTTTTTAACATACATTTAAGCTTAAGCTTGTTTTAATAATTTTAAAAACGATAGGAAAACTTTTACTTTATAAACTTTTGTCTGTTGTTACTTATTTCCTGTAGTAACAGTTCTGCTTTCCTAAACTAATTTTTCAAACCTAAATCTATGCAACACAACTCAAATTGTTTACATAATAAGTCCTAACTAAGATTCATACATAAACTAGTAAATATGTATTTAAAATCCTAATAAAAACCATAGCAAGCTTGAAGAAATTTTTCATCACAACTGTCTGCATATACAAAATTGTATGCAGGCATATTCACAAAATATTCACATCACACTTCTCTACTTACTCAAGCATAATCACACAACAGTCAACAATTATAAACCCATGCACATAAAATTTTAAACAACCTATAAATTTGGGATTACTTACTAAGAGAAAGAACAAACAGTTTACTTGCTACTGTTTAATTTGCTTATTTAAAAGCATTGTGAATTAAATTTCTGCCAATTTCTTGATAACTTGGATTTTTTTAAAAGTAGTAACTGTTTTTAAAACATTAATTTACTCACCTTAAAATTGAAAACAGAAAGAGTCCAGATGCAATCCAATTTCCTACAGCCTGAATCTCCATGCAGATTGAATCTGTGCTAACTTGCTGTTTGCAATTTGATTTTAGCTTGATGTTTTGCAGGCTTTTGGAACAGCATTTGACAATAATTTGGTCTGCATGCTCCCCATTTTCAACTTGCTTGAATTGATCATTGAAGATTAAATTGTTTGCAGGCTAGTTGAAAATGGTGACAGCATGTTGTTTGCAAGCCTGGAGATTTCATTTGATGATGACATGATGTATTTCAGGCTTGGATCTGTATGCTTCCCAGATTAAAGTGAATTTACAGATTGAAGAAATTGTTTGCTTGCAAGTTACAGAATTTGTTTGCAGGTTTAAACAGAAGATGCAGAGTTTTCTTTTGCAGGGTTTAATATGGTTTTGATTTGCAGAGCATAGATTTGGGTTGAGGAATATTTGAGAGTGAATTGGATTTTAGTTTTCTCAGATCTGAATTTTGATTTATTAGGAGAAGATAAAAAAAAATGTTTGAAACAAAAGAGATTTGTTTTAAGTTTTATCTAAAATAAATAATTCAATATGATTTAGAAAGGCCACTTGTTGTTTGAATGTAAAGATTTATTTACAAGTGTCAAATTACAAACATGAAACTTAACACATGTAAGATTTAAATATAAAATAAATTTCTTTGTTTACAAATGTTTTTAGTTAAAGATAAAACTATTTCTAATTTAAATTTAAGATGTCTATATATGTTTATTTATATCTAATCTTTAAATGATTGCAAATGAATTATCTTTACATGTTTAAATGTTTGCTTGAATATTTAAAAAAACTATTTAAAACCAATTTCACAAGAGAAACTTTTTAAAAGAAAAGAACAATGTTGAATTATTTTATTCAAAAGTTTTTCAAATTAACATATTATACTCAAATATAAATAAACTAAGTTTATTTCAAAACATATTTAAAAACAAAATAAACTTTACTATAGAATACAATTTTTAACTATATATTTATAACAAAATATTTACTATAATTACTTTCTAATTTATCAATACATAAATTATACACATATATATATATATATATATATATTAAATTTGAAAAGATCTTTTATTAAATTAAAATAAAATCAAAACACCTATTTACAATGTATACACATATATACATTATGAATAAAATATTTTTAAATCAGCTTAGAAAGAAAATTTTATCATTTAAATATTTTTAATATTTTAAAACAATAAGATTTTCAAATTAAATCACTATTATAAATTTCAAAAGAAATTATTTATCCAAACTAAATAATTATAAATTTTCAAAAGAAAATTATGTTTGAATTAGATTATTAAATCTGTATTCACATTTTAAAATAAATATTAATGAAATTATTAAATAAATATCGCCCAAATTTCCGGGACATCACAGTTCTAAAATATCATTCTAACTCCAACATGATAAAATAAAATTTTACAAATTATTTTCAATCATATTTAACTCAATTTTCAATTATTTCTATAATTTAACATATTAAATTATCGATTTAATTATTCAATTAAATCCAATAATTCAAAATAAAATTTATTCGACTTATAAATTTCACTTATTAATATTTAAAATTAATTAAATATCCAAATTTTAATTAATAAAAATTCTGGGTCGTTACAACCTCTTTGAGAATTAGATTGATTTCTGTTGTTGTTGTTTCTTTCTTGATTCTTGAATTTATTGTTGCTGGTGAAGTTTACAGTGAGATCTGAAACTATTGATCTTTTATGCTCTATTCTCCCTTCATGGGCAAGTAGAGTGGAGTGAACATATTGTATATTTGGTGTTATTTCCTTTGAGGATATCACTGCTATCACTGTCTCATATTTTTCATTTAGTCCACCTAAGATACATAAAACTTGCTCCGTGTCAGAAATTTTATGACCTACAGATGCAACTTGATCACACAGTGTCTTGATCTTGGTCAGATACTCTCTCATTGGCATGTTTTCTTATGCTTTGTAGTTGTCTTTTGTAATACATGATTTTCGCTGCAGATTGTGTGTTAAAGATCTGCTCCACTGTTGATCATATCTCATGTGCACTTTTGCACCCAATCAGCTGTGGTAGAATATTTGCACTTATGGATGACGGTAACCATGCACCGATTAGACTGTCTTGCCTTTGATGAGTAACATAATCTTGATTACTTACTAATTTGTCATCTCTGCAGTGTATTTTGATGGTGTAATTAATGTTTCAAGTACATGATCCTCAAGACCATAGCCTCTTACTGCTTGTCTCTATCTGGAATTTCCAGAGCAGATAATTACTTTCATCTAGTTGAACACTGACTAGTTGGCTTTGGGGCTTTATAATGACTTTGATGAGATCTTGGGTATTAACTGTCTCAGATGCTGAATTGGTGGTTCTTGCTTCAGAAGTGCCTGAGTTATTAATATTTCCTTCAGCCATATTCAAGAACTTGTGAGATTTAAAGAAATTATACTGGAAAAACTGCAAGAATTAACACACTTGATGAAAAGTGCAGCCAGAGATCAATTGAATGATGAAATTGACTCTGACAACTGATTTTTTGGCGAGGCACTGAGAGTATATGATCAGAGATACTGACCAGTGAGTAGAAATTTTGACAAATCACAGGTATGACCGGTAAATCATGAATAGATGAAGAGAATGTCAATTCTCTGATGATCTTTTAAGCGCAGCCTGATCTCTGTGATGAAAACTGCTCTGAGAGATTATTGGCACGGCGTGTCCTCTGTTTTCTTCCTTTCTGTCAATTCTCTGATGATTTTTTTTCCTGATAAGCAATTTAAATGCTTTGATACCAAGAAAGAATTTTGAAGAAACAGAATTTGTTTTATTAACTTCTGTATACAAAATAGAAAGAAGAAGATAACAGAGTGTATTTCTATATACTGATACATTGTGTATACTTGGTATTTATAAAGAAAGCTGATGTAAACTCTATTGGACTTTGGGTTGGCCCATTATACTAAAACCCGACCTTACTATGCTAAGTATCTTATTTGAACACCGGTTCGACTCTTATTTCATTCGAAAAAAATAGTATGTTACATGTTAGTTCAGGTAAAGATTCCAAGTTGTACGTGGCTAATATCTTTCGGCTCAAGCAAATCAGCATCCTCACCGTCACTTTCAGCAACAGCAGCTTGCAAGTTCAATAAATCGAATATAAGAACTGGGATGTTGCAACCCCAAAGAAAAATAATTAAGAAAAAATGAACAAAACAAAGATGTTGCAAAATGAAATATCAACTATGGAATCATCATCAAAAAAAATTACCAAGATGTACAACTTCATAATGCAAAACGTGTTGAACAAAGGAAAGGCAACCTTTATTTCATACTACCAGTAATATTATTTCTGTCCAATTGCATCTAATCAAATAATCTCTTTTGCTTACTACTAGCATCTTTGATTTTTTATAATCTTCTCTATTTTGATTTTTAGAGTTAGATTCACATGTTTATTATGCTTAAAAGGTTTAAAAATATAAATATGATCCACTATTTTCATATGCTAAGTTAATTGTTATTTACTTATGTACGGCCTTCCATAATTAATGTTCAGATATTATACGCATGAATATTAAAACGTTCACCATTAACGAATATAAATGCACTTGAATAGTAGAAGTCTATGTCATTATAGAAATAACAAATAAATCAAAGCAAAATGACATTTATGGCTGATATTTTGTGTAAGATGAACATTTTGAAACTAAACCATTACTGAAAGAACTGCATGCATATATCGACAGTTTAGCAAGGCAGATGCTGTGATTGTTGAAAATGCTCAAATTACACTGTACGAACATGTAAATATTTATTTTGTTTGTTTCTTGAACTTTTGTTAGTAAAATATCCAAGACCGTCCATTTATCATTCTAATTAGTGCTGCATAATTATTTAAATTATAAATGCTAGGGACAACAAAGGTTTATTTTAATTGCATTCATTTCGTTGCTGTTGGCTTTAGCAAAATTTGCCCAAGTCCACCATTGTATGTTACATTGTAAATTGTGACACTAGATATTAAGATATTTAGTTTACCGCGGTCTGTAAAAAGTTTTAGTTCCGTTGTCTCTAGTGTTTTGATAATTTCTTATGGTCTTACACAACCTGTGTTACTTAATCCTTATTCAACCTGTTTGGCATCAACCAAATCAAAGGATCTTTCCCTTATTCTAGATGTTAACTGCGGTAACTTAAGGCTAATCTGTATTATTTATGCCCTTGCAAAAATCTCACCACAGTTTTATATATGTAGTTAAGCTAGCGACTGCAAATCAAATATTTCTATTTCCCTAAATGGTGTTAATTTGGACCTGGTAAAAAAAGGAATTTTTTTACCTTTTTTCTTTTGTTTTGACATGTATTTTAGCTTTTTTCCATTTACGTAAAAGATGTATATTTCACTTACCTAGAAAACCAAATCAAGGGATTAGCCTAAGCTTTTCTGATAATATAAATGTGTGCTTATATTGTATAATTATAATTATACAATATCATAATAACTGATGCTATCTATTGCGAGTTTTCATGTATTTATATCTTATATTGATTATTTGTTTGTCTAAATGCAGAAAAATAATGAATTATAGAAGTTGCTGCATAAAAGGTTTTTGCAAAGCTGATTTCTTCATATGGGTTTTTACATTTTTCGGGCTCGTGGTTTTGATTTGGATAGTCTCATATTTTGTCACAAGGAATTAATGGTAAATCATGTACTCTTTTATGACCGCTTAAAATATTTGTTATTGAAATATTATCCAAATATTGTATGTAGGAACGATGTAAATTTGATTATATTTAATATTTTATGTTCATTTTGTTATAAAATATGTTGTCTTTTGTCTTCACTAAGTTATATGCGAAAGGATATTTCATGTATATGTGTGACATGCTACAAAATAATACAGAATGAATGAATAAATGGATGGTAGGACAGAGATTCTATCAAAAACCTAAAAACAATACAGGTTTTATAGCATTTCGTAAGCGCAACATATTGGTACACAAACTATAAGATAGCGATCATCAACCTGAACATGAGGAATTCTGCCCTACACAAGAAGAATTTGTCAATAACCCTGAATTCATTGACAATATTGCACAAAACATCAAAAGGAAGGGGCGGACCACAAACCTACAGTTTAAATCATATGTCTCACCCAATCCATGATATAAAAAAAGAAGTGGTAGAATCATCATCAGTGAAGGAAAACCCAACAGCAGATAACGCAAATGAAAATGCAGAGCCCCCTAAAAGAGTTACTAGGGCTTAAAAAAATGGTAAATAACACTTACCCTCTGGAATACCGGGGGATAAATTCTGAGCCTAAAGTGGGTCAGATTATATCCACCCTAATGCCACATAGACCAAGCATTATTAGTCTACTAGAGAATTAATTATCTAAAAACAAAATATCTCAATTTGCTGCTAATTTTAGTAATAACTGGGGTTTTCTACACAATAATGATCATGAGTCTAAAGGGAGAATTCTTTACACTGGGACAATGCCACTTGGAATTTTCAACTAATTCAATCCAGTTCTAAACATATTACAAGTTTAGTTACTAATCTTGGCGGTTACTCTATGTTTCTAACCATTGTATATGGGAGCAACTTGTTTTTAGATAGAGAACAATTAGGGCATGAGCTATCATAGGTGGCGTGTGTTGTAGATAAGGCTTTTGCTACTTCAAGGGGACTTTATTAACGTACTTAACCCTAAGGACAAGTAAGGGAGACTGCCAGTCCCCTTCTCTCATCTCGGAGGGTTCACAAATTTTCTACTTCAAAATGGCCTTGCTAAAGTTAACATCCATGGATATAACTTCACATGGAGGAGTAAAGAGATAACAACACATATTGACAAAGTTCTAATGAACAACCAACTTCTACAGCACTTCACAACCTTTTGGCTACTGCCATCACATCACCTTTAAGTGATCGCACCCTAATCATCATAAAACTTCACATATGCAATGATCATAAAAAGGGACACATTTTCAGATATAACAATGGATGGCATCTTATGGTAGGGTATGGAGAATAGGTAGCATCTGCTTTATCAGCTTTGGCATGGGGCACCCCCAATACAACAAATCATGATTAACTTTAAAAGAACCAAACAAAATGTAAAAGACTGGAACATTCAAGACCCAAAGACAATAAAGATTTGGTAGCACTACAAACAACCATCCAACTGAAACTTTTGGAGGCTAACACCAATCCAGAGGATGTTTACAATCTGATGATATGATTGCAGGATGCATTGCTTTAAAGCACAGAATGCACATGAAATTTATTGAAGCTAAACAAGTCTAAAATAACTTGGCTACGTGAAGGAGATACTAACTCAAAAAAGTGTTATGCTAAGATGAATATAAGAAGGAACGAAAAAATATCAAGGGCTTGTTAAATGCAAATGATGAATTCATTTATGACACCAACCTGATCTAGGAACAAGGTGTGAACTATTACACTGAATTATTTAATGGAGTTCAAGAAGGACACTTCCCTAACATCCAATGCAGGAAAAAGGTTAATGAATATGGTACAACATACCTAATCCAAACTGTGTCCGAGAAGGAAGTACATGATGTTGTTTTCTCAATCAAGGAAGAAAAATCTCTAGGATCGGATGCTTTCTCATCAAAAAATTTCAAAATCCATTAGTCATTATTAAACGATGAACTTATATATGCAGTAAATTTTGTTTACACTCATGCTGATATACCATAAGGTTTGAACCATACTTCTATTACTCTTCTACCAAAGACAGAAAAGCCTTCCGATGCATTACATTTTAGACCCATGCCCTATTGCAATGTACTCTAGGAAATAATATCAAAAATACTTTGCAACATGATAAAGGTTTCTACCAAAGGTATGTCACAACTCGCCTTGAACGGCACCAGATCGCGAACGATCATAACTCGCCTCAAACGACACCCGACCGCGAACGGTCACAATTAACCGCGAACGACACTCGGCCTCGAACGGTCACATACCACCCCGAATGACATACGATCTCGAACGATCGTCATTCATGGTCAGATAAAGCTATTAATTTCTTTGCACGTCATTAACATGATACGAACATCCAGCTTATTGTGCTACAAAACACACCTTCCATTAGCAAGGCATGTTTTGGGGGGCAAAGTTTTAACCCGCCTTTTGTCAAAGGCATAAGTAGGCGGATTCAACCTAACTAACTTCACGACTATCGAGGTTGGAGTATGATGGATTTGGTTTCGAAGGATGAAGTTTACATGGATATGTCATTTGGTCAAGAAATGGAGGGAATGCACGGCACAAGTACTTCGTTCGGTCTACACTCCCCGCTTGGCATAAAAGAATCGTTCGGCATTAGAAATGCTTCGGCATTGGTTGCCGCTCGGCATAAAGGAGTCGCACCTCGATACCTCGATACCTCGCACCTCGATACCTCGATACCTCGCACCTCATACCTCGCACCTCGATACATCGCACCTCGATACCTCGATACCTCGCACATCGATACCTCGCACCTCGATACCTCGATATCTCGCAACTCGATACCTCGCATCTCGATACCTCGCACCTCGATACCTCGATATCTCCCACCTCGCACTACAACAAACAGGGCCTTTAACAGCGTTTTAAAAACGCTATAAAAACTTTTAACAGCGTTTTTATGTATGCTGTATATCGACATGCAGTTAAAAGTCAGGGATATACAATGACAAGAAATAAACGCTGTTAAAACTTTCAACAGCGTTTTATAAACGCTATGGAAGGTTTTAACAGCGTTTTAAAAACGCTATAAAAACTTTTAACAGCGTTTTTATGTATGCTGTATATCGACATGCAGTTAAAAGTCAGGGATATACAATGACAAGAAATAAACGCTGTTAAAACTTTCAACAGCGTTTTATAAACGCTATGGAAGGTTTTAACAGCGTTTTAAAAACGCTATAAAAACTTTTAACAGCGTTTTTATGTATGCTGTATATCGACATGCAGTTAAAAGTCAGGGATATACAATGACAGGAAATAAACGCTGTTAAAACTTTCAACAGCGTTTTATAAACGCTATGGAAGGTTTTAACAGCATTTTTAAATCGCTGTTAAATGTTTAAGTCCATTTCACCAACCATCAACCATAATGTGTGTATATACACATTTCAAAATTAGCATATTATATCAGTATCACATTTCAAAACATATTATATCAATATCACAATTCAAAATCAACATATTATATCAATACCACATTTTGGACACATATTTGATAACCAACGTATGAAATTTCATATTCAAAATATACAATATTCTTACACCAAACATAAATAGTTTGTCGTCAATAGCTCAAAAAAAAATATTGAACAAGTATCAAATTCAAACTGCTACACTCACAACATTCCTGCCTGCACATCTCCTGTGCAACTGTGCACCTTCATAAAAAACAAAGGCCTCGTTTCACACATCTTCTACCAAACCACAACAACCACTTCGACATATACAAATATCACTTCAAACAACTGCCAAACTATAAACTTTGCCATTCCACTTGTCTCCATACAAACAGCAGCTCCACTGTTACCCACTGTCTCTTCCACCACAGCCCCTGCCTTCCATCACTTTCCTACCCCGCAAATATCAACCAGTGCCAAATCACCAACCCCTTCATACCAAACAACCCATGCAACCATCTACGACTTCCCTCACCTCACAACTCATACACCCATAACAAACAACCCAAACAACTCATTACTGCAATCATACAACCATGCTTCCACTTCACATCTTTGTGCCATTGCCATAACAAACACTTAATCACAGTACAACCACTATAATACAACATATACATCATACTGCCTTTAAAAGCCACTCATTTGTATGATTACAGATACTACACTTTGTATTTGATTATATGAACCGGAAAACTGCAGCCAAAAACTGCTCTGAAAATGAAATGTATATTGTAGATATAGGCTTAGATATATTGCAGATTTATGTGGAAAAATATAGTGTACTAATTGATTCTTTATTAAAATGAAATGTGCATAACAACATTAAAAGAAACACTTATACCTGGACGTGTTTCTCCTCTGAAAAGAAAAAATCAAGCCATCTCCTTATCTTCCCCATATCTCCTTTTCTGGAAAAAGAAAACAATATATAATTTGTTCATACAATACAAATAATTGTTGGCAGAACAAATTGCATCTTATATGTAAAACAGGAATGCAATATGCATGGAAATTAAATAGAGAATAGATGCATAAAGGTAGCATATGCAATAATGGGTTATCACTTATAGAAAAACACTGGATACAATGAAGATTTCTAACAATCGGTTAAATAGCTAATGTAAACAATATTAAAACTGAGATTAAATGAATGAATACCTGAATAACATAATAAATGGTCATCGATAACCTTAACACACAATAGCACATCGGGTAAAAATTAGGTTAAGTTACTGCTCTAGACTAAATTGACAGTCAAGAATATAACTTACCAATCGTGTTAGAGTTAAGTTCAGTTACTGCAGCCAAAGCACAACCACCAATAATTGGTAACAAAGATAGGTAACAGATAGTTACACGATTAAAGTAGATAGATCTTTCAGTTTTATTCTCCATGATCATATTCAAGATCAATTTAAATAAGACACAGACAAAAGAATTCATAATTCTACATTCTATGCCCAGAAACTCACACTCCAGAATAATGGTTTAATTAAACTTTTAGATCAATTCAGGATAAACCAAAGTCACACACCATGTCAGCATATGCCCATTACCCGTAAGCAATAAAACCGAGTAAAAATTAGACAAATTTGTCATTATTTAGGTGATATATGTTTTGTGAGAAGGGAAAAATTTCCTGACAAACAGTAGAGCAGGATCTGCATAACAGGTACAAGATGTAAGTCTTTTTGAAGAATTGGTAAGAGCACTTGCAAGGGAAATTTGCCCAGCAGGTGTGATTAGGGGATAAAAAAGCCTGAGTTGTCGAGTTGTAACATGGGTAAAAAAACAAACAAAATATTTCCCTTATTAGCAAACCAAAACAATTATTGTGTATGTATTCTACCTTATCCAGCAAATGATTTGTAGAAATTACCCATTGTATGCACAACTAGTAACATACTTTATGCACGGTAGGATGCAGGCATCAAATAATACACCAACATACACAAGCTTCATAAGCATCATGCTGCATACAAATAATATTTTCTAGAAATTTAATGTACATATATGAATACATGATATAACAATACCTCAAAAGCCAGAACCTTTAGGGTAAGTAAGCAAATATTACCTGGTGGTGTCCCACAGCATAGGCTCCTCTCATCCATGTGCTCAATGTCGAGACCTATGAACCAAGAACCTAAAGATACATCCTCATTGGCATATTTGTGCAGTAAATTTATGTATAATAAAATAAACTGAACTTAATTTTGTTTAGTACATCAATCTACAGTTTATTTTTTTTTATTTATTTTTTTCCGACGAAAGAAGCTAGAATAGAAGAATCATATTCTATAAAACATTAACCTATTTACCGATATAAATGTAGCCAAACCTTTGGATATCGCATATAGTTGTCCCGTTGCATGTCTGAAATACTAATATCATAAAACTGAAAAGAAGTTCAATTTCTGATAGCATCATCATGAATGCGACTAGGTAATGATAACCCACACCCACCTACCAGCTCGATTAGTGCTGAACTGGTGTATTGAATTAATATTTCTTTGTTTGCCTGACTAACTTCGCAGTAAAAATAATTTTAGACAGTTGGATGAAAGCTATAGCTTTTAGGCAGTTCTGATCAAAAATTATTTACAAAAAATAAATAAATATCATACCTGTTAGTTTGCTGTTAAACCATCCAAAACGAAGACTCATGTTCAGTAGACAAATCCATAATCAAAACAGCTTCCTAGGCCTTCACAAGCATCTTCCAGCACTGAATGCCTGGGAGTTCCAAATTTGTTATTTATTTTAATTGCTTCTTGCTTTATGAGCTGGAGAAAGTAATAATGTTTTGTAATACAATTTTGTATTGTTTGAAATTAACATGCTTATGGCATGCATGTTTGTGTATAAGTAATCAAGAGCAATAAATTGCACTGTTATTAAAAAAAGCACAAAAAATAGACGTTAAAACGATTTGATTAGCATTAAAATCATTAAATAAACGAAGATAAAACCATTAAAGCAATAAACGATTTATATCTATGAAGCAAAGAAATGATATAAAATGAAATATTTGGAAGCAAGAAAGTTTAGAGAGATTTTTGTTTGTGGAAAAGTGAGCTGGAGGATTGTAAAAAATACTATTCATTTATCAAAAGCTATAAGGAACCATGAGAGCTAGCAATATATACAATATCAGAAACTTAATCTCAAAATAGAAAACAAAGGAAAAGGCTACTCGGCTACAACTTACTCCGAAATTTCAAGGACAAAAGGCAAATGACGATGATGGCTATAGATTCGCATCCATTTGCTGCAGTGGGAACTAGGGCTAATAGTCGCTTCCATTAACGAGCCCTAAAAAAATTCATAATATACAACTATAAAACATATACCTACAAGTTAATTCCTCTTTACTAGATATATGGTCAGCGTGCACAAGTAAAGTTTACTAGATATACAATAGAATTGTGAAGCTGGTACCTTGAGCATTGAAGTGTTAATAGTGAACTTGATTGCATCGGCTGCAACACGAGACCTTAGATAATACATCCCTGTTTTCAAACCCTAAAAAAGAGGCAATGGCATGTGAGATCACAAATTGAGTTGATGTTAACTAACACCTATATGTATGAACCATTCAATCAAGGTATCTAAAGTTTGCAAAAGGAATTCATCAATTGTAGGACGGGTGTTGCAAATTACAAATATCAACAGTAGTAAAGAAGAGGAATTGAAAAAATTGCAAATCCATACCTTAGCCTAAGCACAGAAATGGAGTGAAGTTAATTTTACAAAGTTCGATTGGTCCATGTGAATATTTAAGCTTTGACTCTGATCTATGTAACATCCACGATCAATGGCCATATCAACCATAACTCGTTGCTTGATCTCCCATACAGTTCTAAAATTGTTAAAATAATAATATTTAATAGACATAGATTTGATGAAAATAAACAACTTTAGTCTAATAGCATGTATTTGTATATTGCCTTCAGGTTCTCTGGAATCTCAGGAACACTGAGAACAGAGCCATTTTCATACACTATCTTGTTTTTAATGGATAGAGACCGAATTCCCAGTTCAGTCAAGCCGTAAAGTAGATGTTTGTTCACAACAACAAACTCTCCGCTAAAACTATACATTTAAAGAAATACAAAACCAACGCATTAGAAGTAGGTTCAATGGGCTTGAAAATGTATGATGCTGTAGAAGGTTATTAAAGAAAACCTTAGAACTCTGCGACTGTAAATGTTTGATGTGTAGGGCTCAAAGCCTTCATTGTTTCCTAGTATTTCACTTGTTGAGGTAGTAGGCATTGGTGCAACAAGAAGAGATTTTCTAACTCCATGTTGAGATATCATTGTTAAAGTTTAGGCTAGCCCCATCTATTGGACGGAGTCACATTCCACATGTCGTGTTGAAGAATTCCCTGTGATATTTAGATTGAGCAAAAACATATTTAAGACTCGCAAGGATTCATTACTGTATGAACTTGATATTCCAGATAGCTTTGTTGAAAAAATTTACCATTATAATATAACTCTATTGTTACAAAATAAAACCCTATCATAGCATAGGCATAAACATGATGTAATGGCATGGATGATAAAATGAGAAAATCATCTAACAATCAGACACAGAAATGTCCTACTTCGGATTACACAAACCAAAATAGTTCAAAAGCACAGCCAGAAGCCACCTTACACTACTTGAACCCCGAATCCCCATGACCACACTCTATACAACCATAGAAAAAACTGTGATTAATTCAAAAGGAAAGCTACACAAGATGAGAAGTTTGTACCAGCTGAAGAATCCAATATGGAGATAGTTGTTGATGACCGTGACATCTCAAAGGCAAGTCTAGGCCTCTCTCCCTCGGAAACAAATCCACATGTTAGCACACACTAAACGACAGAAATACATAGTCAAACTGAAAGTGCTCGAAATTCAACAGAGGTTAATCGCATTAAAATAAGACTAAAAAGGAAGAGTAAAACCAAAGAATTCAACTCAGGTTCTACTTCAACTGCTGGCAAGGTGGTGCTTGACAATCCTCTGTGGAAAAATTACACTTCACATTTAAAAGCGAAAGCAAAAAAGCTTAAGACGAGCTCCACCACTCTAGGCACCTCTAACGACAAGAGTAAATCAGGTAATTAGATGTCTCTTATTGTCTGGAATGTGGGGGATTAAACTCCCCCATAAAAAACAAGATGTGGAACTACATGTTAACATGCACAATATTGATATCATGGGTATCTTGGAGCATAAATTAAACGAAGTCAACATTACTAATTTCTACAACTCAATTAGTTTTAGTTGGAGAGTAATACATAAAGATGAGGAGGATGCTAGAGGTTGTATAATGATGTTGTGGAACAGCTTAAATTGGTCTGTTAATATAATTAATAAATCTGACCAACATATGTCCTTTACACTTGAAAACAAGAGGGGTTTTAAGTGTATAAATTTTTTGTAATTGCGCTATAACTAATGATGTAACAACACTTCTGAATTAAGCAACAAATGAGTCAACAATTATGCACAAAAACAAATATAACATAAAAAAATAGGAAGATGCGAAATTAATAGCTTAAATAATAGATTTCAGCAATGTAAAAATCAGTCATTTTACTTCTTCTTTTTTAAATGCTTTGAGATTACTTATCCGCATTTCCAACATTATCTAGTTTGAAACAAAAGTACACCCACATAACACTGTTATAACCAGCTGAACTAACACCAAAAATACACTCACAAATGCAGTACTACCCATGTAACACATGCACGCTGCAATCTGCCCACACATAATGCCCATATATACATGCACACTTATAAATAATATGTACTCACCCACCTAGCACACTCACGTAAGAAGATACACTAACAGACCCTATTCTTTCTCATGCAGACACATACTCAAGAACACATACACCCAGATAAATGCATGAACACACACATGCGCTCACACTGTTAATAAATAACAGCTCTTATATGTATATATGTTTATATACCTAAATGTAGACACCCATACATATTAATACACATACTAATATCTGCACCTATGCACTATTTTCTTTCACCCTGAAGTAACAAACGCGCTCAGAAAGCACAAACATACCAGGCAGTCATGAAAATGCGGTCATATGTGCACCAAAAGCATGTACAAAACCACAAAAAAAGTTGAATCGCATTACCCAAATGTATATACCGAATTACATAAAAGGTTAAAGGAATTAGCACAGATATGCGAGCAAAATTTGCTCACCTAGAATCCATGTTTCAACATCCCCTTTGCTTTTTTCAACCTAATGCACGCACGCGAGCACCTTGGAGATGACACACGTGCGTCGTCTCCAAGGTGCTCGCGTGCGTGCATTAGTTTGAAAAAAGCAAAGGGGATGTTGACAGATGTATACAAACTTTGAGACGAACATATTTAAATTTCACACTTTATTTTAATTTCACATGGAATGAGGTTAATGCACACAAAAATATCCACACACATGCATTTTGCAACAAACAATAGGAATAAACTGGACATAATACGTAGGTGGAATAATTTATAGTCAACCAGATGCAAACTGTGTAATTTGATGGATGAATCCAGAGATGGCTAGTTTTTTTTTTAATGTGTATATGTAATCAAACAATCTATCGGTGCTCGATTAAAAAAGATCTAATTCTATGGGCCGTTGAGACAAATAAACAAGATTATAGAAATAATTGAATTAATCTCAAGTGGACAAAATGCAAGCAAATTTCATATAGAATCAATTGATACAACTCTCTCTCTCTCTCTCTGCTATAGTGGTAAATGTGGAATGAGAGAAATAATAGTACTTTTGATAGCAAGTGCATGAGATGAGATCATAATTGATTAAGCGAGATTGTAAGATGTTGATAGGCAAACCTAAGGTGAGTATTGAAATAAGTACAGCTAAAACACTAATGGCAAATCTAAGGTAAGTATTGACATATACTTCAAAATGACATAATGGTCATGAGTACACAAAAATATTTCTCAAATTTAAATTAAGGTTTCGGAGGGGATCGACTGTTAATGAAGATGAGTGCTATATACAAGTAAATTTAGCCATGCTTGTAATTATGGCAAGAAAAGAAATCTTTACAAGAATGGATTCTACTTTACTTACTTCTATCTAAAAACCATTTTTTCAATAATTTTGATGAAATACCAACTAATTAAATATAGCTGTGATGAAATCGTTATGCATAAATTCCCTTTTAGCCTTATTCATATTCATATTACCCTTTCAATATTCTTTACGAAGGGTAAATTAATGGTAATACTCGATTAATGTTTATTGGTAGCATCTGTTTTTCTACATCTCCTTTCCACGACTGCTCAACATTATATGTAAAGTAACAAGTACACATGCATTACAAACGTGAACAGAAAGCATAAATTGCATGCACAACAATTAAAAAACATGAACTGGTTTGAAATAAGTCACATACTAAGGCATGCATGTAAAAAAACTGAGTACAGAGAAATGATGCAACCAACAGCAAAAAAGAAACGATCGAGCTAAAATTTACGGAAATTTGAAAGAAAAACAAGGGCTGGACTGCTGTGTCAACCTTTAGATCATCAATAACCCATTTGCTCTGTCCACTCAGTCCACACAATGAAAAAACAGTAAATTAGTTAATGGGATATCAATGCACAGAATTTCATTATATTCACTAACATTTCCTTTCCGCTAGCATAGCTTAGTGAACATTGGCAAAACTTTGAGCTGTTTTTGCAACTGGGTAGGAAACCATATGAGATATGGATACATTTATATACATGTGTTATAAAATGAGTCTGCAGATTCTGCATAGAAAAGCATACGTGTTATCAAAAACTAACAAGTCAAATCTGTATAGAAAATCACATATGCAGTCGAATAATTATCATGTATATATCATGTGAAATTATTATATTTATTCATGAATAGTTTTTGGCTTTACAAAGTTGTGTAAATAGTATAACTTTAAATTCCTAACCAGCTGGTCAAATATTCAATTCTCTCAATGTTGGAATAGTAAGCATGTGTAATGTTGAAATTGATTGTCTACTCCATGTTTTATGGCATGGTTATACAATTTTGGGCATCCATTTCTACATTTTAATCTTTTTTAACATGCGCAAGGTTATTATGTTCTAATTCATATTTTGAAGATTGATGAATTTAAGAATATTATTTCTCTTATCCATTTTTCAATACAAACTATAGTCTATGATGTAGCTAATCTTCACTCCAAACATGACATTTGATTATTTAGTTGGTAATGAAATTACTAACTCAAAAGAGAACGTAATGAATTTTTAACTATACATAGCTCTGACTGGCATCTGAAATATATCTTCACATGATGTTTGAGAAGTTGAAAACATCCATACCTATACCAATGCCCTGATCAGGACGAATGGTGCAAGGAGCAACTTGAAATTTTCAAAGTTCAAAATTGAAAATCTACCCCACCTACATGCCTTAGATTATATTATACACTTTTATGGACTTTCTAGAGTTTGTACTATATAGTAAAACTGTATAATTTCTAGTCTATCATATTTTAGTAGTTTGAGCTTGAACCGTGTATGTGTTTTTTATGTTCGTACCCAAGCTTTACTTAAATCTGTGTATGAAAATACGTCATTCTATTATTATTTTCAGCAATTTATCCCCACAACAAAGTAACTACTTCTAGCTTGCGTATGAAAATGTTCATAAAAAATCTGTGAAAACCATGCCTAATGTCTATTTTACAACTATATATGTAAAAATAATCTATTCTAAATGCAGAACCAGTATCATACAACCGTCAAAACTATAAACCCATCATTAGCGCATGCTTGCGCATGGGTTTTGACCTAGTTATTACTTAAATTGGGCATGCTGAAGAAATACCCGAAGGATTTCCATTTGAAATCCAGGACAAGGTAGGCAAGAACATAATACTGTTGAAAAGAAATTACCAAGGTAAACAAATCGAAGTTAGGGTTTTAAAGCCTAGTTTGATTACAGCAGATGAGCCTGAAGAGGATAGAGGCACCAATGGTTATTATAACAATGTTATAGGAAATCAATCGGAAATACCCTTGACCATTATCATTTACAAAAGGTAATTAGGAAAAAATAATCACCTCTTAGAGCTGTGTAGCCGGAACTAGAGCTAACGGTCGCTGACGAGTTTGTAATAGGGACAAAGACGAGGACAAATGGAGATGAGCCTACAATGAGGATGACTACAACGAAGATGGGGACGACTGTAAAGGCGAAAGAGCCTGCAACAGGATGCAACAACGCCGATCGACTAACGAAATTTTCCTTTGGAGGAGGAATATTTGGTATTAAATTTGGATTGGGGAATTGAAATTTGGGGAAAGTTTTAGCTTAATGGTAATTCGTTGAAATGGAGGGAAAGGAAATAATTTTAGCGCCTTTGATTTCTGATAGCGTGCACAACCTCTGTGTTAAAGTAATATACCAACAAATTATCGTATCTTACGGCAAGGCACTCAAAAACGCTATACTATAATGCTAAGAAAATAAACTTTTCTTGTAGTGTCGATATCTCCCACCTCGAAACCTCGCACCTCGATACATTGAACCTCGATACCTCGCATCTCGATACCTCGCATCTCGATACCTCGCACCTCGATGCCTCGATACATCGCACCCGATACATCGCACCTCGATACCTCGATACATCGCACCTCGATACCTCGCACCTCGATACCTATCATCTCGATACCTCGCATCTCGATACCTCGCATCTCGATACGTCGCACCTCGATATCTCGATACCTCGCACCTCGATACCTCGCACCTCGATACCTCGCGCCTCGATACCTCGCACCTTGACACCTCGCTCGACATCGTACCTCGCTTGGCATTGGCGGCTCGGCATGGGTCGCTCGGCGAAGATGGCTCGGTGGAAAGTCGTTCGGCATAAGACGAATGTGGCTCGATGGAAATTCTTAATAGGCTTTTACCGTTCAGAAAGCTTAGCAGCTCAAAATTCGCCTTTAAATACAGCTTGTAGGGGTTCAGAAAGGGGGGTCTTCTTCTTCTCTTCTGCTCTCTGACTTTTTATTTCCTAAAACTAAGGCCAGTCTACCACTTTGTAACTGTAATTGATTCGAACATCAATAAAAAGGAAACTTCTAGAGTGGACGTAGGCCGAAGCTAGCCGAACCACTATAAAACTTATTGTTCTTTACTGCTTTCATTTTAATTTTAACTGTTCTTCATATTATTACTCTCTACACACACTTTATCTGTTATCAGTGACTGTTAGTTGGTGCTTTCATTTACATTTGGGTGTTAGTGACCAATTTTGGCGCTAACACTTTCCAATTTCCGAAGCTCATTGTGCTTTCATATCTGGAAGAAATATTGCAGACAACATTTTACTAGTATATGAGAACATCATGGATTTAAAAAAAAAAGAGGAATTAGAAAGTTTTGTACAAAGGTGGGCCACCAAAAAGCCTAAGACAGACTAAACATGGGATTCATCTGTCATATGCTACAATAAATGAATTTCCCTGTACAGATAATAAAGCTTGTAGAAGAATTTACTACAACACCAATAGTCTCTGTTCTCGTCAGTGGATTTCCACAAGGGCTGATTACTTCCAACAGTGGAATCAAAGAAGAGGATCCACAGTCTCATTACCAATTTGGCATAGCAATGGAATACTTGTCCCTGCAACTTGAAGCAGCTTGTAACGACCCGGAATTTTGGGTATTTTAAATTGGAATATTTAAATTATTAAATATTCAGGTGTTGATTTTTAAATTGGATTTCAAATATAACTATTTATTGGGTAATTAAAACTATTGAATTAAATAATTGGAAATTGGGTAAAATATTGAATCTGGAGTTTCAAGCTGGTTAAAAATAATTTGAAGGCTTATAAAATTTATATTGATAATACTGAAGATACTAAAAGTTTTAAATTGAATTTGGAAGTGATTTGTTCGGTTTTGAAAATATATCGTACAAATTGATATTTAAAAATAGCCTTCCGGGGCACAGCCTTAAAATTCGACGAAACCAGTTCTATTAGATCCGTAGTAGTATACTATTATCGGATTTTAAATTCCGTGGTGTTTGAAGTTATCTTTGGCCATACGGTACATAAACGCATTGAAATCTATATCGAAAATTCAATATAATAATTGGGTCCAAAAAGCTATCTTCTCCATAAGATCGAATTAGGATTCGAAGCCTTTTTCATTGTGTTCCGAATAGGGGTATAACATCATAACATCTAGCAGCACGCCTCGATAGGAGGTCGAGATTTTAAGTTGTAAATTCGAGACGATTTAAATTTAAAATGTAATATATATATATATATATATATATATATATATATATATATTGACTAGTCAAGGAAGATTTTCACGTCGGCTTTATTCAAATCAAAATATGCTTTTCTCCCTCTAACACGCAACCCACCTTTCCTTTCTTCTTTCCCATCTCCCTCCATCGATTTAACATCAGCCGAAAGTGAAATTTGAAAAATAAAATAAAATAAGTAACTTCGATGCTTTCATTATAAAATCTCGAATACCTTTTCATTTTTCTCTTCGTTCAAAAACCTGATCGAAATCGTCGAGCATAAGAAATAGTAAAATGCCGAACGAAACAAAATCGCGAACCCAAATCGCGTTCTTTTTTCCCTTCAATCGATTCTCCGGATCGATCCTAACGCTATATATACTCGTGTGAATTGAATTTGATTTCAATTCAAAAATCGTTAGGCCAAGGCTTGGGGGTAGCTCGATCTCGAGCTATGGGAAGTCAGAAAGCTTGGCGTCTGAAGATCGGCAAGAGCAGGCGTGTGGGTGATCTTACCTAGGGTAGGAGGCTGGCGCGTCGTATTTCAGGGTGGTCGAAGTGACTAGGCGATGATGAGGCGAGCGTGGGGATCTCGAGCTATCAGGTGAAGGCGCATACGTTGTGGGCCGAAGGTCTGATCGATGCTAGGATTCTCGAGAGGGTATTTTGGCAGTGAGGTATACTGTAGATTTATTTTCTTTTTTTCAATCTAATATATATGTATATGAATAGAGAAGAAAGAATAAATATGAATATATATACATGTATGTATGTATAAATACACATAGCTATTTTAATTTGACACACACACACACATATATGCAGAAAACAATAGATATATGCATATTTGAAGTACTGGTTAATTTATAAAAATATATATATAAGATTTTGGAAAATAGAAATCCCAAATGTTTGTAGAGTTCATATAAAAAATTGATTTTTAAATCTATATAGATTATTTTTGGTGTATGTAGTTTCAAAAATAAAATAAGAAAATAAAAGGATATATATATACACATTTTAAACTTGCTAGTTATTTTTAAATAATATATTATGGTGATAACTCATTTAATAAACTTATTTAATTATTTTAGTTATCAAGAAATTATTTATTATAGGAAAATTAGTTTAAAAATTTAATTATTAGTTTAAATTAGATTATTAAATGGTAATTGATTGTTCGATTAGTTCAAATGATAATAAACTGTGTAATTTTTATACAAGGTCTAAAATCGTGAAGAAAACGAGTCGGGTTTGGATCGGACTGCAAACAAAATAAAGGTGAGTTGATCTCACTCGCATTTGGATTACCATAATAAATTTTAAATAGTTAAAATTTATTATTGACTGATTGGTAGAATTGATAAATAATTTCTAGTTGATGTGATATTATATATATATATATATATATATATTAGAGTGATTGATATTCCCGCATTATATAACGGATAAGATCCTATGCGCGCGCATAATAGCGGATGATCATATATACCGCGATATCCCCTCGAAGTTGATTGATATTTTTATTTGTGCTAACATATGTGGATGCAGAAAAATAGGTCGGAGGGATCCAATTGGATTCCTCAAAAGTGTTGAATTTATTTTCATTTCAATGATATATGAAATGATGGATAATCTGTGATAGATTGTGTTGGAAAATTAAGTTATGGAATGCCGTGATATTGCAAGACATATTTTTGGCATTTTTAAAATATCAAAGATATAAAAATTGGATTTTTGAAGAAAAATAAAAAGGGAATTTTTAAGTAAAATATTCATAGTAAAGTGGGATAAATCTAAAGGTAATAAATTTTGGGAAATGAATAGTTTGATTTTTAAATTTTACTTGTCAATTTCTAAATATGGAAAGATAGAAATTTTGGGAAATTAAATGAACGGGTTAAATAACGGGACTTAAATGATTGTTTAGAACAAAAGATTTATTTTTAAAATCCGAGGTTAAAATGGATTTGAGAAAATAAAAGGAAAATTTGAAAAGAAATATAAAACATGGAATCTATATTTCGGATTTAAATTAGATATTAAATCACAATAAGGAAATGAAGCTAGGATTAATGGATTTTAGAATAAATTTGGTAAATCAAGAAATAAATTTCAAAATGTAATTAATCCATAAAACCATTTTTAAAAATCGATTAAGAGTTTTGAAACTATGATTAAAAGAAGAATAAGACTATGGAATTTATAAACTGGGTTTATAAATAGAACGAATATTTATCAGTGGATAATTTGAATTTATAAATTCACAATGGGAATTTATAAGGAGATGGTAATTCGTTTTAAAAATGAATAATGATTTTATTTTTAAAAGTGTAGAAAGAAAATTTATGGGACCCGAACTTAAATTAAACTGGAGATAAATCGAGAAGGATTTATAAAATGGCAAGATCGGTTTTATTGAAGTGGAAATATATTTTTTGGAAAGTTAAGTATATTTTAAAGGAAAGACTTTTAAGTAAAATTAGAAGTTTTAAAAGCGTTTTAAAGGAACGTTGTTAGGAAATTTATTATTTAGTTGTTTTAAAATTGTTAAAATAAAATTTTAATTAAGTTAATTATAGTAGTTAATTATTTTTAAAGGTTAAATTAGTATTATGATTTAAAGGATAATTAACTTGATATAATAGCTTTATTTTAAAAGTAGTTTTTGGCTTAAGTTTTACTTAGGGAATCATTATAGAATTCCATAACTATTATTTTGAATGAAGTAATTTAAGTAGCTTTGTTTTAAATGTTTAAGGGTATATATTTTTGGAAAAGGTGATTTAATTTATTTAAAAATCTAAATTTAGTAAGACTCGGTGTTTCCAGTGGAAATGAAAATTTTTGGTTGAATTGATTGTTTGATTGATTGTTAAATAATCGACTATCAAATCTGGACCCGAATGTAACTTTGGAAATATCTAGAGGAAATTCGAGGATTATATGGTACAATTACCGTTCGAGATGCGATACTGTACGTATAAACCCATTCGTTCTTCTAGGATGTTTATAAGAAAATCCGTCCACTAACGGTTAGGAGGTGATCTCCGATCTTATTCTCGTCTATTTATTTCCTAGAGAACCGGGGTTGAGTTTACCGGGAATTGCGAATGTTGTTTCGTAGAGACCGGGATCGAATTTGTGATCCGAAAACCACTTCGATCCAACGTGTACATTTTCGTGATGAAGACAAGAGCTAGGAGTCAAAGATGGAGCAGTGAATTGCAAGGGCTGATTGCTACTAATCCTGAGGGTAATCCCAAATGGATGTAGTAGGAATAGTGCATTCGGTTCCGTTCAGACCGGAAATAGACTTATATGGATGAATGCTATCATATCATCGTCATTGGAGGACGACGAGCATTCTAAGTGAATGTGTTCTAAAAGGTAACGCTTAGCCTCAAGCCTCATCAACCGGGAATGGCTAAAATAGGAGAGGTGCAGCAAGGCTAAGTTGGTAGCACCCACTTAGGGTAAGGTCATCTCTGTCTAGAGTCCCTTGATCTCGGCTGTGTAGGCGATTGTTGATCCCAACCGCGGGGTGATCTTATTTGTACTATCTAGTAAGGGGTAGTTTCGGCCTTGTGTTGTAGGGGATCAAGAGTGGTCCTCGGTACGCTGATCTAAACCAAGTACTATGATGGGAGGTACCCCAATAGCCCTGCTGTTGTATGAAATCCATTCTCCAATAAGCGCTGTACAGACTTGATTGTGTCCAACTATGCTGGAACGTGAGATGCAAGCATTTCAGCTATTTGAATAAGTATTTGTACTTAGAAACTATTATAATATCAGAGGATTTTTAATAAGAAATGTTTTGGTTATCGTAAGGTAAAAACCCGATATGTTTATTTATGGCGTGGTCATACGAGATACCTTTGATTTCGAAGGATTTTGAAAACATTCATAATTCAATTGAGTGTATTTTCTCACGCTAGTTTTCCTGACTGACTCGGGTGTTATTTTATTATAATGCTCGGCTCAGATCGAGTATTTCGGATACAAAATAGGATGCTATGGAGCTTAAGAGACTAGCTGGATGGCGAGACGTATCACACGTACTTGATGTATATTCCGCTGTGCAGTGTAAGCTGTATAGTCAGTTTTTGTGAGGACAGGTTATTATAACCGTCCTGTATTGTGTTACTGATTTGTGTTGTACTCTGATGATGTAATGTATAAAACAGTTATAGTTCTATTATATAAAGATCAATTGTTATCTATTGTATATTGTTATCTATTCAATTAGCACGGTAGCATTTCCTCACTTAGAAACTCGAAAATGAGGATCAGTGATGCCTTGGTCATCACCCACATTATTTTCCAATGATAGAAGTGAGTTTGGTGCTTTCTATCTCCTTTAAATTCCATTTTAAAATACAAGAAAATAGGCACAAGGACAAACTTAGGAAAAAAATTAGACTGAAGGGCAACAAATTTGTTTTAGGCTGAAGGACAATGCTAGTTATAACTAGCATTTTGTATAGTGCAAAATTGAAAATAATGCTTGATATAACTAGCATTTTGTATAGTGTAAAAGTTGAATATAATGCTAATTATAACTAGCATTTGTCCTTCGGTCTAAAAACAAAACTTGGTGTCCTTCAGCCTAATTTTTTATTCAAATTTTATCATTTTCCCTAATTCCATCTTTAAAATATGTCTATTCATAAATATTTTCAAATAATACTTTTTTTTAAACATTGAAAAACAATTTTAAAAAACACCAAGATTTAAGTTCTCAAATTCTCAATCTTAAATCATTTTTATTTACAATCCATACTTATAAACCATACTTATATAATTTCACTTTCTTATATACAATCATTTTACCAATGTATATCTTCATTTAGATTAAAATAAACAACTTTTGTTAAAATTAAATTCTGACCCAACATTATTGCCGACACCTTATAATCAATCTATAAAAATTAATTCAGTATAAGATGTTCATTTCAATGTTCCCATAACTATTATCTACCTAATCAATGCGGTGAAATGGTAAAATTTTCTCATAAATTGGTCTAGCACAATTCAAAAATTAAAAAATAATAGTCAATGCTCATAAATGGCCCGAGCGAAACTAATCAAACAATAAATGATAATAAGTGAATATTATCATTTCCAACAAATAAACACATCACAAATAACTATATCAAGTCCTAAAAATTATTATTTTATATACCAAATATAAAATCTAAGTAAAATTATTTCATTTACCAATTTTAATAACAATATTGTGTCGGCTTGCCTTGTTCAAGAATTTAGAAACCTCTATCGATATAGTTGTTCCTTCTGTATTGACCAAAATTAATAAACCACTTAACAGATAATCAACACAATATAAAACATTTATGTAGCACTAAAAAATACGCTCTATATATAAAATACACTCAAACTCATTCTAAGATGTCACTTACCCTATCTCTAATGAGTCTACCATACCAAGACTTAGATCTTCGTTAAACCTAAGCTCCCTTTTCGACTCTTAAAAGTTGACACTAATATATCCACAGTGTTCGCATGCCGAGCATCCAAGTGCCAGGAAGACAGATTATTGGGGTGAAAGAAAGAAATGACAGAATAGAATTTCACGTCATGACGAGTAATATATAATATTCGACAAATCTTTATAAAAGAAAATTTGTAATATACGTACATCAATCAGAGTAACTAATTGATCATCGACATAGACGGTTATAATAGCATGTCCTCACAAATGCTGATAAATACAAATAACAAATGAAGTAGAAATAAAATATAGTTGAATATGTCTTAGAGGCATCCAGCTCATCTCCTGAAGCTCCAAAGAACCAAAGCTAAAACTGGACATATGCTCAAGCCGATCCGAGCATTATAAGAAAATAACACCCGGGTCAGTCTAGTAAACCAGCATGAAAAACACACATCATATGGATTTTAATGTTACAAACCTTTCAAAAATAAAGGTATCTCGTAAGACTACGCTGCACATAAATAAGAACGAGTTTTTACCTTACAATCACCAAACAATTTCATAAGAAATCTTGCGATATCATAATAATGTCTATGGTTTAAAATAAATATAGAATCATAGCCAAAATATTTTAGTTACTTACAATCCCGCATATTAGGCATATAACTACATCCGTAAAGGTACGTTTTGGTGAATGGATTCTAACTATGACAAGCCTACTGGGGTATCGTGTTCCATAGTACACCTCTAGAAAATGTACCGAGGGACTCGCATGGATCCCCTACCAACAGAGATTGGCCTACCCTTTACTGCATAGTATTGAATATGTCATCACCTTGATTGCTTTGCAAACTTTTCTCAAGAGCTCTTATGCACATACCAATTCCATAATTCCATAAACAGTGATCTAGAAGGGTGATGCCCATACCCTAACAGGTGCGACCTACATAGCCCTACTACATATCCCGATTTTAATCATTCTCGGTTGTGAGGCTTGAGTCTACGTTTTACCTTTTTGGAAAATACCACTTAGAATGCTAACACTACCCTACAAGCAACAATCCAATGCTAGTATCATCCATATAAGTTGTTTAGGATATGAACAAACCGAAGGCACTGCTTCTACTACATCCTTTTTTGGAACCACCCTCAGGATTAGTAGTATGCAGTCTTTGCACTTCAAAGATCTTGTCTTTGAATCCATCCTTCAAGATGTCTTCAATTCGAATGCTTATCTGGTTCGAAATGATTTTCTGATAATATATCCGATCTTGGTCTCTTCGAACTAACAATCGCTAGTCTTAAAAACTGGCCAACATTTGATAGTCGTTATTTAACTATGAAATAAACAAACCATCAAATCAGATATTTAATTTCAAATGTAAACCAAGCATGTAAAACACACAAGCAACAATAAAGCCCCTTTAATTAATTCTTTCATTAATTCAAACCACCTTGTAAATTCTTGTATTAAAATACTTTTACGAAGATATATTCACAAACCTTACTCTACTCTTTTCAATACTAGAAAAATATTGATATACTTATTTCAACTATATAAGTAGAAAACCTTTCCATATACTTATATTACCAATGAAAGTATATTTATAAATTAATACATTTCCAATACTTAGTAAATGAGATTTTATTTTCCATGATTATCTGGGTTAAAACAAATGTCATTTAGAATATAAGTAACAAGTAAACCCAAACCACTTTTCTCTTTTTGATGTTAAGTAAATGGATCATATAGAAATTAGACCAAATATACTTAACACCACTTCCTGATTTTAAACAGTATTATCCCTCGATTAACAATGAAACCAGACAAATTAATGTACTAAACTTGCCTCAACATACATTATTAGTTCTCAAGATAGAGGCGTGGAACCTCGAAAATTGGTATTAAGTATGAAAAGAGTACTTTTCGTATGACCATACTTTTAAAATGACCATTTATGGAAATTCGATCTCGATCGTTTTATAAAAGTTCTTTTTATAAATTACTTGTATAAAATTCCTTGGTAGGAGTTTCCATTTATAAAACTCTTTTGTATTTACAAACTCCTTTTCTAAAACTCTTTCTATAAATCTCTAAATTTATTTACAACTCTTTTTATAAAATCCCAAATTCATCTATAAAACTCCTTCATAAAATAAAACCTCTTTTATAAAACAAATTTCTATTTATAAAATTCTTTTACGTATCTATTTACGCAAACCTTCAGTTTTTCAAGACAGAACCAAATACTTTCCATAAAATGATCATTCCATATATTATTATAAATTCACAAATGTGATTTATTTTCTAAATTATCAAAATGATATTAATTACCCATTTATAGAATATCAGCTAAAAACCAATTCTTTTATTTATAAAAATATCGTTTATAAATAATCCTTTTATGTATAAAATAATATTTATAAATCTATCCTTTTATACAACATTTTTATATAAAGCATTTCATGGATATTTCATCTTCTTTAAAAATAGAATCACTTTACTACAAAAAGATAAATTCTCCTTTATTTTCCTTTAAAACAAACAATTATGATTATATTAAATTTTCTATAAAAATAGATACTTTTTGAAATACTTTTAAAATATTTCCAATTATTTTTAGAGTAAATAGAGAAGTTCGAAAACCTTTTTTTAATAAAATGTCATAGAAATTTCCAAAAATCATAAAACTCATTTTCCAATTCAAAACCATTTTTCACATCAAAACAACAATAATAGTATTTTAAAATACTTTTACAAGGTAAATAGTTAACATAGCACTTAACCAATGCTAATACAACTACTTTTTCACTAAAAAGTTCAACTTTTAACATATATCGATGTCATATCCAATGTGGCCAACTACCAACTGCATTCAACAATTTATATAAAAGGTATATAATGGAAATTAAAATCAATTGGTACATAACTGAAATTTAAAATCATGAAATGTCATTTGCTTTTCAAAGCAGAAATTTAACTAAACCATACCAATAAATCATTTAAACTCAACATAATAATTTCTATCTACTATATATCATTATAATATTCATTCAGAGGTGAGATACCTCACCAAAATTCCAGTTGATGCTTAAGCATTCCGGTTTGATCTAAAATCGAACGGCGTTCGATTTTAGCTCAAAATTTAACTTACTTCAAACTCGACGAAACTAGCTCTAGTGCGTAGATATCGCTTATATGAGTGCAATGCAAGAGACCGCGTCACGATTAGACATCGTATGAGAAAGTTATTTAATTATAAGATTTTGAATTAAACAATATAACTAATTACATTTAATCATGTTTAATTTAATTACCCTCTTAACCACTCTTCTTCCCTAACATTAGTCGCCCTATATACATGAGAAATGCACATACCCTATAGCTCTGCACGCACGCCACCAATCTTCCTCAAGTAGACAAATCTTCAATCCAACTTCGCCAGCAACCCTCTCTTCACGCAAGTTATTGATCCCCCACCATCACAACCATCTCGGCAACATCACCTACATCGCGACCAGTAGGGTCGATTTCTCACCTAAAATTGTCGCATCTTGCCTCCTTTGACCTTACTCCACTATACTTTCGCCATCCATGCTCCTCGACACTACAAATTCAATGCGACAAACGCTGCGACCTTTCGTCACGTAGATTTCACCAAAACCCAAAATCTAGTTCCATATGGTCACTTCGTCCTCCACCTTGTAGTGTCGTACCCATCCAAACTAGTATGGATTTCTTAATCTCATCAATACAACTCAAAGAATCCAAATTTATAATTTTTCGTTGAGTGTATGAATTGATTTTGAATTTTAGAGGAAGGCATTATTTATTTTTACTAGAAGTTTCGAAAATGAAATAAAAAGAAAGAAAGAAGAGTCAAAGTGTTGAACTTTCAAATGTTAGGCTATGCTTATCTTGTGATTTTTGATGCCTTGCTATACACAGTTTTATTCGCATACAAACCACGGAAGATAAAATAAAAACACGATCGTGTACAAAAATGCAACACGATCCCAAAATAATAATAAAATACATTGGTTATCTTATTCTATTAAATTTCAAAACTACCATCGTTTGTCGAAAAATATGTCAAACGATTCCTTAAATATTTTCCAAATTAAAAGTGTCAAAAAAATTATATAAATTAAATTAAAAATATGTCAATAAAAATTAAGTCATTTTAATAAAAATTGAATTTTCTATTATTTATCACCTTCGAATCAAATTTGAATATTTGGATAAATCAAATATTCCCATTCTGAATGTTAAAAAATTTGGATTGTTCCGGTGTCAGTTAACAAAAATCAATTCAAAGTCAAAATCTCTGGTCAAGGTAGTTCGATCAATGATAATTATTATTATTGAACCAAGAATTTTGTGTTTGTGATATGAAGTTGAATTTGGATGTTACTGGAATTTAGACCATTCCCAGATTCCATAAATCCAAGGTGATACAGTTTTGATGAAGAGAATTGGTATAAATGATGGGCACTACCAGGTATCACCTATAATAAGTAAAGTTGGATTTTACCGAAAAAGACGTGTAAGCGATAAATTCAATCAAAATGCCACACCACCAGCTAAGGTGTCCCATTAGCATTAATTTTCAAGTTATTCGATATTAGTCGCTAATTGAATTTACACATTTGAGTTGCACAACCGTGGTGATGAATACTCTAAATAAACCACACGATTTAATTAATTTATAAATTGTTATAAATTAATTAATGTTTGTGAAATATTAATTATTAAACTTTAGTTAATTTGTTTGAATACCATTAGCATTTAATAAAGTTTATATATAAAAGTGCATTGATATACGTTATCGATAAAAAAAATTAAACCAAGTTTAAATAGATTAATTGCTAAATGGCTTTGAGAATTATAATTTTTTGAGATTACGTGCATGATGAAAAAAGGGAGAGGTTTCAAATGCGATTTGAAAATCCCAAAAGTTAAAAGAAGGAATTAAATCTCCATCATTTATTCCTTATTATTTCTTCATACAAAAATATGAAGAGGAGGGAGAGAATTTAATGAGATTTAATCAGGCATTAAATAAGAAAGTTTTTAAAGAAGAGAATTGAAAGGTTTTAACGTTTACTTTAAAATATATTCTTTCTTATTCAATCTATCATTCTTTCACTTGATTTTTCTTTTATTTTCTTTCTCTTGTTCTCCTACTCTTCCTGAATGGCCTTCATGATAAAAAGGTTCTGCAAAAAAAATTCAAATAAAAATCAATAGCACTCATGTGGTGTTTTCCTCTTGGTACTTTTAAAATCCAAAGGCTAATTCAATCGAACCAGAGTTTTATTCTTCAATTAAGGTGCAAATCTTAGGCTTCATCTTTAGGAAATTGTAATTTTATTTTATTATATATTCACTATGTTAATGAGGTTTAAGTCCTATACATACTACATCTAATCTCATTATTTGTTCATTATGTTGTCCCAAACTTTAGATCTGGTATATGTTAGTTGATTATATGTTCATCATGATAATATAATTAGATCCTACATTCGCTACAGCTTTTTCATCATATGTTCATATTACGTGTATAGCTAAGATCTAATATATGCATATTTTGTCCAATCTATTTTTTTGCATTATTCTAGAAATTATTATTTAATTTAAAATAGGCAAACAAACAAAAAACAATTTTGAATTGGAAACAAATTTTAGTTAGTTAATGTATTTTGTACCTTATTATATACACAAATATTAATAAACCACATATGTAAATTATTTAAAATTACCTTAGAGATTAATACATGTTTCACATATTTGTTGTTTTGAATATAATTTTGGTTGTTTACATTTGTTTAAAATTTGTTTCAACTAAGAAAACAATAGTGGACATTTGTGCAAAAACATAATAAATCTTTTGAATCCTTCTTTATTTAAAGTAGATTTCAATTTGTTACTTTAATTTTGAAACATGTAACGGCTTAGAAATTATATGTGTGTGTCATTTCAATTTAAAACATAGTTTGCAATTATTCATGTATGCATACATATATGTGTTTGGGTGTTCAGATTGTATTAAAATAGCATTAAAGATAAGTAAATGAAAGGAGATAATTCCTCCACCTTTTTCACTCATTGTTAATTGCTTTCTTTAATATAATTGATTGTCATTTTGAATATATGTAAACTTTTGATTAGTTAAAATAACTTTATAACATATTATATAGAAGTAAATACAAGCAAACCATATATATACATATATTACTATTTTATATAATTTCAAAATAAACTATGGACAATAAAGGCATATATAAAGGGAGAATGTGTTTTTTGTGATGTAAGTCCCAACATTTATATACTTACACATTAACTATGTACACTACTTATATGTTGCACTCGCACTGTACAGAATGAATGTATTTGATACATTCATTATTATATACTCAAATTAAAATTAAAATTAAAACCCCTTTTAATAATATAAAGAAAATAATGTTAGTTCATGAGATGATGGTTTTGATGACAACAACCTTAGGACTTATAAAATATAAATACTAATATTCTTGTCTAGATATATATGTATACACAGGATATATATATATATATATATATATATATGCAGGTACTGAGAATGAAGACTGTACATTATAAAGTTTCAAGACCGACGAATTCAAGATTGAAGAAATCAAGACCGAAGACTCGTGAGTATCAAGATTGTCAAGAGTTCAAGATATCAAGATAAGTAATAGAGGCCACATTTAAGTTGAAACTTCATAATAACACTAAAATCTTTATTCTAATTTTAATTGTGGAATGAAATCTATCTTCTCGCTTTAATAGTAGGATGGAACCCACGACCTCTTTAGTGGGATGTAACCCACGACCTTCTCTAGTGGAATGGAAACCACGAAATTTTCAAAATAATTTATTTTAACTATTTTTCCAAAAACTATCTTTCAAAAGTCATCTCTATCCATTTAAATATTTTAGCCTTAATTCAAAAACTATTTTTAATCCTATTAATTTCAAAATTATTTCTTATTTTTAAATTATCTCCTAGTTTTAATATTATAGCTTTAAAATCTCAAAAATATATTCTATACATAGTTTTTAATATTACTTTTATATTATAGATTGTTTATTTTAAGATTACGTTCTAAATCTCTTTTATAAGTTTAAACTATATTCAAAATGGTTTACGAAGTTTAGAAATTGTTTTGACAAGTTATAAAATAGAAATCATTTTAAAGCAAAATCAATTTTCAAAATTATCATAGGTATGTTGACATCCTTCATCCCCCCATGTCGACACGATGACCGTAGAATTTAAAATTCAAATTTTCAAATGAGTGCCTATTTGTCATAATCTTTCACGAATGGACATGACTATTGTTCTCCTATATATACCAGTTGTTTTCAATGAATTTTAAGTTAGTTTTTCTTCATTTCTTCACTCCTTCTTCTCCACTCAAATATTCTCTTATATTTTAACAAAACTATGCCGAAATCCTAAGTAAATCAAACTCAATTATCTCTGATTTGATTCTCTGCCACTCTCTCTCAAATATCTCAGTGTTATTCATAGTTATAAGATCATTTGTAATCAAAGCTCAAAGTATATCGAGTCTCTATGTATCAATGTGTTATTGGAAACGGTGTGATTGTGGCCTGTAAATCAATTGGATGTGATTATAGCCAGTAAATCAATTAGGTGATCTTGTAGCCTGGTTAAAATAAGAGAGTTTTCCTTGGGCTCGAAGACTGGAGGGTGTATCCCATGGCCTTGAAATAGAGGTTATAATATCGACATTATATTTGAAAAGAAATCTGCACAAGAAATTGTGTGGGACTGGATGTAAGGTAACTCCGAACAAGTATAAAATTCCGAACTGTTCTTTCCTTTACTACTTTTATTTACTATTTGAATTTGTGTCTTGTTCGTGATTGTCTCTGTGTTTTTGCATTGCATCTGTTTGGGTTTAATTTGAAAAGATTTCAAAAGGATTCATAAAATTAATTAAACACTATTCAACCCCCCTTTACTGTTAATTCTGCCTTAAGATCCGTAATCTGCCCTTCCAACATTTGGTATCGGAGCATTGATTATCAAAGTTATCATAATCTGAATTTTGAAAATGTTTCAAACGGCAATTTTTGGAGATTCCGCTAACACTAGTTCAAAACTGTCCAAATCATTATCTCATAACTCTGTATATTGTTATTTTAGAAAATCAAGTTATCTACCGAATTTGTGCGTTCTGCAGGAACAGATGTGTTATATGGTTTTTGAAGAACCAACGCTCAATGGAAAGATGGTGCAAATCAAGAAAAACAAATGGATACTTGATAGTGGATGTTCGAGACACATGTTTGGAAATCCGGAGATTCTGAATGGCATAATTTATGAAGATGGAGGACCTGTCAACTTTGGAGACAACTCAAAGGGATATGCATTGGCATCGGCAATGTCATTAACTCTAAAACTCATACTATTTCTACTATTCTGTTGGTTAGGAATCTAAAACACAACTTACTTAGCATAAGTCAACTATGTGATAAGGGCTATAAAATTAAACTTGAAAAGGATAAGTGCAACATCGAAGATAATAAATCAAATATAACCTTTGAAGGAATTAGAAAGAAAAATATTTATATTCTCGGTATGAAAATCTTAAATGATTACATATGTCTTTTGGTTAATACAAGTGACTCTTGGATTTGGCATAAAAGGTTTGAGCATTTGAATTCCAGACTCTTAACTAGACTTTTAAAACTTGATTTAGTAAGAGGTCTCGCTAAAATGGATTTTAAAGTAGATTGTATATGTGATGCTTGTTAATTGGAAAAACTTAGGAAGAGTTTATTCAAGTTGAAAGATATGATTTCAACTTCAAAACCTCTTGAGTTACTTCATTTAAATATGTTTAGTCCGTCTCAGATTTAATCAATAAATCACAGTAAATATGTTTTTGTAATTGTAGATGATTATTCTAGATTTACATGGACAATTTTTCTGAAACATAAAAGTGATGCCTTTGATTTATTTAAAAAAAATTCAAAAAGAATTCAAAATCAAATTTCTTTAAAAATCAAAACTATTCGTAGTGATCACGGTGGAGAATTTGAAAATTAAAATTTTGAGAATTTCTTTAATAAAAAAGGCATAACTCATAATTTTTCCTTTCCAAGAACTCCATAACAAAACGGAGTGGTAGAGCGTAAAAATAAGACGATTCAAGAGTGTGCAAGAACTATACTTTCAGATGGTACATTACCAAAAAAAATTAGGTTGATGCAGTCGCTACAGCTTGTTACATTTCTAATGGGATTTTAATTATACCTCTAACCAATAAAACACCATATGAACTTCTTTTCAATAAGAAACCAAAGGTATCTTATTTTAAAGTTGTTGGAAGTAAATGTTTTATACCAAATACAAAGGACAATTTAGATAAATTTGATCCTAAATCCGACAAAGGAATCTTTATCGGATATTCTAATAGAAGTAAATCATACAAAACTTTTTAATTTAAAAACTAACACCATTGAAGAAATAATGCATGTATGTTTTGATGAAAATTTCAAAGATTTTGTTCAAATAAATGATAAAGATGATTTTGTCACTTTAAATAATGAATCAAATGAAACATATTGTGAAACTGTTCATCTTAATAAAAAAGATTAGGCTTTTAAAAGATCATCCCGTAGGAAATATACTAGGAAATATTGAATCTGTTGTTAAACTAGAAATCAACTAAACAAGATAAGTAATGTAGCTTTTATATCAACTATTGAACCTAAAAATCCAAATGAAGCATCATCTGATGATTCATGGATTCTTGCAATGCAAGAAGAACTGAATCAATTCAACAGAATGGTGTATGGGAACTTATTCCTAGACCTAAGGACAAAATTATAATATGAATTCAATGGGCTCGTAAAAATAAAATGAATGAACAAGGGGAGGTCGTTAGAAATAAAGTTTGGTTAGTCATGCAAGGTTATTGTCAAGAAGAAGGAATAGACTATGATGAAACCTTTGCATCCGTAGCAAGATTGGAAGCCATTAGAATTCTACTTGCTTTCGCAAACCATAACAATTTCAAATTATTTCAAATGGATGTCAAAAGTGCATTTTAAATGTTTTTGTTAAAGAAGATGTTTATGTTGAACAACCCCTGCTTTTTGAAGATGAAAAGTTTCCAAATCATGTTTACAAATTAAAGAAAGCTTTATATGGTCTGAAACAAGCTCCTAGAGCCTGATATAACAGACTAAGTTCTTACCTATTACAATCAAATTTTTAAATCGGTAAAGTTGATAATACTCTCTTTATTAAAAGGAACAAAAATGATATACAATTAGTACAGATTTATGTAGATGATATAACTTTTGGATCAACAAACAATGAAATGAACAAAGAGTTTTCTAAAATAGTGAAAAAAGAATTTAAGATGAGTCATATGGGTGAATTTACTATCTTTTTAGGATTGCAAATAAAACAATTAGATAGTGGGTTTTTCAGTAGTCAAGAAAAGTATGCTAGGGATCTAGTTAGTAAGTTTGGTATGACCACTGCGAGTGCAAAAGCCACTCCTATGGCAACCAATGAAGCCTTGAATAAAGAAGACATGTCAAAAGATGTAGATCAAAAAACTATACAGGCGAATGATTGGATTGCTACTCTATATAACTGCGAGTATGCTTGATATCATGCATAGTGTCTATCTCTATGCAAGATACCAATCTCAACCCAAAGATACTCATTTAAAAGCTGTTAAACGTACCCTAAGATATGTTAAACACACTTTAAACCATGGCTAATTTTACCATAAAAATAATTCATTTGATTTAATATCATATTGTGATGCTGACTATGCTGGTTGTAAATCAGGCCGAAAAAGTACAAGTGGAACTTGTCACTTTTTAGGACACTCTCTGGTTTCTTGATTTAGTAAAAAGCAAAAATACTGTCTCATTATCAACAACTGAAGCAGAATATATCACTGTTGCTTTGGCTTGTTCTCAAGTTATCTATATGCAACAGATCCTAAAGGATTTTAGATTAAATATTTCAAAATTATCAATTTATTGTGACAATACAAATGCAATAAATTTATTCAAAAATCCAACTCATCATGCCAGAACCAAATATATTGATACCAAACATCATTTTCTCAGAGATAATATAAGTAAAGAGATTATTTCTCTTGAATTTATCAACACTAAGAATTAAATAGCTGATATTTTGACCAAACCCTTGAATCAAACAACCTTTACTAAATTTAGAAGAGAATATGTATTTGCTCTATAACTGAGATATAGAATATAGATATAGTAACATATATATTTAAATAAATAAATAAAACATAACTGTCAAAATTTTCATAAGGATGTCGACATACCCCTACCCCCCATGTCGATATACAATAGTAAAGTTTGAAATTTTGATTTTCCCTCTAAAATTAGTTTGGTGGTTATAAAATCACTATATTTCAAATTCTCTTGTCTTTTCACTTCATTTTCTCTGCAATGAACTTTTGAAAATACAAAATAATGGCCTCCTCTTCTAAATCAACCAGAATGCAACCTTTTTCTTCCCTTCTCCTAATTCTGGTCCATTCCAACATACTAACATTGGCTCGAGTGATGAAGATCGAGGAAACTATGAAGGATTCCCTACAAAGGCTGACTGAATTACAAGTCATGCAAGTAAGGATGGCAAAGGAACAAGAGAAACAAGACAAGATTCTTAGAAATTTGCAAAAATTTCTAATGGATAGTCAAGCAGACCCTATCGTGATTGAAGATGATTCCTCTAACATACGTATTCGTAATCCATTAGAGGACGAAGAAGAAGAGTACGAAGCACAAATGGACAAGGACGATAAAGTTATTTGCGTTGGAGAAATCTGTTTTGACAAAAAATGGTAATTTGTTCAAACAACGTGGAAACTTTTGTCTCCATTACCCTAATTGTTCGATTCAAAAGTCACCAATTGTCAAGGACTCTCATTAGATTGTTTTTAAGTTAATGTTCTTATATATTGTGTATTTTTATATATTTGTGTATATGTTTCATATATATGTATGTAATATAATAACATATATAATAAAATTAGGTTTATGTGTCACTTATTATACTTCGTTATTAGCATCTAGTTTCATAGTATAAGTTTAATGGGGAGTTATGTAGTTTAGGCTTAGTTTTTGTTGATGACAAAGGGGGAGAATTATAAAATAGGATAGTTAGAATATTAGTTAGGCTTAGATTAAGGGGTAGTCGGAGTAGAATCGAAGTTTGGTAGAGTAGATTTTAAAAACAAGGTTGTCATCATCAAAAAGGAGGTGATTGTTAATTCCTGAGATGATGGTTTTGATGACAACAACCTTATAAAATATAAATACTAATATTCTTGTCTAGATATATATGTATATGTAGGATATATATACATGAAGGTACTGAGAATGAAGACTATATGGTATAGAGATTCAAGACTGACGAATTCAAGATTAAAGAAATCAAGATTGAAGACTCATGAGTATCAAAATTATCAAGAGTTCAAGATATCAGGATAAGTAATAGAGCCTATATTTATGTAAAACTTCATAATAGCACTAAAATCTTTATTCTGATTTTAATTGTGGAATGAAATCCATCTTCTCGCTTTAATAGTGGGATGAAATCCACGACCTCTTTAGTGGGATGGAACCCACGACCTTCTCTTGTGGAATGGAATCCACGAAATTTTCAAAATAATTTATTTTAACTGTTTTTTCAAAAACTATCTTTTAAAACTCATCTCTATCAATTTAAATATATTAGCCTTAATTAATAAACTATTTTTATTCATATTAATCATTTCTTGTTTTTAAACTATCTCCTTGTTTTGATATTATAGCTTTAAAATCTCAAAAATATATTCTATACTTAATTTTAAATATTACTTTTATATTATAGATTGTATATTTTAAGATTACTTTCTAAATCTCTTTTATAAGTTTAAACTATATTCAAAATGGTTTACAAAGTTTAAAAATTGTTTTGACAAGTTATAGAATAGAAATCATTTTAAAGAAAAAACAATTTTCAAAATTATCATAGGCATGTCGACATCCCTCATCCCCCTATATCGAAATGGTGACCGTAGAATTTAAAATTCAAATTTTCAAATGAAGTATCTATTCGTCATAACCTTTCAGGAATGGACATGACTATTGTTCTGCTACATATAACAGTTGTTTTCAATGAATTGTAAGTTAGTTTTTCATCATTTCTTCACTCCTTCTTCTCCACTCAAATATTCTCTTATATTTTAACAAAACTCTGCCGAAATCCTAAGTGAATCAAACTCGATTAACTCTGGTTTGATTCTCTACCACTCTCTCTCAAAGATCTCAATGCTCTTCAGAGTTATAGGATCATTTGTAATCAAAGATCGAAGCATATCGAGTCTCTCTGTATCAAAATGTTATTGGAAATTGTGTAATTGTGGTATAAATTAATTTGGTGCGATTGTAGCCCGTAAATCAATTAGGTGATCTTGTAGTCTGGTTAAATCAAGAGAGATTGCCCTTGACCCAGAGACAAGAGGGTGTATCTCGTGGCCTTGAAATCAAGGTTGTAATATCGACATTATATTTGAAAAGAAATATGCACAAGCAATTGTCTAGGACTGGATGTAGGGTAACTCCAAACCAGTATAAAATTCTAGTGTGTTCTTTGCTTTACTGCTTTTATTTACTATTTGCTTCTGTGTCTTGTATGTGATTGTCTCTATGTTTATGAATTGCATCTGTTTGGGATTAATTTGAAATGATTTCAAAAAGATTCATGAAATTAATTAAATACTATTCACTCCCCCCTATAGTATTAATTCTTCTTTAAGATCCGTAATCCGCACTTTCAACAAATAAGATTTTATTTGAACCCTTAATAGATCAGATCTAATAATCTTTTAGACTTCATATGCTCAATAGATCTAAAATAAGAAAAAAAATTAAAATCAACCTATTCGCCCACATCCGACTAGCCCAGTTCCAACACGCTCCCTCAATACACACTTAGTTCCGAAGGAAGCCTAAATCTAGGCCTTAGTACCAAACGTAACAGCCCGCGCATTTGGACATACCGATTCAAAGCCTAAAAGAGGTGCTTAAACTCCATCGTGCCAATAAGTGCAAGTTATTAGTTTTTTGATGGTTTATAATATATACAGATAAACATAACTTTAAACATGTCTATACTTTCAGATCTCACAACAGAAGGAATAAAATATAAATAGTAACGATGTGGAATTTTCAATGTTTTATAATTAAATAATGGAATTATTTAAATAGTTAAATCATGGATTTAGTGTGAAAAAATGATTTTGAAAGCTTATTTAAATTCTTTTTAAATAATAAATGATGATGGTAAAATTTTAATTTATAACGAAAAGGGATTAAACTGATTTTAATGATAATTCTTTTTAGTTAACTTATGAAATTATAATTGCAAGTGATGGAAGATTGATGGATATCTTGTTTGTTAGTCTGAAAAGTCATGATCCATAAACTAATATACTTTTATGAACAAGTGCATGCTTTTTCCTTAAAATCCCTTCGTTTGGAAATTTTGTTGGATATTTACCTTTTCCTGAATTTAGTCTATGATAGAAGATTGATGGTAATGCATTGATTCAAACTTTGAGGTAGAGAGCCATTTCATCCTGGATATTTGATATATCTTTGCTTCAAAGCAGACCACGGATTGGTTACGCTTTGATGGGGAAATTCAAATCCTTCAAGGTGAAGTGGATTGGTTTTGTTTTAACCTATAAATACACTCGAATTTTATGTTAATACACGACAAATTTCAAGTACAAATCAAATTATAAAATTCCATTAGTAAAGATAATTGATGGTGGGCAATTGCCATAAAACTTCATAACTTGACCGAGGTCTGAATCTTATGTTGTAATGCGGCATTTTCCTTGTAGAAAAAAACTAATTTTTGGAGTTTTGGATTACTCTCTTCAAAGTGGAAAATATTTTAAGCTTCCCTAATGAACTCTTTTAGAACCCCCGACTTGATCATATTTTGAATTATTCTTTCCAATGCGTGACATTTGTTAGTCTCATGCACATTTACTTTATGATAATTGCAATAATCTTTTCCTTTATTTGATTCAAGATGGCCTGATATTTTGTAAGAGGTGGAGAAATTTTCATCATCCTTTATCATGGTGAAAATGTGGGAAAGGAATTTGTTTAAAGCTACATAGTTGGATTCAGAAATCTCCTTTTGACTCCTTCTTCGACTCTTATTCCCTTTTGGCCTTTTACTAGGATGTTCGAAGTTGAAACTTCCCTCTTTTTTTGTTTTGTTGAAATTTCTTTGTCGCAAAGTGCATCTCGTCCATTTGAATAAATTTTTTGATTTAGAAATAGAAGTAGCATTGATCCTTACATCCATGAATATAAAGTTCTTTCCAAAAAGGAGTTTGCTTGATTAACCCTGAACGAACTGCCATCGATTTTTCTCTATCGGTCACATCTTTTGCTTTTAATGCTTCTGTATTAAATCACTTTAGGTATTTGCTAAGCAATCCTCCTAGCCTTTGCTTAATATTGGCTAACATGCTGGAATCCATGGTTAGGTCTTGGTATATGTAAAACTATGTCAAAAATTCATAGGAAAATTTCTCCCAAGAATAGATGGTCTTGCCTTGGTACTTCTTATGCCATTTAATGGCTGCTCAATAAAAGTTACTAGAAAGATCTTACAATGAACTGCAGCTGAAGCGTTATACAAATCCATTCGGTTTTCAAATGCCACATGTTGATCATCTGGATCAGTAATTCCGTCATACTTTAGTGGATGAATCTTGATGTGAGATGGAACTCTAATTGCATTATTTCTTCTGAAAAATGAGTTCTTCGAAAGTTGCTATTTTCTCTAGGTCAAGGATTCTTTTCTCCTTAAGCACACTCTTTGTTATTTGGTTGAGGATGTTCTTTTTTTTGGTTTCATCATCATAGTAATCTCTATTATCTCCTTAGATTGAACTGTTCGATTACTCAATGGGCTTTTTAGCTTGACTCTATTAGTTTTCATTTTGTTCTTCATCTTTGATTTTACATAAGGATTGCACTTCATCTCCCTTTTCCATAGTCTTCATCACCTTTGAATATTATTGAGATGGAGCCCCTTCACGAAGCCTTGCATAACTATCACTTACTATATTAAATCTTGAATTTTGGGATCATTGCTTGTAAGTCTTGTTAAAGTTAAAGGTTTTCTAATCTCCATATTCTCTATTTCCTAATCTCCATATTCTCTAAATTGAATTTTAGGATGTCATTATACTCTCTGGTTCTCGCCATATTCGCTGCAACAGATGAATTTCATGCCATCGGTTTATCGAGGAAGTTACGAAGGATTGAAGGTTTGAGCCTTCCTTCTAGCATCAAAATATTCACGAATAAATTCATCAATACCCAAAAGTGTGTAAAAATGGATTCGTTAAAGAGAAGCCTCTTTGAAGCTGATCGAAGTTAGCAAAGTCATTAGTTGAGATGTGCATAATTGTATGTTCATTGCAATTCTTAGTTTGACCATCAAAGTCGAAGTCATGTAAAATGCAGTATACAGTCGGAGTCAAGTTAAGGTATAAATTATAATCAAAGACAAATAGACCAGTAATAAATTGTAGTCCATATGCTATGTATTTGTTTGATTTTCGATTCCTTATGTGTACAAGACTCAAGTATTGAAATTGGTCGAATCCCCAAATTGGTTTACGATTTACAAAGCTGAAAACATATAAGAAATGAGGAGGGAGAATTCATCCCCCAAAATGGCACACCTAGATCCGTATTCATAGAGATGGCGCAGCTTCATTCTGCCTCTCATTTCTTCGACAGGGTCGGCTTAGACATGCTTGACTTTGACAGTGTTAATCTGACCTTAATCTTTGTTGTTGAATGTCATAGTAAGAGGCGGCATTGTCTTATTTTTAATGTCTTCAATGTTGATGTCCATTGGCATTGGCATAGAATGACATCCCCAAATGCTATGAAATGAGATGCTGCTTTTCTATAATGTGAAGGTCCTCATGATGGTTGATGATGAGCTTGTCGCTATTCTTTAGGCCTTTGTTTTGTTCTTTTAGCGAAGACATGAGGTGATTATAAGATGTGGTGTTGACGGCTTTCATTATGTTAATCGAAGTCCTTTGAGAGTGTGTGACGACTCGGATGATATTAACTAAGTATCAAGGTCTTTAGGGATATCGATGGTGTTCTCCATCAACATCGCTTGTATGGATCATGCAAGTCTTCAATGTGCTACTTATGGATGATGTGCGATGTGATCATTAATGGAGAGTGGTGCAGCTTTGTGTTCTTTTAATATCATCGTAGAATGATCCTTAGCGTCTTTGTGGGACAACATCTTCAAAGTGCTCGTGCATGCAATATTTTGGTAACATGGGACATGACATATTATTGAAGTGCAGTCCTTTATCTCTTCCTCATTGGTTTATAAGTGTCTTACTAGTTTCATATCTTCTTCAATAACTATGATATGCGGTGTGACTAGGAAGCAGTTACGAATATCTGCACAATCACTTCAATAATGGTGATGGATTTTGAAGTCATGGCGCATCGAACCTCTTTGAGGAGAATTATAGTAGGAAGACATGTCTTCAAGAATGATAATGGAAGGCAGCGTGATCAAAGAGCGACTCTACATTTTCGAAGTCGGCATTGGTGTTAACACTCACTATTATGATGGCCTAATCATTTCTCCATGCAATGAGGTTCAACATCATCTTCTTGGAACTTTGAATTAGAAACCATATACTCTTGAGAAATTATGTAGATAACAAAATATATTACTGATAATCACAGATAGATTTTTAAAGTGATGGTTTATAAATTATAAAATAGGGGTTTTATAGTTTTAAAATAAATTATAAAATAAGTATATTTAAGTAATAAATGAGACAAATGCTTTAAACCATAGTATAAGTATATTAAAAGTAAATTTAATATATATAATTTTTAGAAAATTAGCTAAATGTTTTATTAAAATATATAGAACCTTATATAATATAATATCTTTTTAAATTGTTTTTATTATTAAATATTTTATCTTATAAATGTCTTAGTATACATTTAAGTATCATTTTAAAAAGGTTTCATAGTAAATGTATAAGTGGGAAAAAGTAATTTAACTATTTTGTACGAGAATAAGAGGAAGTTTAGGATTATAAGACTTATGTTATGATAAATGGTTTTGCATATGCATTAACAGGTTTATTACCTTATTTAATAAATGTAGACATATCAGAATTTTAAAAGATTTTTTTAAAAGTGAATGACATGTACGAAATGGTTTTTGATTTGTTGTGATAATATGTTAATAACATTCGTCCTTAACCCGTTTGGTTAAACTTATGAATGTAAATAGATCTTTGAAAATAATGTTTAAAGATAATCATAAGTGAAATGGTTTTGGATATGCAATGACAATGTTTCAGTAATATTTCTCTTGAAATAGATTTGTGGATGTAGTTGGAAATTTTAAATGGATATTTTAAAAAGAAAACAAGTAAGGAATTTTTCGAAAAAATATAGAAAAAGATTGGTTTAAAGTAAGATATCTTTTAATGACTTGAATACTTATATCATTGAAATAAGTGCATGAATACTTTTTGAAGTATTGAATAGAGTATAATCAAATAGTGAAATATTATATATACTAGTATATAAAGCAAGTTTAAATTAATAAAGAAGTATTGATTAATAAAGTAAGTTTTAATTAATAAAAGAATTAATTAGATAAAAAGAGGATTAAAAATTCTTTATGTGACATGATCGTGCTTTGTATGACTTGATCATGTTTTATTAGTTTACTCGTTATGGAAATCATTTAGTCGCATACTTAGCATTAAAAGCTGATGAAGTAGGCTTGCCTATCTGTTGGAGTTAAGACTGATGTTCGAGTAGGGATATGAGCAATAGAGCTCTAACTTATTGGCTTCACTCTTGACCGGGGCAGTATGAGATGAAAATATAGAAAAACGTGATAAGTTTATGAGACTTGGTTTTCATATGCAATCGTTCTCATTGTTTTTGAATATGACCAAACTCGTTGATTCATTCTTGAAGAAACCGGGATCGGTAAGTATTTTACTTATCAAAATTCACTTCAAGATCGAGATACATGTTCTATCTATTGGAAGTGGATCTGTTCGAGATGTGGAATCCATTTGTTATTTCGAGATCTGTTTAAAATATGGGAATACATTTGGGGATTTGTGTTATATTCGAGTAACGAAGACTCGTATGAGAGATGCCTAACGTGACTTCGATATTGAAAATGATAGAAAACAAAGTAGAGGCATAGTTTAGGGTTTAGCTGACCTACGATAGGATATTGTATCTCCATACTAAGTATGCTTATCGACATTGAGCGGGGGAAGTGATGATATTTGGGATCACGTATTTAGACGTGGACCGGCTATGTTTTTCTTAACGGTATACTCTATATAGACATATATGGCACTCGGAGGTAGTTTTTAACCCTTTTCTAGGAGATTGGATTTTGGATTGACCGAAGGGATCTTCATGGCAAATCCATTATGTGAATGTTCCTTATCGATTTTGATTGTACCCTAAGTATGTTGTTGAATATAACCAATGTAACCATTCCAGCTATTTGATATGATTTATATTCATCACCCTAGACATTATCTTTTATATCACCTTATATGCTTACTAGATGGTGGTTCTTTTGAGGATACCGTTATGTCATTCTAAGTGGTCTCAAAAGTACTGTTATATGACGATCACATATTTCTTGAGTTTCTCACGCTAGTTTACTAGAATGATCCGTTATTTTCTTATAATGCTTGACTTAGCTTCATGTATATTTTTATTTTTAGCGATGAATGCTTTGGAGCTTGAGAGGACGAACTGGATGTTTCACCTTTCATAGTATGATTATTTCTGCTGCATTACTATGGTATATAATAACATTATGAAAAGAGGATGTAATAACTGTCCAGGCTAATGATATCATTTAGAATTATAACTCTGAAATGCTTTATGTCTTGGAGTGACTGTTTTGTATTGTCTTTTGATATTTTATGTTATGTTTCACTGTGAGATTCTGATATTATGTTCTCTTATTTCTTTTACTATTTCTTTTTCTTTTACTATTTTCTTTTTCTTTTATTTCACCCTAACAATCTACCTTTTTGACACTTGAATGTTCAATACACAAACACCATGGATGTGTTAGTGTCAACGTTCGAGGGTCAAAAAGGCAGGTCATTATAGCTGGTATTGAGTTGAAGGTTGAGCGAGAACCTTGGCTTGGTTAGGCATGACTTATTAGAGATAGGGTAAGCGACACCATAGAATGAGTTGAGTGTGTTATACATATGAGAACTTATTTATATTTCTTATAAACATATACCTTAAAGGTAATTATAACAACGAAAATTAAAGATCTTATGCAAGTATGAATTATTAAAGAGTAGTTCAAATAACGTAGGGATTAATGATGTATATTTATTATCCCTTGTTCGTTAGTTTAGCCATGCTCGGCCAGTTTATGAGCACTACAATCCTTTATAGAATGATTCGACATGCTCGACCATTTTTTATATTTAGCAGCTTAGTCTTGCTCAGCCAGTTTATGAGCATTGCTATTGATTGTGAATTGATGATTTTTGCTTAACTAGTTTATGATTAGTTTTTTTTCGCTGCATTGGTTGGGTAGACATTATTTGTAGATGCATTGAAGCGAACACCTGATGAATTGAGTTTCATGGTTTGACTATAAGGCGCTCGATGACAATGTTAGGTTAGAAGTTTGAATTAGTAAAATTTGTGCATTTTAGTCTAAAGGGAAGAAAGATATTTTGGAATAAATATTTGTGAATCGATTTTCTATAAGAAAGTTATTTTATATAAGTATGGTTTATAAAACATAGTTTACAAATAAAGAGGATTTAAACTGATATTTTGAAAACTTAAATCCTGGCATTTTGAAATTTTGTTTTTCAAGGATTTTGAGAAAATAACAATAACATTATTTAAAGATAAATATTTAGGAGAATTTTTTACAAAATAGATATCATGGTACTTAGTAATATTTATGAAATATTTGATACCCTTTTGAAAATGATTTTGGTCAAGTGAGAAAGTATGGTTTGTATGTATTAAACTCACTTTCATCACTTGACAATAATTCTGGTGATGACTGCACCAACATCGACTATCATTTTTTGAGTTTCTAAGTGGGGAATGCTACCAGAGTAGTTTTTACAAAGTTTTTTTGGTAAAATAGATTTTGTTTTAAATCCCGAAAGCATTATTTGATATGCAAAGTTTATAAGTATATATTACTTTAAAATGTTTTGAGACTAAATTTGGTGTTTAGTTCTTAAGTTTTTGTTTAAGTTATATTATGGACACATGTATCATATGCATTATGGTAGTTTGGTCGTGCATCTTGTTTTGATCCATTGATTAGAAGTTCTCAATTATTGGGATAAAATAGAATTTTCGGTAATTTTGGACGGTCAGAAACTTCCAGATTGTTATAGAACTTGAAGTTAAGTCTTTATATGAAAATATAAAGATATGAGTTTATATAACATTTGAACTTAGAAGAGAGTAGAATTTAAACTAGTATCGAATTTATTGAATATCCTTGTTAAGTAAAATAAATTTGATGTTTTGGTATATACTCTTAGGATATAGTAGAGTATTGTACGAATGTGAACTTAAGTTATAACTATTTATAAATTTAAAGTTACCGTTTTTAGGAAATGATTCATAAGTGATTTTATTATTAAATAATAATACTAAGTGAAAAGAAATGCAAATTAAAAACGAAAAGGAAATTGGTGTAGCTAAGAAACCAATTGGTATAAATATGTAAGTTGTATGTAGATTGGTTTATTCGCATGATTGTTCTTGATCTGGTACTCAAGTACACAATTTCGAGGTGATTTATACCAATGCAAACAAGTATTTTCAATCGAATAATAACGGCGAACCCTTGATATGGATCCTTAATATGATTCTGAAAGTTTTCAATCATATAGTATATGGCTATGTAAGAAAAATAGTTGTTTCTAATGAAGGAACCGGTTCAGTATCTGTATTAAAAAGGCCAAGTGATCTGTACTAGTTTAGAAGTGAAATTTATGTGATCAGATAAGTGATCAGATTGATATTGCGTACGGATGATACATATATATCATACTGGCTTTATTATAAATATATGCTTTGTTGGTTTGGCTTGTGGAGGGTTTGGGAAATGACTCTTTGAATTATATAGGGTAATATGAGTGATCGTTTGAGCAATACCTAAGGTTATTGAGCATAAGCTACGCTTAGTAGATTGTTTATCGTCCTTGTGTGATAGGATGATTTCTGAACTTATAGAAACTATGAGCTTATTCGCTAGTGATTACAGTACTGTGTATTATTCTTTAATGATTGTTTTTTTGGATGCTAGTCATTACAATAGCATTAGGTATTGATGGATGATTGTTACTTTTGTTGCATGTATCAATACTTCAAGGACGAAATATTCTAAGTAGAGGAGAATGTTTCGACCTATAATTTTGAATGTTTTATAATTAAATATTGAAACTACTTAAATCATTGGTTTAATGTGAAAAAATGATTTCGACGGCTTATCTAAATTCTTTTTAAATAATAAATGAAGGTGATAAACTCTTAATTTATAATTAAAAGGATTAAACTAGTTTTAATAATAATTCTTTTTATTAAAATTGAGAAATTATTATTCCAATGCATAACTCCAATTTTGATGAAAATAATGCCATTGGAACCAAAAAATGAATTGTTGTGCGTCGACGAGTTTTGTGCCGATCAGACGTCCAATGTAATCGTGCGAGCTTGGAATGTTCGACGATTTAATTAGAGAATTAAAATATAGTGTAAATTTCATATAAATACCCCTAAAATACAACATATTTCTCACTTCACTTTTTTCACTCTTTTCTTCTATTTCATTTTGCCAGTACACTAAAACATAGTCGCCTTTTGAAATCAATTGTTCTTGGAGCTTCGCTCAACAAAATTCGATAATTTCTGATCTGTTAGCTTCGTAGAGATGAGGGTTCATGTTGGTGTGTTTTGATAGGGGTGCAGTAAGGGTTGGTAATGATCTACTTTTGTACAGTTGAACTAGGTTTGTAGATTGTCGATGGTAGAGGAGGAGATAGCTTGAGCGATTATTCCATTAACTTCTCATGTGAAGAAGAAAGGAGGGTGAAGGTTTGATAAGGTGCGGCTACTTAGAGATTATCATGGCATTTTGTATTTTGTATCTGTTGGAGGAAGTCGCGACGTGTAGGACGTGGTCGGAGGCGAATTCGAAGGCGTGATTGGATTCGGGGTGCAAAGAGAGGTTGATTGAGGTGGACAAGGTTGCTCCGATTATGGGGTTGTGATTACGATCTAGGCATATTGATTAGGTGCTTTCGATCGGAATTTGGTTGAGGTGATCGAGTTTGACATGGTCTGGTCCACTCATCAAGCTCGCAAAGAGAAATTCATTGGTGCGAATGGCGTTGGACATCATCGAGCGATGCTTCGTACCAGTGTATATGCACACTGGTATGGTGGGTTCTTTTTGGTGCATGCATGGGCAAGTGGTAAGGAAGTGAGAAGATAGAGCGAGAGTTAATTAATGTGTTGGTTAACTATAATTAAGTTAATTAATTAGTTTATAATTTCGGATCTTACAAAGCTCGTAATTTTTGTATACGAGGCCCAATCCATACGTTTGTCTTTGCCGTTGCACTTGTATAGGGATTCATTATGTCTTAGGTTGTTTTAGGATTAGGTGAGTTTACTCACCATCAAATTTTTATATGTTGTGCGTATAATATTGTTGTGTTAAATATAAGTTAAAAATTGATAACAATGTAAGTTATTACTTTTTGACCTCTCCTTGTTTTGTAAAACAAATGACAATATAATTATGTAGTATAATTTCTCTTACAACCCTATGAAACATGTATTATGGCCATAACTTATTGATTATATGTTTGATAGCAAGTTATGAATGTTTGAAGTGATATAGTTGCTACAGAAGTACTTTGAAATCCCTGATATTTGGTTGAATAGTGATATATTATGCAAGCATGTGTGTGTGTGTGTGTCTGTGTGTGCGCGCGTGTGTGTGTGGTTGTTCCTTACACACATTTTATTGTGTTTGACATAGAGGAATTGATTAAGACATTTATGGAAATTAGAATAGAAGTTGTATATTTTAGAAGCGAAAAGATCGTTATGGATGAACCTTGAAATCTCTCTGTTTGGCGATTTTAAAGTTAACTTTGGAAGACATCCTAGGGCTTATGTGTATTTTTAATAAGTACTGTAATTGTACTTATTAACCAAAAAAGTATCAAGGTTTAAGTATATTTTTGACAATCATTTATGGACCGTTAAACTAATGCTTTTAAATTATAAAACATGGCTTTTATGGTTTTTAAATAAATCATAAAATAAATTTTTTAATTAATTTATGTTTTAAACCATAATATAAGTATGTTAAAAGTATATTTTTAGTATATACATTTTTTAGAAAATTAGGTAAACATTTCATTAAAATAAATGGAAGCTTACGTAATATAATATCTTTTTAATTTTTTTATTATTAAATATTTTATCTTATAAACGAGTTAGTATACATTTAAGGATCATTTTAAAAATGGTTTTTTTAGTAAATTTATAAGTGGGAAAAATTAAGTTAAGTATTTTTATAAACGAACAAGAGGAAGTTTAGGACCGTAATAATTATTTTACAATAAATGGTTTTTTAAATTTATGAACAAGTGTGTTACCTTGTTTAATGAATGTAGATATATCGGGATCTTTAAATTTTTTAAAGAGAGTAACAAGTATGAATTGGCTTTGTGAGTTTGTTGTGATAATGTGTTAATAACATTCGTCTTTAACCCTTTGATTATACTTATGGAAATGGATCTACGAAAAGAACGTTTTAAAGATAATCATTAAGTGAAATGGTTTTGGGTCTGTAATGACAATGTTTGAGTAACATTTGCCTTAAGCCCTTTGAAATATATTTGTTAATGTAATTGGAACTTTTAAGTAGATAGTTTAAAAGGAATAACAAGTATGGAATCTTTTGAAAAAAGAAAGAAAATGAAAATTTTAAAGTAAGAGGTCTTTTAATGACTTTTGAATACTTATATCATTGAGATAAGTATATGAATACTTTTTGAAGTATTGAAAAGAGTATAAACGAATAGTGAAATATTATATCTACTAGTTTATAAACGAATTTCTAATTAATAAAGGAGCATTAATTAATTTAGTAAGTTTTAATTGATAAAAGTATTAACTAAATAAAAAGGGGGTTAAAAGTTGTTTATGTGACATGATCATGCTTTGTATGACTTGATCATGCTTTGTTTATTTGCTCGTTTATAAAAACATTTAGTCGTATGCTTAGCACTAAAAAGCCAACGAAGTAGGTTTGTCTATCTGTGGAAGTTAAGACTGTTATTTGTGTAGGGATATGAGCAATAGAGCTTTAATCTAAGCAATCGTGATTGGTAAGTGTTTTACTTATCGAAAGCCACTTCAAGACTGAGATATGTGTTCTATCTCTTGGAAGTGGATTTGTTCGAGATGCTAAAATCCGTGCGTGGGTTTCGAGATCTGTTTGAGATGTGGGAATCAATTTGAGGATTCATGATCTTTTCGAGATGATAAATCGTGTGCGAGGTGTCGAGCGTGATCTTGACCTAAAAAATGATAGAAAATAGAGTAAGGGCATAGATTTGGATTTGACTAACCCATGACATGATATTATCACTCCATATCTAGAATATGCTTATCGGTGTTGTGCATGAGAGGTGATGATGTTTGGGATCAAGTATGTAGATTGGCTATATTTTCCTTAACGGTATGTTTTATCTAGAAATATGCGGTGCTCGGTGGTAGTTTCTGGCCCATGTGTAGAAGATTGGATTATAGCTTGACCAAAGGGATCTCCTCAGACGGTCCATAATTCCTATGTTCTTTATCGATTTTGATTGTACCCTAAATACCTGTTGAATGTATCCAATTTAGCAATTCCAGCTATTTGATATGATTTATATTCTTTACCATATACAATATCTTTTATATCACCTTATGTTATTATGAGATCATGGTTCTTTTGAGAGGATACCATTATGTTGTTCCATGCGGTCTCTGAAATATTGTTATATTCTGATTACAAATTTCTTGAGTTTCTCATGCTGGTTTACCAGAATGATCCGAGTGTTATATTCTTATAATGTTGGGGGTCAGCTTCGTGTATATTTTTAGATTTAACTATGGATGCTTCAGTGGTCGAGGAGACGAGCTGGATATTTTACTGATCGTAGTATTCTTTTATTCACGACATTATTGTTGTATACATTAGCATTTGTGTAGACAGGTTAGTATAACTGTCCAGGCTGATGATAGTATTTAGAATTGTAACTTTGATATGCTTTGTATCTTAGAGTGATGGTTTTCTGCTTTCTTTTGATGTTATATATTATTGTTCCGCTGTAAGGTTCTAGTATTATGTTCTCTTCTTTCTTTTTATTTTCTTTTACCCTAACAATCTTTCTTTTGGTCACTTAGATGTTGAGCACACAAATACCGTGGATGTATTAGTCTGTCTAGGTTTCAGGGCCAAAAAAGTAGTTCTTTACATAAATATTGAAGTAAACCAAATCAATGTCATTTGAAAATGTGATAACCCGAATTTTAGAGTATCAGTAATTGATAAGTTAACTGGATTTAATTAGTAAAATGTACTAATTTATAAGTTAAATATATAATTCTGATAATATATATATATATATATACTTGGATAAATATTGGGGGAATAATCTTCTAAAAACAAACTAAATATGTGTTTGTTAACAAAAAAGAGATTTTTATATGTGTTGATTTCTAGTTGAATTTGAAATTTAAAAAAAAAGGAAGTATATCTTAAATATATTTGGTTTAAATTAATTTGGTTCAAGCATAAGTACTTAGGTTAATGTTGAAATTAAGGTTTAAATAATTAATAATAATAAGAAAATTAATTTAATAATCATATCTTAAACACTTGGCAACATAAGGACATAGGAAAAACACACTTGTTTACATAATAACAAAGATTTTGACATTTGTAAATACATAGATTTATTCATGAAACAAGTGTAGCTAGTATTAACAAATGGCTATATACATTTCTCTCAAACTTTCTCATCTCTTCTTTGATCTTCATTTTTCAAACCTGAAGAGAAAAAAAAATATAGAAACAAAAATCTGCTTTAAAATCAAAACCAGAGATATTCAACCTAGAAATTTAAAACCAGGAAGTCATAATCCTGTAAAATAGAGGGGATCAGGGTCTAGCAAGGGTAGACTCGAATCAAAATATAGCAAGCAAACTAACAAGTTCAAAGATTCAAATCATCTCAAACCCAAAAAGCAACCCGGATTTCAGAAAAGTGAAATATGCAGACCTGTTCTCTGTTCAGGAAAATCACAGGTGAGTAAATCCTTTTTTTTTTTTTAAAACACAGTTTTAATGAATCTATGGTGGAATGTTGATACATGTGTTGAATTTTTCTTTGATATGGAATACATGTTTATACTAGTACTATTGTATGTGCATGACTGAGGATATAGAATGCTGGGTATTTGATAAAACCTGTTTATATTCATCTCTGTATAATTGCAGAGGTTGACCTTCTTAAAGAAAAATGCAAAAATCTTTCAATCTGTAACTTATTTGAACTTGTTATGTGAACGAGAAATGTATGTTAATGCTTGTTAGTAATTTTAAAAATAGTTTCGTAATTTTAAAAGCAACAAATGATTATAAAAAAGGGATTAACGGTAAAACTTAGATTTTTGTTAAAAATCAACTGTCTTAGATTATGAATTGAATTACATGCATGTAATCATGATTAAAAATCATGAATTTTGATATGAGATTTGTAATTATCTGTTGGATAATTCTTGTGAATTTGGGCTTTGTTTTAAATTGGGGTTTTTGGTGATTGCCGTTGATCGGCGTGACGATTTGAGCTAGAATCTTGGTTGAAGCTTGCTTGTGGATTTTTGATAAGGGGAAAAATGCTATGGAATTTTTCCAATGGCCGTGGTGATGAGAATTGATCAAACTAGGGTTTTGTATGGATGTTGTTTCGGTTTGAATGTCGTGCCTGCCGCGACTTAGATATTCGACCAGAGTTGGTCGCGTTTGAGGTTGTTAGGGCTCGTGACGTGGTGATTCGATGGTGGGGATGGCGGAGGCCTTACGGCGTTGTGGCGTCGGCCGTAGGTGGTTTAGTGGTCGATGATTTTCTGCAGTTTTCGAGCTTGAAGTTCAAATTCGATTCGATGATGTATTCTTCGATCTGGGTTAGGTTTAGGGCTAACACGCATTGGAGTGACCGATGTCGATGGTCGCGACGACCAAGTTTGGCCAGAGGTGTGGGGACACGTGCACGCGTGTACATCGTGGACATTGAAAATGAGGGGTTGGGAAAGACGATAGAGAACTCGGAGTGACGCTCGTGATTTCAGCGTATTGACTCGAAGTTGTTGTGCAGATTGAGTTTTTGTTTGGGAAGTTGATGTTTGCTCAAAGCAGAGCTCGTGTTTTTCTTAAATTGATTCGAAGTAGATGGGATATGGGCTCGGGTAAGGATGGTTGTTTCAGGTTTATACATAATCCTGTCAGTACTTGGTTTGAGTGTTTTCAAATAGGAAGGATACTCGAGTTACTTGAGTTTATTTTAGTGATGTTCGAGCTAGATTAGGTTAGACTCGAACAAATAGTAGCTCGAGTTAGTTTTGATTCATGGTTAGAAAACGTGTTTTGTTTTCAAATTAAAACTGAATTTTTAAAGTATAAGGTAAAGATTTAAATAAAGTTTTAAATCTAAAATTTCAGTTATGGATTCAAGTTAATTTGAATCGTAAGCTGGAAATGAATAGATTTTTTAAATTCAAATTTGTTTAAAATACTTTAAAGGGATTTATTGTTTAAAAAAATGTTTTTAATGAAATTTGTATTTAAATTAGGAATTGAAATATAAAGAAATGTTTTAAACAAAGTTTAAATTTGATTTGAATCTGGATTTGAATCTTTGTTTCAAAATAGATTTAAGTTTATAAATTTAAGTGTTTAACAAATTTGAATGATTAAGTAAAAATTTAAAGGGTTTGAATTTAAAAGTAATTTGTTTTAAACTTTTGTAAAAGTTTTTTTTATAAGAAAGTATTATTTAAATTTAAAGGTTTTAAATTGAATTTAAATTTGTTTACTGAAGTTATATTATAATTTAATGATTTGTATGCATTTAATTAATAGGGTAATTAATTGGATAATTAATTTGATTAATAAATTAATGAAATAGATAATTACTTAAGGTAATTAAGGGATTTAAACTTAAAAGTTAAGATTAATTAACTGGTAATTTAAGAGTCATTAATTGATAAGATTAGATCTTAATTAATGATTAATAATTAATTAATCAAGTAATAAAGGATTAATTAAGTTATTATTAATTAATTAATCAAGTAATTATTCATTAACTATTAACAAGAGGTTATTATTTAATATAGAGAAATTATTATGAATAATTACTTAAAGAAGTGATTAAAGGAATTAATTACTCAGCATAACTTAGATGATGTGGTTAATTTTACTTAATTAATTCAATTTAATTAATTAAAAGTAATCAATCGATGTTGAGTTAAGTATAATTACTTAAGGTAGTTAATGAGGTATAATTACTTAGTGAAGTAATTAGTGGATACTTACCAGATGTAATTAATTTAAGGAAATTACTTGATGGGTAGTAACTAAAGGATAATTACTTGATGGAAGAAATTAAGTAATGATTACTCAGTGTAATTGAAGGATTAATTTATAAAATTTATTAAGGGGTTGGTTTAATTGATGAAGTAATTAAGGAAAGTTAATTTCTGATTGTGATTAATCAAAATTTGATTAATAAATGTAAGTTAAAAGTTAATTATTATATGAAATTTAAGAATAATTAACTAGTGAAAGTAATTAGAGGATCATTAATTAATGTAATTAAGGGAAGTAATCAATCTTGCTTATTAATGATTTAATGATAATGGGTGCTTTGAATTGGTTGATATCTCTGCTATGAATTGCATTGTGATATGATTTGTTGGATGGATGATGATAATGTGATTATCAATCAATTATGAATTGTTGTATAAAAGTGTTATTCGACAGTTAAGTCGAATTGTATTTAATAGGATAACTTGGGTTTTAGATGACATTGGATTCGAAGAGACTAGAGTCGAGTATTTGTAAATACTCGAAACCACTTCGATTCTTTATAGATTGATATGTGAAATCAATAAACCGAAATGGAATGACTTAAGTGAATTGGACCATTTAATCTAAGTTGGTACTTAGAAATTAAGGTGTGATGTAAGAGAAGTTTATAACAGTTTGTGAAGTTGTAGATTGATAAGATACCCCGGGTTTATATAAGTTGTATGTTTTTGTATTTCATGTTAGATGGGATTACTCACGCTGGTTTCCAGCCTGACCCGGGTGTTACTTTAATGTAATGCTCGGGTCAGACCGAGTATTACAAATTTTCAGGTAAGCATGTTCTGTATCTCAGGAGGCGAGCCGGATGGCAGGGATGTATGGAGAGTTTCCACTATGATATTGTATATATCTGTGACATGTTAAATTGTATCTATCCAATGTTATATAAAATTGTAACTATGATATATCGATGTAGATTGATAGATACAGTTTTCTTTGGTACGACTATTATTGATATTATATTTTATCCGCTGTGAAGGTGAGTTTGTGTGTTTCTTTTCCATTCTTCTTCTATCTCTTTCTTCTTTTCTCTAACTATCTAGAATTTTCGGGATCGAAAATTTCCGGGTCGTTACATTTGGTATCAGAGCTGAAGGTTAAACGAGAACCTTGGCTCTGGTGGGATTACTCATTAAACATAGGGTAAGTGGTACCCTAGGATGAGTTGAGTATATATATATGAGAGAGCGTCTTGTTATTTTCTTATATAAAGGTTGTTAAATGATTTCAAAAGTAAATGAATCTTATATAAGAAATAGATTATCTATTATATTAAGGAAATTGGTTGTAGTATTAATTAAATTAAAAGTAATAGTAAGAATTAATGGTAATAGAATTACAACCAAATTGAAATTAAAGATAAGTTTGAAATGGTTTCAAACTGAAATTGAAATCTTAAATTGGAAAAGTGCTTCAGAATAAGATAATAATGAATTGGTTTCTAGATATGATAATCTTGGGCATTATCATAAATAGTTGCTGTGTTTAATAATGAAATGTGTGTTAATGAGTAAGCAAAATAATGTTTTAAGGAAGTAAACCCTTTAGATAAGTATGGGATATAAATTAAAATTTAAGTTGATCTAAATTGTGAAGTTTGCATCTTAAGTATTAAAAACATTTGGAATTTAGTTTCAAATGATTAAAAGGAATAATAAATAATATTACTTGAATAAGAGAGTTTGATGCAAACAAGAGTTGTTTAATGATTTATAGGAATTTATTTTGAATTAAAACCAAGTGTGGTATAAATTTTAAAATTTAGCTTGGTGAGCCAAGAAGTAAAATGTATATATATGGATGGTTTGAAATAAACTCTATATATTGAGTTTTAAATCTGGAATGAGATATGATACCCAAAGTGATAAAGTCTTTGAACTTAATAAGCGAGAAGTTCAAAATTTGAAATGGAAGTTCAATTTGGGTAAGGTTGACTGGATTAAGTGAATTAATATTAACTTGGGAAAAAGTTTAAAAAGTTGAAACGGTTAACCTAATTTGGAAATTCAAGATGGAATTAAGATTTAACTTGGGAAGTTAAATGGTTGAATTGAATTGGGAGTTTATGTGGTCTCAAAATGGGTTTGAGATCAGGAAATTGAAGGTGAATGGATGTTTTAAAATAAATTAGATGATATCATCCTATTGTTGTTAAAAATCTTTAAAATGTAAATTGATTTGTTTAAATAAAATGAAGAAATGGATTGTGGCAATATATCCGTTGTAGAGATAAATAAAATTTAACTTAAATTTAAAATCAAGGATATGGAATTCCTTTGAACTTAGATTTGAATGTTAAGAAATGAAATTGTAAATTAAAATTGTTTGAAACTCTTACTTGAACCTTGTAATGAGTTAAATAAGGATAATTTAAAATGGAGTTTGAAATTGGGATTAATTCACACTGGAGTTGAAATGAATTGAAACTGGAACTAGTTTAATTTAAAATTATTTGAATTAATAAATTTTGAGGTCAAAGATTGAATAAAGTTAAATTTGGAAAGAAACTGAGGTTAATTCAACTTGAATAAGGGTTGAATCAATTTCAACGGAAATTGAAATTATTTAATTGGAATTGGGTTAATTTAAATGATAGGGGAAATTTAAATTGAATTGATGAGAATGGAGATTGGGAAGTGAGCAGTTTGACTCTGGACTATTTTTAATATAAATTGTTTTAATATAAACCTATTTTTTTTTCTTTTCCAAGCTATTTATTATATATACAACCTTTCTTTTAGAAGCCAAACCATCTTATATTTGTTTTACAATTATTTTTGAAACTGTTTAACGATTTTCCAACTGTTTTATAAACTAATTACTATATTTCAACTATTTTACAAAACTAATTACTATCCTACTATTATTTTGCAATTATCTAAAATTTCTATAATTATTTAACTATTTTACACCTATTTTACAAACTAGTAATTATTTTCCGACTACTTATTTATTTTAAAATTTTCAAGCTAATTCCTAAATAAACTGGTCGGAGTTCAAACTGTTATTGGTTAAATACCCAATCGAGATAAGAATAGAGGTGATAATCCAAATGGATTGAAGCAATTGAGTGTAAGTGAATGAAAATCAATGTGAATGTGAATAGAAATGGAATTGATTTGGCTAATAGCCAATAAAGATAAATACGTAGGGTGTACGTATGTTATTTTATTTGCATAGTGATTTGATCCAGATTCGAGCACCGAATTTCGAGATAGTTTTATCGATCCGAGTGGAATTTTTCACTCGATTTTCGATGGCGAACCTGGATATGGATTGTTGATTGGTTCTGGATATTCTCTATCATAGTTATGACTATGCAAGGAGAATGACGGTTTCTGATCAAGAAACCAGATCTGAGTCCGCACTAGAAAGTCGGGTGGACGATACTAGTTCGGAAGTGAAATTGTGTGATCGAGTGAGCGATCAGATTGGTACGGCATACGAATGATATGTGTACATCGTACGGATTTGAATAAAAATGATATTGAAAAGAGTAATCGAATTTGAATATTTGGTTTTGAGTAAACAAAGTTAAGTATCTTAGTTTTATAAAATGAAACTCCCCTTGTTGAATCTTTTGCCAGAAGAAAAGGCTTTTTGGAAATGTTTGAAGTATAAAAGGAGTTTATACAAGTTTGATATGATCCAAAGTTTTAAAAGATTTTATATATCTGAATTTTATATATAAAGGATCATATGAGGATTTTGGAAAAAGGGTTTTGGGGACCTTTGGATTTGGAAAAGGCTTTTGATTTTTTGGTAAAATCAATATGAGAATTTGGAAAGCCTAGTTTGAGAATTATCGATTTTTGGAATAATCGATTTTTGTGTAAAGGAGCTTTGTATGAGATCATACTAGGTGTATGATTTGAAGATACTATATGTGTATAGTATAAAATGTTTTGATGGTGGCTCTGGGGAAAAAGGCGCTCCCTTGAAATGAACTTCTCAGGAGTACCACCGGGTGGTGCTGCCTTGAGCCCCAAGGGGGTGTTCTAAAGTTGATCATGTGAGGAGTCCGGAAAAAACTAGTTCCTGGGGATTATGATTAGAGTATAACATAGCGAAAGTCGTGTGTGCCGCTGAGAGCCAACAGTCTGCGTTTGATTTTATATCGGCAGACTGCGACCTATGTAGGAGTGGAGAGGTTTCATTTTGACAGCGAAAATCAGAGGCCGCTGAGAGCCTGCAGTTACATGGACTTTTGCTGCGATGGCAACGTAACCCTGGATGTAACTGTGATCTGTTGTGTGGGATCCATGGCGTAATCGAGAGGCCGCAGAGAGCCTGCAGTTGCATGGACTTTTGCTGTGACGGCAACGTAACCCTAGAATGTAACTGCGGCCATGGATGGGGGTGATGATTTCCAGAGCATTCTCACTAAAGATATATCCTCTACTTTCAAAAACTATTTTCTATATTTTCAATAAAATTATTTTCCAAGTATTTTCACTGGATGTTGAAAATGGGTCTGCTAAGTACTTATAGATTTTCAGTCTTACGCCCGATCAACGTATGGCCGAATTTCTAGGAGAACAAGGATAGACTGGTTGAGACATCAAGTTATAAAAAGTATTTTTATAAAACTATTTTGGCAAGTATTACAAATTTTAAAAGTATTTTAAACTGATCGAAGTAAATTTTAACTGGTTTTAAAATATTTAATAAATTCTGGCTTCATTCCATTTCGAGGACGAAAAGATTCAAAGGGGGATGATTGTGATAACCCGAATTTTAGAGTATCAGTAATTGATAAGTTAACTGGATTTAATTAGTAAAATGTACTAATTTATAAGTTAAATATATAATTCTGATAATACATATATACACACACACACACTTGGATAAATATTGGGGGGAATAATCTTCTAAAAACAAACTAAATATGTGTTTGTTAAAAAAAAAGAGATTTTTATATGTGTTGATTTCTAATTGAATTTGAAATTTAAAAAAAAAAGGAATTATATCCTAAATATATTTGGTTTAAATTAATTTGGTTCAAGCATAAGTATTTAGGTTAATGTTGAAATTAAGGTTTAAATTATTAATAATAATAAGAAAATTAATTTAATAATCATATCTTAAACACTTGGCAACATAAGGACTTAGGAAAAACACACTTGTTTACATAATAACAAAGATTTTGACATTTGTAAATACATAGATTTATTCATGAAACAAGTGTAGCTAGTATTAACAAATGGCTATATACATTTCTCTCAAACTTTCTCATCTCTTCTTTGATCTTCATTTTTCAAACCTGAAGAGAAAAAAAAATATAGAAACAAAAATCTTCTTTAAAATCAAAACCAGAGATATTCAACCTAGAAATTTAAAACCAGGAAGTCATAATCCTGTAAAATAGAGGGGATCAGGGTCTAGCAAGGGTAGACTCGAATCAAAATATAGCAAGCAAACTAACAAGTTCGAAGATTCAAATCATCTCAAACCCAAAAAGCAACCTAGATTTCAGAAAAGTGAAATATGCAGACCTGTTCTCTGTTCAGGAAAATCACAGGTGAGTAAATCCATTTTTTTTTATAAAAAACACAGTTTTAATGAATCTGTGGTGGAATGTTGATACATGTGTTGAATTTTTCTTTGATATGGAATACATGTTTATACTAGTACTATTGTATGTGCATGACTGAGGATATAGAATGCTGGGTATTTGATAAAACCTGTTTATATTCATCTCTGTATAATTACAGAGGTTGACCTTCTTAAAGAAAAATGCGAAAATCTTTCAGTCTGTAACTTATTTGAACTTGTTATGTGAACTAGAAATGTATGTTAATGCTTGTTAGTAATTTTAAAAATAGTTTCGTAATTTTAAAAGCAACAAATGATTATAAAAAAAGGGATTAACAGTAAAACTTAGATTTTTGTTAAAAATCAACTGTCTTAGATTATGAATTGAACTACATGCATGTAATCATGATTAAAAATCATGAATTTTGATATGAGATTTGTAATTATCTGTTAGATAATTCTTGTGAATTTGGGCTTTGTTTTAAATTGGGGTTTTTGGTGATTGCCGTTGATCGGCGTGACGATTTGAGCTAGAATCTTGGTTGAAGCTTGCTTGTGGATTGTTGATAAGGGAAAAATGCTATGGAATTTTTCCAATGGCCGTGGTGATGAGAATTGATCAAACTAGGTTTTGTATGGATGTTGTTTCGGTTTTAATGTCGTGCCTGCCGCGACTTAGATATTCGACCAGAGTTGGTCGGTTTGAGGTTGTTAGGGCTCGTGACGTGGTGATTCGATGGTGGGGATGGCGGAGGCATTACGGCGTTGTGGCGTCGGCCGTAGGTGGTTTAGTGGTTGATGTTTTTCTGCAGTTTTCGAGCTTGAAATTCAAATTCGATTCGCTGATGTATTCTTCGATCTGGGTTTGATTTAGGGCTCGCATGCATTGGAGTGACCGATGTCGATGGTCGCGACGACCAAGTTTGGTCGGAGGTGTGGGGACACGTGCACGCGTGTACATCGTGGACATTGAAAATGAGGGGTTGGGGTAGACGATAGAGAACTCGGAGTGACGCTCGTGTTTTCAGCGTATTGACTCGAAGTTGTTGTGCAGATTGAGTTTTTGTTTGGGAAGTTGATGTTTTCTCAAAGCAGAGCTCGTGTTTTTCTTAAATTGACTCGAAGTAGATGGGATATAGGCTCGGATAAGGATGGTTGTTTCAGGTTTATACATAATCCTGTCAGTACTTGGTTTGAGTGTTTTCAAATAGGAAGGATACTCGAGTTACTTGAGTTTATTTTAGTGATGTTCGAGCTAGATTAGGTTAGACTCGAACAAATAGTAGCTCGAGTTAGTTTTGATTCATGGTTAGAAAACGTGTTTTGTTTTCAAATTAAAACTGAATTTTTAAAGTATAAGGCAAAGATTTAAATAAAGTTTTAAATCTAAAATTTCAATTATGGATTCAAGTTAATTTGAATCTTAAGCTGGAAATGAATAGATTTTTTAAATTCAAATTTGTTTAAAATACTTTAAAGGGATTTATTGTTTAAAAAAAATGTTTTTAATGAAATTTGTATTTAAATTAGGAATTGAAATATAAAGAAATGTTTTAAACAAAGTTTAAATTTGATTTGAATCTGGATTTGAATCTTTGTTTCAAAGTAGATTTAAGTTTATAAATTTAAGTGTTTAACAAATTTGAATGATTAAGTAAAAATTTAAAGGGTTTGAATTTAAAAGGAATTTGTTTTAAACTTTTGTAAAAGTTTCTTTTATAAGAAAGTATTATTTAAATTTAAAGGTTTTAAATTGAATTTAAATTTGTTTATTGAAGTTAGATTATAATTTAATGATTTGTATGCATTTAATTAATAGGGTAATTAATTGGATAATTAATTTGATTAATAAATTAATGAAATAGATAATTACTTAAGGTAATTAAGGGATTTAAACTTATAAGTCAAGATTAATTAACTGGTAATTTAAGAGTCATTAATTGATAAGATTAGATCTTAATTAATGATTAATAATTAATTAATCAAGTAATAAAGGATTAATTAAGTTATTATTAATTAATTAATCAAGTAATTATTCATTAACTATTAACAAGAGGTTATTATTTAATATAGAGAAATTATTATGAATAATTACTTAAAGAAGTAATTAAAGGAATTAATTACTCAGCATAACTTAGATGGTGTGGTTAATTTTAGTTAATTAATTCAATTTAATTAATTAAAAGACATCATGATGTTGAGTTAAGTATAATTACTTAAGGTAGTTAATGAGGTATAATTACTTAGTGAAGTAATTAGTGGATACTTACCAGATGTAATTAATTTAAGGAAATTACTTGATGGGTAGTAACTAAAGGATAATTACTTGATGGAAGAAATTAAGTAATGATTACTCAGTGTAATTGAAGGATTAATTTATAAAATTTATTAAGGGGTTGGTTTAGTTGATGAAGTAATTAAGGAAAGTTAATTTCTGATTGTGATTAATCAAAATTTGATTAATAAATGTAATTAAGTTAAAAGTTAATTATTATATGAAATTTAAGAATAATTAACTACTGAAAGTAATTAGAGGATCATTAATTAATGTAATTAAGGGAAGTAATCAATCTTGCTTATTAATGATTTAATGATAATGGGTGCTTTGAATTGGTTGATATCTCTGATATGAATTGCTTTGTGATATGATTTGTTGGATGGATGATGATAATGTGATTATCAATCAATTATGAATTGTTGTGTAAAAGTGTTATTCGACAGTTAAGTTGAATTGTATTTAATTGGATAACTTGGGTTTTAGATGACATTGGATTCGAAGAGACCAGAGTCGAGTATTAGTAAATACTCGAAACCACTTTGATTCTTTATAGATTGATATGTGAAATCAATAAACCGGAATGGAATGACTTAAGTGAATTGGACCATTTAATCTAAGTTGGTACTTAGAAATTAAGGTGTGATGTAAGAGAAGTTTATAACAGTTTGTGAAGTTGTAGATTGATAAGATACCCCGGGTTTATATAAGTTGTATGTTTTTGTATTTCATATTAGATGAGATTACTCACGCTGGTTTCCAGCCTGACCCGGGTGTTACTTTGATGTAATGCTCGGGTCAGACCGAGTATTACAAATTTTCAGATAAGCACGTTCTGGATCTCAGGAGGCGAGCTGGATGGCAGGGACGTATGGAGAATTTGCACTATGATATTGTATATATCTGTGACATGTTAAATTGTATCTATCCAATGTTGTATAAAATTGTTGTAACTATGATATGTCGATGTAGATTGATAGATACAGTTTTCTTTGGTACGACTATTATTGATATTATATTTTATCCGCTGCGAAGGTGAGTTTGTGTGTTTCTTTTCCATTCTTCTTCTATCTCTTTCTTCTTTTCTCTAACTATCTGGAATTTTCGGGATCGAAAATTTCTGGGTCGTTACATTTGGTATCAGAGCTGAAGGTTAAGCGAGAACCTTGGCTCTGGTGGGATTACTCATTAAACATAGGGTAAGTGGTACCCTAGGATGAGTTTAGTATATATATATAAGAGAGCGTCTTGTTATTTTCTTATATAAAGGTTGTTAAATGATTTCAAAAGTAAATGAATCTTATATACGAAATAGATTATCAATTATATTAAGGAAATTGGTTGTAGTATTAATTAAATTAAAAGTAATAGTAAGAATTAATGGTAATAGAATTACAACCAAATTGAAATTAAAGATAAGTTTGAAATGGTTTCAAACTGAAATTGAAATCTTAAATTGGAAAAGTGCTTCAGAATAAGATAATAATGAATTGGTTTCTAGATATGATAATCTTGGGCATTATCATAAATAGTTGCTGTGTTTAATAATGAAATGTGTGTTAATGAGTAAGCGAAATTAAATGTTTTAAGGAAGTAAACCCTTTAGATAAGTATGGGATATAAATTAAAATTTAAGTTGATCTAAATTGTGAAGTTTGCATCTTAAGTATTAAAAACATTTGGAATTTAGTTTCAAATGATTAAAAGGAATAATAAATAATATTATTTGAATAAGAGAGTTTGATGCAAACAAGAGTTGTTTAATGATTTAAATGTGTTGATTGTTTCGAAGAGACCGGGATCGGGATTTATTTTCTAAAAACCACTACGATCCGGTTTGAACGTTTTCGTGTGGAAAACAAGAGTTTGGATTCGAAGGTGGTGCAGTGAAGTGCAAGGGCTAGTCGCTACTAATCCTGAGGTGATTCCAAAATGGATGTAGTAGGAGTAGTGCCTTCGGATCCGTTAGAACCCGGTATGGTCTTGTATGGATGAATGCTTTCATAACATCGTCAGGAGGACGATGAGCATTCTAAGTGAAATGTTCTAAAAAGGTAACGCTTAGCCTTGAGCCTCATCAATCGGGAATGATTGAAAATCAGGGGTTATGCAGCAAGGCTAAGTGGGTAGCACCCATTAGGGTGAGGTCATCCCTGTCTAGATGTCCCTTTTTATTTCGGCTGTATGGCGGTTGCTGATCCCAACCGCGGGGTGATCTTACTTGGGATTATCTAGTATGGGGTAGTACCAGTCTTGTGTTGCAGGGGATTTAGGGTGGATCCTCGGTACGCTGATCTAGGCCACGTACTGTGACAGGTAGTACCCTAGTGCCTAGTCATTAGTTGGAAATCCATTCTCCCTACGTGCCTTTTACGATTTTTGTTTGTATAACCCACTTTGTGGCTAGTATGCTGGAATTTAATAAATGTAATAATTTCATCTATTCGAATAAGTACTTGTATATGGACACTATTATAATATCAGAGGATTTTGATAAAAAGTGTTTTGGCTATCGTAAGGTAAAAACCTGACATGTTTATTTGTGGCGTGGTCTTACGAGATGCTTTTTTTTTCAAAAGAATTTTACAACTTTAATAATCCAATTGAGTGTGGTTTTCTGACGTTGGTATTCCAGACCGACTCGGGTGTTATTTCACTATAATGCTCAGGTCAGACCGAGTATTATAGAATACAGGAAAGGATGCTGTGGAGCTCAGAAGACGAGCTGGATGGTAATACGTACTTCCGTATTTATGTTAAATATTCCGCTGTGTATTCCGATTGTGAGGACAGGTTATGATTACTGTCCAATTGTGTGTTATGTACACTCTGATGATGTAATGTATAAACAGATTTGTTTTTGTGTAAAGATCATTTATTATCTATTATATTTTATTCCGCTATGATGGTTAGATTCTATTTTTTTTCTATTTTTTTCTTCTACCACTTCTTCTTTAACCCAAATGGTTCGTATTTCCATTCATCTTGAGTTGATTGACAGAGAATAGTGTCGACTCAAGGGGTACGGATTTGCGGGCCGTTACAGTTGGTATCAGGCTGAAGGTTAAGCGAGAACCTTGGCTCTGGTGGGGATTACTCATTGGAGATAGAGTCAGTAGTACTCTAGAAAGAGTTTGAGCGTATTAATAGTTATGGGCGCGTATTTGTTAGTGGATATAAAAATGGTTTTACATTGTGTTGATTGATTTATTGAGTGGCATATGAACCTTCATGGCACAGTCTGGACAACTGTATCGAAGGGGTTTCTAAACACTTGAATAAGACAATTCGACATAATATTGTTTTCGAAGGCGGGTGAATGAAATAATTTTACCCAAAAATATGTTTTGATATAAAAGAAATATTTTCTTAAATTGTTATATAACTTGGATGTTTGAATGATAATATTTTAAACAAATAAGAATATAAAATTTGGAATGACTTGTATAATCAAATGGAAGAATTGTATGAGCATAAATTATATAAATGGATTACAGTTAGAATTGGATTCAAATTAAATTTGGAAATTTAAAATCCCGGAGATTTTGGAAGTGTTTTTCGAAGTGTTTTGAAGATAAATCATAGCATTATTATTTTGGAAGTATTTCTGAAAGGAAATTGTTTCAAATAAATTTTGGGAATGGATATAGCATTGAGCTCACTTCAGTTGCTGGAAAATAACTTCGGTGATGACCGCAGCATCATCGATGTTCATTTTCGAGTTTCTATGTGACGGATTGCTGCCAAATTGATTTATTCAGAAGAACTAGTTTTGTTTTTGAAATTTAAAAGGAAATTTGTTGGGGATAAAAACAAGGATTGGTTTATTTTATTTTTTTGAGAAGTGTGATTTTGAGATAATGGTGATTTCAAAATGATCTGAACAAAAGCCAGGTGTTTAAAATCCTGTATCCTTATTTGAATTGAAAATCCCGATGAGATAAGTTATAAACTTGTAAAGTTGAGATGATTTTTAAATAAGGAAGGAAAATATGAGATTTGAATGTTGAAATTGAAATTTAAAGTGAAAAGGTTAAATAAATTTAATTTGGAAAAATTAAACTATGGAAAATTTAATGGATGATTGGAAGAAATAATTAGTAAATCTTGAATGTGGTTGGAATGGGAAAATAAAAATTAAATTTGGATTGAGAAATACAATTAATTAGAATTAAATTAACTTAAGCAAAGTTAATAATAATGGGTTGGATTTGAAGTAAGTTAAAAAAATTGAAATGAAATAAAAGTGAATTGTATGGGATGATATTAAATGGAATTAAGTCCTTGCTTAATAAAACTCAAAAGAATGGTATGTAGCTAGATTTAACTGGAGTTGAGTTAAATAAAATTGAATTGAATTAAATTCAGTTGAGTTATAGATAATATTGAATGGAATAAAATTCTTACTTAAATAAATAAGCGTAAACTAAGTAAGTATTGAATCGGGATAAATAAGCTTTGGAAGCTTATAAAAGAACTGAAAAGCATTGAAATAAAAATATAATCCCTAATTAAAAGTAAAGTGAAAATGTGATTGACTGTAAATGGATGGAGAAGTATGAATATTAATAAGTGAGCAACTTATAAAAATGTAAAGAAGGAATAAATAAGCCGAAATAAAAGTGTTGGAATTTTGGAAAATGAAAGAAAATCCAAACTGGAATTATGAAAAAAAAATTGAACTCAGGAAAATTTAATGAAGTGATTTTTGTAATAAAATCGAATATTGATTTAAAAGTTGGAAGCAAGCTAATTAGCTAAATAAATTATTTGATAGAGTATGTTAATAAAATTTAACTCAGTTAAATAAAATGGATTGTAAGTTAATAATGATGTTTGGAAATAAATTCGAATTATAAATAGAATTCGACTTGGACTGATAATGAATTAAAATAAGTGGAGATGTTGTAAAAATAAAATGGAATTGGATTATAATAGAAATGATTTGAGTTACAAATAAAATCCAATTCGAGTATAAATGAGTTAAGTATGTGCTTGGATATTATTTTGATAAATTGAGAAGGTTAATTAAAATGAAATGGATGGGCTAACTGAATTAAATGGAAGTTGATTAGATGAGAATCAAATAGAAGTGAACTTAAGTTTGAAGTTGGAATAAATTAAAGTAAATTAACTTAAGTTTAAAATTTATAGAAGCTTGGGTTCGAGGAAGGGTGAAAGTTCAGTAAATAAAAGTTTGGGTTAAATTAATTTGGGAAATGGTTATTAATATTAGCATGGAAGTCAAGCTTAATGGAATGGGTTTAAATGAAATCAACGCGGGAATGAATGAAATGCAAGCGAGTGGTTTGTAAATAAGTTAGAATGGAATAAAAATTAATATAAATTGTATTGGAATCAATGTAAAATGATTATAAGCTTAAGTAATTGTTTATTCACATAAATATCGCCGAATTTGCATAGAAATAATTGTCGTTTGACGAAAATAAGATTAAATAAAATTCTATGAATTAATAGAAGTAAATAAAATTGATTTTTGAATCAATTGAAATAAATATAAGTTCGTTTGGTTTAAAAATGAATCGTATGCAAGCAAGTGAATTGTAAATCACTTAAATTGAATAGTAAGGGTTGAGAGTTGATTGAAAGCAATTGAAATACGTGTCGAAAACCTTACATATGTGCTTATGAAAGTATATAACATGCATTGTTATAGAATTCATGTTTTAGCTATTTAAATATAAGTGAAATGGTATAAACTTCTTATATATAGTGCTTATATGTTTAAATTGAGTAAGTAGAGGTACCTGAAGGCTGTTTGGCAAGATTTTGGCCGCGCTAATTTCTAAATAATATGCTGCTTGCTTAAAAATGCTAAATAGAGGTACGCCTACACAATAAAAGTTAGGAAATATGAACTATTGCTTGTTTTTTGTTTTTTCGACCGTGTGGGTCGATGTATATATATTTATATCTCTTGTCAAATTGCAAAAGCTCCTCCATACAAAGGAGTCTCTCCCAAAATTTTGGGAGTTAGAAATTTTTGGAAAAATTTTTGTTAGCGACAAAACGATTTCAAATTGGAGTTGAGGTAAAAGGATTTTGCAAATGGAGTTGAGGACAAATTGTTTTGGTCGAAACTAATTATTTAGTTGGAACTAAAGTTTAGAAAAGTGAATATGAGATTTTCACTAAGTGGGTTTTGTAAAGTTAAACGGGTTTGTAACATTCTTTGCCTTAGTAATTTCGGGGACAAAATTCTTTTAAGGGGGAGGAATGTGACGACCCGGATTTTTCAATGTTTAATTCTAAATATTTAAATGGTTTTAAATATAGAAATTGAATTATAAATTGGTTTTGAATATGAAAAATTTGGATTTATCCATTCAGAATGTAGATATAGAAATTTGTTGAATAATATAATTATTCAATTCAATAATTGAAGATTGTGTAAAATATTTAATCTTGAGTTTCGAGCTTGTTAAAAATATTTTAAAGGCTTGCAAATTTTTTATTGATAGTAATGAAGATAGTAAAAGTGTTAAAATTGAATTTGGAAGTGTTTTGTTAAGTTTTGAAAACAGAAAAATAGGCGCAAGGAAGAAGTTGCAAAAAAATTTAGTTTCTGGGATAGCAGTTTGTGTTTTAGTCTGAAGAACATTTGTTAGTGTAAACAGAAAATGATAGTTACAACTATCATTCCGTGATTTACACTAAAAAGTGTCCTTCAGCCTAAAAAGCAAACTTCTTGTCCGTATAACTAAATGTTTCTGCAACTTTTTCCTTGAGCCTAAAATCCCCTCTTGAAAATATATCGTTTAAATTGATATTTAAAAATAGCCTTCCGAGGCACAGTCTCGGATTTCGACGAAACCAGTTCCATTGGGTCCGTAATATTGTATTATTATCGGATTTCAATTTTTACAGTGTTTGGAGTGATTGTTTGGCTGTATGATAAGTAAAGCGCTGAAAATTTAATCAAAATTTAATATAATAACTGGGTTCAAAAAGCTATCTTCTCCATACGATCGAATTAGGACTCGAAACCTTTTCCATTGCGTTTAGAATAGGGTTTTACATTATAGACGCCTAGCGGTATGCCTCGATAGGAGGTCGAGATTTTAAGTTGCATTTATCGAGACGTTTGGAATTTAAATAAAAATATTTCTTAATAAACCTACTCAGCAGCCGTAATTATTTCACATCGTAACTTTTTATTTCATTTCGAAAACACTGTAGCTATTGGACTGCAGCACGCCAACGTACCATCGTGTTCCCCTCTTCCTTTTAAATTAATTGTCGATCTCCTTTTCACTTAACAGAAAAAAATATAAGCTTAGTTCGTTCAAATCAACTGCTTATATCCCAATTTTTATTTCAAATTGGAAACCCAATCCACGAATAAGAAAAAAATGAAATTGAATGAAGAAAACAAGCTCAGCGAAATCAAGTAATTAGATTATCGAGCGCGGCGCTTGGTGACTAGCTACTTTTGCTCGATCGGAATCGAATAGGATATAGGGGTTTAGCGGCTGGCACGATGGGTTGAATCGACGATTGGGCGACCACGAGTTGGCAGTGAAGCTTAGGGTTTTGCACGCAGAGGGTTACAGCTGAGCTACAATTTTCGTATACAATGAAGTTCAAAATGAAGCTCAAGATATGTCTGCAACGAACACGAATTCGTGAAGCTCTGGTCGAGCAATCTAGAATGGAAGAACAGCGTCCTATGGATTCTTTTCTGCATCAGTGAGGGGCTGTCGAAGCCGGGTAACCTATCTTTTCTGTTAGGTATTGATAATTAATTTAATTTTAATTAAAATTTATTCACATGTTTTTGGCTTTTGGCAGTAAGGTATTCGTGCTGTTCTTTTCGTTTTAGTTTCGAATACTGTAGGGATATATACAGAAACAGGATATTAATAGTTCAATAGTAGATTTTATTAAACAATCTATTTTCTGCAATTTATAAGTATATATATATATATATATGTATATGTATATGTATATGTATATATTTACATAGTAAAGTAAATTACGGTTGTGCTTTACAGAAAAGGAAAACGGATTTTTAAATCTGTACTTGTTATTTTTAATGTGTGTAGTTTTATGAATGAGGTAAGAAAAAAGAAAGAAGGAGGGATTTACATATAAAACCTATTACCTTATTTTAGAAATAAAAATAAATATAACAATATGTATTATAGTGATTAACCTATTAGTAAACTTATTTAATTATTTTGGTAACTAGAAATGTTTTTATTTAGGGAAGTTAGTTTAAGTAAAGGTATATAAGGATTTTAAATACTGAAGGATTTTATAAAAAGCTAGATTTTTGAATCTATAAATTTTAACAAAAATAGTGTATTTTTGGAAATTTATTTATTTAATTATCTTATTTAATTGTTTGGTTGCTAAAATATTCTGTAAATGGAAATCGGTTTAAAATTTAAATTTATGTGTTTAAAATGAAATCTCTAGTTAATTAAATTATCAAATGAAAATTTTAATTTTTCAATTGAGTCGAATATTGATAAAAATTTATAAATGTTTATACAAGGTTATAACCCAGGAAACCAAGTTAAAATTGGAGCAGACTGCCAACAAATTTAAAGGTGAGTTAATCTCATTCTTCTGGATTTCTATTTAAATTTAAATGGTTAAATTTAAATAATTGGTTGAATGATTGAATTGATTTGATGTGCTATATTATATATAGTAGTATATATAGTATATATTGGAGTGATGGATTCTCGCATTATATAGCGGATGAGACCCTATGCGCCGCATAATAGCGGATGATATTATATTTAAAACCCATATACCGCGATATTCCACCTCAAAGTGGAATTGGTATTTTATTGTGCTAACATCTATGGATGCAGGGAAACAGGTTGGAGGGATCCAACTGGATTCCTCAAAATATTTAGATTTGTTAAAATATTCTGTGATATAATTATTTGCTATCCTATGATGAATTATATTGACAATAGGAAATGTTGGATACTATGGTTGATTTAAAATATTTCGGTGAACTGAGTTATCAAAATCTATAGAAATGGCAATCCTGAAAAGAAAATAAAAGAGTGAATTTTGAGTAAAATAATCATAAGAAATTTGAATAAATTAAAATGAATTGGAAAAGAATAAAAAGTGATTTTTGAATTCTGATAAATAAAATTCCAAGTGCGGGAAATGAGATTTTGAATAAATGGGAATAAGTGATTTTTTTTACTCAAGTGATATTATTTCAAGAAATAAATAATTTATTTTGAAATTTAAGGTTTAAATTTATTTGAAAGGATAAAGAAGAAATTTGGGAAATATGAAATTAGTATTTGCAGTTAAAAGATTTTAAATCATAATGAAGAAATAAAATCTGAAGTTAATCGATTTTGGAATAAATAGAGTAAGTAAGGAAATTGCCCTACTCTGGTATGATTTTTTTTATGATAAGTAATCATAAAGACTGTCTCATTGGGATATTAGACTACCTAAACCCGTATAAAAACACTTATGTTAGTTAATTCAACATACTAGACGTATAGGTATTGGACTGCCCAAACCAGTATAAAAATTCATGCGCATGTCCTTTGTGACGACCAGTGTTTCGAAAGGTTTAATTCGACAATATACCAAACATGTCCAATTCAAAGCAATCCAAAACATAGATAATCAATGAGGTGAATTAAGAAAAATATGGAAATAAGAAAACAAGCATAGAATCTCGCAACGGAATGAAAAAAATAAGAATCAAATAAACAGTTCATGAAGCTGTTTACACTGCACATTTGATATACTTTATACAACATCTATTAGAGTTCTACATACAACAGAAAGAAAATATAATGCAGCAGAACAAACAGTGCAAGGGAATAATACTAGTAATACAATATATCAAATCTTCGTCTTCATCCTCCTGAATAATATGATCTTCACTGCACCGAAAACTCAGGTTTGACCTGAGCATAAAGTAAAAAAAACACTCGAGTCAGAACTAAAATATCCTGATGTAAGTCAAAGCAATATCACATATGAAAAGAGTGTAATAGCATCAGAGATGTTTACGCGGTTTTATTTCTCCTACAGTGTATGACATGCATGCAATAACTAAAAAGATGTTACGAAATTATCCATGTCTTAAGGATCCATCAAAAAATATATATATAGTAGAATACGCTATATATGTAATGTCTAATCAATAGGATAAATATTTCTAGCATTAAGGCTTTACATTAATCCCTCTTAACATGGTTTTAAGCATTGACATATAGTTTGCATATAACACCTCAGTAGAGGATAGGGATGCGCCGTCATATGACAATACCAAACCAAAGTCGTAGTGCTCTCGTATAAGGATAAAAGTATGACAAGGCACGTGAGGCAATGCCCATGGTAGGATACTACCAGTTTACCCATCCCGACTGATGGCAACGCATTGTAGCCATAACCGCCCACTGCGTCCATCCATTCCATATTGAGACAAAGGGAAGTCGTTACAAATCAAGGTGCACCAATCGAAACCAACATCAAAAGTAATAGTATGGACCAAGTCCAAAAAGAAAATTAAAGAACAGATGTCCGTTAGAGGTAGCCAGCCTACTTGGCTGGTTTATAGGGCTCTTGTTTTAGTCATTTCAAATTAACACAATTGTCGAGGCTATCCATCATCGTTCTCTTTCTTCAAATCCAGCAACGTACACCAAATCAACCACTTCATTTTGGAGTCTCCTCCACATATACAGTTGTTAAACTGGTTCCAACATTGACAAAGAGTATAATAATAATCGACACTGGTCTCTTTAACAACAAAATATCATTTTACACACCGATTGGTTCTTTTACATTCCAAAAGTGAATCATTACTCGATATCAAAATGTCATATTTGCTTCAAAATATCATATCTACATCAATATGTCATATACACTTCAAAATATCGTTTCATTTATTATGAAATCAATTTCACTTCAAAATCAATTTCATTTCAGAATCATCTCGAATTTCGACTTAGGTTATGACTTCATTTTACCACCTTCACGTTTTATATCAATTATTTAAACAAAAATAGTTCTGACCTTAAACAGCTTGAATTTTGAAAATAGTTTGAATAATTTAAATAATTTGGAGATTGAAAATAGTTTGATATAAAATAGCTTGAGTATTGAAAATGAGTTATATATTAAAATGGTTTGAAAATTAAAATAATTCAAAATTTTAAATAGATGAATTTTAAAACATTTTATAATAAAATAGTTTATAGTGAAAATAATTCCAAATTTAAAACAGTATTTTTCCATTTCCAATAAAGGACTTAAGTCTAAATCTCAATTAAACCGATTCAATTTCAAATCTTCCAATTCAAATCATCTTCAATCTCAAATCAATTTAAATCAAGTCTAATTTCAATTTCGATTTCGATTTCGATCCGAGTTAACTTCAATTTCGAAACGTTCATTTTTAACTTCAAATCTGATTCAACGTTCCCTTTAGTGGCTTAAGTTTCAATTCAATTCCCATTTTAAACCATTTCAATTTATATAAATTCCAAGTATAATTTCAATTTAGCGATTTAAAATCATTAAACTTCAATGTTCGAATTTAGATTGAAATCTTTAAATTAAATCAATTTCGAATATATCATTTCCGAACCCAAATTTGAAATATCAATCAAATTACTTTAACCAAGATAAAATTTCAAAGTTTGAATAAAGTTCAAACCTTTTAAAGCAATTCAAATCCCATAATTCAAGTCGTATATCGATTATGACTTCAAATTTCAAAATAAATTCTTCAAACAATTTCTTTTAGAAATTTCACCTTCAAAATTTCAAAGATTAAATTTGAAAATAATTCAATCTTTACAAATTCGATTTTTGTTTCTTTAAAACGAAATCATTTAAATAAATTCAAATTCAAGAATTTAATACCATTTAATTTAACCAATCCGGTATCCATATATAATTTTCTACCCTATAGCGAAGTGATCAGTAATTTCGACTTTAATTTCAGGGATGGATATATATTGTTTCAATCCAAATCAAAGTGTCATAGGTATATAACATTTCTACCTATTTCTTAATTTGTTCAAAATAATTCAAATAACAGTTTTAAATACTGTTAGTAACATAAAGTATGACAACATTATATATATATATATATATATGAATAAACAACCATTCATCTAATATATCAACCAACAACATCCGATCTCAATCAACTTCCAAATCAGCCAATAAATCACAACAGTTAACTAGTTATCAATATTAGGTATTTAATTAGCAGTTCAATTTGAATTTCAAACTTAACGTTGATTTCAAAAATTCTTAACAATTCAATTCATAAGTCAATTCAAATGTCAGTCAAATTACCAAACTACAGTCAATAAAGATAAATCTCTTCATGATTTCAATTTAACTAACATTATAATATTTTAGTATTTCGTGAGCTTGAAACTAAAAATTTTTGCAAGTCAAACAAATTCGAATCTAATTCCATATCTTAGACGACTTTAATACGAATCCAATGCAATTAGTTTCACCCGAAACAGACCTTGTATGGAAAAGTTACGAACTAATTAACATTCGATATAATTAAAAACATAATTCAATTAATTAATTTAAAATTAAAACTGAACCCACCCTTCTTTCTCTTGTTCTCAGGTACGTTTAACCCAACAATGCCGACTAACCATGAATGTTGCCACCTCCAAGAACGCTTAAAAGGTCGATCGAACCTCACCAACGGTTGTGCCACCTCGAGCCACGCCTACCACCGCCACCTTTAAATGCTTGGTCGTGAGAAATTCTTCCCACGGCCAACCCTAGGTCATGCGAACACGGACCCCATACGCCTCCATTCATCAACGAATCGTCTATCCAAACGTTGATCCTGTAGCGCTCATCGAGCTATCCATCTTCCTAGTTGAAGTCGAAGCCTAAAAGCGCGTGGATTGATAGAAAATGGGAAGGGGATGATGACAAGATTCGGGCCATCGAAATTACAAAGGAGGTGGCTGAGTTATGATTTGACAATGAAGGAAGGTTGATGGCTATTTATAGAAAATTTTTGTGGCATTATTCATCTACGAAATTTTGAACTCCAAACGAAGTGTTCCGCCTGGCGTTCTACATGTTATACCTCTATTCTAAACACAATGAAATATATATCGAAAGCCAATTCAATTATTTTACAAGATCGCTTTTTAAAATCAAATTATTTTAACCAAAATTTCTTTAATTAATTTCTATGCGTTTAGAACTCGCACGACCAAAGGATATGTCCAATCGCCATGAAATTTGATGGCATATAATAATTCATAATTACAGAATCGATGAAATTGGTTTCGTCGTAATCAGAGATAGTACCTAAAAAGCTATTTTTTACGCGTTAATTAATAGAGTAATTTCCAAAATCAATTTTATCAGTTTTAAATCCAAGTTTAAAATTTTACTATCTTCCATCTTATTCAAATAGAACTTAAGTAACTTTTGAAATCATTTTCATTCATATTAAGTTTAAGATTCAATTATTTGAACAATTCCAACTATTAAATATAGTAATTAAATTGTTAAATAAATCACTATATTTGAAATATAACTTATTAAATTTTCTTTTAAAACGAATTCAACTAATAAAACAACTACTTCCACTTTACAGTAATTCAACATCAATGAAATTATTGTACACAACAAAAGTTATTCATTTCTTACCAAATAAATGTTTTCATATTTTTGAAATTTATAGTTATCAAAAATACAATTCCATATAAATAAATTTCTGTTCTTACTTTTTTTTAACATTCATTCGATCCTTCATTGACTTAACATTGATTATTTCAATTCCCATTATCAGTGTTTACAATTAAATATCATTTAATTTACTTTCTAATTTTATCTTATTGAATTTTGTTATTTAAATTTTTTATATAAGTTCATATCTAATAAATTACATTAATAAATCATTAAATTTTTATTTCTAACCATTTTTGTTTAATAATTATATTAAACTTAATAATTTAAAATAGTTAAAAATATGGGTTGTTACATCTGTGTAGGTTGCATCATGACCTGACTCGGCTGAATATTACTTTTGCGATGGGAATGACCATGCCCAGAGCATGACGATTTGCTCTTTATAGTTCGTCGCCAGGTATAATATCAGCTAAGAACAATAACCGCACTCTTTCCTTGAGAACGATGATGTTGGAGAAGGGCACAGCTTAGCATACGTATGACATTTCACTCTAGAATAAATGGGAGGTTGTACCAATGTGACGACCCAGCTTTCTGACCCATAGGAATGAAACTTAGCACATCCTTGGTGTTCATGTGTCGTTGCCCAAGTATCAAAAAGATGAATTTTTGTGTGGTGGAATAAAGAACAGAATAGAAACCCCATAGCGAAACTGCTAAATAAAACATAGCAATCAATAGCACATTAGGTTACTCCTTAACCGGAAGTTATCAAAATTACACAAACAAATCGACTTAGGCAGTTATAACATCCTTCCTTTGCATATGCTTACTTACATAAACAAGATAACACAACGAATTGATAACTAAGAAGTGAAAGCCTCATACTCTGATGCCGTTTTAAAAGAGCCATCAAAAGATTCGCTACTCTCGGATAACTCAAATAAAATGAGTAACCGAGAGTTTAAGGAAAACAAACAACTCGGGTTAGAGAATATGTTTGGTACGAGTAATTTTTTTAAAGTAATGGGTGCGAAACTAAACACAAACATTTGAGACCACACCACTAAACATGGAACGGTTCATTCTCACATAAATCAACATCCAAATGTAAAGAATGGATAAATAATTAAACACCACGAAGAGTGATTGACTCTTCCCAGTGCAAATAAGGGAATAAATTTGAAGGTTCGAATCAAATAAGAAAAGGAAAATATCCAACAAATGGCTCAGAAGGTACACCACCCTTAAAGTATACCTGAGTAATATACTGTTAAGAAGCTTATATACTTCGTGACACTTCTCGAACAATACAAAGCCAGATCCTGTCAAACCTTACCAAGTATCTGAATATTTCACATTTAATAGTGCTACTGAATCCAATCTTGATGAGAAATGAAAGTAACCTAATAGAAGCAACCGCACGTAGCTCGGCTTCGTCTCGCTCTTTGGATTTAGTCAACCCCGACAAAGGATATCAATGCTCAATGAACTAACACATCGTCTTAAAATGACGATAATAAACAATTTGAAGTAACCGATTGCTGAGAAACTTACTAACGAGGATATAAAATGATTGTATATGGAAATTAAGTCTTGTATACTTATCGTCACTCATCGAATTCAAACTCGTACTATTTCTGGGTTAACAATAATATCAGACAAGTAAAGGTAGTGTTACCTCAAAGTCATGTCTCACGATTATTCTTAACTTTCGAAATAGCAACGAGTCTACTCTTTGATGTTTAGTGCTAATTATACAAATAAATCATTTCCATACAGGTGAATCGCTTCATGGAAATCAATTCATTTCCATAAACAATTCAAACTTTTCTCTTAGGAACCTGAATTACAATTTGGCTTCACATTACAAGTATTAGCTTTAAAACATTTTTTTAAAAGTGTTTACTAACTTTGAAATATCTCTATAAAAAGGATTTAATAACTTAAAACATCCTTATTACATTGATTAATTCACTTTAAAATTTTGTTAACTAAGTTAATTAATCAACTTCAATAACCTTTCATTAAAAAGGGTAAATCTCCTATAAAACATTATTAATTCAATTAATTAATAATATAATTAACTAATTTAATGAAATAATTAAATAACATTATGTAAAAGTGATTTGTTAATTTAAATTTTTATTTAAGGAGAGACCAATTAAGGTTATGAAGATTTATTTACTTTATAAGTCACTATTAAAAGGATTAATTAATTTTAAAAATATCATTAATAAGTTGATTATTTAACTTTAACCTAACATTATTAAAAGATTAATTAACCTTTAACATCATTAACTAAAATGATTAATTAATTCCAAAACATCATTAACCAAGTGATTAGTTAAATTTAAAACACATCATTAATAAGTTAATTAGCTAACTTTAATCCTTATTAAATAAATAAATTTAAATATCAATACTAAAATAATTAATCAAACTTGAAATTCATTTAGCTTGTAAAACAAACCCAAGCACGATTTTAAAACCAAAGGATTAACATGAACTTGACCCTATAGGAAAACGACAAAAGTCAAGCTCCCCTTCTCTTTATCTCTCATCGACAACAACCGAGAGAATAATTTAAATAATAAGCAAGTCTCAGATAAGCTCTGGCACAGAATGTGAAGAACTACCTCATTCTAACCCGATATGGTAACAAGTTATGCAAGAAAAACAAGAGCGGCAGCGAAGCAATATGGTTTGAACCCCAGATGATATTCACAGTACATCCATTCTTATGCGTCAATAACACGACAAAGATCAAGTAAGGTCTCTTGTCATTTCTCTTAGGTTAGCTTGTTATTTCAAGAGAGAAGAGGCCGACTTATGCAGATATGGGCTTTCTGCCCAATTTTCAGGCATTCCACTTCAAAATTCCAATCCCTCGCCAGAATCAGGATTTCCCACCTAAGACGTGTCATCAATCCAAGCACAAAGTATGAGCATCACGGATAAATGAAGTGGCACAATCCACTTGCGAAGGTTGAAGGGAAATATGGGAGAAGAATACCACCACCAATAAATCATACTATAAAAGGAAAGGCATTGTACATTTTCCGAGGATCTTTTTTTGGAGATTATTTTTGAGTCTTGATCTTTGGGAACTTCTATGGAAACTTCTTATTTCTAAGAAAAGAAGAACATATTTTATGCCTTAAGGCCATTAAAATCCCATGTACAAAAAGATAGTAAAATTTAGTAGCTTACCCCGTGACGTAGGATTTGCAACAATCCGAACAATGTTAAAAATCATTTTGTCTTTTACTTTTCTATGGTTCAATTTTATTTTCTCTTTTCTTCATTAATTTGTTTTGACATTTCAACATAAAGTTGGAGTGCAACTACCTAACCGTGTAAGCATTTAGCACCATAGTGACATCTTAAAGGCAAATCTAACCAAGCATTGGTTCACTGATTTGTAGCTCTGAGGACAATCGACCACAAGATTGCCTCACGATCAAGTTAAGTGTGGTAAAACCCAAAAATTTCACCAACATTTTTGGCGCTAAAAGGTGGTCCTGAACTTCCATCCCTTTTCTTCGTACCTCCATTATCCATTTTTCGACCCTCCAATTCCGTCTTCTTTTTCTCCATCATCCACGGCTCACCACCCTGCTTGTCTATTGCATGTGTCATGCAGTAGATAAGCAGTCACAACGTTCTCCAAAACGAAGGCAGTAAGATCGACAACCACTATTTGATAGATAGACTCAATGACCGATACTTCTTAGAATCTAGTCAAAGAGCTACCACCCTTTAATTATGACCACCTAATGCCAGCCAATGGTCATTCAGAGAAAAGATGCATGGGTATCCATCAGCCTAAACAACGATTTCGATGATGGGAGAAAAACCAAATTCAGAATCCAAGGCCTTTGTGTGTCCTGCAAGAGAAAGCATGAAAAAACTCCCCATATGGCTGTGGGAAGGACAAGGACCTTAGCTCCTCCTCACCTGAAGGCAAAAGGATCCAATAGTGGGATCTTTACCTTCGACAAGATCCCAATATTGCACTAAAGGGCCCAAGCCAAGAACAAAGTGTACCGAGCGCAGTTCAACTCTACGGGAAAAAAGTATACGTATGAATGTAAAATCTTGTATTATTCTTTGTAAAAAGAAAAGTTATATAAACGCATTCACAGTTCACTGCTAGTAGCCACTGAAACAGCAGAGAAGTAGGCGAAAAGGCAATATCAATACTAAGAATGGTGATATTGATCCTACCATATTTAGCTTGCATCAATGCAAGTTCGTCTTCTTAACCAAAATATTTTGCAAAATATTTCCCTACTCTGGTATGAAATTTTCTATGATTAGTAATCATAAAGATTGTCTCATTGGGATATTAGACTATCTAAACTGGTATAAACAACATTTATGTTAGTTAATTCGATATACTAGACGTACATGTATTAAACTGCCCGAACCAGTACAAAAATTCATGCGCATGTCTTTTGTGACAACCTGCATTTCGAAAGGTTCAATTCGATAATAAACCACACATGTCCAATTCAAGACAATCCAAAACATAGATAATCAATGGGATTAATTAAAAAAATGTGAAAAGAAAAAAATAATACAGAATCTCGCAACGGAATGAAAAAAATATAGTAATCAAATAAAAAGTTTATGAAGCTGTTTACGCTATACATTTGATATACTTTTTACAACATCTATCAGAGTTCTACATACGACAGAAAGAAAATATAATGCAGCAGAGAAAACAGTGCAAGGGAATAATACTAGTAATATAATGTACCAAATCTTCGTCTTCATCCTCTTAAATAATACGATCTTCAATGCACCGAAAACTCAAGGTTGACCCGGCATAAAGTAAAAAAACACTCGAGTCAGAACTAAAATATCTTTATGTAAGTCAAATAAATATCACATATGACAAGAATGTAATAGCATCAAAGATGCTTATGGAGTTTTACATCTCCTCCGGTGTATAACGTGCATGTAACAACTAAAAAGTTGTTACAGGATTTTCCATGTCTTAAGGATCCATCAAAATATCTATATATAGTAGAATACACTAAATATGTAATGTCTAATCAATAAGATAAATTTTCCTTGCGTTAAGGTTTACATTAATCCCCCTTAACACGGTTTTAATCATTGTCATACAGTTTGAATATAACACCTCAGTAGAATGTCGGGGATAGGGATGCGCCATCATATGACAACACTAAAAAAAGTCATAGTGCTCTCGTCAAAGGATAAGAGTATGACAATGCACGTGAGGCAATGCCCAAGATAGGATACTACCAGTTTACTCTTCCAGACTGATGGCAACGCATTGTAGCCATGACCGCCCACTGCTTCCATCCTTCCCGTATCGAGTCAAAGGAAGTCGTCACAAATCTAGGTGCACACTCGAAACCAATATCAAAAGCAATAGTATGGACCAAGCTTAAAAAGAAAATTAAAGAACAGATGTCTGCTAGAAATAGCTAGCCTGCTTGGCCAGTTGATAGTGCTCCAGTTTTAGTCATTTCAATTTGACACAAGTATCGAGGCTATCCACCATCGTTCTCTTTCTTCAAATCTAACAACGTACACCAAATCAACCACTTCATTTTGGAGTCTCCTTCACATATACAGTTGTTAAATTGGTTCCAACATTGACAAAGAGTATATTAATAATCGACTCCAGTCTCTTTAACAAACAAACATCGTTTTACACATCGGTTGGTTCTTTTACATTTCAAAAGTGAATCATTACTTGATATCAAAATATCAGATTTGCTTCAAAATATCATATTTACTTTAATATGTCATATAAACTTCAAAATATCATTTCAATTACCACGAAATCAATTTCATTTCAAAATCATCTCAAATTTAGACTTAGGTTATGACTTCATTTTAACCACATTCACGTTTTAAATCAATTATTTAAACATAAATAGTACTGACCTTAAACAAATTGAATTTTAAAAATAATTTAAATAGTTAAAATAGTTTTAAGATTGAAAATAGTTTGACATAAAATAGCTTGAGCACTGAAAATAGGTTACATACTAAAATGGTTTACAAATTTAAATAATTCAAAATTTTAAATAGATGAATTTTAAAACCTTTTATAATAAAATAGTTGATTGTGAAAATAATTCCAAATTTAAAATCGTTTCTTTCCATTTTGAATAAAGGACTTAGGTCTGAATTTTGATTAAACTGATTCAATTTCAAATCTTACAATTCAAATCATCTTTAATCACAAATCAATTTAAATCAACTCTAACTTCGATGTCAATTCGATTTAACTTCAATTTCGAAACTTTCATTTTTAACTTCAAATCCGATTCAATGTTCCATTTAATGGCTTAAGTTTTAATTCAATTCCCATTTTAAACCATTTCAATTTATATAAATTTCAGGTTCAATTTCAATTTACTGATTTAAATCACTTAAATCAAATTAAACTTCAATATTCGAATTTAGATTTAAATCTTTAAATTAATTCAATTTCGAATATTTCATTTCCGAACTCAAATTTGAAATATCAATCTAAATTAATTTAACCAAGATAAAATTTCAAAATTTGAATAAAGTCAAACTTTTAAAGCAATTCAAATCCCACAATTCATGTCATGTATCGGTTATAACTTCAAATTCCAAAATAAATTCTTCAAACAATTTCTTTTACAAATTTTATCTTCAACATTTCAAAGATTAAATTTGAAAATAATTCAATCTTTATAAATTTGATTTTTATTTCTTTAAAACGAAATCATTTAAATAGATTCAAATTCAAGAATTTAATATCATTTAATTTAACCAATTCGGTATCCATATATAATTTTCTACCCTGTAGCCATATGACCAGTAATTTTGATTTTAATTTCAAGTATGGATCAATATTGTTTCAATCCAAATCAAGGTGTCATAGATATATATCATTTCAATCTATTTCTTAATTTATTCGAAATAATTCAAATAACAATTTTGAACACTGTCAGTAACATAAAGGGTGATAACATGATATATATATATATATATATATATATATATATATATATATAAACATCCATTCATCCAATATATAAATCAATAGCATCCAATCTCAATCAACATCCAAATCAGCCGATAAATCACAACAGTTAACTAGTTATCAATATCGGGTGTTTAATTAGCAATACAATCTAAAATTTAACGTTGATTACAAATTCCTAACAATTCAAGTCATATGTCAATTTAAATGTCGGTTAAATTACCAAACAACAGTCAATAAAGATAAATCTCTTTATGATTTGAGTTTAAGTATAATCATAATATTTTAGTATTTCGTGAGCTTGAAACTAGACAATTTTCAAAGTCAAACAAATTCGAATCTAACTCCATATCTTAAACGACTTCAATACGAATCAACCACAACTAGTTTCACCCGAAACGGACCTCGTATGGAAAAGTTGCGAATTAATTAACGTTCGATATAATTAAAAACATAATTAACTTAATTAATTTAAAATTAAAACTAAACCTACCCTCCTTTCTCTCGTTCTCAGGTACGTATAACCCAACAATGCCGACTAACCACGAATGATGTCATCTCCATGAATGCTTATAGGTCGATCAAACCTCGCCAATGGTCATGCCACCTCGAGCCAAGCTTACCACCGCCACCTTTATGCGCTCGGTTGTAGGAAATGCCGCCCATGGTTAACCCTAGGTCGTGCGAACACGAGCCCCATACACCTCCATTAATCGATGAATCGTCTGTCGAACCATTGATCCTGTAGAGCTCGTCAAGCTATCCATCTTTCTAGTTGAAGTCGAAGCTTCAAAGCGTGTGGGTTAAGAGAAAATGGAAGGGGAAGATGACACGATTCTGGCCATTTAAATTATAAGGGAGGTGGCTAAGTTATGATTTGCCAATAAAGGAAGGTTGATGGTTATTTATGGAAAATTTCTGTGGCACTTCATTCATGAAATTTTCAAACTCCAAGTGAAGCGTTCCACCTGGCACTCTATATGTTATACCCCTATTCCAAACATAATGAAACATATATCGAGAGCCAATTCCATTATATTCAGAAGATAGCTTTTCAAAATCCAATTATTTTAACTAAAATTCCTTTAATTAATTTCTATGCATTTTGAACTCGTATGACCAAACGATACGTCCAATAGCCACGAAATTTGATGGCTTATAATAATTCACTATTACGGAACCGATGAAATTGGTTTCGTCGAAATCTAAGACATTACCCAAAAAATCTATTTTTTACACGTTAATTAAAACGGGTAATTTTCAAAATCAATTTTATCGGTTTTAAATTCAAATTTAAAAGTTTACTATCTTCCTTCTTATTTAAATAGAACATAAGTCAACTTTTGAAATCATTTTCATTCACATTAGGTTCAAGAATCGATTATTTGAATAATTCCAACGATTAAATATAACAATTAAATTGTTAAATAAATCGCTATATTTGAAATATAAGTTATTTAACTTATAAAAATTTCTTTTAAAATTAATTCAACTAATTAAACAACTACTTCCACTTTACGGTAATTCAACATCAATGCAATTGTTGTATATAGCAAAAGTTATTCATTTCTTAACAAATAAATGTTTTCATATTTCTTAAATTTATAATTATTGAAAATTCAATTCCATATAAATAAAATTCTTACTTTTAATACACATTCATATGATTCTTTATTAACTTAACATTGATTATTTCAATTTCTGTTATCAATGCTTACGATTCAATATCATTTAATGTACTTTCTAATATAAGTTATCATCTTTTATCCTATTTAATTTTGTTATTTAAATTTTTTATATAAGTTCATATCCAATAAATTACATTAATAAAACATTAAATTTTTATTTCTGATCATTTTTTAATAATTATATTTAATTTAATAATTTAAAATAGTTAAAAATACAGATCGTTACATCCTTGTAGGTTGTATCACGACCTGACTTGGTCGAATATTACTTCTGCTATGGGAAAGACCATGCCTAGAGCATGACGATTCACTCTTTATGGTCCGTCGCCATTGTTCTAAAGGTATGATTTCACCTAAGAACCATAACCGCACTCTTTTCAATAAATCGATGACGTTGGAGAAGAGCTCGGCTTAGCATACGTACAACACTTCACTCTAGAATAAAGGGTAGGTTGTACCAATGTGATGACCCACCTTTCTAACCCATGGGAACAAAACTTAACACATCCTTGGTGTTCATGTGTCAATGCCCAAGCATCGAAAAGATGAATTTTTGTGTGGTGAAATAAAGAACAGAATAGAAAACCTCATAACGAAATTGCTAAATAAAACATAGTAGTCGATAGCACATTAGGTTACTCCTCGGTGGGAAGTTACGAAAATTACACAAAAGTACTACAAATCGACTTAGGCGGTTATAACAACCTACCTTCACATATTCTTACTTACATAAACAAGATAACACAGCAAATAGATAACTAAGAAGTGAACGCCTCTTACTCTGATGCCGTTTTAAAAGAGCAACTAAAAGACCCGCTACTCTCGGACAACTCAAATAAAATGAGTAACCGAGAGTTTAGGGAAAACAAACAACTAGGTTAGAGAATATGTTTGGTATGAGTAAATTTTTAAAAAAAGGGTGTTAAACTAAACATAAACATTTGAGACCACGCCATTGAACACGGAACGATTTTACTCTCACATACATCAACATCCAAACGTAAAGAATGGATAAATAATTAAACACCGTGAAGAGTGATTGACTCTTCCCAATGCAAATAAGGGAGTAAATTTGAAAGTTCGAATCAAATAAGAAAAGAAAAATATCCAACAAATGACTAGTAAGGTGCACCACCCTTAAAGTATACCTCTAGTAATTTACTTCTAAGAAGCTCATATACCCAGTGACACTTCTCGGACAATACAAAGCCGGACCCTATCAAACCTTACCAACTATCCGAATATTTCACAATTAATGGCGCTACTGAATCCAATCTAGATGAGATATGAAAGTAACCTGATGGGAGCAACCCCGCATAGCTCAGCTTCCTCTCGGTCTTTGGATTTAGTCAATCCCGACAAAGGATATCAATGCTCAATGGAGCAACACATTGTTTTAGAATGATGATAATAAAGAAGTTGAAGTAACCAATAGTTGAGAAACCAACTATCGAGGATATAAAACAATTGAATATGGAAATTAAGTCTTGTATACTTATCACCACTCATCGAATTCAAACCTATACTATTTCTGGGTTAACAATAATATCGGACAAGTCAAGGTAGTGTTACCTCAAAGTCATATCTCACGATTATTCTTAACTTTTGAAAATTTATCATTACGATAGGTGTCAAGTGGAAGTGCGGTGATGTATGCAGCTGAGGCATCCTAACAGACCGAGAGATTTGAACCTTGTTCCTACACGACCTGATCAATTCAATCAGGCACTCGCCATCTATTTTCATTGTTCAACTGTTTGACAACATGAAAAAACCAAAAGCTCTGCCCTTCCCTCCTTTGGATAGATAGGGAAGGGCGGAGGCTGCGATAGTAGTAATTAGTGAAAAAAGAATACTTATACAAACTAGTGAAGTGACTCCATCTCCAATAGTCCAAAGATAGGAGTCGTTAGCATATTCTGAACCATTCACGAACATAACAGCAAATATGATTAAGACATTTATGGCTCCCACATATATAAGAAGCTGGGCGGCAGCTACAAAAAAGGAGTTTGATGAAATATAGAATAAGGATATTAGCGATAAGTCTACACTTTGATGTTTAGTGCTAATTATACAAATAAATCATTTCCGTACAAGTGAATCGCTTTATGGAAATCAATTCATTTCCATAAACAATTCAAACTTTTCTCTTAAAAACCCGAGTTACAACTTGGCTTCATATTACAAGTATTAGCTTTAAAACATTTTTTAAAAGTGTTTGCTGACTTTGAAATATCTCTATAAAAAGGATTTAACAACTTAAAACATCTTTATTACATTGATTAATTAACTTTAAAATTTTGTTGACTAAGTAATTAATGAACTTCGATAACCTTTGATTAAAAAGGGTAAATCTCCTATAAAACATCATTAATTCAATTAATTAATAATATAATTAAATAATTTAATTAAATAACATTATGTCAAAGTGATTTATTAATTTAAAATTTATTTAAGGAGAGATCAATTAAGGTTAAGCAGATTTATTAACTTTTAAACGTCATTAATTAAAAAGATTAATTAATTTTAAAAATATCATTAATAAGTTGATTATTTAACTTTAACCCATCATTATTAAAAGATTAATTAACCTTTAACATCATTAACTAAAATGATTAATTAATTCCAAAACATCATTAATCAAGCGATTAGTTAAATTTAAAACGCATCATTAATAAGTTGATTAGCTAACTTTAATCCTTGTTAATCAAATAAATAAGTAAATTTAAAGATTATTAATAAAATAATTAATCAAATTTGAAATTCATATAACTTCTAAAACATACCCAAGCATGATTTTGAAACCAAAGGTTTCGATAAAATATGAAAATTTTGAAAGTGCCAATATAGTGTCTTTCGTTACACGGCCTGCTCGGCAAACTAGTTCATGTCGTTTTTCATCCATCGATTCATCGCGCAACATATGAGTAAGCATATAAACATGGTACGTACATATACAAAAATTAGGAAACAATACTTGCAAAATTTCAACTTTAACTCGCTAATCTTTCAAGTTACTAACTAACTTTCAAAGTGTTAACCTTTCGATGTATAAGTCAAGCCAACAACCATCATAACATAACATATATCTAACAAGCAATTACCAATAATATAAATGAACTATATTTAAACATACGGACTTGGATTTTGAAAGGTGATATTTTTATTCACCAAAGCGCTTACTAACTTAACCGGACTTTCACTAAATTCATAAATGCGACGAGATCTAAGCTCCACTATGCAATTGGTTTGATTTAGTGGATCTTGGTGGATATTTTAGGCTCGGCCTAGACCATATGGGGCACAGCCATAGTGGAGATATGGGAGCATAGGGTCTCTTTTAGTAGAGAATGGTTTTAGGAAGTGAAGTAACGAGTTTAGCTTGATTTTTAGTAGTGTATTCACTAGTTTTTGACTTTGGAAATAATTTTCGAAGCCATGGAAGTGTTCATGTATATGAAGAGATAAGAAATGAAGATAGAAATGAATATGTAAAGTGGAAAAATGTGCGAAGATGGTGGGTATTTATAGAATTAACTTAAACATTTAAATAATATAAATGTTATCATGCAACATGAAAGCCATGCCTCTCCACTACCCTATGCACACATGCGCCCCCCCCCCCCCCCCCGAGGTCTACCTACTCCATGCCTTGTGTACTAGTTTAGATTATGGTTAGGTTTTTAATTAATTTCCTAAGGTCACATAATATATTTTGTCCATTTTATGTCAAATCAAGTTTTATATTTAAACTAAGCTTAATTATTAACTTTCACACACTTATTATCTTATCGCATGACATATGTGCATGTGTGCATGTGTGTATGTGTGATGCAAAAATGTGCATAACGTTTTCGATGACTTTCCGATGCCGAAAAGTTGAAATTTCAAGAAATGTTTTTCGGTCACATTTTCTATTTTTATTTGAACTAATTACTTTGGTAAACAATATTTGAAAATGATTTTAATATTCTTAATTAACATTTAAAATATTTTTAATTGGTTATTAAAATCCATTATTTAAATATTTAAAAATTATTTGACCATTCAAATACAAAGCGATTAATTTATGAGTCGTTACAACCAAGCTCACAACCAGGGACAATTCTCCCCCAGAATAAGAGGTAGGCCCAAATTAGACATTTCACCTTAGAACAAAACTAGGTCACAATTTTGACCAAGCCTTTGGCTAAGGACATTTCGCTTCAGAACAGGGGTAGGTCGTAATTTCGGCTAAAAATTTAGCTAAAGACATTTCACCCCCGAACATGGGGTAGGTCATAACAGACGTTTTTCCCCAGAACAGGGTAGGTCAAACTAGCACTTTGCCTCAGAATTAAGGTAGGTCAGATATCCAGCTAAGCATACGGCTAACGGCGTTTCGAGCCTCAGAATAGGGGTAAATCAGAATAGGGAGGAGGTCATCCCATCACTCAGCTATAAGTACTTATCTCCCATAATAAGGAGCATGTCTCAACATTCCTACTGCCAGAGCTGCGGACCAACTCATACCCAACCTATAGCCAAGTCAATAACAGATCGGATCGCATTTGTACATGCCGAGAAGTCGTGGCCCATCGAATCATAGATGCACGTAATACTCCCAAAGAAGATCCTAGACAAAGGTAGATGAGTACACTATGACACGCTCTAACAATCAAGTACAAACCCAAACGCTACCCAAGGCTCGCTAGTTATACATAAAAAACTAAGATTTCAATATTTAGCCATGAAACTTACCATAATATTACTTGTTTTACGCTTATGTGCAATTTACAAAAAACTGCCATTCAAGTCATGTTACAAAGGAAATATCCCTTTCATAAAGTTATATTTCAAATCTCATCCAAGTTCCAAAACAAACTAAAAGTAACTACCTCATACCGTTCCGATCTGCAAAGAATACACTGTGGCGAGTTAAAACAAAAGCTATCCCTCTAACTCTGTAATCACTACCGATGATCGAGAATGAGAGACCCATATGAGGTATGTTAGATGCAGATCATAATTGGCACCGACCCAAACGTTTTCGTAATCTTTAGATTTGTATTCATAATCAACCCGATTATACATAAAGGACAAGTTAGGTCCATGCCAAAAATATTTAGAAACATCAATCACACATTGTCGATCAATTTATGCTATTATATTCTTTACTTTCTTTTTTTGGAGTTCATTCGATAGAGATGTCATGTCCAGCCCTTCCTGGGAAACTACGATGGAGTCCAAACGAGTCTCACACTCCAAACTATATATCTTGTTTTCTAAGGCATTCATTTGCTTCATAGCCATTTTTCTAACTCTGTTGTTCTCATGCCAGAGTTTCTCCTTTGACTTTTCTGCATTTTTGGAAGAGGGACCAAAATATTCATCCTTCGTGACAAGAACGAAGAAATCCGAGTTTCAAGGGTCCCTAATTATCCTTTGAAATTGTTCTCTAGCTTTTTAAATTTGGCCTCCTAATTTGAAAAAATTCTTCCACTTAAGAATCTTACTTGGATCAGCTCCAAATGGAAGTTCAGGGACTGCACCCAACCTAAGTGGTACATGTGAAGTTGGAGGTGCCAAAGAATTCTCCTTTGCACTCATACATATCTACGATCCTCTTCTTCAACTTAATAATCTCATCTCTGTAGATAGTCCCATAGAAACTCTCGGTATTCCTTAACAAATCTTCTAGCTCCTCAATTCTGAGATGAACAAAATCTAGTTTCTTCTGCAAAGCATCTACCTTTGAATCCTAAATAAAATGACTTAACCAGAGAAGACCAGATAAGTTTGCAATCAAATAATATATAAATAGAGCAGGGTTACCAAAAGATTCATATTTTCTGTATGAAAATATTAGCTAACAAACATCTATATAATAAAAGAAAGTATTATCATATTTCAAAAAGCATTATGCCCATCCTAAAGTCAAGTTGAATGTTACAAAAGCATTTTATTAATACTAAAGTTATAAACACAAAACGCTAAGTGTGATCCATAGACTTTTGGGGGTAATAATGAGCTCCTATCCAGGGGTCCTCACCCAGATCAGTTGTTACCTCACATCCCTCCTTATCACTTAGAAAATTTTGATCCAACGATTGGCAGAAAAATTCCAAAACATCTCGAGAACATTGTAAAAACCCTTCAACCTTCTTATTCTTAGCCTTCTCTTGTTCAGGTTTATCTGAATAGGAAGCAACCCTATCTTTAAAGGATAACAATACGCTTTCAAGTTTGTATACCTCTAATATTGCCCTTCTTCTCTATCATTTAAGGCTTCAATAGCTAAGCCATTTTCTTCCTACTCTCATTTGTGTTATATCCAAACAATCTCCTTGTAGTAACCTTCCAAGTACTACCTTCGAATAAGGAAGATTCAGTGCTTCGTTAGAAGAACAGAATCAATGTCTGATTGAGATATTTCAATTAACCTCCTATACTTGACAACCTCCAGCTCGCCAAGTAACTTGGCAATCAGCCGACATGTCCTCCACCTGCTTCTCATATTTAACGACTGCCCTATAGATAATACCGTAAAGCTCTTATCCCGTCTTTATAGTCTCACATATCCCATCCAGCTTTGACGCCACATCTCCAGACCATACGCGCAACCTTTCGCTACAATCATATAGACGCTCAAGTGCACTTGGAGCTTTGACAAGCTCTCCCCGATTGAACTTCAACTTTCTTCAAGCCACTCAACATCATATCTTAATTGAGCAACATCCGCCTCAACCACATCAAAACCCTTCCAGGTTGGAACAATAATAGGGGTAGAAGCATCCTAGTAACAGGTATAGTTATTATTGAATAGAGTTCGAAAAGAGAGAGATTATTAAAATAAAATATGGCCATTGAATCAGAGCATAACATATTAATCTTCAATATCAAAACATATGTTACATTATACATACCCAACCACATTACATAAAATTAATTAACAAAAGAACAGGAGAACTATTCATTAATCAAAAATCTAAATTATAGCCAAAACCACTCTAGATCAGGGATATCGAGAAGAAAGAACCACTCAACATGTGCTTCCATCGATGCAAAATAAAATCACCGAGAGCCTCCATATCACAAACTACCTAATCGATGCAGGCTGACAGCTCCATGACCTCATTTATGAGATCTGCAAGAATTTGATCTAACTCTTGCTCATGTTTAGCCAAGGCTACATAATCCTAGATGATCTAATGCGTTTCTCTCAAGTCTAGCCTCAGTCTGCTTCAACATTTTAACGAGCACATTCACTCCAAAATAATAAGCAACACAACAAGGAGAACACAATCATTCAAGAAAAAAGATACCACATTATAGTATAAATAACTAATTAAACTTCACGATTTAAGTATAACACAAACACCACAAGTTTATCTAAGATTAAACATCTAATTCTACCAGAGATAGTGAATTAACCTTGTTTACAAGTTGGTGCTGCCCGTTAGAGTGTAGCTGCACCTGATACATCATAGTTGTCTCCTTCTCTTCCCGAGAAAGATGCTCGAAACAATCAGGTACAATGATCCTTCTCGCAATCTCCTCCTCCTCATTCCACTTCTTCTGGCAGTAAGCGAGAGTCCTCCACTGATTCATCATCCACAAAGTTGGGCCTAACTTCCATCTTATGCTGACGTCTGGCCATGGCGTAAGAACCATATATGACCTTCAAAGTGAGAGTACCAAGCTTCTTCTCATATGTCTCTAGTTCCTTTTTAAATTTGCAAGCTCTGCATCCTTCTCCTTAAGCTCACGCTCCATAGTAGCTCGAGCTCCTCTGCAGATGTAGCCATCCCCTCAGCCCTCTCAACCTTCTCCACCCATTCCCAAAGCATGTTAGCCTCCTTATTTGCCTTAACCTTAGTAGAAACCAACACAACATTGGCTGAAGTAAGGTCAACTTCAACCTGACCCGAAGCAGGGCCTGTATGCTCATAGATTCACATGCCTTCATCATTAAGGCTGTAGACTACAAGAATGAGAAACATAAAATAACACAAGTGCAAAACCAAAGCTAGAAATTAGAGAAAAGAGAGAGAACATGATTACTCACATAAGACCATGGCTTCTAGGATTCCGACAAAATGGTAGCAAAGGGCACCTAAGAAGTAAAGAAGGAAAAACGAGAGGACCTAACGCGGACATCCCCACCTTCTCTATCAAAACAAATAGGGAGACTTAGGATGCGTCCAAACCACTAGAACCAATTGCAGATTCTTCCTGCAAGGAAGAATTAATCGGTCTTGAAGATATAGGAACCTACGAAACAAGGGTATTCTTATTGGGAAGTGGTGGAGTGCTATATAAAGTGCTCAGTTTCTTGAGAGGAATAGAAGGATCATCAGACCTTTTAAATGGCCTCTTCAAAGCAGCCTCCTTCGCCTACATTGATCTACGAAGTTTAGCAACTGTACTTCTATCCATGCTATCTACAGGAAGAAGGATAATGGAGTTAGGATCATAGGTATGGAAACCCAAAAAATTGTTGCAAGTTACTTATACCTTGAATTTTAGGTATAGATGAAGTGGGAATAAATATTATTCTAGAAAATATGTGATTTAGACGCAGCAAACCATGATCTTTCAGCTTCGATCCAATAAACAACTTGGGTATATTCCTAACATCCTCAAGCAAACCCTTAATCTAACGTCTATGAGACTCGTACAGTCACTCGTTCGTCTCCAAGGAGATGGTGTGAACATAATAATGATGGAAATATGAAGGAAAAATCATTATTCAAACAAAGAAATAATATGAGAGCCGTGGTTTGGTTCTGCTAGGGGTTCCAGCCAAAAATGCATCCTTAGCCTGAATATAAAAGGAACCCTTAATCCCATTTCTAGGACTTCTTCTAACCTTGAACAGGAATTGGAGTTCCTTACCTATAAGGTGAATACCATTTTCAGCATAAAGAATAAATGAAGTCAAAGAAAAGGTGTAAGAATTAGGGGCAAGTTGAACTGGAGCAATACCCAAAGTGACAAGCCATTCACGGATTGTTTGATGCATTGGAAGAAACAACCCACTCCTAATATGCTTGGGAGAAATGGTTATGTAACCCTCCGGCCGAGTGTTCATCCGCTTATGAGAATTCGGAACCTTAGATGCACGCCTATAACACCCCATATTTTTTATAACATTATTTAGTATATTTAATTAGCTAAATAAAATAAAATAATGTGATGATTAATGGATTGAGATTTGATTAAAACCAAGGGTAGCCATGCCATGTTAAATGTAAATAAAAATGAGATAACATAAGTAAAAGTATTAGGAAATAAGGGAGGGCAAAATAAGAAAATGGGCATTATAATACCCTAAACCTTAGCCGCGATTCCTCACTTGAATTCATTTGCAAAAATGAGAAGAAAGAGAGGTTGGCCACCATTTTCAATCTTAAGAGAAGATAAGCTAGAAATTTCAAGAGGAAGAAGTAAATCAACTTATTAAATCTCACATATTTAGTCACAAAGCTATGGTGTATGATTACTACATCCCATTTTCTTATAATTTTCGGTTTTAAAATAAATCCGGGATGATTTTGCATGTTAATGCTATGTGTTAGATGATTAGATGTTTATATATACATGTTGATGGTCCGTGAATGCTCATATTAGTTTTTATGATATGTTCTATGTGAAAACTCTATTAAATGATATCCAAATGTCTTGAAAATTTAAATGTAGATTAGAAATAATATTTTAAAGATGGGTTTCAATTTTCATAATTTTTTAAATAATGATTTTATATTAATTTTCTAGTGAAGAAAATGACTTATTGGGTTATAAATTATTTACGATAAAATAAATAATTATTTGGTTCTGAGATTTTTATATGTTGGAAACATATTAAGAAGATTTTATAGAATTTTCTAGATTTTTTCTAATTGTTTGATGAATATATAAAATTATTTAGGGTATGAGATTTAAATTTTGTATATATTTAATTAAGGAGAATGGGCATTTTGCAAAATAAAATCATTGTTTATTTCTGAAAATATTAGCAATACTTTTTGAAAAGCTATTTAGCAACCAATGAAAATTTGACAAACAATGATGGGTTAGTTGGAAAGTTTTATCTTGTAAGTTAAAAGCAAAAATAACATGTTTTTAACATGTTCTGCCACCTTCGGTACATGGGGTTTCTGACCTCGACCTTTCACCAACATAGGTTTCAAAACCAATGCACATGGTATCAAGCTATTTGGTACGTAGCATATTGGAAAAAGGTGAAAGGGTAGTTGGTCAAAATGTTAGATTCCAAAGGGGTTGAAGTATGCTTTGTTTTAAAACTAAAAGTAGCGCCTGCTTTGCTTTCGAAAGGGTTAGGTTTCGGCTCAATTGTTTTCGACTGGGTCAAATATTTCAAAGGAAAGGTTTCGAATTGGTTGCACTCTTTTGTTTTAACTAATTCTTTCGAAGAGGTCTAAACCCATAGTTGCCTCCATTTTCCTTTCGAAGTCAATAGTTTCTAAAGGTATTCTTAACTTTTAGAATTAGCCAATTCTCCTATGCTTTCGAATGGATGGTTTTGACACCATCATTTCTTTACTTAGGAAAAGATTTTGAAAGGAAGATTTCTACTTATATATTTTAGTTGACCCCTTTTATTCTGATTAAAGCATAACTCCAAGGTTTCAAAGGAGTTTATTTATATGGTATCGAAAGGTATTATTCCACATGTTTTAAATTGAACCCAAGTGCTTTCGAAAGGTTTGAATTTATAAAGGTTTGATGTTTCTAAAAAGTATTTAAAATGGTTTCAAAAGGGTGGTTGCCTAAAGGGTTTCGAACGACTCAAAAGGTACTATTTTCTGATGCTTTCGAAAGGGTTGAATTGGAAGGTTTTTCCAAGGTCTCCTAAAGGCAATGTTTTAAAGTATTTAAAGATAAGATGTGGGTTTTAATGGTTTCGAAAGAGATGCTTTCAAAGGTTTAGAGAGGGATACTTTTAATGGAACCGAAAGGAGTACTTTGAAGTGTTTAAATGTTTTCATCAACTAAGGGTTGAGTAAAGTGTGTGTGTACATATAACATGGCAAGATAATTTTGAGTAAAGCAAGAGATTATACATTTTACTTGTATAATTTTGATTTAAAAGTCTTAAATTATTTTAAAAAGGTTTTTAAGGAAAATTATGGGAAGGAATCCCTAGGTAAAATGACTTAGATATTAGAATACCAGATAGGACCGGTATAGGGTTGCACCATATACATTAGCTATTAGCTCCAACTGATTGTCCAAAATCCAGTGTGTAGGGCTTGGTCGCAGGTAAGACTAAAATTATGATTCCATACAGAAGAAAATATACATACATACATACATACATACATATATATATATATATATATACAGATAAGCTATTGGTGAGCCCGAAAAACTACTAGGATCAAGTGACCTGAGAGATGATTAAGGAAAGACCATCCAGAAGAGGAGTGTCTAACATGTGTTAGATTAATCTTGTTTATATTGCTTGGTAGGCCCGAGTCAGCCAAAGGTTAATATTTGGCCAAACAAACTAAAGTGTTTGAACAGATAGTTCATTTATTACCTAATGTTTATGTACGTTTACATAATGATGCTTTACAGTATTTAACCAGTTCTGTTTGTAGGAAAATATTTTAAAAGGATACTGGTGAGGGGAAACTTGTTGTGCTAAGCGACATGGTCTCACTTAATATTAGTAACCGGGATGTATAGTATTATTCACACCAGGCTTTATGTCTGACTCGAAGTTTATGTTTTCCCCTTAAACTCTCGAGTACTCAAAATTGATTTGAGTAAGCTGATGGATTAAAGTTTTTTTAGGTTTTTAGTAGGATGAAAAATAAGGCTACCGAAGGCAAGCGGGAGGCTAAAGAATCGCTATTTAGGAGTTGCAGTTCTTTGTTTTGTTGTTATTTCTGATGTGTATGCATTAAGTCAATTGATATATATGACTCTGATCATCCAACGGGGCATCTGCATATGTCGCTCTTGGCGTATTTTATAATAGGTATATTTTATCATTGCCTGGGAATGTATTGGGATCATGTATTATGAATATGGAACATCTGTATGAAATGTAATGAAAAAATGTTGTTTTGAAATCCGTGATTTGTTTCATATTCAAGTGCTTCTGATATCATAGATACCATTAACATAGACATATTTAGTCACTGGAAGCTAATACTATAAATGACTACAACATTTGTAGCGCTTAGTTTTGGGCACCTAGAAAGGGGATGTTATAAAACCCATGGAATACGAATTACTTAAGGATACTAATGGAATCTTCAAAACGAGTAATTTTAGAAGGTGGAAACAATAAAGAAGAATAAGAAGAATCCTGCAAAACCCTAGGTAATATTTCAAAGGAAGTTCGAGCAAGTGTTAATGCGGCTTATCATATTCTCAACCTATGGAATTACCCCTAAATTCGAGAATTAGTTCAACACTTTACACACAAGAAGATAAAGAAAATATATGGGAAAGATGAAAGGAGAAAAATGCACACCTGAGTATGAATTGTAGCCATACGATTGAAATGGTCAAGTATTAAGTGACATATGGATTTGATGTAGAAAGTAATGAGTGTAATTGACTTACGAAAAATCTGTCTAGAAAAACGAGGAGGCAAATTGAACGACTATTACAGGATGGTCCAACCAAACACCGACACGCGTACTGGAACATTAATGCGCATGCAGCTGAAAGACTTATTCCCAGCGCTGAAGAAATAGTTCAGACAAGACTAAGTGGGGATACAAGCCGAGTGCATAAGGAGACAAGTTTACCCTGACCAGCAGTCGACGCAGAATTGGAGGGCAAGTGTTACATCCATTCTTTCCACGAACCAAGGCAAAAAGAAATAAAATAGCATTTCAAGAATGGGAAGTCATCCTAACGACAACAGGACTAGGCAAAGGACAAGCTAAAGGTCAACACCACTGATCAGAATGGAATCGTCTCAAAAATATTAAAACCACATAAAACAGACGTTGTGCACATCGAGAAGATAGAGCATAATGCATGTAACAACCGAGGTTTTGAACCCTCGAAAATCGACACTAATACATCCTCGCTCCGCAAATCCAAGTGCCGAAATGCTCGAATGTTAGGGGAAAAAGAAAATAAAGATTGAACAGAATCTCACACGAATGAAATAACATATATTATTTCAACAGTAATCTTTACAATGGAAAATTTGAATACAGTATCAGAGTCTAACCTAGATTCAGCTTGGGCAGTTATAAACCCCTGTCCTTACAATTGCAGGAAAAAAAATGTAATAAATGCAGCGGATAATAGAAAACGCCCATACGAAGATGAAGATCTTTAGCTCCCCTTTGGAAACTCCAAGCGTCTTCAACTAAACCTATACTACTCGGGCTGACCCAAGTATTAAAAATACCCAAACCAGGCTTGATAAACCAACGTGAGATCGAAATTTTAAATGCCGATGTAAATCAAAACCTATGAAAAGAGGGATATCTCATAAGACTACGCCGACACATAAACACGGACGGGTTTTTATCTTATGATAACCAAAATACTTTATACTAAAAATGCTTTGAGATTATATTTAATGACATTGGTTTGAAAACACTTTTCAAGTAATATATCAAAATAAAGTATCAATATCTGGACTAAGTCTATGGTAATATATCCGGACTAGGTCAACGGAATATACTGAACAGAATATATGATATCAAAGGGGTAACTGAAATGTTTGCAAAGAATTATAGCTATTTTGGGACTACAATCAAAACCGTAAAGCTTATATTCGGATTGGATTTCCAACATGATAGGGAACTAGTGGTCTTTTTCTTTCGATCCGCGTAGCAAACATTGTTGCCACGGTGCCTTTATCGCTTTTCACAAGTAAGTCACTTGAAACTGCACTTGCTACACTATCAATATACAATAGCCTTATCGTTTCTCGCAAGCAAGCCACTACATCAAAATATATTCCTTGAGGATCTAGATTCCATCAGACTCCTCCATACTCATAAAACTAATAGCTTGAAATATATGTAATGCAGATCACATAATTACTTGTATCATCTTTGGGATGTGAGACTCGTGAGGCAATGCTCAATTTTAACAAAGCCAAGCTTTTCTTTTCATAAAGCTAAGCTTTATTCTTCCATAAAGCACTTTCCACTTAGAATGCCACATTGCCATTCCTTCGATCACTATTGACTTCCATGAACATACAACCACTGACCTCGTACGTCTCAGATAAGGGAGTTAAGCTAAGAGAAGTTTCCTTCTCCACCACCAAGCAGAGGTACATTTGTAAAAGTCAATGTTGTGATCGTAGAAATGAAATGTTTGACATTCGTCCATACAAGTTCGTTCCAGGATGGAACGAAACTGAAGGCACTCCTCCTACTACCATTAATAGCCAATAGTCCTTGCAATTCAAATATTTCAAAATACGATAGAACCACTGCTATAATAAATTTCCCTATATTGGGAGCGACCCACAGAATGTCAACAAGCGGTCCTTTGTACCATGAAGATATCTGGTCTTCAATAACCATTATCTTCAACATGTCTTCACTTTCGAACATATACATTAGTTCGAAGTGGTATTCGTATAGGAGTTATCCAAATCCGATCCCCGTTCCTTCAAACCGATCATCGATTAAAAAGATGTTAGGTTCGTATATGATTATCATTCATTAATCAATTTAATTCATCTTTTAATTCTTTCATAAATATCTCTTAGAGATATATTCATTTAATTATTCATTTATCTTCTTAATAGTACATGGAATCATTAAACCTCGTTTATCAAATCATTTGGTAAATTTAAACCTTTTTAATCTTGGAATAATTCCAAATCAATTCACCTTTTACTTAGGAAAATATTTTCAAATCATTATTAAATCTTGATCAAAGATTTCTTATTTCGAAACTCAAAACTTTGATTTAGTCAAAGTCTTGATCAATTCCCAAATTCAACTAGTACTATGGGTGGAATATTGGAGAAATCCCCTTTCAAATTACACGAATAATGTGGGTTCCCTCTTCGGGCTTTAACGCCGAGTACATGAAGATTATATTCATAAAATCCAAGTTATGTATATTTGGAAAATTATATCATTTATACTTTGGAAAATGTTGATCCGAGTAATTCAAATTTACTATCTTCTTCGTTGGGCCAGTCTGGATAGCCAGGGAGAGTAGGAAACTGGCTTTCCAAACTCAAGCCTAGACACTATCTCTCTAACACGCATAAGGCGGTCAAGTTATTTAATCGACTCTAAATCATTAATCATTTCACTATTCCATAAATTTCTCAAATTACCTTTAAAATACTTTATTAATCATTTGAAAATATTTACAAAAGATCTGGAAAAAAAGGGTTACGTTTAAAACTATATTTCAAAAGTTATAGAAAAGTGCCGCGGAAAGTGCTTTTTAAGCTATATTAATCAAAACGACTTTCTTTCCCTTGGAAATTTTATTTTTATTACTCAAATCACTTTTAAAACTTTTTAAATGATTTATAAGATTTATTCCATATTTTTAAACAATTTAAAAAAAGGTACATAAGACATTTGCGACTTTGGCCCCTGAACTAGAAAGCGCGATTTTCTTGAAAACTTCATTTTATTTTGTTTGAAAACAGTAGTCATAAGAGTTCGGAAAATTCTTATTACAAAGAAATCCGACTCTGATTCCTTCCTATAGAAGGATTTAATTTTTATGGCATGAAATCGCGAACTACTGTTTCCAAACTCAATATTTGTTAAAACTTCTCCAAATTTAGTTTTAATGTTTATAAACATTTATAAACCATTTTCAAACATATAAACCAATATTTTCCATATTAAATCTCTTTTTCACTTTTAAATATTATTTTCTAACATTTTAACTTATATAATATTATACTATTATAATATTATATTTGACTTCATATATGATTATAAAATCATATTAAAATCCTTTTTCACCTTTCAAAGTATTCTCTAACATTGAAAGTCATTTATTATTTATCTTACAACTATTTATTTTCAATATCCATACAAATTAAATATCATTCCTTTAACATTATAAAAATGTTATCTTTCCTTTTCTAAATGAAACCTTTTCATTTTTAAATCATTTCAAACCATTTTCGAGGCTTAACTTCCCACATATACCCCCATTTATTCCTTCATGATTAATATAGTTAACACATTAACTATCATCATAAACTTCACATTATCAATTCATTCTTCTTTTCCATTCATCCAAGTGAACATTCAATGTTAACATCAAGTATACATCCATATACACATCCAAACAAACATGCCAATTCATGTATAATCATGTCAATAACTTTTATAAGCTTGTTAATACTAATCTTAACTTGCCTCTAACTTGCAAATCATTTTAACTATAAACTAGAAAGGAAAGTTTTTCTCGAGATCTCACCTTCTTAGCTCCCTCCTTTTCTGTAGCTTCTCCGAATGGTTTTGCCATAGCTTCCGCTCCTCGATAAGCTTCCAATCTCTTCCCCTAGTCAACATGGTTCTGCCTCACCATGTACAAGGCACTAACTTGACCTTTAGCTCCTCTATTTGCTTCCAAATACCACCGGTGCTTCACGCTTTCACTCCGGCATAATTTACTTCTCTTAAAATTTTGGCCATGATATGAAAGGGAGGAAGACGAACTCCGTTAGAGTTGAAACTTAATTAGATGGCTTTAGAATGCTTCAACAAGCTTAGATCTATGGTCAGATCTAAGTTTTAAGTGGTTTTTGAACTATTTCTTTTTTATTTTGGTTTGGGAAGCCATTGATGAAGCTTGAGAGAGAAGAAATGAAGAAGGAGAAGAAATGATATAAATGGGAGAAAATGAGAAAATGGAGAGGTATTTACAGAAGAAACTTAGGAATTAAATAATATAACTTGTCATGATTATATTTAGTCACATCACAAATCTTTTATAATATATATAATTATTATGTCTAGTCACATCACTTTATTATATATATAATTATTATGTCTAGCCACATCATTTTTGTTTATATATATAGATATATATATATATAATTATTATGTCTAGTCACATCACTTTCTTTTATATATATAATTATTATGTCTAGTCACATCACATTCTTATATATATATATATATATGGTTGTTATGAGATAATATATTTCTAAGTGTATTATTGTCTAGCTAATCAACTCTTATATATATGTATATATAGTGCACAAAGGAGAACAACGTTTCTGATAACTTGCTGGTGTCGAAATGTTGAAATTTCGGAAAACGTTCTTGGGTCACATTTTCTGTTTTATTATGAACTATTTAATTTGGTAAAAAAAATTTGAAAACACTTTCACCATCATTATTAGTCAATTAAAAAGAGTTTATTTTCATAATAAAACTTATATATTTAACATTTAAATTAATTAAATATTCATTAAACAAAGCAGTTAAATTCCGGGTCGTTACATTCTTCCTCTCTTAAAAGAATTTCGTCCCCAAAATTACACCAAAAAAGAACCCAAAGGTATTTGCCCAAAATATTTATTTTTAAACTTAAATCCATATGATGTATACAGATCATCTAATTTGATATACTTTTCGAATCCACAACTTTACTTTCGAACTAGTATTGATCCACTTATCCTCTATTGCGGACTTTGACTAGGCTTTTAAAAAACTCCATTTCTCTTACAGCCCTCTACTATGATAGAAAACTCAAATACCCAATCATAAACCCTCGTCAATGTTCGTCATCAAGAATTGAGTGATAAACCTTTTTTGGGCTGGTGTAAACACGTCCAAGTTCCTTACTCGAATCTTAGATCAGAATTGTGTGACAAAATAATCTACTTACAACCTTTTTTTCTTTTCACTTTTCAAATATTTATGAAAACATTTCATAAAACTTTTACCTTTTTCAAAAATGCTTTTTTATATGAATCCACACTGAATCTTTATTTCCAAATATTTTTCTTAAATGAAAACATTTCATCCTAAAGTAGTCATTTCAATTTAAAAGATAATTTACCTTTTATTTTCCAAAATTACAATCAACTTTTCTCCTCATAATATATTCCCCTTTAACCAATCTTGATATTAACCTATCAAATAATAATTCAAAATTACCTCACTCTGACCCGACATAGTAACAAATTATGTAAGAAAAATAAGAGCAGCATCGGAGCAATATGGTCTGAACACCAAGCGATATTCACACTACATCTGTTCTTATGTGTCAACAACACAACAATGCTCCATAAAGGTTTCTTATCATTTCTCTTAAAGAAGATTGCTATTTCAAGATATAAGAGGCCGATCTATTAGACTAGGGCTTCCTGCCCACTTTTCAAGCATTTCGTTTCAAAATTATAATCTCCCCCTCCCTACCTCCAGAATTAGGATTTTCCATCTAAGAAACATCACCGATCCAAGGAGAAGGTTGAAGGAAAATACAGGAGAAGATTGCCACCATCAATAAAGCACTTTTCATGCTATAAAAGAAAAGACATTGGATTTTTTCCAGGATTCTTTTTTGGAGGTTTTTTTTGAATCCCGAGCTTTTAAAATCTTCTCTAGCAACTTCTTCTTATTTATAAGAAAAAAACATTTTATATGTCTCAGGGCAATTGAAATATCTTGTATGAAAAATAGTAAAATATAATGGATTATCCCGTGGATGTACGATTTGCAACAATCTGAACCATATAAAAAAAATTTGTGACTTTTACTTTTCTGCAGTTCACTTTTATCTGCTCTTTTGTTCATTAATATGTTTCGACATTTCAACATACAGTTAAAGTGCGACTACCTGGCCATGTAAACTTCAATAGCATGGTCACCTCCCAAAGGCGAATCTAACCAAGCATTGGTTTGTCGATTTCTAGCTGCAAGGGCAGTCAACCACAAGATTGCATCACGGTCAAGTCGAGGGCGGCGAAACCTAAAAATTTCACTAACAATATTCGATAAATAAAATTTAAAATTATATATAATTATTTCAAATGTTTTAAAGTGAAAAATTTATATTTATATGTACGCATGTATGTATGTATGTATCACCACAAGAACAACGGTGATTTCCGATGGCAACTAGCCATCGGCGGCCGTCCAAAGGCCTCAGAAACCGCAAGAAGAGTCGTTGGTATACGAATCTCGTTTCGTAACGATTTCCGACGGCAACAACGGCAAATTTCTGACGGCCTCTAACAGTAATCTGTGACCGTTATCGATGGCCACGTGACAAACCTGAATAACCAAATAGCCATCCGAGGCCATTGGAAACGGTCGGAATTTCCCGTAGAGCGCCGTCGGTAGCCGTTGTAAGCTCATGACCTATAAACTGTCGGTAGTCGTTAGTAGCCATCAGAATTCCGGGTGTTTTTTTCTCTAAATTTGAGCTTGCAGCTTTCTAGCCACTACACATCCATCAATACACATAACAGCTCCTTTTCAAGCATATATAAACCACTAATCTTATAAATAACCATACATAATATTACATCCAAAAAATCCATATCAAAGTCCAACATAATCCAAATAATCAACATCCAACTCCACATAAAATATATACAATCCATCAAAATGTATCAAACATATCCTCACTCACTGGAAGCGTATATATATAGACAAAAAACATAACGAAACATACCTAGCATCACTCATCGTCCCCTATAGAACAACCCTACGAGGAAACTTCCCATGCTACTCCATATACTCCGCAAAGCGCTGGTTCAGCTACTGCATCTGCACAACACGTCGGCGATCATGCTCCCCAGCTTGGTGATCTGGGCTCGTAGCTCTACAATTTCTTCTTTGTTTTGAGCCATCTTAAACACCTTCCGCGATGTCCTAGCCTTCGAATAAAAATAATTGTTATACTGCCTCCGACATCATAAACGTAATTTACATGACTTTAATTAAAAAATATGCAATATTTGAATTTAGTTTATTTTCTTAAAATCACCGCTTGGTTTCCAAATCCATAGCGCCTGCTGCGGGATGGTGGATCCATGACAGACTTGAAAATAGGGTCCTCCTCATTAGCTGTCAACTCATCCCGTCTTGTCTCAGCCAGCAGCTATGCCCATGCTTCTTTGAACTTTTGCTGCAATGCAGAATACAAAATATAATTTAGTAGATTAATCGCTATACTGATTAACAAAAAGTTGAAATGGTCACTGGTATAAATAACACTAATTAATATATCTATAAATGTGTACCTAATTAATTAACCGATAAATTTTAACTTAATTATAATATACTTACATAGGCAGCAGTCACTTTACCATCATGCTCCCATGAGTATACGATTGGGCCCGAATCGTCGGTTTACTTCAGGGCATGAGTATAAGCAAAAGCATCTCAATACAAAATAGCACCCCTGCACGCTCTTTCCTGAAATATGAATATATACATATATAGTTTTATTAACTATCTATTAACAACTTATAACTTAAAATATAAAACTCTAAATAATTTTTTTACCAAATCCTCGCAATAATGTTGGAACGACTTGGAACCACCGCGATGTGTGACGGGATTCTTATTTCTGTTTGCAGAGTTCCTATCTGACTCCCATAGTAAATTTAAATTGGAAATAACATTTTACAGTTCTAAATCATGTATTAAATACAAGCAAGAATTTAAAGTAATTGATGTATGGTAAACTTACCTTTAACTTCTCATTGCCCCACCATGCGACCTAGGCCTCCCACACGCTAGCACTCATCCAGTTCGGTTTTTTTGCCGCTCTTCTCATAGCGGACATTGTATCCCAATAATTTTTGGCAATTTTGTTGTTCCAATGGCACTGCACTAGGAATACATCAATCTCTTGTAGGTTGACCGAACCATACATGTTGAGAAAATGAAAATTATACGTTTTTATAAATAGTCTACAATATATAAAGTGATCTAGGATCAAAGATAAAGTGCAAAATATAAATTTACACTTAGTAGGAAGTCCTGCCAAATGCTCTTCCGGACATTATCTGGTATCTTGTTCCACTTGGGCCAGTAGGCAGTCATCCTGTATTTATATGCATGTCTGGATATGGAGAGCATTGTAGCTGATGGCTCGAGCTCGAAGCCATTGTGTCAAAAAGAAACAAACATTTAATAAAGCAAGACTAATATATAATAGATTGTACAGAAAAATATTGTTAACACTGAAATAAATTTAATACTTACGATCCATCAGCTTTGGCCTACAACCATACCGCCGGAAGAGCTGCCTCCTATGATGGGCCGAGGACATCATCAACTGGAGGGGCACCTGTCTCTCTCTGGGTTGAAGAGGGAGCTCCAGTATGGGAAGAGCTACGTCTACAGAAAAATGAAATACATATATATATATATATATATATATATATAGTACCTATTATAGACAAATCATATATGAGAAATATATCATTTAATTATGTGAAACATACATTATGGCAGAACATAAAAGGATTATGTGAAACAGATTACGACTAAACATATCATTAGCAGAATACATCACTTTAAATGAGAAAATATAACATAAATAAACACAGAAATTACCTTCACCCGATATGTAGATTATTAATCAGTCTTTGTCGTTTTTTGATTCAGACTTCGTTTCGTACTCTATATTTTGTTCCTCTTTAGTCTCGGATACTTCTATTAATGCATTTGATTCATCGTTTAGAGGTCCAAAATTGGTTTGATTGTCGGTTATTATTATTCCAGCATTTTCCTCGATATCTGCTTGACAAGTTTGTTCGTCTAGAATATTATGTCCATCAAATGTAAATCTTGCATTTGTTTTAAAAATAGCCGATCAATCTCATTTATCTCTTCGTAGAGATGGGTACGGAGCGTAATAAACTTGAAGAGCTTGTTTGGCAAGTATAAAAGAATCATACTTATAATAATGCGAGGTATGCTTTATTTCTATAAGATTATACTTTGGATGTACGTTGATTTCAGAACCTGAAACGTTGCTGAATCAGTTGCATTTAAACAAAAAAATCTACAGGCCTTGTGAAATATGCCAATCGTAAAACCTGCGTTAACATGCCATAAAATCATTTACATGATCATTTGGATCATCATTACCTTTAACAAATACACCGGTGTTGTTAGGTAATTTTTCAGCATCGTATTCTTTGGTGTTAAATTTATATCCATCAACGAAGAATATTGAATAGGTCTTGACTTTCCTTTTTGGTCACATAGCTAAATGTTTCATTCCTTTGTCGACCAGACAATTTGTCGTGTCGTAAACGTAATTTGATAACCAAGTAGCGAAATATTTACCGATATCGCCATTTGGATGTTGTGATTCGTAACACTACAATTATAGAAGAAATATTTCATTATAATTAACACATATGTGTGCATATGTACATATATGCATATGTAGATTTTATAATGCATTAAGAAGAATATATGTGCATTGCCTAACAAATGACGCAACTTCAGCACAATTGAGAAGAATATACGAGTGCGCTACATGGTAATCTCTATCGCCCAACCAAAATTCCACACATTTACCAGCAGGTCGACCATGTTTTTAAAAAATAGATAAACTCGCTTGACAATCATCTTGATCAATGCCTTCATCATTATGTGTAGCACTTTCAAACGATAAGTTCACATGATCACTAAAATAATGAGAGAGAGAAAACGAAGCTTCTTCTACAATATATGATTTGCAAATCGAACCTTCAACCTGTTCTTTCTATCTCACTGTTTTCTTTAGATGATTTAACTACCTATTAAGAATTATTCCAAATTAAAATTTATTTATACATGAATTAAACTAATATTTAACGTACTAAACATTAATACCTCTCGAATGGATACATTCATCCATATTGCACAGCCCCTCAAAGACATATTTTAGATGGAAGATGAATATGTAAATGCTCCATTACTCACTATGAGATTCGTCATAACAATTTCATTACTCACCACATCCTCTGACTGTACAAGATTAGTTGCTATAAGTTCTCCGTGACAATCCCATACCAAATAGTTTGTCACGAAACCGTATTTACGCAAATGAACTCTAACCATTTCTGGCATCAAATGCTTCAACAATTTACACCTACTACATGGACATCGGATTTCTTCGTCGTTTTCATTATTACTTAAAGCGAAATCAATAAATATGTGTACACTGTTATTAAAATGTTTACTTATTGAGCCTTCAATTTTCCTTCGTTGTTGATACATCCAGCTTCCATCAATAAAATAATTCATCATCTCTCCTACTATAATTAAAAAATACGATATAAAGGAAAACCACATCGACAATTTATTCTTTGATACGATTTTACAGTTTAATGTTTTATATTAATCGATCATTGACACTTTGTTGCTGGGTCATTTTACTTTCCATTACAAACATAGTAACGTAATTAAATCCCGCAAATCATTTTATTTTAGACGATTCAACAAAATTTCGGCAGCACTTCCCTTTTGTTCCATGAGTCGTACACGATTGCGTGTATACAGGAAACATAAAGAAAGCGTTGTTGAAATTTTTTGAACCGTTTAAAATGAAATGATTTACGAGATGTAATTATGTTACTATGTTTATAACTTGTCCAATACATGGACAAATCTAACAAATATTGTATATGATGAATATAGATGTCCGTTCTATCAAAAAATAAATACCCACACAATGATCATACACAATACTTATGAGACGGGGCCAAAAAACACTCCAAGGGTTTTATGAATAAGGTATATTACATATTTTATATTTAAAAAAAATTGGCTTTCGACGTTTACAATAAATTGATTAACATTTAATTTAAGTTAAACTATCGTATACGATAGTTTATCACATACGCACATGTTTAAAACTTTAAGTGGCTAACTGTACGTATATAAAATTAATTATCGTTTTCGGCGTTTTAGAAAACAGATAAACTAAATTATGCTCAACCACACTAAATAACCCTAGTAAGGCGTAAAAGACGTAATTATTCAACTAATGCACACTAATTTCTTATCGCACAAACTAAACAAGTTAGTATTCAACAATTATAGGTTAATAGCATTAATTAACATTCAATAAACTATACTACACAGCCAATGAGACAAAATAAACAATTAAACTAACAAATTAATCCTAAATTAACAAATTCATGAAATTAGGGTTTAGATATAATACCTAAAATAGTGGAGACTAAGCGTTTGGAGGAGTTGAGATTCCGAATTGACGAGGCTGGAGTTGATTTCGGTGCTTGAAGCTGAAGGGGGAAATGGTGAAGGAAGCTTTTGTTGATTCGGAGTGAGGCAAAATGCTTCTGATTTGGCTCCGAAGAAGAAGGTATACGCGATTTTTCGACAGCTACCAATAGCCGCAAATGGCAATATTCTAACAGCTTTCGACGGTTAATTATTTTATTCGTACAAAGTCTAGAATATGCTAGTCGTCGAAAAAGAACCATCGACGGCTGCGGGTACGTTTTGTCGGAATATATGACTGCAACATTTCAATTTGTGGAAAAACTGTAAGAAAGAGAAAAGGTGGCAAGAAATCTCCGAAAAGACACTATTATAAAACAATTAATGTTTCCCAATCAAACCGAATAATTAAGTGCACTGAACAATTGCATATACTGCATCCAGATCAAATCTTCTACCACAAAATGATAGGATGTTTTGTAATAAAAAATCACGACCATTCTCGCTACTCTTCGCCAATATAAAAATGGCTGCAGACCCTCTCTTCTCATTGAATCACTGTAATTTTTACTCTTCTCAAGAAAATTTAGTGACGTAGGTCAATGGTTTCATCTTCTACCAACAGGTAATTGCTTCTCTTTTACTTCACCATTTTCAACAAATAATTCAAAATTAACTAAACATGTTTGTCGTGTGTATGCAGAAACCAAATGAGGGACGTTGAGGACAGTTCATCTGTGAACATGAACTTCAATCAAGGTAATTCCAGATTATACTTACATTATACTAACAATTGCCATCTTAATAAAGAAAATAAGTTTCTTTACGTTTCGTCATCAGGGCTAAGCGAAAAGCAGGAATTCTTTACTGTAGAACAAATCGAATCGTTCTTCAACAATCCAATTGTCAGAGATGAAATAACCAATCTTCTCAGAAGGCATGAAGCGTTCATGCGAGCAAAGTTTGAAGAAGAAAGAAATGAACAATTGAAATTGGTACAGGAGAAGCATACGAGAGAAATGGAGGAAGGGAAGAAGGAAATAGTGGAACTGAAGAAGAAGGTAAAAGCATCGGAACAACTGATCAAAGAATGGAAAGGTTTTGGGACTTATTTACAGCAGATGGTGGAAAAGTTGAGAGGCACTGTTCCAGATTTGCATGTGAGAATTTATGAGCTTGAAGCAAAGGTCCGTGAGTATGAACATAATGAAAGAAAAGAAGAAGAAGATGATGATTAATGCCTCGGAATAACTAAAGAGGGAAAATCTGCATGTTGCTGTGCTATTATCATATTGATGTTTTTGCATTTTTATATACAGAAGATGGAATTTATTGAAGTTTAATGGGATTTTTGATGATATTGTTTGTTTTCTGTCTATAACTTCTTATGTATGTTTAGATTTTATATCTCCATTTGGTTAATGCTTCGTGTGGCTTGTTATATTAGAACCTAATTTATACCAATTTTACCACAATAGGAAGTAAAGGCTGTTCCTATTGTATTTGTACAAATTTTACAATGGACGCGAAACGGGGACGAGAGGCGCAAGGCGGCAATGCCAAAAATTTAATGGAAGCGGCGCAAGGTCGACGAGAGAGATTTGGGTTGGAGAGTATTGGTTAGCCCCCTTTTGAATACTATTGTTATTAAGAAGAAGAGAGACATAAATACGTTAGTAAGCAGTTTTTAATAATGGTATAAGCGGTTGTCAAAACTTTGTTTGTCAGAAAATCAACTAAATAGTTTCAATTAATTTATGAAAATAATTTTAGTAATTATTTTTGGTACATTCTTTGTTATTCAAAATAACTACACAGTAAAAAAAAGTTTTTACTTTATCTATAACTAGTACAACCGTACATCGGTGTATGACCGACCGTTTGATGTATAATATTGTAAAATAAAATTATTTAATACACTTTTCTAATTTAATTAAACATATAACAACGATAATATACCGAATAAAAAACAAAACATAATTAGTGACATAATTCTTCATTGTTTGTTTTCATTTTGTCCCATTTAAAGTTGAAATCAAAAGAAAATGCTATGGTTGAATTAGAGTCGGGCTCTAAATTGCTAGCAGGAAATATCTTTCAATATGTAAATGGGTCTGAACAGCCAAAATTATGGATTTGCCATAAGATGTATACGAATATTAGGAATAGCTTTTTTATTTTTGTAGCATGCTCGTATACCCGAAACAGTAAAAGGATTAATGCTATCCTTGAATAGCTGATTGCTCATTCATGTTTGGAAATAGTTAATCAGCAGTATTATCACAACCCTAAATATTATCACAAAATGCAATATTTCAAACAACACTACCATCAAAAACCACCACCACCCTTCAAACTACCCCCAAGCAAAGACATAATCTACCACTATGAACCCTCCATACAGGCACAACATACCCGCATACTACTCGAAACCAACACCTACGAAGGCATCATCGTTGCCGTCATCAAACCATCAATCTCGCTCTCCATAAAGCAATATCGTCCAACGACTCCCAATCACCACTCCCCACGACCCCGACTCTAGCACACCTTTAAAAATCCCCGACCTGATTATACCTCCTTCCCTAGTCGCCATCGTCATGCTCTTGTGTGCCGCGCACAACCCACGCTTCACTCTTACAAACTTCTCGCACCCTCAACTCCACACCTCTTGCCCCCACCGTGCATCTTGTAGAAATCTGTGCTCCCCTGCACGCTTTTCCCGCACTCCTCCACCCTGCACCTCCAAAATGGTTGCAAACCCACAGCAGCTTATGTTAGTTTGAAGGATTTCATTTAGGAAAAGTTTATCATTGCTACTTTGTTGTAGCTTATGTTAGTTTGTTGCAGTTTCTAGGGCTGCACCTGCTGCTTTGAAATATGGCTGCATTTACTCCTCCACCTCCAGGTTATAATCTCCTACGATAATAAACATGTTTTGTTTAAACTATAGTGTACATAATCCACCTTATAAGATGTTGCGAGATTAAGAAAAGTAATAAGAAGATGAGTAACTATGCTGCTTGTCTTGAAACCTACCTCTCCTCAATAAATGAATAATATGAGTTCATAAGCAATTTGGCAGATTTCAGTCTTCAAGATCCAAGGATATAAGTGCCCACACACCAGACTGTTAAAAAATCATCCATCACAATAGAACTATAAATGATTTCCTTTCAGTAAAAAGGTAAAACAGTGTATACTTGTTTCAGCAACTAAGCAAACTGAACAATAGCTCGGTTACATGTCAAGAAAATGAAACGCTAAACACTTGTAGCACTAAAAAAAGATCAGAACAGTCATACTATATGCAAACCAGACTATCATTTGCTAATCCAATAAATTATAAGTCAACTAAATTCCACGTCCATAATTGAATAACCAAAAAAAAATTCGAATCTTCGCATAATCCAGAGCCAAAAAAATTCAAAAGACTAACCACTTGTGTCTCATGCAGTATCCACCGGCACGAGAAGATTCAGGAACATCTTCATGAGAAATTGAACTATCTGATTTTCTAACAAAAACATAAGGCGTGATTTCGCATCCAACACAAAGTTGTTTATCAATCATCAAATAACAATAAATTTAGTCCAAAACTGAGCTAATGTTAAATGGCTCAGTCCCAAACATTGTAGTACATTAATTATACCTCTTCGATTTAAACAACACCGATGCAAAATAATAATAATAATAATAATAATAATCCATCTACGTTGTTGTCTTTGGAAAAGTGAGGCAAGTTGTATAAAGAGAAATAAAAGCTCAAGAATTTACTCAAGGATCGAATTAAGGCATATGATGCACAAACTAACCATATACAGGAAAGTGCACAAACTAACAATACACAGGAGAATAGTGCACGTCCAAAGAGGATGATAAAGCTACCAAGTAGGCTAATGGATTAGGGGTATCGATTTGACAGCTACTATTTTTACTTTTCATTTTGTTATTTGCTTTTGTTTTGCCGCTACTTTTCTATCAATTCTGCTATGAAATTGGCGCCTAAATGCAGCCACGTCCTCAAAGTTGTTGAGAGATATGGCTATATAATTGTACCTTTGATAATAAGAAAAAAAAGGTGGAATTAGTTGTGAACTTTCTCTCTTTTAACATTCTTTTCCAGCTTATCTTCTTCTTCTCCACTATTTTCTCTTCCCTCTCGGCCTATCCTTCTGTGTCCTTAACAAATTGGTGCTTTCACCATTGATCTCCCACATCCTCCCCGCATATCCAAAGTCACTCCACCATGACTCGCCTAGAAGAAGCCATCCAACAACTCAACCATCACAACGACACCATTACCGCAATACAATCAACCCAGTCCAGCCACGGCTCCTTGCTTGAATCACAAAATGCCGATTTCATCAACATCAAAACAGCAATCCAATCATTGACCAAATCAATGGCTGATCTAAACCACAAACTCGACACTTAAACACCACCTTCGCCACACAACCAAACTTCCACAACCAATACCCAACTATTACCCACACGACAACCACCATTGCTATCCACACCAAACCAAAACCGCCAACCAAAAGTCACCCTCATAACATTTGATGGCACAAACCCTCATAACTGGATTTTCCAGGCTGACCGCTACTTCACTTATTACGCAACACCCGAGGAGCAACGTGTAGAGCTAGCCAGCTTCCATATAGAGGGACAAGCCGTAACTTGGTTCCAATGGATGCATAGGAACAAACAACTATCATCATGGCCGGCGTTGGCCAAGGCAGTAGAGCAACGCTTCGGCCCACCCACGTTTCTACACCCACAAGCCACCCTCTTCAAGCTTAAGCAAATCACAACGGTCGACAACTATTAAGCCACTTTTGGGACACTATGCAACCGAATCATCACCCTTAACCCCGAATCTATATTACAATGTTATATTTCGGGTCTGAAACCCCTCATCCAAAACGAACTCTTACTTCTCAAACCATCAACCATATCCGACGCCATTGACACAACAAAACTGATCGAAAAGAGATACATGGACCAACCCAAGTTTCCATTCTCTAAAACCAACCAGAACATCCACAAACCATTCCACTCCCAAAATACAACTCAAACATTTCCTTAAACAACTTATCCTCAAATATCCAAACCATCAATACCTATCAAACAACTCACACAAGCCGAAATGAATACTCGCAAACAGCAGGGCCTCTGTTTTAACTGCGATGAAAAATACCATTTCGACCACCGCTGCAAACCGACTCACATCCTCATGATACTTCCCGACGTCGATCCTGATGGAACTAAACCCCCAGGCGATATGAATATCGAACCATTCCACACAACCGAACAACCAGACGCCATTGAAAAACTTGACGACTCACCATAGGAAATTTCCTTTCATGCCCTAACCGGATATTCACATCCAAGAGCAATTCGACTTCCAGCGCTTGTCAACGGCAACCCAATTTCCATATTAGTTGATTCGGGATCCACACATAACTATTTACACCCTAAAACGACGAAGTTTCTAGGACTAGATATCAACAACGAAAGCTGTAACGGCCCGCCTTTTTCATATGCTTTAAATCAATACACGTGTCAATTCAAACCATACGGAAGGGCGGATTGTTATGGGGTAAATAAGAAAAACAAGAAAGAAATAAAACAAAATAGAATCTCACAGCGGAAGGATAAAATATAATAATCAAATATATGGTTCATGAAGCTGTTTACAAATTATTTAATTTTACTTACACAATACATATCAGAGTTGCACATACCAACGAATAAAAATCGATGCAGCGGAATACAGTGTAGTGGAACAATATAATATAATAATAATAATGAAATCTTCGTCTTCATCCTCCAGAAATAAAGTCTTCGATCCTGAAATGCTTGGACTGATCCGAGCGAATTGAAAAAAACAAAACACTCGAGTCGGCACTAAAATATCTTATGTAAGTTAAATCAACAGAAATAAATATGAGTGCAGTAACTCAAGAGATGCTCGGGATTTACATCTCCTAAGGATCCGTTAAACTATTTACTATGTAGTATATTTTGCTATTATAATAATGTCTATAGTAAAATAAACTTACTTTTAAATAGCGTTAAGGAGTGACTCAATATTCCCCTTAACACGGTAATAGTCCCAGTAGTCCATTCAGTATCAGCGCATCTCCAGATCGGAAGACTACCCTAAATACTCCACGGGCTACGGGAGAAAACCAAACTCATATAAGGCGCGCTATGGTAGGTGACACGGCACAACTAGGCATTGCCATGGTAGATATACCAATTACGCTTCCGGGTCGGTGGTAACGCGTAGCTGCTACTACCGCCCACCTCGAACAGCACCCCCAAATCAAAGAAATCAAAAGCGGTCACCGAATCAATTCAAAAGTCAACGTAGAATATCGAAGGGATGTGTCCGATCAAAGGTGCTACCTCAATTAACCCGTCAATCGCTCCTGTTTTAGCCATCTTACGCCAACTCACGGGAGTTGGGTCCACGTATTTACCTCAAAGGAAACACCGCCGTCATCCTACTTCATTCTGGAATCTCCACCGCGTACACGGTTGTTAAAGTGGTTTTCGGAGTTGGTAGAGAGTATGACAACTTCCGATTTCGGTCTCTTCAACAACCAAACATTATTATAACACCGCGGTCTTTTCAAAATAGTTTATACTTTAAAACCACAATATAATATCCCTTTTCAAACCATATAAATACGATATCATTTTCCTCTTTTAAAACCAAATCAATATGATATCCTTTCAAAAATATCCTTTTCTAAAACCATACCGCTTTAAAATTTATAATATCTCGAAACCATATATTTGAATTATAACTCTTCAAAACATAATACTTCGAAATCCATAGCTTTAAAACCATACTTCCAAAACTTAAATGGTTTGGATATTCAACAGTCTATAAAATAAAATGGTGTGAATTTAAAATTACTTTATAAAGTAAATAATTTCCACGACTTTAGAATTTTATTCTCTTTATATCAAGTCTACATCCATAAATTTTAAATTCACTTTCAGTTTCAATAAACCACTTCAGTTTCAATATATTTCAAACTTTGCATATTAAACAATTAGAAACTAAGGTTGGAAATTTCTATTCAATAATTAAATGTTCTATTATTTAGTTTGAAATAATTGCATAATAAATCCATAATCATTTAAATAAAACTCAAATTACCTATAACTAAATATTTCCTTCAATTTATTTATACTAGAAATATTCATTTAATTCATCTTGAATAAAAATTCAGTTATAAATATCATACCTTTTAGAATTTCAAGTTAATAAGTTCTACATCAACTTATGGAGTTTAATTCTTAAATAAGCTCAATTCCAAATAAATTTCCAATTTACCTTCCAATCTTAATTGATTTAAATCATTAAAACTCTATATATATTCAATATCTTAACATGTATTTAATCATATAATATAGAATAATCAAACTCCATTTTTCAACTTATTTATTTTATTTAACACATTCATACATAGCTTAAATTCAATAATTTAACTATATATGTATATATAAACAATATTTATATAATATAAAAAATTTAATATTTATTTACCCGTATCCTATCCAAACCATAGACATCATTTCAAAATATTTATATATGTAGACCGACGGTGTCTGTATAAAATTTTCTATCCTTTGGTCAAGTGATACGGATAATTATCATTTCAATCCGCAATTTAAAAATAAAAATTACGGTTATATATCATTTCAAACTGCAATCCCGAATGAGATGAAAATGCATAATAACTTGCAGTTTATAACAATATAAAATACAGCATCCATTCATCCAATATCAACCATCAACCATTTATCACAATCATCATCAAAATTCAAACAATACATCAATATATAACATGTGATAAATAACAGGTATCAACTATCAGTTTATATTTAAAAAAATATTATAACTGTTTAACTGGTAGTTTATATGCAATAAATAAATAAATAAAATTTTAACTGATAGTTTATATGCAATGAATAATTAAATAACAATTTAATTAAATAAATGCAATTTAACTGAGATGATGATTAAAAATATGCCAAACAGTCATAAATAAATTTCTAATCACATCAAAATTAATTTAACAAACATAAGAAATTTTAGAAGTTGTGAGTGGGTTAAAACACTCACCTTTTGAATTTAAATCGAATTTAAATCCTATTTAAACGCAAAAATTAAACAGTCTCCAACTCCGTCCAAACTAGTGCCAGAATGTCCGAAATTTTATTCCGATCCCAACAAAAAAAATCGCGCGTGAAACGGAGTTCGTATGCACCAGTTATGATAATAAGAATGATTGAAATCAAAATTAAAAATTAAAAGAAAAGGAACAGGAAGGAGTCTCACTCCATGGCCACGTCAGCAGAAAACAACGAACCCATCAGCACCCTGTTTCACATGCAACCCTTCAGCATGCCCATGCCCACTCCAAGCCGCGGTCATCCTGCTTCGCGCACGGCCTCGCGTCTAACCTCCTGATGATGCGACATCACCGCCGCCGCTTCCCTGAACTTCGACCACCCCGCGCGAATCTCGATCGGCCTTGAAAAGAACAGCCGCCGCCATTTGATTAAAACCCTAATCCACAAATTCCCGGCGATCTAGCCATTGAATCGACGAGCTACAGCCACCGATGAACTCCGCCCTTGACTCTCTACAAAACCCATATCACGATTTTTCGATCGGACGACGATCAACGAACTCCAACGAACGACCGACATTAAAAGCCTGAATTACGTTCGAACCACAATCCAAACCGAAAAACGAATTGTAGATTTAGCTTGCGCTCTTTGAGAGCTTTAGATTGATATAAAATTTGCTATGGTTTGAGGAGATTGAAATTTTGGCTTTGAATTTGATTTGTGTATGGATCTAGAATTTGTTTGTCTGCCATTGAGGAAGATGAGGAATAGAATGAATTTACATACAGACAAATGAGAATTAGGGAGGCTAGGGTTTATAGCAGGATATTTATAGAGAAAGTTGAAATAGAATGGATCGGATAAGATAGATGTACGCGCTAACGACAAAGTGGCCCAAAAAGCCCGTTCTGACTCCGGAACGAAATTGGGTCAACCCATATATCAAAATAGGTGTTTTAAAATATTCTAAACGCAATGGAAAAGATTTCAGGTTCAAATTGCATCGTATGAAGAAGTTATGCTCAAATCAATATTTTTCAAATTGATTTCAATTAATTTCAATTTCATTGATTTCAAGGCATTTCAAGCCCGTACGATCAAATGACAAGTCCGATCGCTACGAAACTTGAAATCCTATAATAATTCACCGATACGGATCCGATGAAACTGGTTTCGTCGAAATCTGAGTCAGTGGCCAAAATGGCTATTTTCCATTACTTAAATAATTTAATAAAAAAATCCAATTTTTGATTTCAATCTTAAAATTGACCAATTTTATCGTTTTTATATTTCTAAATCATTTACAATGTTTAAAACAAATTAAAGTCAATTTAAAGTTAATTAACTTATCGATTTCAGTATTTTTCCCCAATTCCATTCAAATTCAGAAATTTTAAATTAAATTACCAATAATTCCATTTTATTGACTTTTCATTATGTTATTCACTTCATTGCTATCAAATGGAGAAAAAAATTAACATTGGATTCAGCCTATTACATTAATATTTTTAAATTTCATCTTAATCTCAATTAACGTATTATTTAGCTATTTCAATTTCATTAAACTGCAATTTATCTTATTATCAGAAATTAAATTCCAATATATTGGTAAAAATTTATTTCCATTCCTTATAATTCAACAAATTGTCCAATATGAATAACTTTAACATCATTTCCTTTAATTTAAATCATCAATTCATTCATACACCATTAGAAATATATTATTACCCATTACTACCCTAATTTATACTAATATAACCTTTAAATCAGATTAATTTCAATTGATTACCCATTTTAATTTATAGACTCCATTAACGTTAAATTACATTTAAGTTATCACTAACGGACAAATGTTGAAATTGATTACATACACCATCCTCATCCTATTATCAATTGGATGAATTTTCATTGATTCGTAGCTATTGCATTAATATCCACACATTTCATCCACATTTCCATTAACGTAATAATTTAATATTAGATTCCAATATTGAATTTTAAATTTCAAATAAATTAATAAATCTAGATTTTCACTCCTAAAATCCATCACTTGTTATATTATAAATAAAATTAACATTGACTTATATAACATTTCATTAATGCATGCTTCACTTCATACTATTTAATTATATTTGCCAAATATGTACATTAATTACTACTTATATTCTTAATTAATTTACTTGCCTGGTTTCATACTTAATAAGTTTCATGTTCCAACAATATTATAATTACCTACAGGACATTTGATTTTTATTTCATGAATTCATTAATTAATCCACTAAATGCCTTTGTTTTCTTATATTCAATTTATTACCCTTTTAAGTACGTTTATTATCAACAACATTCATTATAATTACTTATCTACAATTATTGCATTGGTTTATTCAACAGTTACTTTTATTTACTCATTTTCTATTTTATAACCAAATGTAACAATTTTTACTATTCATTATTATATTAATGAATTCCATTCTAGTTAATATTTTTATTAATATTTCACTAATTCAACATTTCTATTGGTTTCTATATTAAACTTATAACCAAGTATGACAATTTACATTATTTCAATTAATTGCAATATAAATTTTAAATTGTTAATTTTAATTACAATTGATACATCTAATTTCTACATTCGCTCCCATATGAATTAATAAGATTTTTATTTCTTCCTAAATTTAAATAAAAATCTTATTAATTAATTCATTTTAAACATCGAATTTTTACAGGTCGTTACATTCTCCCCCACTCAAAACTTTTCGTCCTCGAAAAGAAAAAGAAGGGAAAAAGAGAAACTTATAAATCAATATATATTATTCAAATATTATTCATAACACTAATTTTACAGAGTAGGATAATTTATATAAAATATATAGATTTATAACAATTAAATCCTTTATATTCAAATTTATAAAGTTTGGAAACATTTCCAAAATATTTTCTAAGTCCAAAATTTTACGTAAAATTTCGGCAGAGTCTCCTTTGTACGGAGAGGCTCGGGAGAAAAATATAATATCAAATATAACAATATACAACATATATTTACCAAAATAATATATATCCCAACATGGAAAAAATATAATAACGCTATAAACCGTAATCCGAAAACATTTTTTTTTAATAAAAATATAAATGTATAGGAAAAAAAGGAGAAAAAAGCCTTTCTCCGGAGGCTCACAAAAGCAGGCGAGGCATGCAGAGAACATATGCCTCCCAAAAAACTGACTACAGAACAAGACCCGAACCTCCACTGGCTGACAGAAGCCAGGAGAACAACAAAAGAATAGCAAAAGAAACACCACAAGCACAACCACAAATCCCGCCACACCGAAAAGGTATTGGCCAGTCCATCAAAGAAGCTACCATCACAAACAGAACCAAGGAACCGATAAGAGAAACCAAAGCCCAGGCCGAGCAGCAAAGCGACCACGCTAAAACAACCACAAGCTAAGAGCACCAAATCAAAAAGATGCAGATATAGTAGGTAAAGCAGACCCCAAGAGGACGAGGCAGAACAGCGAACCACCGCCCAACTGACCTCACCATCGATCTCCGGCAAGGCCACCGCCCGATGATGGAGTATGAAGAACCTCGAAAAGAGCACCAAAAGCTGAGAAGAAACCAGGGCCCACAAGACTGAAGAAGAGGACCACCGAGAAGGCCAACAACACAGAGGGGGAGCCAAATCCCAAGCAACTCCATCGCTAACCAAACAGAGGGAAAAGGCGTGGATCGAAGACCGGACCAGAAGATAACAACCAGGATCAGCAACCCAAAAAGACAAGCAAGAACCAAGACCACTCGAGCAGCTCCAAAACCAATCAACTGGGGAAGAACACTGGAAAAGCCTACAGAACAGGACGACCACAACCCAAGCAACTCCAAAGAAACCAGTCAGAGCCAAGAATAGAGGGCCTCGGACCATAGAAGAATCCATAGACACCTGGACCTGACAAACTAGCAACCACATAAGAAGGAAGGAGGGGGGATCGGGAGCGAGGGGGGAAAGCCATCGCCCCACCAACATGATTCAACCAACTCCTAGTCTAGCAGTAGACAGGACAAACGAAATAGATAGAAGACCCACTAGCCTCCTAGAGCGGGAGCCCATGGGTCCCCTGAAAGGTCTACCACGGAAGGCCAGGAAGACATCATTCCTGACACGCCGAATAATGGACGGAGGATCCATGGGGGCACTCTCAAAGGTTGCCTTATTCCGCGCGCACCAGAGGTGCCAGCAGATCAGACATGGAAGCAATCGGAACACGATCGAACGAAGAGATCTACCAGAGACCCCAGCCCACCAGGTTGTCTGAAGATCCGAAGGAGAAGTGGCAATACCACGAACCCCAACAAGGTTCCTGAAGTAATTCCAGCACGCTCTGGCTAAGAAACCATCAAAAAACAAATGGTTCAAGGATTCTGTGTCCCCATTGCCACAGCATCTACAACGGGAGACGGAGGGGATGCTGATCTTATGGAGATTCTCGTCTAGTGGCAACCCATCGTGCAGGATACGCCACATCAACAGAGAGACCTTGGGGGGAATTAGAGAATCCCAAATGAAGGAAAACAAAGGACGAAAGGGGCTTGGAATTCTAACCGAAGTCCAAGCTTTCAAAACGGAGAATGAACCGCCATCCCAACCGGAAAAGCCACCATGAGAGTCAGAGAACGGCTTTACCGACTGCATGTGCTTCCAGGTCTCACTAACATAGGACGGAGAGCCTGAGAAATTAGAGCCCGCAAGCCTGTGGTACTTAGCATGGAGGAACGACACCCACAAAGAGTCGTTAGCCCCAAACCTGTACCACAACTTACAAGCAAATGCTGCACAAAGGTCCTTAGGATTACGCAGACCCAAGCCACCTTCGTTTTTCGGACGACAAATGGCGTCCCAAGAAACCCAGTGGTGACGACGGGCGTTGTCCTTGGAACCCCAGAAGAAGGACAAGATCAGAGACCGATAAGACTGGAAGAAGGAAGAGGTAGGGGTCATAGCGGCGAAAACATGGGTTCCCATTGAGTCTAAAACCGACTTAATGAGAACCAGCCTACCGGCCTGGGAAAGAAGAGACACATTCCAACGGATGATCTTGCTCCTCACTTTGTCAGTCAAGGGATCGAAGATAACGTTAAGCTTTCTACCTCGGTACAGGATAATACCCAGATAAGGGAAGGGTAGCTTCCTTGAAACCAGAAATGGTCTCGATCCAGGAAGCTCGAGACGGGGACAAGTCCTTCGCATGGACGAAACAACTTTTGGAAGGATCAACGAGTTGGCCCGAACACCTCTCGTATTGGTGAAGGAAACTAAGGAGCCGCCGGACAGAGGAGCGACTGCCATTAGAGAAAATGACAATGTCATCAGCAAAGGATATGGAAGAGATAAGCGGGCAGCCCCTTGGGATCCCAAAGCGCTGGATCTGACCGTAGATTGTCAGGGACTAAAGACCGCGAATGAAAGCCTCTGTCGCGATCACGAAAAGAGATGGCGAAAGTGGGTCTCCTTGACGCAGACCCCTTCCCGCCTTGAAATACCCATTAGTCGACCCGTTAATGAGCACAGAGAACCAACAGTTCGAGATGAGCCTCCACACCAAGTCAATAAGGGTTTCCAGAAACCCGAAAGCCCTCAAGACCTTGATGACGAAAAACCAAGACATGCGATCGAAGGCCTTAGCCATGTCCAGTTTGAAGACCACCTTAGAGCCCCTTACTTTCCGGTCCAGCTGGGAGATCAGTTCCTGAGCTAGAAGGACGTTATTAGTGATTAAACACCCTTTTACAAACCCCGCTTGAGAAGGAGAGATAATACACTCAAGGATAGGGGCCAAACGACTAGCCAGGATCTTGGAAATAACTTTATTCGAAAAGTTGCAAAGGCTGATAGGACGGAAATCCGCGCAAGACCGAGGATTTTCACACTTAGGAATCAGATTGGTGGATGTCCAGCCAGAGGGAAGAGACCCGCCGGAGAAGAAGGATTGAACTGCAAGACAAAAATCAGCCTCAATAATAGGCTAGACAGACCTATAAAAGACACCATTGAAGCCGTCCGGGCCGTTGGCGCTATCCTTGTTCAGGGCAAAGACACTTGCACGAATCTCCTCTGGGGCAGGAGGATCCGCTAATAGGGTGCTTTCCGGAGAAAGAACCATACGGGGAATGAAGGCCAACAGGGCCGGACTGGGAACCGAGACAGACGGAGAGCCCAGAAAGGACTGGAAGTGGGATAGAATGGTGTCTTTGACTTCCTCGGGCGAAGAAGCCAAAGATAGGTCAGGACGCAAAATCTCACGGATAGTGAGAAGATTATTCTTCTTACGAATAGAAGAATGGAAAATTTTGGAATTCGTATCACCGTCGACCACCCACTTGATCCTAGCCTTTTGACGAAGGTAGTCATTTTCGATATGAAGCTCCGAAGAGAAAAGGGTTTGGGCTAACGCCCAAGCCTCCTTGTTAGCGACGGACGGATCCTCGTCTAACAAGGATTCGGCTAAGATCAGGGTTTCTTCGGCCACCCGAACGCGATCGAAAATGTTCTGGAAAACATCAACGTTCCACACCTTAAGGCAGGCTTTGAGGCGCTGAAGCTTACGAGCGAAAACAGCATAGGGAGAGCCAGAGACAGGAGCGCTCCACGAGTTAGCAACCACTTGATGAAAAGAGTGGTGAGATCTCCACATGCTCTGGAACCGGAAGGAAGAGGGCCCGGAGAGGGAAAGAGGAAGGCAACGAACAACCAAAGGAGCATGGTCAAAGGAGGAAAGATGGAGGTGAGCGATCGAGAAGGAAAAGGGGAGGCGAAACCAATCCTCCGACCCGAACACACGATCGAGCCTAGAAAGAATACGGTTCGGTCCCTCTTGGTTGTTCGTCCAAGTGAAAGCAGACCCAACAAAGGGAAGCTCAGAGAGACCTGAGCTGACAATGAACGAGTTGAAATCTGCCATCGCAGCACGGTTGATGGTGGCTCCTCCCCGCTTTTCCGCATGGCAAGCGACGATATTAAAATCGCCGCCAACCACAGAGGAAGAAAAACCCAAGTCAACGAGAGCTAGAATGTCGGACCAAAGAGATAACCTCTCCGTCTGAACGCATTTGACGTAAACCGCCGAGAAGAGAAAGGGAGAAGCGAAAGACGGAGAAGAGCAGGCCACCGAGAAAAGCTGCGGGGAGTCGTAGACGGAACGAACAACAAGGGATTTGGACCATAAAATCCAAATCTTTCCGGAAGCGTTGGCTGATCCACCGCCAAAACCTAAGGATAGAATGGTATTAGGAATACCATCCGGCTCCTGAAAAGGATCCAGGAGAGCGACCAAGCCCACAGAGTGCTTCCTGACAATGCATTTTAGTCTAGCCAAAGACGCATCGTTACCAATGCCATGGACATTCCAGAAAAGAAAATTCGACATGAGGAAAGGGGAAGAAAATCGAAGAAAGAAGAAGAAAAGACAGACACCAACCAAAGGAAAGCAGAACAAACTCAGATAAGATACAAAGAATATCGAGTAGATCTATCGATCTGCTCGGATGCTGCTATAGAGCGTGTGCGGATGGTGCGAGGGGTAGCCGGGACTCTTCGGGATCTGCGACGAGTCGAACGAGGAGGAGGGAGGGAGGGTTGGGGGATGTCTCAAAAGACACCTCGCCACCGGTCCAGGACAAAGAAGACTGCGAGGAACCAAAAAGCGAAGGGGAAGAGTTCCTAGAAATGCAATCTAGACGCTCATTAAGGAGCGCAATTTCTGCCTTACACATAAGAGGAATGGTAATGGACAGAGAGCACGAAGAAGAGGGAAGGGAGCACGCCAAGGAGCAGGGGGCTGAAGAAGGAACCAAACGATCCGGAAGAACAGAGGGAAAGCGCAAGAGAGAGTGGTGGCTGACCAACTGCATCCCATACCGCTGAACAAACCAGTCTACAACAGGATAAGAATGAGCCAAGGGTGAGGTGAAAAAAGAAAAGGATGAACAACCAGAGAGCGAGAGCGCAGAAACAACCGGCGACGGAACAGGAGAAGAAGATGAAGGGGAGGGAAGAGCGAGGCAGGGAAAAACAAAAGAGGGACCAGATAGTGTAGGGGAGCAAACTAGTTGCAGCCCACGTTGCTGTAGGAACCTTACCAAAGCCAGACTGTCACTAAAAAGAAAGCCCTGCGATACCGGTAAGTTTCGCGGGTCGGTCCTAATGGAGGGAGCAACAGAGCAGAACAATGAAGGCTGGCAATAACTCAGACTGTCCGAATATTGGTCCGAATCTGGGACCACTATGTGAACAGAGCTGGGAGATCGCCCGAACCAATCGCTCCAGGCCCATTGTAACCTCCGAAGAGACCAACGATAGCCCGACAACCAAGAGAAACGAAAAGAAGCCAAAGTCTCTGACGATACAGAAAAGGCCTCGCAATGACTCAGCACAAGAACCCCGCAAGAGGAGCCCATCAGATTGATCCATACTAGCAGCCTGGTATGGACACAACCGATGCGGTTGGGGAATTCCTGCGAAACAAACAGAGGGCAAAGTCTCTGATGCAGGAAGCATGACGAGAGGACAGAGACAGACGAGACAAAAATACATGAGCTAATGGGACCTGACACACCACCAGTTTGGGACGGGACAACAGTGTCAGGGAGCACACACCTAAGTGTGTCATGGCTCATGCACAGAAAGAAAATGCCATCGGCCAGCAACCAGCAAAAAACCGACAACCCTACAGAAACTACGAAAATAGAAAAGGAAGGGGAGAAACTCACCTGCCTGCAAAGGACCGCACTTACCTGCTGGATCTGAGTATGGGCCAAGACAAGAGGAGCTCTCGAAGGCTGCCCCCAAACCGACAATTCCGACAAAGCAAAATCCTCACCAACTAGCACAGAGCCAAGTTCAGAGAAACCCAAAACAGCAGAGGGCAGTGGCGCACAATCATAAGCTAGCAGCGAGCCCAAGCTAGTATGCGCGCGACGACGAAAGCGACGCCGCCGCCTCCGCCACACAGAAGAGGACCGACGCCTCAAAAAAACCCGTAATCGGGATAGAGCTGCTTGGGGTGATGAAATCCCCAGCAGTAGCCAAACTATCCTGCCCAACAGATCCATAATCAGAAGCACCCCCAATTAGCGAGCCAAACAAGGGAGGATCAGCTCCCCAATTCTGTAAAGAGCATGAATCTGTGAAACTCAAGCAAGGTTCGAAACCCAAATCGGACCTGCTCCCAAAAGAGAGCTTTCGAGTAAATAGACCAAAGTCAGAACAAGGGAGAATTTCCAAAAAACAATCTTCTATCACCACCATCTGATGCCTGGATAGATCAGAAAAGGCTCTCAAAGAGAAAACCTGAATCTCAATAGTGTCTGAGCAGGTGAAAACCAACGAAATCGAGCCCTCAGTCAGTTCGCGTAAAGCCTTGGCGATAGAAGAAAAGCTAGGGCACTGTTTCAAAAACGAGCCTCTGAGGATGAAGGCATCCTCACCATAAATCGGAACCATAGAGAGAAGAGAAAATAAATCAGAGCAAACAGCAGAGAGCACACGTGAGATTAGGGGAAAACGGCAAAGATTAAGGATCGGAGGAGAGAGTATACGGAGGAGAGAAGCAACCGCTGAAGAAATCAGCTGACACTTAACGCTTATTTTATGGAACCAAAAGCAGTAGCAATTGCTTCCTTAACCTGTATTTCACTTATATAATCCAATAAAGTTGACAATTATATAAAATGAAAGATTTAAAGTGGTTTCAACCATAAGCAAACAAATCAATACAACATCAATCACTTGCAACCAGCAAACAAACATTACATAAAATCAACACACATCAATTTTCATTCATATCAAACAAAACAAATAGTTGTTCGGGTTCAAACTTTAAATTGTACAGGATGGAAAATAAACTACTTAGTGCACCATTTACTCAACAGTCTTAGATGAAACTAAATAGATTATTTATTCATCCAACCAATTTAAAGTATCCTTACCTAAACAACTGTAAACAAAAAAAAAACAATTCCAATAGATTCAGTTAATTTTTAATTAATTTCATTTCATAATATTTGTTGTTTGATTCCTTTTCATTCGTATAATGGTTTAATCCCTTTTTTTCATTTATTTGCAGTATTCATCTTTCTGCTTATTTTATTAATAAATAGCTTCAATCATTTACTTAAGTTTATTATCTTTCATATATACTACTTAATTTCATTTATTTACTTTCATTTATTACTAAATTCCATTTATAATGCTTACCTTTCTATTTCAATTTGTAGTCTTTTCAATTTAAACTTAAGTTTTAAAACAACTGTGACACCAAGTTTCTATTTATTAAAGAATTTCATTAATTACTTCATTACCTAAAGTTTATTACTTGTATAATATCTATTACATTTTCTAATTAACATTTCAACTTTTTATGTCTGGTAAGTTATATATATGCTTTTAAATAATGTAATTGAAAGTTATACAAGTTTTCTCATTTCTTTTAAAATTTATTCAATGTTCAATAATTATATCCTTCGTATTATTGGTTACACATTTCATATTACTTTTAGTTTCATTCATAACCTAGCATTAAATTTCTTATTTTAATTGAAGGTTCTAATTTTAAATTAGTTACATTCAATTTCACTACAATAACTGAAACTATTAATCAATGGAAACTTAAGAATTAAATACCGGGTTTTATTCAAATCATTTTAAAATAACAGATAAATATACACTTACAAATTTATATATATCAAATTATATTTAAAAAAATTAAAATTTATATTTATTTATCAAAACAACTCTGCAGTAAAACTACTACAGTGACCTTCCCACTTCGAAACTCGAAAATGAATGTCGACGATGTGTGCACCCATCACCGAAATTATTTTCCAGCGACAGGGAGGGGAGTACATAATTTATTTATCCAAAACCTTCTTTAAAACAATTCTTTCAAATTATATTGAAATATTTATATCAGAAAATACTTATAAATAATATTATTATATTCCAAAATTATTCGAAAGAAATTTCCAAAAGCCCGAAACTTAAAATCTAAATTTCCAATTTCCATTTATTTTATTTTCAATCTTATTTCGACTATTATTAATAAATTTCATTTCCTAACAACCAATATTTTGCAACCAAACATATATATCATTTACAAAATTTATTTTATATATATAGAAAATATAATATGCAAAATTATTTCATTCACCTATATTCAAAACAAATATTGTGTCGATCTGTCCTATTAAGTGTTTAGAAATCCCTATAGATTAGCGTCCCATGCATCAACCAGAATTTATAAATACAAAACGGAACAAATTAACACAATATTAAAACATTTTATAACACTAACAAATACGCTCTCTCATAAATATACACTCAACGACTCCCATAAGGTATTACTACCCTATTAGTAAAGAGTCAAACCCCACAAAGCTAAGGTTTATCGCTAAACCAAAGCTCTGATACCAGATGTAACGGCCCGACTTTTTCATACGCTTTAAATCAACACATGTGTCAATTCAAACCATACGGAAGGGCGGATTGTTACGGGGTAAATAAGAAAAACAAGAAAGAAATAAAACAAAATAGAATCTCACAGCGGAAGGATAAAATATAATAATCAAATATACGATTCATGAAGCTGTTTACAAATTATTTAATTTTACTTACACAATACATATCAGAGTTGCACATACCAACGAATAAAAATCGATGCAGCGGAATACAGTGTAGTGGAACAATATAATATAATAATAATAATAATGAAATCTTCGTCTTCGTCCTCCAGAAATAAAGTCTTCGATCCTGAAATGCTTGGACTGATCCGAGCGAATTGAAAAAAACAAAACACTCGAGTCAGAACTAAAATATCTTATGTAAGTTAAATCAACAGAAATAAATATGGGTGCAGTAACTCAAGAGATGCTCGGGATTTACATCTCCTAAGGATCCGTTAAACTATTTACTATGTAGTATATTTTGCTATTATAATAATGTCTATAGTAAAATAAACTTACTTTTAAATAGCGTTAAGGAGTGACCCAATATTCCCCTTAACACAGTAATAGTCCCAGTAGTCCATCCAGTATCAGCGCATCTCCAGATCGGGAGACTACCCTAAATACTCCACGGGCTACGGGAGAAAACCAAACTCGTACAAGGCGCGCTACGGTAGGTGACACGGCACAACTAGGCATTGCCATCGTAGATATACCAATTATGCTTCCGGGTCGGTGGTAACGCGTAGCTGCTACTACCGCCCACCTCGAACAGCACCCCCAAATCAAAGAAATCAAAAGTGGTCACCGAATCAATTCAAAAGTCAAAGTAGAATATCGAAGGGATGTGTCCGATCAAAGGTGCTACCTCAATTAACCCGTCAATCGCTCTTGTTTTAGCCACCTTACGCCAACTCACGGGAGTTGGGTCCACGTATTTACCTCAAAAGAAACGCCGCCGCCATCCTACTTCATTCTGGAATCTCCACCGCGTACATGGTTGTTAAAGTGGTTTTCGGAGTTGGCAGAGAGTATGACAACTTCTGATCCCGGTCTCTTCAACAACCAAACATTACTATAACACCACGGTCTTTTCAAAATAGTTTATACTTTAAAACTAGAATATAATATCCCATTGCAAACCATATAAATACGATATCATTTTCCTCTTTTAAAACCAAATCAATATGCTATCCTTTCAAAAATATCCTTTTCTAAAACCACACCTGTCAGGTTCCAAATTTCAGCGTTCGAAAATCGACATCCGTACTCCACTTGTACCTGAATGCCGCAGATTCAACCGTTGAAATTCGAATCGTGCCGGAGCTTATAACACAATTAAGTACAACACAACGGAAGAAAAAGAATAATATCATATACAACATCTGATACAATATCCAGATACAATATGATACAATAGAATGATACAACTGATAATAGATATCCATATACATCAGAGATATAATACAATACAATAGCAACGGAAAGAAACAGATAACACCGGCAGCGGATAATATCCATCTCCAAGATAGTCTTCAAAAGAGAACTCCAGCAGTAGCTCGAACTCCCAATAATGATGCATAAAGATAAGCAACGTCAGACGTCCAAAGACTGAACTAGCTCCAAATAATCTACTAAACCAGACTATCTGAAAAAACCCAACTCTAAACTGCCCGTATGGAAAAATTGTGGGCACCCAGAGTTTAGGAAAGGAACAATAAACTCCAGGTCAGTCGTGGGACTGGTGTGAGCAACACAAACAGTTTATCTTTAAAACAATCAACAAAAGATTTTAAAACAAATCCGCAATGATTTTTGGAAAATGAAACTACCATAAGGCCTCCCGCCACACACACAATGCAAACGCAGAATTGGAGGAGATTTTTCCTTATGATAGTCAAACATGCTTGATACGCAGATTCTTTTCAATATTATTATTAGTGCATAGTGCAGAAAACCTTTCGAAAGTATAATATTAATCTTAGCCAGCATAGGTACTATTATATTATGCCAGCTATAACTACCATCTTAAATGACAGGTTCTACAATTAAAACCGTACAGGGCGCGTATTGTTTTTTTGAATTTCCAACAAATGGTCAGGCCAAGGAACTTCCCATTGCCACATGGATACGCCTCTGGAGGGACGCCCCGAGAACCTAACCGGATCTCTGCCAACACAAGGCCGGGTTACCTCTGCAAAAATAGGTAACTACTGACACGAGTATGCCATCCCCCGGTTGTAAACAACCTTTATCCGAGGATCCTCAATAATAACAATCACAAAGTAATATATATTTGTGATATCCACATAAGTTAAGTATCTGGGCTCCATACCATGATACCACTTCTATCCAGAAGGAAATGCACATACCCTAAGGGGCGCTACTCCCTATAACCTTGCCGCATCTTTCCTGTTTCGACCATTACCGGGTTGTGAGGTCCGACGAAGTCTCGTCCACAAAGCTACGCTTTTCACAAAAGCTATGCTTTGATCAACAAATGATCAGCAACATTTCGTATGCCACATTACCAAATTGGGAATGTATCACTAGTAACCATCAACTACATAACCTCTGAGCTCGTACGTCTCAGAGAAGGGTGTTAAGCTAAGAGAATAAATCTCCGCCACCAAACAGAAATGTATTCGATAGAAACTAGCTTTACAACTCAAAGTGTAACGTCAGACACACATCCATATAAGTCTGTTCCGGGTTCGAACAGAACCGAAGGCACTTCTAAAGAAGCCCTTGCAATCTGGATAATTTCTAATCAACGACCGGACTTCCCATCATAATGGGTGCTCAAATCTCTATACCGGGGACAGTCGGTGCAGAGACATTCGACAGTCATCCTTTCGCTTTCGAAAGTATCCGGTCTTCACCATCGGTCTTCAAATGCTATCCATATCGTCATATCATTATTCGGAATGGGTTATATGACACAAGGTCCTCTCCCGGCTAAACCGAAAAATGAGCGCAATATTTAAAAACATATGGATATGGGATTTCAATTGAGTCACAACTTAATAATTCAAAACTTTCTTTCAAATGGTTTAAACCAATTACCATTTCCAATCTTTTAACAAAAAGATTCATATCACAAAGTTCACCCAGTTTCACAAAGATCCATTTACGGATTTCAAAACAGTTTCCATTTCAATTGGATTAACTCGTTAAATCTTTAAATCAAGATTTAACTTATATCTTTCAAAATTCATTTCCAAAGATTCATTCATAGCCTTTCAAAACATTTCAATTTCATTTCAAACTTGAAACCTTTCAACACAAATTGGAAGTTCATTACTTATGTGACAACTTTTATTATTTGAAAACAATAGTTTCTGTTTCAGAAAAATCCAATTATATTTGCACGAGTTAAAGCCCTTGAATTAAATTCAAATTCCCAAATCAATACATTGAAAATGGTTTGACCCATATATAATTAGTATAACATCTTTAATCCCTAGTTTCAAATCATAGAATTCAATTTCCAATTTTGAATTCAAATTTAAATCAAATTATTTAAATTTCAAAACTTTATCAAGTTATTCAAAAATAAATTTTATCTTGAAATTCCATTTCAAAAAAACTTTTCGCGTTTAACCCGATTCTATTTCCAAACCATTTGAATTCAAATTGTCTATTTAAAATCATTTCAAAAACTATGATTAATCGATTTCCTCGTGAAATCCATATTTGTGTGTGTATGGTGTGGTCCAGGGGTTTAAAAACAATAGTACAACATCATCATCACAGATTAAAATACAATAATATATTTGATAAGCGGTATAAACTATAACGCTTATCTTTCATTCACAGATCACGGATATATATATTACAGATAATAAATTACATCACAAATAATTAATTACATCACATATGAATAAATTACATCACAGCTTGAATTAAAACAATTCATATCACAAGGCATCACATAGTAGAGATATCAATGATTTAACGTCCATAGCATCCAAACATCCATAAGTAGGATCAATTTAATTATGCAATTTATATAATCAGATTATTTACTTATGAATTTAATTACCAATCTTGGTTATTAATATTTAATAACAAACCTTTATTATTAATTATTCTTTAATCATTAATTAACCTTTAGTTAAAAATTAATCATTTGATAAATTAATCTTAATTAATTAACCACATTAATTAATTATTCTTTAAAGTTATTAACCTTTAATTACATTGGTTAATTATCCATTCCATTGATTAATTATAAATCAATTAATCCATTTTAATTATCTTAATAATTAAATGAAATACAAATCATTAATTCAAATTTTCATTAAGATAAAACTTTTCTTATCTGTACATTTGAAAACATTTATTTCAATTTTACCTTTAAATTTCATTTTTTTAAATCCAAGATTTAAAATGAAAATCCATTTATCTTTAACAAAGTTTATAACCAATTTAAAACTTTGAAATTCACATGTTAAAGAATTATTCATCTTCTAATAGAAGTTTAAAGGAATTTAAACCCAATTTTATTTTAAATTCAAATCAATTTAAAATTTCACTTTATATTCAAATTTAAAAAATAAAACTTCTCCTATTAAAAACTGGAATACAGATAATTCTTAATTTCCGATTTAACTTAGATTTAAAACTTGTCCAAAACTTTACTTTACAATTTACTTCCAGTTTAAAATTTAAAAAAAAAACAAAACACTGCAGGTTTCTGTAAAAAAAAACCTATAACAAAATATAACCCGAGGCATCCCTCCATTTGCTTCGAGTCCGGCATCAAAAAACCCTCAAGTAAACACTCGAGTCAATTTGCAAACAAACCCAACAATGCAAATTACAGATCACCAGTGCTTTGAGTCCAACACCCCACTATCTCGAGTAAAATTGCAAAATGCTTCGAGAAGTTCATGAACCAACTCGAGCAAACACTCGAGTACAAGTCCACTGCTCCATTCTTCTTCATCAGGAAACAAAACTATGCCGTGCACGTGCACGGCACCGCCATTCGCCTTCGGTCGACGTCACGTCACTGAGCAAGTCGAAGGCCATTCATGAATCAATCTTCGATCACTCGAACTCCACCATCGTGTCGAAATCAAAATCGAGAGTTTGAAACCGCAACCTGGAAACAAACTGTAACCCACCGTCACCTGTCAATGCCTCGTTCTCACAACTCCAATCACCGTAACCTCTACAACTTCGGCCATGCTCTCGCCTATGACCCAACTACCATCACACAAAGGCACATCGAACTCGATGCATCCTAGAGGACGAACTGACCCAAAACTATGACCCAGTCAAAACTAGGTTTAAAAATAACAACGAGCAACCACTGTCGCCACCTAACTCTGACCATCCACCTACCATTTTTCCTCGAACCTCTGGTCACTCCTCCACCTCCAGGAGGAAACTCGACTCCTCCCATCAATGGGATCACCCACGGCGACCCAAAAAGCACAATACAATCGAACCCAAACTGCTCTTCTACCTTAACTCTAAAAATTAAAACTTTAACTTTAAAAATCATGTTAAAGCATACGAATTCAGTTTATATACCTGAAATCGTAAATTAAAATGTTTGAAATTTGACTTGTTTAAAGATTTGCTCAGATGTTTTGATTTCCAAAGGTATTTACAAGTTGATTTATTTTGAATAAATTTTAAAAATTTAGTTTATAATCAAACAAACAACTTTTGTTTATATTTTAAGTTCTATCAGTTATTAAATCAAGGGATGAGAATTTGTTTGCAAGTCTGGTCTGGAAGAAACCAGAACAGAGGTAACTCAATTTGTACAGGCAGACATTTATTTAAACATCAACATACATACACAGGAATGCATTAATATATATACACATCTCAGACAATAATTAAGCAACATATATACTTAAGTATTTTAAAATTTAAGTTACTCACCTTCCAAATCATGGTTTGAATTCACTTGAGCTTGGGTTTAACAGAGTTGTGTTGATTTGAAAATGTGCAGTTGCTTTTGTTTTGAAAAAAAGGCAGTTTCGATCTTCCTTTAAAACTTGTTTTGTTGTTGAATGGATTGCTTAAGTTAGTAGAATAATGATGCTTAATTTCCTGGAATGCTAAGTGGATGAACAAACAAGAATGGTATAGATGTATATAAAGAAAGAAAGGTGTACAACTTGTTTTCACTAGTACAAGATTTCTTTTCTTTATTTTTATATCTGATCAGAGATTTTGAATAAGGAGGCTGAAGTGTTTTTTTCGAATTGACTTTGTTTATTTTGTTGAGATGAAAGCATTTAATGCTTGAGTACTTTGTACTTCTTATTTTTATGTTTAGATATTCACTTTTTCTTTGTTTTGACACAGATTGAAACTTGCAAGCTGAAGCCAAGCTCCCTTCTTTGATCCTCTGATTTGGTTTCAGTTGAATTTGTTTAAGTTTGAAATATTATTTCCTTCGGATTTACGCAGTTGTGAATGGATGAATTAAAATGAAGATTGATACACAAGAAAGCAGAGTACTGAGTGATTATATTGTCTTGTACAATACAGGGTATAAATTTTTTGTTTGTACAATTCACCAAAGATATTTTTCTTATGTGTGCTGATATGATATTGCATTAATTAGGCTTGTCTTCTCTTTGTAAAAAATCTACATACCTATCTATTTATTAACATGTTGTTTGAATTTTTCTAATATGTTACTTTAAATTTTAATTCATCTTATATATATATATATATTTCTATTTCTATTTCCAAATTAAGTATGTATTTCTAACTTGAATTTTATTATCTTGTATGTCTATATATATATATATATATATATATATATTTCGTTTTATTATTATTTTTGTAAGTATATTTTGTTCTTTACATTGTATTTTAAATGAAGTTTATATTTTATATTTATATTTATATTTTGATGTGTTTTGTAAGTTCATTTTCGTTAGTGTTTTATCTTACTTTACAATCTCTATTTTTTTATAGTTTATATAATTCTAGAATTATTTAATATGTTCATTTCATATTTTATCTATTTGAAATATTTTGTCAAAAATCCAAATACAAATTTATTCCCTAAGGCATTTGAATTTAAATTCCAATTTACATTCAATTTATTTTATACACATATATCAAATATCCTTAATTTAACAACTATTTTATATTAATTACCAGTTATTTCACAATATAATTCAATAATGAAATTGATTATCAATTTAAAATTAATAAAAAATCCGAGATCATTACAATACCACTTTAAAATTTATAATATTTCGAAACCATACATTTGAATTATAACTCTTCAAAACATAATACTTCGAAATGCATGGCTTTAAAACAATACTTCCAAAACTTAAATGATTTGGATATTCAACAGTCTATAAAATAAAATGGTGTGAATTTAAAATTACTTTATAAAGTAAATAATTTCCACGGCTTTAGAATTTTATTCTCTTTAAATCAAGTCTACATCCATAAATTTTAAATTCACTTTCAGTTTCAATAAACCACTTCAGTTTCAATATATTTCAAACTTTGCGTATTAAACAATTAGAAACTAAGGTTGCAAATTTTTATTCAACAATTAAATGTACTATTATTTATTTTGAAATATTTGCATAATAAATCCGTAATCATTTAAATAAAACTCAAATTACCTATAACTAAATATTTCCTTCAATTTATTTATACTAGAAATATTCATTTAATTCATCTTGAATAAAAATTCAGTTATAAATATCATACCTTTTAAAATTTCAAGTTAACAAGTTTTACATCAACTTATGGAGTTTAATTCTTAAATAAGCTCAATTCCAAATAAATTTCCAGTTTACCTTCCAATCTTAATCGATTTAAATCATTAAAACTCTATATATATTCAATATCTTAATATGTATTTAACCATATAATATAGAATAATCAAACTCCATTTTTCAACTTATTTATTTTATTTAACACATTCATACATAGCTTAAATTCAATATTTAACTATACATGTATATATAAAACAATATTTATATAATAAAAAAAATTAATATTTATTTACCCGTATCTTATCTAAACCATAGAAATCATTTTTAAAATATTTATATATAGACCGACGGTGTCTGTATAAAATTTTCTATCATATGGTCAAGTGATACGGATATTTATCATTTCAATCCGCAATTTAAAAATAAAAATTACGGTTATATATCATTTCAAACCGCAATCCCAAATGAGATGAAAATGCATAATAACTTGCAGTTTATAACAATATAAAATACAGCATTCATTCATCCAATATCAACTGTAACGACCCGTATTTTACGTGTCGATAAATCGTAGAATTTGCAGGTCGATAGTGTTGTTTGTGTTGCCTCTAGCTTGAGTCGTTTAGAAGTTAACCTGAGTAAAGTGATGAGTCGTGACCGACTCATAGAGGGCCGACTCATAGGTGTTGCCGAGTTAGCAGGTTAGCGAGTTAAGAGAGGCAACGGTTTACAGGTTTGGACGAGTCATGGAGTAGCCGACTCATTGTAGGGCCGACTCATAGGTTAGTGGAAGTAACGACTTAAGGGTTGCCGAGTTATAGCTTAAGTCGTAGGCGAGTTAACAGTTTAAGGGGTGACCGACTTAAGGCTTAGCTGTGTGTTGATGAGTCGGTGAGGCCATAGGTCGTGAGTCGTAAGTCGTTGGGATCTTAGGTCGGTAGGTCACCGTGGTTAAGTCGTTACCGACTTATGTTGAGTCGGCTAGGGGTTAGATCGGACGCAAGACTAAGTCGTTAGGTCGTATATAGGGTTAAGTCGTGTGACCTTCTTGCTGTGTTGAGTCGCTCATTGGTTAAGTAGTGCATGTGTGTTAGGTCGTGAGCGCTTGAGTCGGTAGGGTGTTGGGTCGTGTGTGTATAGATAGGTCGGCATGGTAATGAGTCGTGAACGACTCATGTTGAGTCGGCAAGAATTGGGTCGGCGACGACCTAAGGGGCGACGACTCATGGGAATTTCAGCCTATAAATAGAGGGGTTTGGCTCACTTTTTGGCACCGGTTTTTGAAGCGACGAAGTGCTGCCATTTTGGAAACTCGACTACAACATTTCTTCATCTTCTTTTCTCCATTCCAATCTAGTTCTAACATCCATCCAAGATCGAAGATCTAGATTGAAGATCCAAGAGCCAAAGTTGAAGATCTTCATCCGTTTGAGCTAGATTTCATCAATTGAAGCGAGATATTGCCGGATCAAGCCTTGATCTCCGCTGTCCAGATCTGAAGTGTTTAGTTTTCATAGTGTTTGGGTGATTTGGTGAGTGGTAGTTATCTCTCACGCGGATCCAAAGGAGTATATTGGATTGGTGACTTGTTGGAGTGTTGTAGTTAGTGATTTTGTGCATTTTTCTTAGATCCAAGTGTAGATCCATGGTTTTTGAAGATGTTTACTTATGCAAGTTTATTTAACAAGTATTAGAGACAAACCCATGTTTTATATTCGATAGATCTATGCTAAAAACCTATGAATCATGCATGTTGGACTTATGCTCATTTATTTACGAAATTGCCATTATAGTTGATATTGCTTGTTAAATCTTGTTTGAATGCTTGATTGGTTGTATTAATGATTGATTGATTGAATGTATGATAGATTTGATTGTTTCAAGTTAGCTTGTAGTTGATTTGGAATAAGATGGTTGAAGATGATTCAAAAGCTAAGTGGAAAGGCTCTTGAATGGTGAAAGCTGCCTATAGCATATGAAGCGGATGTGGAAGCTCATATGGATGGATTCGAGGATGTGGGATCTTGCCATGATGCGAGAAGGCAAAGCATGATATTGAGATGGGACTTTTCTATGATGTGATGAGGCAAGACATATGTTGAGATGGGACGGGTTATGATGATGTTCCAAGCACGTGCTGCGACGACGTGCAAAGTTATGTTGATAACTCGGTGATGCGATCCGGGTTGGTGATAATGGTTAGCTTGAGAGGCGCTTGAGCTAGTATGGAAGTAGTCGTCGAGGAGGATGACTAGGAGGCTGAGATCTTATCGTTGTTGAAGGTTCTAGCATGCTCAAAGCAAGAGTACGTTGGAACGGGCTGCGACGACGTTCCAGGCATGGGCTGCGACGACGTGCTAGTACTCTGGGTAGTTGCGAAAATTCCTAGGCACGGGCTGCGACGACGTGCGGAGATATGGCTAGAACCGGGGTTACCATTAGCCCTTGACAGGTGGTCATTCAACTAACGGTGAAATCAAGGCAATGATAACAGTGATAGCCAGAGTCATGGATGTTTGGTTGTATCATCATTCGGTCTCAAGAGCGGTGTTTTCTGGGTGCTTATCTGATCTTGGTTTAGGCCTTGGGGGTTTGGATTTGGAAAACATCGTCCTTGACTCGAGTGATTATTGCTTTATTTTAATTAACTGCTATGCTATGATTGCTTTTCCTTAGTGTGTGTCTGGGGGCTATCACTGTAGAAAGAGGTGGAGTGGGATGGTTTGGTTCCTATTCCTTTTATCCCTTATGCTCTTTTGGTATGTTTGATAGTTAATTTACTGCTCACTAAGACTTTGTCTGACTCAAGGTTTTATGTCTCCTCTTATTACCTTGGGCTGTTCATCCATGTTGGGATGGGCAGACTAGGTAGCAGGTGACAGGTGCTGTTCTTGGAGATCTACGCTGAAGATGACGAAGACGAGCAGGAGGCTATGCATATTATTTCTTATTATATGTACTGGGTATCCGCTGCTGTATTTGATTGAGTGTTATGTAGTGAGGCCTTGATGTATGGATGATTCATGTTTGTATAAAACTGCTATGGTGCTTATATGATGATGTTATGTTCTATAGAGCTTCACTATATATTTCTCTATTGTATTTTATCCATGCGCTGAGAGTTGTACGATAGAGATTGCTGTTTTATTCTACCCTGACTATCGTCCATGGCTACCTGGCACGCCTTTCAGCGCACTATTCCCTTGTTTTGGTGCGGGAGTCATGGGCGGTCGTCACATTTGGTATCAAAGCCTTGGTTAATCGATTTTAGCCAACGCTCGCTGACGTAACTACGTATGAGAGACGTAATTGTAATTTGATGGATGATTACTATATATAATATAGTAGTTTAGAAGGATTTGAACTCCTTATGCAGTTGTTTCTTAAGGTGTTCTAATCATTCCTTTTTACAGATATTAAGGATGAGTCGAAGTGAGAGGCAAGCTGCGAGGGGTAGTCGTGCTGCTAGGGAAGCTGTTGATTATGCTCCTATGTTTGAGGCCATGATGACTTCAATCATGAGGAGGATACCAGCTTCAGGATCATCTGTGGATGTGGGAGTTCAAGTCCAAGCTCCGAGACCGGTGGATTTTGCCAAGCTTTGCAAGGATTATACTTCTCTCGGAGGAAAAGCTTTCTTGGGGACGGAGTCGACTATTGAAGTACAGAGATGGATTGATGCATGTCGAAGGATCTTTGGTGACTTAGGGATTGAGGATGCAACCAAGAGGAAGCTTGCATCGAGACAACTTTAGGGAAGAGCTGCTGATTGGTGGAATTCTATCACTATAGATACCCCAGAAGAAGAGATTACTTGGGAGCAATTCCAAGTTAGATTTGAAGCTAAGTTCATCTCTACTTCTCAGAAATCTGTCTTGTTTAAGAGGTTTGTGGAGCTCAAGCAAGGGGGGAGACCTGTTCTTGAGTATATTTCTGAGTTTGAAGCTTTGTCCAAGTATGCCAGATCATATATTGATTCTCCCTACCAGAAGAACGAGAAGTTTGTGACTGGTCTGGATGCTTATCTTGGAAGGCAGTTGGTGGATCATCTGGATGATCCGTTTGAGAAGCTTGTGGAGAAAGCTGTTAGGCATGAGAGTTTGTTTCCTAAGGAAAGTTCTGTTGTTGCTGTAACCAGCGAAGGATCTAAACCACAGCAGAGTGGCAACAAGAAGAGGAAGCAGCAGCAACAGAGGGGTAAGGATGGCCAGAAGAAGCCGAAGAGCGAAGTGACTTGCTATAATTGCCAGCAGAAGGGCCATCTCTCCAAGGATTGTAGGAATCCAAAGGCGCCGGCGAAATGCCACAACTGTGATAAGCCAGGGCATTTCAGGAAAGACTGTCCAGAACCAAGGAAGGACAGGCAGGTTGTGCAAGCCTATGCTTTGGAAGCCGTTCCGTCGTCTTCAAAAGCTCCTACTGCTGAAGAGAAGGGGAAGAGTGTGGTGGTTCAAGGTACTCTTTCCATTTGTGGTGTTCCAGTTAGAGTGTTGTTTGATACTGGAGCGTCGCATTCTTTTGTTTGTGATGATTTGGTAGGCCGGTTGGGTTTGAAACCGGATATTGTTGATAGGCCATTGGTTGTGACTAATCCGGTTGGGGGTTCGTCATGTTTGTGTATGATATGCCGTGGTCTAGTTGTGTCGAGTCATGATTGCTCGTTTGTTTGTGATGGCTTTGTTTTGAACTTTGCGGGGTTCGGAATTATATTGGGTATGGACTGGCTTAGGAAGTATGCGGAAAGGATTGATTGTGAGAGGCTTGAGGTGACAGTCGGGAATGTGGAAGGGCGAAAGGTTGTGATACGATGTAAGCATGAGGAAGGCGTCTTCATGAGCTTCATGTATTCGCTGGTTGCTCCACGGGATGGACTGTCATCGGTGCCTATTGTGAATGGATTTGAGGATGTCTTTGACGAAGTCAAAGGGTTGCCGCCGCATAGGGAGATCGAGTTTCGTATCGATCTAGTTGAGGGAGCCAGACCTATTGTGATGCCTCTTAGGCGGATGGCACCGAGGGAGCAGCAAGAGCTGAAGGTGCAAGTTGATGACCTTTTGCGGAAGGGATTCATTCGGCGTAGTGTATCCGAATGGGGTGCACCAGTTGTGTTCGCAACCAAAGCGGATGGATCGTTGAGGTTGTGTGTTGATTATCGTGAGCTGAATAAGGTGACTAAGAAGAACAAGTATCCATTGCCGAGAATAGATGACTTGTTTGATCAGCTCCACGAGGCTAAGGTGTTTTCTCAGATGGATTTGGCAACGGGATTTCACCAGTTGAGAGTGGCGAAGGATAGTGTGCCGAAGATTGCTTTCAGGACACCATCCGGGTTTTATGAGTGGCTGGTAATGCCGTTTGGGTTGACTAACGCGCCAGCATATTTTGTGGATCTTATGAACAGAGTATTCAGAGATCAGTTGAATAAGTTCGTGCTTGTGTTCGTGGATGATATTTTGGTTTATTCCAGAACTGAGGAAGAGCACAAGACGCACTTGAGGATTGTTTTGGAAATTTTGCGGAAACATCAGCTGAAGGCTAAGTTTTCGAAGTGTCACTTCTGGAAGAATGAAGTGAGGTTCTTAGGCCATGTTATCTCTGGAAATGGAATAACGGTTGACCCCGCTAAGGTGGCAGCGATCCAGGATTGGGTTAGACCTAAGAATGCATCTGATGTGAGAAGTTTTCTTGGATTAGCAGGATATTATCGTCGGTTTATCAAAGACTTTTCCAAGATAGCTGCACCGTTAACAAGATTGACGAAGAAGAACCAAGTGTTCAGTTGGGATGACAAGTGTGAGCAAGCTTTCGTAATCCTGAAAGAGCGACTGACAAGTGCTCCCGTTTTGACTATTCCAAGTGGGAATGATGAGATGGTGGTTTACACCGATGCATGTGGCACTGGACTAGGAGCGGTGCTAATGCAGAAGGATAAAGTTGTTGCGTATGCTAGTCGACAACTGAAGCCGCATGAAAGGAACTATCCGACTCATGATTTGGAGTTAGCGGCAATTGTGTTTGCTTTGAAGATGTGGAGACATTATCTATTGGGAGTTCGATTCGAGTTGTTTACAGATCATAAGTCGTTGAAGTATCTGTTCTCCCAAAAGGATTTGAATCTTCGACAGCAAAGGTGGCTAGAGTTTCTAGCATCATATGATTTTGGTATAGCCTATACTCCAGGGAAAGGTAACGCAGTGGCTGATGCGTTAAGTCGAAGACATGCAGGATTGGGAGCCATGTTTTCGGAATGGAAGAGTCTCGAGTATTTGGCTGGATTTGACTTCAGGCCTAGATGTGAATTGGAACCTGAGATGTTGGCAAACTTATCGATAAGACCTACCCTTGTAGAAAGGATTGGCGAGAGCCAGAAGAAAGATGGTAAGCTTGTCAAGATTATCCGTGATTTGGAATCTGGATTGGACCCAGAGAAGGATAAAGGATTCGAGGTCGATCAAGAGGGTTGGCTTCGAAAGCAAGGACGATTGGTTGTTCCCGATATTGATGGATTGAGAGATGAGGTTCTGAGGGAGAGTCATCACTCGAAGTTGACGATTCATCCAGGTGGAAATAAGATGTATCGGGATATGAAGAGGGCCTACTACTGGGAAGGTATGAAGAAAGATGTTGGAAATTTTATTTCCAAATGTATGAACTGCCAGTTGGTAAAAGCCGAGCAGAAGAAGCCCAGTGGACTACTTCAGCCATTAGAGGTTCCTACATGGAAGTGGGAGCAAGTGTCGATGGATTTTATCGATGGTCTACCTAGGACAAGAGCGGGAAATGAAGGGATTTGGGTCATAGTAGATCGTTTGACTAAGAGTGCAAGGTTCATTCCTGTTCGATCGACTAGGACTGCATCGAAGTTGGCTGAACTGTATGTGAAGTGGATTGTTCGATTCCATGGTGTTCCGAAGAGCATAGTGAGCGATCGAGACCCATTGTTCACTAGTGGATTTTGGAAGAGCTTCCAGGAAATTTTGGGAACCGAGTTGTGTTTAAGTACAGCTTATCACCCTCAAACAGACGGTCAGACTGAGAGAGTCAACCGAGTTTTGGAAGATCTTCTTAGAGCATGTGTTTTGGACTTCGAAGGATCATGGGAAGATCACCTTCATTTGGTGGAGTTTGCTTATAATAACAGTTATCAGTCGAGCATTGGTATGGCACCATATGAGGCATTATATGGAAGACCGTGTAACTCTCCGACATGTTGGTTGGAAACTGGAGAAAAGTTGATACTTGGGCCAGAGATGATTCGACAGACTTCGGATCGGATAGAGATCATTCGACAAAGAATGAAGGCAGCCCAAGATCGTCAGAAAAGTTATGCAGATAATCGTCGAAAGGATTTGGAATTCGACGTGGGTGATATGGTCTTTGTGAAGATTTCTCCATTGAAGAATGTTATAAGATTCGGGAACAAAGGAAAGTTAACTCCGAGATTTGTTGGACCATTCCCGATTATCGAGCGAATTGGAAAGCTCGCTTATAGATTGGAGTTACCGGAAAAGATGGCGGGTGTGCACAATGTTTTTCATGTATCGTATTTACGGAAGTATGTGCACGACCCAACTACGGCGGTTTCTGCTGATAGCTGTGAAGATTTAGAAGTTGATCCAGTTGTTTCGAAACCTCGTAAGCCGCTTCGTATTGTTGAAACCGATACGAAACAGCTTAGGAGGAAGACGATTTCGTTGCTCAAGGTACAATGGAGTGATGATGTTAACGACTGTACATGGGAGGAGGAAGAGAGGATGAAGGCAGCTCATCCCGAACTCTTCGAGGTATGGCCCTAAAGTGTCGTGACATCTCATGAATTTGTAGCTTGTTCTAAGTCTTAGAATTCTGCATGCTAGGCTAGAATTGGATGCATGGTTTGTTGATTGCTACGGATGGTAGGCATGCAGAATAATTTTGATTGTTGATGTTTGCTTGAAATTTCGGGGGCGAAATTCCTAAGGGGGAGAGAATGTAACGACCCGTATTTTACGTGTCGATAAATCGTAGAATTTGCAGGTCGATAGTGTTGTTTGTGTTGCCTCTAGCTTGAGTCGTTTAGAAGTTAACCTGAGTAAAGTGATGAGTCGTGACCGACTCATAGAGGGCCGACTCATAGGTGTTGCCGAGTTAGCAGGTTAGCGAGTTAAGAGAGGCAACGGTTTACAGGTTTGGACGAGTCATGGAGTAGCCGACTCATTGTAGGGCCGACTCATAGGTTAGTGGAAGTAACGACTTAAGGGTTGCCGAGTTATAGCTTAAGTCGTAGGCGAGTTAACAGTTTAAGGGGTGACCGACTTAAGGCTTAGCTGTGTGTTGATGAGTCGGTGAGGCCATAGGTCGTGAGTCGTAAGTCGTTGGGATCTTAGGTCGGTAGGTCACCGTGGTTAAGTCGTTACCGACTTATGTTGAGTCGGCTAGGGGTTAGATCGGACGCAAGACTAAGTCGTTAGGTCGTATATAGGGTTAAGTCGTGTGACCTTCTTGCTGTGTTGAGTCGCTCATTGGTTAAGTAGTGCATGTGTGTTAGGTCGTGAGCGCTTGAGTCGGTAGGGTGTTGGGTCGTGTGTGTATAGATAGGTCGGCATGGTAATGAGTCGTGAACGACTCATGTTGAGTCGGCAAGAATTGGGTCGGCGACGACCTAAGGGGCGACGACTCATGGGAATTTCAGCCTATAAATAGAGGGGTTTGGCTCACTTTTTGGCACCGGTTTTTGAAGCGACGAAGTGCTGCCATTTTGGGAACTCGACTACAACATTTCTTCATCTTCTTTTCTCCATTCCAATCTAGTTCTAACATCCATCCAAGATCGAAGATCTAGATTGAAGATCCAAGAGCCAAAGTTGAAGATCTTCATCCGTTTGAGCTAGATTTCATCAATTGAAGCGAGATATTGCCGGATCAAGCCTTGATCTCCGCTGTCCAGATCTGAAGTGTTTAGTTTTCATAGTGTTTGGGTGATTTGGTGAGTGGTAGTTATCTCTCACGCGGATCCAAAGGAGTATATTGGATTGGTGACTTGTTGGAGTGTTGTAGTTAGTGATTTTGTGCATTTTTCTTAGATCCAAGTGTAGATCCATGGTTTTTGAAGATGTTTACTTATGCAAGTTTATTTAACAAGTATTAGAGACAAACCCATGTTTTATATTCGATAGATCTATGCTAAAAACCTATGAATCATGCATGTTGGACTTATGCTCATTTATTTACGAAATTGCCATTATAGTTGATATTGCTTGTTAAATCTTGTTTGAATGCTTGATTGGTTGTATTAATGATTGATTGATTGAATGTATGATAGATTTGATTGTTTCAAGTTAGCTTGTAGTTGATTTGGAATAAGATGGTTGAAGATGATTCAAAAGCTAAGTGGAAAGGCTCTTGAATGGTGAAAGCTGCCTATAGCATATGAAGCGGATGTGGAAGCTCATATGGATGGATTCGAGGATGTGGGATCTTGCCATGATGCGAGAAGGCAAAGCATGATATTGAGATGGGACTTTTCTATGATGTGATGAGGCAAGACATATGTTGAGATGGGACGGGTTATGATGATGTTCCAAGCACGTGCTGCGACGACGTGCAAAGTTATGTTGATAACTCGGTGATGCGATCCGGGTTGGTGATAATGGTTAGCTTGAGAGGCGCTTGAGCTAGTATGGAAGTAGTCGTCGAGGAGGATGACTAGGAGGCTGAGATCTTATCGTTGTTGAAGGTTCTAGCATGCTCAAAGCAAGAGTACGTTGGAACGGGCTGCGACGACGTTCCAGGCATGGGCTGCGACGACGTGCTAGTACTCTGGGTAGTTGCGAAAATTCCTAGGCACGGGCTGCGACGACGTGCGGAGATATGGCTAGAACCGGGGTTACCATTAGCCCTTGACAGGTGGTCATTCAACTAACGGTGAAATCAAGGCAATGATAACAGTGATAGCCAGAGTCATGGATGTTTGGTTGTATCATCATTCGGTCTCAAGAGCGGTGTTTTCTGGGTGCTTATCTGATCTTGGTTTAGGCCTTGGGGGTTTGGATTTGGAAAACATCGTCCTTGACTCGAGTGATTATTGCTTTATTTTAATTAACTGCTATGCTATGATTGCTTTTCCTTAGTGTGTGTCTGGGGGCTATCACTGTAGAAAGAGGTGGAGTGGGATGGTTTGGTTCCTATTCCTTTTATCCCTTATGCTCTTTTGGTATGTTTGATAGTTAATTTACTGCTCACTAAGACTTTGTCTGACTCAAGGTTTTATGTCTCCTCTTATTACCTTGGGCTGTTCATCCATGTTGGGATGGGCAGACTAGGTAGCAGGTGACAGGTGCTGTTCTTGGAGATCTACGCTGAAGATGACGAAGACGAGCAGGAGGCTATGCATATTATTTCTTATTATATGTATTGGGTATCCGCTGCTGTATTTGATTGAGTGTTATGTAGTGAGGCCTTGATGTATGGATGATTCATGTTTGTATAAAACTGCTATGGTGCTTATATGATGATGTTATGTTCTATAGAGCTTCACTATATATTTCTCTATTGTATTTTATCCATGCGCTGAGAGTTGTACGATAGAGATTGCTGTTTTATTCTACCCTGACTATCGTCCATGGCTACCTGGCACGCCTTTCAGCGCACTATTCCCTTGTTTTGGTGCGGGAGTCATGGGCGGTCGTCACATCAACCATCAACCATTTATCACAATCATCATCAAAATTCAAACAATACATCAATATATAACAGGTGATAAATAACAGTTATCAACTATCAGTTTATATTCAAAGATAATTTAACTGATAGTTTATATGCAATGAATAATTAAATAACAATTTAATTAAATAAATGCAATTTAATTGATGATGATTAAAAATATGTCATACAGTCATAAATAAATTTCTAATCACATCAACAATTAATTTAACAAACATAAGAAATTTTAGAAGTTGTGAGCGGGTTAAAACACTCACCTTTTGAATTTAAATCTGATTTAAACCCAAAAATTGAACAGTCTCCAACTCCGTCCAAACCAGTGCCAAAATGTCCAGAATTTTATTCCGATCCTAACAAAAAAAATCGCGCGTGAAACGGAGTTCGTATGCACCAGCTATGATAATAAGAATAATTGAAATCAAAATTTAAAAAAAAGGAATGGGAAGGAGTCTCACTCCATGGCCACGTCAGCAGAAAACAACGAACCCATCAGCACCCTGTTTTGCACGCAACCCTTCAGCACGCCCACGCCCACTCCAAGCCGCCGCCATCCTGCTTCGCGCGCGGCCTCACGTCTAACCTCCTGACGATGCGACATCACCACCGCCGCTTCCCTGAACTTCGACCACCCCGCGCGAATCTCGATCGGCCCTGAAAAGAACAGCCGCCGCCACTTGATTAAAACCCTAATCCACAAATTCCCGGTGATCTAGCCATTGAATTGACGAGCTACAGCCACCGATGAACTCCGCCCTTGACTCTCTACAAAACCCATATCATGATTTTTCGATCGGACGGCGATCAACGAACTCCAACGAACGGCTGACATTAAAAGCCTGAATTCCGGTCGAACCACAATCCAAATTGAAAAATGAATTGTAGATTTAGCTTGCGCTCTTCGAGAGCTTCAGATTGATATAAAATTTGCTATGGTTTGAGGAGATTGAAATTTTGGCTTTGAATTTGAATTTGATTTATGTATGGATCTAGAATTTGTTTGTTTGCCATTGAGGAAGAGGAGGAATAGAATGAATTTACGTACAGACAAATGAGAATTACGGAGGCTAGGTTTTATAGCGGGATATTATAGAGAAAGTTGAAATAGAATGGATCGGATAAGATAGATGTACGCGCTAACGATAAAGTGGCCCAAAAAGTCCGTTCTGACTCGGAATGAAATTGGGTCAACCCATATATCAAAATAGGTGTTTTAAAATATTCTAAACGCAATGGAAAAGTTTTCAGGTTCAAACTGCATCGTATGAAGAAGTTATGCTCAAATCAATATTTTTCAAATTGATTTCAATTAATTTCAATTTCATTGATTTCAAGGCGTTTCAAGCCCGTACGATCAAATGACAAGTCCGATCGCTACGAAACTTGAAATCCTTCCTATAATAATTCACCGATACGGATCTGATAAAACTGGTTTCGTCGAAATCTGAGTCAGTGGCCAAAACGGCTATTTTCCATTAATTAAATAATTTAATATAAAAAATCCAATTTTTAATTTCAATCTTAAAATTGACCAATTTTATCATTTTTATATTTCTCAATCAATTACAATGTTTAAAACAAATTAAAGTCAATTTAAAGTTGATTAACTTATCGATTTCAGTATTTTCTCCAATTCCATTAAAATTCAGAAATTTTAAATTAAATTACCAATAATTCCATTTTATTGACTTTTCATTATGTTATTCACTTCATTGCTATCAAATGGAAAAAAAAATTAACATTGGATTCAGCCTATTACATTAATCTTCTTAAATTTCATCTTAATCTCAATTAACGTATTATTTAGCTATTTCAATTTCATTAAACTGCAATTTATCTTATTATCAGAAATTAAATTCCAATATATTGGTCAAATTTTATTTTCATTCCTTATAATTCAATAAATTGTCCAATATGAATAACTTTAACATCATTTCCTTTAATTTAAATCATCAATTCATTCAAACACCATTAGAAATATATTATTACCCATTACTACCCTAATTTATACTAATATAACCTTTAAATCAGATTAATTTCAATTAATTACCCATTTTAATTTATTAGACTCCATTAACGTTAAATTACATTTAAGTTGTCACTAACAGACAAGTGTTGAAATTGATTACATACACCGTCCTCATCCTATTATCAATTGGATGAATTTTCATTGATTCGTAGCTATTGCATTAATATCCACACATTTCATCCACATTTCCATTAACGTAATAATTTAACATTAGATTTCAATTATTTTCAATTAATTCACTTATTGAATTTTAAATTTCAAATAAATTAATAAATCTAGATTTTCACTCCTAAAATCCATCACTTGTTATATTATAAATAAAATTAACATTGACTTATATTACATTTCATTAATGCATGCTTCACTTCATACTATTTAATTATATTTTCCAAATATGTACATTAATTACTACTTATATTCTTAATTAATTTACTTGTTTGATTTCATACTTAATAAGTTTCCAGTTCCAACAATATTATAATTACCTACAGGACATTTGATTTTTATTTCATGAATTCATTAATTAATCCACTAAATGCTTTTGTTTTCTTATATTCAATTTATTACCCTTTTAAGTACGTTTATTATCAACAACATTCATTATAATTACTTATCTACAATTATTGCATTGGTTTATTCAACAGTTACTTTTATTTACTCATTTTCTATTTTATAACCAAATGTAACAATTTTCACTATTCATTATTATATTAATGAATTCCATTCTAGTTAATATTTTTATTAATATTTCACTAATTCAACATTTTTATTGGTTTCTTATATTAAACTTATAACCAAGTATGACAATTTACATTATTTCAATTAATTTTCTAAATTGTTAGTTTTAATTACAATTGATACATCTAATTTCTACATTCGCTCCCATATGAATTAATAAGATTTTTATTTCTTTCTAAATTTATATAAAAATCTTATTAATTTAATTCATTTTAAACATCGAATGTTTACAGGTCGTTACAAAAGCTCCTTCGCAGTAACGGTTGGTAATGGCGAGAAACTGCAAAGCTCTGGATGCTGCAAACAAGTTTCGGTAGATATCCAAGGGTATAATTTCTTAATCAATTTTCATTTACTCGAAATTGTGGGTTCGGACGCAGTTTGTGGAATACAATGGTTAGAGGAATTAGGCCCAATCACCATGGATCACCGTAAATTAACCATGCTATTTACAGTTAAAGACAAGCCTATTTGTTTAACTGGGCTCGGCCCATCCACTGACCCAACACCGATATCCTTACACCAGCTCAAACATTTTGAAGCTACCTCCGCCATTTTCAGTTATCTGTATTTACAACTGCAGCCCACCACTGGCCCAATAGCCCATAATCAAATAAATTCCGATAAACCCGAACTCCATACCATTTTAAATACATTCAAACATGTTTTTTCTCCCCACCAACGAAACTTCCACCCCACCGAAACCTAAACCATCACATTAATCTTAACCCCAATACCGATCCAATAAATATTAAACCATACTGATACCCATATTTTCAAAAAAAATGAAATCGAGAAGCTAATCCACGAAATGCTCCACTCCAACATCATCCAACCGTAAACAAGTCCATTTTCTTCTCTCGTTCTATTGGTCAAAAAAAAGATGGGTCATGGCGATTTTGCGTCGACTATCGTGCATTAAACGGAGTAACGATTAAAGATAGATTTCCAATACCAACGGTCGACGAGTTATTGGATGAACTCTATGGATCAATATTTTTTTCCAAATTAAACCTTTGAAGTGACTATTTTCAAATTTGTGTCCACCCACCCGACATCCCAAAGACCGCCTTCCGTACTCACGAAGGCCATTATGAATTTCTTGTTATGTCATTCGGCTTAACCAATACACCATCCACCTTTCAAGCAACAATGAACCATATCTTTCGACCACACTTGAGAAAATTTATACTCATTTTCTTCGATGATATTCTCATATATGGCTCCTCTTGGACCGATCATCTAGAACATCTTCACACAACCCTCATTATCCTTGACCAAAACCAATTCTCCGCTAATCAGGCCAAACACTTTTGGGCTAACCGAACTTGAGTACTTCGGCCATATCATTTCGGGCAAGGGTGTTCGTGTTGACCCAATAAAAATTGCAGCAATGGTCACTTGGCCCACTCCAAATTCCCTCACAGCAGTCCGCGGGTTCTTGGGCCTCACCGGCTATTATCGCCGATTTATTAAGCACTATGCGACGATAGCTAGCCTAATTACGGACCTGTTGAAGCAACTCAATTTTTCATGGACCACCGAAGCCCAATTAGCCTTCGAACAAATGAAAACCGCAATCACCAATACCCCAATTCTTTCCCTTCCTAATTTCACCAAGCCATTCACCGTTACTACAGACGCTTCATCCGCCGCCATCGACGCAGTACTCTCCCAAGCCGACCACCCAATTGCTTTCTTCAGTCTCAAATTACCCCGCCTCCTCCGAAAATCATCCACTTATTCGAGAGAAATGTTCGCGATTACTTCTTCCATAAAAAAATGGAGACACTATTTGCTCGGCCGTCCCTTTCAGATCGTCACCGATCATTAGAGCCTTCGGGAACTCACCACGCAAACCATTCAGACACCAGAACAACAGAAGTGGCTTACCAAGTTACTGGGATTCAATTTCACAGTCCACTACAAACCAGGCAAGCAAAATGTCATCGCAGATGGGTTGTCACAGTTCTCCACTGCCGCCGCCATGCAAGCAATTTCGGGCCCAGCTTTTCCACTACTTGCAGCGATTCAATCATCCTTAATCAGTGACACAATGGCTCAAACTATCATCCAGCAACTAGCTGCAGGTACTTGCCCTAACCCAAATTTCAATTTCGAAATAATTTATTATTTTGGAAAATCGCGTGTATGTCCCTGATGATGACGAACTAAAAAAAACAAATTATGATTGAGTTGCATGCCTCCAAAATTGGTGGTCACTCCGGCATTAAGGCCACTATTGCAAGAGTGTCAAGCAATTTTTATTGGCCAAAGCTAGCGGCATCAGTTCAAAACTTTGTCCGACAGTGCCAAATTTGTCTCCAAACAAAGCCTGACAATACGCCATACAAGGGACTGCTGCAACCATTACCGATCCCAGCTCAAATATGGGAGGACATTGCAATGGCCTTTATTACTCATCTGCCCCTGTCATATGGTCGCACAGTAATTTGGGTGATAGTCGATCGGCTCTCTAAATATGCACATTTTTGTGCACTGCCAACATCAGTGTCAGCTGCTCAACTCGCCACTTATTTCCTATAGGAGTATGTCCGACTTCATGGATTTCCACGGTCTATAATTTCTGACCAAGATAGACTTTTTACGAGTCAATTTTGAAAGGAGTTATTCCGTCTTCATGGCAAGAAACTGCAAATGAGCAGCGCTTACCACCTACAGACGGACGGACAGTCAGAAGTGCTGAACCGTTGCTTGCAAATGTATTTACGTGCTGTGGTAGGAGATACACCAACAAAGTGGGTTAAATGCTTGCCTTAGGCAGAATGGTGGTATAACACCACAAAGCACTCCTCCATCGAAATGTCTCCATTCCAGGCAGTCTACAGCAGACCACCTACTCTCGCCGACTACATTAACTGTTCTTCCACCATCCCAGCTTTACATGATTGGGCTTCCTCGAGAGACAGTCTACTCAACATTGTCAAATCAAATCTTCAACATGCACAACAATGTATGAAAACACACGCTGATCAACATAGAATTGATAAGCAATTTGAAGTAGGTTCTTGGGTCTTCCTCAAATTACAATCCTACCGTCAACAAACAATGCGCAACAATCACCACTAGCTAATCAAGAAATATTATGGACCTTTTCAAATCATTGAGAGAATTGGCCAAGTTGCATACAAACTACTGCTGCCACCATCAGCCCATATACATCCAGTGTTCCATATATCATTACTGAAGTTCTGTCCAAATCCAGCTGCAACCGAGGCTATACCCCTTCTAGACACAATTACTGATAAGTACACCGACCTTGAGGACAAGGTCGTTCTCGATGGGATAGGCAGTGATGCACAAACTAACCATATACAAGAAGGGGCACATACTAACAATACACAGGAGAATACTACACGTCCAAAGAGGATGATAAAGCTACCCAGTAGGCTGATGGATTAGGGGTATCGATTTTACAGCTGGTATTTTTACTTTTCATTCTGTTATTTGCTTTTGTTTTGCCGCTACTTTTCTGCCAATTCTGTTTTGAAATTGACGCCTAAATGCAGCCACGTCCTCAAAGTTGTTGAGAGATACGGCTATATTATTGTAACTTTGATAATAGAAAAAAAAAGGAGGAATTAGTTGTGAACTTTCTCTCGCTCTTTTAGCATTCTTTTCTAGCTCATCTTCTTCTTCTCCACTATTTTCTCTTCCCTCTCGGCCTATCATTCTGTGTCCTTAACAGCATATTAACCGGAACGAAAGCTAAAGCAATAAGCAAACCAAGAGGTTATTTTAATCACAAAGTATGATTGAGCACCTAGCAATATGAATGCAGTGTAGCATTTGCACATGCATGTAAAAGGCAGTAACACAAAACCCAAAATCAGCTCCAGCGCACAAGAAAACAAAAGCTTTACTAAAAGTATACTTTGGAAGCGTGTTAATCTGGACATTGGTGTATAAGTGAAAATTCAATGGAAGATTGTGCAAATTGGTAGAAAAATTGTTGTTCAAGGGTAAAGGCAGTACGCTTAATTTCAAAGGAAAATAAAGGTGTTCGGTGGTGATTTGAAACTAAAGTTTGGATGACAAAAGGAAAAGTGAGGAAATTTGAATAAGAAATGTAAGGTAATTTGGATCTGAAAATTTCTAGGAAGATAGAGAAACAACGAAAGAACATTAAGCAGGGAGGTGTTACGCATGAACATGTTCCTTCAAATTTGAGCTTAAGAGGATTTGATTTGAGCGAACATTGTATATAATATTTTTATATTATAATACCTATTTACACTTCTACTATTCTACTATTCAACTATTTTGATAGATATACAATTAATTATTTATTTTTATGAATGGTAGAATAGTAGAAGTGTAAATAGGTATTATAATATAAAAATATTATATACAATGTTCCCTCTTGGACCTTCCTAACGGTCGATTTAACAACGAACAGCTAAACATGCCGAATATAATGTATCTTGCTGAATAAATTTTGGTTTTCAATATTTGAACTCAAGTATTTCTGTGAAAACTAAAAACCCCTTTTGTCGTCAGAAACATGCAAGCATACGCGCATGCTACAAAGACACAACCACCGCATTGTAAATTCATCAGATTCAAAAACATAAAACTGCACACATGCTATGTACAGTAGCTATATTTTGATAATCAAACTAGGTAGCTATACGTTGAAAAGATAATCCACATGCAGAGGACGGCATATTACACTCCAAATTTCTATCTGCAAACACATCAGAAAATCATGAAAAGTACTGGAAGAACCAAACACCATTTCCCCACAAATTCAGTGTTAAATATTACAAAAATTTTGCAGCATTCAATTCAAAAGTCATAAATTATACAAAGCAAACAAAATCTTGCAAAGTTTGGAATGAAGTTAGTACTCAGTTGGGGTGATAACATCATCGATCTTCAATATCATTTTCACAACCTGCGTTGCCAGCATAATTTGCTGTTGCTTTCCGATCAACGTTTCGAAAACATCTTGCTGTCGCATATTGTTGGTCCCAACATCGTTACAGTCTATGCCCAAGAATGAATTGCTTTCCTGCATAGCAACCAAAATAATATTTCATGTTGCTACTGTTACTGGTATAATGGAAATAAAAACATATATTCTGTAATATGTTTTGAAATGAGTCTGAATTTATAATTGTCGGTTTTTTTTTCAGACAAAAAAGGGAAAGAAAAGAAAAGGAACCTTGATTTGCTGGGCTTTGACAGCGGTAAGAGTGTCAATAGGCTGTAAACCACTGTTTTCTGCAAGTGCTGTTGGAACAGCATCTAATGCTTCAGCGAAAGACCTAATAGCATACTGAAGCATAAAAAGTAAGCAGTCAATGCGAATAATCATAATCATTTAAGGAAAAATTGAAAGAGCGTGGTACCTGCTCAACTCCAGGATGCTTATCTGCAGCAGCTTCAACAGCAATTGAGCATGAGATCTCAGCCGAGCCACCACCATAAACTATTGAGTTATTGCGGATCAAATTCCTTGCCACGCATAGTGCATCATGTACGCTTCTTTTTGTTTCTTCTATCATCATTTTGTTGCCTGTAACATCGTGAAATACCAAGAATGTCATATTTATAGCCTAAACAAAAGGGAATATCATATATATGACATAACATTAATACTCAAAATTCCTTAAAATTGAGTTTGAATCCCGGTAATAAGCGGTTTTTGTAAATATAACAATGTTTCTCGTATCTCTATTTTCAGATGTTGGTTTTATTTGGAGAAAACATATATTTAGATCATAAATACATATTTTACATTTTGTTTCATAAACTATCCATATTCTACTTACTTTACTTCCACAGCAATATGAATACTAAATATTTAGAACGCAAATATACAAAATTTTCTGATGAATGCATCAATGAAAAAAATTCTTGATTGGATATGAGGAATTCGTGTTGATGCAATGATGACGATCCCCGTGTTACAAAGGAAAAAGCTGATTACAAGATTCTAAATCGAGGATGATATTAAATTACTTTGATTTTCATTTGAATAAAAGGAAAATGTTTTAAAACTTTTTTTAATTATTTTATTATTCATATACTTCTAAAATTTATTCGTTTCAAAGTCAAATTATGTTTTCAATGAATTTCTTTTGTTAAAAACATAAAATTTACTAATTTTATTGCGATCTCAACCAAAGTAAAACTTTGGACTGAGTTCATTTGAATCATTTCAGTGGCTGGCTTCCGAAACCAAAATGAAATAAACAGAATTTTGAAGTTTAATAGGACCCTTCCTATGACGTTTTATTAGAGTAGAAAAAATAAAGTAAAACAATGATATTTTTATGCAGATTCTTTATAACGTCATTTAAAAGAACTCAAATTCAAGCTGGAATCTTCATTAAGTCAGCCAGCATTCATTTCAAATAATTTCGGTTGCAATTCCCATGGATAAGCGTTCAACAAACATACTGTTAAGTATATGATTAACCAACTAAATTCCATTGTGAAAGTATGGAATCATGGTGATATGATGTAAATATACCAAAGTTGATACACATTTTACTTTTCGTTCATGCTTTCACAATATGATTCATGAATATAATGTAATGTGATTCATGAATATGATGTAATGTGATTCATGAATATGATGTAATGTGATTCATGAATATGATTACAGGATATGATTGCACATTGATTCGAAGCCTTACAGTTAAAATATGATTTTACGATGTTATAAAGAATACACGTGGACATTGACAAGTGACAACCGGATACTGTTGTTATGTGAGATATGAAGTGAACAAGTATTGTACTTTTATGATGCTATATACCCAAGCCGTAAAATATAATTTCAGTTATAAAACCTACAAACGCAAATTGGCAGCAGGATGATATGATGTGAGGTATGAAGTGAATAAATATTGTAACCTACATAATTTTATGTTAGGATGCGAAATCTTTTATTCTACATTAGCTGTATCAAAATGGATGATGACAATAACATACCCAAAAAATACTACTAAGTACATCGTTTTAGCATCCCCTCCTCCACAGGGAATTTTATATAACATTCTTAGAACTCATTACAATAATTCGGCTCCACGGATAATTCAAAATTATTTGTGTACATATAAAATACAAATAACTTTATGATTTAACAATGCTATTCATACATCTCAATCCACATTTAGTTCCTTCAATGGAACCAAAATATGGGACTAAAAATCATGATGAACTGAATAATTTGGATGAATTCTTATTAATAATTTGATATGTTAGATTTAGATATCTACTTTACAGATGAACTTTTTTATTTAGATGAAGCTCAAGCTTATTTTGGTCTTTTAATCATATTTGGGGGCTTCAGCTTTGCTCAGAAGGTTAAACAAAAAATAAATAAAAAATAAATAAATTATGGACTCGAGGACAAAGTAGAATACTCAAGGTCTAGATTATATTTGGTAGGTGACAACGTTAATTAAGAATTTATAGAAAGATACCGACAATTGAATTTAGAAGTAAATCTCACTAGAAATACCAGGCCAAGATTTTATGCACAGAAAACAGTGCAACAAGACCACAAAATACAATCTTATGATGTCTACTAAGGGCTTTTGTAGCGTCAATTTGTACATACAAGAGTAGGGAGACATACGTAAAATTATGCAGCCTATCATAAAACTAAGACTAAAGAAACAAATTTTGAATAGCTTATATATACTTTCGATTGAAATTTGATACATACCACCACGAATAAATATTGTCACCGCCCTAGAATTCGCACACTGCTCGATATAAAGCATCCGGTCTTTTGTGGTCCCAAATGCTTTTTCCCTAACTAGACCAGCCTGTTTAAATGCATGGTATCTGTAAGCAATGGTATATGCGTAAACTATAGACGTTACATTAGTATAGTATATACATAGACGTGTCTTTACATATCAAGACGCAGTGTGTGTGTAATGATTATGTACACAGCGTACCAACTGGATTAAAATGAACTTCTTGATATGGCTTCAAAACAAAGAGTGGATGTGGTAGATACATTGAAGCTGTGCAGTTAAAGCGCTCGGCAGATTTAATGCGGCAGAGGTGCAAAAAGTCATTGCGGGGATACGGCGAGAATATAGAGGGATATAACGGATGACTCTAATATAACATATAAAACTCGTATTTAATGTTTACAAATATATAAATGGTAATTAAATGAAAAGTTAACATTCAATTGAATTATAATTAATACATAAATAATTGTAAACGAAAACATGTGCGAATATAATGTAAATAAACTTAGAACTGTTATATAACATAATTGACTTTAGTCGAATATTAGAGTATTTTCATTTCTGAAAATATATTAAAAATTCAACTAAATAAATTACTTCCATAATTTTTATAATGCGGAAATAACGGAATATGTGGAAATAGAAGGGCTTAAAGCGGAAAGACTATATTTGGGGCTATATGAAAATATCGTAGCGGTAGAAATCCGCTATAAAATATAGCAGGGTTATAGCGGAGCATTAACTGCACAGCATTGAAGACATTAACGATAAAATGCATGTAGCTGTTCTTTTGATGAAATGACATAATACTTTTTGGTACTTCCACATTTGGACAAGATCACACCTGACCAGAATGTTATAAAGTTCAATACTAGTACATTAAGTTAAGAACAGATTGCTAAATACTAATGCTTTATTTACTTATATTAACTCATTTTTTGGGAAATATGTCACCAGGTGATCCTCTCAAAATAAATAGCATTACGTAACGATGGAGGTAAGTTACAAGATGTATGATAATTTATAACCAAAAACAAACTGCCAAATTATCTAATATACAATGCAAATCATACTTTCCCAAGTTTCTCGGGTGTTAATTCTTGAAACCTTGGAACAATTCGTCCGCCTATACAAAGAAACAAAAACAAGTAATATGCAGTGACATGACGATATGAACAATATTAAGACAATCCCATAGGTAAGACAAACCTGTAGCAATGGCAATCAACTCCAATTCAACGCCACCAACCCATCTAACAGCAGGCAAATTTCGATGCATCAATAAGTGATTGGCTTCGTCGTCAAAACCCCACTGACAGATAACTAAAGTAGCACCAACATCCTAAAAGAAAAAACAGACTAGATCAATCATCAATTGACGTAATCGTGAAAATTAATATTGGTTTAACAAAGCGAAGCACAGCAGTATAACAAAGCGAAGCACAGCAGTATAACAAAGCGAAGCACAGCAGTATAGCAGAAAAATGACATTTCATCAATCAAAAATGCATTTGAAGACTGTCAATTACTGGGTCAAAACTGCTTCAATAACCGTTTACCTGAGAATATAAAAGAAGCTATAGCTATAACGAAACAATAATAATAAAAAAAAATACTCTGATGTTTAGCAGCATCACCTAGCCTGAAACAAAATATAATGACTAGCGAACCGCCAATTTAGAGTCTTTAATTTGTAAAAAAAAAAAATTTATGTAAAAAATTTATCGAAAAATCTGTTAATAATATCAAAGAAACTAGGAGAAAGCAAATTTGCACAACGTTAATTAAAACAGACAGGTTCAAATTAAAACTAAGCTAGTTTTTTATAGCTAGTTCTCAAAGATAACAATTAAATATGAAACTCCATTGTTATAATGTACTTGTAGACAAATACATGATACAGCAAGGGAGCAAATTTTATTTTATGCACTGTTTAAATTACCTTGCATTTTTGAACCATGTCATCGAAATACTTATGTTCCTGCTGACGCAGAGTTTGGAACTTCTCTACAGTGTCAATGTCAACCTTATGTTTTGTCTTGGGTTTGGGTGGCTCGAATGGGCAAGTCAAAATAGCAATTTTTGCATCTTCGATATGCTTCGGCATTTGTGGATGGCTCATATCCTTGTCTACAATAATTCCGTAAATGAGTTCTGTGTCCTCTAAATTTCCTCCTACTTTCCCTTCTACCTTAATCAGATCCAAATTGACGTCTTTCCTCTCTAAATCTGCAACAGCCAGAACTGCTTTTACAGCAATCTCTGCTAGAGTGCGTTTGCAGCGATTAACACTGCATTCATGAATAAATGTCCAATTCCATTATATCACTCAAACAAAAACGCATAAGACCATCGAAATTGTATATAATGTTCTCAAAGAGATATGTAAATCTTGAAATGCCATGCAAAGATCTGCATTGAATTTATTGGGTGAGGCATCACGCCATGTATTGTTCGGTGCCCCACCATGGCATGTTTGTTGTACCATCATACCATTTACTAATACAGACAGAGAATAGACAAGTGACTATGCAGTGAGGTAAATATCAGAAAAATGAGTAATTTCAAAATTGAACGTTCAGCAAACACAGAAGCACCAAAACGAAAAACTGTATCAAAACTAAAACAAACTAGACAATGAAAGGGTGCAGAAAATGATTACTTTGGTGAAGGACTGCGACAGATGATGTTCATACAAAAGAGGTGTAAAAAAAAGCCAAGACCGCAAAATGAAATCATATAAGTGAACAAAAAGTTGAGGATTATACAATATCTAGATGTGTACAGATACATAAGGTTTGTGTGTGTCTCACTAAATACTAAATAGGTGAGAAGAGTGTATAATCAAAGTCCTCTATCAGAATTTTTTGATTGAACAATAGTACAATAGAATCAGTGAAAACTATTTCGGTAAAAAGAAAAATAAATCATTTTGGTCTTACAAATTTATACTACTTAATTATCTTTATTTTTATTCCACCACTAACATATACAATGCGAACTTTTTAAACATTTCCTAGAGTTTTGGCAGTAAGATTCTTATAGAAATATTTTGCGTTATAAGTTTAAAGAATAAAATACATCTAACGATGTGGGTTAAAAAGAGAACAGCTATGAGCTGTTACTGTGAAACAATTAACTTACAGCACAAGAAAAGATCAGCAATATGTCAAAGTAGGTTTGCTGGATAAGACCACCATAGATTAACTCTATCTGTAAAATATATTTAGCATAAATATGAACTTACATCTTTGATGACAAAGTAGTCATGCAAGTTTGCACCAGGGGCTCAATATCATTAATACTAAACACAAACTTTTGAGAAATCTGCTCAAGATGGTCAACGGTTATTCGAGATGCTGTCTCATATCCTTCTGCAATTCTTATAGGATGAATACCACGTTCTAAAAGCTTCTCAGCCTGTTCTAAAAGAGAACCAGCCAAAACAACCACACCAGTTGTACCATCACCAATCTCGTAATCCTGGCTTCGTGACAGCTCAACCATTAATTTTGCAATTTGATTGTCGACATCCATTTGTTCCAAGATTGTTGCCCCGTCATTTGCTGTCAATATAAATTTTGATTAGCAATGTGCATGTTATGAATTTGACAGGCGATCTGTAGCTGTTTGGTACGTAAAACAATAAGCATTCACTCGCTCATGAGCTTGCATCTCAAGCATAAGATGAAAAAGTTTTCGGCTGATAATGTGGCATCTTCTTATCATTGTACCTGCGTTAAATAATAGCTTTGTCCATGTTGGCAACGGTAATTTATTTTGTAACTCTTCCCTATACTACTCATGCACAACCTCCGAAAATTATGGTCAAAGTTTCAACTTTAAAGAATTTGACCAGACGTTTGGATAGGAGAGTAAAATGTACAGTTTTGACCACATGATCTTAGATAACCTTTAGTATAACCACTGTATTATGCACATGCATTGCACAAAAGCCCACCAAATGTGCAAAATGAGTAATCCAAAAAGTTATGATGGTGACAATTATAACATTGAATATATGTACATACCTAATTTGAATAGTTTTGCAAGTTTATAATTCAATTAATATTTGTCTAGTTTATGGCTCTTTAGGATTAGAGCACTAGGCAAGGACATTCTTAGGAACGAAGCCCAGATAGATTCAGCTATAAATACTTACATCGAGTTGTATAAAATAAGTAGCAAGAACAATTATACAAATTTCTAAATAAATAAATAAATCTGAATTTACATGATTATTCAAAAATATGCAGCCATGTTAATGTTACCAATACAGTAAACATATAGCATATGCAACAACAGTTGAATAGTTGACATACTACTATAAAAACTTTTAAATAACAAACAGAAATCTAAACTTTTATGTATGGTTTAGCATGTGCAACAATAATCGAATAGCTAATGCGATTAAAAAAAAACTTACTAACATAGATCCAAAAGAAAATGAAATAACGATAAACGTATCAAAAATATCCATGTTCAACGAAAACGAATAACAAAAAATAAAGCCTAAAAGCACTCATTATAGCACTAATGAAAGCTTGAACTTCATTTTAGAAAATATGAATGATTGAATGGTCGTACTATGAGATGAAGCACCTTCAAAAAAAATACAGGTTTGAAGCACCATTATAAATAATCAGCCGCTTGAACAGCACCGGACGACGCTATGACAATACAAGTTATATTTGGTAGAGAATTATATCTTAAAAACCTTGTCGATTTATTTAATTTACATAATAAAAATTAATTATCACGTAGGCATTTTTTACGAAAACAAACAGATATGTAAACCCACTATAAATATGTAAACTTATGCAAATAACATAATAAAGAGTATATTGTTGCTTTTTGTTTTTGAAAAAGGATGGTTTGGCAAAAAGGATTCACAAAATTATTTTATTATAAGACTGAATATGACAAAAGGGAAGAAAAACAAATGATCCCAAAAACTTCTTTGAGGAATCGATGTTTTTAAGTGTTAATCAAAGTAATACAGAAAATTTTGTGAAGATTCTCAACTAAGCATTTCCAATTGAAAGAGGTTTTCGTAATTACCGCTTATACTATCCTGCAAACTTGCTAATCTGATTGCAACAATTTGTCAATAATCAATGCATTTTTCAAAGTCTACGGCATAAATTAAGCAAAAGAGTATGAGTTAAGTTACTTGTATGTATTTGTATGTTTGCAAACAACTTATATGGAGAAAAATAAGTGACTTAAAATCACGGCCATCCCAAGAAATTTGAATCTATAGACAATATGCCATGTTTTTAATCCATATTTTACTAATTTAAACTCTACCGTTACCTACTCGAAGAGTCAAAATGAAAATCATAAATATGTAAAAAAAAAAAAATCTGATTTCGAGTATTATAAACATAAATTTGATTAGTTTATTAAACAGTTAAATAACTACTCGATTTTTTGATGATTTTATATCCTTTTTTCCTCTTGTAGATGTTGCAAAAATGCAAAATATATAAGATAATAACAATAATATATGAAACTATTTTATTATTATTATTATTATTATTATTATTATTATTATATATATATATATATATATATTAAATAGAAATGTAATATAATAAGCATGAGTTTGAGCTTTGCTATACTAAAACACGATGTAACATTAAAGCTATTATAAATAGAAATATGATGCATTTTATATTTAAACTAAAATTAGAATTATTACTGACATAAAAATACAGTATAGGAAGTTTATTTACTTTATATTAAATAAACTGACTGAGAAAATAAATTATGTTGCAGTTAGGTGTAGGTAAGATGGCTCAAATTTTATTCGCATTTTTTGCTTTTCCTGACCAAAAAATTAAATATAAGGGTGCTTTATTAAGAGATAAATACTTTAGTTTGTCCCAATTCTAAGTAGAATACGCAGTTCAACACCAGAAATGGAATTGTACAACTGCATTGAAGGAGAAGGGTAAAGTATCTGTTGTATTATGGTGGACATTTCATTACCTGCTCTGTATAATATAAGTTTGCACATATTAATAAAAATATGTAATACCCATCGTCGGCATAGGACGCCAAAGAAAATCAGGCCCTAAACTGCCTAATCAGCCTCTCTATTGGGTAAAAGCTGATCAGTCATAAGCAACAAATATGACTTGTTTCATCTTTTTCAACTATATTTTGCTAAATCTTCAAGTTATCAATCCAAAAACTTTCAGTTTTCACCATTCAATTAAAAATTACCGCTTAGTTAATAAAAAAGGTGTTCCCATTCACGACCTAAATTCCAAAAAAAGCTCCCAATACTCTGACTAGTCACCAAAGTTCCAGTAAAGGAAACATTGTAACAATAATATAAACAAAGCATTACAAAACCTTAGATCTCATATACCCTAGATATCGTTGAAAACGAAAGACTTACTAATAACAACATCGCCATCAGGGCTCTGGAGCATCTTATCCATCCCCTTCGGCCCTAGAGAAGTCCTCAAGATCCTCGCAACTGCCACTCCAGCACTTATGTTGGATTTCTGAGCTTCGAGACCTCGAAGCCTCGTCTTCTGATCTTGCTCTTTCACTATTAGGAAAGGCCGTCCGTACTCGTCGAATGCTAACGCCATCAAATCGGACGAAATAAAGCAGCCGTAATGGCGGCGGAGGAGAAGTTTAAGAGTGAAAGAAGGAAAATGGAGCGTGAGGTCAGTGAGAAAAGGTTAGGGTTCAAGTCTGGCGCGGAGAAAGTGGATTCGGGTTCTGTTTAGTTCTAAGTTTGGTAGCTTTAAAAGATCAATCTAATGAACATTAATATTTAGTTTTCAAATGACACTACGTAACTTTGGGTCCACACAACCACTTATTTCACAGTGTTGCTATGCACTCAAGAAAAAACGCTGAAAATTATCCAGCTTTTAGGGCATCTCTCGTTGCATTACTTGCTGAATTTGCGCGAAAAAAATCTCCAGTGGTTGAATTCAACCTTAATATTAAGGTTAACGTTCAGGATCCTGAACTGGGCTTGGGCGCCCAACCCCCCCTACCAGCCATATTTCCCCCCCTTTTCATCCCTAACGGCTATAAACGGTCATATTTCAATTACAACGGCTATAAACGGTCATATTTATGATTTCACTACATATATCAGAATGTTATCCAGATTGTAATACACACATCTCTTCTTCTATTACAATTTTATTCTCAATTCCTTAATATTGAAAGTATGTCTCATCCGTTTCAATCATATACCGAAGCGATGAATATGGATAGCTGGGATTTAGATTCTCGACCCTTTCAAAATGGAATTCCCCAAACCGCCCCCCCCCCCCTCTATCGTTCCATTCTTCTGCTCCATGGTCTGGCGATGAAGATAATGATTTGTGTTATATTTATTGTCATTTTTCTAACGACTCGATAAAGGGGAACGACCAAAGTGGAGAGGCGTTTTGGGCAAAGTCATGAGTGCGTACAATAAAAAACATGTTGAAAAGACGAGATCAATGTCTGCAATCACGGGTCGTTTTGGGAAGATTAATCGACAAACACAATTCTACGAGTCGCAGATCCACAAAATAAGAACAGCAAATCCAAGTGGAATGGGTGGCGAAGCTGAATTGGTAGCGTTTTGTAAAATCACATTTTTAATTTACATTCATTTCTAATCACTTTGTTAATATTTGATTTTGTTTTTCTGTTTCTGTATAAGAGAATGGCGAACGATCAGTTCTTGAAATTATTTCCAAGAGAAAATGGTACAAAGAAACCCCACTACTATCAGTTTGCAAACTGATATGACTTGCTTGTTAGTCAACAAAAATGGAACTCAAACACCGCAAAAGGCTTAAGAGATGTGCAGACGAAGTCAAAGGGGAAGAAAAAAGCAAGCAGATCTACTTACAATTCTAGCCCAGGCAATTATTCTCATATGGCCTCAAATGAATGCCAAGATATCGAAGACGAAGAAGTAGTTCCCGCATTTGATGAGGACGCTAGACCGATGGGGCAACGAGCAGGTAAGAAGAAAATTGCTGTTCAATCTCAAATCGATTCTCGTTTAGCCCTAATGCATGAAAAACATGCGAGAGAAAATGCAGAACGTCAAAAAGGAAGCGCAAAAAAGCTTGCCGTGTTAAAAGAATTGACTGAGATTGAGAAGGGTCGTTTTGAGCTAGAGCGGCAACGCCAAGAGACCATAGTAATGGAAAAGGATGTCACCGGAATGGATCCAATTACATTGCAATATTGGATGGAGTACAAACAGCGCATTGTTGAGAGTAGATCTGGAACAAAACATATGTAGTTGACGTATTAATTTGATATTTCTAGTTATTGCAGTTTACATTTCCATGTACCTTCAGTTCATTTAGGTAATCAAGTGTTATTTTCGGTTTAACAATATTTAATGGTATATCATTTTTTCGATGCATTGTGTATATATCAATATAGATTTACTTCATCAAACATAAATGACATTACAAACATAATAATTGAAGCATTACACGCTTCGTTATAGAAATAAAAAAAGGCAAACATATGTAATTAAACAAAGATCCACCATCTTCAACTACTGATTTCCATGAGAATTCCAAATATGCTCCATTAAATCCCTTTGGAGTCTATTATGAATAGCTGCATTACGATATACCTCATGATGATCGTTATGAATTGCGTACTGTTCTTCATTTCGTAACGTGGTTGTGCGAAACAATTCGGGTGGTTGTCTTGCCCCCTCATACTCGAAATCAGGATAATCCATACCGCGTTCATCTTCAATGATCATGTTATGGAGAATTATACAACAGAACATAATTGTAGCCATTTTTGATCTCTTCCATAATCTACGTGGATTGCTTACCATTGCAAATCTTGCTTGAAGGACCCCAAGCGCCCTTTGGGTTTGCAAATGTCTTCACAATCGTACTCCATTTGGGATAAATTTCATCTCCTAAGTAGTATCCATGGTCATATGTGTTCTGACCAAGAGTAAATGATACGGGAGTTGACTTACCTTGCGCAAATCATTGAACAAATGAGATCGTTCGACAACGTTTAAGTCATTAAGAGAACCTGACATTCCAAAGAAAGCATGCCAGATCCACAAATCATGAGAGGCAACTGCTTCTAAGATGATTGTTGGTTTTTTTTCCTTGCCGTTATATGCTCCGTGAAAAGCTTTTGGACAGTTCTTCCACTCCCAATGCATACAATCTAGACTTCCAAGCATTCCAAGCCAGCCCTTGCTTTCATGCATTTCACGCAAGCGAGTTACATCTGCCTCGTTTGGAGATCGAAGATATTCCGTCCCATAAATGTCCACAACTGACTGGCAGAAGTGATCTAGGTTTTCCAATGCCGTACTCTCTGCAATACGATATGCATCGTCAAGGGCATCGGCGGGTGTACCGTATGCTAACATTCTCAAAGCTGCAGTCATCTTTTGATGCCCACTCAAACCATGTTTTTTTGCGGCGTCCTGCTTAAAAACAAAATAATAATTATTCTGCTGAATACTTTCGAGAATTCTTATGAATAATGGTCGACTCATTCTGAATCGTCGTCTGAATGTCTCTGGACCGTAAGTTGGATCACAGGCAAAGTAATCTTGCAGTAGTGTTTTGTGAAATGTTTGCTGGTTACGGTTGATATATTCCCTACCCACTACGGAACCACCATGTTTTCCAGAAGTTGATCTGTATGCTTCACGATATATCTCCATCAATTCCTCCTCCTCCTGTTGATGCGCTAACGCATACGCTTCTTCTTCAGAGTCACTGTCGCATAGCAATACAGCTTTTAGTAAATTTCCAGACATTGTTTGATATTTGAGGATAGTTGTCTGATATTTGAATGCTTTGTTAGAGTAAATTGTGGTGAACAAGTATGACATCTATATGGTTATATATATATATATATATATATATATGACCAAATCTTGAGTGGAGATAGGGTGTGTCATTGTGCGGTCAAATCACGTACTGTAGCCACGTTCGTTTGCCGGTCAAGATTCTCTGCTACGTTTAGTGGATAGAGGGTGTGTCAGTGTGCGGTCTAATCACGTACTGTAGCCACGTTCGTTTGCCGGAGGATATAACCCGACTGAAGGCACACCAGGATAGTTGGGGTGATCTGGAAAGACTAAAGGCTGCTCAATCAAAGTACCTGTCAAGTCATATGCTCTAAAAGTGGTATCAGACTCCAACTGCATGGGAGCGTGGGAGAACTGTGACGGAATCGGGTCAAATGAAACCTGCGGTACCTGAACTCTACCGGCTGCCAGATGAGGTCCTATATGATCAGAGTTGACCCCACGAACATAATCTGGTACGATGAATCTACGGGGTGCTACTCTAGCCCAATAAGCGTCGTAATCTCCATCGATGAAAAAAGTACTAATATCCACTCATCCAGCCTGTCGTAGAGCATGTAAGTACTGATCACCGATCACCCTATGTCTACCAAACATGTCCTCGCAGGATAAAGGATCGTATGGTATACGACGATCACCCGTAATCTGATAAGCACATCTCTCTTCCAAATACCACATAGGCATAAATGCAGGCGTATGCAAAGCAACCCTATGTTTAGATACTGAATACGCAACCATCAAGGGATGGTCGTCCACCAGAAGACCTGCATCTGCTAGATGGGTCCAATGTGAGGCCCAAGGAGTCCGAATGATGTTACCACGACTACGCATATCCAGCTGTGACCTAGCCTCCATCAAGTCATGCCGTACACCTAAGGGGACATGATGTACGTACTGCATGGTCTCCAATCGTCTCATCCTAGGGAAGTAATGCTCAGCAGCCTGACTAGCCGTGTCCTGGATGCGGGGATGCATGTTTGCCGTGTACTCGTAGTACCATAACGGCAAAATATACCAAAAAGCATACATCTGCCTGACATCGCCAAGCGCAAATGAATCTAGAGCGGTATACAGGGTGCCTAATATCGTCGTGCCCCAGTCGATAGTATGTAGCTGGTCTAATCGGGCAAGGGAAGCTAAATAGCCAAGTCTAACCGTATCTTTTTGGTTCGAAAAAAAGGTCGAACCAAACAGGTACAACAAAAATGCTCTAGTAACTGCATCCATCATATCGGCTCTAGCTATATAACTGGTGATGTAATGCTACAAGTACGTCAACTTAACAGAACCACTAGAGACGCAGGTAACATCTATCAGTGGTAAAAAAACAGTATACAAATTGGGCGACTCGTATAAATCATCGAATGGAAAAGGTCGAAGACCCTGTCGTCCAATCTCAATTCTAGTGAACATGTAGAAATCAACTGGGGTGATACCAAGCTCAAAATCTGAAAAATGAAACGCATGCGTGGTGGGCCACCACCTCTCAGCTAATGCCTGGATGAGAGGTCGATCAAAGGACTGAACAGGCCTAATCGACAAAAATAGACCAAAAGGGCTAGCCTGTAGCCTCTCAATAATAGGACCGGGAAGATAGTCATAAAACTGGGTAATGCACTTAGCCCAACTACCCCGATAGTGAATGTAATGGTCCTATAGATAGTTAATGAAACAACAATTTTTGATAGCGTAAGGGTTATTTAATATGAGTATGTAATGTACAAATTAAAATAACAAGTTATAGTAAGGGTTGATTAATACATGTATGGTCGTCAAAGCGGTTTCGGCTCTATGCCGATAACCATCTGCCAGCTCATGTAGAACACGTAAATCGTCTGGTGAAACTCCAGACGGTGGCGGAACGTGTAGTGGTCCTGCTTGCTCCTCTGGATGTCTCTGAACCGTTCTTCGGGCGATTTTGGTTGGACGCGGCGGCATTTTGGATAAATTTTCTATTTTTCAAAAAAATTTCAAAACGAAAAGTGAAGAGAAATGAGGGGGAGGGGGACGTTGCCCATTTTATGGGCGCCTTGCCTCAGGCGCCCATAAAATGGACGCCTAAGGGTTAGACACCCATTTAATAGGCGCCTGGCCATTGGGCAACCCCACTCAATTACGGGCTGGAGATGCCCTTATTATTACCCCATCCTGCTTGTTTTTATTTTTACCCCTATGCACCACCCAGAAAAGGAAAAAAAATGGCAATAAAAAAAAATCATGTATTCTCGTTTCTTCTTCTAGATCGAATGCAATGGAGGCCTCCAAAAATTCAAAAAAAGCTTCTCAATGCAGCGCCACACAGTCTCAAAAAACAAAGCGCCATAAGTTGTTGCCTTGAATTTATCAATTAGAGTTCATTGATAATGGGGGGTTGTCTGTGGGAAGCGGTATCGATATGGGTAATAGGGTTGTGATGCCGATGATGTAGTATTAGGGTATGGCGATGGTGTAGTATTAGGGTTTGTCTATTGAATCATTGTGCCAAACGGTGGTTCATTGTTCATTTGTTTTGTGGTTCAAACGGCTTCAAATCTGGAATGGCCAAAACTATGCGTGTTTTATTACACACATGGTATTTTACTGTCGACTGAGAAAAAAAAATTCAACTAACTCTATGGGTGTTTGCGCCAAAATTGGTCACAAACACCCAATGTCGTGAAAGCACCCGTTTACGTACTCAAATCGATAATAATCAACACAGAACTCAGCAATAATCAATATAGAATTCAGATCTAAGCAACAAATCATAATGATTCACAGACAACAATCACAAACACAGGATTTATAGTGGTTCGGCGTTCGTGCCTACGTCCACTCTGAAGGTTTTCTCTTTATTGCTTTGCTTGATTAAATTGATTACAACGGATTACAGTTGATAATAGCTTTGAAATCTGAATACAACAGTGATTCTGATGAATAGAGTTGAATCCGGCAGAGTCTTGGTGTTCAATGGCAGAAGTCCCGGAAGATCCCCCTTTTCTGAAGGCTTCAGGGTGCTATTTATAGGCGTTGGAGGCCCAGATCTTGCTGAAACTTCGGGAGACCTCTTCTGGCACGTGAGTGGGCCCACGCGACCGACCCCACCAAGTTTCGTCTCGATCTGACATTGATTCGAAGTCATTTCGAACCCATCAAGAAATGGTCCAATCGAGCTGAAACTTGGCAGGAACAATCTTTACCTTGTATGGAAGCTACTGTGAAAATTTGGTTGCATTTGGATCAGTGGTTTAGGAGATATGATCGGTTCAAAATGAAGATTCTCGGTTGGCTGTGTGGTTCGAACCGATCGTTTCGAACCCTTGAGTTCGAATCCATGAGTGCACGTGGTTCTGCAGTGACGTGGCGCGCACTCCTCGCATCGATCCTACTTTTTCTCCGTGTTGACTGCTTCGAACCCATGGATTTTGCCGACTTCGTATCGATGACCGTTGTGTAGTTTGAATCAATCAACTACGTAACTCTCGTGTTGACCTGCATCTGTCTAGTTCGAACCGAGGGGAGGGAGCTTCCTTCGTATCGATGGCAAGTTCGTATCGATACATGTGATGGATACGAAGTGAAGCTCCGCGATTGTAACGACCCGTATTTTACGTGTCGATAAATCGTAGAATTTGCAGGTCGATAGTATTGTTTGTTTTGCTTCTAGCTTGAGTCGTTTAGAAGTTGACCCGGGAGCAAGTGTTGAGCCGTGACCGACTCATAGGCATTACCGAGTTAAAGGGTCACCGGGATAAGTAGTGACCGACCTAAGAAGATAGTGAGATAAGAAGTGTGGCCGAGTCAACGAGTTACGACTTAAGTATAGTGGACGGCCTAGGAGGTGTTGCCGAGTTAGGGTTGGGCCGACTCAGTTGGTTACCGGGTTAAGGTTTAGTTCGTATGACCGACCTAAGGAAGTGGCCGAGCTATAGGAGTTAACTGGTTAGGGGTTGACCGACTTAGTGGTGGTCGACTTAGTGGAGATGCCTAGCTAGCATGGTTACCGAGATAACAGGTTAAAGGGGGATACCGACTTAGAGTGTGACCGAGATAGGTTGTAGGTCGTTGGCTCGGTTTGGTGTTAGGTCGTAAGATAGTTGTTAGCTCGGTAGGATTTGGGTCGGTAGGCCATGTTTGTTAGGTTGTTGTCTCGAAGCTGTTGTGTAGGTCTTAGGTCGAAGGTCTTTGGGTCGGCATAGGGTTAGGTCGTATGGCCGTGTTGTTATGTCGCTTGAGTTTTTAGGTCGGCATTGGTTGAGTCGGCTAGGGCTTAGGTCGGCAGGAACTAGGTCGTGTAACCCTGTGTGTGTGCTGTGTAGTTGGGTCGGCGTCTTGAGGTTGAGTCGGCGGAGTGTTAGGTCGGCGAGGTTAGGTCGGCGGCGACTTAGGGACGGCCGAGATAAGGGTTTTCCAGCCTATAAATAGAGGGGTTTGGCTCACTTTTTGGCACCGGATTTCGAAGCGACGAAGTGCTGCCATTTTGGAAACTCGACTACAGTATTTTCTTCACTTCTTTCTCTACTTCTATCAAGTGCTAACATCCTTTGAAGATTGAAGATCAAGATCAAAGATCAAGAGCCAAAGTTGAAGATTTTCATCCGAAGAGGCTAGATTTCACCGTTTCAAGTGAGATTTCTCCGGATCAAGCTCAAGTCCTTGCTGTCCAGATCTGAAGTTGATTGATTTTAGGTTGTTTTGGTGATTTGGTGAGTGGTAGTTATCTCTCACGCGGATCCAAAGGAGTATATTGGATTGGTGACTTGTTGGAGTGTTGTAGTTAGTGATTTCATGCATATTTCTTAGATCCAAGTGTAGATCCATGGTTTTTGAAGATGTTTACTTATGCAAGTTTGTTTAACAAGTATTAGAGACAAAACCCATGTTTTATATTTGATAGATCTATGCTAAAAACCATGATTTCACATATGTTGGACTTTTGCTCATTTATTTACGAAATTGCCATTATAGTTGATATTGCTTATATTGCTTATTAGATCTTGTTTGAATGATTGATTATTTGAATGTATGATTGATTTGATTGTTTCCAAGTTAGCTAGTAGTTGATTTGGAACAAGATGATGGAAGAGGATTCAAAAGCCGCGGAAGAAGGCTCTTGAATGGTGAAAGCTGCTTAAGGCATATGTAGCGGATGTTGAAGCTCATATGTATAGATTGGATGATGTTGAGATGGGACTTTGCCATGATTCGATGAGGCAAACCATGTTGTTGAGTTGAGACTTTGCTTAGATGTGATGAAGCGAAGTATGATGTGAGTCTTGGCTTAATCCAAGCAGGGATCATTCCAAGTATGTTGATAACTTGAAGGGTAGTTCAAGTTGGTTGATAATGGATTGTTCAAGAGGTAGCTTGAGCTTGTATGAGGATAGTCGTCAAGAAGGATGGCTAGGAGGCTTGGATCTCGTCGTTGTTGAAGGTTCTAGCATGCTCAAAAGCAAGAGTACATGGGGCGCCCATAACGACTACAGGCAGGTAGTCGGGACACCCAAAAGACTACAGGTAGGTAGTTGAGTACTCTGGGCAAAGTAGATAAGTCCTAGGCACAAGGCAGTGTGCGGAGTTATGGTTAGAACCGGGGTTACCATTAGCCCTTGACAGATGGTCATTCAACTAACGGTGAAATCGAGGCAAGGATAACAGTGATAGCCAGAGTCATGGATGTTTGGTTGTATTATCATTCGGCTTCAAGAGCGGTGTTTTCTGGGTGCTTATCTGATCTTGGTTTAGGCCTTGGGGGTTTGTATTTGGAAAACATCGTCCTTAACTCGAGTGGTATTTGCTTTACCTTAATTGTCTATGTTGTTATGCTTGCTTCTCCTTAGTGTATGTCTGGGGCTATCACTGTAGAAAGAGGTGGAGTGGGATGGTTTGGTTCCTATTCCTTTTATCCTTTATGCTCTTTTGGTATGTTTGATAGTTAATTTACTGCTCACTAAGACTTTGTCTGACTCAAGGTTTTATGTCTCCTCTTATTACCTTGGGCTGTTCATCCATGTTGGGATGGGCAGACTAGGTAGCAGGTGACAGGTGCTGTGCTAGGAGTTCTGCGCTGAAGATGACGAAGACGAGCAGGAGGCTTTGCATATTAGTTTTCTTACTATATGTACTGGGTATCCGCTGCTGTATTTGGTTGAGTGATTTGTAGTGAGGCTTTCATGTATGGATTTGAGTAGATGATTGTATAAAACTACTGTGATGCTTATATGATGATGTTCTGTTCTATGGAGCTTCACTATATTATATTTCTCTATTGTACTTTATCCATGCGCTGTGAGTTATGCGATAGAGATTCTTTTGTTTTGTTTTACCCTGACTATCGTCCATGGCTGCCTGGCACGCCTTTCAGCGCATTATTTCCTTGTTTTGGTGCGGGAGTCATGGGCGGTCGTCACATTTGGTATCAGAGCTTTGGTTAATCGATTTTAGCCAACGCTCGCTGATGTAACTACGTAAGAGAGACGTAATTGTATTTTGATGGATGATTACTATATATAATATAGTAGCTTAGAAGGATTTGAACTCCTTATGCAGTTGTTTCTTAAGGTGTTCTAATCATTCCTTTTTACAGATATTAAGGATGAGTAGAAGTGAGAGACAAGCTGCGAGGGATAGCCGTGCTGCTAGGGAGGCTGTTGATTATGCTCCTATGTTTGAGGCCATGATGACTTCAATCATGAGGAGGATACCAGCTTCAGGATCATCTGTGGATGTGGGAGTTCAGGTCCAAGCTCCAAGACCAGTGGATTTTGCCAAGCTCTGTAAGGATTTTACTGCTCTTGGAGGGAAGGTTTTCTTGGGGACGGAGTCGACTATTGAGGTGCAGAGATGGATTGATGCTTGCCGAAGGATCTTTGGTGACTTAGGGATTGAGGATGCAACTAAGAGGAAGCTTGCATCGAGACAGCTTCAGGGAAGAGCTGCGGATTGGTGGAATTCTATCACCATAGATACCCCAGAAGAAGAGATTACTTGGGAGCAATTCCAAGTTAGATTTGAAGCTAAGTTCATCTCTACTTCCCAGAAATCTGTCTTGTTTAAGAGGTTTGTGGAGCTCAAGCAAGGGGGAAGGCCTGTTCTTGAGTATATTTCTGAATTTGAAGCTTTGTCCAAGTATGCCAGATCGTATATTGATTCTCCCTACCAGAAGAACGAGAAGTTTGTGACTGGTCTGGATGCTTATCTGGGAAGGCAGTTAGTGGATCATTTGGACGATCCATTTGAGAAGCTTGTGGAAAAAGCTCTTAGGCATGAGAGTTTGTTTCCTAGGGAAAGTTCTGTTGTTGCTATAACCAGGGAAGGATCTAAACCACAGCAGAGTGGCAATAGGAAGAGGAAGCAGCAGCAACAGAGGGGTAAGGATGGTCAGAAGAAGCCAAAGGGCGAAGTGACTTGCTATAACTGCCAGCAGAAGGGCCATCTTTATAAAGACTGTAAGAATCCCAAGGTGCCGGGAAAGTGTTACAACTGTGATAAGTTGGGACATATCAAGAAGGACTGTCCAGAACCGAGGAAAGATAGGCAGGTTGTGCAAGCCTATGCTTTGGGGGCTGTTCCATCATCTTCGAAAGCTCCTACTGCTGAAGAGAAGGGGAAGAGTGTGGTTGTTCAAGGTACTCTTTCTATTTGTGGTATTCCGGTTAGAGTGTTGTTTGATACCGGAGCGTCGCATTCTTTTGTTTGTGATGATTTGGTAGGCCGGTTGGGTTTGGAACCGGATATCGTTGATAGGCCATTGGTTGTGACTAATCCGGTTGGGGGTTCGTCATGTTTGTGTATGATATGCCGTGGTCTAGTTGTGTCGAGTCATGATTGCTCGTTTGTTTGTGATTGCTTTGTTCTGAACTTTGCGGGGTTCAGAATTATTTTGGGTATGGACTGGCTTAGGAAGTATGCGGCTAGGATTGATTGTGAGAGGCTTGAGGTGACAGTCGGGAATGTGGAAGGGCGAAAGGTTGTGATACGATGTAAGCATGAAGAAGGCGTCTTCATGAGCTTCATGTATTCGCTGATTGTTCCACGGGATGGACTGTCATCGGTGCCTATTGTGAATGAGTTTGAGAATGTCTTTGAGGAAGTCAAAGGGTTGCCGCCGCATAGGGAGATCGAGTTTCGTATCGATCTAGTTGAGGGAGCCAGACCTGTTGTGATGCCTCTTAGGCGGATGGCACCGAGGGAGCAGCAAGAGCTGAAGGTGCAAGTTGATGACCTTTTGCAGAAAGGATTCATTCGGAGAAGTGTGTCCGAATGGGGTGCGCCCGTTGTGTTCGCAACCAAAGCGGATGGATCGTTGAGGTTGTGTATTGATTATCGTGAGCTGAATAAGGTGACTAAGAAGAACAAGTATCCATTGCCGAGAATAGATGACTTGTTTGATCAGCTTCACGAGGCTAAGGTGTTTTCTCAGATGGATTTGGCAACGGGATTTCACCAGTTGAGAGTGGCGAAGGATAGTGTGCCGAAGACTGCTTTCAGGACACCATCCGGGTTTTATGAGTGGCTGGTAATGCCGTTTGGATTGACTAACGCACCAGCATATTTTGTGGATCTTATGAATAGAGTGTTCAGGGATCAGTTGAATAAGTTCGTACTTGTGTTCGTGGATGATATTTTGATTTATTCCAGAACTGAGGAAGAACACAAGACGCACTTGAGGATTGTTTTGGAAATCTTGCGGAAACATCAGCTGAAGGCTAAGTTTTCGAAGTGTCACTTCTAGAAGAATGAAGTGAGGTTCTTAGGCCATGTTATTTCTGGAAATGGAATAGCGGTTGACCCCGCTAAGGTGGCAGCGATCCAGGATTGGGTTAGACCTAAGAATGTATCTGATGTGAGAAGTTTTCTTGGATTAGCAGGATATTATCGTCGGTTTATCAAAGACTTTTCCAAGATAGCTGCACCGTTGACAGGATTGACAAAGAAGAACCAGGTGTTCAAATGGGATGATAAGTGTGAGCAAGCTTTTGTAATCCTGAAAGAGCGATTGACGAGTGCTCCTGTTTTGACTATTCCAGGTGGGAATGATGAGATGGTGGTTTACACCGATGCATGTGGCACTGGACTGGGAGCAGTGCTAATGCAGAGAGATAAGGTTGTTGCGTATGCTAGTCGACAACTGAAGCCGCATGAAAGGAATTATCCGACTCATGATTTGGAGTTAGCGGCGATTGTGTTTGCTTTGAAGATGTGGAGACACTATCTATTGGGAGTTAGATTCGAGTTGTTTACAGATCATAAGTCGTTGAAGTATCTGTTCTCCCAAAAGGATTTGAATCTTCGACAGCAAAGGTGGCTAGAGTTCTTAGCATCGTATGATTTTGGTATAGCCTATACTCCGGGGAAAGGTAACGCAGTGGCTGATGCGTTAAGTCGAAGACATGCAGGATTGGGAGCCATGTTTTTAGAATGGAAGAGTCTCGAGTATTTGGCTGAGTTTGACTTCAGGCCAAGGTGTGAATTGGAACCTGAGATGTTGGCAAACTTATCGATAAGGCCTACTCTTGTGGAAAGAATTGGCGAGAGCCAAAGGAGAGATGATAAGCTTGTCAAGATTATCCGTGATTTGGAATCCGGATTGGACCCGGAGAAGGATAAAGGATTCGAGGTCGATCGAGAGGGTTGGCTTCGAAAGCAAGGACGACTAGTTGTTCCCGATGTAGATGGATTGAGAGATGAAGTTCTGAGGGAAAGTCATCACTCGAAATTGACAATTCATCCAGGTGGAAATAAGATGTATCGGGATATGAAGAGAACCTACTACTGGGAAGGTATGAAGAAGGATGTTGGAAATTTCATTTCCAAGTGTATGAACTGCCAGTTGGTGAAAGCTGAGCAGAAGAAGCCCAGTGGATTACTTCAGCCATTAGAGGTTCCTACATGGAAGTGGGAGCAAGTGTCGATGGATTTTATCGATGGTCTACCTAGAACCAGGGCAGGGAATGAAGGGATTTGGGTCATAGTAGATCGCTTGACCAAGAGTGCAAGGTTCATTCCTGTTCGATCGACTAGGACTGCATCGAAGTTGGCTGAGTTGTATGTGAAGTGGATTGTTCGATTCCATGGTGTTCCGAAGAGTATAGTGAGCGATCGAGACCCATTGTTCACTAGTAGGTTTTGGAAGAGTTTCCAGGAAGTTTTGGGAACTGAGTTGTGTTTGAGTACAGCTTATCACCCTCAAACAGATGGTCAGACTGAGAGAGTCAACCGAGTTTTGGAAGATCTTCTTAGAGCATGTGTTTTGGACTTCGAGGGATCATGGGAAGATCATCTTCATTTGGTGGAATTTGCTTATAATAACAGTTATCAGTCGAGTATTGGTATGGCACCATATGAGGCATTATATGGAAGACCGTGTAACTCTCCGACATGTTGGTTGGAAACTGGAGAAAAGCTGATACTTGGGCCAGAGATGATTCGACAGACTTCGGATTATATAGAGATCATTCGGCAAAGAATGAAGGCAGCCCAGGATCGTCAGAAAAGTTATGCAGATAATCGTCGAAAGGATTTGGAATTCGACGTGGGTGATATGGTTTTTGTGAAGATTTCTCCATTGAAGAATGTTGTTAGATTCGGGAACAAAGGAAAGTTAACTCCGAGATTTGTTGGACCATTCCCGATTATCGAGCGAATTGGAAAGCTCGCTTATAGACTAGAGTTACGGGAAAAGATGGCGGGTGTGCACAATGTTTTTCATGTATCTTATCTACGGAAGTATGTGCATGACCCGAGTACGGTGGTTTCTGCTGATAGCTGTGAAGATTTAGAGGTTGATCCAGTGGTTTCGAGACCTCGTAAGCCGCTTCGTATTGTTGAAACCGATACGAAATAGCTTAGGAGAAAGACGATTACGTTGCTCAAGGTACAATGGAGTGATGATGTTAACGACTGTACATGGGAGGAGGAAGAGAGGATGAAGGCAGCTCATCCCGGACTCTTCGAGGTATGGCCCTAAAGTGTCGTGACATCTCATGAATTTGTAGCTTGTTCTAAGTCTTAGAATTCTGCATGCTAGGTTAGAATTGGTTGCATGGATTGTTGATTGCTATGGATGATAGGCATGCGGAATAATTTTGATTGCTGTTGTTTGCTTGGAATTTCGGGGGCGAAATTCCTAAGGGGGAGAGAATGTAACGACCCGTATTTTACGTGTCGATAAATCGTAGAATTTGCAGGTCGATAGTATTGTTTGTTTTGCTTCTAGCTTGAGTCGTTTAGAAGTTGACCCGGGAGCAAGTGTTGAGCCGTGACCGACTCATAGGCATTACCGAGTTAAAGGGTCACCGGGATAAGTAGTGACCGACCTAAGAAGATAGTGAGATAAGAAGTGTGGCCGAGTCAACGAGTTACGACTTAAGTATAGTGGACGGCCTAGGAGGTGTTGCCGAGTTAGGGTTGGGCCGACTCAGTTGGTTACCGGGTTAAGGTTTAGTTCGTATGACCGACCTAAGGAAGTGGCCGAGCTATAGGAGTTAACTGGTTAGGGGTTGACCGACTTAGTGGTGGTCGACTTAGTGGAGATGCCGAGCTAGCATGGTTACCGAGATAACAGGTTAAAGGGGGATACCGACTTAGAGTGTGACCGAGATAGGTTGTAGGTCGTTGGCTCGGTTTGGTGTTAGGTCGTAAGATAGTTGTTAGCTCGGTAGGATTTGGGTCGGTAGGCCATGTTTGTTAGGTTGTTGTCTCGAAGCTGTTGTGTAGGTCTTAGGTCGAAGGTCTTTGGGTCGGCATAGGGTTAGGTCGTATGGCCGTGTTGTTATGTCGCTTGAGTTTTTAGGTCGGCATTGGTTGAGTCGGCTAGGGCTTAGGTCGGCAGGAACTAGGTCATGTAACCCTGTGTGTGTGCTGTGTAGTTGGGTCGGCGTCTTGAGGTTGAGTCGGCGGAGTGTTAGGTCGGCGAGGTTAGGTCGGCGGCGACTTAGGGACGGCCGAGATAAGGGTTTTCCAGCCTATAAATAGAGGGGTTTGGCTCACTTTTTGGCACCGGATTTCGAAGCGACGAAGTGCTGCCATTTTGGAAACTCGACTACAGTATTTTCTTCACTTCTTTCTCTACTTCTATCAAGTGCTAACATCCTTTGAAGATTGAAGATCAAGATCAAAGATCAAGAGCCAAAGTTGAAGATTTTCATCCGAAGAGGCTAGATTTCACCGTTTCAAGTGAGATTTCTCCGGATCAAGCTCAAGTCCTTGCTGTCCAGATCTGAAGTTGATTGATTTTAGGTTGTTTTGGTGATTTGGTGAGTGGTAGTTATCTCTCACGCGGATCCAAAGGAGTATATTGGATTGGTGACTTGTTGGAGTGTTGTAGTTAGTGATTTCATGCATATTTCTTAGATCCAAGTGTAGATCCATGGTTTTTGAAGATGTTTACTTATGCAAGTTTGTTTAACAAGTATTAGAGACAAAACCCATGTTTTATATTTGATAGATCTATGCTAAAAACCATGATTTCACATATGTTGGACTTTTGCTCATTTATTTACGAAATTGCCATTATAGTTGATATTGCTTATATTGCTTATTAGATCTTGTTTGAATGATTGATTATTTGAATGTATGATTGATTTGATTGTTTCCAAGTTAGCTAGTAGTTGATTTGGAACAAGATGATGGAAGAGGATTCAAAAGCCGCGAAAGAAGGCTCTTGAATGGTGAAAGCTGCTTAAGGCATATGTAGCGGATGTTGAAGCTCATATGTATAGATTGGATGATGTTGAGATGGGACTTTGCCATGATTCGATGAGGCAAACCATGTTGTTGAGTTGAGACTTTGCTTAGATGTGATGAAGCGAAGTATGATGTGAGTCTTGGCTTAATCCAAGCAGGGATCATTCCAAGTATGTTGATAACTTGAAGGGTAGTTCAAGTTGGTTGATAATGGATTGTTCAAGAGGTAGCTTGAGCTTGTATGAGGATAGTCGTCAAGAAGGATGGCTAGGAGGCTTGGATCTCGTCGTTGTTGAAGGTTCTAGCATGCTCAAAAGCAAGAGTACATGGGGCGCCCATAACGACTACAGGCAGGTAGTCGGGACACCCAAAAGACTACAGGTAGGTAGTTGAGTACTCTGGGCAAAGTAGATAAGTCCTAGGCACAAGGCAGTGTGCGGAGTTATGGTTAGAACCGGGGTTACCATTAGCCCTTGACAGATGGTCATTCAACTAACGGTGAAATCGAGGCAAGGATAACAGTGATAGCCAGAGTCATGGATGTTTGGTTGTATTATCATTCGGCTTCAAGAGCGGTGTTTTCTGGGTGCTTATCTGATCTTGGTTTAGGCCTTGGGGGTTTGTATTTGGAAAACATCGTCCTTAACTCGAGTGGTATTTGCTTTACCTTAATTGTCTATGTTGTTATGCTTGCTTCTCCTTAGTGTATGTCTGGGGCTATCACTGTAGAAAGAGGTGGAGTGGGATGGTTTGGTTCCTATTCCTTTTATCCTTTATGCTCTTTTGGTATGTTTGATAGTTAATTTACTGCTCACTAAGACTTTGTCTGACTCAAGGTTTTATGTCTCCTCTTATTACCTTGGGCTGTTCATCCATGTTGGGATGGGCAGACTAGGTAGCAGGTGACAGGTGCTGTGCTAGGAGTTCTGCGCTGAAGATGACGAAGACGAGCAGGAGGCTTTGCATATTAGTTTTCTTACTATATGTACTGGGTATCCGCTGCTGTATTTGGTTGAGTGATTTGTAGTGAGGCTTTCATGTATGGATTTGAGTAGATGATTGTATAAAACTACTGTGATGCTTATATGATGATGTTCTGTTCTATGGAGCTTCACTATATTATATTTCTCTATTGTACTTTATCCATGCGCTGTGAGTTATGCGATAGAGATTCTTTTGTTTTGTTTTACCCTGACTATCGTCCATGGCTGCCTGGCACGCCTTTCAGCGCATTATTTCCTTGTTTTGGTGCGGGAGTCATGGGCGGTCGTCACAGCGATGGATTCGAACGATCATCGATTCGAACTAGGCACTGGCGTGAATGATACAACGCTCATGGATACGAAGACGCAGCCCATTAATGGATACGAAACAGTGCTTTAGCATGGATTCGAATGTGCTGATGGATTCGAACTTGTTGAGGGTGGATTCGAAGCAAGGACTTGCATGTTGGAGTCGAAGCAAGGTTAAGTTCATGGCTTCGAACCGATGCCTGGGTTCGATGTAAGGTTTCGGGAGGATGGATTCGAAGGTAGGCGAAGTCATGAGTTCGAAGGCAGGCCATTGTGGTGGATTCGAGGGAGATGGAGTCGAAGCGGGCACTGGCTGATGGGTTCGAACATGGCAAGCAGTGATGGATTCGAAGGAAGGATATTGGATGGGTTCGAACCCCATGGTTTCGAAGTAGATGGGTTCGAAGGTGATGGTTTCGAAGCATTCCATCGTGATGGGTTCGAACCAGACAATGACTACCTTTCTCACATTGAATCCATCATATCTTGAGCATACGAACTCGGATTGACTCGAAATTTGAAATGACGACTCCTACGACCTTTCCTGTCATGTCCTATCAATTGTGGCCTGATCCGGACTTGGACAAAATTCATCGATATCCATAGCGGAGTGAAGTACAACCAATCTCTGAGACGAATTGTCTTTTGCTTTTGATCGATCCTTTGATATCACGGCTTTGCTAAAAAGCGGGATAACATTTGTCCCCCAAAACATGCCTTGCGGTAGGAAGGTGTGTTTTGTAATGTCCTGAGTTGGATGTTCGTATCCTATTATCAACCTGCAAAGAACTTGATAGTTTCATATGGCCTCAAATGACGATCGTTCGGGATCGAGCTATTTGGGATGAAGCGCGGCCGTTCGTGGTCGAGCGCTTAACTTCAAATGACGATCGTTCGTGATCGAGTCATTCGAGGTGAAGTGCGACCGTGCGCGGTCGAGCGTGTAAATCCATGCGTCGTTCGTTCGGGATCGTGTGCTGCTTGAGGTGAATCGGGACCGTTCGCGGTCCGCGCCGTTCGTGGCATAGGATGGAATAGGACCGTTCGCGGTCGATGCCGTTCGCGGTAAATGATGAAATGGGACCGTCGCGGTCGACTGCCGTTCGTGGCAAATAATGAGATGGGACCATTCGCGGTCGACTGCCGTTCGTGGCAAATGATGATCGTTCGCGACCAAGTGCCGTTCAAGGCGAATGGTGATCGTTCGAGGTCGGATTTCATAATTAGTGAACCATGACCGTTCGGGTCGGTGCCGTTCAAGGCAGAGAGTGATCGTTCGCGATCGTGTGCCGTTCGGGGTGAATTTGTGACCGTTCGCGGTCGGGTGTCGGACCTCAAGTGACGACCGTTCGCGATCAAGCCATTTGAGGTGAGGTGAGTTGTGACTGTTCGAAGTCGGGTGCCATTCGTGGCGAATTGTGTGCCCGGGAGGGCTTGGTGTTATCGATGCCAGGGTCACGTTCGAGTGAGTTCCTGGATCGTTTGTCAGGGCGGTTCATCGCCATCTCAGAGCATGCCTAAGGATCGTTCGCGACCCCATACATGTGTAAGTAGCTTAGCCATTCCAGAGTTATCAGAATCAAATATCTATTAAACGGATGAGTTTCAAAAACAATGTCCAAACAAACAAAGTCTAAATGTTCAAATCAAAACGAAACGAAAGCAAAGCATGGATGTCAAAGTGTAAGTTCCCACTACGAAACGGTCAATGATCACTCAGAGCATGCCTGGAGATCGTTCGCGATCTCGCACATGTGTAAATGATTTAATTGCGTTAGTGGAAGCTTACAACTTGTTCATCGTTATTTCACTCAATTGATAACCAAACGGTGTGTCTTGATTCAGGGTCGCCTCTAGCTGATGTGGATGGTAGTCGCTCTGGTTCCACCGCAGGAGCTCGCCTCCTTACATATTGAAGGAGCATACCATTCCTGATATGCCCTTCCACCTCATCCTTCAGGTGCCTACAATCATTAGTGTTATGACCGTTTAATTCATGGAATACACAAAACTTATCTGATTTCCTTTCGTCAGAGGTTGGATCCCTTCGCATTGGCCTACGATACGGAATCTGTTCTTTGGTATCCTGATAAATTCGTTCCAGGCTCTCATTCAGCTCAGTGTAGGTGGTGAATCGCGGCTCCCTCCGTTGCCGCTTTGATCTGTCTCCGTCATTCTCAGTCTTTCTTTTACCTTTATCCTTGTCCGAGTCCCTTCTAGGAGGCTTTTCGTCTTTAAGTGCATAAACTTCTATCCCATCTCCTTCTTCTCTTTCTACATTTGCATCCTCTAATCGTAAAAAATTTTCTGCCTCATGATAGAATTCTCCCAGATCCACGGGTGGATCCTTAGTTAATGAATTTTTGAACTCCGTTCCGTCTGCTATTCCGGACACAGCCGCCATCATAACCATGGATGGATCCGGTCGATCCACCGAAGCTGCTGCCGCATTGAACCGTGTCAGGAAACTCCTCAATGTCTCTCCCGCCTTCTGTTTTAAAGTTGCCAAAGTCATCACATTCTTGGGTCTTGTAATGTGAACCCTGAATTGCCTCATAAACCTCTCAGTTAAATCATTCCACGTTCCGATGGATCCACTCTCTAGTTGCCTGAACCATAATGCCGCAATATCCGCCAAGTACAATGGAAAGCACCGGGCCATAACCTCTTCTGATGCCCCCAGCACTTCCATATGCCTCATATATTTTGTCAGATGGACCGTGGGGTCCGTTCTCCCGTCATACATGTCCAACGATGGTAATTTGAAATCCGGTGGGTTCCTAGCTTGCCTGATTGCCGAAGTAAAAGGACTCCTGTTAACATCCTCCAAATCTTTGTTCACCAAACCGCCTCTCAAAGCTCGCCTAACCATCTCTACCAACCTGTCGTTGTCTCCAAGATGTAATCCTCGTTCACTACTTTCAACCTGCCCCCCGAGTTCACGAGGGAACTCTGGGATCTGCCCCCTTGACTGAGCGTTCACTCCTCTACTACTACCGGGTTGCGCAGATGCTCCTCTTTCTCTCTTCGAAACTGGATCAACGTTCTCCATGGGTGTGCCCCCTAATCCAGGTGCGATGCCGGATGGTCCCGCTCCGTTCTGGACTCCATTGGCTTCCCTATTCTGTGCTCCAAGCTGTCCTATCTGTTGGAATAAACTCTGGATCAACTCCTCTTGCCTCTTCATCATAGTCTCCATCTCGTCCCTAGTGATGAAGATCGATGGTTGATTCGCTCCTGAGGAAGCTTCTTGACTTCCTTGATGTTCGCTTCTCTCCGGCCTCGGCCTTCTACTCGATTGTCTCGTCATAATTCCTCAAATCTAAACTTTCAAACTCTCTCTGAATCTGCTATCAATTGGTAGAACTCCTGAATTAGCCTTCTCAGTGAAAGCACCAAAATGTTTGCGCCAAAATTGGTCACAAACACCCAATGTCGTGAAAGCACCTGTTTACGTACTCAAATCGATAATAATCAACACAGAACTCAGCAACAATCAATATAGAATTCAGATCTAAGCAACAAATCACAATGATTCACAGACAACAATCACAAACACAGGATTTATAGTGGTTCGGCGTTCGTGCCTACGTCCACTCTGAAGGTTTTCTCTTTATTGCTTTGCTTGATTAAATTGATTACAGTTGATAATAGCTTTGAAATCTGAATACAACAGTGATTCTGATGAACAGAGTTGAATCCGGCAGAGTCTTGGTGTTCAATGGCAGAAGTCCCAGAAGATCCCCCTTTTCTGAAGGCTTCAGGGTGCTATTTATAGGCGTTGGAGGCCTAGATCTTGCTAAAACTTCGGGAGACCTCTTCTGGCACGTGAGTGGGCCCACGCGACCGACCCCGCCAAGTTTCGTCTCGATCTGACATCGATTCGAAGTCATTTCGAACCCATCAAGAAATGGTCCAATCGAGCTGAAACTTGGCAGGAACAATCTTTACCTTGTATGGAAGCTACTGTGAAAATTTGGTTGCATTTGGATCAGTGGTTTAGGAGATATGATCGGTTCGAAATGAAGATTCTCGGTTGGCTGTGTGGTTCGAACCGATCGTTTCGAACCCTTGAGTTCGAATCCATGAGTGCACGTGGTTCTGCAGTGACGTGGCGCGCACTCCTCGCATCGATCCTACTTTTTCTCCGTGTTGACCGCTTCGAACCCATGTATTTTGCCGACTTCGTATCGATGACCGTTGTGTAGTTTGAATCAATCAACTACGTAACTCTCGTGTTGACCTGCATCTGTCTAGTTCGAACCGAGGGGAGAGAGCTTCCTTCGTATCGATGGCAAGTTCGTATCGATACATGTGATGGATACGAAGTGAAGCTTCGCGATGGATTCGAACGATCATCGATTCGAACTAGACACTGGCGTGAATGATACAACGCTCATGGATACGAAGACGCAGCCCATTAATGGATACGAAACAGTGCTTTAGCATGGATTCGAATGTGCTGATGGATTCGAACTTGTTGAGGGTGGATTCGAAGCAAGGACTTGCATGTTGGAGTCGAAGCAAGGTTAAGTTCATGGCTTCGAACCGATGCATGGGTTCGATGTAAGGTTTTGGGAGGATGGATTCGAAGGTAGGCGAAGTCATGGGTTCGAAGGCAGGCCATTGTGGTGGATTCGAGGGAGATGGAGTCGAAGCGGGCACTGGCTGATGGGTTCGAACATGGCAAGCAGTGATGGATTCAAAGGAAGGATATTGGATGGGTTCGAACCCCATGGTTTCGAAGTAGATGGGTTTGAAGGTGATGGTTTCAAAGCATTCCATCGTGAAGGGTTCGAACCAGACAATGACTACCTTTCTCACATTGAATCCATCATATCTTGAGCATACGAACTCGGATTGACTCGAAATTTGAAATGACGACTCCTACGACCTTTCCTGTCATGTCCTATCGATTGTGGCCTGATCCGGACTCGGACAAAATTCATCGATATCCATAGCGGAGTGAAGTACAACCAATCTCTGAGACGAATTGTCTTTTGCTTTTGATCGATCCTTTGATATCACGGCTTTGCTAAAAAGCGGGATAACAATGGGTCAACTGGTGGTTCATAGTTTATATTTCTTTTTATACACATGGCATTTTATCACTGATTATAAACGATTCAGAATTTTAAATTTCCATAACACAAATGGTAATTGATCACCGATTGGAACGATAGTTAATAAACGTGCTTTATTGCCGATTGAATCATTGTGTGTTATTAGATGGTGCTACCGTTTGTTTTTTGTTCAGCATTTCAACCAAGACATGTATTAGCAGGTACTAATCAACGATGCGACTACATTGTTTCAGCATGTATTTAGAAGTTTCCATAGGCTATTGATGTTTTTCATTTTGGAGGTAATATTCATATTTTGCATTATATTTTTGTAGAACATATGACGGCTTCATTACAGAGGCACGTGATGAAGAAATGAAAAAGCAAGAGGAAAAAATAATTGTAGATTCTGGTTATGATCTAGTGGATGATCGTTCTTCAACATAGTCAGACCCTGATTCTGAAGTAGAAACACATGAAGAAGTTCCTGCTGTACACGTTGATTGCCCCGGCTTTTCCACCGGTATGATTGAAAGTGAAGATAGTGAACAAGATTTTTCAATTTTGCGGGACTTCAAATTCCATATAACAAATGAAATTTGGGCTAATAAACCTGCAAGTTAATTTTCTTTTGAATTTCATAATTTGATTTTATTTCTTTTTGTTATATTAAAAAATTTGTTTGTAGGAACGTGAACAACTAAAATGTATTTCACACTCTAGGAAGATGAAAGAATGGAAGATTAGTGATGAAGCAAGTGCAGTTTTGGAGAAGGTCGGCTATCAGGATTGCATGATATAGTGGAGCATTCTTATCGATGGATTGATTGCATTGTTATATCAGTTTTATAGATAGATGGCATCCAAAAACCAATTCATTTCACTTTCCCTTTAGTGAGATGTTGATTAGTTTAGATGATGTTTGTCGCATCCTTAAAGCGCCTGTTGTGGGGACAAGTTTATTCAAAGAAAATGGTGGAAAAGAGGTGAATGTGCAAAGAAGGTAAGCATTCAATAAGGATGGATTGGGTAAAAGGTAAATTTTCTAGTACATCAAAAGTGGAAAATGCTGATACAAATGCATATGGCGTTAGTCGTGCCTTTCTTCTTTATGTGTTGGGTTACTTGGCTTTCTCTGATAAATCAGGCACAAAGATTGCTATCCATTACATGAATGCATTAAAGAAGTCGATCATCTTAACAAGCATGCATGGGGCATAGCAATATTAGCCTATCTATACCATCAACTTGGTTTGACGGCTAGGAAAAAAGTGAAGAAGGTTAATGGTTGTTTAACGATGTTGATGGTATGCTTACAAACACATATATATTAATAGTTAATTTATTACTTTTTTTTCAATGAAATAATATTTATGTTAAATCTCATAGGCATGGAGTTATGATCACTTTCCTAGTTTGATTCCGACCGAAGTTCCTAACGAAGACTATAATTATTCAATGCCACGGATGTGCAAATGGACTAGCATGAAACAATGTGCAAAGTCAGACTATGCAATTATTTGGCTTAGAGAGCAACTTGATTCTTTAATTGAGCGTGATGTAAGTTTTTTCAATGAGCATATTATTATGTTTTGAAAATACGTATTATTGAAATAATTTGGTTATTTAAAAAAAAATATAGGCATGTTAGGACCCTTATTCAAGAATAAGAAGTCGCTAGTGCGAACCCGTGCTTCGCACACGGGTATGGAAAAAACATATTTGTTGTCGTTAGAAAATTAATTATTTTGAAAAATAATCAGAATATACTATTTACAGGAAAGAACTAGAAACATCTTATAATATCAAATATAAATATTAAAATTAGTAGACAATCTTTATTGAGTCAATGTAGTAATAGGACTGAATGCTCTCAAACATATATGTATGCAAAAAGTTAAAGAACAAAGTGGACTCGTCAGTAGTAAGTAAAAAAGCAGCAAATGCACTATGGTGAAATACGAAAGTAGTAAAAAGCAAGGCTCCTACAAAATAAGATTAAAGACGTAACATAAAATAATGTCTCCACTGCACAATATATCGTTCATTAAATTGAATCTTATTTTAAAGCAACATAGGAAACATGGTATATATTTGGTTGTGTTAACCTTGTTTTTTAACTGCTTTTATAACATAGACAGAACAATCAGTATATGATACCATTAATATACATGATAACTATTGACAAAGAACTGGGTTTACTGAATTAAAATATTAATAAATATATCTATCATAGATGTTATAGCAAATATATAGTCTAAATCCATAGATGTTGCCTTTATTACAGTAGCATGATAGCAAAAGAATAAAGTGATAAATATATATATCTTCATAATTATTCCCCAAGTTTATAGATGAAGCACTCAAATATATTTAGTGTATAGACCGGGGATTCAGTCCGTATATTAATAGCTCTCCATATATCTAGTGTATATATATATATATATGATAATTTCAATATATCCTCATATTATGAAGATGTATTTGTCAAACTACATCTTAGATGATTATTTGCACATGTTGTTGCATTATAATATAGATTTTAAACATTCATGATGTGTGTGTATAGTATAAGATAACCTCACATAAAACAATAATCACTCACCCATACTTGTAAATATGAAAAACATAATGAAATGTTGACCAAAATTGAGAGTAGTAAATGATAGAAATTAAAGGTTCATTCATTTAAAATAACATACAACTTATAATAGCATTATTTGGTTTTCGGAAATGCAAATATAAACTAATCATGGAAAGATGATATGTACTTCTCGGTGACAATGGAAGTTAAAGCCGTTAAGCTAAAAGGGCTACACGTTAAACATAAAATAAAATGTAGTCCACTTGTAGACTTTAACTTATCTTGACTTTTCTTTTTTTTATTTCCACTCTCCGTAGGTTATTATTAGCTTCTTTTTCTATTGAACTGTGAAGTCTTTTAGCACCAAGCTCCACATGCTCTTTATCTTCTGCTTCTCCTTCACTTCCCATTTCTTCTTCTTCTTGCTCCTTAACTTTCTATTCCATGTCAGCATCTCTTTTTCCCTCAACAAAAATACTGTGCTGTCAAACTTTATTGGTGAATTAGTTTCCATATCCTTCTTTATCTAAAAAATGTAAGAACAAAAGATGAGCCACTTGAACACAATTTTACGGTAAAAAAACCACTTAAAAATCTCTTAAGATTCAAATTTGTCTTAATCTTAAGCATCAGCTCTAAAGATTGGATTGTCACATTACAAAGACATCATAAAACAAAATTTCCCTTAAGCATTAATAATATTTTGTACAGAGAATGTATGCTTTTATTTGGTATCTTTTTTAGTAATACGTAAAACATTCTCATAATTAATAAATGAGTGCACTACGCTTCTTGTAAAAAATGACTTATGATGTTGCTACTGCTTAACTATGACCTGTAAAACTACTTTTCTACATAAGAGATTATTTTTGGACTTACTGCAAGATCATAAACAGTGCACAAAATTATATAAGAAGAGTTTAAATAAAATATTTAGAAAAAGAAATTGAAGAAGGCGGTTAAAAATGAAAAGGGTTAATGTGAAAAATCTATTTGCTCACACTTTGGAAATGATGACCAAACCGATGACTCTACGCCAAGGTTGATGTTTTCCACCAGAGTAGGTCTTATGGGCTTCGGAAATGGAATATATTTCCACACTTACGAATGATCATAAACTGTTACATAAAGTGTTCAACCATTCAACCAAATATTTAAATTTAACCATTCAAATTTAAATAGAAATTCAACAGCGTGAGATTTACTCACCTTTGCTTTTATTTGCAATCCATTTCATCCTTGATTGACTCCACGATTTAAGACCTTAAATCAATATTTATACAGTTTGTCAATATCCAACATAATTGAACAAATTAAATTTTCATTTGATAACTTTAATTAGCCATTGATTTTATTTTCTTTAAAATTCCTATATTTCCCAAATCTATAATATCTTTTGACTACCATTTAAAATCAATAGGTTTTATAAATTAATCCATCCCCCTTTTTTTTCCAGTAACTTAAATTTTAAATAAATTTCCTCATTTAGACATTTTTAAATTTCAAATCGAGAAGGAAAGAGGAACAAGAAGCTGCTCACCCAAAGCTGGCGATAACGAAGACGCCTCGACCCTTCCACTCAGTCACGAGATGTACCAAGCACCACGAATGAACAAGACATCCCATCATCAAGCTCAGGCGAGCCGCCGCTTCGGCAACCCTAGTTTCCACATGACCGCCTTCACGCGAACTGCCGTTGCCTTCACACGGTCGCGGACCTTCCTAATGTCGATCGAGTGCTTCGGCAAGAGCGACTCGAGATTGCGAGCGTCACTGCCTCGAGCTCGAGTTCGAGCTGCTTGCGATGTCGATCAGTTCTTCCATTTCCCAATTGACACTCACTGATAGCTTCGTTCGAGCAGAGAGGAAGGAAAGTCTTCTGATTTATACTATTTGCTTGGCCCCCCTTTTTTTTCGATTTGAACGAAACTTATGTTCAACGGCCATTAAAGAAAATAGGCTCAAGATTTTTCGTTATCTGAAAGGAAGAACGGAAGCTCGAGTTTTATAAAAGAGGGGGAAAGAGGGAATCAAATTGAAGAGGGGTAAAACATAGATTCGTCGGCCATTGATTTTATTTATTTTTATATAAGTTGATTTCTGTTTGAAGGTATGAGGAGGACGAAGATAAAATATCAATTGGGAAAGCTTCTTGAGTACGCTTGTACATGAAAATATCTCTGGCTAATGTACGTTAAATTTTATTATATTATAAAATTCTCCAAAATGCCCTCGTAATTGCTACCATAAAATTTCGAACTCCTCTTAAGGAATGCCGCTAGGCGATCATAGGGTTTTACCCGCGTTCTGAACACAATGGAATGGGTTTCGAAGGATAATTCAATCATATGCGCGAGTTACGGAAATAAACGATCGGTTTTAAATTAAATCGATTAAAATAGTTTCTAAGCGTTTTGAGTTGCCAGGATCAAACGACAACTCCGATTGCTACGAAAATTGAAATCCGATAATAACAAACTATTATGGATCCAATAGAACTGGTTTCATCAAATTCCGAGGCTGTGCCTCAGAAGGCTATACCTAAATTCCAATTTAAACTATATAATTTTCAAAACTGAACAAATCACATTTAAATTAAATTTCAACCATTCTATTATCTCCAGCATTATCATTATAAATTTTATAAGCCTTCAAATCATTTAAACAGGCTTAAAAATTTCAGATTCAACATTTTACCCAATTTCGATTATTAAATTCAATATTTAAACTATATAATTCGATGATTTAATTATCAAGTAAATATTAATATCTTGAACTCAAGTTAAAATTAACTTTTAAATATTTTAAAATCAATTAATTATTCCAATTTAATTCGTTAAAATTTCCGGGTCGTCACAAAAAGTGCGAAAAAGTAAATGGAGCAGAGATTAGAAGAGAAAAGTGGTACCATGGGGGCCACTCCCGCATAAACGTGACATATATACAACGAAAGGAAAAGAGAAAGGATACACCCTAAGCAGACGCAGATAAACTGTCTTATTGTCACCAAAAGTTCAGCAAGGAACCTATTTCTTATAACCCTTCCTCTTCTTCTTGTTGGACTTGCTGCCTGAATTGTCATGAAGCCTCCTCTGGCCCTTATCATCTTTGGTGTGCTACCTCCAGAGGGGGTCGAGTCGCCTTAGATAATGATCTCGACTAAGTTTCCAGGACTATCAATAGGGGCATTAGACGTCTCGGTAGGGCCATTGATGCTACCACCTTTGGTAGTCTTTATGATAAGAGGAGAAATTTTCAAAATAGGTTTTGACTCTTTGGTGCTTGTAAGCTTCTCAAGATCAGTTTTAGCATTAATCTTGACCTTGGACATGTCGATTTTCCACTTCTCTAACATGGAAACAGATTCTATCAGGCCCGAGGCGCTCGTGATTGTAATGTCTTCCTCAGAGGATTGGGAAGCATCGTCCAATCCCTATAGGGCTGTAATCTGCTCCGTACCAGAATCAGGAGCAGAACTGGAAGGAAGGTCTGGAACGGCTAGTCCAATGGTCATAGAGGTTGATTTGATGATAATCGCAATCGGACCCAAACTTAGGGAAGTTGGTAGTGGAGATGGTGGGAGAGAAGGTTGACCTATAAGGTCACAATCATAGAAGTAAAGGTTAGTTACGATCTCAGGCAAGAGCTGGTGGACTTTAAGGACTGGTGAGACAAGGGATGTACCTTTACTGGATAAAGTCTCCTTGGTGGAAGAGGCAGTAATCTCACCCTCTTGGAACGAGCAAGATAGGACGAGTGATAGAAATTGGGATATATCGCTCCACAGGAGCAGCAACTGCGGAAGCTGGGATTACTTTGGGGCGTCGAAGCTGGCCCCTTCAATTATAGGAATGCTTGCTATAAGCACTTTAGGATTTAGAGGTAGATGACTCTGCCTGACCCAATATACCGGGGTTGGTAGAAGATTCAAAAGCGAGGAGTTATCCCTTCTTCAAGTATCACTATGTCCTGGGCATCAACATATGTGGCCTTCAGCTCATCTTCGTTGAAGCCTTCACCAGACGCATCTGAACGACCTAATATCTCTTCCTAGGTGTCAGCATAGGTAATAGCATATGTACTTCCCAGCCACTTTAGATTCTTATATTGTAGCATATTGACAAAGAAGTGTTGAAGAGTGATCTTTAGCTCTTCTCTCTCTTTGGATTTTTGCTCTTTAAGCTCTTTTAGGTCACGTGCAACGATAGTATAATCTACTTCAATCTCTAGTTTCTCGGCTTTTGCCAATAGCAGATCGCTTTCAAGCTTATCTTTTTCAGCCATGAGCTTTTGGATTTCAACTGCCCGGTCATTTATAGTTTTATCCTTGGCCAGAATAGTTTCATACTTTGTAGTGAGGGCCAAGTCCTTCTCAGCGAGTCGTGTCTTAAAAGTAGCATTGTCCTCATGGGTAGCCTTCATCAAATCTTTTATTACGATTTTTGCATTAGTATAGGCTCTCTTTATTTCCTCCATCAGGCTTTTGGTACTTGCCTCAGATTTCAGAGCCGCATCTCTTTCCGCCCTTATCTTCTCCAAGTCTCCTTTGTACCCCTCTATCAGACTATCATAAGCCTTTTTTTCCAAAATCAAACGACTAAATATACATTTGATTAATTTGATTGACATTGGAGAGGGCCTAACAAAGCCTTTTTCACTCATATCCTTGGTTAAATAACTCTTGAACCCATTTGACCTTGCAGTCTTCTTCTTCCTTGGGGGTTATTTTGATGTCATGGTCAAACATGACATCGATCAAACAGAGATCGGGGAAGATGACTTGCATGCGGTTTGATGGAGATGGAATAGGAGTTGTAGGAGCAATAATTCCTTGGAATGGGAAGGATCCATAGTAGTCAAGGAATGCGATGTTGGAGTTTGCTGGTGTGAAGGAAATTAGGATTCAGAACGATGCAGAGGAATGCCAAAGATAAGTCATGGTGATCATATAAGTCATTGTGTCCCATAATTATCAGGCTGCCTTTTCTTTTGGTTTCTCATCCCTTATAACAACTCGAACAAGATAGTTCAATTGCGCATCTTCTCTCTTCATCGACGCCATACTAAAGATTGTTGAATCTACCTCTGCCCATGGTACCTGAAATAAGAGAAAGGATAATATAAATCTTGAATATTTTGATTTAAGCGAATGCATGTATTTATGATCCTAGAAGTGTGTAGAGTGCCAGTGTCCCCCCAAAACTACTCTACTGACCTTGTTCGAAAGCAAATAAGGATGGAGTCTCGCCTCCTTCGGCTAGAAAACCCTATGAAGGGATGGTGAAGCCAGGAAAGCCCTCCTTAACGATATTAACGATTAAAATATCGAAATTGCTCAACGATCAGAGACGTCTATTGAAGAACCAACTGGAGGAGTCGCCTCGACTAGTGGCGCCATGCTCGGTCCTTCGGTTTCTATGAATGTCTTGATAATTATACACTTTAGGTGAGGCGAGGCAGGAAATTTGATGCCTTCGGGAGGCGTCTTACCATACGATTCATCTCCCTCTCAACCGATATCGTAGTCATTGTCCCCTCCTTCATAACTTTCTTATTCTTTTTCTTCTTCTTTCTCCTCCTCTTTTCCTTCTCTCCTTTCTCCCTCATCGCTCTCTTCTTGAATGGTTTACATTCCAACCCCTCCATCTCCTCCTTCTTGATCTGTAACAACCCTAATTTCGATTAACAATATTTAGGGCATTTAGTTAGTTAAATTAAATGAAATAATAAAATGGTAAAGGGATTGTGATTTGTGTTAATAAGGGTAGTCATGCTAACTTAAACTTATGAACGGAGGGAAAATGAAATAAAATAAGTTAGGGTTGTAGACGAGGGGAAAAGTAGGAATAAGTCATATCCTTGTACTCTAATCCCTCACACATGTTCATTTTCACATTCAAAACAAAATCAAATAATAGAGAGGATGACCACCATTAAGGGAAAACAAGAAAAAGATAAAAGGAAGAAGCTTAAGCAACTTAATCTAAGGTCAAATCTTAACTCCTTAATCACAAGCTAAAGGTGAATAATAGGTTACATCTCTTATTTTTGACGTTTTTGGTTTCTAGATCAGATCCAATATTTTTGCAAAGTATATTGCCATGTTTTTTGTTGTTAAAAATGGATATATATATATATATGCATTTTGATGATTTATGCTATTTCATATAAACTTTATGATAAGTTTATTATGAAAACCCTATTAGGTGACATCCAAATGCCTTGCGATTTTTATATACAGTCGAAAATAATATTTTGGAGATGGGTTTCAAATTTCATAATTTTTCGGATTAATGTGAGTTTATTATGAGTTTTTTAGTGAACAAAATAGTTAATTGGGTTTAAAATTAATTACAGCTGTTGACCCAAAAAATGGACCAACACCCTGGTTTGAACTCGAAAGCACTATCACTATTTTGACAGAGCAATATCACAAATAACAGATGTAGAAAAAGAGCGGTAAAAGAAAGAAGACAGAGAGTTTTTGTAGTGGTTCGGCTGTTCATGAAGCCTACGTCCACTTTATAGTTTTATGAAAGACTAATTGCCGTTACAAAAGATATTTGATTACAAGGCTATGATTACCTTTAGCTAGGTTGAATCCCCAGAATTGGAATCCACTAGAGAATCACAGTGAATTCCTTTAGAGATTGTTGTGAGGGAGGTAGAGAGTGAAGAATAATTCCAGTAGAGCTTCAGCAACCAGTCCGGAGAGGATCCCGTTTATGTTGTAGGTAGGATGGTATTTATATGGATCGGAGAGCTTCTAGGCTAGACCAATTCATCATCAGCTCGCAGGTAGGTAGGAAACAACCCAAGGAGAGTTTGGCTCGCAAAACGAGATAAAGCCATGGGTCGCTAGCGATCCGTAGACTTGGCTCGTTTACATGCATTAGGTATTAATTCGTACTCTACAATTCACAAAGCCTTAGGATTTAATTCGTGTCTTCGTACCGTCCTATCCTATTTTCTTTTGTGATTCCTTGTTTTATCAATCATTATTGTTTGATATTCATTTTGTGAATAACCTTTTCCTTCTTCTTCTTTCTTTCTTAATGAAGAGAAATGGTTAGACCTGGCCGTCCCAACGCCGGTCAATCTAGTGCTACTCCCCAAGATGGAGTATTTATGTCTGCCCAGCAGCTTCTTGATCTAGTAAAGAATGCTCAAGCAGCCGGTTCTAATCCGGAGTCTACTCACCCTAAGTCTGGATTTGCACGTTTGTGCAACGATTATACCAATTTGGGTGGGAAGCCATTCAAAGGTTCTAAAACCATTATTGAAGTACAGGCTTGGCTAAGAACATGCGATCGAATCTTTTCACGCATGAATCTTATTGATCTTCACCGTGTTCAGGTGGCCTCTAGTATGCTCCAAGAAAGAGCATTAGATTGGTATGAGCTTTTGATTTCTGAAATAAATGAAGCGGATCTTACTTGGGAGAAATTCCATAAACGCTTCAAATTAAAATTTGTGCCAGAAGCTGAGAAGGTGACTTTGGCTCGTCGTTTTATAGACCTTGTTCAAGGTGAATCCTCCGTAGCAGATTATGTCGCATCCTTCGAGTCACTTTCTAAATACGGGGTCGAATACATAAACACCCCATTGAAGAAGAATCAAAGATTTGTCTATGGCTTGAACAAAAATCTCAAGAAGCCATTACTTCTAAAATTAAAAGTTTCTTTTGATCAACTCGTTGATATCGCTCTTCGACTTAAAGAGGCGGATAGGGAGAATGATGTTGAAGTTGGGAGTGCCAAACCAAACTTCAACAACAACAAGAAAAGGCCTAATAAGTCCAAAGGCCCTTATGCCAATAAAAAAAGGGAAGCAAGCAACTCCTGCAGCAAGACTTCTTCCTCTAGTAGTGGGAAATGCTACAACTGTGGTTCTAAGGACCATTTTACGAACAAGTGTTCAAAGCCCCGTGCTTGTCGCTATTGCAAAAGCCCGGATCATTATTTATCTTCTTGTCCCAAACTTCAAGGCAAGAAGGAGGGAAAGCTTAATGTTGCTCAAGCCCCTAGAAACACTTCTCGTGGTCAAGGTATTTCTCATTCTATCCTTGATGTCGTTATTATATTTCGTGATCAACTTATTCGAGTCCTTTTTGATACGGGTGTGTCCCATTCTTTTATATCAAAGGAACTTGTTGATGCTTTTTCTTTAAGTGTTGTTGCTTTAATGACTTCTTTGAGAATTGCGAATCCAGTTGGTGGATCCGCAACGATTAGTTTACTTTGTAAAGATGTCGAGATTATTTTGTGTGATTTTTCTTTCTGAGCCGATTTGCATATCATGCGTTATTTAGGCTTTGGAATGATTTTGGGAATGGATTGGCTTAACGGTTATGAAGCTCATATCCTATGTCCTGAGCGGACTATTCATCTTCGACATCCTCAATCTGTTAAGCAGATTTCTATTGATCTTAAAGATTCGGATTCCAACTTGACAGCATCTTTATATTCTTTAAATCCTTATGATGACGATAATGATGATGAGGAAGATGTCATTTCTCTTATTCACGTTATTCGTAAATTTTTCGACATATTTGAGCCCGTTTTAGGATTGCCACCTAAGCGAGCAATTGAGTTCAGAATTAATCTCATCCCTGGAGCTCAACCTATCACTCGTCCTCCTTATCGCATGTCCAATAACGAAAATGAGGATATGCGCAAACAACTATCTGAATTGGAGTCGAAGCAATTTATCCGTTCTAGTTCCTCTCCTTGGGGAGCTTCTGCTATTTTTGTGAAGAAATTCGATGGTACACTTAGACTTTGCGTTGACTACCGCAAGCTTAATGATCTTACTATCAAAAATAAATATCCTTTACCTCAGATTGATGATCTATTCAATCAACTTAGTGGTGCTAAAGTCTTTTCACAATTGGACTTGGCAACCGGTTTTCATCAGTTTCGTATTGCAAAGGATAGCATTCCTTTGACATCGTTCCATACTCGTTATGGATCTTATGAATGGCTTGTTATGCCATTTGGTTTAACGAATGCTCCAGCTTATTTCGTTGACCTTATGAATAGAGTTTTCAAAGATTTCCTCGATCGATTTGTCCTCATCTTCATTGATGATATTCTTGTGTATTCAAAAACCGAGGAGCATGAAAAGCATCTTCGGATTGTGTTGGAAACTCTTAGGAGTAATCAATTGAAAGCAAAATTTTCTAAATGCCACTTTTGGCAATCTCGTGTGAAGTTTCTCGGTCATATTATTTCCGAATCCGGAATTTCCGTGGATCCTTCAAAGATTGAAGCAATTCAAAATTGGAAGAGACCGGAGAGTGTGACGGAGATCTGTAGTTTTCTAGGATTGGCAGGTTATTACCGCCGTTTCATAAAAGACTTTTCCAAAATTTCTGTGCCTCTTACTAGTTTGACAAAGAAGGGAGTTAAATACATTTGGTCGAACAAATGTGAAGCTTCATTCCAGAAATTAAAAGAACTCCTTTCCGATGCTCCTATTCTTGTTATTTCCGAGGGGAATCAAGATTTTATTGTTTATACTGATGCTAGTCGTGTTGGTTTGGGAGCCGTTCTCATGCAAAGAGAACGTGTTTTTGCTTATGCTTCTAGGCAATTGAAGCCAGCCGAGACTAGATATGCCACTCATGATTTAGAGTTCGCGGCTATTGTTTTTGCCCGTCGAATTTGGCGTCATTATCTTTTGGGAGAGAAATTTGTTCTCTATACCGATCATAAATCTTTGAAGTATTTGTTTTCTTAAAAGGAACTTAATTTGCGTCAACAACGTTGGCTCGAATTCCTTGCATCTTATGATCTTGATATTCTTTATACTCCCGAAAAGGGAAATCGTATTGCCGACGCTCTTAGACGAAAGCAACAAGCGGTTTGTTTCCATGATGATATCCGAATGGAATAATCTCGAGACTTTGTCCACTTGTGAGATTAGAGGTCGTGTGTCCGATTTATGTTCATCTCTTGTTTTATGTAGTCTTGAGGCTCATCCTTCTCTTCTAGACCGCATTCTTGAAGCTCAAAGGTTAGATCTCGAATTGGCTCTTCTTAGCCAAAATTGTAGGGATAAAATTGATATTGAAGGTATGAAAGACTTTGACACTGATTCTCGTAGCGGCATTCGAAAATTTGGTAGAATTATCGTGTCAAATATTAGTGATCTTCGTAAAGACATTTTAGAAGATTCTCGTCGTTCTAAATTCACCATTCATCCCGATAGTAGTAAAATGTACGCGGATATGAAGCGACTTTATTATTGGGAGGGAATGAAATCTGATATTGCTAACTTTGTTAAGTGTTGCATGACTTGCCAACTTGTCAAGGCCGAGCACCTAAGGCCCGGTGGGTTATTGCAACCTTTAGAAATTCCAATTTGAAAGTGGGATCAAATTTCCATGGATTTTATTGACGGCCTTCCCCGTTCTCGTTCAGGTCATGATAGCTTATGGGTGATTGTTGATAGACTTACTAAATCCGACCATTTTATTCTCGTTCGGTCCAATCGGACCATTCCTCTTTTGGCCAAGCTCTTTATTAAAGAAATTGTTAAATTAAATGGAGTTCCTTCTTCTATTGTTAGTGATCGTGATCCATTGTTTACTAGTGGATTTTGGAAGAGTCTTCAAAAAGCTTTGGGAACGAAGCTTATTTTTAGCACCGTTTATCATCCTCGGTCTGATGGACAAACCGAGCGTGTGAATCAAACTCTTGAAGATCTTCTTCGTGCATGTGTTCTTGATTTTGGTGGAAGTTGAGAAGATCATATTTCTCTTGTTGTGTTTTCCTATAATAATAGCTTCCAATCTAGTATTGGTATGGCACCTTTCGAGGCACTCTATGGAAGGCCATGCCGATCTCCTTCTTGTTGGCTTGAGGTCGGTGAGAAGCTGGTTTTAGGTCCAGATTTTATTCGTGATTCCACAGAAAAAATTGACCTTATTCGTCATAGGATGAAAGAAGCCGAGAGTAGACAGAAATCCTATGCCGATAACCGAAGAAGGAAATTAGAATTTTCTGTGGGAGATTTTGTGTTTGTTCGTGTTTCACCTATGAAGGGTGTTGTGCGTTTCAGTCGATCGGGAAAGTTAGCACCTCGATATATTGGTCCATTTCCCATCACTGAGCGTATTGGTTCCCTGGCTTATCATCTTTCATTACCGGCTCAGTTTTCTGCTATTCATGACGTGTTTCACGTTTCTCAACTACGGAAATACATTCGAGATTCTGATTCTATTCTTGAGCCCGGTATTGTAAAAGAAATTGAAGTTTCGCCTAATTTGACTTATGAGCAACATCCTATTCGTATTATTGCTTCGGAGGTAAACGCCTTCGAAATAAAGATGTTCCTCTTGTGAAAGTTCAATGGTCCTCAAATCCTAAGGATTGTTCTTGGGAATCCAGAGAATACATCGAGTGAACACATCCGGACTTACTTTCTCATGCTCTTTAAGGTGAACTTCTTATTTCAAATTTTTTCTTTTTGTGTTGATATGCTTTTATGGTTGTTACTTTTCGTTCATTTATTCCTTATGATTACGTGGACGCAATTTCTTTAAGGAGGGGAGTCTTTAACAACCCGCATATTTTACGATTGAGTATTTAAATATTTTATTTAAATATTTCATCGTTAGTCGGATTTTAGTCCGAAAAGCTACTTTTTGCAAACGGTCAAATTAGGACTCGAGACCACCCCCATAGAGTTCAAAAATGACGTTTGCGGCCTTTTTGAGTATAAACTTCGATATGTTCGGAGATAGTAGAATTTTGCTACTTTTTCGCTTAGGGCTTTGGTTTTGTTTCAGCTCATTAGACCCAAGCTTCACCCCTCTTCTCTTCATTACTTCATTTCTATTTCCTAATACTCAAGCTTTAGCAACAATGGAGAGAGGAATGGGAAATTAAAATTCCAAGCCCTAGTTTCCATTTGCAAATCAAGTTCTAGCTCCAAATTTATAGAAGAATCTTTGGTAAGCCCCATCTTCTTCTTCTCCAACTCATTCTCTTACCAATTTCAGAAATTCCTAAACCTAATTTAGGAAATGTTTCTCTTTAAGCTTAAATTCAAGCTCTTTGGGTTGGAATTGAAGAGTGATTGTCCTTGCCATTGCTCTATAGCTTCTTCTTCATTTGTTTTGGGTTTAAAGGTGGGATTTTTATCTCACATCTTAGTTTATAATTATCTTAGATTGTTAGGTATGAATTCCTAACACTTATTCTTGTGCAATTGATTTTGGTTTGGATTGATTTGGTGTATATTCCAATTTTTGGTGTTTTGAAATCAAAATCTATGAAAAATCTATTATGGATGTTTGGACATTGGTATTTGAGGCGTATCGAGGAGCCATTAAGGCTGGGTTGTCGTGTGGCGTAAATCCTTGGTCATCGTTGCTCGTCCGATCGCTTTCGATATCGTTTGGCCATTTTTGGCCTAGGTTTAGGGAATGCCCTGAACCACAATTTCAGACGTCTGAATCCTTATTTCAGACGTCTGAATATTTTACTGGGAATTTTTATTCCCCAGTATTCAGACGTCTGAATTAAAATTCCAGACGTCTGAATTTGCTCGTGAGCAACCAGAAAGGAAATAGGCAAAAAATGCCTATTTCAGACGTCTGAAATATAGGGTTTAGACGTCTGAATTACGTTCTGCAAAATTTCTAATTTTCCAGATTCAGACGTCTGAACCACATATTTCAGACGTCTGAATCTGCTGTGTTTTGCTTGCTTGCCTATTTTGTTTAAGAATTCCAATTTTATCGATTCGTGTTGATTCCCTTTTGTTGTTATCATCTATTATCGACTTTGATGGCATTTTCTTTGGAGTTTTTGGTAATATCCATTTTTGATGGGTTTGATATCGATTTCTTTGGAATTAGTTCACGTCTTCGTATGTGAATTTTTGTGATTGATTGTTTTTACAATCATTTTTGTGATTTGTCACTTTAAAAATATAAAGGTTTTCTATACTAGTAGTATATATCAAAACTCTTCCATTAAAACGATTTCAACACTATTTTATTACAAAGCTCGTTTCTTAAACCGTTTTTCAATCTATTAGTGTATACAAACCTTTACCTCACTCGTATGAGAAATCTAATTAAACGACTTAGTAAAACAAGTGGTATGAAACGCTTGCGTTTACTTTGTCGGTTAATTCTTAGACTTGTTCGATTGAATCTCTTGTGACAATTTTCGAGTGGAGATCTACAATTTGTTCGTAAATATTTACGTTAAGCTAGTGGTTATGGAACATGAAGCTAAGCTCATATATTTACTAGCTTAGTGTAATTGACACTTCTTGAGGATCGATAATGATCATTTTTGTGATTTAGACTAGCAATGTGCGATGTCTCTTTATCAGCGAGGGAGACTAAACTCCGTTTCTGTGGAGCTTCGGCTCAATTTGGTGGGGTAGCGACCCATGGTCTTCGGGCCGTTTTGTGGAGCTTCGACTCAAAATTAATGGTTAGTAATCATGGAATAGCGCTCCATTTTGTGATACACGTGTTGGTGAGTTTTCACACTCCCGTTTTGTGATAGGCCTCCCCTTTTTGTGATTTCTGGATTTTCATTGATGATTTCTAGAATTTGCGTTTCACCGATTTTCGTGATTTACATTGATATGTTTTATCAATATCTGTGCATTGGTGAATTTGTGTGTCATTAACTTTTGTGATTGGCATTGATATAATTGTCAATATTTATGGTTTGGTGAATAAAAAAATAAAGAGTACGACATTCTTTTTGATCTTTGAGAAGATTCTTGTGATATTGATTAATCTCTAGTTGATTTTCAATTACATACTTATCACAGTATAGCATTATGGTTATCATACGTTTTTGTCATATCTCTTATCCTATACCATTTCATCTGATATTTATAGCTAGAATGATCCGTTTATTATTTTCTTATTAAATAATACTCGGGTCGGACCGAGATGTTACAGGTGCTTCTGCTTGACTTCTTATCTGTGATTATTATCCTGATTTTTGGCTAACTACTTAGATTAGTAGTTTTTGGTTGTATACATTTGAGATATAGACTTATTGATGTATACTTATTATTTTGTGTTGCACTTGTAACTATTCTTTTGTGATATTGTGGATCTTGTTTGACCACTACTCTGATATGCACTTTCATGTGTAATATTCATATCTATTTCCGCTTTTGTGATATGAACTTCTATGACTGATTTGTGTTATGATATTTCTATATTTGTTTCCGAAGATTTTATATAGCCACTGTGTAGTAGCTTTGAGTTTGTATCGGCATGTCGGATTCCCCTCTTGAAATGCAAGTTATATTTTTATCTGGCATATCGGTACTCGCACAAAGCAATTACACGGATGATCGCTCCTCAACAGCCTTATTCTCCGCGCTAGTTGACGGCATTACCCCGTAGTGTCCTTGGCTAGCGTGGGTATAGAGATGGGACGTCACAACATCTTAAAGATGATTGAAGACAGAGTTTCTTAAAGTGCAAGGGCTACTTGCTACAAATCTCGAGGCTGATTCCAAAATGGATGTAGTAGAGGTAGTTCCTTTAGTTTCATTCAGAACTAAGACGAACTTGTATGAATGAATGCTAGCATCACATTTCTACTTGGAGGGCAACGTTAGAATTCCAAGACGGCCTGCTAAGAGTAAAAGGTAAAACGTAGCATCGAGCCTCATCAATCGGGAAATGGCTGAAGCAGGGACATGCAACGGGGCTATGTGGGTCGCTACAATTAGTGTATGATCATCCCTTATCTAGAGTCGATATATATGTATGCTATGGGGCCCATTATGGTTGTTGATTAACCAAGAGGTAATAATATTCGACACTATTCAGTAAGAGGTAGAGTGGGTCCTGAATAGTAGAGATGCAACATGTTGTAGCCTCCAATACATTTTATTTAGTGGTGTATCGACTCGGTAGGCAGACACTTACCCTTTCATAGTTGGGATCCATTTCCCAATACGAGTCTTCGGACTGGATTGTATACCTATTATGTTGGAAATTTAATTAGTGCAACAATTTCGGCTATATTCAATATTTATTTTATACCATGGACACTATTATAATATCGGAAGGTTTCTTACGAAATGTTTTGGTTACCTTAAGGTAAAAACCTATAATATGTTTATATGTGGTGTGATCTTACGAGATACATTTATTTCCAAAAGATCTTTACAGCATTAAAATTCAATTGAGGTGTGTTTTCTCACGTTGGTTTGCCAGATCAATGCAGATGTTACTTACTATAATTAATGCTTGGAGTAGACCAAGCATATTTACAGATCTAGTTTGGATGCTTTGGAGCTTCCGGAGATGAGCTAGAGGCCCAAGATATATTCACGTATATGTTATTTTCAACTGCATTGTTTGCTATATTTAACACCATTTGTGAAGACAGGTTATTATTACTGTCCGGACTGATGATTTGTTTCATACATTTTGATTGATATATGTATGGATGTATGTATGTATGTATGTATGTATGTATGTATGTATGTATATGTATATTAAAGTCTTCTTTTTGTAAAGTTCTATTGTATATTATATATTACTCGTCAGGATGTGAGATTATGTTCTGTCCTTTATTTCTTTCACCCTAACAATCTGTCTTTTCGACACTTAGATGTTTGGCACGTGAATTCCGTGGATGTATTAGTGTTGACTTTTGAGGGTCAAAAAGGCGGATCATTACATAATGCTTATATTTTATGTATATTAATAATCTTATACTTCTGAATATGCATTAGAAAATATGTGGTATCAAATCTACTACAATATTTCTCTAATTGAATATCTTTACTTACATTAATATTGGATAATGGCAAAACATGTGTACGAATGCTAATGTCGGTATGATGTTTGTGTCAATAAAATTTAAAACATTATTTCTTTTTTAGCATAACTTCCATATGTTAGGTAGGGGTGAGTGCTCAGTTGGTTCGATCAGTTTTGAGATAAAAAATACCAAACATACTTAGAACAAAATAAAGCAGTACCAAGCCGAACTAGATTAATTTCGATTAGTCCGGTCGTAATCGATTTAAACTAAACTAAAAAGGTAAGGAGGAGAGATTAACAAATTTTATTATTCAATCAATTTATTTACATAAAAGAAAATATAACATTATGTTTAGAGAAAATTTGTGTAGTATTTTTTATGTTTATAAAAATGTTGACATATTTTTAGTAAGTTAACTTTCTTTTTTTACTAAGCATATTTTTATGCTTGGATAATATAACATTCTGTTAATTCGGTCAAACTTAAAACAAAAAATATATTTTATAAACCAAATTCAAAATGGTTTAATTTTTAAACTAAATAGAATGACCGAAATTAACTTGTTTGAACTATTAGTTTGGTTCAAAACGAATATTTCTCACCCCTAATATCTGGCTTGGGGTAGCACCATCAAACTATTTGTATTTTTAAAATTATATGTTCTGAATTTACATTCCATTTTGGTTTAAAAACTAATAGGCGTGCTATGTAGTATAATTCTTACAATTTAGGAATCACTGGTAGTTGGCTTATTGGTTGTTGTAAACATACAATATCTTGTAATGATTTGCTTCGCTTTGTATGCATTAAAGTACCTAGCCATATATATGAATAAAATAGTATGAACCCGTGCTACACACACGGAGTGTAGCTAAGTATCACTGTCCACAATTTCAACTATATAAAAAATTAGACTAAACTATTAAATTATAATTTATGGAGATCATGGAAGATTGGAACTCCAAAATAGTTTTATACAACAATATGTAAGTAGAATAACACTAGACATATCTAATTCAAATATTTTTAAAGCTCACATGTCATTTTTTCATTCATCCATAAGAAACCTTACAAAAAATAGTAGTTTGGCAAAAATTATGAGCAAGGATCTGAGACGTTGCAAAAATAATTCCTATCACATGTCAGACCAGACCATGTTAGTCCCATGTCCTTCTCGTATCTAGATCCTTACCTCGACATTCTTTATTTATCTTTCAAGGACAATTAACTATAAAGTTTGAATTTCATAGTGCTTCCAAACAAAAATCACAAACTATCCCTACTCTTAAAATTAAGTAAACAACATCTTAGTGAAGTTTGAAGATGAAAGTTGGAAATTATCAAGCAATTTGCATCTGATCAAAGATATAACTAATAACTTCAAAGAAAATGTCGTCAACCTAGAACATTAGAACATTAATATTAGTAAAAAAAGAAAGATATATGGCCTGTAACTTTAAAAAGGGAAAACGAAAGCCATATGAAATCATGTCAGAACACGTCTACTCATGCATCTCACTCATGTATGTTATCCAACAAAAATAGTTGCATTGTACTTTATATGTAGCTAAACTCGGAATCACAAATAAAACTGTTAATTGATCTAGTCATGCAGAGGATAGCAAGTGAGTCACAGTAAATTTACCAAGTTAAAAGGTATTTCCGGTAAGAACCTTGCATTAACCAAACAAGAAAGAACATCAAAATCATCAATAGGAGTAATACAGTAAAATATAATGTCTAGCTATAAACAGCTCAAAATTTCAAAAGAAAGAAGGCTTACTCAAACTTGATTGGTGCAATAAATATTGTATTACATTCAGCACCACCTGTCAATCATTTCCGAACGATATTTTTGGTTGCAAACTTCAATTCAGTAGTAAACTACAATACCTTGAAGCCCAATCAATGAATGTTAAGTGGAAGGCAAAAAAATGCATACTGAAAATGGAAAAAATAGTAATATTCTTAATTGCTAGTTTATTTTAAAGTTTATATCATGTTTAACATATTTAAAATGTAACACCCTTCCACACTATTGTTTAATTACAGTAAGCGTTAAATATGTTTGAAGATGTTTCAGATGTAACTAAGGATAAAAAAACTTACAAAACATTCTTTATTTGGGACACATTATTAAAAAAGTAATAGTTAGCATGAATATCAGATTTCGATACCCATGTTTCTATCATCAGAGAAAACAAAAGTTTGAAAATATATAGGAAGAATAACTCTTTTAACAATAATAAAACTGCACATCAAATCAAATATTAATCTAAGAAAACAGTTCAGCTACTTTTGAAAATAATGATTCTAACAGTGTATATATTTGGTTTTATTCAAACCTATAGAAGTGATAAGTTTAACATCCACTTACAATATTAAAAAATTTAATAAAAAAAGTTCCCCAAACGTATGTCCCATCCCAAATAATTAGAAATATAACAGACAGATTCTATGCAAAGAATGCATAGCATAATTTACGTTGTCATGTAGCTAATATTTATTCTATGCATTCTCAGGGATTTCATATATTAAAAGTTGAGCAATATAATTACTAATAATCGCCAGGTAATGCAAATTAGGTTAATCCAGGAAGACAAAATGTTTTCAGCCATTTTCTGCAGTAATAATATTTGAAGCAAACTCGAAAAAATTGGGACTTCGAAAAGTAACAAAAACTGTAGTGTAATTTAACATGAGTTTAACAATTTAAATTGTTTAACATGAGTTTAAATGCACATGTTATCATTCATCATTCAGTATGATAAGTTGTTTTTTTATATAGTATATTGACTCAGCCATGATGATGAGAGTGAAGTGCAACAAATTTAGTTAGTTATTATTATACTGGAAAGGTACTAGCTATAGTGAAAACAATGCAGGTATATGTACCAATTTGTGTGACATCTTAGCATATACTAGCTCATGCTTAACCTACCGTCCAAAGTTATGTATATCAATATTTTTGAAACTCATCCAATATCTTCTTCATTTCCAACGGTACAATTACGAAGACACCTCTATTTCCCATTGATTGACTTTGTTTTTTTAATTTTCTACTCCTTTTTAGAGTCTTTAGCAAAATACATGAAAAAATTGGATGGAGACGATTCATTTTTTGTAAAATTAAACTAGATCCCACATGCCTAGCTATCTAGGGATTAAGAAAATTAGCTAATTAAACACATCTAATGTACCCTTTCGAGCTTGACAATACACAACTATGTAAAAAAGCTTTCTATTCAACTTGCTCTACTGAGTTTAAAGTGTTAGAGGTCCTTAGCGCATATCTTGAATTATATGTATGTTTGGAGGATTCCTGACATTCGTAGAATTTTTGCACTGTTTTCCATAAATGTTGGCAAGGAAAATAAGAAAATAGCAGTTGAAATTTACTCTATATTTTATTTTGCATCCCATTACTTACATGTACTCTTCCAAAACAAGAAAAAGTTTTCCTTGCCTCACCCAATAGTAGTTACATTTTTCTTTCAAAAAATAACGGTACATTAAAAACCATTCACCTGCTATTTCAGTAGTTACATATTGCTTAATCGACTAAACTATTTTTTTTTTTAATGAGACCGAAATGAATGTGATAGGATATAAAATATTGAAGGATGTAAGTTACTAGAAATTTCATTAAACTGCAATGGCTGAAGAGACTATAAGCCCATTTCCCACTATATAACATACCGAATAGGACCCATCAACCCATTAGAAGAGATTTCTAACAACATCTTAGGTCCTTGAACTAATATACGCATTGAATAATAGTATTTCATATAGTGTACATCTCACTTTGCGTCTATCATAGCCGTTGATAATACACAAATGCATCTTTTCGCGCTTCAAATGGCACGACTACTAACCATGAACATTACTTAATTAGACACGATCCTACTGAACTAAGTAGTAGGACATGCGTGCACACTCCTTGCATTACCAGCACCATACTACCCTTCGTTCTCCTAACCAACCACCGACCTATTCTTTACGTGTTACCATGATACATATACATCTTCGACAACTACTTTGGGACAGAGAACAAGAAGAAAGATCTACATGTATGGTCCAGTAAGTTCTTTTTTTATTTTATAATAGTGTTCATCAACTACATTTCATATTTGCACTGAAGCACATAATTAAATTACACCTTTGCCTTGTAGGTGGACAGCTACATTGAAGATGTAGTGGCACTACTAGAAAATGGTGTTGCATTTGAGATTTGCCCATAGAAGGTACGGTTCAAACCACACTACAAAAATAAACATAATAGTCAAACCGACACATCAATAATGTTCTTCTAAGCACGTGCAGTTGCCAAATTTTACTTGCATAGTTTGGCCAAAATGCAGCGAACAAGAATAGTGCAATAGCTATTTTCCATAAGAGAACACTCAATGTATTTGTCCACTCTTACATACATGTTGAATTCTAAATTAGTTGTTTCTACAGTCTGTAACGACTCAGAAATTTCGATTTCGAAAATTCCAGATAGTTAAGGAAAAGAAGAAAGAGATAGAAAAAGAAGAAGAACGGAAACACCAACATCTCACATTTGCAGCGGATCAAAATATAATATCATAAAAAATAACGGTTTACAAAACAAAACTGTATCAGTCAATTAGATTTTAATACATCAGAGGTACAGCATTTATACAATCACTGGACAGTTAAAATAACTTGTCCCAGATAAATAACAATATGTCACAGCTGTATACACTCTTCCTGCCATCCAGCTCACCTCCTGAGCTCCAGAACGTCCTTACCTGAAAATATGTAATACTCGGTCTGACCCGAGCATTACATCAAAGTAATACCTGGGTCAGGCCGGAAACCAGCGTGAGTAAACCCATCTAACAAGAAAATACTGATGCAATACACTTATCTAAAACCCGGGGTAACTCATATCAATTTATAAATTCACAATTTGTTATTGCCAACATTTTTTTTTCTAATTAAAGTAGCAGTTTAAGATCAAGAACAGGAAGAAAATTAAACCCAAACCATAAAATCAGATCAGTTCAAATTTAAAACAGCTAGTAGCAAATTCAAGCTTCAGTTTGAAACAAGAATCCAGATCATGATCTCTGTTATCTTCTTTTACAGGTGAGCAAACCCAGTTTTTAATCTATGGCCTGTCGCATGCTATAATTACTTGAAAACAAAGTATGATGAGTATTGCATGTTTATTTATATTGAATTGCATGTAGATATATACAGGATTTTATAGTGTGCAAGTTTGAATACAAAATAATCACTCTGTTCTAGTTATACAGGTTCCAAAAACCTGATCAAATCTAAATATTCTTTTACCTGATTTATTTTAAACATTGATGGGTAAGTAAACTTGATTGTAATGACAAGAAGTGGCTCTAAATTATTTCCAGATAAAAAATTTTAAGCTGGTTTCAACAAAAAATAAAATAAAAAGTAAGCAGGACAGTAGGATCATAAACATAGCTAATATTCGACCTTAATGATTTCTGGAATCAAACATATAATCAAATTTGATTTCGAAATTTAGGATTTGTAAAGGTAAAATCACGATTTTTAAGAGTGTAATTTGAGAGAATTAATGAGTTGATCGGTATATGTGTTTTAAGCTTTTCTGATGATCACGTAGATAGGAGGGTAAGTGATTGCAGCCAGTGGAAGGTAGTAGGCCAGGGATGGTCGGAAAAATGTTCAATTGATTTTTTGATCGTTGTTGATGGTTAAAAGGGTCGATTTAGGGTTTAAGCCCAGTTGGGGTTCGTCATCGATCTCGAATCAATTTCTCTTTCTAGGGTGCTTCAGGCTCTACCGTGAGAGGAATAGGTTGAGGGACATCGGCGAAGCTTGGGACAGGGTGTTGGATTCTCTGGTGATCGGCTTAAGTGTTTCGAGGAGGATTTTGATGATTGCTTAAGTTTCAGGTTTCAGGTCGAATGGTTCGATTTCAAAAGGGAGTTTCGAGTATGGTTTCAGGTCGATGATCGGTGAAAGAAGGTCGTGGTTGATGTTTGAGGATGGTCGGCAACCAAAGGAAGTGATCGTCGGTGACGTTCATATGCACGGTGTGCACAGATTCGTGCACGTTGGGTCAGGTGTTTGATCTGTGGGTTTAGGAAGAAGAAGTAACTCAGAGTAAATCTCGTAGCACTCCAGTTTTCGACTCGAAGTTGGGATGAGTTGTTGTTGCGTGAGTGTAGTGATGTTTACTCCGGAGTTTGCTCGAGTTTTCTTGTGATTTTCTCGAAACTGATTCGAGTTTTGTTTTGTTTGAGCTCGAGTTGTTTTACTGTGTGGAAACCTGTTCTAAAAAAAAAAATTAAAAAAAAAAGAGGTTAAGTGTGTACAAGTTTCCTTACATTTTTTTTCAAACATCATTGTTTGTGTTGACCTATTATGGCCTAAACTGTGCTACTGCAGCGACCTATTTGTTTATTCCTTACATTCATAATCATCACTCACCATTTATAACCACTCCATATGCTATGATGCTGCAGGTTAACGCATTGCAGGGAATATGGCAGTCCAAATAATGTTAAAATCCATTCAATATTTTGTATTTTCATTAAATGAAGGATAGTTTCCATTAAATGAGACTCTTCCTGTTTATTTGGTTTTTTATGTTCTAATATATTACAACCAGAACATACTTGTGGCAAATGTGTCTTACTTTTAATTTATTTCCCAATTGATGTTTGTTATTTTCTTTTTTCTTAATTTTCATGTTCAAAAATTCTTATTTGCTTTTATTAATTTCAGCATATGAATTTTCATGGGCAAGTCATTTTAGTTATAATATATGGTCATGGGAAAATCTGCAAATTGCTCGGTTTCAACATGATCACTTGCCACTTTTTATGCATTGTTTGTTCACATGTTATTTGCCAAAGGAAGCTTCAGCAGATTAATGCACGTGAAGTCTTCAATCGAAACTGTTCAGATTTGTGTTCCTGTTGAATATGTTACATGTTCCAAGTGACATTGGTTTAGTGAGCCTTCCATTGTATTTAAGTCTTTACAACTTTGAACTGCACTTCATTTTATACCGAGACTTTGTTATGATGATATTTGATCCATTTAAATCAGACTGTAAGTTCAATGTTTGCAAATTTGTGTGTGGACTATGCTGGTTAAATGTTTTAACTTACATGTGTTCTGCTTGACTATGCATATTTTGCTAGGATGGTGTATGAAATAAATTATATTTTTATATTTCAAGATGTTATATGTACATAATCATTGAAATATCATCTACTAAAAATTGCCGATTTTTTCCAGTTGGGCACAAAGTTGCCCATAGCTTTAGCTCAGCTCTATTTAGCCAGAGCCTTACACATTAATGTTGGCAACTTTTTTCCCTTTATTTTAGTCGGGAATCTGACATGAAACTTAAGCATGCTATCTTTCTGTGATAATTTAGTATAAGCCTATGTTCACCAAATGTATAATGCTATTGTCAAATACTTTGCATGTACATATTTACTTTTCTTCCCTGCCTCCGTGCACATATTTTACTTTTATTTCACCTTTCATCTATACGAGTGGGCATGCGCAGTTGTCAAACATACATAAACACGTACTTTCAAAACCTATATTGTGATGTGCTTTCTATGTATGGATTTTATATTTGTTTTGGCAACTTCACTATCCCAACCATTGGTAGTTCCTTACATAAATAAAGTTTGTTATGATGTCATTTTATATTTCCCCTTTATTTTAGTTTAAATCTGAAAGACTACTACATTAGTTAGCATTACCCATGATAGAATTTCTCTTTTATACAACCCTTCTTTAGAAAAAACAACATTGGTTTGAGTTAAAAAATGTAATCGCAAAGGAAAAATGAAGATTCAACAATACTAGAATAAACATCATATAGCTACAACCCATGATGGTAGCACTGGTCCGCACTAGTACTATAATATGATATGAATTTTTTAATGTAAATTAACAATATTAAAACTAAAACTCCAAAACTATTTTATTAAAATACTAAATATGATTTAGTGAAAAATACATTGTTCACATAAACACAAAATAAGATTTTGTGCAAATTAATAAAAGAATTTTTCTTGAAAATTTCTTATTTTTACTCCGTTGCCGATACACTTGAACTAACAATTCAAATGAACATATTTGTGTTACAGCTAATCACATATGCATGTTCATCAACCATTAAAAGCTTTTATTATACTTAAACCTTGTTATCAATAATATATTTTTCAGTTACAATGTCAAATATAATCTTATTTACTTATGTATGTAAAAATATTATGAAACTATATTTGTTGACATTAATCCTATTTAACTACATATGTATAAGTGCCATAAATATGATTGTTACATTGTGACTACATCATCTCGTATAAGCTGAAATCCCTGGATCTAAGTATAAATGACCCAATTACGAAGACTTGGTTACCATGAGTTTTGATCTTTGATTGATCACTTAAATATATGATCATAAATGTTGTTAGTCGTAGGAGTTTCAACAATGTGATATTGATGCTTCAGATAGACTAGTGCTTGTAAGGCTCTTTGTATTAGGGAGTAGTGTTTGGTGGTTAACGACATTGAGATACTAAATGGTTGTGTACACATGTTGTTACCAAACAACACATAATGACTCAATGAGACACTTCTAGAGGTAATAGTATCTATGTTAAATATGAGATCTCTTGTTACAATATATACTCACCTTTCAACTTGATGGTACTATCAAACTTATATGCAGAAACGTATTTTGATTATGGTTCGGCCATGACGTTACACTTATGTTATGATTGTCATTAGTATGTTGCAAAATACATGAAATAATGTACTACTCGAGAGAGAATTCATCTCCCTTGGCACTACCGAAGGTTAGTTTCACCGTAATTGAAGAATGATACATAGTTACTAGATCCTTAACCAAGGTGATATCACTTAATTGAAAATAGTTATTGAATCAAACAAGTAGCTTCAATGAATCGCATTACGAAACTTCCAAAGGATGTTGTTAGAGTATTAATCGTAAATCTGATACATAATGTCCTACTCATTTACAAATACCCTTTGTAAATGAGCACAACGTTAATTTAAATGTTCAATAAAATTTGATAGAGATATATGGATTTTGTTGTTAAATTTTAGCTATAAATTATGAGAATTAAAAATTCCAGGCAACATTGAAGGTGGGAGAGATAAGCTTTCCATATAACAGAATAGAAGAAGCATAGTAAATACATATTTCGACATGTATTGACCTATAATAAATTTTACAAAACCATAAAAGATGCTATAGTGTCAATGTATTAATAAACCACATAATCTATTGCAAAATACAAACGAAGCAATATTTATAGTAATGTAGATTGAAACAGAAATAAGAAAAAAAAATTGAATAAAAAACTTGATGCAAAGACCTAAAATCATAATTCTAGAATTCAAACAAAAATTTCAACCTTAAGTTAAATGAAAAGATGATTAATAAAATAAAAATCAAACATTTAAATCAAGCTCGGTCAATCCAGTAAGCCAATATTTCTTGTAGGCTTTTAGAAAAAAATTCAATCAAAACAGTAAATTTAAAAGCAATGCATAGAAACACGATCACTACAAAACGTGAATAAAATAATAAAAAATTTTAGAAGAATAAAAAGTGAAAACTTTTGATGAATTCAATCAAATTCTTGTAAGACTAAAACTTATTGAGAATGAATAAAAGTTGTTTGAAATGAACCATTAATTTAACAAAAATTTTCTTAATTGTCATATGTATGAAAGTGAAAAATAGGAAGAGATAACATTATGTTAAAGCTATTTATGAAATCGAAGGGAAGGAAATTAGAGATAAAAAATAACTTAGGAAGTAAAAAAAACTATATAACATGGAGAAGAGGAAGAGAACTATTGTTAAAATGGAAAGCACTAATTATTACAAATTTATCAAAGAAAATAAACGTGCATAAGTGTAGCTTTTGAAACTTTGTCTATTACATTATTGATATAAGATATCTAAGTTAATGTTGATGTGATTTATTTATGGAATATAGAAAATGTTTGTGGGTAAAATAGAAAATATGTACCATAATTTAAGTACAATAAAATATTTAAACTGAAATAAAATGACAAAAAATGATTAGTATGTCATGAAGATTGAACCATTATGTAGTAAAATAGAAGAGAGAAAAAAATTCCTATGGCAACGGAAGATTTGAATGTACATGAAATAAATGTAATAAAGTGATAGGAAGGTACACATAGATAAACTCACTTTTTAAGTCTATAATAATATATGTTATAAAAATAGATGTAGTAGATAATATGTATATAAAAATAAATGAAATATTTTGATCTAACCAACAATTGGATCACAAGTTAATTATAGAATGCTACATGTGATAAAACCTAAAAGAAAAAGAAAATAATAGAGAATGAGCAATAAAGAGTCTTAATCACTTTTCATAACACATAGTAGATAGATAGATATACAACTACTTAAATTAAGGTGATAATATGAAGAAATGGAAATATTTAAATATTAGTTGGTGAATTTATATCAGAACAAAGTAATATTTTGAAGGGGAAAATGAGGGGCCAAAAAATGAAGAAAGAAATAGGTTGAAATAAGAAAATAATAAATAACGGAAATGAACATGGAGAAGAGGAAGAATACCGTCACTAAAAAGCATTAGTTTGAAATTTTGGTTGTTAGATGATTGCTATAAGATACATTAATTGCTAAGTTTACGTTGATATGATTTAGATGAGAAGACAAAAACATGTAAACTTGTGTATAGGGAAGTCAAAGAGAAAAGGAAAAAAGAAATAAGTACATATGACATTTGGGTTTTAAATTTGAGGAGGCCTGTGAGTAAAGGATTTCATACATCTTTAATAGTATGAGAAGACAAAAAACATATACAGTTGCGATTTATGGAATAAAGAAAATGTTTAGGAGTAAAATAGAAATTGTGTATCTTAAATTAAGTACAAAAAATATTTAAACTGAAATAAAATGACAAAAAATGATTAGTGTGTAATGAAAATCGAACCATTTATGTAGTAAAATAGAAGAGAAATAAAATATTGCATGACGGTAATGGATAATATGAATGTACATGAAATAAAAGGAATAAAGTGATAGAAATGTACATATTGATAGACTCACATTTAAGTTTATAATAATAATATATATAATAAAAATAGATGGTGTAGATAATATGTAAATAAAAAGAAATGAAATATTTTGACTAACCGACAATTAGATCACTAAGTTAATTATAGAATGCCATATGAAGCCTAAAAGAAAACGAAAATAATGGAGAGTGAGCAGTAAAAAGTCCTAATCACTTTTAATAACATATAATAGATAGATACACAACTACTTGAATTAAGGTGATAATATGAAGAAATGGGAATACCTAAACATTAGTCGGTAAATTTATATTAGAATGAAGTAATATTTAGAAGGGGAAAATGAGAGGCCAAAAAATGAAGAAAGAAACAGCTTGAAATAAAGAAATAATAAATAATGGACATAAATATGGAGAAGAGGAAGCAGACCATTGTTAAAATATAAAGCATTAATTATTACGAAATGTTCAAAAAAAATGTGCATAAGTGTAGCTTTTGAAATTTTGTTTGTTAGACGATTGCTATAAGATTCATTAATTGGTAAGTTATGTTGATGTGATTTGGATGAGAAGACCAAAAAAGTAAACTTGCTTTGAGTAAGTCAAAGGGAAAAGAAAGGAATAATTGCATGTGACTTTTGGGTTTTAAATTCGAGGAGGTTTGTAAGTAAAGGATTCCATACTCATCGTTAATAGTATGAGAAGACAAAACATACAGAATTGCATATTGGGAAGTGAAACGGAAAGGAAAAAGGAATAATTAGATGTGACTTTTGGGTTTCAAATTTGAGGAGGCCTGTGAGTAAATGATTTCATACTCATCTTTAAAGATATAGTATAGATATCTATTAAATAAAAAATAACGATTAATTAATGCAAAATTTAAAAATCACCGAAAGAAATATTTTTAGAATGGGAAACTTAAATCAAAATGAAATAAACAAATGGAAGGAGTGTGACGACCCGCCCTTCTACTACCAGAAAGACGTATCGTCATTAAGAATGAAAGAGGTAGAAATAGAAAAGAAAGAGAAAGAAAGAACAACAACATCAGAATCTCACAGCGGAATGGAATAAAATATAATACATCACATAACATTTCATAGTTTTACATATATCAGAGTTATACAATATTCTACACTTGACAATTTTATATACATCAGTCACTACATACATCTCAAATACAACATACTCTAACTAACACAGCGGAACTAGATAGATATCTACAACGCTGAAGCCTCCTGCTCCATTGCTCCTCCAAAATTCGTCAAAGCTAACCTGAATCCCTTGACTACCCGTAAAAATTTGGGTACCCGAGAGTTTATGAAAAACAAAAATAAACTCCGGGTCAGACATGGGTCTGGTATGAGTAAACAGTTTAAATTGTTTAACTTTGAAAAACATTTGAAAATAAAGGTATCACGTAAGACTCCCCACAAATAAATATGGGTAAGTTTTTACCTTACGCTAACCAAATCATTTCATAGGAAATTCTATGATATTATAATAGTGTCTAGGGTTTTCAAGTAAATAGAAAATAGCCGAAATTGTTACATGATTAAATTCCAGCTACTAGCCACAAAAGTGGGTAATACAATCAAAACCGTGGGCACTTATTGGAAAATGGATTCCATACAATGGCAGGGCTACTGGGGTACCGCCCGTCACAGTACGGGGCCTAGATCACCATACCGAGGATTACTCCCTTCATCCCCTGCAACACAAGGCCGGAACCATTCCTTACTGAACAGTCCCGAACAAGATAAACCCCGTGGTTGGCGCGCCCAACCACCCACCAAGTCGAATAAAAAGGGACATCTAGACAGGGGAAATATCTTGTCCTGCTTGGGCATGACCCACCTAACCTTGCTGCATCTCCCCTGTTTTAGACATTCCCGGTTGATGAGGCTTGAGGCTACGATTACCTTTAAAGAACATATCACTTATAATGCTCATCGTCCGCCTAACGATGTGCTGAAAGCATTCAATCCATACAAGTTCGTTCCGGGTTCGAACGAAACCGAAGGCATTGTCTCGTTACACTCATTTTGGAATCACCCTCAGAGTTAACGACGACAACCCTTGCATTCTGAATCTTCGTCTTCACTTTAGATTAACGACCTAACGTTAATTTGGATCGATGTGGTTTTCGGATGTTCCAATGTGGAAACCCGATCCCGGTCTCATCGAAATCCAAAACGTGTCTTTTAGGGCCAATTGTTTTAAAGTTTAAAACAAACAATTTAATTATCCATATACACACAGATAGATAATTCACAATATCACAATAGAACATCATCATTATAAACAGATAATCAATATTATCATCACAACAGATAATCCATATTATCATCATATTTAAATCAAGCATGCATTTCATATAGCATCATTTATCTCAAACTAGAAATCTCAAATCATTCAAGACAAACAATATTATCCATCCATACATAAGCAATCATATCAGCTATAATTAATTTAAAATGAATTAAATTAATTACTTGCCTCTCTAATTAAAGTAAATTAAATTAAATTAATTACTTCAACATCACAAATCTTGCTTATATAACCATTAACCAATTATCAATCAGTTAACGAATTTATTTCACCTAATCACACTTGATTAATTAATATTTAATTCAAGTAATCATCCTTTAATTATTTTCACAATTTAATTATCTTATCCAAATATAGAAATTAACCTTCAATTACATACATTACATTACTTCTTAATTTCACCAATTAATTATTCTTTAATCTTTCATTATTAATTTCATTATTTAATGATTCCTAATTACATTTCATTTCATTATCCTATATTAAATGAATTACCTTAAGTAATTGAATTTTCAATTAAACTATATTTATTAATCATCCCTGATTAATACTATTCAGTAATCAATCTCCTTTAATTACTCTTATCACATCACTTAATTACTCCTCAACTGATTTCCTTTAATCAATCCCTTGATTAAATTACACAAAGTAATTATACTCAAATTACGTCCATTATCATCCTCAATCGATTTCTTTTAGTCATTAGCATCAATTATTTCTCCAAGTAATTACACTTATCATATCATTAAATAATCATTTAAATCAATTAAACTTGATTAATTAACTTAAACGATTCATATTAAACCTCATTAATTACAATAGGTCATTAATTCCTTTAATTACTTAATTATTTGATTATTCTATTTCGTGCTATTTAATTTATTATTTCTCCATCAATTTGTTTAACCTTAATTACTTAATTAGCTTTTCCTTAATCATTAGTAGAAAACCTTAATTATCAATCAAATAACTTGATTAACAAATTTTTAATTGTTGATTACTTCATTAATCATTTCTTAATTCTTATTTAAATTTCTTGATTAATTCTATTAATCGTTCATTCATTTACCTAAGTAGTAAATTATACTTTGTTAATTACTTAATCAATCCGTCGATCCATCACCAGTTACAGTTTAAAAAGTAATTATTTTATTTACTTTCTTAAATCGTCAATTAAGATAAAATTTCAATACAATTAACTTTTCAATATTAGAAACCCTCATTAAATTTTTGGAAATCAATTACGATGGTTAACTATACTTAATTGTAAATTAACTTTGTACGTACTTAAATAATTCTGGATTAAAATAATAATTAAGAGTTAAACACTTTAAAGCATTGATTAAATAATTTACTTGTATCTAAACCATTGGGCTTTAAACTGTTAAACATCTCATGAAACAGTGCTTGTAGTTTGTACAAAAACTATTTGTTTATACTTACTTTTAAAACAGAAACCAGATATGTAGGAAACCCGAGTCCTCCCCTTGAGTTCACACGGGTACATCATCGAGTTTCACTGCCTCTCCCTCTGTTTACCCTGAACATCATCTTCTTCCTTTATATATATATATATTTTAGTTTAAATAAGAAGACAACTAAAGCATCAGGCTCAACCACGCTCGAGCTCAACACTCGTCACAAACCCGAAGGAAACACCTAAAATACTCGAGTACGACTCGAGAAATCCTCACTGACACATCACAGTCCCCTCCTCCTCGCCGTGCACGTGCACGGCGCCTCCAACGGTCTCTGGCGAATCCCCACCTCACCGACAAGTCACGTAATACACGAACAAAAGGAAATCAAACTCAAACTTCGCTTCAACCCATTGAAACGAAATTTTGCTTACTCACTGAAATTCTGAAACTCAACCGATAGAACGAATCGACCTCGTCACCGCCGTCGTGACCACCGGAAGTCCCCAACTTCTGACTGTACCTCGACAACACCCCACCTTTCCATTTCCCGAAGTTCCAAGCAGCTCGGTCACACTAGAATGAAGAACTCGACGCATTTACAAGCAGGTTACAATTTTGGGAAAAAACCCTACATTGATTCCAATCCCCTAATTTACTTCATATAAAAATTATCTGATAATTTTTACGTGCTCATCGATGTTTAAGTTTGCTTCAATCCAAATTTGAGCATTTATAGTTAATTAAATCACTGGATATTGATAACAATGCAAGTTTCATTCACTTGAGTACTGCTCCTTCATTTCTACACTAAAAATTTTTCTATTTGTTTTAAAAATCATATTTTGCTATAAGAATTCAATATATAAGCTTGAATCAATGTTTTGCAACAATCAAATATTTTAAATTATCACTTGATTTTTCCTTTACATTAATGTTACAGTCATATGCTTGAGGAAAATGACTGTAATCTGCTTTTAAAAATCTTATTTAAGTTTACCATCATATTTTGTTTAAAAATCAAAGCTTATCAATGATTTACATAAGGATAATTTAAGGTTTTTCACCAAAAATATTCAACCTGTACCAAATACAGAACATCACCCAGTCCTAATCCAAACTAAAGCATGCATAAACCAAATTATAAATGAAGTTTGAACTGATTTTAATTAACTTAAAGTTTTAAAAAAATTGTGTTTACTCACCAAAACAATTGTTGAACAAGGCAGGGTTGTTAATAGATGCCTGTAGCTTGAAGCTTGAATAAAATCAGAGTTTGCTTGCATCTTTTTCCCTTTTCTTTCTGTTTTCCCTTTTAATCTTTTCTCAGGTATCCTATGTTACTGACTAAACTAAATAAAAGATGAACACCTATATATATATATATATATATATATATATATATATATATAGAATATAAGAAGTTATGAAAGAAAAATGTTTTACCCAGGTAGGTGTTATCTATAAGTACACTGTTCAATTTTGTTTTATCAGGCAAGCTTCTACTCCTTTTTTTTTATATATGATCCTGAATTCGGCCCAAAGCTTTGTTGAGAGAATGAAACATTAAATGCTCTTGTACTTATTGCCTACTCTTAATTCTATTAGCACATAAATATCTTATTAACTTGTCTGCAAAATTATTTACAGGTTTCATATATTATCAAGCCTGTTATATTTTTTATACACTTAACTCACTGCTATTCAATCATGTAAATCAGATTCATTACTGCAAAATAAAGATTTACATGTTATAAATGAACACAAAGATGTGCTCGAATCAGAGGAGCATTGAATGATTGTGTTGCTAAATCTTGATTTACATAATTATGTTTACCGAGTATACAGATTTGGTATGCATTATGTACTCAGCAAGTAGCTAAAGGCTTGCATAGGAAGGTAAGTTATTTTATTGCTTATTTGAATAATACATATGTTTACTGAGAATATAGATTGGATATGAAAAGTACATTTTCAAGAAAGCCATTTACTGAAGATACTTGTATCAAACCATATGTGTCAGGTCCATTCACTTATTGGTTTGCTTTGAAAACATTTGTATCATTATTCCCAGCTTGAATAATTAATACACATATAGTTGTTGTCAGTTTGTATATGAATATATCTTGTTTAGTTAACTTCTAATTTATATAAGTTATATATATAGATGTTTTAGTTTGGTTTTAGATTTGATTTTGTTTTACTTTATACTTTGAGTTCTTATACCTTGTTTCATATTTTAGTCTTGTTTACAAGTTGTTAAGTTATGTTGTAAGAATTCTTAATTAATTAATTCTTATTTTAAATTTTACATTAATACTTTATATTTTACTATCAATGTTGAAGTCATATTCAAAATGATTCTCACTTATATTTGTATTCATTATCCATTTGTACTTTACTATTACTTATTTAAATTAAGTTATATACATATATTTGATTTATGTTTTACATTTATATTTTACATTTATATTTATTTGTTAAAATTAGATTTTAATTTAAACATTAACATCCCTATGTATATTTCCAAATGTAAGCAAAATACAGTATTTTAATTCAACTATATAAGGTAAATATTGTTAAGAAATTTTATTTAAATTTCTAGGATCAAATCCCTTTTTTTTTTAAAAAAAAATACAAATTTACATAAACAATTGACAATTATTCCAAAATCATATTCATTTGAAAATAATTAGTTCATATTTTATCTAATCATATTAAATATTTATTAAAATAAACGGGGCCGAAATTCAGGGTCGTTACATTCCTCCCCCTTTAAAAGAATTTCGTCCCCGAAATTTAAAATAAAGATAATTTAAAAGCTGTTATACTAACCATTCACACATACATATCATTCATACAACAACAAACAATCAAACAGTTTATCCTAACAAGCAACACTAGCTATCCGAACACAAATCCGGATAAACTTTCCTAGAACTATCCAGAGTCTCCCAGATGCAATCACTGAGATTCTTGCTCCACTGCACTCAACAAGCTTCACTACTTACTCCCGAGTTGCCTCCCATCCTGATCAATAATCCGAACAGGATTCCTGACTACAGTCAAACTCCGCTTGACTTCCCAAATCTCCCTGAACTACTAGTTCCACAACTAATGATGGATCTTAAACAAAATTCCAAGTTGAGATGCATGGGATACATTATGAATTCCAGACATCCATTCTGGCAATTCAATCCTATAAGATACAACTCCAATTTAAGTTGAATTTTATATTCATACATAACTCGAGGTCTCAGCCTCCCATTCTTTTTAATTCACAATCAAATTTATTAATTTACCATCCAACTTTATTTGACCAATCCTAATTTCATTCACACACTTAATCTACTAATTCGTTTCAAATTAGTTTATTTCCACTTCCAATTCAATATTTGATTTTATCGCAAAAAGCACTTCATTATAGTTCTTGAGTTTATTTCTAGTTTGTAATTCTGATTTGGATGCCTATTTCATTTCCCAAGTTCAAAATAATTGTATTTTAGCTTATAATTCCACTTTTAAATTTTAAACTTTATGAGCTCCAAATTTATTTATTCACCACACTACATCCATTTATTCTTAATCACATTCATTTTCACTTTAGTCTCCAGTTCTTACCTGTATCAAACAAGCATACTTTTTATTTCAAACATTTAAATTCTTTAGATAAGCCATCAGGGTTTATTTATCCAAATTTAATTTTTCTTATCCAACTATTTTTTTTAATAAAGATTTTATTTCAACTTAAATTATCTAAGCTTTTACAAAATAAACTCTCCCTTTCCTTGAAGCTACGCTTCTATAAAGTTTAATCTTAGGTTAGTTTATTTGTTTCAATTTTATACTTAAATTTATTTCCAGCTTATTTGGTACTCACCTAGATCAATTCCATTATTATCTCATAATCAAACTTCTATTTAACCAATTTAAATCTTATTAACCTATTCAATCAACCAATTTATTCCAAATTAGTTCACTTCCATTTCCAATTCCATATTGGACTTTTATCTTCAAAAATTATCTTATTATTTTATCTGTGTTCAATTCAAGTTTGGGTTTTTATTCCTAATACAAAACAATCTTATCATGGCCTACTATTTAATCTTCCCATATTTTCTTTATAAGTCTCATATTCACATTTACCCAATTTAAGCTTGAATATATTCATGTTTCATTTTAACTCAAGATTGAACACTTATCTACAGCCAAAAATATTCTTAATCAATGTGTTGCCAATTTCTTTTACAAGTTATCGGAATATATTTATTCCAATTCAATTTCACATCAACTTACTTTTATCTATTTAAGTAAGAATTTATTTAACACCACCTATATCTCAACTGAATTCTATTCCAATTCAATTTGCTTATCTTGACTTCCATTAAATTAAGCACCATACCATCCTCTTAAATCTACCAATTTACTTAGAATCTATTAAATAAGAACTTTATTCCATTTTAATATCATCCATATCTCACTTCATTTTATTCAATTCTTAAATCGAAATCCAACTATTAAGCTTAAGTAAATTTCAACCAAAATTTTTATTTCTATTAGATTTCCACATCAAATTCATTTACATTATATATTTGATGTCCTTCATTAATTTATTATATTTTTAATCATTAGTTTAATTCCAAAATTAAATTAAACTCCCAACTTGATTCAAAATAAGTCCTCTTTTTCAACTACATTTTTAAATTTTTATTCCAAATTAAATTTCTTACTTCCTTGGTTATATAAGCCATTGTAAATCTTTATAATTTTATTTGTCTATTAACACTATCATCCAAATACTATAATTATATATATATATATGATAATTACAGAAATGAATTTTTTTTTAATATCAAAATAGATTTTGGATGAAATTATTTAATTCACCCACTTTTGAAAACAATATCATGTCGAATTGTTCTATTCAAGTGTTTAGAAACCCCTTCAGTACAGTTGTGCAGACCGCACAGACGAAGTTCATATACCACTCAATAAATCAATCAACATATTATAAAACCATTTTATATTCACTAACAAGTACGCACTCATATTTATTATTACGTTCAGACTCATCCTAGAGTACTACCGACTCTATCTCTAAGGAGTAATCTCCACCAGAGCCAAGGTTCTCACTTAACCTTTCAGCTCTGATACCAACTGTGACGACCCGCCCTTCTACTACCAGAAAGACGTATCGTCATTAAGAAAGAAAGAGGTAGAAATAGAAAAGAAAGAGAAAGAGAAAGAAAGAACAACAACATCAGAATCTCACAGCGGAATGGAATAAAATATAATACATCACATAACATTTCATAGTTTTACATATATCAGAGTTATACAATATTCTACACTTGACAATTTTATATACATCAGTCACTACATACATCTCAAATACAACATACTCTAACTAACACAGCGGAACTAGATAGATATCTACAACGCTGAAGCCTCCTGCTCCATTGCTCCTCCAAAATTCGTCAAAGCTAACCTGAATCCCTTGACTACCCGTAAAAATTTGGGTACCCGAGAGTTTATGAAAAACAAAAATAAACTCCGGGTCAGACATGGGTTGGTATGAGTAAACAGTTTAAATTGTTTAACTTTGAAAAACATTTGAAAATAAAGGTATCACGTAAGACTCCCCACAAATAAATATGGGTAAGTTTTTACCTTACGCTAACCAAATCATTTCATAGGAAATTCTGTGATATTATAATAGTGTCTAGGGTTTTCAAGTAAATAGAAAATAGCCGAAATTGTTACATGATTAAATTCCAGCTACTAGCCACAAAAGTGGGTAATACAATCAAAACCGTGGGCACTTATTGGAAAATGGATTCCATACAATGGCAGGGCTACTGGGGTACCGCCCGTCACAGTACGGGGCCTAGATCACCGTACCAAGGATTACTCCCTTCATCCCCTGCAACACAAGGCCGGAACCATTCCTTACTGAACAGTCCCGAACAAGATAAACCCCGTGGTTGGCGCGCCCAACCACCCACCAAGTCGAATAAAAAAGGACATCTAGACAGGGGAAATATCTTGTCCTACTTGGGCATGACCCACCTAACCTTGCTGCATCTCCCCTGTTTTAGCCATTCCCGGTTGATGAGGCTTGAGGCTACGATTACCTTTAAAGAACATATCACTTAGAATGCTCATCGTCCGCCTGACGATGTGCTGAAAGCATTCAATCCATACAAGTTCGTTCCGGGTTCGAACGAAACCGAAGGCATTATCTCGTTACACTCATTTTGGAATCACCCTCAGAGTTAACGACGACAACCCTTGCATTCTGAATCTTCATCTTCACTTTAGATTAACGACCTAACATTAATTTGGATCGATGTGGTTTTCGGATGTTCCAATGTGGAAACCCGATCTCGGTCTCATCGAAATCCAAAACGTGTCTTTTAGGGCCAATTGTTTTAAAGTTTAAAACAAACAATTTAATTATCCATATACACACAGATAGATAATTCACAATATCACAATAGAACATCATCATTATAAACAGATAATCAATATTATCATCACAATAGATAATCCATATTATCATCATATTTAAATCAAGCATGCATTTCATATAGCATCATTTATCTCAAACTAGAAATCTCAAATCATTCAAGACAAACAATATCATCCATCCATACATAAGCAATCATATCAGCTATAATTAATTTAAAATGAATTAAATTAATTACTTGCCTCTCTAATTAAAGTAAATTAAATTAAATTAATTACTTCAACATCACAAATCTTGCTTATATAACCATTAACCAATTATCAATCAATTAACGAATTTATTTCACCTAATCACACTTGATTAATTAATATTTAATTCAAGTAATCATCCTTTAATTATTTTCACAATTTAATTATCTTATCCAAATATAGAGATTAACCTTCAATTACATACATTACATTACTTCTTAATTTCACCAATTAATTATTCTTTAATCTTTCATTATTAATTTCATTATTTAATGATTCCTAATTACATTTCATTTCATTATCCTATATTAAATGAATTACCTTAAGTAATTGAATTTTCAATTAAACTATATTTATTAATCATCCCTGATTAATACTATTCAGTAATCAATCTCCTTTAATTACTCTTATCACATCACTTAATTACTCCTCAACTGATTTCCTTTAATCAATCCCTTGATTAAATTACACAAAGTAATTATACTCAAATTACTTCCATTATCATCCTCAATCAATTTCTTTTAGTCATTAGCATCAATTATTTCTCCAAGTAATTACACTTATCATATCATTAAATAATCATTTAAATCAATTAAACTTGATTAATTAACTTAAACGTTTCATATTAAACCTCATTAATTACAATAGGTCATTAATTCCTTTAATTACTTAATTATTTGATTATTCTATTTCGTGCTATTTAATTTATTATTTCTCCATCAATTTGTTTAACCTTAATTACTTAATTAGCTTTTCCTTAATCATTAGTAGAAAACCTTAATTATCAATCAAATAACTTGATTAACAAATTTTTAATTGTTGATTACTTCATTAATCATTTCTTAATTCTTATTTAAATTTCTTGATTAATTCTATTAATCGTTCATTCATTTACCTAAGTAGTAAATTATACTTTGTTAATTACTTAATCAATCCGTCGATCCATCACCAGTTACAGTTTAAAAAGTAATTATTTTATTTACTTTCTGAAATCGTCAATTAAGATAAAATTTCAATACAATTAACTTTTCAATATTAGAAACCCTCACTAAATTTTTGGAAATCAATTACGATGGTTAACTATACTTAATTGTAAATTAACTTTGTACGTACTTAAATAATTCTGGATTAAAATAATAATTAAGAGTTAAACACTTTAAAGCATTGATTAAATAATTTACTTGTATCTAAACCATTGGGCTTTAAACTGTTAAACATCTCATGAAACAGTGCTTGTAGTTTGTACAAAAACTATTTGTTTATACTTACTTTTAAAACAGAAACCAAAACTGCAGATATGTAGGAAACCCGAGTCCTCCCCTTGAGTTCACACGGGTACATCATCGAGTTCCACTGCCTCTCCCCCTGTTTACCCTGAACATCATCTTCTTCCTTTATATATATATATATATATATATTTTAGTTTAAATAAGAAGACAACTAAAGCATCAGGCTCAACCACGCTCGAGCTCAACACTCGTCACAAACCCGAAGGAAACACCTAAAATACTCGAGTACGACTCGAGAAATCCTCACTGACACATCACAGTCCCCTCCTCCTCGCCGTGCACGTGCACGGCGCCTCCAACTGTCTCTGGCGAATCCCCACCTCACCGACAAGTCACGTAATACGCGAACAAAAGGAAATCAAACTCAAACTTCGCTTCAACCCATTGAAACGAAATTTTGCTTACTCACTGAAATTCTGAAACTCAACCGATAGAACGAATCGACCTCGTCACCGCCGCCGTGACCACCGGAAGTCCCCAACTTCTGACTGTACCTCGACAACACCCCACCTTTCCATTTCCCGAAGTTCCAAGCAGCTCGGTCACACCAGAATGAAGAACTCGACGCATTTACAAGCAGGTTACAATTTTGGGCAAAAACCCTACATTGATTCCAATCCCCTAATTTACTTCATATAAAAATTATTTGATAATTTTTACGTGCTCATCGATGTTTAAGTTTGCTTCAATCCAAATTTGAGCATTTATAGTTAATTAAATCACTGGATATTGATAACAATGCAAGTTTCATTCACTTGAGTACTGCTCCTTCATTTCTACACTAAAAAAATTTCTATTTGTTTTAAAAATCATATTTTGCTATAAGAATTCAATATATAAGCTTGAATCAATGTTTTGCAACAATCAAATATTTTAAATTATCACTTGATTTTTCCTTTACATTAATGTTACAGTCATATGCTTGAGGAAAATGACTGTAATCTACTTTTAAAAATCTTATTTAAGTTTACCATCATATTTTGTTTAAAAATCAAAGCTTATCAATGATTTACATAAGGATAATTTAAGGTTTTTCACCAAAAATATTCAACCTGTACCAAATACAGAACATCACCCAATCCTAATCCAAACTAAAGCATTCATAAACCAAATTATAAATGAAGTTTGAACTGATTTTAATTAACTTAAAGTTTTAAAAAAATTGTGTTTACTCACCAAAACAATTGTTGAACAAGGCAGGGTTGTTAATAGATGCCTGTAGCTTGAAGCTTGAATAAAATCAGAGTTTGCTTGCATCTTTTTCCCTTTTCTTTCTGTTTTCCCTTTTAATCTTTTCTCAGGTATCCTATGTTACTGACTAAACTAAATAAAAGATGAACACCTATATATATATAGAATATAAGAAGTTATGAAAGAAAAATGTTTTACCCAGGTAGGTGTTATCTATAAGTACACTGTTCAATTTTGTTTTATCAGGCAAGCTTCTACTCCTATTTTTTTATATATGATCCTGAATTCGGCCCAAAGCTTTGCTGAGAGAATGAAACATTAAATGCTCTTGTACTTATTGCCTACTCTTAATTCTATTAGTACATAAATATCTTATTAACTTGTCTGCAAAATTATTTACAGGTTTCATATATTATCAAGCCTGTTATAATTTTTTATACACTTAACTCACTGCTATTCAATCATGTAAATCAGATTCATTACTGCAAAATAAAGATTTGCATGTTATAAATGACCACAAAGATGTGCTCGAATCAGAGGAGCATTGAATGATTGTGTTGCTAAATCTTGATTTACATAATTATGTTTACCGAGTATACAGATTTGGTATGCATTATGTACTTAGCAAGTAGCTAAAGGCTTGCATAGGAAGGTAAGTTATTTTATTGCTTATTTGAATAATACATATGTTTACTGAGAATATAGATTGGATATGAAAAGTACATTTTCAAGAAAGCCATTTACTGAAGATGCTTGTATCAAACCATATGTGTCAGGTCCATTCACTTATTGGTTTGCTTTGAAAACATTTGTATCATTATTCCCAGCTTGAATAATTAATACACATATAGTTGTTGTCAGTTTGTATATGAAAATATCTTGTTTAGTTAACTTTTAATTTATATAAGTTATATATATAGATGTTTTAGTTTGGTTTTAGATTTGATTTTGTTTTACTTTGTACTTTGATTTCTTATACCTTGTTTCATATTTTAGTCTTGTTTAGAAGTTGTTAAGTTATGTTGTAAGAATTCTTAATTAATTAATTCTTATTTTAAATTTTACATTAATACTTTATATTTAACTATCAATGTTCAAGTCATATTCAAAATGATTCTCACTTATATTTGTATTCATTATCCATTTGTACTTTACTATTACTTATTTAAATTAAGTTATATACATATATTTGATTTATGTTTTACATTTATATTTTACATTTATATTTTATTTTGTTAGAATTAGATTTTAATTTAAACATTAACATCCCTATGTATATTTCCAAATGTAAGCAAAATACAGTATTTTAATTCAACTATATAAGGTAAATATTGTTAAGAAATTTTATTTAAATTTCTAGGATCAAATCCCCTTTTTTTTTTAAAAAAAAAGAAATACAAATTTACATAAACAATTGACAATTATTCCAAAATCATATTCATTTGAAAATAATTAGTTCATATTTTATCTAATCATATTAAATATTTATTAAAATAAACGGGGCCAAAATTTAGGGTCGTTACAAGGAGGTTACATGAAATTAATGGTATGATACTTACATTAGTGATATCATTAATATTTGAGATGTTCGAAAATGAAATTACAAGAGTGTAAGTGTTAATATGCTTCTATTGAAATCCACATTTAATAGGTAAGTACTATAATTAGTAACATACTAAATTCTAAAAAGTACTCGTTTGTAAAGTTCGAATTGTGCTTTCCTTCATTACAATGCAAACTTTTTTTGCACCTGCGTAACATGACACAGGTAGTGAGTGGTGAAATTCAAGGGGTCCTATGGTTTCATTGTATAAGACCTGCTGAATTCCACCAACCAAGAAATTTTAATACTGATATGAACAAAATTGCACTTCTTACATTGGATAGTTCCTACACTTTCCAAAACAATATACTTCCACTTCCATGGATCGAAAATTCTCTTTTAGTCCTTTAGTTTTCTTAATTACATAAACTCAATCTAAACCGTATAACAACTTGAATAAAAATAATGAAATCATTATATAGTAAAGAAATTAAAAAAAATTATTTGAATTTCTAATATTAAAAGGTAATAATAAATAGAGTAAAGTTAATAGAAAATTGGAAAATTACCTAGAAACCAATACTTCAGGTCTTTGAATGACTGATTCCATTAGTTTAGCCTAAAACGTACAACGATTTAAATACAAATAAAATATTCAACACCAAATTAAGACTTAAATAAAATTATTTCATAGTGAGTCCAAAATTATTTTCAGTTAATTTATTTAGAATGGAAAAATGTGAATGAAATTGATTATTGGAAGGACCTCAAATTAATGTTAAGATTTAGGAAAATGAAATATAAAGGTGTAAATGTAAACAATCTCTCGAATTGTTGAAGTGTCAGTACGAAGGATGAGCAGAATTATGTAAATTACCTGTCACAGTACGGGGCCTAGATCACCGTACCAAGGAGTACGCCCGCTCCCCTGCAACACAAGGCCGGAACCATCCCTTACTGGACAGTCCTGAGTGAGATCACCCCGCGGTTGGGATCAGCAACCGCCCACTAAGCCGAAATAAAAAGGGACATCTAGACTGGAATGACCTCACCCTGCTTGGGTGCTACCCACCTAGCCTTGCTGCATAACCCCTGATTTTCAGTCATTCCCATTTGATGAGGCTTGAGGCTAAGCGTTACCTTTTTATAGAACATATTCCTTAGAATGCCCATCGTCCACCTGACGATGTTTCGCAAGCATTCATCCATACAAGTCCGTCCCGGGTTCGAACGGAACCGAAGACACTATTCCTACTACATCCATTTTGGAAATATCCTCGGGATTAGTAGCGACTAGTCCTTGCACTTCACTGCTCCATCTTCGAATCCAAAATCATTTTTCACGAAACGTACAAACCGGATCGAAGTGGTTTTGGAGAAATAAATCTCGATCTCGGTCTCTTCGAAACGATCAACGTATTTGTCCAATATTGATAGTCGGTGATTTAACTATCAATTAATATTCACAAACAACCATCAACCAATAAATAATTTCCCAATTATTTATTTATTAACCTCAAAATATCTTCACAAGATATATTTCTATTTTCAATCCTTTGAAAAACAGTTTCAAAACCATCTTTCTTTTAAGAATGAACTTTCCCAAATATTTTCTATCCCCTCTGAAATCATCAAGCACAAAACTAGATTTTTAAATTAATTTAAAAACACTTTACTTGAAATATACTTTAAAACATTTATTTTAAAACCACTTCAATGATTTGTTAACAATACATACTATATGAATATTTGAAAATAAGGTTACTAAATAAAATATAAAATTAGATTTTTACTTTTAAAAATAAAATATTAAGTCACTCTTTAAATAATTATTGTTATAATAGATTAAAATAATTATTGCTATACTAGATTAAAAAGAAATTCTTACTTTAGAATTTAAATATTTAGAAATAGTAAAATTTTCAAAACATACTTCTTACAAACAACTTAAAATTTTAATTTATATTTTAAAATTTTACTTTGAAAACGTACTTGGTTATTCAGAGAGAAATTTCCAATCTCAATCACTTAAATCAATTTTCCAAATTGATTTTCAATTTATTCCATTTGAAATAAATTTCTTTACTTATCAGTTCATTTCGAAATTTCATTAATTATGGACTTTATTATTCTTTTCAGTTTGATTTTTAAATCCTTTAGCTGAAATATACAAATTTCAGGTTATTCCCAATTTCTTCTTTATTCTTCTTTAATAATTTAAATCCTAAATTTAAAATAAATGCTTTGTTCTTTTAAATAATAACATTGAAGTTTAAGTTTCATTAACTTTCTGTTTATTTAAATTTTCCTTCCCATACTCAAGATTTATTAAATAAAATTTTAAAGTCACTTTATTTCCATTCCAGTTTATTCATAAATTTATTCAACTTTTCTATAATTATTTTACTTACCATTTCACTTCTTTTGTTTTCATTCCCAGACTCAAATTTATATATTTGGTAATTCATTTTTGCCCGATTATAACAATCAAGCCATAGTGTTCAATATTTCACATACTTCATTACAGGATATCAATATTCAGGACAGAGAATATTAAATAATTAAATAAAGTTGAGGGGTCCAGTTGGATCACTCCAACCTGTTTTTCCCTGCATCCACAGACGTTAGCACAATATAAAATGCCAATTCCAAATATATACCACACTACAGCACAATAAATCAATCCAACCAATTCAAACAATTATTTAAATTAATCGTTTAAATTTAAATTAACTGAGTGAGATTAACTCACCTTTAACCTTGAATGCAATTCATTCCCGACCAGCTTATTTCTTTTCAGGTTCAAACCTTGAATAAATATTATGTTATTTTTATTAATATTTGAATAAATCAAACAACCAATTACCGTTTAACAGTTTAATCAACCCAAAATTATATTTTTAACCAGTGATTTAAATTTAAAATAGGTATGTGTATATTCATTTTCCTTTTATTGAAACTACATATATACCTATAACAATGATCTGTATATATACATTAACTGTTTCTATCAGTAAATAAAATAACTTGCTGTTTTAAAATGTTTTTATTCCCTTTTCTGTAAATAACTAATAGAAATCTACTTTACCGCAAAAAGAAAACTTCATCTGTTATATAAAGTTTTGATTTTGAAATGTCCTATAAATTTTCTTTTCAAATGCCTTGTCTATACATATATCTCTGTTTACATATCTTAACAGTAAATTGATCCTAAAATCTCAAACTTATAAGTGTATACAAATATCCTAATTACAGCAATTTACTTACTAATTTCAATATATATATAAAAAAAGATTTACCAGAACCTCGCTTCGGTCTAGAGACTACACCAAAGAACTCGCCTTGCTCCTCCCAATGGTTGATGTCGCACGCTCCCCAAAGCTCGAGACCTCCACCATTGCTGCAACAGATTCAACTGCCAAACCCTAACTCACGCGACTTCAATCCATCGTCACGAGCGACTACGAGCTCACTATCCCTCGCGACAAGTCCTTTGACGACACCAAGTCGTTTACTCGGGCCATGATAAATTCACGATTCGCACTGAACGAGGGAGCGTCGGCCCATTGAGGATTCGATTCCCTCCCTTCACCGATATGGTTTTGCTGCCAATATTTTTTTTAGTTTCAAATCGAATTCGATTTCGTTCGATTCCTGGATTCGAGAGGAAGAGGGACGAGTTCGAATTGAAACAAATGCGAGATTCAATCCCTTTTGATTTCCAAAATTCGAGCAGAAGGGAAGTTGAAATTCACGATTCAACTGGCCATTGTTTTAATTTTTTTTTATTACCGAGCTTTAGGTTTCAAAAGGAAGAAAAAGGGGTTCGGCCCCTACTGTTACGTTTCTCCTTATTTTTTATCTATAAACGCGACTTCCCCCATAAGGTTCTTCTTTAATTTATTATTTTTATTATTTTTATAATTTTTTTTAAAAAAGTGCTTTCGGCTGAAAGAAAAAGGAATGCGACATGCTAAAAGCTAAGGGAGGCGTGAAGGAGAAGGTTAACAATAGTGATTCGAAAAGCTGATGTGATGGAATAGACGGCTATAAAGTGGGTTGACTAAGCAATATTGAATTCGATATATACATACCAATGCGTTTATATACCATACGCTCACACAACAACTCCAATCACTACGGAAATTGAAATCCGAGACTATGCCTCGGAAGGCTATTTTTAAATTCAATTTAAACGATATAAAAATTTCAACACTTAACAACCCATTTTAAAATTTGATTTCATCACTTATATTCTCTTCAGTATTACCAATATAAATTTTTACAAGCCTTCAAATTATTTTTAACAGGCTTAAAATTCTAGATTCACATTTTACCCAATTTCAAATTGTTTAATTCAATAATTTAATTATCAAATAATTGGTGATAGTTGAATTCGAGTTAAAATTAACTTTGAAATATTTAAAATCAATTAAATATTTCAATTTCAAATGCTCAAAATTTTGGGTCGTCGCATTCCTTCCCCCTTAAAAGAATTTCGTCCCCGAAATTACTAGTTAGGAAGAATGATCCATTACCCATTTAGTTTTCTCCGAGACCCAACGGTTCAACATCTTACTATCTTTTTATAAAAGACCCATAATCATTCTTATTAACCTTCCAAACCTTTCCCTAGTTTGCAAACGATCCTATTTGCTCAACCATTCCAGTTTTAATCTTAAAACCAATTTGAATTATCAAAATTTTCTCAAAAATTTTTAACTCCCTAAATTCCCGAAAAATTTCGCCAGCGTTTCCTTTGCGCGGCTGACTCGGTACAACTACAAAATGGCTCTACGGCCTCCCAAATCCAAAAAGAAAACAAAAAGCCAAATGGCTCAATCCAAATCCAAATCCCAATCAAATTTCATACCAAATTTAAATACATACCTTTGTCGGGCAATTAAAATTTATCTCTTGAAATCAAATCCAATTTCTTTCCCTTTTATAATACCTGCATATCCTGCTTAGCACTAATATCCAATCACCATATCCCAAAACATTTTATCGACTCACTTACAGATGTCAATATCCATTAACTCAAATACTAACTTAGATTATATGTGAAATATCAATTTCCAATTGAGAATGCCTCATTCCTTACTTAAGCTTGTATAAGCATTTATGTGTTTCTTATATTTATTTTCATCTTACCACTTTAGTTTATATCCATTTCTATTCAAATTGATTCTTTCACTTTTATACGAATTCAATTCATCTTAACTCTGAATATATAAATTTTATTTGTCATTTATTACTAATTCATGTCATTATTTTAATTAGTTTCATTGACTAACTAATTTTAGTATCCAATTTAAACTCGCTTTGTCTTTAACAAAAATTTCTTAAAAATTTTCAAAATTTTTCTAACTCCCAAAATTTCTGAAATTTTTTGGCAGAGTCTCCATTGTACGGAGGAGCTTTTGCAATTTGACAAGAGATATAAATATATATACATCGACCCACATGGTCGGAAAAACCAAAAACAGTTCATATTTCCTATTTTAATTGCGTAGGCGTACCTTATTTAGCATTTTAAACAAGCGGCTTATTATTATTAGCAGTTAATGCAACCCAAATCCAGCCACACGGCTTCCAGGTACCTGTACTTACTCAATTTAAACATATAAGTACTATATATATAAGGTTTATAGCATTTCACTTAAATTTAAATAGCTAAAACATCAATTATGTAACAATGCATGTGATATACAGGCATAAACATATAAATTTCACATAATATGCATGTTAATTAATTTCCATAAGCACATAAAAGGTTCCAACACTTATTACGATTGCGTATAATCAATTCTCAAACCATTCCATCCAGTTGAAGTGATTTACAGCTTATACGCTTATATTTAATTCATTTTAAGCAAAATAACTTCACATTCATTCCAATTGATTCCAAAATCAATTTGTTTTACTTCCAATAATTCATAGCATTTTATCCAATCTCATTGCATCAAACGATCCGTTTCCTTATGACATTCGTCAATATTAGTGTGAATAAATAATTACTTAAGCTTTATAACCATTTAAATTGATTCCCACTCAATTTATACTTTCTAGTTGTAAAATTTATTCACAATTCATATATTCTCATTTTCATTGCATTTCAGATTTGAATACATTCACTTGTATTTCATTTTATTAACCAAACTAGTTTCATTCAAACTATTAACAGTTTAGGTTCATCTTTATTACTAATTAAATTTCCCTTTTTTTAATTCATTTACGACCATTTATTTAACTCGACACATCCCAAGCTTTAGTTACTTTACTCAATTTATTCCATATTTGTTATGCCAAACTATTTTATTTAGCTCGAAAACCATCCAGGCTATTTCATCCAATAACCACTCCCAACACATTTAAACCACGCTTCATTTTGAGTTTGGTTTTTATTCGACACTTAAGTCGATAACCTAAGTTCATTTCCATATGATTCTTAGTTATTCCATCCATTTATTTATTTAATATAGTTAATTTATCCACTCAATTTATTATGAATTTTCGTTACCTTAAATATTATTTTCAACCCACCAAGTTCTTTTCCAATCCAAATTTATTTCACTTGATTTAAATTCAATCCAATTTCATTAAATTTAGTTTAAGTTGAATTAAATTCAACTCTCTTCAATTTATTCAGCTTAAGTCAATTTACTTCAACTTATTCAAATTTATACTTAAGCTCGTTTTCATTTCACAAATAAATATTTTTCTCTTTTATCCAACTTGATTCCATCTCAATTAAATCTCATTTTAAATCTACAATTTCCTTTGGTTAGTTATTATAAAATTTAACTTTCCAGATTTAATCTCATTCAATTTATTACAAGGCCATCTCCAATTATATCTTCACTTAGTTGGATTTTATTCTCAATACAAACCATTATTATTTTAATCCAATTTCATTTTGATTTGATACATTTACAATCATATTTAATTTGTTAACACTTCAAGTCAAATTTTAATTAATAACTCAAGTTCTGATTTTATTAAACTCACAATTCATTTACATCTACTTCATCGACAATTTAAGTCGAATTTAATTATAACTTGAGTTTTATTTTCAAACCTCATCATAACTCACAATTAAATTTCATTAACGAATTTATTAACAAATTTGTTCTTTCCTTATTTATAATCCAACACTTGAATTTTTATTCCAAATATCACTTCATTTTATTTTCTTAAGTTCAATATACCTTATAATTCAAGTTTGGATTTTCTTTTCATTTTCCAATTCATTAAAATATTAATTTTGGGCTTGTATCCCATTTCCAATTTATAAGTCACAACTTACTATTTTATACAATTCCATTCATCATAAGCTTGAATATATTCATCTTTATTTTTAACTCAAGCCTTCTATTTATTCATAGCACAAGCATATTTTATTTCTATGGATTTTTAATTCTCTTATAAGTTATTCTGATTTATTGATTTCAATTCCAATCCTTATTCAATTTCCATTTGCTTAGGTGTGAATCTAATTCCATCAAATAATTCAATTGAATTCTTATTCCAATTCAATTTTATTTTAACTCAGTTTTATTTAACTCAATTCGATTTCAATTCAATTCGAATACAACTGGATATTATTTTCAGCTTATTCAATTTATTTTAATTCAGGTAAAATTTTATCCCCAATCCAAGTTAATTTCATTTAGCCTTTTAAATTTAAATTCCATTATTCAAAGCTTATATTTCCTTCATTTACATTCACTTAAGTTAAATTTTATTTGCTGAATTAAAATTTCCCATCCCTTCTTATTAATATCAACTTCTCTTTATAAGTACATTATTTGATCATTTATTCATTCACCAATTCATTATTTAACCAATAAATTTTATTTCCAAACATTTATTATCTTTAGTCCATCCTGACTAATTTTCCCATTCCACATAACTCCACACAATTCAATTTTAAATTCCAGTACTCAGTTTCACTTACACCGTTGAATTTTTTTTCCAACAAATTCCAAAGTTTAAACAGCCTTTCAACATTTCAAAATTCCCTTTTAAAACCTTCTATATCCAAAATTCGTTTGATAAATTCAATTTATCTCTTTGAATTTCAAAACTCAACCAGTTTTGCAAACAATTTCAATTCAAAACAATTTGGTAGCAATTTCACTTTTGGAAACTCGAAAATGAACATCGATGATGCTGCAGTCATCACCGAAGTTATTTTCTAGCGACCAAAAGAGTTCAATGCTTTTATTCTCTTTCTAAAATCCCTCCAATATTTTTAAATTCCAAATCTCTCTAGATTTCAAATACGATTCAAAAATATTTCTCAATATATATTATCCTCCCAACTTTTGAGAATCATTATCCAATCCAAAGAAACTTAAATCTCCAAATTCCAAACTCTTTAGATTTAAATTCAAACTTTTCTTTGGAATTTTATCTTACTTTAATAATTAATTACACTATAATTTACATTATAGTTTACATTTACAAATTCATTTGATATGAATTGGTTTCTTAGTTTTTTAATTATGAATTCAATTCCTTATTCTATTATGAATCACATTCATAAATTTCATCTATTATGTTAATTTATTCCTTAATTTTTTTTTAGTTATTATTTCAAACTTTATTCAATTATCTTACCATGATAATAATTTAATATTTATCACTTCTATCATCCTAACATCCATATATAGCTATAATAATTAAGAAAATCATTTTCTTTTATATACATAAAATAATTTTGGGTAAAATTATTTCATTTCCCTAGTTAAAACAATACTGTGTCGGTTTATCTTGTTCATGAGTTTAGAAATCCCTATCGATGACATGGCGTCCCATACATCGACCAGAATCCATAAACACTCAACCGATAAATCAACACAATATAAAACAATTTTATATTCACTAACAAATACGCGCTCATATCTATCAATACGCTCAAACTCATTCTAGAGTACCATAGACTCTATTTAATGAGTAATTCCCACCAGAGCCAAGGTTATCCCCATTTGAAAAAATATTGTTGTTGCATAGATCACTTATTTTCACGCTATAAAGCAGGTCGTAGTAGCTTAAAAATTATTTATTTTTGACGCGTTAAAATGTGGAATGTTCACGTCTTGAAAATTTATTTACGTTAGCTCGTTAAAAAATAAACGTACGCTCGTTAAAAATGTACTCAGTTATCGCGTGAACAAAATAAATATCATCGGACATTTTAACCAACAGTTCTGACACATCAACAATTTCATAGTCAACGTATAAAAATAGAGATAATCACGTATAAAACAGGCCAAAGCCAACGCATGAAATTCCTTAGCGTGCATTTGCTGAAACTTTGCGTGCATTCACTTAAACCAACATACGTGCTTCAATGTTTATTATTTTTGCTTTTGTGATGGATACATGTTTCGTGTGCCACATAATTAAATTCTCTGTCCATTTTTCCAACTTGCTGAAGCATATTATATTGCCTTGTACTTGGGTTGGAGCCACGTCCTTGTATATTTTATACTATTCAAACATTAGATTGTCAAACTCACGTGCCTGCTTGTCCATTTGCAGTACCTCCTCTTCATGTATTTTATGAGCCATCCTATATTTTATATATAATATGAAATTTGTAAGCGATAGATAATATTAAGTATCTGGAAGGTTAAAGATTGCGCACAGGTATAATTGGTTTAAGGGCCACACATAACAAAAAGTGAAGAAAGGCAATATAGACGGAAAAAAGTGTGATATTGCTGATACATACGGATAAGTATGGACAAAGATACCGAATTAATATATTATTAAATATGAATATATCTATCATAATTGGTATGGCAAATATGTAGACTGATTGCATAGCTATCTAGTTTTATGAAAAAGGAAGGATAAAAAAACAGTAACATGATCTGTAGATTCATAGTTGTTGTACATGGTTTGTAGTTGATGGGCTGTAATGAAAAATAAAACGTCAGTTGTACCAATGTAAAATTAATGTTGTCAGAGAGCAATATATATATACCAAATGCATGGCTATGTATAATTATATAGACTGGTGCAAACGTCTATAAAAAATCAAACTGGGCAGAGAGCAAGAAGAAAGCAAGATTATTTAACAGACAACCAAAACTGGGTAGAGAGCAATAACATAGCAAGAAGATTTAACAGAGAATGGTTTGCAGAATTCATGTTCATACACAGTACAAACAGCAGTCGATAAGTATAATTTTAGGAGGATGTTCAAAATTGAACTTCAGCTTTGTTTGTACAAATTTGGTCTTCATATTAACTGACATCTCTGATCTTGTTGTTAACTTTTGCAGTTTAGCTGGGTACAACAGTGAAGTCATTTGTACTTGCAGCAAAGCATAAAAAAATATTTAGTTGCAGGAATGTCTAAATGAATTTTGTACTTGCATATTTTATCAATCAGGTAATTAACAATAGGTATGATATTGTATGATTCTGTACTAATTCAAATCATGTGTATGGTAAATTTTTATAAAATAATAATGTAAATCAAATTTAAGTCGACGAAAATGTGAAAATGGTAAACAAATCATAACGAAAGTTAACCAAAGAATAAAAATTCGTACTGTTTTTTGTAAAAGAAACTGTAGTAGCCAAGGCAAAACTGAAATTACCAATCAACCTTATATTTGAGCATGAATGCTGCGAACAGAGGATAACATCTACAATGGGCCATCAAACCAGTGAATTAAAAATAATGCTTATATACTTTGATGTAGTCGGCGCATGGATCTAAATACGAAGTGGTTGTGAAAGCATCGTGCTAAATACAACCGAAGTTAGAAGTGGAAAGCAAATTTCGACAAAGCAAAGAAGAAGAAGAAAAACATTACCGTGTGTAATAAAACCAAGGCGTTAAAATTATATAATAAATGAAGAATTTACAAAAATGAATGGAAGTGGAATATGCATTTTTTTTGGGAGCTGCCTTTGTTTTAGAGGATTCACCAATCATTAGAATAAAAGTTTATTATGTACGTTAAATTTTTAACATTTGTGCTTTCAAATCATTATTTGTGCTCTTGTATATAATAATATGTTCGTGGTTCCAAATTTGTAAAGAAATTGAATACAGGAAAGTGAAAAAAAAGTAAAGCTTTATAAATCAAAAATACATTGCACATCTGTCGAGTAGAATGGGTATAAACAAAGGTATAAAAACAACTGCTATGGTTAATACAGATGCAAATGCTTTTCTTTAAGCAAGCAAGGTCAGATGTTAAAAAAAATAGGAGTATTCATTTTTTAAGGCACGGTGTAGAAAAAAGGCAAATATTTAAATTGTTACATGAGTTTAAATGACACTACGGAAACACTTATGATTTATACGGAAACACTTATGGTTTAAATAGGAGTATTCATTTTTTAGTGCATTTATACGGAAACACTTCGGTGTCGGTCAAGGTTGATGTTTCCGATGCCCAAATCCATGCTGAATTTAATGTGAACATTTTTTTTTACCTCAAACAGGATTTTTCTATTGTAATTTATAAAGTTATTAAAAAAAATTACACATTTTTTATTTTATATTTTCAACAGTTGATTTCATGCTACGTTTAGAAATCTGTTTTGATCAACTTTAGGTTAAAATTCTTTTTGTCATAAATTCATGTTTTTGGATTTTGCCTGCTTTTCTTTTTTGTTGATTATAGTCGTTAATGTTTATCATGAATTTGTGAAGATGACGTCACTTATGTATTAAATTCAAGGAGCTCTTTTTCAATAATCAGGTCTATATATCAAATCTTATAGTTGTGGCCACCTATAACACTAAATCCCCACTGCCATTAATCTTTTTCTCACAAGTATGCTGCCATTCGGTGTTCCCAATTACCATCTCAGGTGCATGCACTTAAATTTTTTAGCCTCCTGATAGATATAAAACAAATAAAAGGAACGCTTTAAAGGATTTTTTTACTGTTGAACTTTAAATAGAACTTATTAAATTGCTTTGTGTGGGGAAAACTGGTTTTGTTGGCAACAAGTTATGAGTAGTTGATGGATTTAAATTGTAAATACATAGGAAACCTTGCAAAGTGCATAAATCCTACGTACGCATCTCAAGATCATGATTTGGTTGCATGTGCATAATTTTACTTGCAGGTTATTTCATGCTAAATCCGAAGATGCTTGACGTCGTCAGATTTTCATGTATCATAGAATTTCTCTAGCTAAGGTGATACTTAACTTTTCTTTCTTTATTACATATTTTATATCAAGCCATATTCCTTATTATAATTGTTTACTTGTTGCTGCAAGAAACAATGAAAATAACTCAAAACTATTATCTAAATAAAAAGATATATTATACAATCTACTTATCTATTCAAGGCCATGAAATTCATGTGGAGAGACACAGTTGTTGTTGATAGAGCGGAAATGGCTAAAAAAAACTAGGAAATGGTCTAGCAATTTTCTAAAGAAGGGAAATGGCCTTACAAAAAGGTAGAATTTTGATTTACATAATCCATTTTTTTAGTTATTTCTAGATACGAAGAACTTTTTAACGACTTATATATGAGCACATTGTTGTTTGCTAACTTTAAATAATGAGAAGTCTCAAAGTAACGGCATTTCCATTTTTGGTCGAACTCATTCCATCTGTCCATCAAAAATATTTCTAGGCATTCTTTTAATAAAATCTCCTATTTTTTCTAAACTTCATTAGCTCACCGTTTTCATTACTTTCTAAATCAAGCCATCATTTATTATCACATTTCTATGTAAAACATTTTCTATGTTAGATTTAGCAAAACAATTTTTCCCCTTATTCTCTCTTCCTTTTTTTATACATTTTGTTGTCAGTTAAAGCAATGAAATACTATCGCTCGATATGCAATGAAATACTCTATTCCCTTTGTTGCCTGTGTTCAATATTCTATTTGAATTTTCAAAATCAGTTAGCTTAACAATTCCAATCAATATGGAAAACTCCAATATATCAAAGGAAACTCTATTGAATTTTTATATTAGAGTAAATAAGGAGTTTACAAATACTTATGCTAAGGTTCATATGTTTTGTTGCATACTGTAAATACTAGAGTATTTCAATTTCCTGTTGGATTTAATGCGTATGGTTTCACATGCATCCTTATTATAATTGTTAAGTTATATTCATTTGGTAATCGTATCATGGACTAAAAAATGTAGAGTGGCAATATGTTTGAAAATACAACTTTATACATAAGCTTGGTTCATACATTTACAAATATTTAGTTTCATGCTTTAATGGAAACTATTTTTACACAAACTATAACCTTATTCTATTATTATATACTCCCCAACTAAGCTAATATAAAGCTCAGTAATAAAAAGTTGTTATAACTTAAAAATATTATTATGCAAGACAATTTTGATATGTATTATTTGTGCACACGTAATAAATTATCATGTTTTGTTGTTTACCTTAGATTCATCTACACAATGTTCTATTCATTTTTAAAACATCTTAAATGCACATGTTATCATTCATCATTCAGTATGATAAGTTGTTTTTTTATATAGTATATTGACTCAGCCATGATGATGAGAGTGAAGTGCAACAAATTTAGTTAGTTATTATTATACTGGAAAGGTACTAGCTATAGTGAAAACAATGCAGGTATATGTACCAATTTGTGTGACATCTTAGCATATACTAGCTCATGCTTAACCTACCGTCCAAAGTTATGTATATCAATATTTTTGAAACTCATCCAATATCTTCTTCATTTCCAACGGTACAATTACGAAGACACCTCTATTTCCCATTGATTGACTTTGTTTTTTTATTTTTCTACTCCTTTGTATAGTCTTTAGCAAAATACATGAAAAAATTGGATGGAGACGATTCATTTTTTGTAAAATTAAACTAGATCCCACATGCCTAGCTATCTAGGGATTAAGAAAATTAGCTAATTAAACACATCTAATGTACCCTTTCAAGCTTGACAATACACAACTATGTAAAAAAGCTTTCTATTCAACTTGCTCTACTGAGTTTAAAGTGTTAGAGGTCCTTAGCGCATATCTTGAATTATATGTATGTTTGGAGGATTCCTGACATTCGTAGAATTTTTGCACTGTTTTCCATAAATGTTGGCAAGGAAAATAAGAAAATAGCAGTTGAAATTTACTCTATATTTTATTTTGCATCCCATTACTTACATGTACTCTTCCAAAACAAGAAAAAGTTTTCCTTGCCTCACCCAATAGTAGTTACATTTTTCTTTCAAAAAATAACGGTACATTAAAAACCATTCACCTGCTATTTCAGTAGTTACATATTGCTTAATCGACTAAACTAATTTTTTTTAATGAGACCGAAATGAATGTGATAGGATATAAAATATTGAAGGATGTAAGTTACTAGAAATTTCATTAAACTGCAATGGCTGAAGAGACTATAAGCCCATTTCCCACTATATAACATACCGAATAGGACCCATCAACCCATTAGAAGAGATTTCTAACAACATCTTACGTCCTTGAACTAATATACGCATTGAATAATAGTATTTCATATAGTGTACATCTCACTTTGCGTCTATCATAGCCGTTGATAATACACAAATGCATCTTTTCGCGCTTCAAATGGCACGACTACTAACCATGAACATTACTTAATTAGACACGATCCTACTGAACTAAGTAGTAGGACATGCGTGCACACTCCTTGCATTACCAGCACCATACTACCCTTCGTTCTCCTAACCAACCACCGACCTATTCTTTACGTGTTACCATGATACATATACATCTTCGACAACTACTTTGGGACAGAGAACAAGAAGAAAGATCTACATGTATGGTCCAGTAAGTTCTTTTTTTATTTTATAATAGTGTTCATCAACTACATTTCATATTTGCACTGAAGCACATAAATTACACCTTTGCCTTGTAGGTGGACAACTACATTGAAGATGTAGTGGCACTACTACAAAATGGTGTTGCATTTGAGATTTGCCCATAGAAGGTACGGTTCAAACCACACTACAAAAATAAACATAATAGTCAAACCGACACATCAATAATGTTCTTCTAAGCACGTGCAGTTGCCAAATTTTACTTGCATAGTTTGGCCAAAATGCAGCGAACAAGAATAGTGCAATAGCTATTTTCCATAAGAGAACACTCAATGTATTTGTCCACTCTTACATACATGTTGAATTCTAAATTAGTTGTTTCTACAGTCTGTAACGACTCGGAAATTTCGATTTCGAAAATTCCAGATAGTTAAGGAAAAGAAGAAAGAGATAGAAAAAGAAGAAGAACGGAAACACCAACATCTCACATTTGCAGCAGATCAAAATATAATATCATAAAAAATAACGGTTTACAAAACAAAACTGTATCAGTCAATTAGATTTTAATACATCAGAGGTACAACATTTATACAATCACTGGACAGTTAAAATAACTTGTCCCAGATAAATAACAATATGTCACAGCTGTATACACTCCATACGTTCCTGCCATCCAGCTCACCTCCTGAGCTCCAGAACGTCCTTACCTGAGAATATGTAATACTCGGTCTGACCCGAGCATTACATCAAAGTAATACCTGGGTCAGGCTGGAAACCAGCGTGAGTAAACCCATCTAACAAGAAAATACTGATGCAATACACTTATCTAAAACCCGGGGTAACTCATATCAATTTATAAATTCACAATTTGTTATTGCCAACATTTTTTCTTCTAATTAAAGTAGCAGTTTAAGATCAAGAACAGGAAGAAAATTAAACCCAAACCATAAAATCAGATCAGTTCAAATTTAAAACAGCTAGTAGCAAATTCAAGCTTCAGTTTGAAACAAGAATCCAGATCATGATCTCTGTTATCTTCTTTTACAGGTGAGCAAACCCAGTTTTTAATCTATGGCCTGTCGCATGCTATAATTACTTGAAAACAAAGTATGATGAGTATTGCATGTTTATTTATATTGAATTGCATGTAGATATATACAGGATTTTATAGTGTGCAAGTTTGAATACAAAATAATCACTCTGTTCTAGTTATACAGGTTCCAAAAACCTGATCAAATCTAAATATTCTTTTACCTGATTTATTTTAAACATTGATGGGTAAGTAAACTTGATTGTAATGACAAGAAGTGGCTCTAAATTATTTCCAGATAAAAATTTTTAAGCTGGTTTCAACAAAAAATAAAATAAAAAGTAAGCAGGACAGTAGGATCATAAACATAGCTAATATTCGACCTTAATGATTTCTGGAATCAAACATATAATCAAATTTGATTTCGAAATTTAGGATTTGTAAAGGTAAAATCACGATTTTTAAGAGTGTAATTTGAGAGAATTAATGAGTTGATCGGTATATGTGTTTTAAGCTTTTCTGATGATCACGTAGATAGGAGGGTAAGTGATTGCGGCCAGTGGAAGGTAGTAGGCCAGGGATGGTCGGAAAAATGTTCAATTGAATTTTTGATCGTCGTTGATGGTTAAAAGGGTCGATTTAGGGTTTAAGCCCAGTTGGGGTTCGTCATCGATCTCGAATCAATTTCTCTTTCTAGGGTGCTTCAGGCTCTACCGTGAGAGGAATAGGTTGAGGGACATCGGCGAAGCTTGGGACAGGGTGTTGGATTCTCTGGTGATCGGCTTAAGTGTTTCGAGGAGGATTTTGATGATTGCTTAAGTTTCAGGTTTCAGGTCGAATGGTTCGATTTCGAAAGGGAGTTTCGAGTATGGTTTCAGGTCGATGATCGGTGAAAGAAGGTCGTGGTTGATGTTTGAGGATGGTCGGCAACCAAAGGAAGTGATCGTCGATGACGTTCATATGCACGGTGTGCACAGATTCGTGCACGTTGGGTCAGGTGTTTGATCTGTGGGTTTAGGAAGAAGAAGTAACTCAGAGTAAATCTCGTAGCACTCCAGTTTTCGACTCGAAGTTGGGATGAGTTGTTGTTGCGTGAGTGTAGTGATGTTTACTCCGGAGTTTGCTCGAGTTTTCTTGTGATTTTCTCGAAGCTGATTCGAGTTTTGTTTTGTTTGAGCTCGAGTTGTTTTACTGTGTGGAAACCTGTTCTAAAAAAAAAAATTAAAAAAAAGAGGTTAAGTGTGTACAAGTTTCCTTACATTTTTTTTCAAACATCATTGTTTGTGTTGACCTATTATGGCCTAAACTGTGCTACTGCAGCGACCTATTTGTTTATTCCTTACATTCATAATCATCACTCGCCATTTATAACCACTCCATATGCTATGATGCTGCAGGTTAACGCATTGCAGGGAATATGGCAGTCCAAATACTGTTAAAATCCATTCAATATTTTGTATTTTCATTAAATGAAGGATAGTTTCCATTAAATGAGACTCTTCCTGTTTATTTGGTTTTTTATGTTCTAATATATTACAACCAGAACATACTTGTGGCAAATGTGTCTTACTTTTAATTTATTTCCCAATTGATGTTTGTTATTTTCTTTTTTCTTAATTTTCATGTTCAAAAATTCTTATTTGCTTTTATTAATTTCAGCATATGAATTTTCATGGGCAAGTCATTTTAGTTATAATATATGGTCATGGGAAAATCTGCAAATTGCTCGGTTTCAACATGATCACTTGCCACTTTTTATGCATTGTTTGTTCACATGTTATTTGCCAAAGGAAGCTTCAGCAGATTAATGCACGTGAAGTCTTTAATCGAAACTGTTCAGATTTGTGTTCCTGTTGAATATGTTACATGTTCCAAGTGACATTGGTTTAGTGAGCCTTCCATTGTATTTAAGTCTTTACAACTTTGAACTGCACTTCATTTTATACCGAGACTTTGTTATGATGATATTTGATCCATTTAAATCAGACTGTAAGTTCAATGTTTGCAAATTTGTGTGTGGACTATGCTGGTTAAATGTTTTAACTTACATGTGTTCTGCTTGACTATGCATATTTTGCTAGGATGGTGTATGAAATAAATTATATTTTTATATTTCAAGATGTTATATGTACATAATCATTGAAATATCATCTACTAAAAATTGCCGATTTTTTCCAGTTGGGCACAAAGTTGCCCATAGCTTTAGCTCAGCTCTATTTAGCCAGAGCCTTACACATTAATGTTGGCAACTTTTTTCCCTTTATTTTAGTCGGGAATCTGACATGAAATTTAAGCATGCTATCTTTCTGTGATAATTTAGTATAAGCCTATGTTCACCAAATGTATAATGCTATTGTCAAATACTTTGCATGTACATATTTACTTTTCTTCCCTGCCTCCGTGCACATATTTTACTTTTATTTCACCTTTCATCTATACGAGTGGGCATGCGCAGTTGTCAAACATACATAAACACGTACTTTCAAAACCTATATTGTGATGTGCTTTCTATGTATGGATTTTATATTTGTTTTGGCAACTTCACTATCCCAACCATTGGTAGTTCCTTACATAAATAAAGTTTGTTATGATGTCATTTTATATTTCCCCTTTATTTTAGTTTAAATCTGAAAGACTACTACATTAGTTAGCATTACCCATGATAGAATTTCTCTTTTATACAACCCTTCTTTAGAAAAAACAACATTGGTTTGAGTTAAAAAATGTAATCGCAAAGGAAAAATGAAGATTCAACAATACTAGAATAAACATCATATAGCTACAACCCATGTGGGTAGCACTGGTCCGCACTAGTACTATACTATGATATGAATTTTTTAATGTAAATTAACAAAATTAAAACTAAAACTCCAAAACTATTTTATTAAAATACTAAATATGATTTAGTGAAAAATACATTGTTCACATAAACACAAAATAAGATTTTGTGCAAATTAATAAAAGAATTTTTCTTGAAAATTTCTTATTTTTACTCCGTTGCCGATACACTTGAACTAACAAAACAAATGAACATATTTGTGTTACAGCTAATCACATATGCATGTTCATCAACCATTAAAAGCTTTTATTATACTTAAACTTTGTTATCAATAATATATTTTTCAGTTACAATGTCAAATATAATCTTATTTACTTATGTATGTAAAAATATTATGAAACTATATTTGTTGACATTAATCCTATTTAACTACATATGTATAAGTGCCATAAATATGATTGTTACATTGTGACTACATCATCTCGTATAAGCTGAAATCCCTGGATCTAAGTATAAATGACCCAATTACGAAGACTTGGTTACCATGAGTTTTGATCTTTGATTGATCACTTAAATATATGATCATAAATGTTGTTAGTCATAGGAGTTTCAACAATGTGATATTGATGCTTCAGATAGACTAGTGCTTGTAAGGCTCTTTGTATTAGGGAGTAGTGTTTGGTGGTTAACGACATTGAGATACTAAATGGTTGTGTACACATGTTGTTACCAAACAACACATAATGACTCAATGAGACACTTCTAGAGGTAATAGTATCTAGGTTAAATATGAGATCTCTTGTTACAATATATACTCACCTTTCAACTTGATGGTACTATCAAACTTATATGCAGAAACGTATTTTGGTTATGGTTCGGCCATGACGTTACACTTATGTTATGATTGTCATTAGTATGTTGCAAAATACATGAAATAATGTACTACTCGAGAGAGAATTCATCTCCCTTGGCACTACCGAAGGTTAGTTTCACCGTAATTGAAGAATGATACATAGTTACTAGATCCTTAACCAAGGTGATATCACTTAATTGAAAATAGTTATTGAATCAAACAAGTAGCTTCAATGAATCGCATTACGAAACTTCCAAAGGATGTTGTTAGAGTATTAATCGTAAATCTGATACATAATGTCCTACTCATTTACAAATACCCTTTGTAAATGAGCACAACGTTAATTTAAATGTTCAATAAAATTTGCAAGAGATATATGGATTTTGTTGTTAAATTTTAGCTATAAATTATGAGAATTAAAAATTCCAGGCAACATTGAAGGTGGGAGAGATAAGCTTTCCATATAACAGAATAAAAGAAGCATAGTAAATACATATTTCGACATGTATTGACCTATAATAAATTTTACAAAACCATAAAAGATGCTATAGTGTCAATGTATTAATAAACCACATAATCTATTGCAAAATACAAACGAAGCAATATTTATAGTAATGTAGATTGAAACAGAAATAAGAAAAAAAAATTGAATAAAAAACTTGATGCAAAGACCTGAAATCATAATTCTGGAATTCAAACAAAAATTTCAACCTTAAGTTAAATGAAAAGATGATTAATAAAATAAAAATCAAACATTTAAATCAAGCTCGGTCAATCCAGTAAGCCAATATTTCTTGTAGGCTTTTAGAAAAAAATTCAATCAAAACAGTAAATTTAAAAGCAATGCATAGAAACACGATCACTACAAAACGTGAATAAAATAATAAAAAATTTTAGAAGAATAAAAAGTGAAAACTTTTGATGAATTCAATCAAATTCTTGTAAGACTAAAACTTATTGAGAATGAATAAAAATTGTTTGAAATGAACCATTAATTTAACAAAAATTTTCTTAATTGTCATATGTATGAAAGTGAAAAATAGGAAGAGATAACATTATGTTAAAGCTATTTATGAAATCGAAGGGAAGGAAATTAGAGATAAAAAATAACTTAGGAAGTAAAAAAAACTATATAACATGGAGAAGAGGAAGAGAACTATTGTTAAAATGGAAAGCACTAATTATTACAAATTTATCAAAGAAAATAAACGTGCATAAGTGTAGCTTTTGAAACTTTGTCTATTACATTATTGATATAAGATATCTAAGTTAATGTTGATGTGATTTATTTATGGAATATAGAAAATGTTTGTGGGTAAAATAGAAAATATGTACCATAATTTAAGTACAATAAAATATTTAAACTGAAATAAAATGACAAAAAATGATTAGTATGTCATGAAGATTGAACCATTATGTAGTAAAATAGAAGAGAGAAAAAAATTCCTATGGCAATGGAAGATTTGAATGTACATGAAATAAATGTAATAAAGTGATAGGAAGGTACACATAGATAAACTCACTTTTTAAGTCTATAATAATATATGTAATAAAAATAGATGTAGTAGATAATATGTATATAAAAATAAATGAAATATTTTGATCTAACCAACAATTGGATCACAAGTTAATTATAGAATGCTACATGTGATAAAACCTAAAAGAAAAAGAAAATAATAGAGAATGAGCAATAAAGAGTCTTAATCACTTTTCATAACACATAGTAGATAGATAGATATACAACTACTTAAATTAAGGTGATAATATGAAGAAATGGAAATATTTAAATATTAGTTGGTGAATTTATATCAGAACAAAGTAATATTTTGAAGGGGAAAATGAGGGGCCAAAAAATGAAGAAAGAAATAGGTTGAAATAAGAAAATAATAAATAACGGAAATGAACATGGAGAAGAGGAAGAATACCGTCACTAAAAAGCATTAGTTTGAAATTTTGTTGTTAGATGATTGCTATAAGATACATTAATTGCTAAGTTTACGTTGATATGATTTAGATGAGAAGACAAAAACATGTAAACTTGCGTATAGGGAAGTCAAAGAGAAAAGGAAAAAAGAAATAAGTACATATGACATTTGGGTTTTAAATTTGAGGAGGCCTGTGAGTAAAGGATTTCATACATCTTTAATAGTATGAGAAGACAAAAAACATATACAGTTGCGATTTATGGAATAAAGAAAATGTTTAGGAGTAAAATAGAAATTGTGTATCTTAAATTAAGTACAAAAAATATTTAAACTGAAATAAAATGACAAAAAATGATTAGTGTGTAATGAAAATCGAACCATTTATGTAGTAAAATAGAAGAGAAATAAAATATTGCATGACGGTAATGGATAATATGAATGTACATGAAATAAAAGGAATAAAGTGATAGAAAGGTACATATTGATAGACTCACATTTAAGTTTATAATAATAATATATATAATAAAAATAGATGGTGTAGATAATATGTAAATAAAAAGAAATGAAATATTTTGACTAACCGACAATTTGATCACTAAGTTAATTATAGAATGCCATATGAAGCCTAAAAGAAAACGAAAATAATGGAGAGTGAGCAGTAAAAAGTCCTAATCACTTTTAATAACATATAATAGATAGATACACAACTACTTGAATTAAGGTGATAATATGAAGAAATGGGAATACCTAAACATTAGTCGGTAAATTTATATTAGAATGAAGTAATATTTAGAAGGGGAAAATGAGAGGCCAAAAAATGAAGAAAGAAACAGCTTGAAATAAAGAAATAATAAATAATGGACATAAATATGGAGAAGAGGAAGCAGACCATTGTTAAAATATAAAGCATTAATTATTACGAAATGTTCAAAAAAAATGTGCATAAGTGTAGCTTTTGAAATTTTGTTTGTTAGACGATTGCTATAAGATTCATTAATTGGTAAGTTATGTTGATGTGATTTGGATGAGAAGACCAAAAAAGTAAACTTGCTTTGAGTAAGTCAAAGGGAAAAGAAAGGAATAATTGCATGTGACTTTTGGGTTTTAAATTCGAGGAGGTTTGTAAGTAAAGGATTCCATACTCATCGTTAATAGTATGAGAAGACAAAACATACAGAATTGCACACTACTAGAAAAACAGTAAATTCCAACGCCTCAGTTCCAACGGCCGCCAACGGCATTTCCAACGGCTCGTTAATTTTTTACGTAGCCGTTAGAAACCGTTGGAAAATAGCCGTTTGCGGCCGTTGGAAGCCGTTGGAAAATTTCCTGCATATTTCCAGAAACCGACCTTCAGCTCATTCTTCATCTTCCCAAACCGAAAATTACCCCCAAATCCACCATTCCAACATCTCCAATCTTCATTTGCCGGCCCAAACACCATCCCAACAACCCCCGACGCCATCTAGAAGCTACTCCGGCACATCTCCACCGTTCTAGCTCTCCAAATCGGTAATTTTCCTAAAGCTAATATTTAGGTTTTTTTTGATTTAGGGTTTAATTTGAATGTTGATTGATTCCTACTTGTTAGTGTATGCATATTACATTATATTATCCTCTAATTGCAACCATTATAACATAAGGAACAAGTTATTATAATTGATTGAAAATTTTGTAATTTAAGATATTGCATTAGTTTATGTTATTTGGTTAGTATATTAAACGTATGTGTGTGATAGAGTTTATTGCATTTGGAAGCCGTTAGAACGGATATTTCATATGTGCGAATACGAGCTTTGTATTTGTGTGAACACGCGAATTAATTTAGTTTATAAATGAATTTTGTGTACAAATTTAGCGTATAAAATGAATTTAGTACTTATGTAATAAAACGGTAAAATATAAACCAATATTAATTAAACAAATTATATATTCGAATTTAATATAAACAAATATTTAAATCCTTAGATATTATTCGGCCCCGTCTGACAAGTGTTGTATATGATCGTTTTAGGGATATTCGTTTTTTCCACAAAACGGACAACTCTATTCATCTGATACATCATTTGTCGGATTTGTCCCAGTATTGGACAAGTTACAAACACTATAAAGTAATTATATTCCGTCAATCATATCACTTTAAACGGTTCACAAAATTTCGACGGCATTTCCTTTACGTTCCTTGTGTACACGCATTTGTGTACGATACAAGGAACACGGGGGAAATGCTGCCGAAATTTTGTGAATCGTTTAAAATGATATGATTTACGGAATATAATTACTATTGTGTTTGTAATGGGAAGTAGGATGACCGACCATCAAAGAAAGACACATAAGTGGCAATGAAACAATATAGTTGCTTATTTAAAATATTCAGTTTGTGAAATAAGCAGTTTGCGGCCGTTGGAAAATTTCGTGCAAAATATAAAATGAATGATTTATAACATTTTTACTCTATCATAGGTTTTCTAGTAGGGAAACATGGTTAATTACTTTAATGATCGGAGCTGGATGTATCAAAGAAGGGAAACTAGTGGCGCAATAAGCGAACATTTTCTAAAAGGGGTACAAGTGTTCATCGAATTTGCTATAAGTAATATTGCAAACGATGAAGAAATTCGTTGTCCGTGTAGTAGATGCAAATTATTGAACTATTTAGAACCAAATATGGATAAGGTTCATTTGCGCCAATTCGGCTTCGTACCCAATTATTTGCTGTGGGATCGTCATGGAGAAATTGTAGCCCCTAATAATCAAGAACGGTGGAGGTCATCAGCGAAGAAGGTAGTACGAATCTCATAGAACATATGGTCGAAGATGCAGCACGATCAATGTTCCCTACCGCTGTAATTGATAACGACGATGTTAACGTCGAAGAGGAACCAAATGTTGAAGCGAAAAAAATATATGATTTATTGGATCATGCTAAAAAACCCCTTTGGAATGGATGTTTAAGCGGCTCTCAATTATCGGTAACTGCAGAATACATTGCAATGAAATCAAAATACAACCTTACAGAAGCTGGATTTACGGCTGTTGTGCAAGCTGCTAAACGTCATATGCCATCCGATAATTTAATGTGCGAAAATTATTATGAAGTGAAAAAACTTATGTCATCTTTCGGTTTGCCATATCAAAAAATAGATATATGTCTAAAGGGTTGCATGTTGTATTGGAAAGAAGACATCAATCTTAGAAATTGTAAAATATGTAATCAGGAAAGATACAAATCTAGGAAAAAGAAGGGAAAAAAAGTTCCGTACAAGCGTATGCATTATTTGCCCCTAACCCCTAGACTTCAACGATTATATGCATCATCTGTGACAGCGCATCATATGAGATGGCACAGTGTGAGAACACCTCAAGAAGGTACGTTGACACACCCAGCCGATGGAGAAGCATGGAAACATTTTGACAAGAAATATCCCGATTTCGCAGCGGAGAGCCGAAATGTTAGACTAGGTTTATGTACAGACGGCTTCTCACCGTTTTCTCAGTTTGGTTCTAAATATTCATCTTGGCCTATAATAATCACACCTTACAATCTACCTCCGTGGATGTGTATGAAAACTCCATATATGTTTCTCACGATTGTCGTCCCCGGTCCTGATGATCCGACACAGGGCATTGATGTTTACTTACAACCGTTAATCGAAGAGTTGAAAATATTATGGTATGAAGGAGTTGAAACATACGACATATCAAAAAAGAAAAATTTTCGGATGTTCGCTTCTTTGTTATGGACTATTAGCGATTTTCCTGCATATGCAATGCTTTCGGGTTGGAGTACGGCCGGTCGTTTTGCTTGTCCTTATTGCATGGAAGAAACACGAGCATTTTCTTTGCCAAATGGAAAGAAAATTTCATGGTTTGATTGTCATCGATGTTTTCTTCATATTAATCACCCTTTTAGAAGAGACAAAAAAAACTTCATCGCTAATAGACATGAGACTCTACGACCACCAACGGTTTGGTCAAGCGAGGATATATATGAACTTGTAAAAGATTATCCAAAGATACACGAGACCGGACAACAAGAAGAAATTCAAGGTAAATCGACGTTTCATAATTGGTGCAAACAAAGTATATTCTGGGAATTGCCTTATTGGAAAAATCTATTAATCCGTCATAACATTGACGTGATGCATAACAAAAAAACGTATTTGATAATGTGTTTTATACAATTTTGAATGTGAAAGGCAAGACTAAGGACGATTTGAAATCTAGACGTGATATAGAGCAAATATGCAATCGTCCTGAGCTTCATATGACTCCCGACAATAAAAAACCCAAAGCATGCTATGAACTAGACAGCAACCAAGTTAAAGTACTGTTACAATGGGTGGAAGGATTACGATTTCCCGATGGAATTTCCTCTAATCTTCGTAGATGTGTCGACTATAAAAATGGAAGATTGAGTGGAATGAAAAGCCATGATTGTCATGTAATGATGGAAAATTTGTTACCCATCGCTTTCAAAGAATTGTTACCGGTAAAAGTTTGGACGGTAATAACAGAACTTAGTTTATTTTACAAGGAGCTTTGTTCAACTACGTTAAAAGTTGACCGTCTACTTAAACTTGAAGAAGAAATTCCTATACTGCTCTGCAAACTGGAGAAAATATTTCCTCCGGATTTCTTTAATGTAATGGAGCATTTACCTGTTCATCTTCCATATGAAGCACGTCTTCGAGGTCCTGTGCAATATGGATGGATGTATCCATTCGAAAGGTATGTTATTATATTGAGTATGTAAATGTTGATTTAAGTATAAATATAGTAGTTAATACTTAACCCAAATATTTTTTATTAGGTACTTAAATCATTTGAAGAAAAAAGTAAGACAAAAAGCTCGAGTTGAAGGTTCTATTTGCAAATCATATATCGAAGAAGAAGCTTCTTTCTTTTTCTCTCATTATTTTAAAGACCATGTGAACTTATCATTTGTAAGTGTTCCGCGTAATGACGATCAGGCCGTTGAACAAGCTTCTTCTTCTGAATCAGTATTATCTATTTTTAAACAATATGGCCGACATGCTGGCAAAAGTGAGGAAGTATGGCTAGATGATAAAGAATACCATGTTCTGGTATTAACGTTCATCCAAAATATAATCTTATAGAAATTAAACATACCTCGCGTTATCAAAAGTACGACCCATTTATACTAGCCAAACAAGCCCTACAAGCTTATTATGCCCCTTATCCATCTCTAAAAAGGGATAAAGCAGATTGGTCTGCGGTTTTTAAAACCAAAGCAAGATTTACATTTGATGGACAAAATATTCCAGACGAACAAGCCTATCAAGCAGATCTGGAGGAAAATGCTGAAATAGCAATTACAGATGATCAAACCGATTTTGGACCTTTAAATGATGAGACAAATGTATTAGTCGAAGCATTTGAGAGTGTAGAGGAAAACGATATAGAGCACGAAACCGAGTCTGAATCAGAAAACGATGAGGACGACTGAGTAATATCCGGTAATTTTTAATAGTATTCACATTACATTGATCTCTGATTAATAATGCATTTATCTAATTTATACAATTTTAATGACAATAAGTGTATACTCACACACTCAACACGTACACAACATGACACATTTGTAGCATATTGTATTACATTTTTTAATGGTTCATCATATCATGATTATTATAATTTGTATATGTATGTATATATGGCAGGTATATATATTATGTCCGGTTCCGGTTCTGGTTCTGGGTCTCGGCGACGTGGCTCTTCACGTCATATTGGAGAGAGTAGTGGTGAGCCACCAGCTCGGCCACTTGTTTACTTACAGCCTAAGGCTGATGAGACGTAAGTATCATAATTAGCGAGCATAGCATTTTAATTTTTAATTGTACATGATATATCTACAATTGTCTAAAGTTCAATTTTATATTTAACGCAGTGGATTTGAGTTGGAGCCATCCAAAGTGGTTCTGAGCATTTCGAAGCAGGCGTACATGGCTAGGATGACCGATTGCTGGCCCAAGTGGAGCAAGATCCCCGACGACGTGAGAGAGACGATTTGGCAAGATTTTCTGGTAAGTTTATACCGCTTTACATGATGATTAATTAAATACAAATAAATAATTAGTAATATTTTCTCATTGTACAGGGCGCCGTAGATTTGCAAGAGCCTGACGTCAATTTAGTTCAGCGACACTGGAACTCCAGGATCACGAAGAACTATAGAGAGACTATGTCGGAGATTAAAAAAGTAGGAAAGAAGCCCAAGTGGATGAGCGCGACTGTATGGGAGAAATGGGTTGATTGGTGGAACTCTGAGGAGTTCAAGGTAAATCTACAATAAATCTCAGCATTTTTTTACCGTTTAATAAATAATTAATCATTGTAAATTTGCAGGAGGAGTCAGCTAGGAACTCGGCAAACAGGAGCAGGAATCCTGTATCACACCGTGGAGGCTCCAAATCTTTCCAGCATCACCGCGAAGATTTGGTAAATTTATCTATTATCAAATTTGTATATTGATCAGTTCAGTAATTAGTTATGTACAGTTAAATTATCCAAATTATCAATTGCAGAAACGAGCTCTTGGAGGCTCTGTTGGCTTAGTGGACGTGTTTGCTCACACCCACGCGTCTAGGCAAGTAGATGAGGCTGGCAATATCATATATCAGTGGGGTGAGCAAGATAGGGCGACCGAGGCATACGTATGCATTTTTTAATTTTTAATACTTACACCGATAAGTTTATTAATTTCTAGCTACGCAAAATAATTACATGCTACTATTTTTCAACTGAAATTATTTTTTTTCATTATAGTCGAGGTTGCAGGAGGCACAGGCTTATGCGCTTGAGCAGTCTGGTCGTGATGAGCTGACACAGGAGGAGCAGGATAACATTTTTACCGCTGTTATGGATCCGGCGCAACGGAGTAGACGTTTTGGCTTCGGGAACCTAACGGTAATTAATCCTTTTACATATGTACAAAAAATCAGCGTTTAGATATATAATGTTATAATATTGTATATGCTGAGACAACCCTTTTGCTATTAATTTTATTTGCAGGCTCGACAGGCTCGACAAGCTCAAAAAGACCGAGACAAAGAAGAAATAAAGGAGCTTAGAGCTATGGTTGAGCAGCTACGGGAGGAGAATCGTCTACGAGCCATCCAGGTGGAGAAGTTGGATCAAAAGCTTGCGCAGTATTTGCAGAATCATGGTACCCTTCCTTCGTCGTCTGGTGCTTCTGGAGGCGACGAGGATCCTTGAGGAGGTATGTTTTTGAGTATTTGTATTTGAACAATGTATATATTGACTTGGAGATGTTTTGATGTTGATGGTGATGTTGTATATATTGGTACGGAGTGGGTGAGAAGTATTTTGATGGTATGATCATGGTTTAGTGGCATTTGTTGATGGTATGTACGTTGATGGTATATTTTGTGATGTTTGATCGGTTTGGTTTATTTATATTGGTGTTTTATTGATTTATGTGCGTTGTTTGTATTGATATTGATACATATATGTGGAATTGATTGGAAATGGAATGGAAATTGAATGGATTGGAAATGGTGTGGTGGAAGGTAAATAGGCTTGCTGTTGTACAGCAAAATAAACCCAGTATTTCCAACGGCTTTCAACGGCTTTCAACGGCCTATTGGCCATTTTATTGTAACGGTTTCTAACGGTTTCCAACGGCTGTAATCCGTTAGCAGCCGTTGGAAGTGCCGTTGGAAATGGTCCGTTGATTCCGTTGGAAAGCGTTGGAAGTCGTGGGATATATTCCAACGGCTTCCAACGGCCGCTAACGGCTACAAGCCGTTGGAATAGCCGCGTATTCTTGTAGTGGCATATTGGAAAGTGAAACGGAAAGGAAAAAGGAACAATTAGATGTGACTTTTGGGTTTCAAATTTGAGGAGGCCTGTGAGTAAATGATTTCATACTCATCTTTAAAGATATAGTATAGATATCTATTAAATAAAAAATAACGATTAATTGATGCAAAATTTAAAAATCACCGAAAGAAATATTTTTAGAATGGGAAACTTAAATCAAAATGAAATAAACAAATGGAAGGAGTGTGACGACCCGCCCTTCTACTACCAGAAAGACGTATCGTCATTAAGGATGAAAGAGGTAGAAATAGAAAAGAAAGAGAAAGAAAGAACAACAACATCAGAATCTCACAACGGAATGGAATAAAATATAATACATCACATAACATTTCATAGTTTTACATATATCAGAGTTATACAATATTCTACACTTGACAATTTTATATACATCAGTCACTACATACATCTCAAATACAACATACTCTAACTAACACAGCGGAACTAGATAGATATCTACAACGCTGAAGCCTCCTGCTCCATTGCTCCTCCAAAATTCGTCAAAGCTAACCTGAATCCCTTGACTACCCGTAAAAATTTGGGTACCCGAGAGTTTATGAAAAACAAAAATAAACTCCAGGTCAGACATGGGTCTGGTATGAGTAAATAGTTTAAATTGTTTAACTTTGAAAAACATTTGAAAATAAAGGTATCACGTAAGACTCCCCACAAATAAATATGGGTAAGTTTTTACCTTACGCTAACCAAATCATTTCATAGGAAATTCTGTGATATTATAATAGTGTCTAGGGTTTTCAAGTAAATAGAAAATAGCCGAAATTGTTACATGATTAAATTCCAGCTACTAGCCACAAAAGTGGGTAATACAATCAAAACCGTGGGCACTTATTGGAAAATGGATTCCATACAATGGCAGGGCTACTGGGGTACCGCCCGTTACAGTACGGGGCCTAGATCACCGTACCGAGGATTACTCCCTTCATCCCCTGCAACACAAGGCCGGAACCATTCCTTACTGAACAGTCCCGAACAAGATAAACCCCGTGGTTGGCGCGCCCAACCACCCACCAAGTCGAATAAAAAGGGACATCTAGACAGGGGAAATATCTTGTCCTGCTTGGGAATGACCCACCTAACCTTGCTGCATCTCCCCTGTTTTAGACATTCCCGGTTGATGAGGCTTGAGGCTACGATTACCTTTAAAGAACATATCACTTAGAATGCTCATCGTCCGCCTAACGATGTGCTGAAAGCATTCAATCCATACAAGTTCGTTCCGGGTTTGAACGAAACCGAAGGCATTATCTCGTTACACTCATTTTGGAATCACCCTCAGAGTTAACGACGACAACCCTTGCATTCTGAATCTTCATCTTCACTTTAGATTAACGACCTAACGTTAATTTGGATCGATGTGGTTTTCGGATGTTCCAATGTGGAAACCCGATCCCGGTCTCATCGAAATCCAAAACATGTCTTTTAGGGCCAATTGTTTTAAAGTTTAAAACAAACAATTTAATTATCCATATACACACAGATAGATAATTCACAATATCACAATAGAACATCATCATTATAAACAGATAATCAATATTATCATCACAACAGATAATCCATATTATCATCATATTTAAATCAAGCATGCATTTCATATAGCATCATTTATCTCAAACTAGAAATCTCAAATCATTCAAGACAAACAATATCATCCATCCATACATAAGCAATCATCAGCTATAATTAATTTAAAATGAATTAAATTAATTACTTGCCTCTCTAATTAAAGTAAATTAAATTAAATTAATTACTTCAACATCACAAATCTTGCTTATATAACCATTAACCAATTATCAATCAATTAACGAATTTATTTCACCTAATCACACTTGATTAATTAATATTTAATTCAAGTAATCATCCTTTAATTATTTTCACAATTTAATTATCTTATCCAAATATAGAAATTAACCTTCAATTACATACATTACATTACTTCTTAATTTCACCAATTAATTATTCTTTAATCTTTCATTATTAATTTCATTATTTAATGATTCCTAATTACATTTCATTTCATTATCCTATATTAAATGAATTACCTTAAGTAATTGAATTTTCAATTAAACTATATTTATTAATCATCCCTGATTAATACTATTCAGTAATCAATCTCCTTTAATTACTCTTATCACATCACTTAATTACTCCTCAACTGATTTCCTTTAACCAATCCCTTGATTAAATTACACAAAGTAATTATACTCAAATTACGTCCATTATCATCCTCAATCAATCTCTTTTAGTCATTAGCATCAATTATTTCTCCAAGTAATTACACTTATCATATCATTAAATAATCATTTAAATCAATTAAACTTGATTAATTAACTTAAACGATTCATATTAAACCTCATTAATTACAATAGGTCATTAATTCCTTTAATTACTTAATTATTTGATTATTCTATTTCGTGCTATTTAATTTATTATTTCTCCATCAATTTGTTTAACCTTAATTACTTAATTAGCTTTTCCTTAATCATTAGTAGAAAACCTTAATTATCAATCAAATAACTTGATTAACAAATTTTTAATTGTTGATTACTTCATTAATCATTTCTTAATTCTTATTTAAATTTCTTGATTAATTCTATTAATCGTTCATTCATTTACCTAAGTAGTAAATTATACTTTGTTAATTACTTAATCAATCCGTCGATCCATCACCAGTTACAGTTTAAAAAGTAATTATTTTATTTACTTTCTGAAATCGTCAATTAAGATAAAATTTCAATACAATTAACTTTTCAATATTAGAAACCCTCATTAAATTTTTGGAAATCAATTACGATGGTTAACTATACTTAATTGTAAATTAACTTTGTACGTACTTAAATAATTCTGGATTAAAATAATAATTAAGAGTTAAACACTTTAAAGCATTGATTAAATAATTTACTTGTATCTAAACCATTGGGCTTTAAACTGTTAAACATCTCATGAAACAGTGCTTGTAGTTTGTACAAAAACTATTTGTTTATACTTACTTTTAAAACAGAAACCAAAACTGCAGATATGTAGGAAACCCGAGTCCTCCCCTTGAGTTCACACGGGTACATCATCGAGTTCCACTGCCTCTCCCCCTGTTTACCCTGAACATCATCTTCTTCCTTTATATATATATATATATATATATTAGTTTAAATAAGAAGACAACTAAAGCATCAGGCTCAACCACGCTCGAGCTCAACACTCGTCACAAACCCGAAGGAAACACCTAAAATACTCGAGTACGACTCGAGAAATCCTCACTGACACATCACAGTCCCCTCCTCCTCGCCGTGCACGTGCACGGCGCCTCCAACGGTCTCTGGCGAATCCCTACCTCACCGACAAGTCACGTAATATGCGAACAAAAGGAAATCAAACTCAAACTTCGCTTCAACCCATTGAAACGAAATTTTGCTTACTCACTGAAATTCTGAAACTCAACCGATAGAACGAATCGACCTCGTCACCGCCGCCGTGACCACCGGAAGTCCCCAACTTCTGACTGTACCTCGACAACACCCCACCTTTCCATTTCCCGAAGTTCCAAGCAGCTCGGTCACACCAGAATAAAGAACTCGACGCATTTACAAGCAGGTTACAATTTTGGGAAAAAACCCTACATTGATTCCAATCCCCTAATTTACTTCATATAAAAATTATCTGATAATTTTTACGTGCTCATCGATGTTTAAGTTTGCTTCAATCCAAATTTGAGCATTTATAGTTAATTAAATCACTGGATATTGATAACAATGCAAGTTTCATTCACTTGAGTACTGCTCCTTCATTTCTACACTAAAAATTTTTCTATTTGTTTTAAAAACCATATTTTGCTATAAGAATTCAATATACAAGCTTGAATCAATGTTTTGCAACAATCAAATATTTTAAATTATCACTTGATTTTTCCTTTACATTAATGTTACAGTCATATGCTTGAGGAAAATGACTGTAATCTACTTTTAAAAATCTTATTTAAGTTTACCATCATATTTTGTTTAAAAATCAAAGCTTATCAATGATTTACATAAGGATAATTTAAGGTTTTTCACCAAAAATATTCAACCTGTACCAAATACAGAACATCACCCAGTCCTAATCCAAACTAAAGCATGCATAAACCAAATTATAAATGAAGTTTGAACTGATTTTAATTAACTTAAAGTTTTAAAAAAATTGTGTTTACTGACCAAAACAATTGTTGAACAAGGCAGGGTTGTTAATAGATGCCTGTAGCTTGAAGCTTGAATAAAATCAGAGTTTGCTTGCATCTTTTTCCCTTTTCTTTCTGTTTTCCCTTTTAATCTTTTCTCAGGTATCCTATGTTACTGACTAAACTAAATAAAAGATGAACACCTATATATATATAGAATATAAGAAGTTATGAAAGAAAAATGTTTTACCTAGGTAGGTGTTATCTATAAGTACACTGTTCAATTTTGTTTTATCAGGCAAGCTTCTACTCCTTTTTTTTTATATATGATCCTGAATTCGGCCCAAAGCTTTGCTGAGAGAATGAAACATTAAATGCTCTTGTACTTATTGCCTACTCTTAATTCTATTAGTACATAAATATATTATTAACTTGTCTGCATAATTATTTACAGGTTTCATATATTATCAAGCCTGTTATATTTTTTTATACACTTAACTCACTGCTATTCAATCATGTAAATCAGATTCATTACTGCAAAATAAAGATTTGCATGTTATAAATGAACACAAAGATGTGCTCGAATCAGAGGAGCATTGAATGATTGTGTTGCTAAATCTCTATTTACATAATTATGTTTACCGAGTATACAGATTTGGTATGCATTATGTACTCAGCAAGTAGCTAAAGGCTTGCATAGGAAGGTAAGTTATTTTATTGCTTATTTGAATAATACATATGTTTACTGAGAATATAGATTGGATATGAAAAGTACATTTTCAAGAAAGCCATTTACTGAAGATACTTGTATCAAACCATATGTGTCAGGTCCATTCACTTATTGGTTTGCTTTGAAAACATTTGTATCATTATTCCCAGCTTGAATAATTAATACACATATAGTTGTTGTCAGTTTGTATATGAATATATCTTGTTTAGTTAACTTCTAATTTATATAAGTTATATATATAGATGTTTTAGTTTGGTTTTAGATTTGATTTTGTTTTACTTTATACTTTGAGTTCTTATACCTTGTTTCATATTTTAGTCTTGTTTACAAGTTGTTAAGTTATGTTGTAAGAATTCTTAATTAATTAATTCTTATTTTAAATTTTACATTAATACTTTATATTTAACTATCAATGTTCAAGTCATATTCAAAATGATTCTCACTTATATTTGTATTCATTATCCATTTGTACTTTACTATTACTTATTTAAATTAAGTTATATACATATATTTGATTTATGTTTTACATTTATATTTTACATTTATATTTATTTGTTAGAATTAGATTTTAATTTAAACATTAACATCCCTATGTATATTTCCAAATGTAAGCAAAATACAGTATTTTAATTCAACTATATAAGGTAAATATTGTTAAGAAATTTTATTTAAATTTCTAGGATCAAATCCTTTTTTTTTTTTTAAAAAAAAGAAATACAAATTTACGTAAACAATTGACAATTATTCCAAAATCATATTCATTTGAAAATAATTAGTTCATATTTTATCTAATCATATTAAATATTTATTAAAATAAACGGGGCCAAAATTCAGGGTCGTTACATTCCTCCCCCCTTAAAAGAATTTCGTCCCCGAAATTTAAAATAAAGATAATTTAAAAGCTGTTATACTAACCATTCACACATACATATCATTCATACAACAACAAACAATCAAACAGTTTATCCTAACAAGCAACACTAGCTATCCGAACACAAATCCGGATAAACTTTCCTAGAACTATCCAGAGTCTCCCAGATGGAATCACTGAGATTCTTGCTCCACTGCACTCAACAAGCTTCACTACTTACTCCCGAGTTGCCTCCCATCCTGATCAATAATCCGAACAGGATTCCTGACTACAGTCAAACTCCGCTTGACTTCCCAAATCTCCCTGAACTACTAGTTCCACAACTAATGATGGATCTTAAACAAAATTCCAAGTTGAGATGCATGGGATACATTATGAATTCCAGACATCCATTCTGGCAATTCAATCCTATAAGATACAACTCCAATTTAAGTTGAATTTTATATTCATACATAACTCGAGGTCTCAGCCTCCCATTCTTTTTAATTCACAATCAAATTTATTAATTTACCATCCAACTTTATTTGACCAATCCTAATTTCATTCACACACTTAATCTACTAATTAGTTTCAAATTAGTTTATTTCCACTTCCAATTCAATATTTGATTTTATCGCAAAAAGCACTTCATTATAGTTCTTGAGTTTATTTCTAGTTTGTAATTCTGATTTGGATGCCTATTTCATTTCCCAAGTTCAAAATAATTGTATTTTAGCTTATAATTCCACTTTTAAATTTTAAACTTTATGAGCTCCAAATTTATTTATTCACCACACTACATCCATTTATTCTTAATCACATTCATTTTCACTTTAGTCTCCAGTTCTTACCTGTATCAAACAAGCATACTTTTTATTTCAAACATTTAAATTCTTTAGATAAGCCATCAGGGTTTATTTATCCAAATTTAATTTTTCTTATCCAACTATTTTTTTTTAATAAAGATTTTATTTCAACTTAAATTATCTAAGCTTTTACAAAATAAACTCTCCCTTTCCTTGAAGCTACGCTTCTATAAAGTTTAATCTTAGGTTAGTTTATTTGTTTCAATTTTATACTTAAATTTATTTCCAGCTTATTTGGTACTCACCTAGATCAATTCCATTATTATCTCATAATCAAACTTCTATTTAACCAATTTAAATCTTATTAACCTATTCAATCAACCAATTTATTCCAAATTAGTTCACTTCCATTTCCAATTCCATATTGGACTTTTATCTTCAAAAATTATCTTATTATTTTATCTGTGTTCAATTCAAGTTTGGGTTTTTATTCCTAATACAAAACAATCTTATCATGGCCTACTATTTAATCTTCCCATATTTTCTTTATAAGTCTCATATTCACATTTACCCAATTTAAGCTTGAATATATTCATGTTTCATTTTAACTCAAGATTGAACACTTATCTACAGCCAAAAATATTCTTAATCAATGTGTTGCCAATTTCTTTTACAAGTTATCGGAATATATTTATTCCAATTCAATTTCACATCAACTTACTTTTATCTATTTAAGTAAGAATTTATTTAACACCACCTATATCTTAACTGAATTCTATTCCAATTCAATTTGCTTATCTTGACTTCCATTAAATTAAGCACCATACCATCCTCTTAAATCTACCAATTTACTTGGAATCTATTAAATAAGAACTTTATTCCATTTTAATATCATCCATATCTCACTTCATTTTATTCAATTCTTAAATCGAAATCGAACTATTAAGCTTAAGTAAATTTCAACCAAATTTTTTATTTCTATTAGATTTCCACATCAAATTCATTTACATTATATATTTGATGTCCTTCATTAATTTATTATATTTTTAATCATTAGTTTAATTCCAAAATTAAATTAAACTCCCAACTTGATTCAAAATAAGTCCTCTTTTTCAACTTCATTTTTAAATTTTTATTCCAAATTAAATTTCTTACTTCCTTGGTTATATAAGCCATTGTAAATCTTTATAATTTTATTTGTCTATTAACACTATCATCCAAATACTATAATTATATATATATATGATAATTACAGAAATGAATTTTTTTTTTATATCAAAATAGATTTTGGATGAAATTATTTAATTCACCCACTTTTGAAAACAATATCATGTCGAATTGTTCTATTCAAGTGTTTAGAAACCCCTTCGGTACAGTTGTGCAGACCGCACTGACGAAGGTTCATATACCACTCAATAAATCAATCAACATAATATAAAACCATTTTATATTCACTAACAAGTACGCACTCATATTTATTATTACGTTCAGACTCATCCTAGAGTACTACCGACTCTATCTCTAAGGAGTAATCTCCACCAGAGCCAAGGTTCTCACTTAACCTTTCAGCTCTGATACCAACTGTGACGACCCGCCCTTCTACTACCAGAAAGACGTATCGTCATTAAGAAAGAAAGAGGTAGAAATAGAAAAGAAAGAGAAAGAAAGAACAACAACATCAGAATCTCACAGCGGAATGGAATAAAATATAATACATCACATAACATTTCATAGTTTTACATATATCAGAGTTATACAATATTCTACACTTGACAATTTTATATACATCAGTCACTACATACATCTCAAATACAACATACTCTAACTAACACAGCGGAACTAGATAGATATCTACAACGCTGAAGCCTCCTGCTCCATTGCTCCTCCAAAATTCGTCAAAGCTAACCTGAATCCCTTGACTACCCGTAAAAATTTGGGTACCCGAGAGTTTACGAAAAACAAAAATAAACTCCGGGTCAGACATGGGTTGGTATGAGTAAACAGTTTAAATTGTTTAACTTTGAAAAACATTTGAAAATAAAGGTATCACGTAAGACTCTCCACAAATAAATATGGGTAAGTTTTTACCTTACGCTAACCAAATCATTTCATAGGAAATTCTGTGATATTATAATAGTGTCTAGGGTTTTCAAGTAAATAGAAAATAGCCGAAATTGTTACATGATTAAATTCCAGCTACTAGCCACAAAAGTGGGTAATACAATCAAAACCGTGGGCACTTATTGGAAAATGGATTCCATACAATGGCAGGGCTACTGGGGTACCGCCCGTCACAGTACGGGGCCTAGATCACCGTACCAAGGATTACTCCCTTCATCCCCTGCAACACAAGGCCGGAACCATTCCTTACTGAACAGTCCCGAACAAGATAAACCCCGTGGTTGGCGCGCCCAACCACCCACCAAGTCGAATAAAAAGGGACATCTAGACAGGGGAAATATCTTGTCCTGCTTGGGCATGACCCACCTAACCTTGCTGCATCTCCCCTGTTTTAGCCATTCCCCGTTGATGAGGCTTGAGGCTACGATTACCTTTAAAGAACATATCACTTAGAATGCTCATCGTCCGCCTGACGATGTGCTGAAAGCATTCAATCCATACAAGTTCGTTCCGGGTTCGAACGAAACCGAAGGCATTATCTCGTTACACTCATTTTGGAATCACCCTCAGAGTTAACGACGACAACCCTTGCATTCTGAATCTTCATCTTCACTTTAGATTAACGACCTAACGTTAATTTGGATCGATGTGGTTTTCGGATGTTCCAATGTGGAAACCCGATCCCGGCCTCATCGAAATCCAAAACGTGTCTTTTAGGGCCAATTGTTTTAAAGTTTAAAACAAACAATTTAATTATCCATATACACACAGATAGATAATTCACAATATCACAATAGAACATCATCATTATAAACAGATAATCAATATTATCATCACAACAGATAATCCATATTATCATCATATTTAAATCAAGCATGCATTTCATATAGCATCATTTATCTCAAACTAGAAATCTCAAATCATTCAAGACAAACAATATCATCCATCCATACATAAGCAATCATATCAGCTATAATTAATTTAAAATGAATTAAATTAATTACTTGCCTCTCTAATTAAAGTAAATTAAATTAAATTAATTACTTCAACATCACAAATCTTGCTTATATAACCATTAACCAATTATCAATCAACTAACGAATTTATTTCACCTAATCACACTTGATTAATTAATATTTAATTCAAGTAATCATCCTTTAATTATTTTCACAATTTAATTATCTTATCCAAATATAGAGATTAACCTTCAATTACATACATTACATTACTTCTTAATTTCACTAGTTAATTATTCTTTAATCTTTCATTATTAATTTCATTATTTAATGATTCCTAATTACATTTCATTTCATTATCCTATATTAAATGAATTGCCTTAAGTAATTGAATTTTCAATTAAACTATATTTATTAATCATCCCTGATTAATACTATTCAGTAATCAATCTCCTTTAATTACTCTTATCACATCACTTAATTACTCCTCAACTGATTTCCTTTAATCAATCCCTTGATTAAATTACACAAAGTAATTATACTCAAATTACGTCCATTATCATCCTCAATCAATTTCTTTTAGTCATTAGCATCAATTATTTCTCCAAGTAATTACACTTATCATATCATTAAATAATCATTTAAATCAATTAAACTTGATTAATTAACTTGAACGATTCATATTAAACCTCATTAATTACAATAGGTCATTAATTCCTTTAATTACTTAATTATTTGATTATTCTATTTCGTGCTATTTAATTTATTATTTCTCCATCAATTTGTTTAACCTTAATTACTTAATTAGCTTTTCCTTAATCATTAGTAGAAAACCTTAATTATCAATCAAATAACTTGATTAACAAATTTTTAATTGTTGATTACTTCATTAATCATTTCTTAATTCTTATTTAAATTTCTTGATTAATTCTATTAATCGTTCATTCATTTACCTAAGTAGTAAATTATACTTTGTTAATTACTTAATCAATCCGTCGATCCATCACCAGTTACAGTTTAAAAAGTAATTATTTTATTTACTTTCTGAAATCGTTAATTAAGATAAAATTTCAATACAATTAACTTTTCAATATTAGAAACCCTCATTAAATTTTTGGAAATCAATTACGATGGTTAACTATACTTAATTGTAAATTAACTTTGTACGTACTTAAATAATTCTGGATTAAAATAATAATTAAGAGTTAAACACTTTAAAGCATTGATTAAATAATTTACTTGTATCTAAACCATTGGGCTTTAAACTGTTAAACATCTCATGAAACAGTGCTTGTAGTTTGTACAAAAACTATTTGTTTATACTTACTTTTAAAACAGAAACCAAAACTGCAGATATGTAGGAAACCCGAGTCCTCCCCTTGAGTTCACACGGGTACATCATCGAGTTCCACTGCCTCTCCCCCTGTTTACCCTGAACATCATCTTCTTCCTTTACATACATACATACATATATATATATATATATATATATATATATATTTTAGTTTAAATAAGAAGACAACTAAAGCATCAGGCTCAACCACGCTCGAGCTCAACACTCGTCACAAACCCGAAGGAAACACCTAAAATACTCGAGTACGACTCGAGAAATCCTCACTGACACATCACAGTCCCCTCCTCCTCGCCGTGCACGTGCATGGCGCCTCCAACGGTCTCTGGCGAATCCCCACCTCACCGACAAGTCACGTAATACGCGAACAAAAGGAAATCAAACTCAAACTTCGCTTCAACCCATTGAAACGAAATTTTGCTTACTCACTGAAATTCTGAAACTCAACCGATAGAACGAATCGACCTCGTCACCACCGCCGTGACCACCGGAAGTCCCTAACTTCTGACTGTACCTCGACAACACCCCACCTTTCCATTTCCCGAAGTTCCAAGCAGCTTGGTCACACCAGAATGAAGAACTCGACGCATTTACAAGCAGGTTACAATTTTGGGCAAAAACCCTACATTGATTCCAATCCCCTAATTTACTTCATATAAAAATTATTTGATAATTTTTACATGCTCATCGATGTTTAAGTTTGCTTCAATCCAAATTTGAGCATTTATAGTTAATTAAATCACTGGATATTGATAACAATGCAAGTTTCATTCACTTGAGTACTGCTCCTTCATTTCTACACTAAAATTTTTTCTATTTGTTTTAAAAATCATATTTTGCTATAAGAATTCAATATATAAGCTTGAATCAATGTTTTGCAACAATCAAATTGTGATATCCCGGAAATTTGGGCAATATAAATTTAATAATCTATGTTATAAGTTTAATTTAATTTGATAATTGTATTAATAAAATTGGGAATTTGATTTAATAATCATGTTTTAATAAATATTTAAGTTGAAAGATTTTATCTTTTTAAATAAGTAAATTGTTTTCTGTTTATAATATATATTTTATATATTGTAAATTTATAAATTTTGATTTTTGAATTTAGTAAATGGATTAATTTTCTAACTCCAATTTATATTTGATAAATTGGAGATTTGATTTAAATTTAACATATGACTTTTCAAAGCAATTCAAAAATATATTTATATGGTTTATATTAAAGGAAAATCTTATCTGTTTAAATTGATATTTTTAATTAACTTAAATATGAAGTTAAATTTGTTTAACATCAAAGCTTTGTTTTATTTTCTTTTTAAAGTATTGCTTGAAATTTTATAAGAAGTTTAAAATACAAATTACATATGTCTTAATTTGTTAAGTAATAAAAGTAATTTATAATCTCTTTTATAAATTATTTAGAATTGTTTAATTTGTCTTTTTTTTAAATAAAAATGATAATACCTAGTTTTTATAGACATAAATAAATTTTGTTAAGAAATAGGATTTGTTATTTTAAAATTTTAATAAGAGTTATATATGCATCTATATATAACTTGATTTTAAAATTGGATTTGATAAATTAATTTAAATTTGGATTTAATGTTTTAAAATTTAATAGAATAAATACTTCAATATTTTTGAATAAGCTTGTATTCATATTTGTTTTGTTTCATAAAGTTTAAAAGAAATAAACTCATGCATAAGGAATAAAATAAGTTAAAGTATTTATAAACAATGTAAATTAAAATTTAATATACTTTTAATTTACATGTGTAATCTTTTGAAACACCCATATAGACATGTGTTAGTCATATGATAAAGCAATGTGACAAATGTTTATAATTAGAACAAGTGTCCTATATTTATTTTTCTTTTTCTTTTATTTTTGATTAAATCAAAAATTTGCTTACATAAACATTGCCCCTCACTCTCATTATCTTTTTCTCCTTCAAAACTTAAGTAATCTTCATCTACAAAATTTTCAGATCTGAGATCATCTTCATTTCAAAAACAAAATTTTGTTCAAAGCAAAAATCTACAAGTTTCCCCCTCACAAACTAAATCCAAAACCAGAAATCAGAGTATAAACCTGAAATGAAATCTCCTCAAGCCTGAAAAGAAAATCATGTATGAACCTATAGCATTTCAATCTATTAACCTGAGAAATTCACTTGCAACTTCAATGCTAAATGAATGTCTGCATTTATTTTTCACCTGGCACAACATGCATGCACTTTCTTTTATGAAAGCCTGCAAAATCTTTCCTGTTTTGAACTTCATCAAATCTGCATCTTTCTTCAAACAGAAAATTTGAAATCTCCTCTCAAAAACCCAACTGAAACTCATATTGCCTCTAAACCAATGCCTGAAATGCAAAATCATCCTCAACCTGTAATCATTAACCTAGAAATCATTTGCATCATCAAATACCTGCATCATTTTCCTGGAAGCAGGCATGCAAAGTATCAAGGGAAGCATTGTGCAAATACAAGATGAAGTTTTAAAAGTAAACTAAGTTTAAATTCAAAGGCAAGATGAAAGTTAAAGCATCTGCAGTTTTTAAAACCAAACTGAAGTTCAAAATGCTAAGCAAGAATAAAAGCAGAATCTGAAGCTTTTCGTAAACATATGTGCTTTGCCTCCATAAAACCAGGTGAGTAACAATTTATTTTTAAAACTAAATTTAAGTTAATATTGTTGCTTGAATTGTTCCCTGTGATAATCGTATTTTGTGTGGATGAGTATGATGGGAATTGTTTGTATGTATGTATGGGTCTGAATGCATGCTTGCTATGAATTTATTCTTCCCTGTTCTAAATTCCAGATTTTAAGTATTGATTCAAAATTCATGAACTCATGATCTAATCCATGTTTAGATGAAAATTTCAAAACAAAACGTGTTAGTGTATCATAAATTAAAGTCTTATATTTTATTTAGGATAATAAACTTGTTATTGTCTTTGGAAATAAAATAAATAACAGAGAAACTTTATAGAAGTTAAGTTTAAAATGTTCTAGATTCTTGAATTAGGAATATAAATAGATTACTTAAACAAAAACTGGATTTTTAAAATTTAAAATCAGAAAATTTAGATTGAAATGGAAGAGTATTTCTGGTTTAATCCAGAAATCATATTTAGGGGTGTTCTGTCGATCTAGGGGGATTAAATGGCCAGCATTGTTTCTGGTGATAGGATGGTAATGGTAGAATCATGGAAAAATGGTGAGAAGTGAATCAAAGCATGGTGGTGATAGTAATTAAGGATTGGAAATTTTTACCCTAGTTTTTCTGTGTTCAAGAAATTTGATCACTGCGACATGAATAAGTGATCGAGTCTTCCCTTGTTCGAACTGGAGGTAGATGAGGTATGAAGGAGTCTATGGCCGGAGGTGGTACTTCTCTGGTGGTAGGTGGTGAGAGAATTTTGAGGATTGACATTATCGACATTGTCCAGTTTTGGTACTCGAATGCTAGATTTTGATTTGGGGTTTCTGCAGTTGATTCGAGGATTGGTATGGCACTTGTAGATGACCGTTGACTTGCTCGTGGGGTTGCGAACGGCCGGAGGTGACGGTGGCGTTGGTGCAAGTGCACGGTGATAATGGAGTGTCAGTTGTTTTTTTTTGGGAAGAAAGGGGTACGTATTTGTATCGGGTAAGTTTGTGTTTGGCTCGAAGCTGTAGATTTTTAGACTCGAAGTAATGGGTCTGGGAACTCGAAGAAAGTGATGTGAGGCTCGGGTTTTTAGTTTAGTTACAGGATTGGTAACCTGTAGAACAGGTTTGTATAAACCTGTTTTATATTTGAAGTTTAAATAGATTTCAGGATGAATAGCTTGAGTCAGCTCGGGCTTATGAATGAAATTTAGAAATTGTTATGTTTCAAATTTTAAAATTTGAATTTGAAATATAAAGCTAAGATTTAAATTAAGTTTTAAATCTAATTTAAATTATAGATTCAAGTTGAATTGAATATTAAGATTTGAAATGATTAAGCTTTAAATTCAAATATTCTTTAAAATAACTTGAAAGAGTTTATTGTTTAAATGTTTTTAAAAGAAATTTGAATTTAAATTTGAAAATTTAAATATGTAGTAATGTTTAAATAAAGTTTAAATTTGATTCAAATCTAATTTTGAATCTTTGGTTTAAAATGAACTTAAGTTTATAAATTTAAGAGTTTAAGCCAAATTTGAATAATAATGTAAAATCTAAATGGTTTTAATTTAAGAAGAAATTTGTTTAACTTTTATAATAAAAGTATTATTTTCAATTTAGGATTTTAGATTGATTTTAAACTTGTTAAGTAAATAATAAATGAATGTTTAGATTTCATTTAATTATTAGGTTAATTAAATGAATGATTAAATTATTTAATAAATTAATGAAATAAATAATTACTTAAGGTAATTAAGGATTAAAGGTTTAGAATTAATTATTCTTTGAATAATTAACTTGTAATTAAGGATAATTAATTTAATAAAATTAGTTTTTAATTAATGATTAATAATTAATTAATCAAGTAAAAATAGATTAATTAAGTTTTAATTAACACTTAATTATTTAATTAATTAAGGATTAATTAATAGATTAATTAATGATTAATTAATTTGTAATCAATGATGATTAAAATAAGTTAATTACTTTGAAAAATAAATAATGAGTTGTTAATAGTTAATGAAGGTCATTAACTGAGGATTATTTTATAATTAATTAATGTGATTAATTTTAATTATTAATTAGATTAATTAATTTAAAAATAATCAATTGTGAGTTGTTAAGTATAATTACTTATGGAAGTAATTAGGGAATCAATTACTTATTGTAATTAATTAAGTTAATTTGATTTGTTTAATTTAATTAATTCATTTTAATTAATTTAAAATTAATCAATGGATGAGTTGTGAAAGATAATTTCTTAATGTAATTTAATGGAAAGGAATTACTTAAAGAAGTAATTAATGAGTAATTACTATATGTAATTGATTGAAGGTGATTTGATGATTTAAGTAATTTAAGTATAATTACTTTATAAATTAATCAAGGGATTAATTAGAATTAATTAAGGAGTAGTTAATTTATTTGGTGAAGTAATTTAAGGGAAGATTAATGACTGGTTTGGATTAATCAATGGTGATTAACAAGTATGGTTTAAATTAAGATTAATTTTCTAATGTAATTAATTTAAATAAGGTAATTAATTAAAATATAATTAGAAGATCATTAATTATTATAATTAATGATGTAATTAAGGTTGATTAATTAAGATTAATTAATCAATAATAAGTGAGTAAAGGTAATTAATTTAGGTAATTAATTAAGGAAGTAATTAAAGGATAATTACTGTATTTGGTTAAGTGTAATTAATTTGAGAAATTAATTAGTAAATAATTACTTGAATGTAATTAAGAGTTAATTAATCAAGGATGATTAATTAAAATGAATAATTGGACGATGATTAATTAATTGATTAATAATTAATCAATAGAGATTAAGCAAGGTTTATTTGATGAAGAAATTAATTTAATTTACTTTAAATTAATTTGAATGATGTAATTAATCTAATTCATTTTAAATTAATTATATTTGGTGTGGATAATCATTGCTTATATGATTGGTTAGTATTGTTTGCCTTGATTGGTTTGAATCTCAAATATGAGATAGATTATGTTGAATGATTTGGATGCATTGGTTGCATTGTGATGTTGATATAGATTATTCTTTTTGAATAATGATAATATGGTTTATCTGATATGATGATAATGTTGATTACCTGTTGTGTATCTATGATTTATCTATTTGTATGGATATAGATAATTGAATTGTTTTAAACCTTTAAAACAACTTGGCCTTAAAAGACACGCTTTGGATTTCGATGAGACCGGGATCGGGTTTCCATATTTGGATATCCGAAAACCACATCGATTCCAAATAACGTTAGGTCGTTAATCCAAGTGGAGCAAGTGAAGACTCGAGGTGTAAGGGCTATACGTCAGTATAACTCTGTGGGTGATTCCGTAATGAGTTGACGGAATAGCACTTATAGATTCGAGATGGTGATCTAGAGTGCAAGGGTTATCGTCGTTAACTCTGTGGGTGATTCCGTAATGAGTATAACGAGATAATGCCTTCGGTTTCGTTCGAACCCGGAACGAACTTGTATGGATTGAATGCTTTCAGAACATCGTCAGGTGGACGATGAGCATTCTAAGAGATGTGTCCTCTAAAGGTAATCGTAGCCTCAAGCCTCATCAACCGGGAATGGATAAAACAGGGGAGGTGCAGCAAGGCTTCGTGGGTCGCACCCACTGGAGAGCAAGATTGATCCCTGTCTAGAGGTCCCTTTTTATTTCGGCTGTGTGGGCAGTTGGATGTACACCAACTGCGGGGTTGTCTTGTTCGGGACTGTTCAGTAAGGAACGGTTCCGGTCTTGTGTTGCAGGGGAGTTAGGGTGGCTCCTCGGTACGTTGATCTAGGCCACGTACTGTGACGGGCGGTACCCCAGTAGCCCTGCCATTGTATGGAATCCAAAATCCAATAAGTGCCGTACGTATTAGTTGTGCCCAACTATGTTGGAATGTGAGATGTAAGCATTTCAGCTATTTCTGTATTTTACTTGAAAACCCTAGACACTATTATAATATCATCGGATTTCCTATCAAATATTTTGGTTAGCGCAAGGTAAAAACTTTTCCATGTTTATGCGTGGGAAGTCTTACGTGATACCTTTCTTTTCAAAAGGTTTTTCAAAGTTAAGCAACTTTAACCTGTTACTCACACCAGGCCCATGTCTGACCCGGAGTTTATTTTTGTTTTTCATAAACTCTTGGGTACTCAAATTTTTACGAGTAGCCAAGAGATTCAGGTTAGGATTCAGGTTTGCTTTGACGAATAATGGAGGAGCAATGGAGCAGGAGGCTTCTGCGTTGTAGATATATAGTTCCGCTGTGTGTTCTCTGTGATGTGTTTGTGATTGAGTTGTAAATACTAGACAGGTGTTTATAACTGTCTAGTATATGTGATGTATTTGCTGTGTATCTCTGATTGGTATTGTATATTATGTAAATACTTATGTTATTAATATAATTTATTCGTTCCGCTGTTGAGACTCTAGTGTTGTTTTCTTCTTTCTCTTCTTTCTTTTCTTCTTCTATCCCTTTCTTTCTAATTGATGATGCGATTTTCTGGGAGTGGAAAAATCGGGTCGTCACAGGTGGTATCAGAGCATTAGGTTGAGTGAATACCTAGGCTCTGGAGTGGTGACTATCTTGAGAGAGCGTATTTGTATTTTTATTATATATATATATTTTCATAATTACTTCTACCTATTTGTTTGGTTACCTGTTCGAGTTTTCCAATATAGGTTATAAAGGTAGATAAGATAGTAGGGTGTGTATCACGACTACTACCCTTGGTTGAAGTTTGGTGTTTAAGATTGGCAGTGTATTTGTCGAGACTGTAGACCTAATACCGTCTCGAGTGAGTTTTGTTTGGAGTAAGGATTTAGCAGATCTTATAAGGTAACCTGTAAAGATTAGGAGTCTATCTTTGAATTGGATGAGTAGAGTTTTGATCTGTCGGTTGGACAGAAGAGAATAATGGTATTTTGATACCTTTGGAAATGGTAGCTGCGTGATGAGATGCAGTGACTATGGATGTTCTCGAAGATGTTTTCTTTGGAACAAGTTAAGGAGGTGAGTCTGCTTCAGTGTTGTGACTGGATTCAGCAGGATGTTTTTGACCGGTTTGAAGCCCGAGTTTCTCGAAGAGCTTTGGATTAGGAAGTCTTTGGCGTCGGTGTCAGCAGTGCAGTTCGGAGTGTACTGTGTGCCAGCAGAAAGTCTTTTGGTTAGCAGTTTTTCTGAAGATAGAATTCAGAAGTAGCAGAGAAGATTCCATTTTTACGATGGATTGGCCAGTTAAGCGTATGCTGTTCTGATTGGTAAAGAGAGAACAGTTTTCTGTGAATATTGGGCTGGGATGATCGCAAAAGTGACTTGCGATAGTTTGAGTGTTCTCTTGAGTTATGAGAAGTTTGTTCGTACCTGGAGGCTGATTTTTCTTATCGACTGGATTCTAGGAGTAGTACCGAAGGTTTAGTGAAGTAGCTTTGGTTCAGATAGGGCATCTGAATTTTCCTTTATGGATCTATTGAACCATATTTCTGAGATATGTTGTCCAGTTGTGCTCGAGTTTTCTTCTGCTTCAGATCAGAGTTGTGCAGCGGAAGCTGATTGGAAGTGCTTTTGTTTTATCTTTTCCGGATAATAGAAGTTAGTTGATCTTCTGATGTTTGTGGAGTATAGTTGGTGTTCTTGGTTTGAGATTGATCTTGAGAAGATCATTTTGTGGATTGTTTTGGTCCAGTTTGTTTCTAGAGACATCAGCGAAGGTTGAGCTGATTAAGAGAGTTGGAGGCAGCCCAGGATTGTCAGTAGTATTTTGTGGATAAGAGAAAAAGGAAATTTGATTTTGAGATAAGTTTCCTTGATCTGAGGAGCTTTGAGATTGAGTAAGGCTGGGTAAGTCAGCTCCGAGATGTTTTGGATCTTTTCTGTGTTTTGTGAGGATTGGTGTTTGATTTTCATAGTTGAATTGTCAGTTTGGATAATTGGAATTTGATGTGTTTCACGTATCTCAGAGGGAGTACGTGTATGGTTTATTTCTGGTCCTGAAACCAGTAGTTCAGGAGGATGTGATTGTTGATTCAGACTTGTCTGTAGTCTGATATATTGTTTTGTTGGTAGATATAGTTGGAGAGGAGCTCTATAGTTTGATAGTATTGGTTGTTTAGATTCTTTAGAGCGAGTATTCCGGTGTATATATATACCGGGGAAACTCGTGAAAGTTTTATCCAGAATTTTTCTGGATAATTAGGTTTGTTTTGTTTGAATTGGTTGCTATGGTTGTTAGCATATGTTTGATAATATATGCTTGAGTTTTAAAAATAAATATCTTAAGATAGATTATTAAATTACCTTTGCTTTTAAATTTCGGGGACGAAATTCTTTTAAGGGGGAAGGAATGTGATATCCCGGAAATTTGGGCAATATAAATTTAATAATCTATGTTATAAATTTAATTTAATTTGATAATTGTATTAATAAAATTGGGAATTTGATTTAATAATCATGTTTTAATAAATATTTAAGTTGAAAGATTTTATCTTTTTAAATAAGTAAATTGTTTTCTGTTTATAATATATATTTTATATATTGTAAATTTATAAATTTTGATTTTTGAATTTAGTAAATGGATTAATTTTCTAACTCTAATTTATATTTGATAAATTGGAGATTTGATTTAAATTTAACATATGACTTTTCAAAGCAATTCAAAAATATATTTATATGGTTTATATTAAAGGAAAATCTTATTTGTTTAAATTGATATTTTTAATTAACTTAAATATGAAGTTAAATTTGTTTAACATCAAAGCTTTGTTTTATTTTCTTTTTAAAGTATTGCTTGAAATTTTATAAGAAGTTTAAAATACAAATTACATATGTCTTAATTTATTAAGTAATAAAAGTAATTTATAATCTCTTTTATAAATTATTTAGAATTGTTTAATTTGTCTTTTTTTTAAATAAAAATGATAATACCTAGTTTTTATAGACATAAATAAATTTTGTTAAGAAATAGGATTTGTTATTTTAAAATTTTAATAAGAGTTATATATGCATCTATATATAACTTGATTTTAAAATTGGATTTGATAAATTAATTTAAATTTGGATTTAATGTTTTAAAATTTAATAGAATAAATACTTCAATATTTTTGAATAAGCTTGTATTCATATTTGTTTTGTTTCATAAAGTTTAAAAGAAATAAACTCATGCATAAGGAATAAAATAAGTTAAAGTATTTATAAACAATGTAAATTAAAATTTAATATACTTTTAATTTACATGTGTAATCTTTTGAAACACCCATATAGACATGTGTTAGTCATATGATAAAGCAATGTGACAAATGTTTATAATTAGAACAAGTGTCCTATATTTATTTTTCTTTTTCTTTTATTTTTGATTAAATCAAAAATTTGCTTACATAAACATTGCCCCTCACTCTCATTATCTTTTTCTCCTTCAAAACTTAAGTAATCTTCATCTACAAAATTTTCAGATCTGAGATCATCTTCATTTCAAAAACAAAATTTTGTTCAAAGCAAAAATCTACAAGTTTCCCCCTCACAAACTAAATCCAAAACCAGAAATCAGAGTATAAACCTGAAATGAAATCTCCTCAAGCCTGAAAAGAAAATCATGTATGAACCTATAGCATTTCAATCTATTAACCTGAGAAATTCACTTGCAACTTCAATGCTAAATGAATGTCTGCATTTATTTTTCACCTGGCACAACATGCATGCACTTTCTTTTATGAAAGCCTGCAAAATCTTTCCTGTTTTGAACTTCATCAAATCTGCATCTTTCTTCAAACAGAAAATTTGAAATCTCCTCTCAAAAACCCAACTGAAACTCATATTGCCTCTAAACCAATGCCTGAAATGCAAAATCATCCTCAACCTGTAATCATTAACCTAGAAATCATTTGCATCATCAAATACCTGCATCATTTTCCTGGAAGCAGGCATGCAAAGTATCAAGGGAAGCATTGTGCAAATACAAGATGAAGTTTTAAAAGTAAACTAAGTTTAAATTCAAAGGCAAGATGAAAGTTAAAGCATCTGCGGTTTTTAAAACCAAACTGAAGTTCAAAATGCTAAGCAAGAATAAAAGCAGAATCTGAAGCTTTTCGTAAACATATGTGCTTTGCCTCCATAAAACCAGGTGAGTAACAATTTATTTTTAAAACTAAATTTAAGTTAATATTGTTGCTTGAATTGTTCCCTGTGATAATCGTATTTTGTGTGGATGAGTATGATGGGAATTGTTTGTATGTATGTATGGGTCTGAATGCATGCTTGCTATGAATTTATTCTTCCCTGTTCTAAATTCCAGATTTTAAGTATTGATTCAAAATTCATGAACTCATGATCTAATCCATGTTTAGATGAAAATTTCAAAACAAAACGTGTTAGTGTATCATAAATTAAAGTCTTATATTTTATTTAGGATAATAAACTTGTTATTGTCTCTGGAAATAGAATAAATAACAGAGAAACTTTATAGAAGTTAAGTTTAAAATGTTCTAGATTCTTGAATTAGGAATATAAATAGATTACTTAAACAAAAACTGGATTTTTAAAATTTAAAATCAGAAAATTTAGATTGAAATGGAAGAGTATTTCTGGTTTAATCCAGAAATCATATTTAGGGGTGTTCTGTCGATCTAGGGGGATTAAATGGCCAGCATTGTTTCTGGTGATAGGATGGTAATGGTAGAATCATGGAAAAATGGTGAGAAGTGAATCAAAGCACGGTGGTGATAGTAATTAAGGATTGGAAATTTTTACCCTAGTTTTTCTGTGTTCAAGAAATTTGATCACTGCGACATGAATAAGTGATCGAGTCTTCCCTTGTTCGAACTGGAGGTAGATGAGGTATGAAGGAGTCTATGGCCGGAGGTGGTACTTCTCTGGTGGTAGGTGGTGAGAGAATTTTGAGGATTGACATTATCGACATTGTCCAGTTTTGGTACTCGAATGCTAGATTTTGATTTGGGGTTTCTGCAGTTGATTCGAGGATTGGTATGGCACTTGTAGATGACCGTTGACTTGCTCGTGGGGTTGCGAACGGCCGGAGGTGACGGTGGCGTTGGTGCAAGTGCACGGTGATAATGGAGTGTCAGTTGTTTTTTTTTGGGAAGAAAGGGGTACGTATTTGTATCGGGTAAGTTTGTGTTTGGCTCGAAGCTGTAGATTTTTAGACTCGAAGTAATGGGTCTGGGAACTCGAAGAAAGTGATGTGAGGCTCGGGTTTTTAGTTTAGTTACAGGATTGGTAACCTGTAGAACAGGTTTGTATAAACCTGTTTTATATTTGAAGTTTAAATAGATTTCAGGATGAATAGCTTGAGTCAGCTCGGGCTTATGAATGAAATTTAGAAATTGTTATGTTTCAAATTTTAAAATTTGAATTTGAAATATAAAGCTAAGATTTAAATTAAGTTTTAAATCTAATTTAAATTATAGATTCAAGTTGAATTGAATATTAAGATTTGAAATGATTAAGCTTTAAATTCAAATATTCTTTAAAATAACTTGAAAGAGTTTATTGTTTAAATGTTTTTAAAAGAAATTTGAATTTAAATTTGAAAATTTAATTATGTAGTAATGTTTAAATAAAGTTTAAATTTGATTCAAATCTAATTTTGAATCTTTGGTTTAAAATGAACTTAAGTTTATAAATTTAAGAGTTTAAGCCAAATTTGAATAATAATGTAAAATCTAAATGGTTTTAATTTAAGAAGAAATTTGTTTAACTTTTATAATAAAAGTATTATTTTCAATTTAGGATTTTAGATTGATTTTAAACTTGTTAAGTAAATAATAAATGAATGTTTAGATTTCATTTAATTATTAGGTTAATTAAATGAATGATTAAATTATTTAATAAATTAATGAAATAAATAATTACTTAAGGTAATTAAGGATTAAAGGTTTAGAATTAATTATTCTTTGAATAATTAACTTGTAATTAAGGATAATTAATTTAATAAAATTAGTTTTTAATTAATGATTAATAATTAATTAATCAAGTAATAATAGATTAATTAAGTTTTAATTAACACTTAATTATTTAATTAATTAGGGATTAATTAATAGATTAATTAATTTGTAATCAATGATGATTAAAATAAGTTAATTACTTTGAAAAATAAATAATGAGTTGTTAATAGTTAATGAAGGTCATTAACTGAGGATTATTTTATAATTAATTAATGTGATTAATTTTAATTATTAATTAGATTAATTAATTTAAAAATAATCAATTGTGAGTTGTTAAGTATAATTACTTATGGAAGTAATTAGGGAATCAATTACTTATTGTAATTAATTAAGTTAATTTGATTTGTTTAAGTTAATTAATTCATTTTAATTAATTTAAAATTAATCAATGGATGAGTTGTGAAAGATAATTTCTTAATGTAATTTAATGGAAAGGAATTACTTAAAGAAGTAATTAATGAGTAATTACTATATGTAATTGATTGAAGGTGATTTGATGATTTAAGTAATTTAAGTATAATTACTTTATAAATTAATCAAGGGATTAATTAGAATTAATTAAGGAGTAGTTAATTTATTTGGTGAAGTAATTTAAGCGAAGATTAATGACTGGTTTGAATTAATCAATGGTGATTAACAAGTATGGTTTAAATTAAGATTAATTTCCTAATGTAATTAATTTAAATAAGGTAATTAATTAAAATATAATTAGAAGATCATTAATTATTATAATTAATGATGTAATTAAGGTTGATTAATTAAGATTAATTAATCAATAATAAGTGAGTAAAGGTAATTAATTTAGGTAATTAATTAAGGAAGTAATTAAAGGATAATTACTGTATTTGGTTAAGTGTAATTAATTTGAGAAATTAATTAGTAAATAATTACTTGAATGTAATTAAGAGTTAATTAATCAAGGATGATTAATTAAAATGAATAATTGGGCGATGATTAATTAATTGATTAATAATTAATCAATAGAGATTAAGCAAGGTTTATTTGATGAAGAAATTAATTTAATTTACTTTAAATTAATTTGAATGATGTAATTAATTTAATTCATTTTAAATTAATTATATTTGGTGTGGATAATCATTGCTTATATGATTGGTTAGTATTGTTTGCCTTGATTGGTTTGAATCTCAAATATGAGATAGATTATGTTGAATGATTTGGATGCATTGGTTGCATTGTGATGTTGATATAGATTATTCTTTTTGAATAATGATAATATGGTTTATCTGATATGATGATAATGTTGATTACCTGTTGTGTATCTATGATTTATCTATTTGTATGGATATAGATAATTGAATTGTTTTAAACCTTTAAAACAACTTGGCCTTAAAAGACACGCTTTGGATTTCGATGAGACCGGGATCGGGTTTCCATATTTGGATATCCGAAAACCACATCGATTCCAAATAACGTTAGGTCGTTAATCCAAGTGGAGCAAGTGAAGACTCGAGGTGTAAGGGCTATACGTCAGTATAACTCTGTGGGTGATTCCGTAATGAGTTGACGGAATAGCACTTATAGATTCGAGATGGTGATCTAGAGTGCAAGGGTTATCGTCGTTAACTCTGTGGGTGATTCCGTAATGAGTATAACGAGATAATGCCTTCGGTTTCGTTCGAACCCGGAACGAACTTGTATGGATTGAATGCTTTCAGAACATCGTCAGGTGGACGATGAGCATTCTAAGAGATGTGTCCTCTAAAGGTAATCGTAGCCTCAAGCCTCATCAACCGGGAATGGCTAAAACAGGGGAGGTGCAGCAAGGCTTCGTGGGTCGCACCCACTGGAGAGCAAGATTGATCCCTGTCTAGAGGTCCCTTTTTATTTCGGCTGTGTGGGCAGTTGGATGTACACCAACTGCGGGGTTGTCTTGTTCGGGACTGTTCAGTAAGGAACGGTTCCGGTCTTGTGTTGCAGGGGAGTTAGGGTGGCTCCTCGGTACGTTGATCTAGGCCACGTACTGTGACGGGCGGTACCCTAGTAGCCCTGCCATTGTATGGAATCCAAAATCCAATAAGTGCCGTACGTATTAGTTGTGCCCAACTATGTTGGAATGTGAGATGTAAGCATTTCAGCTATTTCTGTATTTTACTTGAAAACCCTAGACACTATTATAATATCATCGGATTTCCTATCAAATATTTTGGTTAGCGTAAGGTAAAAACTTTTCCATGTTTATGCGTGGGAAGTCTTACGTGATACCTTTCTTTTCAAAAGGTTTTTCAAAGTTAAGCAACTTTAACCTGTTACTCACACCAGACCCATGTCTGACCCGGAGTTTATTTTTGTTTTTCATAAACTCTTGGGTACTCAAATTTTTACGAGTAGCCAAGAGATTCAGGTTAGGATTCAGGTTTGCTTTGACGAATAATGGAGGAGCAATGGAGCAGGAGGCTTCTGCGTTGTAGATATATAGTTCCGCTGTGTGTTCTCTGTGATGTGTTTGTGATTGAGTTGTAAATACTAGACAGGTGTTTATAACTGTCTAGTATATGTGATGTATTTGCTGTGTATCTCTGATTGGTATTGTATATTATGTAAATACTTATGTTATTAATATAATTTATTCGTTCCGCTGTTGAGACTCTAGTGTTGTTTTCTTCTTTCTCTTCTTTCTTTTCTTCTTCTATCCCTTTCTTTCTAATTGATGATGCGATTTTCTGGGAGTGGAAAAATCGGGTCGTCACACAAATATTTTAAATTATCACTTGATTTTTCCTTTACATTAATGTTACAGTCATATGCTTGAGGAAAATGACTGTAATCTACTTTTAAAAATCTTATTTAAGTTTACCATCATATTTTGTTTAAAAATCAAAGCTTATCAATGATTTACATAAGGATAATTTAAGGTTTTTCACCAAAAATATTCAACCTGTACCAAATACAGAACATCACCCAATCCTAATCCAAACTAAAGCATTCATAAACCAAATTATAAATGAAGTTTGAACTGATTTTAATTAACTTAAAGTTTTAAAAAAATTGTGTTTACTCACCAAAACAATTGTTGAACAAGGCAGGGTTGTTAATAGATGCCTGTAGCTTGAAGCTTGAATAAAATCAGAGTTTGCTTGCATCTTTTTCCCTTTTCTTTCTGTTTTCCCTTTTAATCTTTTCTCAGGTATCCTATGTTACTGACTAAACTAAATAAAAGATGAACACCTATATATATATATATATATATATATATATATATATATATATATAGAATATAAGAAGTTATGAAAGAAAAATGTTTTACCCAGGTAGGTGTTATCTATAAGTACACTGTTCAATTTTGTTTTATCAGGCAAGCTTCTACTCCTATTTTTTTATATATGATCCTGAATTCGGCCCAAAGCTTTGCTGAGAGAATGAAACATTAAATGCTCTTGTACTTATTGCCTACTCTTAATTCTATTAGTACATAAATATCTTATTAACTTGTCTGCAAAATTATTTACAGGTTTCATATATTATCAAGCCTGTTATATTTTTTTATACACTTAACTCACTGCTATTCAATCATGTAAATCAGATTCATTACTGCAAAATAAAGATTTGCATGTTATAAATGACCACAAAGATGTGCTCGAATCAGAGGAGCATTGAATGATTGTGTTGCTAAATCTTGATTTACATAATTATGTTTACTGAGTATACAGATTTGGTATGCATTATGTACTCAGCAAGTAGCTAAAGGCTTGCATAGGAAGGTAAGTTATTTTATTGCTTATTTGAATAATACATATGTTTACTGAGAATATAGATTGGATATGAAAAGTACATTTTCAAGAAAGCCATTTACTGAAGATACTTGTATCAAACCATATGTGTCAGGTCCATTCACTTATTGGTTTGCTTTGAAAACATTTGTATCATTATTCCCAGCTTGAATAATTAATACACATATAGTTGTTGTCAGTTTGTATATGAAAATATCTTGTTTAGTTAACTTTTAATTTATATAAGTTATATATATAGATGTTTTAGTTTGGTTTTAGATTTGATTTTGTTTTACTTTATACTTTGAGTTCTTATACCTTGTTTCATATTTTAGTCTTGTTTACAAGTTGTTAAGTTATGTTGTAAGAATTCTTAATTAATTAATTCTTATTTTAAATTTTACATTAATACTTTATATTTAACTATCAATGTTCAAGTCATATTCAAAATGATTCTCACTTATATTTGTATTCATTATCCATTTGTACTTTACTATTACTTATTTAAATTAAGCTATATACATATATTTGATTTATGTTTTACATTTATATTTTACATTTATATTTTATTTTGTTAGAATTAGATTTTAATTTAAACATTAACATCCCTATGTATATTTCCAAATGTAAGCAAAATACAGTATTTTAATTCAACTATATAAGGTAAATATTGTTAAGAAATTTTATTTAAATTCCTAGGATCAAATCCCTTTTTTTTTAAAAAAAAAAGAAATACAAATTTACATAAACAATTGACAATTATTCCAAAATCATATTCATTTGAAAATAATTAGTTCATATTTTATCTAATCATATTAAATATTTATTAAAATAAACGGGGCCAAAATTCAGGGTCGTTACAAGGAGGTTACATGAAATTAATGGTATGATACTTACATTAGTGATATCATTAATATTTGAGATGTTCGAAAATGAAATTACAAGAGTGTAAGTGTTAATATGCTTCTATTGAAATCCACATTTAATAGGTAAGTACTATAATTAGTAACATACTAAATTCTAAAAAGTACTCGTTTGTAAAGTTCGAATTGTGCTTTCCTTCATTACAATGCAAACTTTTTTTGCACCTGCGTAACATGACACAGGTAGTGAGTGGTGAAATTCAAGGGGTCCTATGGTTTCATTGTATAAGACCTGCTGAATTCCACCAACCAAGAAATTTTAATACTGATATGAACAAAATTGCACTTCTTACATTGGATAGTTCCTACACTTTCCAAAACAATATACTTCCACTTCCATGGATCGAAAATTCTCTTTTAGTCCTTTAGTTTTCTTAATTACATAAACTCAATCTAAACCGTATAACAACTTGAATAAAAATAATGAAATCATTATATAGTAAAGAAATTAAAAAAATATATTTGAATTTCTAATATTACAAGGTAATAATAAATAGAGTAAAGTTAATAGAAAATTGGAAAATTACCTAGAAACCAATACTTCAGGTCTTTGAATGACTGATTCCATTAGTTTAACCTAAAACGTACAACGATTTAAGTACAAATAAAATATTCAACACCAAATTAAGACTTAAATAAAATTATTTCATAGTGAGTCCAAAATTATTTTCAGTTAATTTATTTAGAATGGAAAAATGTGAATGAAATTGATTATTGGAAGGACCTCAAATTGATGTTAAGATTTAGGAAAATGAAATATAAAGGTGTAAATGTAAACAATCTCTCGAATTGTTGAAGTGTCAGTACGAAGGATGAGCAGAATTATGTAAATTACCTGTCACAGTACGGGGCCTAGATCACCGTACCGAGGAGTACGCCCGCTCCCCTGCAACACAAGGCCGGAACCATCCCTTACTGGACAGTCCTGAGTGAGATCACCCCGCGGTTGGGATCAGCAACCGCCCACTAAGCCGAAATAAAAAGGGACATCTAGACTGGAATGACCTCACCCTGCTTGGGTGCTACCCACCTAGCCTTGCTGCATAACCCCTGATTTTCAGTCATTCTCATTTGATGACGCTTGAGGCTAAGCGTTACCTTTTTATAGAACATATTCCTTAGAATGCCCATCGTCCACCTGACGATGTTTCGCAAGCATTCATCCATACAAGTCCGTCCCGGGTTCGAACGGAACCGAAGGCACTATTCCTACTACATCCATTTTGGAAATATCCTCGGGATTAGTAGCGACTAGTCCTTGCACTTCACTGCTCCATCTTCGAATCCAAAATCATTTTTCACGAAACGTACAAACCGGATCGAAGTGGTTTTCGAGAAATAAATCTCGATCTCGGTCTCTTCGAAACGATCAACGTATTTGTCCAATATTGATAGTCGGTGATTTAACTATCAATTAATATTCACAAACAACCATCAACCAATAAATAATTTCCCAATTATTTATTTATTAACCTCAAAATATCTTCACAAGATATATTTCTATTTTCAATCCTTTGAAAAACAGTTTCAAAACCATCTTTCTTTTAAGAATGAAATTTCCCAAATATTTTCTATCCCCTCTGAAATCATCAAGCACAAAACTAGATTTTTAAATTAATTTAAAAACACTTTACTTGAGATATACTTTAAAACATTTATTTTAAAACCACTTCAATGATTTGTTAACAATACATACTATATGAATATTTGAAAATAAGGTTACTAAATAAAATATAAAATTAGATTTTTACTTTTAAAAATAAAATATTAAGTCACTCTTTAAATAATTATTGTTATAATAGATTAAAATAATTATTGCTATACTAGATTAAAAAGAAATTCTTACTTTAGAATTTAAATATTTAGAAATAGTAAAATTTTCAAAACATACTTCTTACAAACAACTTAAAATTTTAATTTATATTTTAAAATTTTACTTTGAAAACGTACTTGGTTATTCAGAGAGAAATTTCCAATCTCAATCACTTAAATCAATTTTCCAAATTGATTTTCAATTTATTCCATTTGAAATAAATTCCTTTACTTATCAGTTCATTTCGAAATTTCATTAATTATGGACTTTATTATTCTTTTCAGTTTGATTTTTAAATCCTTTAGCTGAAATATACAAATTTCAGGTTATTCCCAATTTCTTCTTTATTCTTCTTTAATAATTTAAATCCTAAATTTAAAATAAATGCTTTGTTCTTTTAAATAATAACATTGAAGTTTAAGTTTCATTAACTTTCTGTTTATTTAAATTTCCTTCCCATACTCAAGATTTATTAAATAAAATTTTAAAGTCACTTTATTTCCATTCCAGTTTATTCATAAATTTATTCAACTTTTCTATAATTATTTTACTTACCATTTCACTTCTTTTGTTTTCATTCCCAGACTCAAATTTATATATTTGGTAATTCATTTTTGCCCGATTATAACAATCAAGCCATAGTGTTCAATATTTCACATACTTCATTACAGGATATCAATATTCAGGACAGAGAATATTAAATAATTAAATAAAGTTGAGGGGTCCAGTTGGATCACTCCAACCTATTTTTCCCTGCATCCACAGACGTTAGCACAATATAAAATGTCAATTCCAAATATATACCACACTACAGCACAATAAATCAATTCAACCAATTCAAACAATTATTTAAATTAATCGTTTAAATTTAAATTAACTGAGTGAGATTAACTCACCTTTAACCTTGAATGCAATTCATTCCCGACCAGCTTATTTCTTTTCAGGTTCAAACCTTGAATAAATATTATGTTATTTTTATTAATATTTGAATAAATCAAACAACCAATTACCGTTTAACAGTTTAATCAACCCAAAATTATATTTTTAACCAGTGATTTAAATTTAAAATAGGTATGTGTATATTCATTTTCATTTTATTGAAACTACATATATACCTATAACAATGATCTGTATATATACATTAACTGTTTCTATCAGTAAATAAAATAACTTGCTGTTTTAAAATGTTTTTATTCCCTTTTCTGTAAATAACTAATAGAAATCTACTTTACCGCAAAAAGAAAACTTCATCTGTTATATAAAGTTTTGATTTTGAAATGTCCTATAAATTTTCTTTTCAAATGCCTTGTCTATACATATATCTCTGTTTGCATATCTTAACAGTAAATTGATCCTAAAATCTCAAACTTATAAGTGTATACAAATATCCTAATTACAGCAATTTACTTACTAATTTCAATATATATATAAAAAAAGATTTACCAGAACCTCGCTTTGGTCTAGAGACTACACCAAAGAACTCGCCTTGCTCCTCCCAATGGTTGATGTCGCACGCTCCCCAAAGCTCGAGACCTCCACCATTGCTGCAACAGATTCAACTGCCAAAACCTAACTCACGCGACTTCAATCCATCGTCACGAGCGACTACGAGCTCACTATCCCTCGCGACAAGTCCTTTGACGACACCAAGTCGTTTACTCGGGCCATGATAAATTCACGATTCGCACTGAACGAGGGAGCGTCGGCCCATTGAGGATTCGATTCCCTCCCTTCACCGATATGGTTTTGCTGCCAATATTTTTTTTAGTTTCAAATCGAATTCGATTTCGTTCGATTCCTGGATTCGAGAGGAAGAGGGACGAGTTCGAATTGAAACAAATGCGAGATTCAATCCCTTTTGATTTCCAAAATTCGAGCAGAAGGGAAGTTGAAATTCGCGATTCAACTGGCCATTGTTTTTTTTTTTTTATTACCGAGCTTTAGGTTTCAAAAGGAAGAAAAAGGGGTTCGGCCCCTACTGTTACGTTTCTCCTTTTTTTTTATCTATAAACGCGACTTCCCCCATAAGCTTCTTCTTTAATTTATTATTTTTATTTTTATTATAATTTTTTTTTAAAAAGTGCTTTCGGCTGAAAGAAAAAGGAAGGCGACATGCTAAAAGCTAAGGGAGGCGTGAAGGGGAAGGTTAACAATAGTGATTCGAAAAGCTGATGTGATGGAATAGACGGCTATAAAGTGGGTTGACTAAGCAATATTGAATTCGATATATACATACCAATGCGTTTATATACCATACGCTCACACAACAACTCCAATCACTACGGAAATTGAAATCCGAGACTATGCCTCGGAAGGCTATTTTTAAATTCAATTTAAACGATATAAAAATTTCAACACTTAACAACCCATTTTAAAATTTGATTTCATCACTTATATTCTCTTCAGTATTACCAATATAAATTTTTACAAGCCTTCAAATTATTTTTAACAGGCTTAAAATTCTAGATTCACATTTTACCCAATTTCAAATTGTTTAATTCAATAATTTAATTATCAAATAATTGGTGATAGTTGAATTCGAGTTAAAATTAACTTTGAAATATTTAAAATCAATTAAATATTTCAATTTCAAATGCTCAAAAATTTCGGGTCGTCGCATTCCTTCCCCCTTAAAAGAATTTCGTCCCCGAAATTACTAGTTAGGAAGAATGATCCATTACCCGTTTAGTTTTCTCCGAGACCCAACGGTTCAACATCTTACTATCTTTTTATAAAAGACCCATAATCATTCTTATTAACCTTCCAAACCTTTCCCTAGTTTGCAAACGATCCTATTTGCTCAACCATTCCAGTTTTAATCTTAAAACCAATTTGAATTATCAAAATTTTCTCAAAATTTTTTAACTCCCTAAATTCCCGAAAAATTTCGCCAGCGTTTCCTTTGCGCGGCTGACTCGGTACAACTACAAAATGGCTCTACGGCCTCCCAAATCCAAAAAGAAAACAAAAAGCCAAATGGCTCAATCCAAATCCAAATCCCAATCAAATTTCATACCAAATTTAAATACATACCTTTGTCGGGCAATTCAAATTTATCTCTTGAAATCAAATCCAATTTCTTTCCCTTTTATAATACCTGCATATCCTGCTTAGCACTAATATCCAATCACCATATCCCAAAACATTTTATCGACTCACTTATAGATGTCAATATCCATTAACTCAGATACTAACTTAGATTATATGTGAAATATCAATTTCCAATTGAGAATGCCTCATTCCTTACTTAAGCTAGTATAAGCATTTATGTGTTTCTTATATTTATTTTCATCTTACCACTTTAGTTTATATCCATTTCTATTCAAATTGATTCTTTCACTTTTATACGAATTCAATTCATCTTAACTCTGAATATATAAATTTTATTTGTCATTTATTACTAATTCATGTCATTATTTTAATTAGTTTCATTGACTAACTAATTTTAGTATCCAATTTAAACTCGCTTTGTCTTTAACAAAAATTCCTTAAAAATTTTCAAAATTTTTCTAACTCCCAAAATTTCTGAAAATTTTTGGCAGAGTCTCCCTTGTACGGAGGAGCTTTTGCAATTTGACAAGAGATATAAATATATATACATCGACCCACACGGTCGGAAAAACCAAAAACAGTTCATATTTCCTATTTTAATTGCGTAGGCGTACCTTATTTAGCATTTTAAACAAGCGGCTTATTATTATTAGCAGTTAATGCAACCCAAATCCAGCCACACGGCTTCCAGGTACCTGTACTTACTCAATTTAAACATATAAGTACTATATATATATAAGGTTTATAGCATTTCACTTAAATTTAAATAGCTAAAACATCAATTATGTAACAATGCATGTGATATACGGGCATAAACATATAAATTTCACATAATATGCATGTTAAGTAATTTCCATAAGCACATAAAAGGTTCCAACACTTATTACGATTGCGTATAATCAATTCTCAAACCATTCCATCCAGTTGAAGTGATTTACAGCTTATACGCTTATATTTAATTCATTTTAAGCAAAATAACTTCACATTCATTCCAATTGATTCCAAAATCAATTTGTTTTACTTCCAATAATTCATAGCATTTTATCCAATCTCATTGCATCAAACGATCCGTTTCCTTATGACATTCGTCAATATTAGTATGAATAAATAATTACTTAAGCTTTATAACCATTTAAATTGATTCCCACTCAATTTATACTTTCTAGTTGTAAAATTTATTCACAATTCATATATTCTCATTTTCATTGCATTTCAGATTTGAATACATTCACTTGTATTTCATTTTATTAACCAAACTAGTTTCATTCAAACTATTAACAGTTTAGGTTCATCTTTATTACTAATTAAATTTCCCTTTTTTTAATTCATTTACGACCATTTATTTAACTCGACACATCCCAAGCATTAGTTACTTTACTCAATTTATTCCATATTTGTTATGCCAAACTATTTTATTTAGCTCGAAAACCATCCAGGCTATTTCATCCAATAACCACTCCCAACACATTTAAACCACGCTTCACTTTGAGTTTGGTTTTTATTCGACACTTATGTCGATAACCTAAGTTCATTTCCACATGATTCTTAGTTATTCCATCCATTTATTTATTTAATATAGTTAATTTATCCACTCAATTTATTATGAATTTTCGTTACCTTAAATATTATTTTCAACCCACCAAGTTCTTTTCCAATCCAAATTTATTTCACTTGATTTAAATTCAATCCAATTTCATTAAATTTAGTTTAAGTTGAATTAAATTCAACTCTCTTCAATTTATTCAGCTTAAGTCAATTTACTTCAACTTATTCAAATTTATACTTAAGCTCGTTTTCATTTCACAAATAAATATTTTTCTCTTTTATCCAACTTGATTCCATCTCAATTAAATCTCATTTTAAATCTACAATTTCCTTTGGTTAGTTATTATAAAATTTAACTTTCCAGATTTAATCTCATTCAATTTATTACAAGGCCATCTCCAATTATATCTTCACTTAGTTGGATTTTATTCTCAATACAAACCATTATTATTTTAATCCAATTTCATTTTGATTTGATACATTTCCAATCATATTTAATTTGTTAACACTTCAAGTCAAATTTTAATTAATAACTCAAGTTCTGATTTTATTAAACTCACAATTCATTTACATCTACTTCATCGACAATTTAAGTCAAATTTAATTATAACTTGAGTTTTATTTTCAAACCTCATCATAACTCACAATTAAATTTCATTAACGAATTTATTAACAAATTTGTTCTTTCCTTATTTATAATCCAACACTTGAATTTTTATTCCAAATATCACTTCATTTTATTTTCTTAAGTTCAATATACCTTATAATTCAAGTTTGGATTTTCTTTTCATTTTCCAATTCATTAAAATATTAATTTTGGGCTTGTATCCCATTTCCAATTTATAAGTCACAACTTACTATTTTATACAATTCCATTCATCATAAGCTTGAATATATTCATCTTTATTTTTAACTCAAGCCTTCTATTTATTCATAGCACAAGCATATTTTATTTCTATGGATTTTTAATTCTCTTATAAGTTATTCTGATTTATTGATTTCAATTCCAATCCTTATTCAATTTCCATTTGCTTAGGTGTGAATCTAATTCCATCAAATAATTCAATTGAATTCTTATTCCAATTCAATTTATTTTAACTCAGTTTTATTTAACTCAATTCGATTTCAATTCAATTCGAATACAACTGGATATTATTTTCAGCTTATTCAATTTATTTTAATTCAGGTAAAATTTTATCCCCAATCCAAGTTAATTTCATTTAGCCTTTTAAATTTAAATTCCATTATTCAAAGCTTATATTTCCTTCATTTACATTCACTTAAGTTAAATTTTATTTGCTGAATTAAAATTTCCAATCCCTTCTTATTAATATCAACTTCTCTTTATAAGTACATTATTTGATCATTTATTCATTCACCAATTCATTATTTAACCAATAAATTTTATTTCCAAACATTTATTATCTTTAGTCCATCCTGACTAATTTTCCCATTCCACATAACTCCACACAATTCAATTTTAAATTCCAGTACTCAGTTTCACTTACACCGTTGAATTTTTTTTCCAACAAATTCCAAAGTTTAAACAGCCTTTCAACATTTCAAAATTCCCTTTTAAAACCTTCTATATCCAAAATTCGTTTGATAAATTCAATTTATCTCTTTGAATTTCAAAACTCAACCAGTTTTGCAAACAATTTCAATTCAAAACAATTTGGTAGCAATTTCACTTTTGGAAACTCGAAAATGAACATCGATGATGCTGCAGTCATCACCGAAGTTATTTTCTAGCGACCAAAAGAGTTCAATGCTTTTATTCTCTTTCTAAAATCCCTCCAATATTTTTAAATTCCAAATCTCTCTAGATTTCAAATACGATTCAAAAATATTTCTCAATATATATTATCCTCCCAACTTTTGAGAATCATTATCCAATCCAAAGAAACTTAAATCTCCAAATTCCAAACTCTTTAGATTTAAATTCAAACTTTTCTTTGGAATTTTATCTTACTTTAATAATTAATTACACTATAATTTACATTATAGTTTACATTTACAAATTCATTTGATATGAATTGGTTTCTTAGTTTTTTAATTATGAATTCAATTCCTTATTCTATTATGAATCACATTCATAAATTTCATCTATTATGTTAATTTATTCCTTAATTTTTTTTAGTTATTATTTCAAACTTTATTCAATTATCTTACCATGATAATAATTTAATATTTATCACTTCTATCATCCTAACATCCATATATAGCTATAATAATTAAGAAAATCATTTTCTTTTATATACATAAAATAATTTTGGGTAAAATTATTTCATTTCCCTAGTTAAAACAATACTGTGTCGGTTTATCTTGTTCATGAGTTTAGAAATCCCTATCGATGACATGGCGTCCCATACATCGACCAGAATCCATAAACACTCAACCGATAAATCAACACAATATAAAACAATTTTATATTCACTAACAAATACGCGCTCATATCTATCAATACGCTCAAACTCATTCTAGAGTACCATAGACTCTATTTAATGAGTAATTCCCACCAGAGCCAAGGTTATCCCCATTTGAAAAAATATTGTTGTTGCATAGATCACTTATTTTCACGCTATAAAGCAGGTCGTAGTAGCTTAAAAATTATTTATTTTTGACGCGTTAAAATGTGGAATGTTCACGTCTTGAAAATTTATTTACGTTAGCTCGTTAAAAAATAAACGTACGCTCGTTAAAAATGTACTCAGTTATCGCGTGAACAAAATAAATATCATCGGACATTTTAACCAACAGTTGTGACACATCAACAATTTCATAGTCAACGTATAAAAATAGAGATAATCACGTATAAAACAGGCCAAAGCCAACGCATGAAATTCCTTAGCGTGCATTTGCTGAAACTTTGCGTGCATTCACTTAAACCAACATACGTGCTTCAATGTTTATTATTTTTGCTTTTGTGATGGATACATGTTTCGTGTGCCACATAATTAAATTCTCTGTCCATTTTTCCAACTTGCTGAAGCATATTATATTGCCTTGTACTTGGGTTGGAGCCACGTCCTTGTATATTTTATACTATTCAAACATTAGATTGTCAAACTCACGTGCCTGCTTGTCCATTTGCAGTACCTCCTCTTCATGTATTTTATGAGCCATCCTATATTTTATATATAATATGAAATTTGTAAGCGATAGATAATATTAAGTATCTGGAAGGTTAAAGATTGCACACAGGTATAATTGGTTTAAGGGCCACACATAACAAAAAGTGAAGAAAGGCAATATAGACGGAAAAAAGTGTGATATTGCTGATACATACGGATAAGTATGGACAAAGATACCGAATTAATATATTATTAAATATGAATATATCTATCATAATTGGTATGGCAAATATGTAGACTGATTGCATAGCTATCTAGTTTTATGAAAAAGGAAGGATAAAAAAACAGTAACATGATCTGTAGTAACATGATCTGTAGATTCATAGTTGTAGTACATGGTTTGTAGTTGATGGGCTGTAATGAAAAATAAAACGTCAGTTGTACCAATGTAAAATTAATGTTGTCAGAGAGCAATATATATAGACCAAATGCATGGCTATGTATAATTATATAGACTGGTGCAAACGTCTATAAAAATCAAACTGGGCAGAGAGCAAGAAGAAAGCAAGATTATTTAACAGACAACCAAAACTGGGTAGAGAGCAATAACATAGCAAGAAGATTTAACAGAGAATGGTTTGCAGAATTCATGTTCATACACAGTACAAACAGCAGTCGATAAGTATAATTTTAGGAGGATGTTCAAAATTGAACTTCAGCTTTGTTTGTACAAATTTGGTCTTCATATTAACTGACATCTCTGATCTTGTTGTTAACTTTTGCAGTTTAGCTGGGTACAACAGTGAAGTCATTTGTACCTGCAGCAAAGCATAAAAAAATATTTAGTTGCAGGAATGTCTAAATGAATTTTGTACTTGCATATTTTATCAATCAGGTAATTAACAATAGGTATGATATTGTATGATTCTGTACTAATTCAAATCATGTGTATGGTAAATTTTTATAAAATAATAATGTAAATCAAATTTAAGTCGACGAAAATGTGAAAATGGTAAACAAATCATAACGAAAGTTAACCAAAGAATAAAAATTCGTACTGTTTTTTGTAAAAGAAACTGTAGTAGCCAAGGCAAAACTGAAATTACCAATCAACCTTATATTTGAGCATGAATGCTGCGAACAGAGGATAACACCCTACAATGGGCCATCAAACCAGTGAATTAAAAATAATGCTTATATACTTTGATGTAGTCGGCGCATGGATCTAAATACGAAGTGGTTGTGAAAGCATCGTGCTAAATACAACCGAAGTTAGAAGTGGAAAGCAAATTTCGACAAAGCAAAGAAGAAGAAGAAAAACATTACCGTGTGTAATAAAACCAAGGCGTTAAAATTATATAATAAATGAAGAATTTACAAAAATGAATGGAAGTGGAATATGCATTTTTTTTGGGAGCTGCCTTTGTTTTAGAGGATTCACCAATCATTAGAATAAAAGTTTATTATGTACGTTAAATTTTTAACATTTGTGCTTTCAAATCATTATTTGTGCTCTTGTATATAATAATATGTTCGTGGTTCCAAATTTGTAAAGAAATTGAATACAGGAAAGTGAAAAAAAAGTAAAGCTTTATAAATCAAAAATACATTGCACATCTGTCGAGTAGAATGGGTATAAACAAAGGTATAAAAACAACTGCTATGGTTAATACAGATGCAAATGCTTTTCTTTAAGCAAGCAAGGTCAGATGTTAAAAAAAATAGGAGTATTCATTTTTTAAGGCACGGTGTAGAAAAAAGGCAAATATTTAAATTGTTACATGAGTTTAAATGACACTACGGAAACACTTATGATTTATACGGAAACACTTATGGTTTAAATAGGAGTATTCATTTTTTAGTGCGTTTATACGGAAACACTTCGGTGTCGGTCAAGGTTGATGTTTCCGATGCCCAAATCCATGCTGAATTTAATGTGAACATTTTTTTTACCTCAAACAGGATTTTTCTATTGTAATTTATAAAGTTATTAAAAAAAATTACACATTTTTTATTTTATATTTTCAACAGTTGATTTCATGCTACGTTTAGAAATCTGTTTTGATCAACTTTAGGTTAAAATTCTTTTTGTCATAAATTCATGTTTTTGGATTTTGCCTGCTTTTCTTTTTTGTTGATTATAGTCGTTAATGTTTATCATGAATTTGTGAAGATGACGTCACTTATGTATTAAAATCAAGGAGCTCTTTTTCAATAATCAGGTCTATATATCAAATCTTATAGTTGTGGCCACCTATAGCACTAAATCCCCACTGCCATTAATCTTTTTCTCACAAGTATGCTGCCATTCGGTGTTCCCAATTACCATCTCAGGTGCATGCACTTAAATTTTTTAGCCTCCTGATAGATATAAAACAAATAAAAGGAACGCTTTAAAGGATTTTTTTACTATTGAACTTTAAATAGAACTTATTAAATTGCTTTGTGTGGGGAAAACTGGTTTTGTTGGCAACAAGTTATGAGTAGTTGATGGATTTAAATTGTAAATACATAGGCAACCTTGCAAAGTGCATAAATCCTACGTACGCATCTCAAGATCATGATTTGGTTGCATGTGCATAATTTTACTTGCAGGTTATTTCATGCTAAATCCGAAGATGCTTGACGTCGTCAGATTTTCATGTATCATAGAATTTCTCTAGCTAAGGTGATACTTAACTTTTCTTTCTTTATTACATATTTTATATCAAGCCATATTCCTTATTATAATTGTTTACTTGTTGCTGCAAGAAACAATGAAAATAACTCAAAAACTATTATCTAAGTAAAAAGATATATTATACAATCTACTTATCTATTCAAGGCCATGAAATTCATGTGGAGAGACACAGTTGTTGTTGATAGAGCGGAAATGGCTAAAAAAAACTAGGAAATGGTCTAGCAATTTTCTAAAGAAGGGAAATGGCCTTACAAAAAGGTAGAATTTTGATTTACATAATCCATTTTTTTAGTTATTTCTAGATACGAAGAACTTTTTAACGACTTATATATGAGCACATTGTTGTTTGCTAACTTTAAATTAATGAGAAGTCTCAAAGTAACGGCATTTCCATTTTTGGTCGAACTCATTCCATCTGTCCATCAAAAATATTTCTAGGCATTCTTTTAATAAAATCTCCTATTTTTTCTAAACTTCATTAGCTCACCGTTTTCATTACTTTCTAAATCAAGCCATCATTTATTATCACATTTCTATGTAAAACATTTTATATGTTAGATTTAGCAAAACAATTTTTCCCCTTATTCTCTCTTCCTTTTTTTATACATTTTGTTGTCAGTTAAAGCAATGAAATACTATCGCTCGATATGCAATGAAATACTCTATTCCCTTTGTTGCCTGTGTTCAATATTCTATTTGAATTTTCAAAATCAGTTAGCTTAACAATTCCAATCAATATGGAAAACTCCAATATATCAAAGGAAACTCTATTGAATTTTTATATTAGAGTAAATAAGGAGTTTACAAATACTTATGCTAAGGTTCATATGTTTTGTTGCATACTGTAAATACTAGAGTATTTCAATTTCCTGTTGGATTTAATGCGTATGGTTTCACATGCATCCTTATTATAATTGTTAAGTTATATTCATTTGGTAACCGTATCATGGACTAAAAAATGTAGAGTGGCAATATGTTTGAAAATACAACTTTATACATAAGCTTGGTTCATACATTTACAAATATTTAGTTTCATGCTTTAATGGAAACTATTTTTACACAAACTGTAACCTTATTCTATTATTATATACTCCCCAACTAAGCTAATATAAAGCTCAGTAATAAAAAGTTGTTATAACTTAAAAATATTATTATGCAAGACAATTTTGATATGTATTATTTGTGCACACGTAATAAATTATCATGTTTTGTTGTTTACCTTAGATTCATCTACACAATGTTCTATTCATTTTTAAAACATCTTAAATGCACATGTTATCATTCATCATTCAGTATGATAAGTTGTTTTTTTATATAGTATATTGACTCAGCCATGATGATGAGAGTGAAGTGCAACAAATTTAGTTAGTTATTATTATACTGGAAAGGTACTAGCTATAGTGAAAACAATGCAGGTATATGTACCAATTTGTGTGACATCTTAGCATATACTAGCTCATGCTTAACCTACCGTCCAAAGTTATGTATATCAATATTTTTGAAACTCATCCAATATCTTCTTCATTTCCAACGGTACAATTACGAAGACACCTCTATTTCCCATTGATTGACTTTGTTTTTTTAATTTTCTACTCCTTTTTATAGTCTTTAGCAAAATACATGAAAAAATTGGATGGAGACGATTCATTTTTTGTAAAATTAAACTAGATCCCACATGCCTAGCTATCTAGGGATTAAGAAAATTAGCTAATTAAACACATCTAATGTACCCTTTCGAGCTTGACAATACACAACTATGTAAAAAAGCTTTCTATTCAACTTGCTCTACTGAGTTTAAAGTGTTAGAGGTCCTTAGCGCATATCTTGAATTATATGTATGTTTGGAGGATTCCTGACATTCGTAGAATTTTTGCACTGTTTTCCATAAATGTTGGCAAGGAAAATAAGAAAATAGCAGTTGAAATTTACTCTATATTTTATTTTGCATCCCATTACTTACATGTACTCTTCCAAAACAAGAAAAAGTTTTCCTTGCCTCACCCAATAGTAGTTACATTTTTCTTTCAAAAAATAACGGTACATTAAAAACCATTCACCTGCTATTTCAGTAGTTACATATTGCTTAATCGACTAAACTAATTTTTTTTTAATGAGACCGAAATGAATGTGATAGGATATAAAATATTGAAGGATGTAAGTTACTAGAAATTTCATTAAACTGCAATGGCTGAAGAGACTATAAGCCCATTTCCCACTATATAACATACCGAATAGGACCCATCAACCCATTAGAAGAGATTTCTAACAACATCTTACGTCCTTGAACTAATATACGCATTGAATAATAGTATTTCATATAGTGTACATCTCACTTTGCGTCTATCATAGCCGTTGATAATACACAAATGCATCTTTTCGCGCTTCAAATGGCACGACTACTAACCATGAACATTACTTAATTAGACACGATCCTACTGAACTAAGTAGTAGGACATGCGTGCACACTTCTTGCATTACCAGCACCATACTACCCTTCGTTCTCCTAACCAACCACCGACCTATTCTTTACGTGTTACCATGATACATATACATCTTCGACAACTACTTTGGGACAAAGAACAAGAAGAAAGATCTACATGTATGGTCCAGTAAGTTCTTTTTTTATTTTATAATAGTGTTCATCAACTACATTTCATATTTGCACTGAAGCACATAAATTACACCTTTGCCTTGTAGGTGGACAGCTACATTGAAGATGTAGTGGCACTACTACAAAATGGTGTTGCATTTGAGATTTGCCCATAGAAGGTACGGTTCAAACCACACTACAAAAATAAACATAATAGTCAAACCGACACATCAATAATGTTCTTCTAAGCACGTGCAGTTGCCAAATTTTACTTGCATAGTTTGGCCAAAATGCAGCGAACAAGAATAGTGCAATAGCTATTTTCCATAAGAGAACACTCAATGTATTTGTCCACTCTTACATACATGTTGAATTCTAAATTAGTTGTTTCTACAGTCTGTAACGACTCGGAAATTTCGATTTCGAAAATTCCAGATAGTTAAGGAAAAGAAGAAAGAGATAGAAAAAGAAGAAGAACGGAAACACCAACATCTCACATTTGCAGCGGATCAAAATATAATATCATAAAAAATAATGGTTTACAAAACAAAACTGTATCAGTCAATTAGATTTTAATACATCAGAGGTACAGCATTTATACAATCACTGGACAGTTAAAATAACTTGTCCCAGATAAATAACAATATGTCACAGCTGTATACACTCCATACGTTCCTGCCATCCAGCTCACCTCCTGAGCTCCAGAACGTCCTTACCTGAAAATATGTAATACTCGGTCTGACCCGAGCATTACATCAAAGTAATACCTGGGTCAGGCTGGAAACCAGCGTGAGTAAACCCATCTAACAAGAAAATACTGATGCAATACACTTATCTAAAACCCGGGGTAACTCATATCAATTTATAAATTCACAATTTGTTATTGCCAACATTTTTTTTTCTAATTAAAGTAGCAGTATAAGATCAAGAACAGGAAGAAAATTAAACCCAAACCATAAAATCAGATCAGTTCAAATTTAAAACAGCTAGTAGCAAATTCAAGCTTCAGTTTGAAACAAGAATCCAGATCATGATCTCTGTTATCTTCTTTTACAGGTGAGCAAACCCAGTTTTTAATCTATGGCCTGTCGCAAGTTAGAATAGGATGTAAACCGAGTAAACAAACACATATATCTATCCAAATCAACTCTCACAAATCATCTCAGCCACTCAAGTTCATCAACGGCCAGGATCTATTTTTCTTTTATTTTCAGATCATGGGCCTGCAGCCCAATATTGTATATAAATACCAAAAGCTTTGTATTGCAGATGTTGTTGTGACATTATCATTTTCATTTCTTCAATAAAATCAATAGCATCTTTTATCAAAATTGTAATATGGTATCAGAGCTGATGAATGCCTAATGGCAAAAGGAATTGTATTACAATTATCTCCTCAGAAAATTATCATCATCGTAGATTGTAACCTTTTTCTCGATCAAGCATCTGTTCCCTCATCTCTGCCTCGCCTGAAGTCTCAAAAGAGCCAGGCTGCAGACAAGAACTTTCAGTTCGTGTGAACATCATCAAGTTGAATCATATCACAGTGTGAAATTTATCAAGAATCAAGTTCTTGATAAACAACACAGTTTCTGATCCTCTGTCAAAACACAAATACTGATTCTTGGATACAAACTGCTCACATCTATTCTTCCAACAACCGAAATCATGGCTGGAGATGAAGAAAACTCTGCAACCACCTCACCAACCACCAGAAACATGAGCAACAGTCAAAATCTGCAAATTATCAAACCAAAAGGACACTTAGCAGTGCAATTGGATACAACTATCTGTTATGGAAATATCAAATCGAAACAGCCATCAGAGGTTATGGACTAGACGAATACATCAATGGTATGATAGCTATCCCACCAATAATGATCAAAGATGATAAAGACAATATAGTGCCCAATGCAGAATATTCAAATTATCTAAAACAAGACAGCCTTCTTGCTTCATGGATAATGTAATCAGTAAATGTAAGCATTTTATCTCAATTTGTTGGATGTAAATCATCAAGTGACATATGGGAAGCCATAGAAAGAATCTTCAATTTTCAAACTGCTGCAAGGATCATGCACTATAGAAAGCAATTTCAAAATTTGAAGAAAGAAAATATGACAATGCAAGAATATCTCACCAAAGCAAAGAACTACTGTGATAAACTTGCCTCTGCAGGTCACAAGATTTCTGAATCTGAACAAGTTTTAACCATTTTAAATGGCCTAGATGAAAACTATGAATCTTTAGTCACTGTCCTATCTTCCCAACAGACTCTACCAGATATACAACATGTCCACTCTACCCTTCTATCTCAAGAAGGAAGAATCGAACAAAGAAAGTCCAGTAACACAGACTATTCTGTAAACTACACTACCAATTTCAGGGGAAGAGGACAGGGCAGAACTCAAACAAATCAAAGAAATGGTCAAAACTTCGGAGGCAGAGGAAGAGGAAGATGGTCAGGCAACAACAGAATCAAATGTCAAATATGTGAAAAACCAGGACACATTGCCTCAAAATGTTATTTCAGATTTGATCAAAACTTTGTCATATCTCAACAACAAAATAATACTGAAAGAAATCATAATTCCAATGTCAATCTTACTCAAACAGAAGCAAGAAATCAAGCCAATCATTCAAAAGATGAGCCAGACAAACAAATCAAGAATGATGATGCACTGTATGAAGACTGGTATCCAGATTCTGGAGCAACCAATCATGTCACAAGCAATTTGGAAAATCTTAATCTTGGAAACAAAGAATACAAAGGTACGCAATCTATTTATGTTGGTAATGGTAACTCACTGAAAATCACACACACTGGCAAAGCCAAAATTAATAGCATGAGAGAATTACACTTAAACAATCTTCTCAGAGTTCCTCAAATCAAAAAGAATTTAATAAGTGTTTCTCAGTTTGCTAATGACAATCAAGTATACTTTGAATTTTATCCAAATTTTTGTCTAGTCAAAGATTTGATAAATAAAAATGTTCTTCTGCAGGGTAAAATGCAAAATGGGTTATATAAATTCTGTCTAGGTCAAGAAAATCATTCAAGGCAAAAGGACAAATGGTGTAATCATTCAAAGATTGATGATACAAGCAGTTTTAATAAAAATTTTGATACTTGGCACTGTAAACTGGGTCATCCCAGTACTGCAATTGTTAAAAATATTTTAAAAAACAACAATATCAAATATGAGAATGTATCTCTGTCACATATATGTCATGCTTGTCAACTTGGAAAGAGTCACAAACTACCTTTTAGTAAATCATTAACAAAGCATAGCAAACCTCTAGAAATGGTTGCAGTTGATTTATGGGGACCTGCACCCATCAACTCTGATTATGGAATGAATTACTACATTTCCTTTGTAGACTCCTTCTCTAGATATACCTGGATTCTACTACTTAAGTCAAAGTCTGACACAAAGGATGCAGTAATTCATTTTATAAGACAAGCTGAAAATCTCACAAATCAGAAACTTAAAACTATACAAACAGATGGTGGGTCTGAATTTAAAACTTTGAAAGAATTCTTCTCTGAAAAAGGTATAAACCATAGGATTACCTGCCCACATACATCTGAACAAAATGGCATTGTTGAAAGAAAACACAGACACATTGTTGATACTGGTCTAACACTGCTTGCACATGCATCAATGCCTCTAAAATTTTGGCCAGATGCATTTACAACTGCTGTGTTTCTTATAAACAGAATGCCTACAAAAGTTTTGGGGAACAAAACACCATTAGAATTACTGTATAATACAAAACCAGATTATTCATTCCTCAAAACTTTTGGATGCTTATGTTATCCATACACCAGACCATATAATCAACATAAGTTAAGCTTTAGATCATTATCCTGTACTTTTCTTGGATATGCCACTAATCAAAAGGGATATAAATGTCTTACAAGTGAAGGAAAAATAATTATATCAAGACATGTTGCATTTAATGAATGCATTTTTCCCTTCACTAGTAAAGACACAAAAAACTACCCAGAAAATTTGTAGTGCCAAGAAATTCTTACCACCCATACCTATGTGGAAAGAAGAAAAATCACAAGATGCTGAGAATGCATCACCAAGCACTCAACACACAGTACCCACTGAAGGGTCAGGTCAAGCTGATGATACAGACTCAGTCAACAATGAGCCTGAAAGCTGTGAGTCTGAAAATCAAGACATCAGTCCTCTTGCAGACAGCAACACTGCACCTGCACAAGAAGGACATCCTATGATTACAAGATCAAAACATGGGATATTCAAACCAAAAGTTTACACAGCCAGCACAAATAACAAAGAACCAATCAACTATGATGAAGCAGCCAAAAGCAACAAATGGAGAGAAGCCATGAATGAAGAATACAGTGCACTTATCAGAAACAAAACATGGAGCTTAGTTCCAGCACCAACAAACAAAAATATCATAGGCAGCAAGTGGACATACAAACTAAAATTATCACCAGATGATGAAAAAGTCAAATACAAAGCCAGACTTGTAGCTAAAGGATACTCTCAACAATACGGATTTGACTTTTCTGAAACCTTCTCACCAGTAGTCAAACCAGCCACAATCAGAATCATTTTAACCATAGCTCTATACTATGGATGGGATATAAGACAACTTGATGTAAACAATGCCTTCCTAAATGGAGAATTACAAGAAGAAGTCTATATGCAGCAACCTCAAGGCTACATTCAAAATGACAAAAGAGATCTTGTCTGCAAACTTCATAAAGCAATATACGGTCTCAAGCAAGCACCACGAGTATGGTATGAAAAACTAAAAACCACTTTAATTTCCATGGGATATCAGGTATGCAAGTCTGACAACTCTATTTACACAAAGATAAATGAAAAATTTATCACTTACATACTTGTATATGTTGATGACTTTATAGTTACAGGTAGTAATAAAGAAGAAATAAAATATGTCATTAACATGTTGGACAAAACTTTTTCCATGAAGGATTTAGGCAAGCTACATTACTTTCTAGGCATAGAAGTCATCACTACTCCTGACAAGGGACTTATCTTAAGTCAGCAAAAATATATTCATGAGATACTAAGCAGAACTAAAATGCATGAAGCAAAGCCAATGCCTACACCAATGACAAGTAATTTACACTTATCTAAATACAAAGGAGATCAGATTGACAACATAAAGCAATATAGAAGTGTAGTAGGTGCTCTACAATATGTAACTGTAACTAGACCTGATATCTCATTTGCTATTAATAAAGTTTGTCAATTTATGCAGAATCCTTTAGATACACACTGGAAGGCAGTAAAGCGAATACTCAGATATCTCAAAGGAACATCAAATCAAGGAATCAAGCTAATCAAGAGCAGAAACTTATCTATTCAGGGATATGCCGATGCAGACTGGGCCTCAGATGTGATGATCGAAGATCTACAACTGGACACTGCATTTTCTTGGGAAGAAATCCCGTTTCATGGTGTGCCAAGAAGCAACCGACCATCTCACGCTCCAGTACAGAATCAGAGTACAGAAGCGTTGCTTCAGCCACCGCCGAAGTGATGTGGACAGAAGCCCTAATTAAAGAGCTAGGGATCGATCTCTTACACAGAACTACAATCTGGTGCGACAACTCGAGCACAGTAGCTCTCTCTGCAAATCCTATTCTACATGCTAGAACGAAGCATATAGAAATCGATCTCTACTTTGTCAGAGATCAAATAGCTAAAGGGAAGCTTGAAGTCAACCATCTTCCAGCCTCAAGCCAGATAGCCGACATACTTACGAAAGCCTTATCTCGCAAATACTTTGAGGAATTAAAAAGAAAACTTTGCATTAGAGACATTTCAGAGGAGCAAAAGCAGGAAAGGGAGAAGAAAACCCTAGCCGCAATTGAGAAGGGGAGTTAGAATAGGATGTAAACCGAGTAAACAAACACATATATCTATCCAAATCAACTCTCACAAATCATCTCAGCCACTCAAGTTCATCAACGGCCAGGATCTATTTTTCTTTTATTTTCAGATCATGGGCCTGCAGCCCAATATTGTATATAAATACCAAAAGCTTTGTATTGCAGATGTTGTTGTGACATTATCATTTTCATTTCTTCAATAAAATCAATAACATCTTTTATCAAAATTGTAATATCGCATGCTATAATTACTTGAAAACAAAGTATGATGAGTATTGCATGTTTATTTATATTGAATTGCATGTAGATATATACAGGATTTTATAGTGTGCAAGTTTGAATACAAAATAATCACTCTGTTCTAGTTATACAGGTTCCAAAAACCTGATCAAATCTAAATATTCTTTTACCTGATTTATTTTAAACATTGATGGGTAAGTAAACTTGATTGTAATGACAAGAAGTGGCTCTAAATTATTTCCAGATAAAATTTTTTAAGCTGGTTTCAACAAAAAATAAAATAAAAAGTAAGCAGGACAGTAGGATCATAAACATAGCTAATATTCGACCTTAATGATTTCTGGAATCAAACATATAATCAAATTTGATTTCGAAATTTAGGATTTGTAAAGGTAAAATCACGATTTTTAAGAGTGTAATTTGAGAGAATTAATGAGTTGATCGGTATATGTGTTTTAAGCTTTTCTGATGATCACGTAGATAGGAGGGTAAGTGATTGCGGCCAGTGGAAGGTAGTAGGCCAGGGATGGTCGGAAAAATGTTCAATTGAATTTTTGATCGTCGTTGATGGTTAAAAGGGTCGATTTAGGGTTTAAGCCCAGTTGGGGTTCGTCATCGATCTCGAATCAATTTCTCTTTCTAGGGTGCTTCAGGCTCTACCGTGAGAGGAATAGGTTGAGGGACATCGGCGAAGCTTGGGACAGGGTGTTGGATTCTCTGGTGATCGGCTTAAGTGTTTCGAGGAGGATTTTGATGATTGCTTAAGTTTCAGGTTTCAGGTCGAATGGTTCGATTTCGAAAGGGAGTTTCGAGTATGGTTTCAGGTCGATGATCGGTGAAAGAAGGTCGTGGTTGATGTTTGAGGATGGTCGACAACCAAAGGAAGTGATCGTCGGTGACGTTCATATGCACGGTGTGCACAGATTCGTGCACGTTGGGTCATGTGTTTGATCTGTGGGTTTAGGAAGAAGAAGTAACTCAGAGTAAATCTCGTAGCACTCCAGTTTTCGACTCGAAGTTGGGATGAGTTGTTGTTGCATGAGTGTAGTGATGTTTACTCCGGAGTTTGCTCGAGTTTTCTTGTGATTTTCTCGAAGCTGATTCGAGTTTTGTTTTGTTTGAGCTCGAGTTGTTTTACTGTGTGGAAACCTGTTCTAAAAAAAAAATTAAAAAAAAAGAGGTTAAGTGTGTACAAGTTTCCTTACATTTTTTTTCAAACATCATTGTTTGTGTTGACCTATTATGGCCTAAACTGTGCTACTGCAGCGACCTATTTGTTTATTCCTTACATTCATAATCATCACTCACCATTTATAACCACTCCATATGCTATGATGCTGCAGGTTAACGCATTGCAGGGAATATGGCAGTCCAAATAATGTTAAAATCCATTCAATATTTTGTATTTTCATTAAATGAAGGATAGTTTCCATTAAATGAGACTCTTCCTGTTTATTTGGTTTTTTATGTTCTAATATATTACAACCAGAACATACTTGTGGCAAATGTGTCTTACTTTTAATTTATTTCCCAATTGATGTTTGTTATTTTCTTTTTTCTTAATTTTCATGTTCAAAAATTCTTATTTGCTTTTATTAATTTCAGCATATGAATTTTCATGGGCAAGTCATTTTAGTTATAATATATGGTCATGGGAAAATCTGCAAATTGCTCGGTTTCAACATGATCACTTGCCACTTTTTATGCATTGTTTGTTCACATGTTATTTGCCAAAGGAAGCTTCAGCAGATTAATGCACGTGAAGTCTTCAATCGAAACTGTTCAGATTTGTGTTCCTGTTGAATATGTTACATGTTCCAAGTGACATTGGTTTAGTGAGCCTTCCATTGTATTTAAGTCTTTACAACTTTGAACTGCACTTCATTTTATACCGAGACTTTGTTATGATGATATTTGATCCATTTAAATCAGACTGTAAGTTCAATGTTTGCAAATTTGTGTGTGGACCAAGGTTTTAAATATCGGATTTCGGTCACGTTTCGTTTCGGAATTTTTACACAAGTTATTTCGTATCGGGAGAGATCTCGGACGAGATGAGTACGTATCGGGTATACATCTCGGATTGACATCTCGGGTCTTATAATGCATCTCGGGAATATCTCGAATGTACTTATGTGTTTAAAATTGATGTGTCAAAAATTTATTTAACGATTATAACTTTCTTAGTAAAAATAAAAATGATAACATACTTGATTTACATGGAAAAAGAAATATTTTTATAAGAGTAGTAGCTTGATTAGCTTAATTGATTTGGTAATGGTTGAATAATATCCTTTTATTTGAACGTAATAAAGAAGTGAAACCTTTCGCTACGACTCATTAAGATAAAAAGTAAAGAATATGTTCAAGAAGTTGGTATATTATAATTGGATTAAGTAGTTTCTTTTGAATCAATATGAAAATAAAAATTATTATGGAAAATAAGAAAAATGTATAATTTCGGGTGAGATCTTGGATTGAGATTTTGATCCATATATTGGGTGAGATTTGAATATCTCGGACGAGATGAGTGTCGAGGGAGATATGGAGGAGATTTGACGTCTCGTCTCGTTTAAGTGTGAAAATGAGATCTCGGGCGAGATCTCGGGCGAGATATAGGAGATTTAAAACCATGGTGTGGACTATGCTGGTTAAATGTTTTAACTTACATGTGTTCTGCTTGACTATGCATATTTTGCTAGGATGGTGTATGAAATAAATTATATTTTTATATTTCAAGATGTTATATGTACATAATCATTGAAATATCATCTACTAAAAATTGCAGATTTTTTCCAGTTGGGCACAAAGTTGCCCATAGCTTTAGCTCAGCTCTATTTAGCCAGAGCCTTACACATTAATGTTGGCAACTTTTTTCCCTTTATTTTAGTCGGGAATCTGACATGAAACTTAAGCATGCTATCTTTCTGTGATAATTTAGTATAAGCCTATGTTCACCAAATGTATAATGCTATTGTCAAATACTTTGCATGTACATATTTACTTTTCTTCCCTGCCTCCGTGCACATATTTTACTTTTATTTCACCTTTCATCTATACGAGTGGGCATGCGCAGTTGTCAAACATACATAAACACGTACTTTCAAAACCTATATTGTGATGTGCTTTCTATGTATGGATTTTATATTTGTTTTGGCAACTTCACTATCCCAACCATTGGTAGTTCCTTACATAAATAAAGTTTGTTATGATGTCATTTTATATTTCCCCTTTATTTTAGTTTAAATCTGAAAGACTACTACATTAGTTAGCATTACCCATGATAGAATTTCTCTTTTATACAACCCTTCTTTAGAAAAAACAACATTGGTTTGAGTTAAAAAATGTAATCGCAAAGGAAAAATGAAGATTCAACAATACTAGAATAAACATCATATAGCTACAACCCATGTGGGTAGCACTGGTCCGCACTAGTACTATACTATGATATGAATTTTTTAATGTAAATTAACAAAATTAAAACTAAAACTCCAAAACTATTTTATTAAAATACTAAATATGATTTAGTGAAAAATACATTGTTCACATAAACACAAAATAATATTTTGTGCAAATTAATAAAAGAATTTTTCTTGAAAATTTCTTATTTTTACTCCGTTGCCGATACACTTGAACTAACAAAACAAATGAACATATTTGTGTTACAGCTAATCACATATGCATGTTCATCAACCATTAAAAGCTTTTATTATACTTAAACTTTGTTATCAATAATATATTTTTCAGTTACAATGTCAAATATAATCTTATTTACTTATGTATGTAAAAATATTATGAAACTATATTTGTTGACATTAATCCTATTTAACTACATATGTATAAGTGCCATAAATATGATTGTTACATTGTGACTACATCATCTCGTATAAGCTGAAATCCCTGGATCTAAGTATAAATGACCCAATTACGAAGACTTGGTTACCATGAGTTTTGATCTTTGATTGATCACTTAAATATATGATCATAAATGTTGTTAGTCGTAGGAGTTTCAACAATGTGATATTGATGCTTCAGATAGACTAGTGCTTGTAAGGCTCTTTGTATTAGGGAGTAGTGTTTGGTGGTTAACGACATTGAGATACTAAATGGTTGTGTACACATGTTGTTACCAAACAACACATAATGACTAAATGAGACACTTCTAGAGGTAATAGTATCTATGTTAAATATGAGATCTCTTGTTACAATATATACTCACCTTTCAACTTGATGGTACTATCAAACTTATATGCAGAAACGTATTTTGATTATGGTTCGGCCATGACGTTACACTTATGTTATGATTGTCATTAGTATGTTGCAAAATACATGAAATAATGTACTACTCGAGAGAGAATTCATCTCCCTTGGCACTACCGAAGGTTAGTTTCACCGTAATTGAAGAATGATACATAGTTACTAGATCCTTAACCAAGGTGATATCACTTAATTGAAAATAGTTATTGAATCAAACAAGTAGCTTCAATGAATCGCATTACGAAACTTCCAAAGGATGTTGTTAGAGTATTAATCGTAAATCTGATACATAATGTCCTACTCATTTACAAATACCCTTTGTAAATGAGCACAACGTTAATTTAAATGTTCAATAAAATTTGAAAGAGATATATGGATTTTGTTGTTAAATTTTAGCTATAAATTATGAGAATTAAAAATTCCAGGCAACATTGAAGGTGGGAGAGATAAGCTTTCCATATAACAGAATAGAAGAAGCATAGTAAATACATATTTCGACATGTATTGACCTATAATAAATTTTACAAAACCATAAAAGATGCTATAGTGTCAATGTATTAATAAACCACATAATCTATTGCAAAATACAAACGAAGCAATATTTATAGTAATGTAGATTGAAACAGAAATAAGAAAAAAAAAATTGAATAAAAAACTTGATGCAAAGACCTGAAATCATAATTCTGGAATTCAAACAAAAATTTCAACCTTAAGTTAAATGAAAAGATGATTAATAAAATAAAAATCAAACATTTAAATCAAGCTCGGTCAATCCAGTAAGCCAATATTTCTTGTAGGCTTTTAGAAAAAAATTCAATCAAAACAGTAAATTTAAAAGCAATGCATAGAAACACGATTACTACAAAACGTGAATAAAATAATAAAAAATTTTAGAAGAATAAAAAGTGAAAACTTTTGATGAATTCAATCAAATTCTTGTAAGACTAAAACTTATTGAGAATGAATAAAAATTGTTTGAAATGAACCATTAATTTAACAAAAATTTTCTTAATTGTCATATGTATGAAAGTGAAAAATAGGAAGAGATAACATTATGTTAAAGCTATTTATGAAATCGAAGGGAAGGAAATTAGAGATAAAAAATAACTTAGGAAGTAAAAAAAAATATATAACATGGAGAAGAGGAAGAGAACTATTGTTAAAATGGAAAGCACTAATTATTACAAATTTATCAAAGAAAATAAACGTGCATAAGTGTAGCTTTTGAAACTTTGTCTATTACATTATTGATATAAGATATCTAAGTTAATGTTGATGTGATTTATTTATGGAATATAGAAAATGTTTGTGGGTAAAATAGAAAATATGTACCATAATTTAGGTACAATAAAATATTTAAACTGAAATAAAATGACAAAAAATGATTAGTATGTCATGAAGATTGAACCATTATGTAGTAAAATAGAAGAGAGAAAAAAATTCCTATGGCAATGGAAGATTTGAATGTACATGAAATAAATGTAATAAAGTGATAGGAAGGTACACATAGATAAACTCACCTTTTAAGTCTATAATAATATATGTAATAAAAATAGATGTAGTAGATAATATGTATATAAAAATAAATGAAATATTTTGATCTAACCAACAATTGGATCACAAGTTAATTATAGAATGCTACATGTGATAAAACCTAAAAGAAAAAGAAAATAATAGAGAATGAGCAATAAAGAGTCTTAATCACTTTTCATAACACATAGTAGATAGATAGATATACAACTACTTAAATTAAGGTGATAATATGAAGAAATGGAAATATTTAAATATTAGTTGGTGAATTTATATCAGAACAAAGTAATATTTTGAAGGGGAAAATGAGGGGCCAAAAAATGAAGAAAGAAATAGGTTGAAATAAGAAAATAATAAATAACGGAAATGAACATGGAGAAGAGGAAGAATACCGTCACTAAAAAGCATTAGTTTGAAATTTTGGTTGTTAGATGATTGCTATAAGATACATTAATTGCTAAGTTTACGTTGATATGATTTAGATGAGAAGACAAAAACATGTAAACTTGCGTATAGGGAAGTCAAAGAGAAAAGGAAAAAAGAAATAAGTACATATGACATTTGGGTTTTAAATTTGAGGAGGCCTGTGAGTAAAGGATTTCATACATCTTTAATAGTATGAGAAGACAAAAAACATATACAGTTGCGATTTATGGAATAAAGAAAATGTTTAGGAGTAAAATAGAAATTGTGTATCTTAAATTAAGTACAAAAAATATTTAAACTGAAATAAAATGACAAAAAATGATTAGTGTGTAATGAAAATCGAACCATTTATGTAGTAAAATAGAAGAGAAATAAAATATTGCATGACGGTAATGGATAATATGAATGTACATGAAATAAAAGGAATAAAGTGATAGAAAGGTACATATTGATAGACTCACATTTAAGTTTATAATAATAATATATATAATAAAAATAGATGGTGTAGATAATATGTAAATAAAAAGAAATGAAATATTTTGACTAACCGACAATTAGATCACTAAGTTAATTATAGAATGCCATATGAAGCCTAAAAGAAAACGAAAATAATGGAGAGTGAGCAGTAAAAAGTCCTAATCACTTTTAATAACATATAATAGATAGATACACAACTACTTGAATTAAGGTGATAATATGAAGAAATGGGAATACCTAAACATTAGTCGGTAAATTTATATTAGAATGAAGTAATATTTAGAAGGGGAAAATGAGAGGCCAAAAAATGAAGAAAGAAACAGCTTGAAATAAAGAAATAATAAATAATGGACATAAATATGGAGAAGAGGAAGCAGACCATTGTTAAAATATAAAGCATTAATTATTACGAAATGTTCAAAAAAAATGTGCATAAGTGTAGCTTTTGAAATTTTGTTTGTTAGACGATTGCTATAAGATTCATTAATTGGTAAGTTATGTTGATGTGATTTGGATGAGAAGACCAAAAAAGTAAACTTGCTTTGAGTAAGTCAAAGGGAAAAGAAAGGAATAATTGCATGTGACTTTTGGGTTTTAAATTCGAGGAGGTTTGTAAGTAAAGGATTCCATACTCATCGTTAATAGTATGAGAAGACAAAACATACAGAATTGCATATTGGGAAGTGAAACGGAAAGGAAAAAGGAACAATTAGATGTGACTTTTGGGTTTCAAATTTGAGGAGGCCTGTGAGTAAATGATTTCATACTCATCTTTAAAGATATAGTATAGATATCTATTAAATAAAAAATAACGATTAATTAATGCAAAATTTAAAAATCACCGAAAGAAATATTTTTAGAATGGGAAACTTAAATCAAAATGAAATAAACAAATGGAAGGAGGTTACATGAAATTAATGGTATGATACTTACATTAGTGATATCATTAATATTTGAGATGTTCGAACATGAAATTACAAGAGTGTAAATGTTAATATGCTTCTATTGAAATCCACATTTAATAGATAAGTACTATAATTAGTAACATACTAAATTCTAAAAAGTACTCGTTTGTAAAGTTCGAATTGTGCTTTCCTTCATTCCAATGCAAACTTTTTTTGCACCTGCGTAACATGACACAGGTAGTGAGTGGTGAAATTCAGGGGGTCCTATGGTTTCATTGTATAAGACCTGCTGAATTCCACCAACCAAGAAATTTTAATACTGATATGAACAAAATTGCACTTCTTACATTGGATAGTTCCTACACTTTCCAAAACAATATACTTCCACTTCCATGGATCGAAAATTATCTTTTAGTCCTTTAGTTTTCTTAATTACATAAACTCAATCTAAACCGTATAACAACTTGAATAAAAATAATGAAATCATTATATAGTAAAGAAATTAAAAAAATTATTTGAATTTCTAATATTACAAGGTAATAATAAATAGAGTAAAGTTAATAGAAAATTGGAAAATTACCTAGAAACCAATACTTCAGGTCTTTGAATGACTGATTCCATTAGTTTAGCCTAAAACGTACAACGATTTAAATACAAATAAAATATTCAACACCAAATTAAGACTTAAATAAAATTATTTCATAGTGAGTCCAAAATTATTTTCAGTTAATTTATTTAGAATGGAAAAATGTGAATGAAATTGATTATTGGAAGGACCTCAAATTAATGTTAAGATTTAGGAAAATGAAATATAAAGGTGTAAATGTAAATAATCTCTCGAATTGTTGAAGTGTCAGTACGAAGGATGAGCAGAATTATGTAAATTACCTGTCACAGTACGGGGCCTAGATCACCGTACCGAGGAGTACGCCCGTGATGCAGCTCAGACCAGGGTGGAAAAATTGCAAGTTATCAATATGAGTCGTTCACGACTTAGTGGGAATTTAAGTCGTTCACGACTTAACAGATCAGAAGGAGAAGTCATGAGTCGTACACGACTTAAGGAGTCACGGGGAAAAAGCATACGAGTTAATATAAGTCGTTTCCGACCTAAGGAGTCATGGAGGAAGGGCTTACGAGTTAATAAAGAAGGATTGAGTCATCTCCGAGCTAACTGGTTACCAGAGGGGAAAGGATGCCGAGTTAACGACCTAAGGACTTAGGTCGGCAGCGACCTAAAGGAATATGTGTTGTATATGAGCCGAGTTAACGAGTTAAGACTCATGATAAGCCGACCCATTTAAGTCGTTGAGGAGATATGCTGCAGGGAGCTCGTGTTACTTGAGTCGTCTACGACTTAAGAGTTGTGTCTTGTAACTTGTGTCGTGGGTCGTTAGGTCGGCCATGCCGGGTCATATGTTGAGTCGGCAATAACTTGAGTCGGTCATGTATGTAAATAAGTTGAGTCGTATATCTTTGAGTCGTGTAAACTGTGTTGTATTGATAAGTCGGTAACGACCTATGGTGAGTCGTATTATAGTCATATATATATGAGTCGGTCACGTTGAGTCGTATGTTGTATGTTAGGTCGTACTTGGTTAAGTCGGCCATGTTTGAGTCGGTCACTTTGTGCTGTGTTGTAATGGGTTTAGGTCGCCATTGTAATAAGTCGGCAACGACCTAGGATGAGTCGTAGGTCGGCAACGACTTAGGGACTGGGTCGAAAACTCTATAAATAGGGGCGTGTGCTGTACATTTGTGGTGGTTGATTTTTGAATAAATTTCTCTTTTGTTAGCTTTGTGCTTTCATACAAATTGGTAGTTGAGTGTGATCTCCTATCTCCTCTTTCGGTTAATCGAGTGCGCTCGATTCAACGATCGTAGAAGCCGATTCACGGAATCTAGTGCGCTAGATCAACGTGCGAAGAATCGTAGATCTTTGTTTCTCGGTATTGTGCGCGATCAACGAGACGAAGATAGCTAGAATCCGGTATCTTTGGATCAACGGATTTGGGCCATACAGTATTCTCAACTCACCGATTGCTACATTTCACCGATTGAAGTTTGTTACGATTTATCCGCTGCGTCAGCCCGCTCCCCTGCAACACAAGGCCGGAACCATCCCTTACTAGACAGTCCTGAGTGAGATCACCCCGCGGTTGGGATCAGCAACCGCCCACTAAGCCGAAATAAAAAGGGACATCTAGACTGGAATGACCTCACCCTGCTTGGGTGCTACCCACCTAGCCTTGCTGCATAACCCCTGATTTTCAGTCATTCCCATTTGATGAGGCTTGAGGCTAAGCGTTACCTTTTTATAGAACATATTCCTTAGAATGCCCATCGTCCACCTGACGATGTTTCGCAAGCATTCATCCATACAAGTCCGTCCCGGGTTCGAACGGAACCGAAGGCACTATTCCTACTACATCCATTTTGGAAATATCCTCGGGATTAGTAGCGACTAGTCCTTGCACTTCACTGCTCCATCTTCGAATCCAAAATCATTTTTCACGAAACGTACAAACCGGATCGAAGTGGTTTTCGAGAAATAAATCTCGATCTCCGTCTCTTCGAAACGATCAACGTATTTGTCCAATATTGATAGTCGGTGATTTAACTATCAATTAATATTCACAAACAACCATCAACCAATAAATAATTTCCCAGTTATTTATTTATTAAACTCAAAATATCTTCACAAGATATATTTCTATTTTCAATCCTTTGAAAAACAGTTTCAAAACCATCTTTCTTTTAAGAATGAACTTTCCCAAATATTTTCTATCCCCTCTGAAATCATCAAGCACAAAACTAGATTTTTAAATTAATTTAAAAACACTTTACTTGAAATATACTTTAAAACATTTATTTTAAAACTACTTCAATGATTTGTTAACAATACATACTATATGAATATTTGAAAATAAGGTTACTAAATAAAATATAAAATTAGATTTTTACTTTTAAAAATAAAATATTAAGCCACTCTTTAAATAATTATTGTTATAATAGATTAAAATAATTATTGCTATACTAGATTAAAAAGAAATTCTTACTTTAGAATTTAAGTATTTAGAAATAGTAAATTTTTCAAAACATACTTCTTACAAACAACTTAAAATTTTAATTTATATTTTAAAATTTTACTTTGAAAACGTACTTGGTTATTCAGAGAGAAATTTCCAATCTCAATCACTTAAATCAATTTTCCAAATTGATTTTCAATTTATTCCATTTGAAATAAATTCCTTTACTTATCAGTTCATTTCGAAATTTCATTAATTATGGACTTTATTATTCTTTTCAGTTTGATTTTTAAATCCTTTAGCTGAAATATACAAATTTCAGGTTATTCCCAATTTCTTCTTTATTCTTCTTTAATAATTTAAATCCTAAATTTAAAATAAATGCTTTGTTCTTTTAAATAATAACATTGAAGTTTAAGTTTCATTAACTTTCTGTTTATTTAAATTTTCCTTCCCATACTCAATATTTATTAAATAAAATTTTAAAGTCACTTTATTTCCATTCCAGTTTATTCATAAATTTATTCAACTTTTCTATAATTATTTTACTTACCATTTCACTTCTTTTGTTTTCATTCCCAGACTCAAATTTATATATTTGGTAATTCATTTTTGCCCGATTATAACAATCAAGCCATAGTGTTCAATATTTCACATACTTCATTACAGGATATCAATATTCAGGACAGAGAATATTAAATAATTAAATAAAGTTGAGGGGTCCAGTTGGATCACTCCAACCTGTTTTTCCCTGCATCCACAGACGTTAGCACAATATAAAATGCCAATTCCAAATATATACCACACTACAGCACAATAAATCAATTCAACCAATTCAAACAATTATTTAAATTAATCGTTTAAATTTAAATTAACTGAGTGAGATTAACTCACCTTTAACCTTGAATGCAATTCATTCCCGACCAGCTTATTTCTTTTCAGGTTCAAACCTTGAATAAATATTATGTTATTTTTATTAATATTTGAATAAATCAAACAACCAATTACCGTTTAACAGTTTAATCAACCCAAAATTATATTTTTAACCAGTGATTTAAATTTAAAATAGGTATGTGTATATTCATTTTCCTTTTATTGAAACTACATATATACCTATAACAATGATCTGTATATATACATTAACTGTTTCTATCAGTAAATAAAATAACTTGCTGTTTTAAAATGTTTTTATTCCCTTTTCTGTAAATAACTAATAGAAATCTACTTTACCGCAAAAAGAAAACTTCATCTGTTATATAAAGTTTTGATTTTGAAATGTCCTATAAATTTTCTTTTCAAATGCCTTGTCTATACATATATCTCTGTTTACATATCTTAACAGTAAATTGATCCTAAAATCTCAAACTTATAAGTGTATACAAATATCCTAATTACAGCAATTTACTTACTAATTTCAATATATATATAAAAAGATTTACCAGAACCTCGCTTCGGTCTAGAGACTACACCAAAGAACTCGCCTTGCTCCTCCCAATGGTTGATGTCGCACGCTCCCCAAAGCTCGAGACCTCCACCATTGCTGCAACAGATTCAACTACCAAACCCTAACTCACGCGACTTCAATCCATCGTCACGAGCGACTACGAGCTCACTATCCCTCGCGACAAGTCCTTTGACGACACCAAGTCGTTTACTCGGGCCATGATAAATTCGCGATTCGCACTGAACGAGGGAACGTCGGCCCATTGAGGATTCGATTCCCTCCCTTCACCGATATGGTTTTGCTGCCAATATTTTTTTTTAGTTTCAAATCGAATTCGATTTCGTTCGATTCCTGGATTCGAGAGGAAGAGGGACGAGTTCGAATTGAAACAAATGCGAGATTCAATCCCTTTTGATTTCCAAAATTCGAGCAGAAGGGAAGTTGAAATTCGCGATTCAACTGGCCATTGTTTAAAAATTTTTTTTTAGTACCGAGCTTTAGGTTTCGAAAGGAAGAAAAAGGGGTTCGGCCCCTACTGTTACGTTTCTCCTTTTTTTATCTATAAATGCGGCTTCCCCCATACGCTTATTCTTTAATTTATTATTTTTATTATTATTATAATTTTTTTTTTAAAAAAAGTGCTTTCGGCTGAAAGAAAAAGGAATGCGACATGCTAAAAGCTAAGGGAGGCGTGAAGGAGAAGGTTAACAATAGTGATTGGAAAAGCTGATGTGATGGAATAGACGGCTATAAAGTGGGTTGACTAAGCAATATTGAATTCGATATATACATACCAATGCGTTTATATACCATACGCTCACACAACAACTCCAATCACTACGGAAATTGAAATCCGATAATATTACGGATCCAACGGAACTGGTTTCATCAAATTCCGAGACTATGCCTCGGAAGGCTATTTTTAAATTCAATTTAAACGATATAAAAATTTCAACACTTAACAACCCATTTTAAAATTTGATTTCATCACTTATATTCTCTTCAGTATTACCAATATAAATTTTTACAAGCCTTCAAATTATTTTTAACAGGCTTAAAATTCTAGATTCACATTTTACCCAATTTCAAATTGTTTAATTCAATAATTTAATTATCAAATAATTGGTGATAGTTGAATTCGAGTTAAAATTAACTTTGAAATATTTAAAATCAATTAAATATTTCAATTTCAAATGCTCAAAAATTTCGGGTCGTCGCATTCCTTCCCCCTTAAAAGAATTTCGTCCCCGAAATTACTAGTTAGGAAGAATGATCCATTACCCGTTTAGTTTTCTCCGAGACCCAACGGTTCAACATCTTACTATCTTTTTATAAAAGACCCATAATCATTCTTATTAACCTTCCAAACCTTTCCCTAGTTTGCAAACGATCCTATTTGCTCAACCATTCCAGTTTTAATCTTAAAAACAATTTGAATTATCAAAATTTTCTCAAAAATTTTCTAACTCCCTAAATTCCCGAAAAATTTCGCCAGCGTTTCCTTTGCGCGGCTGACTCGGTACAACTACAAAATGGCTCTACGGCCTCCCAAATCCAAAAAGAAAACAAAAAGCCAAATGGCTCAATCCAAATCCAAATCCCAATCAAATTTCATACCAAATTTAAATACATACCTTTGTCGGGCAATTCAATTTTATCTCTTGAAATCAAATCCAATTTCTTTCCCTTTTATAATACCTGCATATCCTGCTTAGCACTAATATCCAATCACCATATCCCAAAACATTTTATCGACTCACTTACAGATGTCAATATCCATTAACTCAAATACTAATTTAGATTATATGTGAAATATCAATTTCCAATTGAGAATGCCTCATTCCTTACTTAAGCTAGTATAAGCATTTATGTGTTTCTTATATTTATTTTCATCTTACCACTTTAGTTTATATCCATTTCTATTCAAATTGATTCTTTCACTTTTATACGAATTCAATTCATCTTAACTCTGAATATATAAATTTTATTTGTCATTTATTACTAATTCATGTCATTATTTTAATTAGTTTCATTGACTAACTAATTTTAGTATCCAATTTAAACTCGCTTTGTCTTTAACAAAAATTTCTTAAAAATTTTCAAAATTTTTCTAACTCCCAAAATTTCTGAAAATTTTTGGCAGAGTCTCCCTTGTACGGAGGAGCTTTTGCAATTTGACAAGAGATATAAATATATATACATCGACCCACACGGTCGGAAAAACCAAAAACAGTTCATATTTCCTATTTTAATTGCGTAGGCGTACCTTATTTAGCATTTTAAACAAGCGGCTTATTATTATTAGCAGTTAATGCAACCCAAATCCAGCCACACGGCTTCCAGGTACCTGTACTTACTCAATTTAAACATATAAGTACTATATATATAAGGTTTATAGCATTTCACTTAAATTTAAATAGCTAAAACATCGATTATGTAACAATGCATGTGATATACGGGCATAAACATATAAATTTCACATAATATGCATGTTAATTAATTTCCATAAGCACATAAAAGGTTCCAACACTTATTACGATTGCGTATAATCAATTCTCAAACCATTCCATCCAGTTGAAGTGATTTACAGCTTATACGCTTATATTTAATTCATTTTAAGCAAAACAACTTCACATTCATTCCAATTGATTCCAAAATCAATTTGTTTTACTTCCAATAATTCATAGCATTTCATCCAATCTCATTGCATCAAACGATCCGTTTACTTATGACATTCGTCAATATTAGTGTGAATAAATAATTACTTAAGCTTTATAACCATTTAAATTGATTCCCACTCAATTTATACTTTCTAGTTTTAAAATTTATTCACAATTCATATATTCTCATTTTCATTGCATTTCAGATTTGAATACATTCACTTGTATTTCATTTTATTAACCAAACTAGTTTCATTCAAACTATTAACAGTTTAGGTTCATCTTTATTACTAATTAAATTTCCCTTTTTTTAATTCATTTACGACCATTTATTTAACTCGACACATCCCAAGCTTTAGTTACTTTACTCAATTTATTCCATATTTGTTATGCCAAACTATTTTATTTAGCTCGAAAACCATCCAGGCTATTTCATCCAATAACCACTCCCAACACATTTAAACCACGTTTCATTTTGAGTTTGGTTTTTATTCGACACTTAAGTCGATAACCTAAGTTCATTTCCATATGATTCTTAGTTATTCCATCCATTTATTTATTTAATATAGTTAATTTATGCACTCAATTTATTATGAATTTTCGTTACCTTAAATATTATTTTCAACCCAACAAGTTCTTTTCCAATCCAAATTTATTTCACTTCATTTAAATTCAATCCAATTTCATTAAATTTAGTTTAAGTTGAATTAAATTCAACTCTCTTCAATTTATTCAGCTTAAGTCAATTTACTTCAATTTATTCAAATTTATACTTAAGCTCGTTTTCATTTCACAAATAAATATTTTTCTCTTTTATCCAACTTGATTCCATCTCAATTAAATCTCATTTTAAATCTACAATTTCCTTTGGTTAGTTATTATAAAATTTAACTTTCCAGATTTATTCTCATTCAATTTATTACAAGGCCATCTCCAATTATATCTTCACTTAGTTGGATTTTATTCTCAATACAAACCATTATTATTTTAATCCAATTTCATTTTGATTCGATACATTTCCAATCATATTTAATTTGTTAACACTTCAAGTCAAATTTTAATTAATAACTCAAGTTCTGATTTTATTAAACTCACAATTCATTTACATCTACTTCATCGACAATTTAAGTCGAATTTAATTATAACTTGAGTTTTATTTTCACACCTCATCATAACTCACAAATAAATTTCATTAACGAATTTATTAACAAATTTGTTCTTTCCTTATTTATAATCCAACACTTGAATTTTTATTCCAAATATCACTTCATTTTATTTTCTTAAGTTCAATATACCTTATAATTCAAGTTTGGATTTTCTTTTCATTTTCCAATTCATCAAAATATTAATTTTGGGCTTGTATCCCATTTCCAATTTATAAGTCACAACTTACTATTTTATACAATTCCATTCATCATAAGCTTGAATATATTCATCTTTATTTTTAACTCAAGCCTTCTATTTATTCATAGCACAAGCATATTTTATTTCTATGGATTTTTAATTCTCTTATAAGTTATTCTGATTTATTGATTTCAATTCCAATCCTTATTCAATTTCCATTTGCTTAGGTGTGAATCTAATTCCATCAAATAATTCAATTGAATTCTTATTCCAATTCAATTTTATTTTAACTCAGTTTTATTTAACTCAATTCGATTTCAATTCAATTCGAATACAACTGGATATTATTTTCAGCTTATTCAATTTATTTTAATTCAGGTAAAATTTTATCCCCAATCCAAGTTAATTTCATTTAGCCTTTTAAATTTAAATTCCATTATTCAAAGCTTATATTTCCTTCATTTACATTCACTTAAGTTAAATTTTATTTGCTGAATTAAAATTTCCAATCCCTTCTTATTAATATCAACTTCTCTTTATAAGTACATTATTTGATCATTTATTCATTCACCAATTCATTATTTAACCAATAAATTTTATTTTCAAACATTTATTATCTTTAGTCCATCCTGACTAATTTTTCCATTCCACATAACTCCACACAATTCAATTTTAAATTCCAGTACTCAGTTTCACTTACACCGTTGATTTTTTTCTTTCAACAAATTCCAAAGTTTAAACAGCCTTTCAACATTTCAAAATTCCCTTTTAAAACCTTCTATATCCAAAATTCGTTTGATAAATTCAATTTATCTCTTTGAATTTCAAAACTCAACCAGTTTTGCAAACAATTTCAATTCAAAACAATTTGGTAGCAATTTCACTTTTGGAAACTCGAAAATGAACATCGATGATGCTGCAGTCATCACCGAAGTTATTTTCTAGCGACCAAAAGAGTTCAATGCTTTTATTCTCTTTCTAAAATCCCTCCAATATTTTTAAATTCCAAATCTCTCTAGATTTCAAATACGATTCAAAAATATTTCTCAATATATATTATCCTCCCAACTTTTGAGAATCATTATCCAATCCAAAGAAACTTAAATCTCCAAATTCCAAACTCTTTAGATTTAAATTCAAACTTTTCTTTGGAATTTTATCTTACTTTAATAATTAATTACACTATAATTTACATTATAGTTTACATTTACAAATTCATTTGATATGAATTGGTTTCTTAGTTTTTTAATTATGAATTCAATTCCTTATTCTATTATGAATCACATTCATAAATTTCATCTATTATGTTAATTTATTCCTTAATTTTTTTTTAGTTATTATTTCAAACTTTATTCAATTATCTTACCATGATAATAATTTAATATTTATCACTTCTATCATCCTAACATCCATGTATAGCTATAATAATTAAGAAAATCATTTTCTTTTATATACATAAAATAATTTTGGGTAAAATTATTTCATTTACCCTAGTTAAAACAATACTGTGTCGGTTTATCTTGTTCATGAGTTTAGAAATCCCTATCGATGACATGGCGTCCCATACATCGACCAGAATCCATAAACACTCAACCGATAAATCAACACAATATAAAACAATTTTATATTCACTAACAAATACGCGCTCATATCTATCAATACGCTCAAACTCATTCTAGAGTACCATAGACTCTATTTAATGAGTAATTCCCACCAGAGTCAAGGTTATCCCCATTTGAAAAAATATCGTTGTTGCATAGATCACTTATTTTCACGCTATAAAGCAGGTCGTAGTAGCTTAAAAATTATTTATTTTTGACGCGTTAAAATGTGGAATGTTCACGTCTTGAAAATTTATTTACGTTAGCTCGTTAAAAAATAAATGACTATTTAAAAATGTACTCAGTTATCGCGTGAACAAAATAAATATCATCGGACATTTTAACCAACAGTTGTGACACATCAACAATTTCATAGTCAACGTATAAAAATAGAGATAATCACGTATAAAACAGGCCAAAGCCAACGCATGAAATTCCTTAGCGTGCATTTGCTGAAACTTTGCGTGCATTCACTTAAACCAACATACGTGCTTCAATGTTTATTATTTTTGCTTTTGTGATGGATACATGTTTCGTGTGCCACATAATTAAATTCTCTGTCCATTTTTCCAACTTGATGAAGCATATTATATTGCCTTGTACTTAGGTTGGAGCCACGTCCTTGTATATTTTATACTATTCAAACATTAGATTGTCAAACTCACGTGCCTGCTTGTCCATTTGCAGTATCTCCTCTTCATGTATTTTATGAGCCATCCTATATTTTATATATAATATGAAATTTGTAAGCGATAGATAATATTAAGTATCTGGAAGGTTAAAGATTGCGCACAGGTATAATTGGTTTAAGGGCCACACATAACAAAAAGTGAAGAAAGGCAATATAGACGGAAAAAAAGTGTGATATTGCTGATACATACAGATAAGTATGGACAAAGATACCGAATTAATATATTATTAAATATGAATATATCTATCATAATTGGTATGGCAAATATGTAGACTGATTGCATAGCTATCTAGTTTTATGAAAAAGGAAGGATAAAAAAACAGTAACATGATCTGTAGATTCATAGTTGTTGTACATGGTTTGTAGTTGATGGGATGTAATGAAAAATAAAACGTCAGTTGTACCAATGTAAAATTAATGTTGTCAGAGAGCAATATATATAGACCAAATGCATGGCTATGTATAAATATATAGACTGGTGCAAACGTCTATAAAAAATCAAACTGGGCAGAGAGCAAGAAGAAAGCAAGATTATTTAACAGACAACCAAAACTGGGTAGAGAGCAATAACATAGCAAGAAGATTTAACAGAGAATGGTTTGCGGAATTCATGTTCATACACAGTACAAACAGCAGTCGATAAGTATAATTTTAGGAGGATGTTCAAAATTGAACTTCAGCTTTGTTTGTACAAATTTGGTCTTCATATTAACTGACATCTATGATCTTGTTAACTTTTGCAGTTTAGCTGGGTACAACAGTGAAGTCATTTGTACCTGCAGCAAAGCATAAAAAAATATTTAGTTGCAGGAATGTCTAAATGAATTTGGTACTTGCATATTTTATCAATCAGGTAATTAACAATAGGTATGATATTGTATGATTCTGTACTAATTCAAATCATGTGTATGGTAAATTTTTATAAAATAATAATGTAAATCAAATTTAAGTCGACGAAAATGTGAAAATGGTAAACAAATCATAACGAAAGTTAACCAAAGAATAAAAATTCGTACTGTTTTTTGTAAAAGAAACTGTAGTAGCCAAGGCAAAACTGAAATTACCAATCAACCTTATATTTGAGCATGAATGCTGCGAACAGAGGATAACATCTACAATGGGCCATCAAACCAGTGAATTAAAAATAATGCTTATATACTTTGATGTAGTCGGCGCATGGATCTAAATACGAAGTGGTTGTGAAAGCATCGTGCTAAATACAACCAAAGCTAGAAGTGGAAAGCAAATTTCGACAAAGCAAAGAAGAAGAAGAAAAACATTACCGTGTGTAATAAAACCAAGGCGTTAAAATTATATAATAAAAGAAGAATTTACAAAAATGAATGGAAGTGGAATATGCATTTTTTTTGGGAGCTGCCTTTGTTTTAGGGGATTCACCAATCATTAGAATAAAAGTTTATTATGTACGTTAAATTTTTAACATTTTTGCTTTCAAATCATTATTTGTGCTCTTGTATATAATAATATGTTCGTGGTTCCAAATTTGTAAAGAAATTGAATACAGGAAAGTGAAAAAAAAGTAAAGCTTTATAAATCAAAAATACATTGCACATCTGTCGAGTAGAATGGGTATAAACAAAGGTATAAAAACAACTGCTATGGTTAATACAGATCAAATGCTTTTCTTTAAGCAAGCAAGGTCAGATGTTAAAAAAATAGGAGTATTCATTTTTTAAGGCACGGTGTAGAAAAAAGGCAAATATTTAAATTGTTACATGAGTTTAAATGACACTACGGAAACACTTATGATTTATACGGAAACACTTATGGTTTAAATAGGTGTATTCATTTTTTAGTGCGTTTATACGGAAACACTTCGGTGTCGGTCAAGGTTGATGTTTCCGATGCCCAAATCCATGCTGAATTTAATGTGAACATTTTTTTTACCTCAAACAGGATTTTTCTATTGTAATTTATAAAGTTATTAAAAAAAATTACACATTTTTTATTTTATATTTTCAACGGTTGATTTCATGCTACGTTTAGAAATCTGTTTTGATCAACTTTAGGTTAAAATTCTTTTTGTCATAAATTCATGTTTTTGGATTTTGCCTGCTTTTCTTTTTTGTTGATTATAGTCGTTAATGTTTATCATGAATTTGTGAAGATGACGTCACTTATGTATTAAATTCAAGGAGCACTTTTTCAATAATCAGGTCTATATATCAAATCTTATAGTTGTGGCCACCTATAGCACTAAATCCCCACTGCCATTAATCTTTTTCTCACAAGTATGCTGCCATTCGGTGTTCCCAATTACCATCTCAGGTGCATGCACTTAAATTTTTTAGCCTCCTGATAGATATAAAACAAATAAAAGGAACGCTTTAAAGGATTTTTTTACTATTGAACTTTAAATAGAACTTATTAAATTGCTTTGTGTGGGGAAAACTGGTTTTGTTGGCAACAAGTTATGAGTAGTTGATGGATTTAAATTGTAAATACATAGGCAACCTTGCAAAGTGCATAAATCCTACGTACGCATCTCAAGATCATGATTTGGTTGCATGTGCATAATTTTACTTGCAGGTTATTTCATGCTAAATCCGAAGATGCTTGACATCGTCGGATTTTCATGTATCATAGAATTTCTCTAGCTAAGGTGATACTTAACTTTTCTTTCTTTATTACATATTTTATATCAAGCCATATTCCTTATTATAATTGTTTACTTGTTGCTGCAAGAAACAATGAAAATAACGACAAGCACCATTGTCCAAGTGGTTAATTGATTCGGCTTTGGTGCAAGAGGTCGCAAGTTCGAAACTTGCTTTCGAACATTTATTGACATGGGATATGTTGTCTCAATGATTTGTTGTATATAAAGTACCATTTCAAAAAAAAAAAAAAAAACAATGAAAATAACTCAAAAACTATTATCTAAATAAAAAGATATATTATACAATCTACTTATCTATTCAAGGCCATGAAATTCATGTGGAGAGACACAGTTGTTGTTGATAGAGCGGAAATGGCTAAAAAAAACTAGGAAATGGTCTAGCAATTTTCTAAAGAAGGGAAATGGCCTTACAAAAAGGTAGAATTTTGATTTACATAATCCATTTTTTTAGTTATTTCTAGATACGAAGAACTTTTTAACGACTTATATATGAGCACATTGTTGTTTGCTAACTTTAAATAATGAGAAGTCTCAAAGTAACGGCATTTCCATTTTTGGTCGAACTCATTCCATCTGTCCATCAAAAATATTTCTAGGCATTCTTTTAATAAAATCTCCTATTTTTTCTAAACTTCATTAGCTCACCGTTTTCATTACTTTCTAAATCAAGCCATCATTTATTATCACATTTCTATGTAAAACATTTTCTATGTTAGATTTAGCAAAACAATTTTTCCCCTTATTCTCTCTTCCTTTTTTTATACATTTTGTTGTCAGTTAAAGCAATGAAATACTATCGCTCGATATGCAATGAAATACTCTATTCCCTTTGTTGCCTGTGTTCAATATTCTATTTGAATTTTCAAAATCAGTTAGCTTAACAATTCCAATCAATATGGAAAACTCCAATATATCAAAGGAAACTCTATTGAATTTTTATATTAGAGTAAATAAGGAGTTTACAAATACTTATGCTAAGGTTCATATGTTTTGTTGCATACTGTAAATACTAGAGTATTTCAATTTCCTGTTGGATTTAATGCGTATGGTTTCACATGCATCCTTATTATAATTGTTAAGTTATATTCATTTGGTAATCGTATCATGGACTAAAAAATGTAGAGTGGCAATATATTTGAAAATACAACTTTATACATAAGCTTGGTTCATACATTTACAAATATTTAGTTTCATGCTTTAATGGAAACTATTTTTACACAAACTGTAACCTTATTCTATTATTATATACTCCCCAACTAAGCTAATATAAAGCTCAGTAATAAAAAGTTGTTATAACTTAAAAATATTATTATGCAAGACAATTTTGATATGTATTATTTGTGCACACGTAATAAATTATCATGTTTTGTTGTTTACCTTAGATTCATCTACACAATGTTCTATTCATTTTTAAAACATCTTAAATGCACATGTTATCATTCATCATTCAGTATGATAAGTTGTTTTTTTATATAGTATATTGACTCAGCCATGATGATGAGAGTGAAGTGCAACAAATTTAGTTAGTTATTATTATACTGGAAAGGTACTAGCTATAGTGAAAACAATACAGGTATATGTACCAATTTGTGTGACATCTTAGCATATACTAGCTCATGCTTAACCTACCGTCCAAAGTTATGTATATCAATATTTTTGAAACTCATCCAATATCTTCTTCATTTCCAACGGTACAATTACGAAGACACCTCTATTTCCCATTGATTGACTTTGTTTTTTTAATTTTCTACTCCTTTTTAGAGTCTTTAGCAAAATACATGAAAAAATTGGATGGAGACGATTCATTTTTTGTAAAATTAAACTAGATCCCACATGCCTAGCTATCTAGGGATTAAGAAAATTAGCTAATTAAACACATCTAATGTACCCTTTCGAGCTTGACAATACACAACTATGTAAAAAAGCTTTCTATTCAACTTGCTCTACTGAGTTTAAAGTGTTAGAGGTCCTTAGCGCATATCTTGAATTATATGTATGTTTGGAGGATTCCTGACATTCGTAGAATTTTTGCACTGTTTTCCATAAATGTTGGCAAGGAAAATAAGAAAATAGCAGTTGAAATTTACTCTATATTTTATTTTGCATCCCATTACTTACATGTACTCTTCCAAAACAAGAAAAAGTTTTCCTTGCCTCACCCAATAGTAGTTACATTTTTCTTTCAAAAAATAACGGTACATTAAAAACCATTCACCTGCTATTTCAGTAGTTACATATTGCTTAATCGACTAAACTAATTTTTTTTAATGAGACCGAAATGAATGTGATAGGATATAAAATATTGAAGGATGTAAGTTACTAGAAATTTCATTAAACTGCAATGGCTGAAGAGACTATAAGCCCATTTCCCACTATATAACATACCGAATAGGACCCATCAACCCATTAGAAGAGATTTCTAACAACATCTTACGTCCTTGAACTAATATACGCATTGAATAATAGTATTTCATATAGTGTACATCTCACTTTGCGTCTATCATAGCCGTTGATAATACACAAATGCATCTTTTCGCGCTTCAAATGGCACGACTACTAACCATGAACATTACTTAATTAGACACGATCCTACTGAACTAAGTAGTAGGACATGCGTGCACACTCCTTGCATTACCAGCACCATACTACCCTTCGTTCTCCTAACCAACCACCGACCTATTCTTTACGTGTTACCATGATACATATACATCTTCGACAACTACTTTGGGACAGAGAACAAGAAGAAAGATCTACATGTATGGTCCAGTAAGTTCTTTTTTTATTTTATAATAGTGTTCATCAACTACATTTCATATTTGCACTGAAGCACATAAATTACACCTTTGCCTTGTAGGTGGACAGCTACATTGAAGATGTAGTGGCACTACTACAAAATGGTGTTGCATTTGAGATTTGCCCATAGAAGGTACGGTTCAAACCACACTACAAAAATAAACATAATAGTCAAACCGACACATCAATAATGTTCTTCTAAGCACGTGCAGTTGCCAAATTTTACTTGCATAGTTTGGCCAAAATGCAGCGAACAAGAATAGTGCAATAGCTATTTTCCATAAGAGAACACTCAATGTATTTGTCCACTCTTACATACATGTTGAATTCTAAATTAGTTGTTTCTACAGTCTGTAACGACTCGGAAATTTCGATTTCGAAAATTCCAGATAGTTAAGGAAAAGAAGAAAGAGATAGAAAAAGAAGAAGAACGGAAACACCAACATCTCACATTTGCAGCGGATCAAAATATAATATCATAAAAAATAACGGTTTACAAAACAAAACTGTATCAGTCAATTAGATTTTAAAACATCAGAGGTACAACATTTATACAATCACTGGACAGTTAAAATAACTTGTCCCAGATAAATAACAATATGTCACAGCTGTATACACTCCATACGTTCCTGCCATCCAGCTCAACTCCTGAGCTCCAGAACGTCCTTACCTGAAAATATGTAATACTCGGTCTGACCCGAGCATTACATCAAAGTAATACCTGGGTCAGGCTGGAAACCAGCGTGAGTAAACCCATCTAACAAGAAAATACTGATGCAATACACTTATCTAAAACCCGGGGTAACTCATATCAATTTATAAATTCACAATTTGTTATTGCCAACATTTTTTTTTCTAATTAAAGTAGCAGTTTAAGATCAAGAACAGGAAGAAAATTAAACCCAAACCATAAAATCAGATCAGTTCAAATTTAAAACAGCTAGTAGCAAATTCAAGCTTCAGTTTGAAACAAGAATCCAGATCATGATCTCTGTTATCTTCTTTTACAGGTGAGCAAACCCAGTTTTTAATCTATGGCCTGTCGCATGCTATAATTACTTGAAAACAAAGTATGATGAGTATTGCATGTTTATTTATATTGAATTGCATGTAGATATATACAGGATTTTATAGTGTGCAAGTTTGAATACAAAATAATCACTCTGTTCTAGTTATACAGGTTCCAAAAACCTGATCAAATCTAAATATTCTTTTACCTGATTTATTTTAAACATTGATGGGTAAGTAAACTTGATTGTAATGACAAGAAGTGGCTCTAAATTATTTCCAGATAAAATTTTTTAAGCTGGTTTCAACAAAAAATAAAATAAAAAGTAAGCAGGACAGTAGGATCATAAACATAGCTAATATTCGACCTTAATGATTTCTGGAATCAAACATATAATCAAATTTGATTTCGAAATTTAGGATTTGTAAAGGTAAAATCACGATTTTTAAGAGTGTAATTTGAGAGAATTAATGAGTTGATCGGTATATGTGTTTTAAGCTTTTCTGATGATCACGTAGATAGGAGGGTAAGTGATTGCGGCCAGTGGAAGGTAGTAGGCCAGGGATGGTCGGAAAAATGTTCAATTGAATTTTTGATCGTCGTTGATGGTTAAAAGGGTCGATTTAGGGTTTAAGCCCAGTTGGGGTTCGTCATCGATCTCGAATCAATTTCTCTTTCTAGGGTGCTTCAGGCTCTACCGTGAGAGGAATAGGTTGAGGGACATCGGCGAAGCTTGGGATAGGGTGTTGGATTCTCTGGTGATTGGCTTAAGTGTTTCGAGGAGGATTTTGATGATTGCTTAAGTTTCAGGTTTCAGGTCGAATGGTTCGATTTCGAAAGGGAGTTTCGAGTATGGTTTCAGGTCGATGATCGGTGAAAGAAGGTCGTGGTTGATGTTTGAGGATGGTCGGCAACCAAAGGAAGTGATCGTCGGTGACGTTCATATGCACGGTGTGCACAGATTCGTGCACGTTGGGTCAGGTGTTTGATCTGTGGGTTTAGGAAGAAGAAGTAACTCAGAGTAAATCTCGTAGAACTCCAGTTTTCGACTCGAAGTTGGGATGAGTTGTTGTTGCGTGAGTGTAGTGATGTTTACTCCGGAGTTTGCTCGAGTTTTCTTGTGATTTTCTCGAAGCTGATTCGAGTTTTGTTTTGTTTGAGCTCGAGTTGTTTTACTGTGTGGAAACCTGTTCTAAAAAAAAAAAAAATTAAAAAAAAAAGAGGTTAAGTGTGTACAAGTTCCTTACATTTTTTTTCAAACATCATTGTTTGTGTTGACCTATTATGGCCTAAACTGTGCTACTGCAGCGACCTATTTGTTTATTCCTTACATTCATAATCATCACTCACCATTTATAACCACTCCATATGCTATGATGCTGCAGGTTAACGCATTGCAGGGAATATGGCAGTCCAAATAATGTTAAAATCCATTCAATATTTTGTATTTTCATTAAATCAAGGATAGTTTCCATTAAATGAGACTCTTCCTGTTTGTTTGGTTTTTTATGTTCTAATATATTACAACCAGAACATACTTGTGGCAAATGTGTCTTACTTTTAATTTATTTCCCAATTGATGTTTGTTATTTTCTTTTTTCTTAATTTTCATGTTCAAAAATTCTTATTTGCTTTTATTAATTTCAGCATATGAATTTTCATGGGCAAGTCATTTTAGTTATAATATATGGTCATGGGAAAATCTGCAAATTGCTCGGTTTCAACATGATCACTTGCCACTTTTTATGCATTGTTTGTTCACATGTTATTTGCCAAAGGAAGCTTCAGCAGATTAATGCACGTGAAGTCTTCAATCGAAACTGTTCAGATTTGTGTTCCTGTTGAATATGTTACATGTTCCAAGTGACATTGGTTTAGTGAGCCTTCCATTGTATTTAAGTCTTTACAACTTTGAACTGCACTTCATTTTATACCGAGACTTTGTTATGATGATATTTGATCCATTTAAATCAGACTGTAAGTTCAATGTTTGCAAATTTGTGTGTGGACTATGCTGGTTAAATGTTTTAACTTACATGTGTTCTGCTTGACTATGCATATTTTGCTAGGATGGTGTATGAAATAAATTATATTTTTATATTTCAAGATGTTATATGTACATAATCATTGAAATATCATCTACTAAAAATTGCCGATTTTTTCCAGTTGGGCACAAAGTTGCCCATAGCTTTAGCTCAGCTCTATTTAGCCAGAGCCTTACACATTAATGTTGGCAACTTTTTTCCCTTTATTTTAGTCGGGAATCTGACATGAAACTTAAGCATGCTATCTTTCTGTGATAATTTAGTATAAGCCTATGTTCACCAAATGTATAATGCTATTGTCAAATACTTTGCATGTACATATTTACTTTTCTTCCCTGCCTCCGTGCACATATTTTACTTTTATTTCACCTTTCATCTATACGAGTGGGCATGCGCAGTTGTCAAACATACATAAACACGTACTTTCAAAACCTATATTGTGATGTGCTTTCTATGTATGGATTTTATATTTGTTTTGGCAACTTCACTATCCCAACCATTGGTAGTTCCTTACATAAATAAAGTTTGTTATGATGTCATTTTATATTTCCCCTTTATTTTAGTTTAAATCTGAAAGACTACTACATTAGTTAGCATTACCCATGATAGAATTTCTCTTTTATACAACCCTTCTTTAGAAAAAACAACATTGGTTTGAGTTAAAAAATGTAATCGCAAAGGAAAAATGAAGATTCAACAATACTAGAATAAACATCATATAGCTACAACCCATGTGGGTAGCACTGGTCCGCACTAGTACTATACTATGATATGAATTTTTTAATGTAAATTAACAAAATTAAAACTAAAACTCCAAAACTATTTTATTAAAATACTAAATATGATTTAGTGAAAAATACATTGTTCACATAAACACAAAATAAGATTTTGTGCAAATTAATAAAAGAATTTTTCTTGAAAATTTCTTATTTTTACTCCGTTGCCGATACACTTGAACTAACAAAACAAATGAACATATTTGTGTTACAGCTAATCACATATGCATGTTCATCAACCATTAAAAGCTTTTATTATACTTAAACTTTGTTATCAATAATATATTTTTCAGTTACAATGTCAAATATAATCTTATTTACTTATGTATGTAAAAATATTATGAAACTATATTTGTTGACATTAATCCTATTTAACTAAATATGTATAAATGCCATAAATATGATTGTTACATTGTGACTACATCATCTCGTATAAGCTGAAATCCCTGGATCTAAGTATAAATGACCCAATTACGAAGACTTGGTTACCATGAGTTTTGATCTTTGATTGATCACTTAAATATATGATCATAAATGTTGTTAGTCGTAGGAGTTTCAACAATGTGATATTGATGCTTCAGATAGACTAGTGCTTGTAAGGCTCTTTGTATTAGGGAGTAGTGTTTGGTGGTTAACGACATTGAGATACTAAATGGTTGTGTACACATGTTGTTACCAAACAACACATAATGACTCAATGAGACACTTCTAGAGGTAATAGTATCTAGGTTAAATATGAGATCTCTTGTTACAATATATACTCACCTTTCAACTTGATGGTACTATCAAACTTATATGCAGAAACGTATTTTGATTATGGTTCGGCCATGACGCTACACTTATGTTATGATTGTCATTAGTATGTTGCAAAATACATGAAATAATGTACTACTCGAGAGAGAATTCATCTCCCTTGGCACTACCGAAGGTTAGTTTCACCGTAATTGAAGAATGATACATAGTTACTAGATCCTTAACCAAGGTGATATCACTTAATTGAAAATAGTTATTGAATCAAACAAGTAGCTTCAATGAATCGCATTACGAAACTTCCAAAGGATGTTGTTAGAGTATTAATCGTAAATCTGATACATAATGTCCTACTCATTTACAAATACCCTTTGTAAATGAGCACAACGTTAATTTAAATGTTCAATAAAATTTGAAAGAGATATATGGATTTTGTTGTTAAATTTTAGCTATAAATTATGAGAATTAAAAATTCCAGGCAACATTGAAGGTGGGAGAGATAAGCTTTCCATATAACAGAATAGAAGAAGCATAGTAAATACATATTTCGACATGTATTGACCTATAATAAATTTTACAAAACCAAAAAAGATGCTATAGTGTGACGCCCCACCTCTATACCCACGCTAGCCAAGAACATTACGGTGTAGTGCTGTCAACTAGCACGGAGAATAAGGCTGTTGAGGAGCGACCATCCGTGTAATTGCTTTGTGCGAGCACCGATATGTCAGATAGTAAAAACATGCATTTCATTTCAGGAGGAAATCCGACATGCCGATGCAAACTCAAAGCTACCACACGGTGGCTATAATAGTCTAGAACAAAATATAAACTAATAACACAGATAAATATAAATGCGGAACACAGATAAAACAGAAAATCTCATATATATATAACTGATGTCAGTTACAATACATTTGACACGGTACATGTGATACAACTACAACAGTCAACTCAGGAGGTTACATATACAAGTACATTAACGTATATAATATACATGAATACATATCTTCCTATACAATAATACAGTCTACTACAAATGACGACTACTCCAAAAGATATGAAAGAACTTCATAGCTCTAGCAGCAACCCAAAGCAGAATATCTACAACCTGTAAATACTCGGTCTGACCCGAGTATTAGATTCAAAAGAAAATAATACTCGGGTCAGTCTAATTCAAACTCAGTTATTAGTGCACAGAAGCAATAATAATTAAATAATGAATAGACGACAGTAATTAAACCAAATCAGAATGAAATTCAGAATATTGAATTGAAATGAACAAACAGTTCAAACCATTGAAATATCAATTAAAATATTAATTCAAGTAGGGCTGCAGTACACGCACGCGTGCACTGCCTCGCCACTACGGAATATGGAATACGCAAAAAGATCCATAAGTCAAAACAAATAGAATATCATAAGACCATACCGTGTGGCTGCAGTTCACGCTTGCGTGCACTGCCTTGCCACTATAGTGATGATGTACCCATTGAATACCGTGTGGCTGCAGTTCACGCTTGCGTGCACTGCCGTGCCACTACAGTGATGATGTACCCATTGAATACCGACAGCAATCAAAAACTGCAGAGGTCAAGTTTGGACGACATAAATGCGAACCCAAATGTACACAATGTACGTACACTACTAGTTGCACATGAATAAAATGAAACTGGGGTGCAACATGGAACGACACCAAGTAAATGGCACAAGAGACAGTATGATACAAATGCAAGTATCATACTCGAGAACAAAGTCAACATAATATGCAGACTGCAAACTCGACTAACAAGTTCAGGTCTAATGCACACTGAAATGAAGTGGCAACATCAACAAGTGTACATATGCAGTAGGAGGCACAGAGCAAAATGGTGCAACAGAGAGGATGCACAGAAATGCAACAGGGAGGATGCACAGAAATGATGCACAGAAATGCAACAGGGGACACTAGTTGAAAAAGAGTCCCAAAGCAATGGTTCCAAAATGAAATGAACCAGAAGAATAGCATGGCAGTGAAACAATGAAATATGCTCAAGTATCTGCATATATATATACCAGTGCAAATACAACACAAAACCCGAACCATGGTCAACAATATATGCATACACACATATGAATGTATGTATGCATATATATACAGATAAGTCAACCAAAACAAGTTCGAACTTAGCAATTAACCAATGCACCAAGCCCATAAAGGTCAAAACCAAACAAGCTTCAAAACTTTCAGAAATAATTAACTGAATGCACTGCGGTTGTTACGAAATCCAAAACTGAAAACCGCAAACCAAACAAGGCCTTATATTTTCCTGAAAAAAAGGAAAGAAATAATTGTGTCGAAAGCAGGTTCAACAAGTAGGATTGTCTGACAACCATTTATTGTTGATGGCAAATTTTGTTGAGAGATCAGAAATTACTCTGCTTACACCAAAAATCTCAACAAATCAAAATTACTAAAATTCGAAGCAATAATCAGCCAAGAATTCACGCAACCAAACACATAAATAACTTGAGCCAAGAATTAGATGTGAGCAAACTCACGAATATGCACAATGCAGAAACAAGTCAGCTGCAACATGAAACAGAGGCAACAAGACTCAAGTTAAACTGAGTACAGTTCGATGCAAAAACAGGACCAGACCAACATATGAATCAGTCAAGGCAACTTGAAGCATACAAGCTCAAGGAAGCTTGCAGCAATACACAAATGGACAAAATAACCAAGTGCAACATCAAACAGAATGAAATGCACAATGTCACAGCAAACTGGCACCAACGAAGGCAACTGGCAATAATGAATGCAACTGGCAACAATGAAACACAGGGACTATAAGTACAAACTGAACAAAGCAATGCAACTGCAAGTATCTAAATACAAGGGCAGTGACCTCATACTATGATGAACAGGCAGTAAGCCCACATACAACATGACAGTAAGGTGGCTAAGTGACAACATGAATGTCACAAATATACACAACAAGCATCAGAGTGCAAAGAGCTCGAGCATAGGAACATGACAGCAAACAGAAGTGCACAACAACAGTAAGGCAATGCACAAAAACAACAGAATCAAGTGAAGCATTTCTGTCAAAATATAGCAATTGCAAGAATATAAACATGAAGGCAAGAACAGTACAACCATACTTCGAGACCATGGAAAAGAACTCGAAATCGAATCCAAGTTAAACAAGGAGTCGAACGAATCAAGCCTAATCAATTTAAACAGCCCCAACAATCAACTCGAGGCAGTAATGGATCAACCACGAACAAAAATCAAGTCGAAGTCGAAACCCGAAAACAAAATTACGCAAAACGAAATCGAACTAGGTCGAATTAGATGTGAGTACTATAAAGTACTCACCTTTGCCAAACCGAAGCAATCGAAGCTTTGAATCGCCGCTTCCCAAAAACCCTAGCTGCCGAAGAAGACGTGCGAAGGCTCCAACGAGGTTGAACTCGATCGAACTAAAGACGACGCCTTGATTGTGAAAATGCCCCACTTCTCGGTCGAAGAAGACGAACGACACGAGCAGCCGCCATTTTCTTTGCGTGATTAGTTTTAGGTTAGCAAACGAAAAAAAATAAAAAAATAAAATAAAGAAAAGGGGACGGGTTAAAGAAATGAAGAGAGGGACGGGGTTAATTTTAATCACGGCGTATAATAATTAAGTGGGCCGAACGATTTTTAAAGCCCAAAAAAAAAAAAAAATGGACCACTATTATTTTCAAAGCCCACAATTCCTTTCTATCCATTTATAAAAGAATTTTAATTAAAATTTAAAAATTCAAATGGAAATTTGGGTCACTATTAATCGTTTAAATTGTCGATTATAATTCGACACGAATATCGGGTTGTTACAGACTCCCCTCCTTAAAGAAATTGCGTCCTCGCAATCTTAAGGAATATATGGACAAAAGGTAACAACCAAAAGAGCATATCATCACAAGATGAAGAAATTCGAAATATGAAGTTCACCATAAAGAGCATGAAGGAGCAAGCCAGAACGTGTTTGCTCAAAGTCAAATCTAGTGAAACTTCAATTTCTTCAATAATACCGGGCTCAAGAATAAAGATCGGAAATCCCAAAGGCATTTCCGTAATTGGAAGACTTGGAAAACGTCATGAATAGCAAAAAATTGAGCCGGTACACTGGCGTAGTACAATATAAACGCCAAAGAAATCTTTTAATTTCATAAAAGAAATTCACAAATTATCAACAAAATCTAATTATCAATAGATAATTTAGAGATCTCAAATCACTAATATTCGATTATCCAAAACGATAATCAAATCAACAAGTATTTGATTATCAAAATCGAAAACCAATCTTAAATCACAAGTATTTAATTATCACAAATGATAATTAAATCTCAAATATCTAATTATCACAAACGATAATTAGAACTCAAATATCTGATTATCACAAGCGATAATCAGAAACAATAAATATCTGATTATCAAAAATGAAAAATCAGAAATCATGAATCAACGATTATTTAATTATCACAATTGATAATCAAATCTCAAATCACAAATGTTTAATTATCACAATCGATAATTAAACCTCAAACATCTAATTATCACAAACGATAATTAGAAACAGCAAATATCTGATTATCACAAACGATAATCAGAAACAACAAATATCTGATTATCAAAAACGATAATCAGAAATCACAAATATTTAATTATCACAATTGATAATCAAATCTCAAATCTCAAATGTTTAATTATCACAAACGATAATTAAACCACAAATATCTAATTATCACAAACGATAATTAGAAACAATAAATATCTGATTATCAAAAACGATAAATCAGAAATCATAAACATCCAATTATCAAAACGATAATCAGAAATTACCACAACGGTAATCAAATTTCAAAATTTTCAATTAACGAGTCCGAAATTAACCGAAATAGCAAACACACATGACCCATAACCACGAGTTTTACTAAATCGTTTAATTCACTTCATCGTTTCCTTGAAAGTGCAAAATTGTGTATTTTAAATAAATAACATTTTACGTTCTCAAACAGACAAGTCCGGAATTAAGCAAATCAGTAAAAGAAAGGGGTCATAGTCCTCGATTTTTCTGAAACGTTTAAATCACTTCCTTATTCTTTTGAAAGCGTAAACTGTAAAAATTTTGAAAACCATTTTATTTATAGAATTACAATTTACATTCTCAAACGAACAAGTCCGGAATTAAGCGAATCAGCAAAAGAAAGGGGTCATAGTCCTCGATTTTACTGAAACGTTTAATTCGCTTTCTCATTCTTTTGAAAGCGCAAATCGTAAAAATTTTGAAAATAATTTTGATTTATATTTTGAAACAATTTTTAAAATACGTGATTAAAACAACGACATCAGAAGCAACTTCGATAAGTGGATTTTCATTCATCCAAAGTGTCACAAGAATCTTCTCAAAGATAGAAAGGGATATCCTACCCTAAACTTGTATTCATAACAAGTCAATAACACACGAGTTCACCAATGCACAAAAATTGATAAAACTTATCAATTGAGATCACGAAAATCGGTGAAGCACAAATTCTAGGAATCTACGCAAGAAATCCAGAAATCACAAGATGAGAGTATGAAAACTCGTACCGGAGTATGAAAACTCAAATGGGAGTATGAAAACTCGAACGCGAGTATGAAAACTCGAAGGAGAGTATGAAACTCAAACGGAGTATGGAAACTCAAACGGAGTATGAAAACTCGAACGCGAGTATGAAAACTCGAAGGAGAGTATGGAAACTCAAACGGAGTATGAAAACTCGAACAGAGTACGAAAACTCAAACGAAGTATAAAAACTCGAACAGAGTATGAAAACTCAAACGGAGTATGAAAACTCGAATAGAGTATGAAAACTCAAACGGAGTATGAAAACTCGAATAGAGTATGAAAACTCAAACGGAGTATGAAAACTCGAATAGAGTATGAAAACTCAAACGGAGTATGGAAACTCAAACGGAGTATGAAAACTCGAACAGAGTATAAAAACTCGAAGGAGAGTATGGAAACTCACCAACACGCGAGCATGAAAATTCATCAACACATGTAACGCATAACGAGAACGGGAGCACGAAAACTCACCTACATGCGAGCATGAAAACTCACCAACACGTGCAATGCAAAGCGAGAACGGGAGCACAGAATCTCACCTACACGTGAGCATGAAAATCACCAACACGGGCAACGCAAAGCGAGAACGGGAGCACGGAATCTCACCTACACGCGAGCATGAAAAATCATCAACACGTGCAACGCAAAGCGAGAACGGGAGCACGGAATCTCACCTACCCGCGAGCATGAAAAATCATCAACACGTGCAACGCAAAGCGAGAACGGGAGCACGGAATCTCACCTACACGTGAGCATGAAAATCACCAACACGGGCAACGCAAAGCGAGAACGGGAGCACGGAATCTCACCTACACGCGAGCATGAAAAATCATCAACACGTGCAACGCAAAGCGAGAACGGGAGCACGGAATCTCACCTACCCGCGAGCATGAAAAATCATCAACACGTGCAACGCATAACGAGACGCTATCTCATGGTTGCAAGCCATTAATTTTGACACACGAATGGCCCGAAGACCGTGGGGCGCTACCCCACATGTGTGAGTCGAAATCACACAGATTGAGGTCCAGACTAACCAAAAAATCAAAAGAGGTATGTGTGAGTGGAATCACACAAGTGGTGTCTAGTCTAACCTCGCAATCAAAAGAAAAGTATGTGTGAATGAAATCACACAAGTGGTGTCTAGACAATCCTCAAAGCCCAAGAGATATGTGTGAGACGAAATCACACCGATGAGGCCTAGTCTAACCGTAAAAATGATCGTCATGATCAACGAGAAGTGTCAATTACACTAAGTCAGTAAATGTAAAAGTTTAGCTTCATGTCCCATAACCACTTACTTAACTTAAATATTTACGAACAAACTGTAAATCTTCACTAATAAAATTGTCACTAGAGGTTCAATCGAACAAGTCCAACAATTAACCGACGAAGTAAACGCAAGCGTTTCATACCACTTGTTTTACTAAGCCGTTTAATTAGATTTCTCATACGAGTGAAATAAAGATTTGTATATACTAATAGATTGGAAAACGGTTTCAAAAATGAGTTTGGTATTAAAAATAGAGTTGAAAACATTTTGATAAAAGAGTTTTGATATTTACTACTAGTATTGAAACCTTTATATTTTTGAAGTGACAAATCAGAAAAATGATTGTAGAAACAATCAATCACAAGAATTCACATACGAAGACGTGAATAGAATCCAAAGAAATCGATACCGAATTCATCGAAAGGTATGCTCACAAAAATCCCGAAGAAAAGGTCATCAAAGTTGCTAATAAATGATAGCAACAAATCGGGAAATAATCAAGAATCGATTAAATTCGAAAACCAAATCAATTCACTAAGATTCACATTCGAAGATGTGAATAAAATACAAAGAATTCGATTCCAAATCCATCAAAGTAGGAATACCCAAAATTCCTGAAATAGAAGTTATCAAAGTCGACAAAGGCGATAACAACTAACCGGAAAAGAAGAATCGATCAACAATTGGAAAAACAAAGCAGAACGAGCATAAATGCTTGAATGACTTTAGCAACAGTAAAAGTCAAGTCAACGTCGATATCGACAAGGCAAAGTCCAAGACAATTTCTTTTATACCAAAGAAATTTTAAAACTTTCAGAGAGAGGCACATGAAAACCAACAAACCATGGATAAACAGACAGAGTCGACAATTGGAATGCAATTTGTCTCAAAGATTGATACCCAAAACCCAATTGTATGGAGACTGCATTAAGTACACGAATCAGAGATAAGAATGCATATATATAGCAGTTCGAATAAACAATGCGAGTTCAAATCGAAGTGGGTACTAGTTGCAGCAACATGCAACTTGGTAGAGCATATATACACTGATACTTAGAAGTGTAAACTCAAGTGAGCAAGTGCGTCAGAGAATAGCAGCAATGCTCACGAATAAGCGTTAGGAATTCATTCCTAACAAATCAAAGATGATCTTAAGACAAGATGTGAAATAAAACATCGACAAATAGTTGTAACACATGTACTATCTAAGTTATGTTTTATATTTGTTCTAAACCCCAGGCTCTGATACCAAGCTGTGACGCCCCACCTCTATACCCACGCTAGCCAAGAACACTACGGTGTAGTGCTGTCAACTAGCACGGAGAATAAGGCTGTTGAGGAGCGACCATCCGTGTAATTGCTTTGTGCGAGCACCGATATGTCAGATAGTAAAAACATGCATTTCATTTCAGGAGGAAATCCGACATGCCGATGCAAACTCAAAGCTACCACACGGTGGCTATAATAGTCTAGAACAAAATATAAACTAATAACACAGATAAATATAAATGCGGAACACAGATAAAACAGAAAATCTCATATATATATAACTGATGTCAGTTACAATACATTTGACACGGTACATGTGATACAACTACAACAGTCAACTCAGGAGGTTACATATACAAGTACATTAACGTATATAATATACATGAATACATATCTTCCTATACAATAATACAGTCTACTACAAATGACGACTACTCCAAAAGATATGAAAGAACTTCATAGCTCTAGCAGCAACCCAAAGCAGAATATCTACAACCTGTAAATACTCGGTCTGACTCGAGTATTAGATTCAAAAGAAAATAATACTCGGGTCAGTCTAATTCAAACTCAGTTATTAGTGCACAGAAGCAATAATAATTAAATACTGAATAGACGACAGTAATTAAACCAAATCAGAATGAAATTCAGAATATTGAATTGAAATGAACAAACAGTTCAAACCATTGAAATATCAATTAAAATATTAATTCAAGTAGGGCTGCAGTACACGCACGCGTGCACTGCCTCGCCACTACGGAATATGGAATACGCAAAAAGATCCATAAGTCAAAACAAATAGAATATCACAAGACCATACCGTGTGGCTGCAGTTCACGCTTGCGTGCACTGCCTTGCCACTATAGTGATGATGTACCCATTGAATACCGTGTGGCTGCAGTTCACGCTTGCGTGCACTGCCGTGCCACTACAGTGATGATGTACCCATTGAATACCGACAGCAATCAAAAACTGCAGAGGTCAAGTTTGGACGACATAAATGCGAACCCAAATGTACACAATGTACGTACACTACTAGTTGCACATGAATAAAATGAAACTGGGGTGCAACATGGAACAGCACCAAGTAAATGGCACAAGAGACAGTATGATACAAATGCAAGTATCATACTTGAGAACAAAGTCAACATAATATGCAGACTGCAAACTCGACTAACAAGTTCAGGTCTAATGCACACTGAAATGAAGTGGCAACATCAACAAGTGTACATATGCAGTAGGAGGCACAGAGCAAAATGGTGCAACAGAGAGGATGCACAGAAATGCAACAGGGAGGATGCACAGAAATGATGCACAGAAATGCAACAGGGGACACTAGTTGAAAAAGAGTCCCAAAGCAATGGTTCCAAAATGAAATGAACCAGAAGAATAGCATGGCAGTGAAACAATGAAATATGCTCAAGTATCTGCATATATATATACCAGTGCAAATACAACACAAAACCCGAACCATGGTCAACAATATATGCATACACACATACGAATGTATGTATGCATATATATACAGATAAGTCAACCAAAACAAGTTCGAACTTAGCAATTAACCAATGCACCAAGCCCATAAAGGTCAAAACCAAACAAGCTTCAAAACTTTCAGAAATAATTAACTGAATGCACTGCGGTTGTTACGAAATCCAAAACTGAAAACCGCAAACCAAACAAGGCCTTATATTTTCCTGAAAAAAAGGAAAGAAATAATTGTGTCGAAAGCAGGTTCAACAAGTAGGATTGTCTGACAACCATTTATTGTTGATGGCAAATTTTGTTGAGAGATCAGAAATTACTCTGCTTACACCAAAAATCTCAACAAATCAAAATTACTAAAATTCGAAGCAATAATCAGCCAAGAATTCATGCAACCAAACACATAAATAACTTGAGCCAAGAATTAGATGTGAGCAAACTCACGAATATGCACAATGCAGAAACAAGTCAGCTGCAACATGAAACAGAGGCAACAAGACTCAAGTTAAACTGAGTACAGTTCGATGCAAAAACAGGACCAGACCAACATATGAATCAGTCAAGGCAACTTGAAGCATACAAGCTCAAGGAAGCTTGCAGCAATACACAAATGGACAAAATAACCAAGTGCAACATCAAACAGAATGAAATGCACAATGTCACAGCAAACTGGCACCAACGAAGGCAACTGGCAATAATGAATGCAACTGGCAACAATGAAACACAGGGACTATAAGCACAAACTGAACAAAGCAATGCAACTGCAAGTATCTAAATACAAGGGCAGTGACCTCATACTATGATGAACAGGCAGTAAGCCCACATACAACATGACAGTAAGGTGGCTAAGTGACAACATGAATGTCACAAATATACACAACAAGCATCAGAGTGCAAAGAGCTCGAGCACAGGAACATGACAGCAAACAGAAGTGCACAACAACAGTAAGGCAATGCACAAAAACAACAGAATCAAGTGAAGCATTTCTGTCAAAATATAGCAATTGCAAGAATATAAACATGAAGGCAAGAACAGTACAACCATACTTCGAGACCATGGAAAAGAACTCGAAATCGAATCCAAGTTAAACAAGGAGTCGAACGAATCAAGCCTAATCAATTTAAACAGCCCCAACAATCAACTCGAGGCAGTAATGGATCAACCACGAACAAAAATCAAGTCGAAGTCGAAACCCGAAAACAAAATTACGCAAAACGAAATCGAACTAGGTCGAATTAGATGTGAGTACTATAAAGTACTCACCTTTGCCAAATCGAAGCAATCGAAGCTTTGAATCGCCGCTTCCCAAAAACCCTAGCTGCCGAAGAAGACGTGCGAAGGCTCCAACGAGGTTGAACTCGATCGAACTGTAGACGACGCCTTGATTGTGAAAATGCCCTACTTCTCGGTCGAAGAAGACGAACGACACGAGCAGCCGCCATTTTCTTTGCGTGATTAGTTTTAGGTTAGCAAACGAAAAAAAATAAAAAAATAAAATAAAGAAAAGGGGACGGGTTAAAGAAATGAAGAGAGGGACGGGGTTAATTTTAATCACGGCGTATAATAATTAAGTGGGCCGAACGATTTTTAAAGCCCAAAAAAAAAAAATGGACCACTATTATTTTCAAAGCCCACAATTCCTTTCTATCCATTTATAAAAGAATTTTAATTAAAATTTAAAAATTCAAATGGAAATTTGGGTCACTATTAATCGTTTAAATTGTCGATTATAATTCGACACGAATATCGGGTTGTTACATATAGTGTCAATGTATTAATAAACCACATAATCTATTGCAAAATACAAACGAAGCAATATTTATAGTAATGTAGATTGAAACAGAAATAAGAAAAAAAAATGAATAAAAAACTTGATGCAAAGACCTGAAATCATAATTCTGGAATTCAAACAAAAATTTCAACCTTAAGTTAAATGAAAAGATGATTAATAAAATAAAAATCAAACATTTAAATCAAGCTCGGTCGATCCAGTAAGCCAATATTTCTTGTAGGCTTTTAGAAAAAAATTCAATCAAAACAGTAATTTTAAAAGCAATGCATAGAAACACGATCACCACAAAACGTGAATAAAATAATAAAAAATTTTAGAAGAATAAAAAGTGAAAACTTTTGATGAATTCAATCAAATTCTTGTAAGACTAAAACTTATTGAGAATGAATAAAAATTGTTTGAAATGAACCATTAGTTTAACAAAAAATTTCTTAATTGTCATATGTATGAAAGTGAAAAATAGGAAGAGATAACATTATGTTAAAGCTATTTATGAAATCGAAGGGAAGGAAATTAGAGATAAAAAATAACTTAGGAAGTAAAAAAAAACTATATAACATGGAGAAGAGGAAGAGAACTATTGTTAAAATGTAAAGCACTAATTATTACAAATTTATCAAAGAAAATAAACGTGCATAAGTGTAGCTTTTGAAACTTTGTCTATTACATTATTGATATAAGATATCTAAGTTAATGTTGATGTGATTTATTTATGGAATATAGAAAATGTTTGTGGGTAAAATAGAAAATATGTACCATAATTTAAGTACAATAAAATATTTAAACTGAAATAAAATGACAAAAAATGATTAGTATGTCATGAAGATTGAACCATTATGTAGTAAAATAGAAGAGAGAAAAAAATTCCTATGGCAATGGAAGATTTGAATGTACATGAAATAAATGTAATAAAGTGATAGGAAGGTACACATAGATAAACTCATTTTTTAAGTCTATAATAATATATGTAATAAAAATAGATGTAGTAGATAATATGTATATAAAAATAAATGAAATATTTTGATCTAACCAACAATTGGATCACAAGTTAATTATAGAATGCTACATGTGATAAAACCTAAAAGAAAAAGAAAATAATAGAGAATGAGCAATAAAGAGTCTTAATCACTTTTCATAACACATAGTAGATAGATAGATATACAACTACTTAAATTAAGGTGATAATATGAAGAAATGGAAATATTTAAATATTAGTTGGTGAATTTATATCAGAACAAAGTAATATTTTGAAGGGGAAAATGAGGGGCCAAAAAATGAAGAAAGAAATAGGTTGAAATAAGAAAATAATAAATAACGGAAATGAACATGGAGAAGAGGAAGAATACCGTCACTAAAAAGCATTAGTTTGAAATTTGGTTGTTAGATGATTGCTATAAGATACATTAATTGCTAAGTTTACGTTGATATGATTTAGATGAGAAGACAAAAACATGTAAACTTGCGTATAGGGAAGTCAAAGAGAAAAGGAAAAAAGAAATAAGTACATATGACATTTGGGTTTTAAATTTGAGGAGGCCTATGAGTAAAGGATTTCATACATCTTTAATAGTATGAGAAGACAAAAAACATATACAGTTGCGATTTATGGAATAAAGAAAATGTTTAGGAGTAAAATAGAAATTGTGTATCTTAAATTAAGTACAAAAAATATTTAAACTGAAATAAAATGACAAAAAATGATTAGTGTGTCATGAAAATCGAACCATTTATGTAGTAAAATAGAAGAGAAATAAAATATTGCATGACGGTAATGGATAATATGAATGTACATGAAATAAAAGGAATAAAGTGATAGAAAGGTACATATTGATAGACTCACATTTAAGTTTATAATAATAATATATATAATAAAAATAGATGGTGTAGATAATATGTAAATAAAAAGAAATGAAATATTTTGACTAACCGACAATTAGATCACTAAGTTAATTATAGAATGCCATATGAAGCCTAAAAGAAAACGAAAATAATGGAGAGTGAGCAGTAAAAAGTCCTAATCACTTTTAATAACATATAATAGATAGATACACAACTACTTGAATTAAGGTGATAATATGAAGAAATGGGAATACCTAAACATTAGTCGGTAAATTTATATTAGAATGAAGTAATATTTAGAAGGGGAAAATGAGAGGCCAAAAAATGAAGAAAGAAACAGCTTGAAATAAAGAAATAATAAATAATGGACATAAATATGGAGAAGAGGAAGCAGACCATTGTTAAAATATAAAGCATTAATTATTACGAAATGTTCAAAAAAAATGTGCATAAGTGTAGCTTTTGAAATTTTGTTTGTTAGACGATTGCTATAAGATTCATTAATTGGTAAGTTATGTTGATGTGATTTGGATGAGAAGACCAAAAAAGTAAACTTGCTTTGAGTAAGTCAAAGGGAAAAGAAAGGAATAATTGCATGTGACTTTTGGGTTTTAAATTCGAGGAGGTTTGTAAGTAAAGGATTCCATACTCATCGTTAATAGTATGAGAAGACAAAACATACAGAATTGCATATTGGGAAGTGAAACGGAAAGGAAAAAGGAACAATTAGATGTGACTTTTGGGTTTCAAATTTGAGGAGGCCTGTGAGTAAATGATTTCATACTCATCTTTAAAGATATAGTATAGATATCTATTAAATAAAAAATAACGATTAATTAATGCAAAATTTAAAAATCACCGAAAGAAATATTTTTAGAATGGGAAACTTAAATCAAAATGAAATAAACAAATGGAAGGAGGTTACATGAAATTAATGGTATGATACTTACATTAGTGATATCATTAATATTTGAGATGTTCGAACATGAAATTACAAGAGTGTAAATGTTAATATGCTTCTATTGAAATCCACATTTAATAGATAAGTACTATAATTAGTAACATACTAAATTCTAAAAAGTACTCGTTTGTAAAGTTCGAATTGTGCTTTCCTTCATTCCAATGCAAACTTTTTTTGCACCTGCGTAACATGACACAGGTAGTGAGTGGTGAAATTCAAGGGGTCCTATGGTTTCATTGTATAAGACCTGCTGAATTCCACCAACCAAGAAATTTTAATACTGATATGAACAAAATTGCACTTCTTACATTGGATAGTTCCTACACTTTCCAAAACAATATACTTCCACTTCCATGGATCGAAAATTATCTTTTAGTCCTTTAGTTTTCTTAATTACATAAACTCAATCTAAACCGTATAACAACTTGAATAAAAATAATGAAATCATTATATAGTAAAGAAATTAAAAAAATTATTTGAATTTCTAATATTACAAGGTAATAATAAATAGAGTAAAGTTAATAGAAAATTGGAAAATTACCTAGAAACCAATACTTCAGGTCTTTGAATGACTGATTCCATTAGTTTAGCCTAAAACGTACAACGATTTAAATACAAATAAAATATTCAACACCAAATTAAGACTTAAATAAAATTATTTCATAGTGAGTCCAAAATTATTTTCAGTTAATTTATTTAGAATGGAAAAATGTGAATGAAATTGATTATTGGAAGGACCACAAATTAATGTTAAGATTTAGGAAAATGAAATATAAAGGTGTAAATGTAAATAATCTCTCGAATTGTTGAAGTGTCAGTACGAAGGATGAGCAGAATTATGTAAATTACCTGTCATAGTACGGGGACTAGATCACCGTACCGAGGAGTACGCCCGTGATGCAGCTCAGACCAGGGTGGAAAAATTGCAAGTTATCAATATGAGTTGTTCACGACTTAGTGGGAATTTAAGTCGTTCACGACTTAACAGATCAGAAGGAGAAGTCATGAGTCGTACACGACTTATGGAGTCACGGGGAAAAAGCATACGAGTTAATATAAGTCGTTTCCGACCTAAGGAGTCATGGGGGAAGGGCTTACGAGTTAATAAAGAAGGATTGAGTCATCTCCGAGCTAACTGGTTACCAAAGGGGAAAGGATGCCGAGTTAATGACCTAAGGACTTAGGTCGGCAGCGACCTAAAGGAATATGTGTTGTATATGAGCCGAGTTAACGAGTTAAGACTCATGATAAGCCGACCCATTTAAGTCGTTGAGGAGATATGCTGCAGGGAGCTCGTGTTACTTGAGTCGTCTACGACTTAAGAGTTGTGTCTTGTAACTTGTGTCGTGGGTCGTTAGGTCGGCCATGCCGGGTCATATGTTGAGTCGGCAATAACTTGAGTCGGTCATGTATGTAAATAAGTTGAGTCGTATATCTTTGAGTCGTGTAAACTGTGTTGTATTGATAAGTCGGTAACGACCTATGGTGAGTCGTATTATAGTCATATATATGAGTCGGTCACGTTGAGTCGTATGTTGTATGTTAGGTCGTACTTGGTTAAGTCGGCCATGTTTGAGTCGGTCACTTTGTGCTGTGTTGTAATGGGTTTAGGTCGCCATTGTAATAAGTCGGCAACGACCTAGGATGAGTCGTAGGTCGGCAACGACTTAGGGACTGGGTCGAAAACTCTATAAATAGGGGCGTATGTTGTACATTTGTGGTGGTTGATTTTTGAATAAATTTCTCTTTTGTTAGCTTTGTGCTTTCATACAAATTGGTAGTTGAGTGTGATCTCCTATCTCCTCTTTCGGTTAATCGAGTGCGCTCGATTCAACGATCGTAGAAGCCGATTCACGGAATCTAGTGCGCTAGATCAACGTGCGAAGAATCGTAGATCTTTGTTTCTCGGTATCGTGCGCGATCAACGAGACGAAGATAGCTAGAATCCGGTATCTTTGGATCAACGGATTTGGGCCATACAGTATTCTCAACTCACCGATTGCTACATTTCACCGATTGAAGTTTGTTACGATTTATCCGCTGCGTCAGTTTTGGTATCAGAGCCATACTTAGCCAATCATAGCTAAGTTGATTCTTGGAGCCAAGTATTTGAAGTTTGAAGTTTGAAGTTGTGTTCGTTTTGTTCTTATTGAAGTTGCAACAAGAGGGAGAACTTTCGATCCATTCCATTTTGGATCAAAGTGTTGGAAGGTGTTTGAAGTTGAAATTGGGCCGTGTATACTATTGAGGTAGCCGAGCCTAGGGAGGATCATTGGAAGCTTGTTCGAGCTAAGTAGTGAAGTCAAACCGAGTCAAGTTCTTACCGAGACAAGTGTAGAGCCATTGCCGATCTAAGTTGAGCCGAGCCAAGTGTGCCGAGTTAGTATTGAAGCTTTGAAGACTTGTGTTTGAATTGTTGAAGTTTGTGAAGTTTTTCAATCATGCCACCAAGGAGAGCTAATCGTCATCAAAACGTTGAAGCTTTGTATCGTAGAGAAGAAGCCGAGCTTATGGAACAACGTATTAATGAGAAGTTTGACGAAGGCATTGGAAAATTGGAGAAATTGATGAATGATTTGAATCAAAGGAGGAGATCACCAAACTCGAACCATGGAGGAAACCGAGTTTCGCCATCGGTTACAGAAGCGAGGAGGGTATCACCACATTCATGTAGAGATAGAAGAGAAACGTCAATTTCATCACGAAGAGATCATCATGACTATGCACATGAAGAGAGGAGAAGTCAACGTGAATTTGACAATGAAGCATATAGAGATGAAGAGAGACATAGTCAAAGAAGCATGCATGAATGAAGGGATGATAATGGTCGAGCTCGATATAGGCGTACTTTTGATTTTGTTGAAGAGGGTGATAGAGCTAGTATCCAATATCGAGATCGAGACCAAGTTCGAAATTCTTATCGGGATGTTGAAGATGATCGACGTTGGGAATCGGGAATGAAGATGGAGATTCCGGAGTTTAAAGGCGGGATGGTAGCAGAAGAATTTCTCGATTGGATTTCTAATGTTGAAGAGATCTTTGATTTCAAGGAGGTTCCTGAACATAGAAGGGTGAAGTTGGTTGCTACTAGGTTGAGGGGGAGAGCTTTGGCGTGGTGGCAGCAAACTAAACTTACCAGGGAGAGAATGGGGAAGTCAAAGATAGAATCGTGGGATAAGATGAAGAAGTTGATGAGATCTACTTTCTTACCTTACAACTATCAATCGCTTATGTACCAGAGGTTGCAGAATCTGAGGCAAGGGACGAAGTCTGTTAGTGATTATGCTGATGAATTTTACCAACTCATTGCCAGAAATGATATTATGGAAACGGAAGAACAGCTAACTGCTAGATTCATTGGGGGATTGAGAATGCAGATCTAGGATATGGTTAATATGTTTGATCCTAGATCAGTGGCAGAGGCACATCAGAAAGCGTTAGCTTGGGAGAAACAAGGAAGGCGTGGAGGTGGTGTGTTTACTAATTCCAATAATCAAGCAAGGGGTGTTGGTGGAAGTTCTAATGTTCCTAAACCTGTTACAAAGCCAGTGGTGAAGGAGGCTGAGAAGGCGAAGGTTAGCAGTGTTTTCAAATGTTATAATTGTCAGGAGTTGGGTCACAAAAGCAATGAATGTCCGAAGCCAAAGAAGAGAGCAATGGTTGCAGAAGTTGAGGAAGATGATGGTGAGGAGGCAGAATGTTCAAATACACTTTATGTTGAGGAGGAAGAAGAAGTGTCGGGTGATGAAGGTTGTAATCTTATGATGAGGAGAAGTTGTTTGACACCAAAGCAAGAAGAGGATTCTAGTTGGTTGAGAAGCAATATTTTTCAATCGACATGTACTATTCTGGGGAAAGTCTGCAAGTTCGTTATTGATGCGGGAAGTTGTGATAATATTGTTTCTACAGAAGCAGTAAGGAAGTTGAACTTGAAAACTGAGAAGCATCCTAAACCGTACAAGCTAGCATGGTTAAGGAAGGGTGGCGAAGTGAAGGTGTGTCGAAGGGCTTGTGTTAATTTTTCTATTGGAAAGAAGTACAAAGATGAAATTTGGTGTGATGTTGTGGATATGGATGTTTGTCATTTGTTGCTGGGCAGACCGTGGCAGTTTGATAGAGCAGTACAACATGATGGTCGTGCCAACAGTTACAGTTTCATGTTCGAGGGTACTAAAATCACTTTGGTTCCCAAGAAGCAACAGCAGAAGGAGAGCAAGCTAGAAGAGATTGAAGAGTTGAAGACTTTATTATCTTTGAAGGAGTTTGTTAAGGAAGTGGAGGAAGAACCGGAAGTGTTTTTGTTGATTGGGAGAGAGAGTAGTGAAGAAGTTGAAATTCCAGAAGCAGCAAAGCCAATTTTGAAAGAATTCGAAGATGTCTTTCCAGAGGAGTTGCCTAAGGAGTTACCGCCACTTAGAGACATTCAACATCAAATTGATCTTGTTCCGGGAGCAGTGTTACTACATCGACCACATTACCGAATGAGTCCGAAGGAACATGAGGAGTTACGAAGGCAGGTGGAAGAGTTGTTGGAACAGGGACGTGTTCAGGAAAGCTTGAGTCCTTGTGCCGTGCCAACATTATTAGTACCAAAGAAGGACGGAACATGGAGGATGTGCACAGATAGTAGAGCTTTGAATAAGATCACTGTCCGATATAGATTTCCTATGCCGAGGTTGGATGATTTGCTGGATCAGTTGAGTGGGGCAACTATATTCTCGAAGATTGACTTGAAGAGTGGTTATCATCAAATTCGAATCAGACCTGGAGACGAATGGAAGACAGCTTTCAAGACAAGAGAGGGGTTATACGAATGGTTGGTTATGCCATTTGGTTTGTCTAATGCACCTAGTACATTCATGCGGGTGATGAATCAAATTTTTAGACCATTCATTGGGAAGTTCGTCGTGGTTTATTTCGATGATATTCTGATTTACAGCAGAAGTATGGAGGAGCATGTTCTACATTTGAGGGAAGTATTGATTATTCTTCGTGAAGAACAATTTTATGCTGCTACGAAGAAATGTGTGTTTATGACGCATACTGTTTTATTTCTTGGGTATGTTGTTTCAGGAGAAGGTATTCAAGTTGACCAGAGTAAAGTTGAAGCAGTCAGGAATTGGCCACAGCCAAAGACAATTACGGAAGTGAGAAGTTTTCATGGGCTAGCGTCATTCTACCGAAGATTCATTCCACACTTCAGTAGCGTGATGGCTCCAGTTACTGATTGCATGAAGGGTAAACAGTTTTCGTGGACAGAAGAAGCCGGGATTGCCTTTGAACGAATCAAAGAACTGTTGACAACAGCACCAATTCTTGTTTTACCTAATTTCCAGTTGTTGTTTGAACTACACACTGATGCATCAAAGGTGGGGATTGGAGGAGTGTTGAGTCAGCAGGGGAGACCTATTGCATATTTCAGTGAAAAGTTGTCAGGGGCAAAGATGAGATACAGTACATATGACGTTGAATTCTATGCTGTTGTGCAAGCTGTTAAGCATTGGAGACACTATCTATTTCAGAAAGAATTTGTTCTTTACACTGATCATGAAGCTTTGAAGCATTTGCAGGGACAGGATAAGATTTCCGCAAGGCATGCGTCATGGATTGCTTATTTGCAGCAGTTTACTTTTGCCGTTAAGCACAAATCAGGGGTGACAAATCGGGTAGCTGATGCTTTAAGTAGGAGGAGTCATTTGTTGACAACATTGAAGGTTGAAGTGACGGGGTTTGAATTACTGCCAGAGATGATTGAAGAAGATCCTTACTTTATGAAATATGTTGAGAAAGTGAAGGATGGGAGTACCGATGAATTTATGATAGTTGATGGTTTTCTGTTTAAAGGAAATCGTTTATGTATACCGGACTGTAGCTTGAGATTGAAAATTGTCAAGGAGTTACACGAGGAAGGGCATGTGGGCCGTGATCGTACTATGCATTTGATTTCACAGTCTTACTTTTGGCCGTCGATGAGAAAAGAGGTTGAAAGATTCGTGGAAAGATGCCATATTTGCCAGGTTTCAAAGGGAACAACGACGAATGCAGGGTTGTATATGCCGTTACCTGTACCGTCTAAGCCATGGGTTGATATTAGCATGGATTTCGTTTTGGGTTTGCCGCAAACTCAAAGGGGAAATGATTCGATATTTGTTGTGGTGGACAGGTTTTCGAAGATGGCGCATTTTATTGCCTGCAAAAGGACAGCGGATGCAGTTCGTGTTGCTCAGATATTTTTCAAGGAGATCTATCGACTTCATGGATTACCAGAATCTATTGTGTCGGATAGAGATACTCGTTTTCTGAGTCACTTTTGGTTGAGTTTGTGGAAGATGATCGGAACGAAGCTGAATTTTAGTAGCGCTTACCATCCACAAACTGATGGACAGACAGAAGTTGTTAACAGGTCATTGGGAAATTTGTTGCGATGTCTTGTACAGGATAATTTGAGAAGTTGGGACATAAAGTTATGCCAAGCCGAGTTTGCACATAATCATGCAGTGAATCGTAGCACGGGATTCAGTCCGTTTCAGATTGTTTATTCAAATTTACCCAGGGGACCGTTGGATTTGGCAGCAGTACCACAATCGAAAGAGACAGTTAAACGAGCTGCTGATTTTGTTGAAGGATTGACGGAATGTCATAAGATCATTCAGGAACGATTGGAAAAGTCGAATGAGAAGTATAAGCGAGCTGCAGATTTAAAGCGTCGAAATGTTGAATTTAACAAAGGTGATTTGTATATGCTGTGTTAACGAAGGATCGTTTTCCAGTAGGCGCTTATAATAAGTTGAAAGCCAGAAAAATTGGTCCTGTGGAAGTTGTGAAACGGATCAATGAAAATGCTTATAAGTTGAAGCTACCGGAGGACGTATACACTTCTGACGTGTTCAATGTTAAGCATCTTGTACCATATTATGGGGATGAACAATCTGAGGTGGAGGAATCTACAAATTCGAGGTCGAATTTTTCTCAACCAGGGGAGGATGATGCAGCTCAGACCAGGGTGGAAAAATTGCAAGTTATCAATATGAGTCGTTCACGACTTAGTGGGAATTTAAGTCGTTCACGACTTAACAGATCAGAAGGAGAAGTCATGAGTCGTACACGACTTAAGGAGTCACGGGGAAAAAGCATACGAGTTAATATAAGTCGTTTCCGACCTAAGGAGTCATGGGGGAAGGGCTTACGAGTTAATAAAGAAGGATTGAGTCATCTCCGAGCTAACTGGTTACCAGAGGGGAAAGGATGCCGAGTTAACGACCTAAGGACTTAGGTCGGCAGCGACCTAAAGGAATATGTGTTGTATATGAGCCGAGTTAACGAGTTAAGACTCATGATAAGCCGACCCATTTAAGTCGTTGAGGAGATATGCTGCAGGGAGCTCGTGTTACTTGAGTCGTCTACGACTTAAGAGTTGTGTCTTGTAACTTGTGTCGTGGGTCGTTAGGTCGGCCATGCCGGGTCATATGTTGAGTCGGCAATAACTTGAGTCGGTCATGTATGTAAATAAGTTGAGTCGTATATTTTTGAGTCGTGTAAACTGTGTTGTATTGATAAGTCGGTAACGACCTATGGTGAGTCGTATTATAGTCATATATATATGAGTCGGTCACGTTGAGTCGTATGTTGTATGTTAGGTCGTACTTGGTTAAGTCGGCCATGTTTGAGTCGGTCACTTTGTGCTGTGTTGTAATGGGTTTAGGTCGCCATTGTAATAAGTCGGCAACGACCTAGGATGAGTCGTAGGTCGGCAACGACTTAGGGACTGGGTCGAAAACTCTATAAATAGGGGCGTGTGTTATACATTTGTGGTGGTTGATTTTTGAATAAATTTCTCTTTTGTTAGCTTTGTGCTTTCATACAAATTGGTAGTTGAGTGTGATCTCCTATCTCCTCTTTCGGTTAATCGAGTGCGCTCGATTCAACGATCGTAGAAGCCGATTCACGGAATCTAGTGCGCTAGATCAACGTGCGAAGAATCGTAGATCTTTGTTTCTCGGTATCGTGCGCGATCAACGAGACGAAGATAGCTAGAATCCGGTATCTTTGGATCAACGGATTTGGGCCATACAATATTCTCAACTCACCGATTGCTACATTTCACCGATTGAAGTTTGTTACGATTTATCCGCTGCGTCAGCCCGCTCCCCTGCAACACAAGGCTGGAACCATCCCTTACTGGACAGTCCTGAGTGAGATCACCCCGCGGTTGGGATCAACAACCGCCCACTAAGCCGAAATAAAAAGGGACATCTAGACTGGAATGACCTCACCCTGCTTGGGTGCTACCCACCTAGCCTTGCTGCATAACCCCTGATTTTCAGTCATTCCCATTTGATGAGGCTTGAGGCTAAGCGTTACCTTTTTATAGAACATATTCCTTAGAATGCCCATCGTCTACCTGACGATGTTTCGCAAGCATTCATCCATACAAGTCCGTCCTGGGTTCGAACGGAACCGAAGGCACTATTCCTACTACATCCATTTTGGAAATATCCTCGGGATTAGTAGCGACTAGTCCTTGCACTTCACTGCTCCATCTTCGAATCCAAAATCATTTTTCACGAAACGTACAAACCGGATCGAAGTGGTTTTCGAGAAATAAATCTCGATCTCCGTCTCTTCGAAATGATCAACGTATTTGTCCAATATTGATAGTCGGTGATTTAACTATCAATTAATATTCACAAACAACCATCAACCAATAAATAATTTCCCAATTATTTATTTATTAACCTCAAAATATCTTCACAAGATATATTTCTATTTTCAATCCTTTGAAAAACAGTTTCAAAACCATCTTTCTTTTAAGAATGAACTTTCCCAAATATTTTCTATCCCCTCTGAAATCATCAAGCACAAAACTAGATTTTTAAATTAATTTAAAAACACTTTACTTGAAATATACTTTAAAACATTTATTTTAAAACTACTTCAATGATTTGTTAACAATACATACTATATGAATATTTGAAAATAAGGTTACTAAATAAAATATAAAATTAGATTTTTACTTTTAAAAATAAAATATTAAGTCACTCTTTAAATAATTATTGTTATAATAGATTAAAATAATTATTGCTATACTAGATTAAAAAGAAATTCTTACTTTAGAATTTAAATATTTAGAAATAGTAAATTTTTCAAAACATACTTCTTACAAACAACTTAAAATTTTAATTTATATTTTAAAATTTTACTTTGAAAACGTACTTGGTTATTCAGAGAGAAATTTCCAATCTCAATCACTTAAATCAATTTTCCAAATTGATTTTCAATTTATTCCATTTGAAATAAATTCCTTTACTTATCAGTTCATTTCGAAATTTCATTAATTATGGACTTTATTATTCTTTTCAGTTTGATTTTTAAATCCTTTAGCTAAAATATACAAATTTCAGGTTATTCCCAATTTCTTCTTTATTCTTCTTTAATAATTTAAATCCTAAATTTAAAATAAATGCTTTGTTCTTTTAAATAATAACATTGAAGTTTAAGTTTCATTAACTTTCTGTTTATTTAAATTTTCCTTCCCATACTCAATATTTATTAAATAAAATTTTAAAGTCACTTTATTTCCATTCCAGTTTATTCATAAATTTATTCAACTTTTCTATAATTATTTTACTTACCATTTCACTTCTTTTGTTTTCATTCCCAGACTCAAATTTATATATTTGGTAATTCATTTTTGCCCGATTATAACAATCAAGCCATAGTGTTCAATATTTCACATACTTCATTACAGGATATCAATATTCAGGACAGAGAATATTAAATAATTAAATAAAGTTGAGGGGTCCAGTTGGATCACTCCAACCTGTTTTTCCCTGCATCCACAGACGTTAGCACAATATAAAATGCCAATTCCAAATATATACCACACTACAGCACAATAAATCAATTCAACCAATTCAAACAATTATTTAAATTAATCGTTTAAATTTAAATTAACTGAGTGAGATTAACTCACCTTTAACCTTGAATGCAATTCATTCCCGACCAGCTTATTTCTTTTCAGGTTCAAACCTTGAATAAATATTATGTTATTTTTATTAATATTTGAATAAATCAAACAACCAATTACCGTTTAACAGTTTAATCAACCCAAAATTATATTTTTAACCAGTGATTTAAATTTAAAATAGGTATGTGTATATTCATTTTCCTTTTATTGAAACTACATATATACCTACAACAATGATCTGTATATATACATTAACTGTTTCTATCAGTAAATAAAATAACTTGCTGTTTTAAAATGTTTTTATTCCCTTTTCTGTAAATAACTAATAGAAATCTACTTTACCGCAAAAAGAAAACTTCATCTGTTATATAAAGTTTTGATTTTGAAATGTCCTATAAATTTTCTTTTCAAATGCCTTGTCTATACATATATCTCTGTTTACATATCTTAACAGTAAATTGATCCTAAAATCTCAAACTTATAAGTGTATACAAATATCCTAATTACAGCAATTTACTTACTAATTTCAATATATATATAAAAAAAGATTTACCAGAACCTCGCTTCGGTCTAGAGACTACACTAAAGAACTCGCCTTGCTCCTCCCAATGGTTGATGTCGCACGCTCCCCAAAGCTCGAGACCTCCACCATTGCTGCAACAGATTCAACTGCTAAACCCTAACTCACGCGACTTCAATCCATCGTCACGAGCGACTACGAGCTCACTATCCCTTGCGACAAGTCCTTTGACGACACCAAGTCGTTTACTCGGGCCATGATAAATTCGCGATTCACACTGAACGAGGGAGCGTCGGCCCATTGAGGATTCGATTCCCTCCCTTCACCGATATGGTTTTGCTGCCAATATTTTTTTTTAGTTTCAAATCGAATTCGATTTCGTTCGATTCCTGGATTCGAGAGGAAGAGGGACGAGTTCGAATTGAAATAAATGCGAGATTCAATCCCTTTTGATTTCCAAAATTCGAGCAGAAGGGAAGTTGAAATTCGCGATTCAACTGGCCATTATTTAATTTTTTTTTATTACTACCGAGCTTTAGGTTTCGAAAGGAAGAAAAAGGGGTTCGGCCCCTACTGTTACGTTTCTCCTTTTTTTTTATCTATAAACGCGGCTTCCCCCATATGCTTCTTCTTTAATTTATTATTTTTGTTATTATTATAATATTTTTTAAAAAAAAAGTGCTTTCGGCTGAAAGAAAAAGGAATGCGACATGCTAAAAGCTAAGGGAGGCGTGAAGGAGAAGGTTAACAATAGTGATTGGAAAAGCTGATGTGATGGAATAGACGGCTATAAAGTGGGTTGACTAAGCAATATTGAATTCGATATATACATACCAATGCGTTTATATACCATACGCTCACACAACAACTCCAATCACTACGGAAATTGAAATCCGATAATAATATAATATTACGGATCCAACGGAACTGGTTTCATCAAAATCCCGAGACTATGCCTCGGAAGGCTATTTTTAAATTCAATTTAAACGATATAAAAATTTCAACACTTAACAACCCATTTTAAAATTTGATTTCATCACTTATATTCTCTTCAGTATTACCAATATAAATTTTTACAAGCCTTCAAATTATTTTTAACAGGCTTAAAATTCTAGATTCACATTTTACCCAATTTCAAATTGTTTAATTCAATAATTTAATTATCAAATAATTGGTGATAGTTGAATTCGAGTTAAAATTAACTTTTAAATATTTAAAATCAATTAAATATTTCAATTTCAAATGCTCAAAAATTTCGGGTCGTCGCATTCCTTCCCCCTTAAAAGAATTTCGTCTCCGAAATTACTAGTTAGGAAGAATGATCCATTACCCGTTTAGTTTTCTCCGAGACCCAATGGTTCAACATCTTACTATCTTTTTATAAAAGACCCATAATCATTCTTATTAACCTTCCAAACCTTTCCCTAGTTTGCAAACGATCCTATTTGCTCAACCATTCCAGTTTTAATCTTAAAACCAATTTGAAATATCAAAATTTTCTCAAAAATTTTCTAACTCCCTAAATTCTCGAAAAATTTCGCCAGCGTTTCCTTTGCGCGGCTGACTCGGTACAACTACAAAATGGCTCTACGGCCTCCCAAATCCAAAAAGAAAACAAAAAGCCAAATGGCTCAATCCAAATCCAAATCCCAATCAAATTTCATACCAAATTTAAATACACACCTTTGTCGGGCAATTCAAATTTATCTCTTGAAATCAAATCCAATTTCTTTCCCTTTTATAATACCTGCATATCCTGCTTAGCACTAATATCCAATCACCATATCCCAAAACATTTTATCGACTCACTTACAGATGTCAATATCCATTAACTCAAATACTAACTTAGATTATATGTGAAATATCAATTTCCAATTGAGAATGCCTCATTCCTTACTTAAGCTAGTATAAGCATTTATGTGTTTCTTATATTTATTTTCATCTTACCACTTTAGTTTATATCCATTTCTATTCAAATTGATTCTTTCACTTTTATACGAATTCAATTCATCTTAACTCTGAATATATAAATTTTATTTGTCATTTATTACTAATTCATGTCATTATTTTAATTAGTTTCATTGACTAACTAATTTTAGTATCCAATTTAAACTCGCTTTGTCTTTAACAAAAATTTCTTAAAAATTTTCAAAATTTTTCTAACTCCCAAAATTTCTGAAATTTTTTGGCAGAGTCTCCCTTGTACGGAGGAGCTTTTGCAATTTGACAAGAGATATAAATATATATACATCGACCCACACGGTCGGAAAAACCAAAAACAGTTCATATTTCCTATTTTAATTGCGTAGGCGTACCTTATTTAGCATTTTAAACAAGCGGCTTATTATTATTAGCAGTTAATGCAACCCAAATCCAGCCACACGGCTTCCAGGTACCTGTACTTACTCAATTTAAACATATAAGTACTATATATAAAAGGTTTATAGCATTTCACTTAAATTTAAATAGCTAAAACATCGATTATGTAACAATGCATGTGATATACGGGCATAAACATATAAATTTCACATAATATGCATGTTAATTAATTTCCATAAGCACATAAAAGGTTCCAACACTTATTACGATTGCGTATAATCAATTCTCAAACCATTCCATCCAGTTGAAGTGATTTACAGCTTATACGCTTATATTTAATTCATTTTAAGCAAAACAACTTCACATTCATTCCAATTGATTCCAAAATCAATTTGTTTTACTTCCAATAATTCATAGCATTTCATCCAATCTCATTGCATCAAACGATCCGTTTACTTATGACATTCGTCAATATTAGTGTGAATAAATAATTACTTAAGCTTTATAACCATTTAAATTGATTCCCACTCAATTTATACTTTCTAGTTTTAAAATTTATTCACAATTCATATATTCTCATTTTCATTGCATTTCAGATTTGAATACATTCACTTGTATTTCATTTTATTAACCAAACTAGTTTCATTCAAACTATTAACAGTTTAGGTTCATCTTTATTACTAATTAAATTTCCCTTTTTTTAATTCATTTACGACCATTTATTTAACTCGACACATCCCAAGCTTTAGTTACTTTACTCAATTTATTCCATATTTGTTATGCCAAACTATTTTATTTAGCTCGAAAACCATCCAGGCTATTTCATCCAATAACCACTCCCAACACATTTAAACCACGCTTCATTTTGAGTTTGGTTTTTATTCGACACTTAAGTCGATAACCTAAGTTCATTTCCATATGATTCTTAGTTATTCCATCCATTTATTTATTTAATATAGTTAATTTATCCACTCAATTTATTATGAATTTTCGTTACCTTAAATATTATTTTCAACCCAACAAGTTCTTTTCCAATCCAAATTTATTTCACTTCATTTAAATTCAATCCAATTTCATTAAATTTAGTTTAAGTTGAATTAAATTCAACTCTCTTCAATTTATTCAGCTTAAGTCAATTTACTTCAATTTATTCAAATTTATACTTAAGCTCGTTTTCATTTCACAAATAAATATTTTTCTCTTTTATCCAACTTGATTCCATCTCAATTAAATCTCATTTTAAATCTACAATTTCCTTTGGTTAGTTATTATAAAATTTAACTTTCCAGATTTATTCTCATTCAATTTATTACAAGGCCATCTCCAATTATATCTTCACTTAGTTCGATTTTATTCTCAATACAAACCATTATTATTTTAATCCAATTTCATTTTGATTCGATACATTTCCAATCATATTTAATTTGTTAACACTTCAAGTCAAATTTTAATTAATAACTCAAGTTCTGATTTTATTAAACTCACAATTCATTTACATCTACTTCATCGACAATTTAAGTCGAATTTAATTATAACTTGAGTTTTATTTTCAAACCTCATCATAACTCACAATTAAATTTCATTAACGAATTTATTAACGAATTTGTTCTTTCCTTATTTATAATCCAACACTTGAATTTTTATTCCAAATATCACTTCATTTTATTTTCTTAAGTTCAATATACCTTATAATTCAAGTTTGGATTTTCTTTTCATTTTCCAATTCATCAAAATATTAATTTTGGGCTTGTATCCCATTTCCAATTTATAAGTCACAACTTACTATTTTATACAATTCCATTCATCATAAGCTTGAATATATTCATCTTTATTTTTAACTCAAGCCTTCTATTTATTCATAGCACAAGCATATTTTATTTCTATGGATTTTTAATTCTCTTATAAGTTATTCTGATTTATTGATTTCAATTCCAATCCTTATTCAATTTCCATTTGCTTAGGTGTGAATCTAATTCCATCAAATAATTCAATTGAATTCTTATTCCAATTCAATTTTATTTTAACTCAGTTTTATTTAACTCAATTCGATTTCAATTCAATTCGAATACAACTGGATATTATTTTCAGCTTATTCAATTTATTTTAATTCAGGTAAAATTTTATCCCCAATCCAAGTTAATTTCATTTAGCCTTTTAAATTTAAATTCCATTATTCAAAGCTTATATTTCCTTCATTTACATTCACTTAAGTTAAATTTTATTTGCTGAATTAAAATTTCCAATCCCTTCTTATTAATATCAACTTCTCTTTATAAGTACATTATTTGATCATTTATTCATTCACCAATTCATTATTTAACCAATAAATTTTATTTCCAAACATTTATTATCTTTAGTCCATCCTGACTAATTTTTCCATTCCACATAACTCCACACAATTCAATTTTAAATTCCAGTACTCAGTTTCACTTACACCGTTGATTTTTTTCTTTCAACAAATTCCAAAGTTTAAACAGCCTTTCAACATTTCAAAATTCCCTTTTAAAACCTTCTATATCCAAAATTCGTTTGATAAATTCAATTTATCTCTTTGAATTTCAAAACTCAACCAGTTTTGCAAACAATTTCAATTCAAAACAATTTGGTAGCAATTTCACTTATGGAAACTCGAAAATGAACATCGATGATGCTGCAGTCATCACCGAAGTTATTTTCTAGCGACCAAAAGAGTTCAATGCTTTTATTCTCTTTCTAAAATCCCTCCAATATTTTTAAATTCCAAATCTCTCTAGATTTCAAATACGATTCAAAAATATTTCTCAATATATATTATCCTCCCAACTTTTGAGAATCATTATCCAATCCAAAGAAACTTAAATCTCCAAATTCCAAACTCTTTAGATTTAAATTCAAACTTTTCTTTGGAATTTTATCTTACTTTAATAATTAATTACACTATAATTTACATTATAGTTTACATTTACAAATTCATTTGATATGAATTGGTTTCTTAGTTTTTTAATTATGAATTTAATTCCTTATTCTATTATGAATCACATTCATAAATTTCATCTATTATGTTAATTTATTCCTTAATTTTTTTTTAGTTATTATTTCAAACTTTATTCAATTATCTTACCATGATAATAATTTAATATTTATCACTTCTATCATCCTAACATCCATGTATAGCTATAATAATTAAGAAAATCATTTTCTTTTATATACATAAAATAAATTTGGGTAAAATTATTTCATTTACCCTAGTTAAAATAATACTGTGTCGGTTTATCTTGTTCATGAGTTTAGAAATCCCTATCGATGACATGGCGTCCCATACATCGACCAGAATCCATAAACACTCAACCGATAAATCAACACAATATAAAATAATTTTATATTCACTAACAAATACGCGCTCATATCTATCAATACGCTCAAACTCATTCTAGAGTACCATAGACTCTATTTAATGAGTAATTCCCACCAGAGTCAAGGTTATCCCCATTTGAAAAAATATCGTTGTTGCATAGATCACTTATTTTCACGCTATAAAGCAGGTCGTAGTAGCTTAAAAATTATTTATTTTTGACGCGTTAAAATGTGGAATGTTCACGTCTTGAAAATTTATTTACGTTAGCTCGTTAAAAAATAAATGAACGCTCGTTAAAAATGTACTCAGTTATCGCGTGAACAAAATAAATATCATCGGACATTTTAACCAACAGTTGTGACACATCAACAATTTCATAGTCAACGTATAAAAATAGAGATAATCACGTATAAAACAGGCCAAAGCCAACGCATGAAATTCCTTAGCGTGCATTTGCTGAAACTTTGCGTGCATTCACTTAAACCAACATACGTGCTTCAATGTTTATTATTTTTGCTTTTGTGATGGATACATGTTTCGTGTGCCACATAATTAAATTCTCTGTCCATTTTTCCAACTTGCTGAAGCATATTATATTGCCTTGTACTTAGGTTGGAGCCACGTCCTTGTATATTTTATACTATTCAAACATTAGATTGTCAAACTCACGTGCCTGCTTGTCCATTTGCAGTATCTCCTCTTCATGTATTTTATGAGCCATCCTATATTTTATATATAATATGAAATTTGTAAGCGATAGATAATATTAAGTATCTGGAAGGTTAAAGATTGCGCACAGGTATAATTGGTTTAAGGGCCACACATAACAAAAAGTGAAGAAAGGCAATATAGATGGAAAAAAGTGTGATATTGCTGATACATACGGATAAGTATGGACAAAGATACCGAATTAATATATTATTAAATATGAATATATCTATCATAATTGGTATGGAAAATATGTAGACTGATTGCATAGCTATCTAGTTTTATGAAAAAGGAAGGATAAAAAAACAGTAACATGATCTGTAGTAACATGATCTGTAGATTCATAGTTGTTGTACATGGTTTGTAGTTGATGGGATGTAATGAAAAATAAAACGTCAGTTGTACCAATGTAAAATTAATGTTGTCAGAGAGCAATATATATAGACCAAATGCATGGCTATGTATAAATATATAGACTGGTGCAAACGTCTATAAAAAATCAAACTGGGCAGAGAGCAAGAGGAAATCAAGATTATTTAACAGACAACCAAAACTGGGTAGAGAGCAATAACATAGCAAGAAGATTTAACAGAGAATGGTTTGCAGAATTCATGTTCATACACAGTACAAACAGCAGTCGATAAGTATAATTTTAGGAGGATGTTCAAAATTGAACTTCAGCTTTGTTTGTACAAATTTGGTCTTCATATTAACTGACATCTCTGATCTTGTTAACTTTTGCAGTTTAGCTGGGTACAACAGTGAAGTCATTTGTACCTGCAGCAAAGCATAAAAAAATATTTAGTTGCAGGAATGTCTAAATGAATTTTGTACTTGCATATTTTATCAATCAGGTAATTAACAATAGGTATGATATTGTATGATTCTGTACTAATTCAAATCATGTGTATGGTAAATTTTTATAAAATAATAATGTAAATCAAATTTAAGTCGACGAAAATGTGAAAATGGTAAACAAATCATAACGAAAGTTAACCAAAGAATAAAAATTCGTACTGTTTTTTGTAAAAGAAACTGTAGTAGCCAAGGCAAAACTGAAATTACCAATCAACCTTATATTTGAGCATGAATGCTGCGAACAGAGGATAACACCCTACAATGGGCCATCAAACCAGTGAATTAAAAATAATGCTTATATACTTTGATGTAGTCGGCGCATGGATCTAAATACGAAGTGGTTGTGAAAGCATCGTGCTAAATACAACCGAAGTTAGAAGTGGAAAGCAAATTTCGACAAAGCAAAGAAGAAGAAGAAAAACATTACCGTGTGTAATAAAACCAAGGCGTTAAAATTATATAATAAAAGAAGAATTTACAAAAATGAATGGAAGTGGAATATGCATTTTTTTGGGAGCTGCCTTTGTTTTAGGGGATTCACCAATCATTAGAATAAAAGTTTATTATGTACGTTAAATTTTTAACATTTGTGCTTTCAAATCATTATTTGTGCTCTTGTATATAATAATATGTTCATGGTTCCAAATTTGTAAAGAAATTGAATACAGGAAAGTGAAAAAAAAGTAAAGCTTTATAAATCAAAAATACATTGCACATCTGTCGAGTAGAATGGGTATAAACAAAGGTATAAAAACAACTGCTATGGTTAATACAGATGCAAATGCTTTTCTTTAAGCAAGCAAGGTCAGATGTTAAAAAAAAAATAGGAGTATTCATTTTTTAAGGCACGGTGTAGAAAAAAGGCAAATATTTAAATTGTTACATGAGTTTAAATGACACTACGGAAACACTTATGATTTATACGGAAACACTTATGGTTTAAATAGGAGTATTCATTTTTTAGTGCGTTTATACGGAAACACTTCGGTGTCGGTCAAGGTTGATGTTTCCGATGCCCAAATCCATGCTGAATTTAATGTGAACATTTTTTTTACCTCAAACAGGATTTTTCTATTGTAATTTATAAAGTTATTAAAAAAAATTACACATTTTTTATTTTATATTTTCAACAGTTGATTTCATGCTACGTTTAGAAATCTGTTTTGATCAACTTTAGGTTAAAATTCTTTTTGTCATAAATTCATGTTTTTGGATTTTGCCTGCTTTTCTTTTTTGTTGATTATAGTCGTTAATGTTTATCATGAATTTGTGAAGATGACGTCACTTATGTATTAAATTCAAGGAGCTCTTTTTCAATAATCAGGTCTATATATCAAATCTTATAGTTGTGGCCACCTATAGCACTAAATCCCCACTGCCATTAATCTTTTTCTCACAAGTATGCTGCCATTCGGTGTTCCCAATTACCATCTCAGGTGCATGCACTTAAATTTTTTAGCCTCCTGATAGATATAAAACAAATAAAAGGAACGCTTTAAAGGATTTTTTTACTATTGAACTTTAAATAGAACTTATTAAATTGCTTTGTGTGGGGAAAACTGGTTTTGTTGGCAACAAGTTATGAGTAGTTGATGGATTTAAATTGTAAATACATAGGCAACCTTGCAAAGTGCATAAATCCTACGTACGCATCTCAAGATCATGATTTGGTTGCATGTGCATAATTTTACTTGCAGGTTATTTCATGCTAAATCCGAAGATGCTTGACGTCGTCAGATTTTCATGTATCATAGAATTTCTCTAGCTAAGGTGATACTTAACTTTTCTTTCTTTATTACATATTTTATATCAAGCCATATTCCTTATTATAATTGTTTACTTGTTGCTGCAAGAAACAATGAAAATAACTCAAAAACTATTATCTAAATAAAAAGATATATTATACAATCTACTTATCTATTCAAGGCCATGAAATTCATGTGGAGAGACACAGTTGTTGTTGATAGAGCGGAAATGGCTAAAAAAAACTAGGAAATGGTCTAGCAATTTTCTAAAGAAGGGAAATGGCCTTACAAAAAGGTAGAATTTTGATTTACATAATCCATTTTTTTAGTTATTTCTAGATACGAAGAACTTTTTAACGACTTATATATGAGCACATTGTTGTTTGCTAACTTTAAATTAATGAGAAGTCTCAAAGTAACGGCATTTCCATTTTTGGTCGAACTCATTCCATCTGTCCATCAAAAATATTTCTAGGCATTCTTTTAATAAAATCTCCTATTTTTTCTAAACTTCATTAGCTCACCGTTTTCATTACTTTCTAAATCAAGCCATCATTTATTATCACATTTCTATGTAAAACATTTTCTATGTTAGATTTAGCAAAACAATTTTTCCCCTTATTCTCTCTTCCTTTTTTTATACATTTTGTTGTCAGTTAAAGTAATGAAATACTATCGCTCGATATGCAATGAAATACTCTATTCCCTTTGTTGCCTGTGTTCAATATTCTATTTGAATTTTCAAAATCAGTTAGCTTAACAATTCCAATCAATATGGAAAACTCCAATATATCAAAGGAAACTCTATTGAATTTTTATATTAGAGTAAATAAGGAGTTTACAAATACTTATGCTAAGGTTCATATGTTTTGTTGCATACTGTAAATACTAGAGTATTTCAATTTCCTGTTGGATTTAATGCGTATAGTTTCACATGCATCCTTATTATAATTGTTAAGTTATATTCATTTGGTAATCGTATCATGGACTAAAAAATGTAGAGTGGCAATATGTTTGAAAATACAACTTTATACATAAGCTTGGTTCATACATTTACAAATATTTAGTTTCATGCTTTAATGGAAACTATTTTTACACAAACTGTAACCTTATTCTATTATTATATACTCCCCAACTAAGCTAATATAAAGCTCAGTAATAAAAAGTTGTTATAACTTAAAAATATTATTATGCAAGACAATTTTGATATGTATTATTTGTGCACACGTAATAAATTATCATGTTTTGTTGTTTACCTTAGATTCATCTACACAATGTTCTATTCATTTTTAAAACATCTTAAATGCACATGTTATCATTCATCATTCAGTATGATAAGTTGTTTTTTTATATAGTATATTGACTCAGCCATGATGATGAGAGTGAAGTGCAACAAATTTAGTTAGTTATTATTATACTGGAAAGGTACTAGCTATAGTGAAAACAATGCAGGTATATGTACCAATTTGTGTGACATCTTAGCATATACTAGCTCATGCTTAACCTACCGTCCAAAGTTATGTATATCAATATTTTTGAAACTCATCCAATATCTTCTTCATTTCCAACGGTACAATTACGAAGACACCTCTATTTCCCATTGATTGACTTTGTTTTTTTAATTTTCTACTCCTTTTTATAGTCTTTAGCAAAATACATGAAAAATTGGATGGAGACGATTCATTTTTTGTAAAATTAAACTAGATCCCACATGCCTAGCTATCTAGGGATTAAGAAAATTAGCTAATTAAACACATCTAATGTACCCTTTCGAGCTTGACAATAACAACTATGTAAAAAAGCTTTCTATTCAACTTGCTCTACTGAGTTTAAAGTGTTAGAGGTCCTTAGCGCATATCTTGAATTATATGTATGTTTGGAGGATTCCTGACATTCGTAGAATTTTTGCACTGTTTTCCATAAATGTTGGCAAGGAAAATAAGAAAATAGCAGTTGAAATTTACTCTATATTTTATTTTGCATCCCATTACTTACATGTACTCTTCCAAAACAAGAAAAAGTTTTCCTTGCCTCACCCAATAGTAGTTACATTTTTCTTTCAAAAAATAACGGTACATTAAAAACCATTCACCTGCTATTTCAGTAGTTACATATTGCTTAATCGACTAAACTAATTTTTTTTTAATGAGACCGAAATGAATGTGATAGGATATAAAATATTGAAGGATGTAAGTTACTAGAAATTTCATTAAACTGCAATGGCTGAAGAGACTATAAGCCCATTTCCCACTATATAACATACCGAATAGGACCCATCAACCCATTAGAAGAGATTTCTAACAACATCTTACGTCCTTGAACTAATATACGCATTGAATAATAGTATTTCATATAGTGTACATCTCACTTTGCGTCTATCATAGCCGTTGATAATACACAAATGCATCTTTTCGCGCTTCAAATGGCACGACTACTAACCATGAACATTACTTAATTAGACACGATCCTACTGAACTAAGTAGTAGGACATGCGTGCACACTCCTTGCATTACCAGCACCATACTACCCTTCGTTCTCCTAACCAACCACCGACCTATTCTTTACGTGTTACCATGATACATATACATCTTCGACAACTACTTTGGGACAGAGAACAAGAAGAAAGATCTACATGTATGGTCCAGTAAGTTCTTTTTTTATTTTATAATAGTGTTCATCAACTACATTTCATATTTGCAATGAAGCACATAAATTACACCTTTGCCTTGTAGGTGGATGATGCAGCACGATCTATAGAAGTTCAGAAGTTAGGTTATTCACAAGATAATGAAGTTTCGGTTCAATCTCCTAAGTCGTGCACGAGTCAAGAAATTTCGGTTTTAACCCGTAAGTCGTGCACGAGTCAACTGAGGGAATCACGTGAGAAGAGTCATATACGAGATAAGGGCAAGTATTCAAGTCGTTCACGACTCAGAAGTGTAGAATTAAGTCGTCTCCGACTTAAGGAATCATGTGGGGAAAGAATCCGACCTAACTTGTTTTTAAGTCGAGTCCGACCTAAGGAAGTACGACCTATGATTCTTGAAGGAATGAGTCATTCACGAGTTAAGGACAACATGAGTCGTTTCCGACTTAACAAAGAAAAGGAGCTACGAGTTGAGGCAGCCGCGTTGAATTATCTGCGAGCTAAGGACTTAAGTCGGCTACGACTTAAGAGCCTAAGTCGGCTACGACTTAACAGAAGAGGAAGCAGTCACGACCTAACTAAGTCGTTGAGGAGCACAGGGAGATTGGGGCTTGAGTCGGCATGCGCTTAAGTCGGCCATATGAGCATATGTGTTGTAGTTTGTTGTCTTTAAGTCGTTAGGTCGTATACGACCTAACTGTTGTATCCGTATGTTTGTTGAGTCGTAACATTTTTAAGTCGGTATGCAGGTGAGTCGGTTGAGTCATGTTGTATGCGTATATTGTTGAGTCGTATGCTTGATTTGTTAAGTCGGTGTGAATGAAGATGAGTCGTTGCCGACTTAAGTGGGTCACATGTATATATAAGTCGGCCATATTTGAGTCATTTGCGTTAAGTCGGTGCCGACCTATGAGTGCTGTGTCGTAGAAGGTTGAGTCGTTTGCGTTGAGTCGGTGCCGACCTATGAGTTGTATAGTTTGTATTGTGAGTCGAGAACCTTAAGTCGTGAGTCGTAAGGGGTGAGTCATGTACGACTTAAGGTTGGGTTGTAACTCCTATAAATACGTGTGTGTTGTACATTTTGAGGTTGCTGATTTTTGAATAAAATTCTTTTTTGTTAGCTTTGTGCTTTCATACCAATTGGTAGTTGAGTGTAATCTCCTATCTCCTCTTTCGGTTAATCGAGTGCGCTCGATTCAACGATCGTAGACGCCGATTCACGGAATCTAGTGCGCAAGATCAACGTGCGAAGAATCGTAGATCTTTGAACACGGTATAGTGCGCTATCAACGTGTTTGAGATAGCTAGAGTTCGGTATCTTTGGATCAACGAACTTGGGCATTTTTGGTATCTTCAACTCACCGATTGTTACATTTCACCGATTGAAGTTTATTTCGATTAATCCGCTGCGTCAGTTTTTGGTATCAGAGCCATACTTAGCCAATCATAGCTAAGTTGATTCTTGGAGCCAAGTATTTGAAGTTTGAAGTTGGAGTTCTTTGTGTTCATATTGAAGTTGCAACAAGAGGGAGAACTTTCGATCTATTCCATTTTAGATCAAAGTGTTGGAAGGTGTTTGAAGTTGAAATTAGGCCGTGTATACTATTGAGGTAGCCGAGCCTAGGGAGGAAGCCATTGCCGATCTAAGTTTAGCCGAGTCAAGTTCAAACCAAGAGTTAAGTCGTATTGAGTTGAGCCGTGACTTGTTGTATTATTGAAGCTTTGAAGTTGTGTTCGAATTGTTGAAGTTTGTGAAGTTTTTCAATCATGCCACCAAGGAGAGTTAATCGTCATCAAAACGTTGAAGCTTTGTATCGTAGAGAAGAAGCCGAGCTTATGGAACAACGTATAAATGAAAAGTTTGATGAAGGCATTGGAAAATTGGAGAAATTGATGAATGATTTGAATCAAAGGAGGAGATCACCAAACTCGAACCATGGAGGAAACCGAGTTTCGCCATCGGTTACGGAAGCGAGGAGGGTATCACCACATTCTTGTAGAGATAGAAGAGAAACATCAATTTCATCACGAAGAGATCATCATGACTATGCACATGAAGAGAGAAGAAGTCAAAGTGAATTTGACAATGAAGCATATAGAGATGAAGAGAGACATAGTCAAAGAAGCATGCATGAACGAAGGGATGATAATGGTCGAGATCGATGTAGGCGTACTTTTGATTTTGTTGAAGAAGGTGATAGAGCTAGTGTTCATTAATGAGATCGAGACCAAGTTTGAAATTCTTATCGAGATGTTGAAGATGATAGACGTTGGGAATCGGGTATGAAGATGGAAATTCCGGAGTTTAAAGGCGGGATGGTTGCTGAAGAGTTCTTAGATTGGTTGTCTAATGTGGAGGAAATCTTGGATTTCAAGGAGGTCCCGGAGAATAGAAGGGTGAAGTTGGTTGCTACTAGGTTGAGGGGGAGAGCTTTGGCGTGGTGGCAGCAAACTAAACTTACTAGGGAGAGAATGGGGAAGTCAAAGATAGAATCATGGGATAAGATGAAGAAGTTGATGAGATCTACTTTCTTACCTTACAACTATCAATCACTTATGTACCAAAGGTTGTAGAATCTGAGGCAAGGGACGAAATCTGTTAGTGATTATGCTGATGAATTTTACCAACTCATTGCCAGGAATGATATTATGGAGACGGAAGAACAGCTAACTGCTAGATTCATTGGGGGTTTGAGAATGCAGATCCAGGATATGGTTAATATGTTCGATCCTAGATCCGTTGCAGAGGCACATCAGAAAGCGTTAGCTTGGGAGAAACAAGGAAGGCGTGGAGGTGGTGTGTTTACTAATTCCAATAATCAAGCAAGGGGTGTTGGTGGAAGTTCTAATGTTCCTAAACCTGTTTCAAAGCCAGTGGTGAAGGAGGCTGAGAAGGCAAAGGTTAGCAGTGTTTTCAAATGTTATAATTGTCAGGAGTTGGGTCACAAAAGCAATGAATGTCCGAAGCCAAAGAAGAGAGCAATGGTTGCAGAAGTTGAGGAGGATGATGGTGAGGAGGCAGAATGTTCAAATACACCATATGTTGAGGAGGAAGAAGAATTGTTTGGAGATGAAGGTTGTAATCTTATGTTGAGGAGGTCATGTCTTACACCAAAGCAAGAGGAGGATTGTAGTTGGTTGAGAAGCAATATTTTTCAGTCGACGTGCACTATTCTGGGAAAAGTTTGCAAGTTCGTTATTGATGCTGGGAGTTGTGATAATATTATTTCTACAGAAGCAGTGAGGAAATTGAACTTGAAGACTGAGAAGCATCCTAAACCGTACAAGCTAGCATGGTTAAGGAAGGGTGGTGAAGTGAAAGTGTGTCGAAGGGCTTGTGTTAATTTTTCTATTGGGAAGAAGTACAAAGATGAAATTTGGTGTGATGTTGTAGACATGGACGTGTGTCATCTGTTGTTGGGCAGACCATGGCAGTTTGATAGAGCAGTTCAACATGACGGTCGTGCCAATAGTTACAGTTTCATGTTCGAGGGTACTAAAATCACTTTGGTTCCCAAGAAGCAACAACAGAAGGAGAGAAAGCTAGAAGAGATTGAGGAATTGAAAACTCTGTTGACTTTGAAAGAGTTTGTGAAAGAAGTGGAAGAGGAGCCTGAAGTATTTTTGTTGATTGGGAGAGAGAGTAGTGAAGAAGTTGAAATTCCTGAAGAAGCAAAGCCAATTTTGAAAGAATTCGAAGATGTCTTTCCAGAGGAGTTGCCTAAGGAGTTACCGCCACTTAGAGACATTCAACATCAAATTGATCTTGTTCCGGGAGCAGTGTTACCACATCGGCCACATTACCGAATGAGTCCGAAGGAACATGAGGAGTTACGAAGGCAGGTGGAAGAGTTGTTGGAACAGGGACGTGTTCAGGAAAGCTTAAGTCCTTGTGTCGTGCCAGCATTGTTAGTACCAAAGAAGGATGGAACATGGAGAATGTGCACAGATAGTAGAGCTTTGAATAAGATCACTGTTCGTTATAGATTTCCTATGCCAAGGTTGGATGATTTGCTAGATCAGTTGAGTGGGGCAACTATATTTTCGAAGATTGATTTGAAGAGTGGTTATCATCAAATTCGAATCAGACCAGGTGACGAATGGAAAACAGCTTTCAAGACACGAGAGGGGTTATACGAATGGTTGGTTATGCCATTTGGTTTGTCAAATGCACCTAGTACATTCATGCGGGTGATGAATCAAATCTTTAGACCATTCATTGGGAAGTTCGTCGTAGTATATTTCGATGATATTCTGATTTATAGCAGGAGTATGGAGGAGCATGTTCTACATTTGAGGGAAGTATTGATTATTCTTCGTGAAGAACAATTTTATGCTGCTACGAAGAAATGTGTGTTTATGACGCACAGTGTTTTATTTCTTGGGTATGTTGTTTCAGGAAAAGGTATTCAAGTTGACCAGAGTAAAGTTGAAGCAGTCAGAAATTGGCCACAGCCAAAGACAATTACAGAGGTGAGAAGTTTTCATGGGCTAGCGTCATTCTACCGAAGATTCATTCCACACTTCAGTAGCGTGATGGCTCCAGTTACTGATTGCATGAAGGGTAAACAGTTTGTATGGTCAGAAGAAGCGGGGGTTGCCTTTGAGAAGGTCAAGGAATTGTTGACGTCTGCACCAATTCTTGTTTTACCGAATTTTCAGTTATTGTTTGAATTGCATACTGATGCTTCGAAGGATGGTATTGGAGGAGTTCTGAGTCAGAATGGGAAGCCAGTTGCTTATTTCAGTGAAAAGTTGTCAGGGGCAAAGATGAGATACAGTACATATGACGTTGAATTTTATGCTGTTGTACAAGCTGTTAAGCATTGGAGGCATTATCTATTTCAGAAGGAATTTGTTCTTTACACTGATCATGAAGCTTTGAAGCATTTACAGGGGCAGGATAAGATTTCAGCGAGACATGCATCGTGGATAGCATATTTACAGCAGTTTACTTTTGTTGTCAAACATAAATCAGGGGTGACAAATCGGGTAGCTGATGCTTTGAGTAGGAGGGGTCATTTATTAACGACATTGAAAATTGAAGTGACGGGGTTTGAATTACTGCCAGAGCTGATTAAAGAAGATCCTTACTTTGTGAAATATGTTGAGAAAGTGAAGGATGGAAGTTCGGATGAATTTGTGATGGTTGATGGATTCTTGTTCAAAGGAAATCAATTATGTATTACAGATTGTAGCTTGAGATTGAAAATTATCAAGGAGTTACACGAAGAAGGACATGTGGGCCGTGATCGTACTTTGCAATTGATTTCACAGTCTTACTTTTGGCCGTCGATGAGAAAAGAGGTTGAAAGATTTGTGGAGCGATGTCATATTTGCCAAGTTTCAAAGGGAACAGCAACGAATGCAGGGTTGTATATGCCATTACCTGTACCGTCTAAGCCATGGGTTGATATTAGCATGGATTTCGTTTTGGGTTTGCCTAGAACTCAAAGGGGAAATGATTCGATATTTGTTGTGGTGGACAGGTTTTCGAAGATGGCACATTTTGTTGCTTGCAAAAAGACAGCGGATGCAGTTCGAGTGGCGCAGTTATTTTTCAAGGAGATTTATCGAATTCATGGTTTGCCAGAGTCTATTGTGTCGGATAGAGATACTCGTTTTCTGAGTCACGTTTGGTTGAGTTTGTGGAAGATGGTGGGAACGAAACTGAAATTTAGCAGCGCTTATCATCCACAAACAGACGGACAGACGGAAGTTGTTAACCGGTCATTGGGAAATTTGTTGCGATGCCTTGTACAGGATAATTTGAGAAGTTGGGACATGAAGTTATGCCAAGCTGAATTTGCACATAATCATGCAGTGAATCGTAGCACGGGATTCAGTCCATTTCAGATTGTTTATTCAAATTTACCCAGGGGACCGTTGGATTTGGCAGTAGTACCACAGTCGAAGGGAACAGTTAAACGAGCTACTGATTTTGTTGATGAGCTGACTGAATGTCATAAAGTCGTTCAGAAACGATTGGAGAAATCGAATGAGAAGTATAAGAAGTATGCAGATTTGAAACGTCGAAATGTTGAATTTAAGGAGGGTGATTTGGTTTATGCTGTATTGACGAAGGATCGTTTTCCGGTTGGTGTTTACAACAAGTTGAAGGCGCGAAAAATTGGTCCAATTGAAATTGTGAAGAAAATTAATGAAAATGCTTATCGATTAAAGCTACCAGATGATGTTTATACTTCTGATGTTTTTAACGTCAAATATTTAATTCCATATCATGAAGGTAAAATTGTTGAGGAAGAATTTACAAATTCGAGGTCGAATTTTTCTCAACCAGGGGAGGATGATGCAACACGATCTATAGAAGTTCAGAAGTTAGGTTATTCACAAGATAATGAAGTTTCGGTTCAATCTCCTAAGTCGTGCACGAGTCAAGAAATTTCGGTTTTAACCCGTAAGTCGTGCACGAGTGAACTGAGGGAATCACGTGAGAAGAGTCATATACGAGATAAGGGCAAGTATTCAAGTCGTTCACGACTCAGAAGTGTAGAATTAAGTCGTCTCCGACTTAAGGAATCATGTGGGGAAAGAATCCAACCTAACTTGTTTTTAAGTCGAGTCCGACCTAAGGAAGTACGACCTATGATTCTTGAAGGAATGAGTCATTCACGAGTTAAGGACAACATGAGTCGTTTCTGACTTAACAAAGAAAAGGAGCTACGAGTTGAGGCAGCCGCGTTGAATTATCTGCGAGCTAAGGACTTAAGTCGGCTACGACTTAAGAGCCTAAGTCGGCTACGACTTAACAGAAGAGGAAGCAGTCACGACCTAACTAAGTCGTTGAGGAGCACAGGGAGATTGGGGCTTGAGTCGGCATGCGCTTAAGTCGGCCATATGAGCATATGTGTTGTAGTTTGTTGTCTTTAAGTCGTTAGGTCGTATACGACCTAACTGTTGTATCCGTATGTTTGTTGAGTCGTAACATTTTTAAGTCGGTATGCAGGTGAGTCGGTTGAGTCATGTTGTATGCGTATATTGTTGAGTCGTATGCTTGATTTGTTAAGTCGGTGTGAATGAAGATGAGTCGTTGCCGACTTAAGTGGGTCACATGTATATATAAGTCGGCCATATTTGAGTCATTTGCGTTGAGTCGGTGCCGACCTATGAGTGCTGTGTCGTAGAAGGTTGAGTCGTTTGCGTTGAGTCGGTGCCGACCTATGAGTTGTATAGTTTGTATTGTGAGTCGAGAACCTTAAGTCGTGAGTCGTAAGGGGTGAGTCATGTACGACTTAAGGTTGGGTTGTAACTCCTATAAATACGTGTGTGTTGTACATTTTGAGGTTGTTGATTTTTGAATAAAATTCTTTTTTGTTAGCTTTGTGCTTTCATACCAATTGGTAGTTGAGTGTAATCTCCTATCTCCTCTTTCGGTTAATCGAGTGCGCTCGATGCAACGATCGTAGAAGCCGATTCACGGAATCTAGTGCGCAAGATCAACGTGCGAGGAATCGTAGATCTTTGAACACGGTATAGTGCGCTATCAACGTGTTTGAGATAGCTAGAGTTCGGTATCTTTGGATCAACGAACTTGGGCATTTTTGGTATCTTCAACTCACCGATTGTTACATTTCACCGATTGAAGTTTATTTCGATTAATCCGCTGCGTCAGCGGACAGCTACATTGAAGATGTAGTGGCACTACTACAAAATGGTGTTGCATTTGATATTTGCCCATAGAAGGTACGGTTCAAACCACACTACAAAAATAAACATAATAGTCAAACCGACACATCAATAATGTTCTTCTAAGCACGTGCAGTTGCCAAATTTTACTTGCATAGTTTGGCCAAAATGCAGCGAACAAGAATAGTGCAATAGCTATTTTCCATAAGAGAACACTCAATGTATTTGTCCACTCTTACATACATGTTGAATTCTAAATTAGTTGTTTCTACAGTCTGTAACGACTCGGAAATTTCGATTTCGAAAATTCCAGATAGTTAAGGAAAAGAAGAAAGAGATAGAAAAAGAAGAAGAACGGAAACACCAACATCTCACATTTGCAGCGGATCAAAATATAATATCATAAAAAATAACGGTTTACAAAACAAAACTGTACCAGTCAATTAGATTTTAATACATCAGAGGTACAGCATTTATACAATCACTGGACAGTTAAAATAACTTGTCCCAGATAAATAACAATATGTCACAGCTGTATACACTCCATACGTTCCTGCCATCCAGCTCACCTCCTGAGCTCCAGAACGTCCTTACCTGAAAATATGTAATACTCGGTCTAACCCGAGCATTACATCAAAGTAATACCTGGGTCAGGCTGGAAACCAGCGTGAGTAAACCCATCTAACAAGAAAATACTGATGCAATACACTTATCTAGAACCCGGGGTAACTCATATCAATTTATAAATTCACAATTTGTTATTGCCAACATTTTTTTTTTCTAATTAAAGTAGCAGTTTAAGATCAAGAACAGGAAGAAAATTAAACCCAAACCATAAAATCAGATCAGTTCAAATTTAAAACAGCTAGTAGCAAATTCAAGCTTCAGTTTGAAACAAGAATCCAGATCATGATCTCTGTTATCTTCTTTTACAGGTGAGCAAACCCAGTTTTTAATCTATGGCCTGTCGCATGCTATAATTACTTGAAAACAAAGTATGATGAGTATTGCATGTTTATTTATATTGAATTGCATGTAGATATATACAAGATTTTATAGTGTGCAAGTTTGAATACAAAATAATCACTCTGTTCTAGTTATACAGGTTCCAAAAACCTGATCAAATCTAAATATTCTTTTACCTGATTTATTTTAAACATTGATGGGTAAGTAAACTTGATTGTAATGACAAGAAGTGGCTCTAAATTATTTCCAGATAAAAGTTTTTAAGCTGGTTTCAACAAAAAATAAAATAAAAAGTAAGCAGGACAGTAGGATCATAAAATAGCTAATATTCGACCTTAATGATTTCTGGAATCAAACATATAATCAAATTTGATTTCGAAATTTAGGATTTGTAAAGGTAAAATCACGATTTTTAAGAGTGTAATTTGAGAGAATTAATGAGTTGATCGGTATATGTGTTTTAAGCTTTTCTGATGATCACGTAGATAGGAGGGTAAGTGATTGCGGCCAGTGGAAGGTAGTAGGCCAGGGATGGTCGGAAAAATGTTCAATTGAATTTTTGATCGTCGTTGATGGTTAAAAGGGTCGATTTAGGGTTTAAGCCCAGTTGGGGTTCGTCATCGATCTCGAATCAATTTCTCTTTCTAGGGTGCTTCAGGCTCTACCGTGAGAGGAATAGGTTGAGGGACATCGGCGAAGCTTGGGACAGGGTGTTGGATTCTCTGGTGATCGGCTTAAGTGTTTCGAGGAGGATTTTGATGATTGCTTAAGTTTCAGGTTTCAGGTCGAATGGTTCGATTTCGAAAGGGAGTTTCGAGTATGGTTTCAGGTCGATGATCGGTGAAAGAAGGTCGTGGTTGATGTTTGAGGATGGTCGGCAACCAAAGGAAGTGATCGTCGGTGACGTTCATATGCACGGTGTGCACAGATTCGTGCACGTTGGGTCAGGTGTTTGATCTGTGGGTTTAGGAAGAAGAAGTAACTCAGAGTAAATCTCGTAGCACTCCAGTTTTCGACTCGAAGTTGGGATGAGTTGTTGTTGCGTGAGTGTAGTGATGTTTACTCCGGAGTTTGCTCGAGTTTTCTTGTGATTTTCTCGAAGCTGATTCGAGTTTTGTTTTGTTTGAGCTCGAGTTGTTTTACTGTGTGGAAACCTGTTCTAAAAAAAAAAATTAAAAAAAAAGAGGTTAAGTGTGTACAAGTTTCCTTACATTTTTTTTCAAACATCATTGTTTGTGTTGACCTATTATGGCCTAAACTGTGCTACTGCAGCGACCTATTTGTTTATTCCTTACATTCATAATCATCACTCACCATTTATAACCACTCCATATGCTATGATGCTGCAGGTTAACGCATTGCAGGGAATATGGCAGTCCAAATAATGTTAAAATCCATTCAATATTTTGTATTTTCATTAAATGAAGGATAGTTTCCTTTAAATGAGACTCTTCCTGTTTATTTGGTTTTTTATGTTCTAATATATTACAACCAGAACATACTTGTGGCAAATGTGTCTTACTTTTAATTTATTTCCCAATTGATGTTTGTTATTTTCTTTTTTCTTAATTTTCATGTTCAAAAATTCTTATTTGCTTTTATTAATTTCAGCATATGAATTTTCATGGGCAAGTCATTTTAGTTATAATATATGGTCATGGGAAAATCTGCAAATTGCTCGGTTTCAACATGATCACTTGCCACTTTTTATGCATTGTTTGTTCACATGTTATTTGCCAAAGGAAGCTTCAGCAGATTAATGCACGTGAAGTCTTCAATTGAAACTGTTCAGATTTGTGTTCCTGTTGAATATGTTACATGTTCCAAGTGACATTGGTTTAGTGAGCCTTCCATTGTATTTAAGTCTTTACAACTTTGAACTGCACTTCATTTTATACCGAGACTTTGTTATGATGATATTTGATCCATTTAAATCAGACTGTAAGTTCAATGTTTGCAAATTTGTGTGTGGACTATGCTGGTTAAATGTTTTAACTTACATGTGTTCTGCTTGACTATGCATATTTTGCTAGGATGGTGTATGAAATAAATTATATTTTTATATTTCAAGATGTTATATGTACATAATCATTGAAATATCATCTACTAAAAATTGCCGATTTTTTCCAGTTGGGCACAAAGTTGCCCATAGCTTTAGCTCAGCTCTATTTAGCCAGAGCCTTACACATTAATGTTGGCAACTTTTTTCCCTTTATTTTAGTCGGGAATCTGACATGAAACTTAAGCATGCTATCTTTCTGTGATAATTTAGTATAAGCCTATGTTCACCAAATGTATAATGCTATTGTCAAATACTTTGCATGTACATATTTACTTTTCTTCCCTGCCTCCGTGCACATATTTTACTTTTATTTCACCTTTCATCTATACGAGTGGGCATGCGCAGTTGTCAAACATACATAAACACGTACTTTCAAAACCTATATTGTGATGTGCTTTCTATGTATGGATTTTATATTTGTTTTGGAAACTTCACTATCCCAACCATTGGTAGTTCCTTACATAAATAAAGTTTGTTATGATGTCATTTTATATTTCCCCTTTATTTTAGTTTAAATCTGAAAGACTACTACATTAGTTAGCATTACCCATGATAGAATTTCTCTTTTATACAACCCTTCTTTAGAAAAAACAACATTGGTTTGAGTTAAAAAATGTAATCGCAAAGGAAAAATGAAGATTCAACAATACTAGAATAAACATCATATAGCTACAACCCATGTGGGTAGCACTGGTCCGCACTAGTACTATACTATGATATGAATTTTTTAATGTAAATTAACAAAATTAAAACTAAAACTCCAAAACTATTTTATTAAAATACTAAATATGATTTGGTGAAAAATACATTGTTCACATAAACACAAAATAAGATTTTGTGCAAATTAATAAAAGAATTTTTCTTGAAAATTTCTTATTTTTACTCCGTTGCCGATACACTTGAACTAACAAAACAAATGAACATATTTGTGTTACAGCTAATCACATATGCATGTTCATCAACCATTAAAAGCTTTTATTATACTTAAACTTTGTTATCAATAATATATTTTTCAGTTACAATGTCAAATATAATCTTATTTACTTATGTATGTAAAAATATTATGAAACTATATTTGTTGACATTAATCCTATTTAACTACATATGTATAAGTGCCATAAATATGATTGTTACATTGTGACTACATCATCTCGTATAAGATGAAATCCCTGGATCTAAGTATAAATGACCCAATTACGAAGACTTGGTTACCATGAGTTTTGATCTTTGATTGATCACTTAAATATATGATCATAAATGTTGTTAGTCGTAGGAGTTTCAACAATGTGATATTGATGCTTCAGATAGACTAGTGCTTGTAAGGCTCTTTGTATTAGGGAGTAGTGTTTGGTGGTTAACGACATTGAGATACTAAATGGTTGTGTACACATGTTGTTACCAAACAACACATAATGACTCAATGAGACACTTCTAGAGGTAATAGTATCTAGGTTAAATATGAGATCTCTTGTTACAATATATACTCACCTTTCAACTTGATGGTACTATCAAACTTATATGCAGAAACGTATTTTGATTATGGTTCGGCCATGACGCTACACTTATGTTATGATTGTCATTAGTATGTTGCAAAATACATGAAATAATGTACTACTCGAGAGAGAATTCATCTCCCTATGCACTACCGAAGGTTAGTTTCACCGTAATTGAAGAATGATACATAGTTACTAGATCCTTAACCAAGGTGATACCACTTAATTGAAAATAGTTATTGAATCAAACAAGTAGCTTCAATGAATCGCATTACGAAACTTCCAAAGGATGTTGTTAGAGTATTAATAGTAAATCTGATACATAATGTCCTACTCATTTACAAATACCCTTTGTAAATGAGCACAACGTTAATTTAAATGTTCAATAAAATTTGAAAGAGATATATGGATTTTGTTGTTAAATTTTAGCTATAAATTATGAGAATTAAAAATTCCAGGCAACATTGAGGGTGGGAGAGATAAGCTTTCCATATAACAGAATAGAAGAAGCATAGTAAATACATATTTCGACATGTATTGACCTATAATAAATTTTACAAAACCAAAAAAGATGCTATAGTGTCAATGTATTAATAAACCACATAATCTATTGCAAAATACAAACGAAGCAATATTTATAGTAATGTAGATTGAAACAGAAATAAGAAAAAAAAAATTGAATAAAAAACTTGATGCAAAGACCTGAAATCATAATTCTGGAATTCAAACAAAAATTTCAACCTTAAGTTAAATGAAAAGATGATTAATAAAATAAAATCCAAACATTTAAATCAAGCTCGGTCGATCCAGTAAGCAAATATTTCTTGTAGGCTTTTAGAAAAAAAATCAATCAAAACAGTAAATTTAAAAGCAATGCATAGAAACACGATCACTACAAAACGTGAATAAAATAATAAAAAAATTTAGAAGAATAAAAAGTGAAAACTTTTGATGAATTCAATCAAATTCTTGTAAGACTAAAACTTATTGAGAATGAATAAAAATTGTTTGAAATGAACCATTAGTTTAACAAAAAATTTCTTAATTGTCATATGTATGAAAGTGAAAAATAGGAAGAGATAATATTATGTTAAAGCTATTTATGAAATCGAAGGGAAGGAAATTAGAGATAAAAAATAACTTAGGAAGTAAAAAAAACTATATAACATGGAGAAGAGGAAGAGAACTATTGTTAAAATGTAAAGCACTAATTATTACAAATTTATCAAAGAAAATAAACGTGCATAAGTGTAGCTTTTGAAACTTTGTCTATTACATTATTGATATAAGATATCTAAGTTAATGTTGATGTGATTTATTTATGGAATATAGAAAATGTTTGTGGGTAAAATAGAAAATATGTACCATAATTTAAGTACAATAAAATATTTAAACTGAAATAAAATGACAAAAAATGATTAGTATGTCATGAAGATTGAACCATTATGTAGTAAAATAGAAGAGAGAAATAAATTCCTATGGCAATGGAAGATTTGAATGTACATGAAATAAATGTAATAAAGTGATAGGAAGGTACACATAGATAAACTCATTTTTTAAGTCTATAATAATATATGTAATAAAAATAGATGTAGTAGATAATATGTATATAAAAATAAATGAAATATTTTGATCTAACCAACAATTGGATCACAAGTTAATTATAGAATGCTACATGTGATAAAACCTAAAAGAAAAAGAAAATAATAGAGAATGAGCAATAAAGAGTCTTAATCACTTTTCATAACACATAGTAGATAGATAGATATACAACTACTTAAATTAAGGTGATAATATGAAGAAATGGAAATATTTAAATATTAGTTGGTGAATTTATATCAGAACATAGTAATATTTTGAAGGGGAAAATGAGGGGCCAAAAAATGAAGAAAGAAATAGGTTGAAATAAGAAAATAATAAATAACGGAAATGAACATGGAGAAGAGGAAGAATACCGTCACTAAAAAGCATTAGTTTGAAATTTGGTTGTTAGATGATTGCTATAAGATACATTAATTGCTAAGTTTACGTTGATATGATTTAGATGAGAAGACAAAAACATGTAAACTTGCGTATAGGGAAGTCAAAGAGAAAAGGAAAAAAGAAATAAGTACATATGACATTTGGGTTTTAAATTTGAGGAGGCCTGTGAGTAAAGGATTTCATACATCTTTAATAGTATGAGAAGACAAAAAACATATACAGTTGCGATTTATGGAATAAAGAAAATGTTTAGGAGTAAAATAGAAATTGTGTATCTTAAATTAAGTACAAAAAATATTTAAACTGAAATAAAATGACAAAAAATGATTAGTGTGTCATGAAAATCGAACCATTTATGTAGTAAAATAGAAGAGAAATAAAATATTGCATGACGGTAATGGATAATATGAATGTACATGAAATAAAAGGAATAAAGTGATAGAAAGGTACATATTGATAGACTCACATTTAAGTTTATAATAATAATATATATAATAAAAATAGATGGTGTAGATAATATGTAAATAAAAAGAAATGAAATATTTTGACTAACCGACAATTAGATCACTAAGTTAATTATAGAATGCCATATGAAGCCTAAAAGAAAACGAAAATAATGGAGAGTGAGCAGTAAAAAGTCCTAATCACTTTTAATAACATATAATAGATAGATAGATAGATACACAACTACTTGAATTAAGGTGATAATATGAAGAAATGGGAATACCTAAACATTAGTCGGTAAATTTATATTAGAATGAAGTAATATTTAGAAGGGGAAAATGAGAGGCCAAAAAATGAAGAAAGAAACAGCTTGAAATAAAGAAATAATAAATAATGGACATAAATATGGAGAAGAGGAAGCAGACCATTGTTAAAATATAAAGCATTAATTATTACGAAATGTTCAAAAAAAATGTGCATAAGTGTAGCTTTTGAAATTTTGTTTGTTAGACGATTGCTATAAGATTCATTAATTGGTAAGTTATGTTGATGTGATTTGGATGAGAAGACCAAAAAAGTAAACTTGCTTTGAGTAAGTCAAAGGGAAAAGAAAGGAATAATTGCATGTGACTTTTGGGTTTTAAATTCGAGGAGGTTTGTAAGTAAAGGATTCCATACTCATCGTTAATAGTATGAGAAGACAAAACATACAGAATTGCATATTGGGAAGTGAAACGGAAAGGAAAAAGGAACAATTAGATGTGACTTTTGGGTTTCAAATTTGAGGAGGCCTGTGAGTAAATGATTTCATACTCATCTTTAAAGATATAGTATAGATATCTATTAAATAAAAAATAACGATTAATTAATGCAAAATTTAAAAATCACCGAAAGAAATATTTTTAGAATGGGAAACTTAAATCAAAATGAAATAAACAAATGGAAGGAGGTTACATGAAATTAATGGTATGATACTTACATTAGTGATATCATTAATATTTGAGATGTTCGAACATGAAATTACAAGAGTGTAAATGTTAATATGCTTCTATTGAAATCCACATTTAATAGATAAGTACTATAATTAGTAACATACTAAATTCTAAAAAGTACTCGTTTGTAAAGTTCGAATTGTGCTTTCCTTCATTCCAATGCAAACTTTTTTTGCACCTGCGTAACATGACACAGGTAGTGAGTGGTGAAATTCAAGGGGTCCTATGGTTTCATTGTATAAGACCTGCTGAATTCCACCAACCAAGAAATTTTAATACTGATATGAACAAAATTGCACTTCTTACATTGGATAGTTCCTACACTTTCCAAAACAATATACTTCCACTTCCATGGATCGAAAATTCTCTTTTAGTCCTTTAGTTTTCTTAATTACATAAACTCAATCTAAACCGTATAACAACTTGAATAAAAATAATGAAATCATTATATAGTAAAGAAATTAAAAAAATTATTTGAATTTCTAATATTACAAGGTAATAATAAATAGAGTAAAGTTAATAGAAAATTGGAAAATTACCTAGAAACCAATACTTCAGGTCTTTGAATGACTGATTCCATTAGTTTAGCCTAAAACGTACAACGATTTAAATACAAATAAAATATTCAACACCAAATTAAGACTTAAATAAAATTATTTCATAGTGAGTCCAAAATTATTTTCAGTTAATTTATTTAGAATGGAAAAATGTGAATGAAATTGATTATTGGAAGGACCTCAAATTAATGTTAAGATTTAGGAAAATGAAATATAAAGGTGTAAATGTAAATAATCTCTCGAATTGTTGAAGTGTCAGTACGAAGGATGAGCAGAATTATGTAAATTACCTGTCACAGTACGGGGCCTAGATCACCGTACCGAGGAGTACGCCCGCTCCCCTGTAACACAAGGCCGGAACCATCCCTTACTGGACAGTCCTGAGTGAGATCACCCCGCGGTTGGGATCAGCAACCGCCCACTAAGCCGAAATAAAAAGGGACATCTGGACTGGAATGACCTCACCCTGCTTGGGTGCTACCCACCTAGCCTTGCTGCATAACCCCTGATTTTCAGTCATTCCCATTTGATGAGGCTTGAGGCTAAGCGTTACCTTTTTATAGAACATATTCCTTAGAATGCCCATCGTCCATCTGACGATGTTTCGCAAGCATTCATCCATACAAGTCCGTCCCGGGTTCGAACGGAACCGAAGGCACTATTCCTACTACATCCATTTTGGAAATATCCTCGGGATTAGTAGCGACTAGTCCTTGCACTTCACTGCTCCATCTTCGAATCCAAAATCATTTTTCACGAAACGTACAAACCGGATCGAAGTGGTTTTCGAGAAATAAATCTCGATCTCCGTCTCTTCGAAACGATCAACGTATTTGTCCAATATTGATAGTCGGTGATTTAACTATCAATTAATATTCACAAACAACCATCAACCAATAAATAATTTCCCAATTATTTATTTATTAACCTCAAAATATCTTCACAAGATATATTTCTATTTTCAATCCTTTGAAAAACAGTTTCAAAACCATCTTTCTTTTAAGAATGAACTTTCCCAAATATTTTCTATCCCCTCTGAAATCATCAAGCACAAAACTAGATTTTTAAATTAATTTAAAAACACTTTACTTGAAATATACTTTAAAACATTTATTTTAAAACTACTTCAATGATTTGTTAACAATACATACTATATGAATATTTGAAAATAAGGTTACTAAATAAAATATAAAATTAGATTTTTACTTTTAAAAATAAAATATTAAGTCACTCTTTAAATAATTATTGTTATAATAGATTAAAATAATTATTGCTATACTAGATTAAAAAGAAATTCTTACTTTAGAATTTAAATATTTAGAAATAGTAAATTTTTCAAAACATACTTCTTACAAACAACTTAAAATTTTAATTTATATTTTAAAATTTTACTTTGAAAACGTACTTGGTTATTCAGAGAGAAATTTCCAATCTCAATCACTTAAATCAATTTTCCAAATTGATTTTCAATTTATTCCATTTGAAATAAATTCCTTTACTTATCAGTTCATTTCGAAATTTCATTAATTATGGACTTTATTATTCTTTTCTGTTTGATTTTTAAATCCTTTAGCTGAAATATACAAATTTCAGGTTATTCCCAATTTCTTCTTTATTCTTCTTTAATAATTTAAATCCTAAATTTAAAATAAATGCTTTGTTCTTTTAAATAATAACATTGAAGTTTAAGTTTCATTAACTTTCTGTTTATTTAAATTTTCCTTCCCATACTCAATATTTATTAAATAAAATTTTAAAGTCACTTTATTTCCATTCCAGTTTATTCATAAATTTATTCAACTTTTCTATAATTATTTTACTTACCATTTCACTTCTTTTGTTTTCATTCCCGGACTCAAATTTATATATTTGGTAATTCATTTTTGCCCGATTATAACAATCAAGCCATAGTGTTCAATATTTCACATACTTCATTACAGGATATCAATATTCAGGACAGAGAATATTAAATAATTAAATAAAGTTGAGGGGTCCAGTTGGATCACTCCAACCTGTTTTTCCCTGCATCCACAGACGTTAGCACAATATAAAATGCCAATTCCAAATATATACCACACTACAGCACAATAAATCAATTCAACCAATCCAAACAATTATTTAAATTAATCGTTTAAATTTAAATTAACTGAGTGAGATTAACTCACCTTTAACCTTGAATGCAATTCATTCCCGACCAGCTTATTTCTTTTCAGGTTCAAACCTTGAATAAATATTATGTTATTTTTATTAATATTTGAATAAATCAAACAACCAATTACCGTTTAACAGTTTAATCAACCCAAAATTATATTTTTAACCAGTGATTTAAATTTAAAATAGGTATGTGTATATTCATTTTCCTTTTATTGAAACTACATATATACCTACAACAATGATCTGTATATATACATTAACTGTTTCCATCAGTAAATAAAATAACTTGCTGTTTTAAAATGTTTTTATTCCCTTTTCTGCAAATAACTAATAGAAATCTACTTTACCGCAAAAAGAAAACTTCATCTGTTATATAAAGTTTTGATTTTGAAATGTCCTATAAATTTTCTTTTCAAATGCCTTGTCTATACATATATCTCTGTTTACATATCTTAACAGTAAATTGATCCTAAAATCTCAAACTTATAAGTGTATACAAATATCCTACTTACAGCAATTTACTTACTAATTTCAATATATATATATATAAAAAAGATTTACCAGAACCTCGCTTCGGTCTAGAGACTACACCAAAGAACTCGCCTTGCCCCTCCCAATGGTTGATGTCGCACGCTCCCCAAAGCTCGAGACCTCCACCATTGCTGCAACAGATTCAACTGCCAAACCCTAACTCAGACTTCAATCCATCGTCACGAGCGACTACGAGCTCACTATCCCTCGCGACAAGTCCTTTGACGACACCAAGTCATTTACTCGGGCCATGATAAATTCGCGATTCGCACTGAACGAGGGAGCGTCGGCCCATTGAGGATTCGATTCCCTCCCTTCACCGATATGGTTTTGCTGCCAATATTTTTTTTTAGTTTCAAATCGAATTCGATTTCGTTCGATTCCTCGATTCGAGAGGAAGAGGGACGAGTTCGAATTGAAACAAATGCGAGATTCAATCCCTTTTGATTTCCAAAATTCGAGCAGAAGGGAAGTTGAAATTCGCGATTCAACTGGCCATTGTTTAAATTTTTTTTTTATTACCGGGCTTTAGGTTTCGAAAGGAAGAAAAAGGGGTTCGGCCCCTACTGTTACGTTTCTCCTTTTTTTTTGTCTATAAACGCGGCTTCCCCCATATGCTTCTTCTTTAATTTATTATTTTTATTATTATTATAATTTTTCTTTTAAAAAAAGTGCTTTCGGCTGAAAGAAAAAGGAATGCGACATGCTAAAAGCTAAGGGAGGCGTGAAGGAGAAGGTTAACAATAGTGATTGGAAAAGCTGATGTGATGGAATAGACGGCTATAAAGTGGGTTGACTAAGCAATATTGAATTCGATATATACATACCAATGCGTTTATATACCATACGCTCACACAACAACTCCAATCACTACGGAAATTGAAATCCGATAATAATATAATATTACGGATCCAACGGAACTGGTTTCATCAAATTCCGAGACTATGCCTCGGAAGGCTATTTTTAAATTCAATTTAAACGATATAAAAATTTCAAACTTAACAACCCATTTTAAAATTTGATTTCATCACTTATATTCTCTTCAGTATTACCAATATAAATTTTTACAAGCCTTCAAATTATTTTTAACAGGCTTAAAATTCTAGATTCACATTTTACCCAATTTCAAATTGTTTAATTCAATAATTTAATTATCAAATAATTGGTGATAGTTGAATTCGAGTTAAAATTAACTTTGAAATATTTAAAATCAATTAAATATTTCAATTTCAAATGCTCAAAAATTTTGGGTCGTCGCATTCCTTCCCCCTTAAAAGAATTTCGTCCCCGAAATTATTAGTTAGGAAGAATGATCCATTACCCGTTTAGTTTTCTCCGAGACCCAACGGTTCAACATCTTACTATCTTTTTATAAAAGACCCATAATCATTCTTATTAACCTTCCAAACCTTTCCCTAGTTTGCAAACGATCCTATTTGCTCAACCATTCCAGTTTTAATCTTAAAACCAATTTGAATTATCAAAATTTTCTCAAAAATTTTCTAACTCCCTAAATTCCCGAAAAATTTCGCCAGCGTTTCCTTTGCGCGGCTGACTCGGTACAACTACAAAATGGCTCTACGGCCTCCCAAATCCAAAAAGAAAACAAAACGCCAAATGGCTCAATCCAAATCCAAATCCCAATCAAATTTCATACCAAATTTAAATACATACCTTTGTCGGGCAATTCAAATTTATCTCTTGAAATCTAATCCAATTTCTTTCCCTTTTATAATACCTGCATATCCTGCTTAGCACTAATATCCAATCACCATATCCCAAAACATTTTATCGACTCACTTACAGATGTCAATATCCATTAACTCAAATACTAATTTAGATTATATGTGAAATATCAATTTCCAATTGAGAATGCCTCATTCCTTACTTAAGCTAGTATAAGCATTTATGTGTTTCTTATATTTATTTTCATCTTACCACTTTAGTTTATATCCATTTCTATTCAAATTGATTCTTTCACTTTTATACGAATTCAATTCATCTTAACTCTGAATATATAAATTTTATTTGTCATTTATTACTAATTCATGTCATTATTTTAATTAGTTTCATTGACGAACTAATTTTAGTATCCAATTTAAACTCGCTTTGTCTTTAACAAAAATTTCTTAAAAATTTTCAAAATTTTTCTAACTCCCAAAATTTCTGAAAATTTTTGGCAGAGTCTCCCTTGTACGGAGGAGCTTTTGCAATTTGATAAGAGATATAAATATATATACATCGACCCACACGGTCGGAAAAACCAAAAACAATTCATATTTCCTATTTTAATTGTGTAGGCGTACCTTATTTAGCATTTTAAACAAGCGGCTTATTATTATTAACAGTTAATGCAACCCAAATCCAGCCACACGGCTTCCAGGTACCTGTACTTACTGAATTTAAACATATAAGTACTATATATATAAGGTTTATAGCATTTCACTTAAATTTAAATAGCTAAAACATCGATTATGTAACAATGCATGTGATATACGGGCATAAACATATAAATTTCACATAATATGCATGTTAATTAATTTCCATAAGCACATAAAAGGTTCCAACACTTATTACGATTGCGTATAATCAATTCTCAAACCATTCCATCCAGTTGAAGTGATTCACAGCTTATACGCTTATATTTAATTCATTTTAAGCAAAACAACTTCACATTCATTCCAATTGATTCCAAAATCAATTTTTTTTACTTCCAATAATTCATAGCATTTCATCCAATCTCATTGCATCAAACGATCCGTTTACTTATGACATTCGTCAATATTAGTGTGAATAAATAATTACTTAAGCTTTATAACCATTTAAATTGATTCCCACTCAATTTATACTTTCTAGTTTTAAAATTTATTCACAATTCATATATTCTCATTTTCATTGCATTTCAGATTTGAATACATTCACTTGTATTTCATTTTATTAACCAAACTAGTTTCATTCAAACTATTAACAGTTTAGGTTCATCTTTATTACTAATTAAATTTCCCTTTTTTTAATTCATTTACGACCATTTATTTAACTCGACACATCCCAAGCTTTAGTTACTTTACTCAATTTATTCCATATTTGTTATGCCAAACTATTTTATTTAGCTCGAAAACCATCCAGGCTATTTCATCCAATAACCACTCCCAACACATTTAAACCACGCTTCATTTTGAGTTTGGTTTTTATTCGACACTTAAGTCGATAACCTAAGTTCATTTCCATATGATTCTTAGTTATTCCATCCATTTATTTATTTAATATAGTTAATTTATCCACTCAATTTATTATGAATTTTCGTTACCTTAAATATTATTTTCAACCCAACAAGTTCTTTTCCAATCCAAATTTATTTCACTTCATTTAAATTCAATCCAATTTCATTAAATTTAGTTTAAGTTGAATTAAATTCAGCTCTCTTCAATTTATTCAGCTTAAGTCAATTTACTTCAATTTATTCAAATTTATACTTAAGCTCGTTTTCATTTCACAAATAAATATTTTTCTCTTTTATCCAACTTGATTCCATCTCAATTAAATCTCATTTTAAATCTACAATTTCCTTTGGTTAGTTATTATAAAATTTAACTTTCTAGATTTAATCTCATTCAATTTATTACAAGGCCATCTCCAATTATATCTTCACTTAGTTGGATTTTATTCTCAATACAAACCATTATTATTTTAATCCAATTTCATTTTGATTCGATACATTTCCAATCATATTTAATTTGTTAACACTTCAAGTCAAATTTTAATTAATAACTCAAGTTCTGATTTTATTAAACTCACAATTCATTTACATCTACTTCATCGACAATTTAAGTCGAGTTTAATTATAACTTGAGTTTTATTTTCAAACCTCATCATAACTCACAATTAAATTTCATTAACGAATTTATTAACAAATTTGTTCTTTCCTTATTTATAATCCAACACTTGAATTTTTATTCCAAATATCACTTCATTTTATTTTCTTAAGTTCAATATACCTTATAATTCAAGTTTGGATTTTCTTTTCATTTTCCAATTCATCAAAATATTAATTTTGGGCTTGTATCCCATTTCCAATTTATAAGTCACAACTTACTATTTTATACAATTCCATTCATCATAAGCTTGAATATATTCATCTTTATTTTTAACTCAAGCCTTCTATTTATTCATAGCACAAGCATATTTTATTTCTATGGATTTTTAATTCTCTTATAAGTTATTCTGATTTATTGATTTCAATTCCAATCCTTATTCAATTTCCATTTGCTTAGGTGTGAATCTAATTCCATCAAATAATTCAATTGAATTCTTATTCCAATTCAATTTTATTTTAACTCAGTTTTATTTAACTCAATTCGATTTCAATTCAATTCGAATACAACTGGATATTATTTTCAGCTTATTCAATTTATTTTAATTCAGGTAAAATTTTATCCCCAATCCAAGTTAATTTCATTTAGCCTTTTAAATTTAAATTCCATTATTCAAAGCTTATATTTCCTTCATTTACATTCACTTAAGTTAATTTTTATTTGCTGAATTAAAATTTCCAATCCCTTCTTATTAATATCAACTTCTCTTTATAAGTACATTATTTGATCATTTATTCATTCACCAATTCATTATTTAACCAATAAATTTTATTTCCAAACATTTGTTATCTTTAGTCCATCCTGACTAATTTTTCTATTCCACATAACTCCACACAATTCAATTTTAAATTCCAGTACTCAGTTTCACTTACACCGTTGATTTTTTTCTTTCAACAAATTCCAAAGTTTAAACAACCTTTCAACATTTCAAAATTCCCTTTTAAAACCTTCTATATCCAAAATTCGTTTGATAAATTCAATTTATCTCTTTGAATTTCAAAAATCAACCAGTTTTGCAAACAATTTCAATTCAAAACATTTTGGTAGCAATTTCACTTTTGGAAACTCGAAAATGAACATCGATGATGCTGCAGTCATCACCGAAGTTATTTTCTAGCGACCAAAAGAGTTCAATGCTTTTATTCTCTTTCTAAAATCCCTCCAATATTTTTAAATTCCAAATCTCTCTAGATTTCAAATACGATTCAAAAATATTTCTCAATATATATTATCCTCCCAACTTTTGAGAATCATTATCCAATCCAAAGAAACTTAAATCTCCAAATTCCAAACTCTTTAGATTTAAATTCAAACTTTTGATGCAGCTAAGGTCACAGAAGAAGTTGTGCAAACTTTAATTCCTGAAAACATGGATCTGTGGTGTAGTGTGATGAGTCGTCCACGACTCATTAGAGACTTGAGTCGTTCGTGCTTGATGAGTCGTACACGACTCAACGACTCATCCATAAGTCGTTTAAGACTTAAGATGAAGAAGGGGAAAGCTAGCTGCATGACTATGAGTCGTCCACGACTCATCAGGAGACAAAGAGGGGTTCCAGTAATTGAAAGCCATAAGGCGGGGATGGGTTACGACCTAGATGAGTCGTTCGGTGTTGACTCGGTTGAAGGGATATGCCGCAAGTAAGCTTGGGAGCTTGAGTCGTTGGAAGATGTTGAGTCGCATGAAGTGATGAGTCGTGAGTCGCATTTTCTTGGGTCGGAGGTGTTGTAATGAGGCTTTGTATGATGAGTCGTCTGAACCATTGAGTCGTGTACTGTTTTGAGTCTGTGCATATCTTGAGTCGTGTAACCCGTGTGTATATATGAGTCGTTGTATTGTAAGTCGTCTGCGACATATGGGGGGGGGCGTAGTATTGTTGCTGAGTCGTGAGTCGTGTGTTCTTAGTCATGAGTCGCTTGAGTCTGTATTGTGGATGAGTCGTATATCTGTGAGTCGTGTAGGCTGTGCTGTGTTGTTGAGTCGGTAACGACTTATGATGTGTCGGAGTTCATGAGTCGGCAACGACTTATGGGGACAGTTGTAACTCTATAAATAGGGGTGTGGGTTGTACATTTGTGGTTGTTGATTTTTGAATAAAATTCTCTTTTGTTAGCTTTGTGCTTTCATACCAATTGGTAGTTGAGTGTAATCTCCTATCTCCTCTTTCGGTTAATCGAGTGCGCTCGATTCAACGATCGTAGAAGCCGATTCACGGAATCTAGTGCGCTAGATCAACGTGCAAAGAATCGTAGATCTTTGTTTCTCGGTATCGTGCGCGATCAACGAGATGAAGATAGCTAGAATCCGGTATCTTTGGATCAACGGATTTGGGCCATACAGTATTCTCAACTCACCGATTGCTACATTTCACCGATTGAAGTTAATTTCGATTTATCTGCTGCGTCAGTTTTTGGTATCAGAGCCATACTTAGCCAATCATAACTAAGTTGATTCTTGGAGCCAAATATTTGAAGTTTGAAGTAGTTCATCGTGTTCATCTTGAAGTTGCAACGAAAGGAGAACTTTCGATCCATTCCATTTTGGATCAAAGTGAGCAAAGGAGTTTGAATTTGGAGTTTGTTGAAGTGTTTGAATTGGGCCGTGTATACTTGTGAAGTAGCCGAGCCTAGGGAGGATCATTGGAAGCTTGTGTCGAGCTAAAGAAGTGTTGAACCGTGCCTTGTGCTTGAATTGGAGCGACCTCACTTGAGCCGTTTCATATTGCCGAGACAAGTGGAGGCCGAGACAAATCGTAGCCGAGTCATTGTTGAGCCGTAACTTGAAGTTTTGTGTTTGAATTGTTGAAGTTTTGTAAATTTCAATCATGCCACCAAGGAGAGCTAATCGTCATCAAAACGTTGAAGCTTTGTATCGTAGAGAAGAAGCCGAGCTTATGGAACAACGTATTAATGAAAAGTTTGATGAAGGCATTGGAAAATTGGAGAAATTGATGAATGATTTGAATCAAAGGAGGAGATCACCAAACTCGAACCATGGAGGAAACCGAGTTTCGCCATCGGTTACGGAAGCGAGGAGGGTATCACCACATTCATGTAGAGATAGAAGAGAAACATCAATTTCATCACGAAGAGATCATCATGACTATGCACATGAAGAGAGAAGAAGTCAACGTGAATTTGACAATGAAGCATATAGAGATGAAGAGAGACATAGTCAAAGAAGCATGCATGAGCGAAGGGATGATAATGGTCGAGATCGATGTAGACGTACGTTTGATTTTGTTGAAGAGGGTGATAGAGCTAGTATTCATTATCGAGATCGAGACCAAGTTCGAAATTCTTATCGGGATGTTGAAGATGATCGTCGATGGGAATCGGGTATGAAGATGGAAATTCCAGAATTTAAAGGCGGGATGGTAGCTGAAGAATTTCTTGATTGGCTATCTAATGTTGAAGAGATCTTTGATTTCAAGGAGGTTCCTGAGCATAGAAGAGTGAAGTTGGTTGCTACTAGGTTGAGGGGGAGAGCTTTGGCGTGGTGGCAGCAAACTAAACTTACCAGGGAGAGAATGGGGAAGTCAAAGATAGAATCGTGGGATAAGATGAAAAAGTTGATGAGATCTACTTTCTTACCTTACAACTATCAATCACTTATGTACCAGAGGTTGCAGAATCTGAGGCAAGGGATGAAATCTGTTAGTGATTATGCTGATGAATTTTACCAACTCATTGCCAGGAATGATATTATGGAAACGGAAGAACAGCTAACTGCTAGATTCATTGGGGGATTGAGAACGCAGATCCAGGATATGGTTAATATGTTCGATCCTAGATCAGTTGCAGAAGCACATCAGAAGGCGTTGGCTTGGGAGAAGCAAGGAAGGCGTGGAGGTGGTGTGTTTACTAATTCCAATAATCAAGCAAGGGGTGTTGGTGGAAGTTCTAATGTTCCTAAAACTGTCAGTAAGCCAGTGGTGAAGGAGGTTGAGAAGGCGAAGGTTAGCAGTGGATTCAAATGTTATAATTGTCAGGAGTTAGGTCACAAAAGCAATGAATGTCCAAGGCCGAAGAAGAGAGCAATGGTTGCAGAAGTTGAAGAGGATGATGGTGAGGAGGCAGAATGTTCAAATACACCTTATGTTGAGGAGGAAGAAGAATTGTTTGGAGATGAAGGTTGTAATCTTATGATGAGGAGGTCATGTCTTACACCAAAGCAAGAGGAGGATTGTAGTTGGTTGAGAAGCAATATTTTTCAGTCGACATGCACTATTCTGGGGAAAGTTTGCAAGTTCGTTATTGATGCTGGGAGTTGTGATAATATTATTTCTACAGAAGCAGTAAGGAAGTTGAACTTGAAGACTGAGAAGCATCCTAAACCGTACAAACTAGCATGGTTAAGGAAGGGTGGTGAAGTGAAAGTATGTCGAAGGGCTTGTGTTAATTTTTCTATTGGGAAGAAATACAAAGATGAAATTTGGTGTGATGTTGTGGATATGGATGTTTGTCATTTGTTGCTGGGCAGACCGTGGCAGTTTGATAGAGCAGTACAACATGATGGTCGTGCCAACAGTTACAGTTTCATGTTCGAGGGTACTAAAATCACTTTGGTTCCCAAGAAGCAACAGCAGAAGGAGAGCAAACTAGAAGAGATTGAAGAATTGAAAACTTTATTGTCTTTGAAAGAATTTGTGAAAGAAGTGGAGGAAGAACCTGAGGTGTTTTTGTTGATTGGGAGAGAGAGTAGTGAAGAAGTTGAGATTCCAGAAGAAGCAAAGCCAATTTTGAAAGAATTCGAAGATGTCTTTCCAGAAGAGTTGCCTAAGGAGTTACCGCCACTTAGAGACATTCAACATCAAATTGATCTTGTTCCGGGAGCAGTGTTACCACATCGACCACATTACCGAATGAGTCCGAAGGAACATGAGGAGTTACGAAGGCAAGTGGAAGAGTTGTTGGAACAGGGACGTGTTCAGGAAAACTTGAGTCCTTGTGTCGTGCCAGCATTATTAGTACCAAAGAAGGACGGAACATGGAGAATGTGCACAGACAGTAGAGCATTGAATAAGATCACTGTTCGTTACAGATTTCCTATGCCAAGGTTGGATGACTTGCTAGATCAGTTGAGTGGGGCAACTATATTTTCGAAGATTGACTTGAAGAGTGGTTATCATCAAATTCGAATCAGACCTGGAGACGAATGGACGACAGCTTTCAAGACAAGAGAGGGACTATACGAATGGTTGGTTATGCCATTTGGTTTGTCAAATGCACCTAGTACATTCATGCGGGTGATGAATCAAATCTTTAGACCATTCATTGGGAAGTTCGTCGTGGTTTATTTCGATGATATTCTGATTTACAGCAGAAGTATGGAGGAGCATGTTCTACATTTGAGGGAAGTATTGATTATTCTTCGTGAGGAACAATTTTATGCTGCTACGAAGAAATGTGTGTTTATGACGCATACTGTTTTATTTCTTGGGTATGTTGTTTCAGGAGAAGGAATTCGAGTTGACCAGAGTAAAGTTGAAGCAGTCAGGAATTGGCCTCAGCCAAAGACAATTACGGAAGTGCGAAGTTTTCATGGATTAGCGTCATTCTACCGAAGATTCATTCCACACTTCAGTAGCGTGATGGCTCCAGTTACTGATTGCATGAAAGGGAAACAGTTTGTATGGTCAGAGGAAGCGAGGGTTGCTTTTGAGAAGATCAAGGAATTGTTGACGTCTGCACCAATACTTGTTTTACCTGATTTTCAGTTGTTGTTTGAGCTACACACTGATGCATCAAAGGTTGGGATTGGAGGAGTGTTGAGTCAATGTGGGAGACCTATTGCATATTTCAGTGAGAAGTTGTCAGGGGCAAAGATGAGATACAATACATACGATATTGAGTTTTATGCTGTTGTGCAAGCTGTTAAGCATTGGAGGCATTATCTGTTTCAGAAGGAATTTGTTCTTTACATTGATCATGAAGCTTTGAAGCATTTACAGGGGCAGGATAAAATTTCAGCGAGACATGCAACATGGATTGCATATTTACAGCAGTTTACTTTTGTCGTTAAGCACAAATCAGGGGTGGCAAATCGGGTAGCTGATGCTTTGAGTAGGAGGAGTCATTTATTAACGACAATGAAAGTTGAAGTAACGGGGTTTGAATTACTGCCAGAGATGATTGAAGAAGATCCTTACTTTGTGAAATATGTTGAAAAAGTGAAGGATGGGAGTACCGATGAATTTATGATAGTTGATGGTTTTCTGTTTAAAGGAAATCGTTTATGTATTCCAGACTGTAGCTTGAGATTGAAAATTGTCAAGGAGTTACACGAACAAGGGCATGTGGGCCGTGATCGTACTTTGCAATTGATTTCACAGTCTTACTTTTGGTCGTCGATAAGGAAAGAGGTTGAAAGATTCGTGGAGAGATGCCACATTTGTCAGGTGTCAAAGGGAACAGCGGCGAATGCAGGGTTGTATATGCCGTTGCCTGTACCGTCTAAGCCATGGGTTGATATTAGCATGGATTTCGTTTTGGGTTTGCCTAGAACTCAAAGGGGAAATGATTCGATATTTGTCGTAGTGGACAGGTTTTCGAAGATGGCACATTTTGTTGCTTGCAAAAAGACAGCGGATGCAGTTCGTGTTGCTCAGTTATTTTTCAAGGAGATCTATCGACTTCATGGATTACCAGAGTCTATTGTGTCGGATAGAGATACTCGTTTTCTGAGTCACTTTGGGTTGAGTTTGTGGAAGATGGTCGGAACGAAGCTGAATTTTAGTAGCGCTTACCATCCACAAACTGATGGACAGACAGAAGTTGTTAACAGGTCATTGGGAAATTTGTTGCGATGTCTTGTACAGGATAATTTGAGAAGTTGGGACATGAAGTTATGCCAAGCCGAGTTTGCACATAATCATGCAGTGAATCGTAGCACGGGATTCAGTCCATTTCAGATTGTTTATTCAAATTTACCCAGGGGACCGTTAGATTTGGCAGTAGTACCACAGTCAAGGGGAACAGTTAAACGAGCTGTTGATTTTGTTGAAGGATTGACAGAATGTCATAGAATCGTTCAAGAACGATTGGAAAAGTCGAATGAGAAGTATAAGAAGTCTGCAGATTTGAAGCGACGAAATGTTGAATTTAACGAAGGCGACTTGGTTTATGCAGTGTTAACAAAGGATCGTTTTCCGGTGGGTGCTTATAATAAGTTGAAAGCCAGAAAAATTGGTCCTGTCGAAATTGTGAAACGAATTAATGACAATGCTTATAAGTTGAAGCTGCCGGAGGATATGTACACTTCTGACGTATTTAATATTAAGCATCTTGTGCCATATTATAGAGATGAACATTTTGATGAGAAAGAATTTGCAAATTCGAGGACGAATTTTTCTCAACCAGGGGAGGATGATGCAGCTAAGGTCATAGAAGAAGTTGTGCAAACTTTAATTCTTGAAAACATGGATCTGTGGTGTAGTGTGATGAGTCGTCCACGACTCATTAGAGACTTGATTCGTTCGTGCTTGATGAGTCGTACACGACTCAACGACTCATCCATAAGTCGTTTACGACTTAAGATGAAGAAGGGGAAAGCTAGCTGCATGACTATGAGTCGTCCACGACTCATCAGGAGACAAAGAGGGGTTCCAGTAATTGAAAGCCATAAGGCGGGGACGGGTTACGACCTAGATGAGTCGTTCGGTGTTGACTCGGTTGAAGGGATATGCCGCAAGTAAGCTTGGGAGCTTGAGTCGTTGGAAGATGTTGAGTCGCATGAAGTGATGAGTCGTGAGTCGCATTTTCTTGGGTCGGAGGTGTTGTAATGAGGCTTTGTATGATGAGTCGTCTGAACCATTGAGTCGTGTACTGTTTTGAGTCTGTGCATATCTTGAGTCGTGTAACCCGTGTGTATATATGAGTCGTTGTATTGTAAGTCGTCTGCGACATATGGGGGGGCGTAGTATTGTTGCTGAGTCGTGAGTCGTGTGTTCTTAGTCATGAGTCGCTTGAGTCTGTATTGTGGATGAGTCGTATATCTGTGAGTCGTGTAAGCTGTGCTGTGTTGTTGAGTCGGTAACGACTTATGATGTGTCGGAGTTCATGAGTCGGCAATGACTTATGGGGACAGTTGTAACTCTATAAATAGGGGTGTGGGTTGTACATTTGTGGTTGTTGATTTTTGAATAAAATTCTCTTTTGTTAGCTTTGTGCTTTCATACCAATTGGTAGTTGAGTGTAATCTCCTATCTCCTCTTTCGGTTAATCGAGTGCGCTCGATTCAACGATCGTAGAAGCCGATTCACGGAATCTAGTGCGCTAGATCAACGTGCGAAGAATCGTAGATCTTTGTTTCTCGGTATCGCGCGCGATCAACGAGACGAAGATAGCTAGAATCCGGTATCTTTGGATCAACGGATTTGGTCCATACAGTATTCTCAACTCACCGATTGCTACATTTCACCGATTGAAGTTAATTTCGATTTATCCGCTGCGTCAACTTTTCTTTGGAATTTTATCTTACTTTAATAATTAATTACACTATAATTTACATTATAGTTTACATTTACAAATTCATTTGATATGAATTGGTTTCTTAGTTTTTTAATTATGAATTCAATTCCTTATTCTATTATGAATCACATTCATAAATTTCATCTATTATGTTAATTTATTCCTTAATTTTTTTTTAGTTATTATTTCAAACTTTATTCAATTATCTTACCATGATAATAATTTAATATTTATCACTTCTATCATCCTAACATCCATGTATAGCTATAATAATTAAGAAAATCATTTTCTTTTATATACATAAAATAAATTTGGGTAAAATTATTTCATTTACCCTAGTTAAAACAATACTGTGTCGGTTTATCTTGTTCATGAGTTTAGAAATCCCTATCGATGACATGGCGTCCCATACATCGACCAGAATCCATAAACACTCAACCGATAAATCAACACAATATAAAATTTTTTTATATTCACTAACAAATACGCGCTCATATCTATCAATATGCTCAAACTCATTCTAGAGTACCATAGACTCTATTTAATGAGTAATTCCCACCAGAGTCAAGGTTATCCCCATTTGAAAAAATATCGTTGTTGCATAGATCACTTATTTTCACGCTATAAAGCAGGTCGTAGTAGCTTAAAAATTATTTATTTTTGACGCGTTAAAATGTGGAATGTTCACGTCTTGAAAATTTATTTACGTTAGCTCGTTAAAAAATAAATGAACGCTCGTTAAAAATGTACTCAGTTATCGCGTGAACAAAATAAATATCATCGGACATTTTAACCAACAGTTGTGACACATCAACAATTTCATAGTCAACGTATAAAAATAGAGATAATCACGTATAAAACAGGCCAAAGCCAACGCATGAAATTCCTTAGCGTGCATTTGCTGAAACTTTGCGTGCATTCACTTAAACCAACATACGTGCTTCAATGTTTATTATTTTTGCTTTTGTGATGGATACATGTTTCGTGTGCCACATAATTAAATTCTCTGTCCATTTTTCCAACTTGCTGAAGCATATTATATTGCCTTGTACTTAGGTTGGAGCCACGTCCTTGTATATTTTATACTATTCAAACATTAGATTGTCAAACTCACGTGCCTGCTTGTCCATTTGCAGTATCTCCTCTTCATGTATTTTATGAGCCATCCTATATTTTATATATAATATGAAATTTGTAAGCGATAGATAATATTAAGTATCTGGAAGGTTAAAGATTGCGCACAGGTATAATTGGTTTAAGGGCCACACATAACAAAAAGTGAAGAAAGGCAATATAGACGGAAAAAAGTGTGATATTGCTGATACATACGGATAAGTATGGACAAAGATACCGAATTAATATATTATTAAATATGAATATATCTATCATAATTGGTATGGCAAATATGTAGACTGATTGCATAGCTATCTAGTTTTATGAAAAAGGAAGGATAAAAAAACAGTAACATGATCTGTAGTAACATGATCTGTAGATTCATAGTTGTTGTACATGGTTTGTAGTTGATGGGATGTAATGAAAAATAAAACGTCAGTTGTACCAATGTAAAATTAATGTTGTCAGAGAGCAATATATATAGACCAAATGCATGGCTATGTATAAATATATAGACTGGTGCAAACGTCTATAAAAAATCAAACTGGGCAGAGAGCAAGAAGAAAGCAAGATTATTTAACAGACAACCAAAACTGGGTAGAGAGCAATAACATAGCAAGAAGATTTAACAGAGAATGGTTTGCAGAATTCATGTTCATACACAGTACAAACAGCAGTCGATAAGTATAATTTTAGGAGGATGTTCAAAATTGAACTTCAGCTTTGTTTGTACAAATTTGGTCTTCATATTAACTGACATCTCTGATCTTGTTAACTTTTGCAGTTTAGCTGGGTACAACAGTGAAGTCATTTGTACCTGCAGCAAAGCATAAAAAAATATTTAGTTGCAGGAATGTCTAAATGAATTTTGTACTTGCATATTTTATCAATCAGGTAATTAACAATAGGTATGATATTGTATGATTCTGTACTAATTCAAATCATGTGTATGGTAAATTTTTATAAAATAATAATGTAAATCAAATTTAAGTCGACGAAAATGTGAAAATGGTAAACAAATCATAACGAAAGTTAACCAAAGAATAAAAATTTGTACTGTTTTTTGTAAAAGAAACTGTAGTAGCCAAGGCAAAACTGAAATTACCAATCAACCTTATATTTGAGCATGAATGCTGCGAACAGAGGATAACACCCTACAATAGGCCATCAAACCAGTGAATTAAAAATAATGCTTATATACTTTGATGTAGTCGGCGCATGGATCTAAATACGAAGTGGTTGTGAAAGCATCGTGCTAAATACAACCGAAGTTAGAAGTGGAAAGCAAATTTCGACAAAGCAAAGAAGAAGAAGAAAAACATTACCGTGTGTAATAAAACCAAGGCGTTAAAATTATATAATAAAAGAAGAATTTACAAAAATGAATGGAAGTGGAATATGCATTTTTTTTGGGAGCTGCCTTTGTTTTAGGGGATTCACCAATCATTAGAATAAAAGTTTATTATGTACGTTAAATTTTTAACATTTGTGCTTTCAAATCATTATTTGTGCTCTTGTATATAATAATATGTTCGTGGTTCCAAATTTGTAAAGAAATTGAATACAGGAAAGTGAAAAAAAAGTAAAGCTTTATAAATCAAAAATACATTGCACATCTGTCGAGTAGAATGGGTATAAACAAAGGTATAAAAACAACTGCTATGGTTAATACAGATGCAAATGCTTTTCTTTAAGCAAGCAAGGTCAGATGTTAAAAAAAATAGGAGTATTCATTTTTTAAGGCACGGTGTAGAAAAAAGGCAAATATTTAAATTGTTACATGAGTTTAAATGACACTACGGAAACACTTATGATTTATACGGAAACACTTATGGTTTAAATAGGAGTATTCATTTTTTAGTGCGTTTATACGGAAACACTTCGGTGTCGGTCAAGGTTGATGTTTCCGATGCCCAAATCCATGCTGAATTTAATGTGAACATTTTTTTTTACCTCAAACAGGATTTTTCTATTGTAATTTATAAAGTTATTAAAAAAAATTACACATTTTTTATTTTATATTTTCAACAGTTGATTTCATGCTACGTTTAGAAATCTGTTTTGATCAACTTTAGGTTAAAATTCTTTTTGTCATAAATTCATGTTTTTGGATTTTGGCTGCTTTTCTTTTTTGTTGATTATAGTCGTTAATGTTTATCATGAATTTGTGAAGACGACGTCACTTATGTATTAAATTCAAGGAGCTCTTTTTCAATAATCAGGTCTATATATCAAATCTTATAGTTGTGGCCACCTATAGCACTAAATCCCCACTGCCATTAATCTTTTTCTCACAAGTATGCTGCCATTCGGTGTTCCCAATTACCATCTCAGGTGCATGCACTTAAATTTTTTAGCCTCCTGATAGATATAAAACAAATAAAAGGAACGCTTTAAAGGATTTTTTTACTATTGAACTTTAAATAGAACTTATTAAATTGCTTTGTGTGGGGAAAACTGGTTTTGTTGGCAACAAGTTATGAGTAGTTGATGGATTTAAATTGTAAATACATAGGCAACCTTGCAAAGTGCATAAATCCTACGTACGCATCTCAAGATCATGATTTGGTTGCATGTGCATAATTTTACTTGCAGGTTATTTCATGCTAAATCCGAAGATGCTTGACGTCGTCAGATTTTCATGTATCATAGAATTTCTGTAGCTAAGGTGATACTTAACTTTTCTTTCTTTATTACATATTTTATATCAAGCCATATTCCTTATTATAATTGTTTACTTGTTGCTGCAAGAAACAATGAAAATAACTCAAAAACTATTATCTAAATAAAAAAGATATATTATACAATCTACTTATCTATTCAAGGCCATGAAATTCATGTGGAGAGACACAGTTGTTGTTGATAGAGCGGAAATGGCTAAAAAAAACTAGGAAATGGTCTAGCAATTTTCTAAAGAAGGGAAATGGCCTTACAAAAAGGTAGAATTTTGATTTACATAATCCATTTTTTTAGTTATTTCTAGACACGAAGAACTTTTTAACGACTTATATATGAGCACATTGTTGTTTGCTAACTTTAAATTAATGAGAAGTCTCAAAGTAACGGCATTTCCATTTTTGGTCGAACTCATTTCATCTGTCCATCAAAAATATTTCTAGGCATTCTTTTAATAAAATCTCCTATTTTTTCTAAACTTCATTAGCTCACCGTTTTCATTACTTTCTAAATTAAGCCATCATTTATTATCACATTTCTATGTAAAACATTTTCTATGTTAGATTTAGCAAAACAATTATTCCCCTTATTCTCTCTTCCTTTTTTTATACATTTTGTTGTCAGTTAAAGCAATGAAATACTATCGCTCGATATGCAATGAAATACTCTATTCCCTTTGTTGCCTGTGTTCAATATTCTATTTGAATTTTCAAAATCAGTTAGCTTAACAATTCCAATCAATATGGAAAACTCCAATATATCAAAGGAAACTCTATTGAATTTTTATATTAGAGTAAATAAGGAGTTTACAAATACTTATGCTAAGGTTCATATGTTTTGTTGCATACTGTAAATACTAGAGTATTTCAATTTCCTGTTGGATTTAATGCGTATGGTTTCACATGCATCCTTATTATAATTGTTAAGTTATATTCATTTGGTAATCGTATCATGGACTAAAAAATGTAGAGTGGCAATATGTTTGAAAATACAACTTTATACATAAGCTTGGTTCATACATTTACAAATATTTAGTTTCATGCTTTAATGGAAACTATTTTTACACAAACTGTAACCTTATTCTATTATTATATACTCCCCAACTAAGCTAATATAAAGCTCAGTAATAAAAAGTTGTTATAACTTAAAAATATTATTATGCAAGACAATTTTGATATGTATTATTTGTGCACACGTAATAAATTATCATGTTTTGTTGTTTACCTTAGATTCATCTACACAATGTTCTATTCATTTTTAAAACGTCTTAAATGCACATGTTATCATTCATCATTCAGTATGATAAGTTGTTTTTTTATATAGTATATTGACTCAGCCATGATGATGAGAGTGAAGTGCAACAAATTTAGTTAGTTATTATTATACTGGAAAGGTACTAGCTATAGTGAAAACAATGCAGGTATATGTACCAATTTGTGTGACATCTTAGCATATACTAGCTCATGCTTAACCTACCGTCCAAAGTTATGTATATCAATATTTTTGAAACTCATCCAATATCTTCTTCATTTCCAACGGTACAATTACGAAGACACCTCTATTTCCCATTGATTGACTTTCTTTTTTTAATTTTCTACTCCTTTTTATAGTCTTTAGCAAAATACATGAAAAAATTGGATGGAGACGATTCATTTTTTGTAAAATTAAACTAGATCCCACATGCCTAGCTATCTAGGGATTAAGAAAATTAGCTAATTAAACACATCTAATGTACCCTTCCGAGCTTGACAATACACAACTATGTAAAAAAGCTTTCTATTCAACTTGCTCTACTGAGTTTAAAGTGTTAGAGGTCCTTAGCGCATATCTTGAATTATATGTATGTTTGGAGGATTCCTGACATTCGTAGAATTTTTGCACTGTTTTCCATAAATGTTGGCAAGGAAAATAAGAAAATAGCAGTTGAAATTTACTCTATATTTTATTTTGCATCCCATTACTTACATGTACTCTTCCAAAACAAGAAAAAGTTTTCCTTGCCTCACCCAATAGTAGTTACATTTTTCTTTCAAAAAATAACGGTACATTAAAAACCATTCACCTGCTATTTCAGTAGTTACATATTGCTTAATCGACTAAACTAATTTTTTTTAATGAGACCGAAATGAATGTGATAGGATATAAAATATTGAAGGATGTAAGTTACTAGAAATTTCATTAAACTGCAATGGCTGAAGAGACTATAAGCCCATTTCCCACTATATAACATACCGAATAGGACCCATCAACCCATTAGAAGAGATTTCTAACAACATCTTACGTCCTTGAACTAATATACGCATTGAATAATAGTATTTCATATAGTGTACATCTCACTTTGCGTCTATCATAGCCGTTGATAATACACAAATGCATCTTTTCGCGCTTCAAATGGCACGACTACTAACCACGAACATTACTTAATTAGACACGATCCTACTGAACTAAGTAGTAGGACATGCGTGCACACTCCTTGCATTACCAGCACCATACTACCCTTCGTTCTCCTAACCAACCACCGACCTATTCTTTACGTGTTACCATGATACATGTACATCTTCGACAACTACTTTGGGACAGAGAACAAGAAGAAAGATCAACATGTATGGTCCAGTAAGTTCTTTTTTTATTTTATAATAGTGTTCATCAACTACATTTCATATTTGCACTGAAGCACATAAATTACACCTTTGCCTTGTAGGTGGACAGCTACATTGAAGATGTAGTGGCACTACTACAAAATGGTGTTGCATTTGAGATTTGCCCATAGAAGGTACGGTTCAAACCACACTACAAAAATAAACATAATAGTCAAACCGACACATCAATAATGTTCTTCTAAGCACGTGCAGTTGCCAAATTTTACTTGCATAGTTTGGCCAAAATGCAGCGAACAAGAATAGTGCAATAGCTATTTTCCATAAGAGAACACTCAATGTATTTGTCCACTCTTACATACATGTTGAATTCTAAATTAGTTGTTTCTACAGTCTGTAACGACTCGGAAATTTCGATTTCGAAAATTCCAGATAGTTAAGGAAAAGAAGAAAGAGATAGAAAAAGAAGAAGAACGGAAACACCAACATCTCACATTTGCAGCGGATCAAAATATAATATCATAAAAAATAAGGGTTTACAAAACAAACTGTATCAGTCAATTAGATTTTAATACATCAGAGGTACATCATTTATACAATCACTGGACAGTTAAAATAACTTGTCCCAGATAAATAACAATATGTCACAGCTGTATACACTCCATACGTTCCTGCCATCCAGCTCAACTCCTGAGCTCCAGAACGTCCTTACCTGAAAATATGTAATACTCGGTCTGACCCGAGCATTACATCAAAGTAATACCTGGGTCAGGCTGGAAACCAGCGTGAGTAAACCCATCTAACAAGAAAATACTGATGCAATACACTTATCTAAAACCCGGGGTAACTCATATCAATTTATAAATTCACAATTTGTTATTGCCAACATTTTTTTTTCTAATTAAAGTAGCAGTTTAAGATCAAGAACAGGAAGAAAATTAAACCCAAACCATAAAATCAGATCAGTTCAAATTTAAAACAGCTAGTAGCAAATTCAAGCTTCAGTTTGAAACAAGAATCCAGATCATGATCTCTGTTATCTTCCTTTACAGGTGAGCAAACCCAGTTTTTAATCTATGGCCTGTCGCATGCTATAATTACTTGAAAACAAAGTATGATGAGTATTGCATGTTTATTTATATTGAATTGCATGTAGATATATACAGGATTTTATAGTGTGCAAGTTTGAATACAAAATAATCACTCTGTTCTAGTTATACAGGTTCCAAAAACCTGATCAAATCTAAATATTCTTTTACCTGATTTATTTTAAACATTGATGGGTAAGTAAACTTGATTGTAATGACAAGAAGTGGCTCTAAATTATTTCCAGATAAAAATTTTTAAGCTGGTTTCAACAAAAAATAAAATAAAAAGTAAGCAGGACAGTAGGATCATAAACATAGCTAATATTCGACCTTAATGATTTCTGGAATCAAACATATAATCAAATTTGATTTCGAAATTTAGGATTTGTAAAGGTAAAATCACGATTTTTAAGAGTGTAATTTGAGAGAATTAATGAGTTGATCGGTATATGTGTTTTAAGCTTTTCTGATGATCACGTAGATAGGAGGGTAAGTGATTGCAGCCAGTGGAAGGTAGTAGGCCAGGGATGGTCGGAAAAATGTTCAATTGATTTTTTGATCGTTGTTGATGGTTAAAAGGGTCGATTTAGGGTTTAAGCCCAGTTGGGGTTCGTCATCGATCTCGAATCAATTTCTCTTTCTAGGGTGCTTCAGGCTCTACCGTGAGAGGAATAGGTTGAGGGACATCGGCGAAGCTTGGGACAGGGTGTTGGATTCTCTGGTGATCGGCTTAAGTGTTTCGAGGAGGATTTTGATGATTGCTTAAGTTTCAGGTTTCAGGTCGAATGGTTCGATTTCAAAAGGGAGTTTCGAGTATGGTTTCAGGTCGATGATCGGTGAAAGAAGGTCGTGGTTGATGTTTGAGGATGGTCGGCAACCAAAGGAAGTGATCGTCGGTGACGTTCATATGCACGGTGTGCACAGATTCGTGCACGTTGGGTCAGGTGTTTGATCTGTGGGTTTAGGAAGAAGAAGTAACTCAGAGTAAATCTCGTAGCACTCCAGTTTTCGACTCGAAGTTGGGATGAGTTGTTGTTGCGTGAGTGTAGTGATGTTTACTCCGGAGTTTGCTCGAGTTTTCTTGTGATTTTCTCGAAACTGATTCGAGTTTTGTTTTGTTTGAGCTCGAGTTGTTTTACTGTGTGGAAACCTGTTCTAAAAAAAAAAATTAAAAAAAAAAGAGGTTAAGTGTGTACAAGTTTCCTTACATTTTTTTTCAAACATCATTGTTTGTGTTGACCTATTATGGCCTAAACTGTGCTACTGCAGCGACCTATTTGTTTATTCCTTACATTCATAATCATCACTCACCATTTATAACCACTCCATATGCTATGATGCTGCAGGTTAACGCATTGCAGGGAATATGGCAGTCCAAATAATGTTAAAATCCATTCAATATTTTGTATTTTCATTAAATGAAGGATAGTTTCCATTAAATGAGACTCTTCCTGTTTATTTGGTTTTTTATGTTCTAATATATTACAACCAGAACATACTTGTGGCAAATGTGTCTTACTTTTAATTTATTTCCCAATTTATGTTTGTTATTTTCTTTTTTCTTAATTTTCATGTTCAAAAATTCTTATTTGCTTTTATTAATTTCAGCATATGAATTTTCATGGGCAAGTCATTTTAGTTATAATATATGGTCATGGGAAAATCTGCAAATTGCTCGGTTTCAACATGATCACTTGCCACTTTTTATGCATTGTTTGTTCACATGTTATTTGCCAAAGGAAGCTTCAGCAGATTAATGCACGTGAAGTCTTCAATCGAAACTGTTCAGATTTGTGTTCCTGTTGAATATGTTACATGTTCCAAGTGACATTGGTTTAGTGAGCCTTCCATTGTATTTAAGTCTTTACAACTTTGAACTGCACTTCATTTTATACCGAGACTTTGTTATGATGATATTTGATCCATTTAAATCAGACTGTAAGTTCAATGTTTGCAAATTTGTGTGTGGACTATGCTGGTTAAATGTTTTAACTTACATGTGTTCTGCTTGACTATGCATATTTTGCTAGGATGGTGTATGAAATAAATTATATTTTTATATTTCAAGATGTTATATGTACATAATCATTGAAATATCATCTACTAAAAATTGCCGATTTTTTCCAGTTGGGCACAAAGTTGCCCATAGCTTTAGCTCAGCTCTATTTAGCCAGAGCCTTACACATTAATGTTGGCAACTTTTTTCCCTTTATTTTAGTCGGGAATCTGACATGAAACTTAAGCATGCTATCTTTCTGTGATAATTTAGTATAAGCCTATGTTCACCAAATGTATAATGCTATTGTCAAATACTTTGCATGTACATATTTACTTTTCTTCCCTGCCTCCGTGCACATATTTTACTTTTATTTCACCTTTCATCTATACGAGTGGGCATGCGCAGTTGTCAAACATACATAAACACGTACTTTCAAAACCTATATTGTGATGTGCTTTCTATGTATGGATTTTATATTTGTTTTGGCAACTTCACTATCCCAACCATTGGTAGTTCCTTACATAAATAAAGTTTGTTATGATGTCATTTTATATTTCCCCTTTATTTTAGTTTAAATCTGAAAGACTACTACATTAGTTAGCATTACCCATGATAGAATTTCTCTTTTATACAACCCTTCTTTAGAAAAAACAACATTGGTTTGAGTTAAAAAATGTAATCGCAAAGGAAAAATGAAGATTCAACAATACTAGAATAAACATCATATAGCTACAACCCATGTGGGTAGCACTGGTTCGCACTAGTACTATACTATGATATGAATTTTTTAATGTAAATTAACAAAATTAAAACTAAAACTCCAAAACTATTTTATTAAAATACTAAATATGATTTAGTGAAAAATACATTGTTCACATAAACACAAAATAAGATTTTGTGCAAATTAATAAAAGAATTTTTCTTGAAAATTTCTTATTTTTACTCCGTTGCCGATACACTTGAACTAACAAAACAAATGAACATATTTGTGTTACAGCTAATCACATATGCATGTTCATCAACCATTAAAAGCTTTTATTATACTTAAACTTTGTAATCAATAATATATTTTTCAGTTACAATGTCAAATATAATCTTATTTACTTATGTATGTAAAAATATTATGAAACTATATTTGTTGACATTAATCCTATTTAACTACATATGTATAAGTGCCATAAATATGATTGTTACATTGTGACTACATCATCTCGTATAAGCTGAAATCCCTGGATCTAAGTATAAATGACCCAATTACGAAGACTTGGTTACCATGAGTTTTGATCTTTGATTGATCACTTAAATATATGATCATAAATGTTGTTAGTCGTAGGAGTTTCAACAATGTGATATTGATGCTTCAGATAGACTAGTGCTTGTAAGGCTCTTTGTATTAGGGAGTAGTGTTTGGTGGTTAACGACATTGAGATACTAAATGGTTGTGTACACATGTTGTTACCAAACAACACATAATGACTCAATGAGACACTTCTAGAGGTAATAGTATCTAGGTTAAATATGAGATCTCTTGTTACAATATATACTCACCTTTCAACTTGATGGTACTATCAAACTTATATGCAGAAACGTATTTTGATTATGGTTCGGCCATGACGTTACACTTATGTTATGATTGTCATTAGTATGTTGCAAAATACATGAAATAATGTACTACTCGAGAGAGAATTCATCTCCCTTGGCACCACCGAAGGTTAGTTTCACCGTAATTGAAGAATGATACATAGTTACTAGATCCTTAACCAAGGTGATATCACTTAATTGAAAATAGTTATTGAATCAAACAAGTAGCTTCAATGAATCGCATTACGAAACTTCCAAAGGATGTTGTTAGAGTATTAATCGTTGATCGAGATCTGGCATCTAAGTGACATAAGAGATGCACATGTACTCTATTACTGGTAAGATATAAAAGGTCCGTGGGTTTTAATTTGGTAAATCGGTAAATTACAAGAGAGGGAAAACTTAAATCTTTCAATAGATTTAAAAAAGAAGATACATCCAAAATATTTTATATTTTCTTTTATTTATTCATTTATATACAACATAACATGAAACTATGTGAGTGTGCGCATGCGCACACATGAAGTGGAATGTTCAATATCACCCTTTTTTTGAAGCACGCTTTTAGCGACCTAATATTATTTTGAGCTACACAATTTTAAATACCATGAAATTTTATGAATATGTCCATATCATAAATCATCCCCATAGAATTTAAACTTATTTGAATGTGTGTGTGTGACAAGGATCGACTACACCTTATTTCTACTACACGTCTATCTCCCCTTAATTTCAACCACGCATTCCAATTTAAATCATTATTGACCTCTGTTAACTCTTCTTTTCCACGACTCAAGGACCTAACGAGTTAATAATGGAAGCAACCTAATGACCTAAAGAATGAGCGAGCTAACATAGATGCGACTTAGCAACCTAAAGCGTAGAGCAGTTCAATGCAGCGACCTAACGATCTAAAAAGGGGCAGCGACCTAACGACCTAAAGAGGGGCAGCGACCTAACGACCTAAAGGTCCAGCGACCTAATGGATTAAATGGTCCAGCGACTGACGACCTAAAGGTCCAACGACCTAGCGAGTTAATGGTTCATTGACCTAACCAGGTGAAGAGCTTAGCGACCTAGCAAGTTAACGACCTACCAGCCTGTTCAAGTGATCAAGCGCAAATGTTATAAGCCTTAAACCGTATCTCTTAGCTCGCTTACGACCTACGACTTAACCCTTAGGTCGCTCACGACCTACGACTTAACCCTTAGGTCGCTCATGACCTACGACCTAACCCTTAGGTCGCCCACGACCCACGACTTACTTCCAGAATTTCACTATAAATACCCCGCCTGCTCCAACTGAAGGGGGACTTTGGATCATTTCTGGAACGCCGATACTTTGCGGTTTTCTCAACTCACTCAATGCTTCAAACACCGAAGACACTTCAACGAACTTTGGAAAGAGATCTAGCACATTCAACATGAATCAGAAGAGCTCTTCTGCATTGAAGTTCTACCTACTCGTCTTAGTTGTTTTGTAATCAAAGATCATTGTAAAAGTCGTAATCGAATCAGCAATAAAGAGGACTAAAGTGGACGTAGGCTTGACATTAAGCCAAACCACTATAAAAACTGCTGTCTCTTTACTTTTCTTTTTCTGTTGTTTCCTGCTTATCTCTAGTTCCCGTACCAACGGGTGGTGCTTTCGCTTTACTACAACTTACACCAGGGTGTTAGCGTACATTTTTAGCTTTAACATTTTTGGTGCTTTCACTGAGAATTGAACTCAGGGTGCTTTCATCATTGCTTCGCAAAAGTTCGTTGAAAGAATCTCTCACAAAACCAGAAGTCTATCAGAGATTATGGCTCCTGGAAGAAAGCGCGGATCTTCTAGACCCGGTGATGCCCATGAAAATACCGCCACTTCTTCTTCGTTAAGTCAAGCAGCTCCAAGTGTTGGAATTACACGGGCAGAGTTAGATGCTGCAGTGTCTGGGTTATATCAGCAAATGGAAGCCCAGAACACTTTAATGCTGGACAGGTTGAAGGCTTTGCTCGGAGCTAACCATCGACCAGTGAATAATGAAGAAAACTTTGCTGATGATGTTCATAATCTTGAAGGGAGGAATACTCCTCAAAGGACAGATGGCCCCGTCGAAGGGGCACCTCCCCAAGCTGGAGGATCAAGGCCGCAGCTGACTCTCCGCGAACGTTTGTCCAGGCAAACTTCCAAGAAAATGGCTGACGTCTGTCCCGTGGAGCCTCTGAACGATGAGGAATACCTCTCGGGAATGGTTCGAAAAATCATGAAAGAAAGTACGCAAAGGGAAGAAGATGAAAAAGAATGGGGGTTCGCTCCAAGCAAGACTCCGTTCACCGAAAGAATTCTGAAGGTGGAATTTCCAAGGAAGTTTGTCCCCCCACCATTCCAGCTTATCGGGGAACAAGCGACCCTAACCAATTCTTATATAAGTATGACTGGTGCCAGAGCATCAGATGAGGTCAAATGCCGGTAATTTCCGGTATACTTGGAAGGAGTTGCTCTACTCTGGTTTACAAAGCTACCAGTCCGATCTGTAGACCAGTTCTCCGATTTAACTCGGAAGTTTAAAGAACAATTCAGGTTGTATGCTTCAAAGGCGAAGGACATAATGTCACTGTCCAGCCTGGAACAGAATCCCGGAGAATCTATTAGATCTTTCTTAAACCGCTTCAACATAGCCTTGGCAGAAGTCGACAATGCTGAGCCATGAATGATTTTGACATACTTGATGAGGGCTATCGACAAATCGAGCGAGTTTGGGAAATGGCTGAAGATGAAGGAACCAAATTCGCTTGAGAAATTCTACAAGAAAGTTGATGAGTTCATGCGCTTGGAAAGCCTTCCTGTGCTGGCAAAAGTGGTATTGACAGAGGTTGAGAATAACACTGCTGCTCCTACCAAAAAGGAATCTGAAGGTCAGAAGAGGGAGAATAACGGTGGGAAGAAGCAGAAGGATGTGAAGAAGCCTCGCTTCTTCAAACCTTCAGATTTCACTCCTTTAACTGATACTCCAGAGAATATCTTTTTCGCTACCAAAGATGTCGTTGAATATCCTAAACCACTTGTGTTGAAACTTGGAAAAAATGTTGCTCAAAATGGGAGATTTTGTCGGTTTCATAATCAACCCAGCCATGATACTAACGAATGTCGCCATTTGAAGAGTTTGATTGAAGAACTGCTGAGACAGAACAAGCTCCAACAATATGTTAAGAGAAATAGGAATGACCCAACTTCATCTACTGAGGGCCAGCAACTTCCTGCCCGTCCATCTGGCTCAGGTGAGAGGACTACCGCGCATGAATCAGAAAGGCCTGTTATTAATGTAATCACGGGAGGTCCACACCCAACAGGCAGAAGCTGGGGTGAGATGGAAAGATATGCTCGTGCTTTGAAATATGCTCCAGCGGAAGAAAATGTTTTTGTGTTGGAAGAAGCTGCACCTTTGAAGCAGCAAAGAATTTTTAATGATGACATTATGTTCAGGGCCAGGGACTCTATGGGTGTTGAAGCTCCCACCATGGATCCCTTGGTCATCTCTGCAGGTATCGGGCCGGCTATTGTAAGAAGGGTGCTTGTTGACTGCGGCGCCTCATGCAATATCCTCTTCAAAAAGACATTCGATCAAATGAAGATTCCTATGGCTGATGTTCAAGCTTCATCGCAGGAGATTGTTCGGTTTACTGGGGAACAAAAGCAGTCAATTGGAACAATTGACTTATTCGTGGAGCTTGGAGAGGGGCAGAAAAAGGTGGTTCGAAAGCAGACTTTTGTGATTGTTGACGGGTTTTCTGCTTACAATGCCTTCCTGAGCCGGCCAACTCTTGCAGCATTCAAGGCAATTCTCGCCCTGTGGTGCCTTACTATGAAGTTCCTCATAGACAATGGCGTCGATGTTATTAAAGGGGATCAGAATGCTGGGCGAGAATGTTATCTTATAGAGTTGCGGGAAGCAAGGAAGAGAGAGATGGGAAAGGATGCGGTAGCTCCACTCCGCATCAAAGAACCAACCTTGTAGCAATTACAGGGTGGACCCTGCACTTGCGAGCATAGTGGTGCACGAAAAGAAATGGATCCCAGAAAAGCCAGTACATGGGAGAATAGAGTGGTGCCGGTGGAAGTAACGGTGCCAGTACCTGTTGACCTGAAAGATCCAAATAAGGTGCTGAATGTGGGTTCGCAACTTAGTGTGACGGTTCAAAATATTTTGATATCATTCTTGAAAGCTAATCTGGATGTATTCGCTTGGAGTCATGCCGATATGTGTGGAATATCTCCAGAAATCGCAGTACATACTCTGAATATTGATCCGAAATTTACACCCGTGAAGCAGAAAGAAGAACCCAGGGTCTAGAAAGGTCAGCAGCATTAAAAGAAGTAGATCGGCTCATGGAGAATGGCTTCATCAGAGAGTCCACTTATCCAAATTGGGTTTCTAATCCAGTGCTGGTTAAAAAAGCAAATGGAAATTGGGAGTATGCATCGACTTTTCAGATTTAAACAAAGACTGCTTCCCGTTACCCAGAATTGATCAGTTGGTGGATGGAACAGCCGGGCATGAATTGTTGTCTTTTATGGATGCTTACTCCAGATATAACCAAATTATGATGCATGAGCCAGATCAGGAGGACACGAGCTTCATCACTAAAGTAGGTCTTTACTGCTATTGAGTCATGCCCTTCAAACTGAAGAATGCGGGGGCAACTTACCAAAGACTTGTTAATGCTATGTTCAAACCACAGATTGGCAAGATTATGGAAGTTTATGTTGATGATATGTTGGTGAAATCAAAGAAGGCAGTGGACCATTTGGATCACTTGGCAGAAATGTTCGCAGTCCTCCGAAAGTATGGAATGAAGCTTAATCCTTTGAAAAGTTCATTCGGGGTAGAGTCAGGAAAATTCTTGGGTTTCATTGTGAGTGCTAGGGGCATCGAAGCTAATCCTATTCAAATTACTGCTCTGAGAGAAGTCAAAGCCCCTAGGACAAAGAAGGAATTGCAGAGCCTCAATGGAAAAGTCGCTGCTTTGAGTCGGTTTATTTCCAAGGCCACAGATAAATGCATTCCATTCTTCGACGCTCTAAAGAAAGGAAAGAAAAACTTTGAATGGACGCCGGAATGTCAGAAAGCTTTCGATGAACTAATTCGTCACATGGAAGCGCCTCCAATACTTTCTAAGCCCAGCAACGGTGAATATCTTTTCATATATTTAGCATTTTCGTCTCATGCTCTCAGTGCAGCATTAGTACGGGAAGATGCAAAAGTTCAGCGCCCGGTCTATTACATCAGCAAAAGATTCACTGGGGCAGAGATGAATTATTCAAAGCTGGAAAAACTCGCATTTTGCCTACTGATAGCTTCCAGGAAGTTGATGCCATATTTTCAAGCTCATCCTATCAAAGTCCTCACTGATCAACCTCTAAAGCAAGTCCTATTTCGCCCTGAGACTTCGGGTCGTCTTCTGAAGTGGAATATTAAACTCAGCCAATATGATATCACTTACCATCCCCGAAGAGCAGTCAACGGATATGCTTTAGCAAATTTCATTGCAGAATACACAGATAAAGGTGACAGCGAGGAAGAGGTTACTGATGATATCCCGACCCGACGGAAATTATATGTTGATGGCGCAAGAAACGACTATTGTTCTGGAGCTGGGGTCGTGCTTGAAACCCCCAAAGGGCGATCATTGTGCTACGCATTGAGATTGGAATTTCCTTCGACAAATAATGAAGCAAAATATGAAGCTCTTATTGCCGGCTTGAAGATTGCTAAAGAACTAAACATCAGAGTGTTGCAGATCTTCAGTGATTCCCAGCTTATTGTATGCCAAGTCAAGAAAGAGTTTGAAGCTAAAGGAGGAAATCTGCCTGCTTACTTGTCAAGGGCCTGGGAGCTTCTCGATGATTTTGATCATTATACGATAAGTCACATACCCCGGGAAGAGAACATGAAGGCAAATTCTCTCGCGAAGTATGCAAGCACTGGCGAAGCTCAATTATAGGAACTAGTCCCTATGGAAGTCTTGTCAGCTCCAAGTACCGATGAGATGGATATTGACTGGATCATGGCTGCATCCCAAGAGCAGGAATCGTGGATGACTCCGATCAAGGGATATCTACTTAACGGCTCCCCGCCAAAAAATTCAAAGGAGCGCCAGAAGCTATTAAGGAAAGCCTCGAGATATGTAATTCAAGATGGCCGGTTGTACAGACGGGGGTTCTCGATGCCATTACTCCGATGTGTAACCAAGGAAGATGCTAAGACAATTTTAGCTGAGGTACACGGAGGAGAGTGCGAGGATCATTCAGGTGGCCAAACTTTAGCAAAGAAACTTCTCCGTTATGGATATTTTTGGCCAGATATTAATCGAGATGCTGCTAGCTATTCGCGAAAGTGTGACAGATGCCAGAGATTTGCAAAAATCCCAAGAGCACCTTCCACTGAGCTAACACAGATGGTCAGTCCATGGCTATTCATCATTTGGGGGATGGATCTCATTGGGCCTTTACCGACTGCCAAGTCCGGAATCAAATATGCTATTGTTGCTGTTGATTATTTCACTAAATGGGCTGAAGCTGAACCACTGGCTGCTATTACCTCTAAAAAGATGATAAATTTTGTGACTAAAAATATCATTTGTAGGTATGGTGTGCCTCAGAAGATAATCACAGACAATGGTACCCAATTCAAAAGCGAAGAATTCCAAGATTTTTGCAAGCAATTCAAGCTCCAAAAAAGCTTCTCAGCAGTGGCTCATTCGCAGGCAAACGAGCAAGTGGAAGCAGTAAACAAAATTATCAAACCAACCATCAAAAAACAGCTGGAAAAGGCAAAAGATGGTTGGGTCGATAAGTTTCCACTAGCACTATGGGCATACAGAACTACCCACAAAACTGCGACTGGGCACACTCCATTCTTATTAGCATATAGATCAGAAGCAATGATTCCAGTGGAAATAGAGGTCCCCTCACACAGAAGAATTCATTTCAACCAAGCTGAAAATGAAAAGCTGCAACTTGAAGCACTTGACTTCCTTGATGAAAGAAGGGAAGAGGCTAAGCTCAGAATTGCAGCCCATCAGCAAAGGATTGCCAGGCACTTCAATTCCAAAGTTCGCCAACGCAGCTTTGAAATTGGGGATCTAGTCTTGAAAAGGATCGTGACAGCAACAGGAGTGTTTGCGCCAAACTGGGAAGGGCCGTATGTCATAGGCAAAAAAATTCTTGATGGCACTTTCAAACTGACAACTGTCGAAGGAGATCCAATTCCAAGAGCTTGGAACAACAATCACTTACGTCCATATTTTACTTAAAAGCTTTGCTTAAATTTGTAAAATGATTACAAATGTATGATTCTTGTATTGTAATCCATTGTAAAATCAGTGCAAATAAATAATAAGAACTATAAAGTGGATGTAGGCCCAGTTCTTGGCCGAACCACTATAAATCTTGTGTTCTCTACTATTATAAAATGCCTGTTTTATTTCGATGTGTAAATACCTTAAATGTATTGCTAAAATGTCGATTTAATATTGCAGGCCATTAAAACAAAGCTCGCCTATCACAAGGCCAAGCGATCCTTAAAATCACTCAATAAACAAATATCAAGCCACAAAAATTCTAGATTCAATTCCTACATAAGAAGTGCTTCTTACAAACAGTTAGTGATTCCACCAAAGGGGCACCTTCCCAAAGTGAAGGTTCCAGGCCCTTGCTAGCCGGTTGTGATCGTTTTTGCAAACAAACATCCAATTAGGTAGCTTGCGTCTGTCTCGTGGATTCACTTAACGATGAAATACACTTCTTTGAAAAAAAGAAAAGCAAACAACTTGCAAATGAAAAGAACATATGCTTGGAAACGATAACGAGGAATCGCTGAGAGGCAGATGGTGGAAAGACATGGGCAAACAGACAGAAAATAGGCAAAAAGGAGTCTTGCCTCTCAACAAAAAGGTTACTGGAACCACCGGAGGAGGACCTTCCCAAAGCGAAGGCACCAGGCCCTTGCTAACTGATTGCGATCGTTTGTACAAACGAACATCCGGTTGGATAGCTTGCGTCTGCCTCGTGGATCCACTTAACCATGAGGCACAACCTTCATGGCGAGCCAACCACCCAAAGCCCTCTTCGGAGGCACAACTCTTCGGAGGATAAAGCCCTCTAACGAGGCACGCCAAAAAATGAAAGTGCTCTTCTCAACCAATAAGGTTGGTGGAATCACCGGAGGGGCACCTTCTCAAGTGGAAGGCACAGGGCCTTTGTTAACTGGTTGCGATCGTTTGTGCAAACGAACATCCAATTAAGTAACTTGCGTTCGCCCCATGGATCCATTTAACTGTGAGAAAGTAACTTCCAGGCAATCAAATAAAGACCTCTTCGGAGGCACATGACCTCTTTGAAGGCAAAAGCCCTCTCCCGAGGCACTACAAGCCCTCTTCAGAGGCACGAGCCTTCTCCAAAGGCACACCTGCCCTCTTCGGAGGTAGAAGACCTCTCCTAAGGCACCACAAGACCTCTTCGGAGGCACAAGACCTCTTCGGAGGCACAAGCCCTCTTCGGCGGCACGTCCCAAGAAGAGATGCTTTTCTTAACCAACAAGGTTGATGGAACACCGTAGGGGCACCTTCCCAAGATAGAAGGCATAGGGCCCTTGTTAACTGGCTGCGATCGTTTGTGCAAACGGATATCCAACTACATAACTTACGCCCGCCCCGTGGATCCATTTAACTGTGAGAAAGCACTTTCAAGCGAACAAAACAAAAAAGCCCTCCAACGAGGCACAACAAATGTAAAAAAAAAGCCCTCTTCGGAGGCACTCAAGGAAAGATTAATTTCCCCATCTTGAAAATATTCTTCCCCAGAAGTTGGAGTGATCAAAGCCTTCTTTGGAAACCCACTTCACCGCGTAGGAGAATCCACTACTCAAAAAGTGATCATCTCCGAAAGTTGAAGTGTAAAGATTTTTTCTAAAAAAAAGAGAAGACTTCTCCAGTACAAGGCACACTCTACTAGAGCAGAATAATATTTCCTCAAAATGGAAGAATTATTCTATAAAGTAAGAGTGCAAGCCTTCTCAAAATGGAAGAGTTGTTCTCCAAATTGAGAGTACAAGTCTTCTTGAAACAGAAGAATTATTCTCCAAAGCCTTACCAAAATGAAAGAAATTGCAATAAGGCGTGGTATAGGGTCAATACAATATAGCTACATTAATAAAGGCAACGCTCAAGCAACATACCACAAGCTTACTGCAATATCACACAATGAAAATGAAGAAACTTGTGCGAAAATAAGGAATAAATGCATTCACAAATACAGTCAAAAGATTGTACAAGTAAAAAGAATCATTTTATTCCATACTATAAAATTTTTATATATGTGCAGGTTTCAAAAAGCGGGGGTCGGTACCCGCACAATCTCCGGTCAATACAAGCCTTTATATACAAGCAGAAAAGCAAAACAAGAAGGGTAAAGCAAGACTCGTTATTTCTTCTTCCCGCCACCTTTAGAGCCCTCGCCTGGCCTAATGGCTAGCTTTGGGAGCCGGCCTGAACAACTCGGGGAAGAAGGAGAAAGAGGTACAACTGGGTCTACTTCCGCTTTCTCTTCACTAGCAGAAGTGCTTTTCTGTTTCTTCTTCGAAGTTGTGCACTTGCCTCTCTTCCTTGAAGAAGACCGCTGCCCTGAGTGATAAATTCAGACAGCTTTGTGTCATCGGCATAAAATTTCTCCGGAGTCCTTTCACCTTCTTCAAGTTCCTCAGCCTTCTGCTCTTATGAAGCGACCGGGTCATCCAAGCCTTGAAGAGCTTCTATTTTTTCTTCTTGCGACCCCGGTTGAGAAGCAGAAGAAGGAGTAATTTGAAGAGATGGAGGTGGAACGGCTGGAAGAGGAGAAGTCTGTGCAGCACTTGGCGTTTTCACAGGAGAAGAGAATTTAAAATCAGTATTCCTCGTAAAGAGAGGAGATAGTGGCGCGTCAAGGCTTAAGTAATAATCAAAAAGTTCATCAAGCTCATGTGAAGCGAGCAAGTAGCCCACTTGAGCTAGATCATTGTTGAAGTTACCTGGAGAAGTGGGCTCTATCACGTCAATTTTGAAATCTTGGGCTTCTATGTTTTCCTGGGACTCGGTGTGGGCGGTTGTAATTCGGGTCTCGGCTTCGGCTGGAGGCAGAGAATGAGAGCTAGAGCCAGTAATGTCGACATCAACCGAAGCCGAAGGACAAGTCAGGTCGGTCAAAGGTTCCTTCCCTAAATGCTCTCCTTCTGCCGCTTCAGCTCGTGCTTTGATGAGTTGTTCTTTCCCTTTGGCAAGGGCGGCTCGACCTTCATCATCCAGATAATACGCCTCAAGATCCGCCTCAGTATAGCCGGCACCTCCAAGCATTTCGACTGCTGCCTCCCACACCTCGGCCAGAGTAATCTCATACTTCGGGCCCAAAAACGAAAGGCTAACACGCCCCAGGACGATGTGCAGATAAAACTCGAATAAGGTAGAGCTGATGTTGGCTTTAGTTGCCTCATGAGATTCTTCGGCTGTTGTTTTGCCGGCAATGGCTTCATCGCGTTCTTTTTCAACCTTAGAAAGCCGATCTTTTAACATTTCAATCTCCATGTCCAGGGAGCTAGTTTTTCCCCCGCAACTGAGCAACATCAGCGCGGTAGCTTTCTACAATTTTCTGCTGTGCCTCAAGTCTAGCCTCAGCATCTCTTTGACCGGCATGAGCGTCTCTCACTTGCTTCTAAAGCACTTCTTCATTTTGAGTATAAGAAGTGGAAGAGGCAGCAAGGTCGTCTTTAAGCTGCTTGGCTTTAGCTTCGAGCTACTCATTATATTCGGAATATTTTTCATCTCCGCATCATGATGGTCAAGAACATTTTGCCATTCGGTTTTATCGCTCTCCGTGGTTAACATAGCCTCGAGATTTAAGCGATTTACCCTTTGAAGCTCGTCAACTAGCTTTTGCCATCCACACATTCTCTCAATGTCAAGCTTAACAGCGTCAAGATTCCTTAGCATGGCCTACTTGTCAATGGGAATCAAGTCCAAGTCGAAGCGTACTCCTTTTAAACACCAGTTTGGAAACCGGCTTTGGAGTGCAGGCGGGGCATTCTCAATTTGATATGGAGGCCTATTGATGATCGTTTGAATATCAGCTCTTTTAAGGGCATGAGAGCTGGAGGGGATTTCCAATGAGATGGGAGCAGCGGGCTTTTCAGAAATTGCAGACGTTAGCCTTTTTCTAAGCTTGGCATGTTTGCTTGGATCTTCAACGATTTGACCTTTCCCTTTGTCATCATGAGATTTTTTTTATGGGAATCATCATCTCTCTGGGAAGAATCATGTCGTTCATCCCTTCTCCCATAGCGCTCCTCATAAGCCCTCCTCTTGCAAGCTTTTCTTGCAGCTCTTTCTTCGTCGGTCTCTCTAGGGGCAGGAAGATACCGCCTGAGATCATAAGAATCGCATCTTCCATAGCGCTGAAAGTCATCATAGTATGAGCTGCTACGTCCCATTGGAGAACCTGAAAGTGAAAAAGAGACAAAACTTAATAATCTTCGAAGTAAAGAAACTAAGTACATATAAGTGCCAAAAATCCTAAGTGTGTGTGATGTGCAAACTACGCGCGTCAAACTACAAACGACTCTTCGGTTGGGGAGTGATGACGGATTTTGCAGCGGGTGTCAACTCTTGGGCTGACGAAATTTGTTGCAAGGCGGATGTCGCCTCAACTGCTGGGGAATTAACTTTAGTGGTGGTAGTGTCATCTTTAAAGAGCTCCTGTGAAGTTACCACAGGTCACTCAGCCCCTCAAAAATGTCGTCACCGTCATGCCTAGCGGAACTCTCTTTCTCAACTCCTTCATCAGGAGTCTTCCCGGAATGTTGAGGAAGTTCCTCTTCTTCGGTAACCGGGGAAAGTGTAAATTTGCCAGATGACCCCACACCATCAACAGGAGTAGAACACTTCACCAATGAGGATCTACAATAGGCTACTTCGGTGCAAGTTCCTTTGCAGAAACCGGGGCATCTGACGTCTCTGCTTGAGAACCAGGGGCATCACAAAGCTGAGTGAATCGAGAGGGGTGCAAAAGTTCGAATTGATGCAAAAATTCGTCCTTCAGCAAAAGTTTAGCGCTTCTCTCCTCAACCGCCACAGCACTTAGTCTTTCAAAGGTCGGCTTATGGTTGGAATGTTTAGAAAGAGGAGGAAGTACTGTAAAAGTAAAGAATGAAGTTAGCACTTAACAACTCGGATTTTGAAAAGCTCAGAAACGGAAAGAACGGAGATAGGCAAGCTTACTTCCTACTCTCCCGACAATTCTTCTTCCTCCTCAACTTGTGGTGAATTGGAATGTTCTACTTCTTCATCCTCAACCTCAACCTCAGCAACCACTGTTTGCTTCTTAGGCTTTGGACATTCATTACTCTTGTGGCCAAACTCCTGACAGTTATAGCATTTGAAATTATTGTTGACCTTGGTCTTGACAGCTTCATTGACAACCGGTTTTCGAACAGCCTTGGAAACATTTGCATTGCTACTAGCCCCTTTCACTTGATTGTTGGAATTTGTAAACACGTCACCTCCTCGTCTTCCCAGCTTCTCCCAAGCCAACGCTTTCTGGTGTGCTTCAGCCACAGATCTAGGGTCAAACATATTTACCATGTCCTGGATCTGGATCCTCAACCCCCCAACAAATCTATCGGTCAACTGTTCTTTCGTCTCCATGATGTCATTTCGAGCAATCAGTTGATAAAACTCATCAGCATAATCATTAAGAGTCTTTGTCCCCTGCCTCAGGTTCTGCAAACGTTGGTACATTAGATATTGATAATTGTAAGGTAAGAAAGTAGCTTTCAATAACTTCTTCATTTTCTCCCATGAAACAATCTTTGACTTCCCCATTCTCTCTCGTGTAAGTTTAGTCTGTTGCCACCACGCCATAGCTCTCCCTCTCAATCTCGTAGCAACCAACTTAACTCTGCGATTCTCGGGAACTTCTTTGAAGTCAAAAATTTCCTCAACATTTGAAACCCAATCCAAAAATTCCTCCGCAACCATACCACCTTTGAATTTCGGAAGCTCCATTTTCATCCCCGATTCCTATATACGGTCATCTTCGTATTCTCTAGCTCGACTCCACACTTGACCTCGATCTCGGTAATGAACACTTCCTCTATCACCATCAAACTCCTCATCAAAATCTGACGCATATCGTTGTCGATCATGACCACCAATATCTCTACCACCACCATTTCTTCGATCTACATTCCTCTGATCACGATAATCCACATATCTTCGATTTCGTTCATCAACATTCCTTTCACGAGCGTCAACATTCCTACGATCATGATCTCCTCTTCTCTCCCGATTTAACTGTGGTGAAACTCTGTTTCCCCCATGACTCGATTCAGGTGAAACCCTTCTTCTATTTTGATTCATTTCAAGCATCATTCTCTCTAATCGACCAATCCCTTCATTCAACTTCTCATTGAAACTCTCGTTGATTCGTTGCTCCATTTCAGCGGTCTCTTCTCTTTCATACAAAGCATTAATATTGCGATGACGTTGAGCTCGTCTCGGTGGCATGATTGAACTTCAAATAAATTCAAAAAAATTCAAACACTTTCCGAACTTTGACCCAAAATGATATGGATCGAAACTCCCAACTTGTTGCAACTTCACGATGAACACGATGAACACCAAACTTCTCAACAATTGCAAATCCGATCTCCAAACTTCAAATGACGCAAACTCCTTGCAACCTAGCTCTGATACCAAACTGAGGCAGCGGATAATACGAATTGACAACGAAATGAAGATTTCATGTCAAACTATTCGATGAAACGATTAGATGAAACAATATGAATCGATGGGTTGAAAGATACCGAATGCCCAAATTCGTTGATCTCCAAAAGATACCGAATTCTAGCTATCTTCGACACGTTGATCGCGCACGATACCGTGAGAGAAGATCTACAATTTTTCGAACGTTGATCAAGCGCACTTGATACCGTGAATTGGCTTCAACAATCATTGATTCGAGTGCACTCGAATACCAAAGGTGGAGATAAGAGATTACACTCAACTACCAATTTTAGTGGAGGCACAAAGCACAAACCAAATTTTATTCAAAATTCAACAACCCTTACAAATGACCTTACATCCCTATTTATAGAGATTTACAACTCAACACACGACTTAAGAAAATTACAACACAAGCGACTTACAAAACAAACGACATAAAAAAATACAAGCAACGACTTAAGAAAAACTCGGCAGCGACCTACTGGATCGGTATTCTGGAGCTTCGCGACTTAAGAATTTGTGGCATAGCGATCTTCAGCGACCTAAGAAAACTCGTATGCGATCTAACTTCAGCGACTTAAGAAATGCGGCATTCAATCAGCGACCTAACTGAAGCTTCGCGACCTACTGGATTTTGTTCGCGACTCAAGGAATCTCGCGACCTAAAGGCAGTTGCTCGCGACCTAAACAAGGTCGTTCGCGACTTAGGAAATCTTGGCGCTGCTTCATCCACACGATTTAGGAGAAGCGATCTAGGGTTTCAGCGCCGATCTGAGGTATGCACTGGATCAGAAAGGGAGAAGCAGATGGAACTTACTACAACGACAACATCGTCAAGGGGAATGAATCATAGACAGCTGAACAGAAGGAGCATGACACCAACATAGGACAGCTTACGCTAGAGTAATGATAATGTTCGCAACCCAAAAGAGAAACACAACCTGAAAGTTTATCAAGTACACCGTTATAATGAAGTATTTAAAAATTTCTATGAACTAATTAAAAGAAGAGGGTTGTAGTTATAAATATTACGCAAATGAAGACCATTCGATGGCAATTTAAACGTGACGTAGAATGATTAGACGCTAAATGATGACAGAGCTGTTTTTATGAGATATATATAGGTGTGGAATTGCCTATATAATTGTTGGAAAATTGAGCAAGTGATTGTGAATATATGGAATAGTTGAGGCACAATAATGCAGCTCAATTGTTGCATTTATATACAAAATAAAAAGTTGTATTGGTAAACAGTGGAGAAATAAAGAGTTAAACTTTGATGATACTACATGTTCATGCAAAACTAATGGTATGCTATAATTGTGAAACACAATGATTTGTAAATGTCAACTTCCAATCCCCAAAATATTTCCAAATGGAAAAAACTACCCATTACATTAAGAGATTCACAACTCTTTTAGTTTTCAACTAGACTTGAAGATTCACAAAGAGGTAAAAATAAGGGAAAAAGAGTTATATAGAGGATAATAAAAATGAGTGATGGAAATAATGGGTTGTACTTAGTTTAAGAAATCTTTATACAATAAAGAGATACCCTACTGCAACTACCCCATCGAACCATTAGCATTATGCCTTATCAAATAACATCTATAAACCATTCATTGAACGCCCAGGAAAGGAGTTTTTAGTGGTGAAGTATATTCATCTGCATAATACAAAGATGAGGTTGAAATAATCATATTTATAAGATTAACTTCAAACAAATAGATTTCAGTTTTAACTGTTTGTTGGTCTGTTTTCTTTTTTTCGTACACCTATTTTATGTGAAAAATCCAAGGTTTTCATTGTTGAGCAAATTATAATAATGGAATGTATAAAAGTAATAAGTTATGGGAATAAATATGCACCTATCTGTTGCGCAAATTATAATGATCGAATGTAGAAAACTCATAAATCGATGGAAGAAATATGCACCTATTTAATCACCGTGCATATGGTACATGAATAACAAATTGAGAACGCCGAGATGTGGGCCTGTAACATATGAAAAGATGAATACTATAAATATTTTCATTACTATAATAATCTTTTGGAAAACGAGGAATAAAATTTTATAGGATAGCAACAGCAACATGAATCATGTATATATCTTACCAGGGAATATCTTTTATGGTTTCCAATGTATAAAATACCATAGTACACTATGTATAATGGAAAAATGGGCAACTCCATCCTGATAGAAATTGCCTAAAATTATCTAATGTAATACGGTTATGCCAACAGTTGTCCGAAAAAAGGAAACGAAACAAATGGAGATAAAAAAGTGAATGAATAAGTTGTTTGAAAAGTTGTGTTCATAGTCAATAGATAACAGTAAATTAAACAATAAGAGTGTTATCCCGCCTTTTGGCAAAACTGTAGGCAGGCGGATTTAACTAAGTCGATTTCTCATTTATCGAGGATGGAATGTGGTAGGTTTGAGTCGACTGGATGGATAGGTAACGCAACACGTTTGGGAGGTCGTTCGGCATAGACCGTTCGGCATAGAAGTCGCTCGGCATGGAAGTCGCTCGGCATGGAAGTCGCCCGGAACAGGAAGTCGCCCGGAACAGGAAGTCGCTACAGGAATATGAAGTCGCTACAAGAACAGGAAGTCGCTCGGCATGGAAGTCGCTCGGCAAGGAAGTCGCTACAGGAACAGGAAGTTGCTACAGGAATAGGAAGTCGCTATAGGAACAGGAAGTCGCTACAGGAACAGGAAGATGCTACAGGAATAGGAAGTCGCTACAGGAACAGAAAGTCGCTCGGCATGGAAGTCGCTACAGGAACAGGAAGTCGCTACAGGGAGTTCTACAGGAAGTCGCTCATACCATGATGAAGGATGTTGACTCGGCTATGGTCCTGATGGGTCCGGACTACTCAGAAAGCCCAGCAACTTGGGATTCACCTATAAATACAGCATGTGGGGGTACAAAAAAGGGACCTGGATTTTGTTTCCCTTCTTCTACCTCATTAAGGCTACTCTGCCATAATTGTTTTGAAAACTTCGGATTGAAACTGTAATTGATTCTCATATCAATAAAAAGAAATTTTTTGGAGTGGACGTAGGCCAGAGTCAGCCGAACCACTATAAAATCTATTGTTCTTTACTGCTTTCTTTTTAATTTTTACTGCTCTTCATATTTATACTCTGCACATATGCTCTATATGTTATCTGTGACTGTTAGTTGGTGCTTTCATTTACATTTGGATGTTAGTGACCAATTTTGACGCTAATATTTTGGTGCTTTCATTGAGAATTGAACTTGGGGATTTTGGAGCTAGGAACTTGGATTCTAGAAAGCAATGGCTAGGCCATCAACAAGGAAGCAAATGACCAAAAGAAGCAATCAGGAGGGAAGTCAAGAGGCCTCCTCTGAAGCTGGAGCAGGTCAAGCATTAATCTATATCACTAGGGACGAGATGAAGGCGATGCTGAAAAGGAAGGAAGACATGATACAGAACCTGCTTCGACAGGTTGGACATGTTGGAGTACAAAGTCAAGGGAATGGACCAACCGCGATTGCTGGCATTGCAGAACAAGGAACCAGTGCTGTAGAAGTTTCTGGAGGTCAACACCAGAACCGGACTGGAGGGATTGAAGGAAATTAGCAAAGGCTTGGGGGCAGACCTTCAGGATTGGATACTGGGAGAGCGGTGAATGAAGCTCTGCAAGCAAGGACCAATGTGAACGTAAATGACCAACATAAAGAATACAACTCGGAGTCCCCCTAGGACATGAAGGGCAAGGTAGAGATGTAAACAAGGGACTATCCTTAGATGGAGACGAGTGGATGGCTCAATTAATTAGAAGGATTATGAGAGAAGGATTGTCAAGCGGAGGCTTAGAGGAAGTCAGTCGGAGTCTGTTCACTTCGAATATCAGAAGTGCAAGGAATCCTCCAAAGTTCAAGTTACTCACGCTGGATCCTTATGATGGGAAATCAGACCCAACCATGCATATTACCAGATATATCAAGCATATGGAAGTGCTAAGGGCATCCGAGGAAGTGATGGCATGATGCTTCCCTCTATATCTAAAAGACTTGGCTGCGCTTTGGTTCAGGCAGCTAGAGAATGGATCAATCAGAACATAGGGTGAGCTAGTGGAACGCTTCATGAGATAGTTTAGGGTCCATGTGACATGACCCAAGAGTGTGATGACCTTAGCTTCAATGAAGCAGAGGACCAAAGAATCCATAAGAGATTTTCTATTACGATTCAATGCAACGATGGCTTCAGTAGATCGCTCGGATCCATCGTTGATTTTGATGGTGGCCGGGGTAGCAAGGGTTGCGGAAGGCACAGAGTTTAAGGATTCTTTGGCAAGAGATCCACCACAAGACCTTGGAGAATTCTATCAAGAAGCTGAAAGGTTTATTCTTCATGCGTCGAAAGGCGAGAAATAAATGCCGTGTAAGGCGAAGGAACCTCCGAGGAATAGACTGGAATAGACAAAGGAAAGCGGAAGCAGGATAATAAATACAATGGCCCGAACAAACAGAAGAAATTCCGAGAACCCAGATTCATACAATATGCTGACTTGACAGCAAATCTGGAATGGATTTACATGGAAACTCGGGGGCACCTCCCTTATCGGAAACCACCCAGGAGAGATCCCACGGAACGGGAACGTAGAAGTGGAAAGTGTTGCATATTCCATGAGCTGGAAGGACATGCTACTGATGAATGCCGCCATTTGAAGGATGAGGTGGAAGAGCATGTTGGAAATGGTAGATTGCCACAGTACGTGAGAAATCGGACAGCGGCCGAAGGACCTGAGCAACTACCGCCTGCACCCAACAGAACTAATCCTGGATCAGGATCACGACTCGTCATCAATTGATCATGATGGCATGGGCCAAGTTCAAGACTTGAAATCTGATCGATTACATACAATTCTTAGGTTTTGATTCAAAATAAAACAACTATTCCACTGTGAGGAAACCGGAGAGATCCCTAGGCATGCTCTGAGATGGTAATAGACTGCTCTGCCTAGAGTGGCAGCATCTAGATTTTTCCTCTATTTGTGGTTGAACATTTGGAATTTTAATTTAATAAATGAACTAGAATTTCATGAAATAAACCTTGGACTAGAGAGTTAACGGATGATCAATTTGAAGTTAAATGCTTTATGACCCTACCTGGAGAGACAGGGTCCGGAGTGCAAGAAGTGAGTTGCTTCGTCGGAGGGCTACAGGATCAACTCACTTAACGTCGTTCCCCATTCATCGTTGAGTAAAAGGACTGGGGTTCGATAAGAGCCCGGAGTGGCTATAATCGGCCTAGGATTTAGGCCATGACATCGCTTAACATTCAGGGACACTGAACCGAAGTGCAGGGAGTGACGCTGCTTCCTGGAAAGCGACGGGAACGGCTCACTCAACGTTGTTTCCCCTTCACCGAAGAGTGATAGGATGGGATTTAGTAAGAGCCCGGAGAGGCTGATATCGGTCCAGGAGGATCAGGGCATTGCTTAATGTTCAAGGACACTGAACCGGAGTGCAGGTTGTGAAACTGCTTCGCCGGAGAGCGACAGGATGGCTCACTCAACGCTGTTTCCCCTTTACAGGAAAGGATGGGATCCAGTAAGAGCCTGGAGAGGCTATGATCGATCTAGGATGACCTTGACATCGCTATATGCCCTCGCTGGGGTCAGAGTGCAAGGGATAGAAAGCAACGCCGGAGCACAACAGGATCTTTCTATTCGACCTTTGAGTTTGAAATGGACTTGGCAAGTGTCTGAAGTGACCATCGATAGTCCGAAGAGGCTGCAGAATTTAATTCCTGACTTCCACAAGTGGAAATGAATACCGATTCGGCTTCGAACAACCATGAACTTGATCAAGTATATTATAGCTATTAATAAAATAGGGAGTCACGATATTGGATTCAAAGCCATTCAAAACACGCCTTTTAACATAAGGCATGTTTTGGGGGGCAAAGTGTTATCCCGCCTTTTAGAAAGGATGTAGGCATGCGGATTTAACTAAGTTGATTTCTCAGTTATCGATGATGAAATGTGTTAGGTTTGAGTCGACTGGAGGATAGGTAACGAAGCACGTTTGGGAGGTCGTTCGGCATCGATCGTTCTGCATGGAAGTCGCTCGGCAAGGAAGTCGCTCGGTATGGAAGTCGCTACAGAAACAGGAAGTTGCTACAGGAATAGGAAGTCACTACAGGAATAGGAAGTCGCTACAGGAATAGGAAGTCGCTACATGAAGTCGCTCGGCATGGAAGTCGCTCGGCATGGAAATCGCCCGGAATAGGGAGTCGCTACAGGAACCGGAAGTTACTACAGGAACAGGAAGTCGCTATAGAAACATGAAGTCGCTACAGGAAAAGGAAGTCGCTACAGGAACAGAAAGTCGCTACAGGAAGTCGCTCGACATGTAAGTCGCTCGGCATGGAAGTCGCTACAGGAACAAGAAGTCACTACAGGAACAGGAAGTCACTACATGGAGTCGCTATAGGAAGTCGCTCGTACCATGATGAAGGATGTTGGCTCGGCTATGGCCTTGATGGGCCCAGACTACTCAGAAAGCCCAGCAACTCGAGATTTACCTATAAATATAGCATGTGGGGGTTCAGAAAAGGTATCTGGATTCTGTTTCCCTTCTTCTTCCTCATTAAGGCTACTCTGCCATAATTGTTTTGAAAACTCCGGATTGAAATTGTAATTGATTCTCATATCAATAAAAAGGAAAATTTTGGAGTGGACGTAGGCCAGAGTAAGCCAACCACTATAAAGTCTGTTGTTTTTTACTGCTTTCTTTTTAATTTTTACTGCTCTTCATATTTATGTTCTCCACATACACTCTATCTGTTATCTGTGACTGTTAGTTGGTGCTTTAATTTACGGTGTTAGTGACCAATTTTGGCGCCAACAAAGAGTTTTTATTTATTTTGTTACATAAAAATATTAAGCAAGTGGACGATATAATAAGTAAGACAAAACAGTTGAAACTGTCGCACTGGGTAATTTATTTTCTGAATTATGAAAGGAGTATAAGGATTAATGTCTATTTAATATATTAAAAGGTAGTGAAATTACTACCGGAGGCCTGAGTGATCATAGCAAAAAGGGAATAATATTTAAAGGGCACAGGGCAGCCGGATGCCCCTAATGTAGCTCATCACCGTAGAGTGGTAGTTTTTGGTAGTTCAACTATTAAAACTATGTAAAAGCACATATTATGGATAAAATATTTGTCAAGAATAAATCTCCTGAAACATTATCGGTATCAAGTTCTAAGGCAATATACTGAGAAGTATAGTTGAAATGAGCTCAACTACAGAATTGTACTAAATTTGCAAATATTGTATGATGTAGATATTTTAATCAGGTATAAAAACTAAAAATTTCCTACCATATGATGTGTTTGAATCAAATGCCTTTTATGTCTTCAACATGTACAATGGTTGGGAAATATGCACATGCATATTTCCAAACAAACTTGTCCCTCTCGGTGTAATTATTATTCAACTCAATAATTATTTTTTAAATAAATAAAGGTTTATTGTGAACAACACACATGGATTGTCGCCATCCAAACGCCTTATGAAGAATGAGGGTCAAAGCAATGGAAAAAAAGTAACCAATTTATTTGATGTATATAGGGCATTGCCTAATAAATTTGGCATGTCAACCGCAAGAAAGTATGAAATTTATGTATGTCCTTGTAGTGAAGATACACTTTACGATAAAGTTGAAATTGTAAAATATCATTACCAATTTTATGTCATTATGTAAAAAAATGCAACATGTCTAAAGAAATATGTAGAACTCAATCTTCTATTTGCAGATCAACAGGTACTGCACATTATCGCATTCAGTACTATTGTGCCAAGCTAATATTTTCTACGTTAAAGTTACACGTGTAAGTAAAAAAATATGATTTCTACACGATTATAGAAATGCACTTATTGAAAGAGGTCTTAAAACGTGGAAGATATAATTGAAACAGAGAAAAGGGTGCTACAAGTTTTCGAATACTTAATGGAAAACAATATTTTCAGTACGTCCAACTTCCTCTGCACCTTGCTGGTTGATAAGCATTTTAAGACCTCGATGTGATGTCGTTCTGGATATAACGACATAGATTTGGCCATAGGAAAACATCGGTCGTGGAAAATATACACCAACATGATCCATAGACTGTCCTTGACTTTTATTAATTGTCATTGCAAAGCATACTTTTATCGAGAACCGCAAAACTCAAAGGATAAACGGCCATTTCGTATTTGACGATGTATGGACAATTCTAGGAATTAAAACCATATTTCCAACATCGGTACCGGTGATAATTTCAACTTCAACAACTTTTGATGCTATCTAGGTGAAGATCAAACGCATGCCATTATAGAGACCTATACTTTGGTTTAAGTTACGAAGAAGCATTATCGGAATACCTACTTTGAGGTTGAGTTTATGGTTAGGAATGCCTGAAGGGTGCAAAGTGTTTTAATATTCGACTGGAAATAATATATGTTGGAAATAATATATGTTTATCCTCGATACCTTTAGAAGCAGGACTTATTGCGTCCGTGCTAAGGCACGTAATTAAAGATCCAGATAGAGATGATGTTACAAAACTATTAACTTCTTCAACACAGTAATTCGTTGGAGCCAAAATGCATCGAGTACGTAAATAATTTGGTTCTTTCAAACGTTTATGCATGTCGGGGTAGGTACTATCTACGATCCCTGCAATTGAATGAGAAGTTTCCTTAATTAGCAAATCTGGTGGTATTTTTACCCATGTTGGCTCAGCACTTTATTGCAATGCAGTGACAGGTACTTTTCCATCACCTATGTCCAGCACCCCTTGGTAAAATTTTCAAACTTCCTTATTTCAGAAGGCTTACCATCGGTCGACATTACGCATGTTAATGTTTAGTTTGAAAACACGGCATTTAGACCATAATTGAGATTTGTTTATGGAAGAATGGACGATTGCATTTCATGATCCTTTGGGTATGACAGGAAGCACATGTCTAAAATCTCCACCTAACAGAACAGTTTTTCAATCGAATATATGTTCAGTCAAACAGTTAACATCATTTTCCATTAAGTCCCGAAGTTTTCAATCGGAGGCTTCCATCGAATTTCGATGAACCATAGGAGCCTCATCCCAAATAATTAAATCTGTTCGTACTATAAGTTACGCAAGGTTTGATTGCTTTGGAACGCCACATGTTGTATCTTCTGCTACATCAATTTGTATTTTAAATCGAGAATGGGCTGTTCTACCACCTGGAAGTAGTAAAGATGGTATACCGGATGATGCAACCGCCAGAGCAATTTTACCTCTTGACGGCATCTTTGTTATTAACATCTTCCAATGAATAGCTTTTCATATGCCCCCACTATCGTAGACAAAGAAAAAAAACCTCCTATGTTATCATTAAACGGTGCAGAGACAACATCGAATATACTTTTCTGCTCGATTTTTAGTTGGCACAATAATGTGCAGGCTTTCTGTTCAAAACAACATAATCATAGCTTAGTTCCTCCTCTATTTGTCTGTTGCGGTAAAGCAGCTGTAATGAGATGTTTGGAGTTGGCATATTGGGAAAGTCGGCTAAAGAACGATTATTTAAATTTAGTATTTTTCAAGCTCTATTAGGCAGTAGTTCTTTATTTCTTCCTCCATTACAACAAATTTGTGTTGTTCCGAATGCGTCGTTGATGCCATTGAATGCCATCTAACAACATTACCCAACTTTTATTCCAGAGCTCAAATGGGTTAGAAATTTCACAAAATGCCGCAAACATTTGACGTAAGCTTTTTCCAAAGGACCAATCTCGCATCATTCCATTCATTGTCTCCTTCTAACAATCCTAAGGCAACACATGCAGATTGAAAATTAGAATACAGCATACCATTTATTGTGCCGATGTCTTCATAGCATGTTGGCCCCTTAACAATGTTCAACAGCATTAATGTTTGAGCATTTGCATCTGACCTAAAATAAGAACATTCACCTTTATATTCTCACTTACTTCATTACCCTTTGCATTTCATTTATGGTCAAGTTTTAAATTTGCCACACCATTCAACTCTTTCCATTAACAAATTACAATTTCACTTCCATTCAGAGTTTAGATTGCTTACTTAAGTCCATTTCCATTTTATAATCACAAATTCAAATTATAACACTTAATAACTTAAGAATATGAATTTCTTTATGCAATTATAATAAATTTTACATTTCACCTTTATATCCAATTTATTTCTCCATAAATAAGTTCAAAACTTATTTTCTAACTTAAGTTCATTCACTTCTTTTATGTCTCACTCTACCTTATCTCAATTCACATTTTATTTGAGACTAGGTTTGAATTCACCATGCCATTTAACTATTCCCGTTATGAATTACAATCCCATTTCTATTTATAAGTTCACCAACTTATTTATTTTAAAGCTCATATTGCTCTTTTTTATCCATCTACATCATATAATCACAATTTCAAATTTTATATATATATGTGTGTGTGTGTGTGTGTGTGTGTGTGTGTGTATCACTGAATACTTAAGGATACAAATTTCCTTCCAATTTAATTCTTTGCAAACTTCAAATCCACAACCTCAAATTATAAGCATAATACTTAATAGCTCATGGGTACAATTTATTTCTCAATGACCCACAATTTCAAAGCCAACTTACATTTTAATTTAATCCAAATCAATTTAATTCTAAGTCCAATTTATTTAACTTATCCAAGTTATATTCAAATTTTCTATTTACTTCAATATATTTTATTCACTTCAAGTTAAATTTTAATTCCAAGATTAAAATTGTCTTTTCTTCCTGCTTATTAATGTCTACTTCCCTTAACAAGTTCAATAGTTGATTCATTTCAATTTTACACATTATTTGATTAGAATTTTCCCAGAATTCTATTGCCCGGTTTTATTTCAAAACCATTTTGAAATAATAATCAACACCTACCCATTAGGTATATCAAATCAAATCTTCAGATTTCCAAACAACTTAGTTGTACCAAAACAATTTCTCCATTTTGAATTTTCCAAAACAACTGTTATACCCAACAAATCCAAACAATACCATAACCAACTACTTTGGTAGCAATCCATCACTTTAGAAACTTGAAAATGAATTCTAAAGATGTGGCCAGCATCATCAGGATTATTTTCCAGCGACTGAAGTGAGTTCAATGCTTTCTTACTTTCCCAAATTCAATTCAAAACAGTTACCACTCAACAATACTTCCCAAATCAATATTCCAATATACCCTTCAACACTTTAACAAACATTTCAAACTTTCCCAAGAATTTAAATTTCCAAACCTTTATTCCATTACATTTAAAATCCTTACCAAAACTTTCGGGATTTAAATTCTGGTTCAATTCAAATTTAGTTATTCTTCCTTTTATATAATTTATATTTGTAGAATTTTATTTTCACTATAACTATTTCAAATCTCCAGATTAAATTTTAGATTCTTATTTGATTTAGACATTAACAACCAATCATCCAAATATATATAATAATTTCAGAAAATTATTTCTTTTATATCAAAATATAATTATGGGTAAAGTTATTTCATTACCCATTTTAAAAACAATACGATGTCGGTTTATCTTGTTTAAGAGTTTAGAAACCCCTATCGATACGGTTGTACTTCCCGCACCGACCAGAATTCATAAACACTCAACCGATAAGTCAACACAGTATAAAAACAATTTTATATCCACTAATAAGTACGCTCTCATATCTATTGATGTGCACGTAAATGTGCATATTTTTACCACCATATTTAATCTATTTGAATTAAATAAATGATCATATCGGGTATTTTAGCTTGTTTAGACCAAAAATTCAAATTATTCCAAATTGTCACATATTCATCTTCATATATGGGCAAAACGGTCATTTGTGTGCATATATTTCTTTGAGAAAAATTAATTGAAAATTTGTATATTTTTTTTTTGTAGGAATTTGATCTCAAATAGAAGTGGTTTCATGAAGATATGCATGCACAAAATTAATACAAAGGAATGAAGATGAAAATAATTCAAAGTGAAGAACATGGAGGACCCCACATACCCACCTACCTTAATGTACAAATTAAATGCTAATGCACATACTTTTGGAGTTAATGGCTTCATGTACACTTAATGGGGGATTAAGACATGTTCATGATTACTTGGCCTCCACACTTCCTAAGGGGCATTTTGGAAACTCCCCAAAAATATGCATTAGGGTTTCTAACTTGTATAAATACCCCTTATGTTTCATGTAGCTTAATCTCTTCTCTTAGTCTCTCTTTAGTTTAGTTTTAGATCAAATAAAATAAAGCTCTCTTCTCTTTTCCATGGCTACTTAGCCATTTCTGTTTTATGTAATTTTTATATGCAACTTCAATACATGTTCTTTTTCTTTTCATGCTTATTTACTTTCATGTTGTAGTGTAGATTTACTTTCATGCAAGTAGAATAGTTTTTTCATTTAATTTTGCTCTCTTTTTCTTTTCTTATTCTTTCATGTTGAAAGCTACATTTGTTGTTTTGATAACAAATATGAGAGGCTAAACCCCTTCAATTTAGGGGTAATGAAGCTCTCTAATCATGTAGCTTCAACTTAACTTGATGTTTATGCTCTCTTTTTGTGCTTAATGAGAATGATTGAAGTGGTTTAATGATGTTGTTTAGCTTTGCATTTGATAGTCTATGTTGTTCATAACAAATAGGCTATGCTTAAACAAACAAAACACAAATTGCCTCTTCATCTACATATGATTATGGCAAAGAAGTGATTGTTGAAATTAAAATTTGATGGCTTATATTTCTAATTAATAGTTAATAGGCCATGCTTAAAATAGATTTTGCTTTCAACTTAGTTGTCATATTTTGTGTGATTTAAAAGTGTATTAGTGGTTGTGTTATAGTTTGATGGTTTATATTGAGCTAATTAATAACACAAATATACCATACTTATGATAAGCACATCAACTAATTCACTAATGACAAGAAAAGAGAGATCGTAACTTCATTTTGTTGATTTATGTGATTTAGAGAGTGGAAATTGCCTCTAAATTGTCATTTAACTCTCATATTTTTATCCATTTTTCTTTTGCTAGTTTTTGTTAGTTTCTTACATTTTTAGCTAATCACACTTTCAAGTTTGGTTAATTTGATTGAATAGAATTTTAAAATCATCAATTCCCTGTGGATCGACCCGTATTCGCCGCGTGCTACATTCGTACACCGTACGCTTGCGGTTATTTTTAATTTAAATTCGTTCGACGGTTTTCTAAACCGATAGAACTTCCGTCGGCGAACAAGCTTTTGGCGCCGTTGCCGGGGAATTGTTTTGATTTTGATTTTCTATTCTTCGAATTATTTTCTTTTAAAATTTGTGTGTTTTCTTTTAGTTTGTGTGTGTGTTTGCAATTAAAAAATAAAAAAAAATTGTGTGTTGTGTGAACTTTGTTTTCATTTTTTTGTTGTTGTGTGCTTTTGTTCTTGTGTAATTTCTTGCTTCTAGTTTAATTTTGCATTTTCATATTGAAAAACAAAAACAAAAAAAAATTATTCCATTTCATTTACAATTTCATTTCATTTTACAATTTACATAAAAAAAACAAAAAAAAACAAACTTTGCCTTGCAAGTGCTTGCTCTCTGTTCTTGATCTCTATCTGTTACACTGTTTATCAGTGCATCCCCATACCCTCTGCATTCATAAACATCATCTCACCAAGGCCATAAACAACTACACCATTGCACAATCTACTCAAACTTCATCACTTCAAACACACAGTGCCTGCCATCAGAAACCACCAATTCCGCCTTCCTTGACAAACATCAATTTTTCCCAACCATTCTCACTGCCTTCTTAACCACAAACATTTTCCCAAAAACTCATCAACCACTACATTTGCCTTCCCTTCTGTTCACTTCCTTGTGCATGTTGCAATAAACCAAACATCATCTTCCAATTCAACTTGTATCTGCCAATCTAACCCATCCGAATTTACAACCATCTGCATTTCTTCATACTTAATCAACCATTTGCATTTCTTCATACTTAATCAGCCTCCCCTGCCTTTACAAACTGCCTTCTACCACATTGCTGTCAAACATCTGACTTCGGCACCCCCCACTATCATCTCCTTGCATCTACATACAACCATTGCTCAGTCACGCTCTGAATCACCATCATCATACAACCCTCCACTGGCCAACATCGAAACCCCAATCATCCTCCTACATCACTGCCATTCACCATCTACTGCCATTCATCACTACACCATCTACTGCAAACATCACTCAACATCACATAACTCCTCATAACTGCACATTCATAACAACCTACAGACATCAAACTCCTGAACATACACCATCCACATACATACAACCTCATACCCATTTCATCAACAACTGCTTGACTCTTCCTGAACACCCATCTACACACTTCATAAACTGTTCCACCCACATATCAATACTTCACTTCCACAGCAAAACTGCTTGCAATAACTTCCACCGCACTTACACCCGTACATCCACCTCCACCAGACACACAGCAGCTCAACTCGCCTTCACAAATTCAACCGCCTCACCCATTTTCTGTCATTATAAAAAACAACCCAATCGCCTCACAAACCAACCATCACCAAACCCTTGACAACTATATCCACCAAAATCGAACTCGAACCCGGAACAACCATTGCTAAGAATCAAGCACAAGCTCGCAACCAAATCAACTCACGAAATCTCCTACAACCACAAAATTCCCAAAATACGACTTGCCTCTACCGACATCTACTTCTGCAACTCCACGCAAACCACCTCAATTCAAACCGCGACCGCATACAACTTCAATCCCATCGCAACCATCTCGGCTCGAAAAACCATTTCACGAATCCCCATGATCAACTGAAAACCAAACCCGCGAACCACGAACCGAAACCCACCAAGCAACTCCTCGAACCACCTCTCCAATTCGCATCTCCCCAAATCAATTCCGTAACCCAAAATCCCACTGCGACCTCAAATCGAATCGCCTCCCCCAATCACCGTTACTCCATCACCGCAACCCCCCCTTACAACTGCTGCTGCGACAGTGCTTGCCTCCGATCAAAAGATGAAAAGATATAATTTTTCTGGTATTTCATGATTTGATTGTGAAGTTGAATTCGAGGACGGAGCCGTTTAATTGGGAAGTTTAATTAAGAAAATAGGCCGATGGGGTTTTAATGGTGAAGTTATTGCGCTATTAGTTGACTCTAATAATTTGTTTAGTGGGCTGGGCTTTAAAACTCCAAAATAATTTGTTTACGGTGGTAATTAGGTTTTATTTGTTTTTTGATGATGATAAAGATAATGTTAATTCTCAAAGAAAAGAGGATGAGTTACTCAAGAACTTGGAAGATGCAGAAACTCCATTATATCCTGGTTGCATAAATCACACAAAATTATCTGCTATCACCGTCTTGTATAATCTTAAATTTGAGACTGGCTTGTCTGATAGTGGGTTTTATAAGCTTTTAACTGTGCAACATTTATTTCTGCCGAAGGATAACGTGCTTCCCAAAAACTTATATAAAGTAAAGAAATTTCTTAGAGCATTCGACATGGATTTTGAAAAGATACATGCTTGTGAGAATGACTGTTGCCTTTACAGAAAAGAATACAAAGATTTAGAAAGTTGTCCAAAATGTGGTTCTTCAAGATGGAAGAAAAATCAAGATACTGAAGAGGTTATACAAGGTATTCCAGTTAAAGTATTGAGATACTTTCCAATAATTCCGAGATTTAGAAGACTGTATAGATCTCAAAAGATGGCAGAAGATTTAAGATGGCATTTTAATAATACAAGCAATGATGGAAAAATGCGTCATCCCGTGGATTCTACGACATGGAAAATGGTGGATGAAAAGTATAAATCTTTTTCATCTGATCCACGCAATCTTAGGCTTGGTCTTGCTACAGATGGATTCAATCCATTTTCCATGTTGAGTTCGAAATATAGTTGCTGGCCGGTGATGCTTGTGACATACAATCTCTCGCCTATGTTGTACTTTACTTATTCCTGACCCAAAGCAACCCGGGAATGATATTGATGTATATTTGGCGCCTTTGGTGGAAGACTTGCATCATTTGTGGTGTAATGGAGTTGATGCTTATGATGCATTTAGTAAAACTTTGTTTAAACTGAATGCAATTTTGCTATGGACGATTAACGATTTTCCGGCTTATGGAAATCTTGCTGGATGTCGTGTGAAGGGGGGAAAAGCTTGCCCATTATGTGGTGTCAATACCCATTCTCGTTGGTTAAATCATAGTCGAAAGAGCGTCTACATGGGTCATAGAAGATTTATACCTGCTTCATATTCACGGATGAAACAAAAGGCATTGTTTGATAACACCATAGAGAAAGGTAGTGCTCCTAGACTACTAACTGGGAGAAACATTTATGCATTGTTGAAGGATTATCCAAATGATTTTGGAAAAGAAAAAGAAGAGAAAAGTAAGAAGAGAAAGTGTGTTTATGATACAGAAGATGAAGATGATAATACTAACGATTCTACAAAAATGGAGCCATCGAGGTGGAAAAAAGATCAATTTTCTTTGATTTACCTTATTGGAAGGTTAGTGGTTAGTTTATTTATTTTTCACTGTTTTAATAGAAGAAAAGCCCAATAATGCGTTATAGTTTTGGTTTTCGCAGGAGCTTCCATTACGTCACAATATATATGTGATGCATGTGGAGAAAAACATTGGTGAAAGCCTATTGGACACGATGTTGCATGGTAATAAATCAAAAGATGGAACCAACTATAGAAAGGATTTAGAGGATTGGGGAATTCGAAGTGAGCTTCACGCACAACCTCGTGGGAATAAAACATATCTTCCACCGGCTCCATACATGTTGTCAAAATCCAAGAGAAAAATATTTTGCAAAAGATTGTACGATTTCAAAGGACCAGATGGCTACTGTTCAAATTTGAAAAATCAGATTTCGTTGCAGGATTACAAAATTAGCGGATTGAAGTCACATGATTACCATGTATTAATGCAACATTTATTGCCAGTAGCATCGAGAGGATTAATGGCAAAGAAGGTAAGAAAAACAATAATTCGCTTATGTTCTTTTTTCAACAAATTATGTCAACATGTTCTTAATAGAGAGAAGGTAGAACAAATCAATGTTGAGATTATTGAAGTTTTATGTGAGCTTGAAAAATATTTCCCACCATCTTTTTTTGATATAATGGTACATTTATCCATTCATCTTGGAAAAGAAGCAATAATGTGTGGACCGGTTTATTTTCGTTGGATGTACCCATTCGAAAGATACATGAAGACACTTAAAGACTATGTCAGAAACTATGCACGACCAGAGGGATGTATTGCAGAATCCTATCTTGCAAAAGAATCCATGATGTTTTTCGATGAATTTTTGAAAAAATCAGGACATATAGAGGAGAAAGAAGCTCGAAATGAAGATTATGAAAGCAGTGTAATACTCGAGGGACGTCCGATTTCAATATCCAAGATGGTTAAACTGTCAGTTAATGACAAAGAAAGTGCTCATTTAGCCGTGTTAATGAATATGGCTGTGGTGGAACCATTTATAGAGTAACTGTATGTTATATTGTTTTAATTATTTTGATGTGTTCGTAATGCTATATATAACTTATAATCAATTATTCAATACTAGTTTGCATTTGGAGGAATTAGAAAAGTCAGACCCACGCATGACAAAAAATGCGACCTTACTTTGGGAAACGCATACAAAAATTTTTGCCGATTGGATTAAAAGAAAGGTTAGTTAGATTTCAAATATATTCTCTTTTGACTATTAATCTTACTATAAAACATACATGCTAAATAAAATTTGTTGTAGATACCTATTACCTCCAAGGATCACGATGACATGTTAAGATGGATTGCTTTTGGTCCGAAGGATGATGCCATGTCTTACAACGGATATATCATCAATGAGCAACGTTTTCATATACAACATGTAGGGAGAGAAACTCAGAATTGTGGGGTGACTTTTGATGCGACTACTATGTGTAGAGCAAGTGCAAAAGATATGTCCCAAGTGGTTGATGTGGTCACTTACTATGGAATATTGACAGATATAATTTTATTAGATTATCATACGTTTTATATTCCAGTTTTTAAGTGTCGTTGGGCGTATAAAGGAAATGGAGTAAAAGTTGATGATGATGGGTTCACTCTTGTTAATTTACAGCAAGCATCATTTTCACGAGATCCATACATACTTGCATCTCAAGCAAGACAAGTATTTTATTCAAGAGAGAATGATGTTTCTAATTGGTATGTTGTAATGAAAGCACCATCAAGAAGTTTTAAAGATTTAGAGGATCGCGATTGCATCGAGGAAGATATCCAAGTATAGAGACCACATGCTTGGTTAAACCAAGGTTGATTGGTAATTTCAGTGGTTGTGCGCAATCACTTCTTAAATGAAAGCTTTTATTATTTGAAAACAAATAGTTTCATTTTAGAAAGATCCAATTTTATTTACACGAGTTAAAGCCTTTGAATTTAAATTCAAATTCCCAAATCAATACTTTTAAATTAGTTTAACCCATATAAACGAGTGTAACATCTTTAGTCCCTAGTTTCCAAATCATATAATTCAATTTCAAATATTGAATTTAAATCTAAATCAAATTATTTAAATTCCAAAACTTAATCAAGTTATTCAAATTAAATTTCATCTTTGAAATTCTATTTCAAAAGCTTTTCACTTTAAACCCAATCCGTTACCAAAACATTTGAATTCAAATTGTCTATTTAAAAATCACTTAAAAAATTTGCGACTCAATCGATTTCCTCGTGAAATCCATATTTGTGTGTGTATAAGTGTGGTCCAGGGTTTTAACACAATAGTGCAACATCATTCAATCATCACAGATTAAAACATAGAAATATAGTTGATAAGCGATATAAACTATAATGCTTATCGTCTATTCACAAATTCACAGATAATATACAAATGTAAATAAATGAATAAATTATACACAGCTCAATCCATACAACAAGATATCACAGATCAGATAGGACAATCAATTCAAGGCATCTCATACAATACAATCATTCATAAGTAAGGTCAAGCATTCAATAAACATTTATAAGCAGGATTAATTGTTCAATCCTAATTAATTCAATTTATTTCCAATTAAGTTAATTACTTATGAATTAATTATCCAATCCTGATTTATTAATTTCAAACCATTTGATATAAGTTAATTAATCAATCGCCTTAATTAATTAAATTATTCTTAATTAATCATATTAATTAAATCAACCTTTTAAACCAATTACATAATTAATTAACTTTAATTAATCAAAATATCCAAAATTAATTACTATAAGTGATTAATCCTTAATTACTTTCATTTAGTAATTACATTTAAACAATTTATAATTGATTATCTAAATTAATTAATCCAATTAATTATTAAAATTAATCACCTTAATCAATACTTAATGATCCTTAGTTAATTATCTTCATTAACTAATAGTATTTCGTAATTTCTTGTAATTAATCTCTAATTATAAATAAATTTAAATCATTAATTTATAAATTGAATAAATTATCCCTTAATTATCATCTTAGTTAAATCACTTAATTACCTTAATTATCTCTAAGGTAATTCATTTCTTTATTAATGACTTCATTAATATTAAAGTGTAAAACATTCCACTTTTGAATTTAAATTTAAATTACATTTTGAATTTAAGATTCAAAATGATTATTCTTTTAAACATTAATCCAATTTAAAATTCAATTTATAATCTTTAGAGATAAATGTAAATAACATTCATTACTTATATAAGAGAAAGCTTTTTAAACTAATCTACTTAATTTTTATTTAAAAATTAAATTTCAAAATACATTAATATTTTAACTTGCAAATTCAAGTTAAACAAATGATTTAACCTTCCATTCAAAAAAACGCTTTTTTTATTAAAAAGAACTATGTTATTTAACTTGTTTTTTAAAAAAAACAATCAGATTTAAAAACTGATTTAAATTTCTTACTTTACAATTTAAAAATTCATTTTAATACACTCAAATACTTAAACTCTTTAGTTAATAAACAATTTAAATTTAATAAACTTTATTTTAAAGTTAAGCTTCACAACTAACTTCGGTTCACAGTTAACATTTGTTTTAAAATCTCAGTTTTAACTTTGTTTAAAATTAAAAATTCAGTTTTAATTCTTTTGCAAAGAAACAGGACCTGCTGTCTAAAGCCTGGCAACTCACCCCCGAGCCAACATCCAATATACTTTGAGTTCCCACTGAAGTGCTTCGAGTAAAAACTCGAGAACAAATCATGTTTGTCCCAGACAAACCAAACATCCAGATTTCAAGTGTTCATGCACGTGTACATCACCGCCGACCAACTCCTGGCGATACCCTGACGTCGAGCACATTGACAATCGATCCAACCATTCTTCGATCATCTGAATCGCAGACATTCCCTCGAAAATCGAAATCGAGCTCACAAAAAAACCTGGAAACAACACAGTAAACACCCCTTCGAACATGTCATCACCTCATGCTCACCGCTACGACCACCTGAAGGTCTACAACTACGGCTACGAACTCGTCAACGATCAAGCTTCAATCACACCAAACCCCGTTGAACTCGACCAACTGTGGAGGCTGTGGCGATCGAATCATTTAGCACAGTAAAAACTAGGTTTAAAAATTTTCGCCGCCGACGCCACTGTGGACGATGCCACCTTCGGCCGTTTTTCCAACCACCACCGTAGGTTCCTCCACCTCCACGCAAAAGCCCAACCATCCTCTCTCCTCCGATCGCCTGAAATTGGTTAAAACCCAATTTTCATTCAACTCAACACTGCTCTCGATCCACGCAATGAGAAATCCCCATACTTAGCCCAAAAATCCTATTTTTATGTAAGGATTCGAATCATATAACTGAATCAATATTTCACGATATTCGAAATCACAAAAAATGTTTTGCTCTGTAAATATTTAGTTTCTTTTATCCTGCATATTCTTTTCTTCCTTGAAACTATTTTTAAATTTTAGTTTATACTTAAACTCACACATTCGCTATTGAGAACAAAGTCTAACAAAAATCACACTACAAGAAAAATGTATTTTTATAACACCAATAGATAACGCTTTATTTTATGGCATTATTGTACATCTTAATTTTTTGGATCTTGAGGGTAAATTGGTTATGTAACGCATACTAAGGCGCACTTTATTTTCGTGGCCGCCAATTTTTCCAAATATTTCCCCCTATTCTTTGTCTCAAAAACCCTAATCAGGCAATCAATTCGCCACTAAAAAGAAAAGAAAAAACAGGATTGAAAGCCACTTGCGGTTGACAACGGTAAAGGGAAGGCGATGGAACCATGGCGATAGGAGGAAGCGCGACTTGGTTGACTCGTACGTGATGAAGAGAGTGGTAGAGATTGTCCGTGCGAGATGAGCTAATGGCGGCTGAGGTTTTATGCCACTTAATTTTTTAATTATTCTAATAGTTTACTACACATCAAATTATCTCCATAATTTAACTTTGAAATTCAATTGGATTCATTATAAACTAAAACTTAAATTTTCATCTTTATGCCTATGTTTTGATTTGTATTTACAATTAAGAAGTCTAAATTGTATATATTATTATTGAGTCTAGAATAAATTGTACTTTTTCTATATGCTTTTTTATCCCAAAGTTTGCCATGTTTTGCTCTTTTGTTCCCAAACTATATTTGTATTTAGAATGGAAAATTTTGTTTAGAAAATCAGATGATCTAAATACCTTTATTTTCTAGTACAAAATTGATAGGAGTCATCAATGTGTTTTGTAAAGAGCTGGAAGCTTAAACTCATTTGCTAATAACCAGAATAAGTGCAGGTATCATTTTAACATACTTATTAATTATCATTCTATTTTAAAACAAGGTCGAACAAAATATTTCAATTTATTCCCTACCTAATCAACTAAAGAAACAAATATAGCATAAAAGAATTGTTCTTCGATTGTATGTGTGCGCAGTTACTAGACATGGTTGAGAAAAATGAGCTTAATAGATCGGTGTTGGCTCTTTTAGATGAAAATATAGCAAGTGCTGAGAAGAATGATTAGGTTAGAAGATTTATAATCTGAAGCAGTAACCATATATGTTATCACTTGTTGCACGTTACATTGTTTACATTCAAAATTGAATTCCCAAAAAGAAGCTGCAACTTCTATGGAGAATGTTCATTCCATGATATTGAAGTGTATCACAGTCTGATACAAAGGGGTTTTCTTCTTCTCTTACCATTCTTTTTTTGATTAGGCTATAAAATTGATTGGTCCGACTTCAGTTTTATGCCACCACACTGAAATAGGCTTTCCTTTTTATATTTATATGAATTTTTTTATAAAAGCCTTTGATAGTTCATCATCAATCTAATGGGAGGGAGCTTACAGCTACATCAAGATTACATAATTGGTAAAACATACCAGTCTTAACTAGTTTGTATAAAACATAAGATAGCCAAGTGTTATAAAAGTTAACTATATATATATATATATATAGTAGTAGTAGTAAAATTAACTAAGTTTATAAAAATTAACTAAATTTATATACTTACTTATAATAATAATAATAATAATAATAATAATAATAATAATAAACTATAAAATATTAAGAAAGTTAACCAAGTATAATAAAAATTAAATGGAGTTATATATATAATAAAATCAAGTAAGTTCATAAAAATTAATGATAAGTTTTATAAAAATTAAATAAGTATATAGTAATAATAATAATAAAAAAAATATTAACCAAGTTATCTAAGTTTTATAAAAGTTAACTAAGTTTATATAATAATGAAAAAAAACTAAGATCATAAAAATTAACTTTGTTTATTAAGTTATATTAAAATTAAACACGTAAAAATTAACTAAGTTTATAATAACAATAATGATTTCCATAACTTCTCGAGAAGACATCTTAATTTTCAGTTCTCAAATCTTAAAAACATAAATTACTATGAGCCTTAGGATGATGCAATGCGATCCAAGATGGGAATGAATTATTAGTTAATAATTGCTAGTCCACCAAAATGCACCAGTAATATTTCGGTTTTAGTTTTTTTCCCATCTATTAAACTGTAAAATGTTGTTAAACTATTGTAAAGGTGCATATTAAGTAAAACCAACAAGGCATTTTAGTTGGTCTTCTTATTTTTATTCTTTTGTAATGATTTGTGTTATTTATTCTAAAATTTTAATATGACACTTACTGATATAGGCAAAAAAATTGCTTGATGCCATGCCTGCTTCAGATAAATCATTCAGTAGGCTATTAGGTGAAGCTCTTATTTTGCCAGTATATGTGTTTAAATTATTAAAAGATCTTAGTCAGTTATGTGGTTACGAGAAACACACAAAAGATAATAAAGAGGCAGACCACATTTCTCAAGGGCTCAGTGCACTACGGAGCCTAATTGTTGGAAGACCAAATTATAGACAGGCATGCTTGGATATTACATTGAAGGTAACATTCTTGCTCCCAGTTTTGCACATTTAGTAATTTTTCTTAATTTCTGAAAACAGTATGTAGAAAGCTCAAGTCAGGCAGTTGATGTTTATGTATAAATTGTAGAATAGTTTTCTAAATATCTCATTCCACTTTCGAAGACTCAAAGTATCACGAATCACTTCTCTCTCTCTTTTTATTTATTTATTTTACGCATAGGGAAAATGCGTAGTAGATAGTTCGATGTAAGTGTATATATAGTTGAACATGCTTCTGTATGCATATTTGTGTTGTACATTAGAAAAATGCTTTCGCCTTTCATGTCATTTACTGATTTGATACTTCAAAACAATAATTTATTTTAATTTCGATTTCTGCTTGCATCAGCATCTTTTTAAATATGCCTCTTGAATTTATACAGTAAGAAATTGTGCCTTTCTAGTCCATTCAAGTTATTTATTTGAAGGGCGATTAAAGTGATCAAGGCTATTAAACTCTACAAGCCAGCCATTTGACAAAGTGCAGTATTTGCCAAAAATCAAACTTGGTGGCTTATTTAGCAATGGCTTTATGAATGAATAAGATAATTTAGAAAGGGTGGTTCACCTACAAACGTGAATAAAAGACTAAACTAAACAAGACCTAACAGCCAAGAAACATGAAAATAGAGAGAGAGAGAGAGAGCGCGCGTGCGCACATGTGCGTGCGCGCCCGCGTGTGTATGCAGATTACCGTGATGGCAATGTCTTCAAAAAAGGAAAATTGTCCTTATCTTGTTAAATTATACTTGCTCCCACTTTATCGATTGATGTACAAGCATTAGCACTATGTTGTTAAGTGGCCGACTTGTAGAATTTAACAAGTCGCTTATTTCAAAGTAAGTTCTTACGAAGTTTGTCTGAATACCATTTTATCTTTTGGAAGCGATTCATTTCTTAAATGCAAAAATCACCTTCAACTCAAATAAAATACACTAGCCCTTCTTTGAATCAAATTCTTCTTACATTTGTATTGGTATTTATAGTAGAGTGCAGCCTTTTCAAGTTTAGGATAATATTTATGCATGTAACCAGAAAATGAATTCCTATTTTAACCAGAAAACATGATCCTAAAGCAGATAAAGAACTTGGTCGACGGGTGATGTAATAATTTAATTAAGATTGATAAAAATTAACTAAATTTTGAATAATAATAACACATTATAAAAATTTATAAAAATTAACCAATTTTATAATAATAGTAATAATTCATCTAATCTTATGATAAATCACTAAATTTATAATATAATAATTTCACTTGAATTTAGGTGAGGAGATGGTTGTATTTAGGTGATAGTTGCACAGTAGTTTGAGGAATGGCGTTGGTATGCAGGCACAGTTAAATGAATTGAAGTGGAAGAGGAAATATGTGTGTATAAAGTGGAGTATGTGTGTATGCAGTTAAGTGAATTGAAGTGGAAGGCAGTCAAAGTTGTAGCGATGATTGGTAGAGCTGGTAATGAGAGGTTGTATGATGTAGGAGGGTACTTGATGGTCAGAGAATGTTGGTAAAGGGGTTTTGGGTGTGCAGGGTGGCATTATGAACAGTATATGATATGTTATGGCACAATGAACAATTAGATTTAGAATCGTCGAGGGATTGATGACCACCGTACATTCAATCATTGGTACACACCAACTTAAATTAAGCCGAATTGTTTATACAAGACATCCTCTCCATTTGAGTTGACCTTAGTTGTTTTTTTACATCAGCACTTAAAAGACTGTTGATGGACCTTCTTCCAAGGACCGGAGATGGTTAATGTTTCATCATGGCCTACGCCTTAGACCATAGTGCAAACATTTATGGTACTTGATTTTTATGCACTGTCATGTCTTTTAAATTATGTTTTTATAATGATTAATCGATATATTTTATCAACATAAACCAACTACAACATATCCTTTTTGTTAATTTACAAACGGCAAATTCAAGAACGAACAATAAATGCAAGCTGATGGATTTTGATGTAGATTCAAATGGATAGTAACATGTACGAATATAAAATGAGACATGCAATAATTTAGTTTTTTGTTACATGTAAAAACATCTATCATTAATTATGTATCGTTCTTAATGTAATTATTTATCTTATTTGCAGGTGTGTGAAAGAAGAATATGTTAAAGTTGTGATCTTCATTTTAATGCAAACAATCAAATATGTACTTGTTTTTTTTTGTTAAATTATGCTACTATTTTTTGGGGTGTGCTTAAAATATTTGCCACTACGTTTTGATGTGTATGAATATTTGGTATGTTTAATGTAATGTGTTACATCTCTATATTTATTATCTTTTATGATTATTATTGTGCTTTTTGATATTGGTATTTAATACTGCAGTTTATTAGTAGTATGTGTATCAATACTATAACATGTTGATTTAATAGCGTGAAATGACCGCTATTGAATAAATATTTTATAGCGGCAAAATGGTGTTATAAAGATTTCCAATTCCGTTGAGCTTTAGCAGTATTATAGCGGATATATTGAGCTATTGAATTAACGTACCATGGCGGCGAATTTGCGTTATAAAACTAAGCTCAACCATAGCAGCATATTTTGTGTTATAAATATTCAACAGTTTTTTTATAACATGTCGATATATAGTGCTCATCAAACCGCTATGGTTGTGATTAATAGCGGCTATATGCCGCTATAAAAGACACTTTTTGTTGTAGTGGATCAAGTGATTTGATATTGGTTTTGATCAAGATGGATGCTCTGAAACAAGAAGTCAGAGGTGGTTTCAACATAAACAAGCATTCACTCTTCCAGTTAATTATACGCAGAGGAGATTTATATATGTATATGCATATCAAAGCAATTCTAGATCTCAAACTTAACCAACAACAACCAAATATATTCAGTTTAATTTAAAGTTGTTTACTCACAGTGATTTTCCAGAAAAAGAACAAAGTTGCTTCTCTGCATTGAAACAGGCTTGCTGAAATCTTCTTATCTTTAATCCTCTGGTTTGATTTGTTTTGTTGAATTGTGTTTTAGTTTTAAGATAATATTTACTTTATATCTTTCTTAGCTTTGAATCAATGAATTGAGGTAGGAAGTGATGCATATAAAGAGAAGTATGCAGTATATTGTTTGTATAATAAGCATGATGAAGATGCTTGCATTAAATGCATGAGGTATGTTGCATTAATTACTCAAGTCCTTTATTTTCTTTTGCTTGTTCTAGCCTTGCATTATTTTACTCGGCTGATAATGATCTCTTGTGTGCAAAACAAATGTTCACTTTGTTGTTGTCTGGTTTCATACTTACATACTTATCTTCATTTGCTTATGCGTTTAATTTATATTTCATAGTTTATTATATATACATTTATTTTTATTGTATACACTTATATTCAATATTGGTAAGTAGTTTTTCATTTTTAAACATTTTTATAACTTTTTCAATGAAAATGAATGAAATACAATTTATATATATATTTAATAAAAATCATACATACTATTCTTTCTAAAGTACAATTTATAAATCCCAATTCAAATTAAATTTAAATACATTTTTCCAGTAATTCATAATTTAACTGATATTTTGTATCAATTACCAATTAATTTCACAAATTTTTATTCAAAAATAAATTTAATTATCAATTTAAACTCAATTAAAATCCGGGATCGTTACAGATTCCTCTCCTTAAGAAATTTTGTCCCAGAAATTTGCAGGCACGAAAACAACAAAGATAGATGAAGAATATTTCATCAAATCAAACAGAATATCTATTTTGCATTTGGCTTGCCAAATCATAATATCCATAATAGATACAAGAATGAATCTATTTAACACTCACAAGATACTCGGGCTATCCGGATTCTGAATTCAAGTCGGAATACCCAAAGTATATATAACTTGTCCCTCTTCGGACTTCGATCTACCCAAGAAATTACAATAGAATTTTAAATTTGGTTTTAAACGATATCGTTTTATCGATACAATTCAAATTTAGCTTCATATTCTATTAATTAATTTAACTCAATTTAATATTTCCAATTTATTTAAATTTTCAATTCCAGGTTTCCAATTCATATTCATTAAGGTTTAAATCAAAAACTGATAAGAAACCGATGAAGATACAAAGTAAAAATTTCCTACAACGATTCGTAGAGCATCATCACACCAAAACTTCTTCTTGCAGCTGCCACGAAGCAAATCAAAAGAATTTGGAAAGACGAATCAAAGGAGATTGATAGAGAAAATTATTTCCACTGTTGTAGGGTATTGACCATTTTCAGTCGTATTCCCCTGTCTCCTATCTCATCTTCTTCTTGCACTCATACTCACTATTAGTGGATAATAAGAGAATTTACTAAGGCATGTAAACAGATATCTTAGGATACACTCATTCTAGGGATATACTTCACCCTATCTCTAATGAGCTACTTAATGTGTTATACTCCTGAGCTAAAGTTTCAACCTTAGCTTTGATACCAAATGTAGCGATCCTGACTTGACCTTCGAAAATCGGCACCGAATACGACACTCATATTCAAATGCTGCAGATCCAAACGTCAAATCTGGTGCGCCGGAGCTTATAACACAATTAAGTAAACAACACAGCGGAAGAAAAAGAATAATACATTGATATACATCGTTGATACAACATCTGATACAACAGAGGATACAATAGATATCAATATACATCAGAGATATGATACAATAAAATAGCAGCGGAAAGGAAAAATAGATAACATCAGCAGCGGAACACATAACTCTAAGATAGTCCTCCAAAGAGAACTCCAGCACCAGCTCGAACCAACATCACGATACACTAAGACAAGCAAGTCTCGTCCGCATTCAAAGATTGAACTAGCTCCAGATAATCTACTGAACCCAACTATCTGAAAAACCTAACTCTAGACTGCCTGTGTCGAAAAATTTTGAGCACCTAGAGTTTAGGAAAGAAACAATAAACTCCAGGTTAGTCATTAGACTGATATGAGTAACAAAAACAGTTTATCTTTAAAAATAAACAAAGAAATATTTTAAATTAGATACACAATGCTTTTAGAAAATGAAACTACCTATGGCCTCCCGCACGCACACACAATGCAAACGCAGAATCAGAGGAGATTTCTCCTTATGATAGTCAAACATGCTTGATACGCAAATTTATTTGATATTATTACTATAAGTGCAAAGTACAGAAAACATTTCGAAAGTATAATATAAATCTTAGCCAGCATAGGTACCATTATAGTATGCCTACTACAGCTACCATATTAGATGGCAGGTTCTACAACTAAAATCGTACAGGGCTCGTATTATTTTGTTTGGATTTCCAACAAATGGTCGGGCAAAGGAACTTCCCAAGTAAAATGGAACGCCTCTGGAAGGACGTCCCCGGATCCTAACAAGATCTCTGCTAGACAAGGCCGGGTTACCCCTAGCTGGGTAACAACTAACACGAGTATGCCATCCCCCGGTCGTATGCGACCTTTATCCGAGGATCCTCTCAACCAACAACCACAAAATAATAAGTTTGCAGCAACCACAAAGTAAGTATCTGGGCTCCATACCATGATACCACTCATATCCAGAAAGAAATGACATACCCTTAGAGGGCGCTATCCTCAAATAACCTTGCTGCTACGATTCCTGTTTCGACCATAACCGGGTTGTGAGGTTCGACGAAATCTCGTCCATAAAGCTACGCTTTTCACAAAGCCATGCTTCGATCAACAAATGATCAGCAGCACTCAGCATGTCACACTACCAAATTGGCAGTATATCACTAATAACCATCAACTACATAACCTCTGAGCTCGTACGTCTCAGAGAAGGGTGTTAAGCTAAGAGAATAAATTCTCCGCCACCAACAGAAATGTATTTGAAAGAAATATGCTTTATATCTCAAAATGTAATGTCAGACATACCATCCAGACAAGTCTGTTCTAGGTTCGAACAGAACCGAAGGCACTTCCAAAGAAGCCCTTGCAAATCCGGGTATTCACAATCCCAATCGGACTTCCCATCACTTAGGGAATCTCTATACCGGAGCAACTCAGTGCAGAGACAATCGATAGGTCATCCTATTGTTCTTGCAAATACCCAGTCTTCACCACCGGTCTTCAAATGCCATCCATAACGTCGAATCACATATTCGGAATGGGTTATATGACACAAAGGTCCTTTCCGGCTAAACTGAATAGTGAGCGCAATATTTAAAACATATGGATATGGGATTTCAATTAAGTCACAACTTAATAATTCAAAACTTTCTTTCAAATGGTTTAAACCAATTACCATTTCAAATCTTTTAAACAAAAAGATTTATTTCACAAAGTTCACCCAGTTTCACAAAGATTCATTTTCGGATTTCAAAACAATTCCATTTCAATTGGATTAATTCATTTAAAATCTTTAAATTAAAGATTTAACTTGTAGCTTTCAAACCGTTTCCATAACTTGGAAAATCATTTTCATTTTTAACTTGAAATCCCTTTTTAACACAATTTGGAAGTTCACTTCTTATATGAAAGCTTTTATTATTTGAAAAAAATAGTTTCATTTCAGAAAGATCCAATTTTATTTACACAAGTTAAAGCCTTTGAATTTAAATTCAAACTCCCAAATCAATACTTTTAAATTAGTTTAATCCATATAAACGGGTATAACATCTTTAGTCCTTAGTTTCCAAATCATATAATTCAATTTCAAATATTGAATTTAAATCTAAATCAAATTATTTAATTTCCAAAACTTAATCAAGTTATTCAAATTAAATTTCATCTTTGAAATTCTATTTCAAAAGCTTTTCACTTTAAACCCAATCCATTCCCAAAACATTTGAATTCAAATCGTCTATTTAAAAATCACTTCAAAAATTTGCGACTTAATCGATTTCCTCGTGAAATCCATATTTGTGTGTGTATAAGTGTGGTCCAGGGTTTTAACACAATAGTGCAACATCATTCAATCATCACAGATTAAAACATAGAAATATAGTTGATAAGCGATATAAACTATAACGCTTATCGTCTATTCACAGATTCACAGATAATATACAAATGTAAATAAATGAATAAATTATACACAGCTCAATCCATACAACAAGATATCACAGATCAGATAGGACAATCAATTCAAGGTATCTCATACAATACAATCATTCATAAGTAAGGTCAAGCATTCAATAAACATTTATATGCAGGATTAATTGTTTAATCCTAATTAACTCAATTTATTTCCAATTAAATTAATTACTTATGAATTAATTATCCAATCCTGATTTATTAATTTCAAACCATTTGATATAAATTAATTAATCAATCACCTTAATTAATTAAATTATTCTTAATTAATCATATTAATTAAATCAACCTTTTAAACCAATTACATGATTAATTAACTTTAATTAATCAAAACATCCAAAATTAATTACTATAAGTGATTAATCCTTAATTACTTTCATTTATTAATTACATTTAAACAATTATAATTGATTATCTAAATTAATTAATCCAATTAATATTAAAATTAATCACCTTAATCAATACTTAATGATCCTTAGTTAATTATCTTCATTAACTAATAGCATTTCTTAATTTCTTGTAATTAATTTCTAATCATAAATAAATCTAAATCATTAATTTACAAATTGAATAAATTATCCCTTAATTATCATCTTAGTTAAATCACTTAATTACCTTAATTATCTCTAAGGTAATTCATTTCTTTATTAATGACTTCATTAATATTAAAGTGTAAAACATTCCACTTTTGAATTTAAATTTAAATTACATTTTGAATTTAAGATTCAAAATGATTATTCTTTTAAACATTAATCCAATTTAAAATTCAATTTATAATCTTTAAAGATAAATGTAAATAACATTCATTACTTATATAAGAGAAAGCTTTTTAAACTAATCAACTTAATTTTTATTTAAAAATTAAGTTTTCAAAATACATTAATATTTTAACTTGCAAATTCAAGTTAAACAAATGATTTAACCTTCCATTAAAGAAGAAAACATTTTTTTTATTAAAAAGAACTATGTTATTTAACTTGTTTTTTTAAAAAAGCAATCAGATTTAAAAACTGATTTAAATTTCTTACTTTACAATTTAAAAATCCATTTTAATACACTCAAATACTTAAACTCTTTAGTTAATAAACAATTTAAATTTAATAAACTTTATTTCAAAGTTAAGCTTCACAACTAACTTCGGTTCACGGTTAACATTTGTTTTAAAACCTCAGTTTTAACTTTGTTTGAAGTTAAAAATTCAATTTTAATTTTTTTGCAAAGAAACAGGATCTGCTGTCTAAAGCCTGGCAACTCACCCCCGAGCCAACATCCAATATACTTCGAGTTCCCACTGAAGTGCTTCGAGTAAAAACTCGAGAACAAACCCTGTTCATCTCAGACAAACCAAACATCCAGATTTCAAGTGTTCGTGCACGTGTACATCACCGCCGACCAACTCCAGGCGATACCCTCACTCGAGCACATCGACAATCGATCACCAACCATTTTCCGATCATCTGAATCACAGACATTCCCTCGAAAATCGAAATCGAGCTCACAACAAAACCTGGAAGCAACACAGCAAACACCCCTTCGAACCTGTCATCACCTCGTGCTCACCGCTACGACCACCTGAAGGTCTACGACTCCGGCTACGAACTCGTCAACGATCAAGCTTCAATCACACCAAACCCCGTTGAACTCGACCAACTGTGGATGCTATGGCGATTGAATCATTTAGCACAGTAAAAACTAGGTTTAAAAATTTAAATTGATCGCCGCCGACGCCACCGTGGACGATGCCACCTCCGGCCGTTTTTCCAAACACCACCGTAGGTTCCTCCACCTCCACGCAAAAGCCCAACCATCCTCTCTCCTCCGATCGCCTGAAATTGGTTAAAACGCAATTTCCATTCAACTCGACACTGCTCTCGATCCACGCAATGAGAAATCCCCATACTTAGCCCAAAAATCCTATTTTTGTGTTAGGATTCGAATTATATAACTGAATCAATATTTCACGATATTCGAAATCACACAAAAAAATGTTTTGTTCTGTAAATATTTAGTTTCTTTTATCCTGCATATTCTTTTCTTCCTTGAAACTATTTTTAAATTTTAGTTTATACTTAAACTCACACATTCGCTGTTGAGAACAAAGTCTAACAAAAATCAAGTGATTTGATATTTGGTTTTGATAAAGATGGATGCTCTGAAACAAGAAGTCAGAGGTGGTTTCAACATAAACAGGCATTCACTCTTCCTGTTAATTATACACAGAGGAGATTTATATATGTATATGCATATCAAAGCAATTCCAGATCTCAAACTTAACAAACAACAACCAAATATATTCAGTTTAATTTAAAGTTGTTTACTCACAGTGATTTTCCAGAAAAAGAACAAAGTTGCTTCTCTGTATTGAAACAGGCTTGCTGAAACCTTCTTATCTTTAATCCTCTGGTTTGATTTGTTTTGTTGAATTGTGTTTTAGTTTTAAGATTATATTTACTTTATATTTTTCTTAGCTTTGAATCAATGAATTGAGGTAGGAGGTGATGCATATAAAGAGAAGTATGCAGTATATTGTTTGTACAATAAGCATGTTGAAGATGCTTGCATTAAATGCATAAGGCATGTTGCATTAATTACTCAAGTCCTTTATTTTCTTTTGCTTGTTCTAGCCTTACATTATTTTACTCGGCTAATAATGATCTCTTATGTGCGAAACAAATGTTCACTTTGTTATTGTCTGGTTTCATACTTACATGCTTATCTCCATTTGCTTATGTGTTTAATTTATATTTCATAGTTTATTATATATACATTTATTTTTATTTTATACACTTATATTCAGTATTGATAAGTAGTTTTTTTTACTTTTAAACATTTTTATAACTTTTTCAATGAAAATGCATGAAATACAATTTATATTTTTAATAAAAATCATACATATTATTCTTTCTAAAGTACAATTTATAAATCCCAATTCAAATTAAATTTAAATACAGTTTTCCAGTAATTCATAATTTAACTGATATTTTGTATCAATTACCAATTAGTTTCACAAATTTTTATTCAAAAATAAATTTAGTTATCAATTTAAACTCAATTAAAATTCGGGATCGTTACAACCACTGTCTAAAAGACTATTTTAAACCATAAAGAGATTTTTTAAGCTTACAAACATGATTAGGCCTGCTATTGTCAATGTACTCTTCTGACTGTTGTAGGTGAATGTCCTCCTCAAGGTCACCATGCAAGAATGTTGTCTTGATATATAATTTCTCCAACTCCATGTCGAAGTAGGCAATCAATGCCAAAATATGCGAATGAAAGTGTGTTTGACAACTGGAGCAAAAATATCATGTAACTTCACACCTTTCCTCTGAACATACCCCTTCACCACTAATCTCACCTTAAATAACAAGTCACCGTTGCCACCACCTTTCATCTTGTAGATCAATTTATAACCAATTTCTCTCACACCTGACGGAAGTAGCACTAAATCCCAAGTGTAATTTTTTTGCGAAGACTCAATTTCTGTCTCTATAGCTACTAACCTGCTGGAACTATCAACTGAACTAATGACAGCTCTATAGTCTCTAGGGTCATCACGGACTATGATTACCATGTCATCAAAGTTAATGTCTTTAATGCTCAATCCTACAAAATCATCAAGCCATCTAGGTCATTTCTTCTCCCTGATTGGTCGAATTTGAATTTGAGTTCTACCTTGAGATTGGTCCTCTGTCCTCTTCTCATCAACCACAATGTCATCGAAAAAACCATTGTATGGAAGTCTGATGATCTACTTAGTGTCTGGTACTCTAAATCTGCCCTCTTAATGCAACAACCCATCTTTGCGAACCCTAAAAGTCGACATTAATACATCCATGGTATTAGCATGCCGAACAACTAAGTGCTGAAAAGATAGATTGTTAGGGAAAAGAAAGGAGATAGAAGATAGAAGAACTAGGATCAAACACAGAATCTCATAACGCAACGGAATAATATATAATATAATTAAGTCTTTACAAAATCTGAGACCCTCTCTTTTTATATACATATACATATTAGAATTGGACGGTTATAACACCTGTCCTCACAACAGCATACAAACTACACGTAATACATACACAACGGAAGATATCCAAAATACGAGAGTATGTCCTGGGCCTCCAACTCGACCCCATGGCTCTAAAGCATCTAAAGCTAACTTGGCAAACAAGCTCAGTCTGACCCGAGCATTATAAGAAAATAATGCCCAGGTTAATCTAGAAAACTAGCGCGAGTAAACTCAAATCACAAAAAAACTTTATCGATTTATTAACTTGAAAAATCCTTTGAAATCAAAGGTATCTTGTAAGACCTCGCCGCACATAAACACGGATGGGTTTTAACCTTACGATAACCAAAACTTTTTTTTTAAATCTAGCGATATTATAATAATGTCTGAGAGTTCAAAGTAAAATATTAAAATAGCCAGAATGCTTGTATCTCATGTTCCAACATATGTGATATACAACTAAAATCGTGAAGCTCGTATTGGAGAGTGGAATCCAACTAATGACCGGGGTACCGCCCGTCACGGTGCATCTCTAGATAAAATAACATCAAGGACCTCGCCTGGATCCCCTGCCAACACAGGACCGACCTGCCCCTTGCTGGACAATACCGAATATGATCACCCCTTCCTTAATGGACCCCGAAGCATACAAATGAGAGATGATAGCGACTCTAGATATAGATGATCATATCCTACTTGGGAGCGACCCACTTAGCCCTGCTGCATCTCTTCTCTTTATCTCATTCCCCGTTGACGAGGCTTGAGGCTGCGATTACCTTTCAAGAACATTTACACTTAGAATGCTCATTGCCCTTCAATGACAATGCGCTGACAACATTCATCCATGCAAGTATGCTCTGGGTCTGAACGAAACCAAAGGCATTATTCATACTACATCCATTTTGGAATCACCCTTGGGATTATTAGTGATTAGCCCTTGCAATTCACCTCTCTATCTTTCATTCCATACTCTTCACGATGTCTTCAGTATGTAACACTTGAGTTTGATCGAAATGGCTTTTGGATAACATATCTAATCCCGGTCTCAACTTTCGAAAATTTTCGATAAACTCAACCCCAGTTTTTTAGGAAATAAACAAAAAAATGACAAGAGCAGAGTTCACCTCCTAACCGTTAGTGGACGGATTTCCTTATCGTTCGTCCTAGAAGAACGAAACGTGTTTATACGTACAGTATAACACATTCGACGGTAACTGTACCATATAATACTCTTGTTTCTCTTAGATATTTCCAAATTTATATTTTGTTCAGATTTGATAGTTGGTTATTTAACTATCAAATAAACAAACATCCAATCATGGTTTAATTTCCATATGGGATCCACTAAGCCTTTATTAATTATCTTTAATTAATAAAACCACTTTATAAATTTGATCAAGATTTTTCCAAAACACTATTCCCAAACCCCATACATTTCCTTTATACTTGGAAACATTTATATACTTATCTCAATGGTATAAGTATATTACCAAAACATTTTACTTTTCATGCCTGGAAACAAATCATAACTTATCTTATCAGTATAAGTATATTTACAAAGTTTTCAAAATTTTCTTCTTTTCAAATCTCATATTAAATAACCAAACATTTCTTCTAAATAAAACATTTCGCTTATCCTTTATCAAAAATTCCCTTTTTAAAAGCTCTTCTCATATTTTAATTAAGTTATAACTTTCAAAATAAAGTTATAACCCACTTTTATAAACCCTTGAGTTAATCTATAAACATCTTTCCAAATCGTTAAAATGATTTGTAAACCTTTTTCCTATTTTTAAAAATCTTTATACAAACCTTTCTATACTCCTTTATAAAATATCCTTTATAAATATCATTTACAAAACATCATTTGCAAAACATCTTAATAACACTTTTCATTAGAAAAACCCCTTTCTATTAACAAGTTATCATTTATAAATACCTTTATAAGAATTATATAACTTAAAAAACTAGTTGTAAAACCTTAGCCTCAAATTGATTAAAGAACTAAAGTAAATTCAAACCATACTTTATAAATTCAAAATGAAGCTTAGCGGTCCTAATGATACAAATTTAAGTCGCCATTTAATTTTAATTTGATTTCTAAATTACATAATAATTATTTACATAAGCTACCATATATGTAAATACAGTCATATCCAATTAGGGAATAACATGTCAATATAACTATTTGGCATATACAGGTCGAAATAACATAACAATAGGATGGTGATTTATCCTGCTAAATAAATTTCCAAACAATTCAATCAATTTATAGCAGAACGGGGATTTATCCTGCTTAACACATGTCTGCACAATCAAATCACTTATATTATAGCAGAATGGTGTTTTGTTCTGCTAACGGATGTCATTTAATTCTGCTAATCATATATGTTACTTAAGGGTCCGAACAAAAGATCCTTTGATTTGGAATCAGTTGGCTTTTAAAAGGAAAATTTATTTAAAACACATTTGTTTTAGTTTTAAATCACCTTTGAATAGATTTAAATAGATATAATCAACTTAAACCTTAATTAAACCTTAATTAACCCTAATTAAATCAAGATTAAATCATAACTGAATTCTACATAGCCTTAATGAACTTGATTAAGTACTAATTGACTTTCTAATGCAATTTGGTTAAGATTAAAACAATTTTTTTAAAAGTTAAACCCTAATTAATCAATATTAATGTAACGACATGCCTTTTGGACAGTTTAAATCGACGATAAACCACACACGTCAGACTCAAACCATACAAGAGGGCAGATTGTTATAGAGTAAATGAAGAAAAGCAGAGAAAGAAAGAAAAAAAATACAGAATCTCGCAGCGGAATGACAAAATATAATAATCAAATAAACAGTTCATGAAGCTGTTTACAAATAACATTAATTATTCTTTTATAATACATATCAGAGTTACATACTACAAGAATAAATAATAAATAAATGCATCGGAACAACATGATGCAGTGGAATACATATAATAAGTAGTAATAGTAAAAAATCTTCATCTTCATCCTCCAGAAAGAAATTTTCGATAAACTGAAAAGCTCAGACTGACCCGAGCAAATTGAAAAGACAAAACATTCGAGTCAGAACTAAAAGATCTTACGTAAGTTAAATCATCAGTAAATAAATATGAGTGTAACAGCATCAGAGATGTTTACGAGGTTTGACATCTCCTTTCTAATGTCAACGTGAGTGCAATAACTTAAGAGATGTTCGGGATTCACATCTCCTAAGGATCCGTTAAACTATCTACTATGTAGTACAATACGTTATTATAATATGTCTACAATAAAGTAAAGTATTAAAATAACGTTAATGCATTACCCATATCCCCCTTAACACATTTTATATATTCCCATAGTCTATACAGTACCGTACGCTCCTCCTTGAGGTTTACCCAGAGGGCACTCCATAGGTATGGTACAAAACAAACTCGTAGAAGGCGCGGTAGGGCATGTAAACACGACACTCAAGGCAATGCTAAGGTAGATATACCAAGTGCACTCCCGGACTGGTGGTAACGCATAACAACTACTACCGTCCACCTCGGACACACTAACATAATCAAAATCGAGGGGTGGCCACCAAATCAATCACAAAGTCAAAATAGAGTATGGAAGAAATGTGCCCGATAGGAGGAATGACCTCATTTGGCCCGATATAGCTCTTGTTTTAGTCACATCTAAGCAGACTCATGGGAGTCAGGATCATGTAAATACCTCATATAGAATCGTTCGCCAAACCATCCTACTTCATTTTGGAATCTCCACTACGTACACAGTTGTTAAAGTGGTTTTCGGTATTGGCAGAGAGTATGACAATATCTGATTCCGGTCTCTTTAACAACCAAACGCTTATTTCACACCAGATGGTTCTTTTACATTTCAAAAGTCAATTCACAATTGGTATCAAAATATCATATTCTCAAAACCATATCACTTTCGAAATCATATTCACTTTCAAAACTATATTCATTTCCAAAATTATATTTACTTTTGAAATTTCCGATAAGATAGGTTAATTAAATCCTCATTCCAAAATCTTCATTATTTACTCAAATATGTCATTTCACTAAAGGTATCAAATTCCAAATTCCAGCTTAGGTTGTAAATCATCATCAAGGATTTAAATGTAAATTCTTCAACTTTACACAGTTTGAAATTTTAGAAAATAGTTTAGATAGTCATAAATAGTTTTAATAGTTGAAAATAATTTAAAATAGATTAAAATAGTTTTAAAATAGTTTAAACAGATTTAAATTTAATTTAATTAGATTTAAAATGATTATGTATATTTAAAATAGATTTAGTAGATTTAAACTATATTAAATAGATTAAATGAATTTAAAATAGATTAAATAAACTTAAAATAGATTAAATAAATTTAAAATATATTAAATAAATTTAATTATTTTTTAATAGGTAAAATAGATTAAATTGGATTAAATAGGTTATAATATATTTAAAATAAATTGAAATAATTTAAGTTGATTAAGATAGTTTATATAAATTAAAATAGTTTAAATTAGTTCAAAATAGATTTTTAAGTTATATCCAAACATTTTCAATAACTCAATTTCGATAAATTCATTTATATTTGACACCTCAACTTTGAAATTCAAATTCAAATCCTTTGAACAATTCATTAAATCAATTCCAATTTCACATTTATGCTTGGACTTTCGAAATAATTCAGTTTATATAAATCAATTTCTATTTCAAAATACCAGTTAACTGAATTCAAAATTTGAAGATTCAAAAGTCATTTAATTTAACTAATCGGTGTCCGTATGTAGTTTTCTACCCCAGGGTCAAGTGATACAGATATTTATCATTTCAATCCGTAATTTAAAATTTTACGGTTATATAACATTTCAAACCGCAATCTCGAATTAAATAAAAATCCATACAATCGCTCGAGTCTATCATTTCAACCCATAATTATTTTTCCCTAATCTATAGATTATTCTGGTATGTATCATTTCAATCCATACGGAACTTGCAGTGTTATACCAATATAAGAATACAACATCCAGTCATCCAATATCAACAATCAAACATCCATCACAATCAACATTCAAATCAACTAATAAACATCAATAGATAACTGATTATCATTAACAGGAATTAATTTGACAATTTAAATTCAATATTAAACTAAACGATGATTAAATGCAAAAAAAGTCAAATTTAACTAAAATGACAACTTAAATATACCAAACGTCAATCAATTAATTTCTAATCACATCATAAATTTAATTTAACTAACATAAGATAATGTAGAAGTTGTGAGTGGGTCAAAACACTCACCTTTGATTTCAAATCAATTTGAAATCCAAAATAGAGCTCAAAATTCAACAGTCTTAGAATTCATTTAAACCAGCAACAAAATGTTCGAAATTTCGATACGATCCCAGTGGAACAACCTACGCATGAATCAGACCTAGTATGCAAAAGATATTAAGTTTTGAAGTTAAACGATTGAAAATAAAATGAAATAAAATAAAAACGAAATAAACCACTCATATGGCAACACACCATCATCCCCTCTATCGTTCACGAACAAAAACATGCAGACCCTACATCTCGATCGAGCGCACGTTTGCTGTGACGACCGCCCATGACTCCTGCACTAAACAAGGAGATAGTGCACTGAAAAGTGTGCCAGGCCGCCATGGACGATCATCAGGGTAAGGTAAGCTCTATCGTATAACTTACAGCGCATGGATAAAATACAATAGAGAAATATATATATATATATATATATATATATATATATATATATATATATATATAGTGAAGCTCCTCAAATCAGAAATTTATCAATACACTTTGTAATAGTTTGATACAAACATCTGAATAGTCAATACATCAAGCCTCACTACATATCACTCAGAGAATACAAACAGTGGAACATCCAGTACATATAGTAAGAAAACAATATGCAAAAGCCTCCAGCTCGTCTTCGTCATCAACAACGTTGACCACTAAGAACAACACCTGTCACCTGCTACCTAGTCTGCCCATCCCAACATGGATGAACAGCCCAAGGTAATAAGAGTTAAACATAAAACCTTGAGTCAGACAAAAGTCTTAGTGAGCAGTAAATCAACTATCAAACATACCAAAAGATCATAAAGGGTAAAAAGGAATAGGAGCTCAACCATCCCACTCCACCTCTTTCTACAGTGATAGCCCCCAGACACACTAAGCAGAAGCAAACATAGCAATTCAAACATTCAAAGCAAAGTAATTATCACTCGAGTCAAGGTCGGTGTTTTTCAAGTACAAACCCCAAGGCCTAAACCAAGATCAGATAAGCACCCTGAAAACATCGCTCTTGACCCAAGCGACGATACAACCAAAACATCCAAACATCCATGACTCTGGCTATCACTATTATCACTGCCTCGATACCACCGTTAATTGAATGACCGGCACATTCTTTCAGCCGTCTGTCAAGGGCTAATGGTGACCCCGATTCTAGACATAACTCCGTACGTCGTCGCAGCCCGTGCCTAGGATATCGAATCTGCCCAGAGTACTAGCACGTCGTCGCAGCCCGTGCTTGGAACGTCGTCGCAGCCCGTCCCAATGTACTCTTGCTTTGAGCATGCTAGAACCTTCAATAACGATGAGATCTCAGCCTCCTGTCATCCTCCTCGACGACTATCTCCATACTAGCTCAAGCGCCTCTTAAGCTAACCATTATCCACAAACTCGAACCACATCATCGAGTTATCAACATGCTTGGGATGATCCTGTCTGGATTAAACCAAGGCTTTCTCACATCATGCTTTACTTCATCGCATCATAGCAAAGTCCCATCTCAACATCATGCTTTGCCTTATCGCATCATAGCAAAGTCCCATCTCAACATCATGCTTTGCCTTATCGCATCATAGCAAAGTCCCATCTCAACATCATCATCAAATCTATCCATATGAGCTTCAACATCCGCTTCATATGCCACAAGCAGCTTTCCTTATTCAAGAGCCTTTCTACTTAGCTTTTGAATCATCTTCGACCATACTTGTCCAAATCAAACCATACATCATCTAACTCATAACAATCAATCAAAACAATCATTAATCCAAGTAATCAATCATTCAAACAAGATCTAAATAAGCAATTATAACCATAATGGCAATTTCGTAAATAAAGAGTCCAAATCTAACAAGTAATCTAACAAGCATGAATCATGAACAATATCTCTACAACTTGATGAATGAACTTGCATAGGTGATCATGTAGTAAAATAGGTGTCAAATCATCATGATCAATAGATCTACATGCAGACTTAAGGAAAATGCACGAAATCACTCTCTTTAAAACATAAACAAACCACCGATCCAATATACTCCTTTGGGTCCGTGTGAGAGATAACCACCACTCACCGAATCACCTAAACACCTCAAAAACAACCAACTTCAGATCTGGACAGCAAAGAATCAAGCTTGATCCTCCAAAGCTCCGCTTCAAATGAAGAAATCTCTCTTCAATGGATGAAGATCTTCAACTTTGGCTGTTGGATCTTCGATTTGATCTTCAATCTAGATGGATGGAAGCACAAGATTAAAGTGGAGAAAAGAATTGAAGAAGTGTCTTAGTCGAGCTCTCAAAATAGCAGCACTTCGTCGCTCCAAAATCCAGTGCCAAAAAGTGAACCAAACCCCTCTATTTATAGGCAGATTTTAGGTCGCTCGATTTTAGGTCGGTCGCTCTTAGGTCGGTCACGACCTAACGACCTAACTTTATACTGCCGACCTAACGACCCAACAACTTAGGCACTCACGCGACCTAACTCTAAGTCGTTCCGCGACCTAACAAAAGTCACGACCCAACACACAAACACGGCTTAGCACGCACACGACCTAACACTCAACGCAACTGCGCGACCTAACAGGTATACGGCCTAAGCCATAACACACGTGCGCGACCTAACTATACACAGCCTAGCGACCTATCACTAAAATCTTCTGGACGACCTAACATATAGCAACCTGATATAGGTCGCTCACGACCTAAACCACAACAACTTATTATATTTCCTTAAGTCGCTCGAACGACCTAGCTTCCTTAAGTCGCTCGGACGACCTACCTCCCCTAGGTCGCTAACCTGCCTAACCGACCTATCTCCTTAGGTCGTTAACTCGTAAGTCGCTGACTTCTCTTAGGTCGCTAATCACCTTAGGTTAGTCTAAACTCTTAAGTCGCTAATCCATAACTCGTTGACCCATGGCCTTCTAACCCGTAACCCGCTAGCCTCCTTAGGTCGTTCCAAAACTCCACCGACCTAACTATCATACGACCTAACTCCCTAGGTCATTCTACCTCACTAAGTCGCTCACGAGCTAACACCGGACGTCTTAAGCTTTGGTCGACTCAAACTCTAAACGACTTAACAACATCAACGACTTAATGTTGATAGTTTTACAATCTTTCGATCCGTAAAATACGGGTCGTTACATTCTCTCCCCCTTAGGAATTTCGTCCCCGAAATTCCAAGCAAACAAGAGCAACCAAAACTATTCTGCATGCCTACCATCCATAGCAACCAACAAACCATACATCCAATTACTAACCTAGCATGTAGAATTCTAAGACTAGAACAAGTTACAAATTCATGAGATGTCACGACACCTTAGGGCCATACCTTGAAGAGTTCAGGATGAGCGGCCTTCATCCTCTCTTCCTCCTCCCATGTACAATCGTTGACATCATCACTCCATTGTACCTTGAGCAACGTAATCTTCTTCCTCCTAAGCTGTTTCGTGTCAGTTTCCATAACACGAAGCGGTTTACGAGGTCTTCTAGCAACTGGATCAACTTCCAAATCTTCATAGCTATCAACCGAAACCACTGTACTTGGGTCGTGCACATACTTCCGTAGATATGATACATGAAAAACATTGTGCACACCCGTCATCTTTTCTGGTAATTCCAACTTATAAGCAAGCTTTCCAATTCGCTCGACGATCGGGAATGGTCCAACAAATCTCGGAGTCAACTTTCCTTTCTTCCCGAATCGAATAACATTCTTCAGTGGAGAAATCTTCACAAAAACCATATCGCCTACGTCGAATTCCAAGTCCTTACGATGCTTATCGGCATAACTTTTCTGACAGTCTTGGGCTGCCTTCATTCGTCGTCGAATGATCTCTATATAATAAGAAGTCTGTCGAATCATTTCTGGCCCAAGTATCAACTTTTCTCCAGTTTCCAACCAACATGTCGGAGAGTTACACGGTCTTCCATACAATGTCTCATATGGTGCCATACCAATGCTTGTCTGATAACTGTTATTATACGCAAATTCGACCAGATGAAGATGATCTTCCCATGATCCTCCGAAGTCCAAAACACATGCCTTTAGGAGATCTTCCAAAACTCGGTTGACTCTCTCGATCTGACCGTCTGTTTGAGGGTGATAAGTTGTACTCAAACACAACTCAATTCCCAAAATTCTTGGAAGCTCTTCCGAAATTCACTAGTGAACAATGGGTCTCGATCGCTCACTATACTCTTCGGAATACCATGGAATCGAACTATCCACTTAACATACAACTCAGCCAATTTCGATGCAGTCCTAGTAGATCGAACAGGAATGAACCTTGCACTCTTAGTCAAATGATCTACGATTACCCAAATCCCTTCATTTCCCGCTCTGGTTCTAGGTAACCCATTGATAAAATCCATCGATATTTGCTCCCACTTCCATGTAGGAACTTCTAATGGCTGAAGCAATCCACTTGGCTTCTTCTGTTCGGCTTTTACCAACTGGCAGTTCATACATTTGGAAATAAAATTTCCAACATCCTTCTTCATACCTTCCCAATAATAGGTTCTCTTCATATCCCGATACATCTTATTTCCACCTGGATGAATTGTCAACTTCGAGTGATAACTTTCCTTAAGAACTTCATCTCTCAATTCATCTATATCGGGAACAACTAGTCATCCTTGCTTCCGAAGCCAACCCTCTCGATCGACTTCGAATCCTTTATCCTTCTCTGGGTCCAATCCAGATTCCAATTCACGGATAATCTTGACAAGCTTATCGTCTCGCTTTTGGCTCTCACCAATCCTTTCCACAAGAGTAGGTCTTATCGATAAGTTTGCCAACATCTCAGGTTCTAATTCACATCTAGGCCTGAAGTCAAATCCAGCCAAATACTCAAGACTCTTCCATTCCGAAAACATGGCTCCCAAACTTGCATGTCTTCGACTTAACGCATCTGCCACTGCGTTACCTTTTTTCGGAGTATAGGCTATACCAAAATCATATGATGCTAAGAACTCTAGCCACCGTTGCTGTCGAAGATTCAAATCCTTTTGGGAGAACAGATACTTCAACGACTTATGATCTGTAAACAACTCGAATCGAACTCCCAATAGGTAATGTCTCCACATCTTCAAAGCAAACACAATCGCCGCTAACTCCAAATCATGAGTCGGATAATTCCTTTCATGCGGCTTCAGTTGTCGACTTGCATACGCAACAACTTTATCCTTCTGCATTAGCACTGCTCCAAGTCCAATACCACATGCATCGGTGTAAACCACCATCTCACCATTTCCACTTGGAATATTCAAAACAGGAGCACTTGTCAGTCGCTCTTTCAGGATTCCGAAAGCTTGCTCACACTTATCTTCCCATTTAAATACTTGATTCTTTTTCGTCAATCCTGTTAACGGTGCAGCTATCTTGGAAAAGTCTTTGATAAACCGACGATAGTATCCTGCTAATCCAAGAAAACTTCTCACATCAGATGCATTCTTAGGTCTAACCCAATCCTGGATTGCTGCCACCTTAGCGGGATCAACCGCTATTCCACTTCCAGAGATAACATGGCCTAAGAATCTCACTTCACTCTTCCAGAAGTGACACTTCGAAAACTTAGCCTTCAGTTGATGTTTCCGCAAAATTTCCAAAACAACACGTAAGTGCGTCTTGTGCTCTTCTTCAGTTATGGAATAAATCAGAATATCATCCACGAACACAAGTACGAACTTGTTCAACTGATCCCTGAACACTCTATTCATAAGATCCACAAAATACGCTGGTGCATTGGTCAATCCAAACGGCATTACCAGCCACTCATAGAAACCAGACGGTGTTCTGAAAGTAGTCTTCGGAACACTATCCTTTGCCACTCTCAACTGGTGAAATCCCGTTGCCAAATCAATCTGTGAAAACACCTTAGCTTCGTGAAGCTGATCAAACAAGTCATCTATCCTCGGCAATGGGTACTTGTTCTTCTTAGTCACTTTATTCAGCTCACGATAATCCACACACAACCTCAACGATCCATCCGCTTTGGTTGCGAACACAACTGGTGCACCCCATTCGGACACGCTACACCGAATGAACCATTTCTGTAAAAGGTCATCAACTTGCACCTTCAACTCTTGCTGTTCCCTAGGTGCCATCCGCCTAAGAGGCATCACAACAGGTCTGGCTCCCTCAACTAGATCGATACGAAACTCGATCTCCCTATGCGGCGGTAATCCTTTGACCTCGTCAAAGATATTCTCAAATCCATTCACAATAGGCACCGATGACAGTCCATCCCGTGGAACAACCAGCGAATACATGAAGCTCGTGAAGACGCCTTCCTCATGCTTACATCGTATCACAACCTTTCGCCCTTCCACATTCTCGACTGTCACCTCCAGCCTTTCACAATCAATCCTTGCCGCATACTTCCTAAGCCAATCCATACCCAGAATAATTCCGAACCCCGCAAAGTTCAGAACAAAACAATCACAAACAAAAGAGCAATCATGACTCGACACAACTAGACCACGGCATAACATACACAAACAAGACGAACCCCCAACTGGATTAGTCACCACCAATGGTCTCTCAACAATATCTGGTTCCAAACCCAACCGGCCTACAAGTTCACTACAAACAAAAGAATGCGACGCTCCAGTATCAAACAACACTCTAACTGGAACACCACAAATGGAAAGAGTACCTTGAACCACCACACTCTTTCCTTTCTCATCAACAGTAGGAGCTTTCGAAGACGATGGCACAGCCCCCAATGCACAAGCTTGCACAATCTGCTTGTCCATCCTCGGTTTCGGACAATTCTTCTTGAAATGCCCTGGTTTGTCACAGTTGTGGCACTTCGCCGGCACTCTCGGTTTCTTACAATCTCTGGAGAGATGGCCCTTCTGTTGACAGTTGTAGCAGGTCACTTCGCCCTTCGGCTTCTTTTGGCCATCCTTACCTTTCTGTTGCTGCTGCTTCCTCTTCTTGTTTCCACTTTGCTCCTTGGTCACAGCAACAATAGATCCTTCCTTAGGAAACAGATTCTCATGCCTGAGAGCCTTCTCCACAAGCTTCTCAAATGGATCATCCAAATGATCCACCAACTGCCTCTCAAGATAAGTGTCCAAGCCTGTCACAAACTTCCCATTCTTCTGATAGGGAGAATCAATATATGACCGAGCATACTTGGACAAAGCTTCAAACTCCGAAACATACTCAAGAACTGGTCTTCCACCTTGCTTGAGCTCCACAAACTTCTTAAACAGAACAGATTTCTGAGCTGTAGAAATGAACTTAGCTTCAAATCTAGCTTGGAATTGCTCCCAAGTGATCTCTTCCTCTGGAGTATCAATGGTAATAGAATTCCACCAATCAGAAGCTCTTCCCTGAAGCTGTCTTGATGCAAGCTTCCTCTTAGTTGCATCCTCAATTCCCAAATCACCAAAGATCCTTCTACAAGCATCAATCCATCTCTGAACTTCAATGGTTGATTCTGTTCCTAAGAAAACCTTTCCTCCAAGAGCAGTATAGTCTTTACACAACTTAGCAAAATCCACTGGTCTTAGAGCTTGAACTTGAACTCCAACATCTACTGATGACCCCGGAACTGGCATCCTTCTCATGATCGAAGTCATCATGGCCTCAAACATAGCAGCATAATCAGCAACTCCCTCAGAAGCACGGCCTTCCCTAGCAGCTTGTCTCTCTCTTCGACTCATTCTTAATATCTATAAAAAGAATGATTAGAACACCTTGAGAAACAACTACATAAGGAGTTAAAATCCTTCTAAGCTACTATATTATATATAGTAATCATCCATCAAAATACAATTACGTCTCTCATACGTAGTTACGTCAGCGAGCGTTGGCTAAAATCGATTAACCAAAGCTCTGATACCAAATGTGACGACCACCCATGACTCCTGCACTAAACAAGGAGATAGTGCGCTGAAAAGTGTGCCAGGCCGCCATGGACGATCATCAGGGTAAGGTAAAAACAACAAGCTCTATCGTATAACTCACAGCGCATGGATAAAATACAATAGAGAAATATATATATATATATAGTGAAGCTCCTCAAATCAGAAATTTATCAATACACTTTGTAATAGTTTGATACAAACATCCGAATAGTCAATACATCAAGCCTCACTACATATCACTCGGAGAATACAAACAACGAAACATCCAGTACATATAGTAAGAAAACAATATGCAAAAGCCTCCAGCTCGTCTTCGTCATCAACAGCGTTGACCACTAAGAACAGCACCTGTCACCTGCTACCTAGTCTGCCCATCCCAACATGGATGAACAGCCCAAGGTAATAAGAGTTAAACATAAAATCTTGAGTCAGACAAAAGTCTTAGTGAGCAGTAAATCAACTATCAAACATACCAAAAGAGCATAAAGGGTAAAAAGGAATAGGAGCTCAACCATCCCACTCCACCTCTTTCTACAGTGATAGCCCCCAGACACACTAAGCAGAAGCAAACATAGCAATTCAGACATTCAAAGCAAAGTAATTATCACTCGAATCAAGGTCGGTGTTTTTCAAGTACAAACCCCCAAGGCCTAAACCAAGATCAGATAAGCACCCTGAAAACATCGCTCTTGACCCAAGCGACGATACAACCAAAACATCCAAACATCCATGACTCTGGCTATCACTATTATCACTGCCTCGATACCACCGTTAATTGAATGACCGGCACATTCTTTCAGCCGTCCGTCAAGGGCTAATGGTGACCCCGGTTCTAGACATAACTCGGCACGTCGTCGCAGCCCGTGCCTAGGACTATCGAATCTGCCCAGAGTACTAGCACGTCGTCGCAGCCCGTGCTTGGAACGTCGTCGAAGCCTGTCCCAACGTACTCTTGCTTTGAGCATGCTAGAACCTTCAATAACGATGAGATCTCAGCCTTCTGGTCATCCTCCTCGACGACTATCTCCATACTAGCTCAAGCGCCTCTTAAGCTAACCATTATCCACAAACTCGAACAACATCATCGAGTTATCAACATGCTTGGGATGATCCTGTCTGGATTAAACCAAGGCTTTCTCACATCATGCTTTGCTTCATCGCATCATAGCAAAGTCCCATCTCAACATCATGCTTTTCCTTATCGCATCATAGCAAAGTCCCATCTCAACATCATCATCAAATCTATCCATATGAGCTTCAACATCCGCTTCATATGCCACAAGCAGCTTTTCTTATTCAAGAGCCTTTCCACTTAGCTTTTGAATCATCTTCGACCATACTTGTCCAAATCAAAACATACATCATCTAACTCATAACAATCAATCAAAACAATCATTAATCCAAGTAATCAATCATTCAAACAAGATCTAAATAAGTAATTATAACCATAATGGCAATTTCGTAAATAAAGAGTCCAAATCTAACAAGTAATCTAACAAGCATGAATCATGAACAATATCTCTACAACTTGATGAATGAACTTGCATAGGTGATCATGTAGTAAAATAGATGTCAAATCATCATGAGCAATAGATCTACATGCAGACTTAAGAAAAATGCACGAAATCACTCTCTTTAACACATAAACAAGCTACCGATCCAATATACTCCTTTGGGTCCGTGTGAGAGATAACCACCACTCATCGAATCACCTAAACACCTCAAAAACAACCAACTTCAGATCTGGACAGCAAAGAATCAAGCTTGATCCTCCAAAGCTCCGCTTCAAATGAAGAAATCTCTCTTCAATGGATGTAGATCTTCAACATTGGCTCTTGGATCTTCGATTTGATCTTCAATCTAGATGGATGGAAGCACAAGACTAAAGTGGAGAAAAGAATTGAAGAAGTGTCGTAGTCGAGCTCTCAAAATAGCAGTACTTCGTCGCTCCAAAATCCAGTGCCAAAAAGTGAACCAAACCCCTCTATTTATAGGCAGATTTTAGGTCGCTCGATTTTAGGTCGGTCGCTCTTAGGTCGGTCACGACCTAACGACCTAACTTTATACTGCCGACCTAACGACCCAACAACTTAGGCACTCACGCGACCTAACTCTAAGTCGTTCCGCGACCTAACAAAAGTCACGACCCAACACACAAACACGGCTTAGCACGCACACGACCTGACACTCAACGCAACTGCGCGACCTAACAGGTATACGACCTAAGCCATAACACACGTGCGCGACCTAACTATACACGGCCTAGCGACCTATCACTAAAGTCTTCTGGACGACCTAACATATAGCAACCTGATATAGGTCTCTCACGACCTAAACCACAACAACTTATTCTATTTCCTTAAGTCGCTCGAACGACCTAGCTTCCTTAAGTCGCTCGGATGACCTACCTCCCCTAGGTCGTTAACCTGCCTAACCGACCTATCTCCTTAGGTCGTTAACTCGTAAGTCGCTGACTTCTCTTAGGTCGCTAATCACCTTAGGTCGGTCTAAACTCTTAAGTCGCTAATCCATAACTCGTTGACCCATGGCCTTCTAACCCTTAACCCGCTAGCCTCCTTAGATCGTTCCAAAACTCCACCGACCTAACTATCATACGACCTAACTCCCTAGGTCGTTCTACCTCACTAAGTCGCTCACAAGCTAACACCGGACGACTTAAGCTTTGGTCGACTCAAACTCTAAACGACTTAACAACATCAACGACTTAATGTCGATAGTTTTACAATCTTTCGATCCGTAAAATACGGGTCGTTACATTTGCCAATGATGATCGATCACCCCCTTTGACCACACCGACCGCGCCCCCATCCTTGGCCGACCTCGCCTATGACCGCACGACTCCTCCAATCAACCTCGTGCCATATGAAGACGCAGCTGCCGACAAAGAACGGAACCCTAATTGAATTATCACCTTCGATCCAACCGTCAAAATGTCAAACAAACTGCACCGATGAACTACGCATGTTCCTCTCCATGTGATGGTAACTTCGATTTTCCGATCCGTTGAAGTTGATCACGACACAACAAATGACCAAGAATAAATCATCCAATTCTGACCACACAGGAACCCAAATTGAAAGAAATCTGCATATTTGACTTGCACTCATCGAGGGCTTCGAATCGGTATATATTATGATAGTGTTTGGAGGGATTTGATTTTGAAATTGAATTTGTAATTGGAATAGGATTTTGAGATTGAATCTGTTTTTGCCATTGATAAGGAGAAGTAGATAGATGAAATTTTACGTACAGTAACGAGGAATAAAAAGGCTGCTAGAGTTTGGACAGAACCACTATATACTAACGAAGTCAGATAGGAAATGAATAAATATCCGAATAGATTTGAAATGACAAATACGACCTGAAAAGCCCGTTTTTCTTCCGAAACGAAGGTGGGTCATCCTATATATCAAAATAGATGTTTTTAATATTTTTAAACACAATGGAATAGGTTTCAAGTCCAAATTCCATCTTATAAAGAAGTTAGCTTAAAATAGCTTATTTCAAATTGATTTCAATTGAATTTAATTAAATTGATTTCTACACGTTTCGAGCCGTATGATCAAAGGACAAGTCCGATCCTGCGAAACTTGAAACCTTACAATAATTCACCGTTACGGATCCGATGAAACTAGTTTCGTGGAAATCCAAGACTGTGGCCAAAATGGTTATTTTTACATTAATTAAATAAATATTAATTCAATTAAATCACTTTTTAAATTTCAAATTTAATGACCAACAATTTTCATCATTTTTGATTACTTGGACATTTACAATAATTTAAATCAATTTTACATGTCAATTCATTGTTAAATATTACCCCAGTTACAATGTTCAATTTCAACTGTAATTAAATCCAATTAATTAAAGTTTAATTCCAATAAATTGATTTAATCTGATTTCAATCTTTTTATTCAATCAATTATTACTTTATAGACCTAGTTAACATTTGTTTATAATATTCTTCAATTGTCATATTTTACCATATTAGTTGCAGTATTTCAATTACATTGAATTTTTGTCAATTTTATTATAATTTAAAATGTCTATAAATTTATTTATTTTTGGTTTACTCTTTTATAAATTCAATTATTGCTTGTTGAATATAATTAACATTTCTACACATTTTATTTTATTTACCCTTTTATAGTTATTGTCTTAAATCACCTTAATGTAACATTAATGACATTCAATTGCAATTGATTTAAATAAATTGGTAACAAATAACAATATTCACTATTTCTATATTTAATAACATCTGTAAGTTTATTATTCATAAGCAAATGTTATAACAACTTACACGATACCAATTCTATCCAATTACAATTTATTACACATTATTTCATTAATAAATCAACATTTAAATTATCTATTACTCTTTAAATCCAATTATCAATTAATACGCACATTATCATAATTAATTTACAATCTATAACCAACTATAACTTTTCAACCATTTTAAAGCAGTTATCAATTACCTTAAATTAATACTATTACATTTTATTCTAGTTATATTCTTATTATTCAATCACAAATTTTTATTTCTTTCAATATTAAATCACAAAACTTTATTGAATTAACTATTTTTAATTATCGAAAATTACAGGTTGTTACAATTAATCAAACAATCTGTTAATTAAATTAATAATTAATTAACCATTAATCTTAATTAAATAATTATTAATCGCTTAATTACTTCTTAACCATATAAAACATTAATTAAAACTTCATTAATTAATTAACAGTCATTAACTTAACTTAAGTGATGATTAACCTCTAACTACCTTCTTATTCCTAGTAAGGTGCTAATTACCTTTTAATTAATTAATTATATTACAACTTAATTACTTTTTAATATCACTAATTAAGTTTGAAAATTTTTGTAAACTGATTTCAAAGTAAAAAAAATTGAAATAGAAATTCAAACCTTTGTCGAACTGCATCCATAGCGACTATCGCTATGAGTGCAGTTTGCTCTAACCCACCTTTAAGTGAAGCCACTTTACTAAAATCATACTATTTCATGGTTGAAACATACCTTAGTAAATTTTCACACTTTAAAACCAATTACGCAAACTTCAACCAAAATCTAAACTTTAAACTCTTGAAACAAGTTTGATTTCAAATCCAAACTCAAATCCATCGTGACTACATACAAAGTTTCGAATTTGTTTTCAACCCATCATGACTATAGTCATGTTCAACATCAACCCTTTATATTCACACATCACATTCATATAACAAACTATATACATATACTAATATACATGCAATTACTAACTTTGCAATAACACATCCATTCGAGTGCTAACACTAACCCATACATTAACATTATCATGACATTTCAAACATGCCAAAAATCCAACATAATATATATATATATATAGCTAAGGATCAACACAACATATAAAGGAAAGTTATTTCTAAAAGATTAGGAATTTACTAACCGAAAGCTATCCAAACTCTTGCTAAATTAGAATATGACGTAGCACTTCCGTTCTGTAACAACCTGATATTTTCAGCCATTCGCATCCACACATGTCGGACTTGAATTGCTCAAAATACCGCATTGTAAATAAATTTGAAGCAAATGAAAACAAACACAGAATCACAGACACAGAAATATCAGAATAACTTGCAGCGGAAATTAAAAATACCATAGTAGTTCATGAAGCTACTATAACAAAATATCAAAACAAAATACATAATATCAGTCTGAAAAACATATACAATAGAAATCTTAAAAACATAGAAGTTTGTAAATACAAGAGCTGAAATAGAACGACTGAACTGAAATAGATAGATAACTAGAAAATCAAAATCTCCAGCGATTCCTAGCTCCAGAAAGAGAAATCCAAAGCTAAGCTGTGAATACTCAGGCTGACCCGAGCATAAAGTAAAACATAAAACACTCGAGTCAGACATACATACTTATATAATGTAAACCAACTCAAGTGAACTGTAGTAGTAATGCACAATAACTTAAAGAATGCTTGGGATCGCCCATCCTCTAAGGATCAGTTAAACCACAAATTTAACAGTAATAAACGCTATCATAGAAATGTCTACATCAAAGTAAACTATGCAAATGACAGTGTTAATGTGGCTAGGGTAGCGCAGAGCTACAGTAATCGCTCACCTCTAGTCACACTCTGAAATTGAAGGTGTACATCCAAAAATCTCAAGGCATACAGAGAAGTGTACCCGTGGTTAAAAATTCCAAAATGGTATTTATACTTCAAATAAATCAAATATCATTTTAAAATTCAATATCATTCAAAATTCATTTTTAAATTATCAAAATATCATATCCTACCAAAACCTCATTCATTTTTATTTAATTTAAATACCATTCCAAATCACATTTCAAAATAGTTTGTATTTCAAATCAAATATTCCATTTAAACTGAAAAATAAAGTTATTATACTTAAAAAAAAATCAAATATTCAATTCCTAAAATTTTAGTCTTTTTCAGAATTCATTTATTCACTTAAATTTATTAAAACGGTGAAATTTCAGCTTTTGCAGCATTTAGAAAATGCTGCGGAAAATTACATTTGAAAACAATTTAATTTAACAGCGACAACATTTACAGAAATGCTGTAATAGTTCAGGTTTCAAATAAAAGCTTTAGTTCAATTCTGTAACTACAGCACTTACAAAGTGCTGTAATAGCCCCTAGTTCATTTTGCCTTTTAGTTCATTTGTATCAACTACAACACTTAGAAATGTTGTAATATCCTTTACTTCAGAAATGATAGCATTTCTGAAATGATGTTAATTAAATTCCAAATTTTCAATACAATTTCATAAACAATTAAACTTTAATTTAAACCATTTTAACTTATAAAAATTTGTATTTTCTCACTTCAAATGATCATTTAAATACCCTTTAATTTATGATTTTATAAAGCGAAATTTTCATACAAAAATCAAATTTCTTTAATAATTCACTTACAAAAATTAATGTACAATTTTATAACATTTCATTTACTTTACATTTTAGTTTAATTTACCGTTCATAAATTAAATTTAAATTCCATTTATTTTTCTTAACTTGACTTCTATTTTTAAAACACATTTCACATTTTCCAAGTTAAGTTATATTTCAAATTTCAATTTTAAACATTTATTTATTTAACTATTTTTAATTTATAGAAAAATCAATAACACTTTATAAAAATCATTTTAAATTCAAATTAAAATCAAATTATCATATTTTCTTACTTAATTTAAACTATATTTATAAACAAAATCATAAATTCCAAAATTTACTTATATTTCAAATTCTACTTTACCATTTATTTATTTCACTTATTTAACTTGTAGAAAATCACTAATATTTTATAAAAATCATTTTTAAATTATATTTAAATCAAAATATCATAATATTTAAATTTTAAAAATACTTTATAAATTCCAGAATAATATATATTAACCATGGGTCTGTATATAATTTCTAACCAAGGTCAAATGATACGGATAATATATCATTTCGATCCGTAACTCACAAAGGAAAAACCTGGGTTCTATCATTTCAAACCCGCAATCCCAAGTAAAATAAAATAAATAAAAATCGCTCAGGCCTATCATTTTGGCCCATAATGATTTTTTCCTATTCTAAAGTCCGTTCGGGTATGTATCATTTCAACTTATAGTGATTCTATTCTACAGGGAACTGGCAGTGTGAGAACAGAATAAAATAAACAACATAGCAATATATAGCAGTAACAGATGATATGGCAGGTTTATAAACATGGTTAACATCATATAATCCATATCACAGGCAGGTATAACATGATATAGCAATTCTACACATTCACTTGCGATCAATTCACAGTTATATAAGTATGAATGTCAAGTGTGAATTACTCACCTTTAAGCTGGAGGTAGCAAATCGAAACACACCGAATAAATCCAGAAAGCATGACACGGCATGACACGGCACGATTATGGTTTCAAGTGAGTGGAGAGAGAAAAGATATGATCTTGTATCAACAACCAAAACAAAACAAACAAGACAATATATATAAATATTTTTAACACAAAACACATTGAAACAATTTGAATTTAAAATGCAACAATGGACAAAATAGTCAGACCTTGCTTTTACCACTCCAATGCTTGGTCTAGGGACTCTTTAGCTCGGCCATGATATGATATAGCTCAGGTTTGGGTCAGGTATGGCATCAAAATGGCACGTCTACATGAGATGTGGAGGGTAGGAGAGTTACACATTGGGTATATGAAAGGACAAGGCAAAATATTGGAGTTTTGGTGCAAATTTTGGTTCGGCCATGCAAGAATGGGCTCGGCCTTGGCATGTGTAGGCCTGATGGTGGCGGGAGAGATGGCTAATGGTGGTGAACAAGCAGGTGGTGGTGGCTAAGGAGGAGGCCGAAGTGGAAAATGAAGGGTATGTGCAAACTAGGTTTGGCTATGCATATTTTTCAAGGATTTGCAACTTTTTGAGATGGTTGCACCATTGGATGGCCATGGCCAATATAGGTCAGAGGAGAGGGATGTCAGGCCCTGTATGGTGGTGGGAAGAAGGTGGTGTGGTAGTTGGAGGAGGTGGTGAGGTGATAGCCAAGCAAAATACATGAAGAGGAGGAAGCAAATCAATGAAAGAAATGGAAGGAAAATGGGATAAAAAATGGAAGAAGCTATTAGAAAAACTTACAAAATATTTTCATAAATAAGAATAGCTGTGAGTAATGAGGTTGTGAGAAGTTTCTTACGTGAGTTATCAATGTGGAATGCACGGCTACAAGGAGTTTTTGAATGGCCAAGCAATTGAAAAGGCAGAGAAAGGAAAGGTCACAAGGAGAATGAAAAGTCATTGTCTCTTTGCATTTCTATTTTCTTTTAAATCAAAATAAACAAACATAAATCAGTAAATAACAATAAAATACAATAAAAATGAAGTGAAAAATAATGTAAATAAATATTTTTAGGAAAAATAGAAAATAATTAAGAAAATAGCTTAATAATTGAAACTAAAACTAAAAACTATAGACAAAATACAATAAACATTTGTAAACTATAACTATACTTTAAAAATGTTCTAAAATAAAATATATACATAGCATGTCATTACACGTATATACGCAAATTAGAACAATAAAAAATATTATTTATATAAATTAAAATAAACAATTTTGTTAAATAAAACAATTTACACACAATATTGTAAAAAGCATAACTTTCACAATATTAATCGGATTTCAACGGAATGAAAAGCAGTATTCTTGAAATTTTATTTATTTTCATAATAAAAGATAAAATTCAAAATTTCAAATATTTAAATTTTAATTCTAAAAGTCAAAGTTTGACTATTTTGACCAAAATCCACTTTTTTGGAAATATTCCATTTATTCAGGTTTAGAATTATAATTCACACAAAAATCAAAATTTATATTTAAAATAACAAAATTTATCCATTTTAATAAATAAAATAAAGTTTTTAAATTGGAAATTTTGGTTAAAATAATTAAAATATAAAATAATCACAAAATACAGGGTTGTTACACATTCCTAGGCAATAAGATGGAGTCTTGAACTTTGAATGCACTAGGAAGGCTTGGCCTTGAAGGGAAGAGGAAGAAAGACTTATTTTGGTAAGATGAAGCGACTTCGGATAAACATCAAATTCTCAATAATAAACCTGAAAATATGTCATTTTGCAACTGATTTTTGGACTACCTACTCACGAAATTTCAAAAAGCACTCAAAGAGAAAGTTATTAGAATTTCTTTTCTCTATCATTTCAAAAAATGAGTCACTCATTTTCGGTTCGTATTGAAGAAGTTATGATCAAAAGAAAAAGGGTAATTTTTGGACTTGAAATTCTTGGTGAAAATTTGCTTTTGCAAAGTTTGGGTATTTTGACATAGCTATGATAGAAATTCAAAAAACCGGTCAACTAGAATATTATAGCCATAAAATTTTCCATGGTTTAAAAAAACTCCATTTGATTTCGAAATAAGGAAGAAAAATTTGGTGGAAATAGGAGGAAAAATAGAGAAACATATGGCTATTTATAGGCAAATTTCCTATGTCATCATTATATCTAGTCACATCACAATTTTTTTATAATATATGTATATATTATATATACATATTAATGTTTAATCACATCACTCTTTTACACATATATATATAATTATGTTTAGTCACATCATTTTCTTTTATATATATGTAATTATTGTGTTTAGTCGCATCACTTTCTTTATATATACAAGTGTATATGCACATCCACGTGGACTTGCATATAGTCACTTGGGTGCTTTGACTTTATATATCATAACATCTATACTATTGTTTCCAACAAACAACCACATAATTTTCTTCTTTATATTAGAACCTGTTTGATTACTATATTTACTGTTATCGACTCGAATGTCGTCATTATTGCCAATAATCATCCAAACTTAACATTGTTTGTTGCATGATGAAGAATTTTAAGTTAAGTTTTATCTCAACGGTTCTTGATTTTCATCTAAATAGCGCATGTATCATATTTCAAATTCCAATTTGCACAGCAATATTATTTGCTTAAAACTTACAGTCCCATATTAATTTATAGAAGGTAACATGACCATTTATGGTAGGTATCACCCTTGCAATCCTTTTTTTCATGGCATGTATCACCATCCTTTCTGGCCTTCCACCATCCTCTCCCATACTTCCTGTTTCCTCCACCTCTCTTCACACGTCTGCTCCATCATGTCTTTTCCGTCCTGCTCCTGACCCCCCTCCTCCACCTCTGCCTTCTACGTCATCTCTCATTGACCCATCCTCATCTTCTGTCCCTAAACCTTCATTTGCTCCTCTGCCCCTATTCTTCCTCATCCTCCTCAACTGCCATGGACTTCCCTTTTCAAGCGTAAGCCAAGTAACGCAGGGAAGTACATTCCAGTTGAGATGTCCCCCGAATTCTTGAATGAGATTAGGATCCCACCGCCAAGCGTCATTGATGCTGGAGCTGAAGAATGGAGCAGTTACCTGGTTGGTTTTTTCCTTGATAAGCCCCTGTCGTATTCTACGGTTATTAATTTCCTGAAGAAATATTGGAAACTGAAGGGATCGATCAAAGTCCGATCTAATGGATTTTTGTTCTTATTTCACCTGGCTTGTGAGGAAGACAGGACCAAAATTTTACAAGAAGACCCCATAGTTATGCGAAACAAACTCTTTATTGTTAAGCAATGGGATCCATTTGTTGGAAATGCTTGTGCAACCATTTCTTCAGTGCCAATGTGGGTAAAACTCTAAAATATTCCTATGTTTGCATGGACCCATATTGGCATTAATTGGTTAGCTAGCAGATTGGGTAAGCTCGTTTGTATGGATGAATCTACAGAGAAATTATAGAGACTGTCATTTGCTAAGTGTTTAGTTGAAATAAAACCAGATCGTGGTCTCACAGATTCCTTTCCAGTTCAGCTTCTTGATGGAGGAACCCAATATATTCATATTGAATATCATTGGAAGCCTGATATATGTACAAGTTGTTGTGTATTTGGTCATTCTGTGTCTAATTGTGATAAGATTTTTTCTTCTGTGGTTGCTGAGAAGAATGAAAAGAAAAATAATTCTGTTGAAGCCAATGATAATGAACTTAATTAAAATATTAAAGAGAATGGTAAAATTTTAAGGCGAAGGAAACAAAAATGGCAAATTGTGAATAAAACTAGAAGACATAAGATTATTTCATCTATTATGAAAGACCATCTGATGGATGATCATGAAGTTAACAACTCTGATAATAATAAGAAGACACGTAGTGAAGAACTTGAGGAAGGTGAAATAGAAATTGTTATGCCTGATAAGTTTGCAGATTATGGAGAGATTAATGATTTTGAAAACTCTAATTTGCTAAGAAATAATGGTTTTCATGTTCTAACTGAGTTGTGTGGGATTGATACAGAAGTGGATAATTGCAAATATAATGGTACTGAGAAGGATACAAGTGATGTTATCAATAGTTCTGGTAATCATGAACCAACTATTTCCAAAGCAAAGTGTGACACACATAATCAAGTTACTGACGGTGAACATGAATTTGTTTACCCAGTTGCATGCAATAATACTGAAAGCAATTTTTTTCCTGTTCCTCCATGAAAAAGCAATTCTGTTGCTGCCATCCCCCCATCAACCTTAGTATTGTCATCTTCTCCATCTAACATAAATAAAGAAATCTCTTGCGCTATTAATCCGAATTCATCTACTTCTCAAGACAATATTGTGCATGTTTCTTCTGTGCACGTGCACAATTCTAAAGATTCCAATTGCAGTTATGTTTCTACAATATCTCCAACAACAAAAGTTTCTGCTAACCACCAGGAATCTGAACATCCTTATATTCATATTCCTGCTCCCCAAGCTTGGAAACCCCCTCCTCCTTCTCTGTTCCTTCCCACTTCAAGCCCTCCCTCTAGTAATGCAAATCAGCTTGTGTTGAAACAAGTAAGTAATTCTCCAGCTCGAAACAGTAAGGCAACCAAATCTAAACAGCTTACTAACTTGGACCTAAACCCTTGTGTTGGCACAACATCTTCCTCTTCGGTTCCAAAATCTAATGTTCAATCAACTCCTCTGACCAGGGGTAACAAAAAGAAACTACAACATAAACAATTGTTTGATCAATGTTGAACAACATCGATGCATGGAATATCAGAGGTGCCCACTCGGAAGTTAAATTAAACCAATGTAAAAATATTATTGCTACTCATTCGTTGAGTCTTCTTGCTATTCTTGAACTCTTGCGTAACTTTGGGTAATAAACTGATCATAACGACTGCTTGTCCATTTCGAAGTCATCATATTTACTCAAAAATCATATCCATTTCGAAATCATCATATTCACTTCAAAAATCATATTTTACTTCAAAATGTCAATTCAGTTCGATATATCGATTCCACTTCAAAATTTGTTTCGAATTGCAATTTAGGTTATAACTTGAATTTAACCCAATTCACATTTAAATCCAAGATTTAAATAAAAACATTTCAACCTTTTGATCAGTTTGAATTTTTGGAGAATGGTTTTAAATAGTTATAAAATAGTTAAAATAGTTTAATAGAAATAGTTGAGTGTTAAAAAATGGTTTATATAGTAAAATAGTTTGAAAAATCAAAATAATTCGAATATTTAAAGAATATAGATTTTAAACCGTTTGTACTAAAATAATTCGTTAAAAAAAATAGTTTCAAAGTCAGACTGATTCAATTTCAAATTTCCCAATTCAAATCAATTCCAATCTGTATTATGATTAAATCAATTCAATTTCGATTTCAAGTCGAATTCAATTTCAACTCCAAATCAATTTCAAATTCCAATTCCAAATTAAACTATTTCGATTTATATCAATTCCGAGTTCAGTTTCCAAAATATCGATTCAAAACACTTAAATCAAATTTTCCTTCAATATCCAATTTTTTTTTTTAAATCCAAACCTTCAAGTATTATTAAATTCCGAGCTCAATTTCGAAATATCATTTTATACCACTTTTTCTTAGCAATATTCAAAGTTCGAATAAAAGTCCAATCTTTTAAAACAAATCAATTTCTGAAGTTCGCGTCATATTTCGATTTTAACTTCAAAATCATAACTTTGATTTTTTAAACAATTTCGCTTACCAAATTTAAATTTCAACATTTCAAGCTCCATTTCAAAATAATTCGATTTCCATAAATTTAATTTTTATTTCTTAAATCAAATAAGTTTAAATCATTTCAAATTGAAAATTTCAAAATCATTTAATTTAACCAATCTAGTGTCCATATATAATTCTCTATCCTATGGCCAAGTGAATCAATTATTTCAATTTAATTCGAGGGATGGATCTATATCATTTCAATCCAAAATAAATGCCATAGGTATATATATCATTTCAACCTATTTCTTAAGTTATTCGAAATAATTTGATTTACAATTTTTATGTACGGTAAATAATATATAGGATGGTAATATGATATATCATACATAAATAAACATCCAAAATATCAATCAAATTTCATCCATCACAATCCATCGTCCAAATAGTCAATAATCACAACAATCAACCAATTATCGATAAATTGGGGATTTTACTAGCAGTTAAATTATAATTCAATTTTGACTGTCAACTTAAATTCTAACAATTTATTCACATTTCAATTAAATGTCAATTTAAATTTTATCCAAAAAACCATCAATAAATTTAAATTGCTTCAGGATATAATTTTTTCTAACATAAATATGTAATAATCAAATGTGAGCGTATAAAACACTCATCTTTTTATTTGAAACTGAAAATATCTTTAGCTTCAAATAAATTCCAATCCAGTTTCATGTCATAGATGGCACCGATACGACTCCATTGCAAAAAATGTACTCGAATCCGATCTCGTTTACATTCCCTTTTTTTCTAAATCGTCGATCGATCACTACTGAGATTGCCGCCGACTACTGGCATCCCGCACGTTGCGTGCTCAGAAGATAACCATTCAAAGCTGTAAAAATATTGTTGTTGATTATGAATTGTAAACCAAATCATTTTTGGTTGAAACTATAATTTTTGATTGGATATTACAATACTTCTTAAGTATAAATTTTATCAGTTAATAAACCTTTTCCGTTTTCCAATAATTTTATACATGTAATTATTACATCTTTGTATTGATGTTTAATTATGCAAAATGGTAATGAATTTCATTTAATGTTTTAAACTTCCGGTTCATCTTACCCGTTGTTGGATGTTTGCAATTTCGAGTTCTCAAATTTTCTTTTTACAATTGTGTTGCAACTCTATCACCCACATTATTTAGTCACAATTGTGTATTACATTATTATTACAAGGTTGTATATTTATTTTATGAGCTTTGTATTAATGTCAAATTCTCCTTTATACTTCAACTATATGGCTAAAATTTATTGATAATGACAATCAAGTTTAAATCTAAAGTGTTCAACTTATTTTATACACATAAATCTATTTTAGTTTCTCCTTCCTCACCTTGGTTAGTTAGGAAACCGATGTGGAATTTTGAATAGTGGAGACAAATAATGATATGAATTGGTAAACAGAGAATATTACTTGGTTCTATTTTTCCAACACTTATATTTTGTTGTTTGTTTTCGCTTCACTTGATATATAAAATAATATTGGTAATTTGGTATACGAAATTAGTATATTCACTTAAAAGATATCAACTTCTTACTTGCTAATGACGTGGTTTTGACATTTACAGTAAGAGTAGTAGCTGATATGTAAACTCCATTTCAGCCATCTCTCTATTATAGTGGTCTAGCTCTCTTCAACTACTTCTTATTTTATTTATTTAACATTGATTGTTACTTTGTGTAATCGGAAATTAAAAGCTGAAACATATTTATATTTGCTCAAATTGGACAAAACTATATAACCATGATATTGATCTAATAAAAAGCATAACAAAACTTATTACATGTCTAAAATTTAGTGAATTTAAATACTTAATTTAGAATTTTTATAATCAGAAATATAAGAAGGGACATGAAAGAATATTATGAGATTTAATTATTACACAAATTTCTATGGTAAAAAATATATTAGGAAATGTCATTTAAGTAAAATTGACTTTTCATTATCGGACATTGGTATTTCAATACATTCATTGGTCTCTACATCTTTAAATCCGAATATATGTTTTTTCAATTCATTTTTTCCATATATTTCAGAGGGAAGAACTAATGTTGCTATGGTATATAGGATAATTTTGAATTTTTTAGGTATGATAGCCTTATATATTAAAACATCAATCCAAATTCATAACCATTTGATGTATTCTTCAACGAACCTAAGCATAATACATGTTATCCATATCATGTCATTTGATAATGCAACTACCTTTTTTCTTCTTTTTTAATTGTGCAGCTCAACATTGATAAATTCTATGGAATGTTATGGTGAAGTAAGTCAGAATCTATCAGTACTTCCGGCTATATTTAATACATTGATTAGTAATTTTTTGTTCCTGATAGTAAACTTCCTTATAAGGTAAAATTTTATGTTCTTCAATCCAAATCCAAATCCTATCTTTTATTAGTTTGCATGATTTAATTTTTTATGCATCACTGAACTTAGTGCTTTTTGGATTTTTGTGTTAGTTTCATATGTACTAGAGTAGCAGACCAAATATGATTATGTAAAAGGGTTCATTTCCAGAGAATACTTTATTAAGTTGGAATGTCCTTTTGTCAAAAAAATCTTTTTCAGCTTTCAAAATATTAGGCTTATTTTTGCGTATTCATGACCTTAGTAACTATAAGACTTACTACTGTTGTACAATTATTGCTTACGATATATGTTATTTTACCAACTAAATGGTTACTTATTTTGAGTTGCAATCCTATGGTTCTTACGAAATTACTTGCTTTTATGGTAAAGTCATGGACATAAAACAACTGGAACTATTGATAAATCCATAAACAATGTAAATGCAATATAAATCAATATATATATACATATATATATATATATATATATATATATTTGGCTTATCATGCTATTATTATACATGTCATGTCAGTTATAATATTTCGTACTCATGATTTATTTGTTATATCTTATGCATATAATTATTTGTCATCAATGCTAAGCATATGGTTTTGTCTTAAAATTTAGTCGGTGGCATATGTTTTATTTTTTATGGTCATCTGAAGATGAATCTCTTTGGAAATGGAGTGTATTTTTTTCGATTAGAACCCTTTTAAACTAAAATTTTGAATTATGAAATTGAATTTAAATTTCGAAAATATTGTAAACTATATTGAACTCCCAAAATGAATTAACCTATTTAACATTTTTCCTACATTATATATTATATATATATACATATGTATGTATATTCATGGATTTAAATTATAGCGGACAGTACCATAATTGGTAAAACAATTGAACGTGGTTTATTAATTTTAACTTAATAATAAAACGATTGCGTTTCATTTCTTTCCTTCTCAAACCAATTTGATTTGTTGCTAAAAGTAATTTTTACCATTAAATTGCTATAATACTTTTTAGACGCAATTGCCCGCCATATATAATGTTTATAAACAAATAATTGATTACAGACCTAAAAAACTTTAAAACTGAAATGGCAACTATATATTTCCATTGATAGTTCATTTCCTGATTTATTTATAAGTTATAGTGTTTGTCCTCATTTATAATTTCTTTCTGCCCTTCACACTTTTATTGCTCATTGTACACCTATATATTTCCAAAGATAGTTCTCTCAATTATTTCTTAATCATTCTACATGTATCAATTGGTTTGTCTTCATCATACAAATTTATTTCCCTTGGAGTTGGAGGGTAGGAAGACTTTTAATTTCCTTCATAATTAAATTAGCCTTGGTGAGATTTGCATCTTCTAACCATAGCTAGACGATTTGGAAATAATTGAGAGAACTTTGTTTACAAGGTGGAACTAAATTGTTGTATAGAAGTAAAGTGTGGTATTGATTTTGCTATTTATGTCAACTGTGGTAAAGTGTAATATTGATTTGGTTAACTATGTCAACTTTGTAATATAAATTTACTGCACTCAGTTGGACATCATCTTTATTTTACGACATATGAATATTTTGTTTTGTAGGTTGATGTTTAAATAAATTTACTAATTGTATGCTGCCAAATTTCATTCACTAACTCTGTTTTGAAAATGTATAGTCACCACTAATGAAGTACGACGCCTCAAACATTATGCAACAGGATTTTATATGGTTGGACATGTAATCAGCTACATCATTAAATGGTGTCAAAGGCATCTACCAGTGATTGGCTTGGATGGGCTGACATCCTTGCATTTTGCATAACACTACCAAGCTGTTGTTTTTTCTCTTATCTGTCCAGTACAAAACATCTAAACATCTTAATTGACTTTGCATATTGATATTTTTGTTGTTTCATTCACTGTATTCCAATATGTTCTACCGATTTGACAAAAGATACTTTATTTTATTCAGTTCAAACTCGTTCTTCCTAACCTGTGCGTGTATTGGACCAGTAAAGTATATTGTACTTCTGTTCTAGAAAAGGCTCGCAACATCATTTGTTGCAATTGAGTTGTAAATATGGATTTGGAAAAATATTTGAGTAATTCTGCATATAATTTGAAGTTCTGCAACACGTGAAAATATTTTGGTTGCCGCTAAACCTTTTTCTAATAATTGGAACAGTTTCCCATCACCAACGCAATAGGTAACAGATACTAGATATATTGATGTTTTTGCATATGTAAATAGAGCTGCTATGCTTGCGTGTTTCAAGGAATTTAGATGATGCATTTTTTTCTCAAAACATTTAAACTGTTTTAATTGTCGTGCATACACAATATTGCTTAACTAACAATGTAAATTTGCAAAAAAGCTTCTGTATGCTGATATGTACAAATAAGTTATTAAAATATGCACGGATCTATTTTCATCTCTGAGGAATGTATAACTAATACTTACGCACTGGACATCGAAAATTGTGCTTCAAAATATTATCCGAGTTTAACAAAATCATTTTCATCCAAAAATGGACAGCTATATTATGGTTTATACTTATAAAATGATAACAAATGGTCCATTATTGAACCATTAATAAGTATGGTTTTCATGCAAATAAAAAGTTCAATTTAAATAAATGCAATCAACTATTCGTGTGCATTCTAAAAAATGTTTAAAAACATAATGTCATTCTAGAAAATAAGGTATCTTCATTAAAATGATAACAAATGGTTGCATGTATGGTATAGTTAACTGCTAGTTTTAGTTTCAATCGCATTCCAAAAATTATCATACCTCGCATATTCAATTTTAAGGTAGGATATGTTTTTGTAAATTCTTATCAAAAAACTAATTTTTCTAATGAAATAACATGATAAAATGTTCTTTTTTATTATTAAAACTTAAAGTTTTAATTATCCCAACTTAATAGATTGCACAAAGAAGCCGATATGGATAAATTCGATCGACCAATTTCCTTATAATGGGTAAGTAGAAATATCATTCACATTGCGTGCGTATCGCGTTAATAATGCTCTGGTGAATCGTAATGCTACAATCGAAATTCAACAGTAGTTTCTATGATTTTTGTATCATTCATCATTACATTCGTAGGGATAAGGTTGCTTAACGTTTATTTTTGTGTGTAATATGCAGTACTCTATTGAAATTAAAATGATTTCGTTTGTTTTTTCTAATATGAGGCATTTGTTTTAAACTAGCAAACTAGCGCTATTATTACTTTTCTATCTCTCTTTCCTCAATTGTTTAAAAGTTTAACCTCAAACCCAAAAAATATTCTTTTCGACCTCCAATTTTACATCTTCAAAATAATTGTGCCACTTTCTACTATTTGCTGAGAAAGAGTCAATGAGATTACAAATATAATCATGCACTAAAAATGTAATTTTTCATAGAATTAAACAACTTCCTATTTTTTTCTGTGATTTTATATAGATTTGTTGTGAATAGTCACCTTTTGCTTTGTTGCACTTACATTGAAAATAAATAATTCTACAAATAACCGTGTGCAAAGCACGTGTTCACACTAGTTTGCAATAAATTTCAAAAGATTAACCAAAACAAGGCACACTTTAAATTGTAAACATACTTGATGGAATTTGCTGAGCTCTCTTCGTCCATGTTATAGTAACTACAATACTTAATACAAATTAAATGGAATAAAAGTTAAACATATCCATGTTATATTTAACGTAAAATTAATCAAAGTTGGCATAAATCAAAGTATTCACAAAGTTCGAAAATACATACTCCGAGTTTCTTTTGATATAAATATAGTTGGCAACTTGAGAGCTTATGTATAAGGTAAATAACCTTCCTAAAAAAAAGGACAGACAACAAAATGAATCTATAACAAATACTGTAAGATCATAAATAAATACTGTAACAAAAATGAAATACTATATCATCATCAGATTTGAATTATAAATAAATGAAATGATTATCAATGTCATGGTCATTTTTATATCATTGGCTATCAATTTTGCATTGATTGAATACCTTAGGGAAGAACCTTGGCTGAATGCATTATCCAAAAAAGTAACACACCGTTCTAAATTTTCAAATTGCTATAAAATGCTTGACTGTCTTATTGAGTTACTGAAGCTTAAAAATGCTTGCAACTTGTCACTCTATATGGCTTGAATTTACAAGATGCAGTTGAAAAGGAGTCAAAAAAAGAAGCAAACACTATTAGAACTACAATATATAGCCACGACAGGGTTCCAACGGCCGCCAACGGAAATTTCCAATGGCTACCAATGGCTCGTTATTTTTTAACAAGCCGTTGGTAACCGTTGTAAAAATGCCGTTTGCGGCCGTTGGAAGCCGTTGAAATTATTCGTATAAACCTACAGCCAAGCCGAGACATCAATTCATTCATCTCTTCCTCCCCAAAACCACCCAAATCCATCTCCATCTTCCTCCACTCCTCCTCTTTTCTTGCTCCCAGCCTCCCTACGCAACCGGCAGCCACTCCGACGCCATCAATCAACACCAGCGGCCTCTCTCTAGCCAAATACATCTTCAAAATCAGGTTTTGCCTAAAACCCTAAAAATTTAAATTTTGCTAATTTTGTATTTAATTTGTTGTTATAGTTGTATCTAATGACCTATTGACTGTTTATTATACCAAACTAAGTGCTAATTACAATTATTACCATCCAAATGTCCAAATTGTTTGTATATATATATATATATTATGTACATATATACATATGTTGATAATTTAGTGTAAATGCGCATTTGAGTTAGCGTTAGATTAGTTAGGGTTGATTTAAATTATTTTGTGTATGTTTTATAAAATATTAGGGAAACATGAATTAGTCGATTATTTTACGAACATGAATTGTATCTTTTACAAAATATATTAGCATTAGATAAGTATATAATTTAGTGTATATATACACATGAATTATATATTTTGCGAAATAGTAAAAGTCATATAATTTACTATTAAAATAGTAGAATATAAATAAAATAATGCATAATATGCTTTATTTTATATATTTAATAAAATGGTAACATATAAAAAAAATTACATCCTTTAGTGAATTTTTGGCCCCGTCTGACAAGTGTTGTATATGATCATTGTATGAATATTCGTTTTTATTGCAAAACGGATATTCATATTCATCTGATACAATATTTGTTAGATTTGTCCCTGCATTGGACAAGTTACAAACACTATAAAGTAATTACGTTTCGTAAATCACATCGTTATAAGCGGTTCACAAAATTTCGTCGGCATTTCCTTTTCGTTCTTTGTGTACGTGCATATGTGTATGATACAAGGAACACGGGGGAAGTGCTGCCGAAACTTTAGAAAATCGTTTATAATGATATGATTTAAGAAATGTAATTACTATTGTGTTTGTAATGAGAAGTAGGATGACCGATCATCACAAAAGGTACAAAAATGTGAACAAAATATCAAGAAATATAACTTTGTATATAAGTGAAAATGGATTATAAAAAGCAGTAAAATCTAAATGTGTTTTTCGAATTTGATTAATAATTTTTTTCACTATTGGTCATAGGTTTTACAGTAGGAAAAATGCTCAATTATTTTATTGATCGGAGCTGGATGTATCAAAGAAGAGAAATGGGAGGCTCAATAAGTAAACATTTTCTTAACGGGGTAAATGTGTTTGTCGAATTTGCTTTAAGTAATATTGGAAACGACATAGAAATTCGTTGTTCATGTAGTAGGTATAAATTGTTGAAGCATTTAGTATCGAATATGGTTAAGATTCATTTGCGCCAATATGGTTTCGTAACCAATTATTTAGTGTGGGATCGTCATGGAGAAATTATAACACGTAACGAAGAACAGTCAATAGAGGTCATTAGTGATGAAGTTAGTACGAGGAATCTTATAAAACATATGATTGAAAATGCAGCACGATCAATGTTTCCTAATGTTGAAATTAATAATGACGATGTTAATGTCGAAGAGGAACCAAATGTTGGAGTGAAAAAAATATATGATTTATTGGATGCTGCTAAGAAACCTCTTTGGAATGGATGTACTAGCGACACTCAATTATCGGCAACTGTAGAGTACATTGCAATGAAATCAAAGTACAACCTCACAGAAGCCGGATTTACGGCTGTTGTACAAGCTGCTAAACGGCATATGCCATCAGATAATTTAATGTGTGAAAATTATTATGAAGTGAAAAAACTTATGTCATCTTTCGGTTTGTCGTATCAAAAAATTGATACATGTCTAAATGGTTGCATGTTGTTTTGGAAAGATGATGCCAGTCTTCGGAATTGTAAAATATGTCATCAAGAAAGATACAAACCAAGGAAAAAAAGGGAAAAGAAGTTCCATACAAGCATATGCATTATTTACCTATCACTCCTAGAATTCAAAATTTATACATATCATCTGTAATAGTGCATCATATGAGATGACACGGTGTGAGAACACCTGAAGAAGGTACATTAACACACCCATTTGATGGAGAAGCATGAAAGTATTTTGATATGAAATATTGCGATTTCGCAGCGAAGAGCTGTAACGTTAGACTAGGTTTGTGTACTGATGGATTTTCACCGTTTTCTCTGTTTGGTTCTAAATATTCATCTTGGCCTATAATCATTACACCTTACAAAACTCCATATATGTTTCTCACAATTGTCATCCCTGGCCCTGATGATCCGACATAGGGTATCGATGTTTACTTACAACAGCTAATCGAAGAGTTGAAAACATTGTGGTATGGAGTTGAAACATACGACGTATCGAGAAAAAATATATCGGATGTTTGCTTCTTTGTTATGGACTATTACCGGTTTTCCTGCATATGCAATGCTTTCAGGTTGGAGTACGTCCGGTCATTTTGCTTGTCCTTACTGTATGGAAGAAATGCGAGCATTTTCTTTACGGCATGAGAAGAAAATTTCATGGTTTGATTGTCATCGACATTTTCTCCATATTAATCATACTTTTAGAAGAGACAAAAAAACTTCATAGCTAATAGACATGAGATTTTACAACCACCAACGATTTGGTCAAGTGAAGACATATATGAACTTGTAAAAGATTATCCAAAGATACATGAAACCGGACAACAAACTGAAATCCAAGGTAAATCGACGTTTCATAATTGGTGCAAACAGAGTATATTCTGGGAGTTGGCTTATTGGAAAAATCTCTTAATCCGTCTGCATAACGAGAAAAACGTATTCGATAATGTGTTTAATACACTTCTGAATGTTAAGGGCAAGACTAAGGACGATCTGAAATCAAGACGTGATACAGAAGAAATATGTAATCCTCCTGAGCTTCATAAGAAGCCAAATGACACTAAAAGACCCAAAGCATGTTGTGAACTAGATAACAACCAAGTTAAAGTACTGTTAAAATGGGTGGAAGGATTATGATTTCTTGATGGAATTTCATCTAATCTTCGTAGATATGTCGACTATAAGAACGGAAGACTGAGTGGGATGAAAAGCCATGATTTTCATGTAATGATATAAAATTTGTTACCCGTCGCTTTCAAAGAATTGTTGCCCGTAAAAGTTTGGAAGGTTATAACAGAACTTAGTTTATTTATAAGGAGCTTTGTTCAACTACGTTAAAAGTTGACCGTCTTCGTAAACTTGAGGTAGAAATCCCTATACTGCTCTGCAAACTGAAGAAAATATTTCCTCTAGGTTTTTTCAATGTAATGGAGCATTTACCTGTCCATCTTCCATTTGAAGCACGTCTTCGAGGTCCTATGCAATATGGATGGATGTATCCATTCGAGAGGTATGTTATTAATACTGAGTATGTAAATGTTAATTTAACTGTAAACAAAAATCAATATTGATATGAAATATTTTTTATTAGGTACTTAAATCATTTAAAGAAAAAAGTGAGACAAAAAGTTCGAGTTGAAGGTTCAATTTACAAATCATATATCCAAGAAGAAGCATCGTTCTTTTTCTCTCATTATTTCAATGATCATATGAATTTATCATTTCAAAGTGTTGCGTGTAATGATGAGGCCGTTGAACAAGATTCTTCTTCTGAAGCAATGTTATCTATTTTTAAACAACATGGTCGACATGTTGGAAAATGTGTAGAAGTATGCTTAGATGATAGAGATTACCATGTAGCACACACATATATTCTTCTTAATTGTCCATAAGTCCACCATTTATTAGGTAATTATTAGATTACAAGTTTTGATAAATTTAATTTAATACTGCATGTGTAAATTAATAATAAAGCAATATATTATGTTTTGTTTAGCAGTGTTTATGAATCACAAAATCCAAACGGCGATTTAAACAAAAAATTTGCTACTTGGTTTTCGAACTACGCTTGTGATCCTACAAATAATGTGGTCGATGAAGCATTAAAACATTTGGCATTGGGACCGAAAAGGAAAGTTAAAACGTATCCAATATTTTTCGTTAATGGATATAAATTCTACACCAAAGAATACGGTGCTGAAAAATTAACAAACAATATCGGTGTATTTGTTAAAGGCAGTGATGATCCTAATGATCATATACATGATTTTTATGGAGTGTTAACCCAGATTTTGCAATTGACATATTTTATAAGACCCGCAGAGGAAGTTTTTTGTTTAGATGCAACTGGTTCAGCAATGTTCCAGGTTCTGGTATTAACGTGCATCCAAATTATAATCTTATAGAAATAAAACATACCTCCCTCAGCAGTACGTTCCTTTTGTACTAGCCAAACAAGTCCTACAAGTTTATTACGCCCCTTATCCATCTCTAAAAAGAGATAAAGCGGATTGGTCTGCGGTTTTTAAAACCAAGGCGAGATTTACATTCCATGGAAAGAATATTCCAGAAGAATAAGCCTATCAAGCAGATATCAAGGATAATGTTGAAATCACAATTACAGACGATCAAACTGATTTTGGACAATTAAATGATGAGACAAATGTATTAGTCGAAGAATTTGACGGTGTAGAGGAAAACGATATAGAACACGAGAGCGAGTCTGAATCAGAAAACGACGAGGACTGAGTAATATCCGGTAAATTTTACAATTATTCACGCACACGCATCACATATCATCATCATCATCATTACATGCACTACCAATTAAAAATGACTTTATTACATCACCACATATCATCATCATTTTATCTATGTCTATAATTAAAAATGAAACCTTCAACAGGTATTATGTCAGGCTCCAAACATCGTAGCACTTCTCGCTCGGCCGGTGAGAGTAGTGATGAGCCTCTTGGAATGATCTCGAGACGTTGTCCACTTGTGAGATTCGAGATCGTGAATCCAATTTATGTGCATATCTTGTTTTATGTAGCCTTGAGGCTCATCCTTCTCTTTTAGACCGCATCCTTGAAGCTCAAAAGCTAGATCCCGAATTGGCTCTTCTTAGCCAAAGTTGTAGGGATAAAATTGATATTGAAGATTTGAAAGACTTTGATATTGATACTTGTGGCGGTATTCGAAAATTTGGTAGACTTATCGTGCCAAATATTAGTGATCTTCGTAAAGATATTTTAGAAGATTCTCATAATTCTAAATTTACCATTCATCCCAGTAGTAGCAAAATGTACGCGGATATGAAGCGACTTTATTATTGGGATGGAATGAAATCTGATATTGCTAACTTTGTTAAGCGTTGCATGACTAGCCAACTTGTCAAGGCCGAGCATCAAAGGCCCGGTGGGTTATTGCAACCTTTAGAAATTCCAATATGGAAGTGGGATCAAATTTCCATGGATTTTATTAACGGCCTTCCCCGTTCTCGTTCGGGTCATGATAGCCTATGGGTGATAGTTGATAGATTTACGAAATCCGCCCATTTTATCCCCGTTCAGTCCAATCGGACCGTACATCTTTTGGCTAAACTATTTATTAAAGAAATTGTTAATTGCATGAAGTTCCTACTTCTATTGTTAGTGATCGTGATCCATTGTTTACTAGTGGATTTTGGAAGAGTCTTCAAAAAGCTTTGGGAACGAAGCTTAATTTTAGCATCGCTTATCATCCTCAGTCCGATGGACAAACTGAGTGTGTGAATCAAACTCTTTAAGATCTTCGTGCATGTGTTCTTGTTTTGGTGGAAGTTGGAAGATCATATTTCTCTTGTTGAGTTTTCCTATAATAATAGCTTCCAATCTAGTATTGGTATGGCACCTTTCGAGGCACTCTATGGAAGGCCATGCCGATCTCCTTCTTGTTGGCTTGAGGCCGGCGAGAAGCTGGTTTTAGGTCCAGATTTTATTCGTGATTCCACAGAAAAGATTGACCTTATTCGTCATAGGATGAAAGAAGCCCAAAGTAGACAAAAATCCTATGCCGATAACCGAAGGAGGAAATTAGAATTTTATGTGGTAGATTTTTTGTTTATTCGTGTTTCACCTATGAAGGGTGTTGTGCGTTTCAGTCGATCGGGAAAATTAGCACCTCGATATATTGGTCCATTACCCATCACCGAACGTATTAGTTCAGTGGCTTATCGTCTCTCATTACCGGCTCAATTCTCTGCTATTCATGACGTGTTTCACGTTTCTCAATTACGGAAATGCCTTCGAGATTCTGATTATATTCTTGAGCCCGGTGTTGTTGAAGAAATTGAAGTTTCGCCTAATTTGACTTATGAGCAACATCATATTCGTATTGTTGCCTCGGAGGTTAAACGCCTTCGAAATAAAGATGTCCCGCTTGTGAAAGTTCAATGGTCCTCAAATCCTAAGATTGCTCTTGGGAATCTAGACAATTCATCGAACGAACCCATCCAGACTTATTCTCTCGTGCTCTTTGAGGTGAACTTTTTGTTTCAAATTTCTTTTGTGTTGATATGCTTTTATGGTTGTTACTTTTCGTTCATTTATTTCTTATGATTGCAAGGACGCAATTTCTTTAAGGAGGGGAGTCTGTAACAATCTGTGACGACCCGACTTTCCACTCCCAGAAAATCGCGTCATTTTGAAGAAAGAAAGGGATAGAAGAAGAAAAGAAAGAGAAAGAAGAACACAACAACATCAGAGAACTCACAGCGGAACGAATAAAATATAATAATTAACATAAAATATTACATAGTATCAGAATACATCAGAGTTACACAACTTATACAACACATATTAGACAGTTATAAACATCTGTCTAATTCATACAACTCAAGTACAACAGATACAGAAACAACAAACACAGCGGAACCAATATATATATCTACACGTCGAAGCCTCCTGCTCCATTTCTCCTCCAGAATTCGTCAAGCTAACCTGAATCACTTGACTACTCATACATAATATGAGTACCCAAGAGTTTAATAAAACAGAAAATAAACACTCGGGTCAGACAGGGGTCTGGTGTGAGTAAACGGTTTAAGATTTCTTAACTTTAGAAAAACCTTTGAAAAGAAAAGGTATCACGTAAGACATCCCACACATAAACATGGAAAAGTTTTTACCTTACGCTAACCAGAACATTTGATAGGAAATCCAGTGATATTATAATAGTGTCTAGGGTTTTCAAGTAAATAAGAAATAGCCGAAATTGTTACATGATTAAATTCCAGCTACTAGCCACAAAAGTGGGTAATACAAACAAAACCGTAGGGTCTCGTAGGGAAAATGGGTTTCCATCAATGGCAGGGCTACTGGGGTACCGTCCGTCACAGTACGTGGCCTAGACACCATACCGAGGAGCCACCCTAACTCCCCTGCAACACAAGGCCGGACCCATCCCTTACTGGATAGTTCCGAACAAGACAACCCCGGCGGTTGTCCGGAATTCAACCGCCCCACACAGCCGAATAAAAAGGGACTTCTAGACAGGGGTAAATCTTGCTCTCCAGTGGGAGCTACCCACGAAGCCTTGCTGCACCTCCCCTGTTTTAGCCATTCCCGGTTGATGAGGCTTGAGGCTGCGATTACCTTTATAGAACACATCTATCTTAGAATGCTCATCGTCCGCCTAACGATGTGTTGAAAGCATTCAATCCATACAAGTTCGTTCCGGGTTCGAACGAATCCGAAGGCACTATCTCGTTGCACTCATTATTAGAATCACCCTCAGAGTCAACGACCATAGCCCTTGCACTCTAATCTCCATCTCGAATCTATAAGTACTATTCCGTCAAACTCATTACGGAATCACCCACAGAGTTATACTGACGTATAGCCCTTACACCTCGAGTCTTCACTTGCTCCACTTGGATTAACGACCTAACGTTTAATTGGAATCGATGTGGTTTTCGGATTCTAAATATGGAAACCCGATCCCGGTCTCATCGAAACCAAACGCCATTTTAATGTCCAAGTTGTACTTAAGGGATTTAAACAGTTTAACTTATTCAGGATGATATAACAGATAGATGAATAACATTATCACAATAGATAATTCATAACAGCATTCATCTCACAAAGCAGCATATCACACATCTCATAGACATCCAAATCATCCAGTATCAACCAAACACCCAATATCAATCATCCATTATCATCCAACATCCAATATCAATCATTCAATATCAACCAATCATCCAAAGCAGAATTGATTAACTGTTAATCAATTTAATTAACCTCTAATTAAATTAATTACTAACCTTTAATCACTTGGATTATTCTAACTCCTGCTTCATTGATTTATTACAAATCAAATTCATTTATCATTCCTAAATGATCTTCCTAATTAATCTCCCTAGATTAATTATCCTTTAATTACATTCAAGTAATTATCCATAACCATATTCAGTAATTATCCTTTAATTACTATCATTAACTACAATAATTAATGATCCTTCATTAATTAATTAACTATAATTAATTACATTAATCCTTAATCAATTATAATTAATTAATCATATTTAAATTAATTACTTAAATTAATTACTTCATTAATTATATTAATTAATCATCTTTATTAATTAATAATCCTTAAATTAATTAAATAATTAACTTGTGATTAATTATCTCATTACCCATAAACAGTAATTAACAATCTGTAATTACTTATCTTAATTAATTAACTTCTTAATTAATTATTTACATATTAATTATATTAATCCTTGATTAATTAATCAAATTAATTAATCTTTAATTACTTCATTAAGTAATTATCAAAAATTAGTAAATAAAATCCTTAATTAATTACTTTATTAATTAATTAACATAATTAATTACCCTTAGTAATAAATCTTGAATTTAATCTCATTCATTAATTAATCATATTAATTAATTAACTAAAATAAATTAAGTAATTAACTCTTAATTACTTACATAAGTAATTATCTCTAATTACTTCTTAATAAACCTTAATTACTTCCCTAATTAATTACTTAACAAATAATTAATTCCGTTATTAAATAATTCTTCATTCTTTAATTAATTAATTATTCCATAATTAATTAACTTCAAAACAATTATATTAATTAATTCCTTAATTAATGACATTAAGTGATTATCCATTAATCACTTTCTTTTAATTACTTCCATAAGTAAATCCTCTAATTACTTTTCATAAGTAATTAGCATTCTTAATTACATTCAAAAATTAACCTTTAATCACTTCATTAAGTAATTACACTTAATTAATCCAAAATTAAGTGATTATTTAAAATTAAATAAATAATTAACTAATTATTTAAAATTAATTAAACAATTAATTAATTAATTACTTATATTTCAAAATCCTTAATTAATTAAGAAAACATTTATCTTAATTAATTCTTTATTTAATTACAAATCATATTTAAATCAAGTATTCTAAGGTTAATAACAAAGATAACTTAACCCTATTTATCTTTAAAATTAAATTATTTGAACTTAAATTAAATTTCACTAACTTAAACAAATTTATTCAATTTGTTTTCAAAATCATAATAATAATCTTGTATGTAAATAAGTTTATTAAGGAATCAAAATTTAAAATTTCAAAATAATTTAATTATTCAATTTAAACTTATTTAATTTCAAAAATGATTTGAAATCTTGAGTTACCAAATCATTACTTAAACCTTCTAACCTGTGACTTTGATTAAAATCACTTCCTTTAAAACTAGAATTAAATTGATTAATTACTTACAAATGTTATTCATTTAAATTTACAAATAAATTTAATTAACACCTTTATAAGTTTGATTAACACCTATTTTAAAACTACAAGTTATAATTCATGAAACTTGACTCGATTTATTCAATCCCCAAGTACCAATTCATGCACCAACCCAAAATACAACCAGCAAAACTCAAACGATCACCAACAACTTGAGAACGAACCCAGGCAAACTCGCGTCAAACCCCAAAGCAAACTGGCCTCTATCTCCTTCGAGTCGTTCATGAACTAACACGGTAACCTACCCGGGATAAAGCCCTTTCTTCCCCAACCAAAACTTGCTCCACATTCCAGTGCACACTAATGTGCACTGTGCACATACACAGCCGCCTCCGGCCGATCTTGTTCGCCGCGACCTACGGCGATGGTCACTAGAGCGTGCACGAACCTATCTCCAAACCCAGATCGATCATCTTCCTCTCAAATCGAAATTCAACCCACGAACTCAAACTACAGAAGCAACTCGAACCCAACATCCCATCGCCGCCGACCACCTCGTCACCTTTGAACTCCGCCCTCTTCACCAACGAACGCCACACCCAAGTACATCATCTACCCCAAAAAAATGGCGAACTCGGTGCAACATGTCCGCGGCAATGTCTCGTTGATTATGCCGAAAACAAACTTCAGTCATAACCCTAAAACTACCTAATTCGAACTAATCGAACACTGGAAAAATTCAATAGGATTTTTCCCAGAATCTACACCTCAAATACCACCTTCAATCCAAATTTTAGCTCGAACTATCGAGTAATTCGACGGCAATCACTAAATTTCTCAGGAAAGTTCAAACCCAAATTTCCCAATAAATACCCAATTAAAATTCTTGAAATGCATGCCTAAATTCATGATTTCTCATCACGATTACATGTATATAATTCAAATTTGAATTTAAGAAAATTGATTTTTGACAGAAATCAAGATTCCTCTGTAATTTACATTTTAAAATTTATTTGTAAGCTAACAATTTTCCAAACTATTTTTAAAACTTATATTACACAAACACACTCAATTTCTACTCATAGATCAAGAACTAAAACCAAATGCATGAAGTGAATTTGAATTTATTTGATGAAACTCAATACTGTAATGTAACAGAGGCATTCTATAAATTTATAAACAGATATATCACCTACTCAAACATGCATACATCTTCATAGATATATACAAGCCATGTTTTCTATAAACATGCATCACAATATTTAAGCAAAGTTAAATAAAACTGTTTTTAAGATTAAAGTTTACTCACCTGTTAAATGCAGGGCAGATTTTGCTTTTTATTTCCAGGCTTAGAATCTTTAATTTGAAAAATGCTTTGGTTTTGCTTTGCTGAAGAACAACTTTGCATGCCATCAATTTTATGTTTAAACTTGCTGCTGAGCTTGTTTCCAATTTCGAATTACAGGTTGATCATTGAATTACAAGTTGAACTCCATTTAATTTGCAGATTTGAATATTGCTTCAGATTTGCTTTGTACAATGCAGATCTTTAAATTTGCTTTGTAGATTTTCAATTTCCAGGTTGAAGCTTTACTTTAATTTGCATGTTGTAAATTGCAGGTTGGTTTGATGTTGAAAAGAACATAAATTTGCAGGTTTTACTTTCAGATTGGTTTAGATTTCACAGGTTGAAGTAGATTTTGATTTGCAGGTTTGATTTTAAGTTTTCAGATTTTCCATTAAAACATGAAAGAATGAAGAAAGAAAGTTTTTGAGAAAACTGATTTTTTTTCCTTAATACATTTATTAAAAATTACAATGAAAACGTTGCCACTTGTTTTTAAATTGGACAAGTGTCTTAAACATATTTTAAAAGTTAACAAGTGTTATTAAGATAATTGATAGGGTTACACATGTCTTTTAAGTATTTAAAATAAACTTTTATTAAATTTAAATGTAAACATAAACTAAAATGTTTAATTTGCTTTTATAAATGAATATTTACAAATGTGAATATGAAATAAATCCTTTAAAGAAAATGTTAGAAAATTAATTATAATATAAATAAATCTTATACATGTTATTTTAAATCTTAAACATTCATTTCTAATGTAAACATTTTTAAAAGAAAACAAACAAAGCTTGTTTAAATTCCTTTAAAACTATTCTATTTAAAAATAAATAACAATCTTATATTTGAAACAACTGAATTAAACTAAATTATCTTTTGAAAAACATTATTGAATTTAAAACAAAACTTTAAAATTGCAATATTCATTCATACATAATTTATTAATAGATTAAATTAAATTTTCAAAACAAATATCAAATTATAACATATGCATACTCATATATTACAATTTGAGAATTCAATTTTTAAATTAAAACTAAAGATATTTCCATTCACAATATATATCAACATATATATTATAAACAGAATCAAATTTCATTAGCTTTGGAAAATAACTCTTATCAATATTGTCAGATTAAAATTCAATAACATTTTAAAAGATTAAATTAACCAATTTAAATTAAAATTATAAAGAAAATCATCAAACCGGTTAAATTATTTACACGGATTATTAAATTTATATTGCCTAAAATTCCGGGTCGTTACACAATCCGCATATTTTACGATTAAATATTTAAATATTTTATTTAAATATTTCATCGTTAGTCGGATTATAGTCCGAAAAGCTATATTTTGCAAACGGTCGAATTAGGACTCGAGACCACCCCCATTGAGTTCAAAATGACGTTTGCGACCTTTTTTAGTATAAACATTGATATGTTTGGAGTTAGTAGAATTTTGCTACTTTATCACTTTGGGCTTTGGTTTGGGTTTCAGTCCTATATCCTAACACAAGCACTAGCTCCACCCTCACTTATCTTCATTCACTTCATTTTCCTAACATTCTTAAGCTCTAGATAAAAATGGTGGAGGAGAAAAAGAATTAGGAAATCCTAAGCCTAGTTCCATTTGCAAAATCCAAGCTTTAACTCCAAATTCAAAGAAGAAGCTTTGGTAAGCCTTCTATTCATCTTCTCCAACTCGTTCTCATTTCAATCTCAGAAATTTCTAAACCTAACTTAGGAAATGTTTCTCTTTTAAGCTTAGACTCAAGCTTGTTGGGTTGGAATTGAAGAGTGATTGTCCTTGTCATTGCTCTATAGCTTCTTCTTCATTTGTTTTGGGTTTAAAGGTGAGATTTTTATCTCATATCTATGTCTATATCTATCCTTGTTGTTAGGTATGAATTCCTAACACTTATTCATGTGCATTTGCTTTTGATTTGGATTGCTTTGATGAATATTCCAATTTTTGGTGTTTTGAAAGCAAAATTTATGTAAATTCTTATATGGATATTTGGACATTGATATTCAAGGCGTATCGAAGAGCCATTAAGGCTGGGTTGTCGCTTGGCATAAATCCTTAGTCGTCGTCGCTCGTCTGATCGCTTCCGGTAATTATTTTGTCCATTATTGGCCTAGGTTCAGAAAAAGTGTCTGAGTAACAGTTTCAGACGTCTGAAAACCTTATTTCAGACGTCTGAATATTATACTGGGAATTTTTATTCCCCAGTATTCAGACGTCTGAATCAAAGGTTCCAGACGTCTGAATTGGTTCGAATTGAACCAGAGAAGAAATAGGCTAAAAATTGGCATTTCCAGCGTCTGAATTTATAGATTCAGACGTCTGAATTATGTTCTGAAAAATATTTTATTTTCCAGATTCAGACGTCTGAATCGTACACTTCAGACGTCTGAATCTGCTTGTTTTTGCCTATTTTGTCTATTTAGCTTGAGTTTCCAAATTTAATCGATTTGTGTTGATTCTCATTTGTTGTTATCATTTATTATCGACTTTGATGACATTTTCTTGGGATTTTTGGAACATCCACCTTGATGGATTCAGTATCGATTTCTTTGGATTCTATTCACGTCTTCGAATGTGAATTTTGGTGATTGATTGTTTCTACAATCATTTTTGTGATTAGTCACTTTAAAAATATAAAGGTTTCAATACTAGTAGAAAATATCAAAACTCTTTCATCAAAACGATTTCAACACTATTTTATTACAAAGTCCGTTTCTTAAACCGTTTTCCAATCTACTAGCATATACAAACCTTTACCTCACTCGTATGAGAAATCTAATTAAACGGCTTAGTAAAATAAGTGGTATGAAACGCTTGCGTTTACTTCGTCGGTTAATTCATGGACTTGTTCGATTGAACCTCTTGTGACAATTTTCAAGTGGAGATCTAAAATTGTTCGTAAATACTTAAGTTAAGTCAGTGGTTATGGGACATGAAGCTAAACTCATTTATTTACTAGCTTAATGTAGTTGACACTTCTCGATGATCATTGATGATCATTTTATGTGATTTAGACTAGCGATATGCTATGTTTCTTTGTCCACGTAGGGGACGGTACCTCGTTTTATTGAGTTTCGTCTCATTTCTTTTATGGCTAACGACCTATGTATTATTTGGAGTTTCGACTCAATTTTTGTGGGCTAGCGACCCATATTCTTTTGTGGAGTTTGGTTCATCGGACGTACCTTTGTACTACGTCGTTGTTCCGGCTTATCAGGATCAGCGGGCGTACCGTTGTACTGCGTCGTTGTTTCGAATTATTTGAGTTTCTGGTTCCTCGGGCGTACCGATATTGTACTACGTCGTTGCACCAGTTCTATGGTTAGCGACCATGGGATAGCGTCCCGTTTGTGATACACGTGTTGGTGAGCTTTCATGCTCCCGTTTGTGATAGGCCTCCCCCTTTTGTGATTTTATGGATTTCTAATTGATGATTTCTAGAATTTGTGTTTCACCAGCTTTTATGATTGGCACCGACAAGATGTACTCAATATTTATGGTTTGGTGAATAAAATAAAGAATATGACATTCTTTTTGGGTGCTTTGAGATTATTGAGATATTGTATGTCTTTTGTTGTCGTTAAATGTACGCTTTTCATAGTATGACATTATTGTTATCATGCGTTTTGTTATATCTCTTATTACATCTCATTTTATCTGATATTTATAGCTAGACTGATCCGTTTATTATTTTCTTATTAAATAATACTCGGGTCAGACCGAGATGTTACAGGTGTGTTTCTGCTTGGCTCCTCATCTGGGAGTATTACCTGACTTTTGGCTAACTACATTAGCTTGGTAGTTTTTGTTGTTATACACTCGAGATATAGACTCATTGATGTATACTTATTCTTTTGTCTAACACTTGTATCTATTCTTTTGTTATATTGTGGATCTTGTATGACCTCTACTCTGATGAACACTTTTAAGTGTTATATATTCATATCTATTTCCGCCTTTGTGATATGAATATCTGTGACTGATTTGTGTTATGCTTATTTCTATATTTGTTTTCGAAGATCATACTGCCACTGTGTAGCAGCTTTGAGTTTGTATCGGCATGTCGGATTTCCTCTTAAAATGAAATGCATGTTGTACTATCTGACATACCTGTGCTCGCACAAAACAATTACATGGATGGTCGCTTCTCAACAGCCTTACTCTTCGCGCTAGTTGACGGCATTACTCCGTAGTGTCCTTGGCTAGCGTGAGTATAGAGGTGGGGCGTCACATTAACTCACAGCTACGGACACACATATCATATATATATATATATATATATATATATATATATATATATATATATATATATGCATGGTGTGTACGATATGCTACCCAAAGCACATGGAATTACTGAAAAGAAAACATCAACTGCTCAATCACATACAATAATTCACTAAGGTAATAGTAGCAAGCAACTAGCAAGGGCTATCTATGGAGATTCAAGAGAATCCAAGTTATCTATGGAGGCTGGTACTTTACAATGCTGTGAGAAATTAACTAGCAAGCAAAGCCCAAGAGCAAGAAAACCCTAACAAGAGACAAGTCGGTGTGACGTGGGTTAAGAAAAACTAGGCTATAGCAATGTCATCAACACACAGAATAGCTTAATTTTATTTACTGAAAAAAAATGATTCGAATTATCATTGCAGATACATAAAAATAGATGACGATGATGATACTTGAAATCCAGTGTAGCTGTGCTCAATTGCATAATAAAGGCCCGCAACTTGAGCATCGTAAGCTGGAGATTTGAGAACAAAAGGTCAGTCAGATTTTGCAGGTCTAATAAAAGTATGTATATGATGAAAAGCATTGATAAGCATCTGAAGAATGATCCTTGAAAACTGATACACCAACTTACCATATTCATTTAGATAATCCATTAACAAACGTGTGAAAATATTGGTAAGAACCTCTGCCTCCGGACAGTGACAAGATAACGGGCAATTAAAATCTATTTTGATATAAGCTTTAGGAGTCGAGAACATAGTATCAGGTTTGTACCACAGTCTTGAAAATGATGTTCTTCTCAGCATAGTAGGAAATTTAATCTAGATACATGTTGTTATATTAGAAAGAGACATGCGATGTTAAATATAGAGGTTTGTTGAAAGGACTCCGTTTTTGGTTAACAAAGGAGGCTGCCAAAAAAATTATAGTTTTGTGACCCCCCGTCAGAGGTAGTGTATTTTTTTCATTTCGGTGAGGGCATGCTTAAAAAAAAAAAAACAAAAACAAAAAAAACTAAACAAAAAATTGAAGTCCCTATAACAACCTCCTAGAAATGAATAAGCGAATACAATAGGATCACTGTATAATTACCTTTTCATGCACTTTCTTGAGTGACAAGTCAGAAGGGATGAATATGTTAGGAACTGGCAGATGCAAGTCCGCATTTGGTGCTTTTTCCATCCATTGCTAAAAACATATCAGTATATTTCTAATAACAATTGTAAAACATATTGTGTCACGCTTTTTTTTTTATAAATGTAAACTTCCAAAATGCCCTTTATATACAAGTAAACTCATTAATCCCAAGTTCGGTTTCGACAAAAAAAGTACCCATTATTTTAAGTTGAAAAAACTGATGTATAAACGAGGTCACGAGTTCAAATTTCATTCATAACAAAATATTCATATCCTTTTCTTTTCTTTTTATATACAGATTATGTTTATGGTATTCTCAAATCAATGCACATGCCTTGCAAAATATTCATTATTTCTAATCTGTTTTACACTCATATATTATATATTCAATCTACTATGTTATTATCAGTAATTTTTTCATTAATAACTATTAGCAAAATCATGTCTTTTAATATTATTCAAATGGTTATTTTCTTTGGGATTGTTAAAGAGACCCTATATTTGGTTCACAGAATTTTTTTTATGATGGATTATAAAATAAATTCATAAACTCATGCTGAATCTAACAGTTTTTCCAATCAAAAAATATCCAGTATGCAATAGTATACTATATATTTTTACGTTTGTTAAGAATAAATGTTCAAAATTTGAAATATTTTGATCAATATTTTTGTCTCCCTCGTAAAAAAAGAGCCATCTTAACCAAATTAGAAGTCTCGTTAACAATGTCTTTCTTATGCACTTTGTCACATGTAATGCAGGTGCATATAAATATATTCTTGACAAAGAAAAGGGCAGGTTAAAGGGACTCCGTATGTGGTTAGAAAGAGGCTACTAGGAGATCACAAAAATTGATCAAAATATGCCAAATTTCGAACAACTTTTCAATTGAAAAAAGTCAAAATAGCATATCATTGATATTGGATACTTCTAAACTGAAAAAAGTACTAGACTCAGCACGACTTTATCAATTTATTTTGTGACCCCCGTGTAAAAAAATAAATAAATTATCTTAACGAAATATGGAATCCCTTTAACAATTTCCTATAAGAAAAACAGTTAGGAAGATACACCATATTCACAATTGAGATTCCCTGTAGACAGTAATAATTGTACCTGGATGGTAGAAGCAATGATTTTATCAACAGAATATGCAGTTCCATACCATGGCTCAACAAGGTCAGTACAACCTTCGAACTTTTTTGATTCCCAAAACACTCTGAATTTAAAAAAAAAAAAAAAAAAAAAAAAAAACTAAAATGTAAGAACAAACTACTGAATTGAATGTTCAAAGAACATCCCAAATATGTCGCATAGCTGCATGGAATTTGTACATAATCTCTAATGCAATTAGTGGATCGGAAAGATGTAAATTCCTCTCTCCCCATGTGTCCATATGGTAAATTAATTTAACATAGGTGTATTTGCTTATTGGCAAAATTTAAACTATCTTAACATGTGAAAATCAGTGAAATTTCTGGAGAACTCCATCAGAAGCATCACAGCAGTGATGTGTATTTTACATAAATTTGCAATACTATTTCATCTACCTTATAGATAAAAATGATAATCGACATGAAATCAAAACTGATCAATTATGTTGTAAAACCCTTGTCATTATGCTTCCTGCATAGCATTTCTTTATGGTACCTCTATTTTTTCAGTAAGCAATACATGTTTGCGCCCCCAAAAAAAGAATACAGAATGCACAAAAAAATGTCCATATGAGCACAAGTGTTGTGACAGATCGTTGCAATAAGGTAATAAACAATTCATAGCACCTGATATTATCCGCAGTCAGTTCACAGTGTTGCTATGCACTCAAGAAAAAACGCTGAAAATTACCCAGCTTTTAGGGCATCTCTCGTTGCATTACTTGCTGAATTTGCGCGAAAAAAATCTCCAGTGGTTGAATTCAACCTTAATATTAAGGTTAACGTTCAGCATCCAATTCAGGATCCTGAACTGGGCTTGGACGCCCAACCCTCCTACCAGCCATATTTCCCCCCCCCCCCCCCTCCCCCTTCACCCCTAACGGCTATAAACGGTCATATTTCAATTACAACGGCTATAAACGGTCATATTTATGATTTCACTACATATATCAGAATGTTATCCAGATTGTAATACACACATCTCTTCTTCTATTACAATTTTATTCTCAATTCCTTAATATTGAAAGTATGTCTCATCCGTTTCAATCATATACCGAAGCGATGAATATGGATAGCTGAGATTTAGATTCTCAACCCTTTCAAAATGAAATTCCCCAAATCGCCCCCCCTCTATCGTTCCATTCTTCTGCTCCATGGTCTGGCGATGAAGATAATGATTTGTGTTATATTTATTGTCATTTTTCTAACAACTCGGTAAAGGGGAACGACCAAAGTGGAGAGGCGTTTTGGGCAAAAGTCATGAGTGCGTACAATAAAAAACATGTTGAAAAGACGAGATCAATGTCTGCAATCACGGGTCGTTTTGGGAAGATTAATCGACAAACACAATTCTACGAGTCGCAGATCCACAAAATAAGAACAGCAAATCCAAGTGGAATGGGTGGCGAAGCTGAATTGGTAGCGTTTTGTAAAATCACATTTTTAATTTACATTCATTTCTAATCACTTTATTAATATTTGATTTTGTTTTTCTGTTTCTGTATAAGAGAATGGCGAACGATCAGTTCTTGAAATTATTTCCAAGAGAAAATGGTACAAAAAAACCCCACTACTATCAGTTTGCAAACTGATATGACTTGCTTGTTAGTCAACAAAAATGGAACTCAAACACCGCAAAAGGCTTAAGAGATGTGCAGACGAAGTCAAAGGGGAAGAAAAAAGCAAGCAGATCTACTTACAATTCTAGCCCAGACAATTCTTCTCATATGGCCTCAAATGAATGCCAAGATATCGAAGACGAAGAAGTAGTTCCCGCATTTGATGAGGACGCTAGACCGATGGGGCAACGAGCAGGTAAGAAGAAAATTGCTGTTCAATCTCAAATCGATTCTCGTTTAGCCCTAATGCATGAAAAACATGCGAGAGAAAATGTAGAACATCAAAAAGGAAGCGCAGAAAAGCTTGCCGTGTTAAAAGAATTGACTGAGATTGAGAAGGGTCGTTTTGAGCTAGAGCGGCAACGCCAAGAGACCATAGTAATGGAAAAGGATGTCACCGGAATGGATCCAATTACATTGCAATATTGGATGGAGTACAAACAACGCATTGTTGAGAGTAGATCTGGAACAAAACATATGTAGTTGACGTATTAATTTGATATTTCTAGTTATTGCAGTTTACATTTCCATGTACCTTCAGTTCATTTAGGTAATCAAGTGTTATTTTCGGTTTAACAATATTTAATGGTATATCATTTTTTCGATGCATTGTGTATATATCAATATAGATTTACTTCATCAAACATAAATGACATTACAAACATAATAATTGAAGCATTACACGCTTCGTTATAGAAATAAAAAAGGCAAACATATGTAATTAAACAAAGATCCACCATCTTCAACTACTGATTTCCATGAGAATTCCAAATATGCTCCATTAAATCCCTTTGGAGTCTATTATGAATAGCTGCATTACGATATACCTCATGATGATCGTTATGAATTGCGTACTGTTCTTCATTTCGTAACGTGGTTGTGCGAAACAATTCGGGTGGTTGTCTTGCCCCCTCATACTCGAAATCAGGATAATCCATACCGCGTTCATCTTCAATGATCATGTTATGGAGAATTATACAACAGAACATAATTGTAGCCATTTTTGATCTCTTCCATAATCTACATGGATTGCTTACCATTGCAAATCTTGCTTGAAGGACCCCAAGCGCCCTTTGGGTTTGCAAATGTCTTCACAATCGTACTCCATTTGGGATAAATTCCATCTCCTAAATAGTATCCATGGTCATATGTGTTCTGACCAAGAGTAAATGATACGGGAGTTGACTTACCTTGCGCCAAATCATTGAACAAATGAGATCATTCGACAACGTTTAAGTCATTAAGAGAACCTGGCATTCCAAAGAAAGCATGCCAGATCCACAAATCATGAGAGGCAACTGCTTCTAAGATGATTGTTGGTTTTTTTTCCTTGCCGTTATATGCTCCGTGAAAAGCTTTTGGACAGTTCTTCCACTCCCAATGCATACAATCTAGACTTCCAAGCATTCCAAGCCAGCCCTTGCTTTCATGCATTTCACGCAAGCGAGTTACATCTGCCTCGTTTGGAGATCGAAGATATTCCATCCCATAAATGTCCACAACTGACTGGCAGAAGTGATCTAGGTTTTCCAATGCCGTACTCTCTGCAATACGATATGCATCGTCAAGGGCATCGGCGGGTGTACCGTATGCTAACATTCTCAAAGCTGCAGTCATCTTTTGATGCCCACTCAAACCATGTTTTTTTGCGGCGTCCTGCTTAAAAACAAAATAATAATTATTCTGCTGAATACTTTTGAGAATTCTTATGAAATAATGGTCGACTCATTCTGAATCGTCGTCTGAATGTCTCTGGACCGTAAGTTGGATCACAGGCAAAGTAATCTTGCAGTAGTGTTTTGTGAAATGCTTGCTGGTTACGGTTGATATATTCCCTACCCACTACGGAACCACCATGTTTTCCAGAAGTTGATCCGTATGCTTCACGATATATCTCCATCAATTCCTCCTCCTCCTGTTGATGCGCTAACGCATACGCTTCTTCTTCAGAGTCACTGTCGCATAGCAATACACCTTTTAGTAAATTTCCAGACATTGTTTGATATTTGAGGATAGTTGTCTGATATTTGAATGCTTTGTTAGAGTAAATTGTGGTGAACAAGTATGACATCTATATGGTTATATATATATATGACCAAATCTTGAGTGGAGAGAGGGTGTGTCATTGTGCGGTCAAATCACGTACTGTAGCCACGTTCGTTTGCCGGAGGATATAACCCGACTGAAGGCACACCAGGATAGTTGGGGTGATCTGGAAAGACTAAAGGCTGCTCAATCAAAGTACCTGTCAAGTCATATGCTCTAAAAGTGGTATCAGGCTCCAACTGCATGGGAGCCTGGGAGAACTGTGACGGAATCGGGTCAAATGAAACCTGCGGTACCTAAACTCTACCGGCTGCCAGATGAGGTCCTATATGATCAGAGTTGACCCCACGAACATAATCTGGTACGATGAATCTACGGGGTGCTACTCTAGCCCAATAAGCGTCGTAATCTCCATCGATGAAAAAGTACTAATATCCACCCATCCAGCCTGTCGTAGAGCATGTAAGTACTGATCACCGATCACCCTATGTCCACCAAACATGTCCTCGCAGGATAAAGGATCGTATGGTATACGACGATCACCCGTAATCTGATAAGCACATCTCTCTCCCAAATACCAAATAGGCATAAATGCAGGTGTATGCAAAGCAACCCTACGTTTAGATACTGAATACGCAACCATCAAGGGATGGTCGTCCACCAGAAGACCTGCATCTGCTAGATGAGTCCAATGTGAGGCCCAAGGAGTCCGAATGATGTTACCACGACTACGCATATCCAGCTGTGACCTAGCCTCCATCAAGTCATGCCGTACACCTAAGGGGACATGATGTACGTACTGCATGGTCTCCAATCGTCTCATCCTAGGGAAGTAATGCTCAGCAGCCTGACTAGCCGTGTCCTGCATGCGGGGATGCATGTTTGCCGTGTACTCGTAGTACCATAACGGCAAAATATACCAAAAAGCATACATCTGCCTGACATCGCCAAGCGCAAATGAATCTAGAGCGGTATATAGGGTGCCTAATATCGTCGTGCCCCAGTCGATAGTATGTAGCTGGTCTAATCGGGCAAGGGAAGCTAAATAGCCAAGTCTAACCGTACCTTTTTGGTTCGAAAAAAAGGTCGAACCAAACAGGTACAACAAAAATGCTCTAGTAACTGCATCCATCATATCGGCTCTAGCTATATAACTGGTGATGTAATGCTGCAAGTACGTCAACTTAATAGAACCACTAGAGACGCAGGTAACATCTATCAGTGGTAAAAAAACAGTATACAAATTGGGAGACTCGTATAAATCATCGAATGGAAAAGGTCGAAGACCCTGTCGTCCAATCTCAATTCTAGTGAACAAGTAGAAATCAACTGGGGTGATACCAAGCTCAAAATCTGAAAAATGAAACGTATGTGTGGTGGGCCACCACCTCTCAGCTAATGCCTGGATGAGAGGTCGATCAAAGGACTGAACAGGCTTAATCGAAAAAAATAGACCAAAAAGGCTAGCCTGTAGCCTCTTAATAATAGGACCGGGAAGATAGTCATAAAACTGGGTAATGCACTTAGCCCAACTACCCCAATAGTGAATGTAATGGTCCTATAGATAGTTAATGAAACAACAATTTTTGATAGCGTAAGGGTTATTTAATATGAGTATGTAATGTACAAATTAAAATAACAAGTTATAGTAAGGGTTGATTAATACATGTATGGTCGTCAAAGCGGTTTCGGCTCTATGCCGATAACCATCTGCCAGCTCATGTAGAACACGTAAATCATCTGGTGAAACTCAAGACGGTGGCGGAACGTGTAGTGGTCCTGCTTGCTCCTCTGGATGTCTCTGAACCGTTCTTCGGGCGATTTTGGTTGGACGCGGCGGCATTTTGGATAAATTTTCTATTTTTCAAAAAAATTTCAAAACGAAAAGTGAAGAGAAATGAGGGGGAGGGGGGACGGTGCCCATTTTATGGGCGCCTTGCCTAAGGCGCCCATAAAATGGACGCCTAAGGGACAGACACCCATTTAATGGGAGCCTGGCCATTGGGCAACCCCACTCAATTACGGGCTGGAGATGCCCTTATTATTACCCCATCCTGCTTGTTTTTATTTTTACCCCTATGCACCACCCAGAAAAGGAAAAAAAATGGAAATAAAAAAAATCATGCGTTCTCGTTTCTTCTTCTAGATCGAATGCAATGGCGGCCTCCAAAAATTCAAAAAAAGCTTCTCAATGCAGCGCCACACAGTCTCAAAAAACAAAGCGCCATAAGTTGTTGCCTTGAATTTATCAATTAGAGTTCATTGATAATGGGGGGGTTGTCTGTGGGAAGCGGTATCGATTTAGGTAATAGGGTTGTGATGCCGATGATGTAGTATTAGGGTATGGCGATGGTGTAGTATTAGGGTTTGTCTATTGAATCATTGTGCCAAACGGTGGTTCATTGTTCATTTGTTTTGTGGTTCAAACGGCTTCAAATCTGGAATGGCCAAAACTACGCGTGTTTTATTACACACATGGTATTCTACTGTCGACTGAAAAAAAAAATTCAACTAACTCTATGGGTGTTTGCGCCAAAATTGGTCACAAACATCCAATGTCGTGAAAGCACCCGTTTACGTACTCAAATCGATAATAATCAACACAGAACTCAGCAACAATCAATATAGAATTCAGATCTAAGCAACAAATCACAATGATTCACAGACAACAATCACAAACACAGGATTTATAGTGGTTCGACGTTCGTGCCTACGTCCACTCTGAAGGTTTTCTCTTTATTGCTTTGCTTGATTAAATTGATTACAACGGATTACAGTTGATAATAGCTTTGAAATTTGAATACAACAGTGATTCTGATGAATAGAGTTGAATCCGGCAGAGTCTTGGTGTTCAATGGCAGAAGTCCCGGAAGATCTCCCTTTTCTGAAGGCTTCAGGGTGCTATTTATAGGCGTTGGAGGCCCAGATCTTGCTGAAACTTCGGAAGACCTCTTCTGGCACGTGAGTGGGCCCATGCGACCGACCCCACCAAGTTTCGTCTCGATCTGACATCGATTCGAAGTCATTTCGAACCCATCAAGAAATGGTCCAATCGAGCTGAAACTTGGCAGGAACAATCTTTACCTTGTATGGAAGCTACTGTGAAAATTTGGTTGCATTTGGATCAGTGGTTTAGGAGATATGATCGGTTCGAAATGAAGATTCTCGGTTGGCTGTGTGGTTCGAACCGATCGTTTCGAACCCTTGAGTTCGAATCCATGAGTGCACGTGGTTCTGCAGTGACGTGGCGCGCACTCCTCACATCGATCCTACTTTTTCTCCGTGTTGACCGCTTCGAACCCATGGATTTTGCCGACTTCGTATCGATGACCGTTGTGTAGTTTGAATCAATCAACTACGTAACTCTCGTGTTGACCTGCATCTGTCAAGTTCGAACCGAGGGGAGGGAGCTTCCTTCGTATCGATGGCAAGTTCGTATCGATACATGTGATGGATACGAAGTGAAGCTCCGCGATGGATTCGAACGATCATCGATTCGAACTAGGCACTGGCGTGAATGATACAACGCTCATGGATACGAAGACGCAGCCCATTAATGGATACGAAACAGTGCTTTAGCATGGATTCGAATGTGCTGATGGATTCGAACTTGTTGAGGGTGGAATCGAAGCAAGGACTTGCATGTTGGAGTCGAAGCAAGGTTAAGTTCATGGCTTCGAACCGATGCATGGGTTCGATGTAAGGTTTCGGGAGGATGGATTCGAAGGTAGGCGAAGTCATGGGTTCGAAGGCAGGTCATTGTGGTGGATTCGAGGGAGATGGAGTCGAAGCGGGCACTGGCTGATGGGTTCGAACATGGCAAGCAGTGATGGATTCGAAGGAAGGATATTGGATGGGTTCGAACCCCATGGTTTCGAAGTAGATGGGTTCGAAGGTGATGGTTTCGAAGCATTCCATCGTGATGGGTTCGAACCAGACAATGACTACCTTTCTGACATTGAATCCATCATATCTTGAGCATACGAACTCGGATTGACTCGAAATTTGAAATGACGAATCCTACGACCTTTCCTGTCATGTCCTATCAATTGTGGCCTGATCCGGACTCGGACAAAATTCATCGATATCCATAGCGGAGTGAAGTACAACCAATCTCTGAGACGAATTGTCTTTTGCTTTTGATCGATCCTTTGATATCACGGCTTTGCTAAAAAGCGGGATAACATTTGCCCTCCAAAACATGCCTTGCGGTAGGAAGGTGTGTTTTGTAATGTCTTGAGTTGGATGTTCGTATCCTATTATCAACCTGCAAAGAACTTGATAGTTTCATATGGCCTCAAATGACGATCGTTCGGGATCGAGCTATTTGGGATGAAGCGCGGCCGTTCGTGGTCGAGCGCTTAACTTCAAATGGCGATCGTTCGTGATCGAGTCATTCGAGGTGAAGTGCGACCGTGCGCGGTCGAGCGTGTAAATCCATGCGTCGTTCGTTCGGGATCGTGTGCTGCTTGAGGTGAATCGAGACCGTTCGCGGTCTGCGCCGTTCGTGGCATAGGATGGAATAGGACCGTTCGCGGTCGATGCCGTTCGCGACAAATGATGAAATGGGACCGTTCGCGGTCGACTGCCGTTCGTGGCAAATAATGAGATGGGACCGTTCGCGGTCGACTGCCGTTCGTGGCAAATGATGATCGTTCGCGACCAAGTGCCGTTCAAGGCGAATGGTGACCGTTCGAGGTTGGATTTCATAATTAGTGAACCATGACCGATCGCGGTCGGTGCTGTTCAAGGCAGAGAGTGATCGTTCGCGGTCGTGTGCCGTTCGGGGCGAATTTGTGACCGTTCGCGGTCGGGTGTCGGACCTCAAGTGACGACCATTCGCGATCAAGCCATTTGAGGTGAGGTGAGTTGTGACTGTTCGAAGTCGGGTTCCGTTCGTGGCGAATTGTGTGCCCGGGAGGGCTTGGTGTTATCGATGCCAGGGTCACGTTCGGGTGAGTTCCTGGATCGTTTGTCAGGGCGGTTCACGCCATCTCAGAGCATGCCTAAGGATCGTTCGCGACCCCATACATGTGTAAGTAGCTTAGCCATTCCAGAGTTATCAGAATCAAATATCTATTAAACGGATGAGTTTCAAAAACAATGTCCAAACAAACAAAGTCTAAATGTTCAAATCAAAACGAAACGAAAGCAAAACATGGATGTCAAAGTGTAAGTTCCCACTACGAAATGGTCAATGATCACTCAGAGCATGCCTGGAGATCGTTCGCGATCTCGCACATGTGTAAATGATTTAATTGCGTTAGTGGAAGCTTACAACTTGTTCATCGTTATTTCACTCAATTGATAACCAAACGGTGTCTTGATTCAGGGTCGCCTCTAGCTGATGTGGATGGTAGTCGCTTTGGTTCCACCGCAGGAGCTCGCCTCCTTACATATTGAAGGAGTATACCGTTCCTGATATGCCCTTCCACCTCATCCTTCAGGTGCCTACAATCATTAGTGTTATGGCCGTTTAATTCATGGAATACACAAAACTTATCTGATTTCCTTTCGTCAGAGGTTGGATCCCTTCGCATTGGCCTACGATACAGAATCTGTTCTTTGGTATCCTAATAAATTCGTTCAAGGCTCTCATTCAGCTCAGTGTAGGTGGTGAATCGCGGCTCCCTCCGTTTCCACTTTGATCTGTCTCGTCATTCTCAGTCTTTCTTTTACCTTTATCCTTGTCCGAGTCCCTTCTAGGAGGCTTTTCGTCTTTAAGTGCATAAACTTCTATCCCATCTCCTTCTTCTCTTTCTGCATTTGCATCCTCTAATCGTAAAAACTTTTCTGCCTCATGATAGAATTCTCCCAGATCCACGGGTGGATCCTTAGTTAATGAATTTTTGAACTCCGTTCCGTCTGCTATTCCGGACACAGCCGCCATCATAACCATGGATGGATCCGGTCGATCCACCGAAGCTGCTGCCGCATTGAACCGTGTCAGGAAACTCCTCAATGTCTCTCCCGCCTTCTATTTTAAAGTTGCCAAAGTCATCACATTCTTGGGTCTTGTAATGTGAACCCTGAATTGCCTCATAAACCTCTCAGTTAAATCATTCCACGTTCCGATGGATCCACTCTCTAGTTGCCTGAACCATAATGCCGCAATATCCGCCAAGTACAATGGAAAGCACCGGGCCATAACCTCTTCTGATGCCCCCAGCACTTCCATATGCCTCATATATTTTGTCATATGGACCGTGGGGTCCGTTCTCCCATCATACATATCCAACGATGGTAATTTGAAATCCGGTGGGTTCCTAGCTTGCCTGATTGCCGAAGTAAAAGGACTCCTGTTAACATCCTCCAAATCTTTGTTCACCTAACCGCCTCTCAAAGCTCGCCTAACCATCTCTGCCAACCTGTCGTTGTCTCCAAGATGTAATCCTCGTTCACTACTTTCAACCTGCCCCCCGAGTTCACGAGGGAACTCTAGGATCTTCCCCCTTGACTGAGCGTTCACTCCTCTACTACTATCGGGTTGCGCAGATGCTCCTTTTTCTCTCTCCGAAACTGGATCAACGTTCTCCATGGGTGCCCCCCCTAATCCAGGTGCGACGCCGGATGGTCCCGCTCCGTTCTGGACTCCATTGGCTTCCCTATTCTGTGCTCCAAGCTGTCCTATCTGTTGGAATAAACTCTGGATCAACTCCTCTTGCCTCTTCATCATAGTCTCCATCTCGTCCCTAGTGATGAAGATCGATGGTTGATTCGCTCCTGAGGAAGCTTCTTGACTTCCTTGATGTTCGCTTCTCTCCGGCCTCGGCCTTCTACTCGATTGTCTCATCATAATTCCTCAAATCTAAACTTTCAAACTCTTTCTGAATCTGCTATCAATTGGTAGAACTCCTGAATTAGCCTTCTCAGTGAAAGCACCAAAATGTTTGCGCCAAAATTGGTCACAAACACCCAATGTCGTGAAAGCACCCGTTTACATACTCAAATCGATAATAATCAACACAGAACTCAGCAACAATCAATATAGAATTCAGATCTAAGCAACAAATCACAATGATTCACAGACAACAATCACAAACACAGGATTTATAGTGGTTCGGCGTTCGTGCCTACGTCCACTCTGAAGGTTTTCTCTTTATTTCTTTGCTTGGTTAAATTGATTACAACGGATTACAGTTGATAATAGCTTTGAAATCTGAATACAACAGTGATTCTGATGAATAGAGTTGAATCCGGCAGAGTCTTGGTGTTCAATGGCAGAAGTCCCGGAAGATCCCCCTTTTCTGAAGGCTTCAGGGTGCTATTTATAGGCGTTGGAGGCCCAGATCTTGCTGAAACTTCGGGAGACCTCTTCTGGCACGTGAGTGGGCCCACGCGACCGACCCCACCAAGTTTCGTCTCGATCTGACATTGATTCGAAGTCATTTCGAACCCATCAAGAAATGTTCCAATCGAGCTGAAACTTGGCAGGAACAATCTTTACCTTGTATGGAAGCTACCGTGAAAATTTGGTTGCATTTGGATCAGTGGTTTAGGAGATATGATCGGTTCGAAATGAAGATTCTCGGTTGGCTGTGTGGTTCGAACCGATCGTTTCGAACCCTTGAGTTCAAATCCATGAGTGCACGTGGTTCTGCAGTGATGTAGCGCGCACTCCTCGCATCGATCCTACTTTTTCTCCGTGTTGACCGCTTCGAACCCATGGATTTTGCCGACTTCGTATCGATGACCGTTGTGTAGTTTGAATCAATCAACTATGTAACTCTCGTGTTGATCTGCATCTGTCTAGTTCGAACCAAGGGGAGGGAGCTTCCTTCGTATCGATGGCAAGTTCGTATCAATACATGTGAAGGATATGAAGTGAAGCTCCGCGATGGATTCGAACGATCATCGATTCGAACTAGGCACTGGCGTGAATGATACAACGCTCATGGATACGAAGACGCAGCCCATTAATGGATACGAAACAGTGCTTTAGCATGGATTCGAATGTGCTGATGGATTCGAACTTGTTGAGGGTGGATTCGAAGCAAGGACTTCCATGTTGGAGTCGAAGCAAGGGTAAGTTCATGGCTTCGAACCGATGCATGGGTTCGATGTAAGGTTTCGGAAGGTTGGATTCGAAGGTAGGCGAAGTCATGGGTTCGAAGGCATGCAATTGTGGTGGATTCGAGGGAGATGGAGTCGAAGCGGGCACTGGCTGATGGGTTCGAACATGGCAAGCAGTGATGGATTCGAAGGAAGGATATTGGATGGGTTCGAACCCCATGGTTTCAAAGTAGATGGGTTCGAAGGTGATGGTTTTGAAGCATTCCATCGTGATGGGTTCGAACCAGACAATGACTACCTTTCTCTCATTGAATCCATCATATCTTGAGCATACGAACTCGGATTGACTCGAAATTTGAAATGACGACTCCTACGACCTTTCCTTTCATGTCCTATCAATTGTGGCCTGATCCGGACTCGGACAAAATTCATCGATATCCATAGCGGAGTGAAGTACAACCAATCTCTGAGACGAATTGTCTTTTGCTTTTGATCGATCCTTTGATATCACGGCTTTGCTAAAAAGCGGGATAACAATGGGTCAACTGGTGGTTCATAGTTTATATTTCTTTTTATACACATGGCATTTTATCACTGATTATAAACGATTCAGAATTTTAAATTTCCATAACACAAATGGTAATTGATCACCGATTGGAACGATAGTTAATAAACGTGCTTTATTGCCGATTGAATCATTGTGTGTTATTAGATGGTGCTACCGTTTGTTTTTTGTTCAGCATTTCAACCAAGACATGTATTAGCAGGTATTAATCAACGATTCGACTACATTGTTTCAGCATGTATTTAGAAGTTTCCATAGGCTATTGATGTTTTTCATTTTGGAGGTAATATTCATATTTTGCATTATATTTTTGTAGAACATATGACGGCTTCATTACAGAGGCACGTGATGAAGAAATGAAAAAAGCAAGAGGAAAAAATAATTGTAGATTCTGGTTATGATCTAGTGGATGATCGTTCTTCAACATAGTCAGACCCTGATTCTGAAGTAGAAACACATGAAGAAGTTCCTGCTGTACACGTTGATTGCCCCGACTTTTCCACTGGTATGATTGAAAGTGAAGATAGTGAACAAGATTTTTCAATTTTGCGGGACTTCAAATTCCATATAACAAATGAAATTTGGGCTGATAAACCTGCAAGTTAATTTTCTTTTGAATTTCATAATTTGATTTTATTTCTTTTAGTTATATTAAAAAATTTGTTTGTGGGAACGTGAACAACTAAAATGTATTTCACACTCTAGGAAGATGAAAGAGTGGAAGATTAGTGATGAAGCAAGTGCAGTTTTGGAGAAGGTCAGTGTAACATCCCGCCATTTCGCACACTTTAAACCGACACACGTGCCAATTCAAACCATACGGAAGGGCGGATTGTTATGGGGTAAATGAGAAAAACAGAGAAGAAATAAAAGAAAACAGAATCTCACAGCGGAAGGATAAAATATAATAATCAAATATACAGTTCATGGACTGTTTTACAAAATAATTTATTTTTCTTGTGCAATAAATATCAGAGTTACACATACCAATACAACAATGCAGCGGAATTAAATGGTGTAGTGCACTAGTATAAATAATAATAATACAAATCTTCGTCTTCGTCCTCCAAAGCTAAATCTTCAAATCCTGAAACGCTCGGACTGACCCGAGCGAATTTGAAAAGACAAAAACACTCGAGTCAGAACTAAAAGATCTTATGTAAGTTAAATTAACAGAATTAAATATGAGTGCAGTAACTCAATAGATGCTCGGGATTTACATCTCCTAAGTATCCGTTAAACTATTTACTATGTAGTATATTGCGCTATTATAATAGTGTCTATTTGTAAAATAAACATACTTTTTAATAGCGTTAAGGAGTGACCCAATATTCCCCTTAACACATAATAGTCCCAGTAGTCCATCCAATATCATAGTTCCTCCTGATCGGGAAGCCACCAGAGGATACCACACGGGCTACGGGAGAAATCCAAACTCGTACAAGGCTCGGTATGGTAGGTGACACGGCACAACTAGGCAATGCCAGGGTAGATATACCAATTGCGGACCCAGGCTGGTGGAAACGCGTAGCCGCAGTTACCGCCCACCTCGAACAAACTCCCCCAAAATCAAAATAAAAGTGGCCACTGAATCAATCCAAAGTCATAGTATAATATCGAAGAGGAGTGTCCGATCAGAGGTATGACCTCATTGGCCTGGGAATAGCTCCTGTTTTAGCCACCTTATGCCAACTCACGGGAGTCGGGTCCACGTATTTACCTTACAGGAAACGTCGTCTCCAACCTACTTCATTCTGGAATCTCCACCGCGTACACGGTTAGTCAAAGTGGTTTTCGGTATCGACAGAGAGTATGTCAGATATCCGATCCCGGTCTCTTTGCCAACCCATCGTTATTATAACACCGCGGTCATTTAAAAAAAAATAGGTTATACTTTAAAAATCAGAATAAACATTCCATTTCATAACCATGAATACGATATTATTTCAAAACCCAAAACCATATTTTATCACTTATCCCAAATATAATTCTTTTCCAAAATCAAAATGCTTTAACTTCATAACGTCTGAAAATCAAATATTTTCAAAGCATAGTATTTTGAAAATCATAATTTAAAACCATAACTTCTAAAACTTGAATGGTTTGGACATTCAACGGTATATGAATTAAATGGTTTAACTTAAATGTTACTTTGTAAAGAAAATAGTTCTCATGGCTTTACAAATACATTTCTTTATTAAAGTCTAAACCAAAATTTATATTATCTCTCTCAAGTTCCAAAACCACTTCAATTTATTTATATATACGTATATCCATTTTGAGTATCAATATTTCAAACTAAAGTTGGATTTTATTCTTTCAACAAATCAATTGTTCTATTAATTAGTCTTGAATATTCATATAAAATCCATAAAAAATATAAGACTTCAATTTCTAGTGATAAAATATATATATTTTTTCCAATTCAAATTATACTAGAATATTCATTTTAATTTATTTTGGGAAAAATCCAATTATAAATATCATATCTTAAAATTTCCAAACTTAACATTTAAACATATGATATAAATTATTAAACTCCATTTTCTTAATTTTCTTCCATTTTTAATAAAGATTTTTATACACCTTTAAATGTCAAAATTTTCAACTTCATATGTATATATATATATGGAAGAAAAATATTTATACAATATAAAATTTAAGATTATTATAAACCGTATTCCATCCAAACCATAGAAATCACATAAAAATAGTTATATATATAGACCGCGGTGCCTGTATATAATTTTCTATCCTATGGTCAAGTGATACGGATATTTATCATTTCAATCCGCAATTTAAAAGATAAAAATTTTTGCGGTTGTATATCATTTCAAACCACAATCCCGAATGAAAGGAAATATGCATGATAATTTGCAATTAAATGATATACAATAAAACATCCATCAACATCACCCATCATCCAATCACCAATCATCAAGCAATATCAATCAATAACAATTTATATTTGATAATATATAACAGGTAATAACTGGCAATTTTATTCAGATTAAATTTAACAACTATTAATCTAACAGTTTATATTCAGTGATAAATTATATAACTGTTAACTAGCAGTTCATATACAAACAAATAAATTCTAACTGTCAATTAATACGCAATAAATACATTAAATTAACAGTTAAATTCAATAAATGCAATTCAGCAGATATGAATGAAATAAGCATGCCAAATACTCATAAATAAATTCTATTCATTTCTAAAATTAATTTAACAAACATAAAAGCTTCTAGTAGTTGTGAGTGGGTTAAAACACTCACCTTTTGAATTTAAATCGAATGTAAATCCGATTTAAACCCAAAATTTGACGGTCTCTAAATTTATCCAAACCAGCGTCATCAGATCCGGAATTTAATTACGATCCTAACAAAAGAAATTTCGTGTGAAACGGAGTTCGCATGTGAAAGTTATCACAATTAAACGATTTGCAATTGAAATAAAAAAAAATTAAAAATAAACAAAACAAAAATAAAATACCGTGCCACATCCACCTTCCCTCGTGAAAAACGCATATGCTTCTTCTTGATTGCTAACTTTGTTCCGTAATTTTTCTTTTATTTCGATTTACTTTAATTTTCCTCCTTATTATATGAATGTATGTATTTTAAAAGGTTTGAAAGAAAAAGAAGATTTGAAATAGAAGAATTGAAAAAAAATGATTAAAATAAGAACTGAAAACGGAAGAGAAGATCTAGATTTGAAAAGAAGAAAGTTTGAAATAGAAGTAAATTTGAAGAAGAAGAAGAAGAATATTTGAAGAGAAAGAAAAAAAATTAAAATGAGAGATAATAAGGAGCTTTGAGAAAAACAAGAAAAAAAGAAGAAGAAGAAGAAGAAGAAGAAGAGTAGCATGGAGGCTAGGGTTAGAGTTAGGAGAAACAAAATGTAATAGAAGAATAAGAAGTAAGTTATTTATAATTATTGGAAAGAAATAAAGTAAATATGAACAAACTTGGTTTCGAAATATAGTAAATATGAACAACCTTTTTAAAAGTAGCAGGTATTAAAAAGAGGTAATTATTTATTAGAAAGGGAATGAATATGGAGGGACAAAATAAATGACACGTTTCGCTAGTTTGATTCTAAATTAATTAAGTGCTAGATACAGAAAAGTTTGAATACATCATATATATATTCATACTTTAACTGTGTGACAAAATTGCTAAACATACATCAAGTACGATTAATTGGTGACAATATATAGGAATAATCAACAATAAATGTGGATGCAATCACGTAAGGATCTAATAGGGAAGGAGATAAAAGTAACAATGTTGATTAATTCCACTTTCCCACTTTAGCCAATCCAATTACAAAATTTAAAATTTTATAAAATTTCTCTCCTTTGATTTCTTAAACAATTTTAATAACTAACAACAAGTTCTATGTTAATTCAATCATTAATCATTTCGCCAATTACCAAATTAAATTACAATTATTCGCAATAAATCAAATTATTAAATCGTATACTCTTATACTCTCACTTAAATCCAATTAGATAAATAGATTTGATTTCCATTCCAACTCATTTGATTGCAAATAAACTTTTTACCATAAATAAAATTCCAAATTATTAATAACTTTATTCTCATTTCCTTCACACACAAACATCATATTATAAAGGTATCTACATTATTCTCCATTGGTTTGCCTTAACTTATTTAAGGTAACCTTACATTAATATCTATTGCTATGTTTTCAAATTATTCTTCACTCATTCTTCTTTACTATTATTAATTCCAATCTTAACGAATTCAACATTATAAGTTTGATAAATTTATTAAATTCACTCAATTTGTTTACAAATTCCATTTTAAATCCAATAACGTAATATTTTACATTTAATTCCCCTTTACTTGTAGTAAATACCCTTTGTTGGATTTAATATTCAAATTATAGATAAAATCTTGCTTTCTAAAGTTATATCAACAATGTCCAACTAAATTTGAATTAGCTTTAACTTTATTCTATGGAATTAACTATTGCAATAATTCCAAATTACCATAAATTACATCCAAATAAATAAAGCTTGATTTCTATTATTCAACTCAAAATATATCAATTGTCAATTCCATAAGAAAAAATTAACATTTGGTTCATACTTTTTACAAATAACTCCCATTTCTTCCAAATAATAATTACATAAACTATTTGATATTAAATCCATTAAATTGCAATAAATTCAATTGATTGCAAACAAATTTGGGTTTTTATTTGGTTATACACAAAATTTCTGTCATCACTTGCCTAACAGAGTTATTATCACTTAAGATCTCATTGCATCCACATTTTCACAATTTCTTTTCTTAGTTTCTATACTTTATTTAACATAAATTATTATAAATGGGATTTCCCTTGGTTACAGCTTATTTGTATTTAACATTACTCACATACCAATCTATTCCACCTTAACTGCGGTAAATTGGCGGGTAAATTGAATAAATTCCCAAATTTAAATTAACAAGAAACAAGAATAGGTAACATATAATAGTCGTTTACTCTAAATTCTAATCACCTAAATAGGCTTTTATTACTTGCAAATAAATGTTACTATTTATTTTCATAGTACAAATCTCAATAATTATCCCATTTTAATTTGCTTAGGCCATTTATTTCACTATACATATCTACATAAATGGACAATTTATTCAATTCATTAAGTATCAATTCTATTAAGCCCTATTTATATTTTATGCATTCTTCTATTACCTTACAAAAAGGAATAACTTTTAACTCACACACGAAAAACCAAAACCGTTATAAGTCCGATAAATTTCCCAAATCGAAGTTTGTACATTGTACACAACTATTATGATTTCTCACAGAACGTTGAATTTATTAGATGACCATTTATTATAATTTAATTCCCTTAATTGAATCAATTGCTTATTATTATATATATTCATTTCATTCTACCATTCCTTCCCATTATAAATTCATTAACGTATTTACACATCTCTATCTTTCAAATATTAATAACCAAACTTGATTACAAACACTGTCCTTATCAATCTTCATAAATTTGTTCAGATCTATACTCCTTTATATAATTAGAGTTTATGTCTCTATTAGATTTCTTTTTCACTACAGGCATAAATTATTACTATCTACACTAATTACATCTTTGTATTAATGAACACCATTCAAGTTAATATTTGTACTACATTCACAGATTTAACATTTGTTTGTTTCTTAAAATTAACTTTAAATCAAATTGTGACAATTTGCATTATCCACATTTATCGTCATAAAATTTATATTTTTACACTAAATTTCAACTACTATACCCAATCTCTACATTTATTCCTCAACAAATTTGAAATTATATTAATTCAATTTATTAAATATCATAAATTTAACGGGTCGTTACAATCTCCCCCACTCAAAACTTTTCGTCCCCAAAAAGGAAAAGGAAGGGAGAAGGAAGAATAACACAGTATATCTAATTTCAAATATTAACTTATATTTTACTGGATTAATTTCCTTTAATGAAATATACTTGTTTTATAATCAATCATATCCTTTAATACTTGAATTATTAAAGTTGGAAAAATATTTTAACAAAATTCTAAGTCCAAAATATACGAAATTTTTTTGGCAGAGTCTCCTTTGTACGGAGGGACTCTGGAGAAAATATAATATCCAAATATACAATATATTACATATATATCCAAAATAAAATATTCCAACACGGAAAAATATATAAAATAGCGCTTTAAACGTAATCCGGAAACGTACCTAATTGTCGGGCAATACGCTTATTATTTTGGAACCAAAAGCAGTAGCAGTTGCTTCCAACACCTGTATTCACTTATATAATCTAAGAGGTTAAATATTTATTTTACAGTGAAATGTTTGTGTAGATTCAATCATTCATATCCAATCAAATGCAACAACCATAAATTTTAACAAACAGCACATGCCACCAACAGACAATCATTCAATCAAACAATCAATTTGTTGTTCGGGTTCAAATTCTGAAATTGTACGGAATGAAGAATAACTATCAAGTGCATCCATTACTCAACAGTCTTAGATGGAACAAAGATAGATTATTTGTTCATCCCATAACTCCAAAATTCCTTACCCAACAAACATACATCAACCAACAATCCAAACCAACACCAAAATAGTTTATTTACATTTATTTCATAATTCAGTGGTTTGATTTTCTTTCCTTCATTTATGGAGGAATTTCCTTGTTTCTTACAAGTTTTATTTTCCAACTATCTCAAAATTCATTATATTTGTATTTCCTTTTTATTACTTAAGTTTATAAAATAAATTCTCATTAATAACAACAAATATTTTGAATATCTTCATTTCCTTACTCTTCACTTGTAAGATTTCCCTTAAATTCTAAATCTGCTACCATTCATTCTTATAAGTGGAAGTTTTTATTTTCTCTTTAATTATGGATTGCAGACATTTCAATTTTTCCTACTTTCCATTATATTAGAATAGGGGAGATTAAAATATACTTAAGTGAATAATCATATAATAAATTCTTATTTTGAATTTCATTTTATATACTTAGGTTCATATCATCTATTAATAATTCTTAACTTATTTTCAATAAAATTTCAATTATAACCTAAGTTTATACATTAAATTCTTATTTATAACAATAATTTATTGAATACTTCATTATTTCCAAAATTCTACTTGTATAATATCCTATTTAAAATTCTTATTTAACATTTCAACTTTTATATTTGGGTAAGTTATTTATGTCAAAGAAAGTGCAATTGAACTTATACAAGTTGAATCTCAATTCTCTAAATTAAATTTGATGTTTATCCATATTTCTCTTTGTCTCATATGTATGCAAATTCCTCTTTATAACTTTGCAATTATTCTCTTATTTAAATTAGAGGTTTCAATTCATTTATTACTTAACTTTTATTTCACTACAATTTAACAACTAATTAATGGAGAATTTTAGAATTGGACTCCGGGTCAGATTTCAATTTATTTCAAAATAATAGATAAATAAGTTCTTACAACTCAATATCTCTAATTATAGTTAGAACAATAAAAGAAATTTTTTTTTTTAGAAAATTTCAAAATAAATCTGCAGTAGAATTTACTACTGTGGCCTTTTCCCTTCGAAACTCGAAAACGAAAGTCGATGATGCGGCCGTCATCACCGAATTTATTTTCCAGCGACAGAGAGGAAAATACAGAATTTAAATTTTTCCAAACTCTTCTTTTTAAAACATTTCTTCCGAATTATACTAAATATTTATGCAAGAAAATTTTATAAACCAAATCAATAAATTTCACAAATTCTTTGAAAGCAGATTTGGAAAAATCCCGGACTTAAGTTCTAAAATCTCCAATTTGATTTATCATAATTTCAACTTAGCTTCAGTTATTATAAATATTTTATTTCCTAACACCCAATCTATAGCAACCAAATATATATATATCTTTATAAAAATATTTTTATATATAGAAAATATAATAGGCAAAATTCTTTCATTCACCTATATTAAAACAAATATTATGTCGGTCTGTCCTATTAAGTGTTTAGAAATCCCTATTGATGACATAGCGTCCCATGCATCAACCAGAATTTATAAATACAAAGCGGAACAGATTAACACAATATAAAAATCTTTTTATTAATACTAACAAATACGCTCTCTCATATATATACACTCAGCGACTCCCATAGGATATTTCTACCCTATTAACAAAGAGTCAAACCCCACAAAGCCAAGGTTTATCGCTAAACCAAAGCTTTGATACCAGATGTAACATCCCGCCATTTCGCACACTTTAAATCGACACACGTGCCAATTCAAACCATACGGAAGGGCGGATTGTTATGGGGTAAATGGGAAAAACAGAGAAGAAATAAAAGAAAACAGAATCTCACAGCGGAAGGATAAAATATAATAATCAAATATACAGTTCATGGACTGTTTTACAAAATAATTTATTTTTCTTGTGCAATAAATATCAGAGTTACACATACCAATACAACAATGCAGCGGAATTAAATGGTGTAGTGCACTAGTATAAATAATAATAATACAAATCTTCGTCTTCGTCCTCCAAAGCTAAATCTTCAAATCCTGAAACGCTCGGACTGACCCGAGCGAATTTGAAAAGACAAAAACACTCGAGTCAGAACTAAAAGATCTTATGTAAGTTAAATTAACAGAATTAAATATGAGTGCAGTAACTCAAGAGATGCTCGGGATTTACATCTCCTAAGGATCCGTTAAACTATTTACTATGTAGTATATTGCGCTATTATAATAGTGTCTATTTGTAAAATAAACATACTTTTTAATAGCGTTAAGGAGTGACCCAATATTCCCCTTAACACGTAATAGTCCCAGTAGTCCATCCAATATCATAGTTCCTCCTGATCGGGAAGCCACCAGAGGATACCACACGGGCTACGGGAGAAATCCAAACTCGTACAAGGCTCGGTATGGTAGGTGACACGGCACAACTAGGCAATGCCAGGGTAGATATACCAATTGCGGACCCAGGCTGGTGGAAACGCGTAGCCGCAGTTACCGCCCACCTCGAACAAACTCCCCCAAAATCAAAATAAAAGTGGCCACTGAATCAATCCAAAGTCATAGTATAATATCGAAGAGGAGTGTCCGATCAGAGGTATGACCTCATTGGCCTAGGAATAGCTCCTGTTTTAGCCACCTTATGCCAACTCACGGGAGTCGGGTCCACGTATTTACCTTACAGGAAACGTCGTCTCCAACCTACTTCATTCTGGAATCTCCACCGCGTACACGGTTAGTCAAAGTGGTTTTCGGTATCGACAGAGAGTATGTCAGATATCCGATCCCGGTCTCTTTGCCAACCCATCGTTATTATAACACCGCGGTCATTTAAAAAAAAATAGGTTATACTTTAAAAATCAGAATAAACATTCCATTTCATAACCATGAATACGATATTATTTCAAAACCCAAAACCATATTTTATCACTTATCCCAAATATAATTCTTTTCCAAAATCAAAATGCTTTAACTTCATAACGTCTGAAAATCAAATATTTTCAAAGCATAGTATTTTGAAAATCATAATTTAAAACCATAACTTCTAAAACTTGAATGGTTTGGACATTCAACGGTATATGAATTAAATGGTTTAACTTAAATGTTACTTTGTAAAGAAAATAGTTCTCATGGCTTTACAAATACATTTCTTTATTAAAGTCTAAACCAAAATTTATATTATCTCTCTCAAGTTCCAAAACCACTTCAATTTATTTATATATACGTATATCCATTTTGAGTATCAATATTTCAAACTAAAGTTGGATTTTATTCTTTCAACAAATCAATTGTTCTATTAATTAGTCTTGAATATTCATATAAAATCCATAAAAAATATAAGACTTCAATTTCTAGTGATAAAATATATATATTTTTTCCAATTCAAATTATACTAGAATATTCATTTTAATTTATTTTGGGAAAAATCAAATTATAAATATCATATCTTAAAATTTCCAAACTTAACATTTAAACATATGATATAAATTATTAAACTCCATTTTCTTAATTTTCTTCCATTTTTAATAAAGATTTTTATACACCTTTAAATGTCAAAATTTTCAACTTCATATGTATATATATATGGAAGAAAAATATTTATACAATATAAAATTTAAGATTATTATAAACCGTATTCCATCCAAACCATAGAAATCACATAAAAATAGTTATATATATAGACCGCGGTGCCTGTATATAATTTTCTATCCTATGGTCAAGTGATACGGATATTTATCATTTCAATCCGCAATTTAAAAGATAAAAATTTTTGCGGTTGTATATCATTTCAAACCACAATCCCGAATGAAAGGAAATATGCATGATAATTTGCAATTAAATGATATACAATAAAACATCCATCAACATCACCCATCATCCAATCACCAATCATCAAGCAATATCAATCAATAACAATTTATATTTGATAATATATAACAGGTAATAACTGGCAATTTTATTCAGATTAAATTTAACAACTATTAATCTAACAGTTTATATTCAGTGATAAATTATATAACTGTTAACTAGCAGTTCATATACAAACAAATAAATTCTAACTATCAATTAATACGCAATAAATACATTAAATTAACAGTTAAATTCAATAAATGCAATTCAGCAGATATGAATGAAATAAGCATGCCAAATACTCATAAATAAATTCTATTCATTTCTAAAATTAATTTAACAAACATAAAAGCTTCTAGTAGTTGTGAGTGGGTTAAAACACTCACCTTTTGAATTTAAATCGAATGTAAATCCGATTTAAACCCAAAATTTGACGGTCTCTAAATTTATCCAAACCAGCATCATCAGATCCGGAATTTAATTACGATCCTAACAAAAGAAATTTCGTGCGAAACTAAGTTCGCATGTGAAAGTTATCACAATTAAACGATTTGCAATTGAAATAAAAAAAAATTAAAAATAAACAAAACAAAAATAAAATACCGTGCCACATCCACCTTCCCTCGTGAAAAACGCATATGCTTCTTCTTGATTGCTAACTTTGTTCCGTAATTTTTCTTTTATTTCGATTTACTTTAATTTTCCTCCTTATTATATGAATGTATGTATTTTAAAAGGTTTGAAAGAAAAAGAAGATTTGAAAAAGAAGAATTGAAAAAAAATGATTAAAATAAGAACTGAAAACGGAAGAGAAGATCTAGATTTGAAAAGAAGAAAGTGTAACGATCCGTTAAATTTATAATATTTAATGAATTAAATTTAATAAAATTTCTAATCTAATTTAGAAGGAAATATAAGTCCTAAGATTTTATTTGAGTAAATATAGGAATTTGATATAGTGATTGTAATTTTATGGTAACAATTAAATATTTATGTGGCATAGATTGAATTAACATGAATTAGTGGGTAGTTATTAGTTATAATTAGTTGTTTTAAAGGGTATTAATGAAATGATAACTGAATTTGGATTGCAAATATATATAAACATTAGAATATTTATTAGGTGGACTTAATTTGTTAAAGTTCATAAGTTGTGTAATTCAATTCAGTAGAAACTCTACATTTATAAGCAGAGATTTAATATAAACGCTAAATATGTAAATGGTGACTTAAGACCTAGTTATAGGAATTGGAATATAATCCAATTTGAATTAAGTATAAAAAGGATTTGATTTATATGTAAGTTATTTTTCAAAGGATTGAATAAAAATTTGGAAACCAATCATAATTAATGATAATAACGTTAGTATTAGTAATAAATAGATTCCAACGCAGTACCCAAATGAATGGAATAAAATGAATATATATTGAATAGAAATGAAATGTAAATTGTCACATTTAGATGGAGCTAATTTTAAGAAACATAAATGTTGAATTAGTAAATATTAGTAAAAATATTACCTAGAATAAAATTCATTTAATATAAGAATTCAAAAGGGAAAGATTTACATTTGGATTGAAAAATGGATAGTTACTAATTAAAAGTGACCATGGAATAAATTTATGTAAATGTGGGACTTAGTAAAAGCGTGTAATTATGGGTATGATAACAATTAGTATAAAATACCTATATATTGGAAACACGTTTGTAAAGTATAATTTATTTGAATTTGGTGGATTGGGGATTGAATTCAAAGGTTACATTAAAATAAATATGGATAAAAAGAGGTTAGACTAAGAAAGTGGCATTACTTGATTTTAAGACTTAATTAATACGTTAATAGACAAGACTCCGCATTCATACATTTATACAAAGCTAAGTCGTAAATAGATGGGGATCAACCTTTATTTATGTGTTTAATGAAATTTAATTTCTATAGTATGATAATCGCAATTAAAGGAAGTAGGAATAGCTAATTTATACGTTAGTTGAAATGTAGCTAGAATATGTAGATATTGGGTGAATTAGTGAAATTAAATGAAAATAAAGTTTTCAATTATACATTGAAATTCATACTCGCCATAAAAGGTTAATTAAGACCAAAGAAGTAGTATAGGAATCTAACCTTCTTTATTAATTTGGATTTATGGCAATAGTTAATTTCATAAAATAAAGGTAAAGCTAATTCAAATTTAACTGGACCATTGTTGGTATAACTTTAGAAGCAAGATTTATTTATGATTTGAGTATTTAATTCAACAAGTGGTATGTACGACAAATAAAATAGAATTGAACGTAAAATATTACGTTACTAAATTGAAATGGAATTTGTAAACATTGAGTGAAATCTTAAACTAATGTTAGTATTCGTCGTATTTACAACAATAACTTTGAATAATAGAAAGGAAGTGAATATAATAAATTAATCAAATTTATAGTGTTGAATTCAATTGGATTGGAATTAATAAATAGTAAGAAAAATAAGGGTTATTGCTAATTTGGAATTTAATTATAGTAAAAAAGTTAATTTCAATCCAAAGATGAGTTGAAATGGAAATCAAGTATTTATTTAATTTGATTTAAGAGGTGAGAATAAAGGTATAAGATTTAATAATTGGGTTTAGAATAAAATTTATAATCTCTAAATAATAAGGAAGTGCAGATATTTAGCTGCAAATTTATATACTGATAGATTTTAATTCACATCCAAGCTTGGTAAATAATTTAGAATTGATTGAAGTATATAAATAATGAAATGGGCCTATATTAGAAATTGAAATATAGAAATTGGATTTTTAATTTATTTAATTTATTCAATAAATATTAAAAATAGCCATTTTTGTCACGGACTCGGATTTCGACGAAACCAGTTTCATCGGATCCGTATCGGTGAATTATTATAGGGTTTCAAATTTCGTATCGATCGGACTTGTCATTTGATCGTACGGACGCGAAACGCCTTGAAATCAATTTTATTAAAATCAATTTGAAATCAATTTGGAAATCTTGTTTTTAGCATAACTTCTTCATACGATCAAATTTGGACGTGAGACTTTTTCCATCGCGTTCAGAATATTTTTAAATACCTATCTGGATATATAGATTTAATAGATTCGGTTCCGGAGGCATAGCGGGCTTTTGGGCCATAGTTTGTTGCGTACGTTCACGCTTCTAGCCTATACGCTCTAACCTAACCCTAACTATAAATATACCATGATAAACCCTAGCCTCCTTCCTACTGTCAGTTGGATATACGTACATATTTCTTCATCTCCTCTTTCTCTTCAATGGTTGCAAATCTGGATCTGCTTCAATCTAAAATTCAGTGAAAATTCAAACACCTCAGAAAATTCTCAAAAAAATATATGTCATAGTTCTCAGTGTTCGTAATCTACTGGTGTGATCCGTTTTTCGTTTGGAGCTATCGTTTGCCCAGTAAAATTCAAAACAGTTTCGGCCATCCGTTAGTAGACGTTGATTTCAACGGCGGATCTTCGTTTTGGTGACGATCGGGGGGCACCATCGCGTAGAGGAGGCCGAGTGCTTTCAATCCATACGGCTACTCCATGTCAGAGGTGCTTGGATTTGTTGGAATTGGCGATGAAGGCGTGACGGAGGCGGTTCGATTGGGGAGCCTTTGGGCGTGCGCGTGGAGCCCATAGGCTCGGCTTGACGTGGGCACGGGGCCGGCGTTGCTCGATCTGGACGGCGATGAGGGAGGAGGCGGCGAAAATTTCGAGTAGGGTTCGGTAGTGGCGGCTGGGCTTCGTGCGTTGCAGGGGGGTTTCGGCACTACTGTAGCCGAACGAGTGGGAGAAAGAGAATGGGGTGACGTGTAAAGGGGTGAGTAGAGTTTTGTTTTCTTGTTTTAAATTAAATTAAAATTTTTCCAAGCGTTTAATCGAGTAACTTTCTCATACGACATCCAATTCACACGAAATTTCTTTTGTTAGGATCGTAATTTAATTCCGGACTCGATGACGCTGGTTTGGACGAATTCTGAGACGGGCGAATTTTTGGGTTTAAATCGGATTTGAATTCGATTTAAATTCAAAAGGTGAGTGTTTTAACCCACTCACAATTACTAGAAGCTTTTATGTTTGTTAAATAAATTTTAGAAATGAATAGAAATTTATTTATGAGTTTTGGCATGTTATTTCATCCATAACTGTTGAATTGCATTTTATTGAATTTAGCTGTTAATTAAACTGATTGATTGCGTATAAATTGGCTGTTAGAAATTATTGTTGCATATGAACTGCTAGATTAACAGTTATATAAATTATTGGGGAATATAAACTGTTAGGTTAATAGTTGATAAATATAATTTGAAATAAACTGCCAATTATTACCTGTTGTATATTACCAAACATATATTGTTATTGATTGATATAGATGGATGTTTGTGATTGGATTATGGATGTGTTGTTGAATGGATGTTTATTTGGACATCATTAAACTGCAAGTTAGCATACAATTTACATTTCATTCGGGATTGTGGTTTGAAATGATAAAACCGCAAAGTTTTATTTTTAAATTGCGGATTGAAATGATAAATATCCGTATCACTTGACCATAGGATAGAAAATTATATACAGGCACCGCGGTCTATATATATAACTATTTTAATGTGATTTCGATGGTTTGGATTGGATACGGTTTATAAATCTTAAATTTTATATTGTATAAATATTTTATTCCATATTTATATACTTATGAAGTTAAAATTTAGAAATTTAAAAAGGTGGATAAATTTCTTTATTGAAATGGAAGAAATTTAGAAAATGGAGTTGGTAAATTTATATCCTATGTTCAAATGTAAAGTTGAAAATTTTAAGATATGATATTTGAAATTGGATTTTCCCAAAATAAATAGAAATGGATATTTCAGTAAAAAATTTAATGGGAAAAATTTATATATATATATTTTACTAGAAATTGAAGTTTTATTAATTATGGATTTTATGTGAATGGTCAAGATTAATTAATAGAATATTGATTTTGAAAGGATAAAAATCCAACTTTAGTTGAAATATTAATGCTCAAAAATGGATATAAATATATATAAAATTGAAATGGTTTTGGGACTTGAGGTAATATTTTGGATTTTGGTTTAACTTTAAAAGAAGAAATATTTGAAAAGCCGTGTAATATATTCTTTATAAAGCAACAGTAAAGTTAAACCTTTTTAATTCGTATACCGTTGAATATCCAAACCATTTGAGTTTAAAAGTTATGGTTTGAAATTATGGATTTCCAAAATATTTTAAGCTTTGAAAATATTCGATTTTCAGATATTATGAAGTTAAAGCCTTTTATTTATTGGAAAGGAATTTTATTTGGAATAAGTGGTAAATTATGGTTTTGGGTTTTGGAATGATATCGTAATATTATGGTTTTGAAATGGATGATATTCTGGTTTTAAAGTATAAACAAATTTTAAATGACCGCGGTGTTATAATAACGATGGGTTGGCAAAGAGACCGGGATCGGATATGGACATACTCTCTGTCGATACCGAAAACCACTTTGACTAACCGTGTACGCGGTGGAGTTCCCAGAATGAAGTAAGTGGTGGCGACGTTTCCTGTAAGGTAAATACGTGGACCCAACTCCCGTGAGTTGGCATAAGGTGGCTAAAACAGGAGCGATTCTCAGGCCAATGAGGTCATTCCTCTGATCGGACGCTCCTCTTCGATATTATACTTTGACTTGGATTTATTCAGTGGCCACTTCTATATTTTGATTTTTGGGGGAGTTAGTTCGAGGTGGGCGGCAGCTGCGCGCTGCGCGTTACCATCAGCCTGGATAGCAATTGGTATATCTACCCTGGCATTGCCTAGTTGTGCCGTGTCACCTACCCTATCGCGCCTTGTACGAGTTTGGTTTTCTCCCGTAGCCCGTGTGGTATCCTCTAGTGGCTTCCCGATCAGGAGGGACTATGATATTGGATGGACTACCGGGACTATTACGTGTTAAGGTGGAAAATGTAAAGCCTTAACGCTATTTAAAAGTAAGTTTATTTTATAAATAGACACTATTATAATAGCGCAATATACTACATAGTAAATAGTTTAACGGATCCTTAGGAGATGTAAATCCCGAACATCTCTTGAGTTACTGTACTCATATTTATTTCTGTTCATTTAACTCACATAAGATATTCTAGTCTGACTCGAGTGTTTTTGTCTTTTCAAATTCGCTCGGGTCAGTCCGAGCATTTCAGGATAGCAGGTTTTAGCTTTGGAGGACGAAGACGAAGATTCAGTATTATTTTATATATATAGTATTGCACTACACACTCCTTCTATTCCGCTGCATTGTTGTATTGGTATGTGTAACTCTGATATTTATTGTATAAAGAAGAATCAACTGTTTTGTAACCGATTATGAATTGTATATTTATTATTATATTTTATCCTTCCGCTGTGAGATTCTATTTTGTTTTATTTCTTCTCTGTTTTTCTTATTTACCCCATAACAATCCGCCCTTGCGTATGCTTTAAATCGGCACGTGTGTCGTTTTAAAGTGTGCGAAAAGGCGGGATGTTACAGTTGGTATCAGAGCTTTGGTTTAGCGATAAACCTTGGCTTTGTGGGGTTTGACTCTTTGTTAATAGGGTAGAAATATCCTATGGGAGTCGCTGAGTGTATATATATGAGAGAGCGTATTTGTTAGTATTCATAAAAGATTTTAATATTGTGTTAATCTGTTCCGCTTTGTATTTATAAATTCTGGTTGATGCATGGGACGCTATGCCATCAATAGGGATTTCTAAACACTAAATAGGACAGACCGACATAATATTTGTTTTTAATATAGGTGAATGAAATAATTTTGCCTATTATATTTTCCATATATAAAAATATTTTATAAAGATATATATATATTTTTTGGTTGCTATAGATTGGGTGTTAGGAAATAAAATATTTATAATAACTGAAGCTAAGTGAAATCATAATAAACCCAATTTGGAGATTTTAGAACTTAAGTCCGGGATTTTTCCGAATTCGTTTTCAAAGAATTTATGAGATATAATGATTCGGTTTACAAGTATTTTCTTATGTAAATATTTAGCATAAGTCGAAAAAAAAAACTGTTTAAAGAAGATTTTGGAAAATTTTTATTTTGTACTTTCTTCTCTGTCGCTGGAAAATAAATTCGGTGATGACGGCCGCATCATCGACTTTCATTTTCGAGTTTCGAAGAGGAAAGGCCACTGTAGTAAATTCTACTACAGATTTATTTTAGAACTTTCTAAAAATTTTCTTTTATTGTTCTAACTATAATTAGAGATATTGAGTAGTAAGAACTTATTTATCTATTATTTTGAAAAAAATGGAAATTCAACTCGGTATTTAATTCTAAATTTTTCCGTTAATTAATTGTTTAAAATTTGTTAGTGAAATAAAAGTTAAGTAATGAATGAATTGAAACCTATAATTGAAATAAGAGAATAACTGCAAAGCTATAAAGAGGAATTTGCATACATATGAGATAAAGGGTAATATGAATAAACATTAAATTTAATTAAAAGAATTGAGAATTAAACTTGTATAAGTTCAATTGCAATTTTCTTTAACATAAATAACTTACCAAATATAAAAGTTGAAATGTTAAATAAGAAACTAGAATTGAATACTTTACAAGTAGGAATTTAGGAAATAATGAAGTATTCCATAAACTACGGTATAAATAAGAATTTAATGGTATAAACTTAGGTTATAATTGAAATTTTACTGAAAATAAAGTTAAGCATTTTAAATAGGTGATTTGAACTTAAGTATATAAAATGAATCCTAAATAAAAATTTATTGAAGGATTATTAACTTAAGTATGTTTTATCTCCCCTATTCTAATATAATGGAAAGTAGGAAAATTTTAATGACTGCAATTCATAGTTAATGAATGTTATTAATGAGAATTCAAGGGAAATCTTACAAGTGAAGATATTCAAAATATTTGTTGTTATTAATGAGAATTTATTTTATAGACTTAAGTAATAAAAGGAAACTTAAGTAATAAAAAGGAAATACAAATATAATGAATTTGGTGATAATTGGAAAATAAACTTGTAAGAAACAAAGAAATCCCTCATAAATGAAGGAAAGAAAAATCAAAACACTGAATTATGAAATAAATGTATAATGAGATATTTTGGTGTTGATTTGAATTGTTGGTTGATGTATGTTGTTGGGTAAGGAATTATGGAGTTGTTAGATTTACAAATAATCTATCTTTGTTCCATCCAAGGCTGTTGAGCAATGGATGTACTTGATAGTTATTCTTCATTCGTACAACTTCAAAATTTGAACCCGAACGACTGATTGTTTGGTGAGTGAATGATTGTTTGCTTGTGGTGTGTGCTGTTTATTAAAATGTGTAGTTGTTACATCTGATTGGGTATGAATGATTGAATCCACCTAAACATTTCACTGTAAAATAAATATTTAACCTTTTAGATTATATAAGTGAATACAGGTGATGGAAGCAACTGCTACTGCTTTTGGTTCCAAAATAATAAGCGTTTTGCCCGACAAATAGGTACGTTTTCGGATTTCGATTAAAGCGCTATTTATATATTTTCCCGTGTGGGATATTTTATTTTGGATATATATGTAATATATTTGTATATTTGGATATTATATTTTCTCCAGAGTCCCTCCGTACAAAGGAGACTGCCAAAAATTTTCGTAAATTTTGGACTTAGAATTTTGTTGAAATTGTTTTCCAACTTTAATAATTCAAGTATTAAAAGACATAATGATTATAAAACAAGTGTAATTCATTAAAGGAAATTAATTTAGTAAATTATTGTTATAAGTTAATATTTGAAATTAGATATACTGTTTATTCTTCCTTCTCCCTTCCTTTTCCTTTTCGGGGACGAAAAGTTTTGAGTGGGGGAGATTGTAACGATCCGTTAAATTTATAATATTTAATGAATTAAATTTAATAAAATTTCTAATCTAATTTAGAAGGAAATATAAGTCCTAAGATTTTATTTGAGTAAATATAGGAATTTGATATAGTGATTGTAATTTTATGGTAACAATTAAATATTTATGTGGCATAGATTGAATTAACGTGAATTAGTGGGTAGTTATTAGTTATAATTAGTTGTTTTAAAGGGTATTAATGAAATGATAACTGAATTTGGATTGCAAATATATATAAACATTAGAATATTTATTAGGTGGACTTAATTTGTTAAAGTTCATAAGTTGTGTAATTCAATTCTGTAGAAACTCTACATTTATAAGCAGAGATTTAATATAAACGCTAAATATGTAAATGGTGACTTAAGACCTAGTTATAGGAATTGGAATATAATCCAATTTGAATTAAGTATAAAAAGGATTTGATTTATATGTAAGTTATTTTTCAAAGGATTGAATAAAAATTTGGAAACCAATCATAATTAATGATAATAACGTTAGTATTAGTAATAAATAGATTCCAACGCAGTACCCAAATGAATGGAATAAAATGAATATATATTGAATAGAAATGAAATGTAAATTGTCACATTTAGATGGAGCTAATTTTAAGAAACATAAATGTTGAATTAGTAAATATTAGTAAAAATATTACCTAGAATAAAATTCATTTAATATAAGAATTCAAAAGGGAAAGATTTACATTTGGATTGAAAAATGGATAGTTACTAATTAAAAGTGACCATGGAATAAATTTATGTAAATGTGGGACTTAGTAAAAGCGTGTAATTATGGGTATGATAACAATTAGTATAAAATACCTATATATTGGAAACACGTTTGTAAAGTATAATTTATTTGAATTTGGTGGATTGGGGATTGAATTCAAAGGTTACATTAAAATAAATATGGATAAAAAGAGGTTAGACTAAGAAAGTGGCATTACTTGATTTTAAGACTTAATTAATACGTTAATAGACAAGACTCCGCATTCATACATTTATACAAAGCTAAGTCGTAAATAGATGGGGATCAACCTTTATTTATGTGTTTAATGAAATTTAATTTCTATAGTATGATAATCGCAATTAAAGGAAGTAGGAATAGCTAATTTATACGTTAGTTGAAATGTAGCTAGAATATGTAGATATTGGGTGAATTAGTGAAATTAAATGAAAATAAAGTTTTCAATTATACATTGAAATTCATACTCGCCATAAAAGGTTAATTAAGACCAAAGAAGTAGTATAGGAATCTAACCTTCTTTATTAATTTGGATTTATGGCAATAGTTAATTTCATAAAATAAAGGTAAAGCTAATTCAAATTTAACTGGACCATTGTTGGTATAACTTTAGAAGCAAGATTTATTTATGATTTGAGTATTTAATTCAACAAGTGGTATGTACGACAAATAAAATAGAATTGAACGTAAAATATTACGTTACTAAATTGAAATGGAATTTGTAAACATTGAGTGAAATCTTAAACTAATGTTAGTATTCGTCGTATTTACAACAATAACTTTGAATAATAGAAAGGAAGTGAATATAATAAATTAATCAAATTTATAGTGTTGAATTCAATTGGATTGGAATTAATAAATAGTAAGAAAAATAAGGGTTATTGCTAATTTGGAATTTAATTATAGTAAAAAAGTTAATTTCAATCCAAAGATGAGTTGAAATGGAAATCAAGTATTTATTTAATTTGATTTAAGAGGTGAGAATAAAGGTATAAGATTTAATAATTGGGTTTAGAATAAAATTTATAATCTCTAAATAATAAGGAAGTGCAGATATTTAGCTGCAAATTTATATACTGATAGATTTTAATTCACATCCAAGCTTGGTAAATAATTTAGAATTGATTGAAGTATATAAATAATGAAATGGGGCCTATATTAGAAATTGAAATATAGAAATTGGATTTTTAATTTATTTAATTTATTCAATAAATATTAAAAATAGCCATTTTTGTCACGGACTCGGATTTCGACGAAACCAGTTTCATCGGATCCGTATCGGTGAATTATTATAGGGTTTCAAATTTCGTATCGATCGGACTTGTCATTTGATCGTACGGACGCGAAACGCCTTGAAATCAATTTTATTAAAATCAATTTGAAATCAATTTGGAAATCTTGTTTTTAGCATAACTTCTTCATACGATCAAATTTGGACGTGAGACTTTTTCCATCGCGTTCAGAATATTTTTAAATACCTATCTGGATATATAGATTTAATAGATTCGGTTCCGGAGGCATAGCGGGCTTTTGGGCCATAGTTTGTTGCGTACGTTCACGCTTCTAGCCTATACGCTCTAACCTAACCCTAACTATAAATATACCATGATAAACCCTAGCCTCCTTCCTACTGTCAGTTGGATATACGTACATATTTCTTCATCTCCTCTTTCTCTTCAATGGTTGCAAATCTGGATCTGCTTCAATCTAAAATTCAGTGAAAATTCAAACACCTCAGAAAATTCTCAAAAAAATATATGTCATAGTTCTCAGTGTTCGTAATCTACTGGTGTGATCCGTTTTTCGTTTGGAGCTATCGTTTGCCCAGTAAAATTCAAAACAGTTTCGGCCATCCGTTAGTAGACGTTGATTTCAACGGCGGATCTTCGTTTTGGTGATGATCGGGGGGCACCATCGCGTAGAGGAGGCCGAGTGCTTTCAATCCATACGGCTACTCCATGTCAGAGGTGCTTGGATTTGTTGGAATTGGCGATGAAGGCGTGACGGAGGCGGTTCGATTGGGGAGCCTTTGGGCGTGCGCGTGGAGCCCATAGGCTCGGCTTGACGTGGGCACGGGGCCGGCGTTGCTCGATCTGGACGGCGATGAGGGAGGAGGCGGCGAAAATTTCGAGTAGGGTTCGGTAGTGGCGGCTGGGCTTCGTGCGTTGCAGGGGGGGTTTCGGCACTACTGTAGCCGAACGAGTGGGAGAAAGAGAATGGGGTGACGTGTAAAGGGGTGAGTAGAGTTTTGTTTTCTTGTTTTAAATTAAATTAAAATTTTTCCAAGCGTTTAATCGAGTAACTTTCTCATACGACATCCAATTCACACGAAATTTCTTTTGTTAGGATCGTAATTTAATTCCGGACTCGATGACGCTGGTTTGGACGAATTCTGAGACGGGCGAATTTTTGGGTTTAAATCGGATTTGAATTCGATTTAAATTCAAAAGGTGAGTGTTTTAACCCACTCACAATTACTAGAAGCTTTTATGTTTGTTAAATAAATTTTAGAAATGAATAGAAATTTATTTATGAGTTTTGGCATGTTATTTCATCCATAACTGTTGAATTGCATTTTATTGAATTTAGCTGTTAATTAAACTGATTGATTGCGTATAAATTGGCTGTTAGAAATTATTGTTGCATATGAACTGCTAGATTAACAGTTATATAAATTATTGGGGAATATAAACTGTTAGGTTAATAGTTGATAAATATAATTTGAAATAAACTGCCAATTATTACCTGTTGTATATTACCAAACATATATTGTTATTGATTGATATAGATGGATGTTTGTGATTGGATTATGGATGTGTTGTTGAATGGATGTTTATTTGGACATCATTAAACTGCAAGTTAGCATACAATTTACATTTCATTCGGGATTGTGGTTTGAAATGATAAAACCGCAAAGTTTTATTTTTAAATTGCGGATTGAAATGATAAATATCCGTATCACTTGACCATAGGATAGAAAATTATATACAGGCACCGCGGTCTATATATATAACTATTTTAATGTGATTTCGATGGTTTGGATTGGATACGGTTTATAAATCTTAAATTTTATATTGTATAAATATTTTATTCCATATTTATATACTTATGAAGTTAAAATTTAGAAATTTAAAAAGGTGGATAAATTTCTTTATTGAAATGGAAGAAATTTAGAAAATGGAGTTGGTAAATTTATATCCTATGTTCAAATGTAAAGTTGAAAATTTTAAGATATGATATTTGAAATTGGATTTTCCCAAAATAAATAGAAATGGATATTTCAGTAAAAAATTTAATGGGAAAAATTTATATATATATATTTTACTAGAAATTGAAGTTTTATTAATTATGGATTTTATGTGAATGGTCAAGATTAATTAATAGAATATTGATTTTGAAAGGATAAAAATCCAACTTTAGTTGAAATATTAATGCTCAAAAATGGATATAAATATATATAAAATTGAAATGGTTTTGGGACTTGAGGTAATATTTTGGATTTTGGTTTAACTTTAAAAGAAGAAATATTTGAAAAGCCGTGTAATATATTCTTTATAAAGCAACAGTAAAGTTAAACCTTTTTAATTCGTATACCGTTGAATATCCAAACCATTTGAGTTTAAAAGTTATGGTTTGAAATTATGGATTTCCAAAAATATTAAGCTTTGAAAATATTCGATTTTCAGATATTATGAAGCTAAAGCCTTTTATTTATTGGAAAGGAATTTTATTTGGAATAAGTGGTAAATTATGGTTTTGGGTTTTGGAATGATATCGTAATATTATGGTTTTGAAATGGATGATATTCTGGTTTTAAAGTATAAACAAATTTTAAATGACCGCGGTGTTATAATAACGATGGGTTGGCAAAGAGACCGGGATCGGATATGGACATACTCTCTGTCGATACCGAAAACCACTTTGACTAACCGTGTACGCGGTGGAGTTCCCAGAATGAAGTAGGTGGTGGCGACGTTTCCTGTAAGGTAAATACGTGGACCCAACTCCCGTGAGTTGGCATAAGGTGGCTAAAACAGGAGCGATTCTCAGGCCAATGAGGTCATTCCTCTGATCGGACGCTCCTCTTCGATATTATACTTTGACTTGGATTTATTCAGTGGCCACTTCTATATTTTGATTTTTGGGGGAGTTAGTTCGAGGTGGGCGGCAGCTGCGCGCTGCGCGTTACCATCAGCCTGGATAGCAATTGGTATATCTACCCTGGCATTGCCTAGTTGTGCCGTGTCACCTACCCTATCGCGCCTTGTACGAGTTTGGTTTTCTCCCGTAGCCCGTGTGGTATCCTCTAGTGGCTTCCCGATCAGGAGGGACTATGATATTGGATGGACTACTGGGACTATTACGTGTTAAGGTGGAAAATGTAAAGCCTTAACGCTATTTAAAAGTAAGTTTATTTTATAAATAGACACTATTATAATAGCGCAATATACTACATAGTAAATAGTTTAACGGATCCTTAGGAGATGTAAATCCCGAACATCTCTTGAGTTACTGTACTCATATTTATTTCTGTTCATTTAACTCACATAAGATATTCTAGTCTGACTCGAGTGTTTTTGTCTTTTCAAATTCGCTCGGGTCAGTCCGAGCATTTCAGGATAGCAGGTTTTAGCTTTGGAGGACGAAGACGAAGATTCAGTATTATTTTATATATATAGTATTGCACTACACACTCCTTCTATTCCGCTGCATTGTTGTATTGGTATGTGTAACTCTGATATTTATTGTATAAAGAAGAATCAACTGTTTTGTAACCGATTATGAATTGTATATTTATTATTATATTTTATCCTTCCGCTGTGAGATTCTATTTTGTTTTATTTCTTCTCTGTTTTTCTTATTTACCCCATAACAATCCGCCCTTGCGTATGCTTTAAATCGGCACGTGTGTCGTTTTAAAGTGTGCGAAAAGGCGGGATGTTACAGTAAGTTTGAAATAGAAGTAAATTTGAAGAAGAAGAAGAAGAATATTTGAAGAGAAAGAAAAAAAAATTAAAATGAGAGATAATAAGGAGCTTTGAGAAAAACAAGAAAAAAAAAAGAAGAAGAAGAAGAAGAAGAGTAGCATGGAGGCTAGGGTTAGAGTTAGGAGAAACAAAATGTAATAGAAGAATAAGAAGTAGGTTATTTATAATTATTGGAAAGAAATAAAGTAAATATGAACAAACTTGGTTTCGAAATATAGTAAATATGAACAACCTTTTTAAAAGTAGCAGGTATTAAAAAGAGGTAATTATTTATTAGAAAGGGAATGAATATGGAGGGACAAAATAAATGACACGTTTCGTTAGTTTGATTCTAAATTAATTAAGTGCTAGATACAGAAAAGTTTGAATACATCATATATATATTCATACTTTAACTGTGTGACAAAATTGCTAAACATACATCAAGTACGATTAATTGGTGACAATATATAGGAATAATCAACAATAAATGTGGATGCAATCACATAAGGATCTAATAGGGAAGGAGATAAAAGTAACAACGTTGATTAATTCCACTTTCCCACTTTAGCCAATCCAATTACAAAATTTAAAATTTTATAAAATTTCTCTCCTTTGATTTCTTAAACAATTTTAATAACTAACAACAAGTTCTATGTTAATTCAATCATTAATCATTTCGCCAATTACCAAATTAAATTACAATTATTCGCAATAAATCAAATTATTAAATCGTATACTCTTATACTCTCACTTAAATCCAATTAGATAAATAGATTTGATTTCCATTCCAACTCATTTGATTGCAAATAAACTTTTTACCATAAATAAAATTCCAAATTATTAATAACTTTATTCCCATTTCCTTCACACACAAACATCATATTATAAAGGTATCTACATTATTCTCCATTGGTTTGCCTTAACTTATTTAAGGTAACCTTACATTAATATCTATTGCTATGTTTTCAAATTATTCTTCCCTCATTCTTCTTTACTATTATTAATTCCAATCTTAACGAATTCAACATTATAAGTTTGATAAATTTATTAAATTCACTCAATTTGTTTACAAATTCCATTTTAAATCCAATAACGTAATATTTTACGTTTAATTCCCCTTTACTTGTAGTAAATACTCTTTGTTGGATTTAATATTCAAATTATAGATAAAATCTTGCTTTCTAAAGTTATATCAACAATGTCCAACTAAATTTGAATTAGCTTTAACTTTATTCTATGGAATTAACTATTGCAATAATTCCAAATTACCATAAATTACATCCAAATAAATAAAGCTTGATTTCTATTATTCAACTCAAAATATATCAATTGTCAATTCCATAAGAAAAAATTAACATTTGGTTCATACTTTTTACAAATAACTCCCATTTCTTCCAAATAATAATTACATAAACTATTTGATATTAAATCCATTAAATTGCAATAAATTCAATTGATTGCAAACAAATTTGGGTTTTTATTTGGTTATACACAAAATTTCCGTCATCACTTGCCTAACAGAGTTATTACCACTTAAGATCTCATTGCATCCACATTTTCACATTTTCTTTTCTTAGTTTCTATACTTTATTTAACATAAATTATTATAAATGGGATTTCCCTTGGTTACATCTTATTTGTATTTAACATTACTCACATACCAATCTATTCCACCTTAACTGCGGTAAATTGGCGGGTAAATTGAATAAATTCCCAAATTTAAATTAACAAGAAACAAGAATAGGTAACATGTAATAGTCGTTTACTCTAAATTCTAATCACCTAAATAGGCTTTTATTACTTGCAAATAAATGTTACTATTTATTTTCATAGTACAAATCTCAATAATTATCCCATTTTAATTTGCTTAGGCCATTTATTTCACTATACATATCTACATAAATGGACAATTTATTCAATTCATTAAGTATCAATTCTATTAAGCCCTATTTATATTTTATGCATTCTTCTATTACCTTACAAAAAGGAATAACTTTTAACTTACACACGAAAAACCAAAACCGTTATAAGTCCGATAAATTTCCCAAATCGAAGTTTGTACATTGTACACAACTATTATGATTTCTCACAGAACGTTGAATTTATTAAATGACCATTTATTATAATTTAATTCCCTTAATTGAATCAATTGCTTATTATTATATATATTCATTTCATTCTACCATTCCTTCCCATTATAAATTCATTAACGTATTTACACATCTCTATCTTTCAAATATTAATAACCAAACTTGATTACAAACACTGTCCTTATCAATCTTCATAAATTTGTTCAGATCTATACTCCTTTATATAATTAGAGTTTATGTCTCTATTAGATTTCTTTTTCACTACAGGCATAAATTATTACTATCTACACTAATTACATCTTTGTATTAATGAACACCATTCAAGTTAATATTTGTACTACATTCACAGATTTAACATTTGTTTGTTTCTTAAAATTAACTTTAAATCAAATTGTGACAATTTGCATTATCCACATTTATCGTCATAAAATTTATATTTTTACACTAAATTTCAACTACTATACCCAATCTCTACATTTATTCCTCAACAAATTTGAAATTATATTAATTCAATTTATTAAATATCATAAATTTAACGGGTCGTTACAGTCAGCTATCAGGATTGCATAATATAGTGGAGCATTCTTATCGATGGATTGATTACATTGTTATATCAGTTTTATAGATAGATGGCATCCAAAAACCAATTCATTTCACTTTCCCTTTAGTGAGATGTTGATTAGTTTAGATGATGTTTGTCGCATCCTTAAAGCGCCTGTTGTGGGGACAAGTTTATTCAAAGAAAATGGTGGAAAAGAGGTGAATGTGCAAAGAAGGTAAGCATTCAATAAGGATGGATTGGGTAAAAGGTAAATTTTCTAGTACATCAAAAGTGGAAAATGCTGATACAAATGCATAGGGCGTTAGTCGTGCCTTTCTTCTTTATGTGTTGGGTTACTTGGCTTTCTCTGATAAATCAGGCACAAAGATTGCTATCCATTACATGAATGCATTAAAGAAGTCGATCATCTTAACAAGCATGCATGGGGCATAGCAATATTAGCCTATCTATACCATCAACTTGGTTTGACGGCTAGGAAAAAAGTGAAGAAGGTTAATGGTTGTTTAACGATGTTGATGGTATGCTTACATACACATATATATTAATAGTTAATTTATTACTTTTTTTTCAATGAAATAATATTTATGTTAAATCTCATAGGCATGGAGTTATGATCACTTTCCTAGTTTGATTCCGACCGAAGTTCCTAACGAAGACTATAATTATTCAATGCCATGGATGTGCAAATGGACTAGCATGAAACAATGTGCAAAGTCAGACTATGCAATTATTTGGCTTAGAGAGCAACTTGATTCTTTAATTGAGCTTGATGTAAGTTTTTTCAATGAGTATATTATTATGTTTTGAAAATACGTATTATTGAAATAATTTGGTTATTTAAAAAAAATATAGGCATGTTGGGACCCTTATTCAAAAATAAGAAGTCGCTAGTGCGAACCCGTGCTTCGCACACGGGTATGGAAAAAACATATTTGTTGCCGTTAGAAAATTAATTATTTTGAAAAATAATCAGAATATACTATTTACAAGAAAGAACTAGAAACATCTTATAATATCAAATATAAATATTAAAATTAGTAGACAATCTTTATTGAGTCAATGTAGTAATAGGACTGAATGCTCTCAAACATATATGTATGCAAAAAGTTAAAGAACAAAGTGGACTCGTCAGTAGTAAGTAAAAAAGCAGCAAATGCACTATGGTGAAATACGAAAGTAGTAAAAAGCAAGGCTCCTATAAAATAAGATTAAAGATGTATCATAAAATAATGTCTCCACTGCACAATATATCGTTCATTAAATTGAATCTTATTTTAAAGCAACATAGGAAACATGATATATATTTGGTTGTGTTAACCTTGTTTTTTAACTGCTTTTATAACATAGACAGAACAATCAGTATATGATACCGTTAATATACATGATAACTATTGACAAAGAACTGGGTTTACTGAATTAAAATATTAATAAATATATCTATCATAGATGTTATAGCAAATATATGGTCTAAATCCATAGATGTTGCCTTTATTACAGTAGCATGATAGCAAAAGAATAAAGTGATAAATATATATATATATCTTCATAATTATTCCCCAAGTTTATAGATGAAGCACTCAAATATATTTAGTGTATAGACTGGGATTCAGTCCGTATATTAATAGCTCTCCATATATCTAGTGTATATATATATATATATATGATAATTTCAATATATCCTCATATTATGAAGATGTATTTGTCAAACTACATCTTAGATGATTATTTGCACATGTTGTTGCATTATAATATAGATTTTAAACATTCATGATGTGTGTGTGTATAGTATAAGATAACCTCACATAAAACAATAATCACTCACCCATACTTGTAAATATGAAAAACATAATGAAATGTTGACCAAAATTGAGAGTAGTAAATGATAGAAATTAAAGGTTCATTCATTTAAAATAACATATAACTTATAATAGCATTATTTGGTTTTCGGAAATGCAAATATAAACTAATCATGGAAAGATGATATGTACTTCTCGGTGACAATGGAAGTTAAAGCCGTTAAGCTAAAAGGGCTACACGTTAAACATAAAATAAAATGTAGTCCACTTGTAGACTTTAACTTATCTTGACTTTTTTTTTTATTTCCACTCTCCGTAGGTTATTATTAGCTTCTTTTTCTATTGAACTGTGAAGTCTTTTAGCACCAAGCTCCACATGCTCTTAATCTTCTGCTTCTCCTTCACTTCCCATTTCTTCTTCTTCTTGCTCCTTAACTTTCTATTCCATGTCAGCATCTCTTTTTCCCTCAACAAAAATACTGCGCTGTCAAACTTTATTGGTGAATTAGTTTCCATATCCTTCTTTATCTAAAAAATGTAAGAACAAAAGATGAGCCACTTGAACACAATTTTACGGTAAAAAAACCACTTAAAAATATCTTAAGATTCAAATTTGTCTTAATCTTAAGCATCAGCTCTAAAGATTGGATTGTCACATTACAAAGACATCATAAAACAAAATTTCCCTTAAGCATTAATAATATTTTGTACAGAGAACGTATGCTTTTATTTGGTATCTTTTTTAGTAATACGTAAAACATTCTCATAACTAATAAATGAGTGCACTACGCTTCTTGTAAAAAATGACTTATGATGTTGCTACTGCTTAACTATGACCTGTAAAACTACTTTTCTACATAAGAGATTATTTTTGGACTTACTGCAAGATCATAAACAGTGCACAAAATTATATAAGAAGAGTTTAAATAAAATATTTAGAAAAAGAAATTGAAGAAGGCGGTTAAAAATGAAAAGGGTTAATGTGAAAAATCTATTTGTTCACACTTTGGAAATGATGACCAAACCGATGACTCTACGCCATGGCTATTTCAACCACTAAAATTTTGTTATCCTTTTTAATAATTTGGTATTAATAGAAACACTAACTGATATTTCTTGTCTTTTTCATTAAAAGAAGAGAAGTCATAAAAACAAAAACCAGGCATGCAATACTTAGAATAAATTCTTGTATGTGATTAGAAGATATAACATATGAAGTGAAGCCAACAAAATTATGTACTAATTTACCTGAAGCAACATAGTTGATTTTCTTCATGCTCCTACAACTATTTATTTATCAATTCTAAAGTAGTATTTCTTGCTGGAAATTGATGAAGGATTTGTAAAAAGTAATCGATAGGATGTTTTGTGCTGTGGGCATGCTGCCTTGAAAGCGAAATTTTCTATACCCATGGTTTACATCATGTAGATATAGATTAAGGTGGGTTATAACTTTTCAAAACTTTCAACATCATTTTTTTTTACTTTCGTGTTTATTATTTGATCCTCCAGCCTTTAACCGAGATGAAAGTTGTTCCATGTGTAACTAATAGTTTGGTACTCTAAACTAAACACATAAATGATTTGTCGAGGATTGAAAATAATATTTTTAATTTATAACATTATGGGTTTGGAAATTAAGTTAATTATTAACATGATATTTTCTGTAAGCAGCATTGTTGTATCCTTCTCCTTGTGAATACTTACATGTCACATTTGCATTCCGAGTTTTTTCAAATTAATTACACAAATATGAAGTGTATAAACTTATGATGAATGCATGTAATAATACATATACAAATACGTAGAGAATAAATACAATCAAACTTATGGTAAATAAACTAATCATTTAATGGAAATTATATCTCAGAAAATAAAAATTCCTGATACCATTCTTAGATGCTAATGAAAAATATTGCTACTTTTACTGTTCTTTTTTAATAGTAGAAGTATAACTAAGGTTAATATTGATGTACCAATTTATTGGCAACTTAATTCATAAATTGACCAAAAATCATGTCAAATACACTTATAAAGAGTATAATGTTGTAAAAAATAATTAATGATTTTGATCTCATATTATAGTAGATTCATTGAAATTATATTGGTTTAATGTATTCACATGCTATGTGATATATTTGTGTTTTTGAGAATATCTGATAGCATTTCTATGTCAAACTGTTAATAAAAAAGTTAAATCGTCCCAATATTACTAAAAACAAAATTACTTTAAATCGTGAATATATGTAAAGAAAATAGAGCGTCAATGATAATTTATTTAATGAATTACATTAATGATATCAGATATTTTTGGTGACCATGACACCATTCACTATATTAAGAGGATGGTTACAATGCTTTTATTATATAATTGGATCAAAGTTATATGGTTTATTTTTACAACATCTAATTATCTATTTCAAAATCATCGTATTGATAAAAATGTACCTTTATAGTATCTCCACATAAGTGATATTGCAAAGAATGTATGCTCAAACATACCCGTCTATGTAGATACTTTGCAACCGTAGAACCTGTGTACAACGCAGTTATATATTTTGGTATAAATCAAGTTATATGAGGAATTAAAATCATAGTCTACATATATGCACATAGAAAAATAATTTTATACCTACCAAAAAAGATGGCATGTAGATTTTTGTTTTCCACTTAGTACTCTTGATCAAAAAATGTACACTGCATTTAATTACCAAAATTGAAAAAAATATAGTGAAATGAACTGTCAAACACGTAGATCAATTTGTTCTAATATACTAATGGAGAGAAATATTGTTAAATAAATCTGTTCAGACATAATATAGTGATATGACTTGAACTGCCTGTTTAGACATGAATACACATTAGCTCAAAATCATAACTAAGGTAACCAATAAGATACATAGATGATATGAGAATATCATATAACAAAGCTAAACTAGGCAAAAATTCACTATGTAGAATACCTTAGCTCACATTAAGATATATAGATAATAAGATTTTAACTTTTTTGAATAATTACAGTTTTTATTATTATTTCTAAATGTTTGTTTCTTTACACCAATTTTTTTAACTTGTGAGGAATCTCCACTCAAATTCTTGTATATTAGTCTTGCTCATTGAATGTCAGCTTTTGTTTCGTTTTCCTTGGTTAATTCATTCCGACGGTTTTTCTCACCTAGGAGTAAACATGTAAAATATAAAAATAATTAGGTTGTACACATCTGATCAATGATTATTAAAGATATCTATGGAAAAAATCAGCGACTTCTCCTTAAAGCCTCGGTTACAAACAAAATTTAAAATTTCAATCCAAAAGTTAGAAGAAACATAGAAATTGATTGATCAGGGATAAAAGAATTAGAGTTTCAAAGTATAAAAGAAGAATTAGGCCATCCTCTATGCAAAGTTCTTCGCGTTGATTACTGCTTACGATCCGACTATGTTGTCACCATTTTAGTCTATTTTGATTAATAAATCAATGACTTCTCCTTAAAGCCTCAAATCATGAACAAAAGTTAAAATTTCAATATGAAAGTTAGAAGAAACATAGAAATTGATTAATCAGGGATAAAATAAATTACGATTTCGAAGTATAGAAGAAGAATTAGACTAACCTCTATGCAAAGTTCTTCCTGTTGATCACCTCTTCCGATCCGACTACGTTGTCATCATTTTCGTCTATTTTGATGAATAGTTAGTGGAAAGAGTGGATGCAATAATTAGAGAAAAAACTTTTGATCGTGATGATATAGATTTTCCTGTAGGGGAAAACCTAGCAAGGCGATACAGATGAGGGGTTATAAGACTTTGAGGACGCCCTCTACAACAGTAGAATTTTTTTTGATCGTGGAATATTTTTTTTCACCATTAAAAGAAGATCTTATGTATTTTTATTTAGAAGATGGTTGATTGTAGAAAGAAAGAAGAATTGAAAGGATGTCGAAGAGATGTTACGAAAGAAAAGAAGGGAGTCGTGACTGTTCATTTCACAAAATACTCCAGAGGCCTGTGCGCTCTTGAAATCTAACTCGGTAATAATAGTATATTATAGATTCATTACTCGTTTAATGAATTTGCCTTTTATAACGGCATTATTGTTTTCTTCGACGTTGTTAAACCTTGCTATCTCAATTTTATACTAAGACAATTTGGATGCGTTTAGTATATTTCTAAAGAACCAATGTTTTCTGGTTTCTATCGTAAAGGAGAATTTGAAAATCAGTACAAGGTTTTGTACGATAATGGTTTTGGTATAGTCAGCGCCCGAAAGATCATGTTTTGGCAGCTGACACAAGGTCCAAGGTAGTTAATTTTGCAAGGGATTGTACCAAGGACTATATGGATTGGTATGTTGTAAAGTGTCATCCAATGGTACAAAATCCCAAAGTTAGAAAAGTTGATGCAACTAAAAAAATATTTAATACGAGCAAATTAGTATGTTTCTACCTGAAAAAATATTTCACACACTACTGGTTATAGATTTTTGATACATATTCTTAATTATTTATTTTTAGATTGATGTTGTTGACGAACTTCTTGATGCTTTGAACGAAGGCATTCAGGACACTGAGGAAGTTTATATTGAAGTGTTTCATGCGAAATTGGCACAGTCTAAAAGTTTATTGTTAACCAGTTTAGCACACTCAGGATTACGAAAAGAAAAAAAAAAGTGAGATCAAAGAAAAGACATGATAAGCCTCATAGGGTGAAGAAAACTGCTCAAAAGAAGAAGACATCTGCTGCTTGATACACATCCAAGTTGTTTGCCATGTATTTTAAGAAGAAACTTATCTGTATTTTGTTATGTGTGTAATGGTAATTGTTTTGAATAGGGATTTTTAATGGTGATAAAAAACAGTATTTTTATATTGAATGGTTAATTTGTTTTGAACGGTTAAAGCTGTGTTAGAATGGTTAAATATGTATTGTTTCTTTGCATACCTATTTTGAATTATGTTGTTTCTGTGTATATTGGGTGTAACATCCCGCCTTTTCGCACACTTTAAAACCGACACTCGTGCCGATTCAAAGCATACGGAAGGGCGGATTGTTATGGGGTAAATAAGAAACAGAAAAGAAATAAAACAAAATAGAATCTCACAGCGGAAGGATAAAATATAATAACAAATATACAGTCCATAAACAGTTTACAAAAGCTTGATTCTTCTTTTACAATAAATATCAGAGTTACACATACCAATACAAGTAATGCAGCGGAATAGAAAGAGTGTGGTGCAATACTATATATAAAATAATACTGATTCTTCGTCTTTGTCCTCCAGAGCTAAAATCTGCTATCCTGAAACGCTCGGACTGACCCGAGCGAATTTGAATAGACAAAAACACCCGAGTCAGACTAGAATATCTTATGTGAGTTAAATAAACAGAAATAAATATGAGTACAGTAACTCAAGAGATGTTCGGGATTTACATCTCCTAAGGATCCGTTAAACTATTTACTATGTAGTATATTGCGCTATTATAATAGTGTCTATTTATAAAATAAACTTACTTTTAAATAGCGTTAAGGCTTTACATTTTCCACCTTAACACGTAAAATGCCAATAGTCTATACAGTACCGTAATACCTCCTGATCGGGAGGCTACCAGAGGATACTCCATAGGTACGACACAAATAGAAACTCGTAGTAAAGGCTCGATATGGTAGGTGACACGGCACAACTAGGCAATGCCAGGGTAGATATACCAATTGCTATCCAGGCTGGTGGAAACGCGTAGCCGCAGTTACCGCCCACCTCGGACTAACTCCCCAAAATCAAAATATAGAAGTGGCCACTGAATCAATCCAAGTCAAAGTATAATATCGAAGAGGAGCGTCCGATCAGAGGAATGACCTCATTGGCCTGAGAATCGCTCCTGTTTTAGCCACCTTATGCCAACTCACGGGAGTTGGGTCCACGTATTTACCTTACAGGAAACGTCGCCACCACCTACTTCATTCTGGAATCTCCACCGCGTACACGGTTAGTCAAAGTGGTTTTCGGTATCGACAGAGAGTATGTCCATATCCGATCCCGGTCTCTTTGCCAACCCATCGTTATTATAACACCGCGGTCATTTAAAAATAGTTTATACTTTAAAACCAGAATATAATCCATTTCAAAACCGTAATATTACGATATCATTTCTTCTTTTAGAACCCAAACCAATATGACATCGTTTATCCCAAATATAGTTTTCCAAAATCATAATGCTTTAAACTTCATAACTTCTGAAACCCAAATATTTTCAAGCATAATATTTTGAAATCCATAATTTCAAACCATAACCTTTGAAACTCAAATGGTTTGGATATTCAACGGTATATAGAGTAAATGGTTTAACTTTTAAAGTTTACTTTGTAAAGAAATAATTTCTACGGTTTTATAAATAAAATTCTTTATTTTAAAGTCTAAACCATAACTTAAATATCACTCTTGAGTTCCAGAATCATTTCAATTTATATACATATATGCCTATATTCATTTGGAGTATTTATATTTCAAAACTAAAGTTGGCTTTTTTTTTTCTTTCTACAAATCAAATGTTTTATTAATTAGCCTTGCATATACCCATAAACCCATAAATAAATGAGCTCCAATTTTTAGAAATAAAACATATATATTTTCCAATGCAAATTATACCAGAATATTTTTCCCATTTCAATTTATACTAGAATATTCATTTCAATTTATTTTGGGAAAATCCAATTATAAATATCATATCTTAAAGTTCCAAACTTAACATTTAAACATGTGATGTGAATTATCAACTCCATTTTCTTAATTTTCTTCCATTTGTAATAAAGAAATTAAACATCTCTTAATTTCAAAATTTTCAACTTCATATGTATATAAATATGGAAGAAAATATTTATACAGTATAAAATTTAAGATTATTATAAACCGTATTCCATCCAAACCATAGAAATCACAAAAAAAAATAGTTATATATAGACCGCGATGCCTGTATATAGTTTTCTATCCTATGGTCAAGTGATACCGATATTTATCACTTCAATCCGCAATTTAAAAATAAAACTGCGGTTGTATATCATTTCAAACCGCAATCCCGAATGAAATGAAAAATGCATACTAACTTGCAGTTTAATGATATCAAATAAAACATCCATTACATAACACATCCATCATCCAATCACAATCATCAAGCAATATCAATCAATAACAATATATGTTTGGTAATATACAACAGGTAATAATTGGCAGTTTTATTTCAAATTATATTTATCAACTATTAATCTAACAATTTTTATTCAGTGATAATTGACATAACTGTTAACTAGCAGTTCATATGCAAACAATAATTTCTACCAGCCAATTAACACGCAATAAATCAATTAAATTAACAGTTAAATTCAATAAAATGCAATTTAACAGATATGAATGAAATAACATGCCAAAAGCTCATAAATAAATTTCTATTCATTTCTAAAATTTATTTAACAAACATAAAAGCTTCTAGTAGTTGTGAGTGGGTTAAAACACTCACCTTTTGAATTTAAATCGAATTTAAATTCGATTTAAACCCAAAAATTCGCCCGTCTCAGAATTCGTCCAAACCAACGTCATCAAGTCCGGAATTAAATTACGATCCTAACAAAAAAAATCTCGTGTCAATCGGATATCGTATGACGAAGTTATAGCGAAAAATCGAGTTGAAAAATCAAAATTTAAAATAAATAAAGAGAACATATTTACTACCTTATACATAAAAGCCACGTACACTTCTCCCATCTTCCAGAAACGCGCACGAAGGCAACACGCAACAGCCACCACCCATACTTTATCAACCCTAATCGAAAATTCCCGCCAATCCAACCGTTGAAACTCGAAACAAACCACATAGATGCGATCCCCTCGGTTCCCTCTCCAAAACCCAGAAATGTTTTCCCGATCCGACAACTTTTTTTACGACGATGACGTGAGGCCGAAAATGATTTGAATTGTTCTGGATGAACGATATCTCCAATTGAAAAACGAATCACACCAGCAGATTACGGACATCGAGAACTATGATATATATTTTTCCGAGATTTTTAGGAGGATTTTAAATTTTCACTTTGTTTTTTGAACTGACTGGATCTAGGGTTAGCCCCCATTGAAGAAGAAGAGAAGCTTGAAGAAGATGAAGAAAAATGTACGTACATCCAAATGACAATAGGAAGGAAGCTAGGGTTTATGATCGTATATATATAGACAAATAGCAGAAGGCTAGGTGGATACGGATAACGAACGCGCTAAACGGTAGTTGGCCCAAAAAGCCCGTTCTGACCTCGGAACGAAATTTATCAAACCCATATATCCAGATAGGTATTTTAAAATATTCCGAACGCGATGGAAAAAGTTTCACATCCAAATTTGATCGTATGAAGAAGTTATGCTGAAATCAATATTTTCCAAATTCAATTGATTTCAATGCATAAATTTCAAGGCGTTTCGAGTCTGTACGATCAAATGATAAGTCCGATTGCTACGAAACTTGAAACATTATTATAATTTAACGTTACGGATCCGATGAAACTGGTTTCGTCGAAATCCGAGTCCGTGACAAAAATGGCTATTTTTAATATTTATTAATAAAATTAAAATAAATCATAAAAATCCAAATTTTATTTAACTTCAAATATTGACTAAGTTTTATCGCCTATAAAATTCAAAATCAATTTCAATGATTAAACAAGATTAGATGCGAATTAAAAGTTGACAAGATATAAATTGCAGTGTTCATTTCTGCGTTTTCTTATTATTTGGGAATTATAAATTTTATTCGCAAAAACCCAATTATTAAATCATATACTCTTATACTCTCACTTAAATCCAATTAGATAAATAGATTTGATTTCCATTCCAACTCATTTGATTGCAAATAAACTTTTTACCATAAATAAAATTCCAAATTATTAATAACTTTATTCCCATTTCCTTTACACACAATCATCGTATTATAAAGGTATCTACATTATTCTCCATTGGTTTGCCTTAACTTATTTAAGGTAACCTTACATTAATATCTATTGCTATGTTTTCAAATTATTATTTCCTCATTCTTCTTAACTATAATTAATTCCAATCTTAATGAATTCAATATTATACGTTTGATAAATTTATTAAATTCACTCAATTGTTTACAAATTCCATTTTAAATTCAATAACGTGATATTTTACGTTTAATCCCATTTTATATGTAGTAAACACCATTTGTTGAATTTAATACTCAAATTATAGATAAATCTTGCTTTCTAAAGTTATATCAACAATGGTCCAACTAAATTTGAATTAGCTTTAACTTTATTTATGGAATTTACTATTGCAATAAATCCAAATTAATAAATAAGGCTTAATTCCTATATTAACTTCTTTGGTTTCAATTAACCTTTTATGGTGAATATGAATTTCAAGGTATAATTGAAATCTTATATCCATTTGATTTCACTGTTTCATTTTTATTATTAAATCCATTATAGCCAAATGCATGAAATTAACATACATAAATATTTTTAATCTCAACTTAAGTTTTACTTAACGTAATAATAAACGTTTAAATTTCTTAATTGCAATAACTCAATTACCTTCATTCTTTTTATTCACGTAGCTAAATCTTGATTTAAAATCTTTACTATAACCCATAGTCTTATTATAATAGGAATCTATACTACCTGTAACGTAAATTTCAAATCAGTAAAGTTCTTACACACATTTTTCCATAGATTTAGATTTCACAAATTTAGCTACTGCATTAATTCTTATTTGTGTAACATTAATGTTCATATACTTTGAATTCATTCCTAATTCACCAAATTCAATTAATTATACTTTACAAACGTGTTTCCAGTATATAGGTATTTTACACTAATTGTTATCATACCCATAATTACACGCTTATAACTAATTCCCACATTTGCATAAATTTGTTAAGCTAGAAAGTTTATTAAGGTTTATGCATTTCCAGCTTGTGCTGATTTTACACAATTATTATGATTTCTCACAGAACGTTGAATTTATTAAATGACCATTTATTATAATTTAATTCCCTTAATTGAATCAAATGCTTATTATTACATATATTCTTTTCATTCTACCATTCCTTCCCATTATAAATTCATTAACGTATTTACACATCTCTATCTTTCAAATATAAAATAACCAAACTGATTACCAACACTGTTTCTATCAATTTTCATAAGTTTGTTCAAAACTATACTTTTGTTTACATAAAATAAATTTTATGTTTCTATTAGTTTTCTTTTCCTTTCACTACAGGCATAAATTATTACTATCTACACTAATTACATCTTTGTATTAATGAACACCATTTAAGTTAATATTTATACTAACATTCACAAATTCAACATTTATTTGTTTCTTCAAAATTACTTTAAATCAAGTTGTGAAAATTTACATTATCCACATCTATTATCATAAAATTTTATAGTTACACTAAATTGCAACCACTATACCAAATTCCTACATTTATTCTTAACCAAATTAGAAATTATATTAATTCATTTTATTAAATATCATAAATTTAACGGGTCGTTACAATCTCCCCCACTCAAAACTTTTCGTCCCCGAAAAGGAAAAAGAAGGGAGGAGGAAGATTTACAGTGCATCTTATTTCAAATATTAACTTATAAACAATATTTTACTGGATTAATTTCCTTTAATGAAATATACTTGTATTATAATCATTATATCCTTTAATACTTGAATTATTAATGTTGGAAAAATACTTTCACAAAATTCTAAGTCCCAAAAATTTCGGAAAATTTTGGCAGAGTCTCCTTTGTACGGAGAGATTCTGGAGAAAATATAATATCAAAATATAACAAATATATTACATATATTTTCAAAATATTATCCCAACACGGGAAAAATTATATAAAATAGCGCTTTAAACGTAATCCGGAAACGTACCTATTTGTCGGGCAATACGCTTATTATTTTTTATGGAACCAAAGCAGTAGCAGTGGCTTCCATCACCTGTATTCACTTATATAATCTAAAAGTTAAATATTTATATCAAAGTGAAAAGTCTAGGTGGTATACAACCATTAATCAACCAATCAAATGCAACAACCATAGATTTTAACAAGCAGCACACACCACAAACAGACAATCATTCAATCAAACAACCATTAGTTGTTTGGGTTCAAATTCTGAAATTGTACGAAATGAAAAATAATTATCAAGTGCATCCTATACTCAACAGTCTTAGATGGAACAAAGATAGATTATTTGTTCATCCAACAACTCCAAAATTCCTTACCCAGCAAACATACATCAACCAAACAAATTTAAACCAACACCAAAATAGCTTATTATACATTTATTTCATAATTCAGTGGTTTGATTTTCTTTCCTTCATTTATGAGGAATTTCTTTGTTTCTTACAAGTTTTATTTTCCAATTATCACAAAATTCATTATATTTGTATTTCCTTTTATTACTTAAGTTTCCTTTTATTACTTAAGTTTATAAAATAAATTCTCATTAATAACAACAATTATTTGAATATCTTCATTTCCTTACTCTTCACTTGTAAGATTCCCCTTAAATTCTTAATCTTCTAACATTCATTCTTATAAGTGGAAGTTTTTATTTATCTATTAACTATGGATTACAGTCATTTAATTTTTCCTACTTTCCATTATATTAGAATAGGGAAGATTAAAACATACTTAAGTCAATAATCATACAATCAATTCTTATTTTGAATTTCATTTTATATACTTAGGTTCATATCATCTATTAATAATTCTTAACCCTTTTTTAGTAAAATTTCAATTATAACCTAAGTTTATACCATTAAATTCTTATTATAACAGTAATTTATTGAATACTTCATTTTTCCTAAATTCCTACTTGTAAAATATTCAATTCTAGTTTCTCATTTAACACTTCAACTTTTATATTTGGGTAAGTTATTTATGTTAAGGAAATTGCAATTGAACTTATACAAGTTTAATCTCCATTCTTTTAATTAAATTTAATGTTTATCCATATTACTCTTTGTCTCATATGTATGCAAATTCCTCTTTATAACTTTGCAATTATTCTCCTATTTAAATTAGAGGTTTCAATTCATTTATTACTTAACTTTTATTTCACTAACAATTTATTAATGGGAGATTTTAGAATTAAATTCCGGGTTAAATCTCAATTTATTTCAAAATAATAGATAAATAAGTTCTTACAACTCAATATCTTTAATTATATTTAGAACAATAAAAGAAAATTTTTAGAAAATTTCAAAATAAATCTGCAGTAGAATTTACTACAGTGGCCTTTCCCCTTCGAAACTCGAAAATGAAAGTCGATGATGCGGCCGTCATCACCGAAATTATTTTCCAGCGACAGGGAGGAAAGTACAGAATTTAAATTTTTTTTCCAAAATCTTCTTTAAAACAATTCTTCCAAATTATACGAAATATTTATATAAGAAATTACTTATAAACCGAACCATTATTTTTCATAAATTCTTTGAAAACATATTTGGAAAAATCCCGGACTTAAGTTCTAAAATCTCCAATTTGATTTATCATAATTTCAACTTAGCTTCAATTATTATAGATATTTTTATTTTCTAACACCCAATCTACAGCAACCAAATATATATATATATATCTTTATAAAACTATTTTTATATATAGAAAATATAATAGGCAAAATTATTTCATTCACCTATATTAAAACAAATATTATGTCGGTCTGTCCTATTAAGTGTTTAGAAATCCCTATTGATGACATAGCGTCCCATGCATCAACCAGAATAAAAAGCGGAACAGATTAACACAATATCAAAATCTTTTATTAACACTAACAAATACGCTCTCTCATATATATACACTCAGCGATTCCCATAGGATATTTCTACCCTATTAACAAAGAGTCAAACCCCACAAAGCCAAGGTTTATCGCTAAACCAAAGCTCTGATACCAACTGTAACATCCCGCCTTTTCGCACACTTTAAAACCGACACTCGTGCCGATTCAAAGCATACGGAAGGGCGGATTGTTATGGGGTAAATAAGAAACAGAAAAGAAATAAAACAAAATAGAATCTCACAGCGGAAGGATAAAATATAATAACAAATATACAGTCCATAAACAGTTTACAAAAGCTTGATTCTTCTTTTACAATAAATATCAGAGTTACACATACCAATACAAGTAATGCAGCGGAATAGAAAGAGTGTGGTGCAATACTATATATAAAATAATACTGATTCTTCGTCTTTGTCCTCCAGAGCTAAAATCTGCTATCCTGAAACGCTCGGACTGACCCGAGCGAATTTGAATAGACAAAAACATCCGAGTCAGACTAGAATATCTTATGTGAGTTAAATAAACAGAAATAAATATGAGTACAGTAACTCAAGAGATGTTCGGGATTTACATCTCCTAAGGATCCGTTAAACTATTTACTATGTAGTATATTGCGCTATTATAATAGTGTCTATTTATAAAATAAACTTACTTTTAAATAGCGTTAAGGCTTTACATTTTCCACCTTAACACGTAAAATGCCAATAGTCTATACAGTACCGTAATACCTCCTGATCGGGAGGCTACCAGAGGATACTCCATAGGTACGACACAAATAGAAACTCGTAGTAAAGGCTCGATATGGTAGGTGACACGGCACAACTAGGCAATGCCAGGGTAGATATACCAATTGCTATCCAGGCTGGTAGAAACGCGTAGCCGCAGTTACCGCCCACCTCGGACTAACTCCCCAAAATCAAAATATAGAAGTGGCCACTGAATCAATCCAAGTCAAAGTATAATATCGAAGAGGAGCGTCCGACCAGAGGAATGACCTCATTGGCCTGAGAATCGCTCCTGTTTTAGCCACCTTATGCCAACTCACGGGAGTTGGGTCCACGTATTTACCTTACAGGAAACGTCGCCACCACCTACTTCATTCTGGAATCTCCACCGCGTACACGGTTAGTCAAAGTGGTTTTCGGTATCGACAGAGAGTATGTCCATATCCGATCCCGGTCTCTTTGCCAACCCATCGTTATTATAACACCGCGGTCATTTAAAAATAGTTTATACTTTAAAACCAGAATATAATCCATTTCAAAACCGTAATATTACGATATCATTTCTTCTTTTAGAACCCAAACCAATATGACATCGTTTATCCCAAATATAGTTTTCCAAAATCATAATGCTTTAAACTTCATAACTTCTGAAACCCAAATATTTTCAAGCATAATATTTTGAAATCCATAATTTCAAACCATAACCTTTGAAACTCAAATGGTTTGGATATTCAACGGTATATAGAGTAAATGGTTTAACTTTTAAAGTTTACTTTGTAAAGAAATAATTTCTACGGTTTTATAAATAAAATTCTTTATTTTAAAGTCTAAACCATAACTTAAATATCACTCTTGAGTTCCAGAATCATTTCAATTTATATACATATATGCCTATATTCATTTGGAGTATTTATATTTCAAAACTAAAGTTGGCTTTTTTTTTTCTTTCTACAAATCAAATGTTTTATTAATTAGCCTTGCATATACCCATAAACCCATAAATAAATGAGCTCCAATTTTTAGAAATAAAACATATATATTTTCCAATGCAAATTATACCAGAATATTTTTCCCATTTCAATTTATACTAGAATATTCATTTCAATTTATTTTGGGAAAATCCAATTATAAATATCATATCTTAAAGTTCCAAACTTAACATTTAAACATGTGATGTGAATTATCAACTCCATTTTCTTAATTTTCTTCCATTTGTAATAAAGAAATTAAACATCTCTTAATTTCAAAATTTTCAACTTCATATGTATATAAATATGGAAGAAAATATTTATACAGTATAAAATTTAAGATTATTATAAACCGTATTCCATCCAAACCATAGAAATCACAAAAAAAAATAGTTATATATAGACCGCGATGCCTGTATATAGTTTTCTATCCTATGGTCAAGTGATACCGATATTTATCACTTCAATCCGCAATTTAAAAATAAAACTGCGGTTGTATATCATTTCAAACCGCAATCCCGAATGAAATGAAAAATGCATACTAACTTGCAGTTTAATGATATCAAATAAAACATCCATTACATAACACATCCATCATCCAATCACAATCATCAAGCAATATCAATCAATAACAATATATGTTTGGTAATATACAACAGGTAATAATTGGCAGTTTTATTTCAAATTATATTTATCAACTATTAATCTAACAATTTTTATTCAGTGATAATTGACATAACTGTTAACTAGCAGTTCATATGCAAACAATAATTTCTACCAGCCAATTAACACGCAATAAATCAATTAAATTAACAGTTAAATTCAATAAAATGCAATTTAACAGATATGAATGAAATAACATGCCAAAAGCTCATAAATAAATTTCTATTCATTTCTAAAATTTATTTAACAAACATAAAAGCTTCTAGTAGTTGTGAGTGGGTTAAAACACTCACCTTTTGAATTTAAATCGAATTTAAATTCGATTTAAACCCAAAAATTCGCCCGTCTCAGAATTCGTCCAAACCAACGTCATCAAGTCCGGAATTAAATTACGATCCTAACAAAAAAAATCTCGTGTCAATCGGATATCGTATGACGAAGTTATAGCGAAAAATCGAGTTGAAAAATCAAAATTTAAAATAAATAAAGAGAACATATTTACTACCTTATACATAAAAGCCACGTACACTTCTCCCATCTTCCAGAAACGCGCACGAAGGCAACACGCAACAGCCACCACCCATACTTTATCAACCCTAATCGAAAATTCCCGCCAATCCAACCGTTGAAACTCGAAACAAACCACATAGATGCGATCCCCTCGGTTCCCTCTCCAAAACCCAGAAATGTTTTCCCGATCCGACAACTTTTTTTACGACGATGACGTGAGGCCGAAAATGATTTGAATTGTTCTGGATGAACGATATCTCCAATTGAAAAACGAATCACACCAGCAGATTACGGACATCGAGAACTATGATATATATTTTTCCGAGATTTTTAGGAGGATTTTAAATTTTCACTTTGTTTTTTGAACTGACTGGATCTAGGGTTAGCCCCCATTGAAGAAGAAGAGAAGCTTGAAGAAGATGAAGAAAAATGTACGTACATCCAAATGACAATAGGAAGGAGGCTAGGATTTATGATCGTATATATATAGACAAATAGCAGAAGGCTAGGTGGATACGGATAACGAACGCGCTAAACGGTAGTTGGCCCAAAAAGCCCGCTCTGACCTCGGAACGAAATTTATCAAACCCATATATCCAGATAGGTATTTTAAAATATTCCGAACGCGATGGAAAAAGTTTCACGTCCAAATTTGATCGTATGAAGAAGTTATGCTGAAATCAATATTTTCCAAATTCAATTGATTTCAATGCATAAATTTCAAGGCGTTTCGAGTCTGTACGATCAAACGATAAGTCCGATTGCTACGAAACTTGAAACATTATTATAATTCAACGTTACGGATCCGATGAAACTGGTTTCGTCGAAATCCGAGTCCGTGACAAAAATGGCTATTTTTAATATTTATTAATAAAATTAAAATAAATCATAAAAATCCAAATTTTATTTAACTTCAAATATTGACTAAGTTTTATCGCCTATAAAATTCAAAATCAATTTCAATGGTTAAACAAGATTAGATGCGAATTAAAAGTTGACAAGATATAAATTGCAGTGTTCATTTCTGCGTTTTCTTATTATTTGGGAATTATAAATTTTATTCGCAAAAACCCAATTATTAAATCATATACTCTTATACTCTCACTTAAATCCAATTAGATAAATAGATTTGATTTCCATTCCAACTCATTTGATTGCAAATAAACTTTTTACCATAAATAAAATTCCAAATTATTAATAACTTTATTCCCATTTCCTTTACACACAATCATCGTATTATAAAGGTATCTACATTATTCTCCATTGGTTTGCCTTAACTTATTTAAGGTAACCTTACATTAATATCTATTGCTATGTTTTCAAATTATTATTTCCTCATTCTTCTTAACTATAATTAATTCCAATCTTAATGAATTCAATATTATACGTTTGATAAATTATTAAATTCACTCAATTGTTTACAAATTCCATTTTAAATTCAATAACGTGATATTTTACGTTTAATCCCATTTTATATGTAGTAAACACCATTTGTTGAATTTAATACTCAAATTATAGATAAATCTTGCTTTCTAAAGTTATATCAACAATGGTCCAACTAAATTTGAATTAGCTTTAACTTTATTTATGGAATTTACTATTGCAATAAATCCAAATTAATAAATAAGGCTTAATTCCTATATTAACTTCTTTGGTTTCAATTAACCTTTTATGGTGAATATGAATTTCAAGGTATAATTGAAATCTTATATCCATTTGATTTCACTGTTTCATTTTTATTATTAAATCCATTATAGCCAAATGCATGAAATTAACATACATAAATATTTTTAATCTCAACTTAAGTTTTACTTAACGTAATAATAAACGTTTAAATTTCTTAATTGCATTAACTCAATTACCTTCATTCTTTTTATTCACGTAGCTAAATCTTGATTTAAAATCTTTACTATAACCCATAGTCTTATTATAATAGGAATCTATACTACCTGTAACGTAAATTTCAAATCAGTAAAGATCTTACACACATTTTTCCATAGATTTAGATTTCACAAATTTAGCTACTGCATTAATTCTTATTTGTGTAACATTAATGTTCATATACTTTGAATTCATTCCTAATTCACCAAATTCAATTAATTATACTTTACAAACGTGTTTCCAGTATATAGGTATTTTACACTAATTGTTATCATACCCATAATTACACGCTTATAACTAATTCCCACATTTGCATAAATTTGTTAAGTTAGAAAGTTTATTAAGGTTTATGCATTTCCAGCTTGTGCTGATTTTACACAATTATTATGATTTCTCACAGAACGTTGAATTTATTAAATGACCATTTATTATAATTTAATTCCCTTAATTCAATCAAATGCTTATTATTACATATATTCTTTTCATTCTACCATTCCTTCCCATTATAAATTCTTTAACGTATTTACACATCTCTATCTTTCAAATATAAAATAACCAAACTGATTACAAACACTGTTTCTATCAATTTTCATAAGTTTGTTCAAAACTATACTTTTGTTTACATAAAATAAATTTTATGTTTCTATTAGTTTTCTTTTCCTTTCACTACAGGCATAAATTATTACTATCTACACTAATTACATCTTTGTATTAATGAACACCATTTAAGTTAATATTTATACTAACATTCACAAATTCAACATTTATTTGTTTCTTCAAAATTACTTTAAATCAAGTTGTGAAAATTTACATTATCCACATCTATTATCATAAAATTTTATAGTTACACTAAATTGCAACCACTATACCAAATTCCTACATTTATTCTTAACCAAATTAGAAATTATATTAATTCATTTTATTAAATATCATAAATTTAACGGGTCGTTACATTGGGTATATATTATGTGTCCTATGTGTAATTGTGCAACTGTATATACTATGTTTATGTGTGTCACTTCTGCGCAAGTGTGTCAATTATGTGTGCATATTGTTCGAGTGTGCAACCGTGTATACTATGTTTATGTGTGTCAATTATGTGTAACTGTTTGTGCAAATGTGTGTGTGTATGTGAATTGTGTTTATGTGTGTGTATTAAATTGTGTTTGTGTGTGTATTGTATGCAAAGTGTATGTGCACAAAACCGTATACAATTTTTTTATTACTACAAGTGGCAATCTGTGGAACAAAGTTTGCATGAATAATTAACAAACGGTATTGTAATGTCATTTGAAATCAACTAACCATCAATACTCTCTGTAGTATCAAACGGTGGTACATAAAATATACTTGTTTGTTGATACAAACGGCAATAAATAGCCATTTGAAATAACTACAATTTTTTTTTTTTGGTTGCTGGAAGAGCTAAACAGTGGAATAACATAGACATGACTAATTACACAAACTTTAATGTAATGCCATTCGAAATCAATTAAACATTTATGCTTTCTGGAAGTTTCAAACGGTGGTACAGAGTATCCTTGTTTTTTGATACAAATGGTAGTAAACGGCCATTTGAAATAATTACAATTTTACATGACTAATTACACAAACGGTAATGTAATGCCGTTCAAAATCAACTAAACTTTTATACTTTTTGGAAGTATCAAGAGGAGTTACAAAGTTTTCTTGTTTTTTGATACAATGGCCACATAGCATTGTTTGAAATAAGTACAATTTTATTTGGTTGTTAGAAAAGCCAAATGGAGGAAAAGAGTATACACGACTAAGTTTACAAAGAGTGTTATAGTGCTGATTGAAAGTAAATTAATTTTTTAATTTTTTAGAAGAGCCAAACAGTGGTGTAGAGTATACACATTTTATTAGACATACGGTAGGTAAAAACCGACTATAAACTAATCAATTTTTTAAACGCCATAATTTAATTGGTGATTAATCACCGACTGAAATTGTTTTCCACAAAAAATTGCTATTGAACTAGAATTTTCATTACGAAAAAGTGTTTTCATTACAAAACATCAGCATTTAGATTGCAAAAGGAGTATTTTTATTTATTACAAGTTGACCGTTACCAAATTTAATCCTTTACAAAATATGGAAACATGTCCATTACAAGTCGACTGTTACCAAATTTAATGAAAAAGAAGTGTCGTCCTTCATTATTGTAGTTTGCCAAGTTAATATGTGCATCAATTGTTGTCACTTCAACAGAGCATAGTCGTAGAAACTCGTTTCTTTTATCAACGAACAAATCATCACATGCTCTTGCTTCGAAGATGCAAATCTACTCCAATGACTAGAAACATGAGGTATAGATGTACCATGTGTCAATTCCAATGTCATATAATGAGCATTTTGAATATTTCAAAAAAAAAAGAACGAGCTTCACACCCAACTAGTAGTCCATAATCATAGTTTAACATATATGAAATCATGATCTTTCTTTTATGGTCATTTGTGCTTTATTGATGTGCTTGTCATAAGTATGACATATTTGTGCTATTGATTAGCCAACATAAGTCATCAAACTATAACACATCACTTAAAACACTTACTAACTTTCATGAAACTTGACAAAGAAAATGAAAATGAAATCTATTTTAAGTATGGTCTATTAACTATTGATTAGAAATATAGACCATCAAATTTTAATTTCAAATCACTTTCTTTTGCCATAATCATATTTTGATGAAGAGACAATTAGTGTTAGTGATTGTTTAAGCATAGCCTATTTGATGTCAACAATATAGACTATCAAATTCAAAACAAAAACAACTAGTAAAGCACTTCTATCATCATCATTAAGCACAAAAGGAGAGCATGAATTGAAAAATAGTTGAAGCTACATAATTAGAGAGCTTCATTACCCCTAAATTGAAGGAGTTTAGCCTCTCATGTTTGTCATTTGATTAACAAATATAGCTAGCAACATGAAAGCAAAAAGAAAGGAAAATGAAAGCTAATGAAAAAGAGAACTATTCTACTTGCATAAAAGAAAAAAAATCTACACTACAACATGAAAGAAAAACAAACAAGAGAAGAAAAGATGAATGTTTTAAAGTTGCATAAGAAGAAATTACATAAATAAAAATGGCTAAGTAGCCATGAAAAAAAAGAGAAGCTTTCTTTTATTTTGAGCCTAAAACTAATCTAAAGAGAGACTAAGGGAGAAGGTTACATGAAACATAAGGGGTTATTTATACAAGCATGAAACCCTAATCCATAATTTGGAGAATGTCCAAATTGTCCTAGAGGTAGTGTGGTGGCCAAGTAATCATTAACATCCACTAATTCCCCACTTAAATGTACATGAAGCCATAAAATCCATAAGCATGTGCATTAGCTTCTGATTGAAAATCAAGATAAGTGGGTGGGGTCCTCCATGTTCTTCACTTTGAATTATTTTTATCTTCATTCTTTTGTATCTTCTTTGTGCATGCATATTTCATCATAAAACCACTTATAAAATTCACCAAATTTCCTATAAAAATATATATAAATTTTCAGTTAATTTTTCTCAAAAAAAAATATGCACACAAATAACCATTTTGCCCCTATATGAAGATGGATGTGTGACAATTTGAAATTAATATGGATTTTGGTTAAAACAAGTTAAAATACCCAATATGATCATTTATTTAGTTTTAATAGAATAAATATGGTGGTAAAAAAATATGCACATTTACGTGCACATCAGCACTTCATTGTAGCAGGGAATTTGCTTTAGAAAAGGGCTCCTTGCAAAAGGAATAAGACACTATGGCTCGCCACATCGAGGAACTTGAAGAACATTTCAAGAAGGAATGGGAGGAAAAAATGGAAGCTCAAGAGGAATTGCAGAAGTACTGCGAGGAAGTTGTTGAGGCCAGGAGCTTAAAGGCTAAACTCGACGAGAAATTCGCTAAAATAGAAGCTCTTAAAGAAGAAGCTCGAGAAGAGGCTGAAAAGAGACGATTAAACAAGTAAACTCCCAAGTGGAAGCTGTCGTAGAGTCCGATAGAAATGGGATTAAGGACTTATTTGACCCGTTGATCGTTGAATATAATGCCAAAAACTTGATTCATTGTGACTTATTTCTCGGTGAGGGTCGTATTGAATCACTCGCTGAAGCCAAGGAGCACATTATCGAGATGAAGAAAAAAGAACTGGGTGAGACCGAGCTCAACGAAGGAGAATTAGTGAGAGAAATTCTTCGTGGAAACAAACCCTCGGATCTAGCTACCGCAAAGCTTCGATTTTTCGATGCTTCTACACCTATTGAAGGACAAGAACATACTGTCGTAACTTTAGGGACGGATCCTAAGTGTCCCTCTCCATTCCAAGTAGCCGAAACATCTATCCCTCTCGATACGACGCAGGATATTGGTTACGATCCGAACAAGCCCGGCTCCGAATCCAAGATTTTATCCCCCATATTAGAAGGAGGCACCTCGACAACTATAGAGAGTCAACCAGACACTGGTATCGCATTAGTATATGAAAAGCTTTTGTTCTTTACATGTAATGGTTTTTAGCTAATCGCCCCGTTTTAACGAATTTTGCAGGTCTTCTAGGCCCTAGCCAAACTCCTAAAAGTGGTACCACCACAGAATAACATGAAAAACCAGCTGAGGATCTGATGGCTGTTGATGTACTGGGGCGCGATGCTCAAGTCACTGACACTCTTGATGACAATATGGCCGCCACTTCCAGCTAACAAGTCTGACGAAGAGATAATTACTAGTGCCTCCAAACACATCGCCAAAGTTAGCTTGAAAGAAAAGAATGGAAAGGAGTTGTTGAAAAGAGGAATTAAAATTGAACCAGCCGAGCTAGACGTTGATGATCGCCATCTTGTCCCATTGAAAATTATTCCACCGGGTGAGTCGATCCTTAATAAACTTCCTCCTACCTCCACTAGCTCTCTTGCTAAAGGCAGTAAGGGGTCCCAAAAGAGAAGCACAAGTGGCTCTGCTCCTGAGAAATCCAAAAAAGAGACGAAGTCGAAGAAATAGCTATTGTTCAGCTCAACGTACGTAGTTTGCATAGTCGTTCCTCTCAATAATTGTGGTTATACGGGTATGAATCCCGATCTTTTGGAATAATTTGTACTGAATTTTCAACACCTGTTATGTACATAAAAGATTTTGTTTTTTTGTTATGCTTCATGTGAATTGTAATTTAAGTAGTTCAACGATTACTTTACATTTAATGTATTGTAATTCGTTGCTTGTAAATTTTGGTAATAATTCACCACCTCCATCCCAAGGCCTCCAAGTGGTCATGGCCTCGAGTCGTACCAAACGCCAGGCTCAGGCCTTAGTGTTATGTTGTTGGATTCAATAGTTTTTTGATTACCTGTGCTTCTGCCCCCCGCATTGATTTGGCGAGGTCAGAAGTCAGATGGTCGAATTCCATCCTTAACAAGTTTATACTCATCCTGTCGGTTTCAAGCCAGAGTTTGTGGAATGGAGAACGGTCGAAATTCACTCTTTTATTCATTCGTGATTATATCCACACTATGGGGATAATGTTCAGTTGATGGGTGGTCAGTTCACGCACAATTTATATTTATACTATAGTCCACACTCTATGGACTCAAAATTATCTCGTAAGCGGTCGGTCTCCACCCGATTTATGTTTATACTCTAATCTTCACTCTAGGGACTTAGAGTTGTTTCGGGGCGATCAGTCTACACCCGATTTATGTTTATACTACAGTCCACACTCTGTGGACTTAGAGTTGTTTCCTGTGCGGTCTGTCTCCACCTGATTATGTTTACACTACATTCCACACTCTGGGGACTTAGAGTTATTTTGTTGGTGGTCGATTCACACCCGATTTATGTTTATACTCTAGTCCGCACTCTAGGGACTTAGAGTTATTCTGCAGTATGATCATACTCTTTTTTAGTTGATTAATTTGCCCCTCCATAAATTGGGTTTGATTTAGTAAGAGATCGTTTGTATCTTAGTTGCTTTAATTTTGTTTCAGTTTCATAGTTCGGGTAGAAGTTATTCAATCATCAGATTGTCGGCCACACTCATTCCTTATTGTGTGTCTTATTCCTTTGATTATGGATGGGAACTGTTAAATGAAATAGTTGATTGAGCTCAGATTGATTGATTCCAACTTTGGAAGCCTGTTTATATACATCGATATCAATAAGTTTCGCTATGTAATTATCATAAAATGCAATAGCAGACATAAATACAGAGGAAGCCTGAAACTTTATTCATTAAATGAAAAGGAACAGCATAAACTATTTTATTACATATTCGAAAAATCAAATGCTAAAGAAAATTCTGAAAATAAATACAGTTGAAATGTAAAGGAAATAAACTAAGTGAAATAGCGTGTAAATGTTCACAATTCCATGCTCTTGGAAGTGTACTGCCATCGACAGTTGCTAGCTTGAAAGTTCCTTCTCCAAGCCTTTGTTCAATGGCATATGTCCTTCCCAAATCGAATTCATGTGTGACAGGGTAGGAAAAATCCATTTCAGGACGAGATCGCCAATTTCGAAAGTTCTTGGTCAAACTTTAGTGTTGTAATACCAGGCTACTCGATGTCGATGTGCAGCTGCACTCAGATTGGCTTCTTCGCGCTTCTCATCTATAAAGTCCAAAGATTCCAAAAGGAAATCTCGATTTGTTTTGGGATCGTAATAAGTCACTCGATGAGAAGAGACTTTGAGTTAATAAAAATAACAACTTTTGAGCTGTAAGCGAGGGCAAATGGAGTATGACCAGTCATGGACTTGTGAGTGGTTCTGTAAGTCCAAAGTGCCATAGGGAGTTTGTCCACCCACATGCCGCTAGTCTTCTCCAAACACTTCTTTAGAATTGACTCGATGATTTTATTTACAACTTCAACCTGCCCATTTACCTGGGGTGAGCGACGCTGCAAATCTCTTTTCAATACGATATCTTCGACAAAAGTCTTTAAATTCAACATTATCGAATTGAGTTCCATTATCAGTAAAAATAATTTGTGGAAGACCAAAGCGACATATAATGCTTTGGACAACAACGTTGATTACTTTCTTGGTTGTGATTGTAGCTAAAGTTTCCGCCTTAGCCCATTTGGTAAAGTAATCAACTACAATAATAGCGTACTTCATGCCACCTTTAGAGATCAGTAAAGAAACGATAATGTCTATACCCCATATGGAAAACGGCCATGGGCTGACCATTTGCGTGATTTCTTTTGGTAGAGCTCTTAGGACTTTTGCATATATCTAGCATTTATCATATCGTCTTACATAATCAATAGTGTCTCGATTTACTGTTGGCCAATAATACCCATAATAGAGTATTTTCTTTGCCAGATTTGCCCTCCAATGTGATCGCCACATTCTCCTTCATGAACTTCTTTTAAAATATGCTTTACTCATCATGGACGATACACCAGAGTAAATGGACTGAGAAACCTCTCTTGTACATAACTCATTCTTGCATAATATATTATGAAGCTTTGCGAAGGACCTGTCGCTTTTCATTTCTTTTATCATGAAAGACTTTCGTGCAGTAAATAATCTTTATTTGGAGTCATCCATAATTCCCTCTCAGATTCCATCTCCAGTGGTCGATCGATTTCCATCATGTTTATACTTAGGATATTGATATTTCAACCGAAACCGAACCAATCTGCTGTGCATTGCTGGTAGCAGCAAACTTTGCCAATGAATCAGCCTCTCTGTTTTGATCGCATGGAATACGTGAAATGTCATAGTATTCAAATTCCGTTAGCAACTCCTGAACTCAGGTAAGATATGGGGCAACCCGTTGTCCCTTAGCCTAATAGTCTTCTCTAACTTGATACACCGCCAACTGTGAATCACAAAAGATTTCAAGAGATTTAACTCCAAGTAATTTAGCAAGTTTAATCCTAACAATCAAAGATTCATGCTCGGCCTCATTATTTGTTGTTGAGAACTCAAGCTTCAAAGCATAACAAATCGATCGGTTTTTAGGGATTACAAGCACAATCCTAGCTCTAGAACAATGATCATTAGATGCTCCATCAGTATATAATTTTCATCATATAGTAGGGATTCCATACCTTTTGGAAGATCATCTTGCATAGTAAACTTTGCTATATAGTCCGCCAAAGCCTGTCCCTGGATAGCTTTTTGAGGGAGATAAGTAATGTCCAATTAACTGAGCTCAACATTCCATTTGAATAAACTCCTAGACGTCACTGGTTTCTTAGGACCTGTCATGATGGCGGATCGATGTAAATATTAATTGGATGTGACTGGAAGTATTAATGAAGCTTCCATGATGCAATTAGCAAGCAGTATGCCAATTTCTCTATTTCGGATAGTTCCTTTCTACTTCTGTTAATCGTTTACTAACATAATACACCGGCCATTGGATCTGATTCTCTTCATGAATCAAGCGGCACTTATAGCGCATGCTGATATAGCCAAATAAACGTACATCTTCTCATAATTTACCGGCTTTGATAAGATAGGGAGTCTCTCCAATGATTCACTAGAGCTGGAATGTGTCTTTATAATCCTGCGTCCATTCGAAGTTTCTTTTTCCCTTCCTAATCAAGTCAAAGAAAGGATTGTCAAAATCTTTGGAGATAAATCGACTTAAAGTGACAAACTTCCCCTTCACACCCTGCAGTTGTTTAATGGTCCTTGTAACTTCGATATCTCGAATAGCCTAAATCTTCTTGGGATCAGCCTCTATTTCATGAGCATTGACAATAAAGCCCAAGAATTTTCCTGATGCAACAGTGATCGAACATTTCAAAGGATCGATCTCCATCTTGTAATATCGAAGGATGTCAAACATTTCTGCCGAGTCCTTAATGTGGTCGCTTGATCGTCGTCACTTTAGGAGCGTATCATCCATATACACTTCCATTGTTTTTCCAGTCCGATCTTTAAACGTCCTATTAACTAAGCATTGATAAGTTGCTTCGGCGTTTTCAATCCAAACAACATTACTACGTATCAATACAGCCCAACATTTGTAAAAAAACTGGTGTGCTCCTGATCGGGAATATGCATTGGGATTTGGTTATATCCTGAATACGCATCCATAAAAAATAGCAATTTGTGTCCTAAAGTTGAATCAACCAGTTGATCAATCTATGGAAGGGCAAAACTATCTTTTGGACATGCTTTTTTCTGAGTAATCGGTGCACGTTCTCCATTTTCCATTCGCCTTCTTCACAAATACTGGATTATATATCCATTCAGGATAGAGAACATCACGGATAAACCCATTGACTTTTAGTATACCACCTTCTCTTTAAGAGCAGTAGATCTCTCTGGATCAATGCCTCATTTTTTTGCTTCATCGGAACATACTCGAATCAATATTCAATGCATGACTTGCAATGATAGGTGAGATTCCACACATGTCAGAGTGAGTCCAAGCGAATATATCTAGATTCACTCGGAGAAAACCAACAAGTTCTTTCATCGTCGGGGGGCTAAGCTATGACCCAATCTTCAAGACTCATGATGGGTCGTCGTGGCTGATCGTGATATCAATCGTCAGCTCAGCCGGTGCAGCCTTTGTCTCTTTGGGCTCCTATTCATCATCTCTTAGGTCTATATCTCTTTAGAACCGACTATAGTGCCCGAGCCACGGCTCAGGCACTAGTTGTCAATCTTTAGTAGCTCGGACGCAGACAATCTTTTCCATACCCTTTCCTTTTTCTTTGCGTTGAGCTTCCCTCAACTCAACTATATAACAGGCACGTCCAGTCACCTGATCTCCATGAACAACTCATACAACGTTATCCGTTGGAAATTTCAAAGTTAAACACCATAAGGCAAGAGCTGCCCGAAATTTAGCCAGGGGTGGTCGGCCCAGAAAAACATTATATGGCAGTCAACATCCAAAACAATAAACTGTAATATTCACACTCTCCTTGGTTCACCTTCTCCCAATTACAAGTAATTCCATATATCCTACAGCCTCAGTTGCAACACAATTAAAATCATGAATACGAGCTTTAGATGGTTTTAAGTCTTTGGCTTCCATTCTCATCTGATCATATGCCTTTTTGAAGATTATATTCACTGAAATTCCACAACCAATCAAAATCCTTCTCACCAATGCAAGTCCAATCATAGCCGAAATGACCATCAAGGTAAATTGATGGAGCCTCTACTTTTGTCTGCATCCCTATAAATAAACACAATATCATCCACCATTATGCGCTGCTATTTTACCATAGCTCCATCTTCTGTATTCAAATGACATTTCAAGTATACACGTCTCATCGCTCTAGCATAGCACTCCATCTCTCACCAACTCTTATCCGTACGGTACGATCCTTCAACTATTGTTTATCACTAGTCTTCCACCGGCTCCTACAGGCTCCTTAGACCGACGTGGAGCTTGTCCTGGGGCCAGATGTCCCCTATCCTCCATCCTGCAGGGTTTTCACAAACTATTGCAATTTCCTTTCCCAAATTAAATTTTCTGTAAGATCCTGAAGATGCCTGCATTCATTTGTATTGTGACCATAACATTCATGAAACCGATAATATTTCCCAGTCTACTTCTGCTTGACTATTGACTCCTTTGGAGGAGGCTTCTTATATTGCATAATATTTCAGGTAGATAGATAAATATTCTGCAGGGACGTGTTTAGCAGCGTGTAAATGTCATACATTGGAATCTTAGGCTTTAGTCTCCCAGAATCTTTCTTTCGCTCTCGATTCCTATCTCCATCTCTCTTTTGCTGATTCGGCTTATTCTGAATGCTCACCTGGATTTTCCCGGAACTACCATCTGACTGTTTTATCACAATTTACTCTGCACTACTTCTCTACTTGGTCCTGTAACATTCTTTTTCCCGAAGCTACCTTGAATAGAAGTGGTCCAATGTGGTAGGCGGTTTTCCAGCCAGCCAATCACCAAACTCGGATTCCGAATCAATCCCTCTCATCACGGCCATATATATAGCATGATCATTTGGGTTACTGACCTCCATGGCGACTGTATCAAATCTCTCCAAATAATCCTTTAAAAATTCCCTTAGAGCCTGAATCACGTTGGAAAGAGACATCATGTCTTTAGGACGAGTTGTGAGCATTTGGAATTGCTTCACAAACTTGGTTGCCAACTCATCGAATCTAGAAACTGATCAGGGGGTAGACTTGTGAATCGCATCGTCGCTATCCAGAAAGGTTATGGGAAAGCATCTGCACTTAGTCGCATCATTGGCTCTTGCAGAATCCATCAGCCATTCGTATCTCATAATAAGCTGCCTGGGGTCGGTTCTTCCCTCGTAGGCAAGCATTGATGGTATGTTGAACCTTCTCGGATAACATGCAGTATAGTATCAGTAAATGGGGTACGTTATCTAAATTTCTTAGTCATCTTTAGTCAAGCCTTGGTACTCTCTCACTAACTGTCTGACCATTGCAGATAAGTACGACATCTGGATGGGGTGTACCAAGCGATGGTCACACTCCACCTCACGTAAATGGTCCGGTCGATGTCTTAGGATCGTTTCATGCCTTCTTGGTTCACCTTCCTCTTGATGCGCAGTTTGAAAATTTATCTTCTCATCATTCCGATGGGGTACTGGTCAACATTCGATCGAACTCCACCAACTAAGCTTCCAACAATTCTAGCACGATTCTCCAAGTTTAATGGGGGAATATCTCCTTTGGAGGAGGGATCAATACCGATTCCTTGTGAGGGATTGGCACAGATTGGTCTTGGCAGACCATATTGGTTGATCAATTGGCGCTCTGAAATTTCATTATGATCTCCTTTGACCCTGTGACGCTTATACCTATGGTATTCATCAGATGAGCTTGAATTTTCCAATGCCGAGTAAGGAGTGGGATCCCTTCTGGCCTTCCCATGTTATTGTTGAGTAATCTGCTTCCTCGGGTTAAAATTAGTCTGGATTTGCTGATTTAGTTGTCAATGACTTTCCATTAACTCTTTCATTAGATTATGAAATTCAGCTTTGGATATAGAATCAGCAGGGTTCTGAATTTCAACCAGATCAACGTTCAAATTTGTAAGCCGATTACTTAGGCCTCCTTGCTGAATGCTACTAGTCTCATTTCCATTCACATTCTGAGAAGTAGATCTAATATGTTTCACCAACCCTAGTCTCCTTACTTAGATTTCAGCAAACCTGAGTAGTGTAAGCAACTTTATGAAGATAAATACGGATCTCCTCTAGGGGATTTGCCCAATCCAGTAGTAACAAAGGGTATCCTAATAAGCCGAGAATAGGGTTCTCAGTGAAAGCACCAAATTTTTTGCAACCAAATTGGTCATAAACACCTAAGAATAGATTTATATAGAGAAGTAAATAAAGAAAGTAAAATTAAAACCGAGGAATAAAATAAACTGAAAGACAAATTAAAGCAATAATCAAGAACATGGGAATTTATAGTGGTTCGACATTGTATGCATATGTCCACTTTAAATATTATCTTTATTGACTCACTAATAGTTTGATTACTGCAATAAACAGTAAGAAGTGAGAAAAAACTTGATTACAATAAATTCTAATGTAACCAGCAGCGTAAAGATCCTCAAAATGAACCCCTAGGCCAGTTTTTATAAGTGAAGGTAACCACCAATCTCTTCGAAACTTTGGTTATAGGACCTTCTAATCTATATGGGCCCACCAGAGGAGTCGCTTGGCCTAAATCCCAATAAAGAGGGATCGGTACCGATCCCTTCATTGGTCAATTCTGGGGCAGCAATCCCTATGGTGGTTGCTTCATTCTTAGGTATGTTGGCTTTTCAAATATATTGTTATTTGGACTAGTAGAGCTCATGCTATTGATTGTCAACTCCACTTATGAGCTATTTTCTACCGAACCCTTCAAATAGCCATATGTCAATCCCTCATTCTTTGTCCATTTGACATGCGATCCCTAAGGTAGGTTTTCTAGGGTCCATATACCTTGCTCTCCAAATTTTATTTGCTTTGGACTTATAGATTCCAAGATATTGATTTTTAGAATCAAGAATGAACTTGGTTTCTGATATATGCCGATCCTTCCTTGGTGGAATCATGTATGACGATCGCTTGCTAATTATTAAGTCTTGCCGATCTCTTTTATATGCTATGTCATTACTTTCCTTACGAGTTGAAGTATAACTTTTCAAAACAATAAACCACGTTGATTCATATATCTTCATCTATGTTGATCTCTTCATTGCTTTATCCATACCGACCCCTCTTCTAACCAACCATACCAATCCCTTTGGTATTACCAATGCATTCCAATCCATCTACTTTTATCTACACCAATCTCTTTCTTACTTCGACCATGTCGTCCCCTCGTCTATCCAACCATGTCGATTCCTACGCTACTACCAACACATGTCGATCCCTTTCTTGCTCAAGTTAAAGTCCATATTTCAAGTATCCTGCATCGTTTATCTACCAATTTCGCTCAACTCCGGTTTCATATAACCATTGCTCCATGGTCATTTTTCTTGATAACAATAGATTCTATCTTGTACAATTAGTTCAATCCAATCAGGTCAGGATATCGGCTAACAATTACCAGTTAAGAGAGAAGCTAGTGAGACACATCGATAAGTCCTTTGAGAAATTTTTCAAGAAGGCAGTCTGACATGAGAGACTATATCCTAAGTCAAAGCTGACTGTTATTCCTAAGTAGGAGCCAAGGCCACAAGCTAGCGAGGGAGACAAGAGGATGTGGAATAAAAATAAGAAGAAGCAGTTTCGAGAGAGTGGGCATAAGAAGGAAAAGTGGGAGCTTGCTTGCATAACTATAGAGAGAATGGTCGTCTTGTGAAAGACTACAAAGTTAAAGAAAATAAGTGTTGCGACTATAACAAATTCAGGCATATTCAGAAGGATTACCTCGAATCATTAAAGTGAAAGCAGTTGGTGAATCCCTACACTTTAAAGGTCATTCCATCCTCGTCAAATGCTCCATCGGTGAAGGAGGAAGAGAATGGCGTCACTATATGCATATCAATATATGCTCATGTTTCTAAAACGTGCATGTGTAACATGACAAAGGGTGCACATGGTTAAATATATATATACATGGATAAATACTAGGATTTACATCTATTATGTATATACTTGGCACTATATGTAAGTAAGTCATTTTTCAAAAATATTATATTATATAACACATAGAGATATATATATATTCGATAACTATGATTTTAACTATAAAATTGCATTTGGAAAATGGCTATTATATTTTGAATATGTTAAAATTTCAAACTTGAATTTTTAGATTCTAGGTTGAGTAAGTATGTAGAATTTAAATTTGAAACTAAATCTATGATCCATATTTTAAGATTTTTAGATATCTTAATATTGACCTTATTTAGTTAATGATAATATAAAATAGATATAATCAAAATACATATGTGTATACTAATAAGTAAATAATAATTATAATATTTAGATCGTTTCATAAATTATATAATTTATAAATTTATGCATAAGTCATTTCGAGCCAAAAATTAATCTGAAAACATCTAATTATATATATATATATATATATATATATATATATATATATATATTAAACGTATAACTATATGTTTAAATATAAAACTAGTATTATAATGTTAGTGAATATTAAAAAATTACAAAGATTATTATTTTTTGCTAAAAATAAATTCATATAAAATAAATTTTTATAAATTAATTCTAATGTAAGATATATGTATCTATATTTAATTAATAAGTATTGTTGTAACGACCCGAAATTTCACTGCTTTGATTTGCGAATATTTAATTGATTTTAAATTTTAAATATTCAAATAGTAAATTTTATGATTAAAATAAAACTCTTTTAAATGATAATAACGATGGTGATATATTTTTCAAAATTTGTTTACAAAAACGTATAGTTCGATGAAAAGGAGAAAATGTGATCGAAATTCGTCTTTCGATTTTTCAACACTTCATCGGCTAAAAGTTATCGAAAACGTTTCAAACTCTAATGAAAATTTATTCCCATAAATTTACATATTTATATATAAGTTAGAATATATTTTGATATATATATATATAATGTTATAAAAAATGATGTGGCATTTGAAGAAAAGTAAAATAATATATAAATATATATATGCCTTTTGAAATACGTAGGGGCATAAGTACTATTATCATTAAATGGATGTTGAAGCATAAAACAAGAAAGGGGGACAAGCTTGGTGAGTTGCACAAGGTGGTAGAGGGTAAAGTGCAAGGGGTGTTTAGGTAATTTTTTTTTCTTGCTTATAAGTAACCCTTTCCTCCTTCAATTTTTCCTCCTCCTCTTCCTATCATATCTTCCTCTTCTAGGATTCAAATGGAGAAATTCTATTTTTTAAACGATGTAAAATTTCAGTGGGTTCAACTTCCATTTGTACCAGTTCTTCGAATTTTGAACTTTGCTATGTCAAAAATGCATTTATATTAGACATATTTTCGAACCCTTATTTTCAAGCACAACAATAGCACTTCTTCTTTTGACCATATCTCCCTCAAAACAAATCCAAATTGAGTTGTAACAACGCGCATATTTTACGATTATATATTTAAATATAGCGTCGTTAGTCGGATTTTAGTCCGAAAAGATACTTTTTGCAAACAGTCGAATTAGGACTCGAGACCACTTCCATTGAGTTCAAAATTCCGTTTGCAACCTTGTTGAGTATAAACTTCGATATGTTTGGAGCTAGCTAAAAATTTGACCTTTTCACTTAGGGCTTTGGGTTTGGGTTTCAGCCCATTGACCCAACATATTAACCCAAGCTCCACTCCACTTCTCTTCATTCATTCTTCATTTTCTAATACAACGCAAGCTTTAGCAAAAATGGTGGTGGAGATTGAAAATTAAAATCCTAAGCCCTAGTTCCATTGCAAATCCAAGTTATAGCTCCAAATTCAAAGAGAAGCTATTGGTAAGCATCTTCTTCTTCTTCTTCTTCTCCAACTCATTCTCCCTTCAATTTCAGAAATTCCTAAACCCTAACTTAGGAAATGTTATTCTTTTAAGCTTAGATTCAAGCTTCTTGGGTTAGAATTGAAGAGTGATTGTTCTTGCCTTGCTCTATAGCTTCTTCTTCAATTGTTTTGAGAAAAAGTTGAGATTTTTATCTCACATCTTTGTTTATATCTATCTTTGCAGTTAGGTATGAATTCCTAGCTTCTATTCCGTGTTCATTTGCTTTGGATTGAATTGGTTTTATGAATGTTCCAATTTTTGGTGTTTTGAAGTTAAATCTTTAAAAATCCTAGCTTAGTTGTTTGAACATGTTTTTGGTGATGCACTGAAGAGCCTATAAGGTTGGATTATCGATTGGCATAAACCCCTACCGCCATTGCTCGTCCGGTCGTGAATTGGTAAAGTTTGCTCTTCATTTATATAGGTTGGAAATACTGGGAAACAGGCACCAGTCGACTGACCCTCTGAGTCCAGTCGACTGACCTGGAACCCGGGAGTTTTTCCAGGCATTGGCCAGTCGACTGTTCTCAGAGTGCCAGTCGACTGACTTGCTCCTACTTTGCCTATTTTTCCTATTATGCCTATTTTTCTTGAGATTCCAATTTTTATCGATCCGTGATTATCCGATTTATTGTTATCACCTTTGATGATTTTGATAACTTCTTTTTCGAGAATTTTAGGGAATATCGTTTTGAAGGATTTTTGTATCGGTTTCTTTGGATTCGATTCACGTCTTCGAATGTGAGTTTTTGGTGATTGGTTGTTTTTGCAATCAACTTTGTGATTTGTCACTTTAAAATACAAATGTTTCTATACTAATAGTAAATATTCAAACCCTTTCTTAAATATGATTTCGACTCTATTTTTAATACAAAGCTTGTTTATAAAACCGTTTTCCAATCTATTAGTGTATACAAACCTTTATCTCATTCGTTCGAAAAATCCAATTAAACGACTTAGTAAAACAAGTGGTATGAAACGCTTGCGTTTACTTTGTCGGTTAATTCTTAGACTCATTCGACTGAAACTCTTGTGACAATTTTTATGAGTGGAGATCTACAATTTGTTCGTAAATACTTAAGTTAAGCCAATGGTTATGGGACATGAAGCTAAACTCATTTATTTACTAGCTTAGTGTAATTGACACTTCTTGATGATCGATGTAGATCATTTTTGTGGTTTAGACTAGCGATGTGCGATGTCTCTTTGTCCATGTGGGGGACTGTACCCCATTTTATGGAGCTTCGTCTCATTTATATGGGCTAACGACCCATGGTCTTTGACCGTTTGTGGAGTTTCGACTCAAAATTGGTGGGCTAGCGACCCATGGCCTTTGGATCGTTTGTGGAGCCTCGGCTCAAAATTGATGGTTAACAACCATGGAATAGCGTTCCGTTTGTGATACACATGTTAGTGAGTTTTCATGCTCCCGTTTGTGATAGGCCTTCCTTTTTTTTGTGATTTCTGGATTTCTATTGATGATTTCTAGAATTTGCGTTTCACCAAATTTCGTGATTTACATTGATAAGCTTTATCAATATTTGTGCATTGGTGAATTTGTGTTTCACTAAATTTTCCTATTGGCATTGATAAATTTGTCAATATTTGTGGTTCGGTGAAAGTGTTAAAGAATATGACATTATTTTCGGTGCTTTGAGATTTCTTGAGATATTGTATGATATTAGTTGTTATTAGATGTAAAATTGTCATAGTATGGCATTATTGTTATCATATGTTTATGTCATATCTCTTATTCTATCTCATTTTATCTGATATTTATAGCTAGACTGATCCATTTATTATTTTCTTATTAAATAATACTTGGGTCAGACCGAGATGTTACAGGTTCTTCTACTTGGCTCCTCACCAGGAAGTATTATCTAACTTTTGGCTAACTATATTAGGTTGATAGTTTTTGTTGTTATACATTGAGATAGAGACTCCTTGGTGTATGCATATTCTTTTGTGTAACACTTGCATCTATTCCTTTGTTATATTATGGATCTTGTTTGACCACTACTCTGATGTACACTTTTAAGTGTTATATTCATATCTATTTCCGCCTTTGAGATATGAACTCCTGTGACTGATTTGTGTTATGATTATTTCTATATTTGTTTCCGAAGATATTATAGCCACTGTGTATTAGCTTTGAGTTTGCATCGGTATGTCGGATTTCCTCTTGAAATGAAATGCATGTTATATTATCTGACATATCGGCGCTCGCACAAAGCCATTACATGGATGGTCGCTCCTCAACAGCCTTATTCTTCGGCTAGTTGATGGCATTACTTCGTAGTGTCCTTGGCTAGCGTGAGTATAGAGGTGGGGCGTCACATGAGCGATTCTTTTTTTAATTCGTAGAGAAAATAATTTCCAAGAACTTTTTTTACCAGTTTTCAAAATCCCGAGAGTGACATGACTAAAAATCAAGCAAAAAATGATCCATTTTCGAGTTAATTTTGTAGTTTTACAAGCTTTCCAAGTTCTAAAGTATTTCAAGTTTTCAAAAGAGTTTCGCAAGATTTTAGTGAGTAGACTTCTTAATTTTTGGGTAAGTTTTTAACTTTGCATTTATTGACTATTTGGTGATAATTTGATTGTTTGGTTGGATTATTTTATGGTTTGGATGCATATATACATTGCTTATATATGTGAATGTTTGTGGTTAAGTTAATGTATGCTTGAATGTAAAGTCTAAATTTTTGTGAATGATGTAAAAGTGTGACCTTGTTTGTTTAGTTTGTGGTATGGATAAGTTGTTACGGATATAATTATGTGGTTGTGTGATAAGAAAAGTTAACAAATAGGTTTGGTTACCGATGATAAAACTTTTGTGAAGAATATGAGTTTTGGTTTGTAATCAAAATCGATTTTAAAAGTTAAAAACTAGGTTTCAAATTATTTATTTTGTGTTTTGAAAAGTTAGTAAGCTTTCTAGCGTTAATTTTCTAAAGAGAAAAACTGAAACATTTTCATGTATGATGCACATAACGATAATCGTTATGGATGCAGTTTCGATATAGTTCATTTTTTTGGCAATTCAGTTTCATGCTTTAAAATTATTTTGGAATGGCTTAATAAAATTAGTAAAATGTTTTAGAAAGTGAATTAAGTTTTAATAATTAACAATTAATTAATTAAGCTTGGTAGTTAATAATTAATTAAGTATTTAACAGGGTTCATTAATCCTAATTAAACAAAAATTACAACTAGTTAATTATCTGTTAAAAGTAAGATTAATTTTTAGTTAATTATGAGTTAAGTATATGACTTATTTTTAATTAATCAATCAAATATAAGGTTAATCATTTATTTATTTAATTAATCAAGTGTTTAAATACTTTTAATGATAAATTAATTAAGGTTTTAATTTAAAACAATTATTTATTAAAGGTTTAATTTATTATTTAAGTTTTAATTTAAATGATTATTTAATTAACTAATTGAGATTAACTAACAGTTAATCACTAATAAAGGATTTAAATTATTTAATGATTAATAAAGGATCAATTAAGGGTTTAATTTATTAATAAATTATTTATTAAAGGTTCAGTTATTTATTATTTAAAATTAAATTAAATTCAAGTTTAATAAAGATTGATTACGATTTAAATAAGGGTTTAACTTGTAAATAATTATTTTAAAAAGGAGTTTTAGTTTTAAATTCTTTGTTTCCAAGAATCAAATTGTTTTAACGGTACTTCCTTTTCAAAGATGGTTTTGAACACAAGAGATTCAAATATCCATACCATTAAGTAGACAAACAACTGTGAAAGAGTAATGTGATTGTTTATTGTGTGAACATATGTTAGTAGAATAAATCCCCGTTCTACTATAAGTTGATTGTTTGGACCAGAATAAATCCCCGTTTGTTTGTATGAACATCTTTTTTAGCAGCATAAATTCTTTCTCTGCTATAAATAGGTTGAATTGTGTTAGACATTTATTTAGCAGGACAAATCACCATCCTGCCCTTATATTATTTGGACATGTATATGATATTTGAGTTGTATTGACATGTTATTCCCTGATTTGGATATGAATTGAATTTACATATATGTTGACTTATGTAAATAAATAGTTAAGTGACTTGAAAGTGAAATTGATGTTAAATGGTAGCTTAAATTACTACCATTTGGATTGCTAAGCCTCCTTTTGAAATTATAAAGTATGGTTTTGAATTAATTTCAATTCTTTAACCAATTTTGGGGTTCAAAGTTTATAAATGATTTTCAAGTTGTATAATTATGTAATAAAGGCACTTATAAATAATAACTTGCTTATAAAGGGCGGCATTACTAAGTAAAAGGGTTTATTTAAAGTGATTTTCAAAAGATGTTTTGGAAATGATGTGTAAAGTATTTTTCTTTAACAAGGTTTATTAAAAGCAATTTAAAAATAGGAAAATGATTTATAAATGATTTTATAGATTGCAAAGGTATTTTTAGTTATGAAGTGAACTTTTAAGAAAAGAAACTTTTTGTGAAGGATAAGTGGGTTGGTATTATAGAAAGAAATGTTTTTAAACGAAATTTGTTTATCATTTAATATGGAATATAAAGGGAGGAAATCTCTTATAAAGTTTGGTCATATACTTATATCATTGATATAAGTATATAAATATTTTCCAAGCATAAAAGGGAAGTAAGGGGTTTTGGGAATAGTGTTGTGCAAAGATCTTTTGATCAAATTTTAGGTAGTGATTTTATTCATTAAAGATTAATTAATTAAGGCGTACTGGATCCCATATGTGATAAATCAATACTGAATGATTGTTTATTTGATAGTTAAATTACGGACTATCAAATATGGACCAAAACACAACTCAGAAAATATCTAGGAGAAGCACGTGAGTTATATGGCACAGTCATCCCATATGATGTTGTACCATGCGTATAAATCTCGTTCGTTCTTCTAGGGTAAATGATAAGAAAATTCATCCACAAAGGTTAGGAGGTGATCTCTGCTCTTATCTTTTGTCTACTTATTTCCTAAAGAACCGAGGTTGAGTTTACCAGGAATTATCGAAATTTGTTTTGAAGTGACTGGAATCAGATATGTTATCCGAAAACCACTTCGATCCAACTCAAGCATTTCAACTTGAAGATATCTTGAAGAATATGTAACCTAAGATAGAGCTTTGAAGTGCAAGGGCTATTTTTTATTAATCCTAGGAGGGATCCTCAAAATTGATGTAATAGAAGTAGTGCCTTTGGTTTCATTCAGTGCTAGAATGAACTTGTATCGATGAATGCTAGCATTGCATTGATGCTTGAAGGGCATGTAGCATTCCAAGCGGGAAGTGCTAAAAAAGGTAATCTTAGCCTAAAGCCTCATCAACCGGGAAATGAAAAAAATCGAGCATGCAGCAGGGCCATGTGGGTCCCTCCCATCAGGGTATGGTCATCCCAAATCTAGATCTACTCATGTGTGATTCAAGGCCCAAAGTGGGACGATTATATTCAGTACTACTAGTTAAGTGGCATGCTAGTCATGCATGACTGGGGTTTAAGATGTTATTGTCAGACTCGGTGCATTTTATCTAAAGATGTACTATCGGGAGGTACTTCCTTACCTTGTCATAGTATGGAATCCAATCTTCAATATATTTCTTTACCAGTTTGATTGTTGAACTTAGTATGCTAGAATTTAATTAATGTAACAATTTCGGCTATGATTAATAAGCATTTGTACTCTAGACACTATTATAATATTAATGGATTTTCTATAGAAGATGTTTTGGTTATCGTAAGGTAAAGACCCGTCGGTGTTTCTGTGCGGTGTGTTCTTACGAGATATCCTTGATTTTAAAAGTGTTTTAAAATAAATAATTCAGCTATTTGAATTTACTCACACCAGACCCTTGTACGACCCGGAGTTTTATTTTCTTTCTCTAAAACTCTTGGGTGCTCAAATTTTTATGGGCAGCCAAGTAGTTTAGGTTTTTTTCTTGGATGCATCTTGGAGGAGCTTGAAGCAGGAGGCTTCATTGATAGCTGGTTATTATCTTGTTTTCGCTGTATTATATGTATCTTGCATCAATTAGGTAGGGATATGCTGTTATAACTATCCTAGGGTAAATTTGGTATTAATATGACTCTGATATATCATTTTGGAAATGATTTTGTAAAGAATTATTGATCAATGTACGTCATGATATTACGTGATTATCTAATTTCTTCTTATCTTTTATCTTCTTCTTTCACCCTTAACGATTGGCTTTTCTAGCACTTAAATGCTCGGCACACAATATAATAGACGTATTAGTATCAATTTTCAAGGATTGAAAGGCCATTTGTTACAATTGTTTTAAAAATGCATTTTGCACTTTAAAAAAAAAATGTTTTTCTAAATGTAATGGTCGAATATATTTTATGCATATATGTTTTTTAATTATTACAATAGATTCAAATATCGTTATCAATCAAATATTCGTAGTTCAACAACATTGAATTCTATATGGAAAGGGAACATACATATATGTGTATGTGTGTGATGATAATCAAACATGACTATAATATCAATAACATGCACAAAATATTATATTTGTAAACAAGAGATGCACCTATTGAGATGCAACCTACAATTCACACTTTGACCTAAACATATTTCTTTGATCTCTCTAATCTATACCATTATTTGCAAGAGATGGGCATGCAAACACCAGATTAAATAGTATCTAAATAATAGAATGTGTTTAAATTCAGAAAATGAAGAGAGGAGAGGGGTTATTTTCAACCAAGATCTGAATAGAGAAGAGGCAAAAAGATCACATGAAAGGGGAGGCCATTGATTTGAATATATAGGGAGATCTATGAACAAATATCTTGCACCAATATCTCTTACCAATTCTAAACCCAAGTACCCCTTTTCCCCTTTCTTTCATGCTACAAGGATTAGAGTCCATAACGGACTAAAACCCCACTTACCTCGTTAACAACTTGTGTAACAACCAAAAATTTTAACCCTCGAAAATCGACACTTATACGTCCACTGTATTGCATGCCAAGCAATCGAATGACGAAAACTTGATTGTTCGGAGAAAAGAAAGAAGGAAGAAGAAGAAGAGAGAAAGACAATAGACAACAAAGAATCTTATAGCGGAACGATAATTTATAATATATTATAAATCTTTCCGCAAAGAAGAAATGTAATATACATACTTCAATCAAAGTATGTTAACCCGAACAGTCAACTGTATGTCCTCATGATTACTGATAAATACAACAATGAATGGAGTGGAAAGATAACCATATATGTGAATACGTCTTTGGGCCTCTAGCTTGTCTCCTGAAACTCCAAAGCATCATAACTAAATCTGTAATATGCTCGGTCTGACCCCGAGCATTATGATAAAATAACATCCGAGTCAGTTTGGAAAACCAGCACGAGAAAACATACCCAATTGAATTTTATTGTTTTAGAAATCTTTGAAAATCGTAAGACTACGTCTTACATATACACAGATGGTTTTTAACCTTATGATAACTAAAACAATTTCGATAGAAAACCCATTGTTATTTAATAATGTCTAGGGTCAAATTAAAATATGAATACAATTGAAATGCTTGCATCCCACATTTCAAAGTAGTTAGGGACAATTAAGTCTGTATGGCGCTTATGGGAAAATGAATTTCATATAATGACTGGGTTGTTGGGGTACCGTTCGTCACGATGCATCTCTAAATAAAATAACACCGAGGACCTTTCCTGCATCCCTGCCAACATAGGACCGGCCTACCACTTGACTAGTAGTACCGAATATGATCACCCTTCCGTTAATGGGGCCCAAAGCATACAAACGAGATATAATATCGACTCTAGATAGGGATGATCATGCCCTTGGGAGCGACCCATTGAGCCGTGTTGCGTCTCCCATGTTTTAGTCATTATTGGTCGATGAGGCTTGAGGCTACATTTTACCTTTTATATAGCACTTCCCATGTGGAATGCTAATACTGCCCTCCAAGCAACCATGCAATACTTGCATTCATCCATACAAGTTCATTCTAGGACTAACGAGACGCTTGAGAGGTCCGTCTTCAATTCCATCTTCTTCAAAATGTCTTCACTTCAAAACAACTGAGTTGGATTAAAGTGATTTTCGGATAACATATCCAATCCTGGTCTCTTCGAAACAACATTCGACGATTTTCGATAAACTCAACCCCAGTTCTTTAGAAAATAAATAGTCAAAGATAAAAGTGGAGATCACCTCCTAACCATTAGTGGATGAATTTCCTTATCATTTGCCCTAGAAGAATGAAACGAGATTTATTCGCACTTTAAAACATCATAGGAGATGACTGTGCCATACAACTCACGTTTTTATCCTAGATTTTTTTCAAAATTATATTTTGGGTCCAAATTTGATAGTCGGTTATTTACCATCTAATAAACAAACATTCAAATCAGGGATTTAATCCCATAGCGGAAAACCTATATTGGTTAACACATAAGTAACCACAAGCCCTTTTATTTAATCTTTTCATTAATAAAATCACTTTGTAATACTTGTATATGAATACCTTTGCAAAGGTATACCACAAATCCCTATATTTGCAATACTTAGAAAATTTCCATATAATTATCAAAACGTTATAAGTAAATTCACAAAATTAAGAAAGGTTCGCTTTTATACAATTCTAAAATCATTTATAAATCCCTTGTAAATCTCAAAACCATTTATAAAACTATTTTATAAATGTCTGAAACCGTTTATAAAACTCTTTATATAAACCCCTTATAAAACCCAACCTTCATTTCCAATTATAACCTTTTATAAATTTCAAAATATTTATAAACACATTTTACCTTTTAAATAATCTCCCTTTAAATCTCCAAATGATTGTATAAAACGCAATCCTTTTATAAACTCTATTTATAAATCTCGGACATTTATAAATAAATAATAATCATTAACTTTAAACACTATTAGATAATAATAGTTGATAATAGTAAATCCTATAAATAAATAAATAAATAACAATCTTTAGCCTCTAAAACTTCTTAAAATAATAATTAATAATTTCATGACATTATTAATAAGACATTAATAATTAGTTTTCAACCTTGTTATAAATAATAATAATTAATTCCTAAAAAAATTAATAAATAATTATTGTTAATTTAAAACCACATTAATTTTTTTAAGTAATTAATCTTCAAGATATTAACATATTGATATACCTTAAGACAATATTAAATATAATTAAATGACTTTAAAACAATGTTAAACATAAATAAATAAACTTTTTAAAGAAATATTAAATAAATAACCTTTAAAATAATATTAAATATAAATAAGTAACTTGGAAAAAAATTAAATAGAAAGGTTGGAATAAAACAGAAATTAATCCTTTTAAAATAAAATATTTTCAAAACCTAAATTTGGATTTAAAATCATTTCTTGTCTCAAAAACTAATTCCAACTCAAATGACAATTTATAATACTTTGAAAATACTAATTTAAGGCAAATAGCTACCCAACGCTCAACCAATATTGATATTGAATTCCTATCATTACTGGATTTTAGTTTTTGAACATAAATAATGTCATAACCAATAATGTTCATAAATCAGGTTTCGTATCAATAATTCATGTAACCGGAGTTTCATTGGAAATAAATCAACAACATTGAGCAATCTCGTTGGATCCCTCCAAGCGGTCTCTGCATTGCAACTTATATATATATCAACGTGCACACACACAAATAGATATATATATATACGTATATATAATCAAAAGTGGTGAGGAATCTTGTTGGATCCCTCCAACCTATTTTTCATGCATCAAAATTAATATATATATATATATATATATATCATATAATATGGGTCATCCGCTACCAAGTGGGAATATAAAAGGGTCATCCACTTCAGGGGCGAGAACAAATCTAAACCAGTTGATAAAATAGTAAATCATCCAAACATTCAGACAAATTTTTTATCAACTATATACTATTACTGGTCAAGCATAAATGTGAGTTTAACTCACCAAAATTTTTGTTGTCACCGAAGCGTTCCGTTTTCGTTTAGATCGAACGACGTTCGATTTAGCATGAAATTTTCTGCTAGCTCCAATCGTCACCAATTCAGTTCCATATCCTAGAGCTTGTCAATATGAACCTAATGCAACTGACCGCGTTTGATTTGTGTCTAAAACGAACAAAATATTTAATTTACAAGTTTAACGGAATTAAATAATATATCTATTTTATTAATTACATCTTAAACCCTTTATTACCATCATTTAAATTATTAACCACATAAACTTCCTCCCTTTCCTCTCGTGCTTAAACTCAACCTAGGCGCACTTGAAAAATGATCGCCTCCTCCGCCTCCGCTCATGGCCGGCCATCGCACCACCATCAATCAAACGCCTCACCTCCACTTGCCTCTTGTCGGCAACCCCGAACCTCCAGTCGCCACCATAACAAAGAAACCCATCAAACGTGGATCGATGTTTTCTTGCTCCCACCGCCGCCACGCACCGCCGTTGACCATGAAATTTCGCCATAACCTTGCCCACACGATTCTCCACCTTCATACCTCCTCGCCAATTGAACGACGACGACGCCGGAATTCCATAAAAACAAAGCCTACCACTTAACGTTCAACCATTTCCACTTCCATGCCATGATCTGAGGAGATCCAACCATACAGTAGGTCGAGCTCAATGTCGTCTAGACTTTGTAGTTAATGACTTCGCTAGAAAATTCCGTTTATGGCTTTGATGATTCTCGGGCATAGGATGAGGCCATGATTATGATTTTGTTTTTCTTGAAATTTGGCCAACTTCCATTCTCTGGTTTGAGCTTAATTTATAAAGGAGATGGTGGTATGGTGAAGTATGGGTTGAATGGTACAAAGCATGGATAGGGAATGACAATTATAAAAAGGGATAGTTTGGCTTACATCCCTGTTAAGTTTTAAAATAAAAAAAACATCCTCCTCAAAATAAACTTGCGGTTCTAGTCCCTATTTTCAAATTCCCCTGCACCAAAAACCAAAATACCCAACTACCCTTTAAGTTTTTAGCATTTCAAACGCACATAACTTTACATAGAAACATCGGATCAGCATACTGTTTTCACCAAAAATCATAAATTTTACAATATGTAAAATGAGGTCCATTATTGATACAAAAACATCATATTTGCAATAAGGCTGCAATTATTCCATACATTTGTAGAGAATTCTGCAATTTTTGAAAATCATCAATTTTTCTTCAAATGTCAGCAATTATTCCATATAATTACAGACTTTTGTGCAATTGTATGGAATAATTACAGATTTTTATTCAATTATATGGAATAATTGCAGATTTCTTTACTATTATTCCATATAATTGCCGACTTTGCTGCTTTTATTCCGTATACCTGCCATTTTATGCAATTATATGAAATAATCATCAATTTTCTTCAAATGTCAACAATTATTCCATATAATTGCAGATTTTTATGCAATTATATGTAATAATTGCAGATTTTCTACTATTATTCCTTATAATTGTAGACTTTTCCACAATTATTCCATATACCTGCAATTGTATGAAATAGTCATCAAATTTTCTTCAAATTTCAGCAATATTCCATATAATTGCCATATTTATGCAATTAAATGGAATAATTGTAGAGTTTTCTACAATTATTCCATATAATTTCATACTTTTATGCAATTATATCGAATAATTACAGAAAAGCCTGCAATTATTCCATGTGATCATAGAAACGTGCAACTGTACCATATAATTGCAGACTTTTCTGCAATTATTGTATATAACTACTGAATTTTATGTAATTATTCCATATATTTAGCCTCCCGCTGTTTTTACATATGCACCATGTCACTCATTAGAAAGATAATAAAATTTGTGATTTAATGGTGAAAACTATTTGTTAATCCGTTGTTTCTAAAAGAAATTATAGCGTTTTAAAGATTGATAGTTAATAGGGTGCAAATTTTAATTATAGATGCGAGAATAACATTCACATATGAAGAAACAACGTTCATCCATGGAGTAGAGGATATTTTAGGAAAGAAAGTTGCAGTATTCGAAAATAAGGACGTAATTTGTATCTTTTTTGGAGAAGATGTTTTGTGTATTAAGTTTGATTTTAGGGATGTGTCCCTTATTTTCACTTATAAAAATATATATTTTTTAATTAAAATAATATCAAGCATCAAACATTCAAAAATCTTGAACTCCTATCGAAATGTGTCACCTGGCGTTCTATATGTAAGACCCCTATTCCATAACGTACTGGTACTAGTCTAGAGACCTAATTCGATCATATACAGAAGATAGCTTTTCAAACCCAGTAATATTATATTAATTTCTAAAATTAATTTTTAAGCGTTTTTGAGCTCGCACGACCAAACGATTCATCCGATTCTAATAAAATTTGTTAACATATAATTATACACTATTACGAATTCAATGAAACTAGTTTCGTCCAATTTCGAAACAATGCCCCGGAAGGCTATTTTTATTTGTTAATTTAAACAAATTATTATAAAAAACAAATTAATCACTTTACTATTGTCATTCTTATTTAAATAGAATTTAAATCAATTTTCATAAAAAAATTATTCACATTAAATTCAAGATTTAATTATTTTTAATAATCTCAAATATTTAAATAACCATTATTATTCGAAATTCAAGTTATTTAACTTATAAAGTTAACTTTTTGACATTTAAAATCTGTTAAATATTCTAATTTCAAATGACTAAAATTCTAGGTCGTTACAATTTGTTTAATTTAATTCCATTTAAGTTGTTATCGATAACGTATCAATATATGCATATACAATTTTTATATAAGCATCCAATAAGTTAAAAATGACACCATGAACATTTCTAGAGGCAAATCCATTTTACTAAACACATTCGTGTAATAAATAAATTAATAATTAATATTTCATAAATATTAATTTATTTAATCAATTTATAACCATTACAAATCAATTAATCAAGTAGTGTTTCAAAGACATGATAGATTCGGTTATGTGACTCAAAGGTGTAAATTTAGCCAGATGTTGATATTTAAATAATTTAAATACTAATTTTCACATGTCACCTTAGCTAATGTTGTAAGAATTTGATTTACTTCATCACATACAAGTCTCACTGGTAAATCTAATTTTGCAAATTCAAGCGATACATTTTAGTAATAATTAATTACACTAATTCTCTTCGTCAACACTATATCATATTAAGACTTATGGAATTTGGTTCTGGTCAAAATTCTAATATCATCCATGTTCAATTCGATTAGTCCATAAAAATAGTTTTTGGTTCAATAATAACATTTATTATTAACCATCCTACTCTAGCCAGTGATTTTGACTTTAAGTTGACTAGAGTTGACTATGATACTAAAACTCGTACAACCAAGGAGACGAATTCTCTATTGGATAGTGTTTCACTTTCAATGCTTCAACTTTGACCCAACTATAGTCGTTTGATGGATGTCATGCAACGATTTAACTATAATCAACATGGAGTTTCCATATTGAAGTTCAACAATATTCTCAAGTTGAGAGAACCATGTAGTATCATCACTCGAGATTTCATATTTGACCTAGTTGCTATTAACCAACAATAAACTCTTGGATGAATCATTCCATAGTTATCCAACAATTACCAGAACAGAATCCCTTATTGCCCCTAGTAGGCATGAAAAATACACTGACCAATATTAGGAGAGCATTCCACACTATAGCCTCAACGGATGCATCGATATCCTTTCTCAAAGAATCTTGACCAAGAATGTTTAAAATAACATGATATTCTACATTGTGATAATTTTCTCATGATTGCAACTCTATGTAATATTTATCATATAACATGTTATTTAAGGATTTCCTAATTAATATACTTTAAATTAATTATTTAATTAATCATATCACTATACAACAAAGTACATATTAGAAATTAAATACCTTCATTGTGAACCAGATTGGTTATCGAGTTATACATAAGTAACAAATTAGATAATTACCCCTAGGGCATTCCCTTAACTCTATCAATCTCTCACTTTCACTTGGGCGACAATTATGGAATATTATTCACATTCCTTCGATCGATTTTCTCCAAACTGATCAGATTAGTCCCTTAGTAAATGGATATGCCATATATCTTAACTATTTACTCTGTCAATCAATTCTCTCAAATGCTAATAAACATACTTTATCATGTGGAACTTTTCAGAGTAGCTGTTGGACTTCTAGTGAGCTCTAGGTTCTTTTGTGATTTGTTTAGCAGTATTAGTATTATATAACAATGTCATGGCATTCTTAATATTTGGAATCATCCCTAGCTCAGTTATAATTTATGCATTTATTTATACTTCTTTTATTGTAGTACTAATCAAGGCGATGTATGTAACCCTTTGGTCAAATCAACTACTACTTATTGTTTGGAACATTTCCAACTTAAAAGTTCTTAACTTAAGACTGAACATGATTTTAGGATTGACATATTATGCTCGATACACTTATGAAGTTCGAGTCCAAGCACTCCTTCATACGGAGTTTTTTGTTTCTATAATTAAGTCTCTAATATCTCACAAATACTCAAAAACAATCCAAACTACCATATATTGTTCTGGATTAGATACTCTCCTAATGTCTAATTATTTAAGTGATTAGCGATACAATAGACTACATATCATACATGATGATCTGTATTGCCAATGCATAAGGAATTTGTTTCATGTGCTCCACATTAAACATTTTAATATGATATCCATGTACATCGTATGTGACTCCGAACATTCCTATATATACATAGACATACTCCCATACAAAGATACACACACATATTTTGTAGGCAAAACAAGTATTATTATTTTGCACTGGCAAGCTAGATTCATAGTGGCCATATCACTTTTACAGATTATTAAGGGTGTAAGGGAGAAAGCCCTCAATAACTTTGACATTTTTTAAGTGGCCCGCCCACTTTATACATAAAATTTATATAGGTGTGAGGCAAAGAAACTTAGCAACTATATGGCATGGTATGTTTACATCAGACATAAAACAAAAGGGATAATAATCCCTAAATCCCACGATGTACTAGCAACAACATATCTAAAGTTCCAGTTCAAAGAAGCTATCGAAATGATTTCCACATAATAAAATTTCATCCTAAAATGGACACATCCTTGCATAACAAGATGAGCCGCATCACTTTTATAATATTCCAAACAAACACCAATTGCATTATAAGAAAAGTATTTCCATGAAGAGATTTGCTACCAACCTTAAAATAACTACTTTGATCCATAACAACCTTAGCAAAATACCAAATTCATCATAATTCAAAACTAAATTCCATTAATTATTTCTTTGTAGATGCCAAATGCCAAACTAATGGTATAGTTTCACTTGATATAAAGTAGAGCTTCAAAAGCAACTTGCATTAAGCACTGTAGATATATAAAGATACCTCGGATAAAAACCATAGCTAAAGTAAAGACATTAACCATTATGCGAAAATTAGCTGGCCATGGAAAATTCAACCATGTGTAACTAGCATTGTCCAAAGAACACGACTAAGAAGAACTAACAACAAGCTGGTTAACATCAACAACTATTATAATGACTATGAAAACATTTGAAGGTGGAATCAATAGTGCGATTTCCATAACAGCAAACAAAAGGAACCCCAAATAGTAAAGAAAGAGAGAGGGAAAACCAACAATAGTGTGCAGTCAACAACAACATCATCAACCAAAAAATCTCTCCTGTGCTATTCAGGACGACTAGAAGAGATAGGCAGCTGGGGTTCTCAACCAAAAATAGCAACAACGTAAGGATTTAACCAAACTCAACACATATGAAAAAAATAAAATTAAACCACCAATAGCTACGAAAGCTCTAGCCTACTAACCTCAAGAGCAACCATTAGGATCAGCAATGTTGGAACTAGGCCAGCCCATAACAGTAGTTATAGGCGAATTTCAAGAAAGATTCCCTTATTTAATTTTATGTTATGTTAAATATATGTGCGTATTATGTACACATATATAAGTGTATGCATGTGCAACATATTAATTCGTACAAGGTATAACATGAGAGTATATAAATCTTGGGATTTCAATGCAACAGATATGTTAGCTTATCCAATATGTAAACGTATTGTACAAATGTATGTATATGTATATATATGCTTTTGCTTTTATAATAAAATATTTCTATATACAGGAAAATATGCATAGGGTAGAAGTTGCAAAAAAATTAGTCTTAGGAATAACAAGTTTGTTTTTTAGTCTGAAGGACACTTTTTAATGTGAACAGAAAATGATAGTTGCAAATATGATTCTACGATTTACACTAAATATTATCCTTCAGCCTAAAAAGCAAACTTCTTGTCCTTGAAACTAAATTTTTCTCCAACTTTTTCCCTAAGCCTAAAAGCCTCTTCTATATATATGTATTAAAATGTCATTTATATATAATTTCATACAAACATATATATATATATATATATATGTATATATATAAATTACCATCTAAAAATGTTTATATCATTTAAAATGTAATAAATAAATAAATATTTTTGTTGAATGGTCGAAAATGATATTTATACAAAAAATTATTTATATATAAATGATAAGAAAAATACTTATATATATATATATAGAATAATACACACACACACACACTAATATAAATAAAATTATGAAATAATTTTTTTATTTCAATATATTTATTGATCTGGTCTTGTGCATAGGTTAGGATTTTTTTTTAATTTTTGATTTTGAATATATATATAACCAAAAAATAATTATTTAAAAATTATGAAAAATATTTATTTGAATCTAAGTTTAAATTTTAAACTTCGAGTTAATTTTGGATGAAATTTAAAATTTAATATGTAATTTTTATAAATCAAAACAATTAAAAATTAGATTTTTTTATTTTTAGTTTTAATATTTAAAAAAATAAAAAATGTTTTTTATTTCTGCCTTAAGTTCAATATGTATTAGTATGATTTTATAAAATTGAAAATATATTTTATAATACATATATATATATATATGATATTTTAGCTATCGCTTACTTAATTTCGGTAAAATTCAATTTTACTTTCTTAAGCGTTACCCGATTGTGACTTTTTTACACTAATTCTCTTCATCAAAATTATATCACTTTAGACTTGTGGAATTTGGTAATGGTCAAATTCCAATATCGTCCATATTCAACTCTATAGTCTAAACACAAAGTCATTAGTTCAATAGTAATAATTATTATTAACCAAAATGCTCTGGTTGGAGACTTTTACTTTGAGTTGTCTTGAGTTGACTGTCATACTAACCCCATATAACCAGGGAGACGAATCCTTTCTTGAATAGTGCTTCACTTTTAATATTTCCACTCGACCCAACTGTAGTCACTCGTTGGTTGTCTTGCCATGATTTGACTATGATCAAAGCGGAGCTTCTATATTGAAGATCGATGGTATTCTCGAGTCTAGAAAACTGTGTAAATTAGTCACATTTGATATTTTTTGTTTGACCTTAATTACATTAACCAATAAAAAATTATCAAGTGAGTCATTCCAAGTTATTAACTATCAGCACGTAACCCCCTGGTGCCCCAGCGGCAATGAGTAATTCGTTGTCTAACATTTGGAGAGCATTACATATTTTAGTCTCAATGGGTGTATCGTATCCAGTCTTAATACATCTTGACAAGGAATATTTAATACTATATATTTATTTTTATTGTGAAAATTACTCATGGTTAAAATACTTTGTAACTACTATCACAAAATATATTATTTATATATTTTCTATTAAATATACTTTTAATTAAATTAATTAATTCATAGTATTTTATCAAGTATATAATAGAAAGATAACACCTTTTATTTCAAATAATATTATTTTCCATGCAACCCAAAACACACACACCTAAGTAGAAGAACGCTATGGCCACTTCAAGGGACAAATCTGTGAAACAACAAAGGATTTCAGAAATTCTGGCAAGGCATGAAGGTAGTACACAGAGATGCTATTAAGGTCAAAGGAAAACGCAGGGTTGCACGTGACAATTAATGGTAAGAGAGGCAATATGCGAAAGCAAAACGTTGTGGAGCTGCAACTATATTGAAACCTAGGAATAGGAAGGAGAAGAGAAAAGATGTAGGTGGAAGAAATAAGTAGAAGAGTGGACAAACTGAGAAAGGAATTAGGGAAAATGATGACAAAGGAAGAAATCCCTAGTCCCCATTAATGCAGCCAAAATAGGAATATTTTATGTTGATTATAACAGATGTCATTTTCAAATCTAATATCGATAATTTAATAGCTAAACTAAGATGATTTTAACACGAGTACATTGCCAATAATCAAAAATTTATTGTTTACTTATAATTTAAGAAATTTTTGTACATTTATAGTTCTTTCTTAAAAACATATGCTTCCTATAACACCCCACCTTTATATCATACTATTTAAGAGTATCACAAAGTAATACTATAGATAATATAAGGAATGAGGCTATATGGGGTACATACATGAATATTATTTTGGGCTAACACTATTACGTATCGAAACATCAAATAAATAACCTATCTATACGTAGACAGTATCGGTATAGAGCATTAAAAATGTGTACCTACAGGACATAACAATACACAATTTACAGTAGAAAACGGAGAAAATAGAGTAGTTGTAGCAGTAACATATAACAAATAATACAATAGAGTTATAAGAGTACAACACAACTCAAAATGTCAAATATATCAATATAACATGATAAAGAATCAATATACAGCTCAATGTCAAGTATATAAAGTGAATCAATATCATATCAATGTTATAATAGAATCCTAAAATAAAGCCCCACTAAACCCAGTAAAACTAATGCCGGTCACACCGTCCTTGTACCTAAAATATCTTTGGATTGCCCGAGTAGTATAATTAACACTCAGGTCAAACTATAGCTATATCGAGGGTTAGTATATATTTGATTCATTATGTACAAGGATAATATAATAGTACAAAACATCCATCCCATTTTTAAACATGTAATAAAATATATAAAGTATTAAATCACAATATCATAGACGATCTCGAATATATTTGTAAATTCCAAGTATCACGGATCATGTATATATATACACACGCACATGTCATCACCTATATCAAAGTAAATCAATAATTTACAGAATCAACTACAAACAGGTGAATCCTTTAAGTCCAGATATTCACATCAAAACCAAGAAATCATTAATACTATCATCAAATTATCTTACAATCATGCCCAAAATATAACATCATTCGATAATAAAAATATCATCATTAATACACCAAAATAAGACAAGCTGTTTATCAATACATAATAAAAGATACGAGGAACTATCATACTCTAGATACCTTTTCAGATATAATCTCATCTCATCTCCTCATAAATAAATAAATCGTAATATTTTTATATATATATATATATACACACACACACAGGGACCAACTACACCTTAGACACATCATCTCCAGTATAGCCACCTTATGGGATAGTGAATAATATATGCCAATCTACAACACACACATATAATTCTAAACTATAAAGGAAGACTAATAGCACATAGCATGCATTAGGAATTCAAGGTCTACTAGCCTCCTGCTAATAGCCGGATCTGTTCCTACAGCCTTTAGTTACCTCGACGGACATCGTGACCCCATCCACCAATTGCTTGTCAAAGCGTACTTGGTCACGACCCTGTTTTGCTCCTATAAGTAATACACTGCTGGCTTATGCAACACTAGGGGATGTAGGGAACCTACCTATGGGTTACCTAACCCAAACATCATGATGCACATCAAATATAATTTCCAACAATGGTGTTGCGGATCTTGGGCATGATCCCACAATCAGGCCGACAGGACGGATACAGACCAATCTAGTTCACTCCCGAACCATAAAGGGAGCTGGACACAAGTGGATGACATATAGTACTCGTATCCTAAATCAACATATAGCTCTAGACATAAGACGACATACGACTCTAGATAAGTCAACACATGACTGTAATATACTAGAGTTCTAATCCTTCACCATCACACGGCTCTAACCATAAGCAAACACAAGGCTATAATATACTCACCACAACAAGTATCATCACAAACATAAGTAGTCCCTGTTTGAGTGACATTTACTGACAAAGAATAATCAAACATATAACATAATGGCGTCCCTTACCACCACATGTTGTTCGAATAATTATTCATTACTCATAAAAAACACTCAATCCATACTAGCTATATGACAAGTCTGGTGAAAACTGAAAAGTGTTACTGAAATCCCATACCAAGCGATATCACTAATCCATTTACTCAAATTCCTCATCACACAGAAATAAGAACTATTGCACACACGTATATATTACCATAATAACCTTACATCAAAACCATACAGAAGGTTGTCATCACCATATCATATCAAAACATTAATTAAATCACTATCGACAATGAATCATTCAAATGATCCATTTATGTAGTGACCCGCCATTCCATACCCTTTGAGTTGACAATAAACCACACTTGTCCATTCCAAATTGTACGAAAGGGTGAATAGCTAGGAGAAAGAAGAGGTTAGAAGAAGAATAGAAACAAAATACAGAATCTCACAATCACAGCGGAATAAAATATAAAATATAATAACATATCTTTATACAAAGAGAACCGTAACTGTAATGTACATACAATAATCAGAGTACAACAATCAACAAATCAATCTAGATTGTAACAACCCGGAATTTTTGACAGCATATTTTAATGAATATTTAATCTAATTTAAATTAAATACAAGCTTTTAAATTTTTAAAATGATGAGATCTTTGATAATATACATATGAATACAATTGTAGTTTCTAAAATGATAAGTTTAAAAATAAACAAGCATAGAAGTATTAAACATAAACATGAAAGTATAAGGCAATATGGATATAAACATACAAACTAGTATAAAACATAATCATAAATTATAAAATGTAACTCAGAATATAAATGTACAAATATAAATTATAATTTGAAGTATAAAAATACAAGTATGTTGTAAATCAAATGTTTGAAAATTTAATTAACAAATAAAATACAACTATTTGTCAAAGAAAATAAAACAAGCTATACACATATATATGCTCACAAAACAAAGAAATGATGCTAAGTATAAATGAACAAATAAATGAAGTATTGAATAATAAAAGTTTAAATATATTTATGCATGAGAAAACAAAGTTTCACTTCAATATAAAACAAAAATCTGTGTCTTTCATAAACATGTTTGGCCGAAATAATAATAAATATCTTTGTACACATTGCAACTATCAGCAAAACATTAAATACTTGTTATCATAATTAAGGGCATAAGCATTAACTAGCACAACATTTTGTTTGAGTAAAGTACTGCAGCAGAAATATCTTTATCATTTCATACTGCAGGGTATTATCACTTAGCCAATTAAAGAGAATAATGACAATACAAATACACTCTGTCTAGATACAACCTACTGTTAAGTAGCTTCAATCTATATATATCCACCTATGAACTTCCATGCTCATTTATAAAACAGATCTAAACTTAAAGAAAACCTGAGAAAAACATTGTATGGCTTTGCAATATAAATAAAATTCAAAACAGAAAAAAAAAACAGAGAAAGAGAAGGCTTCAGGGAATTCAACTGAAATTTCTTCAACACACCTTGCCTTCTGTTCAAATTGTTTTTGGTGAGTAAACTTACCTATTTTAAATCTAAATTGGTATCTTTAGTTTATAAATGGTAAGTGCTTGATATTTGTTTGAATAACTGGCCTTGGGTATTTCCTATTGTTTTGGGGTAGTACAGGTAGCTGTTCTTCAAAACTTTTGAAATCTGAACAAAGTAAAGCCAATAAATTTATAATACTTATGCATATAACTGTTTGAACTTTGGTATTATGCTAATTCAAGTTTGTTTATCTTAAACAAAGGCCTGCAAACATGTTTTAAAGTTTAAACAGCATGTTATAAATACTGTATTTCAAATTACAGGTAAAAAGAAATCAAGGATCAAAATTCGAGCGTTTAAATTTGTAAATTCCATGACATATTTAGATTCCATACACCTACTTATGATTTTTAACATAAAAATAATGATTTCTAAGTAAGAAGAATAGGTGCAGTTTCAAAGGGAACCAAAATTGCTTATTTGAGAATATCCGGTGATTTAATTAATTTTAGAAGTTGAAATTCATGTGGGAGTTTGATTGATACTTGTAGATGTCAGGAAAAATGCAAAAACAATTATTCAATGCAAGAGTTTTGGGGTTGGTTCGAAAATAGGGTTTTGGGTTTAGAATTCATGGTGCTCTGTAAAAAAATTGTGTTTCGGCATCATCATGAAATCGAGTTGGTCGTGATTTCAGGTGGAGTTAGGGGGGGTGTGATCGAGGTATTGGTGGAGTTTCATCACCTCCGGTGGTGGATGGTGGTCGCACGAGGGATTTGTCAGTGGGTGTTTGTAGTCGCATGTTCGAGCATCAGGTCGAATTTTGTTTTCAACTTGTAATTGGAAATCTGAGTTTTGTTTTCGATGCTAGGGGTGATTTGTGGTTTGTGGGGACTGTCGCGAGTCGCCGGAGAGGAGGCGAGCCACCGTGCACGTGCACGGTGGCGAGGTGATGTTCGATGGTCAGTGAGTCGTCGCGTGTTCGTGATTTTTGGTGATTGCTTCGAGCATGACTTCGGGTTTTCCTGGGTGTGAGCGCGTGATGTTGTTACTGCAGTTTTAATTTTACTTAAACTTAAAAATAAAAATAGAAGAAAGAAAACTGGGGAGAAGAAAGAAGGAGATGGGAGAGAGACACGGGAGGAAACTCGAGACTTTCTCGAGTGAAGGAGGAGCTGTCTCGGCCCATTACTGGGTGCATGTATAATTTTTTTTAGTGTTTGTTATATCTAAGTTAAGCTAAACAATAGTTAGATTGTTTAAGTGAAAAGGTTATTAAAGAGGTATGTAAAGATATGAATTAGGATGTTAATTAATTTGTATTTGAAATCTTAAATTAATAACTTTAAATTGATTTTTGTAATTAGAAATAAATCATATGTTAAAGCAATTTAAATCTTAATAACGTTAGCTAATTACTTGAAGTTGATTAATGGAAATTAACTTATGTGATTAATCATGAATTATACTTTGATTAAATTGATAATAATTGATTTATTAAAGTAATTTGTGGAAATTAAATAAGTGATTACTTTTTAATAAGTAAGTTATTACTTGACAATTAAAAATAAATTAATTAACCGAGTAATTAAGTAACAATTAATGAATAGAAGTTAATTAATTAAATAATTAATTAAAGATTAGATAATTAATAAATTAATGATTAATGATTAATGATTAACTAATTGATTAATTGATCATTAATAAGTAATTAATCAGTAATTAATTAAACAGAATAAAATAGTTTATTTTTGAGCAATAAATTAAGTAAAGTAAAACCAAACTGATTGGTATGCATTGATAATTCTGTTTGATTGACTTTAACATCTGTTTGATGATATTTCTGTGCTATGTTATGATATATTATGGATATCTGTGATAACTGTGTATGATTTATCTGTTATACCTGTTATGTTAATTCTGATATTTAATTGAACTGTTAAGTTAAATAGACAACTTGGCCCTTAAAACGGCGTTTGGATTCCGATGAGACCGGGATCGGAAGAATCAATTTTGATTCTCCGAAAACCACATCGATCCAAATTAAACGTTAGGTCGTGACTTGTCAATCGGTGATCAAGACGGTGTTTCAGAATGCAAGGGTTATCGTCGTTAACTCTGAGGGTGATTCCAAAATGAGTGTAACGAGATAATGCCTTCGGTTTCGTTCGAACCCGGAACGAACTTGTATGGATTGAATGCTTTCAGCACATCGTCAGGCGGACGATGAGCATTCTAAGATATGTCAATAAAGGTAATCATAACCTCAAGCCTCATCAACCAGGAATGGCTAAAACAGGGGAGATGCAACAAGGTTAGGTGGGTCATGCCCAAGCAGGACAAGATATTCCCCTGTCTAGATGTCCCTTTTTATTTCGGCTGTGTGAGCAGTTGTTGGCCACAACTGTGGGGTTATCTTGTTCGGGACTGTTCAGTAAGGAATGGTTCCGGCCTTGTGTTGTAGGGGGTCGGGAGTGATCCTCGGTACGGTGATCTAGGCCCCGTACTGTGACGGGCGGTACCCCAGTAGCCCTGCCATTGTTGGAAATCCATTTTCCCTACGAGACCCTACGGTTTTGATTTGTATTACCCACTTTCGTGGCTAGTAGCTGGAATTTAATCATGTAACAATTTCGGCTATTTTCTATTTACTTGAAAACCCTAGACACTATTATAATATCACTGAATTTCCTATAAAATGTTTTAGTTAGCGTAAGGTAAAAACTTACCCGTATTTATTTGTAGGGAGTCTTACGTGATACCTTTATTTCAAATGATTTTCAAAGTTAAGCAATTTTAACCTGTTTACTCATACCAGACCCATGTCTGACCCGGAGTTTATATTTTATTTTTCATAAACTCTTGGGTACTCAAATTTTTATGAGTAGCCAAGTGATAGGTATTTGGGAGTGTTGATTTTGTGGAGGAGCTATTTTGGGAAGAAGACCAGACGTATGTACCTATATATGTAGTTCCGCTGTGTGGTTAGTGATGCTGTATTTTGGATGTATGTATGGACATATATGTATATGACAGTCCTGTTATGTGATATTGTATGACTCTGATGTATGTATAACTATGTAATAGTTATGTGATGTATTATATTTTGTTCCATTCCGCTGTGAGATTCTGACGTTGTTGTTCTTTCTTTCTATTCTTTTCTATTTCTATCCCTTTCCTTCTTAATGATGAAACGTCTTTCTAGGGCTGAGAAGGGCGAGTCGTCACAGTTGGTATCAGAGCGCTAGGTCGAGCGAGTACCTAGGCTCTTGAGTTATATTTATCTTGAGAGTGCGTATTTGTATTTTCATATAATTATATATATATATATATATCTAAATTGTTTGAGTTACCTGTTCAGGTGACCGACATGAGTTCGGGAAGAAGAGGCAGAGTTAGGGCCAGTACTTCAATAGATAATGGACGGAGTCAAAATGTTAGTGAGGCTGTCAATCCAGTACCGTCTCAAGTTAGTTTTGCAGCCTTATGCAAGGATTTCAAACATCTCGGAGGCCAACCATTTAAAGGTTCGGAGTCAATAATTGAAGTTCAGGACTGGCTACGCTCTTGCGAACGTATTTTCAAGAGCATGAGATTGACTGATGAGCGTAAGAGGCATATGGCATCGTGGCAATTGCAAGGTGGTGCAGCAGCACGGTGGGTTCAACTATTGCAAATATTTCTGAGGATGACATTTCATGGGACAGATTCAAGGAATTGTTTGAAGAGAAGTTTGTGCCAACGGCAAGGAGAACCCAATTGTATCAGGATTTTCTGTATTTGAAGCAGGGTAGTATGTCTATTTCGGAGTATGAAACTAGATTCAACGAACTCTCTTGTTATGGACCAGGACTCATCGATACTCCTCTGAAAAAGAATGAGAAATTTGTGCAAGGGTTGAGGCCTGAATTCCATGGGAAATTGACAGTGCTTCTGAAGGGATCTTTTGCTGATTTGATTGATATGGCATTGAGATACGAAAGTTTGATGAGTAAGAAACCGGGGGCTCCAGTTGTAGCTTCAGGTGGGAATTTCACTAATTCGAATACGCGAAAGTTCGATCCTAAATAGAGAAAGCCGAATAAGAATAAACCTGGGAATAACAACGGACCTCGAAAGTGCTACATTTGTCAACAGGAAGGACATTTGGCAAATAAATGTCCTAGAAAAGGATTCCAGCAACAGCAGCAGCAACCGCATCAGAGTGGCCCAGGATCAGCTATGGTTCAGAAATCATTGTGCTTTAATTGTCATCAGCCAGAACACATGATCAAGAATTGTCCACTTCTGCAGAGGGCGCCTCAGAATAAAGTTTTTGCTTTGGAAGCCGGACCATCTTCTTCTTCGATGGGCAAAGGAGTATTAGAAGGTACTTTACTTTTAGATGGAAAATATACTAGAGTTTTGTTTGATTCGGGTGCTTCCTTGAGTTTTATTTCTTTGGACTCTGTTGAAAAGTTTTCTCTTACCCCTAGTTCTGTAGACAGTCCTATCTTGGTATCTAATCCTATAGGAGGGGTGACCAAATTAGACACTATCTGTAAGGACTTGAAGATCTCTTATCTATCTCACAGCTTTTCTTGTGATCCGTATGTGTTGAATTTTAAGGGATTTGATCTTATTTTGGGTATGGATTGGCTGGATAAGTATAAAGCCATTTTGAATTGTGATGAAAGAACAGTTTCGTTGGAAACTGATCTGGGTAGAATTGCCAGAGTGTTATGTGATAATTCTGTGATTCACTTGAGCAGTCTTTTGCATGGAATTGAGACTTCTGAAGAGAGAGTTGAAGACATCGATGTGGTTCAAGATTTTCCTGATGTATTTGAAGAAGTTAAGTGTCAGCCACCACATCGAGAAATAGAGTTCCGTATTGATTTGATTCCGGGAGCTGTGCCAGTGATTCAGCCCAGTAGGAGAATGGCTCCTAGGGAAAGAGAAGAGTTGATTAAGCAGACGTAGGATCTTTTAGAGAAGGGGTTGATTAGACCCAGTTTTTCTTGTTGGGGTTCGGCGGCAGTTTTTGTGACTAAATCGGATGGATTATTGAGGTTCTGTGTGGACTATAGAGAATTGAACAAAGTGACAATTCGTAATAAATATCCTCTTCCTCGCATCGATGATCTTTTTGACCAGTTGCATGGTGCTTCTATCTTTTCTCAATTGGATCTAGCTTCAGGTTTCCATCACTTGAGGGTTGCTGAAGACAGTATTCCCTTGACTGCATTTAGGGGACCGAATTGTTTCTATGAGTGGTTGGTTATGCCGTTCGGATTAACCAATGCTCCTGCCTACTTCGTTGACCTCATGAACCGAGTCTTTAGGGATGTGCTGAATAAGTTTGTGCTGGTATTCATTGATGATATTTTGGTCTATTCCAAATCCGAAGAAGAGCACAGGGAACATTTAAGGATTGTATTGGAGACTCTAAGAAAGAATGTGCTGAAGGCGAAGTTTTCGAAGTGCCATTTCTGGAAATTGGAAGTTAAATTTTTAGGGCACATTGTTTCTGGTGAAGGCAATTTTGTAGACCCAGTGAAAGTTGAAACTATTCTGGAATGGAAACAGCCAGAGACACCGACGGAAGTTCGCAGTTTTCTAGGATTGGCTGGCTACTATAGGAAGTTTATCAGGGATTATTCCAAGATTTCTTCGCATCTGACTAAGATGACCAGAAAAGGAGCAAAATTCAAATGGACACCTCAGTGCGAAGAAGCTTTTCAGGAATTGAAGATAAGGTTAACTAGTGCACCAGTACTTGCTATTCCGAATGGGAAAAGAAAATTCGAGGTTTATACTGATGCTTGTATAGTGGGTTTGGGAGCAGTTCTGATGCAGAACGGAAGGGTTATTGCATATGCTAGTCGGCAGTTGAAGCCTCATGAGAAAAACTACGCTACGCACGATCTTGAATTGCTAGCCATTGTTTTTGCTTTGAAAATTTGGAGACATTATCTTTTGGGAGAGAAATTCGAATTGTTCACGGATCACAAACCGTTGAAATATCTATTCTCTCAAAAAGATCTAAATCTGAGACAGCAGCGGTGGGTTGAATTTCTTGCATCTTATGATTTGGATATTCTGTACACTCCGGGAAAAGCTAATGTCGTAGCTGATGCTCTCAGTAGGAACGCGGTTTTATCTCTTCTGGAAGTGGTTCCATCTCTTATTGAAAGGATCTCAAGCAAGCAAGAATCTGATAAGAAGTTGAGGAGGATCATCAAGAGAGTCAGGAAGAGTCAGTGTCCTAGTTTTGAAATTGATGGCCAAGGAACATTAAAGATCAACAGGAGAATTTGTGTCCCGAATGACAAGGATTTGAAGCAGGAAGTCTTGTCAGAAAGTCATCGCTCCAAATTGAATATTCATCCTGGAATTTCGAAGATGTACAAAGACATGAGGAGAGTCTTTTGGTGGAAGGGCATGAAGGAAAATGTAGCTGCTTTTGTGAACAGTTGTGCCATCTGTCAACAAGTTAAAGGTGATCAACAGAAATCTGTCGGGTTATTGCAACCTTTGGAAGTTCCAAATTGGAAATGGGAAATGATCTCGATGGATTTTATTGATGGTTTGCCTAGAACCAGGAAAGGAAATGATGGTATATGGGTTATTGTAGATCGTTTAACTAAGAGTGCCCATTTTATACCAGTAAAGGCAACCCGCACTGCAGTTTCTTTGGCGGAAATTTTCTTGAAGGAGATAGTTTGATTGCATGGTGTCCCAGTCAGCATAGTAAGTGATCATGATCCTATTTTCACTAGCAAATTTTGGGAAGCTCTGCAATCAGCAATGGGAACAGATTTGAGATTGAGTACAGCCTATCATCCTCAAACGGACGGACAAACGGAGAGGCTTAATCGTATTCTTGAGGGTATGCTACGGGCTTGTGTTTTAGATTTTGGAGGATCTTGGGAGGACCATCTTCATCTAGTGGAATTTTCTTATAATAACAGTTATCAAGCGAGTATTAAGATAGCTCCTTATGAAGCTTTATAAGGAAGACCGTGTAGATCCCCAGCTTGTTGGATTGAATCGAAGGATCGTCTTGTGCTCGGACCCGATCTTATTCGTGAAGCTTCTGCGAAGGTTGAGCTTATCAAGAAAAGGATGAAAGCTGCTCAAGATCGTCAGAAGAAATATGCGGATTGAAGACAAAGACCATTGGAATTTGAGATCGGAGACTTGGTTTTTGTTAAAGTTTCCCCAATTAAAGGTGCTATAAGATTCCGAAAAACGGGAAAACTTGCTCCGAGATACATTGGACCATTTCGAGTATTGGAAAGAATTGGAACTGTAGCCTACAGGATTGAATTGCCAGAGCGGATGTCTGGGATTCACAATGTGTATCATGTATCGCATTTAAAGAAATTTGTTCATGATCCCTCACTGGTTGTAGAACCGATAATTCAAGAAGATTTGGAAGTAGAACCCAATTTAACTGTGGTAAGAAAGCCAGTTCAGATTGTGGATCGAGACGAGAAGCAAATCAGGAACAAAGTGGTGAAACTCGTCAAGGTGTAATGGAGTGAGGATCCCAGAGATTGTACCGGGAAACTCTCGATAGTTTTAGGAATGCTTATCCGGATTTATGTTCGAATAACTAGTGATGTTTGTTAGAATAGACTGTTTGTTTGTTTGCTATTGTATGAATGATATGTATGTTTGGATTGTTAATATAAAACTTTTGAATTAACTGTTGTTTAAATTTCGGGGAGGAAATTCTTTTAAGGGGGGAGAAATGTAACAACCCGGAATTTTTGACAGCATATTTTAATGAATATTTAATCTAATTTAAATTAAATAGAAGCTTTTAAATTTTTAAAATGATGACATCTTTGATAATATACATATGAATACAATTGTAGTTTCTAAAATGATAAGTTTAAAAATAAACAAGCATAGAAGTATTAAACATAAACATGAAAGTATAAGGCAATATGGATATAAACATACAAAACTAGTATAAAACATAATCATAAATTATAAAATGTAACTCAGAATATAAATGTACAAATATAAATTATAATTTGAAGTATAAAAATACAAGTATGTTGTAAATCAAATGTTTGAAAATTTAATTAACAAATAAAATACAACTATTTGTCAAAGAAAATAAAACAAGCTATACACATATATATGCTCACAAAACAAAGAAATGATGCTAAGTATAAATGAACAAATAAATGAAGTATTGAATAATAAAAGTTTAAATATATTTATGCATGAGAAAACAAAGTTTCACTTCAATATAAAACAAAAATCTGTGTCTTTCATAAACATGTTTGGCCGAAATAATAATAAAAATCTTTGTACAAATTGCAACAATCAGCAAAACATTAAATACTTATCATAATTAAGGGCATAAGCATTAACTAGCGCAACATTTTGTTTGAGTAAAGTACTGCAGTAGAAATATCATTATCATTTCATACTGCAGGGTATTATCACTTAGCCAATTAAATAGAATAATGACAATACAAATACACTCTGTCTAGATACAACCTACTGTTAAGTAGCTTCAATCTATATATATCCACCTATGAACTTCCATGCTCGTTTATAAAACAGATCTAAACTTAAAGAAAACCTGAGAAAAACATTGCATTGCTTTGCAATATAAATAAAATTCAAAACAGAAAAAAAAAACAGAGAAAAAGAAGGCTTCAGGGAATTCAACTGAAATTTCTTCAACACACCTTGCCTTCTGTTCAAATTGTTTTTGGTGAGTAAACTTACCTATTTTAAATCTAAATTGGTATCTTTAGTTTATAAATGGCAAATGCTTGATATTTGTTTGAATAACTGGCATTGGGTATTTCCTGTTGTTTTGGGGTAGTACAGGTAGCTGTTCTTCAAAACTTTTGAAATCTGAACAAAGTAAAGCCAATAAATTTATAATACTTATGCATATAACTGTTTGAACTTTGGTATTATGCTAATTCAAGTTTGTTTATCTTAAACAAAGGCCTGCAAACATGTTTTAAAGTTTAAACAGCATGTTATAAATACTATATTTCAAATTACAGGTAAAAAGAAATCAAGGATCAAAATTCAAGTGTTTAAATTTGTAAATTCCATGGCATATTTAGATTCCATACACCTAATTATGATTTTTAACATAAAAATAATGATTTCTAAGTAAGAAGAATAGGTGCAGTTTCAAAGGGAACCAAAATTGCTTATTTGAGAATATCCGGTGATTCAATTAATTTTAGAAGTTGAAATTCATGTGGGAGTTTGATTGATACTTGTAGATGTCAGGAAAAATGCAAAAACAATTATTCAATGCAAGAGTTTTGGGGTTGGTTCGAAAATAGGGTTTTGGGTTTAGAATTCATGGTGCTTTGTAAAAAAATTGTGTTTCGGCATCAACATGAAATCGAGTTGGTCGCGATTTCAGGTGGAGTTAGGGGGGTGTGATCGAGGTATTAGTGGAGTTTCATCACCTCCGGTGATGGATGGTGGTCGCACGAGGGATTTGTCAGTGGGTGTTTGTAGTCGCATGTTCAAGCATCAGGTCGAATTTTGTTTTTAACTTGTAATTGGAAATCTGAGTTTTGTTTTCGATGCTAGGGGTGATTTGTGGTTTGTGGGGACTGTCGCGAGTCGCCGTGCACGGTGGCGAGGTGATGTTCGATGGTCAGTGAGTCATCGCGTGCTCGTGATTTTTGGTGATTGCTTCGAGCATGACTTCGGGTTTTCCTGGGTGTGAGCGCGTGATGTTGTTACTGCAGTTTTAATTTTACTTAAACTTAAAAATAAAAATAGAAGAAAGAAAACTGGGGAGAAGAAAGAAGGAGATGGGAGAGAGACACGGGAGGGGCACGGGAGGAAACTCGAGACTTTCTCGAGTGAAGGAGGAGCTGTCTCGGCCCATTACTGGGTGCATGTATAATTTTGTTTTAGTGTTTGTTATATCTAAGTTAAGCTAAACAATAGTTAGATTGTTTAAGTGAAAAGGTTATTAAAGAGGTATGTAAAGATATGAATTAGGATGTTAATTAATTTGTATTTGAAATCTTAAATTGATAACTTTAAATTGATTTTTGTAACTAGAAATAAATCATATGTTAAAGCAATTTAAATCTTAATAACGTTAGCTAATTACTTGAAGTTAATTAATGGAAATTAACTTATGTGATTAATCATGAATTATACTTTGATTAAATTGATAATAATTGATTTATTAAAGTAATTTATGGAAATTAAATAAGTAATTACTTTTTAATAAGTAAGTTATTACTTGACAATTAAAAATAAATTAATTAACCGAGTAAGTAAGTAACAATTAATGAATAGAAGTTAATTAATTAAATAATTAATTAAAGATTAGATAATTTATAAATTAATGATTAATGATTAACTAATTGATTAATTGATCATTAATAAGTTAATTAATCAGTAATTAATTAAACAGAATAAAATAGTTTATTCTTGAGCAATAAATTAAGTAAAGTAAAACCAAACTGATTGGTATGCATTGATAATTCTGTTTGATTGACTTTAACATCTGTTTGATGATATTTCTGTGCTATGTTATGATATATTATGGATATCTGTGATAACTGTGTATGATTTATCTGTTATACCTTTTATGTTAATTCTGATATTTAATTGAACTGTTAAGTTAAATAGACAACTTGGCCCTTAAAACGGCGTTTGGATTCCGATGAGACCGGGATCGGAAGAATCAATTTTGATTCTCCGAAAACCACATCGATCCAAATTAAACATTAGGCCGTGACTTGTCAATCGGTGATCAAGATGGTGTTTCAGAATGCAAGGGTTATCGTCGTTAACTCTGAGGGTGATTCCAAAATGAGTGTAACGAGATAATGCCTTCGGTTTCGTTCGAACCCGGAACGAACTTGTATGGATTGAATGCTTTCAGCACATCGTCAGGCGGACGATGAGCATTCTAAGATATGTCAATAAAGGTAATCGTAACCTCAAGCCTCATCAACCGGGAATGGCTAAAACAGGGGAGATGCAACAAGGTTAGGTGGGTCATGCCCAAGCAGGACAAGATATTCCCCTGTCTAGATGTCCCTTTTTATTTCGGCTGTGTGAGCAGTTGTTGGCCACAACTGCGGGGTTATCTTGTTCGGGACTGTTCAGTAAGGAATGGTTCCGGCCTTGTATTGTAGGGGGTCGGGAGTGATCCTCGGTACGGTGATCTAGGCCCCGTACTGTGATGGGCGGTACCCCAGTAGCCTTGCCATTGTTGGAAATCCATTTTCCCTACGAGACCCTACGGTTTTGATTTGTATTACCCACTTTCGTGGCTAGTAGCTGGAATTTAATCATGTAACAATTTCGGCTATTTTCTATTTACTTGAAAACCCTAGGCACTATTATAATATCACTGAATTTCCTATAAAATGTTTTGGTTAGCGTAAGGTAAAAACTTACCCGTATTTATTTGTGGGGAGTCTTACGTGATACCTTTATTTCAAATGATTTTCAAAGTTAAGCAATTTTAACCTGTTTACTCATACCAGACCCATGTCTGACCCGGAGTTTATATTTTGTTTTTTATAAACTCTTGGGTACTCAAATTTTTATGAGTAGCCAAGTGATAGGTATTTGGGAGTGTTGATTTTCTGGAGGAGCTATTTTGGGAAGAAGACCAGATGTATGTACCTATATATGTAGTTTCACTGTGTGGTTAGTGATGCTGTATTTTGGATGTATGTATGGACATATATGTATATGACAGTCCTGTTATGTGATATTGTATGACTCTGATGTATGTATAACTATGTAATAGTTATGTGATGTATTATATTTTGTTCCATTCCGCTGTGAGATTCTGACGTTGTTGTTCTTTCTTTCTATTCTTTTCTATTTCTATCTCTTTCTTTCTTAATGATGAAACGTCTTTCTGGGCTGAGAAGGGCGAGTCGTCACATAGATAGTTATAATAACTTGTCCTCACAAGTGCTGAATATACAACACACACACAACGGAATATAATCAAATACGTGGGATACACCTAAGACTCCTCCAGCTCGTCTTCTGAGCTCTATAGCATCCTAACCTGAATTTGTAATACTTGGTCTGGCCCGAGCATTATAATAAAGTAACATCAAAGTCGGTGTGGAAAACCAACATAAGAAAACACACTCAATTTGAATTATTACCGATATCAAAATTCTTTGAAAAATAAAGGTATCTCGTAAGACCGCGTCACATATTAACATGATGGATTTTTACCTTACGATAACCAAAACATTTTATATCAAAATCATCTGATAATATAATAGTGTCTATAGAAAATAAACTGTAAGATAGCTGAAATGCTTGCATCTCACGTTTTAGCATATTTGGTATACAACTAAAACCGTACAGGCTCGTAGTGTATATTGGATTCATACAATGACTGGTCTACTGAGATAACGCCCATCACAGTACACCTCTATAAAAATGTATCGAGATCGTACCTAATGTCCCTGCCAATAAAGGACCGACCTACCCCTTGCTGGAGAGTACCGAATATGTTATCACCCAGAGTGTACCCACCCTACGAGCGCTCTCTTTTCCATGCATACCTATATCCATAATTATAATATATCCGAGGGTATCTAGAAAAGTGATAACATACTCTACATGGGTGCGACTCACTTAGCCCTGTTGTGTCTCCCCTGTTTTAGTCATTCACGATTGATGAGGCTTGAGGCTACGTATTACCTTAAGAATAACATTCATTCTTGGAATGCTAATACAGCCTTCCAGACCATGATGCAAATGATAGCATTCATCCATACAAGTTGTTCTGGGTCTGAATAAACTGAATATCCAAAATCACTATTTTCATTAACTTCACGATATCACTATTCGTAATGCACAAATTAGATCGAAGTGATTTTTTGATAATTAAATCCGATCCCGATCTCTTCGAAACAATTAACGAATTTGGCCAGATTTGATAGTTGGTTATCAAATTACACACATAAACAGTCACCAGGCCATAAATTTTCCTAAATGTTCGTTTAAAATTTCTTTACGTAGATATATATTCAAATCCCTCCCAGTATCTCAATAACAAATCCCTCCCAGTATCTCAATATTCGAAAACAATTCCAATTATTTATATCCATAACAGGATATTTTTGAACCATATCAATACTTAGAAACATTTTTTTTCCAATTCTGTTTATAATCCAACCCTTTGAAAATATTTCCATAACAATAATCTCATAGATAAAATATTTCAAATTCTTCCAGTCCGATACTTAGGAAAATATTAATAAGTATACTTTTTTCAAATCTGTTTTTTCCAATACCTAGGAAATTTTCCATTTTATTTCCTATTTCTCAAAATCTTTTACAATTTATTTGTAAATCCCTTAAATATTTTATAACGAATTCGATAAGTTTTCAAAATTCATTAATTAATCTCCTTTAAAATTTCCAAAATCGGTTAAACTTGTTTATAATTCCAACTACCCATTTCAAACTTCTTTTATGAATTCTGATTCATTTTCGAAGTCCTCATATTTCAACATTCCAGAAGTTTACTTAAGTCTCCACAATTTCATTAAAAAAGTTTCTCTTATAAAAACCGTATCCATTAAATAAACACCGTTTACAAAACTTGAGAGGATTTATAGCTAAATTACAATCATTTCAAAACTATATATATATAATATAAGTATTTTTAAGGAATAATAAATTATTTTTAAAACACGTTTAAGTAATTATTCAAAATATTTAGACACTTTAAATAAACATCGATAACTCATTTCCAATTCGTTTCTAAATAAACCAATCGATTTACAAAGCTTATTTTAAAATTATAATTCATTTCAATTAATATTAGATATTTGAAAAATCCACTCTCCGAAGTATTACAATACTAAACAGCTTATAACTACGTAGTTTAATAAATAAAATTTTCCTTTTAAATCAAAACTTAACTTCTTAGTAAAAATATATTTTTAAAATCCCAACAATCAATTTCAATTTTTAAATCCCTCTCTGTTCATGACACATTGATTTCATTCCGATTCCCTAACCATTCTCACTTTTCAAAAATAGAATCCAATATTTCTCCCAAAAATCTATTTCTGTATCTCAATATAAATTCACGCTCCCAATCTATTAACTGATACCATTTCCCTTATTTATAAACATCGTTTATAAATTTATAAACTCATTTCTAGTTATTCTTTGTTGATAACAGATTTATTTACACAAATCTCATTTGTAAATCGATTTCTATTTTAAAATCCATTTAGAAATTTGTTTCTAATAAAACCAATTTTTATTCCAAATCCATTCAAAAACTCGATTTCAACTTTCATTTAGAATTTTAGAAATCCCATTAATCCATTGTTCCAGATTCCTTATATGTATAAATTTCAAAATATTTATTTGAAAACACTTTGTAAAATAGTTAAGTGAATTCCAAATCAAATCGTTTATTTAATTCACATTCATTCCTTATCAAATATTCCAAATCAATATAAATATTTTAGTTTCTATAAATTCCCTTTTTATTTCTTTTTAACTTCAAAAATATTCTTTATGGTATTTAAAATACCAAAGTAAGGCCAATGCTACTATAGCATCCAATAAATCAAATCACACAACAATCCAAAACAGATTATCCAATCACATCATATATCGCTATATATGAAAAACAATCAATATATTTGAGAAATCCAGCTGGATCCCTCCAAAAAAAATTCTCTGCATCTCCAGATGTTATATAACATAAAATACCAATCCCGCTTCGAGGCGAGATATCGTAGTAATATAGGGTCATCCATATTATGTGGGGCGTATAGTGCCACATCCGCTCCAATCGGCGGGAATATACCCAACTACTAATATATATACTACTATATATAATATAACATTCAACTAAAAATAATTTATAAATCCATCCAATCAGCCAATAATTAATCTCAACATTTTAAATTATAACTAGCAACCCAAAGCGAGTGAGATTTACTCACTTTGATTTTTAATTGATGTTTTAACGTTCTGGTTCTGACTAAATCGTGTAAAACTCTAATAGCTCAAAGTTTGACTAATTCGATTCCATCGCATAAATCTTGTCACTACAAATATATAGCAAAACCCACGTTCGATTTGGACCTAGGACGAATAAGATATACAGTTTATAAGATTTCATAATTACGTTGTATAGTTAAACCTTAATCACTAATTAAAATTTTAATTAACCTCATATTTAAACCTTCTTCCTCGATTTCAAAATCCTATGGTTCTTTTTAGTTTAGATTTACTCCATATTCACTGAATTCACATTCAACTCAACTCAAAACAAAGAATAAACCTTCCTTATCTTTAACATCCACTGTCCCCAAGTGCAATTCCAACAGTGCTCTTCCTTAGATCATTGAACAAAACCACCCAGCCCCAAGACGATACCTAGGATACTTCACGTTTCTCTGAGCTTCCCCTCGCACGCTGCATCGGACCCATCATTGCCCCCAGCAGCTCCACCCGAAACCCCACAACCTCGCAAATGCCAGCTCCACCCAGTCCTCACGCCTGCAGCCTCGGGTGACTCGAGATTCCCAAACCCTAGCTGCTCCTTCATGCGGCTGCGACCTACGCGCCTCACCACCAAGCCCCTGTCCTCCCTCAAACCATCGATCAACTCACCGCCATTTTGCCGTGGTCGCCCCACGCGCACGCGTGATGATGTTTTTTTATTATAGATTTCGTTTTTGAGAATAAGAGGAAGACGTATGCGATTTTAAATGGAACGAGTGCCGCGCAATCAGGCTAGCGTGGCTTGAGTACGAGTATAGGGTGGCTGGTTTGACTTTCAATTTTTAATATTAATAAATACCAAAATATCTCATTAAACATAACTCGAAATCCTGAACTCCTATCAAAGCATGCGGCCTGGCGTTCCTAATGTCATACCTGTAAAGACCCGTAAATCCGTACTCCTTGAGTAAACACTAATCTTCATTGATTAACTCAAGATGAACGAAAATACGAACCCTTAGGGGTTTTTAAGAAAGAAGAAAGAGGTAGAAAAAAAAAGAAAGAAAAACTGAACGGAAATAAAAAATAGAACACATCAGAATCTCACAATTCGCAGCGGAACAACATATAATAATAAATGAATAATCTTTAAACAAAGAACTATATCAGTTATTACATCTCATTATATTACATTACATCAAATCATCAGAGTGTACAACAACAACATCAAACAATGCAGCGGAAAAAGAAGTACTATATACTAGTAATACGCCATGCCATCCAGCTTGCCTCCAGCAACTCCTGAATATCCAGAATATCCTGATAAACCCTAACTCTTGACTGCCCGTGTGAAAAATTGGTGGGCACCCAGAGTTTAGGAAGGAAAACAATAAACTCCGAGTCAGTCATGTGACTGGTGCGAGAACTTAAAACAGTTTATTTTCTTTAAAATAAAAATAAAGGAATATTTAAAAAATAGATTCGCAATGCTTTTAAAAGAAATGAGACTACCATAAGGCCTCCCGCACACACACACATGCAAACGCAGAATCGGAGGAGATTTCTCCTTATGATAGTCAAAGATGCTTGATACGCATTAAAAAGAAACATTTGATATTATTACTAGTGCATAGTGTAGTAAAAATTTATTTCGAAAATAAAGATATAAATCTTAGCCAGCATAGACATTTCGCACTTATGCCTACTATAGATACCATGTTCAATAGCAGGTTACCGCCATATTCCATGGCAGGTAATACAACTAAAACCGTACAAGATCGTATTGGATGAATGGATTTTTCCAACAAATGGTCAGGCCAAGGAACTTCCCATTGCCACATGGAAACGCCTCTGGAAGGACGCCCCGAGAACCAAACTGTTCTCTGCCAAACAAAGCCGGGAATCCCTTTTCCCAAGGAATATTACAAACCCTCAGATATGCCACCCCCGGTCCTTTGGGACCTTTAACCGAGCGCTCGCAATCAATTCACACAATCATAAAGTGTTTTCAACATGAGTAAGTATCTGGGCTCCATACCATGATACTACCCTTTTCCAGAAGAAATGGCCATACCCTAGGGAAGCTATCCCTGAAAACTTTGCCGCACAACTCCTGTTTCGACCATTTCCGGGGTGTGAGGCTCGACGAATTCACGTCCACAAAAACATACTTTATACAAAAGCCATGCTTTGGGTCAACAAATGATCAACACAATGATCACCAAGATAGACGATCAAACGAATGATCCTATCACAAATAATCAACACAATGATCATTTCAGCAACACTCAGCATGTCACATTACCAAATTGGGAATATATCGCTGATAACTTCAACTATATAACCTCTAAGCTCGTACGTCTCAGAGAAGGGTGTTAAGCTAAAAGAATAAATTCTCCGCCACCAACAGAAATATATTTGAAAGAAATCGGCTTTATATCTCAACTTGTAATGTCAGACACACAATCCATACAAGTCTGTTCCGGGCTCGAACAGAACCGAAGGCACTTACAAAGAAGTCCTTGCAATCCGGATATTCACTAATCACGTTCGGACTTCCAATCACATATGGAGTCTCTATACCGGGGACCAGTCGATGCAAAGACATTCGACAAGAAACCCTTTCGTTTTCGAAAATATCCGGTCTTCAACACCGGTCTTCGAATGCAATTCATAACGACGTATCACGTATTCGGAATGGGTTATACGACCCCATGGTCCTTTCCCGGTTAACCCGAATAGTGAGCGCTTATTTTAAAAAAATAAGTGTGGCATTCAATTTCAAACAAATCACAACATATACCATTCAAGGTAAATATCGATAGTCGGTTATTGAACTATCAATGGATATGCCAACATCACCAGAATCCAAATAATTTTCCAAATTATTTATTTCCAAAAATATCTTTAGAAGATATAACTTTCCATATTTCAAAAATAAATCAATGTTTATTTTTAAACCTATTTTCCCAATTCCATTTATAAATTCCATATTGAATTTATATTTCCAAAATATTTATGAATATACGATTTCAAATATTCATTTTCAATTTATCTTCAAAAAGATAAATTCTCTAAACTTTCCATTTCTCATTGGAAAAACAATTTCCATACTTATTTATTTTATAAGTAATCCACAAATTTTATTTATTTTCAACCTTGGAAAATATTCCATATACTCTAATCGAAATTAAGTATATATTTCATTCTTTAAGGAAATCATTCACTTAACCATATTTATTTGGGCCAAAACGAATGTTGCGTAAAACACCGTTACGACAACCCAAAATCACTAGTATAGGGATTCGAAATAAAATAGATATATAAATCCCAATACTATACAAAACATTTCCTTTCGGAAATTATCTATTATAACAACAGTGTTATAATCTACCATTTCCTTTTATTTCTCGAAAACATCTATTTCAACAATAAATGTTGAAATCTATGGTTTCAAATCTCAACATATTTTAAAACATCATTAGATCGTTTTAATTCTATTTCAAACATCACTTCCAAAATAATTTCTTTAACATAATATTCACTATTCAAAAACGTGAATATACCTTGTTAATAAATTTCATCACTTCTATTCATTTTAGTTTAAGGAATTATTCACTGTCTAAAACATGAATATAACTCCATAAATAAATTAGAACAATTTACTTACCAAAATAAGTCGTTTTGAATTTATAAAACAACGTTTATAAATTCTATTCTATTTATTTTATATCAACTTCCTTTTATAAATTTTCTTTATTAACCTATCTCAATTCATATCACAATGATATACTAAAAATTCATGTTATAAGTCAAATACTTATAATTTATTTATTTGCAAAATTGTTTCTTTGAACTTCTCAAACTTATAAATCTTATAACTTATAAGATTCATTTATTTATCCAAACTCATTCCTTTAATAACTTTATAAATTTTATAAACCTACTGCTTATAAAATTTTATTTATAACTTCACTGTTATAATTCTATAATTCCAATTTATGAAATTCATTTACAATTCTTTCTAACACTTAGAAAAGTTCGTTTTACACTTCTAATACTTTTAATTTATAAATATTAATTTATAAATCTTTTTAATATAGAACAATTTATATTATTACTTTAAACATCCTTAAACTCTTTTATAAATTCACTATTTTGATTTATAAAATATTCAAATTTCCATTTATAACTTTACCGTTATAATCCTATAGATTTCATTCCTTTATGGAATTCATTTACAAATTATTTTATCACTCATAAAAGCTCGTTTCATAATTCAAGATATTCTAAATTTATAAATATCAATTTATAAATCTTTTAATATAAATCAATTTATATTATTACTTTAAACATCCTTAAACTCTTTCATAGTTTCATCATTCTGATTTATAAAATAAAAATTTTATAAATCCTATTTTTGAACTTCTTATAATAATTTCAGAAATCCCAGTTTAAACTATTTTATAAAATCACTAATCCCATATTTTCAAAAATCAATTTTTAACTATATTTCTCAAAAATATAATTTTTATAACATTAAAAATTATAACGTTTATTTATCCCTAATGGATCAATTCCAAAAATATTTATAAAGCGTATATTTTCACAATCACTTTAGAAATCCTTTAAAAATCAAAATCGTTATTTTTAAACTACAAAAATTGGATCCGATGATGCAACACATCAATAGTCAATCACGATTTTCACACATCATATATCATCCATGATAAACAATCAAATATCACAATATATGAAATCAAATAAATATTTGTGAGGAATCCAGTTGGATCCCTCCAACCTGTTTCCCTACATCCACAGACATTAGCACAATACCAATTTCCGTTTCAAGACGGAATATCGCGGTATATGGGATTTTATAAATATATATCCGCTTACTAACGGCGCATAGGGTCTCATCCGCTAAAATAAAATGCGGGAAATCAATCAACTGCAATATATACATATGCCAATATATATATATTGCTATATATATAATATAATACCAATTCCACTTCGAGGTGGAATATCGCGGTATATGTGTGTAATAAATAACCTCTGCTTACTAACGGCGTATAGGGTCTATTCACATCCAATATATATATAACAATCATCATTCAAGCATTCAATCAACACAGTCAATCAATTTTAAATCTAACTATTTAAAAATTCAAATAAACAACAAAAAATTCCTTTTGAGTGAGAAGTTCTCACCTTTGCTTTTATTAGCAATCCAATTTCCCTCTTGACTCGATTTTCTTGATTTATACCTAGTATAAATATTTTATACAATTCAATTAATATTTGAATCAATCGAATAAATAAAATTTTCATTTGACAAATTTTAATTCATCAGTTTTCTCCTTTAATAGTTAAATTAACTGATAGTTTTATTTTTAAACCAATTTCTTCTTAAATAAATTTATTTTAACAAATTTTCCTTTTAAAATGATTCTAACTAGAAATTTCCAATTGAACCAAATCTTTTTTTTTTAATTTTAAACAGATTACTCTTAACAGATTTATCTAAAAAAAAATTTAAATTTCAACTAAATTTACTTAAATAAATTTATTTAACTACAATTAAATTTTAAAACTAAATTCTCTTCTTTGTGCTCCCATATTTATATTTTTTTTTTCAGTTTGCAACTAAAATAGTTTAATTCACTAATAGTTTCGTTTAACCCAATTTTGTCTTTAAAAATTGATTTAACTAAAATTTAAATTTGAAACAAAATTTACTTTAGGAAATTAATTTCAAAATAAACTAGTAAATTTATAATGTATCCATTCATTTATTTTTTTACTAATTATCTTATTTTATATTAATATCTTTAAATCAATTTGTTCAACTAATATATTTAACTACAATTAAATTTTCCTTTTAATATAAATTATTTTAACCACTTAACTTAAATTTTAACAAATTTTCTTTTTCAAAAAAAATATTTTTCATTTGAAACTAAATCTATATTTAATTAATAATTTAGTTTTAACTTAACATAATAACTAAATAATAAATTTCTTTTAAGCTAATTTCCTTACATTAGTTTTCAACTTGAAATAGATATTATTATTCATTTTTTTCTTTTATTGTAAACAAATTGTATTTTTTTTTTTAATTCCAACATCATTATATATTTTAATAAAAACAAAACTGCATAAAGTATTATTATTATTTTTCTGTTTTTAACTTTTTAAACTTTACATATAGTTATTATTATTATTATAATACTGTATTTATACTTACTGACTGCATTTTATTTTTTTTTCTTTTTATTTTTTCTTTTTATTTTTTTTTTCTTCACAGCATATAATTTAATATGAAATCAGAAAAAAAAAATATTAAATCAATACCTTACTGGAAATCCCCAAGTCGCGAATCCCCCTGCCGTCGCCCTCGCTTGCCGCGCCACCTTGCTTGCTCGATCGAGATCATCGCGCGAGCGCCATCAACGTCGACATCGCCGCCTCGTGGCACCACCGCGCCCCCTAACTCCTAGCGCCGCCTACGCGCGCGTGCGCCGCTCCCACTTGAACGCACCCCACGGCGCCGCCGTTTCCTCCAATCGCGCGCACCTATCGCGTACGCAAGCCCCATTGCGCGCCACCGCCACTCCAGATCGTGAATCGCCATCATCATTCGAACTCGCGAGTGTCGCCATTTTTTTTTTTTTTTTTTTATAAAGAGGATCGGTTTTTTTTTTTCTTTTGATCTAGATTAACTGAAAAAGGGGGAGGAGGCTCGACATTATAATAGAAGAAAGTGGCGTAATTTTAGGCTGAAACAAAGGGAGGCAACGCGATTTTTGGCTTAGTTCACGGGATGCTGTCGTTGACAAGTTTTTTTTTTATTTAAATTTAAATTGAACTCGATTAAATTTCAACGCGTTTACGCGTCGTGTGATCACATAACAGCTCCGATAAATACGAAATTTGAAATCCGAGAATAATTCAATATTACGGACCCAATGGAACTGGTTTCGTCGAATTCCGAGACTGTGCCTCGGACGACTATTTTAAATATCGATTCAAACGATTAAATTTCAAAACTGAACAATTCACTTTCAAATTCGATTCTGAAGCTTCTATTATCTTCAGTATTATCAATATGAATTTTACAAGCCTTTGAAATATTTTTAATCGGCTTAAAATTGAGGATTCAAATTTTTATTCAACTCTCTATAGATTAAATTTCTATAATTTAATCGCCAAATTCAAAGTTAAATTGAAAATTCAACCTAAACCATCATTCAAATATTTAAAATTAATTAAATATTTTCAAATTAAATTATTCAAAATTCAGGGTCGTTACAATCTTTCCCCCTTAAAAGAATTTCGTCCCGAAATTACAAGTTAAGAAGAATGCCCTTATCCCGTCTATTATTTTTCACATTCCAAATAGTTTTATCAACTTACCAACCTAAATCTTTTTACTAGAGATTCACTATCTTTTCAACTAGCTTTTCAACTTCAAATATAGGTTTCAAACAATATTGTTTTACTAACCATTCAAATTTAAATTCAATTTTAAATTTCAAACTTTCAAATTTTTCTCAAAAATTTTTCTAACACCCTAAATTTTCGAAAAATTTCGCCAGCTTTTCCTTTGCGCGGCTCGATCGGTACAACTACAAAATGGCACCACGGCCCCTCAGAATCAAAAAGAAAAGAGAAAAGCCAAGTGGCTAGAGAAGAAAGTCATCAAATCTCATATTAAAATTGAAATACGTACCTTTTTTGTCGAGCAATTCAATTTTATCTTCGAAATCAAAATTTCAATTCCTTTATAATCCTGTATAACCTGCTAATAGTAGCATCCAAATCCAACATTCAAACTATTTTACACATTTCTATTACAAAATTTTCAACATATGTTTCTTATACATTTTTACTTCACTATTGAAGTTACATATTTATTTTCATTCAATATTACATTTTTCAATTTCGTTTGGATTTAATTTACAATTTAAATTTCATTCGAATTAAATCCTCAATTCTAAATATTGAATTCTATCGATTATCTTTCATTTAGTAATTCATATTACTACCTTAAATTAGTTTCATTCACTAATTCATTTCAAATTTCAATTCATCCATTCAATTTATCTCGAATTTACTTAATTACTAACAAAGGAAATTTCAATTTATTTCTTTCACTTACTTGAACTTATATACAAATTCAAATTCCAATTCATTAGTCCATGAATTAATAATTAATCAAGTTAGTTTACTTGAATTCAATTCATTTTCTTTTTATTCCTATATACTAATGATAATAATTCAATATTATCACTTCTTAACAATCATGCAACCATATACTATAATAATTCATTGAAAAATCATTTCTTTTTTCTATTCAAAATAGTTTTTGGGCAAAATTATCTTATTTACCCGATTCAAAAACCAATTTATATTCACTAACAAATACGCGCTCATATCTATTATTACACTCAAACTCATTCTAGAGTACTGCTAACTCTATCTCTAACGAGTAACACCCAACAGAACCATGGTTGTCGCTTAACCAACAGCTCTGATACCAGATGTAAAGACCCGTAAATCCGTACTCCTTGAGTAAACACTAATCTTCATTGATTAACTCAAGATGAACGAAAATACGAACCCTTAGGGGTTTTTAAGAAAGAAGAAAGAGGTAGAAAAAAAAAGAAAGAAAAACTGAACGGAAATAAAAAATAGAACACATCAGAATCTCACAATTCGCAGCGGAACAACATATAATAATAAATGAATAATCTTTAAACAAAGAACTATATCAGTTATTACATCTCATTATATTACATTACATCAAATCATCAGAGTGTACAACAACAACATCAAACAATGCAGCGGAAAAAGAAGTACTATATACTAGTAATACGCCATGCCATCCAGCTTGCCTCCAGCAACTCCTGAATATCCAGAATATCCTGATAAACCCTAACTCTTGACTGCCCGTGTGAAAAATTGGTGGGCACCCAGAGTTTAGGAAGGAAAACAATAAACTCCGAGTCAGTCATGTGACTGGTGCGAGAACTTAAAACAGTTTATTTTCTTTAAAATAAAAATAAAGGAATATTTAAAAAATAGATTCGCAATGCTTTTAAAAGAAATGAGACTACGATAAGGCCTCCCGCACACACACACATGCAAACGCAGAATCGGAGGAGATTTCTCCTTATGATAGTCAAAGATGCTTGATACGCATTAAAAAGAAACATTTGATATTATTACTAGTGCATAGTGTAGTAAAAATTTATTTCGAAAATAAAGATATAAATCTTAGCCAGCATAGACATTTCGCACTTATGCCTACTATAGCTACCATGTTCAATAGCAGGTTACCGCCATATTCCATGGCAGGTAATACAACTAAAACCGTACAAGATCGTATTGGATGAATGGATTTTTCCAACAAATGGTCAGGCCAAGGAACTTCCCATTGCCACATGGAAACGCCTCTGGAAGGACGCCCCGAGAACCAAACTGTTCTCTGCCAAACAAAGCCGGGAATCCCTTTTCCCAAGGAATATTACAAACCCTCAGATATGCCACCCCCGGTCCTTTGGGACCTTTAACCGAGCGCTCGCAATCAATTCACACAATCATAAAGTGTTTTCAACATGAGTAAGTATCTGGGCTCCATACCATGATACTACCCTTTTCCAGAAGAAATGGCCATACCCTAGGGAAGCTATCCCTGAAAACTTTGCCGCACAACTCCTGTTTCGACCATTTCCGGGGTGTGAGGCTCGACGAATTCACGTCCACAAAAACATACTTTATACAAAAGCCATGCTTTGGGTCAACAAATGATCAACACAATGATCACCAAGATAGACGATCAAACGAATGATCCTATCACAAATAATCAACACAATGATCATTTCAGCAACACTCAGCATGTCACATTACCAAATTGGGAATATATCGCTGATAACTTCAACTATATAACCTCTAAGCTCGTACGTCTCAGAGAAGGGTGTTAAGCTAAAAGAATAAATTCTCCGCCACCAACAGAAATATATTTGAAAGAAATCGGCTTTATATCTCAACTTGTAATGTCAGACACACAATCCATACAAGTCTGTTCCGGGCTCGAACAGAACCGAAGGCACTTACAAAGAAGTCCTTGCAATCCGGATATTCACTAATCACGTTCGGACTTCCAATCACATATGGAGTCTCTATACCGGGGACCAGTCGATGCAAAGACATTCGACAAGAAACCCTTTCGTTTTCGAAAATATCCGGTCTTCAACACCGGTCTTCGAATGCAATTCATAACGACGTATCACGTATTCGGAATGGGTTATACGACCCCATGGTCCTTTCCCGGTTAACCCGAATAGTGAGCGCTTATTTTAAAAAAATAAGTGTGGCATTCAATTTCAAACAAATCACAACATATACCATTCAAGGTAAATATCGATAGTCGGTTATTGAACTATCAATGGATATGCCAACATCACCAGAATCCAAATAATTTTCCAAATTATTTATTTCCAAAAATATCTTTAGAAGATTTAACTTTCCATATTTCAAAAATAAATCAATGTTTATTTTTAAACCTATTTTCCCAATTCCATTTATAAATTCCATATTGAATTTATATTTCCAAAATATTTATGAATATACGATTTCAAATATTCATTTTCAATTTATCTTCAAAAAGATAAATTCTCTAAACTTTCCATTTCTCATTGGAAAAACAATTTCCATACTTATTTATTTTATAAGTAATCCACAAATTTTATTTATTTTCAACCTTGGAAAATATTCCATATACTCTAATCGAAATTAAGTATATATTTCATTCTTTAAGGAAATCATTCACTTAACCATATTTATTTGGGCCAAAACGAATGTTGCGTAAAACACCGTTACGACAACCCAAAATCACTAGTATAGGGATTCGAAATAAAATAGATATATAAATCCCAATACTATACAAAACATTTCCTTTCGGAAATTATCTATTATAACAACAGTGTTATAATCTACCATTTCCTTTTATTTCTCGAAAACATCTATTTCAACAATAAATGTTGAAATCTATGGTTTCAAATCTCAACATATTTTAAAACATCATTAGATCGTTTTAATTCTATTTCAAACATCACTTCCAAAATAATTTCTTTAACATAATATTCACTATTCAAAAACGTGAATATACCTTGTTAATAAATTTCATCACTTCTATTCATTTTAGTTTAAGGAATTATTCACTGTCTAAAACATGAATATAACTCCATAAATAAATTAGAACAATTTACTTACCAAAATAAGTCGTTTTGAATTTATAAAACAACGTTTATAAATTCTATTCTATTTATTTTATATCAACTTCCTTTTATAAATTTTCTTTATTAACCTATCTCAATTCATATCACAATGATATACTAAAAATTCATGTTATAAGTCAAATACTTATAATTTATTTATTTGCAAAATTGTTTCTTTGAACTTCTCAAACTTATAAATCTTATAACTTATAAGATTCATTTATTTATCCAAACTCATTCCTTTAATAACTTTATAAATTTTATAAACCTACTGCTTATAAAATTTTATTTATAACTTCACTGTTATAATTCTATAATTCCAATTTATGAAATTCATTTACAATTCTTTCTAACACTTAGAAAAGTTCGTTTTACACTTCTAATACTTTTAATTTATAAATATTAATTTATAAATCTTTTTAATATAGAACAATTTATATTATTACTTTAAACATCCTTAAACTCTTTTATAAATTCACTATTTTGATTTATAAAATATTCAAATTTCCATTTATAACTTTACCGTTATAATCCTATAGATTTCATTCCTTTATGGAATTCATTTACAAATTATTTTATCACTCATAAAAGCTCGTTTCATAATTCAAGATATTCTAAATTTATAAATATCAATTTATAAATCTTTTAATATAAATCAATTTATATTATTACTTTAAACATCCTTAAACTCTTTCATAGTTTCATCATTCTGATTTATAAAATAAAAATTTTATAAATCCTATTTTTGAACTTCTTATAATAATTTCAGAAATCCCAGTTTAAACTATTTTATAAAATCACTAATCCCATATTTTCAAAAATCAATTTTTAACTATATTTCTCAAAAATATAATTTTTATAACATTAAAAATTATAACGTTTATTTATCCCTAATGGATCAATTCCAAAAATATTTATAAAGCGTATATTTTCACAATCACTTTAGAAATCCTTTAAAAATCAAAATCGTTATTTTTAAACTACAAAAATTGGATCCGATGATGCAACACATCAATAGTCAATCACGATTTTCACACATCATATATCATCCATGATAAACAATCAAATATCACAATATATGAAATCAAATAAATATTTGTGAGGAATCCAGTTGGATCCCTCCAACCTGTTTCCCTACATCCACAGACATTAGCACAATACCAATTTCCGTTTCAAGACGGAATATCGCGGTATATGGGATTTTATAAATATATATCCGCTTACTAACGGCGCATAGGGTCTCATCCGCTAAAATAAAATGCGGGAAATCAATCAACTGCAATATATACATATGCCAATATATATATATATATATATTGCTATATATATAATATAATACCAATTCCACTTCGAGGTGGAATATCGCGGTATATGTGTGTAATAAATAACCTCCGCTTACTAACGGCGTATAGGGTCTATTCACATCCAATATATATATAACAATCATCATTCAAGCATTCAATCAACACAGTCAATCAATTTTAAATCTAACTATTTAAAAATTCAAATAAACAACAAAAAATTCCTTTTGAGTGAGAAGTTCTCACCTTTGCTTTTATTAGCAATCCAATTTCCCTCTTGACTCGATTTTCTTGATTTATACCTAGTATAAATATTTTATACAATTCAATTAATATTTGAATCAATCGAATAAATAAAATTTTCATTTGACAAATTTTAATTCATCAGTTTTCTCCTTTAATAGTTAAATTAACTGATAGTTTTATTTTTAAACCAATTTCTTCTTAAATAAATTTATTTTAACAAATTTTCCTTTTAAAATGATTCTAACTAGAAATTTCCAATTGAACCAAATTCTTTTTTTTTTAATTTTAAACAGATTACTCTTAACAGATTTATCTAAAAAAAATTTAAATTTCAACTAAATTTACTTAAATAAATTTATTTAACTACAATTAAATTTTAAAACTAAATTCTCTTCTTTGTGCTCCCATATTTATATTTTTTTTTTCAGTTTGCAACTAAAATAGTTTAATTCACTAATAGTTTCGTTTAACCCAATTTTGTCTTTAAAAATTGATTTAACTAAAATTTAAATTTGAAACAAAATTTACTTTAGGAAATTAATTTCAAAATAAACTAGTAAATTTATAATGTATCCATTCATTTATTTTTTTACTAATTATCTTATTTTATATTAATATCTTTAAATCAATTTGTTCAACTAATATATTTAACTACAATTAAATTTTCCTTTTAATATAAATTATTTTAACCACTTAACTTAAATTTTAACAAATTTTCTTTTTCAAAAAAAATATTTTTCATTTGAAACTAAATCTATATTTAATTAATAATTTAGTTTTAACTTAACATAATAACTAAATAATAAATTTCTTTTAAGCTAATTTCCTTACATTAGTTTTCAACTTGAAATAGATATTATTATTCATTTTTTTCTTTTATTGTAAACAAATTGTATTTTTTTTTTTAATTCCAACATCACTATATATTTTAATAAAAACAAAACTGCATAAAGTATTATTATTATTTTTCTGTTTTTAACTTTTTAAACTTTACATATAGTTATTATTATTATTATAATACTGTATTTATACTTACTGACTGCATTTTATTTTTTTTTCTTTTTATTTTTTCTTTTTATTTTTTTTTTCTTCACAGCATATAATTTAATATGAAATCAGAAAAAAAAAATATTAAATCAATACCTTACTGGAAATCCCCAAGTCGCGAATCCCCCTGCCGTCGCCCTCGCTTGCCGCGCCACCTTGCTTGCTCGATCGAGATCATCGCGCGAGCGCCATCAACGTCGACATCGCCGCCTCGTGGCACCACCGCGCCCCCTAACTCCTAGCGCCGCTCCCACTTGAACGCACCCCACGGCGCCGCCGTTTCCTCCAATCGTGCGCACCTATCGCGTACGCAAGCCCCATCGCGCGCCACCGCCACTCCAGATCGTGAATCGCCATCATCATTCGAACTCGCGAGCGTCGCCATTTTTTTTTTTTTTTTTTATAAAGAGGATCGGTTTTTTTTTCTTTTGATCTAGATTAACTGAAAAAGGGGGAGGAGGCTCGACATTATAATAGAAGAAAGTGGCGTAATTTTAGGCTGAAACAAAGGGAGGCAACGCGATTTTTGGCTTAGTTCACGGGATGCTGTCGTTGACAAGTTTTTTTTTTATTTAAATTTAAATTGAACTCGATTAAATTTCCAACGCGTTTACGCGTCGTGTGATCACATAACAGCTCCGATAAATACGAAATTTGAAATCCGAGAATAATTCAATATTACGGACCCAATGGAACTGGTTTCGTCGAATTCCGAGACTGTGCCTCGGACGACTATTTTAAATATCGATTCAAACGATTAAATTTCAAAACTGAACAATTCACTTTCAAATTCGATTCTGAAGCTTCTATTATCTTCAGTATTATCAATATGAATTTTACAAGCCTTTGAAATATTTTTAATCGGCTTAAAATTGAGGATTCAAATTTTTATTCAACTCTCTATAGATTAAATTTCTATAATTTAATCGCCAAATTCAAAGTTAAATTCAAAATTCAACCTAAACCATCATTCAAATATTTAAAATTAATTAAATATTTTCAAATTAAATTATTCAAATTCAGGGTCGTTACAATACCCCTATTTTGAACACGATGGAACAAGTTCCAAGGCCTAATTCGATTGTATGGAAAAGATAATTTTTTGAACTCAATTAAAATATTAAATTTTCAATATTAATTTCTACGCGATTCCATCTCGTACGACCAAACGATAATTCCAAATGCTACAAAATTTGAAATCCGATAATAATACATTATTACAGATCCAATGTAATAGTTTCGTCGAATTCCAAGACTGTGCTCTAGATCAATATTTTAACGCGTTCAAAATTTTTGAAATCAGTTGAAATTTTCAATTCTAAAAACTTATTAGCTCAACTCTAATTCAAATAGAATTTATATCAGCATTAGAAATTGTTTTGATTCATATTCAACTCAAATTTCATTTATTCACCAATTCTGTATTATGATAAATCGCTATATTTGAAATTTAAATTCATTCTATAATTTCAACAAAAAATTTCATATTCAAAAATCAATTTATATTCCAAATCCAATATTTAAAACCATTTAAATATTCAAAACTAAATGTCGGTAAATCTAGGTCGTTACATTCCTCCCCCTTTAAAAGAATTTCGTCCCCGAAATTGCTAAGGTAGAAAAAATGCTCCAAACCCATTAACTTATCAAAACCCACTTAGTGGAAATTCAATATTTCATTTTTCTAATCTTTTAGTTCCAACCCAAACAATTATTTTTCCATTTCTAAACCAAAACTCTTTATTTTAGTCACAATTCGAAATCAAATTTTGGCTAACAAAATTTTTCTAACACCCTAAATTTTCGATTTTTTTAGGTAGAGACTCCTTTTGTTCGGGGAGCCTTTTGCAATATCACAAATATAATAAAAATGATATCATCGACCCATAAGGTCGGAAACACAATATATAGCGATATTTATATCATTTTCGTATGTATAGCATAAGCGTACCTTACTTTAGCGTTATTAAGCGAGTTCGCTTAATTATATGCAATTACACAACCAAAATCTATCCAAATAGCTCCATGTACCTGTACGTACTCAAAATAAATGAATACATTCCATAATTTTGAAATTTAATAATATCACATGCATTTAACTAATTAAACACATAGATTTCATTAAGAAAACTTGTCAGATCATGTGTTTTATAATGCATATACAAGGTTCAAACATCACTTATTCATTCCCAATTCAATTTATATGCCATTTATTCAAATTTCCATTGAATTATATGAAATTCACTTGAATTCGATCCATATTCACATCCTTGTCCTTCACAAAGTTTTATTTACTTCATTTTATATCAACACATTTCATACCATGTTAATTCATTAACAAACCATTTCATAAAATTCAATTTATCCATTTCAAATTGATTTTAAATCAGTTTATCTATTTTCTATTGATTCCCATTCAATTTATTCACTTCCATTTACTCAGTATATCTCAAGTTATCCTATATCACTTGGAGATCATTTCATTAATTCATTTCAATCATTATCTATTTCGTTTGACTTATTTCAGGACTTTACTTCATTACCTCACATTTCAAGTGATTTTATATTATATTTACTCAATTCCAATTCATCATCCATTTAATTTCAATCAACCACGTTCAAACATATTTAATTCGCCTATAAATAAGTCCAATTTCATTTATAAATCAAGTCCCGTATTCAATTTCAATTTACTAACTAATTTATCTAATTAGTTACTTCCATTTTCCACTTCACAACAAGATTTTTATTTCAAAAATCACTTCATTTAGTCAGCTTAAGCATAAATCCACTTTATAATTCAAATTTGGATTTTCATTTCAAAGTTTAAGCTTACTTTCCCTTAATTCATTCTAAATTACCTTCAATTTTGGTTTCCATGTTCAAGTATATGTTCAATTCATTAAGCTATTACCAATTCAAATCCAATTCCATTTAACACATCCTGAGTTTAATTTAATTTCCTTTACTTGAGTTAAGTTCATTTCGAAAATCATTCTATCCAAATTTATTTCTTAAGTCCTATTACAAACATTTTATACCATTCTTAAGTTATATATACAACTTTAAAACTTAAGTTCATATTCACCTTAATCTTTCATTATTTCCAATTCAAATTCAATTCACTAATTAAACCATCTATTTAGTTCACTCTATTGCCAGGAAATTCAATTTCATTTTTGGATCAAATCCAAATTCATTGAACTTAACTTGGGTTAATCTCATTTATAATTCAATTCTAGCTTTGCTCATCTTAACCAATTACTAAATCACTTTAAAACTGGGTTTTATTTCAAATTATTCTAAAATCATATATAACTCCTTTTTTTAAGCTATTCAAACTTATTTATTCACAATTCCATAATTTTCTCTTAAATTTTATTCCATTCAAAATTTACAACATATTATATAGTCACTTTAAAATTCAAATTTTATATCCAGTTCAATTTGATATCATTTCTAATCCAATCCAATTTATTTAACTTAACCTAAGTTAAATTCAAATCCATACAATTTCCTTCTAATAATTTAATTTATTTAACTTGCATAATTAAGTTTTAGTTTCACACCGAAATTCACATTTCCCAAGTTTTAGTTCAAAAATTTACTCTCTTTTGGTTTTACTTCTCATTTAATTGGAAATTTCAGAATTCAATCACTCGGTTCTATTTCAAATCATTTCAAAATCCTATATATAAATATGTATTCCATTCTGCATACCAAATCTTGCCTTTGGAATTTTTAAATCAAAATGTGATTTTACCAAAACTATTCTGAAGCCAAATAATCACAGTAGCAATCCGTCACTTAGAAACTCGAAAATAAATATTGATGATGCTGCACGGTCAACCGAGATTATTTTTTAGCGACTAAAGTAAGTTTAGTGCTTTATTACTTCCAAAATCCATTTAAAACATTTTCTATTTAAAAATATCTCCAAAATAATACTCCATTATTCTCTCAATCACTTCGAAAAACATTTTCAAACTTCCAAGATTTCAAAATTCCCAGATACTTAGTTCAAACCCGGTTAAAACATTTCTCAAAGTTTTTTGGATTTTGTATTTCCAAATTCTATGTTTGAATCTAATTTTAGTTATAATTACATTCACAAATTTCACCTTTGAAATTCCCTTTTGGCTATATAAACCATTTCAATTATTATAATCTTGTTTTGATTATGCTCATCAACTAAACACTCTGACTTTACTAAAATAATTTTTGAAAAATTATTCCTTTATATTAAAATTTTAATTTGGGTAAAATTACTTCGTTTACCCCATTTCTAAACAATATTGTGCCGAATTGCTTTATTTAAGTATTTAGAAACCCTTATCGATACAGTTGTATGAACTATGCCGACCAGAATTTATAAGCCACTCAATAAATTAACCAACATAATATAAAATATTTTATATGACTAATAAATATGCGCTCATATCTATTAATACACTCAAACTCATTCTAGGGTACTACTGACCCTATCTCTAATGAGTAATCCCCACCAAAGCCAAGGTTCTCACTTAACCTTCAGCTCTAATACCACATGCAAAGACCTAGGCCTTTCAACCATTGACAGTGGGTACACCTACCTAGCTTACACTGGTACCTCGAATTTGCTTTTACGGCTAGCTTCTCGACTATAAGCACCTAGCAAACCAACCACTGAGGGATATGTAGGGGTACGAGTCATCTGTTCACTACCTAACAAGAAGCGAGAACCCCCTATCATGCATGAACCTATCACAAAGCAAATCTGATCCCTGTCTCTTCGTCGATCAACAAATTTGGCCAAATTCAATAGTCGGTTATTTAACTATCAAATTACACACATAAACAGTCGCTAGGCCTATATTTTAAAATTTCCAAAATCTTCATTCAAAATAGCTTTATGAAGATATATATTCAAATCCCTCCCAATATCTCAATATTTGAAAACAATTCCAAATATTTGTATCCATAACAGGATATTTTTGAACCATATCAATACTTAGAAATATTTTTTCCAATTCCATTTATAATCCAACCCTTTGAAAATATTTCTATAATAATAATCTCATAGATAAAAGATTTCAAATTCTTCCAGTCTAATACCTAGGAAAATATTAATAAGTATATTTGTCCAAATCATTTTATTTCCAATACTTAGGAAATTTTCCATTTTATTTCATATTTCTCAAAATTATCCCTCAACTCATTTATAATGAATTCTATAAGTTTCCGAAATTCATTAATTAATTTCCTTTAAAATTTCCAAAATCGATTAAACTTATCTATAATTCCAACTACCCATTCCTAACTTCTTTTATGTATTCTAATTCATTTTCGAAGTCCTCGTATTTCAACATTCCAGATGTTTCCTTAAGTCTCCAGAATTTCATTACAAGATTTCTCATGTAAAATTTATATCCGTTAAATAAACCCCATTCACAAATCTCGAGAGCATTTATAATTAAATTACAATCATTTCAAAATCTCTCTCTATATATATATAATAAGCATTTTTAAAGAATAATAATTTATTTTTGAAACACGTTTAAGTAATTATTTAGAATATTCAAACACTTTAAATAAACATCGATAACTCATTCCCAATTCATTTTTAAATAAACCAATCGATTTACAAAGCTTATTTTAAATTTAGAATTTATTTCAATTAATATTATATATTTGATAAATCCACTTTCTAAAGTATTACAATAATAAACAGCTTAAAATTACATAGTTTAATAAATAAAATTTTCCTTTTAAACCAAAACTTAATTTCTTAAAAAAAATATTTTCAAAATCCCAATAACCAATTTTAATTTAAAAATCCCTCTTGGTTCATAACACATCGATTTCATTTCGATTCCCTAACAATTCTCACTTTTCAAAAATAGAATCCAATATTTCTCCCAAAAACCTATTTTCATATCTCGATATAAATTCACATTATCATGTGATATCATTTCTCTTATTTATAAACATCGTTTATAAATATCTAAACTCATTTCTAGTTGTTCTTTGTTAATAAAAGATTTAGTTACAAAAATCTCATTTATAAATCGATTTTTATTTTAAAATCCATCAAGAAATTTGTTTCTAATAAAACCAATTTTTATTCCAAATCCATTCAAAAACTCGATTTCTAGTTTCATTTAAAATTTTAGAAAAATCATTAATCCATTGTTCCAGATTCCTTATATAAATAAATTTCAAAATATATATTTGAAAACACTTTGTAAAATAGTTAAGTGAATTACAAATTAAATCTATTATTTAATTCACATTTATTCCTTATCAAATATTTCAAATCAATATAAATATTTTTATTTCCATAAATTCCCTTTTTATTTCTTTTTAAAATTCAAAAATATTCTTTATGGTATTTAAAATACCAAAATATGGGCAGTGCTACTATAACATTTAATAAATCAAATCACACAACAATCCAAAATAGATTATCCAATCGCATAATATATCGCTATATATGGAAAATAATCAATATATTTGAGAAATCCAGTTGGATCCCTCCAACCTATTTTTCTGCATCCCCAGATGTTATATAACATGAAATACCAATCCCGCTTCGAGGCGGGATACCGCGGTACTACAAGGTCATCCGCTATTATGCGGTATAGCGTCTCATCCGCTCCAATCGATGGGAATATACCCAACTACTAATATATATACTACAATATATAATATAACATTCAACTGATAATAATTTATAAATCTATCCAATCAACCAATAATTAATTTTCAACATTTTAAATTATAACCAGCAATCCAGAATGAGTGAGAGTTACTCGCCTTAATTTTAGTTGACGTTTCCACGTTCTGGTTCCAACTAAATTTTGTAAAATTCTGATAGCTCGAAACTTGACCAATTCGATACCATCGCATAAAACTCGTTATTACGAGTATATAGCAAAACCCACGTTCGATTCAGACATAGAGTGAATAAGATATATGGTTTATAAGATTTCATAATTAAGTTATGTAGTTAAACCTGAATCACTAACTATTAATTAACCTCATGTTTAAACCTTCTTCCCCGATTTCAAAATCCTATGCTTTTTTTCTGTTCATATCTACTCCCTATTCACTGAATTCACATTCATCTCAACTCGAAACAAAGCACAAACCTACCTTATCTTTATCGTCCACTATCCTCAAGTGCAATTCCGACCGCGCTCTTCCTTAGATCATCGAACAAAACCACCCAGCCCCAAGCTGATACCTAGGATACTTCACGTTTCTTCGAACTTTCCCTCGTACGGTATGCCAGACTCACCACTGCCCCTAGCAGCCCCACCTAGAACACCTCAACCTCGCAAATTCTCCACCCAGTCCTTACGCCCGCAGCCTCGCATGACTCGAGATTCCACAAACCCTAACTGTTCCTCCAGGCGGTCGCGACCTTCGTGCCTCACCACCAAGCCCCACCATCCCTCAAACCGTCGATCAACTCGCCGTCCTTTTGCCGTTAAATCAATACACATTTAGCGAACGAATTTTGAAATAAAAATAACCTCAAGCACACGGTGTACTATCGTAGTATGTGGCGAGTACGGGTCGATCCATAGGGAATTGTTAATTTTAAAAATCTATTCAATCAAATTAAACCAAAGTTGTATAGAGTGTTAAGGTAGAAAAGGAGAAGACTAACAGACTAACAAAGTGATAAAAATGTGAGAGTGTGAAGGCAATTTAGAGGTAATTCCCCTCTCATGATCACATAAATCAACATAATGAAATTATGATCTCATTTTGGTCATTTGTGAGTTTACTTGATGCATTTATCATAAGCATGTGTTATTAATTAACACACTTAAACCATCAAACTTTAATGCACCCTCTAATCCATTTACTAACTTTAATTAAAATGTCATAAATTTAAAGGAGAATCTATTTTAAGCATGGCTTGTTAGCTATTGAATTAGAAACATAAACCATCAAATTTTAATTCTAAATCCACTTCCATCACCATGATCATATGTAGATGAAGAGATAATTAGTGATTCATATGACTAAGCATAGCCTATTTGTTTTGAACAACATAAGCTATCAAAATCAATATTAAACACAAAATCACACAAACATCTAGCTTTCCACTAAGCACAAAAGACATATAAATAAAAAAATACATTGCATCTAAATGATTCAAGAGAGCTTCATTACCCCTAAATTGTAGGGATTAGCCTCTCATATTTGTTATCATCTCAAATAGATGTAGAAAGCATAATGAAACAAAAAGAAAAGAAAATGAAAGCAAAATAAAGGAAGAGCGATTCTACTTGCATGAAAAATAAACAAAGCTACTAACAAAATAAGAAAGAGAGCATGTAAATGTAAAAGATCATTAACTAACATTGCATAAAAATAAAAGATACATGAAATAAAAAATGGCTAAGTAGCCATGAGAAAGAAAGAGAAGAGATTTTTTTATTTTTATTCCTAAACTACGGAGGCTAAGAGAGAAGAGAGAGGTTACATAAAGCATAAGGGATATTTATACAAGTTAGAAATCCTAACCCATATTTTTGGGGAATGCCCAAACTACCCCTTAGGAAGTGTGGTGGCCAAGTAACCATAAGCATCCAATAATCATCTATTAAGTGTGCATGAAGATTTAATGGCCTTTTAACATGTGGATTAGCTCTAATTTGTACATTAAGGTAGAAGGGTAGGTGGGGTCCTCCATGATCATGGCTTTGAATTATTTCCATCTTTATTTGTTCTCTTCACTCTTGTGCATGCATATAACTTTATGAAACACTTGTAAAATTCATTAAATTTCCTATAAAACAACATAAAAAATTCCAAGTAAATTTTTACAATTCAATAAATGCACAAAAATGACAATTTTGCCCCTATATGGGGAGGAATATGTGACAATTTGAAAATAATTTTAATTTTGGTTTAAACAAGTTAAAATACCCGATATGATCATTTATTAAATTTAAATATATTAAATATGGTGGTAAAAATATGCACATTTACGTGCACATCAGCGGTGGTTGCCCCATGCGCACGCGTGATGATTTTTTTATCTCGATTTAGTTTTTGAGAAGAAGAGGAGGACGAATGCGATTTTAAATGGAATGAGAGCGGCTCGATTCAGGCTAGTGTTGCTCGAGTATGAGTATAAGGTGGCTGGTTTGACTTTAAATTCTTAATATTATTAAATTCCAAAATATCTCATCTCTACTACTAATAAAGAAAATTCATTGAATTAATTTACTCGGCATCTTTTTGAAATTCCGAAAATGTCCTTGCTTTCCGTTTACAAAAATATAAACAGCCTGTGTGCGAAGCACGGGCCAATTCTAGTTAAACTTAATTCGAAATCCTGAACTCCTATCGAGGTGTGCCACCTGGCGTTTCTAGTGTTATACCCCTATTTCGAATGTGATGGAACAAGTTTTGAGGCCTAATTCAATTGTATAAAGAAGTTAACCTTTTGAACCAATTAAAATATTAATTTTTCAATATTAATTTCAACGCGTTTCCTTCCCGTACAACCAAACGATAATTCCAAACGCTACGAAATTTGAAATCCGATGATAATTCATTTTTATAGATCTAATGGAACTAGTTTCGTCGAATTCCGAGACTGTACCCTGGATCGTTATTTTAACGCGTCGATAAAACCGACGATTTCAAAAATTTATGGAATCTGAAATTTTCAGTTCTAAAAACTTATTAACTCAATTCTAATTCGAATAGAATTTATAACAACATTAGAAATCATTTCGATTCATATTCAACACAAATTTCAATTATTCACCAATTTCGTATTACGATAAATCGTTATATTTGGAACTTAATTCATTCTATAGTTTCAACCAAAATCTTCATATTCAAAAATCAATTTATATTCCAAATCCAATATTTAAAACCATTTAAATATTCAAAATTAAATGTCAGAAAATCCAGGTCGTTACAATTTTATTATAAAAGAAAATAGAAATTGAATAATAAGTAAAATGAATTATTCAATAAACATATCAATATTTAATAATACGTTACTCACAGCATATAATCTTATAGAAACCCATAAAACAAAAATTACTTAAAAAAGGATACTAAATATATATTCTAGAATTAATTAATATCTATTAAATTAAAAATATATTATAATCTCTACATTAAACAACTAATTTCTTGATCCTTATATAATTAAACAATAATTAAGTATCCATTAGTAACAGTAGGAAACACATTTCTTTCTTCAAAATCCTCAAAATAGGCTGTGAAGTTAAATACTACATTTAACAAATATTTCATAATTTGCTAAAAACTATATAGAAAATCAACGAGGAACCGTTTCTTCCTTTTAAAGAATTTGTAAAATTTCTATAGATTTATAAATATTAAAGCTACTTAATTTCTACTAAATAATCTATCTCTAGATTAAATAAATAAATATTATTATTATTATAATATATATAATTTGTCTAATTTATATAAAATATATTTTTATTTATGAACATTTTTGTTATATATATAATAATTTAAACAATATACAACACAACACAATAACGCTAACATATGCACAAAATGTACGACTGATCGACCGAACGGTTAAAGGCAATGTAGAGTGGATGATCGCCAATCCAAGTGATCATCTCCTCTACCATCAATTGTACCATCACTGATTTTAAGCACTTAAACATATCCAAGCAAGCAATAACACATCACCATCACATGTAAAGTTTAAATGGATATGGTTAAGGATTGGACTCACCTTAAGCTTAAAAGCCTAAAACAACATATCCAAGCAGCCCACTCTTCTTTTTCTCCCTCCTAAACAATCTTCTCTCAAAACATACATAGATGCACGAAACCACCATCGATGTGCACAAAACTTGGTGGTACAAAGCTATAGTCCATGAAATCACCTCTTGTCTTCGTCAACATTCTCCTTTCTCCAACCCAACTTGTCTATGCCATTACCAACACACTCGATCCATCCACCCAAAATTCGAGCGTGAATTTTGGCTCTAGGAAAACATGTCACAACCCATGTCCTGCCTCTGATCTAATCCAAACTTGCACCGAAGATGCTTCTCTCGACCACAAATCCAATGCTTCTACCGATTTAACCGAATATTACCTGTGTCGCCACCAATATTTAACCCTAGTTCGAAATCTACATTTTCCACCATCACCGCACTCTCCTAAATTCCTTTGAAAAATTTACCATTGCTTCATAAAGCCTACACCGTAGATAGCATTGCTTAATTCTATGTGGTTTGGGAGAATTTTTTTTCAAAGAGGAGTGGTTATTTTCGCTTAAAGGAAGAATCTATTAATAAATCTTCACCCCTCTGCCTCCACATCCAATTAATTTTTCACTTCTTGTTTATAATAGGTAATATAGCTTACTGAGAAGCTTAAGTTTTATTTTCTTAAATTATTCTCGAAATATGAATGATTGGGTATGGAAATAGAGAGAATTATCTAAAGTCAGTAAATGTTCTTTCTTAGGATTTATTTATAGATAGGTTGAAAGCATCATGAGAAAGAATCCTCAGGAGTTAGAATTCTCAGGACACTTGGCTTTGGCTCATGGGCTTTGGGTTATTGGGTTTCATTCTGTTTTTCTTCCTTTCTTCTTTTATTTACTTTATGAATTAAATACATTTTACCCCAATAAATTACTCTTATCGCCAACTACTTTCCAATAAATTTTAATATTATTATAATTTTCGAAGTGATTCATAATTTTATCATTATTATAAAATTTTCATAGAAATTATTTCTATATTTAATTTATTAATAAAATTAAATATCAAAGACTCGTATTTTAATTCAGTATTAAACAGTTTCCAAATTAATTTATTTCACCATTCTTAAAATATCCATTCGTCCCTTTAACTATTCAATTTCATTAATACTTACCTGTAATAAAATTCTAATTTTCTAAAATAAATTCAAATGGTATAATTTTTTCCAAAAATTATATTTAATTAATTTAAATATTTATTATTAATTACCCCAAAAACGGGTAGTTACACTTCCTCTGCATTTTGATTGAAAATCAAACTATTTGATATTTCTATCAAAATACTTGTTCAACTCTGATGCTTATAGAATGATACTTTCATACCAGTTCTTAGATCATATTAATAACCCACAAACTCAGTATTGCTTCCACTGACTTTGATATACTTTGGTTTTTATGTCCAAATAATCGATTCTAAATCATTATTTAGAATTTTTGTTTCAACACAAAAACATTAGGCGATAATTTTTCAACTAAAACCCAAATTTATTCAAGCATGTCAGATGATGAACCTGTTACACAATTTTCAATAACTGAAATTTACATCGCTATATTATCAACATTGCTTACTATATTCCAACTACAATCATATTCTTCTTGAAGACAAATTTGCGACCGATGGGGCATATCTCTTTGGGTAAAACTATCGAAATTATATCTTGATAATGTATTTGGAATCTATGTTATAGTTTCACATTATTATGAGTCCTTGAGATGATGGTTTTGATGACAACAACATTAGGACTTGTTATAAAATATGATTACTAACATTGTAGTTTAGATATATATGTATATGAAGGATTTAACCATGCAGGTACCAAGAATGAAGACTGTACAGTATAGAGATTCAAGATTACAGACTCATGAGTATCAAGATATCAAGAGTTCAAGATTTCAAGAATACAAGATAAGTATTGAGTCTAGAATTATGTTAAAACTTCTTGAAAGCACTTACATCTTTATTCGAAATTTATTCGTGGAATGGAATCCACTTCGAGCTTGTTAAAGGGATGAAACCCTAGTGGGATGGAACACACGACAACATATAGTGGAACATATAGTTGTAACAATCCTGGTATTGGAGATTACTGATGATATTAGATTATAATGATAGTTATAATTTAATATGGTGAATAGAATGTAATGGAGAAATAAATTTGGTTTAAATTGTGTATTTCAAACAAACAATATGCATGGAGTTAAATATTGGGTTTAGAATTCATTGTTTGGTTTTTTGGTTAAATAAAATGGAAAATATTGAAATTTAGGTAAATTTGAGTTAATAAATTTACCAAGTGATGTATTTCAACATTTAATTGTTGAAATAAATCCAAATTGATGGAAATAAAGTTTTAAAAACTTTATTTTGAGGTATTGGAGTGAAATTAGTCATTTACTGTATTTTAATTAAGTCAATATGATAATATTGATAATTATTGTCAATATTTGCCTTTTATTGAATATAAAAGGAAAAATATGAAGAAAACATTTCTTTTAATAAAATAAAAGATGAAATATTTTGCGAAAATATTATTTTTTTGTTTTAAAAAGGTTAGAATGATTTATTACAATTTATTTGACTAAGAGAATAAATTTTGATCAAGTTATACTTTAAAAATAGTGTTTTTACACTAAAATGCAAATTGTAAAATATTGTTAAAAATGAGGATTTATTGTTTTTTTGTGATAATAAATTTTATTTTGTCACAATAACTATTTTATTCCAAAACAAATTGATGTATGTATTTTATTTGGCTTGAAAATGTAGTTTTGTATGTATATAGTGTAAAATAGGTTAATATTTATGCATAACCTTGCATTTTCACTATGTAATTTTTTTCTCTTGGGCTTAATTGGGTAGAAAGGAGGATCCATTAGCCTACTATCTAGAATTTTCTGATGAGAAACTAGACTGTACGCACTTTCTTTCAGCTTCTTCTTCTCAAAATAAACCTATAGTAAAAAGAAAGGAGAAAAATTTCATGGCTGCTTTCACCTAAATCCAGTTTCTACCCAACTTTTCTATGAATTAAAAGGGGAAATCACCTAAATTAAGAACATAAAGGTAATCTCCTTCCAATACCAAATAGATTTCATCAAAATTTGAGAACTTGAGATGTGATTTGTCTTTTATTTGCTTATGTTTGTTTTGCATGTCTATTTTCAAGTTTCTACAGGTTCTTAGGGCTTCTATCTTCACCAAAGATCACAACTTCTCCCAAATCGCTGCTATATCTTGCCAAAACTATTTGGTAAGCAAGGTAAGAGTTTTCTTGTAGCAAGCTAAAGCCAACTATCAAATTTTGCTATCAATTTGTTGCTTGAAATGCCCAATTTATTGAATAGGTTTTCTCTTATGTTGGTTGAAATAATGCTATGTTCGAAAAATCATATCTTTCTCAATTTACAGCCAATTGCTCCCAATTATTGATATGTTGTAGTAGTTGAAATGTAAAACATTTTTGAAAATTTTCATTGAATTTTGATTTGTTTTGATATAGAAATTTGTTGGTTGAAATCGGCCAAAAATTGATCTCTGTTTGTTGGCCGAAAGTGCACCATGTTGAAAAAATCAAATCTTTCTCAATTTACTTTCAATTTCTTCCAGTTTTCGACATGTTGTAGTACTTGGACTACAAAACATTTCGGCAAATTTTCATTGAATTTTGATTTGTTTTGATCTAGAAAATTATTGGTTGAAATCAGCCAAAAATGCATCATGTTCAAAAAATCATATCTTTCTCATTTTAGTGCCAATTGCTTCCAGTTTTTGATATGTCGTAGTAGTTAGACTGCAAAATATTTCCGCAAATTTTCATTGAATTTTGGTTTGCTTTGATATACAAAATCTTTGGTTGAAATCGGCTAAAAATTGATCTCTGTTTGTTGGCCGAAAATGCACCATGTTCAAAAAATCATATCTTCTTCAGTTTATAGCCAATTGCACCCAATTTCATATATGTTGTAGTAGATGGACTGTATAATATTTCTGAAAATTTTCATGGAATTTTGTGTGGTTTTGTTATAGCAAATCGTTGGTTTAATACAGCCAAAAATCTTGTTTTTTTGTGCTTGCTGAAAAGTGCTATGTTCGAAAAATCATAACTCTTTGACTTTGCAGCGAATTGCTCCAAATTTTGGACGTTATAGTCCTCGTGTCGTAGTATAATGCAATAAAATTTTGCTGAAATCCATGTTGTTTTGATACCCCAAATTACTGTCCAAAGTCAGCCAAAAACTCCGTTGCTTGGTAGATTGTTCTTTTGCTCCTATTTGCGCTTTCGTTAACTGTTTCACTGCATATTTCGATGATTTTGAATATTGTATGAATATGTTTGATAATGAATGTTGAATCTTTTTATCTGAATAGGGATTGGCTTGATTTTGGAAATTTTTAGAATTTAAATTTTGTTTAAATTCTATTTCAATCTAAATAATCATAAATGTAGATATTTGAAGAATTCGATGGTTTTAATTTATTTTGGCTTCGAATAAGTTTCTGAAAAATCTTTATAAATTATGATTAATTAAATAAATGTTTTTAAGACATTTTAAAGGGTTTTTAAACAATTATTTTTTCTAAAAAGTATTTTATAAGTAGATAATCTATTTGATAAATGGATTTTTCCTTATATAACTTATTTAAAAATCTCTAAAAATTGTTTAAAAATCTCATTTTCTCTATAAAATTATTCTAATATATTTTAGCTTAGTTAGATGATTTTCGGCATGTAACAATGATAATTAAATGATTTGACAAAAATACATGGCATGAGACATGTGTTTTCACCTCATCGCTTAATATCGAACTTGTATTGTCGAATTTGCTTTGAAGTACTGTTTTATGATATTTTTACTTACCAAGGACATGAGGCCGGATTGTTATGATGAACTGATGATGGTTTTGATGTTTAAGATGGATTTTTACTTGTCGATGAAATGAGACAAGTCTCGATGTCACTTTAAACTCATCAAAGTATGAGACACAATGAGTTGGGTGCTTTACACTCGCCAATGAGAAGAGGCGGTGTATGTTTAATTTGGCTTTTTATGAATGTTTTATAATGTGGCATCGACTGACAATTAGTAAACCAATAGGTGCGAATGTCATTACTAGATTCCAATCATCATGATGTTTTTCTCGGATTTTATGATTTGGGTGTCATCGCGATATTCGACTATAATCAATCAAGATGATAATGATGCTATGATGTTAATGACCCCAAGTCATCACGACGTATGGTACCAAATAATAGTAGTACTAGTCAAGATGAAAAGCACATGCAATTTTCTATAAAGTTTTCTATGTTCGATTTCACCTTTTTTTGATGTTGTTATTTGAATACGGCTTTGAGTATGATATGGGCTACATTTATACTATGCTATATGGTGATTTCGATTATGATTGCCTTTAACTCTTATTGAGTTCTTATGATAGATTATGATGATTTGATGTTTCTTATGAACTTATTATATATTTTCTCATTCTTTATCCACTTTACTTATAAATGTCCTTAAGAGAAACCATATGCATGTTACTTATTGAATTCCCTTGAAATAGATAGATGAATCACTGATGTCCCCTTTCTTATGAATGATATGATGAATTATATGTCGTTCTGTTGGCAACAACAGAATGATTCTCACCATTCCGCTTATTACTGAGATCCTTACTACTGATAAGTTTAGCTTGTCTGACCCTTGTGCTTTTCACTTGGGTCAGACCGAGTTGCAGGTTAGTTTGGATTGCTTCACTTCTTGGATCAGCTTGATAGCTTTTGTTGGACTTATCATTTTGGCTTGGATGTCTATTTAGAGTCGTCTACTTTTATGTTATCTTATTGTATATTATTTTGTGGGATGGGTGTATATGTGATTCAGCAGTCCTTGCTACTTATGTATGATGTATTATTATGGAGATGTATGGTGATGTATGTGTGTGTGTGTCTATATATACACACACACATACATACTCTGATCTAGGTTTGCTGTTCCGTGACTAATGTTTTCTATCTGCATGTACATTACATTATTTCTAAAATGGACTGAATCCACCATAGTGTGCATTAGTTAGGGACTAAGCGTGTCTACCACTTACGAGGTAATGAAAAAAAAATCAAGACATAATTGACATGCTTAGCTCTTAACTAACATATTACTATGATGGTCGCCTTTAACCAGCCCTATTCTCTGCCTTAGTGGACAGGATTACATAGTAATTTTCTCCACTAATGTAGGTCGTGCGGTGGGGCGTTACAGCATGGTATCAGAGCATTGTTTCAGAATATAATGTAATATATACAGAACAGTATACGAGATACCATACATCAGATATAATGCATCTATATACATCATCCCTTAATCATGATCGGTTTCACCTTGACCTTGCCTTGTCCCTATCCTTGTTTTGATTCTTGTCCCTTTTTAATTCCTTTGGGGTAGATAGAAAGGAATATGTTTAGGAATGTTAATTATATTTTGTAGTATTCCTTAACTTCTGCACTTGAATTTCCAATATATCTATTTACCTTGTGAATAATCCTATCTTATCTTATCTTTCAGCTATGTCGGGTAGAGGAAGAGGATGCTCTTCGGTGGCGGGACCGTCCAGTGGTTCTCATCCTGAAGGCGTATATATGTCTACCGACCAGATCCTTGAGCTTATTCGGAGCACTCAGCCTCCTGCTCCAGCTCATTCTTCTCCTCCGCGCAAATCCACGTTTGCACGCATGTGTAGCGACTTCACACATCTTGGTGGCAAGATCTTTAAAGGCACCGAGATGGTTTTAGATATTGAGGCATAACTCAGTTCTTGTGAGCGTATCTTTAGTCGTATGGAGATCTCTAATCATCACCGAGTCCTTGTAGTATCTAGTATGTTGCAAGAACGAGCTTTACATTGGTATGATCTTCTTGTTACTGAGATTGATGAGTCTACTCTAGAGTGGGATCAGTTTCGTGAGAGATTCGAATTCAAGTTTATTCCAGAATCCGAGAAGGCTATTCTTGCTCGACGTTTCCTTGATTTCAAACAAGGAAAGTTGACCGTTTCTGAATATGTTGCATCCTTTGAAGCCTTGTCTAAATATGGTCTCGAGGACATCTCTACTCCTTATAAGAAGAATCTTAAGTTCGTCTCCAGGCTTAAGAAATATCTGAAGAAGTCCCTCATGCTTTGCCTTGAGATCACCTTTGAAAAGCTTGTGGATGCGGCCCTTCAGCTTGAAGCGGTCGAGAAGGAGAAGGATAGTGATGATGAGGGTAATGTTTGGGGAAACCTGAATAAGAAGAAGTTTTTCCGCAAGCCGAAGCCGTTCCATCCTAGTAAGAAGAAGAAACAGAGGGGATCTTCTTCTCAATCTCAGTCCACTCCTTCAACTAAACCTTTTGCATGCTTCAATTGTGGTGCACCTAACCATCCAGTGAGAGAGTGTCCCAAGCCTAAGCGTTGTCTTTATTGTAAGAAGGAGGGACATTTGGTTTCAGCTTGTCCCAAAAAATAGAAGGGTTCTCGTTAGGGTCATCTTAGTGTGGCTAATACTTCTAAAGATGCTTCTCAGACTCGAGGTACTTTTCCTTCCATTCTAGAGGACTCTATTTTATTCCATGATTGTTATATTCGAGTGCTTTGCGATACGGGTGCATCTCACTCACTCATATCGAAGGAACTCTTTGATGCTTTGCAGTTAGATGTTTCTTATATGCTTACTTCTCTACGGATTGCAAATCCTATCGGAGGATCTGCAACTCTTAGTTTGCTTTGTGATGATGTTGAGTTTTCGATTTATGGCTTTTCCTTCCATGCAAATCTGCATGTTATTCCTTTTCTTGAATTTGATATAATATTGGGAATGGACTGGCTAGTTCGATACGAGGCCAAGATTTTATGTTTGGAGCGAGTCTTATATATTCGACATCCATATTCTTTTGATCAGTTATCTCTTTCACTTCGTGATTCCGATTGTGATTCCATGGATTCTTTTTTTCCCTTGATTCTCATAACGATGATGATGATGTATCTCATATTCCTATTGTTTATGACTCTTCAGATTCATTCAAGCCCGTTTCTGGTTTACCTCCTAAGAGAGATTGAGTTCCATACCGATCTTATTCCCGGCGCGCAGCCAGTTAGTCATCCTCCCACGAGGATGTCTACACGAGAGAATGAGGAACTCAAAAAGCAACTTCTCGAGCTTGAAGCCAAGCATTTCATACATTCTAGTTCTTCACCATGGGGAGCCGCGGTAGTATTATTGAAGAAGTCCGATGGGACTCTTAGGCTTTGCATCGACTATCACAAGCTTAATGAGTTAACCATCGGGAATCGTTACCCTTTACCAAGGGTCGACGACATGTTCGATCAGTTAAGTGGTGCCAAAATTTTTTCACAGTTAGACCTTGCCACTGGTTTTCATCAGCTCCGAGTCAAGGAGGATAGTATTCCTCTCACTGCATTCCACACTCGCTATGTTTCTTATGAGTGGCTTGTCATACCGTCCGGATTGACGAAGCACCTGCCTACTTTTTCGATCTTATGAATCGAGTATTCTGGGAATATCTCGATAAGTTCGTGCTTGTTTTCATTGATGGCATTCTTGTATATTCGAAGTCCGAAGAGGACCATGCTCGAAATCTTAGAATTGTTTTGAGTACTCTCCAAAAGCATCAACTCAAAGCAAAACTTTCTAAGTGTCACTTTTGGGAAAAGCAAGTGAAGTTCTTAGGCCATGTTGTATCTTCAGAAGGTATTTCCGTTGATCCTTCTAAGATCGAGGCTATTCAGAGTTGGAAGAGGCCTGAGAATGTTCATGAGATTTGTAGTTTTTCTGGGTTTGGCTGGTTATTACCGCCGTTTCATCAAAGGCTTTCGCTAATGCTCCCGTCCTTGTGCTTCCTGCAGGGAACCAAGATCTTTTCATTTATACCGATGCCAGTCATAGTGGCCTCGATGCTGTTATGATGCAAAGAGATCGGGTAGTTGTCTATGCTTCTAAGCAATTGCGTTCGAATGAGGTTCGATACGCTACTCATGATTTAGAGCTTGCAGCCATTGTCTTCGCTTTGAAGATTTGGCGTCATTATCTTTTGGGAGAGCCCTTCATTCTTTTTACCGACCATAAGTCTTTGAAATTTCTATTCACTCAGAAGGAGCTTAATATGAGGCAGCAGCGTTGGTTTGAATTTCTCACCTCATATGATTTTGATATTCAGTATACCCCGGGGAAGGGTAATCGTGTGGCTGGTGCGCTTAGTCGCTAGCATTCGACTAATGTTTCTATGATGTTAGCCGAATGGGATGTCCATGAAACATTATCTTATTGTGATATTCGTGATCGAGCTTCTTCTTTCGATTCACCTGTCTTATTATTTAGTATGGAAGTTCGACTTCTCTTTTAGATCTTATTTTCGAGGCTCAGTGGCGTGATTCTGAGATGTTGCGCCTTATTCATCTTTGTGAATCTGAATCTCGTGATGTTAAGATGAGGGATTTCAGTATTGATTCTCGCGGTTGTCTTCGTATGAAGGAACGTTTTGTTATGCCTTTTGATTTAGCATTTAGGCATGACATTCTTGATGATTGTCATCGCTCTAAGTATACCATTCACCCTGGCAGTAGTAAGATGTATGCCGATATGCGTCGCCTTTATTATTGGGAAGGCATGAAGCGTGATGTCGCATGTTATGTGGGTAATTGCATAACTTATCATCTTATTAAGACCGAGCATCAGCGGGCATCCGGTCTTCTTCATCCCTTAGAGGTTTCGTTGTGGAAATGAGATCAAATTTCAAAGGATTTCATTGATGGCTTACCTCATTCGAGGTAAGGCCATAGAAATATTTGGGTTGTTGTGGACCGTCTCACCAAGTCCGTACATTTAATTCCTATTAAGTCTAACAGGACGACATCTCTCTTATCGAAGCTATATATTAAGGAGATCGTGCAATTACATGGTGTTCCTTCATCTATTGTGTGTGATCGTGATCCTCTTTTCACGAGTCACTTCTAGCAGAGTCTCCAGCAAGCTTTAGGCACAAAGCTTAATCTTAGCACAGCTTATCAACCATAGTCTGATAGACAGACTGAATGAGTGAACTGTATTTTGAAAGACTTGCTTCGTGCTTGTATCTTGGATTTTGGTGGTAGCTGGGTGGATCATCTTCCTCTAGTTGAGTTTGCTTATAATAATAGCTACCGATCTTCTATTGGCATGGCTCTTTTTGAAGGCTTATATGGAAGGCTGTGTCGTTCTCCATCTTGTTGGCTTGAGTCGGGGAAAAAGCTTATTTTAGGCCCCGAATCTATTCGAGAATCATCTGAGAAGATCCATCTTATTCGTGAGAGAATGAAAGAGGCACAGAGTTGCCAGAAATCCTATGCGGACAACCGTAGGAGGCCTCTTGAATTCTCATTGGGTAACCTTGTTTTTATTCGAGCATCTCCTTTGAAAGGAGTGGTACGCTTTAGCAAGACAGGGAAATTGGCGCCACGTTATATTGGGACATTTCCTATTATAGAGCGTGTCAGTCCGGTTGGTTATCGTGTAGCACTTCCCGATCAGTTTTCTGGAGTTCACGACGTATTCCACGTTTCTCAGTTAAGGAAGTGTCTACGAGCTAGATCCAGATTCCGTGATTGATACTCGTGCTTTAGAAAAGTTAGAAGTCTCTCCTGATCTATCTTATGTGCAACATCCTTTGAGAGTTCTTGCATCGGACACTAGATGCCTTCGAAACAAGAGTGTCCCACTCATGAAGATTCAATGGTCCAATAATCCCAATGACTACACTTGGGAAACCTGAGAAATCGTCGAGCGATTATATCCTGATTTCTTATCTTCTCACTTTGAAGGTAAGAATTTTTCATTTAATCTATCTAAATTCTTTTGTTTGATGAAATAAATTGTGTTGAATATAGGTTTCCTCTAGAAATTGCGAGGATGCAATTTTTATAAGAGGGGGAGTCTGTAACAATCTTGGTATTGGAGATTACTAATGATATTAAATTATAATGATAGTTATAATTTAATATGGTGAATAGAATGTAATGGAGAAATAAATTTGGTTTAAATTGTGTATTTCAAATAAACAATATGCATGGAGTTAAATATTGGGTTTAAAATTCATTGTTTAGTGTTTTGGTTAAATAAAATGGAAAATATTGGAATTTAGGTAAATTTAAGTTAATAAATTTACCAAGTGATGTATTTCAACATTTAATTGTTTAAATAAATCCAAATTGATGGAAATAAATTTTTAAAAACTTTATTTAGAGGTATTAGTCATTTACTGTATTTTAATTAAGTCAATGTGATAATATTGAAAATGATTGTCAATATTAGTCTTTTATTGAATATAAAAGGAAAAATATGAAGAAAACATGTCTTTTAATAAAAAAAATTAAATATTTTGCGAAAATATTACCTTTTGTTTTAAAAGGGTTAGAATGATTTATTACAATTTATTTTACTAAGAGAATAAATTTTGATCAAGTTATACTTTAAAAATAGTGTTTTTACACTAAAATTATGCAAATTGTAAAATATTGTTAAAAATGAGGATTTATTGTTAAAATTATATTTTTACTGTTAAAATAAATTTTATTTTGTCACAATAACTATTTTATTCCAAAACAAATTGATGTATATATTTTATTTGGCTTGAAAATGTAGTATTGTATGTATATAGTGTAAAATAGGTTAATATGTATACATAACCTTGCATTTTCACTAAGTAATTTTTTTCTCTTGGGCTTAATTGGGTAGAAAGGAGGATCCATTAGCATACTATCTAGAATTTTCTGATGAGAAACTAGACTGTACGTACTTTCTTTCAGCTTCTTCTTCTCAAAATAAACAACAGTAAAAAGAATGGAGAAAAATTTCATGGCTGCTTTCACCTAAATCCAGTTTCTACCCAACTTTTCTATGAATTAAAAGGGGAAATCACCTAAATTAAAAATAAAAAGTTAATCTCCTTCCAAAACCAAATAAATTTCATCAAAATTTGAGAACTTGGGATGTGAATTATCTTTTATTTGCTTATGTTTGTTTTGTATGTCTATTTTCAAGTTTCTACAAGTTCTTAGGGCTTCTATCTTCACCAATGATCACAATTTCTCCCAAGTCGCTGTTATATCTTGCTAAAACTATTCGGTAAGCAAGGTAAGAGTTTTCTTGCAGCAAGCTAAAGCCAACTATCAAATTTTTCTATCAATTTGTTGCTTGAAATGCCCAATTTATTGAATAGGTTTGTTCATATGTTGGCTGAAATAATGCTATGTTCAAAAAATCACATCTTTCTCAATTTACAGCCGATTGCTCCCAATTTTTAAATATCGTAGTAGTTGGACTGTAAAACATTTCTTCGAATTTTCATTTAATTTTGTTTTGTTTTGATATAAAAAATTGTTGGTTTAAATCGGCTAAAAATTGATCTCTGTTTGTTGGTCGAAAATGCATCGTGTTCAAAAAATCATTTCTTTCTCAATTTAAAGCCAATTATTCCCAATTTTTGATGTGTTGTAGTAGTTGGACTGTAAAACATTTCAGAAAATTTTCATTGAATTTTGATTTGTTTGGATATAGAAAATTATTGGTTGAATTCGGCCAAAATTGATCTCTGTTTGTTGGCCGAAAATGCACCATGTTCAAAAAATCATATCTTCTTCAGTTTACAGCCAATTGCTCCTAATTCTATTTATGTTGTAGTAGATGGACTGTAAAACATTTATGAAAATTTTCATGGAATTTTGAGTTGTTTTGTTATAGCAAATCGTTGGTTCAAAACAGCCAAAATTCTTGTTTTTTTGTGCTTGCTAAAAAGTGCTATGTTCGAAAAATCATAACTCTTTCACTTTGCTACGAATTGCTCCAAATTTTTGATACGTCATAGTCCTCGTGTCGTAGTATAATGCGATAAAATTTTGCTAAAATCCGGGTTGTTTGATTACCCCAAATTACCGTCCAAAGTCAGCCAAAAACTCAGTTGCTTGGTGATTGTTATTTTGCTCCTATTTGCGCTTTCGTTAACTGTTTCACTGCATATTTCAATGATTTTGAATATTGTATGAAAATATTTGATAATGAATGTTAATTTTTTTTATTCGACAATGGATTGGCTTTATTTTGGAAATTTTTAGAATTTAAATTTTGTTTAAATTCTATTTCAATCTAAATATCGATAAATGTAGATATTTAAAGAATTCGATGGTTTTAATTTATTTTGGCTTCGAATAAGTTTGTGAAAATTCTTTGTAAATTATTGTTAATTAGATAAATGTTTTTAAGATATTTTAAAGGGTTTTTAAGAAATTATTTATTTTTTTAAAAGTATTTTATAAATAGATAATCTATTTGATAAATGGATTTTTCCTTATATAACTTATTTAAAAATCTCTAAAAATTGTTTACAAATCCCATTTTCTCTATAAAATTATTCTAAATATATTTTAGCCTAGTTAGATGATTTTCGGCATATAATAATAAGAATTAAACGATTTGGCAAAAATACGTGGCGTGGGACATGTGTTTTCGCCTCATCGCTTAATATCGGACTTGTATTGTCGAATCTGTTTGAAGTATTATTTTATGATATATTTTTACTTGCCGAGGACATGAGGTGGGGTTGTTATGATGAATTGATGATGGTTTTTATGTTTAAGATGGATTCTTAACTATCGATGAAACGAGACAAGTCTCGATGTCACTTTAAACTCATCAAAGTATGAGACACAATGAGTTGGGTGCTTTACACTCGCCAATGAGATGAGGCGGTGTATGTTTGATTTGGATTTTTATGAATGTTTTCTAATGTGGCATCGACTGACGATTAGTAAACCAATAGGTGCGAATGTATGATATGGGACGTACGTTAATGCCAATTGGGTTCCTATTCGAGAAGTTGTGACACATAAGATGTTATTAGTACTACAAACCGAGTATATGATTGAATCATTACGATGTTCTTGATGTTATTACTAGATTCCAATCATCATGATGTTTTTCTCGGATTTTATGATTTGGGTGTCATCGCGATATTCGACTATAGTCAATCAAGATGATCACGATGCTAAGATGTTAATGACCCCAAGTCATCACGACGTATGGTACCAAATAATAGTAGTACTAGTCAAGATGAAAAGTACGTGCAATTTTCTATGAAGTTTTCTATGTTCGATTTCACCTTTTTTGTGATGTTGTTATTTGAATACGGCCTTGAGTATGATATGGGCTACATTTATATTATGCTATATGGTGATTTTGATTATGCTTGCCTTTAACTCTTATTGAGTTCTTATGATAGATTATGATGATTTGATGTTTCTTTATGAAGTTATTATATGGTTCTCATCCTTTATCCACTTTACTTATAAATGTCCATAAGAGAAATCATATATATGTTACCTATTGAATTTCCTTGAAATAGATAGCGAATCACTGATGTCCCCTTTCTTATGAATGATATGATGAATTACATGTCGTTCCGTTGGCAACAATGGAGTGATTCTTCCCATTCCGATTATTACTGAGATCCTTACCACTGATAAGTTTAGCTTGCCTGACCCGTGTGCTTTTCACTCAGGTCAGACCGAGTTGTAGGTGAGTTTGGATTGCTTCACTTCTTGGATCAGCTTGATAGCTTTTGTTGGACTTATCATTTTGGCTTGGATGTCGTTTTAGAGTCGTCTACTTTTATGTTATCTTATTGTATATTATTTTATGGGATGGGTGCATATGTGATTCAGCGGTCCTTGCTACTTATGTATGATGTATTATTATGGGGACGTATGGTGATGTATGTGTTTATATATATACTCTGATCTGGGTTTGCTGTTCTGTGACTGATGTTTTTTATGTGAATGTATATTACATTATTTCTAAAATGGTTCGAATCCACCATAGTGTGCATTAGTTAGGGACTAAGTGTGTCTACCACTTATGAGGTAATGACAAAAAGAATCGAGACATAATTGGCATGCTTAGCTCTTAACTAACGTATTACTATGATGGTCGCCCTTAATCAGTCATATTCTCTGCATTAGTAGACATGATTACATAGTAATTCTCTTTACTAATGTAGGTCTCGGGGTGGGGCGTTACAATAGTGGTCCTATTTTGATATCCACTAATCTTATAAAAATGTTTTTCAAACATATCTTTCTTGTTTTTTTAAAATGTTTTCAAAACTTTCTTTTCAAAAAGATATCTCTCTTGGTTTAAATATTTTAGTCTCAAAACACTTTCAATAATTTTTAATATTTTGATTTCAAAATTGTCCTTGTTTTTAAATCATCTCTTGGTTTAAATATTTAGCTTTAAAATATTTACATACTCATATTTTAAATCACTTTATAGATTAAGATTATATATATATTAATAATTACTTTCTAAACTCTTTTATATGTTTAAACTATATTCAAATATATTTACAAAGTTTAGAAATTGTTTTGAAAAATTAGAGAAATCAATTTTAATAAGAAAATAAAAATCACCATTATTGCCTAGAGCATGTCGATATACTCCTACCCCCCATGTCGACGTTGTACCCGTTAAAATTCGAAATTCAAATTTTCAAAAGAAGTGTCCATTCGTCGTATCCTTTCACGAATAGATATGGCTGTTGATCTTCTATAAATACCAGTAGTTCTAAATGAATTTTTAACCAGATTTTACTTGTTTTCTCTCCTCTTCATCTTCCACATTTATTCTAAAGAATCCCAAACTATATTCTGCCGAAATACCGAGTGAATCAAACTTGATTATCTCTTATTTGATTCTCTGCCACTCTCTCCACAAGATCCTAGTGCTATTCAGAGTTGTAGGATTATATGTAAATTAAAACTGTTGAGTAAAAGGTGTTGTTGAGCCTTTAAATCAATTGGGTGTGATTGTTGCCCCGAAAATCGATTAGGTGATCTTGTGGCCTGGTAAATCAAGAGAGTTTGCCCCGGACTCGAATACAGAAGGGTGTACCTCGTGGCCTTGAAATCGAGGGAGTAATCTGGGAGATTAGTTTAAAAAGAAATCCGTACAATTGTGCGGGACTGGATGTAGCGTAACTCCGAGCCAGTATAAAATCCTGATATGTTCTTTCGTTTACTACTTTTATTTATTCTTTGCATCTGTGTCTGATTCTATGATTATTTCTGTGTCTGTGTATTGTATTTATTGGTGATTAAATTACATAAATTTCAAAAAGATTTATAAAATCCCCAAAACACTATTCACACTCCCCCTTTAGTGTTATTCTAGCCTTAAGATCCGTAATCGCATTTCTCACATTTGGTACCGGAGCAAGGTTTTCAAAGTTTTCATAACGTGAATTTTGAAAAAAAAATTAAAATGGCTATTTTTAGGTATTTTGTTAACCCTAGTTTCAATTTGTTCAAATCATCATTGTCTCATAAGTCTGCATATAGTTATTATAGAAAATCAAATTGTCTAGCAAGTTTGTATTCTGTGTAGGAAGAAAAATGTTATATGGCCTTTAAAGAATCAACTCTTAATGGACAAATTGTAAAAATCAAGAAGAATAAGTGGATACTTGATAGTGGATGTTCAAGACACATGACTAGTAATCCAGATATACTGAATGATATTATCTACAAAGATGGAGGATTGGTAATTTTAAAGACAACTCGAAAGGACATGTGATTGGCATCGTCAATGTCGGTAACTCTAAAACTCCTACTATTTCTAATGTTTTATTAGTTAAGAATTTGAAACACAATCTACTTAGTATTAGTCAATTTTGCGATAAATGATAAAAAATTAATTTTGAAAAAGATAAGTATCACATCGAAGATAATAGTTCAAATATTATATTTGAAGGAATTAGGAAGAAAAATATTTATATTCTTAGTATGAAAATCTCAAATGATAATCTAGGTCTTTTGGCTAATACAAGTGACCCTTGGATTTGGCATAAAAGATTTGGGCATTTGAATTTTAAACTCTTATCAAGACTTTCTAAACTTGATCTAGTAAGAGCTCCCCCTAGAATGAATTTTGAAATAGATAGTATATGTGATGCTTGTCAATCAGGAAAACTTAGGAAGAGTTCTTTCAAATTAGAAGATAAGATTTCAACTTCAAAACCTCTTGAGTTACTTCATCTAGATTTATTTGGTCCATATCAAATTCAATCAATAAATCATAATAAATATGCCTTTGTAATTATAGATGATTATTCTAGGTTTACATGGACAATTTTTATGAAACATAAAAATAGTGTAGTTAAAAAAATCCAAACCATCAAATATTATTAATGGTGTCTGCTTTTCGTCCTGTTCCTCATTCAAGATTCCAATTCTTTCCTCCACTGCTTCCATTATCTCCCCAATCGCATTTGTTTTCTGATGCAAATGTTCCAGAGTTTCTTTGTCATCGCTCTTACGCTCAAGTAGTTAAAGACCGTCCGCCAGTGAATTTCTTTCGTGCTTCGCTTCCTCACTCTTCGTCCAAGAGATGGATTGATTCCAAAGCTTCCAAGTTCTTTTGCTTTAGATGTGGCGACAGTAACCACTTTGCGTCTCATTGCCGTGAGCCGATTAGATGTTTTAGTTGTGGCAAATTTGGTCACAAGAGTTTCAATTGTTCGGCAATTTCATCTTCATCGACTTCTTCGGAATTCTTGGTTGAGAATGGATTTCAGTTGTGTTGAAGATTATGCTTATGAAAAGGTTCTTTTTTGATCATTTATGGCATCTTCGTTCTGAATGTTTTAACTTTCTGGAAAGTTTGCTCCTTCATTTCAATTTTGTTAATGCCCCAAACATTGGCAAGGGTTATAAGGCTAAATTTGGAGATCCGGAGATCTATTTTGGTAAACTTGATTCCTTTTCGTATTCATCCTTTCGTTCTGAACTTCTAGCGAACCATGGTTTTTTGTTTGTTCTTCACTTCATTCATTTGAGAGGAATTTTAATTAATAATCTTGGACTCAATAGAAACGAAGGATTGAAGTTACTTGATGATTTATTATTCCATTTCAATAATATTAACTCTCCTAATACTGGTAAGGGTGACCATTCTAATGTTGGGGAATCAGAGTTGCGTGTTGAATTTTTGGATTCCTCGGTCTCTCCTGAGATCTTATGATGATATAAGTGTTACTATAATTCATGATTCTGCATTCTTGGATCCCATCTTATTTGATCCTGATGTTATTCGCTGTGAGTCTTCTTTAGAGACTTTGGATAATATTTTGTTTAATGGTTTTATCCAGCCTAAACCCAAAAAAGGTGTTCATTCATCTTTTAATCTGGATCCATTCAAAATCTCTACTAGCAACAGATTTGCATGTCTTGATACTGAATGCGCTTCCGAAGACTTGTTTCTACCTGTTGTTGATAATGTTCATTCTAAAGAGTCCCTTTCTCAAGAATGTGAAATTACCTTCCTTAATGATGTTGATTGTTTTTATAATTTTGAAGAATGGGATATGAGTCAATTAGATGAGTTGCCTTTGGTCACTGTCCCACAGTTTATCTTCGATTCGTTTGATCTCAATTGCTGGGTTGATGATTCTGTTAAAGAGGTTGATACTTCTTTTGTCTCTGAGACTTCTAATGTTGCTGAGATCCTTCTGCTGCACCATTCTGATGTTTCTCTTGATTGGTGTTTATCTGAAGACTCACCTTTGGATGATATGTTGGTTTCGTTTGAAGATGTTGCTTTGGATTTTGATGAGCTTTTTTCAAATAGGGACTATGTGCATGTTGTGCATGATGCACACTGTTCTTTGGATCAGGTTGATGTAGTTTCTGAGATTAATCTCTCTAATTTTCCACGTCACACTGCTTTGGTTAAACCCTCTGGTTCATCTGGGATTAAAGTCAGAGATCAGTTTCTTCAAGATGATGATTTCTCTTCTCCTGCTTCTCTTAGCTTGATTTCTCTTCCTGGGGTCAATTGTGATAATAATGCGGCATGTGTTGATTCTGTGGTTGCTCTTAATGTTGGTGTGAGTTCGGATGGGGTCAATTGTGATAATTTTGCGGCAAGTGTAGATTCTGTGATTGCTCTTGATGCTGGTGTGTGTTCGGATGGGCTTTTTCCTGTTCTGAGTGGTGAGGCTGTCGGCAATTCAGTGCCTTCTTTTTCTTCGTCGAAGAGAGGTAGGCGTAGAAAGCATGTTGCTTCGAGTGGTTTGGTTCGTCGCAGCGTCAGGATTAGAGGAAGTCGGTCTCAGTCATTGGGTGAGTTTCCTGGTTCAAGCACTGCAAGCAGTGTTTTGGAATCAGGCTCTGGTACGCGTTTTGATTTTGGTAGCATTTATTCTTCTTATGCTTTGGGTGATTTATCTGCTTCTGAGTTTAGTCAGTTAGCTAGTAGCTCCGCTTTTATTTTTTCTGATATTGAGTTAGATCGTGAGTTTATTAGAAGTAAGGAACTTGATAGGGCTAGATCCATGGGTTTGTGAGAGTCATCAGTTGGAATATTAGAGGTTTGAACGACCTTAATAAATGTGATAAAGTTAGAATCTTTTTTAAAGACTTTTCTATTGATATTGCTCTACTACAAGAAACAAAAATCGAGTGTCCTGATTTTCGTTTTTTTAGAAGATTAGGAGGTTTTCATTTTAGGAAATGGGTTTTTCTTCCTTCTGTGGGCCCTTCTGGTGGCCTTATGATTGGTTGGAGAGATAATTACTTTAAATTACTCCAGTGTATTGTTAAGCATCATTCTTTACATATTATTTTGCTTAATTTAACTGATAATTCTATCTTAAATATTTCTAATGTTTATGGGCCTTGCTCTAAATTGATAGACGGTTACTCTGGAATGAGTGCCTAGAGTTTAGATCTTTTGCTCCCGGATATTGGATTTTAGGGCGTGATTTTAATGTTACTCGTTTTTTGGGAGAGCGTTCTCCCCGGGAAAGTGATTATTCAGCTATGGAGGAATTTGATCAATTTGTTATTAACTCAAATTTGATCGAAATTCCTCTATCCAACAGAGATTTTACTTGGAGCAATAATAGGGATTCTCCCTCTTTTGATCTTTTAGATAGATTTTTTATCAGTGATGAAATTGAAGATAAGTTTTCCATCTGTAGAGTGTCAGGTTTACCTTATACCCTGTCAGATCATTGTCCTATTATTCTTTCTTGTGATAGTCATAGATTTTTTCATAGAGCCTTTAAATTTGAAAAAATGTGGTTACTTGAGCCTGGTTTTTCTAATTTAATCATCAATAAATGGTCTTCTATGAGTTTTTACAATTCAAGTTTAGTGACAATTCTGCTAAAGCTTTTGTGCTTAAGCTTAGAAAACTCAGGACTTTTCTTAAAAATTGGAATAAAAATGTTTTCGGTAATATTAAAATTAAAAAAGATAATATTCTTAATGAATTGCTCAAGCTCAACAAGATTGAAGAATCAAGACTTTTAAGCTTAGGTGAGAAAAATGTTCTTAATAACTTAAAAGATGAACTCAATTCTATTCTTGAAAAAGAGGAAGTTATGTGGAAACAGAGATCTAATTTTCAATGATTAATGAAGGTGACAATAATACCAAATTCTTTCATAATATTGCTAATAATAGAAAACGTTGTAATACAATTAATTCCATTTTAGTTAATAATGTGGAATTAGTTGAACAACATGATCTTAACATTGCTTTTACTGATTATTATAAAGAAATCTTTGGCGGTAAAAGAAATCATAGAGTTAGTGTTAGATGGAATGATCTTTATCCATCTGGCTCTAATATTAATCTTTCTGATTTAGATATTCCTTTTTCTGAAGAGGAAATCCATAAAGCCATTTTTGATTTGCCTGGAGATAAATCTCCGGGCTCGGATGGTTTTCCTATTTTCTTTTATCAATCTTTTTGGGAGGTTTTAAAGTTTGACTTAATTTGTATGTTTAATGAATTTTATAATGGTAATCTTCAATTAGGTTGTTTTAATTTCGCTAATGTTATTTTATTACATAAAAAAGTTGGTGCTAATTCTTTAAAAGATTTTAGACCCATCTCTTTGATTAATTGCTCTGTTAAAATATTCTCTAAAGTTTTAGCTAATAGGCTTAGTTTAAAAATGAATGATCTTATTGACTGTTCTCAATCAGCTTTTATTAAAGGTAGGAATATTACTGATGGTGTAGCTGTAGTTCAAGAATATATTAACTTTTGTTGTAAAAATAATATAACATGTGCTATTTTAAAATTAGATTTTGCTAAAGCCTTTGACTCGGTTGATTGGGATTTTCTTATAGATATTTTCCTTGCCAAAGGCTTTAGTAAAAGATGGATTAATTGGATCACTAACTTGCTTAAATCGGGCAACTCTAGTATTATAGTTAATGGTGTTTTAGGTAATAAATTCAATCCAAGAGAGGTTTAAGGCAAGGGGATCCTTTATCGCCCCTTCTGTTTAATTTAGCGGCTGATGTCTTTTCTAAAATTATTAAGAATGCTGCTAGCAATAATATTTTGGGTTCTATTGGTAATGATATTTCTAGTTTTGGTTTATCTGTCCTTCAATTTGCTGATGATACTCTTCTTTTTTCCTCCCATCTTCCCAGACATATTATTGCTCTCAAGTTTATTCTTTATAGTTTTGAACTTTTATCAGGTTTAAAAATAAATTTTGATAAAAGTTCTATCTTGGTTTTAAATGATTTTGATAATGTTGAAAATTTAGTTGCTATGACTTTAAATTGTAAAACCATGAATTTTCCATTCGATTATCTTGGTTTTGTAGTTAGACCTTCTAAACTTAAGCACGATGATTGGTTAATTATCATTGATAAAATTAAGAATAGGATTTGTAATTGGAATGTGAGATTCTTATCTAGAGCTGGTAGACTGGTTTTGATTAATTCTGTCTTATCAGCTCTCCCTATCTATTGGTAGTCTATGAACATTTTTCCTGATTGGGTGATAGATAAAATAGATAAAATTAGAAGGGATTTCCTTTGGAGTGGTGATAATCCTAATAGTAGCATTAAATGTTTAGTTAACTGGGATACTGTCTGTAAGTCTAAAAAGGAGGGTGGTTTAGGAGTCATTAATTTACATAATATGAACCTATCTCTTCTTGGTAAATGGTTATGGAAATTCAGAGATTCTAGTGATAATGCCATTTGGAAGGAGATTATTTCTAAGTACTATTACAATGGTAGTTATAATCTCTATCAGATTAGTCCTTCGAATTATAGTAATCTTTCTCATTTTTGGAAATCTATTTTAAAATGTAGTGATATTTTCAATTTAGGTATTAATATTGTTGTTCACTCTGGTAATAACACATCTTTTTGGCATGATAGTTGGATTTCCTCTATTCCTCTTAAGAATGAGTTCAAAGATTTATATGATATTTGTAACTTTAAATTTGCGTTTATTTCTGATATTTTTAACCCTGAAAGTGATCCTCCCTGGAGTTTCAATTTTAATAGTATTTTAGAAGGCTCTACCCTTAGACTTCTTTATTTGCTTTATGCTAAGCTTAATTTGTATAACATTGATAATGAGAATGACTTTATTAGTTGGGAGTGGGATAAGAGTAAGAAATATTCTGCTAATTCCTTTTACAAATTTATTAATTTTTCGGGGGTTTCTGTTAGTTGTTTTAAATTTATTTAGAAATCTAATGCTCCTCCTAAATCAAAGATCCATATGTGGCTCATCATTCATGGTAAATTAAACACTATTGAATTTTTAAAAAGGAAAAATATTAACATTGATAATAAATGTTATTTTTGCAATACACACTCTGAAGATATTAGCCATTTTTATTATGAATGCATGGATACTTATTTTATTCTTATGAAGACCCTTAATATTTTTGAGTTTAATATTAGTTCTAGAGTTTTTGATTGTTTTTTCTATTGGAACTCTTTTAGATTCAAGTTCAATAAGGATTTTAGATTCTTGCTTGATACCTTATTCAATATTTCTTGTTGGTTCATTTGGTTTGAAAGAAATCAAAGGATTTTTAATAATAAACATCAACAATATAATAATCTAATTATTTTAATTTCTAATTTCTGCTTAAATTGGATTTCTAATCCCAAGTATAAATTATTCAAAAATAATTCGTTTAAGGATTACCTTATCAAGGTTAGAAATAATATAAATTTTTTCAAATTTAACAACAATAATTTTGTTTCCAATTATACTTATATTAATCCTTATTCTGATTTTAATAATGTTCACATGATGCATCATAATTCTCTTCCTTTATTAGGCCCTTAAATTTATTTCTGCTTGTTTGTTTTTGGTTCTCATTTATCCTTGCTTTAGTTTACCCTTTGGTTTTTATTCTCACATATATGTATATAAATTTTATTTATATACATATATGTGATTCATTCTAACTTGATTTCCTAGTTAAGTTTCAGGTTTGGTTTAGGTTGGTTGCTGGTTTGCAGGATAGCTTTCATTTTTTTCAGGATTGGCAGGATAACTTTTCTCAGGGATTTGGATTGCATCTGGCTCTTCTTTTTGGTTCTCCAGGTCTTCGGTTTGGAGCTCTTCTTTCTGGACCTTCTATTGGAGTTTCTCTCTTTGGTCCTTCAGTGGCATTTTCTTGTCTTTTTGTTCTTTTGTTTTTCGGATTTTAGATACCTCTAATACCCTAGTATCGGGCGGTGGCCTTGCCGGAGTTCGGTATTAGGGTATAATGGGTGGTGGCTTTGTCGGAGTTCGTTTGAGGGGTTTCTTTTTCTTTTTTCTTGATTTTAGTTGTGCCACCTGCCAGGCATGTTGGCAGCTCCTTTTATGTGTTATATATAGCGCTACATGTGTGCTCTCCTCTTCTTTAGAGGATCACACATTTGTCTCAAATTTTTTTATGAAACATAAAAGTGATACTTTTGATTCATTTAATTTTTTTAAAATTCAAAACCAAATTTCTTTAAAAATTGTAACTATTCATAGTGATCACGGTGGGGAATTTGAAAATGAAAATTTTGAGAGGTTCTGCAATAAAAAGGGAATAACTCATAATTTCTCTTTTCCAAGAACTCCACAACATAAAGGAGTCGTAGAACGTAAAAATAGATCGATTCAGGAGTGTGCTAGAACAATGCTTTTAGATAGTAATTTACCAAAATATTTTATACTGAAGCAGTCGCTACAGCTTGCTACATTTTGAATAGAATATTAATTAGACCGTTAACTGATAAAACACCCTATGAACTTCTTTACATGAAGAAACCAAAGGTATCTTATTTTAGAATCTTTGGAAGTAAATGTTTTATTCTAAATATAAAAGATAATTTAGATAAATTTGATCCTAAATCCAACAAAGGAATCTTTATCGGATATTCTAATAGAAGTAAGGCATATAATAGAGTTTTCAATTTAAAAACTAATACCATTGAAGAAACAATGCATGTTTCGTTTGATGAAAATTTCAAAGATGTTGAACAAATTAGTAATGAAGAATATTTTGCTACCTTAAATAATGAATCAATTAAACAAATAATTAACTCATTCATCCAAATAAAAAGGTTAAGCTTTTAAAAGATCATCCTATAGAAAATATACTCGGAAATATTGAATCTGTTGTTAGAACTAGAAATCAACTAAATAACATGAGTAATGTAGCTTTTATATCATCTATTGAACCTAAAAATCCAAAGTGGCTATGCAAGAAGAATTGAATCAATTCACTAGAAATGATGTTTGAGAACTTGTTCCTAGACTTGAGGATAAAACTATAATTGGAACTAAATGGGTTTATAAAAATAAAATGAATGAACTAGGCGAGGTCGTTAGAAATAAAGCTTGATTAGTTGCACAAGGTTATTGTCAAGAAGACGGAATATATTTTGATGAAACCTTTGCACCCGTAGCAAGATCAGAAGCAATTAGAATTCTACTTGCTTTCGCAAATTATAATAATTTCATATTATTTCAAATGGATGTCAAAAATGATGTTCTAAATGGATTTGTTAAAGGGAAAGTTTATGTTGAACAACCTCCACTCTTTGAAAATGAAAATTTTTCCAAACCATGTTTTCAAACTTAAGAAAGCTCTATATGGTCTGAAACAAGCTCCTAGAGCATGGTATGATAGACTAAGTTCCTTTTTATTACAATCGAATTTTGAAATTGGTAACGTAGATAATACTCTTTTCATTAAAAGAAATAAAAATGATATCCAACTAGTACAAATTTATGTAGATGATATTATTTTTGGATTAACTAATCATGAAGTGAATAAAGAATTTTCTGAAAAAATGACAAAAGAGTTTGAGATGGGTCGTATGGGTGAACTTACTTTCTTCTTAGGTTTACAAAAAAACAATTAGATAATGATATTTTTATTAGTCAAGAAAAATATGCTAGGGATTTAGTTAGTAAATTTGGTATGACTACTGCGAGTGGAAAACTAACTCCTATGGAAACCAATAAAGATCTAAATAAAGAAGATCTTTCAAAAGATGTAAATCAAAAACTATATAGGGGAATGATTGGATCACTACTCTATATCACTACGAGTAGATCTGATATCATGCATAGCGTTTGTCTCTGTGGAAGATATCAATCTCAACCCAAAGAGACTCACTTAAAAGCTGTAAAACGTATCATAAGATATGTTAAGCATACTTTGACTATGGTTTATTTTACCCTACAAACGATTAATTATATTTAATCTCTTATTGTGATGCTGACTATGCTGGTTGCAAATCTGACCGAAAAAGTACCAGTGGAACGTGTGTCACCTTTTGGGGCATCCTCTGGTTTCATGGTTTAGTAAAAAGGAAAATATTTTTTTTTTATCAACAACTAAAGCAGAATATATCTTTGCTGCTTTGGCTTGCTCTCAAGTCATTTATATGCAGCAAACCTTAAAAGATTTTGAATTAACAATTTCAAAATCATCAATTTGTTTTGATAATACTGGTGCAATAAATTTATCTAAAAATCGTACTCATCATGCTAGAACTAAACATATTGATATCAGACATCATTTTCTCATAGATAATATGAGTAAAGAAATTATTTCTCTTGAATTTATCAACTTCGAGAATCAAATTGTTGATATTTTAACCAACCCCTTAAATCAATCTATATTTACTAAATTAGAAAGAGAACTAGGCATTTGTTCAAAACTGAGATATAGAATATAGATATACTAGCATTTAAACAGAGGTATAAAAGAAAACCAAATTTTTCATAGGTACGTCAACATACCCCTACCACCCATGTTGACATACAACGACAAATTTTGAAAATTTGATTTTCCCTTTAAAAATAATTTGGAAGTTATATAAACTTATGTATTTCGAATTTTTCTGTCTTCTCGCTTCTCTTTCTCTGTACTAAACTTCTGAAAATTAAAACTAATAGCCTCCTCCACTAAATCAAACCAAAATGACACAATTTCTTTTCCTTCTTCTCATCATTCAAATCCATTTTAATGCACTACACTGACATGTGTGATAAAGATTGAAGAATCTTTGAAGGATGCCATACAAATGTTGACTGAACTTCTAGTTGTGCAAATAAAGATGGCAAAAGAATAAGAAAAGAAAGGCAAAATTCTTCGAAATTTGCAAAAATTCTTAATGGACAATCATGAAAATCCTATACTGATTGAAGAAGATTCTCCCAACATCCAAGTGCATAACCCTTTAGAGCACAGCGAAGAAGAAGAAGAGGAAGAAGCACCTATGGAAGAAGACGACAAGGTGATCTGCGTAGGCGAAATATGTTTTGACAAAGATGGGAATTTGGTTGAACAACGTGGAAACTTTTGTTTTCATCATCCAAATTGTTCAATTCACAAATCTCCAATTATCAAAACTCTCGTTAGAAGTGTAATTCTATAATTTATGTACTTATGTGTCTATAATCCATATATATATATATATATATATATATATATATAACATTGTATATAATAAATTTTTGTTTCGCTTATTATAACTCCCTATTAGTATTTAGTTTAGATAGTATTAAATTAAGGGGGAATTATATATATAAGTATAGGATTTGTTTTTGTTGATGACAAAGGGGGAGAAATATAAAATAGAGTAGTTAGGCTTAGATTAAGGGGGAGTTAATACTTTTAGGGGGAGTTATTGTGAGGGTGAAGTATATTTTATAAATATAGGTTGTCATCATAAAAAGGGGGAGATTATTAGTCTTTGAGATGATGGTTTTGATGACAACAACCTTAGGACTTGTTGTAAAATATAAATATTAACATTATACGTTAGATATATATGTATATGTTGGATTTAATCATGCAGGTACCAAAAATGAAGACTATACAGTATAGAGATTCAAGATTGAAGATATCAAGATTGAAGACTCATGAGTATCAAGATATCAAGAGTTCAAGATTTCAAGAGTTCAAGATTTCAAGAGTATAAGATAAGTATTGAGTCTAGAATTATGTTAAAACTTCTTCAAAGCTCTTACATCTTTATTTGAATTTATTCGTGGAATGGAATCCACTTCGAACTTGCTAAAGGGATGGAACCCTAATGGGATAGAACCCACGACAATATCTAGGGGAACATATAGTGGTCCTATTTTGATATCCACTAATCTTATAAAAATGTTTTTCAAAACTATATCTCTTGTTTTTTTAAAATGTTTTCAAAACTTTCTTTTCAAAAAAGACATGTCTCTTGGTTTTAAATATTAGCCTCAAAACTATTTTAATCATTTTTAATATTTTTATTTCAAAATTGTCGTTGTTCTTAAATCATCTCTTGTTTTAAATATTTAGCTTTAAAATATTTATATACTCAGATTTTAAATCACTTTATAAATTAAGATTATATATATTAAAAATTAAAAATTACTTTCTAAACTCTTTTATATGTTTAAACTATATTCAAATATATTTACAAAGTATAGAAACTGTTTTGACAAATTATAGAAACCAATTTTAATAAGAAAATCAAAATCACCACTTTTTCTTAGAGCATGTCGACAAACTCCTACCCCCCATGTCGACATGGTGCCCGCTAAAATTCAGAATTCAAATTTTCAAAAGAAGTGTCTATTCATCATATCCTTTCACGAATAGATATGGCTGTGGATCTTTTATAAATACCAGTAGTTTTAAACGAACTTTTAACCAGATTTCACTTATTTTCTCTTCTCTTCATCTTCCACATTATTCAAAAGAATCCCAAACTATACTCTACCGAAATACCAAGTGAATCAAACTTGATTATCTCTTGTTTGATTCTCTGCCACTCTCTTCATAAGATCTCAGTGTTATTCAGAGTTATAGGATTATTTGTAAATTAAAACTATTGAGTAAAAGGTGCGGTTGAGCCTTAAAATCAATTGGGTGTGACTGTTGCCCCAGAAATCGATTGGTGATTGGTGCCCCAGAAATCGAGGGTGTAATCTAGGAGATTATTTTGAAAAGAAATCCATACAATTGTGCGGGAATGGATGTAGGGTGACTTTGAACCAGTATAAAATCCTGGTGTGTTCTTTCCTTTACTTCTTTTGTTTATTATTTGCATCTGTGTCTGATTCTGTGATTATATTTTTGTCTGTGTATTGCATTTGTTGGTGATTAAATTATATAAATTTCAAAAAGATTTACAAAATCCACAAAACACTATTCACCCCTCAGTAGTTTTATTCTAGCCTTAAGATCTGTAATCCGCATTTCTCACAATTTTGCCATATGGCATAGTCAATACTCTTATTAGCTTATTGGCAATTGATGAAATTTTATTTACTTACACTGATAAGAATTCACAATTTCTCATTAATGTGCAAGAATTCTTATTAGACATTCTAATATGTTTTGTCTGCTTAGGATTTCTTAAATTAATTTCATCCTTTATGATCAGTTTTATTTTTGGATCATATCTAAATTCATTTCACTACCAATATTTACAGAAAATCATTCGCCACGAAGTTGGCATTTCTTGAAATAACGATTGTTTTTCTATGCAACGAAATAGGTATTCATAAATACTTTATAATTTACCTATATATCAAACTGACTTAATTTTGATTTTACAATGCTTAAGTTCATAAGATAAGTTAATCAATCAATATAGATCGGTTCCAGGCTCCAGATCCATACAAGATCCCTCATGAATAAGTATTACGTATAGCCTCTTGACCTACACAACCTGCCAACTCCTTGACTTAGGATATATAAGGGTTTATTATTAACTCTTATCTTGTATAATCTTGTAAAGTATGCTTTGTATGAAATTAATTTTAGCTTTATGTTCTTATTCTTAAGTACATGACCTTACAGAAAGAAGTCAACAGAACTCCTCTCATCATTAATCATACTTTGTCTAACAAAGTTCGATAACTCCTTATCAGTATATCGCTATGTAATATAGGAAGGAGTGACTTTTAAGGTTGATTCTCATTGTTTTTAGGTCTTCTGGAACCCTTTCCACTGCACTTCCTTATTCGATTAAATCAGAATTTTATTTTCTTTGCATTTTACATTACTTACCTCCGTTTATATGATGTGAACTCATTATAGACATACTATATGTGTATCAAATACACATATTCATTTCTATGATAATTAATAAGTAAATTTTAATGAAGTATGTAAATCCATTTTGGTATCATTAGATTTACAACTGCATACATTTATATATATTAACTCGAAAGAGTTCATCGACTCTTATATCGTTCCCACTGAATGGATGCTTTGCCCTAACCTTTTGACATATAATTCATCGGTACCATAAGATTCATAATCATATGATTAAATAATTATTTCTCAAAAACTGTAGCCTAGTTAAAAATTCCAAAATAATTTTAAAATTTCAGATATCGCTACATTTTTTAATTCATTACTTTTGTTATGAAAATAAATACCATTATTATAGTTTACCTTACAATAAATATTCATATTGAAATAAAAATATGTCTATTCTCAGCCAATACTGAAAACAGTTATTATTTCTAAATAATACTCGATATGTTTACGATTATAATTTTTTGTCACTTGATGCATCTACTAAGATGTGTTATATGGTATGCTATTACTATTTCCACCATCACTATAATAGCATTTGAAATGCAACCAGCTACTAAGTATGAAATTTTATTTCATACATCATAACTAGTTTACAGTCCATAGTTTCAGATCCAATATACTAAGCTCGAAGATAACATTCATAGGAAACAATTTTGTATAGATAAAAATTTATTCGGAATAATAATCAAATTTATCATCCATATCAAGTTTTAGTATTTTACACAATTCTCATTTCCTATGTCTCTCAATGAAGCTGATGCGACTATTCACTCTCTTCATCCCAATCGTGCCTTAAGTTACATCCGCTCTTGTACACTCTCTTTTCTTTCCAAATTGTTGAACAATTCAAAAGGAAACTCTTACTAAAAGTCTATAAAAAGCTCTTTACAAAAATGCATTTGGTCATCCTTAACATTTAAGGATATCAAATAAGTTGCATTTTACATAAACTGATCAAACTGATATTTCGACGATCGAACTCTTAGGTTCGTTTTATAGCTCTTAGTCTAATGTTGCATCTAACTCAAGTAGATCCTTACTGTAATCAATTGTATTGAATGCATAGTCTTGCATTATGGTTTGCTTATTTATTTCGAATGAACTAGTTTCATCGAATTTTCATACTTGCGAATCACGACTGTTCATCACATAACATTTATATGCGATCGAATATGAATAATTAATCCATATTATTGTATTGCTTTTACAGTTTGAAAATCAAGGAATACAATACACGGTCTTAGGCAAATAAATGAACACCTAAGTGACTAATGGTTGAATGTTTTAGTAGTTGTATAGTTAGGCACTAGAATGGGAGTTGAAGTGACAACATAGCGAAAAACTTATTGGTAATTATATATTTATATTTCTATGTCAATCTTAATTCAATTCATTTGTATATTTTAACTGATATGAATTTTATGAATTATTTTAGTTGCACAAATTTGTTGAAGTGGATTCTTTTAATTTTAATGTCATCTATTCTTATATTATTGGATATGTTAAATGTTACATTTTATTTGTCTAATAAGCTCCTATTAGATGTTTCTTAAATCCAAAAGGGGTAACATCGAAATCTTTTAACTCTTCAATGAGTGTTAGGGTTCACCTTTCGTTTTTCTAATAAGGCTCATACTAGACTTTAATATTTTTCAAAACCCTAAAAAGCAAATAAAATTTTTCATTTCTCTAGCAGGTGTTAGTATTCGCTAGCTTAGGATTATGACATTGTGTTTCCTTGAAAAATCATAGGCATGCAAGCGCGATAGATTACACTTTATCAGTTTTATCGTATAAAACTCCTAAACCATAGTCTCTATCCTAATCTCAATATCAACCTTGAGTTTTCTCAACAAATCGAAAGAGATTAATCACTCATATCTCCATTTCACGATAGCCTATGTTTAATGCACGTACCTTGAGTTTGCTCAATAAATACATGCATGAATCTTACCTTACCTTATCAATATGGTAAGAGCACTACAAATAAAATCACTAACTTGTATTTTCTCAACAACTACAGAGTATGCAGGTAATATAAATAGTACATGATAACTTATATTTTAGGTATTCATAAGTTTTAATATATGTACACCTTTTGATATCAATTTAAGGAGCAATATATCTCTTATGAAATACTCTCATGATTTAAGTATTAGACAATTTTGAATCATATTATACGTACAATACGTCTATATTTGTTCCCTAGACCTAAATTGGGTTTATTATAGTTTCACTCAAGTTTTGTATAAATATATAATTTTTAATTTATTTATAACTTTTATAATTTAACCTTTTTAGCTAAGCTAGCCCGCTTTATAGTGGGCCGCACCACTGTATAAATAACGAATAAATAAATGTTATACACATGCATAGAACAACTAAATGGGAGAAAAGCCCATACAATGAAAATAAAGCATAGGAGCTAGGCAGAAAGAGTCTAAACTACTAAAAAAATGACTACGCGCCTTCCAAAGATGTACCGCCCCTACCAACATCAAACAACGGGCCAGTAACACGAACATACCCAGAGAAAAGAGAAGCCAGTTTCAGATCAAAACCTTCATACGAAGGAGAGTAAATAAATTTCATATCCCAAACGACATCATAGAACTTACTTTTATTATCCTCGCCAATATCACCAACCCTAGTAAAGGACAGACCCTCACCCTCGATGTGATAAATAAGAAAACAAATCTCACCCTGAACATCACTAATGAAAGCATAAAAGGTCCCAGACTCGGATGAGTACCGCATATCAGATGGAATATGAACCCAGGCTCGCTCCTTAGAATTCCAGATAATAGTCTCGGACAAGATGGTAGAAGCAATCCTAGACTGGGCTGTACCAAAAGGAGCAACAACAAAAGGAACAACATCAGCAGATTCGTTAGTAGAAGGGACTGTAACAACAACAGCAATAACATGAGGAACAAAACTAGGAGATTTGTCAGCAGAAGGGGAAACAGTAGGAACATGAGGGATAGGAGTAACCTTCGGGACCCACTTCCTCACAGGAGGACTAGGAAGTGGAACCCGAGCAGATAGGAGAACATGGATAGTAGAGGCAGATCTAGAACATGCAGAAGAAAGGTTCCCAAAAGAATGATAGGACATACAGATCTTCGGTTTCCAACTGTATCGAACTCTGGACTCAGTAAAACGGTCCTCGTCAAGTTTGACTATCAACACCAAAGGCGAAGATTTGTCAGGTGTTATCTTAATTAGAACTTTGGCATAAACCATTCTCTTTTTGGCTACTGTGTTAGCGTCATAACATAACACCTTACCACATGCTAGCCAATTAATCCCAATCAACTTTTATAACTTAATTAGCTTGTATAATCTATATATGTATCTTATTAATTAACCATACTTAATTAATTCTAATTCTTATTAGTTAAATCATAACTAATTAATTAATTTAATTTAATTTTTATAAAAAAATAAAATTTTATATACTCCTCTTAAACTATCCAAGATAAATAATTAATTATGACATTTATAGTTTATTTATATATACATATCAGTATGCGTATATACATTAATTAATTAACCTTTAGTTAATATTATTTAGTAAATTCATTTATTTAATTAAAAAATAATTAAATATTTAAATTAACTCAAAAATTTAAATTAGTTTACCATAAACAAATTTAAGGTAGAGATATAACTACAACACTTATAATTACATAATATCAATATATATACATATTTATGTGTGTGTGTTTTAATTAATTTTTAATTTAAATAACCAAATTAGTTAAGTACATTAGAATTTCAAAATTAATTAGTTTAGTTTTCCAAAATAAGTTTAAAGAATTTAAATTTATTTTGTAACTATGACAAAAAATTTATTTGATATTTTAAACTTACTTTTTAAATATAATATATATTAAATTTTCAAACTAAACCTGAAAACTAGCCCAAGGCCCAAAATAATTTGGGCCTTTATATTTTAGATAATCTTTGGACCTACATCATCCTTTGGGTGAGGCTATTTCTCAAGTAAGGCAGAGTACTTGATTATCCAAGCCCAAGCTTAGATACTACATTTCTAGGCATCTACTTCGCTTTAATAAGTTAATTACTAATTTAAATCTTATGGAACATTGCGCTCTGATGCCATTGAAAGAATTGGGTCATTCGAAAAACGGATAAAATAGGTAGATTTAAAAAAAATCTATTAGGCCTATTTAGTCAGAAGGGTTTATTAGATCCAATCTTATATAGTGTAAAATAAAATAAAATAAAAGTATATTTGTTAAAAAAGGGTTTTAATTTATGTATATTACAATGAGTGTATCAAATATACCCATATGTGTATAATGGTAATGACCCGTAATTTTTAACCATTTAAAGATATTAAATTTAATAATTTTCTTATTTTACAAGAATAATAATATTTGAATTTTGTGTAGGCACTAATTTATGAAAATAAAATTATGTTATGTTAAATTTTACTTAAATTGCATACTATAAAATGAGAAATTTTATTTTTTGATATAGAATAATTTAAATAGAGTGGTAATAAAATGTAATGAAGGAATAATAATAAGAGTGGTAATCAAAATTTTAATGATCATGAAAAGGGGTTTATTAAAATTTGCATTGATTTATAAAGTAAATAAGTAACGTCATTCATGCACAAATAGTAACTTACTATATTAAAAGGAAACAAGGCATAAATTTAGAACGGGTAAAACCATTTATAATTTCAATATTAATGGTACTGATAACCTTAATGAAAGATAAATATGATAGGGTAATGTTCATGTAATATAAAGTATACAAACTTGCATGTATATTAAATTAAGTTGGTATCGTTTATATTTCCAAATTTAATAGAATTTATAATTTAATAAAATAATAATTTGGTAACTAGGCAAGAGTGAAATATGTAGCATAAAAAGAATAGTAACGTAAGGCAATTTATAAATTTTAGGTAGATTTCAAATGTGGTAACGTACAATTTAATTCGTTTAATAATTTAAGTACATGCAAATTTGTAACATATAGGGATAGATAACTAGGTAGGAGGTAACATTAATTGAGAAGGTAACAAAGAATTAATTAGTATTAATAACTAAAAATGTAGTGTAATGTAAAATTTGATTGAATTAAAAAGTTAAATTAAATTTAAATTAGTAACATTCATAATAACGTAAAGTACTACATGAATTTATGTAAAATTTTAAATTCGTATAATGTATAATTTAATGGAAGATTTAAAAAGAGTTTTGTAACATTTTCATTTGGTAAATTATAATGACCCGCAAATTTATCACTTTGATAAAATATATTTATTTTTCAAATTATTTAAATAAAGGGTTGATAATGGAAATAATATTATTTTGAATAATAATTATAATCTTAGTTTCAATAGATATTTACAAAAATATTTTTTTCTCGAAATTTAAATCGATAAAATGACCAAAACCCATTTTATCAACAAACAACTCTATAATCGTAAAAACGTCGCATATAGAGCTAGATACATACACTTATTTTTATAGTTAAACAAAAATATTCAATAAAATAATTTATCATACTTTTGAAATTTATATGTATTTATGACATTGTTAGTAATGCCTTTAAATATAATAATCAATTTATTAAGTTTAATTGAGATGTAATGATTTAATAATTATTATATTTATTCAAATAATTTTTTTTGAATGATAGTCATCTTTTTTAATAGTTATAAAGTGTTAATAACTCATTTATAATAGTTTTATAAAGACATATAATTGATTTGAAAATATAAGAAAAAAGACAATATCGCTTTATCGATATAATAGATATTTTTATAAATAATCATTAATATTGATTTATATGGTTTTATAAATGAAATGTGATAATTTTAATTCATTAATGATGATGAGAAATTTATTTTTAAATTTTGTTTACAAACATAAGTATATAAATTGATAAGTGAAAATGTGACCGATAATTGGTTTCTCGGTTTTCAACGATTTAAAGAACAAAAGTTGTTTGAAGTAGTTTGAAATGTTGTTATCCTCTTGTGCATATACATGTACATGTATATGCATGTCATATGCACGTCATAACATATATATATATATATATATATATATATATGTACATGAACACTTAAATATATACGTATTACAAAATATTAGAATAATTTCCGAAAATACTTAAGTAACCAAAAAGCAAACATCAACTCAATTTACAACACCGTACTCACCACCATCACCTCAAACATCAACATCGCATGGGGGAAAGGGAGCGGTGCGTGTAAGGGGGCTAAGAGGGTATAGGTTAATGGAAAATTTGTAATTCTACCATTAGATATTTTTTCCAAATTTTCCCTAATAAATATCCATCCACTTTCTCAAATTGTTTCACCATATTCTTATCATCTTCCTCTCTAGTTCAAGCTTCTTTTTATGGATTCTATGCTTAACAAAATAATGGCAAAATATTTAGCAAAAGAAAATTAAAATCATTAATACGTATAAGTTATCGATCCACTTCAAAACAAGCTCAATACTTCTTCATTCCTCTTCCTAAACCCACGGCCTTCTCCTCCATTCACTTAGGCCATGAGCTCCACCATCTACAAGGCTAGGCCAAGCCCTTCTAAGAGTCTCAAGCTCGATTTCATTAACTTTGATTCGATCTTAGCGAAGATATAGCGATTTTTGACTAGACCGTTAGAAAAATGAAGGTGAGAAACTCCTAAACTATAGTATTTTATGCTATTGGATGTTATATACGTTTAATTATGATTGTTGATGATGGTTATTTAATATGGATGTTGAATATATATGCAAGTCATGGAAATACACATCAAGAAGCACAATGGAAATCACTTTCTTTTATTTAATGAATTGGTGTATATGGAATGTTAAACCTCTTTAAAAAGGTTTAAAAATGATTTTGAAATGTTTTATAAACATATGAAAGTGTTTTAATGAAATTTGAAAGGTAATTGAATCCCAGTTCACGATTTCGCGCCACAAAAGTCAAATGAGTATATAGAATGGAATATAGTTTGGAATTCTTCGAGATAAAAAATTTATGAACTATTATATCCATATTTTTCAAATAAAGAAATAAAATCAAGATTTGTTATTAAAATATGAGTAAAACAAGTTTTTGAAAAAATCGCGGTTTTGCAGTTTGGAATCCTTAAAAGGATTTCTTTGAAAATGATGTTTTAAAATTGTTTAAAAATATGAAATAAATTTTAAAAATCATTTAAAATGTTTAAAATTTATTTAATTCATAAAAATGAATTCCAAATGGTAAAAGTTGTTTTGATCAATATAGCTTAAAAAGCACTTTCCACTGCACTTTTCTATAACTTTTGAAACATAGTTCTAAACGTAACCATTCTTTTTCAAATCTTTTATAAATGTTTTCAAATGATTAATAAAGTATTTAAAAGGTGATTTGAAGGATTTATAGAATGGTTAAATATTAAATGATTTAGAGTCGATCAAATTACTTGATTGGCTTATGGGTGGTAAAGAGATAGCGTCTTGGCTTAAGTTGGAAAACCAATTTCCTACTCTCCCTGGTTATCCGGACTGGCCCATTGGAGGGGATAGAAAATTTGATTTATTTGGATCAAAATTTTCCAAATTATAAAGGATATAATTCTCCAAATATAAATAACTAGGATTTTATGGGGATAATCTTCTTGTATTCGGTGTTAAAGCCCGAAGAGGGAACTCATACTATTCATGGAATTTAAAAGGTGACGTCACCATTATTCCACCCACCGTACTTTTTTAATAGGGAAATTGATATTGAGTAGAATTAGATGATTTCTATAGGTTGTACTCACTTAATATTTACTGGTTTTGGATTAACATCCTAGATAGCATGATTTTAACTCATCAAAATTTTGAATTTTAAATTAAGAAATCTATGTTAAGATTTAAATGAAATGATTTGGAAATATTTTTATAAGTGAAAAATGAAATGATTTTGAACTATTCCAAGTGTAAAAAGATTTAAAGTAATCGAAGGATTCGATAAGAGGGGTTTAATGTTCCGTATATGCCAGAAAGAATGTTTAGAAATATATATGTCTAGAAGAGATAAAAAGAACTTAATCAATTAAAGAAGGATTCCCTATTCATGGATCATCTTTTTATCGATGATTGCTTCAAAGGAACCGGGGTCGGATTTGGATGATTCGTATTCGAAGACCACTTCGAACCAATTTATGTATTTGAAGTGAAGACATGGATTTGATTTTGAAGAGGGAATGTAGGGCTTCTTATCACTGACCCTTGGGGAAATTTCCCATATCATGTTATGTGCAGTAGTTCTTCATTTAAGATCTTCGGTGCAAGGACTTTTCGTTACTAATCCTAGGGGTAATTCTCAACAGGATGTGGTAGGAGAGTGCCTTCGGTTTGTCCTATTCCTGGACAGCTTTTATGGGCAAATGTTTAACATTGCATTTCTAGTTACATAACATGATCTCTATGAATGTATCATATGTTTAGTGGCATAGAAGGCAACTTCTCTTTGCTTAACGCTCTTTCCTGAGATGTATGAGCTCAGAAGTTATACGTTTGTAGAAATCAATTGTGTGACTATGGAATGGCAATGTGGCATTCAAAGTGGGATGTGCTATGTTAAAAGTAATCGCTATCTATGACCTCGTCACCTGGTAATGGCTTAAACAAGGTATGCCGCATGGCTATGTGGTTCACAACAATTAGGGTATGGTTATAACCTTTCTAGTTTACTCTCTATACGTCGAGTATGCGGTGTATTCTATGGGTCCCTGGATAGGTCCGTTACGGTCGGGGTGATGTCATGTTCAGTTCTATCCAGGCTATGTATGAGTGCCAAATAGGGACAGGTTGGTCTTGCCAAATACGGAGGATTGTTTGTTTATCCACGGTAAATTCCTTTAGAGTTGTACTATACGGAAGGTAGTCACTTACCTACCATTGCATGGAAATCTATTCCTCGAACGAGCCTTCTAAGAGTATTGTTTGTAGAGACTAACATATCCGGAATTCAATAATGTTAACAATTTCGGCTAAAATTAATAAGTTTACTGGCAAATATTTTCAAATGAATGTCATTAAAAATAATATCAAATGATTTTTCATAGTAAATGTTTTGGGTTATCATAAGGTAAAAATCCGTCTTTATTTATGTGTGGGCGTGGTCTTATGAGATACCTTTTGTTTTCAAAATGCATATTTTGAGTTTCTCACACCAGTCCCATGACTGACACATAGTTTATTTTCCTTTTCCCTTAAACTCTATGTGCCCTAATTTTCCCCGGGCAGCCTGGTAGCCAGGTTTAGTTTGAAGAAATTTGGATGAGCTCGAAGCATGAGCAAGAAGATTTTTCTGAAGATTGTCTCCACCACACTTGAGTGGTATTGTATTCTGCCTATGCAAGGACAAATATATAACTTTCCATTTTAACTCTGACAAATGTATTTAATTTCCATTATAAAAATTTATAGTTGAAATAATACATATGAGATTCTGTTCTATCTTTATTTTTTCTTACCATTGAGAATCCGCCTCTTCGGCTCTTGGATTAGCGACACGAGAATACCGATGATGTATTAGTGTCGATTTTTGAGAGTCAAAGAAACGAATCCTCACATTTTGGTATCAGAGATTAGGTTGAGCGAACACATTGGCTTTGATAGGGGTAAAGTCTCATCGAAGATAGGGTTAGTAATAATACCCTAGAATGAGTAACTCATTAGAGATAGGGTTAGTAACACCCTAGAATGAGTTTGAGAGTATATTATGAGGGTGCATTTGTTAATGATATATACAAATGAATTTGGTTTTGAAATTTTTTGCATGAAATCATTTTGCCTAAAAATATATTTTTGAGAAATGATTTAAAATTTTTGTAAATAATAAAAACAAAAATTTGGTAAAATTTTCAAAGAATTTTTGGAAAGATAAATTTTTTTGGCATACGGAATTATAAAAGCTATCTTTAGATCTGGAGTCATTTTCTGAATATTCACCAAACCTTGGTTTGAGAAAAATAATACCAAGCAACTAGTAAACCTCTCTACCTAAGAATACATTAGATTAAGAAAATCACATATTGCTTGTATCTAATGAAATGTCGTTTACCTTGTAGAAACCATATGGAGGAAATCAATCCAAAGGGGAGTCTTCCAGAGAAAATTGGAGGGAGCAGGATAGCCTCATTATTCTCGCTAGTGATGAAGAGGAGCAACCAAAGTATTTTCCTAGAAATGATAGGTTCTTAATTGAGGAGAAGCATGCCCCATACACTCGAAGGGGTGAAGATAGATATCCAATAGTTAGAATGCTTATGCCACCCATGGCTCCAGAAATAAGTACAATTTCTAGTGATGATGAACCCGGGCAGGCCTTGGAAAGAAATTGGATAACGGATCCTGCTACATATTGGAACCTATAGAAGAAGTGGAACCTATGGAAGAAGAATCAGAGCCATGGAATAGGAGGTGGAGCCCGTTGAAGAAGATCAGAACCAATGGAAGACCCAGATGCCAATATATCTAGCGAGTGTAGTAATGTGATATGGGATTTGGACGGAGAGCATATTATGTGGCAGGAAGGATCATCTAGTTCATAAATAAACTGGAACAAAGTGGAAAGCAACGACGAAGAAGAGGAAGAATAAGGAGTCGAAAAGTTCGAAAATCCTTAGGAAGAGAATGTGCAAGGCCTCAAAGAACTAAAAGAGGGCGGGGTAATTCCTGGAATACCAGTTGGCCTTGGTCATGACCCATGGAACCAACCATGGTTACCCCAGCTCAAGGGAGAAATGCAACCAGAAGAGGACGACAATGAGGTCGACGATAAGCTAGGTAGTGATGAAGAAGGAGAGGGGAAAGTTATGATAGGCCCTTGTAACAACCCGCATATTTTACGATTGTATATTTAAATGATTTATTTAAATATATCATCGTTAGTCGGATTAAAGTCCGAAATGCTACCTTTTGTAAACAGTCGAATTAGGACTCGAGACCTCTTCCATTGAGTTCAAAATGGCGTTTGTGACCTTTTTGAGTATAAACATCGATATGTTTGGAGTTGAGTAGAATTTTGAAATATTTGCATTTTGGGCTTTGGTTTGGGTTTTCAGCCCAATTAACCCAACATAATAACCTAACTCCACCCCCTCTCCTCTTCATTCATTTTCATTTCCTAACACTTTCAAGCTAAAGTGAAAATGGGGGAAAGAAGAGAAAATTAAAACTCCTAAACCCTTGATTATTAGGAAATTCAAGATTCAAGCTCCAAAATCAAGAGAAGCTTAGGTAAGCATCATCTTCTCCATCTCAATCTCTCTTTGATTTTCAGAAATTCCTAAACCTTAACTTAGGAAATTCATTTTTATTTGATAATAGATTGAGGGTTCTTGAAGTTAAGTGGAGGAGTGTTCGATCTTGCCTTGTTTTAAAGCTTCTCATTCATTGTTTTTGGGATTAAAGGTGAGTTCTTGAACTCACATCTATGTCTATACCTTTGATAGTTGTTAGGAATGAATTCCTAACACCTATTTTATGTTCATTTTCTTTGAATTGAATTGAATTGGTGAATTTTCTAGTTTTTTGATATTTTGAAGTCAAAATCTACGAAAATCCTTCATTGGATGTTTTAACATGTTGTTTGGAGTGTATTGAAGAGCCTACAGGGCTGGGTTGTCGCTTGGCATAAATGCCTAAGCATCGTTGCTCATTCGATCGCTTTTGAGATAATTTGGCCATCATAGGTCTAGCAGATTTTTGCTCTGAGCTTCAGCTCAAACGTCTAGTATAACACTCAGACGTCTGGGCTATCGGAATAAAATTTCCAGACCTTCGGCTCAGACGTCTGAGTTTGTTCCCTAGAAATCTAGGCAATCTAGAAGAAAATTCCAGACCTTCAGCGCAGACGTCTGGGGAAACCACCAGACGTCTGATAATGTTAAATTCAGCCAATTTGCCTGTTTTTGATGGGTTTCCATTTTTATATCGATTTGTGGTTGATCTGATTAGTTGTTATCACTATTATCAACTTTGATGACTTCTTTCTGGATTTTTGGAGCATCCATTCGATGGATTTAATATGGATTTCTATGGATTTGATTCACGTTTTCGTACGTGAATTTTTGGTGATTGATTGTTTATACAATCATTTCTGTGATTTTTCACTTTAAAATACAAAGGTTTCTATACGAGTAGTAAATACTCAAAATCTTTCATAAAATTGATTTCAACGTTACTTTTAATACAAAGCTCGTTTTAAAAACCATTTTCCAATCTATTAGTATATACAAACATTTACCTCATTCGTATGAGAAATCTAATTAAACGACTTAGCAAAACAAGTGGTATGAAACGCTTTGTTTACTTTGTCGATTAATTCTTGGACTTGTTCGACTGAACTCTTGTGATAATTTTCGAATGGAAATCTACAATTTGTTCGTAAATACTTAATTTAAGCCAGTGGTTATGGGACATGAAGCTAAACTCGTTTATTTACTAGCTTAGTGTAATTCACACTTTTTGTTGATCAATGGTAATTATTTTATGGTTTTGACTAGCAATATGCGATGTCTCTTTTTCTACGTGGGGAACAATACCTTTATTAAGCTTTGTCTCATTTCTTTTATAAGCTAGCGACCTATGGGTTCTTTGGAGTTTCCACTCACTTTTATGGGCTAGCGACCCTGTTCTTTAGTGGAGTTCGGTTCATTGGACGTACCGTTGTTGTACTACGTCGTTGTCCTGGCTTATCAGGTTCATCAGGCGTACCGTTATTGTACTACATCGTTGTTTCGAATTATTCGAGTTTAGATTCCTCGGGCATACCGTTATTGTACTACGCCTTTGCACCGGCTCTATGGTTAGCGACCATGAAATAGCGACCCATTTGTGATACACGTGTTGGTGAGTTTTCATGCTCCCATTTTTGATAGGCCTCCCCCTTTGTGATTTCTGGATTTCTAATTGATGATTTCTAGAATTTTTGTTCCACCAATTTTTTCAAGTAGCATTGATATGTTTGTATTTGGGGTTTGGTGAATAAGCCAAAGAATATGACATTCTTTTTGGTGTTTGAGACAATTTGAGATATTGTATGGTTTTTGTTGTTATTTAATGTATACTTGCCACAGTATGGCATTTATTGTTATCATAGACTTTTGTCATATCTCTTATCCCATCTCATTTTATCTGATATTTATAGCTAGACTGATCCGTTTATTATTTCCTTCTTAAATAATACTCGGTTAGACCCGGGTATTTCAGGTGCTTCTACTTGACTTCTTATCAGGGACGGTCACCTGACTTTTGGCTAACTACTTGGCTTAGTAGTTTTTGCTTTTATACATGTGAGATAGAGACTCCTTGATGTATACATATTCTTTTTTCTAGCTCTTGTACATATTCTTTTGTGATGTAGTGGAACTTATTTGACCACTACTTTGATGTACACTTTTATGTGTTATATTCATATCTGTTTCCGCCTTAGTGATATGAATATCTGTGACTATTTTATGTTATGCTTATTTTATATTTGTTTCCGAAGATCACATAGCCACTGTGTAGTAGTTTTGAGTTTGTAATTGATGTGTCAAATTTCCTCCTGAAATGAAATGTATGTAATACTATCCGATATATCGGTACTCGCACAAAGCAATTACATAGATGGTCGCTCCTCAACAGCCTTATTCTTCGTGCTAGTTGACGACATTACTCCGTAGTGTCCTTGGCTAGTGTGAGTATAGAGGTAGGGCGTTGCAATCCTGATAACTGGAGTCCGCCATCGGCTTCGGATTCGAAGGAGTAAAAGAGACATTAGGGAGTTAAGAGTAGTTCAAGTATGTATTTACAATATCGGTTGGGATGTTGTTTTAATCAAGTATTTTGTATCGTATTAGTGTTAGGGAGGGGTTTTCTTTTTTTGGACCCAAGCTTAAATTAAAATGATGTAAACGTATGAAAATATATAATATGATGTTTGTTCTAACTTCGAATTTATATGAATCTTTTAAATAAGAATTTTGGAAAGATTATTAAATTCATATGAAATATATGGATTATTTCATCCCATGATTTAATCTAAGATTTGAGTGCAGAAATTTGAGGTGTTTAAGCCGGTCTAAAAAAGAATTTATCAGTCGCTTCTTGATGACAAACATTAATGAGGTTTTGAATCCTCTCCCGTCAATCAATTAACGCTCGGCTCGTCCCATAGACAAATAGCACGATGTTATGGATACTTAAGTTTTCTATCACGGTAAAGAGTTATGCAGGGAAAACTAAAATTCTGATCAGAAAGCCTGGTCATATTCCGCACTAAAGGATCCGAGGATTAATACTAGTTCGGAAGTAAAGTTATGAATTTGAATAGTAGATCAAATATACATTGTACGGATGATTTGTGTACATCGCACGGATGTAAGTATAAAAATAAATATTTTGGGGAAACCTTTAGGTTATTAATTTGGGTAATTTCAGGAACCAAATTCTTTAAGGAGGAAAGTCAATAATGATCCGAAAATTTATCCCTTTGATAAAATATATTTGTTTTCAAAATTATTTAAATAAAGTGTTGATAATAGAAATAATATTATTTTGAACAATAATAATCCCATTTTGAGTAGATATTTATTAAAATATTTTTTCTCGAAAATAAATCGATAAAATGGCCAAAAAATATTTTATCAATAAACCGATCTATAATCGTAAATATGTCACATACAGAGCTAGATACATACATTTATTTTTATAATTGAAAAAAAAATATGAAATAAAATAATTTGTTATATTTTTGAAATTTAAATGTATTTACGACATTGTTAGTAATGCCCTTAAATATAATAATCGATTTATTAAATTTAACTGAGATTTAATGATTTAATAATTATTATAATTATTCAAATAATTTTTTTGAATGATGATATTTCATTTTCAATAGTTCTAAATTGTTAATAAATCATTTATAATAGTTTTATAAAGACGTATAATTGATTTGAAAATAGAAGAAAAAGTCAATACCGCTTTACCCGTATAGTTGCAATTTTGTAAATAATTATTAATATTAATCTATATGGTTTTATAAATGAAATGTGACCATTTTAATTTATTAATAATGATAATAAATTTATTTTTAAATTTTGTTTAAAGATATATATAAATTGATTAGTGAAAATGTGATCGATAATCGGGTTTTCTCAACGATTTAAAGAACAAAAGTTATTCGAAGTCGTTTGAAATGTTGTTATCCTCTTGTGCATATACATGTACATGTATATATATGTCACATGCACATCACAATATGTGTGTGTGTGTGTGTGCATATGAACATTAAATATATACATATTACAAAATATTAAAATAATTTCCTAATACTTAACAATTAAGTGACCAAAAACCAAACATCAACTCACTTTACAACACCATCATCACCTCAAACATCACATCACATAGAGGGAAGGGGAGCCATGGGTGTAGGGGGTAGGAAGGGTGTGGGTCAAGGGTAAAATGGTAATTCTGCCATTAGATATTTTAAATGTTCTCTTATAAATTCCCATCCACTTTCTCATATTTTTTCGCTATATTCTTATCATCTTCTTTTCCACTTCAAAATTCTTTTCATGACTGCTATACTTAACAAAATAATGGAAAAATATAGAATTGAATTCAATAAGGAAGATTTTCCTTCAAATAACTCTTTCGAATTCGTGATCCAATTTGGTCAAAAACCCATGAGAAGTTGACCTATTTTCTGATCTAGTTTGATTAAATGGGCGGTTGTTTTAGCTTCGAGATTAAGGTGAGTTTTACAATTCATGATCTATATTTTCTTATGCAATTAAATTTTATATCTAGGTTGAGTGAATTATATGTTAATTTAATGTTTTTTTCATATTTTGGTAATTTAATTCGAAATTAATGTTGAATCTGAATTGAATATTACATCACCTTGTTGAATATTGGATTAGAGTTTAATGTTGACATATAATGATAAAATGAAATTAATTTAATGGGATAAATTGAAATCTATGTGTTTGAAACAAATAGTTGGATTTGACATTTTATGATAAAAGTAAAGTTGGAATGAAATTTCAATGAAAATAAGATAGAATCTTAACTGTTTGGAAATTTTTATGAAGTTTAGATTGATTGGATGATCGAAAGTGGATAAGATTGAAAGTTGGATGCTATGATGGTATGGTTGAATGGTTTCTATGAATGATTTGTGTTGCTATAAGTGGTTAGTGATGATTATAAATTCATTATCTCATGTCATTCCAAATTATTGGTTACTATGACACCTTATTTACACTATATTACACTCTATCATAATGGAATGTTTATGGAAGTTGTATTAATTAACTATATTACTAAATAATGAAATTTTAAAACCGTTGACATTTAGTATTGAAATAAAAAGATTCAAATTGAAATTTTATTGTATATGATCTTAGAATAGAAAATATAAATTTAACGCTATTTTAATATTTACATTACTGATGGACCTTATATGTATAGCATGTCTTACTACACATAGATAATTTAATGGATCCTTAGATGATGGAAAAATCTCATAATATCTCTTAAGTTATTGTACACTTATTGCTTGATTTTAATTACTTTCATAAGAATATATAGTCCTGACTCGAGTATATTATTTTACTTTACGCTTGGTGTAGCGATCCTGACTCGGCCTTCGAAAATCGGCACTGAATACGATACTCATATTCCAATGCCGCAGATCCAAACGTCGAATCTGCTTCGTTGGAGCTTATAACACAATTAAGTACAATAACACAGCGGAAGAAAAATAATAATACATTGATATACATCATTGATACAATATCTGATACAACAGATGATACAATAGATATCAATATACATCAGAGGTATGATACAATAAAATAGCAGCGGAAAAGAAAATAGATAACACCAGCAGCGGAACAAATAACTCTAAGATAGTCTTCAAAAGAGAACTCCAGCAGCAGCTCAAACCAACATCACGATACACTAAGACAAGCAAGTCTCGTCCACTTTCAAAGATTGAACTAGCTCCAGATAATCTACTAAACCTAGCCATCTGAAAAACCCAACTCTAGACTGCCCGTGTGGAAAAATTTTGTGCATCCAGAGTTTAGGAAAGAAACAATAAACTCCGGTCATGAGACTGGTGTGAGTAACAAAAACAGTTTATCCTTAAAAATAAACAAAGAAATATTTTAAAATAGCTTCACAATGCTTTTAGAAAATGAGACTACCATAAGGCCTCCCGCACACACACACAATGCAGACGCAGAATCGGAGGAGATTTCTCCTTATGATAGTCAAACATGCTTGAAACGCAAATTTCTTTGATATTATTACTATAAGTGCAAAGTGTAGGAAAACATTCCGAAAGTATGATATAAATCTTAGCCAGCATAGACATTTCGCACTTATGCCTACTATAGCTACCATGTTCAATAGCAGGTTACCGCCACATTCCATGGCAGGTTATACAATTAAAACCGTACAGGGCTCGTACTGTTTCTTTGGATTTTCCAACAAATGGTCAGGCCAAGGAACTTTCCATTGCCACATGGAAACGCCTCTGGAAAGACGCCCCGAGAACATAACCGGATCTCTGCCCAACACAAGGCCGGGTTACCCCTAACTGAGTAACTACTGACACGAGTATGCCATCCCCCGGTCGTAGCCAACCTTTATCCGGGGCCCCAGCAACAAATCACAAATTAATATATATATATATCTGCGAAATCCACATAAGTTAAGTATCTGGGCTCCATACCATGATACCACTTCTATCCAGAAGGAAATGCACGTACCCTAAAGGGCGCTACCCCCAATAACCTTGCCGCATCTTTCCTATTTCGACCATTTCGGGGTGCGAGGTTCGACGAAGTCTCGTCCACAAAGCTACGCTTTTTACAAAAGCCATGCTTTGATCAACAAATGATCAGCAACACTCAGTATGCCACATTACCAAGTTGGGAATATATTACCGATAACCTTCAACTACATAACCTCTGAGCTCGTACGTCTCAGAGAAGGGTGTTAAGCTAAGAGAATAAATCCTCCGCCACCAACAGAAATGTATTTGAAAGAAAACTGCTTTATATCTCAAATGTAACGTCAGACATACAATCCACACAAGTTTGTTCTGGGTTCGAACAGAACCAAAGGCACTTCCGAAGAAGCCCTTGCAATTCGGGTATTCACAATCCCGATCGGACTTCCCATCACTTAGGGAATCTCTATACCGGCGCGACTCGGTGAAGAGACAATCAACGAGTTATCCTTTCGTTCTCGAAAATACCCGATCTTCACCACGGTCTTCAAATGCAATCCATAACGATGTATCATTATTCGGAATGGGTTATATGACAAAAAGGTCCTTTCCCGGTTAAACCGAATAACGAGCGAAATATTAAAAATCATATGGATACTGGGGTCTCAGTTAAATCACAGCTTAAAGCCAAAATCTTTCATTCGAATGGTTTAAACAAATTACCATTTCAAATCTTTTAAACAAAAAGATTTATTTTAACAACCTTCAATGGTTTAAACAATTCCCATACTTTTAATCCTTTTTAATGAAAGATTTAATTCACAAAGTACACCCCGTTCATAAAGTTCCATTCGTGGATTTCAAAACAATTTCTATTTTAATTGGATTAACTCGTTAAATCTTTAAATTAAAGATTTAACTTATAGCTTTCAAACCGTTTCCATAACTTGAAAAATCATTTTCATTTTTAACTTGGAATCCCTTTTAACACAATTTGGAAGTTCATTACTTATGTGAAAGCTTTTATTATTTGAAAACAAACAGTTTTTGTTTTAGAAAAATCTGATTTTATTTGCACGAGTTAAAGTCTTTGAATATACATTCAAATTTCCAAATCAGTACATTAAAAAAGGTTTAACCCATATATAACTAGTATAACATCTTTAATCCCTAGTTTCAAATCATAGAGTTCAATTCCAAATTTTGAATTTAAGTTTAAATCAAATTATTTAAATTCCAAAACTTAATCAAGTTATTCAAAATAAATTTCTTCTTTAAAAATTCCATTTCAAAAGCTTTTCACTTTTAACCCAATCCATTTCCAAAACATTTGAATTTAAAAATTCAAATTTAAAACTACTTCAAAAATCTGTGACTTAACCGATTTCCCCGTGAAATCCATATTTGTGTGTGTATGGTGTGGTCCAGGGGTTTAACACAATAGTGCAACATCATTCAATCATCACAGATTAAAACACAGAAATATAGTTGATAAGCGATACAACAATAACGCTTATCTTAAAGATCACAGATATATATCACAGATAATTAATCACATTTTAGAACTCCATACAAATCAGGATATATCACAAAACATCACATATCAGGAATATCAGTAATTAAATCATTCAGTCAAGTCCAAACATTCACAAGTAAAATTTAATAGCTAACAGATATATTTAATCGTTTAATCCTAATTTCCAATTAAATTAATTACTTATGAAAAAATTATCCAATCTTGATTTATTAATTATAAATCATTTGGTATACATTAATTTATCAAACACTTTAATCAATTATTCTCAATTAATCACATTAATTAAATTAACCTTTAAACCAATTTCATAATTAATTGACCTCTTAGTTAATTTTTTTAAGAAATTAAACCTTTAATTACTTATCACAATGTAATCATCTCATAAAATTAATCACAAATTACTAATTTATTTTTATCATTGAATTAATTAAAATATCCACATTTAATTACAATTAGTAATTAACCCCTTAAGTACTTTCATTAAGTAATTGTATTTAAACAATTTATAATTGATTATCTAAATAAATTAATTCAATTAATTATTAAAATTAATCATATAAGTTAATACATTAATAATCCTTAGTTAATTATCTTATAAATTACATGTTAAATAATAATTTGTTATAAAAGAATTTTAAAGAGTAAGAGTCAAATTTTCTTTAAATCCGCTTACATGCTTAAATAACTTTAAGTTTCAAAACTGAACATGCATTTATTTTTAACTCTGATTAAACTTAGTTAAAACTTTGTTTGTCAGATTTAAATTGAATTTTACAATTCAAAACAGAAACAGGTCTGTTTATAAACCTGGACAACATTTCTACCCGAGGCACACGAAAATTACTTCGAGCCTCCACACAAATCTGCTCGGGAGTTTCTCGAGACAAATCTCGCGAACAACCCAGCTCCATACCCTCTCCTTCGTTCTTCTTCTTCTTCTTTTTTTACAGTAAATTAAATTCTAGTTTAAGTTTAAAACAAAAGCATCAGTAACTCGAGTACGAACCCGGAAATTTCTTCGATCTATCGTCATGTTCACGAGCACGACATCGAGCTTCCCATCATCTTCTCCAACCCTCTGCAACCAAAACCAAATTTCCAGATTCCCAAACATGGCCGTGCATGTGCACGCCACTTCGCCGCTGCTCTGGCGAACTCCGCCACCACCAGCAAGTCACAAAATGACACCACGACCTAAAGCAAAACTCAATTCGACGCGACAAACTCGAAAGCGAAATAACCTCCTACGTTTGAACTGCACCTTGGACCTATCCAAAAAGAAAATGCCATGACCCCTAACGCCGACCACCAGTGGCGACGCAACGCCGGCCACACCTTGTCGTTACCCTCCTCAATCATCACCCAAAACCGCGTGCAGCTCGGTCGACCCAAGATGACGAAATCAGCAAGTACACAGACCACAGAAATTCGAACCCAAAACCCTATATTCGACTTGACCAAACAAATCTTGCATTAAAATATTTTTTGAAATTTTTTCCTGTATTAATAAATCACCAAGCTTGCCTCTCAACAAATTTCAACAATTAAAATTTGTTGAATCAACAGAAAATGATAAAAACTAAATTTGGGTTCAAATAGGAACCACACCATGTATACTCACCTAAAAATCATCGTTTTTGTTTTAAAAATCTTAGCTTTGTATGCTTAATAAAGATATGAAATCGAATCAACGATTTTATATATTCAAATTTTAACATATTGAATTCTTTTACTGTAAACTTGAACATACAAGAGCCAGGTTCCACTTACATGCTCTAAACCATTTTTCAGATTATTGTTTTGAGTGTAAATCAATTTATTTAGTTTAAAAATCTTAAGTTTTAAAATGTTCTGCTAGAAGAAATATCAAATTTCCTACCTTTCTTGCCCAAAGACTTAAAACAGTGAAGAACATAAGTACAAAGCTTCCAGTATAACAAAAATCATCACAGATCCTCTTAATAACAATATATAGCAACACAAACTTTCATGAACTAATTATCATGATTTAATTTTCAAAGAAAGTACAGTTGTTTTATAGAAATGAACATAGCACTTTCATTTGGGAAGCTACAGGCTTGCTCTTCTTTAAATCTTCTTGTTTTTATTTGAGGAAGTTGTATAATGTTTTCAGTTTGTAAAATGATAATTCTTGTTTATATTTTTGATGAATGAAAATGAAATGAGAAGCTTGATATAAGGAAGAGAAGTTTACAGTAAAATCTTGTTTGTACAATAGGTATGGTTGAAGATGATCTTGCATTGTGCGCTGACATGATATGTTATGGTGGCTAATATTAAAAATGAGTCTACAGGTGATGTCCTGTACAATACAAAGCAGAGATATATATTTTTTCTTTGTTTTATCAACAAGATCTCGGCTGATGATTTCTATAGGGTGGCTAAGCATAAATTTCTTTGTCTTGTGTATAGATATTTTAAATCTACATACTTAAATATACGACTGTCTGTTTCATATTTATTTATAAGAATATTGCCTTGTATGTCTTTGTCTTGCATGAGATAATTTCCATAATTTATATGTCATATTTATTATGTTGTTATACTTTATCAAATTTGTTTTACTTTATATCTTACAAAGTTCACTAACATGTTGTTTAAATTCCTCTATGTGAATTTAATTTATTTATTGGTTAAATTTAACATTTATTTAACTCACATACTAATTGTCTTGTATATCTACACATACATATTTTTATACTTTATTTGTATGTACAATTTGTTTGTATCAAATACATAATATTTAAAAGACAATGTTTTGAGATTCAATACGTATTTTACTTGAATTTGGAGAAACTCAAATCAATCTACCAATTAATTTCACAATTTTTATTCAAAAATAGAATTAATTATCAATTAAAATTTGGGATCGTTACAGATTCCCCTCCTTAAGAAATTTCGTCCTTGAAATTTGCCAAGGAGATAACAAAAATAGATGAAGAATGTTTCATCAAATCAATTTGAATATCTATTCTGCATTTGGCTTACCAAATCAGAATATCATCAATATGAGAACAAACTCATTTAATATTACACAAGATATTCGGGTTATCCGGATCTACAAATATGCAAGGGCACTGGTTAGTTCGAAGGAATAACTAGCTATTCGTAGAATATATCTGACCCTAGATAGATAGATTCAATTTCTACAATTTCTCAAACACAAGATATGGATTCCAAATCCAAGTCGGAATACCCAAAGTATATACTAACTTGTCCTTCTTCGGACTTCGATCAACCCAAGAAATTACAACAGAATTTCAAAATTTGGTTTTAAACGAAATCATTTTATTGATACAATTCAAATTTAGCTTCTTATTCTATTAGCCAATTTAACTCAATTCAAAATTTTAAATTTATTTAAAATTTTCAATTCCAAGTTTCCAATTTATTTTCATTAAGATTTAAAATCAAAACTGATAAGAAACCGATGAAGATACGAAGTAAAAATTTCCTACAACGATTCGTAGAGCATCATCACACCAAAGCTTCTTTCCGGAGCTGTCACGAAGTAATCAAAAGAATTTGGAAAGGCGAATCAAAGGAGATTGATAGAGAAAATTATTTCCACTGTTGCACGGTATTGACCATATGAAGTGGTATTCCTCTGTCCCCTGTCTCGTTCTCTTTTTGCACTCATACTCACTATCAGTGGATAGTAAGAGAATTTACTGAGGCATACGAACGGATATCTTAGAGATTACTCATTCTAGGGTATACTTCACCCTATCTCATATGAGCTACTTAACGTGTTATACTCCTGAGCTAAAGTTCAACCTTAGCTCTGCTACCACTTGTAGCGATCCTGACTCGGCCTTCGAAAATCGGCACCGAATACGATACTCATATTCCAATGCCGTAGATCCAAACGTCGAATCTGGTTCGCTGGAGGTTATAACATAATTAAGTACAATAACACAGCGGAAGAAAAAGAATAATACATTGATATACATCATTGATACAATATCTGATACAACAGATGATACAATAGATATCAATATACATCAGAGGTATGATACAATAAAATAGCAGCGGAAAAGAAAATAGATAACACCAGCAGCGGAACAAATAACTCTAAGATAGTCTTCAAAAGAGAACTCCAGCAGCAGCTCGAACCAACATTACGATACACTAAGACAAGCAAGTCTCATCCACTTTCAAAGATTGAACTAGCTCCAGATAATCTACCAAACCTAGCTATCTGAAAAACCCAACTCTAGACTGCCCGTGTGGAAAAATTTTGAGCACCCAAAGTTTAGGAAAGAAACAATAAACTTCGGATCAGTCATGGGACTGGTGTGAGTAACAAAAACAGTTTATCTTTAAAAATAAACAAAGAAATATTTTAAAATAGATTCACAATGCTTTTAGAAAATGAGACTACCATAAGGCCTCCCGCACACACACACAATGCAAACGCAGAATCGGAGGAGATTTCTCCTTATGATAGTCAAACATGCTTGATACGCAAATTTCTTTGATATTATTACTATAAGTGCAAAGTGTAGGAAAACATTCCGAAAGTATGATATAAATCTTAGCCAGCATAGACATTTTGCACTTATGCCTACTATAGCTACCATGTTCAATAGCAGGTTACCGCCACATTCCATGGCAGGTTATACAACTAAAACCGTACAGGGCTCGTATTGTTTCTTTGGATTTTCCAATAAATGGTCAGGCCAAGGAACTTCCCATTGCCACATGGAAACGCCTATGGAAAGACGCCCCGAGAACCTAACCGGATCTCTGCCAACACAAGGCCGGGTTACCCCTAACTGGGTAACTACTGACACGAGTATGTCATCCCCTGGTCGTAACCAACCTATATCCGGGGCCCCAACAACAAATCACAAAGTAATATATATATATATATATATATATATATATATATATCTGCGATATCCACATAAGTTAAGTATCTGGGCTTCATACCATGATACCACTTCTATCCAGAAGGAAATGCACGTACCCTAAAGGGAGTTACCCCCAATAACCTTGCCGCATCTTTCCTGTTTCGACCATTTCGGGGTGTGAGGTTCGACGAAGTCTCGTCCACAAAGCTACGCATTTTACAGAAGCCATGCTTTGATCAACAAATGATCAGCAACACTCAGCATGCCACATTACCATGTTGGGAATATATTACTGATAACCTTCAACTACATAACCTCTAAGCTCGTACGTCTCAGAGAAGGGTGTTAAGCTAAGAGAATAAATTCTCCGCCACCAACAAAAATGTATTTGAAAGAAATCTTCTTTATATCTCAAATGTAACGTCAGACATACAATCCATACAAGTCCGTTTTGGGTTCGAACAGAACCGAAGGCACTTCCGAAGAAGCCCTTGCAATCCGGGTATTCACAATCCCGATCGGACTTCCCATCACTTAGGGAATCTCTATACCGGCGCGACTCGGTGAAGAGACAATCAACGAGTTATCCTTTCGTTCTCGAAAATACACGGTCTTCACCACCGGTCTTCAAATGTTATCCATAACAATGTATCATTATTCAGAATAGGTTATATGACGCAAAGGTCCATCCCCGGCTAAACCGAATAACGAGCGAAATATTAAAAATCATATGGATACTGGGGTCTCAGTTAAATCACAGCTTAAAGCCAAAATCTTCCATTCGAATGGTTTAAACAAATTACCATTTCAAATCTTTTAAACAAAAAGATTTATTTTAACAACCTTCAATGGTTTAAACAATTCCCATACTTTTAATCTTTTTAAACGAAAGATTTAATTCACAAAGTACACCCCGTTCACAAAGTTCCATTCGTGGATTTCAAAAAAATTTCTATTTTAATTGGATTAACTCGTTAAATCTTTAAATTAAAGATTTAACTTATAGCTTTCAAACCGTTTCCATAACTTGAAAAATCATTTTCATTCTTAACTTGAATTCCCTTTTAACACAATTTGGAAGTTCATTACTTATGTGAAAGCTTTTATTATTTGAAAACAACCAGTTTTCGTTTCAGAAAAATCCGATTTTATTTTCACGAGTTAAAGTCTTTGAATATACATTTAAATTTCCAAATCAATACATTAAAAAATGGTTTAACCCATATATAACTAGTATAACATCTTTAATCCCTAGTTTCAAATCATAGAGTTCAATTCCAAATTTTGAATTTAAATTTAAATCAAATTATTTAAATTCCAAAACTTAATCAAGTTATTCAAAATAAATTTCATCTTTAAAAATTCTATTTCAAAAGCTTTTCACTTTTAACCCAATCCATTTCCAAAACATTTGAATTTAAAAATTCAAATTTAAAACTATTTCAAAAATCTGTGACTTAATCTATTTCCCCCTGAAATCCATATTTGTGCGTGTATGGTGTGGTCCAAGGGTTTAACACAATAGCACAACATCATTCAATCATCACAGATTAAAACACAGAAATATAGTTGATAAGCGATATAACTATAACGCTTATCTCACAGATCACAGGTATATATCACAGATAATAAATTTCATCACAAATAATTAATCACATTTTATATCTCCACACAAATCAGGATATATCACAAAACATCACATATCAGGAATATCAGATAATTAAATCATTCAGTCAAGTCCAAACATTCACAAGTAAAATTTATTAGTTAACAGATTTATCTAATCGTTTAACCCTAATTTCCAATTAAATTAATTACTTATGAATAAATTATCCAATCTTGATTTATTAATTATAAATCATTTGGTATACATTAATTTATCAAACACTTTAATCAATTATTCTCAATTAATCACATTAATTGAATTAACCTTTAAACCAATTTCATAATTAATTGACCTCTTAGTTAATTTTTTTAAGAAATTAAACCTTTAATTACTTATCACAAAGTAATCATCTCATAAAATTAATCATAAATTACTAATTTATTTTTATCATTGAATTAATTAAAATATCCACATTTAATTACAATTAGTAATTAACCCCTTAAGTACTTTCATTAAGTAATTGTATTTAAACAATTTATAATTGATTATCTAAATAAATTAATTCAATTAATTATTAAAATTAATCACCTAAGTTAATACTTTAATAATCCTTAGTTAATTATCTTATAAATTACATGTTAAAGAATATTTTGTTATAAAAGAATTTTAAAGAGTGAGAGTCAAATTTTCTTTAAATCCACTTATATGCTTAAATAACTTTAAGTTTCAAAACTGAACATGCATTTATTTTTAACTCTGATTGAACTTAGTTAAAACTTTGTTTGTCAGATTTAAATTGAATTTTACAATTCAAAACAGAAACAGGTCTGTTTATAAACCTGGACAACATTTCTACCCGAGGCACTCGAAAATTACTTCGAGCCTCCACACAAATCTGCTCGGGAGTTTCTCGAGACAAATCTCGTGAACAACCTAGCTCCATACCCTCTCCTTTGTTCTTCTTCTTCTTCTTTTTTACAGTAAATTAAATTCTAGTTTAAGTTTAAAACAAAAGCATCAGTAACTTGAGTACGAACCCGGAAATTTCTTCGATCTATCGTCACATTCACGAGCACGACATTGAGGTTCCCATCATCTTCCAAAACCCTCTGCAACCAAAACCAAATTTCCAGATTCCCAAACGTGGCCGTGCACGTGCACGCCACTTTGCCGCCGCTCTAGCGAACTCCGCCACCACCAGCAAGTCACAAAACGACTCCACGACCGAAAGCAAAACCCAATTCGACGCGACAAACTCAAAAACGAAATAACCTCCTGCGTTCGAACTGCAACTCGGACATACCCAAAAAGAAAATGCCACGATCCCCAACGCCGACCATCAGTGGTGACGCGACGCCGGCCACACCTTGCCGTTACCCTCCTCAACCATCACCCAAAACCGCGTGCATCTCGGTCGACCCGAGATGACGAAATCAGCAAGTACACAGACCACAGAAATTCAAACCCAAAACCCTATATTCGACTCGACCAAACAAATCTTGCATTAAAATTTTTTTTGAACATTTTTCCTGTATTAATAAATCACCAATCTAGCCCCTCAACAAATTTCAACAACTAAAATTTGTTGAATCAACATAAAATGATAAAAATTCAATTTGGGTTCATATAGGAACCGTACCATGTATACTCACCTAAAAATCATCGTTTTTGTTTTAAAAATCTTAGCTTTGTATGCTTAATCAAGATATGAAATCGAATCAACGATTTTAAATATTCAAATTTTAACATATTGATTTCTTTTACTGTAAACTTGAACATACAAGAGCCAGGTTCCACTGACATGCTCTAAACCATTTTTCTTATTTTTGTTTGAGTGTAAACCAATTTATTTAGTTTAAAAATCTTAAGTTTTAAAATGTTCTGCTAGAAGTAATATCAAATTTCCTGCCTTTCTTGCCCAGAGTCTTAAAACAGTGAAGAACATATGTACAAAGCTTCCAGTATAACAAAAATCATCACAGATCCTCTTAATAACAATATATAGCAACACAAACTTTCATGAACTAATTATCATGATTTCATTTTAAAGAAAGTATGTTTAATCACGGTTGTTTTATAGAAATGAACATAGCACTTTCATTTGGGAAGCTACAGGCTTGCTCTTATTTAAATCTTCTTGTTTTTATTTGAGGAAGTCGTATAATGTTTTCAGTTTGTAAAATGATAATGCTTGTTTATATTTTTGATGAATGAAAATGAAATGAGAAGCTTGATATAAGGAAGAGAAGTTTACAGTAAAATCTTGTTTGTACAATAGGTATGGTTGAAGATGATCTTGCATTGTGGGCTGACATGATATGTTATGGTGGCTAATATTAAAAATGAGCCTACAGGTGATGTCCTGTACAATACAAAGCAGAGATTTTTTTTCTTTGTTTTATCAACAAGATCTTGGCTGATGATTTCTATAGGGTGGCTAAGCATAAATTTCTTTGTCTTGTGTATAGATATTTTAAATCTACATACTTAAATATATGTCTGTCTGTTTCATATTTATTTATAAGAATATTGCCTTGTATGTCTTTGTCTTGCATGAGTTAATTTCCATAATTTATATGTCATATTTATTATGTTGTTATACTTTATCAAATTTGTTTTACTTTATATCTTACAAAGTTCACTAATATGTTGTTTAAATCCCTCTATGTGAATTTAATTTATTTATTGGTTAAATTTAACATTTATTTAACTCGCATACTAATTGTCTTGTATATCACACATACATATTTTTATACTTTATTTTGTATGTACAATTTGTTTGTATCAAACACATAATATTTAAAAGACAATGTTTTGATATTCAATACGTATTTTACTTGAATTTGGAGAAACTAAAATCAATCTACCAATTAATTTCACAATTTTTATTCAAAAATGGAATTAATTATCAATTAAAATTTGGGATCGTTACACTTGGGTCAGCCTGAATATTTCAGTGTTTTTAAAGACGATGTTATGAAGATGAAGATGGAGGTTTGCTTATTTTATTTACTATTTTATTTCTGCTGCATTATTTGTTTATATCTGTTGATTTGTATAACTCTGATTATGTTGTAAATTTGACTCAAATGTATATTGTAAAAAATTTCATAAACTGTTTATGTTATTATTATATTTTTGTCCTTCAGCTGCAAGATTTTTTTTTCTTTTCATTTTATTTTATTTAAACCCCATTGAGAATTCATCATTTTTAATAATAAAAGTTCGACATGTGTGGTTTATCGTCGACTTGAATCATCTGAAATGGTGAGTCATCGCCACAGTGCAAGTGAAATATATAAATAGTGTACATGGTTAATTTGTACATTTATATGTGTTAGGATTTATAACATATAAACATATTTTATCTTTATACATTCCTTTGTTGTCCATAGTTTTACTTTGAAACATATATTACAATAGTAATATGTAAACATACAAATTTTACTTATACTTATACATAATATATTATAAAATATTTTTAGCTAACTGATGGAAGTTTATTTATTTGTATAGTATAACAATTAATGAGTTAAGTAGGCATTTAAGAAGAGGAAAAGGTGGAGGACTTTTCTCCTTTCTTTACTCACTCATTCAGTGCCAATTCAAATCAATATTTTTGAACACTTAAACCTTTATACATATTAAAATTAATTGTGATGGGTTTTATATGTTTTGAAATATAAAATTAACATTTGAAATATAGTTTTGACTTAGGAAGGATTCAACATTAGATTTATGATTTTAAAACAAAAATCCTTAAACAAAATTGAATTGAACACACATACACAGATATATATATATATATATATGTATATATATATATATGAATGTATATATAATATGCACACATAATAACAAACTGTATTTTGAATTCAAAATAACTAACACAACACATACACACATATAACTTATAACTTTATATGTTTTGAAATATAAAATTAGCAATTTGAAAATTAGCTTTAATTTAGGTAGAATCAAAATTAGATTTATAATTTTATAAAAAAGTCCTCTTATAAATTTTAAGTTGAAATAATATATATATATATATATATATAAACATATGTAAATAATAACCAAATGTATCTTATATTTTGAAAGTAACACACATACATGAAACTACCATTCAATTTCATAAAATGATTCCAAGTAACTAATATATGTTTTTCACTTATATTGTATATGTAATATGTTATAAAATTATTCCAACCAAATAAATTTAGTTTTAAATTTGAATTTTGTCATTATTATTAAACATCAATTTAAAAACAATAATAAATAATAGATTGGACAACATATGCAAATATAATTCGTTGTATAAGATATGGAATCTAAACAATAAAAACATGATATAACACATAATCAAATGAGATGTATAACTATGCTAACCATGACGTCACATATAATCACAACGAAAGTGGGTAATTACCTTATGACGAGCATAAAATTCACACCTTGAATGAAGAATTTCCCTCGGATCTCTAAGATCCACACACAATTCTTGCAAGTGATGGATGAACCACTTATGTTTCATTTTTCTTTGATGTTTGCATTTGATTTAGAGTTAAGAAAATTTGCAAATCTTCATCTTGTTTTTTTCCATGGAAGATAAAAAGAAGAGAGAAAAATGAATGTCTATAGCAAATGAAATAGTAGATTTGTTTTAGTTAAAGGAATGAAACATTTCTCATTCTTTTAATTAAAACTTCCCTAATCAAGTCCCTCAATTTTATCTCTCTCCCCACTCTTCTCTCTTCACATTGTATGACTAAAATTACTTTCTATTAATGGCATAAAATTTCGACAAATCCTTCATGCAATTATCTTTTATTCAAACTCGTTTAAAATTATACCGATATAATACATCGATGCACAAAAGTATACTTTAAAAATATATTCAAATAATTACAAAAAACTCCAAAATAAAATAAGGTATTATTTAATATTTATTAAATGTTAATTAATATAATTAATCTACAACACTTTATAAATTAATTAAATTGTGTGGTTTTTTGGAGAATTCATCATTGTGGTTGTATGACTCAAAAGTGTTCATTCGGTTAACGATTAATATTAAACAATTTGGATATCAATGTTCACATGTTACCTTAGCTAGTAGTGTGACAATTTGGCTAAACTTATATAGTAAAATCGAATTCTATTTTTTTAAGTAACACCCAGCAATAATGATTATTTACATCAGATCTCTACGTCAAAACCATAACACTTTAGGACTTATGGATTTTGTTTTGGTCAAATTTCAATATTGCCCACATTCAACTTAGGTAGTCCAAACATACAATCATTGCTTTAGTAATAACATTTATTATTAATCGTAACGCTCTAGCTATGGCTTTGACATTAAGTTGACTATAGTTAACAATGGTACTAAACTCCTATAATTGAGCAGATGAATTTTCTATCGAATGGTTTTTCACTTTTAGTGCTTCAAATCAAACCCGACTATAGTCACTCGATGGATCGCCATGCCATGATTTAACTATAATAAAAGTGGAGTATCCATATTGAAATTCCATGGTATTCTCAAGTCGAGAGAACTGTGTAACATCTTCACTTTGAGATCTCCTATTTGACCTTAGTTATGATTAACTAACATGAAACTCTCGAGTGAGTCATTCCAGTGTTATCCGATAACCATCAATATGTATCCCTTGGTGCCTCCAACAGCCATTAGTAATAATTTACCCAACATTTGGAATGCATTACATAATTTAGTCTTAAAAGATGTAATAATATCTTGTCTTAAAACATCTTGACTAGGAATATTTAAAAGTGGAAATTAGCTACAAGGGCCTCTTTAGCAAGTGCAATTAGTTTCTAGGACACACAACTGAAATAATTACTTTTAAGGATAAAATGCAAAATAATTAGTTTCTAAGGCCTAAAAACCTATGAAATTATGTCCTTGAAAGTTATTGGACTGCTGACTTTGTCCTTAAAAGTAATTATTCTGCTGACTTTGGCCTTGAAAATAATTCTTGTGGATGTGTGTCGTAGAAACTAACTGTACTGCAAAGTTTGTCCTGCTAGTGAAATGCCCCTATTTAAAATAATATGTTATTTTATATAATGATAATTTTGTCATTGTTAGAACTCTTTGTTACAATTATCACTAAGGATTTCTAATTATATATATTTTATTTAGTACTTAACTAACTATATTATAGTATAACAAAGTAATCAAACATCTTGATTATAAATAAGACTGGCTATCAAGTTAGATATATGTAACAAATTACATACCTTCCCTAGGACATACCCCTAACTCTATCATTTATAGCTGTTGAAATATTTTTGAATGGCTAAGATTGGGCTGCCAAGGACCATAAGTCACTCTAGGCCATTAATTAAGGCGCTTGGTTGATGTGCGCAAGCTAGGATGCAAGCTGGATAATGTGGTTCATATGACGTCAACTAGCGGTCCATATTTCTCCATGACTTGGTCAAGGATAGGTGACATTGGATTAGGGAGTGGTTGTGTAGTGTCATTTTGTTAGGGTGGCAGCAAAGGAAATAGAGTGCTTATTCCATAGTGTGCTTTTGTCTGGTGAAAAGCATCATATGCGCTAGTCTTTTCGGAGGAACAGTGCATGCCAAGCATCTTTTTATAAGGGTGGTTAGGAGCCTGTCGGTAAGGTTTGTCATGCCAAACTAGGGAAGCTTCATAGAGTGTAGGAAATTGATGCCAAATGAAAGTTGGGACACTTGTTGAGGACTAGATTTGTAACAACCTGTAATTTTGATTGCGAATTTGAATATTTAATTTATTTAAGTATTCGAATTTGAATTTAAAATACAGTAGAATCTATGTTGGTGCCTTTGGCACTTTACAGAATCAGTTAACTGGTCTATTTCTTACTATTTTGTGATCGGGACACATTATTGTGAACGATCGTATTTGATCTTTTATCATTTGATGCTCGTACATAGACATGATAACGGATAACGGTGTAGCGAAATCTTTACAAATCAAAACCAAAACATAGGTACACAGCACATTTCAACTTAGCGGCCTTCATTTCCTTTTCATCCACCTCTGAAGGGGTCTGGTTGTGTATAGGGCGGTTATGATTTGGGCTGGCCTAGCTTGTAGCTCGTTTTCAAAAGAGGGCTTGCGATCGGAATTCGGTAGAGGAGTCCGGAGCGGTGGCAAGGCATTGCAATTAGACGAAAAGGTGATGACGAGTTTGTCGGTGGTCTTGTTGCTGACGTTGGTGGCTGGAGCTCCATGCATGTTATACGACGTGCATGCAAGAATGGAGGGAGCAGCGTGTTTTGGAAAAAAAGCAAAAAAAGAAGAGGGAGGAAAAAAGGATTACTGTAGGAATAGAGGCGGGTTTAGGATAGCAGGCTCAGCCCACTTGGGATAGTGGGCGTTTAATATTTGTTTGTTTAATTTACTTATATATTAGCACGTTAACTTCAAAAATTTATATCTTATTCGCTTTAAATTGGACTAACACGTGGATTTTTGCGTTGGATTCGTACGAATGAGCATAACATTATAGTTTAATGTGTTGATAGTTTTAGACATGTGAAGATTTATGACATATTTAGACAGACATTTTTAAATTATGTTACTTAATTTAATAACGACGTTTAAATTGATATACGTTAATTATTGATGTTTATTTGGCCAAATAAAATACTATTGAGTAAAATTAAATTGAAATGGTAAATTTGGAAATTTGTTTAGCATAAATAAATACCGTTCTGCTAATTGATTTAATCGGACACTGATTTGCAAAATAAATCAAAATAAATCAATAGTATATTATATTAATATTGTTTGAAGTTAATTAATTTATAATATTTAAATTTATTTTTAAAATAACAAAAGTTTATTTAACTATAATCAAATAATTTTTTTGTTCGAATGAATTGGTTTTAAACGAAAGGATTTAAAAAGGAAAGTTTTACAAATAGTTTGAGATTTATACAAGAGTATTTTTCTAATTAAACCGGAAAGTTTATAAAGAAACTTTATAAATAAATTTGAATATATTTATGAAATTAGAAGATATTTGGACAGAAATGGTTGATATTTCATAGCGTAAATCGAGGCGCGGAGATTGCCTACAGTTTGTTATGTAGCGACGTAACCATTATGCAAACTCCGGTCTATGGTTGGTTTCATGACATAATTCGAGAGGCAGAGATTGCCTGTAGTTAAGTTTGGATTTCTCTAGGATAGAGATGTAATCATTGAGCTGCGATCCATGGTTGTTACCGAATGGTACTTTCCATATATATATATTTTTAAAAGTTTTCAAGTATTTTTGGAAGGAACGGCTTATGAATATACATATTCCAGTGAGATAAGTATATGTCTGTTTTTGACAAAGAGATTTAATTGAGGCTTTAGAGATTTCAGTGGGAAAGGTTATCTTTGTTTTGGATGTTTGTTTATTTGATAGTTAAATAACTGACTATCAAAACATGGCCCAAATATATAGTCCTTCTTAATTTTGGTGGTAGGGAAGCAATTCTTCACTTAACACCGAAGGATTTTAACTCTGGGAATATATACGAGAAACACGAGAATTATATGGTACAGTTACCGTTGGTGGTGTTATATTGTACGTATAAACTCGTTTCGTTCTTCTAGGACAGATAATAAGGAGATCCATCCACTTAAACGGTTAGGGGGTGATCCCCACTCTTATGTATTTTCTAATTATTTCCTAAAGAACCGGTATTGAACATTCCAGAAATTGACATTTGGTTTTGTGCAGCATCCGGAAAACGAAAGAGTGGATGACTCAGACCCGTAACCACTCCAAAAACCATATACGGTTCTATGGTGGAGATTCGTGATATTTTGAGATATGGGAATCTATATGTGATTCCGGGACCCGTTGGGATATTGGAATCCATGTGGAATTCCATGATCAATTTGGCGGCGGTGCGTAAGTCGGAATGTCGGACGTAGCTCATCAACGGGTATGGCTAAAATCAAAGATTGGAGGCATAGCCAGTAGGGTTGGAAAACCCATAATGTGTATTCGGATCCACCTAGACGTTATCTACGGTTGTTATGCATGCATGAGGCTACTTGCATGGAAATCCACCATGTAAGTACCGAGCTACAGTTGTTATCTACAGTCAAAGTACCGAGGGCACCTCCATGGAAATCCTACACAGTTAGCGAACGTGCCTTATCGATTTTAGATTATATATCTAGTATTGTTGTGATGTACACTCAAAGCATCACAGCTACTTGATTATTATTATTTTCACCTTTAGACATTATTATAATATTACTGGATTTTCATATATAAAGGATTTGGTTATCGTAAGGTAAAAGCCTACCCATGTTTATGTGCAGCGTGGTCTTACGAGATACCTTTGTTTTCAAAAGATTATTTTTACTTTAAGAATCCATTTGATTGTGTTTCTCACAATAGTTCTACCAGACTGACCCGGCCGTTGTTTTCCTATAGTGCTCGGGTAAAACCGAGCATATTTCTAGGTTTATTCGGATACTTAAAGCTTCAAGAGATGAGATGGAGGCTCGGAGATGTATTCACGTAGATGATCATATTTCTGTTGCACATAGTTGTGTTTAATAGTGATTGTGTAGACAGGTTGTTATAACTGTCCAAGCTGAATAGGTTAGTATACTCTGATATATGTCTGTATATACATATGTTATAGTTTTGAATTTGTATAAATTTGTATGTATATATATATCATAGATTATTCGTTCCGTTGCGAGATTCTGTGTTGTTTAATTTTTTCTTGTCTTCTTTCTTTTCCCTAACTATCTGCCTTTCCGTTCAATTTGGGATAAACATGTGTGATTTATTTGTCAGCTTAAAGTGTATGGAAAAGTGGGTCGTCACAGTTGATTTCATAGCTTAGTTGAGCGAACACCTAGGCTTGGTAGGGTAAACTCATTTAAGATAGGATAAGTGAGATCCTAGGATGAATTTGAGAGTATATATTTAAGAGCATGTATTTGTTATTTTCATAAAAATGTTTTATATTGTGTTGTTTGATCTTTTGAGTGGCTTAAGAATTCTGCTTGCTGCGTTTGGCCAATGTTATCAGTGGGGATTTCCTAAACACTCGAGCAAGACCAATTGACACGGTATTGTTTTAAAATGGGTAAACAAAATAATTTTACTTGGAAATACACTTTATATATATGTAAAGGATAATTTTACAAAAAAATTAGTATAGTTATTCTTGGTTGTGCTTGGTTGTTAGGAACCGATGGTATTCCATCATTATCATCTAGGATTTGATTGGTGCTGCTCGTCCATTTCTGAGCATTGTCTATTATCCATTAATCTATCTTCTTTTTAAAATATGGATTTGGTAGATAAGAACTTTGGGAACATTGAAACGAATACCTTGTAAATTAAGTTTCATAATTTGAATATAAGACGTTCGTTAATAATGTTGAGTTAAAATTTGATTTCTGAGGATTGTTTATTTAAAAGAAATGTGAATATTTTGAGTGAATATTTTAGAAATGATTTTATATAAAGGGTGATTTGATAAAAATTTAGTTTTATAAATGTTATTTTATTAAAAAAGATTTGGAATATTTTGAAATAAATATTTTAGAAATGCTTGAATGTAAAAGGTGGTTGTATTTGATTGGGGTTTTATAAAAAAGTTACTGAAAGAAACTTAAATATTTCTGAAATAATAGCTAAAAAATGATTTATATAATGAAGCGAGAGTATTTTTGAAATAGAAATGATTTCCTTTAAAAGGGAGATATTTTATAAATTTGATTTATTAAAATGTGCCTTGTAAATGAAAGAAATTTTAGAACTTAAATCGCTGTGCTTTTGGAAAATGATTTTCAAAGTTTTATGAAGTTAATAATATTATTATTTGAATATATTTTACGAATATAGATACTTTAAAAGGAAATTTTGTTATAGATTTGTTTGGATGAAAACATATTTTGATTAAATCTAAAAGACATAATTTGGTATACAGAAGGAAAGATATATATTATTATTTCAAATGATTTTGGAGAAATGAAATAATAATTTTAATTGAGATAGTTTTAGAATATGAATGATTTTGGAAATGGTAATAATAATTTTCTTAAAGGGGTTGTCGGTGTATCAATATTTTGAAAATAGTTGCTTAGAAAATATATTTGAAGTACAAATTCTTTGAAAAAGAGAATTTAAAAGAAATGTGTATTCCTCTGGATTTAGCTTGGGAAATAAGTTCTGATTTGTTTTGTGGTGATCAGAATAATCTTCTAAGTAATGATCGGATGTTTGCTGAGGCAAAAGGTATTGTGCGCTAGCAAATTATTCTCTTTGTCATTGTATGGTTGGAACAAGTTCAAATCCTAGCAAATCCAAAAAAATTAGAATTGGAAATTCTGATGAAATAATTTAGTGGAAACATATTTATGATTTTGTTTCAAAAGAGAAAGAAGCGATTTTTAGTTAACTAGTTCGAGTGGCTTGAGAATAACTAAAAATGAGTAAGAGATACATTCGGATGGTAAATGTTTCTCTTGAGTATTATCCTTATAGTAAGGAATATATAATACTTTTTAGTAGTGCCCAGTTCTTTGGTTCTATTTTGGGGTTACTCGGGCCATATATACATATATAGGTTATGGATTTAAAAATATATAATATCATTTTAAAAGTTTTTGAAAATAAATATCTAGGTATTTGACCCTTAAGTCCCTAATATTTAATTTATTTGAATATTCGAATTTGAATTTAAAATATAGTAGAATATGTGTAGGCACCTTTAACATTTTACCAGTTAACTGGTCTATTTTATTACCGTTCTGTAATCGTGACACACTGTTGTGCACGATCGTATCTGATTTTCTATCATTTGCCGCTCATATGCAGACATGATAACGGATAGCGGTGTACTGGAATCTTTAAAAAATCCAAACCAAAACTAAGGTATGCATCACATTTCAATTCAACATCCTTTGTTTCATTTTTGTCCACCTCCGTTCCCATTCACCTTTTCATTCTCATGTATATAGCCGCAATTGTGTTCCATTGTTCCATCTTGTTCCCTCTTCTTCGGCATGATTGTACTTAGAAATCATTATTTACTCTGGTTATTGTTAGAACCTCAATTGTTGGATTTTAATGACAACAACTATACAATTATGTCAAAGAATCTCTAAGCTAATTTGCAGGTACATAGGCATCAAAAAGAGATAATCAAATACATTCAAAATGAAGATACACAGTACAAAAGAATAAAAGAATGTATATGGAGATACAAGAAGAGATATATACAATAGAGACAAGACAAAGGTGACAAACAAAGTATTATTAGTCATAGAGTGTCGTTTCTAGAGTTTACAAATGTTAAAATCTTCTCCAAATGACATACACACATATACATTCATATTTTAAATGAAAAAAAATCAAGTTTTCAAAAATTGCATGGAGCGGGACTCAAACCTGGATCACTAGTTTAGAAGGCAAGTGCTCTAACCATTTGAGCTACAGTAATTATTATTTGGTATCAAAGCCTGATTTTCTAGAGATCGTAACAACATCCTAGAATAAATGGCTACAAAGAGATCTAGTCAAGGCCATAAGAAGAGGAAGAGCAATAAAGAAAAATCAAAGGAGCAAAAAAAACAAATGCTTCATGGTAAAAGATAATGAAGTTAGTGATCTAACTTTTGATGATATGATAGAAATAAATTCAGAACTTCTAGACACTTTAGAAAGTCTCAAAAGAAAATATAAGGAAGCTTTGGAAAATCAGAAGAAAGCAGAATTCGAAAGAGATATGCTTAAAGACAAGAAGAGAATATTAAAAGAAGAACTTGAGAAAATTCAAGATTCAGACAATTCTCAACTCGCTCTATTATGTCAAGAAATAGAAGCTCAAAAAGAAAAGAATAATGCTCTAGCTTTTGAAAATCACGAGTTAAAAACAAAAATTAAAATTGTTGAGTTAGATAACACTAGTCTCAAAACTAAGCTTGATGACATTACTAAAAATATTTCCAATTTTAATAAAGGGAGAGAAAATTTATCCAGGATTATTGAAAATTCTCAACCTGCTTCAAATAAGAAGGGATTAGGTTATGTTAAGAATTCAAAAGCTTACAATGATAAAAGCGGTTTAGGCTATAAACAAGCTAAAAGTAAAAATAGTACTAGATATGCATTCATGTATATTAACTTTAGTGCTAGTACTAGTAATCAAGATAGTTTTAAAACCAGTTATAGTCATAATAGTACTTTGTTTAGAAATGATAGAAATTATTCTTCAAGTACTAAGCTAATGACTAATAGTATTAAGATATGGATTCCAGCTAATATGATTGATCATGATAAACAACTTTATATTAGCAACTATTATAAGAATGTAATTTGTAATGAAAATTATATTTATAAAGGTTCAACCACACCCAAATGGGTATGGTTTCTAAAGACCTAACCTCCCGGACCCTAACATAGTAAGTGGGTACCGAAAATTATTATTATTATTTGCAGGTACTCAGAGAAACAAAAGGAAAGGGATAGATTGTGGAATTTTAAAGAATGTTCCATACGTTTAATAGAATTACGTGCTTACAATAAAATATGGACTTCAGTAAATATGGTAAAATTTATTTTATTTTTCCTTCATAATTAATAATGAGTTCATCTCATTATATACAAGATATTTTATATAATTTTATATATTCCCTCATTCTTTTTGATAATGACAAGGGGGAGAAATTCATATGCATATTAATAGAGGGAGATATTATACTTAGGGGGAGATGTTATACTTAGGAGGAGCTTTAAACATATTAATATTATTTTTTATATAGAATGAATATTTTTTTAAAATTGTATAGTTGTCATCATCAAAAAGGGGGAGAATGTTAGAACCTCAATTGTTGGATTTTAATGACAACAACTATACAATTATGTCAAAGAATCTCTAAGCTAATTTGCAGGTACATGGGCATCAAAAAGAGATAATCAAATACATTCAAAATGAAGATACACAGTACAAAAGAATAAAAGAACGTATATGGAGATACAAGAAGAGATATATACAATAGAGACAAGGCAAAGGTGACAAACAAAGTATTATTAGTCATAGAGAGTCGTGTCTAGAGTTTACAAATATTAAAATCTTCTCCAAATGGTATACACACATATACATTCATATTTTAAATGAAAAATCAAGTTTTCAAAAATTGCATGGAGCGGGACTCAAACCCGAGTCACTAGTTCAGAAGGCAAGTGCTCTAACCATTTGAGCTATGGTAATGTTTAGTTATAGGTCAAATTCAGACGTCTGAATTTACCATTTCAGACATCTGAATCTAGGCAAAAATAGCCTATTTTTTTTCTGGTTTGCACGTTTCAAATTTCAAAAGTCTGAAATTTATTTTCAAACGGCTGAACTTCTTCAACTGCTATATTTTTGAAAAGACATTTCATTTTCTTGAAGAGTTACAACCTTTTACTAAGAGATACATCCATACTCTTTCATGATAACTTTTCATGAATGATTACAACTCTTTATACTCTATATAATCATATTAGAATCATTTGTTTAACTCACCAAAAAATTGATCAAAAGCTTTCTATTTCTATACTACACTGATTCTAACATTTTGAGCATTCAAATTTCTACATAATCATTCATTTACTTCCATATTCTTCACAGACACACACATATATATCAAAAGGAGAAGATTATAAAAAGATTGTACTATCAAGAGACAAATTCGTGTTATTGAGAACACACTGTGTCATATACTTTTTGTATAAGTTGAAGTCATGTTCTGCTGTTCAGGCAAGTGAAGTCCTCTTCGGCTGTTGAGGCGAAATCCTGTTCTGCTGCTCAGGTCCCTTGTTCGGCTATTCAAGGGTTGTTGTAAACCTGTTCCTTCGGGTTAAGTGAGGATTGTTGTTAGTGAAATTCCAGAACGAGTCTGGGACTGGCGTAGAATGGAAAGTTCGAACCAGTATAAAAATTCCTGGTGTGCTTGTTTTATTTTTTCTTATTTACTCTGCTACAGTAACTTTGTTTTATTTCTGCAGTAGTATAATATAATTCCATATAACACGATCCGCACCACAGTACTTTCAGCTATAAATATACGTACGCGAGCATCTCCTCCCTATTCCTTTTTGTTGCAAGCTCCTTCTTCCTGCGAACATTTTTAAAAGAAAGGAAAACAAGCATTTTTCCTTTCCTTCTGTAACTTAAAATTTAATCATTTTGCACCTTCAAAAACCAATACATCCCAAACCTTTAAATTTTAGCCAAATCTCCTAACACAAAAATTATTTAGTGTCTTGTCAGCTCTTTTCAGGAATTCGTTGCTCAAAATTTCATCGAGCAACGATGGAGATATCTCGATATTTCTAGAACAGGGAAATTTATGCATAGAGCTTCAAAAATTATTTTCTCTCGATCCGTGAAGAATTAAACAACGTCGCTAGTGTTGTTATGCTCATATGGGGATGAAAGATTTTTGTCGAAGTTTCGGCGCGATTCCGCGTCGATGATCGTCGATTTCTAGGGTTCCATTTTTCTTCGGATTTGATCATCAATTCACGATTCGAGGCTCGCCGTCGAGTTCATGGTGGCAAAGCGGGGTCGTGACCGAAGTTCTAGGGGGTCCGATCATGTATATAGCGGTCGCAACTTGGGTTGGTCGGGCCTATAGCTCGTTTTCAAAAGAGGGGGATTGCGATCGGAATTTGGTGGAGGGGGCCGGAGTGGTGGCGAAGCAGTGCAATTGGATGGCAAGGTGATGGCGAATTTGCTGGTGGCCTTTGTTGACGTTGGGTGGCTAGAGCTCCATGCACGTTGCACGGCGTGCACACAAGAATGGAGGGAGCAACGTGTATTGGAAAAAAAGAAGAGGGGGAGAAGGGGTACTTTAGGAATGGAGGCGGGTTTGGGATAGCAAGCTCAGCCTACTTGGAATGGTGAGTGTTTAATACTTGTTTGTTTAATTTATTTATATACTAGCATGTTAACTTCAAAAATTTATTTCTCGTTCGTTTTAAATTGGATTAATGCGCGGATTTTTGCTTTGGATTCATACGAACGAGCACAATATTATAGTTTAATTTATTGATAGTTTTGGCATGTGAAGATTTATGACATATTTAAACAAACAAGTTTAAATTATGGCATTTAATTTAATAACGTCGTTTAAATTGATATGCATTAATTATTGATGTTTATTTGGCCAAATAAAATACTATTGAGTTAAGTTAAATTGAAAATGATAAATTTGGACATTGTTTTAGCGTAAATAAACATCATTCCACTAATTAATTTAATTGGCACAGATTTGCAAAATAAATCAGCGTTCTTCTATTATTAACTAGATAGGTTAAAGTTGGACATTTAATTAGTATAATATAATCTCATCCTGTTATTAGGTTAATATTGACACTAAACTATAATCCAATTGATTATATTGGATAAGTGGTATATTAACAATTGCTTGTTAATTTTGAACTTGATTTACATATTGGACGTTATGTAAATACATGAATTATAACTTGGATAGTTAATGGAATTAATGGTGACTTGATTAAGTAACATTGAAGTTACTAAGCCTCTTTCCAAATTCAAAATTAAATTTTTAAGTCAAAGTTATTTTAAGAATAATTATTATTTATTAATAACGTTTTAAAGATAATTAATAATTATTTAATAAAGATTTAAAGTTAATTATTTATGATTCTTAAAAGTTATTTAATAATAGTTAATTATTATTTCAAAGTTATTTATTTATTTTGTTATAAATTATGTTTTAATTATTAATTGAAGTTATTTTATAATGATTTTATTTAAAATTTAATTACTATTTAAGAGTTAATTAGTATTATAGTATTATTATTTCAAAAATAAATTGTTCAAATATTAATATTGTTTTAAAAATAATATATTATATTAATATTTTTTGAAGTTTAATTAATTTAAAATAATTAAAGTTATTTTTAGAACACTAAGAGTTTATTTTACTATAATCAAATAATGTTTTGTTCTAAAGAATTGGTTTTAAACGAAGGGATTTAAAAAGGAAAGTTTTACAAATAGTTTGAGATTATGAAAGAGTATTTTTCTAATTAAACTGGAAAGTTTATAAAGAAACTTTATAAATAAATTTGAAGACATTTATGAAGTAAGAAGATGTTTGGAAAGAAGTGGTTGATTTTTATAGCGTAATTCGAGGGGCAGAGACCGCCTACAGTTTGTTATGTTTTCGCTGGGATAACGATGTAACCATTGTGCAAACTCCGATCTACGATTGATTTCATGGCGTAATTTGAGAGGTAGAGATTGCATGTAGTTAAATTTGGATTCCTCGAGGATAGAGATGTAACCATTGAGCTGCGATTCATGGTCGATACCGAATGGTACTTCCCATATATATATATTTTAAAAAAAATTCAAATATTTTTGGAAGGAATGGGTTGTGAATATACTTATTTCGGTGAGATAAGTATATGTTTGTTTTTAATAAAGAGATCTAATTTATCGAAATTAAATTAAATGAAGCTTTAGTGATTTTGGTGGGAAAAGATACCTTTGTTTTGGATGATTATTTATTTGATAGTTAAATTACCGACTATCAAATTTTGACCTAAATATGTAATCCTTCTTAATTTTGGTGGTAAGGAAGCAATTCCCCACTTAACACCGAAGAAATTTAACTCTGGGAATACCTAGGAGAAACATGAGAATTATATGGTATAGTTACCGTCGATGGTGTTATAATGTACTTATAAAATCGTATCGTTCTTCTAAGACAAATGATAAGGAGATCCATCCACTTAAACGGTTAGGGGGTGATCCCCGCTCTTATGTATTGTCTGATTATTTCCTAAAGAACCAGTATTAAGCATCCTGAAAATTGACATATGGTTTTGTGGAGCACCCGAGAAACGGAAGAATGTACCAATAAGAGATGACTCGAACCTGTAACCACTCCAAAAACCATATACGGTTCTATGGTGGAGATTCGTGATATTTTGAGATGTGAGAATCTATGTGTGATTCCGAGACCCGATGGGATATTGGAATCCATGTGGAATTCCATGTTCTATTTAGTGGCAGTGTGTAAGTTGGAATGCTGGACATAGCCTCATCAGTAGGAATGACTAAAACTAGAGATAGGAGGCATGGCTAGTAGGGTTGGCAAACCTATAGGGTGAAGTCGGTGGCTCCACCTAAACGTTACCTATAGTTGTTTTGCATGCATAGGGCGATGCACTCGGTCTTAGCGAGACCAACTATGTTTTTCTTATGGTACATCACTAGGGATGTATACTGCTTCGGAAGGAAATCTATCATCCTTGTGTAGGAGGATCATTCCTCGAAGCACCAAGGGCACCTCCATGGAAATCCTACACAATTAGTGAACGTGCCTTATGTGCAGCATGGTCTTACGAGATACCTTTGTTTTCAAAAGGTTATTTTAACTTTAAGAATCCATTTGATTGTATTTCTCATGCTGGTTCTACCAGACTGACCCGAGAATTGTTTTTCTATAATGCTCGGGTCATACCGAGCATATTTCCAGGTTTACTTGGATACTCAGAGCTTCAAGAGATGAGCTGGAGGCTTGGAGACGTATTCACATAGATGATTATATTTCTGTTGCACACATGGTTGTGTTTATCAGTGATTGTGAGGACAGTATTTTTAATTGTCCGAGCTGAATAGGTAGTATACTCTGATTGATGTGTGTATATACATATGTTATAGTTTTGAATTTGCGTAAAGGTTTGTTTATATATATATCATAGATTATTCGTTCCACTATGAGATTCTGTGTTGTTTAGTTTCTTCTTGTCTTCTTTCTTTTTCCTAACTATCCTCCTTTCCATTCAATTTGAGTTAAACATGTGTGATTTATTGTCAACTTAAAGCATATGGAAAAATGGGTCGTTACAAGGTTGATGGGCTGGTCGCTCAACCATCGATAGGCATTTTGCACATCGAGCTGCTATTTGAGGTCGTTAATGGCTGATAAGTAGGCCATATGAAGCCTAGTTGATTGATTGTTGAGAAGAGGGCTGCTTGACTACCGAGTCTAGTTGTTCGGGCAGAAAGTGAGGCCATATGAAGTGGGCTAGTCAAGGCTTTGGTTCTGAAAGCATGCGGGCCAAGGCATGGGCCAAGATGTTGGCTATTTGAATCATGCGGCCCGATTGGGAAATACGGGTCGTCCATTCCACTACATTATGCGAGATAATCGAGCGACATTTTCCCCTTAAGTTTGTGCATGTGAGTAGGTGCAGACTTGTCAATCGTGCATTTAATGTCGCATTTAATGTTTTTACATATGCCCTTATGCTATTTGTGGTGGTAGTTTGTTTTGTAATACATTTCAGTTTCACAATGTGTGATTTGACATAGTTATTATTGGATCCTAAACAGCTCAAATTACTTCCTACATGGCTGATCCAATAGTTTGACTCTTTCGCCATCACCTACAACTATTTCTTTTCCTTTTCTCTTTATTCTTAACTAAACCTTCATCTTCCGCCATTAAAAAAAAAAAGGAAAGAAACTTCCTATTTCTTAATCTTCATTCAACAAATGCAATCTTCAATCTCAATTAGTGAGTATCTTTCAATCTCACCTTGCTATGATTTTTGGCTTCAAAGTTATGCCGACTCCTATAATATTGTCCTATTTTCGAGTTTCTTTTATTGTTTTTTCTATTATCTGCTTCTTCATTTTAATATAGCATTTGTTTTCTATTTTCTTGACATAAATGCCATCATTACCCTGATGAACTCTCATGGTACACGGCATCGAACGATCATATTGTGAAATCAATGACGGTCATTTAATGTTGAACACTAGCCATGACATATGAAAATTTCATGAGTTGATATTACTGAACTTCCCCCTCCCATCTTAAAGTAGTAAGCTAGCACACTAGGCCATAGTCCATAACTGGGATTAGGTAGTGGGCTAGTAGTGGACATAGGCCACATGACACATCTCGAGTTTAAGCTAGGACCTAAATGGACTTATTGGCTGGCTTTTGGGTCGCCCGAACCCATGATTGGAGAAAGTTTGCCCTCGAGTTTAATCAATCCCTAGATGGTTGGGGTAATTCAGTAATTTAGGTTACTTGTTTATTGCAGATGGTTGAAGCTACATCTACTAGTGGTTGGACCTTTGGATAGGGCCCTTTACGGTTTGCAAGGTCCCATTGACCTCACTAGTTCTCTAGCTCGATATGATTGCAAGTGGATTGATCACTTATGCCCTTTAGTAGCCGACCGAGCAAGCCAACCAACAACGAGCTACTTCTCTTGGTATCTCGCTTGTATGATGAGTGGCATGACACTTCCCCTTCTTTGCTCGGGCACCACTTGGTACCTGTGCAACTTTCCCTAAATAGTTGTAGTCTCTTTGCTAGGCTCTATATCATTTTCCATGACTTAAGCATCCCAAAGCCCAATCCGACCCTAATCGGGTTGGTATTCAAATTGCATAAGCAAGTTAGGACCATGTCAGACAATTACTATCACTACAGAGGATCGACAAACGTCCTCTCTTCTTTGGTCTTTTGAATAAAGTGACAGGGTATCAAGATCATTTCTTCTTTATGCATGCCATCGTTAAGCCAAATCTCACAACATAGGCCTTCAATGTTCCTAGTACATATTGCTATTGCTAATTCTACCTTTGGACTTGTGCTACTGATGATAAATTAGCTTATCATTCTTGTTGCAATGCCATGTATTGGTGCTAGCAATGGCATCACAATCTACAAGGAACATATTCGTTGGATAAGGGAGACAACCAATAATGCCAAAAATCTAGCTCCAATGTTAATGGGCAAAAACCTCCATTGAGTGGGCTTGTTTGATCTTAGGTATACAATGAGGGAAAGTGATGTTGTGGATCAGCCCTAAGTAGGAAACATCTATGCCCGCAGGTGTAATCATGAGGGAGCAGACGGTCCTAAGACCAGTGGCGATCATAGAAGAATAAGAGGCTATATAGTCGAGCCTGGGCCATAATAGCAAGTGAGAGGCTTATAATCCATCTCGTCTATAGGATGTGGTGGTTTTTGACCACATTATTACATGTCTTCAAGTTATTCCACCTTACCTATGATGCCAGAGGTGGAGAGGATGGGCATGTGGAAGGAATCCAGATACGCCGATGATCGTTGGCTCCTCCTCCAAGGCCCTTCCTGGCCGTGAGTCACCTAACCGAGTAACACACGCGTGCCACCTGTGCATGAAACTTTGATGATGTACACTTCAGCGATAGCAGCGCGGGATCCATTCTCTCACCTTTAATTAGGAGGCAACGAGGAGACCGACCTGATGATGGTAATATGAACCTATATTACCTTGTCTGTTTTCTGTGAAAATTTTCTAACTCCCCATTTTGTTCATATTACAGTGGTCTGCCTGAATTTTACACAGCTAATGGATACTTTCCATTCCGAGGGGAGCTTGCCGGTAGAAATCATCACCTCAGCATCAATATGTTGTTACCTCTACTCCATTGATGACCTTGACCTACCAACCAGGTTAGTCTATGGGATCTCACTCTATAGCACCAATCTACAACATCTGCTAGCTGTCCACTTAGTGTTATATTTGGTTTGGAGAAGGCATACTCTAAGAGACCCTATTAAATAAGCCATAGAACTCCAAGGGCAGTTGGCTTGAGGCAGTTGGTTCGATCGTTCTGAAGAAGGTAGAAGAGGGGGAAGTGGGTAGCTTAAGATGCTCACGTAAGCGCTATCCAAAGTGGCTTCCAAGGCCCTGGCCAATACGGGATGGCCTAGTTGGGGCCTTCATTGCTTATAGGTTATGGTGGATACCTAGCTAAAGGATGCTTACTTGGTAAGTGTTCCCAGACTTAAACTTCTTCCATTTCTTTTATTTTGTAGGCCAGACTGCACATCCTCTAAATTCAAGTAGGCATGAAACTTTTAAGGAAGTAGGTAGAGGATGAGATAGTGGCTTACCAATAGGTAGAAGGGAGGATTGCAGAGCTTGAGAGGCTGTCTCTTGAGGCCGATGGGGGCGAGGCACATGGCTATGATGTCCAGGGACACTACCGTTAGGGAGCGAGCAGAGGAGAAAACATGTTTGAGCGAGAGTTAAGGTGGGTGCGGGTGGACATAGAGGCTAGCTACAAGGAGGCAAACGAGATGGGAGGAGTTTGCAACAACATCAGATGTGTCACTCCGGATGAGCTTGCAAGGGTGAAGATGACCTTGGAGGATGAATGGAATAGCAAGCTTAGGACCATGTTGAAAATGGACTCTGATGTTAACTACCACCTCCCCTTGGTTATCAGTTTCCTCTATGTGGCCAATTATGATAAGGTCCTTAGCAAAGTAGCAGCGGATATGGTGGTGGCTGGGTGGACTCCTATGCCAATTTCAACTATTGCGCAAATCTCCTCCTTGACCGGCGACCCCAGTGGAGAGCCCGTAGATGCCCCCTAGAGGTGGACAAGGAGATGACATATGATGATATACAAGTTCTAAGATCCTTGCTACCCCTTTGAGCAATGGGGCGAGCGATTGTCTTTTTTCTACTGTAGTCCTTTCAGTTTTTTAAAGTCGAGTGAGGCCACTTTTTAATGGAAACTGATGATGTAAGGAAATATTTTTTATTTCACTTGTGTGTTCATTATTACTATGTTTTGTCTTGTTTCACTTTTTTGTTCATGTTCTACATGCATGCATGCATGTCTGCCATGTTTACTTATTTCATTAAGCATCAGGCGGCTCTAGTGGCTCCTGATTTCTTTAAGCAAACATGTAGACTTGTGTATTTATGTACAACATAACAAATAAGCAAAAATATATACAATGAACAAGTAAATCAAATGAATTTATCCTTTTCCAAGGTGGCTTGTTTCTAACTGGTATGTTCGTATGGATATGAGTCTTTGACGGGGAAGGCCACATGTCAGGCCATTGTGTTGACTCATCCTCTACGTTAGCAGGTTACCAAGGGATTCGACTTTGCTTTGATAACCATCTTGAATCTTAAGGCAGCCAACACTACATCTACCAGATTTAGGATCACAATGTAGGTAACCATGCCCATTTTAGCACCAATGCCCTATCCCATTGGATGGATGAGTTGCATCATAGGTGGACAAATCAGAACCATGACATGGTGGCTGTGCCATCTATTCATCGATGCCTTCGACATGGAGCTAGGCATAGATTGACTTGTGCATCCTTGTGTAGCATCGCTACACATGCCAAATTCGAGATTAAGACGTGGGTAATCATGCCCATCTTTGCACCAGTTCCGCACCCAGCTAAAGGAGAGGGAAACATCAATAGTGAACTGATCGGGACCATGGGGTGGGCGATTGTGCCATCAGATTTTCGATGCCTCTAACATAAAAAGGCATTGATTGGATTGAGCATCCTCATGTAGAAATAAGCCATAGACACAAGAATTAGGATCGCAGCATATGCAGTCACACCTTCCTTGTGATGATGTCCCCAACATTGACGGTAGCATTGGCTGGCTTCTGCATCGTCATGGAGCTGTTTTGGGCATTTTCAATTGTAGAGGAGTGGTTCTTATAGCTTATCGTCTTCGAATAGCCTTTAGTGGGGCATTCCTGGCCAGGAAGAGAGCATAGTGTGGCTCGTCCTTGCCAAATAGCCTTGCTGTTAATACTTGTGAGATGAATCACTAAGGATACTCTAGTGATTTCATAGATTTTCATTTCATAATGCCATTTTCCTTATAATTATGGCTTAAAAGGTTTTATACATTGTTTGCGCAAAAAATGGGCAAACACCCCAAGTCGTGTGATTTAGCTGATTTTATGTTGTTCTTAGCGATTTGGGTGATTTATGCAAATATGTAAAAAGCAGGGACTAAACTGTAAAAGACACAGATTTATAGTGGTTCGGCCAGAACGTGCCTACGTCCACTTTATATGTTATTCTCCTTTTTTCTTCAGATTACAAGTACAAAGCTTTGATTACAAGTAATTGAAAGTTGTTTGAAAGTTCCTTCCAGGCTTGAGCTCTCAAACTTGTCTGCCATTGTTGTACCCCTGCCCCTCTATTTATAGAGTGAGGCTGGGGGCAGGGGTATTGGATGTTTATAGCTGCTGGTGGGTCTGGGCTGATGCAATCTGGACTGGCACATCTGGTTCGGCGGAGCTTGGTTCGGTCGAGCTTGGAGAGAAGGATGGAGAAGCCTTGGTTCGGTGGTCACCTGGTTCGGAGTTGGGTGGTCCGGTCTTGGTTTGGTTCGGTGGGGCATGATTCGGTGGTGAGTGGGTTGGCTTGGCATGGAGTTGGTCCGGTAGTAGTTAGTCCGGTAGTGCATGGAGTTGTGGTGATTCGGTGGTAGATGAGAGGTGAGTTGGTTCGGCTTGGCATAGGGGTTGGGAATGCCGAATGGACTTTGGCCTTGGGAATGCCGGATGAAGCTGCCGAATGAAGCCTTAACCTCTAATGCCGAATGAAACTTGAAAACTTGACCACCGAATGGACTTTCGTATGGCTTCACCGAATGAACTTTTTTATTTGGACCTTGAGTGAAATCCCTGACTTATGTATGCTTGCTTGCTTCTTCTTGCTCCGGTCGTGGTGGAAACGCACACAACATTGATATTCCAGTTTTGTCCAAAAAATGGGATAACATACATGATATGTTTGGAGATGCTCCAGATTCTACGTCTAAGGTATTTGGGTGTCATCTGGGTGTAAGGGGCAATAAGCGCCGTTGGTAAGCATAGCATTAATCATATACAAGCTTTCCCAATTCATCCCTATTACTTATTTAACTGGGTTTCTGGTATTTACAAATACTCGGCATAGTACTATGTCACTGATGATGAATTGAGGGAGCTTTGCCCTTGATTTGTAGTGCTTGGCTGTCTTCCACTTAATAATTTAGTGAGGAGCTCTACTTAGGAGCTCTTCTTTCCTCCAAGGAATCGGGTCTAAAGTTCGGTAATTCTTTATTTTTCTCAGGATCATGAGTAAGGATCCAACGAGATATGATGTCAATTTCAATGGGCAGCATGGCCTCATACCCATAGTCTAAAGAGATTAAGGATTGTCTAGTTAGCATGTAGCTCGAGGTTCAATATGATCAAAGTATGAGCAGAAGGTCCTTTACCCAGTTCCTTGTCTCTTGGTGAGGCGCTTCTTTAGTTTTGACTTCATGGTTTTATTCATGGCCTCAACTTTCCCATTTGCTTATAGGTGGAGAATGAGGAGAAGCACTTCTTTATTCTATTACTATCATAGAAATCTAGAACCGTCCACTCTCGAATTGTGTTGCACTATCTATGGCAAGTTTCTTTGGAATTCCAAAGCGGTAGACGATGTTCTTGATTATTAAGTTCAAAATTTTAGGTGCAGTGACCCTATGAGGGGCTTCGCCTTTACCCACTTAATGAAATAGTCATCGAGGATGACCACATGATTATACCAACCTTAAATATTTAAGAGTATTCCAATCAATTTGATCCCTAAATGTCAAACCACCAAGGGGACATCATGGAGGCTAGAAGGTTTGGAGAAGCCTTTATTGTAGTGAAATGCTAACATTAGTTGCAACTTTTGTGACGACCATGTGATTAGAACTCCTGCTACCCTGGAAAGTAACAACATGCACTAATTACTTTGCTAAAAGATCTTTGTCCCCTTAAAGAGACATTGTGTTTATAACCGGCATTAGTACCAATGTCCCCGTTAGCTCATCACCACTCACCACCAAGGCATTGTGTTTATAACCAGCGTTAGTACCACATTAACTAACATCTACAGCATTACAACACTCAATTCCAACTAGGTACCAGCTCTGATACCAAATCTAACGATCGTGGGATTTGAACCCTTGTAACCCCAAAAACAACAACAGGCACTAACTATTATGCTAAAAATTCTTTGTGTTTAATTTCTTAAATGGATGTTACCCTTCTTGACATAATTAATTATGTCCTTGATCGTAGTTAGCTACTAATAACCTAAGCGAGTACCATTTTTGGTTATGCTTTGTCCTCCAACATGATCTCTATAGAAGCCTTCATGCAACCCTCCTAATACGCCACCATTTTTTTCGTTTGTACCATAATGCTAAAGGGTAGTTGAGTATCTCTACCAATAGATCTTTTGTCCATAAATATGTAGTGGGGCAACCGATAAAGGACTTTTCACGCCTCTTTCCTGTCCATGGGAAATTCGTCGCCCATAAGGAATTTCAAAAGCAAGGTTATGTAGGTATTCGCATGGGCTTTGTCAATTTCCATGAAGGTAGCCTTTGATTCAAAACAAGGGACGTTCCATACCTCCATCGGGACCTAAGGAATGCCTTCTTCAGGTTCTCTTATTGTCTTAGCTAATTGGTCGACCATGGAGTTCTTCTTGAGTGGTATATGCTCCAATTTAAATCTATAAAGGTGCCGATGAATTTTTTGCCTTATGCAATGTAGATGGCCCTTGACATGGAACTATTCTCCAATCTAGTTGACAACTATTAAAGAGCCATAGAACACATGTAGGGATTCTATCGTTACCTCCCTATCCATCTTGAGACCTGGTTGGACGGCTTCATATTTAGCTTCATTGTTGGTGTCCTTGAAGTTAAGGTAGACTGCGAAGTACAATTCTTTTGCCTCTAGTGTGGCTAGGACCATGTTGTCCCTAGCCCATTTCTCATCAAATGCACGGGCTAAAGAATTCTACTAAAAAGTTGGCAACTTCTTGACCTTTGATTTAGGTATAGGATTGGAATGTGATATGGTGTTTTTCGAGTTCGACGGATCACTTCAGGAGTGGTCCTGCCATATCAGGCTAGCTAAGTCTTTGCTTTAGTAGCTAACCGATCAGGACTATGATTGGGGGGGCTTAGAGAATCAGAGATATGCCCACAGCCATCAGGCTGCCATCAGATGATAGTAGGCTAGCTTCTACTGCTTGGTGTGTCTCATTTTCGGGTCTTGACAACCTCTTACTTACATGGTATATCGGCTGTTGAATTTTTCTTCATCGCGAACTAGGGCATATCTGATTGTATGGTCAGTTACCATGAGATTCAAATATGAATCTTACTTTCCTATAGGCTTGGAAAGTATGGAGGGTGTAACAAGCTTTTGCTTCAGTTTTTTACAAGCCTTAGTGCATTCTTCACTCCAAATAAACGATTTTCCCTTCTTTCCAAGGTTGACTATGGGTATGCAATGATTTGTTGCATTTGAAACAAGACGCTAAGTGTCTCAACTATCATATTTAGGCTCTGCACTTGCTTGACCATATGAGGTATTTGCATATATTGAATTGCTTGGATCTTATTTGGTTTGCCAGGAACCTTCCAAACTTGACTGTGAATGAACACTTCTTAGGATCCAGCTTCATATTATATTGATGGAAGATACCAAAGGTTTCAACCAGGTTCTTTACCTGCCCCTAGCCTTCTCAGTCTTCACTTGCATATCGTCCATGTAAACTTCCATGGACAGACTAATTTTTGGGACGAACATTCTACTAGCGAGCCATTGATAGGCCGTGCCAGCATTATGGAGGCCAAATGCATGGCTCTATAGAAGCAAAGCCCTGCATTTGTAATGAAAGAGACGTGTTCTTGACCTAGGCCATGTATGGCGATCTACTTATACCCGAGTAAGCATCCGTTAATTTGAGTAGTTCGTTCCTGCTAGTCATGTCCACGGGTTGATTGATTGGGTGGGGTAGTGGAAAACTATCATTCAAGCATGCGCTGTTGAGATATGAGAAATCAAGACAAGTTCTCGAACCCCCGTTTGACTTTTAGACCAATATTGTATTGGCTAACTAGACTAGATATTCATCTTCACAAATAACCCATTAGTGAAAAGCTTTTCCACCTCCTACTTGAGTGCTCTATATCTTTTGGGATTGAGGGGTAATTATTATTTTTGGACCCAGTGAGCTTCAGGGTCGATGATGAGGGGGTGACAGATAATGGAGGATCCATGCCAGGCATGTCGGCATGTACCAAGGAAATGCATCTTTGCTCTTTTTTAGGAAACATATTATCTTATCCTTTATCTTTGAGCTTAGTTTTGTTCTTATTTGGATGATTTTGATGGGATTGTCATTGTCATTGGTATTGCTTGGAGTAGAGTCGTCGGCCCACCATGGGGATTTGAGTTTCCTATAAGGAGGTTAAGTGGATCATCGTTATTTTTTCCTCTGCACTTTTTTCTAGGCTACACTGGTGCAATGCATATATCATGTGCTTAATGTCTTCCTCAGCCGGGATAGACCCCCGTGCTCAAACCTAGGACCTATGGCTACCCCGGCTCTTATGATGAATCCGTTAATGTTGAGAGGAAAGGAGGTGTAGTGTCTCTTGATCCTATGTACCAATGGGGGTGAATTTTCTCATTCCATGTTGCTATGAGCTCCTTTTTTGTTCGGGCTGGCCAGGGAAAGATGATTACTACTAGCCATGTTGTCTTGGCCCCTAGCATGAAAAGGAGCGTTGAGTGGCTAACACATTCTCTCGGGGTGGTGGTAGACACTTTAAATTAAATGTTGTAGGCAGTCCCAACACAAATGGGAGTGTTGCATGGCTCTCATTCCCTGTTGGGTGTGCTGTCGATGTGTGTAGCTAGCTCCTAGTGGATCATGAGAACCCCATTATCTGCATGTTGTAATGAGATGTTATAACATTCTTTAGCGGCTTCTTGATTGCTACAGACACACTCTATTCTCTCCTTGATAGGAAAATTTATTGTAAGCCACCGATAGGCTACGATAGCATCCAAGTCCGCCGGTATTACTCTGTCTATTAAGATATTATATGTAGATGTGCATTCCACTACAACAAAATTTACCTGTACCTTAGCAGCAAGGGGTTCCTGGCTGAAAGTGATTACGTGTGAGGTTGTTTGCATGGGTACATGCCAATAACTCCAAATCTGTAGATGGGCAACACATAAGCAGTGAGACTGGAGGTTGGAAGCTTAATCATGTCAAAAAATTCCTTGAATAATACATTGATAGAGCTGCCCCCATCAACTAAGATCTAATGTGCTTTTGTGCTAGCGACACTAACTAACATGACCATGGTGTCATGATGGGGAAAACCAACTCTCCTTTTGTTCTTTACCGTAAAGGCGACGTCAACCATTTCTTCCTCAACTCTAGGAGCCTTTAGGGCTCGAAGGTCGATTGAGTAACTTGAATGCTGGAGGTGAGCTCTCTTCGATATCAGGCTTCAAGCCACTCACGAATCAGCCACTTTATTTCATATTTAAAGTGCTTGATACTCATTGGTGGAGTTTGATGGAATTTGCAATACTTCCCATTACCGCTTGGGCTCCTCGCTCTGCCAGACCGGGATGGAGGCGGTCATTGAAATAGCATCCAATCTCACATGGAAATGTATATGGTTTCCATGTCATGGTTTAGTGTCGCATAGTTTGTGTACGTGGGTTTGACGCACAAGTCCTCTTCAGCCTGTTTATTGTTATTTTCTTGCTAGCCATTCCTTCATCAGATGTTGTCTTCCTGGGTACTATCTAGGTTGCCTCGTCTACTCTCCTTTATCACTATTAGAGAGGTAAACCTCTTCCACCTCATTATGCTATTGCGTCTTTAGAGGAAATCAGTCAAGGAGGAGGCCGTTTGCATCTTTAGCTCTTCCACATCCCAGATTGGTACCTCACCTAAGAATATAGAGCAACTACTGAGCTATTCTTGTCTGCATCTCTGGCATGGTGTTGACTCCTTGTGAAGCAGTTCACATACAAACAGATGGGCTTAATGGGTCCTTGCCAATATTACCTAGTTCGCTCGTCATCATGTTTCAAAATTTTGATATAAAGAAGTAAGCATTGAAGGCTACAAAGAGTTGGGCCTATAAGTGTATGATGCTAGCCTTAAGGTAGAGGAACCATCGAGAAGCCAGTTTGTTAAAGGTGGAGGCGAACAAAAGACATTTGGCGTTGTTGAACAATTAACTGGCATGGGTGATTGAATTAGAAGTTATGGTATTATTGGACGGGTATGTTCTCTAATCATATTTATCAGTGGGAGGCAATGCATTACTTTCGTAGATGTGAGTTCCTAAGATTTCCTTGGATAAAGATTCCTTGTTTTCATCATCCGACAAACCCTTTCCTCTAGTGCTCCTTGCCTGGATCCTGTGCACTTATCAAGGAAAGGTCATCATTTCTTCCCTAAGTCCTACCTTTGCATACCGTAGATTATGAGGGCCCATAGCTAGGGATGGACACCAATGTCTAACTATAAAGGGGATCTGTAACGATGGTATGGAGAGGGGCAGCAAGGATATCGGATAGGAGTAGGAGTGGGCAAAAATCACACCGCCAAATGAAAACCATCCACACTAAACTAATGAGAAGGTGTAGAAAACCGCTCCATGTTATCTGTCTAAATCGAATATTCAAACCAACCCGATGAATTTCATTGCTGTTTGGTTGTGGTTTGAAGAGCTAAACTAGCCATATTAAATGGGACCAGATAACTTTTTAAAAAATTATCCTAAGAAAATTAACCTAATATAATTTTTGCTGCACCCTTTTGTATTAGCAAAGTTAATTGCATACATATTTCATGGGTTCTAAAAATATACTACACTAAGTCCAACCTACTTACATCAAACTCTAACCTTTTATTTAATCTTTTATTTGTTGCCTCTCTTCCTTGATCATTTCATTTAAGGCTGCCATATCCTTTTCCCCATTTCTCTGTCAACTTAAAAATCAATTTTTGCTTCATGCCGTGTCTCCCCGTTTTCCTGTGCTAATTTAGCAATCTTGAATTTCATCTCCTTCAAGCACAAATAAGGTAAACTCAGGTAATGTCTAAGTTACTAATTTTATAGCTTATTATATAGTTTGTTATGCTTCATGAAATTACTATGTTTCTTTTTTCGCTAATAATTTCGGAGTGTGGTTAATAAATCCATTAACTTTCACTTAAGTTTATTTGTTAATTTATGTATGGAATATTGTATATCATATATATGCTCCTTTACTGTTCTTCACTCCTCTGCTATTTCTAATCATGGTATGAAGTTTCCAACATGATTTGAGTCATTTGACATCAAGAAGTACTTAGAGAAAGTTCATTGATTTACTATTTTTCAAAACCAAATATCAACTTTATTTTTATTTCCATTCAGATGATTTATGTATGAAGTTTCCATTGACAAAATCAAATAGAAAGTTTCTATTACAGATGATTTATGTATGAAGTTTCCATTAACATGATTTTTAAAATCCAATAAAAAGATTTAGCAAAAGTGTGTAGTTTTATCCCTACAAGAAAATCAACATGATGACTCATTGATGTTTTTCTAATTTTAGCCTTAAAACATAATGATTTATAAATCCTTTGTCTGTTGCGTTCACAAACAAGCTCATGTGCCTTAGTTTCATTTCTTTTAACCCTTCTGCAAACACTTCCTCTGAAACATGATACTATGCTGCTAGAAATATTACCGTCCATAAAACATTGACTATGGCTTAACTTAAGATCCTAACCTTAACTTATTGCCAATCTTAAAATTTAGTAGTAATTTATGTCGCAACATGTAAAAATAAATATTATCATTGTGTAATATGTTTTGACATTAGTAAATTACAGTATTAGTTTCAGTTAAATTAACCCTTCATATTTAAGAGGAAAAAAGTAAATTAAATAATTTCGTACTTAATGCACTTAAATTATACTTAAATGGATGGCGAACAAATTTACTACAGCTCTTTATGTCGTATTTAAGATCAACCCAGTTTCACGACAGTTCTATAATACAGTATTCGAACTTTAACCGCTGACATTATCATATTTCCTTTTGTTTTATTCATAATGGGTTAGAGATACGGTATTGTGTTGATAAGCTAAACCAATAGCATATCTGTAAAGGTTTAGCTACTGCTTCTTCAATTTTTTTATACACCTTTATCATTAAGTTTAATCTTTGAATTTGAGCAAGTGCCACTGAATTTAACAATTGATGCTTCTATTTGTCCCTTTTTGCATCAAACAATGATACAACCAAATTATTTTCTATTTAGTAGTAAGTTTTTTTCATGTATGAATTTTCTGTGTAGATTATGAAAGGAGTACATGATTCATTGATCGAAATTGCTTTTACCGCAAATACACCATCATCGGAGATACCATTACAAAACCTGATTGTGGTCGAAGTTCAACCTACCACTAAGCACACAAGTATATATGATGTTTATATTTATGCATTACAGTTATCTTTTCTTTAAAAGGCAGTGAAAGTTATTGGTCGAACAATAACTGACTTGCAATACATATATACACAAACTTTTGAAACTAGTATCTACTGACTTTTTCTCTTTAATGTGAAGGCAATGCTGATATGGAAAAATGATAGCGCATGAGAAATTTTTTGCTACTCTTTGCTGGGTGTACCTATATGAAAGACATTATGCAAGATTTTGAAGTTAGGTGATTCATGGAATAGATTTGATATTTTGGTACTTATTCTGATAGCATAATATGAAGTTTTAGTATTTGAAATATATGTAATTAAGTAATGAACTATTATGTAGTTTGGTATGTAAATTAGCTATATGCCTGAATAATAGTAGTAGTAGTAGTATATAATCAATATATATGTGTGTATCAGTATATGTGAAAGTTTCAGAATTGTTTTATCAATTTGTTTAGTAAACACCATCTGAACAAAGGTGTATATTCCAAAATCAAACCAGGCTGGACCTAACCGTACCGTATATGTATTAAATTAGACCGTATTAAAATATAATATTATGACTTCATTTTTGATTAACTGTTTGTTAAGGTTTCAAAATGGTTTGAGCTTCAAATCATACCAAACTGACTCATGCCCATCTTATTTTTGATGATTGAGGAAGATCTCAACTGGTGGGCCCATCTCTCTTGAGACCTTGGCTAGGGAACCTCCTTTTAGGAGTGGGAGTACAAAAAAGGCTCTTTTGGCCTGGTGTTTCTAATTCACCTACCACCACTAAGGCGGTCGAAGTGCAAGTCGTGTTCCTCGTCTCTTGCTCAATGGCGGTCAAACCTAGACAATCTTTCTAATGAAGTGGAGCGACAATCTATTTGGATCTCTCAATACGTATCTGGTTTAGATTCAGGGACATCATCAACATAACCTTGCTCGTGGATAGCATGCACATCTTTATGTTAGATAGGCTCAAGGAATCTCCAATATGGTCCATTCCCTGTGTCATGCATTATGTTGTAGGTACTAAGCATGGCTGGCTGGATAAGGGTCTTGTTAATCATTGGTGGGGACAATCGGGCCAAAGTTTGCAATTTGGGCATCATCCTATCCTTAAGTTTATTCACATTACAAGAAAGTTGTCCAATGTCAGTCAAACCGTTTATCATGCTGAGCTATATGTCATTGCTTAGCCTAAGGATGAGCAACATCGTTATCCCCATAGCTCCATTGGTATTATGACCATCGAAGTTGTGAGCTTCATTTTCAGTAAGGTTTTGCATGATGTAAATGTAAGAGTATTTTGTAGAGAAGAAAAGCGAAGAGTGATTCTAGGGTAGACCCTCCTTTTGGTGTTGGATTGTTGACTAAAAAGTTAGCTAACATCCAAATCGTGATTAAGATGTAATATTAGCAAAGGTTATTAATTCCCTGATTTGAAATTAAAAATGAGAAAGTAAAATACGAAAAAACTATAGAGACATAAGATTTTAGGTAATTTAATCAAAATTGATCCATCTTTACTATGAGGAATTTCTTATTGCTTTTCTTCTCTTACAATAGCGACAACTATAAAAGACAATAACAAGAGATTAAATGCTTAAGAACCTGTATTTTATAACCCTTGTGAAAATGAATTTTTTAAGGTATTTATAGCTACTGAATGGTTGAGATTGCGCTGGTAAGGTCCAGAAATCACTCTAGGCCACTGATTGAGGCGCTTGGCTAATGTGCGCCGAATAAGATGCCAGCTAGTTGATGAAGCTAGCTGGCGGTCTGTACTTAAGCATGACCTGGTCAGGAAATGCGGCATGGGATCAAAAAGTAATTGTATAGTGACCCTTTTCTAGGGCGGTAATAAAGAAAATGTAGCAGTAACTGCACAGTGATGCTTTTTTCAAATGAATAGCGTCGTATCCACTAGTCTTTTCAAAGGAGTAGTGCATGTAAAGCTACTTTTTGCAGGGGCAGTTAGGTGCATGTGGCCAAGACCTGCCATGCCAAGCAAGGAAAGCTTCACAAAGTGTGAATGGTTGATGTTGGAGGTGAGCTATGGGCTTAGTTGAGGAGTGGATCGATGACCAGGTCAGTCGACTATCGATAGAGATTCTATATGTTGGGGCGATGTTTGTGGTTATGACCTAAGGCCTTATCTCCCATTTCCTCCATCATTTATTCCCTTTTTAGGTGTTAAACCATGTTTAAATGATGATATAAGAACTTTAGCAGTAGAGATTGGATATGATTTACATAGTCTTCTAGGAAGCTACAGAGGAGGAAGAAGAGAATAAGAAGCCATTAGAAAGCATGGAAGAAGAAGAAAAAAAATGAAGAAGGTATGCATGTGTATTTATAGAAAAAGTAAAAAGTAGTAATTTACTAAATTAACCCCTTATAAAATTACCAAAACACCTTTGGATATTTCTCTTAAACTTCACATCATCATTTTTCAACACTTATCATCACCACTTCACATTCTGCTTTGTCCCCTTACGTCGGTTATTGAGGAAAACATGCATTTATGTTTATGTGTACTGATGCACTTAAGTTTTCAATATGTCACATCAATGTTTTGCTTAACTCAATTAAGTTGCTTAAAACTTTTTATATCTTCTTAAATCATATCTTATAATTAGGATGTGTGTATACATATTCAAAAGTGTATACAACATTTAAATAATCGACTTTTATAAACTTTGAAAATTAGGAAAATGGACTCCGGTCACATTTTCAGTTTTTGATCAAACTATTTATCTATGTAAATAAAACTTGAAAATAAATTTCTTATCATCTTAAATTAATTAAAATATGATTATCTAAGTTAATTATATTAAATAATATTAAAATCTAATTGTAAAAATACGACGTCGATTTGTCAAAGCGTGATGAAAGTTGTCAATCTTATAAAACAAGTCTATATATTTATAAAATCATTATAAATCAATTTACTTATCATTATCAAATTAATTTATAAATGGATTATTCATCAAGAAGAATTAAAAAATGATTATTTGAACATATACTTAAATTTATCAGAAACCGTCTTTTGTTACTTTTACGGTGAATGTCTTGAAATTTCTATTATTGAAAACAAATTCGAGAATTTAGTTTACCATTATTATTTATCACATAAAACAATGAATATTTGTGTTTGAAAATTTTATATTTGAATATTTAAAATAAATTAAATATTCCATTTTCAAAGTGGTAAGATTACGGATCGTTACATTCTCCCCTCCTTAAAAGAGTTTCATCCTCGAAAATAAACTGAACCTAAAATCCAAAAAAGTTTTCCTAAAACATTATTTCATAAATTTAAACCCATAAAATGTACCCAAATCATCTGTATAAAATATACGATTCGATCTCCTATTCGAATACACAACTTTCTTCCAAACTAGTATTGATTTTCCAATCCTCTACTGCGGACTCCGTTCAGGCTGATAAACTTTTATTGCTCTTAACTATGATAGAAAAGTCAAGTACCCAACCACAAATCCTCATCAATATTCGCTACCAAGAATTGAGTGATAAATCCTTTTTCGGACCGGTGTAAACATCTCAAAATTTGTAGCCAATTTCTCCCTTTTTCGAATGGATCCGGTGGCTACATTGATGTTAGGTCTGGTAACTCAGGCCGTTATACCTTTTGGTTATAGTATGATATTGTCAAATCCGAACATAGGGCTACTTTATTTGTTTACCATGTCTTCTTTAGGTGTTTGTGAAATTATTATAGCAGGTCGGTCTGGTAATTAGGGGGAGGTCGTTCGGTCGCCCATGATAGACGGACCATGCTTGAACCTTAGATCCAATTCGTGTGAAAATATGGTCTACGTATAACTTATTTATTTATTCCTATTGGTTTTTTTCTTAACCATAACAAATTCTTATTATTCATATCCTTTATTATTTACATTCATTTTTTTTCGTAGTATATTTCCATCGGTACTAATAACGCTTAGGAACACTTCCATTAAATTTTACTAAAGTTTATAAACACCTATAAACCCTTTCAAATTTACATTTCATAATCATTCACTTCATACTAAATCCACTTTTTTGAATTATCTCTTGCAACATTACTTAAGTGTATAAATAGTTCATGACTTAATCTATATTTGTATAATACGCCTTTGCATCCTAAGAGTATATATACAAATCCCAAATTTTCAAATTGATTTTGCTTAAATCAGGATGTTTGAAAAATTTAAAACTTGTTTGCAACCATCTCAAGTTCATAAGTTATAAAACTTATTCCTTATATTTTTCTGAAACACTTGGCTTCCACTACCATATCAAATTTTAAAAGTACCGACTATTCAAAATGGCCGAAAATTCCATTTTATCTAATCAATTTGTGATCCAAAATTATCTTTAATTTTTTTTTTATAAAGATACTTCTTTATTATGAATAAATTTATTAAGTAATGATCCACATTATCTCTTAACTTAAAAAATTATATAAATTGAGTATCTTCAAAATTATACCAAGAAACTGGTTATCACCGATAGTATAATATATCTTCTTAATTAGAAGGGTGATACTTAAGAGAAGTGTTTACCATCCGAACACATCTCAAACCCTTTTTTAATTACTTTCGAACCACTTGAACTAGTTATCATAAGATACTACCTTTTAAATCCTTTATCTGAAATAATAATGTACGTATCTTGTTTGATTTTTTTTATATAAAAACCACGTGTACAAATCCATTTAGTAAAATCTTCTTATATTAAATAACTTCCATTTAATCATACTAAACTTTCAAAATTCTTTTCAGAATACTAGGATTTAAATTCTAAAAATTTATATAAAATACTTTTCCTCATTTATCTTTTACAATATCTTTTTATTTGTAAAACATACTTGTTATCATCAAAAATCACTTCAAGCTTGTTGGAGCCTAAAAGAATACAAAAGAAGGCTTCTTGAGGAACGATGTCGATAGCAAGACCTTTCGAAATAGTCGAAGGGATGCTTCCGCAAATATTAGATGAACTATGGGCTTCCGAAGATGTCGAAAGGGGACAAGGGTACCGTTCTGCTTCAGTTGATCCCTTCGAAATAGTTGGTTCTGCATGCATAAAGGGGTATCGTTTTGTGTTAAAAATGCCTTTCGAATGCATTAGAAGAAAGGTTCCACGTTAATCAAGGGGATTACTTTTGAAATCTACCTCCCGCAACCATCATCTTTCTACTGAGAAGCCTCCTCCATTACAATTGACCTTTCACAATGAACTATCCGCCACCATTAAATCCTTACGAAACCATCCAAATGCCCTTTCTCACTCATTCAAGTTGCAACATATCATGTTGGCACTAGATCCTAATAACAATGAAGAAGTTAAAGAATCCTTCTATTCTGATATAAACCTTATAAAACCAAGTAAATGCCCTTTCGACAATGTTGAAAGCTTCCAAAAATGCATATAAGTGAACTGCAAACCGATTCAATGCCCAATGATGGAAAGAATATCCAAGTGTTTCAAAAGCTCGAAAAAGTAAGCATTGCCACCTTTCGCAAGCATTAGATGTAATGACTCGTAAATTTTAATGGTTTTTTTAACGTAATTAAGTGAACTTTTTGAAATTTTAGATAAAAATATTTTGAAATAAAAATTTAATATTTGGATTACGTCTAATTAACATAGCAACTGATAATATTTTATAAGATAATATTGAAGTTTATTTTCTTGTTTAATTTTATTTCAATTTAAATCAGTTAATATTTGATGATAATAAAATGCTTTCCAAAGCTGGATATTTTTATATAATAAATTTGTTAATCATCTTTTGGTGAGACGTCATATTTTGTTTTGTCAAATTTGGATTGTTATTGCTTCGTTTATCTTATTTTCGGTAAGTTAGCAGCATTTTCAGTACCGATTATCGACTTTTGATAGAATAATCGTACCACCGATATCTGTATACTGTTTTGATCATCTCGTTGTGCTAATCTCCGTGGTATATTCGTTTGTGTGTAACAGTGTCCGGTACGTGGTGAAACCAGCGATCGGTAGCCGTACCGATTATCGTTTCAGTCTTTTGCTTCCTATGCCTTTCCATTTTCCACCGTCATTAACCCAATAGCAACTTGCATTTTTATTCCCAAAAATTTTATTGTCGTGACCATTTATTTTCATGAGCCTGCCTATTACTCTACCATCCTCTTTTCTTCTCTTTTCATTTGTTTTGATAAAAAATTTATAGAAAGAAAAAAACTGCTGGTCTTTTTTTCTTCTCCGGCCGAAACCCACTATGTTATTCTACAATCTTCGGCCTCTTCCACCAAGTACTAAACTCGCCTATCCACCTCCACATCATTCGCCATCACCAATACAAACGGCCTCCACATCAACCACCACGGCAGACCCCCTTTCCCTCTCCACACGCAGCACTTCCATGCCAGTGATAGCCGAGCCTAGTCACCCACTCAGCCGACCTCCACGCAATCTACCCCATGCCGAGCCTACCGCCATGGCTGCGAGCCACCTTCCCATTTCTCTTTCCTCTCCCTCCGGCCACGTGATTGGCCACTTCCAACAACCTCTCCCCTCTTCGTTGCCGAGACCGAGCCCACCCTCTCTGTTGCAAAGAAGTAAGTGTGTATATTTTTTTTGACTTGTCAGTTGTAAATATTGTTATAGTTTTATATTATGATAGTTTATACAGATTATAAAATTTATTAGTGTGTGTGTATATATATATATATATAAAGCCATAGTAGGTTATATTATATAAGTTTAAATTTGAATTTTATGACCGTGTGTTTAAGTTGATATATTTTATATAGGTAAGTTTTGTATGCATTTTTTTTGTGAAGTCTATATATATTATAGCATGCAATTTGTACATATAGTTGCAGATTTTTTTAACGTAGCGTCTAAATATATTTTGTTTTTATAACTGTATTATATTGTATGTTTTGTTATATCTTTATGTAGGCAAGTTAAATATATTATATATATATATACACACATTTGTTGTTATATAAGGGTTAGTTTATAATATATGTTCAGTTATATATACCATATTGTGTATGTTACTGACAGCCTCCCCTTCTAATGATAGGTTAGTTCACATGTGTAGTATATATAACTTTTATACATGTTAGTTTATAGATGTCAGTTATATATGTTTTTTTTAAAGTTGCATATATGTTTTTATTATAAAGTTATATGTTATATATTTTATCAGTTTATGGAGTTATAAAAGTTACTGTTCGCACAGTTTATTTACATATATATATATATAAAAAGAATGATGATTTTAAGGACTATTGATATTAAATATTATAAAACTATGTATTAATGTAGGTTATAGTACTATATATATTGGTTACAGTATTTTTATAAGTCTACAGTAATACATATACTTTGACGTGTTATAAATATATATTATAATAGTCTGTTTTGTTTATGCATATAGAATCAAAGTACTGTAAGTGTGTGTATATATATATATATAAATTTAGTTTATATTTGATCTATGTTATTGCATAAAATTTATAATAAAGTAAGTTGTTGTTGTAAGTATATAAATATGAACAATAGATCTGCTTATTTATAAATATGAATTTATATAAGTAATAAATATTATTATTTTATCTTAAATTTCATATGGTCTTGGGTATAATATATATATATATATATATATATATATATATATCATTGAATTTTTGTACATACTTGGGTTTTAAGAAAAAATGATTTTGAAATTTTATACTATTTTAGTATTTGTCTGATTCAATTTTATTGGGAAAATATATATATAATATAATAATAATGTTCATGTAATATCAGTTTATGTCAAAACTGATTTGACCTCGTCTATTCCTATCTATCAGCTTTGTCCGTTGAACTCGTGTCCATTGTGGTTTCCATTGGAATTCGTGCTTGGATTTGTAACTCGTCTCATTCTCATTCATCTCTAGCCTCGAAAGGTGAGTAATCACTCACGATTAACGTTCTTATATTTATTAAATTTGATTTCAATTGAAACGACAATTGAAATATGCTATTGTTAGTTATTTACATTGATATATATATGCTATTATCTATATCTATTCACCAGTGACATCAGACACCATTATCTGTTATTTATATTGACGATATATACATGTTGTATTATTATATCTGTTATCACTCTGCAAGTCTTTGTTAGTATAGAATTCCCTATGGGTTGAAATGATACATACCCAAACGATATGTAGAATAGGAGAAAATTATTATGGGTTGAAACGATAAACCCAAGCGATTTTCATTTGAATTGAATTTGAGATTGCGGGTTGAAATGACATATACCCATATATATTTAAATTGCAGATTGAAATGATAAATATTCGTATCATTTGTCCATAGGATAGAAAATTATATACAGACACCGTTGGTCTATATATATATATTTTGAAACGATTTTTCCAAGGTCTAAAGATATATATATATATATATATATATATATATATATATATATGGTTTTATATAAATATTGATTTTTATAATATTATATATGAATGTTATTTTATATATAGTTAAATTTCTGATTTTTAAAAATTATATTTTTGAAAATTTTAATGATTATAAGTTAGTTTTGAAATTATAAATTTTAAGATTTTACTTATAATTTTACTATTTTGGTATATATATAATAAGTTTAACAATAAGATTTTAATTAATAAAGTTGGATTCATTTAATAAGTAATATATTTAAGTATTTATTTAAATTTATATTTCAAAATTGATTTTATAATGATTTTTTATAAGTTAAGGTTGGGAAGATAAATTTGAATTTATTTGAAATTTATAAATTTATTTAATTAAATCGATTTGGAATTTATGGAATTTGTAATTTTCAAATGATATGATTTTATAACTTGATTTTGGTTTAAGGTGATTTAAATGGATATTTCAAGTTTAAATAAATTGAAGGAAATATTCAGTTATTTGACATTTGAGGTTTTATTTAAATGATATTGGATTTATTAAATAAATATTTCAAAACTAAATAATATTAAAGTGAATTTGATATATATATATATATGAAATTATCAAATATTGTTTTGGGAATGCTGAATATTTAAAGCTTTGAAATATATTGGAATTGAGATGGTTTATTTTGTGGTTCAAATCTGTAATTTGAAATCGATATAATTTGGTGGTTTATTGAGAAACTGAATTGAGTTGAAATCGATGAATTTAGATTAAATTAAATTTGAATTTTTGAATTCAAGTTGATCTGAATCGAGTTGTGAAATTTGAGGAAACTATTTTATTATATAAAGTATTTTTAAATTATATTTAAAACTATTTTATATTTTACTTTATAAATTATTTTTATATAAACTATTTTAATATAAATCATTTTAATATAAATTATTTTTAATATAAACTATTTTAACTTATAACTCTTTTATACGAACTATTTTACTTTATAACTATTTTATTATATATACTATTTTAATATCTAAACTGTTTAAGTGGTGGAAGTTATGTTTTTATGAATTTCAAAGTATTATGTTTTGAAAGTGTTATAATTTCAAGTGTTTGGTTTAGAAAGTGTTATAACTTTGAAAGTGTTATGATTTTGGAAAATGATATATTATAAATGGAAATCATATCCTATTTTGTTTTGAGATGGAAATGATATCGTATTGATATGGTTTAGAAATGGAATGATATTTTGGATTTCGAAGTATAACTTGTTGAATATGCGATTATATGATTTTTGTTTAATGATAATAAACATATATATATTCGTATAAATGTATTTGTTAATGTACTATTTTATTTTTCATAGATTAAATAAATATTTGCTGAATAAAATTAAATAACACAGAATTTGAATTCAAAAAGAAATTTTATTCAAACAAATATTTATTACAATTTTGAATAGCACAAATTCAAGCTCTCATTATTCAAACAAATATTTATTACAATTTTGAATAGCACAAATTCAAGCTCTCACTATACACTATATAACTTTGATAAAAATTCAATTACATCACAATTTTACATTTACAGTTGACCTCACTACATATCACTCACACTCGTATTTATCTTCAACTTTATTCCAGATTGAATCCAGCATCTGAGCAATCTACAAAAATAAATTTTAACGCAGTAAAATTGAAAACGAAATATTTTTGCAGTATAAAATAAAATGTGAATTTTTGAAAATAATATTTGCCTCAATTATTTGGGTTGTTCGTCATCATTTAATTTTGAATCCATCATACACGAACAACTTGTGACATACACAGTGTATCACTGTATATGCCACAAGGTCGTGCACACCGATATATATACATTTGATAAATTTAAAGGGACAGGTAAGCACAGGTCAACCCAAATTATTGGATTCAACTCAAGTGCAATAAAATAAATGTCACAACTCTCAGGACAAGGTCAAATCCGAGCTTAAGCTGGACTCAACTCAGGTGAAATTTCGAAAAATAAACAAACAGCAAAGGTTCAAGTAATGTCAAACAAGACTACGACAAGAGAACCAGATTCAAGTTCAAACTACTCCAGACGGAGATGTACAAGTTCGTCGCAGCCAATATCAATGCACAGACTTAAGGCAACAGTGAATGGCAAATACAACATGAATGAAATAGCATAAGCATGGGAACATGATTATCAAAAAGTATGCGTTAAATTACAAACTGCTGCAGTACTCAAGTGTTCGACAAATGTGTATTGAGGGATATACAGTGAAAACATACAAAAATGACCAGATAGCAAGGCACAACAACATGATCAAACTTAATGCAACAAGACCAAGTCCAGCTACCAACTGTGTATACATGAATCAAGCTACCGCATGGCAGTGATATGCACAGTGCACAGAAGACTCAAACTAGAACAGCATATACAGGACTGCAACAACCAAATGAAGACAGCAACCAAAATTAATGCAAACAGTCGAAGTCATGGAGCTGCAGTCAATACACAGTGATGTACAACAAAGCTAATGCAGACTACAGACTGAACCAATATATCAGCCTCAACAGTGAAGTGGCTCAATTACAATATGAAAAAAAAATCATCAACGAAATTCAAGTGTCAACCAGACGTCATGATGAACCAACTACATAACTACAAGCAAGAGAAGTATAACGATCATGACCGGAGAGAGGCCGAATAAAGTGAAAATTGGATCGAGAAAGTGCAGACACAAGTGGTGATACAGCAGTAAAAATGGAACAACAATGAACCAGATTTCATGTAAACAAAATGCATACATCATGAATTATATCAGTGAACATCAGTGGCAAGGTCAAGTACAAGTTAAAGCCAAAATCGTCACAGTATAATCATCAAAGCCGTATAAATGAACAGCCGTAAGTTACTGACCGGAGTCACAGAAAACACAGAACATCAACTGGCCACATGAAGACCAACAACATCAAGTGATATTGAGCACATTTGAAACAAGAGATATGTATGCTATAGGATGATCAGCCACTAAAGTGCACACAACAAATTGAACAAGTCGACCATGCTACAGGAATGAAAACAGAGAACGAAATTAACATCATTAAATCAAAACAGTAATGTCAACGCAATGGTAATGCCAAAGTCATGGAATCGCATAAACAAATTCTAAGTGACCGAAGTCAAATAGTTCAAAAATCATCAAGCCGTGAACAACTGATGAACAAGTCAAATTCGAAATCGTGGTGGTAAAGATAATTGACCGAGTTAAACATCAAAGCCGTGGGAAGCAAGTATACGAAAATTTACGAATTTGAATCAGTCAGTGAAATCTCAAGCATCCAAGCAATAATCAAATGGCCGAAACATAATGTTGAAGAAATCAGATGAACGCAAATCTAGGGATTCAAATCCTATATAAACCATTCATCATCGGCAAATTCAATCCATCGAGTTCGAGTACGAAAATCATAAAAGCACAAAAAGGGAAAATTACATACTGAAGCAAACAATGAACTCGATCAAATAGAAGCGGCCAAGAGTGAACAAACGAGAACGAAGCACACGAATAACCACAACATCGATCAACAAAAAGGCGCAGCTTCAAAAGCCCTAATTTGGAACAAAGGGAAAGAAGCCCTAAATTGCAAAGAAAGAACAAAGCCGCCACTAACAAAAAGGAACGGGCTAAAGAATATAAAAGGGGTCGGCTTTCTTTTTAATAAGGGCTTTTAATTTTTTTAATTAGGGTTATTTTACTTTAAATTGTTTTTAATTTGTATTTCAGTTTTAAACAGTTGTAATTTCTAGTCGTGCGGCTAGGGGACAAACTATGTGGCGTAGTTTGAGAATTCGCAACTCAGTGGTTGGGTTGTGGCAGGGTTTTAAGCGTAGAGTTAGGTTAGTCAGTAGCGGGTGTTGCGAGTTTACGTGTGTAAGCGTGTGACTACTTAATTTCTAGTAGAAACCTTGGGGGCAGCACGTAGGCAGGGTTTTGCCGAAGCTGGGTAAATTCCGTGTCGTTCTATTTCTGCATTTGTTATTCTGCTATTATCTGTGCTTCTATTATTCTGTGATCTGTGTTGAAACAATTTTATAAGCTTCCGCAATTAATTTTTATAATTGATAGTATCATCCTATTCACCCCCCCTCTAGGGTGAAATCGATCCTACAAGTGGTATCAGAGCTAGGAATAGAAGTCAATTTTTGTTTTAAAAATTCGTGTTTCAAAAAATCAGTTTTTGTTCTAAAAATTTGAGTTTTTAAAATGGCTTCTTTTAATAATACTTTTGTTGAGGTTCATTCCAATATTATTCCTTCTATTTTCGTTGGAACAGATTTTTTGAATTGGAAATTGAAAATGAAATTTTATTTAAAATCTGTCAATATTAAATGTTGGAATATTATTGAAAATGGGTGTTATATAAATGACAAGAAAATTGTCTCGATTAATGCTCTTGCTATGCATATATTATATTCTCATATTAATCAAGATAATTTTAATTTCATCTCTCATTGTGAAAATGCACAGGAAATCTAGAATACTTTCGATGCAATATATGGTGCAAAAGTCAACAGCAATGAGAAATCCTCCACAACTAACTCAGTTAAAGAAATGTGCTTAACAGGATTTGTAAAAAGCAGTTGTGATGAGGATGATGATGATGGAGCAGCTGAGATGGCATTAATAATGAAGAAATTCAAAAGGTGGAACCGCAAATACGGAAATCCAGCTCTAAATCAAAAATTAAAAAGTAGAATAATCAAAGCATTAGACAACTCGGAAGAACACGGGATCACTCGCAACAAACCCGGTGATATCAAGCCCAATTATCCCCGAATTCAACTCGACAAAGAAAAGAAATCAAAAAGAAGAATTTTTATAGCCACGTGGAATAAAAGCGATAGCAGTGACAATGAGAAAGCTGATTTGTGCCTTCGAAGTAATATAACCAATAGCGACGATGATGAGCCAAGCGAGGTATCAAATCTCACTCACTCTGAATTACTTATTTATTTCCACGAAGTAAATGGTTGTTTTGAACGACTGGGAAAAATATGCTAAACTTGAATCACAAAAAGTCACTTTGATAGATTTAAATAAACAACTTGACCAATTAGTTAAAACCTATCAAAGTAGCATCCCTAAGTGTGATAAGTGTCGAACATTCGAAGAAGAAATTAAAAAATCAAATATTAATATAAAATCACTTGAAAATGAAATTCTGATTTTGAAAGAAAGTGAAAATACTAGGAGAGAGAACTCTATTAAAAAGTGCACACAATTGTTAAACGAAAATGAATCGCTCAAAACACAAGTCCAACAATTTTTATCGGCTTTAGATAAATTTTCCAAAAGTGAAAAATCGTTGAATATGCTCTTAGGGAAACAAACTGTTAATACCGTGAGACAAGGACTTGGATATAATCAATCCAAAAATGTTAGAATTGAGATTAATCAAGAAAATTCAATGTGCACAATTTGTAGGAAATATGGACACAATCACAATAATTGTTGGTATAGACCCAAACATGTGAAAACTATACTGATTTGGGTTCCAAAAGGCACAAATATAAAAACTCTCAAAGTTAAACAAATTTGGGTGCCGAAGGGAACAATTATAAATAGTTTTGGGTCTCCACAAAATTATTTTTCTAAATCTTCTGCCACTAACAACCATGGACCTATAAAAACAAATAGGTCACAAAAATCTTTCATCGTGTAGGTGTGGTGGCAGGCTAAGGAACAACAATAGTGTTACTTGGATTCTGGCTGTTCCAAGGACACAACGAGCGACAAAGAAAAGTTCCTTAGCCTAGTATAAAGGTGACAGAATCACAATGGGCAACCACGAAAAATTATCGTAAAGGTAAAACAGGTAATGGTATATTTTGAACGATATATTAAATGTGATAATCTGCACCGTATTCTGAATTAAATCAGCCAATAATGTGATGATGAAATAGTGATGTTTTTTATTCTGACTTATTCAAAATAGTTGGCCAATTATATTCTTATGCCAAAAACACTATAAAAATCTCTTGATTCTTTGAATTACTTCATATATATCAGTTTGGATTAAAAATAGTGTTTTGTTGGATAATAATACATTTGGTTATAATACGGCTAACTCTATATTCATGGTTTTTGATTATTTACACGGCTTCAATTAAAATTCAAGAGAATGTCATTTAAAAAGCTGTTAAAATTGATTTTGAAATTTTTGTTGCACACTTCATGGTCTATCAAATTCAATTAATGATAATTTTGAGTGGAAAAAAAATTCAGATGCAGATTACACTGGTAATCTAGTTGATAGAAAATTTACTAGTTGAACATGATTTTTGAGACATTTAGTAACTGCATCGTTTTTCAAAGAAAATATCTTCATATTTTTCAATTCAAATAATTTTCAAATAGCAGAAATTTTTCTCATATAACCCCCTCGAGAAAATCATTTTTGACCATATTTTCAGATTAGTCATTTTGAAAAATTGATTTCATAATTGTTTTTGAATTTGATTTTAAATGACTATTTTGACTAAGCTGGCTCCCTAATAATTACCGAAAAGATAAATAGTGATTGAAAAAGTGATGAGTGTTGATATTTATCATATATTATGACTCGAGACGGTATAATTAGTAAATTTCTTTAGAAATTTAAACAAGAGTTATAAAACTTTTGTTGGTAAAAATTCCATGACCATCTCTATTTCTATCATATTTCTAACGACAATCACTCATCAAAATTCAATTTAGTTTGTCGATATGTGGTACTTTAAACAGGAACCATTCGTATTTCATTTTACATTTTTTTAAATAATAAAAAAAATTATATAGTAAAAAAAATTAATAATAAATAAATACCAAAGTATTCACTCTCATTTAAAAGTCCTCACGGTTATGCATGGGTGAATTACTTGGAATTTGTTTTGTGCTTCCATGCTCATTTAAAAGTCCTCATGGTTATGCATGTATGGAACACATATCAAAAATTGATTTTTAAAATAAACAAGTTGATTCTAATCCCATTTAAAAGTCCTCACGGTTATGCGTGGTTAGAAGATACTTGAATTCATTTTTTTTAAATAAAATTGGAATACTACTAATCTCATTAAAAAGTCCTAACGGTTATGCATGGTTAGTAGATATTCAAATTCCTGATATAAATATACCACAAATAGACACAACTGTATGATTTTATATGATGACATAATTCCCATCATTCTGAAAGTGGAATATGCGCCTAACAAAATATTTATGATTTTTTGTTTGATTTTTTATTGAAATTTAATATTTATATTCAATTGAGTTTTAATGTTGGATTAATATCGATCACTTTATCTCTATTTTCTCTAACACTATTACTCTTTTGCTGATAACAAAATGGGGAGAGAAAAGTTAAGATTTTGTTAAATAAAATCAAGCAAAGGTCAAATAATTTTCTATTTGCATCTAGGTTCATTTGCATACTTTTATTTGTATGCATATATGTAGGGGGAGCTTTGTGTAGAGAGGAAGCATTTAAATAGGGGGAGCAATTAGCGTATACCAATGATCAAATACATTTAACATATTCAAAATCTTAAATATATGTTTGTTATCATCAAAAGGGGGAGATTGTTGTATATGAGATTATATGATTTTTGTTTGATGATAATAAACATATATATATATATATATATATATATATATATTCGTATAAATGTATTTATTAATGTACTATTTTATTTTTCATAGATTAAATAAATATTTGCTGAATAAAATTAAATAACACAGAATTTGAATTCAAATAGAAATTTTATTCAAACAAATATTTATTACAATTTTGAATAGTACAAATTCAAGCTCTCATTATTCAAACAAATATTTATTACAATTTTGAATAGTACAAATTCAAGCTCTCACTATACACTATACAACTTTGATACAAATTCAATTACATCACAATTTTATATTTACAGTTGACCTCACTACATATCACTCACACTCGTATTTATCTTCAACTTTATTCCAGATTGAATCCGGCATTTAAGCAATCTGCAAAAATAAATTTTGACGCAGTAAAATTGAAAACGAAATATTTTTGCAGTATAGAATAAAATGTGAATTTTTGAAAATAATATTTGCCTCGGTTATTTGGGTTGATCGTCATCATTTAATTTTGAATCCATCATACACGAACAACTTGTGACATACACAGTGTATCACTGTATATGCCACAAGGTCGTGCACACCGATATGTATACACTTGATAAATTTACAGGGACAGGTAAGCACAGGTCAACCCAAATTATCGGATTCAACTCAAGTGCAATAAAATAAATGTCACAACTCTCAGCACAAGGTCAAATCCGAGCTTAAGCTGGATTCAACTCAAGTGAAATTTCGAAAAATAAACAAAGAGAAAAGGTTCAAGTAATGTTGAACAAGACTACGACAAGAGAACCAGATTCAAGTTCAAACTACTCCAGACGGAGATGTACAAGTTCGTCGCAGCCAATATCAATGCACAGACTCAAGGCAACAGTGAATGGCAAATACAACATGAATGAACTAGCATAAGCCTGGGAACATGATTATCAAAAATTATGGGTTAAATTACAAACTGAAGCAGTACTCAAGTGTTCGACAAATGTGTATTGAGGGATATACAGTGAAAACACACAAAAATGACTCGACAGCAAGGCACAGCAACATGATCAAACTTAATGCAACAAGACCAAGTCCAGATACCAACTGTGTATACATGAATCAAGCTACCACATGGCAGTGATAAGCACAGTGCATAGAAGACTCAAACTAGAACAGCATATACAGGACTGCAACAACCAAATGAAGACAACAACCAAAATTAATGCAAACAGTCGAAGTCATGGAGCTGCAGTCAATACACAGTGATGTACAACAAAGCTAATGATGACTATAGACCGAACCAATATATCAGCCTCAACAGTGAAGTGGCTCAATAACAATATGAAAAAAAAATCATCAACGAAATTCAAGTGTCAACCAGACGTCATGATGAACCAACTACACAACTACAAGCAAGAGAAGTATAACCATCATGACCAGAGAGAGGCCGAATAAAGTGAAAATTGGATCGAGCAAGTGCAGACACAAGTGGTGATACAGCAGTAAAAGTGGAACAACAATGAACCAGATTTCATGTAAACAAAATGAATACATCATGAATTATATCAGTGAACATCAGTGGCAAGGTCAAGTACAAGTTAAAGCCAAAATCGTCACAGTATAATCATCAAAGCCGTATAAATGAACAGCCGTAAGTTACTGACCGGAGTCACAGAAAACACAGAACATCAACTGGGCACATGAAGACCAACAACATCAAGTGATATTGAGCACATTTGAAACAAGAGATATGTATGCTACAGGATGATCAGCCACTGAAGTGCACACGGCAAATTGAACAAGTCAACCATGCTACAAGAATGAAATCAGAGAACTAAATTAACATCATCAAATCAAAATAGTAATGTCAACGCAATGGTAATGCCAAAGTCATGGAATCGCATAAAAAAATTCTAAGTGACCGAAATCAAACAGGTCAAAAATCATCAAGCCGTGAACAACTGATGAACAAGTCAAATTCGAAATCGTGGTGGTAAAGATAATTAACCGAGTTATCAAAGCCGTGGGAAGCAAGTATACGAAAATATACGAATTTGAACCAGTCAGTGAAATCTCAAGCATCCAAGCAATAATTAAATGGCCGAAACATAATGTTGAAGAAATCAGACGAACGCAAATCTAGGGATTCAAATCCTATATAAACCATCATCGGCAAATTCAATCCATCGAGTTCGAGTACGAAAATCATAAAAGTACAAAAAGGGAAAATTACATACCGAAGCAAACAGTGAACTCGATCAAATAGAAGCGGCCAAGAGCGAACAAACGAGAACGAAGCACATGAATAACCACTGCATCGATCAATAAAAGTGCGCGGCTTCAAAATCCCTAATTTGGAACAAAGGGAACGAAGCCCTAAATTGCAAAGAAAGAACAAAACCGCCACTAACAAAAAGGAACGGGCTAAAGAATATAAAAGGGGCCGGCTTTCTTTTTAATAAGGGCTTTTAATTTTTTTAATTAGGTTTATTTTACTTTAAATTGTTTTTAATTTGTATTTCAATTTTAAACAGTTGTAATTTCTAGGTGCGACTAGGGGACAAACTACGTGGCGTAGTTTGAGAATTCGCAACTCAGTGGCTGAGTTGTGGCAGGGTTTTGAGCGTAGAGTTAGGTTACTCGGTAGCGGGTGTCACGAGTTTACGTGTGTAAGCGTGTGACTACTTAATTTCTATTAGAAACCTTGGAGGCAGCACGTATGCAGGGTTTTGCTGAAGCTGGGTAAATTCTGTGTCATTCTATTTCTGCATTTATTATTCTGCTATTATCTATGCTGCTATTATTCTATAATCTGTGTTGAAACAATTTATAAGATTCCGCAATTAATTTTTATAATTGATAGTATCACCCTATTCACCCCCCACTAGGGTGAAATCAATCCTAATAACTATTTTGAAATGACCGCGGTGTTATACTAACGATTGTTTGTTAAAGAGACCGGGATCGGATATTGTCATACGCTCTGCAAATACCGAAAACCACTTTAACAACCGTGTACACGGTGGAGATTCCAGAATGAAGTAGGATGGTGGTGACGATCCTATATGAGGTATATACGTGGACCCGACTTCCATGAGTTGGTATAAGGTGGCTAAAACAGGAGCAATTGACGGGCCAAGTGAGGTAGCTCCTCCGATCGGACACACTCCTTCTATACTATATTCTGACTGTGTAATTGATTTGGTGGCCACTTTTGATTTTTGATTTAAGAGTGTGGATCGAGGTGGGCGGTAGTGGCTGCTATGGGTTACCACCAGCCCAGAAGTGTAATTGGTATATCTATCCTGGCATTGCCTAGTTATGCCGTGTCACCTACCCTAGCGCGCCTTATACGAGTTTGATTTGTGTCGTACCTATTTAGTATCCTCTGGTAGCCTCTCGATCTGGAGGTATTACAGTACTGTATATACTATTGGCACTATAAAATGTGTTAAGGGGGATATGGGTAACGCCTTAACGTTATCTTAATAGTTTACTTTACTATAGACATTATTATAATAGCGTATATTACTACATAGTAGATTGTTTAACGGATCCTTAAAGGATGGTTATCCCAAACATCCTTTGAGTTACTTATATTTCTGTTGATATTTCACTTGAGTTGGATTTATTGATATAATAATGTTAATCCCGACTCGAGTGTTTTGTATTTTGCTTTACGCTCGGGTCAGGCTGAGTGATGCAGCTTTTGAGACTCACCTTTGGAGTCAGAGCTTCGTTTGGAGATCCATCTATATCTTTTCAGCTTGCAGTTATTCAGTTGATTCCAGTGATGTATTATAATCTTGTATTTGACTATTGTATTTGAGACTTCTGTTGTATCTTATTTAACTCTGATATATATAGTAGCTTCATGAACTACTATTCTTTTGTTTCCGCTGCTTATTGTTACAATACTCCCCGTCTGTGATTTTATGATTATTTTATTTACTATATATGCTGAGTTCTGCCAAATAAAAATTAACAATCTGGTATTTTGAGCAATTTAAATCCGGCATGTGTGGATGTGAATGGTTGAAAATACTAGGATGTTACATTTGATGAGTACCATTCGAACACATTTGAACATCCTTTATGCTTACCTAACACATCAACAATAATATAAGGGTCACTCCTACCCTTCCGATGGAGTCGAAAGCACCCAAGTCCCATTCGAAAGCAGTATTGGAGAGGCACCCTAAATGCAACGGCGGTGGAAGGTCATCGAGATACCCTTTCGACCAAGTCGAAAGGACTGGTCCGAAAGGGGCCAACTTGTGTCTATGAATAAGACCCTAAGGGTATTATTTAAAGGATCTAAATTCATTCATTAAATACTTATTCTTTTCTTGAGTTTGTAAACCCTAATTCCTAAATCAAATTGGAGATTTTGCTTTCTTGAAATACTTAAACCTTTGTATTCATGAAAATAATAAATAAAGCAAATACGCGGTACTTTTTGAATACATTGAGTCTGATTTACTACTTATATACGATTTCGTCAATGGAGTACATGTATCAATGCCTATCGAGGGGGTACCTTTCGACGGAATAGGATCCTTCCAACTGAATTAAAACCCTTAAGATCCCATTAAGTCACAACCTTAGATTATCTTAACTTGTTCGAAAGGTGGTTTCGAAGGGGTTTTGGATTAATTCAACTGATTCAAAAGGTGGTTTCGAAAGGGTCAAGATTGCTTCAACAAATTCGAAAGGTGGCTTCGAAGGGGTCATTCAAACTTCTAATTTTGCTTTGTAAGATTTACTATTAACATTTTTGACGCTAGAAGGTGATCTTACACCATAATGCTCAATAAAATCAAAAGGTCCGAGCAAGGATATTTAGAACCACGCTTGGTTGGATTCTCTGATAAAACTATTGAAGTTTCAAACCTATATGAAGAACAAATGTTAAGATTAGAGGCTTTAAGAATCATAGAAAAGAAGAAAACTAAATCTTATGTTCTGAACAATTGGAGCTTAAATCCATTTCATACCGGCCATATACCCATCTTTGCTTTAGGTGGAGCAAGAAGCAAGGATGATAATTTGTTTGATCAAAAGAGGAAGACTATTCAATTCTATACTAATGGCACTATCTTTGAAGAAGGAATAATGACCGATTACTATACATTTGCTCACAAATGGCATCGGGTAACAAGTAAACCATTACATCCATAGAAGTTCGAAAGACTTTAAAGAGGAAATTTGTCATTAAGGGTGAATCTCCTGAATCGAGTAACGAAAGATCTAGAAATCAGCTTCAAAAGACAAGCTTCAAATCAAGACTCTCTAAGGAATGTGACTTGACTAAATCAATCGAAAACGTCTACTTACTAACAAGGGAGGAACTCAATTATTGGCCATCCAGAAAGAAAAAGCCCAAATATGAAAGAAATCTACGTGGACTTTACTGCCATTATCATGTGACAAATGGACACAAAACCAATCAATGCAGAGCTCTTGAAGGAATGATCATTAACTTTTTCAGACAAGGAAAAATCAATGAATTTGTGAAGCAATATTAGACATATTCAATAAAGGATCATTTGAATAAGAAAGTCTACATGGTTGGAAGTAATATTCTTCTTAAACTTGGGAATTACCTTAAACGGTCATAAGCCTTTGTCCGCGGCGAGATGGGCAGATCAAAGCGCCTCCTGGAGGGTAGTCAAAGTATTCCTTTATCTGCACCATGTTATGGTCGGGTTAAAGTATCTATAGGCCCTCGATCATCACACTATGGCCAGATCAAGATGTCCCCTGGAGGAGGGACGAAGCGAGCTCTTGAACAGGCCATGTCATGACCAGGTCATGGCAAAGAACAAGCCATCAGCCCTGCTTATAAGACCTGGCTAGAGCACCACTTAGAGGATGGACAGAGTAAGCCTTGACCTCGCCGTGCTATGGCCTGGTCAAGGTACTGAACAAGCCTTCAGTCCCGCCTATAAGGCTTGGCTGGAGCGCCTCCTGGAGGTTTGTCGGGTAAGTCCTTGGGTCATGCATGTGGATAAGCAAACCTAGTACACCGGACAACAACGGACTAGGATGTACAAGCCTAAGGAGTGGCACATAAAGCATTAACAACATACAAAGCATAAAGGATGGAACATATGGAAAGAATCAAGAATCAGAGAGGTGAGATGTAACATCCCGCCTTCTGAGGTCCAAAACTAACCGCTACTGATGCAGTAGTCATCCGTAGCTGTTATTTCTTGACGACTGAATGCGACATAGTTAATATTGATACATAGGAACACAAGAATGTGAAAATATTTAACTTCAACAAAACATAATTTCTTATTTCTTATGAATAGTATTCAAATTTAATTACATAATCCTAGACTTTAATCGCGTTCAGATCACATATACATGTATAAAATACGATAAGAGAGACATATGAAGATGTCCCCTTATGATGATCAAAGAACTAATAATACAAACTTTACAGTTCTCAGTACATCACAGCGGAAAACAAAAAATAGCTCTTATATAGCTAATATTGCCTCATGCATGTCTCTAAAAGCTTATTCATCCAAAAACCTAAATGTTTTCCATTCTCAGACTACTCAAATTAATTTTTTAGTACCCAAGAGTTTGCGAAGAAACACAAACTACGAGTCAGACAATAGGTCTGGTATAAATAATCTCATACCATATCTTATCGTAAATAGATATCTAGTGAGACCACGCCACTTAAAGGAATAGCTTTCCCCTTAATACTATCCATAATAAAGCATGCACATCATTTAATATGCTCCTGCACCCAAAATGGATAGTCTTAACATAATATGAAATAAAGCCATAAATCATATGTATTGGATATCCCATCTACCCGTTTATCAGATATCCTATCTAAAAGCAATTTATTCGATTTCCCATCTAAAATCAATTTACCAAAGTTCCCCTTTAAAATATTTAAAATGACTATCCATCGTACTTTAATAGGACTAGTCATACTAAATCCATTTAAAATAAATGCAGATTATCCATCGTACATTGTTTTATAAAAGATGGTGTAGGCTATCCACTGCACACTCCATAATTTTTCTAAGATGACTGTGAACCCCTGGGTGCCAAATCCTAAGGCTAACCACCTCTGGCAAAACATTATTTACTTTAAAATTTTGATGTGGGCTATCCACCGCACATTCCATGGTTTTCCTAGGTTAACTAAGAACCCATCACTTGGCCAATTAAAACATCATGATACCCATGATTATTTATAAAAATTCATGATCCCCATGATTACTTATTTTCCCTTAGTATACCACATGTTTAACTTATTCCCATTGGTAACTCCAATTAGGTTAAATTAAATAAAAACACATTGATAGCCCTAATATATATTTTCGAAAGCATATTTCTGTTTGTATCCCTGAACTATGTATCGAAAACATAAAACCCACCCCGGTATCCCCAAGGTTTAATAACATCAAATTTATATAAGGATCCCCCTTACATATTCAAACAAAATAAGTATTTTATGTTATAACTCTTCGTAGTAACCCCTTCAAGTTAGCAAAGTTTTACATAAGGAAAAATGGATTAAAACAGCCCTTTAAACCCCTTCGAATGAAGTACCATTCGAAAGCAAATAAACATTCGAAGTCAGCCCCTTCGAAAGCCTTCATTTTGAAAGCACCATAAAACCATACCTTTCGACTTTGTCGAAAGGTCTCGCCTTTCATCCCTGTCGGAAGGTTTCTTTTTGACCTAGTCGAAAGGATCTACCTTTTGACTTTGTCGAAAGCCTGGCCCCCTCTATAATACCATTTATAAACCTTCGAAAGCAATGAAATCTTTTGAAGACAAAACCTTCCAAAAAAAACCTTTCGAAATCATTGAAGTGTTTGTGTTTGAACCAACCCTTCAAAAACAATGGAGAGAGGCGACAAGTTTTGGAAAACAAAAGATAACCTTTGACTCTATCTGGGTCGAAAGGTTCAAAAACGAGAACTATGCTTCCGACCATGTCGAAAGTTATACCTTTCGACTTTGTCAAAAGGTTTCATTTAAAATAAGAAAGCAAACCAATCAAAACCTTTTTCTTTTAAATCATTTGACAATTTTGAAATCTCTTTGTCGAAAGCTAGCAGGCGTATTTTCCTTAAAACCAAAACAAAACCTCATCTCTTTCGAAAGCTCTCACTTTCGTCCCTAAAACTTTCTACCTCATTCAATTCACTCCATACCAGTCGCCTGATACCATGTGCATTGAATTTTGATCTAATCAAAAGGTTTGATACCTTTCGACCTTGTCGGAAGGTCTGGAGTGAAGGCGGAAGCCCTTGCCGAAAGAGCTAAAATAATGAAAATTGTACTTTAAAACAGTTCTTTTATACTACACCTGCTTCCGCTGACTTTCCTTATTAGGAAATTTAAATAAATTTGAAAAAGCCACTTTCTCCTTTATAATTATATAAAACGTTTAAGTCTTATTCCTTAAATAATTTTATGTAACTATTAAAACATCATAGAAAAATCTAGAAAAATTCCAGAAAATCAATTAATATGTTATCTTCAACATATTAAAATTTTAAAGCATATGAAAATCAAAACAATTCGGAATTTAACCAAAACCGAATAAAAACGTGTTAATTAGCCCATTAACGTTTAAAACACCTATGTCTTATCCAAACAAAGATTTAAGTGGTGATATTTTAACCAAATCACAAACATGAATCGGGTATAACCCATAGCCGATCCAAATAAAGAAAAGTGAGATGATAAACATGATTATTCACCTTAATTAGTTGATTGGAGAATGAGATAATTTCCTAGCTTTAATTCTTCAGCCTTTTCTTCAATTTATGCTCTTCCTAGAGCTTTTAATGGCTGGCCGAAAGTTGGCGAGGAGTTATGAATAAGAGAGTGAAAATTTATTAAAGTGGAGGAAGACATTTATACTAAGAAATGTATCCTCATTTCCAAGTTTAGCCCTTAGGAAGTCCTCCTTCTTAATTTAGTTAAGTCTTATTTCAGTTCATTCATTAAGACACGGCCATCGGATGTATTAATCTCATCTCCATAATTATTCGCATTATTCTATTTAATTTATCTAATTAAATATCCCGAATAATGTTAATTAAAATTCAAGGGCGTTACAAACTCCCCCCCCCCCCCCTTCCCTCCTTAAAGAATTTCGTCCCCGAAATTTCAGTAAGGACATAACAACAAGCATATAGCCCATGCAAGCAAAGCTAGTATAGCCTACCAGCTAAATTCTATATAAACCCTATATAGAACTTACCATCTAAAAAAGCCCAGGAAAAGTAGCCATAGTCATATCTTCTGTCTCCCAAGTATAGTCCTTCATGTTGTGCTCCACTGAACTTTCACCAAGCCGGCTGTCTTGTTCCTTAACCTCTTCTCATCTTTTGCTACAACACGAACTTGTTACCTCACAAAAGTCATATCCTGTTCCACCACTAAGTTCTCCAGTGTCGTCGAAGCGATAGTAGTTTCTAGATCATGATCATACTTCCAAAGATGAGAAACATGAAACACATCATGGACCCTAGCCAAGCTGCTGGGTAAATCTACTCAGTATGCGAGTCTCCCAATCCTCTCTGATATAGGAAATGGTCCAACTATCTCAGTGCTAGCTTCCCAGTCTTCCCAAACCGAACCACACCTTTCTTCAGCGACACCTTGATGAAAAATCTGTCTCCAACTGAGAAATCTAGGTCCTCGTGCCTTCTGTCTGCCTAACTCTTCTGCCTAGACCAAGCTTCCTTCATTCTTTCCTGTATCAACTCGATCTTTTCCATCGCCTCTCTCACCAAATCTGGATTAAGGACCAACTTATCTCTGGTCTCTAACCAACATACTGGTGATTTGCATGGTCTTCCATATAAAGCTTCAAAAGATGCAATTTTTATAGTAGTCTAGTAATTATTATTATAGGAAAAATCCACTAAGTGCAAGTGATCTTCCCAAGAACCACTAAAATCTAGCACACAAACCATCAACATATCTTCCAGTACCTTGTTGATTCTCTCTGTTTGCCCATCCATCTGAGTATGATATGCGGTACTCATCTTGAGCTTAGTGCCTAACACACTCTTCAAGCTCTTCCAGAACTCGCTAGTAAACAAAACATCTCTATCACTAATTATACTACTAGGAATTCCACACAGTCTAGCGGTGATCTCCATGAACAACTTAGCCAAAACAGGTGCCGTCCCTGTTGATCTTGCCCGAATGAAATAGGCACTCTTGGTCAATCTATCCACTATGACCCATATACTTTCATAACCCCAGTTTGACCTTGGCAACCCGTCAATAAAATCCATGGATATCAAGTCCCACTTTCGTACTGGAACATCCAAGGGCTGAAGCAAACCACTTGGCTTCTGATGTTCGGCTTTTACTTGTTGACACTTCAAACACTGTTTTACCTATAAGCCAACATCCCTCTTCATTCCCTCCTGTAAGAAACTTCTCTTCGTATCCTGATACATCTTGGTTCCCTCAAGATGAATCGTAAACTTCGGTCGAATGACATTCCCTAAGAATTTCCTTCCTAAGGTTTCCAACATCCAGAACACATAACTGTTCCTTCTTTCTCAACCAACCCTTATATTCATGAATAAAATCCTTTAAATCATCAATCCCGGTTCCAGCTTCTAACCTTCTAATCCTCTTGGCTAAGACTGGAACCTCTTTCTTCCTAGAAGCGATTCGTTCGATCAGAACCAGTCGAACTTCCAAACAAGACATCATGGCGATATTCTGACTAGATGCAGTAGTCGACCTCAACTGCACGCTACAAGCAGCCAATGCTTCTAAGTCTTTCCATTCCACCAACATAGCTAACACCACATTCTTATGTTTCCTTCTAAGTGCATCCACCACCTTATTTCCTTTTCCCGGTGTATACTCGATGCTAAAATCATAAGCTGCAACAAACTTCAGCCATCTCTGCTATCTCATGTTCAGCTCCTTCTGAGAGAATAAGTACCATAGGGACTTATGATCTTTAAATAGCTCAAACCTTTCTTCCAAAATATAACGTCTCTACACCTTTAATGCAAAGATTACCGCTGCCAACTCCAAATCATGAGTCGGGTATCTCACTTCATGCGGTCTAAGCTGTCTAGAAGCATAGGCAATAACCTTTCTATTCTGCATTAGCACAGTACCTAACCTAGTACCACATGCATCGGTGTAAACTACCAACCCTTGATTCCTATCTGGAACTACTAATACGGGCACATTGGCTAATAAATATTTCAACTTAAGGAATGCCTCCTCACATTTGTCAGACCAAACAAAATTCACGTCCTTCCTGGTTAGCATAGTCAAGGATGCCGCTATCCATGAGAAATCCTCAATGAACCTTCGGTAGTATCCTACAAGTCCAAGAAAACTTATATCTCACTTACTGTCTCTAGTCTTTTCCAGTTGTTAACAGCTTCGATCATATCCAGATCAACTGCTAACCTTTCCTCGAAAACTACATGACCAAGGAAGTTCACCTCCTTCTTCCACAAATGACACTTTGAGAACTTCGCCTGCAGCTGATGTTGCTTTAGTGTCTCCAACACTATTCTAAGATGATCTACATGATCCTTCTCATTCGTAGAATATACCAAAACTTCGTCAATAAAAACCAACAGGAACCTATCCAAGTGCTCTCGGAAAACCCGGTTCATTAAATCCACGAAGAAAGCTGGTGCATTAGTAAGCCCGAATGGCATAACCAACCATTTGTAAGACCCAGATCTGGTCCTAAACGCCGTCAAAGGAATATTGTCCTCTGCCACTCTTAGTTGATGGAAACCTACCGCCAAATCCAGTTGGGAAAACACTCTAGCTCCACTCAACCAATCGAATAAGTCTTGATTCTCGATAAAGGATGCTTATTCTTGATCATCCTTTCATTCAACATACGATAGTGATATACATCCTTAACGACCTATCTGGCTTTTTCAAGAATACCATGGTCGTTCCTCAAGGTGAACTGCTTGGCCGGATGAAATTCTTTCCTTCCAATCCCACTAGTTGCACCTTCAATTTCTTCATTTTGGTTGGTGATATCCTGCTAGGTGGTCTACTTACGAGTTCAGCTCCTAATACAAGATCTATCTGAAATTCGATTGCTCTCTTCGACGGCAAGCCCGAAACTGGTTCAAACACATCTGCAAACTCTTTTGCAACATAAACCTGCTTCAACTACTTCCGTTCACATGGCACCCAATAACGCATAAGCATTTCCATCTGAACTCCATACTGAGTAAATAACTCGGTTACAGCTATTAGGGTGTCTCAATGATATTTCCCCCTCCTGATAAAATATCCTAGCATCATATCTATCTAACCAATCCATACCCAATATGATCCTGAAACTGACGAAATCAAAAACATATAAACTGCATGCAAACATATGACATAACAAATCAAGTTCTAATTGGTCATATCTCATTTCTAGAGTTGCATACACTCTTATAGGATTTGCAACCCTTAAAGGAGTAATAAGGTATAAAGGTTCGAGACCTAAGAAACCTACCAAATACTAAGATATAAATGAGTGCGATGCACGGGTATCAAATAGTATCCTAATCGGAGTATTATGAATCATAAGCATTCCTTCCATCACAGCTTTTTCTTTCTCAGCGGCCATTGGTCTAAAGGACGATGGTTCCAATGCAAAGACCTTTCTCTTTCCAGCCTTAGCAGCCTAGGGACACTTGTCCTTGTAATGCCCCATCTGGCAACAGTTGTAGCACTCCACTTTTCCATCACCCGAGCAACACTCATTAGCATAGTGCCTCTTTTTGTCACACTTGTAATAGACAATATCACCTTGCTCTTCTTGGCTGCTACCTTTGACTGGGCACCTTTTTTCTTGAAGAACTTTCGCTTCTTACCTTGAAAATTTAGAACCTCGACTGGTTTCCCTTTTCCAAAAGTAGAAAGCATCTCTTCATTCTGAATAGCCATCTCAACAACAATATGACACGGATCCTGGAGGTTTGGCATGGTTGCTCGATCTCAGGAATCAACCCTCTGATAAACTTATCATTCCAATGAATGATAGCATCTACAGTATCATAGCCGTAACGGGACAGCTCTTCAACTCTGTAGCATACTCAATCACCGATCTATCCCCCTAAACTAAATCTGCAAATTTCTTAAGAAATGCTGACTTAGCAACCTCTGATAGCAATCTTTCTTCGAACCTCCTTCAAAATTCAGCCCAAGTCAGGTCTTCTGTTGGCTCTCCCACGGTGACTCCGTTCCACCAAAATAATGTTACTCCCTGCAATTTCCTTGAAGAAAGTCTCCTCTTCTGCGTATCCGTCAAGCCAAGATCTGCAAATATCCTTTCACAATACAATAGCCAGTTCTCCACTCCTATTGCATCCTCAATTCCCAAAAAAGGCTTCCCTCTGAGACTAGCGTAATCCCTGCTCAGCTTGGCATAATGATTGCCAACTGGGGCCACCAGATTAGCTTCTTTAGCATTCCCTACAACCACTCCCATGGCTGCTCCAGCTTGCATCATATTCATGAAGAACTGATACATTTTCCCTGTATCAACCGGTGGGATCTCAGCACCAACATTAGCATTTGCATCTGGGTTTGCATTCGCCTATCGACCCTCATTGCTCCTAGTATTAGGTCGAATGTTTCAACTTGTTGTGGTGCATCTTCCACTTTGATTCACCCTTCCGTTTCAGCCTCCATATCTTACTTCCCTACTATCTAAAATCCAACCTTGGTAAGATACAAAGGAACGGTCTAAGAGAGCAAGGAATACATACTTAGGTATTTATAGCAAAGTACACATACATTACTATAACGCTTACCCAAGCGCAACCATATTTTGGATTCATTAGATTATGATTTAAAATCTTTTAACGTGTAAATTCCTTTTAAGTATATAAACCATGCTCTGATACCAACTTGTAACATCCCACCTTTTGACGTCCAAAACTTACCGCTACTGATGTTGCAGTCATTCGTAGTTGTTATTTCTTGGCAACCGAATGCGGCATAATTAATATTGATACACAGGAACACAAGAATATGAAAAATTTTAATCTTCAACAAAATAGAATTTATCATTTTTTATGAATAGTATTCAGATTTAATTACATAATCCCAAACATTAACCACGTTCAAAGGCCTTCCTTTTGAAAGCACCACAAAACCATACCTATCGACTTTGTTGAAAGGTCTCACCTTTCGACCCTATTGGAAGGTTTCTTTTCGACCTAGTTGAAAGGATCTACATTTCGACTTTGTCGAAAGCCTAGGGTATCCCCCTATAAAACCATTTATAAACCTTTCGAAAGCACTGAAACCTTTCGAAGACAAAACCTTCCGAAAACAAAAACCTTTCAAAACCAAAACCTTTCGAAATCATTGAAGTGTTAGTGTTTGAACCAAACCTATCAAAAAAAATGGAGAGAGGCGGCAAATTTTGAAAAAACAAAAGATAACCTTTGACTCTATCTAGGTTGAGATGTTTGAAAGCGGCAACTATGCTTCCGACCCTATCGAAAGCTATACCGTTCAACTTTGTCAAAAGGTTTCATTTAAAACAAGAAAGCAAATCAATCGAAACCTTTTTTTAAAATCATTTGACAATGTCGAAATCTCTTTGTCGAAAGCTAGTAGGCGTATTTTCCTTAAAACCGAAACAAAACCTCATCTCTTTCGAAAGCTCTAACCTTTCGTCCCTAAAACTTTTGACCCCTTTCAATTGACTACGTACCAGTCGCTTGGTACCTTGTGCATTGAATTTTGATCTAGTTGAAAGGTTTGATACCTTTCGACCTTGTCGGAAGGTCTGGAGTGAAGGCGAAAGCCCTTGCCCAAAGAGTCGAAATAGTGAAAAATGTATTTAAAATAGTTCTTTTGTACCCCACCTGCCTTGTTTGTCTAAGTCTGATTGGTTGCAAAAACAATTATATTCAGAATTACTATCGACTTTCCTTATTTGGAAATTTAAATAAATTTGAAAAAGTCCATTATTTAAGTACCATTCCTTAAATAATTTAATCTAACTATTAAAACGCCATATAAAAACCTAGAAAAATTCTAGAAAACCCATTAATATGTTATCTTCAACATATTAAAATTTCAAAGCATATGAAGATCAAAATAACTTGAAATTTAACCAAAGCCGAATAAAAACATGTTAATTAGCCCATTAACATTTAAAACACCTATGTCTTATCTAAACAAAGATTTAGGTAGTTATATTTTAACCAGATCACAAACATAAATCGGGTATAACCCATAGCCGATCCAAACAAAGAAAAGTAAGATGATAAACATGATTGTTCACCTTGATTAGTTGACTGGAGAATGAGATAATTTCCTAGCTTTAGTTCCTCGGCTTTTTCTTCTATTTATGCTCTTCCTGGAGCTTTCAATGGTCGGTTGAAAGTTGGTGAGGAGTTATGAATGAGAGAGTGAAAATTCATTAAGTTGGAAGAAGAGATTTATACTAAGAAATGTAGCCCCATTTCCAAGTTTAACCCTTTGGAAATCCCTCCTTCTTAATTTAGTTAAGTCTTATTTTAGTTCATCCATTATGACACGGCCATTGGATTTATTGATCTCATCTCCCTAATTATTCATATTATTCTATTTAATTTATCCAATTAAATATCCCGAATAATGTTAATTATTATTGAGGGGCATTACATGAGACAAAGCAAAAGATTTGAACAATCAAAGTCCAAAGAATGGTGCAGAACAAAAGACTCAGATGAGAATTTTTAACTTCCATTATTCAAATAATTTTTTCCAAACTTTCTTTCTTATTACGAAGAATGGATTTCTAGTCTTCTATTATCTCCAAACGGTATTTCCCAGACTACTTTCATACAAATTACAACCTCCGATTAATTTTTGAAAGATGATTTCCCGACTTTACCCATTAATACCAGAATTTGGGTGTCATCTCTTATGTTTTTAATTTCAATATGGACTTCTAGACTTCTACTAATATCTAAATTTATCTTACTAATACCCAAACTGGGTCTTGGGTCTTTCCTATTAACTTTTAGACAACACTAGTCAACACCCGAACTGGGTTTCAGGTCTTCTATTATTTCTAAATAAGGATTTATAAACTTCTATTATTTATCCTCAAATAAGGATTCTTGGCTTAGTATGGCTTATTTCCAGATGATGATTTCTGGGTTTTTATTATTACGTGACGATTGTTATTAGTCTTCTATCAGTTATTTCTGGAAGAAGTTTTCTAAACTAAATACCAGATCTAGATTTTTGGTCCTTTATTATTATTATTTCCATAATTATAATTCTGATCTCCTAATAATATAATAAGAATTGAATTTCTGGTCTTTTATCATTACCAAAATTGAATATCAGGATTTCTATTATTACTGAATAAAAATTTATGGTCTTCAAACATTCAAAACTATGGAGTTCTCGTAGCTTATTATCTCCGTATAATGATCTATTAATTTTTGTTATTCCCAGAGTAAGAATTTATGAATTCTAATATCAGGAATTCTAATACTATCTCCAATAATATAATGGGTAAACTAATGGACGCATTCTTGCATAAATTTCAAATAATGATAAGAAATGTTGTCTACCTTATACTTTGTAGGGAAACAAAGTTGATGAGGAAGACCAAGTGCTTCAATAAATATAAAAGAAAACCGTAATCAAAATTATCAAGAGGCAGATTTAAAAATGACTATACAAGTACAGACAAGGGCTACAAGCCAGGTGATATTTACGCAATCTACATAATAATTTACAAAGCATATTATACTAAGTGTGTGCGATAAATATCTTGTACAACCTTATCTAAATTCTTAGCAATTAAGAGATCAACAATATGGCATATTGTTATACAAAGAATTTCTTTGAGTTTCTTTTCCTTCTTCCTAACTTCATCAGCATCATCAATAGACTCAATATGAGTCTTCAGAGCACAATTGAAAGCTTTGTTTGCACCTTTGAGAGTCTTATTCTACCTTTCCAAAATCAACAATATGCTTTTGAAGAAGATACCTTACGTATTCGAGTTTTTGAATCTTGGCTGTATACTTATTAATGCGTTGAGAGTATCTTTCTTTTTGCTAATTGTCGAAATATTTTATCGTTTTGAATTTAACTTTTCGGCACCATTCACCAACAACTTTTTCATCCAAACCTGGATGAGGGTTAGTTGTAGTAAGGAATTTTTGAATGACTAGGGAATGGGGCCTTTTTGATTAACCAACAGTTGGAGTGATTAGAATAATTGGTAAATTAATATTTGGAATATCACCTCCCATGATAACCTCCAAAGATTTACATTGATCTTGACTATCCTTTAAATTTTTTTCGCATCACTCACCTGTTGGAAAAGCATGGACATTTTATAATCAAATTCAATCAAAGGATTTAATTTTATTGTATGTTTCAATTGGGAAATCATCTCATCTTTCTTTTTGATATCCATTTTGAGACTAATGATTTGATCATTAAGATCTCTAGTTATCGCCTTTTAGAGAAAAAATCTCCCATGCCATTCCAGGCTTGAGTATTACATTGAAGTCTAGCAGATAAAAGTCTTTATACAATCTTCTTTTTTCAACTAATTTATCCCTAAGATTGGTTAAACAGGATAAGGGATCTGATGACAGAGGCGTAATTGCTAATTGTGTTTCCTGTTCAAATAAACAAAAAAACAAATTAATTCCCAAAGAACAATTTTTCTTTATTACAATAGTAGAGGTTATAACTCAGGAAGAAATAAAACAAAGGGTACAATAGCATTGCTATAGTCAAGTACTTGCTCTACCCTGCCACACTCAAAGTCTATAAACAACATTTATAGCTTTATTTAAAGAATTAGCCAAAAGAGTAATTGTCGATTCAAAAATGGCATTAAATCCATTTAGGGTAATAGTTGGAGGATATTTTCTATAATTTCGTTCTCCGACTGGAGGACTATCACGACCACAAATTAATTTTGTTTGATATGTTCGGATGTATTTAAGGAGCTTTTTCTTTTCTTCACCTAGAAAATCAAAATAAAAGCGGGGATGTTGCATATAAAGCTTTTATATATCTCTAAGAAAGCAATATCTAGCTAACCTTGAGGATTTTGAGAGCAAGGTCTTTTCTAAATAATCTCTTCTTAATTTGACATATTTGCTTAAGTAATCCCTAGTAACAGAGTTACTTGAGAGATATTTACTATATAATAACGTAATAAAATAAAACTAAGTATAAAAGAAAAATAATAAAGAAAATCCGTAGATCAATATAATTATATGATTACAAATTTTCATCTGGTTCGTATAAGATAGATTTTTTCAATAAACCAGAAATTAATTTATCCTTATAATATTTATGTTTTTTTAGAGGCAACTTGTGAGGAAATTGAGTTGACTCGTGGCAAGATCCAGCAAGCTTCATGTGAGGATCAGACCTGAATTCATCTAAGTACCTCTTATGTAGGTATCTAAGCAAAACCCCACTAAAATCACCAAAGTATGAAAAATATACATTTTGATGTATGCAATAAGCTTTATATAGGAAGTCTACCAGGGTATCTCTATCTTAGATTAACATCCAGAAGAGTGTTATCAATTCTTTGTTCTCTTCCAAAAGTTTTTTATAACGTGCCGTTTTAAGTTGAGGGGCCGCTTCTTGATCTTTAAAAGAGGAAAATACTGCAACACTTTTATTAAGCTTATAATACTTGTCAGAGAGTGCATTTTATTCTTTTAATTGTTCATCTAACTCACTATATAGGCTATTTATTTTTGTCTATTTTCTTTCAAGCTTTGTTTTATAAAGGTGAACGAATTTCTTCCTTATCTAAAATGCAAAGATATTAGCCAATTTTACCTTGGAAGTGAGAGCCACTTTGATAAAGAATTCCATACCTGAGAAACTGGAATTGAAGTTTGTAGGGTCTGCTTCTTCCCTTTTTGTTCTCCAGCATCAAAATGGGTGTCTTTTCATAGGGATCAGAGGGGTTAAAGAATTCAGTCCGACTCGCTTTGCGGGAGGTTGGACCAGGGATAATTTTATATGAAGCCTTAGAAGTGTCACCGTCACCCCCCTCCATGAGAATCTTTGTGATCGCCCCCATTGCCGTTGGAACCCTAACCTTGATCCTCGTCATTAGTGTTGTCATCGTCATAGTCATCGTCATTGTCATCCTTCTTAGCAATGACTTTGTCGCTCTCTTCGTCTTCTTCCTCATCTAAATCAAAATTTTCATCTGTTGGAGGGACTTCAAAAGATAGGAGCCTGGTGGCATCCATTTCCTCTCTATCAACGACCTCAATCTCTTGCTTTATTTCCTTGATTTTGGCCATAAATCTTTTAACCAGCGTAGGATCGGGAGAAGGAAAACTTAAATCCGGACACTTCTCTATATTATCAGAATAAGCTATAATAAGTGCATCCTCATAAGAATTTATGATGATGTCATTTAGAGAAATGCTCTGAAATTGAGACACCTTTTGTTTAGCCTCATAAATGAATTTGATGGTCTTGGATAAAGAATAATTTTTCTTCTTCAATTTCCTTTTTAAAGAAGTACATTTCTTCTTAAGAGAAACATGCTTAGTGTAACGACTCAGAATTTTTGTGAATTAAAATTTGAATATTAAATTGATTTTAAATATTAATAAGTAAATTTTATGAGTCGAATAATTTATTTTTCGAATATTGGATTTAATTTGGACAATTAAATCGATAATTTAATATTTAAATTCCAAAAATAATTGAAAATCGAGTTTAATATGATTAAAAATGATTTGGAAAATTTTATTTAATCATATTGAAGTTATAATAATGTTATAGAACTTTTAAAATCGAATTAGAAATTGATTTGTGAAAATTGAATATTTTAATATTTAATTGACGTGTAAAAATTGCCATTTTTCAAACAGTTTCGGATTTCGACGAAACCAACTTCATCGGATCCGTAATGTTATATTATTATAAGATTTCAAATTTCAAGTCAACCGGATTTATCGTTTGTCCGGGGCAAGCCTAAACGCCTAGAAAATTGATTTAACCGATTTAATTTTAAATTGATTGTTTATTGCCATAACTCGCACAGGTGATCGAATTAGCTTTTGAAACCTATTCCATTGTGTCCAGAACGTGGGATAAACCATGAAAACGCCGGTTACCGTGCGTAAATCGGAGTTCAGAAAACCCGGAATGAATAGTGTTTTGAATATTTTCTATATAAGCACTTCATTATTTTCTTTTTTTTACAAAACAAAGGCAAACCCTAATTTATATGTTCAGGCCGCCACCCTCATTAATTCAATGGCTGAAATTTTTCGAACCTTCCACCTTAATTATCTCTAAATCCATCGACTTTTACGAAAAATTTTCTACTGAGAAATTGAAGAGCTATGTGTGATCTATCGATCCAAAGGTCGAATTTTGTAGTAGTGGCTTAGATCGATCGAAAATCGAGTTTGAAGGGTCGTATGTCATGTGCGTTTTGAAGATGCTAGGGGCGACCGAGCTCGCCACCGTTGTGGCCGATGGTAGCTCTCGTCTAGGGCATTTGAGCAGTAGTCACCGATCATCTTCATTTGGCTCGTGGAAGTTACAAAAATTCAAAGCAAAGCGGCTATAGGTTCTCCTCGAACCTGGAATGCACGCGTATGGCCTGGGAGGAGAAATAAAATCATTGGCCAAGGTTGCATCAAGCAAGGATGGACGACCAGAAAATAGGTTTAGAAATTATAAAGAAAATTGTGTATTAATCTATATTAAAATTTGTATTAACTTCAAAATGTCATAACTTGTTCATACGAGGTCCGTTTTGGACGAAACGAATTGCGTTGCAATCGTTTTGTCGAGCACTACGCGATGGAGCTGGATTGGAATCGTTTGGAGCTAGTAAAAATTTTGGGTAAAATTAAACGCTTGTTTAATTTTATTTGAAATAAAACGCTGGAACTGAATTGAAAGAAAGGTGAGAACTTCTCACTCAATCGAACAGTTTCGATTTAAATTTTAAATAGTTATATTTAAAATTTCTTGATTGTATGTTTGAATGATTATTGTTATCTATTGATTGTTAAAATAGACATTATGCATCGTTAGTAAGCGGAGGTTAGTTATTTAAAACATATACCGCGAATGTTTCACTACAAAGTGAAATTGGTATTATATATGTACTAGGAGTTGATTTTCCCGCATTATATAGCGGATGAGACCCTATTGCGCCGCACAATAGCGGATAATAATTTATAAATCTCATATACCGCGATATTCTGTATTGAACGGAATTGGTATTGTGCTAATGTTTGTGGATGCAGGGAAACAGGTTGGAGGGATCCAACTGGATTCCTCACCAGAATTTATTTGATTACAGATATTTTGATGTTTGTTGATTATCATATGATGATATATGATGTTTGTTGTCGTGATTGACTATTGGATGCTGTTGCATCATCGGATCCATTTTTAAAGTTTAAAAATAACGATTTTGCTTTTAAAAGGATTTTTAAAATGATTTTTAAAAGTATACGTTTTATTAAATTTTTGAATTGATTCATTTTAAATAATTAAAACGTTATGAATTTTTATGTTATAAAAATTAAGATTTTTGTGAAATATAACCAAAAGGTGATTTTTAAAATAAATAGATTTATAAAATAGTTTAAATTTGGATTTTTGAATTATTATAAAGGATGTATATAAAAGATTTTTAACATTGATATTTATAATAAAATATATATATATATATATATAAAATATTGGAATTATAAAACGAGTTTATTAAGTGTTAAAATGAAGTATAAAATGGATTTCATTAAAAATTATAGATTTATAAATTGTGAAGATTATAAAATGAATAGATGTTGTAAAATAAAAGATTTATAAGTAATTAACTTATAAACTAGATTTTGGGCATTTAAATGAGATATTAATAGAAATTGTTAATAAAGGAGATTTTATAAGTTGAAGTTGTTATAAAATATAAATGAATCTTATAAGTAATAGAAGTTTTAAAAAGAACAATTTTGTAAATAAATGAATTATAAGTATTTAACTTATAATATGGACTTTTGGTATATATTTGAGATGTATAAATTGAATTGGATTAATAAAGGAGATTTATAAATCGAAGTTTATAAATAGAAATGGAATTTATAGACATTGTTTATAAATTCGAAATCAATGGAATTTGATAAATTGAATATAGAAATTTATTAAAAGAAGTATATTCGCGATTTTGGATAGCGAACTATTCTTTATATAAAATGTGTAGAAATATTGAAATTTGGTTAGTGAAGTATATTCACGATTTTGGACAGTGAATGTATTATTAAATAAAATGGTTATGTTTTGGGAAAGCGATATTATAAAATGAAGTTAATTATTTTAAAAAGATGTTTTAAAATGTATTATGAATCGAATACATAGATTTCAACATTCATTGTTGAAATAGACGTTTTCGAGAAATAAGGAAGTGATGGACTATAACACTGTTGTTATAGTAAATGATTTCCGAAAGGAAATGTTTTGTATAGTATTGGGATTTATATATCTATTTCAATTTCGAATCCCTATACTAGTGATTTTGGGTCGTCGTAACGATGTTTTACGCAACATTCGTTTTGACTCAAATGAATGTGTTTAAGAGAACGTTTTCCTTAAAAAATGAAATATATACTTAATATTGATTTAAGTATAGTGAATATTTTCCAAATGTTGAAAATAAATAGATTTGAATTACTTATTATTAAATAAGTATGGAAATGTTTTCCAATGCAAAGTGAAAAGTTTTAGGATTTTACCTTTTAAAGATAAATTGAAAACGAATATTAGAAATCGATTTGAAAATCGTATATCAGTAGATATTTTGAAATGTAAATTCAATATGAAATTTATAAAAGAAAGTGGAATCTGTTTAAAAATAAATATCGATTTATTTTTGAAGTATTGAAATTATACACACACACACACATATGGAAAATAAATAATTTGGAAAATTATTTGGAAACTGGTGATGTTGTGCATACCTATTGATAGTTAAATAACCGACCATCAATATTTACCTTTAAATAGGGATTTGTCGTTATTGCTTGAATTTGAATGCTACACTTATTTTTAAAATAAGCGCTCACTATTCGGGTTAGCCGAGAAAGGACCTTGGGGTCGTATAACCCATTTTGAATAGTGATACGTCGTAATGGATTGCATTTGATGATCGGTGTTGAAGACCGAATATTTGTGAAAACGGAAGGATTACCGTTGAATGTTTCTGCATCGACTGATCTTCGATATAAAAATTCATTACCCTTTGTGATGGGAAGTCCGGTCGTGATTAGTGAATATCCGGATTGCAATGACTTCTTTGTAAGTGCCTTCGGTTCCGTTTGATTCCGGAACGGATTTGTATGGATGTGTGTCTGACGTTACAATTTGAGATGTAAAGCTGGTTTCTATCAAATATATTTCCGTTGGTGGCGGAGAATTTATTCTCTTAGCTTAACACCCTTAGAGGTTATGTAGTTGATGGTTACTAGTGATACATTCCCAAATTGGTGATGTGGCATACGAAGTGCTTTTGAGCATTTGATGATCAAAGCACAGCATTTGTATAAAGCGTGGCTTTGTGGATGAGACTTCGTCGGACCTCACACCCCAGAAATGATCAAAACAGGAAGGATGCGGCAAGATTATTAGGGGGTAGCGCCCCTTTAGTGTATGTCATTCCTTCTGGATAGAGGTGGTATCATGGTATGGAGCCCAGATACTTAACCTATGTTGTTGCTGTAAATTTATTGCTTTGTGCTTGTTGGAAATCGAGGATCCTCGGATATAGATCGGTTACGATCGGGGAATGACATATTCGTGTCAGTAGTTACCCAGTTAGGGGTAACCCGGCCTTGTGTTGGCAGAGATCCGGTTAGGTTCTCGGGTCGTCTTTCCAGAGGCGTACCCATGTGGAAATGAGAAGTTCCTTGGCCTGACCATTTGTTGGAAATCCAAAGAAACAATACGAGCCTTGTACGGTTTTAGTTGTAGAACCTGCCATCTAATATGGTAGTTATAGTAGGCATAATATAACGGTACCTATGCTTGCTAAGATTTATATCTTTACTTTCGAAATGATTTTTCCCTACACTATGCACTAATAATAATATCAAAAATGATTTGATTTTACGTAGTAAGCATCTTTGACTATCATAAGGAGAAATCTCCCCCAAGTCTGCGTTTGCATTGTGTGTGTGCCGGGAGGCCTTATGGTAGTTTCATTTTTTAAAAGCATTGCGAATCTATTTTAAATTTGTCCTGTTTTTTTTTTGTTTTAAAGATAAATAACTGTTTTAAGTTCTCACACCAGTCCCATGACTGACTCGGAGTTTATTGTTTTCCTTCCTAAACTCTGGGTGCCCACCAATTTCCACACGGACAGTCAAGAGTCAGGTTTATCAGGATATTCTGAATTCAGGAGTTGCTGGAGGCAAGCTGGATGGCATGGCGTATTCACTAGTATATAGTATTTCTTTTCCGCTGTTTGTTGTTGTACACTCTGATGATATGATGTAATGTAGTGTGATGTAATGTAATAACTGATATAGTTCTTTGTTTAGAGATTATTCATTTATCTATTATATGTTCTTCCGCTGCGATTGTGAGATTCTGATATTGTTCTATTGTTCCTTTCTGTTCTGTACTATCTTTTTCTCTCTTCTTCTATCATTTTCTTCTTCTTCTTTAACCATAACGGTACGGTTTTCCGGCATTCGATTGCTCGGCAGTTGATACAGTGGACGTATTGATGTCAGTTTTCGAGCGTTCGAAAAGTCGAAAACGTTACATTTGGTATCAGAGCATATGGTTAAGCGACAACCATGGCTCTGTTGGGTGTTACTCATTAGAGATAGAGTCAGTAGTACTCTAGGATGAGTTTGAGAGTAATAATAGATATGAGCGCGTATTTGTTAGTGAATATAAAATTGTTTTATGTTGTGATGATTGGTTTGTTGAGTGGTATATGGATTCTGGTCGGTATGGTCTGGACAACTCTATCGATTGGGATCTCTAAACACTTGTTCAGAACAATTCGGCACGATATGGTTTTAAATTGGGTAAACGAAATAATTTTACCTTAATTATATTTTATATATAAAAGAATAATTTTTCAGAATTATTAAAGTGTATATGAATTGATTGTTTGGTTGTTGAATAAGTTAAATAAAAACAACAGCTGTAAAAGAATAAATTGTATAAACGAAGAATTGTAAGTATGAAATTATAATTAATGTGATTTACACTTGTGAAATAATCTTATATATATAAGAAGTGAACTTATATAAGTAAAAAAATTTAAAAATGTGATTTATAATCTAAAAAAAATTCCAGAGAAGTGTTTTGAAAGGATTTGATATTTTGGAAAATTGTTTCGGATAAATTAAAGCTCTAAACTCTTTTTGGTCGCTGGAAAATAATTCTGATGATGATTGCAACATCATTGGTGTTCATTTTCGGGTTTCCAAAAGAGGGATTGCTGCCAAATTGTTTTAAATGAAAGTTATTTGAAAATTTTGGATTTGGGTTTTGAAATTCAAAGGATAATTGAATTGGTTTCAAAAATGGTTTTGAAAGATTTAAAAGACTATGGAATCCTATTTAAAATATTTATGGGAATGATAAATGAGTTGATAACTTATACAATTTGAATTTTGATAGAATTAATTTAACTTAAAGGATGGAGTTAAATTAAAGGAAGTATAAGTGAACCAATAAAAAATCCAAGTGGTAATTGTTGAATATAAGTTGTATAACTTATGAAATGAGAAAATGTAAGTGAAACCAATTATTAAAGTGGTTAAACAATTTGTTAAGCAAAACAAATCTGAATTTGAATAAGTGATGAAAATTTGGCTTTGGTAAAAAGTTAAATAGAAATGAAATCTGAAGTGAATATAAGTGAAAAGAGTTTTGAACTTATAATATGAGTTAATAAATTTGACTTTGGTAAGAGTGAATGGAATTTACTTTAGAATTGGAATCTGAATTCAATTTATAAGTGGAAACTTAAGTTAAGTTAAACAAATGATGTTTGAAAGAGAATATAACTTAAGTGAAGTTGAATAAAGTTGATTTTGGGTATCGAAGTAAATTAATCAAGAGAAGTGATGAATATGAACTTGAGTTATATAAATGAAATTCAACTTTATATTGTTAAAGGAATTAGCAATTGAATAAATTAATGGATTGAATGTTAATCAATTGAATGTAAATTAAATTGATAAGAAATAATGGATGTAAGTGTAAATTCATTAAAAGCTAATGTTATTGGAAGTTGAATAAATTAAATGGAAGACAATTTAATGTTAAACCAATTGGAAGTAAAAATGTTGGACCAAATTGAATGAAAATTGAATTATTTGGTTATGTTAAATGTACATTGGTTGTCATATGGATGTTAGTTGATTGTATATAAATTCATTAAGTGTTAATGAAATTGAATTAGCAAAATTTGAAAGCTATGTAATTGAATCCAAATTGGAAGTAAATGAATATGAACTGAATTTGATTCAATTTGGAAGTACCTAATGTGAATGTAAATTAGTGAATATGAACTAATTGAAAAATGAACAAATGAATGTTAATTAAATCCAATGTAAATAAATCAAATGTGATTAAATTGGAAAACCAATTCATTGAATATTAATGAGAAGTGAATTTATATTGATTTGGTTATGGATTTGTTGGATGTTTATTGGTTGGATAGTTGTTTGATGGTTGCATTTGTTGATTGAATGCATTTCTATGTTGGTACATGTAGTTGTTATGTTACTATATGTTGTATATTGATATTATTTTCATATATACATGTTTCTCATTGTTTGTTGAGTGTTTAGTAGGTGCGGATTGCGCTTGCTTCGCATTTGGAGCTCGCTTTCGCGCTATATTAGCCGTATATGCTCGCTAATAATATATAAGGTACATATCTCGGATTAAAAATCGTACTTTTACACTTGTTTCCCTGCGGAATGCCTCATCACTTGATGAGATGTATATTTGTGATATATATACTGCCATTTTTTTCGGATCGAGCCGCGCAAAGGAGACTATGGCGAATTTTTTCAAAAATTTAAGGCGTTAGAAAAAATTTAGGAAAATTGGAACATTTTGGTGAAAAACTAAGTTTTGATTTGAAGTTAAAAAGTTAAACAATATAGTTGATTTTGAAAAAGATAACTAAGTATGATTTGAAAACTTGGTAAAGATTTTGTAAGAAGTTTAACTATGAATTTTGGGAAAGTTAAACACTCAAGTGAATTTGAAATTTAATTCGAACGAATGGTTTTGGAAAGTTAATGGATTCTGTAAATTTTTCTTACTTGGTAATTTCGAGGACGAAATTCTTTTAAGGGGGGAAGATTGTAACGACCCAGAATTTTTGTTAATTTAAAATTTGAATATTTAATTGATTTTAAATATTAATAAGTAAATTTTATGAGTCAAATAATTTATTTTTCGAATATTGGATTTAATTTGGACAATTAAATCGATAATATAATATTTAAATTCCAGAAATAATTGAAAATCGAGTTTAATACGATTAAAAATGATTTGGAAAATTTTATTTAATCATATTGAAGTTATAATAACGTTATAGAACTTTTAAAATCGAATTAGAAATTGATTTGTGAATATTAAACAAATTGAATATTTTAATATTTAATTGACGTGTAAAAATTGTCATTTTTCAAACAGTCTCGGATTTCGACGAAACAAGTTTCATCGGATCCGTAATGTTATATTATTATTATATTTCAAATTTTAAGTCAATCGGATTTATCGTTTGCCCGGGGCAAGCTAAAACGCCTAGAAAATTGATTTAACCGATTTAATTTTAAATCGATTGTTTATTGCCATAACTCACACAGATGATCGAATTAGCTCTCGAAACCTATTCCATTGTGTCCGGAATGCGTGATAAACCCTAGAAACACCGGTTACCGCGCGTAAATCGGAGTTCAGAAAACCTGGAATGAATAGTGTTTTGAATATTTTCTATATAAGCACTTCATTATTTTTATTTTTTTTACAAAACAAAGGCAAACCCTAATTTATACGTTCAGGCCGCCACCCTCATTAATTCAATGGCCGAAATTTTTCGAACCTTCCACCTAATTATCTCTAAATCCATCGATTTTTACGAAAAAAATTTCTACTGAGAAATTGAAGAGCTATGTGTGATCTATCGATCCAACGGTCGAATTTTGTAGTAGTGGCTTAGATCGATCGAAAATCAAGTTTGAAGGGCCGTATGTCATGTGCGTTTTGAAGATACTAGGGGCGACCGAGCTCGCCACCGTTGTGGCCGATGGTAGCTCTCGTCTAGGACATTTGAGCAGTAGTCACCGATCATCTTCATTTGGCTCGTGGAAGTTGCAAAAATTCGAAGCAAAGCAGCAGCTATGGGTTCTCCTTGAACCTGGAATGCACGCGTATGGCCTGGGAGGAGAAACAAAATCATTGGCTGAGATTGCATCAAGCAAGGATGGACGGCCAGAAAATAGGTTTAGAAATTATAAAGAAAATTGTGTATTAATCTATATTAAAATTTGTATTAACTTCAAAATGTCATAACTTGTTTATACGAGGTCCGTTTTAAACGAAACGAATTGCGTTGCAATCGTTTTGTCGAGCACTACGCGATGGAGCTGGATTGGAATCGTTTGAAGCTAGTGAAAATTTTGGGTAAAATTAAACGCTTGTTTAATTTTATTCGAAATAAAACGCTGGAACTGAATTGAAAGAAAGGTGAGAACTTCTCACTCAATCGAACAGTTTCGATTTAAATTTTAAATAGTAATATTTAAAATTTCTTGATTGTATGTTTGACTTATGATTGTTATCTATTGATTGTTAAAATAGACATTATGTGCCGTTAGTAAGCGGAGGTTAGTTATTAAAAACATATACCGCGAATATTTCACTACAAAGTGAAATTGGTATTATATATGTACTTGGAGTTGATTTTCCCGCATTATATAGCGGATGAGACCCTATTGTGCCGCATAATAGCGAATAATAGTTTATAAATCCCATATACTGCGATATTCCGTATTGAACAGAATAGGCATTGTGCTAATGTTTGTGAATGCAGGGAAACAGGTTGGAGGGATCCAACTGGATTCCTCATCAGTATTTATTTGATTACAGATATTTTGATGTCTGTTGATTATCATATGATGATATTTGATGTTTGTTGTCGTGATTGACTATTGGGTGTTGTTGCATCATCGAATCCATTTTTAAAGTTTAAAAATAACGATTTTGATTTTAAAAGGATTTTTAAAATGATTTTTTAAAGTATACGTTTTATTAAATTTTTGAATTGATTCATTTTAAATAATTAAAACATTATGAATTTTTATGTTATAAAAATTAAGATTTTTGTGAAATATAACCAAAAGGTGATTTTTAAAATAAATAGATTTATAAAATAGTTTAAATTTGGATTTTTGAATTATTTTAAAGGATGTATACAAAAGATTTTTAACATTGATATTTATAATATATCTATATATAATATTGGAATTATAAAACGAGTTTATTAAGTGTTAAAATGAAGTATAAAATGGATTTCATTAAAAATTATTGATTTATAAATTGTGAAGATTATAAAATGAATAGATGTTGTAAAATAAAATATTTATAAGTAATTAACTTATAAACTCGATTTTGGGCATTTAAATGGGATATTAATAGAAATTGTTAATAAAGGAGATTTTATAAGTTGAAGTTGTTATAAAATAGAAATGAATCTTATAAGTAATAGAAGTTTTAAAAAGAACGATTCTGTAAATAAATGCTATAAGTATTTAACTTATAATATGGACTTTTGGTATATATTTGAGTTATATAAATTGAATTGGATTAATAAAGGAGATTTATAAATCGAAGTTTATAAATAGAAATGGAATTTATAGACATTGTTTATAAATTTGAAATTAATGGAATTTAATAAATTGAATATAGAAATTTATTAAAAGAAGTATATTCGTGATTTTGGATAGCGAACTATTCTTTATATAAAATGTGCAGAAATATTGAAATTTGGTTAGTGAAGTATATTCACGATTTTGGACAGTGAATATATTATTAAATAAAATGGTTATGGTTTGGGAAAGCGATATTATAAAATGAAGTTAATTATTTTAAAAAGATGTTTTAAAATGTATTATGAATCGATTACATAGATTTCAACATTCATTGTTGAAATAGACATTTTCGAGAAATAAGGAAATGGTGGACTATAACACTGTTGTTATAGTAAATGATTTCCGAAAGGAAATGTTTTGTATAGTATTGGGATTTATATATCTATTTTAATTTCGAATCCCTATACTAGTGATTTTGGGTCGTCGTAATGATGTTTTACGCAACATTCGTTTTAACTCAAATGAATGTGTTTAAGAGAACGTTTTCCTTAAAACAATGAAATATATACTTAATATTGATTTAAGTATAGTGAATATTTTCCAAATATTGAAAATAAATAAATTTGTGAATTACTTATTATTAAATAAGTATGGAAATGTTTTCCAATACAAAGTGAAAAGTTTTGGGATTTTATCTTTTAAAGATAAATTGAAAATGAATATTAGAAATCGATTTGAAAATCGTATATCAGTAGATATTTTGAAATGTAAATTCAATATGGAATTTATAAAAGAAAGTGGAATCTGTTTAAAAATAAATATCAATTTATTTTTGAAGTATGGAAATTATATATATCTTGTAAAGATATTTTTGGAAAATAAATAATTTGGAAAATTATTTGGAAACTGGTGATGTTGTGCATACCTATTGATAGTTAAATAACCGACCATCAATATACCTTTAAATAGGGATTTGCCTTGATTGCTTGAATTTGAATGCTACACTTATTTTTATAATAAGCGCTCACTATTCGGGTTAGCCGGGAAAGAACCTTGGGGTCGTATAACCCATTCTGAATAGTGATACGTCGTAATGGATTGCATTTGATGACCGGTGTTGAAGACCGGATATTTGTGAAAACGGAAGGATTATCGTCGAATGTTTCTGCATCGGCTGATCTCCGATATAGAAATTTATTACCCTTTGTGATGGGAAGTCCGGTCGTGATTAGTGAATATCAGGATTGCAAGGACTTCTTTGTAAGTGCCTTCGGTTCCATTCGATCACGGAACGGACTTGTATGGATGTGTGTCTGACGTTACAATTTGAGATGTAAAGTTGGTTTCTATCAAATATATTTCCGTTGGTGGCGGAGAATTTATTCTCTTAGCTTAACACCCTTAGAGGTTTTGTAGTTGATGGTTACTAGTGATACATTCCCAAATTGGTGATGTGGCATACGAAGTGCTTTTGACAATTTGATGATCAAAGCACAGCTTTTGTATAAAGCGTGGCTTTGTGGACGAGACTTCGTCGGACCTCACACCCCGGAAATGGTCAAAACAGGAAGGATGCGGCAAGGTTATTAGGGGGTAGCGCCCATTTAGTGTATGTCATTCCTTCTGGATAGAGGTGGTATCATGGTATGGACCCATATACTTTACCTATGTTGTTGCTGTAAATTTATTGCTTTGTGGTTGTTGGAAATCGAGGATCCTCGGATATAGATCGGTTACGATCGGGGAATGACATATTTGTGTCAGTAGTTACCCAGTTTGGGGTAACCCGGCTTTGTGTTGGCAGAGATCCGGTTAGGTTCTCGGGTCGTCTTTCCAGAGGCGTACCCATGTGTCAATGGGAAGTTCCTTGGCCTGACCATTTGTTGGAAAACCAAAGAAACAATACGAGCCTTGTACGGTTTTAGTTGTAGAACCTAGCATCTAATATGGTAGCTATAGTAGGCATAATATAATGGTACCTATGCTGGCTAAGATTTATATCTTTACTTTCGAAATGATTTTTCCCTACACTATGCACTAATAATAATATCAAAAATGATTTGATTTTACGTATTAAGCATCTTCGACTATCATAAGGAGAAATCTCCCCCAAGTCTGCGTTTGCATTGTGTGTGTGCCGGGAGGCCTTATGGTAGTTTCATTTTTAAAAAGCATTGCGAATCTATTTTAAAATTGTCCTTTTTTGTTTTAAAGATAAATAACTGTTTTCTGTTCTCACACCAGTCCCATGACTGACTCGGAGTTTATTGTTTTCCTTCCTAAACTCTGGGTGCCCACCAATTTTCACACGGGCAGTCAAGAGTCAGGTTTATCAGGATATTCTGAATTCAGGAGTTGTTAGAGGCAAGCTTGATGGCATGGCGTATTCACTAGTATATAGTATTTCTTTTCCGTTGTTTGTTGTTGTACACTCTAATGATATGATGTAATGTAATGTGATGTAATGTAATAACTGATATAGTTCTTTGTTTAGAGATTATTCATTTATCTATTATATGTTGTTCCGCTGCGATTATAAGATTCTGATATTGTTCTATTGTTCCATTCTGTTCTATACTATCTTTTTCTCTCTTCTTCTATCTTTTTCTTCTTCTTTAACCACAATGGTACGGTTTTCCGGCATTCGATTGCTCGGCAGTTGATACAGTGGACGTATTGATGTCGGTTTTCGAGCGTTCGAAAAGTCGAAAACATTACATTTGGATTAGAGTCGACCCCGGCCATTTTGTCCTCGGATTCTTTTAAGGTCATCTTTGAAGCCAGGATTTTTTCGACTAAGATCTATCTAGCCTTCCTCTCCTCGATAATTGTAGATTCTACTTGTTCAAGAGATCTGCTCAATTTTCTTGTTCCCTCACTGCATTATCTTTGGAAATAGTCAGAGAAGTTATCTGAATATTTAAGGTCGAGACTTCTTCTTTGAGCTTTGACGTCTTAGCAAAGGACTTAGAAATATTTTCTTGAAGAGAGTACCAACTTTTGGATATCTAGAAAGAAAAGTAAAAAATGAGTTAGGATTCAGTATAAAAATAGTAATAAGAAAATCAGACAGTATGGAACATACCTGAAGTTGTTGTTCAATGAGAGACCGACAATGACTTGACGGACCTTGTACTGAGGTAGGCGGCTGAGTAGTATAAAATGAATAAGAGCCATAAGTGATCACACGATATCCGAAAATTCATTAGAAGGAAGCAACGATGAGGATCCAGAGGGATTTAACTCTTGGGGAGGAGTTGAACTGCCAAAATCCTTCTGCATTTTCTCAATAACACTTGGATAATCGGATACAATATGAGACATAAAGTCGTCTTTCGAAGTAACCATTCTGGCTTGATCAACAATTGTAGAAGGTAAACCGACCACAAAAGAAGTGAGGTGAAGAGTAGGGCCCTTAGAAGCTTGGCCTGCACCAACACGTTCGCCCTTTTTTGGGGAAAGAGAAGGTTGGGCATCATCGATTTTGATTTTCTTGGAAGCAGGACCCATGGCAGTCACCTCGCTTAATTTTCTTTTAGTAATCATTCTTAATCTGGCAATGGCTTGGGTTAGGGCTAAAGCATCAGATTCTAAAGATGAGAGTGTGGATCCCTTGTAGCTAATTTAGTCAGAGGAGCAGTTGTTAAAACAAAAAACCATAGATTAGCAAAATAATCTAAAGAATAACATAATGACAAATTACAAACGAAACAATTAAGTTTACCAGGTTAACTGGACAAATCGGGGACAAAGGTTAAATGTTTTTGGGGTCACCAAAGAACAAGAAGCATTTTCTTTTAGAAGTATGTTGGACAAGCGGAGGTTGTCCAAAAATTCTTTGGCCTCTTCGTATGAGAGTGTTTTCGAAAGTCACTAGGGGTTAGTAATGTAAGACTACTCCCAATGCGCGTTGAAGCAATGATCAACAACTTTACAATTCTCTTGCCTTCGTTATCAAGATCTTTAGGGGCAAAGCCTAATAAGAAAATGTAGTTTAGCAGAAGAAAACAAGTTAATAGAAATAATGGTAATGATCTACTTAAGAGGAGAGAGAAGGCTCCGTAGTACTCGAAAAGCATTTGACATAGAAGAATTGTGTTCCCTAATCCTTAAACTTGTTTGTTCCTTCTGAAACTAAATTTTTGTGAGAGTTAGTCCTGAAAGTCTAGCTATTCAAATTGCTAAGTTTGATGAGATGAACTAAGTAATTAAGAACTTCAGCACTTAGAGAAGGAAATCCCAATTCTATGGCCATGAGCTCCAAGGAGATGAGGTATGTATATACGTTGGGTGATAATTGGATAGGAGTTATGCTAAAACGACTTAGAAATATCAACAAGAACTCTAGAAATGGAATAAAAATACCTGCCAAATATGGATGGCAATGTAAGCGAAATATCCCTTAGGAGGATTTTGAATGGTGTCATTATCGCTGGGAGGAATAGCTTCAACTCCTGCAATTCTAAAGTCATTGAAGATTGTATCAACTTCATCTTGAGAAGTTATAAGAGAATGCCTGGAAATAGCTTCAATCTTCTTTAGAGAAGATTCTGATTCTGAAACAATATTCTTTTTTGATCTCTTACAAGTTCTTTTAATGCACATGATCCTGCCAGGTGATATAATTTCAACAAAAGTTGTTATTTATTCCACTAATAACACCTTTCAAAGGTGTCAAAAGCCTATTACAACGGCTCAAATAGCCACTGTAGCATTCGATTCCATGCCTTTAAAAGGGAGTCAAAGTTAATTAAAATTATATGAATCAGTAAGCTTTCGGCAGTATCGAAACCAATGTCAACGTTGCCCATTTTAGAACATATATGCACCTACACATACCGACCGACAGCATCGAAACACATAAATTTTACTCTATTTTAATAAATGCAGCTGTCCATGCAACATCAATTTGAAAATTTACATTGTCGAAATGCCATACCCCAATTAACTCAAAAGACTTGAAACAAAGGACATTGAGACGTTTCGACAATGCTTATGTTGGGATAGTGATGATAGCTACATTCCAATTAACTATTATGGGTCTTTAATGAGTCAAAAGGGAATGACAGAATTTTGAGGCAACAGTAAATCAAAATAACAGAAAATAGATGTGATTATCTCAATTTTGGGGTTTCGGCCAAGTCGAAAGGTTGATTACAGGTTTCAACGATAATAGAAAGCATACTATTCTTAATTCGATTAACAGTAAGGGACATAAGTTTTCAACTTTTAATACTCTCTAAGGTAAATTAAAATTGGAGATAATAGGTGTCAAGCTCGAATCTGTACACCACAGTATGAAAAACCCCAAAATTTAGCAAATTCAAATTCGAACCCTAATTGATTATGCAGATTAGTCAAAATCAACGTAAAAATTGAATTTAGAATCATCTTATACGAATGAAAAACTTGGTTCAATTTCAAAATTTAAAACAGTAACATGAACTCCCCTAAGAATTTAAAATCAAAATTGAACATGAAAAATCGATTTTTTAATATAGAACAATGGATAATCATCTTATATTTGAACTTATGTTTCCTGAAATTATGAATTAAATGAGAGATTGAAATAACTGATTCTTGCTCCAACATTTTTAACTGCGGGAAAATGAAAAGTAGGAAGAAGGAAACATAATTTATAAGCAAAGCAGATGCAAAGAAATTCATCCGATCAAATTTAATAAATGGCCAAGATTCTTTTGTGAATATAAAAAGGAGGGAAAACTTTAGGTTAAAATATTGATGGGTGTCGAAACAATTGACTTGAAAAGTCAAGAGCATCCCTTCACCAGGGGGCAGTGGACTACAACATATGTATCAAAATGGGTGGGCAACATACTGCAACAACATCAACCATTTTTAGTACTCTCTCATAATCAGTTTGCCACAACAACAAAAAAATTGCAACATTGATTATTCTTCTATGCTGCAGGGCGTAGACTATTATAGCAATGCTTGACATAAGAAGCAGTAGTTGTTGTGCTGCTTTAGAACTAAAGACTATATAAAACCATGACTCACCGATGCTTTATAGTTGCAAGCAAATACAGCAACACCCTTCCCCATATCACATATGTGAAAATGCATGAGTTAGTTTAGAGAGCTAAAATTTGTTAATTTTTTTACTATATGGCTTGTAGTATAACAAAATCCATTTAGACATATTTCATCGCATACTTTAGTATGCTCAATATGCTAAGAACATTCTTATGATATATTGTACTTCTTATTTGTTTGATTAAGTATAAAGGTACATTCTGTTGACAAAATGGCATATTTAATACAAATATTTCTCTATGTTTCATACTATAAATTTATGAAAATATCATTTAAAATACACTTCATGCACCCTTTAATCCTACGAGAAAGACACACATAACTGGTTTAATGAAGTATAGTTTCTTTCCAAATTTATTATGTTTACCTCCACCCTTAATGTTCTCGTTTTCCACCATTGTTGGATTCAAGTAAATGTTATATGACTTTTCAAACATATGTTTGAATCACATCATTATAAACAACTAAAAAGTGGATTTTTTATTTTAACTCATTTTTTAAAATCTTAATAAAATTTTATAATCCATACTAAAAATCATAATAAATAAATAAATTATCAAATGATTTAGTAGTACATGATTTTTTAGTATACATTGTCTATCATTGTTTGTTTTCTTCCACATCCTGTTGTTCATTGAATGAGAACACGCTACAAATTTGTGTTGTAAGATATGATGTTACTAACAACAGTAAGTTGGGAAAATTATGTATAATATAGTATATTCTATCCTATCAAGATGTAAGTATGCCTTCGATGCAGAACTTAAACTAAATTATTTTTCGCATGCACTACATCATCAACAATACTAAATGAAAAGGGACATTTTCCATATTTCCTATAATACATGGCATTTTTATATTAAAAAAATAGAAAACAAGGTCTTTTTGTAGAATTGTCTAACAGATAAGCAATATAACTAACGATTTATTAAACTATGCATTTTCTATCACAACCCGTCTTCCATTTACCAGAAAGACGCATCATGAATTAAGAAGGAAAGGGATAGAAGAAGAAAGGATAGAAAAGAAGAAACTCAACAACAATAGATTATCGTAGCGGAACGAATGAAATATTATATATCACATAAAATATTACATAATATCATATACATCAGATTTACACAACCTATACAACTCATATTAGACAGTTATAAACACCTATCTATCATACAACTCAAGCACATCAATACAATACAGACACAAACACTAACACAGCGGAACCATGACATATCTACACGCTGAAGCCTCTGCTCCAAATCTCCTTCAGAATTCGTCAAGGCTAACCTGAGTCCCTTGACTACTCATACATAATATGAGTACCCAAGAGTTTAATAAAACAGAAAATAAACACTTGGGTCAGACATGGGTCTGGTGTGAGTAAATGGTTTAAAGTTGCTTAACTTTTAAAATCCTTTGAAAGAAAGGTATCACGTAAGACTTCCCACACATAAATATGGAAAAAAAATTACCTTACGCTAACCAAAACATTTGATAGGAAATCCAGTGATATTATAATAGGGTCTAGGGTTTTCAAGTAAATAGAAAATTGCCAAAATTGTTACATTCATTAAATTCCAGCTACTAGCCATAAAAGTGGGTAATACGATCAAAACAGTAATGGCACGTAGGAAGAATGGGTTTCCATCAATGGCAGGGCTACTGGGGTACCGCCCTTCATAGTACGGGGCCTAGATCACCGTACTGAGGATTGCTCCCAATCCCCTGCAACACAAGGCCGGAACCATCCCTTACTGGATAGCCCCGAACAAGACCACCACGTGGTTGGCGCGACCAACCACACACTAAGCCGGAATAAAAGGGACCTCAGGGGTAAATCTTGTCCTACTTGGGTGCTACCCACTTAACCTTGCTGCACCTCGCCTGTTTTAGCCATTCCCGATTGATGAGGCTTGAGGCTACGATTACCTTTATAGGACACATCTATCTTAGAATGCTCATCGTCCACCTGACGATGTTCTGAAAGCATTCAATCCATACAATTTCGTTCCGGGTTCGAACGAAACCGAAGGCCCTATCTCGTTACACTCATTTTGGAATCACCCTCAGAGTTAATGGTCATAGCCCTTGCACTCTGAATCACTATCTCGAACCTGAAAGTACTATCCTCGTTAACTCATCTTGGAATCACCCTCAGAGCTTTTAACGATGAATAGTTCTTACATCTCGAGTCTTTACCTTGATCTTCACTTGGATTCATGACCTAACGTTTAATTTGGATCGATGTGGTTTTTGGATATCCAAATTTGAAAACCCGATCCCGGTCTCATCGAAATCCAAAACGCTATTTTAATGTCCAAGTTGTTTAAGGGTTTAAACTTATATTCAGAATAACATATACAGATAGATGATTCACATTATCACAAATAGATAATTCATATCAAGCAAACATCTCACAAAGCGGCACAAAACTCATATTAAAGATATCACATCCAAATCATCCAATATCAATCAATCATCCATAAGCAGGTTTTATTCACTCTTAATCAATTTAATTAATCTTTAATTAAATTAATTACTAACCTTTAATCGCTTGGAATACTTCAATCCTGCTTACTTAACATTAGTTAACCACAAATTAATTAATTAATCGTCTCTTAATGATCTTCCTTAATTAATCTTCCTTGATTAATTATCCTTTAATTACATTAAATAATTATGTTTAATTACATTAAGTAATTATCCTTTTAATTAATTACACAAATTAATTATCCTTAACCAATTGCAGTAATTAACCTTTAATTACTATCATTAATTATATTAATTAATGATCCTCCATTTACTTCCATTAATTAATTAACTATAATTAATTACATTAATCCTTAATTAATTACAATTAATTAATCATACTTTAATTAATTACTTCCATTAATCAACCTTGATTAATTTCGTTAACTATTAATTAATGATCCTCATTAATTAATTAACCTTTTAATTGGTTAAATAATTAATTTTAATTAATCACCTTCATCAATTAGCCTTAATTAATCATAAACAGTAATTAACCATTTTGTAATTACTTACCTAATTAATTGACTCCATAATTAATTATATTAATCCTTTGATTAATTACACTGATTAATTAATCCTTAATTACTTCATTAAGTAATTATTAATTGATTACACTAATTAATAATCCTTGATTAATCACTTTTACTTAACTCTTAATTACTTCCATTAAGTAATTATCCTCTAATTACTTCATTAAATAATCCCCTTTAATTAATTACATCCAGTAATTATCCATTAATTACTCTATCAAGGAATTATACTTAATTAATTCATAATTAAGTAATTACTTTAAATTTACCAAACAATTAACTAATCATTTAAAATTAATTAAATAATTAGTTAACTCTTTGTATTTAAAAGTCCTTAAATAATTAAGAAAATCATTTATCTTAATTAAACTTTTACTTATTAATAAATCACTTACATTAATTAACTATTCTTAATCAATAACAATAATTAATTAACCTTTATTATCTACACAAATTAATTATTTTAAATTAATCAAAATCTTCATTGCTTAAAGATAAACTCTTTATTATAATTTATTTATATAATTATATCATTAAACTTTATTAAAATAAAATAAAATAAAACAAAATAAAACATTTAGAAATCAAATATAATTTAAAAGCGATTTAAACATTTTAAATTTTACCTTTAAATCTTTGAAATCTTTAAAAAATTGTTTAAATACATTTTTAACATATAGTTATTTTTTTTAAAATTTGATTATCCTATCTTAAAAACTTATCGACTTTAATTATTTGAAACTAATTAAACATTCATCTTTGAAACGAATTACTTCCATAACTTAAAAACTTGTCTTAACTTGTTTAAAAATTTAAAACTTGATTCTTTACAAAACTTTTGCTTTTATTTCTATAAAGCCTAGCAACACTTCTTCTTCAAATTGAAATAAACTGCTGCAAACATAAAAATACTTGAGATACGCTCGATCTCTTCCCGCATCAAAACATGATACACTTTGCGTTCGCCACTGCTTCGAGAAAAACGTCGATTTGCACGAGACCAAACCCAAGCACCCAACCTTTTCTCGAATTCAAAACTTCACCAGCTATCAGAGGTGCATCGTGCACATGCACAATGCTTCCAGCCTCCTTCGACCATCTCTTTGGCCATCAACAAGTCGGACATCACAACACCGAACATCTCGTCCACTCCGATCAACGAAAACGATAATAGATGAAAAATCGAGGCAATCGATCAAAACTGCAGCCCAAACCTCGATCAGAACCGCCCATCGTCTTGCCTCCTTCCTCGGAATCATCTGCCGACCTGCCTGAAGATGTGCCACACTCCAACGAACAACATCCCCACATCGCGATTCACTCCGATCCCCAATGGCCATCGCCATGGCCTTGCGAAACACCTCATTCCTAAACGACCCACGAACCCTAGTTGCCTCAGTATGACCACCACGGCCATTGAAAAATTGCCTCACCAATATTTCTGCACTCGTCGACAACACAGCCAACTTCAATTCTAGCCCTGAGTCTCAGATCATCCCAGATCGTCGGCAATTGCCGATACACCCAAAATTGAACAACCCAAAATGACTCACCAATTCCCCAACTAAAAATCATGAAAGTCCCATCATAATTCATCATTTTTTTATGTGAATCAGATTTTATAACCAAAGATTGAATTTAACTCGATTAATTTTAACCCATGTTTAAATATTTACTGTATTTTATAAATTTTTAAGATAAAAACATAATATGACTTCCTAAGTTCATTTTATAATTAACATCACATTGTTATACACATTTTCTTTTTAAAAATCAATGTCTGAAATTTAATACAAGAGAAGAAAAAAAAATTTAAAAGTTTATTTAAATCATGTAAAATAACAGAGGCTACACTTTATATACACACAGTCACTTCATATATTCATACATGCATTCACATTCAGATACATATACAAACAATATTGCCACACAAATTCTATCACAGGCATTTAATTAAAATCACAGGTTTAAACTGTTTTTAAGAAAAATGTATGTTTACTCACCAGGCATCTAGAATAGAGACAGAGAACAGAAAACTTGTTTTATAGGCTTGTTTTCATCTTGAACTCTTTTTGCTTTGTTGAATTTTAATCTGGCTGTTGATCTTTGAATTTGTCCATCTTGTTGTTTGATTGCCTTGTTTGATTGCCTTTGAAGATTTTGAAATTAATGTTGAACTTGCCCTTGATTGTCTTCCTTTGATTTTTCTTGTCTCAGATTTAGTTTCCAGGTTTCATTAGTTTGGTTTCCACATTTTTGTTTTGGAAACAAAAACGAAGAAGAAAGGAAAAATTTTAGAACTGAAAAATTGAAACTCGGATCTTCTTTACATCATTTTTTTTTAATTAAATTAAATTTTAAAGAAGATAAAACCTTGCCACTTGTTAACTTGAAATGCTCTTATACTTACAGTTGTAAATATATGTTATAATGGTCTTACACATGTCCTTGAACATTTTAAATAAATTTTTATTTATGTTAAATGTTAATATAAAATTTCATACTTAATATACCAATTAATAAGCACTTGTCTAAACATATATATGTATTAATTTTTTAAAAGAAAATATTATAAAACAATTTATATTCGAATAAAATCTTATACACATATTTTTAAATCCATAATAATTATCTTGATTGTTTAAGAAATATAAACTAAAATTCCAAATACCCTTTGAAAAAGTATTATATCAAATTATAACTTCCAAATTTCAATTTATATATATATATTAAAAATTTAAAATACTTTTATTAAATTCAAACCAAAACTTCAACATATACAAATCTATATATATTTTAAATAGATAATATTTTTAACATTAATTTTGAGAATAATTATATTAAATTTTAAAACGACCTTTAAATCATAATATATACATACATATATATTAAAATTTGAAAACACATCCTTTATTTAACACAAAAGATTTCCTATACACAATATATATAACAACATATACATTTATAGAATATATTTTTATTAGTTTTAAAAGATAAATCTTACCAGTTTTAAATTGTTAGAAAAGATATAAATTTTGCCAAATTAAATATTTATTAATTTTTTAAAAGAATTAATATTGTCAATTTATAAAATAAAATTATCAAACTAATTTAATTATTTATAAAGATTATTAAATTGATATTGCTTAAAATTCCGGGTCATCACTTTTTCACCTTAAGTTCGATATCCTAAATAGTTTGTATGTTGCTATTGCTGCTTGAATTGGTTACCTTAGGTTGAACTTTTTCTTTTATTGTGCATTACCTTACATGCATACTTGGTAACCAACATTCATACTTATTCCCATATAGTCACGATGACTTTATGATGTTATGTTATCAAATGTTTTCCAAGCCCGATTTAAGCTTTATTTTTAGTTTGACATATAAACTCATAATGATGTCATATTTCCAACTTTTATTTCTAATGTTGATTATAAATTTCTTAAACTTCAACATACTTTATCCTAAGCACTAAGTTCAACTTTTGCGGTGGTTGAAAGATGGAAAACGTAGCTAAAGGAAGATACACAATCTACAAAAGTTTTAAGAGAACTGGAATTAGGCATTTTTGAGTGATAATGAAATTTGAGTGAATAGTGGGAACTAATTTTCACAAAAGTGGGGAAAAGGAGAAATGCCATTAAAAGCAGTATTTTGTTTATATTTAGTTATGCCTTAAAGTACAAAAAAATCCCTCTTAAACAATAAAATGTTTCTTTTGGTTAAATCATTATTTCATATAGGTTAAAGTCAAAAAAATTCACACATAAAAATATAAGTGAAAACAAAACTATAGTTTTTTCTTATGCAATTCATTTAATTCGTCTGTATAACATTAATGACCAACCACTTTTGCACTAATGTATAATATGTAATTTGGCAAATATATCCACACATAGATCTTTATATATATGAGATACATACATAAAATGGAGCAACCATTATGAAATAATTTTTTTTTATATAGTTTTGTGATTCGCTTTATTTCGATATAATTTTTCATGATGTTTGAATAGTAGTATAAGTTTGAGTTAAATGAATATCATATTTGAATAGTACTTATTCTAATACATATTTAGTACATCAACTGATCTTTTTTATTAGTTTATAGTATCAGATATAAGGAGCATAATATGAACTTATACTTGATGAAACAGGTATGAATTTCAATATCCATTCTGTCAAAAAATTCTTAGTCTCTCCATGTGTTATATTTCTATTTAAAAATTCTTAGTCTCTCCGTAGGGTGTATATAGTATACATTTAAAATCATATATTGTATTTCATTTACACTCCTAATAGTTCCTCATTTTAAGTTAACGCTAATCGATTATTTTTTCTCAACTACTTCATGCTATTTTGTCAGTATTTCTTTCAACCACTTTGCTCAATATTATGTAGTATGCAATAGTTAAACTATAAGCTCTTTCCATCCCTATTATCTCTTATGGATCATTATATTGATTTGAAAAAGCATAAGTTCTCTTAGAATAGCAACCTGTCTAGTAGAAGTATACACTCTTATAATATGCAATGTATTTAATGATGGCTATTGTGCTTTATTATTGTATAATCAAAAATCAACCAATAACTAGGGAAATCAAAATCAACCTTGAAATATTAAGCGCATTTCCGTTACAAAAATTAAACTAAGAATTTTGAATTCCAAATTCAACTGAATTGGATTTTAATTTTGTGGCATTAACAAGCTTACCCACTAATTCATCGATAAAAGCAATAAAAATCAGAAGAAAATAATTACTGGTTAAGTTTATAGAAGTACCTAGAAATTTGATCTATGATGGATTGATTCTACTGAAGTACCTTCACTTTAAGAAACCCTAATTTAAATCTCTAAACTCTAGATCCTAATTTGCGGTGAGAAAAAGATGAACTGAAGTGAAAAGATACATAAACCCTAATTCCATTATCGTGAATTTCATTTTTTTAGGCTAGAAGGGGAAAGAAGCGTTAGGACTAGGTTAAAACACAACATAAATAACTATTTACCATTATGTCCCTGCTACTTCCTTCCAATTGCAACTGTACCGGGTTTTCAATCGGTGTTAAGTGTTAGGACCAAAATGGAGAAATAATAAAAGAAAAATTTTATTTTTAGCAACCTCTTTTCCATTGTGACAGGCAAAAAGTTTTGCTATAGCCAACAGGAAAAGGATATTTGCAACTAAAAAAATAAAGGTTAGAAAATCATTGTTTTTTGTAGTGAACGGATAAGATCCGACACACAGTTCCATCAAGCAATTGGGCTCATTTTCAAGCATGAATAGGATATCTGGACAGAGTGTTTTGTTCGTTGTGTATGGGACACATGACACACACTACATAGATTGATATTTCAAATTGTCCTGGTTAATGTTCAGAATCCGATTGGTCAACTCATGTCAACACTATGCAGTTAAAGCCCCGCGAACACCTTGCTAAATCCCTATTAAAGCACATAGCACTTTTTAACCGCTAGCTTTTTTAATTTAGTAGTAGATCCACTTAAATTTCCGTTATATTCTGCTATACCTTCTAAATTAATGGGTTTTGGCACCAACTTTAGAAAAATTAATAATGGTTAACTTGACTAGTTATCTTTTAAACCAAATCAACAAAGATAGGATAAAGAACTCAACATAAGTTTGAAATGTATGTTAGTAACTAAGTCAGAATAGAATAAACCTTGATATTCTTCATTTAGCTATATAAGATTAAAAAATATTCTTTATCCTACATAAATAATGTGAGAACAAGAATAAATTAACTTTAGTGATTTGATTTTATTGCCAATAAAGATTTTTGTACCTCTGCCATTTTCCACTATATCCCCATTTTATCCTTGCTATAATACTTTGTACCACCACCGCTATAGAACCTCTAAGCACTTTAACTGCATAGCATCGACATCAATTGGATTCTGAGCATCAATCACATGGATTCATACTAAAATAGATTTTCGAAATAAAACATACTGGAGCATGCTTGCCATTAAGTTTTTTAGTCTAGAATGACTCGCCGTTTACCTCATTTCAATGTCGATGTTGGACCATCAACTCCTTTAGAAGCTAGTCTACCATGACTCAAACCTCGACATCCATGCCTTATGAAACCAAATGCTCAATCACGGATTAGTTGCAAGGATGATAGTACCAACGGCTCCAATCTAGGATCCACCTCACCTATAAACAAACAGATCGGTTTAAGGGTCTTCGATGATCCCTTAGAACAAATGCCAAGAGTCGTAAATGCCAAATCACTTCGAACTATATGCCTTCAACATGGAATCCTAGTGGATGATGTCTTGCTTCCAAAAACTAACCAAAGGGCGCACAATCCTCTATAAGGTTATACAACCTACAATAAGTACATATGCCTAGGCGTGGCTGCACCACCCTTTAATCCATTTGTTAGAAAGTTACTCCAAGAACATAGGCTCACTCCCACTCAAGTACACCCAATGAATATGCCCTGGTGAACTCTCTATACGTCCTATTCATGATGCAACTTCATCGTCCTCTTACCTATAGGGAGTTAACACACCTCATGAGCTTTAAAAAAGAGCGAGTCACCTTCCTTATTAATAGCAGATATCTGGTGCGCTGCAAAGTCATCTAGCACTTTACAGAAAACACTTATATTTCAAAAATGAGTCTTCTTCGTTCGACTCCCTTTGAATTCAACTGACTTCTAATTTTTGGAAATAAGACCTCTTCCTTTCTATTCTTTTCAACATTTCGATTCTTATCATCTACATTTCAAACTTGTTATCCACTCTCTACACAGATATTCTTACTCGTGATAGAAGCACTATGCACTTTGTGACTCTAAAGACCTTTAAAAGAGTCAACATTTTGTTCTACATCATCGCTTACCTCTTGATAGACAATAACCTTTGCCAATGTGGCCTTCTACACCTTGAATGATTCGTTATTCCAGCTGAACCTCCATAAGACAGCCTAGACTATCTACCGAGTCTTCTCCCCCTTTCATAGCTCCAACGAAGATATCCAAGGTGATGCTGAAGACCCGTCAGGCGTGGCAAACGTCGACGAAATAATTAATAGAGTGGTGGAAGCAAATATTACAGATAAAGAGCGGGTAGAGAGAAGAGGGAGTGGAGATATAAACAATACATGAAGGAGGAGAAAGAAGAGAAGGAAGATAGGAAGATAAAGAAAATGGAGAGGAAAGAGATAAAGTGGAGGACATCGAAGAAGATGGTGATGATAGGGCCATGGTCAAGGAGATGAGTCAAGTGAAGTCTCTAACGGGTATTGAAATTTCTGCTTCACCGCATCCCAGAAGAAAAATAGTCAAGTCCTCACAGCTATCCTCTAGTCCAAGTACAATTCCAGTTATTGAGGAGACTCCTCACATAGGATTTTCGGACAACATATTCGGTTCAATCAGCGACCTTGATCTCTTGATTGAAGATCCTCTTAAGGAACATCCCTCATGTTTTAGCTTTTCAATCAAGGACCTCCTAGCCAAGGAAGACGTAACCTCATTTTTACAACCTTTTGAACATGGACTGTATAGTACTTAGGGAAACACCAGCACTATACACACTTTTAGGATCATGAACGCTCATATCCAGCATTCGCCCTTACCTTAGTGTTCTAAGACTAATATGGTCCTTTTCTTTCATTTCACATATAATGGGAAGAGACCGCTTCCAATATTCATGTTTAGGCATCAATGAGCACCAAGGAACTACCCCAAAGCCTAACCTCACGGCTCAACTTTACACCAAGAAACCGAGGAAGAAAGACTACAAAGTAAAAGGAAGGAATACTATAAGGACAAGGATAGGAGGAAACCCTATGCTGAGGGGAGAAATTACTATGACCAAGGGAAGAAGTTTCATGATTCCCATGACTGTCACGGTCCTATCTCTAGCTCATCTCAACCACATTCTCAGCCATGCTTTCTTCTCAACAATTTCTGACAATCTGATCCCTGGTCACTACCACATCCACCTCCCAAAAATCCAAGGATATTCCTACTCGTCTTGCTCCACCACTTACTTCTGATTTATACACAACCAAGCTGACCAAGAGGAGGCTGCATTTTGGGTAAAGTTTGGTCAAGATATTAAGAATAATCCCCATGAAGAAGCCAATCATAGAGTTAGCGGGGTTACCGAGATTGTTGGTCAAATATTTGAGTGGAAGAACATCGCTTTTGATCTCTCCGATGTCAACATAATCAATCAAACAGACATCTAGCAATCTGATTCAAAGATAAATAGTTACAGCAACATAATAACTAATTACAAGAGATAGTGGTCAAGCTCATAGAATAACGAAGCTTAGAAATCGGCTAATAGTTCCAAAGTTTTAATTGAGGATTTATCTCACGCACACACTTAGGCCCTCAATGTGATAAATGACCAGCTTAAGAAGGCTCATTTAGAGAGTAGTGAGCTTATAGCCCAAATCAATGCCAAGGACAAGGCAGCTAAAGAGAAAGATATGGCACTTCAGGCTAAGGACATGAAATTCAAACATTTTAGACTAAAGTCGAAAAGCTCAGAGCCAGTCTGAAGGTCGAGATGGAGACTAAGATAGAGGCTCATGTCAACCTTGGTGAGGCCTAAGCTAAAATAAAACAACTCAAGGGTCAAACGGTTAGGGACAAGAAGAAACGAATTCCATCCTTTAGCGATTCTTCGCAAATATCATTGAAGACCAAAACTTGAAGTGGTTGGGAAGTAGCTAACCCATCACTTTGGCAATTGCATGGGGAGAAATCTTGCATCATGCGGTTGTGTTTGGTAAAGGCCTCACCAAAGATCAATTAAAAGCTAAATACTCGAATTCTAATGACATCATAGATAGATAAAGACAAGGCAATCCCAGTCGAAGAGGATGCAACTACAAGCAAAGCTTCCGTCGAGGCTCCTACTAGTTCTAGTGCATTGGACCAAGCAGAACGATCACATTCAAAATCCAAAAAGCCTATGACAAAATTTCCATCTTCCATAGGGGCTAGCTCTGAGGCCGCCTTACTACAACTCCAGCTTTGGTGGATTTAGCCACTAACGAGCCTTATATACCTATTTCTATTTCTATTTCTCAACCCATCCAGTCGGCAATAAAAGAGGGAGAAGTTGCTACATCCCCTACTAAAGAAACTCCGACTAGTGAAGGTATTTCTCTCGTCTCTTCGATGTTTGAGAAGCTTCAGTTCTTGCTCAAGATAATTACTAATCTGTACTTTACTATATGTGAACTTAACTGGTCGTCTATCGCTTCCTCCTCCTACTCTGCCACCAATTACTCTAGGTTTGGGACCTATTGCCATCTCCAATGAGTCAACCTCCATCAGTCGAGACTAATCGCTCTAGCCCTTTCCTCCAGCTCTGTCCTTAATCTTGATTCATGGAAGACCGAAGCTTTGGAGGGATTAGATGACATCTCACATTCCCTAAGGAAAGACATCACAATCACTAGTTCTACGGGTCTAACCGATCTTATTTCCATGGAAAAGAGATTGAAGCTTGACCTGTCAAAAATCAAAATCAAGAAAGAAACTGGAACCGAAAAACCCACCATCCCAGGATACCCACATCCAAATCTAAAAAAAATCCCTCAAAATCAAGCCTATAAAAGGTAGCGGTGTTGGCAGCTCCTTGAGGTCTTTAACCCTACCATCAATAAGCTTAAAGACCCTATCATTAGCACTACCGAAGGAGAGATCGCAAACTCAGAGGGTAGCTCCCTCGGGAAGGAAAATCCTAGAAGTGGGAAATCTAAGGATGGGAAGGAGTCAAAGAAGTGCCCTATGAAAGAGGATCCTAAGGATGACTACAAACGAGGAAAGAAGAAGTAGGCTTCTTGCTTGGATTTTGTGAAGCAGCTTCAGTGCCTCTTGATGTGTTCAAGAGACAGTTTCCTTTGATTTTCCATTTGATGATTTTTTTTCCTTTTGTACATAGGCCAACTTTGTGCAGGACCAGCCCCCGTAATAGTTGTATGAAAAACGGTTGTAAATAAAGATTGTTGTTTTCTATACAACCATTTTCATATTTACATTCCTATACTTTCACTTTACTCACTATATACAACTGCCTATACATATAACATAACTGCTTATGATATGGTCTACTTATATTATACATGTTTATGTTTATGTAATTCTATTACTTTTGTAGCTTTGTACATATAAGTAAATTTCTGCAGTTGCTCACTTATATTCCATTGAACAGTACTATTTACCATTGCCAAAATATTCCCATTTTGGACAAGCAGAACTTGTTATATATTTGGCATCTCCATGGTTCACCACGTTTATTCTCGATCGAGTTCTATCCGGCCGTGAATAGAGTCATAGTCGTAGGAAGGTTTGATTTTCTTCCATATCCTATTTTGTGAAAATAACATTTTGAGTACCTATCTCTGGATACCATATTTCGACCTCCTCTACCTCTACACATTGATGGATTTTTCCATTGATCCCTATCACTTGTCATTGGCTAAGCACACCTCGTTGGGTCGTAAGTGATAGACAGTCCATTTTCCCATTAGCCCCTATCTCCGAGGATCGATGTTTAAAATACTTGCCTTTGAGCATTAATTTTTTTCCTTGCATAATTTTGATCATTAATCAAAATAGCTTTTCAACCATCACCATTTCATCCTCGGTCGGGCATTTCCTGCCTAGCCGCAAACATGGTTATGGGAATTTCAATTGTATATCGATTCCTATCTCTAGAAATCATTGTTTCGAGCACCTATCGTCGAGACCCCACTCTCGATCTCACCTATATCCAAGTGTTGATCAAGAACATTCTTAACCATCCTTGCTTATTCTCAATCGATCATGTCCTACTAGGCTGCTAGCGTGGTCATAATTGCCTTGGTTGTACACCAGTTCCTATGTTCGGGAATCGGTACCTAACTCCAAGCACCCCTTGTTGACTTTGCACATCTTGTAGAGTTAGTCAAGACCACAGAGAGAAAGGCTAATATCCAATCGATCCTTATGATTGTACTCCTTTATCCTGATCCTGGATCAAAGGAGTTGGCCAGTACCTCTTCGGGTATTTGATCATACTGCTAAACATGTAGCATAAGATTTTGCTTGGAAGAAAATGGTTTTATTAGTTCAAGAAGCTAACTTTATTTATAAAAAAGAAGGGGCGGGTCCTACCTTATTACATTGCCCCCAATTCACTAGGATGTCTTATTTGTAGAAAATAAATTAAATAACTCTGAGTAATAGTTCCATCTCCAATCTTTTGTTCAATCGCATAGGGACCTTCTCAATCCAGACCAAGTCCCTTGTACTGGGAGAACTCTTTTCAAAATATACCCCGTTTGAAGGTATGACTTTGGACCTTAGTTTAAAATGCGTGCTACTATTTTCTTATAAGTAGCTACCCTTAATTCGACATGTTCTCGCTTCTCATCGACCAATTCGACAGACTCAAGCAAGAGTTCCTCGTGCACCTTGGGGTCATAATGCTTTTTTGTGAGAAGGGACTTCCAGTTCTTTCAAAATCATGGCTATAGCTCCATAGGCTAGAGTGAGTGGAGTATGCCCAGTCATGAATTTTTGGTCGTCCTATAAGTTCACGATACAAGTGGAAACTCATAGATCCAGTTTCCATTGACTTTGGTTAATTATTATTTCAAGATGGAGTTGATGATTTTATTCATTGCCTCCAATTGTCCATTCGCATACGGGTGTGCAACCGTCAAAAAGCCTTTCATAATTTTGTACCAGTTGTAGAAATCCTTGAACTCGGACTCTTGAATTGAGTTTTCATTGCTAGCTATAATTTTCTAGAAAACTCCAAATCTATAAATTAATTCTTTGTCACAAAGTCGATCACGTTTATCGTTTTAATCGTGACATGCAGTTCCACTTCAGCCTATTTTATAAAGCAAATAACCGCAATGATAGCATACTTCACTTCTCCTTTCGACATTGGTAGCACACCAATTATATCAGTTCCACAAATGGCCATGAGCTAACCATTTTCTTAAGCCTTATGGTTGAGGATCATAAAGTTTATGCAAAAATCTCACAACAATCGCACCGTCTGGTGTAATTAGAAGCATCAGGGTTTATTGCTGGCAAGAAGTATCCATAGCGAAGTATCTTCTTTGTTAACGTCTGCCCCTAATGTGATCACCATAACTACTCTTATGTATTTCGATAAAGATTTTCCTAGCCTCATCCTTAGTTATATACCAAAGCTGAGGGGGTAAGAAACCTCTTCTCTACGACACACTTTCTTGCATTATAAATGACGACAATTTACGAAGGAGTTTTCATCTTTTGTTCTTTCCTTTCGGGAGAGCTTCCTTAGCTCTTGATCGAAGACATCCATGACTCCTTTTCTTCTATAGTCTCTAAGATCTAGTCGATGTCCATTTTCTTAATGCTCGAAGGTAATAAAACCTCCACTGGAACCAATCCCATCAACTACACATCCTCAAAACTAGCCTATTTGGCCAATGAGTTGGCCTTTGTATTTTCCAACCTAGGGATGTTCGTAATCGTGTAATGCTCTATATTATTCAACAGTTTAAGTGTCTTCATCGGGTAAGAGGCATGCCTCACAACCTTAGTGGAATTACCTTTTCACATGGCAAACCACCAATTATGAGTCATTGAATATATGAAATTTCCTTACCCCTAATCTTTCGCTATCCTAAGTCCGCTACCACCCTTCATACTCAGCCTCATTGTTTATCATGGGGAACTCTAGCTTTAATGCATAGAAAATCCACGATCCTTCTAGAGTCACGAGTGCTACTACTTTCTCAGAATTACATTCACTGAAAGCTCCATCTAAGAATAATTTCCATTAAGAAAGTGAGATCACATCATCTTTCTCTTCTTTATCCCAGATGGTAAATTTAGTGATGAAATCGTCTAATGCTTTTCCACTTATCACCCTTCTTGGATGGTAAGTGATAACATATTAGCTCAGCTTGATGTTCCATTTCAATAACCTCCCTAAAGTCTTGGGTCGGTGCAGTACATGCTTTAAGGGCTGATTTATAAGCGCCTTTATTGGGTGAGCTTGGAAGTATGGTCGCAACTTCCTCAAAGCAATCAATAAGAAATAAGCGAGCTTTTCCAGCTTTGGATTGTTCTTTATAGCTCCATTAAACCACTTGTTGATGTATTATACTAGCCTTTAATTCCTTGTCTCCTCATATGCCAATGCTATGTTGGAAATGGTGTAATATAAATTATACCAGTATGAACGGATCTTAAGGCTACTTTAACACTAGTGGAGGGTGAATAGTGTTTTATAACTTATATAGAAATTTTCTAAATTGTTTCAAGATTCAAATCCAAATGCATATAATCAGCACAGACGTATGTTAATAGGCAGTCACAAATATATGTAAATGCAACAAAAATAAAGTAGAAGTAAGAGAGATAATACCACAAGTTTGGATAAACTAATCCTACATCTAGTCATGTACAATATTTATGCATATTTGTTTTCAAATGCCTACTTTAATCAGGTAGTAAGCAAATTAGAATACATTCTTGATTTCAAGGTAGTAAGATACACCCTTTTGACTTTTCGAGCTTAGGGGGTAGACTTAGTTGATTTAACCGGGCAAAAAACACACCCACTTGATTTAAACGGGCAACAAGCACACCCACTTGATTTGAACGGGCAACAAGCACACCCATACAAATTAGTAGAGTAAATAAAAATAGTTGTACTTTAGATACAGAATATCCTATAGCCCTTTGATCTTTGCACTGATGAGAGAATGCCTGCAAATTAGTGAGGAGATTATATAGAATAAATGTAGTAAAGTAGAGACTGAATTAAAGTGAATTTGAAGAGTATAGAAAGTGAATTTGATGAAATATTGTTGATTCGATAATGGATTTCTATCGATTAGAAAACCACCAATTTTATCGTTTTAATTACCGCAAGAGGACAGTGTATAATTATAGTACATATGCAAGTACGGTCGAACAACAAGGAAGGAAAGAATTTCAACTTACTCAATCAAATTATCTCAAGAATTTTGAAATTTTTTTTAACTAAAAATGTAAAAAAACTAGACTAAATCTAGAACAAAAGTGATGAGCTTAAAAGGCAATTTAGAGATAAATCCACTCTCATTCATATAAATCAACACATAATAAATTTAAACTCTCTTTTTAACACAAATAGAATTAGTTGATGCATTTATTTTAAGTATGATCTATTTGTGATATTAAATAAAACAACATAAACAATCAAATTTAATACATCGACCAAACTTGCTTATTAAATCTTATGAAGCTGATTATGATATTAGAAATAAAATCTATTTTAAGCATGATCTATTTACTATCACAGACCAAATAACATTAATCATCAAATTTTATTTCTACTTTTAACTTCATTATCAAAATCAAATAGTTTGATGAAGACGTAACTTCAGCCTATATTTTTTTAGCAAAGCTAGCAGTGTTGTTTGGCCCCTTTCTAGATTTATTAAAATCAAATAAGAAAAAGGTAAGGTGAACAAGCTCAATCTACCAAAAAATACAAGGACAAAACAAAGAGTTGATAGCAAGGGGGAAAAACAAAAAACAAGCACAAAAGAAAAGAAAAAAGAAAAATAAGGAAACCCTAATGCCAAGTTGTGTCCAAATCATCAGCCAAGAGCAATCCAATAGAACTAGCACCACTCTTTATTCTAGCATAGGTTTCATTGCATAATACAACTTCAAGTATTACTTACTTTTTGAAAAACTCTTTCATTCCTCTCTTGCCACACCACCTCAACAAAAACCCAAAGAGCAAGAAGCAGGTGCAATGAGCATTCATCGTGCCACCTTGTTGCTTTAAAGATTCTATTCCACTCATCAAAACAAAATTAGATCGGTGGAGTAAAACCTCCCTTAGCAAGGACCTTAGACCACATTGCATAGATGATAGTACAACCAAAGAACATATGCACATTATCCTCAATATGTCTATGACAGAATTCACAGGAAGTATCAAAACTCATGCCTCGCTGTTCAAGTTTAGTTTTGGTTAGCAATGAATTCCTTAAAACTCTCCACAGCATAAGTTAGATCTATGAGTACTTTGCATATTTCAAGCTCTGGTGCTCCACTTGAATTTTGAGACATTTTCAGAATCATCAAGAGCTTTACAAATTGCTATTATCGAATGCTTGACATGTCTCGATGTCAAAAAATAACCCTAGTTCCACCAGGAAGTTTTACATTCTGGATTTGATTCCATAACTACGACACCCTAGGATTTGGAAAGTAGGGTAAGTTCACATTTCCATCTAAAATATAGTCAGTTTCTCTAGCATTCAAAAGTATCCTAGTTTGCCTCATTTCATCATAGGACGGTTCATTGCATAATAAGAGGCCATTGGCCGACCATAGTTCAGATCAGAAGGAGACACTACTTGTTAGTGACAACACACATTGAACATGAGGTAACAAGGTAGTTCTTAGATGAAGTATAGTTCTCCATACCATCAAAAAATAGGTGAAGCTACCATAGTCCAAAATTGCTTTTTGCTAAGATGGTGTTTAGTAGATCATTTAACCCACAAGCTCTGATCATTGTTGATAATGGTATCAAAATGTTTAGAAAAGGAAGCTAATTTCCATAAGCCCATTCTTTTAATTCCCAAACTTCCCTTGTCTAAAGGTCTCTCAAACTTTGAAAAAGCTATGGGGATTAACTTTTTAGAATGCATATTTACAGTCCATATAAAAAGATTCATTGCCCTCTTAATATTATAAATTAGTTTAGCTGGCAGTAAAAAAATTCTACACCAATACACGGTCATGGCATGTAGTATAGACTTGATGATTGTCATTCTACCCACATGAGAGAGATTCCTACTACACCAACTACTCATGGTTCTGGTTATCTTCTCAAACAAAGGCAGGCTAGTAGAGATGCTAATTCTTCTAGTAGATAAGGGTAAACCAAGGTGATTGACTTCTAAAGTGAGAGCCAGTAGACTAAAAGAGTTATGCATAAGGTTCCTTTGTTCTTCAGGCACTCCAGCTATAGATAAAAAGGACTTCTGATAGTTTATCTGAAGCCCGGTTACACTTGTAAAATCCATCAACACTTTTGTAATACATCTCAAAGAAGTCTGGGTTGGTTTTGTAAAAAGGAGTACATCATCATCAAATAGCAATGTTGAAATACAAGGGTTCTTACAGTTCGGGTGGAGGCCAAAATCTTTAGTTACTATTTGCTTGACAAATAACTGAATGAAGAACTCCATTATAATGATGAATAGGTAGGAAGAGATTCGATCTCCCTGCTCAATTCCACATTCCTCTATAATACCTTACTGATTTTCTGTTATACATCAAAGAATAGGAAACTGTTGATAAGCATGTACGAATCCAACTAACAAAATGACAGGGGAAGCCCATTCTAGACATTATGCCAACTATTGCTTCCCATTGAATAGAATCATAAGCTCTTTTGATATAAAGTTTCATCATAGCTCATGGATATAATATAGCTGCGATTGTAACCATTCATCAACTCGTGCATAAGAAGAACATTGTCCATGATACTACGTAAAGGGAGAATGGCTGCTTGATTTTCTAAAATAATGCCAGAAAGCACTTGCTTGAGCTTAGATGCAATAACTTTAGATATGCACTAATAAATTATGTTGCAACATGCAATCAGTCTGAATGAGGTGACAGAAGAGGGATGCTGAATTTTAGGTATGAGCACTAAGTTAGTTGCATTTATGGATCCAAGCATCTTACAATGCGTAAAAAAAGTTACGGACAGCTTTTAGAAGGACAATGGATATAATCTTCCAACAGTGAACTTAGAAAGTTGCATTAAATCCATCAGGGCCACCACAAGATGATCTATTCATTTCAAAAACTGCTACTTTTATTCTGAATCAGTTACCTTTTCAGACAATAAGTTGATATCATAGGACTTGAGTTATGGCAAAGGTGTAGTGATAAACTCATCGGCAATGATTTTAGGGTTTCCTGCTTTTCCCAACAGATTTTTATAATGTTCCAAAAAAAACATTGTCCACGGAGGTTGGGGTATCATGTAAATGGCCATCATCATCTGTGATTTGGTAAATATTGCTCTTTGCATTCTTGATTTTATGGGTTGCATGATAAAATTTTGTATTTCTGTCTCCATGAATCTGCCACTCTTTCCTGAGCTTCTGCTTCATCATGTTTATTTCAGTTGTCATGGCTTCAGTTAAGTGCAAGGACAAAACATGCTCGAGTGTTGAATTGTTGATATTACCTAGGTCCTCCAGCATTTTGGTATGCACTTCTCCAAGTTGAGTTGTCAAGGCAATCGAAGATTTATCTTCATCGCCGAATTTTTCCTTTGCCCATCCTTTCAGAGCATTCTTGGCAGCTCTTAACTTTTGCTGGAAAATAAGCATTTTGTTACCCAAAAAGTTGGTTTCCAAAGCAGCATTTGTTGAAATATATATTTGAAAGAAAAAAGGTTGAAGACTTGAGAGAAGAAACTTGTTCTCACAAATAATGCTTTAATATTATTTTTCCTTTGCTAGATTGCTTGATTACAAATGAGGGGAGAGCTCCTCTATTTATATGACTCAATAGAACATTCTAGATGTAGAATATTCTAGAAACATGACTCATTTGACAACTCTATAACTTTCTTTTTAGACAACTCTAGAAACATGACTTTTATACAATTCTTATTTTTAGCAACTAATATAAAATTCTAGAGCTCTCTCCAAATTCTATTAAATACAAGAAGATTCTAGAAACTTTAATAATAAGAAACTTCTAGAAATTAACAAATCAAGTTTATATTCCAACACCCCCCTTTAAACTTGATTTTTCCCCCTTTAAGCTAAACTTTTACGCATACCAAGTTTCTTCTTTAACTCCTTGAAAATCTCCAACTTCAAAGGCTTCGTTAAAATATCGGCAATTTGATCTTGCGTCTTGCAATGCTTGAAACTACTTCTCCTTTCCCAACCAAGTCTCGAATGAAATGATACTTGATTCTTATATGCTTGCTCCTTCCATGAAAAACTGGATTTTCGGTGAGTGCTATAGCAGAATTGCTATCACAATATATAAGTGGACTTTCTTTTGGAGTATGCTTAAGTTCTTCTAGCACTCATTTAATCCATAAAGCTTGACAACTAGCTAAAGATAGTGAAATATATTCTGCCTCGGCGGTTGAGAGAGCCCCAACTTGTTATTTCTTTGACATCCACGTGATTGCGCTTGATCCAAAGTAGAAAACATTTCCCGAAGTACTTTTACTATCATCAACACTTTCGGCCCAATCATTATCACAATATCCAAGCACCTTAGGATCATTTATCTTTTGATAATAAATTCCATCCCCAAGTGTTCCACGCACATATCTCAAAAAAAAATTCTGGCATCCCAATGTGTCTTCTTTGGTTGCTCCGTGAACCTACTAATCAAGCTCACACCATATGTAATGTCCGGCCGAGTGGCTGTCAAATACATCAAACTCCCAACAAGACTTCTAAACAATGTTGGATCAACATATTTAGAGTTGTCATCCTTACTTAGTTTCAAGCCAACTTCAACTGGAGTGCTAATTGGCTTTGCCTCTTCCATTCTAAACTTCTTCATCAAATCTTTTGCATGCTTTTCTTGAGAGATAAATATACCATCATTATCTTGCTTTACTTCAATACCAAGAAAGTAATGAAGTAGACCCAAGTCGGTCATCTCAAATTCTTGCATCATACTTTTCTTAAATTCTTTAATATTATCAAGACTATCTCCCGTAAAAATCAAATCATCCACATATAAACCAATGATGAGAATGTTACCTTTGTTCTCCTTGATGTAAAGAGTATGCTCAAATGGACACCTCTTGAATCCCATCTTCACAAAATAGTCATCTATGCGACTATACCATGCACGAGGGGCTTGCTTAAGGCCATATAATGCCTTCTTCAACCGATAGACTTTATGCTCTTCATCCTTTATCACATAGCCTGAAGGTTGATCAATGTACACCTCTTCTTGTAGTACTCCGTTCAAGAAAGCAGATTTAACATCCATTTGATAAACTTGCCACTTATTTTGAGCGACCAATGAAATTATCAAACGAATTGTTTCAAGACGTGCCACGGGAGCAAAAACTTCTTTGTAATCAACACCATACTTTTGCTTGTAGCCTTTCACAACTAATCGTGCCTTATGTTTTTCAACTTCACCTTGTGCATTCAACTTTGTCTTGTAAACCCATTTGACTCCAATGGGTTTCTTCCCTTCAGGTACTTCAACCAACTCTCATGTTTGGTTCCTTTCAATTGCATCAATTTCTTGATCCATGGCTTGTCTACATTTGTCTTTCTTGGCGGCTTCTTCAAAATCAACTGGATCCGCAGTTGCATATAAAGCAAAATCAACAAATTCATCTTCTAAAATTCTTCTTGTTTCTCCATAAATCTCCGCAAGAGATCTTGTCCTTCTATGTGTTGATTCTGAACTTGAAGATGATGAGCTTGGAGGAGAATTAGATGGTGGAGTGGGTGGAGTCGATCCTTCTTCTTCAATTGGCTCAAATGCATCATTATCAAGCAAGATACTTGTACTCTTTGTCTCATTTTTCCATTCCCATGCTTCTTCCTCATTGAAAATTACATCACGACTAATAATAGTTTTCTTTGTGATGGGGTTATATAATTTATATGCCTTGGATCTTTCACTATAGCCAACAAAGATGCACTTTTCAGTTTTGTCATCAAGTTTTCCTCTCTTTTCATCTGGCACATGAGAGTAACAAATGCTTCCAAAAATTCGGAAGTGGGAGACACATGGCTTGTGACCGCTCCATGCTTCTTGTGAAGTCTTTCCTTGAACACTTTTAGTTGTCGCACGTTTGAGAACATAGCATGCACATGCTACAGCTTCGGCCCAAAATATTTTAGGCAATCCTTTTGTCTTCAACATACTTCGAACAAGTTCCATGATGGTACGGTTCTTTCTTTCGGCCACCCCATTTTGTTGAGGGGTTGAGCGGACCGTTAGTTGATGATGAATGCCATGATCCTTTAAGAAATTTCTGAATTCTTCCGCCATATATTCTCCACCACGATCGGATCGGAGTGTCTTTATAGAAAAACCACTTTGCTTCTCCACAAGTGCTTTAAAATTCTTGAATACTTCAAATACTTGAGATTTTTCTTTGAGAAAGTAAATCCACATCTTGCGACTATAGTCATCAATAAAAGTGAGAAAATACCGATTACCTCCAAGAGAGTTTGTGCGCATAGGTCCACATAAATCCGAATGCACTAGCTCCAAAGGATTCTTTGCTCGCCATGCCTTTTCTTTTGGAAATGGATCTCGATGGTGCTTGCCAAAAACACAACTTTCACATACCTGATCTTGTTTGCTAATATTTGGGATGCCTCTCACCATATGATCTTTGCAAATCTTGGATAGAGTGCTAAAACTCAAGTGATTATAACGAAGATGCCAAAGCCATGACTTATCATTAACAATATTAGCAAAACATGGAAATGCTTCATTTTTAATTTCAACGAAAACATTTTTGTTGGTGTCATCTTCACTTTTGCAATAAGAATACCAGTTTTGTCTTTGATCTCACATAAATCATTTTTGAAATTCACATTATGTCCCTTCTTTAAAAGTTGCCCAACACTCAAAAGATTGTATATAAGATCGGGAACATAATAAACATTAGAAATATAATTTGTACCTTACTTTGTCCGTATCGGAATATCGCCAGTGCCTTTGATAATGAGCCTTTTGTTATCACCTGTCTTGACTTCTCGTTGGACACTTTCATCAAAATTCATAAAGCAACTTTTATTTCCGGTCATGTGGTTACTACAACCACTATCAGTATACCATATATCATCAAAAGAAGCTTCTTGAACATTACAAGAAAGAAGCATACTTTCATCTTGTGTCTCCAAATTCTCATGTAGAAAATTAGAATTATCTTTTTCATCATTAATTCTTTTAAAACAATCATTTTTCATATGCCCATATTTATGACAATAATGACATTATATATTATAAGAGTTACCTCTTCCTCTTCCACTATATCCTCCACGACCTCTTCCTCTTCCTCCTTGAGATGGGTTTGAATTTTCACTTTGAATTTGGCCTCTTCCTTGTCCTCTATCACGGGCTAATCTTCCACCTCTTCCTCTAAATCCACCAAGGTTGTTGTCTCGAATTTGAAAAGCTTGCTCGAAAGGAGAGGAATCAAATTGTTTGATGCGAAGCTCATGAGATTGTAGTGAACCCAACAATTCTTCAAGAGAGAAAGTATTCAAATCTTTTGATTCTTCAATAGCAGCAATAACATGCTCAAATTTCCTTGTCATACTTTGAAGAATTTTTTCAATAATTCTTTTATCCGAAATTTCTTCACCGTTGATTCGAAGTTGATTAGCAATAGTAATAGTTCTATTATAAATTCCTCCACCGATTCACTTTCTTTCATTTTTAGTAAATCAAACTCACCTCTTAGAGCTTGAAGTCTTACCATCTTTACATTTTCTTCACCTTTGTACGCCTTGTTGAGGATGTCCCATGCCTCCTTTGATGTTGATGCCGAAGAGATCCTTTCAAAAATTGCTTCATCCACCGCTTGATAGATAAAATAAAGAGCCTTCTTGTCCTTCTTTCGTATCTCTTTCAAAGTATTCAATTGTTGTGTTGAAAGTGTTGCTTGATTCTCCAGTTCTTCATATCCATTTTCAATAATATCCCAAGGATCTTGAGAGCCATACAAGACCTGCATTTGAATGCTTCATTGATTTTATTCTTTCCCGTCAAACGAGAAAGTTGAGGTTGCAACATATTGTTGGAAGTCATCCCTAAACCTTGCTCTGATACCACTTTGTTGAAATATATATTTGAAAAAAAAAAAGTTGAAGACTTGAGAGAAGAAACTTGTTCTCACAAATAATGCTTTAATATTATTTTTCTTTTGCTAGATTGCTTGATTACAAATGAGGGAAGAGCTTCTCTATTTATATGACTCAATAGAACATTCTAGATGTAGAATATTCTAGAAACATGACTCATTTGACAACTCTAGAACTTTCTTTTTAGACAACTCTAGAAACATGAATTTTATACAATTCTTATTTCTAGCAACTAATATAAAACTCTAGAGCTCTCTCCAAATTCTATTAAATACAAGAAGATTCTAGAAAATTTAATAATAAGAAACTTCTAGAAATTAACAAATCAAGTTTATATTCCAACAGCATTAACAACTGAATGGAAATCAGGATCACTAATGCACGTGTCCAATTTTTTAAAACTTGTGTTCTTTCTAATAGTATTGCTTCCGAAGGTCAATAAAATAGGAGAGTGATCAGATAATCGAGGTGGAAGAATGTGCATAATGGTGTTTAGAAAGTTAGTTATATCAGTTGTGTTGATGAAAGACAAATCAATTTGACTCATTGTTCTAAAGCTAGATCAACTTCTATTATTCCAAGTGTAAGATGACCCAAGGAATGGAGGTTCATAAAGATTTGATGTTAAGATTGATTCATTGAATGGGGCTACATTAGAAAGAGATAGAGGTCAGCCACCACACCTATCTGTGGTCTTAAGCATGCAATTGAAATCTCCGAGAACATACCAAGGATGTGTCTCCTGATGTAAATGAGGAAGATAATCAAGATATTTTTGCCGAGGAGCCAAGTATTGTCGGTGTACACAAAGGTTATATAGAATAAGGTTGAGGTGGGAACATATTTAACATGAAAGTTTATTGTGGCTAATGATTGGAGTTTGGTCATAGACTGAGGGGTCAGAGAGGATTAAAATTCTACCATAGGGAGCTTCGTTTAGGTTGTGATGCAACGTCCATGCTGAATTGATTAAATTAGCTGCTTTGTGTATCAGAGAGAGATTTAACTTGGTTTCTAGCAGGGCCATAATGCTTAGGTTATTCACGACAATCGATTTCTTTGCTTACATACGTTTGATTTCCTTATGCGCTTCACTTATTTTCTAACTTGCAAAGTTATGTAAGATTAATCAAACTATAGAGATAGGGGATACGAACTATTCCTTGTTCTTCTAAGAAAAGAACTGTTGAATTGGTCTCTGTGAGAGTTGCATCATAATCTATAATTTGTCCTTTTTCATGGTCTCGAAGTAGTGCTTTTTTTGCTAGTGTTATTTTGCTTATTGGGTGTACTTCCCAGTGGAGTGCTTGTTAAGGCTGAGCTGACAACATCAGGCACAGGAGGAGACGGAGGTGGAATCCATCCAGGAGGAGGAGAGATATGTTGATAAGCGTGGGTGAGATTGATGGGATCAAGTGGAAAAGGATTGATATACGGTGTTGAAACATGTACATGGTCACCATTAGATGCATGTGCATGTTCATGTGGATTTGACCCAGCAAGCAAAGCAATATATAGTGATATGGGCTGGTTTTGCATAACCATAGCGCAGAGAATACAAGTGGCTCAACCATCAAGTCATGCACTTTACCCTTACAACTAGGCTCCATTTGTTTTTCAACAAGTTCTTCAGATGCCTCTTTACAAATTTCATCATTATAAAGGCTTTTTATCTCATTAAAAGTTTCATCACATCTCGTCTCATTCCATAGCCGTTCAATCTAAAAGCTTGCATATTAGTCATTGTACTCGGAGCATCATTTTGCCCACCATGTCTTTCCAATTCAAACTGCTGCTAGTCAGCTTTATCATCAGCATGATCATGTATTGTTGCCACCTAGCTTTCAGTCAATAAATCTTCTTCACTAACTTCTTGCAGCATGTTGTACTTATTAGGACTAGATCATTCATTACTCCACTTTCCTCTTTCCCTCGATTTAAGCCACTGGTGGTTGCTGGTATTCTCTCCTGCTCAACTATGGTCGTGCCATTCAATCTTTTTTCCCTTTCCATTGTTGCAAAAGGAGCATTGCTATGTTCACCAGAGGAAACAATCCTTTAGCACTCTGACTAGTATTTTTGGTGACATGTCCCACTTTCTTCCAAACACTACTGGAATGAGCCTGATTTCTAGCACTAAAAAAAATGATTATCATGCATTTTGTGGGGAACTTCCCGAGTTTCCATATTATTTCCAAGCTTCATATTTGTTGCTTCTTCTTTTTTTCACTATAATTAATACAATTTTCCATTGAGTGGCCAAACACTTTGCACATACAGCATTCTTTTGGTCTCCATTGATAGTAGACATAAACAATGTGTTGTCCCATCTTCCAAAAGGACAATAAAGCTATCAACCATATCAGAGGACAGTGTCACTTCTACCAAACACTTTGCGTAAGTCAACCCATCCATTCTCTCTGTACTTTCATCTAAACACTTTTCCTTTCCTATTTTTCCAGCTAGCCAATTTATTCCAAAGGGTGACCAAGCCATCAAGGGAATGTTTGATAGGTGAATCCAGATTGAACTTAGGTGATAGAGCCACAAACATTGCTCATTGAAGGATCCTGTTTGCGTAAAAAATGGGTAAACACCTCCAAGTCGTGTGATTTAGTTGATTTTATGTGATTTCTAGTGATTTGGATGAGTTATGCAAATATGTAAAAAGCAGGGGCTGAAATGTAAAAGACACACAGATTTTATAGTGGTTCGGCCAGAACGTGCCTACGTCCACTTTATATGTTATTATCCTTTTTTCTTTCAGATTACAAGTACAAGGCTTTGTATACAAGTATATGAAAGTAGTTTGAAAGTTCCTTCCGTGCTTGAGCTCTCAAACTTGTCTGCCATTGTTGTACCCCTGCCCCTCTATTTATAGAGTGAGGTAGGGGGCAGGGGTCTTGGATGTATATAGCTGCTGGTGGGCCCGGGCTGAAGCAATCTGGCCTGGTAACGTTCTGGTTCGGCAAAGCTTCATTCGGTTCTTGTTTGGACCGGTGATGGAGTGGACCGGTGGTAGGTGGTTTGGAGGTTCATTCGGTGGAAGTTGGTTCGGTGGGGGAGTGGACCGGTAGTAGGTTGGTTTGGCATAGGGTTGGACACGTGTGGTTCGGCTGGGAGTTTGGTCCGGTAGGCAATGGACCGGCGTAGGGTTGATTCGGTGGGTTGGTCCGGCTATGAATGGTCCGGTGGTGGAGGTTAGAGCACGGTGAGATTGGAGGACCGAATGTGTTTGACCGAATGGGGCATGGCCTTGTGCAAAATGTTCTTGGAGGAAAGTATGCATAGACCGAATGGTATATACCTTGAATTGTCGAATGAACTTGTGCTTGGAACGCCAAATGGACTTAGGAACCAGATGGAATGGAGGTTGCGAACCCGGATGAAACTGACGCTTCTCGGTCTCGAGATCTCCTGGGTGAAATTTCGCCCAACATTTGCCCCCCAAAGTGGGGCACGTGCTTGCATGTGTCGCGCTTTGTTTCCCTATGGTAGGAAGGCTTGTTTTGTAACGTCATGAGCTGGACGTTCATATCCTGTGGTTTCCTGCGAAGGAATTTACAGTTTTAATATGATTTCAGATGACGACTGTTTGGGATTGAAATATTTGTGATGAAGTGAATTGTGCCGTTCGAGGCGAGAGAGTGTGCCCCGAGGGGGCTTAGCTTTATCGACGCCAGGTTCACGTTAGAGTGGGTCCCTGGATCATTTGTCAAGGTGGTTTATCGCCAGCTCAGAGCATGCCTAAGGGTTGTTCGCGACCCCATACATGTGTAAGTAGCTTAGCCATTTCAGAATTAGTAGGACTAAATATCCATCCAACCGATGGGTTTTAAAAGGATGTCAAAGTGTAAATTCTCACAACGATAGGGTTAATAGCCATTCAGAGCATGCCTGTGGACCGTTCGTGGTCGCGTACATGTGTAAATGATTAACCCATGTTAAGTGAAAGATTTACTACTTGTTCATCGTTATCATAATTTCCATTTTATCAATAGACCCTAGATTGCGGTACTTATCTGGTTTTTGCTGGCTGAGATGGTTTCATTCGGTTTTTGGTTGGTCCGGTATGCCGAACCGGTTGGTCCGGTGCCTCTGCCCTCATCTACATATAGGGACTACACCCCCCTTAGTTATTCCTTACCGAACCAACGAGCGCCGAATCAACCTTTAGCCGAACCAACTTCTCTGCCGAATCAAGCTTTTACCGAATCAGGTATAAGTTCCTTTGCCGAATGTCCTTTACCACTGAATGAATCTGATTGCCGAATACACGCATAAGGCTTTTAATGCCGAATGATACTTTGTACCGAATGAACCTAGGATTTTAGTGCCGGATGAACTTTGCACTGTACTACCGAACGAATTCGTATACCGGATGAACTTCCAATGCCGAATGGAACTACCGAATGAGGCATATACCGAATGTGACTCGGAAATTTGAATCTTGAGCGAAATCTTAGGCTTTTATACGCTTGCTTTAGGTACTTGCTTGTTTATGTTTCTATACTTCTTGTTCTAACACCGTGTTTTTCTTGTGCTGCAGAAAATGTCTCGCAAAGCGGAAACACGATCAGACAGACGGAAGTCCAAGGATGGAGGAGAGTCTTCTTCCGTGCCCCCAGCCCAACCAGGATCCGGGCAACATCGACCTGTCCCGAGGTCGTTAGTGGACGGATATGGTCCACAGGAACTTCTGGCCTCCCCTCCCGATTGCTTTCCTAGCTCCCTAAAGGAGGAGCAACTTGATGTCATATCTCGTTCATTCGGGATAGACAGGGCTCTTATGCTGTTGCCGGGGGAGGGGGTCATGCCATATGATCCCCCTGAGGGATACTTCGCTTACAGCCGATACCATTGTATGTGCGGGGCTATTCCTCCAGTCAACGCCTGGATATTAAGCTTCGTCACTTATCTGAAGGTGGCTCCATTCCAGCTCCAGCCCAACTCTTATGCCATTCTGGTATGCTTGTATGCTATCTTCCAGAAGAGGTATGGGCGCGCCCCTTCCAATCGGGGAATACGATATCTGTACAATCTGAGGGGATACAGGAAAGGGTCCCCATATATTAGCTTGGAGTCAGCCGTTTCCTTCAAGCCGGTTTTGGATTTATACTCGAAGTATAGTATATTCAAGAAGGAATGGTTCTTTGTCAGAGATGACTCCGTCTCTATTCGCCGATTTACCTCCGGATGTAAGTCAAAACTCTACTCATAATTCTTGTCTTGGCTGTAATTCTCTTTCTTATGCGTTTTCTTCTCTTGCTAGCGACAGGTGGTTTTGCGGTTGTGGAAGATGATCGCCTGGTTCAGATGGCAGCTGAAATTGAAGCTATTTCAGGGAGAGACAGATCGGCTGCTTATTTGATTAGGAATGCCAGGCTCTTGATGTACAATTTGATTCTCCCACATCAGTCCGTAGTCAAGCAGAGGGACACGGCAGAAGAGAAGGCTGCCCAGCCTAAAGGAGGGGCAATAGCGAAGGGTGGCAAGAGGAAGCCCTTTGCACAACATCCAGTCGTAGGAGGCAAGAAGCTTAAGGAGTCTGATGGCCCTTCTCCCAGTACTTGCCCGATGATTCCGGAGGAGGAAGGTGTGGAAAAGGGCGAAGAAGGCAAAGTTGGAGAAGAGTCAGAGGGTGGAGGAGACGGCGATGGCCAAGGTGGTAGTGATGCTGGTGCCTTAACCTCTGGGCAAGACCCTGAACTGGATGAGGCTCTCCGTCAGGCCTTCGGGGAGTCGGAGGGAGAATCAGAAGCGGAGAAGGTAAAGGAGGCAGGCAAGGCTGGGGCTGGTGCCGATCCATCCCCTAAGGGCTCCTCAGCTAGGGTGACTCCGGTGGTGCAAGGTGAACTTTTGTCCTCTGCCGATTCCATTTACGATAGGGACTTAGAAATATCTTATGGTTCACTTCCGTCCTGGAATGAGATTCAGGACTTATTGCAGTATCCTACTCCTCCGCAGGGTTTGTATATTAGACATGCCTTCTCACTTTTTCTTTCTTTTTAACTTAACATGTTTCTTTGATCATTGTATGTTCGTAACACTTGTTTTTCATTCCAGGGGCAGGCCAGGTAGTTAAAACGTCAGATGTTCGACATCGCCTCGAACAATTTAAGCTGATGAGAGCTTCTGCGAAGCCTCCTACTGGTCGTCCTGGGGACGTAGTCAGCTACCGCCCTCTCCTTGAAGTTATCGAGGAGGGTAGCCGGCAGAGGAAGAGAAAGCGTTCCTTATTTGGTTCTCCACCCGGTCCTCAACCTCCTACCCAGCCTCCCCGAGATACCACGGAAGAGACCATGGAGTCTGTCCCCCTCCACCTCCTTCCATGAATCCCACTGTTATCCGTATAAGACGTCCCGACGTGCCTCGTGACCCCTTTGCCGGTCATCCTGACTTGGATCCAAGCTCTCAGGATATTTCATTTGATGAGGCCACGGGTGAGCACCTTCTTCCCCACAACCCCATGGTACGAGTGCTTGATGAGGCCAAGTCCCTAGATCTCGATCTGCTTACTACTCGGGTAGTTACCATGGGGAACGAAGCCAAGGCTAATATTGATCGAGTGGCTGAAGAGACTAAGAGGTTAATGGAGCATCATGCTCGATTGATCAAGGCCGGGGAGGAGATTGGAAGTGCTAATATTCGGTTGCAGCTAAAGGTTGCCGATCAGGCCAAACAGCTTGCCGATCAAGCCATTCAGATATCTCAGCACGAGGAAGCCTCCAGGCGGCTGAAAGAGACTATGTAAAAGGCTAGCAGGGCAGAGCTACGGAAGATGGAGGCCGTCTGTAAGGAGCGGATTAACATGGCCATTGCGACAGTGGATGAGGTTCGGAATGCGGATCTCGAGCAGGTGGAGGAATTGTCTGGGAGGCTTGAGGCCGCAGAGATCGCTCAAGTCAAGCTAAAGGAAGAGATGGAGGAGATGAGGAGGTCTCTTCGGGCTGACTGCTTGAGATACCGATCAGAGAGGGATGCTGCCGTCGCCAAGTTGCAGGCTTCCGAGGCCCGGGTGAGGGAGTTTGAGGACAATGAGGGGATGATGGACGAGATGCTGTAGGACATGTACTTCCGCACTTGGAAGGAGGGCAGCTTGTCTTGGATGGATGACTACCCCCGGGTCATGGCCAAGGTATACCTTCGGGCTTTAGAGGAGGCCAGGGTCAATGCGGGTAAGGAAGGTGGAGAGGCTTTTAGTCTGGATGCGGTCACTTCTCGGTTCTCGAAGGAGGAGCAAGCGGCGGTGAAGGAGGGGATGCGGCTGCTTGCTGCGGAGGAAGCGGGTGTGCATTTGGAGGATGAGGATCAAACGGCGGACGTTGGTGAGTTATTCTTTTCTTTTTCTTTTCTTCCTGGGTTTCCATAACTTGATCGTTTATTGTTCGTTTAATGAGCTCCTCTTCTGAATTGGACAGGTGGAACTTCTGATCAACATGCTGGGAGCTCTGGCCCTGCGGCCAAGTAGGCTTGGGAAGTTGGTGATGGAGTGTGGACGCAGCTGGTTACTTGTCCGGATTCGGCCGCCTTTTTATTTATTTTTATCGCTGTTTACGTTAGTCCAAGACATTGATGTGACTGTAATAATATTATTTGCAAAGAATAACTTTGTGTGATTTTATAATATAAACTGATTTTGTTATGTTTGAATGTTGTTGTCATTTTGATGTGCTGCGTGAGAAGTATAACTATGTATATGCCTGTGATTTTAGTTGTGTTTGATGTTAAGCTTTTGCTTGAAATATAATTTCATGTTTTGCAATGTTAGTGTGACGTATGAATAAGCTATAGTTACGTATTTATGTACAAGAGAAGAGAGTACCGCCCTTCATGTTTTATTTGCAGGCGGTAGCTTTGAGCGTCTTGTGTAACTGATCATGGATATAGCTGAGTACTTTGCCACCCAGTATGCAGGCTTAGATTCTCACGAGTGAATGCTTCCTATTTGGTTTCCTGTACTTTAGAGTTCGTTATACAGGATAGGAGAAAAGTATTTAAATGAAATGGAAATATAGATAAAGTAAAACTTCCAGTCACGGAAGGCCGTCGATGTGCTTAAGTTCGTGGCAAACGGGCTTTGTAGTCACTTTCCCTAGCTGTGGGTCTTGGAGACATTTGTCACTCATCTTACGCCTCCGCGGGGAGTTTTCTTTTTTACCACAGCCGCACTTAAGACACATCGGAGCCGAGATCGCGCACGGTAACTACCCGAACCATTATGGTCCATAATCATGGGTATTATTCGATTTACCGTGGCCGGCTAGCGTGGGTGCCGTTGGCCGTGAACTACCCCTGGCTGGCCACACCTTATGTTGGGGCTTAAAGTAGGTTCACAGTTGCCGGCGAGCCGAACGCCGTAATGAGCTGCCATCGGCTATAGTCGGCCTTTATGATGACTTATATTCGGCTCATTACAGTTGGCTTTGAGGGCAGGCGCGATCAATGAGTTAACCCGCAGCAGAGGGATGCTGGAGCAAAAGTGTCTCATTGGCGAGTGCATAGAATCGTAGCGTACCTGTTAGGCCTTGTCCAGATGAGGCCGCGGTGCGTCTTGAGTGGAGATGCCATAGGATTTTGTTCAACAGAAAAGGATAAAGCTTAACAAGCAGCCAAGATATAAAGGAACAAGTTAAAAAGAGACAAGATTTTTTAAAGTGGTTCGGCACGAAAGCACCTACGTCCACTGATTCTCTTTGTTAATTCACTTCATATGGGCAGTACAAGTTAAGAAAAGTATCGACGGAGGTGTCGGATGTTCCATGCCCTCTGGAACACCTCTCCGTCCACTGTTGACAAAATATAAGCTCCGTTGTGGAGATCTTTATGAATTACATATGGTCCGTCCCAGATGGGGTCCAGTGCCCCGGGGCACGGAAAGATTCGCCTGAGGACAAGATCTCTTTCTTGTAAGCTGCGATGCTTGACTTTGGAGTTGTACAGTGCTGCCACTTTTTGTTTGTGAGCTGCTGCTTTGAGTGCTGCATCGTTTCTCCTTTCCTCAATCAGATCCAAAGACATGAGGAGGAGTTCTTCGTTTTCCTCTGGGTTGTAGTGGATCCTACGGTGGGAAGGCACAATAGTCTCAACTGGGAGCATTGCCTCCGATCCATATGCCAAAGAGAAGGGAGTATGCCCTGTTGATGTTTTGAAAGATGTGCGGTAGGCCCAGAGTGTCGTAGGAAGTTCGTCCACCCAAGCGCCTTTTGACTTTTCAAGTTTCTTCTTGATTAGGGTTTTGAGAATTTTGTTGACAGCTTCGACTTGTCCGTTTGCCTGAGGATAAGCTACTGATGAGAAGCTTTTGTGAATTCCATGCTCTTGGCACCAGTCGGCGAATTCTTCGCTGTCAAATTGGAGCCCGTTGTCTGATACGATCTTGAGTGGGACTTCGTACCTGCACAGAATATTTTTGATCTTTTGCTGAAGATATTTTATTTAGGGGTTCCGCTTCCACCCATTTGGTGAAATAATCGACTGCCACTATAGCATATTTGGCTCCGCCTCGGCCCGTTGGCAGTTCGCCAATTAAGTCAATTCCCCATACAGCAAAGGGCCAAGGGCTGGTCATTTGAGTAATCTCATTTGTGGGTAGTCGAGGAATCTTGGCAAATTTCTGACATCTGTCGCATCTCTTGACGAAGTCTAAGGCGTCTTTGTTTAGTGTGGGCCAGTAATATCCATATCGGAGTATCTTTTTTTCCAGAGTCTGCCCTCCAGTGTGATCTCTGCAACCTCCCTGATGGATGTTTGATAAGATTTCCTTGGCTTCCCTTCCAGCGACGCATCTTAATAAGGGGCTAGAGAAGCCGCGCCTATAGAGGATGCCTTCTTGTATGGTGTAGTGGGGAGCTTTCCTCAAGATTTTCCTGGCCTCGTCATGCCTGTCGGGTAGTGTGCTATCTTGCAAATATTTTCGGATAGGAGTCATCCAGGTTCCTTCTTCGATTGCAGTTATCAGATTCACTTGTTCGAAACTTGGGGCTAGCTGCCTCGAGATGGCTAGTGCTCCGGAAATGGTGCTATTCTTCATACTAGCTCGCTTTGCTAGTTCATCGGCCTCTTGGTTCTCTTCTCGAGGAATGTGTTTGATTAGATAGTGGTCCAATTGATCAAGCAGCAGTTTGGTTTTCTTTAGGTATGCTGTGAGTCGTTCTCCTCGAGTCTGGAACTCTCCTAGTACTTGGTTTACGATAAGCTGAGAATCACTATGAAGTCATAAAGAATTGACTCCAATTTCTAGGGCAAGTTCCAATCCTGCTATTACCGCCTCATACTCCGTATCGTTGTTAGTGGCCGCGAATTCCAACCTTAATGCATAGTACAGCTTTCTTCCCCTGGGGGTGATTATCACAACACCTGCCCCCGAGCCTTGTTCGTTCGATGCTCCATCTACAAAGAGGTTCCACTTGATTTTTTTGCTATTTCAAATTGATCCTTGCCTTCGTTGGTAGTGAATTCGGCAATGAAATCGGCCATGGCTTGCCCCTTGATAGCGGTGCGTGGATGGTAGGTGATATCATACTGACTTAGTTCAATACACCATTTGAGGAGTCGCCCAGAAGTGTCGGGACGATGGAGCACCTGTCTTAGCGGTTGATCGGTTAGAACTCTGATGGAGTGAGACTGGAAGTAGTGTCGCAGTTTTCGCGACGCGATCAATAAACAATATGCTAATTTCTCAAGTTTAGGATATCTAGCTTCTGCCCCTGTAAATCTCTTACTTACAAAGTATACCGGGCGTTGTATGCGGTCTTCTTCTCTTACCAAGGCGGCACTCAGAGCATGAGATGATACAGCGAGGTATAGGTGTAGCTCTTCACCTTCGTTTGGAGTTGAGAGTACTGGTGGTCTCTGAAGGTGTTCGATCAGGTTAAGGAAGGCTTTTAAGCATTCATCGGTCCACTCGAATTTTCCTTTGTCTTTCTTGAGAGCTTCGAAGAAAGGGACGCACTTGTCAGTTGCTTTGGAAATGAATCTGCTTAGGGCGGCCACCTTTCCGTTTAGGCTCTGCATTTCTTTTCGAGTGGAAGGTATCCTTATTTCTTTTAGAGCTCGGATTTGTTCAGGGTTTGCTTCAATTCCTCTGGCGTGGACGATGAATCCTAAGAATTTTCCCGATGACACTCCGAAGGAGCACTTTAGAGGATTCAGCTTCATTCCATATCGGCGAAGTACTTGAAACATCTCGCCCAGGTGGCTTATATGGTCATCGGCTTTCCTGGACTTTACCAGCATGTCATCCACATACACTTCCATAGTTTGTCCTATTAATTCCGCGAACATCTTGTTGACGAGGCGTTGATAGGTAGCTCCGGCATTTTTGAGTCCAAAAGGCATGACTTTGTAACAATATAATCCGCGGTCAGTGATGAAGCTAGTGTGGTCTTGATCGAGAGCGTGCATGGGAATCTGGTTATATCCGGAGTATGCATCCATAAAAGATAGGAGTTCGTGCCCGGCTGTGCTGTCTACAAGTTGGTCGATTTGGGGAAGTGGGAAGCAATCTTTCGGGCAAGCGTCATTCAGGTTGGAGAAGTCAATACATGTTCGCCACTTTCCATTGGCCTTTTTTACTAGTACTGGATTAGCGATCCACTCTGGGTAGATGGCTTCTCGTATGAAGCCATTAGCAAGTAGGTTCTTTACTTCCTTATCAAGGGCTGCTGATCGTTCTGCCCCCATACTTCTCTTCTTCTGCTTTACCGGTACCTTGGTGGGATCGATGTTCAGCATGTGGCATGCTATGTCTGGGGAGATTCCTGTCATATCGGCATGTGTCCATGCAAATACATCTAAGTTGTGGCGGAGAAAGTCAATGAGTTGATCTTTCAATTCCGTTTTTAGCTGAGATCCGATTTTTAATAGTCTACTTGAATCATGCTTGTCTACAGATACGAATTCCATAGCCTCTGCAGGCTCGGCGGTAGCCTCCTCCTCTTTATCCCTGGGGTCTAGTTCATTGAAGGGATCGCTTGTATACGAAGAGGAGGGGCTTTCTTTAGTTGCTATGCTTCCAAGCTTTTCATGCAGAGAGTAGTCTCTGCATCTTTCCCTTTATCCTTTCTACGGTTATTGCGAAGTTCAGTTACATAACAGTCTCGGGCAGCATCTTGATCCCCTTCAACTTCTCCTATTCCGTTATCTGTTGGGAATTTCATCTTCAGGCACCACGGGGCTAGGACAATTTGGAAGTCAGACAAGGCTGGTCTTCCCAAGAAGGCGTTGTAGGCCGAGTGGTTTTCTATTAGTACGAACATTTGTTTTCGCACAACGGAGCGGGGATGACTTCCTATTTCGACGAAGAGGTCAAGTTGCCCGAGGGGCATTTTCGCATCTCCAGTGAAACCGTGCAGCGGTTTGTCGCAGGAAGACACATCCTTCATTGACAGCTTCATTTTGTCGAAAGCATGCTTGAATAGGATATTCACGGAGCTTCCTGTGTCTATTAGAATTCGAAAAAATTTAGCTGGACCGAACCAGGCAGAGATGACCATGGAATCCATATGTAGATACTGTCTTCCTACTAAATCACGCCTATTGAATATGATGTCGTCACTTTCTTTCTGTTTTGGGTGGTGTTCTTCCATAATGGAGTTTACATAGCCTTCAGCATTTCTAAGTGACTTGTCGTATCTTTCCATCTCTGCCCAGCTTCTGTCGGCGATGTGTGGTCCTCCCGAGATGGTATGGACCACTATCTTCTCTTGATTAGAGCCACTGGTGTTGCGATTCCCTCCGCCTACTTCTAGGAGGGGTCGCTTTGAGTTCTCATTGGCAGGAGTTGGAGTCCTGTTCTGACCTTTCACATAGCGTTCCAGTCTTCTTCTTCTGATGTGTTCTTCGATCGAGTCCCGGAGATGGTGGCATTCATTGGTGTCATGTCCGTGAGATTCGTGGAAGCGACAGAACTTTCCAGACTTGAGTGCGTTATCTGATTCTTTCTTGTGCGGGGGGCGCTTGTATCCGAGTTCGCCCTGAGTGGCTAGAAAGATGTTTTCGATTGTTTCATTCAAAGGAGTGTAGGAGTCAAATCTTGGTCCTGGTCGATATTGGCGCTTTTCAACCTTCCTGCCCCCAGCATTGTCTCTAGATTCATTTCTTCGAGCGTCCTTAGCTGCAACGGGAACCTTGTCCTGAGCTGTCTTACCTTGTTGCCCTGACTGCCTCTCAGTGGCGGCGTCTTCCAGTCTCATATACTTTCCAGCTTCATGGAAGAAATCAGGTAAAGTAGCTGGTTTTTCCTTAGTTAGTCTTCTGGCAAACTTGGTATCTGGGTGTACACCACTACAGAGGGCCATTAGGGTGAGCTTCTCATTGGCATCTTGAACTGCAGCCGCTGCGGCGTTGAACCGGGTTAGATATTGTTGCAGTGGCTCTCCGGATTTCTGTTTGACATTGGATAGAGAATAAGCATCCTTGGGTTGTTCCACATGGATGCGGAACTGGCTAATGAACCTTTCTTTCAACATCTCCCATGAGCTGATAGATCCTTGGGGTAGATGGCAGAACCAGGAGGTAGCTAGATCTGCTAGGAATAGCGGAAAGCATTTACACAATACCCCTTCTGTTGCTCCGCTCATGAGCATATGCTGTGTGTATCTCTGTAAGTGTACGATGGGGTCAGAAGTTCCCTTGTAAGGTTCCATGGTTGGCATTTTCCATTCCCGGGGGGTGATGGCAGTTTCGATATTGCGAGTAAAGGGGCTGGTTACCCTAGCGCCTATTCCTCGATCCCTTTGCTCCCGTTGGACGCATTCTCTGAATAGTCGTGCCATTCTTTCATCAGAATTTGGAGCGGATAGAAATGAACTTGGTTCTTCCCTGCGGGAACGATCTCGTCCAGATGACCTGTAGGGATGGTATGGTCTATCACTTCTGACGTTATCCAGTGGCTGTCTCTGGCTGCTCGGATGCATGCTAGGACCAGCTACAGTTGCCCCCTGCCATGATCTTCCCCTGTGGGGTTCTGTTTCGAGCATTTCCATGGGGTCAACTTCGGGCTGGGTTCTAGCTCGGCTCCGTTCAGCGGGGTTTCTATGATTAGGTGGCATGACTGGCTCAGCTACATCCGACCCTCGCCTGGCGCCTCCCCCACTAGGTTCGGTTCCAAGTGCTTCCTCGAGTCGGAGTTCGGGCTGAGTCCGGGCGCGGCCCCTATCATTGTTGTTCCTGTTGATAGCTTCTTCGAAGAGAGAAGACCTTTGCTGTCTCCTAGATCCTCCGGATTGGGATTCACCCCATGATTCAGTATTGCGGTTGGATTCTTCAACATCCCTTAAGCGTGACATGAGTTGGTCCACCAAAGCTTCTTGTTGGGATGTGAAGCGGTTAGTTACTTCAGCCACAACCCTGTCCAAATCTGCCCTAGTGATTGGTTGTTCCGTGGCGGGGCCCGTCGGATTTTCCTGATTTTCATCTGGTACTGCTGTTGAAGTGGGTTGGTCTGTGATTGCTGGGTCTGGAAGGCTGCTAGTTGCGATGTTCTTTCCTTTGTTAACATCCTTTCTCTGCTTGGAAGGCATGATTTCTAAGCAGCGAACGATGTTGTTGGGAAAGGAGGTCGAATGACGGAAGCTGAAGCTTCGAGTTCCAAAGTTCTCAGTCAAAGCACCAAAAATGTTTGCGTAAAAAATGGGCAAACACCTCCAAGTCGTGTGATTTAGTTGATTTTATGTGATTTCTAATGATTTGGATGAGTTATGCAAATATGTAAAAAGCAGGGGCTGAAATGTAAAAGACACACAGATTTTATAGTGGTTCGGCCAGAACGTGCCTACGTCCACTTTATATGTTATTATCCTTTTTTCTTTCAGATTACAAGTACAAGGCTTTGTATACAAGTATATGAAAGTAGTTTGAAAGTTCCTTCCGTGCTTGAGCTCTCAAACTTGTCTGCCATTGTTGTACCCCTGCCCCTCTATTTATAGAGTGAGGTAGGGGGCAGGGGTCTTGGATGTATATAGCTGCTGGTGGACCCGGGCTGAAGCAATCTGGCCTGGTAACGTTCTGGTTCGGCGAAGCTTCATTCGGTTCTTGTTTGGACTGGTGATGGAGTGGACCGGTGGTAGGTGGTTTGGAGGTTCATTCGGTGGAAGTTGGTTCGGTGGGGGAGTGGACCGGTAGTAGGTTGGTTTGGCATAGGGTTGGACACGTGTGGTTCGGCTGGGAGTTTGGTCCGGTAGGCAATGGACCGGCGTAGGGTTGATTCGGTGGTGTTGGTCCGGCTATGAATGGTCCGGTGGTGGAGGTTGGAGCACGGTGAGATTGGAGGACCGAATGTGTTTGACCGAATGGGGCATGGCCTTGTGCAAAATGTTCTTGGAGGAAAGTATGCATGGACCGAATGGTATATACCTTGAATTGTCGAATGAACTTGTGCTTGGAACGCCAAATGGACTTAGGAACCGGATGGAATGGAGGTTGCAAACCCGGATGAAACTGACGCTTCTCGGTCTCGAGATCTCCTGGGTGAAATTTCGCCCAACAGATCCCATCGTTTTACAATAAACTACTTGTTGCGCATGAGAATCGAGTCTACTTCAAGTATCCTTCTCTTATCCTTAGCATTTGAAAACAAGAACATGAAGACAGTACCATCAGATCTGACTTTAATGCTACCCTTGAGCTTCCAAGCCTTTTTTAAAATTAAATAATAGCCATGTAAGTCAATGGCTTGTCTAAAAAGATGCCAACTACGTAAGCTTCCCAAACTAACTGCCCAGCTTCAAGAACAGAAGCAGGAGCCATTAAAGCATCTCCACAGAATTCATTTATCAAGTTAACAAGATTGTACTTCTCCATATTGTGAGGCTTGTTCTTAAATAAAGAAGTCCAAGCTTGTTGACAATACGAAGTGGTTGGTAAATCGGAAGGGACAGAAGAAAGGGGAAGACCGAGCACGGTGATAGTCGTAAGAAGGGATGGGACAGAGGGAGGAGGGTCAAAGACAGGGGGCTAGTGAGAGGAGGAGGTGCATATGGAGAAAGGACGGCGGATAGAAGAGGAGAGGTGGAAAGTGGTAAGTTGGGGATTGGAAGAATGGAGGACGTGGTGGGAGGAGGAGGATGAGGAGGTGGAGCGCCTGGATAGAAGAGCTGAAGGAAGAGCGGCTAGAAGGGGAAGGTCGAGAGGGGTTAAAAGAGAGGACGAGAAAGCAAAAGAGAGCTCTGCCATTAAAATACATGAAATTCAGCCTATATTTGGTTAAATATTTACTATTTATGATTAACAACTTAGTCTATCAAATGCTTTATAAACATCAAACTTCCATCCACATCTACATTTACATTGAGCACAAAAACAAATCATAATAAATGAAACCATTATCTTAAATTTACATGATTAATGAAAACTTCATTACACCTAAATCGAAGAGGTTTAGCCTTTCATCCTTGAATTTATTTCAACAAAAGTGGATTTTTAACATTAACAAAAAGAAAGGAAATGCTAATTAAAGAGAAAGAGAGCTAGTTAATTGCATAAAACTAAATCTACACTAATTTGCAACAAGGAAAACTACTCTACTTGCATTGCATGAAATATAAAAGAAGCATGAAATAAAAATAACATAAAAGAGAAGCACAAAGAAAAAAAGCATGAAAATAAGGTGCATAAAGTAAACGGTTAAGAAGCCGCTAAAAGGAGAAGAGAAGAACTTTTATTTATAATTTTGTGGCTACAACTATATGCCTCTAAAACATGAAACATAAGAGGGTATATATATAAGCTTAAAACTCTAATATATTTTAGGATGCAACCAAAGCTATCCTTAACTTTATGTGGCCTCCAAATAGTCATTAATGATTAACTAATTCCTACTAATATGTGCTTGTTTTATTGTGGTCCATTAGCAAGTGGGTAGGTGGGCTCCTCCGTGAAGAATTATTTCTTCCTTTTCTTCTTTCTTTGACTTCCAAAATGTGTCCATGTATAAATCCTTGAAGCTTCTTCTAATTTGCACTCCATTTTCTACAAAATAAAATTTAAATGTGCATATAAATTTTTCCTAAAATTAATGCATATACAGAAATTACATTTTTCTCAAATGTAAATGAGTGAACGATGATTTGAAAACACTTTTATTAATTGGTCAAAATATGTAAAAATACCCAAATATGTACTTTATTTTAATAGAGGAATATTAAGTATGTGAGTAAAAATATACATTTTTATGTGCATATCAAATATATTAGGAATTTGGAGTAAGAAGAATATAGAGAAAGTAGTTTTATAAGTTCATTTTCTAGTCCTCTTTGTATAGTATTTGAAGGGACGTGTCTATTCACGAAGACATGGAGCCAAAAATCACAACTGTTCAAAATTTAAATAACATCTCTTCAACAATACATATGTCGATATACATAGGTAGGTTATGTTGACATACCCTTGTATTTTAAGAAAAACAATAATACATCTAAAGTGTTATAAAATTCTGATATTTTGTAAAATCAATTAAAAAAGTTTTAAAATACTTTTAATATAAAAATATTTATGAAATATTTGGAAAGATATATATATATATATATATATATATATGAAAATAAAATAAATACTTTGATGTAAGACTATTCAAAGAAAAGAGAGTTGTTATTCAAGGACTTTAATAAATTTTTCTATTGTCTATTTACTATAAAATATAGTTCTGAACTCTTCATGTCACTGGCTTTAAATTCATGACTCTTTAATTATCTTGATTATCTCTAAATCTTGATTTCTAGTCTTTTTATTAATCAGTCCTCAAACTCAATTATCCTAGTACTTGTATAACCCTGTGTAATATCCTGTAAAATATCTATGCAACTTGAAAAAAAATTATAACCTATGTTTATATGGTTGTTGTCATTAAGATCAATACTTGTGGTATTAATTACCTCCCCCCTTTTGATGACGACAACCATGTAAATGTATGAGTTATAAAATATAATGTATCTCCCTTAAAATTGGTTAATTTCCCCTATTTTTAACAACTCCCCTAAGTATATGCATATGTTTTATTTTATATTTTCTTCTTCTTTTGTCATCGAAAAAAATGGGAAAAGAAAAATAAACTCCCTATATGAGATACATTAGATACTATGAAATGTGATAATGTTGTATATAGAATCAAAGTCGGTATTAATTGCAAAATAACACTTCTGAAAATAACTTTTTACACACACACATATATAAATACACACACACACAATTATAATTGCATATGTTTAAACCACACATCACAATTTTTACATCTGTACACACTTATACACAACTAGATTTAATTACATAGACTGAAATGAATAATAAATACATATTGTAAATACAAATTATAAATAAAAATTAAAACTAGATTTTCTTGGGAACTTCGACCTATCCTTGGATCCAAAGACTGGATTGGTGTTGATAGCTTCCCAATCTTCATGTTCCACTTTTTCTTTAGAGTTTGAGCATTTTAGGTCATTGCCTTGAACTTCATTGGTGAATCAAGAAATTAAACATGGTTAAGAATCAAATTGTTTTTCCTATTCTTTGATCATTTACATCTGACTCAACTCCAAGTGTCGTTGATTGTAAAGAATAAAGCAAAGAACATTCTTGAATGATTGAAGATTTTTCCTAGATTTTCACTTTGTTTGTTTAAAAAAATTGATGTTAAATTCATTTTTATTAATAGAGATTTGTAGAAAGGAATAAGATAAGAGGATGAATTGATTTCTGAGTTTTTCCGGAAGAAATATGGTTTTATAGAAAAGAATCATATTAATAGCTAATCCTTTCAAAAAAATATTTAATCATTTTGAATTTCAAATTCTAGAAATTCCAAAGTATATCGACACAAATGGGTAGCCAATGTCAACATATATGAAAAATTAGTATATTTATGTTTTTTTGTTTTTTCATATTTTATATTATTTTAGTTTATAATTCCAATAAATAAAAGAACATGATTAACAACCGAAATGAAATCTCTAAGCAAATTTCATTGATAAAATAGAAAGATACATAAACGTAATGAAAAATACAAGAAAATGATATAAATAAAAACTAAAAAACATAAAGATAGCCAAGTAGATCTAGAATGATGACGACGAAGATGAAGAATTTTCACCAAGCTTTCTCATTATCTTACCAAAGTATTTGTCAACTTTTTTGAGAGGCTAGCAAACTTCTTACTAAAAGAGTGTTTAAGCTTCTTTTAATTATTAAGAAGCTTCTCTTGATTCCTAATAATTTCTTGTTTGAATAACAAGACAGTTTTTCATAGCTTTCAAGAGATGTATCCATTTCCTTCTTCACTTCTTCTCTTTCTTCCTCCTCTTTTATTTCCATATCATCACTTTCTTCTTCTTCAAGAATCTCTTACTCTTCTCCTCTTGCCAGTCTTTCTTCGTTTTCAGTAAGAGACTCATATGGTTCAAATTCAAGAGGGGTGTGCATGACAGAGAGGTTTGTTTTGTCAAAAAATTTATACGGAAAAAGTGTTTTCGCCTATTAATCAATGCCAAAATAGTTGAAAATTCTAGTAAGGTACACATCACGACGAAATGTGTTTTCATGTATAAAATTTTCTTTTGAACAAATTCATCCAAAACTACTTGAGCCTAATTTATCATATATTTCAAAAATAGCAAAATAAGGTTTGAAAACTTTTTGAGTGGGGTTGTTGTAATTCCTCGTTCTTGGTGTAATAGTTTGTTGTAAAATATGACTCATTAATCTTGTTTTCGGCCTAATATTTTTACCTTTAAAACCATATTCTTCATCATTTGAAAACAAATCATGCATAACTTCTCTAATTCTATGATCAATTTAAAAAGCGGGGAGGTCATTTCCCCCACTTTTATAATGAAGAATTTCACAATCTAAAACAATAGTAGTATCTTTTGCACTACTCCAAATTTGATCTTCTTCTCCTCCATAAAACTTTCCATTTAAATTAGCATAAAACATTCTAAAAAAATTAAGATAACTATCAAAATCATTTTGTCATAAATCGATTAAATCAAAAATGCTATTTTCTAAAGCAAGATATTGTAAACCATGAGAATAAAATTCATTAAAACCAGCAAATCTTCCCGAAAAGACTTTACCATAAGTAGAATAATCAATATATGTTTCAATGGACTCTTGATTGTTAAAAAGTTGACGTTTTCTTTTGGTAAGCCTAATGGCTATGGATGAAGAGGGTTAGCTTGAAGATGACATTTTGAGTTTGTTTTAAAAGAAAGAGAGTGAAGAGTTTGTTTGATTTTTAAAATAAAGTGTGTATTTAAAGATAAGGTAAGAAGGAGTGGATAAATAAAGTTTGAATGAACATGTGATAGGTAAAATGGTGTCTTTTCAAATTTTGAATTTAACGCAAAAGAGAGGGAATTTCAGAAGTTCAAATTTTGAAAAGATTCCTAAAATTCTACCAGATATGTCGACATACCTAGGTGGCATATGTCGGCATATATACCAAAAATTTCAAAGTCCAAAAATTAAAGAAACATATTTATATAGATATATACACACACACTTATTATTGTTATTATATTTTTTTCCTATATTAAATAATTCTAGAAAAATAAAACATGAAATGTAAAAAGTACCAATTTCATTGTTTCCATTGTTTTACTTGATTAACCTTCCATCATTGTGAAACATATGTTGATATTTTAGGTGTTTGGTTCATTGTCACTGGATGTTATGTTAGAATCATCCAAGGTTGCACTGTAAGCCCCTTTTTTTAAAATGAATTGGTGGTTGGTGAATTCTTTGTTTCTTTTGTTGCGGACGGTCTCTTCATGGATGGCCAGATTCACCACAGTCGTAACGTTTAATAACATTTCTGTTTTTAGAATTTTTGCTTTTAGTTTTATAAAAGTTGTTCATCTTTCTGTAGTTCAAAAAAAATTTCGAAATTTTGAGTCATAAGAGCAATCTCATTATCATTATCATTGTTATCTGAATCTTGATCATTAGTTGTAGCACTGAATGTGATTGATTTCTTTTTGTCCCCTTATACCTTGCAACTGTGTTTCATAAGACATTAGACTACCAGTTAATTCTTCTATTTTTAATAAACTAACATCATTGGCTTTCTCTATTGCTAACGTCTTTTGATCCCCATCAAAAAATAGCGAATTAAGGAATTTCTAACTTGATCTTCTTTTGAGAAAATTTTCCCTGATGATACTAATGAATGAACTATATCTTAAAATCTAGAATACATGTCAGAAATAGACTCATTTGATTTCATTTTAAAAAGTTGAAACCGATTGCTTTGCATGGAAATCTTAGTTTGTTTTACTTTACTAGCATCCTCGTGTGTGATCCAAATTTGATATACAGGGTTAGAAATAGAAACTCAATTAAATTTGTATTTATCTAAGGAGCAAAATACAATATTCAAGTGCTTTGAGTTATTAAGTACTTGTGTCTTTTGGTCTACGGTCCATTTGAATATTTAGTTTGGGGTCCAGTATATTCATTTTGTGTAATGTTCCAAATATCTAAGCTATTGAATTGTAAATATATTTCATCCTACTTTACTAGTAAGCATAATTGCCACCATTAAATAGTGGCGATCTAGTAGTTGATTATCCTTCTACAAAAGTGTTAAAAAGTGTACTACCAATGTTACTAGCCATTTATAATTTTCAAAAATCAAATAATGAGTATTTATAAACCTAGTGCTTTGATACCAAGTGTGGAAATTGGTGTAGTACAAATTATATTAGTATAAACGGATCTTATGGCTACTTCAACACTAGGAGAGGGTGAATAGTGTTTTATAACTTAAATGGAATTTTTCTGAATTATATCAAGGTTTAACTCCAGACATAGATAATCAACATAGAATATACGAACAGGCAGTCACAGATATATATAAATGTAGTAAAAATAAAGGAAAAATAAGAGAATGACACTAGGAGTTTTTATGTTGGTTCGGATTGACCAATCTTACATCTAGTCCTATACAATATTTGTACAGATTTCTTTTCAGATGCATACTTTAATCAGGTAGCAAGCAAACCAGAATACAATCTTGATTTCAAGGCAATAAGATACACCCTTTTGACTTTCCGAGCTAGGGGTAGACTCGCTTGATTTAACTGGGTAACAAGCACACACTTGATTTGAATGAAAATAAGCACACCAACTTGATTTAAATAGACAACAAGAACACCTACTTGATTTGAACGGGCACCAAGCACACCCACACAAATTAGTAGTAGAGAGTTGTTGATTTCAAATACAAACAGATGTACTTTCGATATAGAATATCCTATAGCCCTCTAATAACACCTTGATCTTTGAATCAATAAGAGAATGCTCGCAAATCAATGAGTAGATTATAGAAAATGAATGCAGTAAAGTAGAGATTAAACTAGAATGTATTTAAAGAGTACAGAAAGTGAATTTCATGAAATAATAATGGGAATTCGAAGTGAGATGATTAGAGAGAAAGTAGTTCTATAAATTCATTTTTCAGTCCTCTTTATGTTATGTTTGAATGGGCATGTCTATTCATGAAGTGATGGAGCCAAAAATCACAACTATTCATATTTCAAAAAATACCTCTTTAATGGTACATATGTCGACATACATTGGTCGGGTATGTCGACATACCCTTGTATTTCGAGAAAAATAATAATATATTTAAAGTGTTATAAAATTATGATATTTTGTAAAATCATTTAAAAATAATTTTTAAATGCTTTTTAATATATAAAACTTTTATAAAATATTTACATAAATGTATTTTGAAAATAAAATAAATATTTCGACGAGAGAGTATTCGAAGAAAAGAAAGTTGTTATTCAAGGACTATAACAAATTTATCAAATTTCTATTAACTATAAACTGTAGTCTTAAACTCTTCATGTCTTTGTCTTTAAACTCATGAGTTTTTAGCTATCTTGATCATCTCTGAATCTTGATCTCTATTCTTTTTACTTATCAATCTTCAAACTCGATTATGTTGTAATTGTATAAACCTATGTAGTATCCTGCAAAATATTCTATACAACTTGGAAGAACATTAGTACCTATATATATATATATATATATGGTTGATGTCATCAAAATCAATAGCTATGATATTAACTTGTTGCATTTAATGTGTGAGCAAACATCGCCAAATAGATAAACGGATCTTTTTCTTCCAAAGGCTTGGATAGGATTGGTTGTCTTTCCATAAGCTTTAGTAATTCCTTGAAAGCGTCCTAACATTCCTTCATTAATACAAACTTTCCTTTCTCTTTTTGAGGGCATTGATGGTATACATTTACCAGTAGCCTTTAAGATGAACCAACTCAATGCGGCAACCTTCCTGTTCAAGCTCTGCATCTCCATCTTCATGGTTGGAGCAGTTACATGTTTCAAGGCATCAATCTTCTCTAGATTAGCCACGTTTTCCCTTAAATTCACAGTGAATCCCAAAAATATGCTCAATGCAATGCTAAAGAAATGCTTCAATGGATTTAATTTCATCTCATACCTTTGCAACATGTCAAACATTTCTGAAAGATCATCCATGTAGTTAATCGATAGCCATAACTACATAAGCATGTCATCCACATACACTTTTGTTGTCCATTTGATCTGATTCTTGAATATAGAATTCACAATCTCTAATAGGTAGCTCCAATGTTCTTCAAATCGAATGGCATCACTCGATAGTAGTATAACCCAAATCCATTATAAAACTTGTGTTATTTAGAACATACATTGTTATCTGGTTATAGTTGGAGTAAGCATCCATGAAAGAAAGTAACTCGTGTCCTATGATCTCGTCTACCAGTTAGTCGATTCTTAGCAATGGGAAGCTGTCCTATGTGCATGCTTTATTTAGGTCCAAGTAATCAATGAACTGCCACCTCCTATTTGCTTCCTTAACCAACATGGGGTTTGATACCTATTCAAGGTAAAAGCATCATGGGTAAAACTATTTTCCTTCAGCTTATCCACTTCCTCCTTTAACGCAGCAGATCGCCCCGAATCTAGACCGTATCTTTTCTTTTTTACAAAGGTATATTTATAGACCACATTCGATGCATGGCACACTATCTTCGGTGATATCTCACACATACCCGAATGCATCCAAGCAAATACACCCAAAAACTGACCAAATCCTTCCTTAATTTGAAGCTAAGTTGAGATCCGACCTTATGAAATTGAGTAGGATGGTCTATATCGATCTGAATATTGATCGTCGGCTCAACTAATGCTGCCCGCACTTCTTCTGACTGCTTCCTGGGATCCATAGGCTTAAAGAATTTTCTATGGTTCCTGAGACAGGGCTTGGATATTGATTTTTATGCATCCGCATTCTTGATGTAGACAGCCTTCTCTGCACCTTTCCCTTTCTCCAATCTTTTCTCCTCTTTGAGCTTAGCAACGTAACATTCCCGACCAGGAGCTTTCGAAGAGGTCGAAAGGTACCTTTCGAAGACAATAGATAATAGGTTTTTCGTGTATGGGCCAAGCCATTCGCAATGATTTGTCTCGTCGACATTTTCCTCCATCAGAAGAATGTATGACTAATTTAACCCTTTCAAAAGCATATATTAGCCTTTTGAATAAGTTTAAACTATTCACACCTATGAAGAAAAAATTACATGAATTCAACATGACATCCTCAAACACAAAGAGATGATGTTCCGCACTAGCCAGAGAGGATGCTTTCGAATAGAATCTTTTGCGGCAAAGATTTCTACGGTGTTTCGACTCATTCGAAACCAAAAAAGTACATGTTTCGACAACATCGAAAGCCTATGCCTTTTCCAACTTACATGGCACATTAACGACTAGATGTATAGCGCTTCTATACCTTCCTACGAAGTCGAAAGTAATCAGTCATGGTAAACAAAAGCCCAAACATCAGGGCAATGGAAGGACGTCAAGATAATCCTTTTGACTAGGCCGAAAGGTATAATTCAAAAGAGTGAAGGCGAAAGGATGAATGAGATAGGCTAGGAGAAAGACCTTTCAACTGCATTAAAAAGATGCGCATGGAAGGAGGGAAGTAGATCTTTTGACTGTGTCGAAAGGATGTAGGCGAAAGGTGGTCAACCGGCACTTATAAATATGACCCCAGGATCTTGTTTAGGGGTCCTATTTCACCCACTTCTTACTTGTACTTTAAAAAGCTTGTAAAATCCTAATTTCCAAATCAAATTAGGAAAACTTTACTTTATACATTTGAGCTTCAATTAGTAAAAGAATATATTTTTGAAGCATGTTTATAGCGTTCCTGGAGATAATGGTTGGTTAAATGATTTTGTATCACTCTGATTGAGGTTTGCCTATATCAACATACTCGAAAGCAAACCTTTCGAGGAAGTTGAAACTGAAGTTGAAACCACTCAATTTATCCAATTTCCCTAAGTTGTCAAGTCCCAACCTTAAGCCACCTTGGTTACCTTGACAGGGGTTTTCGACAAAATTTCAAACCAGTTGAATAGGCTTAAAAGGTACGGTAAATGGTAATCAGATGTTTCGATCAAATCGAAAGGTCAAGTAAGAAGGAACTTCAGCCATCATAACCTATTTGAATGGTAGTATTGAGAGGATTAATAGATTTTAACTATCCTTATCTCTGCGAAAGGTGCATTCAAAGGAGACACTTACACATTAAACTCTTTTTTGAGGTTTTAACAAATTTTCTTTTTAACATTTTTGGAGCTAGAAGGAGGGTATGAACCTTTGATTCCCAATAACTTTCATCACAGATTAATTGCAAAGAGTTCTTCATTCAAGAGGAGAAAATGGTAAGAGCAAGAAATAACAACAACTTCCCAAATAAAGAAGATGCACCACAATCAACTTTGGAAAATGATATGTCTTGAACTTTAATCTAAAAAATGTGGAAATTGATCAACCTTCCACCCTAGTAAGATTAGAAAACAATCGGATTAAAATCTAGAATCTACAACAAAAAATGTTAGTTATGTAAGAACTTTTTGAAGGAGCTCTATCTCAAGGATCATTAAAGATTGTGGAAGGAGATGTTGAAGCAAAAATGGCCAAATGAAGACCAATATGAAAATCAAGAAAGCCAAGTTAAGAGAGCCCTTGAGCAATCAAATAGTTTAACCTAGGAAAACAATAGAGATCACCGCAACAACAATCTTAACCAAATCACAAACGATACAGTAAAAGATGCACTCCTTAAATTAGAGGAATATGTTATCCTGCAAAAAAAATCCTTTTGCAGAAGAAATGGCAGTCAGCATCCCCCCTCACATTCAAACTCCCCCACTAAATTATGATGGATTGACGAATGGACTCATACAATGCTTCCAGGGTAATTCGCTGTAAACTTTTCTTGGTAACTTTTCAAGAAGAAACTATCGAATGATACAAGAATTGCTAAGTGAAAACCATCCGTTCTTGGAAACAATTTTCTTATGACTTCATTTATATATTTAGAGACCCAACTATGGATTTTAGTTTATTAGCTACTATCAAATAGAAACCAGGAGAACTACTGGTGAATACGTAAATAGATTCGGTACAGAAACATTAAAAGTAGGGAATACAACTGATAGAGAGAAGCTTATGGTAGTTCGATCAGGATTGATCGAACAAACCCCTTTCTGGGAAGGCCTTTATATTAATGGATGTAAAGGTCTACAACATTTTTATCTCCAAGCTGAAAAGTTTATTCAAATGGAAAAAATGCATCGTTCCATGAAGAATCCCAGCAAGGAAAAAAGGAAGAAAAGTTCGACTTCAATCATCCCAAGAAAAGTCTAAATGGAAGGAAAACAAGAAAAACGGCCAAATGGTGGCATCTAAATCCAGACTAGTGGAATTAAACTGATGTCACTCCTATATATTTGCCTTGAAAAAAGATGATGAAAATTTCTCCATTTCCTATATGACAAGAATTCCTGCAGAACCCAAAGAAGGAAGGAATTACTGTGCTTATCATAAAGTGAATGGACATGAAACCGACAATTGCAATGTTTTTGCAAAAATATTTTGGAACCTAACCAATTCTGGATTCTTAAAAGAATTTTCTAAAAACGATTAGAAGATTTTCTACCTCGAAAGGGGCTTAGTCACTTAAAGCCATGATAGAGAATTAGTTTTACAACTTCATCTTCAGACTCCGATCAGGCTATGAAGCGTTGAAGCAAATGTCTATTATAAATTTTCTTTGCATATAACTTCTTTACTTAGAATTCTACTTTGAATTGGTCATATATTAATACAAAATTTGAGTTTGATTACAGGTAAAAACAAAACCAGTCCATGGCATTCAACCAGTCTTAGTTGCTTAAGAAAGATTACTCAAATGATGGGAGCAAGCCAACTCATCCTCATCTCAAAGCCTGAATCAATGTAGTGTAAAGAACTACTCCCATGGAACTTTGGATTACATTCAAGCTTCAACTTTAGACTTAAAAAGGGTTAATATCTAAAACTCTCCCAAAAGAGGGGATTCTTGGGAAAAACATGCCCTTATTCGTAAAAGTCTATTAGTCCATGTATCATGGCTTTTCAAACTTGCAAACAAGACATCACTTTTGTTGAGTAAACCCTGTGGAAGCATAACCATGTATATTATACACGTTGATTCTATTTCCAATTAGTTATCCTACCATTCGTTGGAAAATTTTCCTAAATATATTTTCAAGAAAGTTGCTTTCAAAAGTCGAAAAGATTATTTCTAATTACCCAATGAATAAGGGAAATTAAGTATTTGTTTAATTGAAAGTAAATCTGCATAATCTTTAAAGAATATTATTTGACATTAGTAAATACGCATCAAGGACTTTCAACTAAGCAATTCTAACATTTCAAAATTTTCTAAAAACCATTGGCGAGGAGAAGCCTATTCATACCTTTTTAGGGAAATTTTTAAAGCTATCAACAGTTCATCAATAATCAAATAAGAGAATCATATTCTTCACTAAAAGCCTATTGGTTCATGAATCATGATCTCGTGGTCTCTTATTTGAGATCTGTGTCTCTACTATGAGAATGATTTAAAAATCCTTGCAAAAGACAGCGTTATGAAAAGATTCTTTTATGACCAAACTTTTTTTTCAAAAAAATAATCCCTTAATATATTAGAAGGGTTCACTAACAAGAATTATTTGATATTCAAAAAGATGTTTATAAATATTTAATTAGCCAAAAATGATATTCACATACAAGTTTTAGCCTACGGCTAATCCATAACACATTCTGAAAGGAGAGGGGACTGTACCCACCAAAAGCTGACGGTCAATCCATAGCACCTCCTAAAAGTAGGGGGGTCTTGTACCCAGCGAAAAGCCTACGGACAATCCGTTGCACGTCCTAAAAGGAGGGGGTCCTGTACCTACCAAAAAGCCTACACTCGATCCGTAGAACTTCCTAGAGGAAGGGTCAAAACTCCAACGTCGAGTTCACCTCTTAAAGGGAGGGTCAAGTCAAGAACCCCCCAGTAACCTATTTGAAGAAGGTCAACTTAACATACACTATAGTCCATGGAATCAAGGAAATCCCGAAGAGAGCACCAAGAAGACAAAGGAGGACAAAGATGTCCATGATTCAAAACAAAAGTCAAATCCTAAAGGAACAAAGGGTCAAAGAAAGAAATCTACCCACTACGTAAAATAAAGATGAAGGTTGAGAAAGGAATACGAACAAGAGAAAAAAGGATGAAGATGTCCTACTCTATAGACAGGAATGGATAAGATGTCCAAGACCATAATAAAAAAGGGACAAAGTATCAACTGGCGATCTTCAATACATCCGATTCCTAAAACATGACTCCCATAGCAAAGAATTAAGGAGTCTACATCTTAAGAGAAAACACGAGATGAGAAAATAGATAAAGAGAATCACAAAATGAAATGGAAAATAAAGACCCATACAAAAACTGAAGGATTGGGACTAGATAACAGATTTTTACTACATGGATAAAAGTGACTTCATTCAAAGAGTATATCAAGTAAAACACTCCTGAATTCTTAGAAATAAGGCGACCCTTTGGATAGAAGATTCTATACTATATATATTAACAATTTATTTGGACCATTGCACTGTTGAGCGACCAAGCAATAGTACAAAACTTACATAGCTGAAAGACCGACTAGTCAAACGGAGCTTGCACTGCTGAACGTCCAGTCAACTGAAAGGAACTACCTACTGAATGGTTGAAAAGCTGAACAGCAAAATGGAACTATCCGTTGAACAGTTGACTGGTCTTATGGAACTACTACTCCAAATGGTTGACTGGTAATACCGAACTACTATTCTAAATGATTGCATGGCTTTACGGAACTACTCAGCTCCAATATAACAATAATACTGCTAACTTATAGACATTTTAGGAATTACACATGTATTAATAGGAGACTTTCCTTTGAATAACGAGAATACCCATCTTCATTCAAAGCCTGAGTTTTAAATAAATCTCTGGCATAGTATATTAGGTAGAACTTTAGATTAGGGCCAGATAAGATTAAGGAACTTTTTCTTAAGCATACTTCAATTACCATTACTAGACAGTTTTATGACCTTATACTTGTACTAAATAAAATTTTAAAGTAGTTTATTTGCCAGAGGAGATCCTGACAAATTTTTGACTAAACCTTTGACTTTATGAGCTTTCAATTTCCTTGTTTCATTTCATGAAGATTTCATATTGAATTTTTGAATTCTAAATTTCCTTATTATTTTTTATGATTATTCGTGAATTTCATATTCTCGGTTTTCTTATTTGATTTCCATGATGATTTCTTATTGAACTTCTAGTTTCGTGAATTCTATTTCCTTTTGATTGTTACGATGATTTGTGCATTTCATATTCTTGATTTTCTTATTGGATTTTTGTGATGATTTCTTATTGAAATCTGGTTTCATGAATTCTAAATTTCCTTATTGATTTTTATGATGATTTGTGGATTTTATATTCTTAGTTTCTTTATTGGATTTTCATAGTGGTTTCTTATTGAACTTCTGGTTTATGAAGTGTTGATTCCTTTATTGAATTTTTGTGGTGATCTGTAGACCTCTTTTTGAATTTCTGAGTTTGTACTAGAATTAGATAGAATTTTGAGCAGTCTGGTTGACGGATCAGATTCTAACAAGTTTCTGGTAAAAGAATTTAACTCATCTCAATTTCTTTTCGTAATGATTCCATAATAAATTTCTAGTTTTGTGAATTCTTGATTTATTTATTGAGTTATAATCCTAATAGAAGTTATTGTTTGTTTTGCAGGAAAACGAAGAAAGGAATTTCATTGAAATTTGAGCAGTCTGAAAGAAATTCTTGGAATTTTGTCTTAAAGAACGAAAATCTTTCATACTGGGGAGGGAGGGCTAAATGTTATCTATAATATATTCTCAAGAGTGAAAGTATGAAAAAAGGAGCAATGGCACAAGTGAGGTTCTAAAGGCATTAGAGTGGTTTCTATAAGCATTAAACAAGGCTTTCAACGAGAATGAAAAAGAAAGGATTTACAAAGAGAAATAACAATCACAAAGCCCTTCGAAAAGGTTGATGAGATACTTCGGTAGAATGATGGATAAGCAAGGAGCTTTCAAAGAATTCGAAAGGTACGTTTCAAACGCAATGGATAATAAGTTTTTCGGGCGTGTGCCAAGCCATTCAAAATGATTCATTTCATCGTCATTACCTCCATTAGAAGAATATATGACCAAGGCCACCTTTCGAAAGCATATATTAACCTTTCGAATTGGTTTAAACTATCCACACCCATGAAGAAAAAATTACATGAATTCAATATAACGTCCTCAAATGCAAAGGGATAAGGTTTCGCACTAGCCAGAGAGGATGCTTTTGAATAGAATCATTTGCGGTAAAGCTTTCTACTATGTTTTGACTCATTCGGAACCCAAAAAGTACACGTTGCGATAGTATCGAAAGTCTATGCCCAATCTAACTTACACGGCACATTAACTACTAGATGAAGAGTGCTTCAATACCTTTTAACGAAGTCGAAAGCAATCAACCTTATAAAGGAAAGTCGAAACATCAACGGTAGCAGAAGGATGTCAAGATAATCCTTCCGACTGGTCGAAAGGTATAACTCAAAAGAGTGAAGGTGAAAGGATGAATGAGATAGACCAGGAGAAAGGCCTTCCGAATGCATCAAAAATATATGCACGAAAAGAAGGAAGCAGGCCTTTCGACCGTGTCGAAAGGATGTAGGTGGAAGGTGGTCAACCAACACCTATAAATAAGACCCTAGGGGTCTTGTTTAGGGGATCCGATTTCACTCACTTCTTACTTGTACTTTAAAAAGCTGGTAAAACCTTAGTTTTCGAATCAAATTGAGGAAAAATTATTTTATACAATTGAGCTTCAATTAGTAAAAGAATATATTTTCAAAGCATGTTTATAGCATTCCTGGAGATAATGGTCGGTTAAATGATTTTGCATCACTCTGATTGAGGTCTTCCTGTATCAACATGTTAGAAAGCTTACTTTTTGAGGAAGTGGAAACCACTCAATTTATCCAATTTCCCTAATTCGTCAAGTTCCAACCTTAAGCCACCTTTGTTACTACCTTTTGAATATGTTAAGATGGTTGAAGGAGACACCTACATATTAAACTCTATTTTGGGGTGTTAATAAGTTTTTTTATTAACAAACCCTTTAGATGACTATTTTATGGGAGGAGAAGAGCGAGGAATAGTTTTAGCAGATTTCCAGCAACCAGTCTAGAAGATCCTCTTTATGTTGTAGATGGGCCGGTATTTATAGGGATTAGAGAGCTATTCGCTAGACTACCTTGCTATAAGCTTGCATTTGAAGGTACGAAGGTGCTCAAGGATTTCCGTAGCGAACCAACCCAATACGATGGATCGTCAGCGATCCATAGGGCATGGATCGTGATCCATAGAGTTGGAGCATTTTTTGGTCGTTTCAATTGGATCGTGTTCCCTGCCTTATGTAAATGCTTTATGTAATTTTATGAATGCATGCCTTGTTTTGATGATGGATCATGCACAATTTGCATGGAACTATTACTAGAATCAGATGAGCGCCTACTTCTCGATCTAGTTTGCTTGGAATACCATGAAACTTGGCAGGTATCCCTAGAAAACATATTGGATTATGATGTAAGAGGATAGGAGGATCCACGGGAAACCCTTATGGATCGCAAGCGATCCATAGGTGATGGACCACTAGCGATCCATCATCTTGGTTAATTTTTGGTTTGTATTTCTTTTGTCTTTCTTAGTTTCGTTTTCTATTCCTTTTGGTTGATTCTTAAGTTATTTTTACTTAACATAGATGTTTTAACTTCCTTTGAATTCCGTTGGGTCAAAAACTCGGGTAACATTTGCCCCTCGGAGTATGCTTTCATTGGAAACATGGTGTGCACTAGAAGTAACTGCTTATGAGTTCCCATTTTGCAAAGTCTAATTGATCGCGTTGAGGCTATCATGCGAATTTGGCTTTGGATATCCAACTGCTTGTTGAGTTTTGATGTAAATTATCATTACTCATCATAATAAATCAATTTCAATTCCACAACTTTCAAAATGCTTGCAAAAGGTGCTTAGATAATGCTTGGTGAGTTTGGGAAAGTTTGGTTGCAATTCTATAGATCGCTAGTGATCCAAGGACTTTGCATATTTTCCTGTGCAATATCGTATTTATTTCATTCAAGCCGAACTGCTTCCATTCCATATTCTCATTTGTGACTGGATCCTTCTGCCTCGCAACTCGAACCAAGGCATTCAAACCCTAGCTTCACCTATGCCATCATCGTCGCCTATCTCGGTCGTCGGATCTTCTTGCCATTGACCATACTTAACCTCGCCATCGCCTTATCCTAGCCCTTAATTCCCGTTACTTCGTCTCTTCAGATCACCACCGAGCCTACCCACTTGGATCAGCGTCGATCTTCCCTACCTTTGGTCACCAACAACCTAAGTTCATTCGTGTTCTCCCTTTGATTTTTGATCAGAGGTGGGTAATGCAGATTTTGGCATTTTCTTAGCAATTCGACGATAAGGTTATATTGGTGGTGGTCATTATGGATAATTCTAGTTGATTGTTATTTTAAGGAAGAAGATAGCAAATCGAGTCTTGAGTTCTTCACGGAACGAAATCCGGACTTTACCACAGAGCTTGACATGTTTTGCTATCTTCACCCACGGAATCAAAATTAACTTGCATCGAGTTATAATATTAATCTAGGATGATGTTTTGCAGATTGGTTTTGTGTTATTCTAGGAGGTGATGATAGCTTAGTGTAGGGTCTCGTGTGCAGTTTATGTTGTTATCACCTTCCAGAGAGCTGAAATCGTGTTATGCTGAGAATTCTATGCTTGATTCGGACCCATCAATCTATAGTTTCTCACTTCGTATTGGTCCTATTATTGCACAATCGGTGTGCCTTGAATGGAAAAAGCTTCTCATGTTGCTTCAGACGGCGGATCTGTTATCGATCATTGATCGATAACAGGTAAGTGTAGGAGAAATAACTTCAATAAATGGTAAAAGAACCTCTTTTCTTTCTTCATTATGAGTGAACTATCTTCAAAAGATAGAGCGTTTGTAGTGTTTGGGACACCGAACCCATCCCATATAGATAACACACTGTCCTTACCCCAGTCAACACTTGAAACCCGATAAGTCGGCATAAATCAATATTCCTTCAAAGTTTAAGTGTTGTTGGGAGACTTTTAGTTAGAAATAGAATTACCTAATGGTGCTAGATACAAGTTCTATTATATAGATTGAAGCATCCTCATCTTGTCGTAAGTCCAATGGAGGAACTCCGGCACTTTTAGAAGCTGAATCATCATCAGTTGCGCCTTCACAAACAGTTTCAGTAGCGCCTACTTTTTCAAAAACGCGAGCTGAATACGGTCAATTGATTCCCATTGGTTTGGTTATAGACTGGAATCCTCCAAATTTTAGAGTTCTACTCAATCCCCCAGAAAGAGCTTCCTTTATAATCTCTGGTAATGTTCTGCATAACATTTGTTTGCAACAAGACATCCCGAACGATGACATGTGCTTTTCGTCAAAGAATGAGTTCCCACATATGTCGCCTTCGGGGTACACCGCTTGCCATCGGTACATATGCTTAAATGGAGTAGTGCCCCCAATCACTTCTTGAGAGGAATTCTTCTGAACTTGGGAATTTCTCCCTTTCATATTCATCCTAATGGATATGTGATCCTGACTGGCCTTCACATCTTGTTTATGCAGACGTTTAATCAGGCCCCGAGTTTCGATGAGTTGAGATACTTTTTCTCATTCAAGAAGAGTGACTAATGTCCTTTCCTCATCGTCAACGAGGCCTAAATAAACATCAAGATCATGCTATAGCTTCAAAGAAATCTGTCCCAATTCAAGACTTAATATTTCTTCATCGAGTGTCCTGAGGGATTTAATCGTCTTTGGACGATAGGAGGTAGGTCCTCTCTTTTACTTATTAAGATTAAAACGTTGCTATGGGATTTTTGATAGATTGAAAACTTCTTGCAATTATTCCGAGGTCGAACAAAGATCCATCACTCGATCCAATTTTCAATATTCCGAAGGTCGTAGATGCAAAAGAGAGATCAATCATGTTTTTCCTAACGAAAAAGAATTTGCTTCGGTATAAGTTGTTGCATCCAGGGAGATCTGCCATGGCCGCTGAAGTTCCATCTCTTTCCCGTTCCAGAATAGGAAACAATTCTACTTCTTCATCACATTGCTCCGAAGAGGGCGATCTCCCAAAAAGAGAAGTTCCATCTGGCAAATAAACCGAAGAAATTCATAAAGTAAGAGGAACTACAACAGAAGCCAGTTGCTCGGTTAGGATGCCCCTGACTGCGGAGGGGTAGAAAAAAGAATGCAAGCAGCGTGAATGCAAGGCTGCGGTGGCAACGAAAAAGGAGGAGGTGAAGTTGAGAAAATCAGCAGGTGTGATTCCTCTACCGGTGATGAAGAATTCGATGCAAGTTATGGTGATGGAAACTTTGAATTGTGTGATAAATTCCAAGAATGAGACCCATTCTCCCGGATTCGCCTCATTAAGCGATTCGTAATAAAGATGCTACCATAGCAGCCAAGCGACTTCATGGTTCTTCGCTTAAGGAAACTGATATTAATTTTGGGGATCCGAGCAATGTTTATGTAGATATCGATGAACTTATGGGAGAAAATTTCGAGTTCAAGGGATTGTCTCCTCGTCCCAGCCATGTTTTGTCCAAGTTAGCCCAATTCCCATAGTGGCAGCTTCACGATCCGGTGTGTGAAGTCCTTTTAGTCCACCTATGACATATTACACATTTCACTAGGGTCATGTCCACTTACGCATGCATTATTTAGGTCCATTTCTTATTGCTAAATCTCTTTATTTATTTTTTGTATCAGGACTATGAAAGGCTATGAACTTTACGAGGGCCTTGAACAATTTACTGATTCGCAATGCTGGTCAAGATGGTTTTCATGCTGCCATCAGCCTAATGAGAGCGAGGAAGAGTAAAGGAGGAAAGACTTGAAAGTCGAAGTATGTCACTGGAACGATAGAGAACATGGTAGGGTTTACAAGAGTAGTCATGAAAAGAGAAAAACTACAGACGATCGAGAAGAGTCGCCCAAGATGCCAAAGGTAGATCGCAGTTCTCATACCTCCGAGCACCAAGCATTTGACCCGGCCTTAATCTCTATCGAAATTGAAGTTCTGACTTCCACTGTTCAAGTTTCACCTTCATCCCACGTTCCATCAACTCACACGGTGCTGCTTCTGGTTTTTCATGTCCTCGCAGAACGCCCGCTTATATTCTTCTGTCTGGTCTCGCTGGACTCGAAGCTGCCTCCCTAGGTGGTTTCTAAACGGAGTTAAATTTGATCACGACCTGCGCCTAATATGTAAAGATACCTATATGTCACATCACCAGGCGATTCAAAGCGATTCAAATCAAAAAAAGGGATGGAAAAAGTTATGCAAGCAACTGGTGGACACGAACCGCAATAATTATTAAGAGATCCTTTCCTTTGAATCAAAAAAGGATGATTATGAGAGGGGATTAGCAGAACGTGATTCCAGAGTCGAGCGATTAATAAAGGAGATGGACGCTGCACTCGAGAGAGTAAGAGGAATGCCATCTTACTGAAGGAATTGAAAGAGGCCCATACAAAAATAGAAATCACGTTTCGTGACGAAATCATAAAGGCCTATGCGGATGAGGTTAAGCTGAAGGAGGAACTTGAAGCCCGTGACATGATCATCGAAGCTCAAAAGAAAACTATCGTTGATTACAATAAAGTCATTGAAGCTTATAAAAAGGCGATTGCAGATTATGTGAGAATAGTGGAATCCCATGACAAGACCGTTTCTGATCGGACTCAAATGATCGCTTTGCTCCAGGAGAAAGTCGCGCAGCTTAACATTGAGAAGACCCGAGTTGAAGTTGAGAAGGCCACTATGACAGCGGACTACTTGGAGTTAAAAGATACTTTGAAAAAATATGGGGAAGATGGATGGCACCATCTTAAATTTCTACGATAAATCCTTGCAAAATCAGGGGACTAAGCTATCGGGACCCTAAATTCATACATGCTCTTGCTATGGTTTGGGATCTGGCCCATTTCAGAGAAAATGGGGATGTATACACCAAGCAAGAGTTGGAGGATGTCTATCTCAATGAAGATTCGAAGAAAGCTTTGATAGAGGGTCGGGAGATCATTCGAATTGAGAAGGAACATGAGGTTGTCGATGCTTCTGTGACTGCACATGCTAAAACGCTGTCAGAGCCTTTCGTTTCGGGCCTGGCGAATCATCAAAACAACCTCGTGATAATTAGCGAGCTCATCCGGTAATGCCTTCTTGTTTTCCCTTCTAGCAGCAGTCTCGGAAGCTTCAGGTGGTCCCAGAACTTCTCCAAAGATCATACAACCATCCAAAGAAGGAGAAGGTGGGGAGTATAAGGTTGAAATTCTTAGCCATTCTTCTTATGCAGGTAACCTTCTTGTTTCCTCTGAGTTTGAGAATTTTCAGCTCAAGCCGCAAGAAAAAGGCGAATTGAATGCTTTCATTTCGATCTTATAGGTCTGTCTTCTTTACCTATCAACCTGCCGATTTCTTCAGTCCCTAGGCTTGCTACTATTTCCACTACCTTGATGCTTGTTTCCATAGCCGCTTTGATTGTTGTACCTGTGTCTGGCTCACAACCAGGATCATAATCTGAGAAGATTGTTGCATTGCATGGTCTAGGTGACCCTTCTGTATCTTTGGAGCGCGGTTCCATGGCAGTTGAAGCTCAAGAGTAGGAAGACCAAACTGGCCAGCTAAATAAAACTGAACAGCAGATGGTAACTGTCAAGAAGGAAAAGAACGAGGAGATAAAATCTTTAAGGATCTCCCGCAAGTCCCGGAAGCGCATGATCAAAGGGGAGTCTTCCGAGGTGAAGAACAGAGAAGAGATGCTAGCACGAAGGAGATAGTTGATATTTTAGGCAGCTACACAACTTCGTGCAGGGACTTTGATAGGAAGAAGAAACTTCCGACCAAAGGTGAAAAGTGGGGTAGTGGAAAGAAACATTGACAAGCTTGGGTAACAGTGGGGCCAGATTTGGGGAAATTCCAATTTGTTTGATATATGTTTTATAAAAGTGCAGAGCCTGCACTAATTGCTTTTATTATTGTAGCATCTTGTATTTTCCTTTTTCATTGGCGATATTATGTGGGTACAACCCCCACCTTTTGAATTTGTATAGAAAATGCTATAAGTAATGCAATGTTGACATTTTGATTATAACCTTATTTGTTTACTTATCTATATTTTATGAAGTTATGCTAATTTTATTAATTTTATTTACTGTTATTCCATCCAGTACCATAATTATTGCCAAAATTCTTTTTCTGGATTGTTTGGAGTGACAACACCATGAGATACTTGGTTTTTACTTTTAATTATCTGTGTGTTTTCCCCCAGTTCACGGGGTTGTTTATTTCAAACACTTGACTAATCAGCAGTCGATCCATGTGATACTTCAGATGTCTGTAACAGAGTCCATCTTACAGCTCCTATCTTTGGGAACTTATGATTTAAGCGTCTCGATTCCAAAGATTTTGTCAATCAACAATCAGAATTTTTTGCCGGTTAGTAGTCATTTGTCATTGTTGAATTCGTACCCAATACTCCTGATAGTGGGAATGGATTGATTCTCATTGTCTTGCAATAAACGAGTTCCCAACATTGCCAGGACAATACTAGTACTTAGGAGTGTGAGCGGCTTATAAAATGCGCGGCTTCTAAAAGTGTGTGCGGCTTATGGGATGTGCGGTTTTGGGGATCGATAAGGCCCGTCGATCCAGAAAAGTTTGGAATTTCTCGACGTTATTAATCTTCAGGCAACTTGAGGAGTTTATGCTTTGAGAATATGATTCCATGGCTAAAAAGTAATGCATGGCTTATGGTGGTGCGCGACTTTTAAGGTTATGCTTGTTTGGATGTGATTCCACAATCCAAGATGCGGTATGTAGCTTACGAAATGCATGGCTTTTATTTAGGCTTGAGCGTCATTCCACTATCTCAAGCAGCAATCCAATGATTTTGAGCCGATTTGACCTCATCGACTCAACATGTTACTTTTGTGAATACGGTTTTATTGGTTCAAAAGCAAAATAATTTTATTAATGAAAGTTTGGCAAATTTTGCCTAGTTACAATGTCTTCGGTATTCCGGGATGGCTTATTTGATGAAAATAGGAAATACATAAAATAGTATTGAATAAAGCAACGATGCCATGATTCACTATTCCATGCTCGGGGAATTTGGATTCCATCAACAGTTGTTAGCTTGAATGTGTCATCCTTTAGCTTTTGACCAATCACATAGGGTTCTTATCAGTTTAGTCCGAGTGCATTTTGAAGGTGCGGTTATGAAATTTGGAGTTGAAGTACCATGCGACCCTTTTTTGGTGAGCGATAGTCCTTAATTCAGCTTCTTCTCATTGACTATATCGAGTGACTCGAGTAGGAGCTGTTCGTTCTGCTTCTGATCGAAGTTTCGCCTCTGATGAGAAGGGACTTTCAGCTCAACTGGGATCATCATTTTAGTTAGCCACTTTTTAATGGTTGACTTAATGATCTTATTTACTACTTTTAGTTGTACATTTGCTTACGAATGTGCGACAGTTGAAAAGCTTTTCTCGATCTAGAAGCGTTTGCAAAAGTCTTTGAACTCGACTCTTTCTAATTGAGTCCCATTATCCGTGATGATTATCTATGGCGCTTCAAACCTGCAAATAACATTTCTAGTAACAAAGTTAATGACTTTCTTTGTACTAACAGTGGCTAGCGGTTTCGCTTCGACCCATTTGGTGAAATAGCCAACAACAACGATAGCATATTTGGCTCCTCCTTTAGCCATTGGTACTGCGCCAATCAAATCGATTCCCCAGATTGCGAACGACCATGGGCTGACAATCTCTGTTAGCTCCATCGAGGGGGTTCTTTTGATCTTGCCGAATCTTTTGCAATGATCGCACCATTTAGTGTAAACCACTGCATCGCGGTTCATTATTGGCCAAAAGTACCATAATGGAGAACTTTCGTTGCAAGGGTTTGCCCCTCGATATGATCTCGTGGTCTCCATCATGAACTTCTTTTATGATCCTTTAAGCTTCGTCATTAGTCACACATCTAAGCAATGGGGTAGAGAATCCCATCGATAGAGTATCCCATCTCGTATTAGAAATCACAATGCCTTTCGGAGAAGCTTTTTCTGTAGGTTCCTGTCAATGGGGAGAGTTCTTGTGAGCAACTAGTTCTTGATCGGCATCATCCATGTCTCTGGTTCTTAGTTTGTCTTAAAAATCCAATCGATATCCATTTCGCCTATGCTTGGAGCTGTCAGAGTTTCAACTGGGACTAGCCCTAATGACTGAGCCTCTTCGGAACTTGCCAGTTAGCTAGATAATCCGCCTTCGTGTTCTATTCTCTTGGGATATGATTTATGGTGTAGTGCTCGATGTCATTCAACAGTTCCTGCACTTTAAATAGATACGGAGCAAGGTCTCCCCTCGAGCCTAGTATTCGCCTTTCACCTGACAGACGACTAGCTGAGATTCGCTATAGATGTGTATGGATCTCATCTCGAGTCCCTTAATAATCTTTAGCCCCGCTATTAATGTTTCATATTCTGCCTTATTATTTGCTGTAGGGAATTCCAAGCAAAAAACACAGCAAACAGATTGTCCGTCGGGAGTCTCGAGCACTACCCCTGCTTTCGAGCAAAAGTCATTCGATGCATCATCAACGAATAGCTTTGAACGTGCCTTCACTTCTGGAATCATTTCTTCCTTTTTATATCATATTGTAAATTCAATAACGAAATATGCCAACAACTTCCTATTGATCGCTTTTCGATGATGGTATGTGATTTCATACTCACTTAATTTGATGTTCTACTTGATAAGCCATCCATAGGTCTTAGGGCGGTATAAAACTTGCTTCAAGGGTTGATATGTTGGCACTCCAATTGTATGCGTCTGGAAGTACAATCATAGCTTTCTAGATGCAATCAAGAGGCTACGCCAGTTTTTCATATTTTGGATAGTACTTTTCTGCTCCAGCGAACCGTTTACTAATGTAATATATGGGTCGTTGGATCTTAGCTTCTTCTCACACGAGCGTGGCACTCAATGCATGGGGTGAGACTGCTAAGTAGATGTACCAGTCTTCTCCATTCATTGGCTTGGATAGGGTTGGCAGGGTTTCCATATGTCACAGCAGCTCTTCGAATGTGAATTGACAAGCTTGATTCCATTCTACGTTCTTCTTTCCCTTCTTTAATTCGTCAAAGAACGGTATAAATTTATCGGTGTCTTTTGAGATAAACCGACTCAGCGCTGCAACCTTTTCGTTCAAGCTTTGCAACTCTTTCTTATTCCTTGGGGCCTGACTTCCTGTAAAGCGGTTATTTGTTCGAGTTTTGCTTCGATGCCTATGGCGCTCATGATGAATCCCAAGAACTTTCCAGAGGCTACTCCAAAGTGACACTTAAGTGGATTGAGCTTCATTCCATATTTGCGGAGTATTTTGAACATTTTGACGAGGTGGTCCAAGTGGTTTGTAGCTGTGCATGATTTAACCAACATACCGTCTACATAAACTTCCATTGTCTTTCCAGTCTGATATTTAAACATGGTGTTCTTTCCCCGACATTCTTTAAGCCAAATGGCATTACTTTGTAGCGGTACAATCCCAGATCAGCAATGAAGCTAGTATTTTCTTGATCGGGTTTGTGCATCATGATCTAGTTGTATCTCGAGTATGCATCCATAAATGATAGTAGTTCATGTCCAACCGTCCCATCCATAAGCTGATTGATTCTGGAAAGAGGAAAGCTCTCCTTCCGGCAAGCTTTATTAAGGTCCAAGTAATTGATACAAGTTCGCCATTTCCTATTGGACTTTTTGACCAAAACCGGGTTAGATACCCATTTAGGATAGGTTGCATCATGGATAAAACCATTCGCCATCAGCTTGTCCACTTCTTCTCTTAGCGTTTTGGACTGCTCGGGCCCTAGGCTACGCCTTTTCTGCTTCATTGGTGTATACTTAGGATCAATGTTAAGTGCATGGCATGCGATCTTCGGCGATACCTGACACGTATCAAAATGTGTCCAAGCGAATACATCCAGATTGGCACGAAGGAATTAGATCATTTCCAGTAGCATCCTGATTCCAAGATGCAAACCAACTTTGAGGACAACGTGTTGGATCATCCATATCAACAGGGATAGATACCGTCAATTCTACCGGTGCTACCCGTTCCTCCCCCGAACTCTTCTTTCTAGGGTCCAAAGCCTTGTTGAATCGGCTATGGTCCCCAAGCTAGGGGAAGATTTGTAGTTGCTATTCGGTAGGTTCACGAATGTGGAGGGTTTTCCCCATATTTTCCCCTTTTTCCTTCTTTTAGACTCGCGTAGTTCCGCGATATAGCATTCTCTGGCAACACTTTGGTCTCCTTTGATCACCTCGACTCCATTTTCTATCGAAAATTTCATAGTTAGGCACCATTGATATAAAGTGATCCTGCTAAGCTTGGCCACCCCCAAGAAGGCATTATTGGCGAAAATTTCATCTACGATCACAAAGGTTTGGATAAGGGTGACTCTTTGGTCGCCTTCTCCGAACTCTACGAGTAAGTCGATTGTTCCAACAAGTTGTTCAGGTTCGTTGTGAATCCCTAAATCTTTGTTCAGCAGGCGGATACATCTTTCATGCCGATCTTCATCTGATCAAATGTGCATTTGAAAAGGATATTTACAAAACTTCCACTATCTACTAATACTTGGTGGACCATGGAGGGTCCGATTTCTACTATCACGACCATGTGATCGAGAGTTGGAGCTTCTATCCTTTCAATGTCTTGATTCGGGAATATTATGCCATCATTCTGGGTTCTCTACTGTTAGGGGTTCCATCTTTGTTCTCAAAACATGCATATTTTGGAGCATGCTTTAATGAGCTCTCATGCCGCTCCATTTCTCCCCAACTCTTCCACATAGGACGGGGTCCCCTAGATATCATTTTAAAGATGGATCTCTAGTCAGTCCATCTGGGTCCCTCTTTGTCGGTTCCAGCTTGATTCCCTTGATCTTTAGAAGCTTGAGGTGCTGCGGGTTGGTCATGATTTAGTGATTTCCTCACATACCGCTGAAGCTTGTTTTCCCGAATCAACTCCTCACTCAAGTTTTTCAAGTGATGACGCTCATTCGTGTTGTGGCATGGAAGCAATAATACTTTTCGAAATGCTTTTGATGTTCAGTTGCTTCCTTTTTAAGTGGCTTTTTGTACTCCTACGTCCCATGTGTCATGAGATAGATGTTTTCTAGGGTATTGTTGAGCGAGGTGTATTCTATGATTTTCAAGCCTTTGAGTCGCTTGCTACTTCTATTTTGCTTGTTAAGATTCCGGTTCTTCCTTTTTTGATTCCTATTTTTTCCTGCGTTCCCTTCAACGGTCCTGGAGATGTTTATATCTTGGTTTATCACCATACCACTCTGCCCAACGTTGGTTAGCTGTAAGTTAGCAGATTTCCTTTCTAATTCTTATGCCTCTTCCAATTTCAAGTACCGGCTCGCCTTTCGGTTGAAGTCCTTCCTAGTGGTTGGTTGTTTCATTTTGAACCATTTCTCAAATTAAGGTTCGAGGTGAATTGAGCGGACTAAAGGCATGAAAACCATATCCTCGTTTGAATTACTTACTTCAGTTACCGTGGTGTTGAACCGATTCATGAAAGACTTCAGGGATTCATTACGTCCTTGTAATAGGTCGGTTAAGGACATCACATCTTTTGGTTGTGCCTTGTGATGCCTAAACTGATCAAAGAATCTTATTGCTAGTTGATTGAAGGTGGAGATGGATTTTGGCAAAAGCCTTGTGAACCACATGGAAGCAATTCCCTTTAGGAAAATCGAGAAAGATCTACATCGAACGACATTGGAAGCATTTGCTCTGTCCATGTACCAATTATACTTATACAAATGGGTTTTCGGTCTCTCGTTCCATCATAAGACGGAATAGTTGGCATAGTGAACTTTTCAGGGTACCGCTTACTCAAAATGTCATCAGTGAAGGGAGTCTGACTTAGAGCGAATCCCCGTTCATCGTCCCTTCTATCTTTACTTTCATCCATTAGTCGCTTGACCATGTCCATGATACATGCCGCAGATGTCCGGTAATCTATAGTTTAGCTGTTGGTGACTACACCAAATGTTTGATTTTGCAATTGATCTTGGTAAGTGGGTCGAAGCCTAAGCTCTCCTGTCTTCGGAAGGCCACTGCCTCAAGGCTCTGTTGGCTTTGCGGTTGGTCTAATGAGGCAGTTTGGATCTCCCTGGTGTCATTGAATGCATCAGTATTTCCTTCCAACTTGTCATTGTTAAGTCGCTCATTATTTTTTAAGTCGGAAAGATCCATAGTTATGTCTTTATGTGGGGTTTTTGCTCCTAGATTCAAGTTTTTAGCTGGTTGTGTTGTAATTGGTGGAGCGTTCGCGTTTCCTTCCATATTAATTCCTACGGTTCCACCTATCACTCCTTTCTAAAGCTGCTTCCCATTTCTCCTGTTTAGGCTAGAGACGGAAGAATTTTCTTGTTCCATGGCATCCGCGGGCTTTGTCATAGTTCTTGGAGCAGCAAACTTTAAGGTCAATAGGGCATTCAATTTGTCCATAAGACCCCTTTGGCTGTTCTCCATCTTCTGATTAGTTTCATCAACCATTTTGTTCAATTCAACTCTAGTGATAACTTCACATTGGATAGAGGATCCTAGCACCTAATCTTCTATGTTAGAGTCATTGACTTCAATTTGCTAATCCCTTCTCTAGCTATTACAGCTCCTATGGATCTTCTGGAAGTAGTTCTCCTCCTTTCTGGTGTTGTTGAAGCTCCAACCCTCGATCCCATAGTCGTGATAGTAGGAATCAAACCCTCCAAGGTCTGAAAAGTATTAGTAGATAGTGGCAGTTTTGTAAATATCCTTTTCAAACGCACATTTGATCAAATGAAGATTAGCATGAAAGATGTATCCGCCTGCTGAACAAAGATTTAGGGATTCAATGCGAACCCAAACAACCCGTTGGAACAATCAACTTACTCGTAGAGTTCGGAAAAGGCGATTGAAGAGTCACCCTTATCCAAACCTTTATGATCGTATATGAAATTTTTACCAATAATGCCTTCCAGGGGTGGCCAGGCTTAGCAGATTTTAGGATCTCTTTAGCTCAATGGTGTCTAACCATGAAATTTCCAACAGAAAATGGAGTCAGGGTGATCAAAGGAGACCAAAGTGTTGCCAGAAAATGCTATATCGCGGAACTATGCGAGTCTAAAAGAAGGAAAAGGGGGAAGAATATGGGGAAAAGCTCTCCACAATAGTGAACCTACCAAATAGTAGCTACAGATCCGCCCTTGGCTTGGGGACCATAGCCGATTCAATAAGGCTTTGGACCTCAGAAAGAAGAGTTTAGGGGAGGAACATGCAGCACCAGCAAAATTGATGGTGTATGTCCCAGTTGATAGGGATGACCCAACACGGGTCCTCAAAATTGATTCGCATCTTGGAAACAAGATGCTACTTGAACTCATCAAATTCCTTCACGCCAATCTGGATGTATTCGCTTCGACACATTCTGATATGTGTCGGGTATCGTCGGAGATCGCATGCCACGCACTTAACATTGATCCCAAGTATACGCCAATGAAGCAAAAAAGGCATAGCCTAGGGCCCGAGTGTTCCAAAGCGCTAAGAGAAGAAGTGGACAAGCTGATGGAAAATGGTTTTACCCACAATGCAACCTATCTTGAATGGGTATCTAACCCAATTATGGTCAAGAAGTCCAATGGAAAATGGAGAACTTGTATCGATTACTTGGACCTGAACAAAGCTTGCCCGAAGGAGAGCTTTCCTCTTCCCAAAATCAATCAGCTTGTGGATGGGACGGCTAGACATGAACCACTGTCATTTATGGATGCATACTCGGGATACAACCATATCATGACGAGAAACATCTACATCGAACACCATTAAAAGCATTTGCTGTGTCCATGTACTTATACAAGTAGGGTTTCGGGTCTCTTGTTCCATCATAAGATGGAATAGTTGGCATAGTGAACTTTTCAGGGTACCTCTCACTCAAAAAGTCATCAGTGAACGGAGTCCGACTTAGAGCGAATCCCCATTCTTCTTCTTCTTCCCTTATATCTTTGCTTTCATCCATTAGTTGCTTGACCATGTCCATGATATATGCCTTAGATGTCCGGTAATCTACAGGTTGGCTGTTAGTGACTACACCAAGTGTTTGATTTTGCAAACGATCTTAGTAAGTGGGCTAAAGCCTAAGCTCTCCTTTTTTTCGGGAGAGCCACTACCTCAGGGTTCTGTTGGCTTTGCGGTTGGTCTGATGAAAGCAGTTTGGATCTCCCTGACATCATTGAATGCATCAGTATTTCATTCCAACTTGTCATTGTCATGTCGCTCACCATCTTCTTAGTCGGAAAGATCCATAATTATATCTTCCTGTAGGGTTTTCGCTCCTAGATTCAAATTTGTAGATGGTTGCCTTGTAGTTGGTGGAGTGTTCGCATTTCCTTCCATATTGATTCCTACGGTTCCACCTATCACCCTTTCTGTGGCTGCTTCCCATTTCTCCTATTTAGGCCAGAGACGGAAGGATTTTCTTTTTCCATGGCACCCGCGGGCTTTGTCATAGTTCTTGGAGTAGAGGACTTTAAGGTCAATAGGGCATTCAATTTGTCCATAAGAGCCCTTTGGTTGTTTTCCATATTCTGATTAATTTCATCAACCATTTTGTTCAATTCATCTCCAGTGACAACTTCATGTTGGATATAGGATCCTGGCACCTAATCTTCTGTATTAGAGCCATTGACTTCAGATTGTTGGGGATTGATCCCTTCTCTAGCAATTACAGCTCCTATGGATCTTCCAGAAGTAGTTCTCCTCCTTCCTAGTGTTGTTGACTATCAACAGCAAATCTTCCAAGTAAAGATTAAGGAACTAACTTCTAAACCTATGTGATCCAAAGTAGATAGCTAGATCTAAGCCTGAGTTGGGTTCTTAGTGAAAGCACCAAAATGTTAACTCAAAAAATGGATCAACACCCTGGATTGAGTGTGAAAGAACCATCCAGTCATGTTTATCAAGACAAACAAAATAGAAACAAGGAAGAATAACTTGCAGATAAAATAAAGAGACAAGTGATTTTTATAGTGGTATAGATATTAATGAAGCCTACATCCATTATATAATTTTTTTTATTGACTGACCGCTGTTACAAGTTGAATCTAATTACAATTTAATTGGATCTAGTAAGTTAGATCAAGTCACTAGGGTTAGAGTTCACTGGAGAATCACAGTGAACCCTTTGGCTGACTGTTGTGTGGGAGGAGAAGAGTGAAGAATAGTTTTTGTAGAGTGAAGAATAGTTTCCGCAGATTTCTAGTTGCTAGTCCAGAAGATCCTCTTTATGTTGCAGATGGGTCAGTATTTAGTATTTATAGGGATTGGAGAGCTATTGGGCTAGGCCGCCTTACCAGAAGCTTGCATCTGAAGGTACGAAGGCGCTCAAGAAACTTCATAGCGAACCGACCCAATTGATGGATCACTACCGATCCATTGGGCATGGATCACTAGAGTTAGAGCATTTTAGCTCATTTCGATTGGACCGTGTTTCCTGCCTTGTGTAGATGCTCTCCACATAAGTTCATGACTAGATGCATTGTTTTGATGATGATTGATGCATAGGTTGCATTGACTATTACTGGAATCAGATGAGCGCCCACTTCTCGATCTAGTTTGCTTGGAATACCATGAAACTCGACAGGCATCACTATAAAACATATTAGATCATGATGTAAGAGGATAGGAGGATCCACGGGCGACACTTATGGATCGCTAGTGATCCATAGGTGATGGAACGCTAGCGATCCATCATCTTGGTCAATTTTTGGTTTTTTCTCTTGAGCCTTTCTTAGTTCCTTTTCTAGTCTTTTTGGTTGATTATTAAGTTGTTTTGACTTGACATAGATGTTCTAACTTCCTTTGAATTCCGTTGGGTCAAGAATTCGGATAATATGAATGAACCATGTAAATGCAACTCCTCTAAAAAGATGGGGAAACACCTACGTTGAAATACATTTATCGCTTTGGCACCATCTACGTGCCACTCATACTTGAATAAATGTTGCCTGGGATTCTTCATCCCGTTATACATGGCATTGAGGACATTATGAACTTCCTAAGATATTCTTCCCATAATACGATCTCCATGAATGGAGTTCTACTAGGTGCAGAACCTCAATCTTCATTCTTTATCCATTGGTTCCATCAACTATTTTATCATATCAGCAATATGCTCTTCACTAGCCTGGTGATATGAAAGATAACAATCAGCAGCAACGCTGAGTGTTTGATTTTGCAAATGATCTCGGTTCGCTCGATAACGTCTAAGCTCTCCTATCTTTTAAAGAACTATCCTTCAAATCTTCTTTGACATTTAGTCGGTTCTAAAGTAGTTGTCGGAGCACCAACATCCTGAGTTCCAACATTCGGTCCATCCTCATTGCAAATGTCCTGCAATTCATCCTTGTAATATGACGGATTGAAGGCTTCAGGCTGTAGCCCCTTGGATTCCTTAAATTCATGTTGACACTGACCTGATTTTGGTCAGTACCGATATGATTTCCTTTAGCTGGGGTTTGGCTACTTTCTCTAGCATTCTTCCCTATTGCTATAGTAGTCCACTCCTTCATTTTCTGCTTTCCATCCTTTTTGGTCCGACCAAAAGCATATGAATTTTCCTTTTCAGAACCAAAAGGTGACGCTTCTCTTCTGCTCCTCCTAGGCCTTTGAGACTGCTTGGTCAATAAGGCAATGCTAGCATCCATCTTTCAAGAAAAGACTTCTAACTATCCACCATCCTTTGATTCAGTTCCACCATCATCCTGTCAAACTTCACCCTTGTCACTATCTCCTAAAGGGCAGATGATCCTCGTAACGCGACTGTTGGTTGGGTAGTCACCTCATTATGGTAGGAAGTTTCGTCTTCTCCACCAGCAACTGCTACAGATCTTCTAGGACCATTATTTCCAATATGAAATTCCTTTATATCCAAGACAAAAACCTTTTAAACCTAACTCCAGGATGCTTTAATCCATAATAGACAGCTAGATCTATGCTTAAGAAGCATGTTTTTAGTGAAAGCACAAAAAATATTGGACCAACAAGTGCACAATACCTCACAGTATATGAAAATGAATATATCTAGCAAGAAATAACAAGAAAAATATATGAACCGCGAGGATTTTTATAGTGGTTTGGCAAATTCTATGGCCTACGTCCATTTTAATCTTATTATAGAGACGGTTGTCACAAATACAAGGGCTTTACAATTCAAATTCATTTGGAACAACAAATGGTAACCTTTAGGTGACAATGTTAAAGTGGAGATCAAGAATGAAGAAGAGAATGACCAAAAGTCATTTGCAAGTTGCTATACGCTTTCTATTTATAGAAGAATCGCCTAACGAAGTCGTTAGATCACGAAATATCAGTCCAAGCTCCAGATCCTAAAAAGTAGAAGGCAAGACGAAGCCCAATATAGCTTAAAATCATGTCGGTACCGCACATAAATCATATATGTACCAATATGATGTGCCAAGTGTAAACGACGAAACATTCCTCTATTCCATCTTCTAGCTTCAATTCGTCAAGTTTCGAGTACATTTTCTATGGAAATTAGGTGGTTACCGAGAGTACTTGTCCCTTTTATAGAGTTTTTGGAAGTTGTTCAACCATCTTTAGAAAATGGGTCTCATGATGACCACAACTGCCAGCCACTCCTTGACTATTGCTCCAGAGTCCACCATGTCATAAAAACAACTCAGTACTGACCTGAAAAGTGGTCGGTGTCGGTCTCTTTCCTTCTTTTATTTTGCACTCTAACTCCTCGAAGCTTCTTCCATTGTCATTCCAAGCTTGTCTTCATGACCTCGGACCATTTCATCTTGTTTCGACATCAATACTCGTTTGGGAGCTGCTTGGTCTTAAAGCCAGATAACTCTCATAATATAAACAACGATCTTGACAAAAACTAGACGGATAATTTCGGATGTGAATGCCTTTATACCCGCATCCTTTTTTTTCGATATTGAATATTTATTTGCTTTTTAAATACGGATGTAGATGAATTTCAGATTTTTCAAATACCCATTGACAGACTTAGTTAGAATTTACAATTACACTAGTGCACTTTCTGCATTTGCTATTATATACTCCACGCCACACGCCGTTGTCTTCCTTGATCTACGTCCTGCTTTCTTTTAGCAGTTCGCATCTAATTGTCATGCAACTACTACTCTTTTGGTTGCCGAGCTTGTCATTCTACCAGGGCACTATTCCTCTATATCTAATTTAGTTGTCCTATGTGTCCATTATACCTCAACCATTGATTTCTGCATCATCACCACCTATTTTTATATGGTGGGTGCAGCATATCAATTAAATAACTATGATGTATGGCTCTGATTTAATGAGGATGTGAGGAATGTGGACGGAGGAGTTCATTTGCATTCTTACATGATCACTACTCAGCATTTATATCATTAATCTTATATTATCATTCCGGAGGCATGTATAATCTTTTATTATCTTCCATGTACCCATTGTTTCACATTATATTTTTGATTGCATACTCACTATTTAGCTCAATAGCTCTTTGTAATTTTTTTTGTTATGTGAGGCTTATTTTGATGCGGATAATGTTACGCTACATCTTCACAAAATACATTTTGGATCCGTCTATTGCCACCCCTTTATTTAAAATATCAATTTCGATTTTACCGTTAACAATTAATTTTTTTCCTCAACGTATCTATTGATCTGACATCTTTTCCTAGTTGAAATTAAGAAACAGACGGCGAAATTTTTATATAGAGTAGAAGAGGTGATTCGATTACAAATTCTACACAGTCGTACAACAAAACCAGTTAAGTATTAAAATGCTTTGAAATTTCTAGAGTTTTGGTTTTGGGAAAAAAGAAACCAGTAAAATGTAAAGAAGGAAGAGAAGAAACTTAAGTAATAAAGAGATAAGGGTAGTTTTGGAATAAACAAGTGAATGATTATTTTATTTTTAAGTTGCTGCAGTGGGAAAAGAAATTGGTGGGGTGTCAATAAGCCTGTCAAACGGGTTGAGTTTGGTCAAAATGGATTGGGTCGATTTTGACCCAACCCGTTTATGACTCGTTCTCTTTTATCCATTTATGACCCAACCCATTTATGACCAACTCACTTAATAAGCGGGTTACCCATTAAACCCATATAAAGATTTAAATTTAATTTGACTTATAAAAAACAAATAAATATAAAATAATTCTAATTCTAATTTTTATGTTTTGAGATCCGACAAAAATTTAAAATTTTAATTCTAATTTTTATCAAAATTCAAATATGGGGATGAGGTAGCTTATTATTTTCTAAGTGCAACTATCGGTCTTCTTGGAGAACTACAGTGTACGTTCACACGATAAAGTATCTGAGTGTTTCATACTATTCGTAATTTAGGTGGTAGTTAATCGGTCGAAGTCCCGTCTGATTCTGAGTTAGAATGAAGGAGTTATTGCAGTCTAAACAAAAAAATAGCGGCTTCTGCACTAGGTGGAGTTCAATATGTAGAAGTGGTAGCCTGTTATTTTCTAAGTACAACTGTCAGTCCCCTTGGAGAACTATAGTGTGCGTTCACACGGTGAAGTATCCGAGTGTTCCATACTATCCGTAATTTAGGTGGGAGTTGATCGGTCGAAGTCTTGCCTGATTCCGAGTTAGAACGAATGAGTTATTGCAGTCTCAACAAAAAAAATAACGACTTCTGCACTAGGCAGAGTTCAATATGCAGATATGGTAGCCTGTTATTTTCTAATTACAACTGTCAGTCCCCTTGGAGAACTACAATGTGTGTTCACACGATGAAGTATCTGAGTGTTTCATACTATCCGTAATTTAGATGGGAGTTGATCAGTCGAAGTTTCGCCTGATTCCGAGTTAGAACGAAGGAGTTATTGAAGTCTGAACAAAAAAAAATAGTGACTTCTGCAATAGACGTAGTTCAATATGCAGATGTGGTAGCCTGTTATTTTCTAAGTACACTTGTCAGTTCTCTTGGAGAACTACAGTGTGCCTTCACACGATGAAGTATCTGACTGTTCTATATCGTCCATAATTTAGGTGGAAGTTAATCGGTCGAAGTCACGCTTAATTCCGAGTTAGAAAGAAGAAGTTATTGCAATCTGAACAAAAAAGCGGCTTCTGCACTATGTGGAATTCAAATATGGGAATGCGGTAGCCTGTTATTTTCTAAGTATAACTTCAGTCTCCATGAAAAATTATAATGTATGTTCAAAATTCTTATTTTTCAAATTTATATTAAAATTTAAAGTTTTTAATAAATGGGTAAATGGGTATAACTCTTTTAAAAATGGATCAACCCAACTCATAACTCATTTTATAATATTAATAAATGGGTTGACCCAATCCATTTATGGGTTGGGTTAATGGGTTGGATTAATGGGTTGGGTCAAATTTTGATAGGGCCAGGTGTGCATACATGGACCCATACATTTTTTATCAGCCAGCACTAGCAAATTTATTTGCATCTTCTTCGCCGCTCCTAATCATACACAGAATTAAATAAGAAAGCCAATGGCGACGAAAAGCTTTCCATTCTCAAATCTTAGATCCAAATCCGTCGCCAAAGTCCTTACACTCTTTGTTTTCCTCTCTTTTTTCTTAATTTTCTCTCACTTGTTTTTCTCGAGTACCTCAACCACCATCTCCTCTTCTAAGATAAGTTCTGACCCTAACTACTCCTTCGTTTCTTCATTAGCCCAGTTTTTGACAATCAAATCCAAACCTCGCATTCTTACAAGATCCAAGGGCCCAAAATCGGCGGAGGAGCTTGATCGTATGGTCGATAAGAGGGAAGACCGGTTCGGTGATAATGTGCTTAGGGTTTATGTTTATGAGATGCCCGATAAGTTTACGTATGATTTGCTGTGGTTGTTTCATAACACTTACAAGGAGACAGTTAATTTGACTTCTAATGGTAGTCCTGTACATCGATTAATTGAACAGGCATGTCTTTTTTTCCCCCGATTTAGCTAGTTATATTTAGTTGCGTAGTTACAACATATGCTCCTTTGGATAACCTACAAGATTGTTTTTCGTTTTTTGTTGTGTTTTACTTTAGCGGTATACTGTGATTTGAGGAAAACTGAAGCTTTTAGTTTATAGCCAAATAGATAAGCAGCAACCCCAGTTAAGATACAAACATATGATTATTATGTAGAGTTCGTTTGTGGATTATGTACAAGACTCGTAGATGGTCTATCAATGCGATATAATTCATAATACTTTTTGGTTGCTGAAATATAGTTGATGCATGTGTAATCGTGTATGCCTTCATGCCCTATTTGTGCGACATTGAATTTGGGTTTGGGAGTAGACTAAATGGATCACATGTGATACAGTTAGTAGTAAATTAAATGAAGTGGATGTCACTGAATTCTATGATGATGCAAGAAAGAGTAACAGTAAAGTGTGACGGAGAATCTCATTAAATTCATCCATTAACCAGTCAAATATAATGGTGGATGGAGACAAAAAGGAGCTCTGTGTGACACACACACTAAGTAACACACACACTAAGTAAAACAAAAATGGGGACACGGTAGACGTTGATCATTGAATCCCATTGAGGGTTGAATTCCGGGGAGGAAGGGATCTAATGATTGACATCTCTTGTGTCATGTATTTGTGTCCAAGTAGATTTTTTATGTATGTCCAAGTTATCAAATATTAAGAGAATTTGAAAGCCGTCTCCCATAAAAAATGATTTGATTTATGTCAACCAACAGTTTTTATGTGATATTTGACTGAATCCAGATTTTAAGCTGAATATCAATAATGAAGTTGTCATATTCTTGATTTATGTACTAATTTTATTTTAATTAAACAGCATTCAATAGATTTCTGGCTTTGGGCTGATTTGATAGCTCCAGAATCAGAGAGGCTGTTGAAGAATGTTGTCAGAGTTCAACAGCAAGAGGAGGCAGATCTGTTCTACATTCCATTTTTCACAACCATCAGTTTCTTCTTACTTGAGAAACAACAGTGCAAGGCACTTTATAGGGTGTGCCCATATGCTCCCAGGTTCATTTTAAAGCTGTAAAATTGTTCTGATGACTATGCATTGTCTTTAACTGTTCCGACGGCTGTGCATTGTTTTTAAATGTTGCATAAACACAATTATTCATGATACGGACCTTACATGGCAATGCATAGCGAATATGTATGAGCGTTCATATGTACACACATTCAAATACTTTCCCATTCGCAGTGGATTTTGATTTAGTTTGAAATTCAAAATATGCATGCAAGGTCCCTAACCTGAAGTAGCTGTTCTTATGGACTTCATGGTCCAGACAGATTGATTTGATATAGTTGTTTGGAACTCACAATAATAATGCAGCTATGACACCTCCGATGTTAACGTTTAAGATATTAACCCCCCCCCCCCCCCCCCCCAAAAAAAAAAAAAAAAACAACAACAAACCCCTCTCTCTTTTTTTGGGAGCAATGATTTTTGAAGCATTCTAGATAGAAACTGCGTGTTCTTGAATCTTTATACATGTGCTTCGTAAGACTGACTCAAAGGAGGGGGCCTCATGAATCTACATTATCACTCACATGAATCTCAAAGTTCTTTTGAGAACATTATATTGTTTTACACGCCTAGTGCTAAACAGGAACTCAAGTAGTTTTTCCAGGAGGTTAGCAAGATGGAACATAAGAACTACCATATCTCGTTTGATTTGAACTTATTTTGAAATATTGGTTTCAATGTCACTGTTGAAATAGCACATATCGAGTCTAAATGGAAAATATATCTTTGATTATAATACAATTTGTTGTTTTTGTTTCTTATTTAAACTAATTAGTGTTTATTTTTCAGATATAGCATTATTGAAACTTGAAAATTTTCCATCTTTTCATGAGTCTTTGTTTTTGTTTTTATTCTCTGAACAATAAAAAGAAGCCTTCTTTTAATTTAAAATGTAAATTATCAAAGGGGCAATCCTTTTGATCAAAGGGAAAAATTATAAGTGAAAATATTTTTACTCCTAACAACCTTCATAAGATTTATTTTAATATTTTCATGCATCTTGTTGAAATTATGTAAAACTAAAATAGAAATAAGTCTTGTAAAGAATGCAAAGAAATTTTTTGTTAGTTCCTTTTGTTTATATTTTTTTTGAAAGCTGGATTCCTTTAGATTTACCGATAATCATTAATAATTATCTTTGAAAAATAATTTTATTTTGAAACTTTGTTATTTTGCATGTATGAACCTACAAAGTTCATCATGCAATGCACAAATGAGTACTTGATGTCAACTATAATAAGGCTCAAAATGTCGTCTTTTGAGAAGAAGTCACTTTCATCTCTAAATAACTAACGCTTCTATTTGGATCCGGCGATTGGAATTTCAACTTAACAGCAGATAGTAGACTTATTGGTGAGTTGGAACTCGCAAATATTAAATAAGATTCACTCAGAGAAGTACATGATAGGATTCGGTTCGAGGTGGACCATGTCGAGTAATAGCACTAATTAATTCTTATGTTTCCATACTTTGTTGTCAGATCCTACAGGTTTGATTGGTTCTTTCAAGTTTGATGAGTTTTTATGGTATTGTGTTACGTAGATTCGACCCATGCCCATCGTTTCTGGACCAGATTTGTATCTTGTCCGATTGCAGTTTGATTTCGATTTTTCAATTTGGTTGAGTTCAGTTTCGTGGTTTTCGTTTGTAGTTGCAACTTGCAAGTCCTATATGATTGAGATGCTCCTATCAGTTTTGAAATTTTTGTTTCAGATTTGATTTACTCAGTCTACGGCTACGTTATGATTCTAAGATTCAATTAGTGGACTTGGTTTGGAATATTATTATGCAAACAGAAAATTGTATAGTAGATAACAGATTTTTTTCTTTCGCTTAAACAATGGCAGTTGGCCGATCTTCCTCATTGTACCCTTGAATTTGCTCCTGATCAACTGCAATAGACAGTGCCGCCTTGTATTTATTCTGGGATGTTAGAAGAGATGAACCATTTAAATGTTGCTATCAATTTGGTCGAAGCAGTCTACTTGTTTGCTAGGACAATATAAGAAAAACACAAAGTATGGTATTTGATCATTAGCATAGGGTTAATATTATTCGTCCATTAAAATGATACAATGTTGTAGTATTTTGCTTTTCATCTGTTGATGGTTTCCATATGCATTTAGGTTATTCGTATATTACATCTAATGCCTTCGTAACATGCTGATCTGTATCCTTTGCATGACTCGTCTGGCTTGCTTCCTTTTTCCTTGTCCAATTTTGCCTATTACGAGCATACTGTACAAAATTTTACCTGTTTTAAACCATGTATCATCATTTAAGTTGCACGTTTAATATTAGGTCAGTGAAGATGGTAGGATATGAAATAGTTCAACATATTTTAAGTTCGATTTAATTTGGTACGGCGGGAGTATATTATGGCAAAAATAAACCCACCTAAATTCCCTTTAAGCAAGATATGACGAGAGATTTCAGGGATTATTTTTCTCAGAAAGAAGTGGCCAAAGAATCATTACTCTTATTATTATGCAGATTGAAGATCGGCGTAGATTTTTATTCTCATAAATTTTTTTCTTTTAACACACTCACACACACACTTGACATCCTACTATGTGCTTGCATATTTATTAAAGATTATTTTTTCCCAAACAGGAAGCACTGAAATGGGTCACTGATCAGCCTGCATGGCAGCGCTCTGGTGGAAGAGATCATATCCTACCCGTTCATCATCCTTGGTCTTTTAAATCAGTTCGTAGATTTATGAAAAACGCAATTTGGCTTCTACCTGATATGGATTCCACTGGGAATTGGTTAGCATTTTACTATCAAAATTACAATGTTTTCTAAGTTTCAAACTTTCAGTTAGTTTGTTATTTTTTAGGTATAAGCCTGGTCAGGTCTGGCTGGAGAAAGATCTTATACTTCCATATGTTGCTAATGTGGAACTGTGTGATGCAAGGTGTGCATCGGAAACTCAGTCAAAGAGAAGCACACTTTTATTTTTCAGGGGAAGACTAAAAAGAAATGCTGTAAGAAAATGTTCACTCTCAGAATTGTGACAACCATTATTATCCTTGTGTTAAATGTAGTTAGTATCTGAGATTTTATGTTTGAACTATATTTTGAAATTTGTATAGCACCGGGTATCTAGCAGTTTGCGTTTTGCCCTATTTCGACGTTCTATATATAAAATCTAGCTAGCTATATATATGTACATGTACATTTACAATAGGGTCACTAGGAAGTTAATGTTGCTTTGCATGTAATAAACATAATAAATGGTTATCCTATCAATATTTAAGTATTTGAGTTGGATTTCTTTTTTATTAGGGTGGAAAGATACGTAGTAAATTAGTAACCGAACTTCATGGTACTGAGGGTGTGGTTATAGAAGAAGGAAGTGCTGGAGTTGCCGGTAAAATAGCTGCTCAGAGTGGCATGCGCAAGTAATATAAATTTATCCAATGTTGTATTCTTCCGTCACACTTTACGAGAGCATTTTTCAAATCATATTTTTGCTTTCTTTGTCAGATCGATCTTTTGCTTGAGCCCGGCTGGTGACACCCCTTCTTCTGCAAGACTTTTTGATGCAATCGTAAGTGGGTGCATTCCTGTCATAGTTAGTGATGAATTGGAGCTTCCTTTCGAAGGGTTGCTTGATTATCGAAAGGTCAGAACACTCTTTCATTCTCCAATTTTACACCTAAATATTTAAAGTTGCCATACAACCAGTAGATAAAATAAGTTTTTCGGCATAACATGTCTAGCTGGACAACTCAGAAACTAAATGTATCTCAATTGACAATATAGAGATGTCTTTTATATAATATACACAAAAAGAGGAAGTCTCCATGTCCCCCTCACACACAACATAAAAACCATTGTTTTTTAATCTAAAAGAGTAGTTTGCTGTAGTTTTGTATTACAACTTTGAAGGAGTCGAAAAAATCATTTTTGCAAAAGTTGGCGTATTTCAAAAAAATTAGAGGCCAAAAATATGTTGAATTTGTTCAAGTGTGTGGACTTCCTTGTGTCCTTGTGTATTTACCAGTAATTATTGAATTTTGAAAGGTCAGCAAACTCTTCCACTCTCTTACTACACCTAAACATCTAAAGTTGTCATACAACTAGTAGCTGAAATAAGTTCATGTCTAGCTGGAAAACTCAGAAACTGAATTATGTTAGAGCGAGGAGTTGAGTGCAGAGTCTATCGAATTGGGGACTGTTTACAGTGTTTTGTGAATCTATCATAGTGGCTATAAAAACCATATATCGTTTTATTCTGATCCCTCACTAATTTCATATTGCCACTTTACATGCAAATATGAACTTCGTTATGTGCAAAATTACATAAATTATGTGGTAGCAGATATTATTTTACACTGGTGACAGTAATTATTTGGCACATGTAGATTGCACTCTTTGTTTCTTCAAATGATGCTGTCAAACCAGGGCGGCTTGTGAACTTTTTGAAGAGCATTGATTTGAAGCGAATCAAAGAGATGCAAACTAACCTTGTCAAGGTTTGTTGTTAGCCAAATTTTCATCTATTGTTTCCCCCTTATCTAAATAATAAGTTCATTGTTGTGATTGTGGTTTTGCCTTTGTATCTTCCAGTATTCTCGGCATTTTCTGTACTCAAGTCCAGCTCAGCCCCTCGGGCCTGAAGACTTGACTTGGAGAATGGTCAGTGATTAAACGTTATCATATGTACTTGTTCATCTGTATATTTTACGTAACATCTTTACTTCCATTGTTAGTAATCTCAGTGCAAGATGCAAAAAATGCTCTTGAAAATATTCATCTTTAACATGTCCTTGCTTCTATGTTAGCTATAGCTAACTAGTTAATATCGGCATGGATGTCGAATATCATTCATATATAGTATTTTTAAAAGGATAAAATAGGAAGATAATAATGAAAAACACGTATTTACATACACTCCTAAACTATGAAAAACACCATAAATACATTAGTAGTTTTGAAAGAAATGAAATGTTACATATCTAATTATTAATTATGCTATCAATATAATATATTTTTAGGCAGAGACGATAGTAAAAAAAAATGAAGTTTAAATATATATTTAAAAGTTGGAATTATCATAATGATACATATTCTTATAAAACAAAAAATATAAATTCTCTCAACTATCAAATCTGTAATAAAACAGAAATATGGAAGTATTGTCTAAAATTTATATTTAGTTCTTCAACGAGTATCGGTAGGCCACTTTGAACTTTCGGTATTGTATAGACTAAAATAAATTATATATTTCACAAAATTTGATGTTAAGATTTTTAGTAAAATAAGGAAGATGTGCATTTTTTTTTACAGTGCTTTTGAATATATTATTGAAGAACCAATGCTATGAAGTTAATGATGAGAATACTATGACAAATATCAATTGATATCGGCATCGATGATTTCAGCTGATATCTTATAGAAAATACCACCCAGTGCCTGACATATGGTCCAGAAACCTCAAGTGACAAGATAACTGTAAACTGAATCAAGATGTCTGATCAGCTGATATTGATATTTTCACTGCAATATTGTTTATGTGAAAGCCAAATATGTTTCTTTTTATTGTTTTTATTTATACATATTCATTTTATGTTGGCTATAATATTTATTCACAACAATTTTCAGATTGCTGGTAAGTTGGTGAATATAAAGCTACATATGCGCCGATCTCAACGTGTAGTGGAAGGTTCGCGAAGCTTATGCACATGCGAGTGCAGAGTTGCAAACAATTCAAAGGCTCCGATACCTATGTTTTAAATTATTATACACCATATGTATTTATAACTGTTGCATACGTTTGTTTGTTAACAAAATTTTTGAATGAAGACACCATATGTGTGTATAATTAGCACTGCAATTGTAATGTCTAAACATTTGCTTTTTTAATTGCATTTTGTCCTCTCTTTGGTTATGCTCTAGTTTTAGTGCGATTCTTTTGCCAGTGGCATATACATTTGTAATTTTTGATGGATGGTTTAGGCATTTTTTGGGTTCATTGGCTACTGCGTTACTTAAGTTCTATATCGTTTCATTGAGTTTTGAATGGTGGCTACAATGTTAAATGCTCTGATCAATTACTACTTCGCATCTGAGTTGAGATATCACATTCATGCCTTGAATAAATTTTCTTACAACGATCTTACACCAGCTACAGTCACGCTGATATATACAGCCTGCTTAACATGTTTGAACCTGAAAAGTAAACAAATGCCATTTCAATATTTCAAGTTACAATCAGCAATTCGTCCATTTATCAAAAAATAATAATATACAAATATATAAATAAGGAAACCAGGATCTGCTTCTAATTTTCAAACTTAAATCCCAAAAACTTCTCTAAAACATATTTCATGAAACATCCTAGTAATTATTTTCAACGGAAATGTACGGCTTTAACTTTAAATATTTCTAATGTAGACTACGCATTTTCGTTGAAAATAATTACAATGGTTTTACTTGAAATCTGTTTTTAGAAAGGGATGAAAGTGAAATTTGAAACTAACAAAGAGCGTTTAACAAAACGTACCTGTAAAAATATCATGTTCAACTAAACTAAAGTCCGCCAAAATGAAAGGAAAAGGCAAGTGTGAACTTACTTTTATGTCCTTTGAGCAATTTGCTGCCAATATCCTTTTTCCCACAATTGTGTTGAATAGTGACGTTATAAAACTTCTCATTATAAAATTCTTGTAAATCTTGATGGACGATGACTTAAAAAGTTCAGCTTACATTAACTTTTACCTTAAATAAATGAGTTTATTCAAGCATTCTGTTCACTTACCACCCACTAAAATAATATTTAAGTATTTTGGGAATTTGGTTACAGGGCCTATTTCAAAAAAAAACACGACCCTTGCATCATTTTCGTAAAAAGCAATATAAATCGAGTTTTTCTTTCTATATGTGTGCAACGATCCGAAATTTTATACACTTCGTATTTAACTATTTGAATTATTTAAATATTCAAATTTTGGATTAAATATGATTAAATCGATTTAATAACATTTTTCATCCTCTTTTAAATAATAACTAACGACGGTAAACTTGTTTTTGGAAAATGTTTACAAAGAAATATTGATAATGTGATTGAAAATCATTTTATCTATAAACATCTTTTTATTCAAGAGAAGTCGTCCAATTTTTTTTTACTATAGTAAAACACTTAGGAAATCATTAATAAGAAATAAAAATATTTTGCACTAAATCTGTGACGACCCGGAAATTTTTAATATTTGAAATGGAATATTTAATTGATTTTAAATATTTGAATGATGGTTTAGCTTGAATTCCAAATATAATTATGAATTTAGCAATTTAATTATCAAATTTAATTATAGAAGATTTGGGTAAAATATTAAATCCTAAATTTGATGCTGATTAAAAATAATTTGAAGTCTTGAAAAATCTATATCGATAATACCGAAGATAATAAAAGCTTCAGAGTTGAATTTGAAAAATGATTTTTTCGATTTTGGATTTATATCGTTTAAATTGATATTTAAAAATAGCCTTCCGAGGCACAGTCTCGGAATTCGACGAAACCAGTTCCATTGGATCCGTAATATTGTATCATTATCAGATTTCAATTTTCGTAGCATTCAGAGTGATCGTTTGACCGTGCAATAAGCAAACGCGCTGAAAATTAAATCGAAATTTAATTTGATAACTGGGTTCAAAAAGCTATCTTTTCCATACGATCGAATTTAGACTCGAAACCTTCTCCTTTGTGTTCGAAATAGGGGTTTAACATTATAATCGTCTGGCGGCACGGGTGATTCGGAGTTCGTTTGAAAACATGTTATAGTTGAGACAATATTAAAATAATATTAATAAATGTATATTTATTCATGCTCAGTCACAACCCTGAATCTAATCTGGTAGCCGCCTTCATTGCAAATTCAATGGACGACCTTTTTTCTACTTTTCAAAACCCCAATTCAGTTCGTGATAAAAAAAAGAATGGCCGCTTTCCCAGAATCAAATCTCATTCCCATGAAATCGAGCCGGCCTCGTTTCTCTCTGAAGCATCGCGCGACGTTAGGGTTTGGGAAGGATTGATGGGAGGCGCGGCCAAGCTGGAGGGTCGATGGCGAACTAAGGAGACGTAAGTCACGATTTGGGCTTCGAATTCATTTTGGATTGCGCGATGATTTCTGGTGGAGGAGTAGTTGGTTGTTGTCGCGCGCATGAAGCTGAGGTGATGACTGAATAGGTTTCAGTGATGGAGGCTAGGTCAAGTTGTTCGGGTGGCCGGGGATTTCGTTCATTCTGGTAAGCATGGTTACGCTGGGGATTGTGAGGTAGGGCTGCAGTGTCATGGAATGGGGGTCATGGGCAGCAGGCGTGAGGCGAGTTAGGTTTTGGAGCGTACGCGTGGTGGCGACGACTGTCGTTGTTCACGAATGGAGGGGGAATGCGTTGGTGAAGTAAGGTAATTTTGATTTAAAAACAATTTTTAATCTAAGTTAATTATCAATCTATTTATTTCGAAGTTCATTAATCCATATAAAATTTCATACGAGGTTCAAAATTACAAAATCAGTGGCATGGGATTCGAAATGAGGGAGGATATGGATATGAAATAAAATGGGTATGTATTGCAAATAAAAATCAAGGTCAAAGATCGTGAAAAACAAACTGGAATGCAAAATGGATTGCATGCATAATTCAAGGTGAGATCTTCTCATTCAAATTTTAATAATTGAAAATTTCAGTTATTGTTTGATGATTGAATTGTGATAGTTAAATTTAATTGTTGATTGTGTGCTTGGATGATTAATTTATTATCAGTTATATTAGTTTAGACCCTGTTGCGCCGCATAATAGCGGATGATATTTTGTAAATTCCATATACCGCGATATTCCACCTCGAAGTGGAATTGGTATTTAATTGTTGTGCTAACGTCTGTGAATGTAGGGAAAACGGGTTGGAGGGATCCAACTGGATTCCTCAAATAATTGAATTTGTTTCAATATTGTATGTTGATTATTTATAATCTGTGTGTGACTATTTGTGATTGAAACTGTTGAAGGCTAAAAATTTAGCCGAATATATTTTTGGTATCGTAGGATACCAGAAATAGATAAAATTGGATTTTTGAAATTTTAGTAGAAAATTTATAGTAAATTAATTTTAGCAAATTAAATAAATTCAAAGAAGGAATTTGTTTCCAAAGATAATAAATTTTATGTTGAAATAAATTTGGAAATCAATTTTAGAAATTGATTTGGTATTTGGAAATAAATTTGGAAATCAATTTAGAATTTAATTCGGTGCTGAAAATGAATATTTAGAATCGATTTAAAAATCGTACATCAATGGATATTTAGAAGTTTAAATTCATAATGGAATTTTATAAAAGAAAGGGGAATTTTGTAAAAATAAAAGTGTGGAAAGGAATTTACGCATTTGAAACGTAAATTTAAAGTAAATCCAAAAGGATTTATAAATTGATTTGAATGAACTATTTTAGAATGGAAGGTGTACTTTCCCTGGAAAGCCGAGTATGTTTTCAATATAGTCTATAAATATGAAATTGAAGTTGTAAAGATGGTTTTAAGGAAAGTTTATTTTGGAGAAATTATTTACTTTGGTTATTTTGAAAATCATTAGAGTAAAGATTTATTTTAATTTATTATAGAAGTAATTATTTAAAGATTAAATTGATATTTGTTTTAGAAAATGGATATTTAAATAGTTATATCCAATCTACTAATTTTATTTTAAAATTAATTTGGCCTTGAATTTTTATACGAGATTTTTATATAATATTTTCATAACTAATATTTAAGTAAGTGTTTTAAAATAGTTTTATTTTAAATATTTCCAAGTATATATGTTTGGATAAGTAATTTAAATTATTTTAAAGTATTTTAACTCGGCAGACCTTCAGTGGAAACAAATATTATCGGGAATCTTATTCCGCGAGTGAAAAATGATTTGATATTTGTTTTCAAAGGATTGAAAGGTGAAAAATAATTTGAATTTTTTTTCAAATGGTTGAAGTGTAAAATTGTATTTTGCAAAGATATTTTTAAAATAATAATTGGGGAAAAATTATTTGGAATCCAGTGATGAATGTTGATTGATAGTTAAATAACCGACTATCAATATTTGCCTTTTAAATGACATTTGAATTTCGATGCGACCGGGGGTCGGATTCCAAGTGGATATTCAAAACCCACATCGAACCTTTGTGATTGTGATGGATCTTTTATTTAAAAGATCAAAGTGGAAATTGTTGTGATTTGTTTTAAATCTGATTGAACATTTATTTTTAAAAAAAATAAGCGCTCGTTGTTAGGATTAGCCGGGAGAGGACCTTGTGTCATAAAACCCATCCGAATAATGATTTGACGAAATGAGATTGCATTTGAAGATAGTGTTGAAGACCGGGTATTTTCGAAAATGAAAGGATTATCTGTCGAATGTCTTTGCACCGGGTTGCTCCGGTATAGAGATTTTATCACCCTTTGTGATGGGGATTCCGGACGTGATTAGTGAATATCTGGATTTGCAAGGGCTTCATTTGAAGTGCCTTCGGTTCCGTTCGATCCCGGAACGGATTTGTATGGATTTGTGTCTGACATTACACTTTGAGATGTAAAGCTGGTTTCTATCAAATACATTTATGTTGGTGGCAGAGAATCTATTCTCTTAGCTTAACACCCTTCTCTGAGACGTACGATCTCAGAGGTTATGTAGTTGATGGTTACTAGTGATATATTCCCAAACTGGTAATGTGGCATACGAAGTGCTGCTGATCATTTGTTGATCAAAGCATGACTTTGTGAAAAGTATAGCTTTGTGGACGAGACTTTGTCGGACCTCACACCCCGGAAATGGTCAAAACAGGAAAGATGCGGCAAGGTTATGCGGGTCGCGCCCTTTAGGGTGTGTCATTTCCTTTTAGAAAATGGTGGTATCATGGTATGGAGCCTAGATATTTAACCTATGTGGTTGCCGCAAATTTATTATACTTTATGGTTGTTGCTTTGTGGTTGAGGATCCTCGTATAAAGGTCCCAAAGGACCGGGTGATGGCATACTCGAGTAGTAGTTACCTAGCTACAGAGGTAACCCAGCCTTGTGTTGGCAGAGATCCGGGTAGGTTCTCGGGGCGTCCCTACAGAGGCGTTCCCATGTGGCAGTAGGAAGTTCCTTAGCCTGACCATTTGTTGGAAATCCAATCATCCAATACGCGTCTTGTACGGTTTTAGTTGTATAACCTGTCATTTACTTATGGTGGCGCCCCACTATTTAGATGGTCGCTATAGTAGGCATACAATAATGGTTGTATGCTGGCTAAGATTAATATTATACTTTCGAAATGTTTTCTGCACTATGCACTAATAATAATATCGAAAGGATTTTGCGTATTAAGCATGTTTGACTATCATAAGGAGAAATCTCATCCAATTCTGCATTTGTATTGTGTGTGTGGAGGGAGGCCATATGGTAGTTTCATTTTCTGAAAGCATAGCGGTTTTCTTTTCCTTTTCTTTGTGAAAATAACTATTTTTAAGATCTCACACCATGACTGACATGGAGTTTATTGTTCCCTTTTTAAACTCTGGGTGCCCACCAATTTCCACACGGGCAACCTAGAGTCATGTTCTCAGTTATTCTGGAGCGAAGTCAGAAAAGAGATGCTATGGAGATCAGGAGCAAGCTGGATGGCGAAGCGTATCACTAGTATATCTTATATTCTCTTTCGCTGTTTGTTGTTGTAACACTCTGATAATGTAATGTGATGTAATGTAATAATAGATATGATTCTTTGTCTTAAAGATTATTCATTTATATATTATATGTTTTTCCGCTGCAAAATGTGAGATTCTGTTATAGTTTCTGTTTCTTCTTCTATCTTCTTCTTCTTAAACTCTAACGGTTCGGTTTTTCTGGCATTCGACTGTTCAGCATTTGATACAGTGGACGTATTGATGTCGACTTTCGGGCGTCGAAAAATTGGGTCGTTACAATGTGGTATCGGAGCATTTGGTTAAGCGACAACCTTGGCTCTGTTGGGTGTTACTCATTAGAGATAGAGTCAGCAGTACTCTAGAATGAGTGTGAGTGTAATAATAGATATGAGCGCATATTTGTTAGTGAATATAAAATTGTTTTATATTGTGATGATTGGTTTGTTGAGTGGTATATGGATTCTGGTCAATACGAGTAATTAATGTTATTGATATGGATCTCTAAACACTTGTACAGAACAAATTTGACACGATATCGTTTTAAAATAGGGTAAATGAAATAATTTTACCCAAACTATTTTCGTACATAAAAGAAATATTTTTTTTGTGAATTATTATATTATATGGTTACTTGGTTGCTAGGAAGCGATAATATTAAGTTATTATCATCGTTGTCTGAGGAATTGAAATCAAAACCAAAAGCTAAGAAATTAAAAATCCAAATGGGATTTGTAAATGTGAAATGTAAATGAGATTTATATTTTGAAATAGAATTCCAGAGAAATATTTGGAAATGTTCTTGAAAATATTTGAAATTCGAGAAGTTTGGAAATTAAATTCCTTTTGGATTGGAAATAGTTTTCAAGGGTTTGAAAAAATGTTTTGAAGGGATAAAAGCACTAAACTCTTTTCGGTCATTGGAAAATAACTTCGGTGACGACTACAACATCATTGATGTTCATTTTCGAGTTTTCAAAAGAGTTTTAAATTAAAGTTGTTTGGCAAATTTGGGTTTTGTTTTGAAATTAAAAGGATAATTTGAATTATTTTCAATAATGGTTTTGAAAGGTTGAAAAGACTCTGGAATGTTATATAAAATATTTTTGGAATATCATTAAGTTGATAACTAGTAAAGTTTGAAGTTGTTAAAATAAAAATTTAACTTAAAGAGAAGTTGGATAAAAGTAAATGTGGAAGCAAATTAAGTTGGATAAGAAATGAGTTGGATAAAAAGTGGATTGGAATAAAATTATCAAGGTGGAAAATAAATTGTGAATGAATGAATAAATTTGCAATTGCAAGTATATGAAAGTGAATTGAAAGTTGAGAATCATTTCAAATTTGTAAGTAAATAGAACTGGATCTGGAATTGAATTTGGTTTGTATTAAACAAAGTGAAATATTGAAATAAAATTAGTAAATAAAACTAATTAAAGGAATGACGAAATTGAATATGAATTGAAATGAATCGAAATTCAATAATTGTAAACGAAAGTAAATGTATTGACAGAGGTGAATAAAATTGAATTTTTAATCAATTGGAATAATATGGGTTTGTTTAAAATTAAAAATGAATTGAATGTAAGCAAGTGGGTTGTAAACCCTTCAAATTGAATGAAAATGGTGTACGAATTAATTGAATACAGTTGAATTAATATTAAAACTATATAAATTGCTTACGGAAAGTGTTTAGTGTGCATTACTTTTAGAATTCATGTGTTTAACTATTGCAAAGAAGTGAAATGTTGTTAAACTTCATATATATGACACTGACATGTTTTAATTGAGTAAGTACAAGTTCAGGGAAGTCGTTGGGCTGGATTTGATTGCGCAAAATGCTAATTAAATAAGCCGCTTGCTTAAAAATGCTAAATAAGGTACGCCTACGCAATAAAAATAGGAAATATGAATTGTTTTTGTTTTTCTGACTGGGTGGGTCGGTGTATATATATTTATATCTTTTATCAAATTGCAAAAGCTCCTCCGTACAAAGGAGACTCTGCCAAAATTTTCTGAAAAATTTGGGAGTTAGAAAATTTTTGAAAAAATTTTTGTTAGCGATAAACGATTTCAATTTTGAAATTGAAGTAAATTTGTGAATGAAACTAAATTAAAATAATGATATGAATCAGTTGTAAATGGAGGATAAAATTCAATATTCAGAGTTGAAGATAAATTGAATTCATATGGAAATGGGAAAACTAACTGAATAGAAGTAGATATGAAAACTTCTGTAAGAAAATGTATAAAATAATTTTAAAGGCTATGAATAGGTATTATTGCTAAGTAGGATATACAGGTAGTAAACAGAGAAAGGAAAATTGGTTATGATTTCTGAAGATAAATTTGAATTGTCCGACCAAAAAGGTATGTGTTTAAATTCCTGTATGAAATTTGATTGGGTTTTTGATCTAGCCACTTGACATTTTGTTTTCTTTTGAAATCTGAGGGCCTATGGTGCCATTTTGTAGTCATATCGAGCTAGTCACGCAAAGGAGACGCTGGCAAAAATTTTTGAAAATTTAGGGAGTTAGAAAAATTTTGAGAAAATTTTGAAAGTTTAAAATTTGAATTTAAATTTAAATTTGAATTGTTAGAGAAAACATTGTTGTTTGAAACCTATGAAAGAATTTGGAAAGTTAGTTAAAGTAATAATGGATCTTTGATAAAAAGATTTGTTTTGGTAAGTTGATAAAACTGTTTAGTTTTGGAAAGATAGCAAATGGTTAAGGACCAATCTTCTTAACTAGAAATTTCGGGACGAAATTCTTTTAAGGGGGGAAGGATGTGACGACCCGGAAATTTTTAATATTTGAAATGGAATATTTAATTGATTTTAAAAATTTGAATGATGGTTTAGCTTGAATTCCAAATATAATTATGAATTTAGCAATTTAATTACCAAATTTAATTATAGAAGATTTTGGTAAAATATTAAATCCTAAATTGATACTGATTAAAAATAATCTGAAGGCTTGAAAAATCTATATTGATAATAATAAAGATAATAAAAGCTTCATAGTTGAATTTGAAAAATGATTTGTTCGATTTTGGATTTATATCGTTTAAATTGATATTTAAAAATAGCCCTCCGATGCACAGTCTCGGAATTCGACGAAACCAGTTCCATTGGATCCGTAATATTGTATCATTATCGGATTTCAATTTTCGTAGCACTCAGAGTGATCGTTTGGCCGTGCAATAAGAAAACGCACAGAAAATTAAATCGAAATTTAATTTGATAACTGGGTTCAAAAAGCTATCTTTTCCATACGATTGAATTTAGACTTGAAACCTTCTCCTTTGCGTTCAAAATAGGGGTTTAATATTATAATCGCCTAGCGGCACGGGTGATTCGGAGTTCATTTGAAAAGCATGTTATAGTTGAGATAATATTAAAATAATATTAATAAATGTATATTTATTCATGCTCAGTCACAACCCTAAATCTAATCTGGTAGCCGCCTTCATTGAAAATTCAATGGCCAACCCTTTTTCGACTTTTCAAGACCCCAATTTAGTTCGTGATAAAAAAAGAAAAGAATGGCCGCATTCCCATAATCGAATCTCGTTCCCATGAAATCGAGCCGGCCTCGTTTCTCTCTGAAGCATCACGCGATGTTAGGGTTTGGGAAGGATTGATGGGAGGCGCGGCTAAGCTAGGGGGTTGACGGGGAACTAAGGCGACATGAGTCACGATTTGGGCTTCGAATTCATTTTGGATTGCGCGATGATTTCTGGTGGAGGAATAGTTGGTTGTTGTCGCTCGCGTGAAGCTGAGGTGATGACTGAATAGGTTTCAGTGATCGAGGCTAGGTCATGTTGTTTGGGTGGCCGGGGATTTCGTTCATTCTGGTAAGTATGGTTACGCTGGGGATTGTAAGGTAGGGCTATAGTGTCGTGGAATGGGGGTGATGGGCAGCAGGCGTGAGGCGAGTTAGGTTTTGGAGCGTACGTGTGGTGGCGACGGCTGTCGTTGTTCGCGAATGGAGGGGGAATGGGTAGGTGAAGTAAGGTAATTTTGATTTAAAAACAATTTTTAATCTAAGTTAATTATCAATCTATTTATTTCGAAGTTCATTAATCCATATAAAATTTCATACGAGGTTCAAAATTACAAAATCAGTGGGGTGGGATTCGAAATGAGGTAGGATATGAAATAAAATGGGTATGTATTGCAAATAAAAATCAAGGTCAAAGATTGTGAAAAACAAACTGGAATGCAAAATGGATTGCATGCATAATTCAAGGTGAGATCTTCTCACTCAAATTTTAATGATTGAAAATTTCAGTTATTGATTGATGATTGAATTGTGATAGTTAAATTTAATAGTTGATTATGTGCTTGGATGATTAATTTATTATCAGTTATATTAGTTTAGACCCTATTGCGCCGCATAATAGCGGATGATATTTTGTAAATCCCATATAAGGCGATATTCCACCTCGAAGTGGAATTGGTATTTAATTGTTGTGCTAATGTCTGTGGATGCAGGGAAAATAGGTTGGAGGGATCCAACCGGATTCCTCAAATAATTGAATTTGTTTCAATATTATATGTTGATTATTTTTAATCTGTGTGTGACTATTTGTGATTGAAACTGTTGAAGGCTAGAAATTTAGCCGAATATATTTTTGGTATCGTAGGATACCGGAAATAGATAAAATTGGATTTTTGAAATTTAGTAGAAAATTTATAGTAAATTAATTTTAGCAAATTAAATAAATTCAAAGGAGGAATTTGTTTCCAAAGATAATAAATTTTGTGTTGAAATAAATTTAGAAATAAATTTTGGAAGTTGATTTGGTATTTGGAAATAAATTTGGAAACCAATTTAGAATTTAATTCGGTGCTGAAAATGAATATTTAGAAATTGATTTGAAAATCGTATATCAATGGATATTTAGAAGTTTAAATTCATAAAGGAATTTTATAAAAGAAAGAGGAATTTGTTTTAAAAATAAAAGTGTGGAAAGGAATTTACGGATTTGGAACGTAAATTTAAAGTAAATCCAAAAGGTTTTATAAATTGATTTGAATGAACCATTCTAGAATGGAAGGTGTACTTTCCCTGGAAAGCCGAGTATGTTTTGAATATAGTCTATAAATATGAAATTGAAGTTGTAAAGATGGTTTTAAGGAAAGTTTATTTTGGAGAAATTATTTACTTGCGTTATTTTGAAAATCTTTAAAGTAAAGATTTATTTTAATTTATTATAGAAGTAATTATCTAAAGATTAAATTGATATTTGTTTTAGAAAACAGATATTTAAATAGTTATATCCTATCTACTAATTTTATTTTAATATTAGTTTGGCCACGAATTTTTATACGAGATTTTTATATAATATTTTCATAACTAATATTTGAGTAAGTGTTTTAAAATAGTTTTAATTTAAATATTTCCAAGTATATATGTTTGGATAAGTAATTTAAATTATTTTAAAGTATTTTAACTCGGCAGACCTTCAGTGGAAACAAATAATATCGGGAATCTTATTCCGCGAGTGAAAAATGATTTGAAATTTGTTTTCAAAGGATTGAAAGGTGAAAAGTAATTTGAAATTTGTTTTCAAATGGTTGAAGTGTAAAATTGTTTTTGCAAAGATATTTTGAAAATAATAATTGGGGAAAAATTATTGGAATCCAGTGATTGTTTTGATGATTGATAGTTAAATAACCGACTATCAATATTTGCCTTTTAAATGACATTTGAATTTCGATGCGACCGGGGGCCGGATTCCAAATGGATATTCGAAAATCACATCGAACATTTATGATTGTGATGGATCTTTTATTTAAAAGATCAAAGTGGAAATTGTTGTGATTTGTTTGAAATCTGATTGAACACTTATTTAAAAAAAAATAAGCGCTCGTTATTCGGATAATCCGGGAGAGGACCTTGAGTCATAAAACCCATTCCGAATAATGATTTGACGAAATGAGATTGCATTTGAAGATGGTGTTGAAGACCAGGTATTTTCGAAAACGAAATGATTACCTGTCGAATGTCTCTGCATCGGGTTGCTCCGGTATAGAGATTTTATCACCCTTTGTGATGGGGGTTCCGGACGTGATTAGTGAATATCCGGATTTGCAAGGGCTTCTTTTGAAGTGCCTTTGATTCTGTTCGATCCTGTAACGGCCTTGTATGGATGTGTGTCTGACATTACAAAAGCCGGTTCCTATCAAATACATTTATGTTGGTGGCGGAGAATTTATTCTCTTAGCTTAGCACCCTTCTCTGATACGTACGAGCTCAGAGGTTATGTAGTTGATGGTTACTAGTGATATATTCCCAAACTGGTAATGTGGCATACGAAGTGCTGCTGATCATTTGTTGATCGAAACATGATTTTGTGAAAAGTGTAGCTTTGTGTACGAGACTTCGTCGGACCTCACACCCCGGAAATGGTCAAAACAGGAAAGATGGGCAAGGTTATGAGGGTCGCGCCCTTTAGGGTATGTCATTTCCTTCTAGAAAAGGGTGGTATCATGGTATGGAGCCTAGATATTTAACCTATGTGGTTGCCGCAAATTTATGATACTTTGTGGTTGTTGCTTTGTGGTTGAGGATCCTCGGATAAATGTCCCAAAGGACCGGGGGATGACATACTCGAGTAGTAGTTACTTAGTTACAGAGGTAACCCAACCTTGTGTTGGCAGAAGATCAGGGTAGGTTCTCGGGGCGTCCCTTCAGAGGCGTTTCCATGTGGCAGTAGGAAGTTCCTTAGCCTGACCATTTGTTGGAAATCCAATCATCCAATATGCGCCTTATACGGTTTTAGTTGTATAATCTGTCATTTACTTATGGTGGCTCCCCACTGTTTAGATGGTATCTATAGTAGGCATACAATAATGGTTGTATGCTGGCTAAGATTAATATTATACTTTCGAAATGTTTTATGCACTATGCACTAATAATAATATCGAAAGGATTTTGCGTATTACGCATGTTTGACTATCATAAGGAGAAATCTCCTCCAATTCTGCGTTTGCATTGTGTGCGTAGCGGGAGGCCTTATGGTGTTTCATTTTCCAAAAGCATGCCGGTTTTCTTTTCCTTCTCTTTGTGAAAATAACTGTTTTTAAGATCACACATCAGTCCCATGACTGACCTGGAGTTTATTGTTCCCTTTCTAAACTCTGGGTGTCCACCAATTTCCACACGGGCAGCCTATTGTCAGGTTCTCAGTTATTCTGGAGCGAAGTCAGAAAAGAGATGCTGTGGAAATTAGGAGCAAGCTGAATGGCGAAGCGTATCACTAGTATATGTTATATTCTCATCCGCTGTTTGTTGTTGTAACACTCTGATAATGTAATGTGATGTAATGTAATAACATATATAATTCTTTATTTTAAAGATTATTCATTTATATATTATCTGTTGTTCTGCTGCAAAATGTGAGATTCTGTTATTGTTTCTGTTTCTTCTTCTATCTTCTTCTTCTTAAACCCTAACGGCTCGGTTTTTCTGGCATTCGACTGTTCGGCATTTGATACAGTGGACGTATTGATGTCGACTTTCGAGCGTCGAAAAATTGGATCGTTACAAAATCTTTTAGGAGGCTTTCTAAAAGTGGGAGGGGCAATATGATAATTGACTAAGGGAAGGAAGAGATATTTCCCTTAGGAAATGGGTGCAAAAATTGGCATGTGAGAGGAATGCTCATTTGCGACCTTTCATGAATGATAGAAGTTGGTAGTGACCCTCTTTAAAAGCCTACAAATACACCCATAAGGGTCGCACAAATCACATTTTAGGAAATTAAAAAAAAAATGGTAGAAACTAATTAATACCAATCCACTTCTATCTCCACTAATCTTTTTCTAGTCAAAGCAAACCAAGTCCAAACTTCACCAAACATTAGCTATAGATCTAAATCACCTTAAGAAGCATGGATATCAACTTGAAAGTGGAAGAAAGGAGGCATAAGGGGATTTCTTGGTGAGGATGTGAGCTATGTTGAAGAAGGGGATGTGTTGCCATGGTTTGTAAGTACTGAAGGTTGGATCTTTATCTGTTTGAGTATGGTAGAAGGTGGTTCTATGTTCTTTGGTGCTTTTGCTTAGTTTTTGCATGGATTTTGTAAGTTTACACACAATCGAATGATTACATATTGTATTATATATGTTGTATGCTTGAAATATAAAGTAAAAGTGATATTAACAAATTAAAGTTATAAACTTTGGACCTATCTTGCTTTTGGAAACAAATGACAACTTTATATCGCATAAATCACTTCTATTACCTTTTATTACATTTGGTGTGGTCTTGGGTTGATGTTCAAATGGTTGTTTGAATCTTTTGTTGAATTTGGACTAAGTACATAATGATACATATAGCAATAGTCGCTACAAGTGTATTTTGACATCTCTTAACTTGTGTAAATGGAAGATTTATGATCTTAACTTAGTAACTTGTTTTGATTGTTCTCTAACATTGTTTGGTGTATGAGATAGAAAGAAATTGATTTGGAAAGTTATAGAAATTGTGAAATAGAATTGTAAAAGAACCAAAAAGATCGCTATGGTTGCACTTTGAAATGCCTCGTATTCGACAATTTTCAAAGTCAACTTCGAAGTGTATCTTTGTATTTTTAATAAGTATTATATGTGTACTTATTACTAGATAAAAATTAAAGTATAAAAGATTTATAACTAACCAAACAAAATGGCTAAAGTTGAAGTTAAAAGGTCGTTATAAATACACTTTAGTAAATACCTTATTTTTGGGAATTTTTTATAAATAAATTGGCAAATATTCTTAGTATTTTATTTCTATTATTTTTAAGCACCCTAAGGGTAGTACTTGATGTAAAAATTTCAAGTCTTAAATCATTTATTAAAGTGGTAAAAAAGACCACAAAGATCGGACATTTCCACGTTGCTCAGAACTTTAAATAGCATTTATAAATACTGTTTTTGATCTACCACTGCAATCCTGGGCATGTTACATTGTTTTGTTGAAATACGACGTTTTAACTAGTTTTTCGTGATTTAAATATTTTATAAATTATTTTCTTTGTGAAATTATTTTATGAAAGCTCTAATAAAACGTGTTTGAGTATACAAAAAATTAGATGTTAAATAAAGATTTAATAATTATTTACGAATTTTGAAAGTAAAGTGCTGTAAAGTGTAAAACATGCTTTTTTTAATTTTGTTAAATTATAAATATGTTATTTTCAAGTAATAGTTTACATATATATATTTAAAACCTATTTGTAAATATTTTTAAAGTATTTATATATAAGTTTGAAAAAAGTAAGTTAAGTATTTTATAAAAGAATAAAGTAAGTTTTGGATAAATGGTTGTGGGAAGTTAGTTAAAATTATATTACCTTATTTAGTAAGTGTAGAATACTTAGATCTTTAAAAAAACGTTTTAAAGATAATGCTGAGTATAAATGATTTTGAGTTTGTTGTCATAATGCATTAATAACATTCGCTTTTAACCCTTTTTGGTTACACTTACGAATGTGAATAGATCTTTGAAAAGAATATTCTAAAGATAAGCATAAGTGAAATGGTTTTGGATTCGTACTGACAATGTTTAAGTAACATTAGTCTTGAACTTTTTGACTAGATTTGTAAATGCACTTGGATCCTTAAAATGGATATTTTAATGAAAATAATAAGTATGAAATCTTTTGGAAAAATATAGAAAAAGTAAAAGTTTAAAGTAAGAAATCTTGTTAAAGATTTGTGAATATACCTGTAATATTTGAGATTAGTATATGAATATCTTTTGAAGTATTTTAAGAATACAAATGAATTGTAGTGATTGATAAATGAAATTTTATTAGATTAAATAAGTTTTACTAATAAAAGAGGTTTTAGTTAATAAAAGTATTAATTAAATAAAAAGGGAGTTAGAAGTCGCTTATGTGACTTAACCATGCTCTGTGTGACTTGGTCATGCTTTATGTGTTTACTCATTTATGAAAAGCATTTAGTAGTGTACTTAGCACTAAAAGTCGATGAAGTAGGCTTGTTTATCTATGAGAGTTAAGAAAGAAGTGTCTAGGCAGGATTTTGATGCAACCAGGGCTCTAATCTACCTGGCTTCACTCTTGACCGAAAGAGAGAGATAAAAAGGTCAAAAACGTGATAAGTATACAAGGCTTGTATTAGCACCAAAATTGGTCACTTACACCCTTGAGTAGGATTGTGTAGAGAGATTAATGAAGAAAATAAACTAAAACAGAGGAATATCAAAATGTAGTAAAAACAGTAAAAAACGAGAACACCAGAATTATAGTGGTTCGGCGTAACTTCTTACGTCCTCTTTGGTCGTAATCTTTATTGCTTCTTCCAATAATTGAATACAGATACAATCCGTACACTAACAACTTAAGTACAAGTTTTGACAGAAAAGAGACGAGTCTTGAAAATGGCAAAGTCTCTCCAGAGTTCTCGAAAAAAAAGGTCCTTTTAAACTGTGCCCCTGCCTCTCTATTTATAGACGAAGATAGTGGGATCCCCTACGTAAGCCCAAGAACAAGGTAGCTCGGCCTATAGTTGTAAGTTAACATTGACCGAACAAGTCAGGCCAAGTCACTTCCACCGAGCCGGTAACCCCTGAACCTCTCTGGCCGAACCATGAGTTCCCCGTGTATGACTTGAAGCGAAGTCTTCCATAACTTGGAGCAGCTAGCTATGCAACCCGAAGTAGAGAAAAACTGACCACATTGTCCTGTTGAAAATCCACTAACTCCCTGGGCTGAACGATGCATGACCGACCAGTGGTCATTTTGCAAGTGACTCGAAGTAAGGTCTCAAAGGACTCGAAGCTACTCGTAATGGATTTCAAAGTGAAGCAATGCCGAACCCCTCACCTCGATGTTAACTTCCAAGAATAAGCTAACTCCCTCATCTTGCATTGAAACAGATATACCGAACACTTGTGCCAAACCAGCCCCGACCGAACGACAAGGGCTTCCCAAACTTGACCGAACGATACTTGTTGGACCATCCTAACGGAATGACTTATTCTCTGGCTGAACGATATTTATTGGACCATCCTGACCGAACGACCTGTTCTCTGGCCAAACGATATTTACTGGACCATCCTGACCGAACGACTTGCTCTCCCCAATCTGGCCGAACGATAATTGAATAGAACTTGCCAAGACCGAACGAGACATGCCAAACCATAATGATCGAATGAGGCATTTCGAACAATTCAGACCAAATGAGGCGTTCCCTCCTTTTGACCGAGCCTTACAGAAATGCCGCAATACATCGAATGCACCAAACCCTTTATGCCTCCAGCCTTTCCTTGGTCAGAATCTTATATGGTGCCAACTATCACATATGCAACTATCATCTTGTAGCCAGGCCAAGGTGCCGGGTAACAACTTGGTTTCCATATACGATTGTCTATTTTAAACTTGATACTTAATTGACTATCGAACTTAACCAAATTAACTTGGTAAGTATCTAAAAACTTCACGGGTTCATATGATTTGAGAACAACCTGGAAGGAGCATTAGTATTTAACATCTCCGGCGTTAAGAACTTGTATCTACGAGATCCCTCTTAGAGGACTCCTTTTTATATTGTTTGTTTTACTTCTTGAAGAACTAAAACTGAGTTAACTGAAAATTCATCAATTTAGTTTGAAGAGACAAGAATAGATAAGTGTTTTACTTATCGAAAAACGCTTCAAAATGGACATACGAAATCTATATTTTGAAAGTGATTGTGAAGTGGAATGCTATAAAGTTAACTGTCTACCCTAAGGTTAAGTCTAAGGGAGATGGTTGTGTTATCATTCGTCAGAGGACTTATGCTGGAATCTATGTGGAGATTCAAGATCTGTTCGAGATGCTAGAATTCGTTTGGAGATTCATGTTTTACCCGTATGAGAGATGTCGAACGTGACTTCGACATTGGAATGATAAAGGCAGAGTAGGTTGTATAACCTGGGGTTCAGCTAGCTCACGACAGGGTATATCAACTCAATATCTAGAGTTTGTTTATCGATGTTATGCGTGGAAGTTGATGGTATTTGGTTCCAGTGTTTAGGCATTGGCCAATTGTATTTTTCTTATGGTATCTTTTATCTAGAGATATACGACGTTGGGAAGGCAACTTTTGATCTTTATGCATGGAGTTTGGATTCGCTTGACCAAAGAGATCTCTATGGAAAATCCATTACGAACGTATTAGTAGTATTAATTGTATCCTCAATATTATTGTGTTGTGATCAATGTAAACATCACAGCTATTTTCCGATTTATACTCTTCACACTAGACATTATTTAGTACTTATTAGATGTGTGGTCATTTTGATAGGATAACCATTATGACATTCCATACAGTCTCAAAAGCACTGTTATATGCGGCCGCGTATTTCTTGAGTTTTTCATACCAGACTTAAGTCTAACTCTTGATTTTATATTTTCCTTATATCCACGTGTTAGTCCGAAATAAGCGGGTTTTGTTGATATTCTTTTAAGCTTGAGGAGACGAGATGGATGTTTCACCAACCGTAGTATTATTATTTCCGTTGCTTTACTACTATGTATATATCAGCATTTGTGAGAATACGTCATAACTGTCCAGACTGATGATAATATTTAGAATTGTAACTGTAAAATGATATGTCATAGGCTAACAGTTTGTATTGTCTTTTGATACTATATGTTATCATTCCGCTGTGAGATTCTGATATTATGTTCTCTTCTTTCTTATTTTGTTTTCTATTTCGTTTTTTTACCATTATAATTCGACTTTTGAGTGCTTGAGTGCTCAGCATGTGAATACCGTGCATGTATTTGTGCTGACATTTATGATGGATGGAATGATTGACTTGCAAATTAATTATTAGGTAAATGTTTTCTATACATAAAATAATAAAATTCAATTATTTATCTTTGCACCGTGTACATTTGTTGTTGTACAATTAATACAAAATAATTGCAAACTTTTTGTGTTGCACTGCAAGCATACGTATAATAATTATATGCGAAATACACGAGTGTTGTGCAACAAAACTCATAGTTATGTTAAAAAAAGGATTACATGGAAAAAATTTGCACAACAAATATTTACCATGCATGTTGAAATCTAACAAACTTTGGCTCATTTGACAATCTCTGACTTTACGCATCAAGTTGGTGGCAATGAAGGATGTTGTGAGATGTAGTTATACGACATGGAGTGGATTTGCGATGATTCCATAGTGTTACCAGCATTTTTTATAACATGAGTGATACTTAATTTAAGTAGAGCACTCAAACTGCAGTGTAACGTTTATGATGGATGGAATTTGATTATTTACAAACGAGAATCAAAATTGCTAGATGGGTTCTAGAAGCCGTGCATTCTCTCGACTTACTAATGGTGGTTGAAGAGGCTATAGATGAATGTTAAGTCGGAAATCTATGATCAAACGTTGATTAAAATTAGGATTGTTGATTAGGTTAGTTGTAGGAATATAGAAAATAAATGATGAAAAAATGTTTTAAAGTGTAATTTTTGAAAAGGGATGTATGCCAAATCTCCATTGAAATATATCGCATACCTATATTCTTCATTCGACCTATTGTTTCATTAGCCATCTCTATTTCTAATAAATATAAGTCATGTTTGTGCAAACGATCAGGGGTAATCTGTATCTACAAAAATTGGAAGTTTTGTTAAAAAATTGAAACAAATTAGATAGTTATTGGCACCTAACGACCAATGACATTTAAAGTCAAACCGCATCCTTTGCCTTACCCAACATCGCATATCAACGTTAGTATTCCGTGCTTTGAATGAACGCCATTTTGGTATTTGTCACTCCTTACAAGTCATTTTTGATATTAAAGCAACAGTTAGCTAAAAGATACCTCGCATATTCGCACTTTGAAATTTAGTATTAAAAAAATATGATTTACAAAAAATGACTAGTTGAAAAGTTCATGAGAAGGTGCACTTACGACTAGATGTTCTCGCTTGTAAAAAAAAGTTACCATATAAACATTGTTGTTGTAACTGTTTAGAAAAAAATGCGCTTTGACATTTATCACTCTTCCTTTCCACTAACTCTTTATTTCCCATGGTGTATTCAAGCAGTATCAGCTTTATAAATAACATCTGTTCGATATTTAATTGACTCAAATCTCAAACTCTCAGATCACCTCGACTGATATCTCAATCGAGAATTCAGTATGGATCCCCGACGAAACATTGAAACTCTGTGGAATTCCCGTTTTTCATGCTGAAGTTTAGATATTGATATCTTGATTGATATCTCGACAGAGGTCCATCTCTAATATCTCTACCAACATGAAGTTTTTTTGTGGTAATATGAATTTTGACAAAAATCAAAACTGTACGATAAAGAGTAGACAGAATTTTACATAGACAGGCGACTCGTCGAAATGAAAGTTCACCCGTCGAAATCATATTTTTGACATTAATAGAAGCAATGCCGCAAATGTATTCTTCATTGGATGCAAGAAGCACAAGATATGTCCAATTACAAAAAAACGAGACAAATAATTTCGAGCATTGTGCAAACTTTACCCAGTAAGTTCTCGGTGTAAGGAGTGTCTTTGGAAAAATGGAGAGAAAATTGAATTTCAAATTGGGTGAAAATAAAAATTCAAATTTATAACCAAAATTTTACTAGGCTTTAAATACCCAATTCCCTTCATTTATTTCTCACATGATCGTCGTCTAAAAAGAGAATCGTTGAGAGTGCAAAAAAATTATATAGGAAGAAAGTAAAGAAAAGAACTCTATCAAGTATCAGTTAAAAGAAATTGGTGAGTACATCTCACTCAATCCTTCTCATGATGATTATATGGCATTTTCCTATCATGCTTCAGTAAGATGTTGATTGTATTTGGTTGATTTTGAAGTTAGTAGATGATTCAATTCGATTAGGAGATGACCAAATTAGGAGAATATCCAATTGTGATTTCATGGTATATAAATAAAAAACAATCATGAGTAAAATTGGCCTGTTAGGAGTTGAAATTGTGAAAGTGCAAAACAAGTTAAAATTAGTTTTTTTAAGGTGGTATCATAATGTGCATGCAAATCAAATTTAGATATAACAAATACTCCAGGTCCTGAGATGAACTTTAGGATATGAGATGTAAATCTGATATACATGTTTGATAAACAATCATCTTGTATGGAATCTCCCTTGGTACTCGAATTCTAAAATTTCCAAGACAAACCAAATGCAAGCAAAATCCCAGGTTTCGAACCTTGCCATTTCTTATAGAATAAAAATTATATCTTAAAAAGATGTTTCTATGTCATATAAACTTTTTCGTTATAACTTATTATAATATATAGGTTGTAATCATTTATAAATGTATGTCATTATATGAAGTTTATGTCTACCGTATATAAAATTCATCATGTATAAAATATATAGGTACAATGATGCTTTGTACCATTGTTTCAAGTCATAAAATAAAGTGTTGTAACAAAATTGCTCTCTCCATAAAATAGTATATCCTCCTCATCCATCTTTACTTTTTTTCTATAGATTGTGAAAACAAGTTGGTGTTAAATTAAACTAATATACGTTATTATACTATGTATATAGTAAAGTAAACTATTAAAATAGTGTTAAGGCGTTACCCATATCCCCCTTAACACATTTTATATAATGTCGTAATCTATATAGACACTGTAAACTCCACCCGCAATTGGGCTATCAAGGAGCACTCCATATGTATGAAACAAAACAAATTCGTAGAAGACGCGATAAAGCATGTGGCAAGGAACACGAGGCAATGTCAGGGTAGATATACAGTTTGCAGATCCGGACTGGTGGTAATGCATAACAACTACTACCTCCCACCTCGTGACACACTCCCAAATCAAAGGTGCACCCAATCAAATCACAAAGTAATAGAATGGTATCGAAGAAATGTGTCCGATAGGATGAACGACTCACTTGGCCCGACATGGCTCTTGTTTTAGGCACATCAAGCTGCCTCACGGGAGTCAGGGCTATGTAAATACCTTATACAGAATCGTCGTCAAACCATCCTACTTCCTTTTGGAATCTCCTCGATGTACACGTTGTTAAAGTGGTTTTCGGTATTGGTAGAGAGTATGACAATATCCGATCCCGATCTATTTAACAACCAAACACTTATTTTACACCGTGGTCATTTCATTTCAAATAGTTCATACTTCATATCAAAATATCATATTCATTTCAGAACCATATCAATTCGATATCGTTATTCACTTAAATAATATTCATTTCCAGAATCGTAACACTTTCAAAATTGTAACACTTTCGAAATCATAACACCTTAGAAATCATAACACTATTGAAATCATAACACCTTTGAAATCATAACACTTTTTAAATCATAACGCTTTCGAAATCATAACACTTTCAACTTAAATAGTTTATATGTTGAAAATAGTGTATATATTAAAATAATTATAAATTAAAATAGTTTATATATTATAAATACTTTATATAATAAAATTAGTTTCCTCCAATTATGCAATTCGATTCAAATCATCTTAAATTCCAAAATTCGATTTAAATCAATTCCTGTTTAACCATTTCAATTTAAAGGTCAAAGTTTCAATTCAAATTCTCAATAAATCATTTCAATTTATATCGATTTCAAATCCAAATTTGAACTATGACTTCAATTCCAATAAGATTCAAATTTATATTCAAACATTTACAATATAAATTTCATTTATATTTCAACATTTAACTTTAATTTTATTCAAATTGGAAAGTATTCACTTAATCATTTTAATAACAATTTATTAAAATCCCAATTTATAAATTTAAATCAATGTTAAATATTCAATCTCAATTTTATTTAAAATTAAGAATATTTATTTAATCACTTTTTAACAAATCAAGTTATAAATCATATTTTCAAAATCTCAAAATCAATACGTTCAAATAAATTCTTATTTAAATTCAATTATTAGCCAATTTAAATTCCAAGTCAACATTAATTTATCTTCCCAACCTTTATAATTACAGTAAAAAAATCTATTTTTAAAATAATATAAAATTAAATAAATACTTAAAAATATTATAAATCAATTAAATTATTTTTATTAAATTAAATATTATTATTAAACGTATTTTTTATTAAATCTTATTTTATATTTTTTGAAATGATAAAATTAGAAAAAAATCTTTAAAATTTATATTTTCAAAACTAACCTATAAGTTTGAAATTTCCGAAACACATAATTTTAAAAGTATAAATTTTAAACGTATATTAAAATAAATTCTTTATATTATAATTTAAAAATCAATATTTTATAAAATCAATATATTTCCCTTCAAACTTTGTAAATCATTTTTCAAAATAGACCAATGGTGTTCGTATATAATTTTCTATCCTATGGTCAAGTGATATAGATGTTTATCATTTCAATCCGCCAATTAAATATTTACGGATATATACCATCTCAACCCGCAATCCCAAAATTTCAAAATCAATGAAAATCGCTTGGGTTTATCATTTCAACCCATAAATTTTTTTCTCTAATCTATAATATCGTTCGGATATGTATCATTTCAACCCATAGGGATTTCTAAACTAACATGGAACTTGCAGATTGAGAACAAATATGATAATAATATAACATATCAACAACAGACATATATCATTAGTAACAAATTATATATATATATATATATATATATATATATAGACACACACACACAATAGGATATGGTGTCATATATCATAGGTGAACAATTATAGATAATGGCACATCATACATAACAATTAAATAACTAACAGTTCAAATTTAACAGCATATTTCAATCATTATTTCACGTGAATTAAATTTACTAAATATAAAAATGTTAATCGTGAGTGATTGCTCACCTTTTGAAGCTAGAGAGAACAAAACAAACACATGAAATAAATCTGAATTCGACAATCGATCGATTCGAACAACAAATCTCAAAGCGAAGTATGCTAAACACGAATTTGACAAATGAAGTTGATAAATAGGAATCGATGCGTACAAATCAAATCAGCTTGATATAAATAGATATATATGTATATTATTATTATTATTTTATTAAAATCAATATCTTTATTTAAGACAGATATTATGTATGTATGTATGTATATAATTAAAATCATTATTCTTAAAACATATATATTTAAAAATTCATATTAAATTTAAAACACATACAACTTAATATATATATATATATATATATATTTAGGACTGATATTTAAACTAATATTAAAATAAGATCTTTATATATTCTATTTCTCACCAGTTTTCTTAAAACACATCTAGTAAAATCAAATATCTACATTTCTTAAAATCAACATTCTCTCTATATGTATATATGTAAGCTGCTCAAATCATATACGTACTATTATTATACGCAAACAAATATACTTCATATATTACATTTTAAAATAAATATCCAAATCTGAACACACTGCAATATAGGACAAATATATACCTAACTCTACAAGGCTTGGCTGGAAAATAATAGAAGCAAATAGAGATAAATATATATTGTTCAAGCCACATGAAATAAACAGTTGCTTGTTTGCTCGGGTGAGGGCAGTGTTACGACCAGGGCAAGGCTAGAAGGTGGTAGCGAAGGTCAGAAGTATGGAGGCACTGTGGGTGATGGGTTGTGAACTGACGTGGGCTAGGTGGCAGTGAAGGTGAGTTGTGGTGGAGGGGAAACTGTCGGAGGCGGTCTGCAAGCCTCAGGTGGGGCGGAGCGAGTTTTGGTGAGATGGCGGCTGTTGACGAGGTTGGCGTGGGTGAAAGAGCGTGGAGGTCGGCGTTGCTGTTGAGGCCGGAGATGGTTTGGATGATGGGTTGTGTGGAGCGGTGTGGGGATGAGGATGTGCGTGTGGTGACTGAGCACAAGGAGAGGTGGTGGGAGGTCTCGGAGATAGGGCTGAAGGTGGAGGTTGTTCGTTTTGTATGGGAGTTCATGATAGGGGAGTGGGTGTTAGATGAAACACGGCTGGTCGGAGATGCGGGTTTTTGGGCTGTCACGGTGGAGTTATGGTGAAGCATAGGCAAGTTATGGTGGGAATGAGGGTTCGGTGTGGAGCTGTAGAGGCCGCATGCAGTGGGTAGGTAATGGCGTTAGTCTGGTTGTCGGTGGGGAGTGGCAATGGGCGGCTTGGGGCTGACGTGTGCGGTGAGGGTGGTGGCCATGGGAAAGAGGAGACGTGGGTAGATGTAAAATAGTGAGAGGAAGAAGAACAAGCTTCAGAGGAAAAATAAATATATAACTTTATAATATAGATTTTATAAAAGCATGAACAGTGGAGAAATGAAGAGATCCCAAATGAACGGACCGACAAATAATAAATTGAAGTAATGGAATGACAGTAGTCAAAAGCTGTATTCTAGGAATTATATAAGCAAATGGCTATATGCTTTAACACGGTGGAAATTGGAAGGACAAAGCAAACCCAAAAGTTCTAAAATAGGTACCGATACGGTTACCGTTTTCGTAGATTTTACCACGTACCGAGCTCCGAAACACATAAATGAATATACTACGGAGATCAGCACGACGAGATGAACAGAAAGGAATACAGATATGAGCGATAAGATCATCCCATCAAAAATCGATTTTTCATTGCCGAAAATACTGCTAAAACGTCGAAAGTAAGGTAAACGGAGCTAGAGCAGTCCGAAATTGGCAAAACGAAATATGACGTCTTACTCAAAAAATGATTTGCAATTTTATTATATAAAAACATTCAGGTTTCGAAAATATTTTATTTTCAACACATTAACTGGTTTCAAATTAAAATTAAAGATTACACAACAGAACTAACTTCATATTTTCTGATGAAAATCTGCCACTTGCTACGTTTAAATAGACGCATATCAAATATCAAATTTTCATTGCTAAATTTAACCATTTTAAATTTCACAAAAATTTAGTTAATTACGTTATTAAAACCATTAAAATTTACTGGTCGTTACACTCTCCCCCACTCAAAACTTTTCGTCCCCGAAAAGGAATGAGATAGGAGAATAGAAGCAACTAGAAAGGAAAATAGATTGAAATGCAAAATACAACAATAAATTCAAAACCATACAAATTTCAACTTAAATTAATTAATATTCAACAATTTGGTTTAATCCATTTTATTAAATCAATAAATAGTCATTCAATTGAAAATTGTTAGTTCAAACTGTTAATTCAAAACATATAAATTTCATTTAGTTTTGAATTGATAATTATTCAACAACTTTTGTTTCAATCCATTTTATTCAATCAATAAATATTTATTTTATTCACATTTGGTTGATTTCATTTCAATGTATTTCATTCAATTGATTTGTTTTCAGTTTATTAACATTTGCTATAAAATTTCTTTCAAACAAAATTTTATTTATTTAACTCATTTATCTTATCCATTTATCTGCAGTTAAGTTGGTTTCACTTAAAAATTCAATTTCACTATTTCTTGAAATTTGCCATTTGTTTTCCAAACATTTCAAAATATAAATTTATTTATTACCCATTTTGTTTCTTAAGTTCATATTCATTTATTTAGATGGCATTTCCATTTTATTTTTAAATTTATTTTACTTACATTTCTTATAACATAAGTTATATGGATAACATTTATTATACTATTAAATTTTATTTATACCCTTATTTATAATATTTCTGTTGGCAAAATTTAGTTTGAACATTTTTTACTTAAGTTTACTCTTGTATAACCTTTAATTACATATTCACATTACATCTTTAACTTTTTGAATAATCAGGTAAGTTATATATATATTTTCAGAATACAATTGAGTGTTATACAAACTAATTTTATCCTAGTTCAACTATTTCAAGTTGTTCAAACTCCAATTTTCATAAACACTCCAATTATTCAATTTTTTTGCTTTATTTCAATTATTGAAACCATTACTTAACATATAATTTTAAGAATTAATTTCTAACTTCATTTCAAATCATTTTGAAATAAATATACATATACATATATATTTTATAAATCAAATCATACTCTTCCGATCAAATCCATCTTTAAAACAAAAGCGTGGCAAATCTACTAAGCGGTCTCTCCACTTTGAGACTCGAAAATAAATGTCATGATGCTGCAGTCACCACCGAAATTGTTTTCCAGCGACAAATGAGGAGTGTACTGATTTTCTTCATTTTAAAATTCTTTGAAAACAATTTATATTCGAAAATACTTTCAAATAATATATTTCCTCAAACCATGAAAACCAAATTTTGTAAAGCATCGGAAATTAATTTCTTAATTTAATTTATTTCATTTTTAGATCAAATAAACCCTATTTATAAAATTTCAACACTTATAAAATATAACGATAGAAAATGATTTAGTAGTGTTGACAAAATAATAAATGATAATCTAGTATTATCATTCCTAACAACCAATTTTATTAACTAACCAATTTCAAAAAATTATACTTTTATATATATAATATAACCATACAATTATTTCATTTACCAATTTCGAAAACAATATTGTGTAAGTTTGCTCTGTTCAAGTGTTTTGAAATTTCTATCAATAGTGTTAGCTAGACGAATTGATCGAAACCCAAAATTCAAACTTAACAATTTAAAAAACACAATATAAAACAATTTATATTAATTACAATTATGCTTCCTCACTGAATTCAAGAATGGATTCTAGAACAAGGACAGAGATTCAACTTTAGAGTAACTCTAATTGAATAGAGTTCTAATTAAGAAGATAGACTCAAAAGGAAAAAAAGATAATTAAATTACAAAATAGAAAAGATTGATAGACCAAATTTAATTGTGTCGAGCTTGACCGGGTCAACCGAGACTTAGAAAGACGATAATATCATCAAAGAGAATGGGGGAAAACTGTTGAGAACATCGGGGAAAACACGATTTATAAGATCAACGAAGAAGGAAAGAGAATTGGTTAATCCAAAGGCATGACTAACCATTTCATAGAAACCATTCGTCCGGGAGGAGGACTACAGGCTGCGCTCCCGAGATAAGATCGATGCTGAATTCAATTTCCCGCTTAGGAGAGAGAGAAGTGACTTTGCCAAAACATCATGATAATCCTTGACTATAGGGAAAGTCAAGATCAGTACGCCGAAAAGATAAAAATGCTTGAAAAATCCTGAGGCAATCAACATTCGATTACAAGTGAATTTCCCTGGTCGTTTACTAGGGAAACAATTCGGGCTTGATAAGAGATAACAACATCAAAACCGAGGACGTAGAAATCTCCAGTGAATCGATGCTGGTTGTGAAGGAGTTTCACCCCTTTACAAGTCATACGAAGGTTGGCGGGACCGCCGATGGGATTAGACACACAAAAGGAAGAAGTTGCCAATAGAGGTGGCAAGATGTGCTTGAATTTATTACAGAGATCGATCGAAATGGAGCTATGGGATGCTCCAGAATCAAGAAGAAAACGAATAGGAGAAGACAAGAATGGACTTCCGAACAAACAGGATAGATCCAAAAATTCGAAAGAAATCCTAACCCAAGAGGACCCAAGTGAATAAATTTCAAGCTCGAACGAATATGATTCTGTAATTAATTTTACTCCATATGCTAGGTATAAACCAAAGCTCCGATACCAACTGTAACGACCTGGTATTTCGAACCGTTCGCATCTGCACATGTCGACATGAATTGCTCAAAACAACAGATTGTTAATTTCATATTTGGCAAAACTCAGCATATACAGTAAATAAATCAATCATAGAATCATAAACACAGAGTAATACAAACATAAGCAGCAGAAAAGATAAATAGTAGTTCATGAAGCTACTATATGAACAACAGAGTTTAAAATAAAATATAATAGAATATCTCAAATACAATGTAGTCTTGAATACAAACAGATGACAAGTTTAAACAAAAAAACTGGAAAAGCTGAATAGATAAGACAGATCTTCAAACAAAGCTCCAATCTCCAAAGGTGAGTCTCGAATGCTGTGACACTCAGTCTGGCCTGAGCATAAAGCAAAACACAAAACACTCGAGTCAGGATTAACATTCTTATATAGTAAATTCAACTCAAGTGAAATATCAACTGAAATTCAAGTAATTTAAAGGATGTTTGGGATACCCATCCTCTAAGGATTCATGGAACTATCTACTATGTAATAATATACACTATTATACTATGTTTATAGTAAAGTAATCTATTAAAATAGCATTAAGGCGTTACCCATATCCTCCTTAACACATTTTATAATGCCATAGTTTATGTCTACTGGATATAAAATTCATCACGTATAAAATATATGGGTACAATGATGCTTTGAACCATTGTTTCGAGTCGTAAAATAAAGTGTTGTAATAAAATTGCTCTCTCCATAAAATGGTATATCCTCTTCATCCATCTTTAGTTTTTTCTATAGATTATGAAAACAAGTTGGTGTTAAATTAAACTACCACCACTATTATTATATATACATACACACATATATATAATAGATAACTACATGTATGAATTCAATTGCAAGTTTACTTGATTCTTAATAGAGAAGATCATGGGATATTAGAGTTCAATAATGAAAACCTTATTTATCTAGTAAGATCTGTAACGACCTGGTATTTCGAACCATTCGCATCCGCACATGTCGGACTTGAATTGCTCAAAACAACAGATTGTTAATTTTATATTTGGCAAAACTCAACATATATAGTAAATAAATCAATCACAGAATCACAAACATAGAGTAATAAAAACATAAGCAAAGGAAAATATAAATAGTAGTTCATGAAGCTGCTATATAAACAACAGAGTTTGAAATAAAATACAACAGAATATCTCAAATACAATGTAGTCTCGAATATAAATAGATGACAAGTCTGAACAAAACAACTGGAAAAGCTGAATAGATAAGACAGATCTTCAAGCAAAGCTCCAATCTCTAAAGGTGAGTCTCAAATGTTGTGACCACTCAGTCTGACCCGAGCATAATGCAAAACACAAAACACTCGAGTCAGGATAACTTTCTCATATAGTATATTCGACTCAAGTGAAATATGAAATGAAATACTAGTAACTTAAAGAATGTTTGGGATACTCATTCTCTAAGGATCCGTGGAACTGTCTACTTTGTACTAATATACGCTATAATACTATGTCTATAGTAAAATAAACTATTAAAATAGTGTTAAGGCGTTACCCATATCCCCCTTAACACATTTTATATAATGCCATAGTCCATACAGATACTGTAAACTACACCCGCAAGTGGGCGATCAAGGAGCACTCCATGGGTACGAAACAAAACAAACTCGTAGAAGGTGCAATAGAGCATGTGGCAAGGCACACGAGGCAATGCCAGGGTAGATATACAGTTTGCGGATCCAGACTGGTGGTAATGCATAACAGCTACTACTGCCCACCTCGTGACACACTCCCAAATCAAAGGTGCACCCAATCAAATCACAAAGTAATAGAATGGTATCGAAGAAATGTGTATGATAGGACGAATGACTCACTTGGCTCGGCATGGCTCCTGTTTTAGCCACATCAAGCCGACTCGCGGGAGTCAAGGCTACTTAAATACCTCATACAGAATCGTCGTCAAACCATCCTACTTCATTCTGAAATCTCCTCTATGTACACAGTTGTTAAAGTGGTTTTCGGTATTGACAGAGAGTATGACAATATCTGATCCCGGTCTCTTTAACAACCAAACGCTTATTTCACACCGTGGTCATTTCATTTCAAATAGTTCATACTTCACATCAAAATGTCATATACATTTTGAAACCATATCAATTCGATATCTTTATTCACTTAAATAATATCCATTTCCAGAATCGTAACACTTTCAAAATTATAATACTTTCGAAATCATAACACCTTTGAAATCATAACAACTTCGAAATCATAACACTTTTGAAATCATAACGCTTCCGAAATCATAACACTTTCAACTTAAACAGTTTAGATGTTGAAAATAGTATATATATTAAAATAGTTATAAATTAAAATAGTTTATATATAAAAAATACTTTATATATAAAAAATACTTTATATAACAAAATTAGTTTCCTCCAATTTTGTAAGTTGATTCAAATCATCTTATTCCAAAATTCAATTTAAATCAGTTTCAGTTTAACCTTTTCAATTTAAAGGTCGAAGATTCAATTCAAATTCTCAATAAACCATTTCAATTTATATCGATTTCAAATCCAAGTTCGAACTATCACTTCAATTCCAATAAGATTCAAGTTTAAATATTCAAACATTGACAATATAAATTTCATTTATATTTCAGCATTTAACTTTAATTTTGTTCAAATTGGAAAGTATTCACTTAATCATTTTAATAACAATTTATTGAAATCCGAATTTATTAATTTAAATCAATATTAAATATTCAATCTCAATTTTATTCAAAATTGAGGATATTCATTTAATCATCTTTTATCAAATCAAGCTATAAATCATATTTTCAAAATCTCAAAATCGGTAAGTTCAAATAAATTCTTATTTAAATTCAATTATTAGCCAATTTAAATTCCAAGCTAACATTAATTTATCTTCCCAACCTTTATTATTAAAGTTACAAAAATATATTTTAAAAAAATTAATATAAATTTAAATAAATACTTAAACATATTATAAACCAATTAAGTTAAATTTTTATTAAATTAAACCTTATTATTAAATGTATTTTGTATTAAATCTTGTTTATATATTTTTAAAATGATAAAATTATAAGAAAAATCTTAAAAAATTTATTTTTTCAAAAATAACTTATAAATTTAAAATTTCTAAAATATATAATTTTAAAAATCTAAATTTTGGGCATATATTAAAATAAATTCTTAATATTATAATTTAGAAATCAATATATTATAAAATCCATATATTTCCTTTCAAACTTGGGAATCATTTTTCAAAATAGACCAACGGTGCCGTATTTAATTTTCTATCCTACGGTCAAGTGATACAGATGTTTATCATTTCAATCCGCAAATTAAATATTTACGGATATATATAATTTCAACCCGCAATCCTAAAATTTCAAAATCAATGAAAATCGCTTGGGTTTATCATTTCAACCCATAACAATTTCCCCCAAATCTATATTATCGTTCGTGTATGTATCATTTCAACCCATAGGGATTTCTAAACTAACAGGGAACTTGTAGAGTGAGAACAAATATAATAATAATATAACATATCAACAACTGGCATATATCATCAGTACGAAATTAAGTATATACATACATACATACATATATACACACACACACACAATAGGATATGGTGTCATATATCTCGGTGAAAAATTATAGATAATGGCACATCATACCTAAATAATTAAATAACTAACAATTCAAATTTAACAACATATTTCAATCGTCATTTCATGTGAATCAAATTTACTAAATATAAAAATGTTAACCGTGAGTGATTTCTCACCTTTTAAAGCTAGAGAGAACAGGACAAACACACAGAATAAATCACTAATTCGACAATCGATGAATCCAAACAACAAATCTCAAAGCGAAGTAAGTTGAACACGAATTTGACAAATGAAGCTGATAAGTAGGAATCGATGAGAACAAATCAAATCAGCTTGATATAAACAGAAATATATATATATATATATATATATATATATATATTATTTTCTTAAAATCAATATCTTAGTTTAAGACGAATATTTAAAATAATATATACATATACATATACATATACATATATATATATATATATATATATATATATATATATATATATATAACTAAAAATCATTATTCTTAAAACACGTATATTTAAAAATCCATATTAAATTTAAAACACATACAACTTAATATATATATATGTATGTATGTATATGTACATATATATATATATTTTAGAACTGATATTTAAACTAATATTAAAATAATATCTTGATATATTCTATTTCAAAATCACCGTTTTTCTTAAAACACATCTAGTAAAATCGAATATCTACATTTCTTAAAATCAACATTCTTTCTATATGTATATGTATAAGCTGCTCATATCATGTACGGACTATAATTATACGCAAACAAATATACTTCATATATTACATTTTAAAATAAATATCCAAATCTAAACACACTGCAATATAGGATAAATGTATACCTAACCCTGCAAGGCTTGGCTAGAAAATAATAGAAGCAAATAGAGAAAAATATATATTGTTCAAGCCATACAAAATAAACCGCTTCTTATTTGCTCGGGTGAGGGCAGTGCTACGGCCAGGGTAAGGCTAGAAGTTGGTAGCGGAGGTCAAACGTATGGTGGCACTATGGGTGATGGGTTGCAAACTGACGTGGGCTAGGTGGCGGTGAAGGTGAGTTTTGGTGGTGGGGAAGCTGTCGGAGGCGGTCTACAAGCCTCAGGTAGGGCGAAGCGAGTTTTGGTGGGATAGCGGCTGTCGACGAGGTTGGCATGGGTGAAAGAGCGTGGAGGTCGACGTTGCTATTGAGGCCGGAGATGGTTTGGATGATGGGCTGTATGGAGCGTTGTAGGGGTGAGGATGTGTGTGTGGAGACCGAGCACAAGGAGAGGTGGTGGGAGGTCACGGAGATAGGGCTGCAGGCGGAGGCTGTTCGTTTTGTATAGGAGTTCACAGCAGGAGTGTGGGGGTCAGATAAAACACGAGTGTGCGGGATTTCGGGCTATCACAGTGGAGTTATGGTGGAGCACAGATGAGTTATGGTGGGCATGAGGGTTCGGTGTGGTGCAGTAGAGGCGGCATGCAGTGGGTAGGTGATAGCGTTGGTCTGGTTGTTGATGGAGGGTGGCTATGGGCGACATGGGGCTTACGTGTGCGGTGAAGGTGTTGGCCATGTGAGTGAGGAGACGAAAAATAAATATATAACTTTATAGTATAGATTTTATAAAATCATGAGCACTGGAGAAATGAAGACACCTCAAAATGAACGGACCGACAAATAATAAATTGAAGTGATGGAATGACAACAGGCAACAACTTTATTATGGGGATTATAAAAGCAAATGGCTTTATGCTTTAACATGGTAGAAATTGAAAGGACAAAGGAAACCCAAAAGTTTTAATATGGGTACTGATACGGTTACCGTTTTCGTAGATTATGCCGCGTACCGGGCCCCGAAACACGCAAATGAATATACTGTGGAGATCAGCATGATGAGACGAACAGATTGGTACACAAATATGAGCGATACGATCATCCTATCAAAAGTCGATTTTTCGTTGCTAAAAATGCCGCTAAAATGCCGAAAGTAAGTTAAACGGAGCTAGAGCAGTCCGAATTTGGAAAAACAAAATATAACATCTTACTTAGAAAATGATTTGCAATTTTATTATATAAAAATATTCAGGTTTTGAAAATATTTTATTTTCAACACATTAACTGATTTTAAATTGAAATTGAAGATTACACAACAGAACTAACTTCATATTTTCTGATGAAAATCTGCCATTTGCCACGTTTAAATAGACGCATATCAAATACTAAATTTCTTTGCTAAATTTAATCATTTAAAATTTCACAAAAATTCAGTTATTATCATTTGAAAATTAGAATATGGATAAAGAAAATAGCAGAGGAGTTGCGAAGGAGTTAACAAATAGCGATATCCATAAAACTTCAAATGTTGTGATGGGAGTTTTATAATTTACTAGTAAAAGATGTATAGATCCAAAATATATATATCAACGTTATGGCTACATGAATCATGTTAGTACAAAAAAGCATGCTAGTTCACGTGAAGCACATAAAAATAGAATTAGAAAATTTGTAGAAAACACGAAAGGACAAATCTTTCGATCCAAAATAACGAAAGAAGACTACCACAAACGTGAAGTTAAAAAGTTTTGGATAAGAGCGAGAAAAAATTAATACGACAACTTCTAAAAAAGAAAAGTGGAATCCAAGCAACCAACAATGCTAAACTCTCAATGTGACGTTCATAAACATACGGAGAAAAGTTAAACCTTTTGCTTTCAACCAAGATTCGAGAGCTCGGTTTCAAACTCCGTTTCGATCATTTGAAATTTCTTTAGCTTCTGACGATTTTAGAAATTTTGAAGGTTTCGGTTACGATTTCGGTTTCGGTCCTGGTCTCATTTTACACTAATTTGTTAATGAAAAGTATACTAAATACAAATTAAAACCAAGTTAAGTCAAACCGTAAAAATAAATTATGGTAAATACTAATTAAAACTAAATTAAGTTAGACTAAATATTTAACTAAAACTAATTAATACTTAGGCACAATATTTAATGCAAGCCCAATACATTTCTAGTTAATACCAGCCCAGCACTAATTAACATTTTCAACCCTACAGCTTTTTTGCCCATAATTATTTCAGTCCTCATGCTAATCAAACATGCATTTTCATCCCACAACACGTACTACTAAAACAAATATGCTAGGGCAGAAATAAAAAAGCAACGAAGATCTAAATAAAAGAAAAGAAAAAAACCGCTGCCAATACGAAGATGACTGAAGATAGGATGATTGAAGAAGGCAAGTCGTGCTAGGGTAATTTTTCTTTGCTTTTTTGCTTTGATTTCTCTTAATTTCACTTTGATTTCTCATAATTTCTCTTTGACTTCTCGCGATTTTGCTTGGATTTCTCGCTTTTTTGCTGCAATTAGGATTTCATGTCGCTATCGGTTTTATTTTAAAACCCTACCCGAAATCGATAAACTAGGTCGGTTTCGCACCGTTACTTAACGGCACCGGTACGGTACCACAGAAATTTTGGGGGTATCGTTCGATACCTCATACCATGCTTTCAACGCACTTGATGCGAGACACCAAATCATTCACAAAGAAGTTTTGCTACATATATTCAATTTGTATCTCCATAAACCCACATCTATCAAATCGTAACTAGATATATCATATACTCCTAACACCACTACACAAAAAATTAAACAATTTGCAAAAATCTACACCAATCTCTACTTCTTTCTAACTTGAAATTTTGTTCAAAGTTTTTCAAACTCGGCTACCCAACAGTCAATCAACCTTTTTATAATACTATACTCCATGCAACAGGCTTGATTTCATTTCTTAAAACATATGCATCCCAATTTTATAATAGGTTAGCCTCTAGCAATGACCAAGGGTTTAGACACCATATTAAAACATAATTTTGATTTATCCCCATGTATGTTAGGGAAAAGAATACATCCCTCAGAATCTATGCCCTAGGTTATTCATTTTAATCCCCATAGGGTGGCACAGTTGATAAGTTGTGAAGTTTGGTGACAGAGGTCACGAGACCAAATCTGGATAATATTAGTGGACATATAACTAGGGGTGAATAAAATTTGGTTTAAATCAAATTATCTGATAGAACCAAACCGAAATTCATGAAATGATTCGACTCCAAAAAAATCAGTTTGTATTCCAATGGTTTCAAAAGTAAAGGTCTAAGGTTTTGAAAGCCTTAATTTTCAAAACAAAGAATCCAATCTCATTTTTAAAGGAAAACCCATGGCAATATAAAAGAGCTTTGTAATGGCTTTCAATTTGGAGATTTTAAAGAAGCTTTACTTGATAAAAATAATGGTTTAAAGGTATTAACCATGTTTTGTATGTTATGATCAGTTATTATGTGTGCTTCTTCTATAAACATATTCACTTTATAATTAGACCCATAACTGGATTTTGGTGAGTAAAGACAGAATAACCAGCTATGTTGATCCAGTAGTGAACATAAATTGAGTTAAATCCTGAATGAGCAGAGTTGCGTTTAGGAGGTCAGGTAGACCAGAATATATGATGCTTAAAGACTGATCAAGAAGTTGCCAGTTTAGACAGGTTTATAGTAAACCCATGAAAATTATGTTTGGAGAGAGAGAGAGAGTTATTGGCAGGGTCCAAAAGGTTCGTAGCGATCCCATGAAAACTATGTCCACATAAAATAATTGACAAAGATCAATAGATTCATAGTCAATCCATAAAAACTATGATATAAAAGAAGTTATTAGAGATACCAATAGGTTCTGGGAGAACCCATGGAGTAACTGAATTAAGTTATTGGCAGGGGCCAATAGGTTCTTAGTGATCCCATAAAAACTATGAAACCAGATAAATAGTCCATAAGAGTTTAGATAGGTTATTAGTCATCCCACGAAAACTAATATGTTCTTAGTGATCCCATAAAAACTATGAAACTAAACGGGTAGTCCATAAGCTTGAAACATGTTATTAGTCAGCCCATGAAAACCAATAGGTTAATAGCGACCATAGAAACTATAAATGAGATAGATAGTCAAATGAATGGGGATAGAAATCCAAAATATATTGCTTGTTTGCATATCATCATGATATTTTAAAGTGCTATGTTTTAACCATTGTGAATGTAGGTGCACAATACATGGTTATTATAAATTTTTGAACAAGATACTAGTGAAGGGAAAATCCATTCCTCTAAGCGGCGTGGTCTCACTAAATATTTAAATGGTTCAAGATGGAAGATTATTATTCATACCAGGCTTTATGTCTGACTCGAAGTTTAATTTTTCCCCTTAAACTCTCGGGTGCTCAATTAATTTTGAGTAGTTTGAGAGTTGAGGTTTTCAAGTTCTCCTTTAGACTAATAAGCTTCCGGAGACATGCAGGAGGCAGGCTGGCTATTAAGAGCTCTTTTCTATTTTTATTCCGATGTGTTTTGGTTGTAAAAGCAAAGTTGTTTAATTGCCTATGTTTAGACCCTGACCATCCAAGGGGGCATCTTCATATGTCGCTCTGTGCGTATTTTGTAATAACTTTATTTTTCCGAACGTGGTTCTCGAATTTTGGATTAAATGAATTTGAAATATGATTTTAAACGGAATGAGAAATTTGTTTAATGGTTTTAAAAAAAATTCCATGTACGCATGTTTCTATCATATCAATGTATTTAACATTACCACATTTGGTCATCGAGAATTAATAACAATGTATGAGCGCAACATCCGTAGCCTTTAGTTTGGGCCACCAAGTAGGGGATGTTACAAGTTGGTATAAGAGCATAGATTTATGAAAAATTAAAAGAAATTTCAAACTTAAAATGATTTTTCAAGACATAATCCAATGAATCAGAAAGTAAGATCGGGGTTTGAATTTACGTTATAGTAACATACCTGTATTTGATATATATATATATATATATATATATAAGTATATATATACTAAAGTTTGTATGTAGATTTACAAAAAAAGAAGATATGGAGGTAGGAAATGGAAGAGGAAATATCAGTGAAGGAAGCACCGCAATAAATGGAAATGCTCGACCCAACAGGAAAAAATAGGACCGACGAGCAAATGCTAATCAAAATTCAGATGCCAATGTAGGTGATGGAAATACACCAGTAGATATGGTGATGGTGTATTAGTTCTTCGTTAATCTGTTGAAAGCTGAAGCAGCTGCTGGAGTAGTTGGGAATGCTGGAGGAGCAAATCCCGTGGTTTCAGTTGGGAACAACTATGCAAAGTTGAGCAGAGCTTATACCAATCTTGATGGAAAATAGTTTTTGGGTATGAAGGATGCCATAAAAGTTGAGAATTGGCTTTTGCATTGTGAAAGGATCTTCGCTGACTTGGGACTAAACGATGAGCAAAAAATGAGGCTTGCTTCTAGACAGTTGCAGGGAGCAGCACTTCATTGGTGGAAATATTACTACTGGAGTTGGGGAGGAAAAGTTGACTTGAGCATAATTTCGAAGGAGATTTGAAGAGAGGTTTTTGTCTGAAGTTGCCAAGTCGGCACTGTTGTGAAAGTTCATGGACTTGATGCAAGACGAGATGTCGTGATCCACGAAGTTTGATGAGTTCTCTAGATATGAACATGCTACCATTAACACCATCATCAAGAGGAATGAGAAGTTTATTCGGAGATTGAGACCCGAGATTGCTAGGGCGACCTTACCGCAGTTTCGTGATCCTAATAATGCTATTGTGGAGATGGCAATCCGGAATGAGTAAATGCTTGCTACTTATGGGAGAAGCAGGTTGAAACCCAGAGTTCTTGGGGTAAAAAGAGTACGTTCTTTTAAAAGATAGGAATCTAGAAGGAAGAAGCTGCCAAGAAGGCGAAGGCTAATTTGGTTTTCTTTAAGTATGATAAGAATGGTCATTATGCTCATGAATGCCGAACTGGCAAAGGAAAGAAGACCGCAGATAAAAAGTGTGTGAAGTGCTTTAACTGTGACCGGGTTGGGCATTATAAGAATCAGTATTTTGAACCAGTCAGGGTGGACAGAGGAAAGTCTTTGCTATCGGGCCATCGTTTGCTAGGCCAACTATCGCTGAGAAAAGAAAGACTATGATAGAAGGTACACTTTTGACACAAAGTACACCATTTAGGGTACTATTTAATATCGGTGCATCGCATTCATTTATATCTCAGTGTTTGGTTGATATGTTATGTTTAGAACCCATATATCTTGTTACTTCTTTATGCACTGTGAATCCGATAGGAGGATATGCAACTCTGGAAATGAGATTTGACCAGTTAGAACTTGATTTGTTAGATCATAAGTTTGCATGCAGTCTGTATGTTTTTGATTTCGTAGGTTTCAAAATCATTTTGGGTATGGATTGGTTGGGTAAATTTGATGCTTGGATATTTTTCCAAGATAGGAAAATATCGTTAAGACTCCATGATAATTATAACCGAATTATATTCTTATTATAGAATCCATATCCGAGTTCTTATACTTTGTTGAGCGCTATGGAAGTAGAAGAAGCGTTAAGTCAGGTTCGTGTAGCAGGAGAATTTGTAGATGTTTTTGAGCTGGTTATAGGATTACCACCTAAACGAGCCATTGAGTTTCGAATAGATCTTGTGCCATAAGCAAAATCTATAAGCAGACCACCTAACAAGATGACACCGACCGAGATTAAGGAATTGAAGGTGCGGCTAGTGGATTTAGAACGGAGAAATTTTATTAGACTAAGTAGTTCATTTTACGGTGCGGTCGTGGGATTCATGAAGAAACCGGATGGATCGTTAAGGCTGTGCATCGACTATCGTAAGTTAAACGAGAAGTTGATCAAGAATAAGTACCCTTTGCCGAGAATCGACGATTTATTTGATCAGTTGTGTGGAGCCAAAGTATTTTCCTAATTGGATTTGGCGATAGGGTTCCACCAGTTAAGGGAGAGAGAGAACAGTATTCCGTTGATAACGTTTCAGATTAGGTATGGTTCGTATGAATGGTTAGTGATGCCATTCGAGTTAACGAATGAACCGGCTTTCTTCGTAGATTTGATGAACCAACTTTTCTGAGAGTTACTTAGATAGGTTCATGTTGGTATTTATTGATGACATTTTAGTATACTCTAGAGATGAAAGAGAGCATGAGGATCAACTTAGAGTAGTGCTTGAGAGCTGATGCAGCATCAGCTGAAAGTGAAGTTTTTCAAGTGTCCTTTTTTGGAAGAAAGAGGTTAAGTTTCTTGGTTACGTGGTTTCGTAGAAGGGTATGTCAGTCGATTCAGATAAGATCGAAGCTGTAAATAACAGTAAGAGACCAGAAAAGGTGACTAAGATTAGAAGTTTTCTTAGACTTGATGGCTATTACCAGAGATTCATTAAGGATTTCTCACGGATATCAGCGCCTTTGACTAAGTAAAAATGTGAGGAGGCGTTTTTTAAGTTAAAGCATTTGTTGACCAATGCGTCTGTGTTAGTAATTCCAGATGAAAACCGAGGGTTGGTGGTGTATATCGATGCATGTGGAACTGGGTTAGGGGTTGTGTTAATGCAGAAAGGTAAAGTCATTGCATATGCTTCTTGATACTTAGACCGCATGAAGTGAGATATCGTACCGATGATTTGGAGTTGGCCGCGGCGATCTTCGCATTGAAGATATGGAGACATTATCTCTTAGGGGAGAGATTTGAGGTATATATAGATCATAAGTCCTTAAAATATTTATCCTTTCAGAAGGAGTCGAATATGAGACAGTAGATATGGCTGGAGTTTTTAGCAGATTATGATTTTGGTATAAAGTACACACTTGGAAAAGAAATAAAGTAGTGGATGCTCTTAGCAGAAAACATCAGAATGTGGTGTTAGTTATGTTGAAAGAATGGAAAGATTTAGAAGTTTTGACTACTTGTAGTGTGCGTTTAAGATCGACCTCTAGTTCTAGTCAGAGCACCGCCATATTGTTTTGTATGGAAGTTCGACCAATATTGATCGAAAGGATCAATTCAAAGTAGAAAGATGATCCCTTATTAACCAAGAAGATTAGCAGGCTTGAGGTTGGATCAGAGGTAGATGATTTAAAGGATTTTCGTCTTGGCCAGAGGGGATGGTTGAGAAAGAAATGACGGTTGTGTGTTTCGAATGTTGAGAACTTAAGAAGCGAAGTTCTTAGGTAATGTCGTTGATCCAAATTTACGATTCATCCTGGAGGAACCAAGATGATCAAGATATGAAGAGAAGCTTCCACTGGGAAGGTATGAAGAAGGATGTTGGCTTATGGGTTGGGCAGTGTGTGAACTGTCAACAAGTGAAGGTCGAAGATCAAAAGCCGACTGAACTATTTCAACCTTTGGAGATACTAGTTTGGAAATGAGATTCGATATTCATGGATTTTATAGACGGGTTGCCAATGTCGAATAGAGAAAATGAAAGTATATGGGTTATGGTGGACAGGTTGACTAAAAGTGCTCATTTCATTCTAGTCAAGTCAACCGGGACGACATCCATTTTAGCTAAATTATTTAGGAAGAACATAGTTAGACTGCATGGGATTCCTAGAAGTATAGTCAGTGATAGAGATGCTTTATTTACTAGTGAATTCTGGAAGAATCTACAAGAGGTATTAGGTACCAAGCTCAAGATGAGTACTGCGTATCACCCTCAGACAGATGGACGGATAGAGAGAGTCAATAAGGTACTCGAGGATTTGTTAAGAGCTTGTGTGTTGGACTATGCTAGACATTAGGAAGATCACTTACATTTATTTGAGTTTTCCTATAATAACAGTTATCAGACTAGCATAGGAATGATGGTTTTTTAAGCCTTGTATGCAAGGCCACACAAACCACCAACATGGTGGTTAGAGACTGGAGACAGATTAGTCTTGGGTCCAGATCTGGTTAGAGAGGCAATAGAGAAGATTGAGTTAATTCGAGAAAGGATGAAGGAAGCTCAGTCTAGACAACGCAGTTACGCAGATAAAAGACGTAAAGATCTAGAATTCTCAGCCGGAGATAGAATTTCCTTAAAGTATCACCGATGAAGAGTTTGGTACGATTCAGAAATCAGGGAAACTGGCACCTAGATATGTTGGTCTATTTCGAATTATAGAGGATCGGAAAGCATGCATACATAGTAGAGTTGCCGAGCGGTTTGGAAGGTGTCCTTAATGTTTCATGTATCTCATCTTTGTAAGTATGTGCATGATTCAAAAACTAATATTCTTTCGTTAGAGTTGGAAGTTTTGATAGTAGAACCGAATTTGACTTTTGTTAGACAACCAGTTCTATAACGATCCACCTTTTTGGATGGTTTAAATCGATAATAAACCACTCATGTCAAACTCAAATCATTCAAAAAGGAGGACTATTATGGGGTAAATAAGAAAAAGAAGAGAAAGAAATAAAACAAACACATAATATCACAACGGAATGACAAAATATAATAAACAAATAACAGTTCATGAAGATGTTTTACCAATGACATTTGATTATACTTTTACAATACAGAATCAGGGTTACATCCAGCAGAAATAATTAACAATGCAGTGGAATAACATGATGCAGTGGAATAAATAAAATAAATAATAATAGTATACAATCTTCGTCCTCCAGAGATAAATGGTCTTCGATACACTGAAAAGCTCAGACTGACCCAAGCGAATTGAAAAGACAAAACACTAGTCAGAACTTAAAGATCTTATGTAAGTTAAATCAATAGTAAATAAATACGAGTGTAACAGCATCAGAGATGTTTACGGGGTTTGACATCTCCTATCCAGTGTCTAACATGCGTGCAATAAAATAAGAGATGTTCGAGATTTCCATCTCCTAAGGATCCGTTAAACTATCTATATACATAATACAATATGCTATTATAATAGTGTTTATAGTAAAGTATAGTATTAAAATAGCGTTAAGGCGTCACCTATATCGCCCTTGACAAATTTCATATAATATCGTAGTCTATACAGTACTGTAAACTCCACCGTAAACTAGTGGGCTATCAAGGAGCACTCTATAGGTACGACACAAACTAAACTCGTAGAAGGTGCGATAAGGCATGTGAAAAGGCACGCGAAGCAATGCCAGTGTAAGATTCTACCGTTTGCACTGGTGGTAACGCATAGCAGCTACTACCACCCACCTCGGAACACACCCCCATAATCAAAATCGAGGGGTGGCCACCAAACCAATAACAAAGTCATAATATGGTATAAAATAAATGTGTCCGACAGGAGGAGCAATCTCACTTGGTCCGGTATAGCTTCTGTTTCAGCCACATTAAGCTGCCTCATAGGAGTCAAGGCTGCATAAATACCTCATATAGAATCATTCGCCAAACCATCCTACTTCATTCTGGAATCTTCACCACGTACACAGTTGTTAAAGTGGTTTTCGGTATTGGCAGAGAGTATGACAATAACCGATCCCGGTCTCTTTAACAACCAAAAGCTTATTTCATACTGGATGGTTCTTTTACATTTCCAAAGCCGTTTAATAATTTATGTCAGCATATCATATTCAATTCAAACCTTATCACTTTCGAAATTATATTCACTTTCGAAATCATCTTATTCACTCGAACGCCATTTCACTAGAAAATATCATTTCAAATCCCAACTTGGATTATAACATCATTTAACCATATTTGTTTTAAATCAAGAATTTAAATATAACCAATTCAACCTTGCACGGTTTGAAATTTTGAAATATAGTTTAGATAGTCGTAAATAGTTTAAAATAGTTAAAAAACTTTAAAATGGTTAAAATAGTTTTAAAATACTTTGAAATGGTTTAAAATGCTTTAAAATAGTTTAAATGGTTTAAAATAGATTAAAATAGTTTAATATAGTTTAAATGGTTTAAAATAGATTAAAATAGTTTAATAGTTTAAAAATCTTAGAAATCGGGAATTTATAAATTAATAAACCTTTAAACAGTTTATATTAGAACAAGTAATTTGAAATTAATATCAAAATTAAACCACTTCTTTCATTTCAACACATCTGGACCACGTCCAGCTTTCAAATAAACTAACTAAATTTGGTCTTTCAATTCAGATTCTCATTTAAAACTATTTAATCAATGTCGATTTCAAATCCATGTTTGAATTATTAATTTAAACCACTACAAATTAGATAGATTTCAAGGTTATATTCAAACATTCTCAATAACTCAATTACGATTAATTTCATTTATGCTTTAAAATTCAACTTTGAAATTTCCATTTAATTCTTTAAACAATTCATTAAATCAATTCCAATTTCAACATTTAACACTTTGATTTTCGAAAATAATTCAGTTTATATAAATCAAATTATAACGACCCACCTTTTTGGACAGTTTAAATCGACAATAAACCACACATGTCAACTCAAACCATTCAAAAGGAGGATTGTTAATGGGGTAAATAAAAAAATAAGAGAAAAGAAGAAGAAACAAACATAGAATCTCACAGCGGAACAAATAATAATAATCATATAATAGTTCATGAAGTTGTTTATACAATACATTTGATTATAATCTATACAACATTTATTAAAGTTATATATACATCTGGGATAAATAAAGTAATGCTGCAGACAACATGATGCAGGGATAATAATAGTAATAATATACCAAATCTTCATCTTCGTCCTCCAAAGTAAATCTTCGATAAACTGAAAAACTTAAGACTGACCCAAGCGTAATGAAAAAAACAAAAAACTCGGGTCAGGACTAAAATATCCTTATGTAAGTCAATCGATATCGCATATAAAATGTGAGCGTCATGGCGTCAGAGATGCTTACGGGTTTTCACATCTCCTATCTAGTGTATAACGTGAGAGCAATAACTCAAGAGATGTTACATAATGTTTGTATGTAGTAGAATACGCTACATATACATAATGTCTAATCAATAATATAAATATTTTTCCGAGCATTAAAGCTTTACATTAATCCCACTTAACGCGCTTTTAAGCATTGTCGTACAGTTTGCACATAAAACACCAGTAAACGGTCGGTGGATAGGGATGCGTCGTGATATGATAACACTAAACTAAAATCTTATGGGTCTCGTATAGGGATAAAAGTAAGACAAGGCATGTGAGACAATGCCCAAGGTAGGATACTACCAGTTCGGGTCACAGGGCCGGTGGTAACGCATCATAGTTATGACCGCCCACTACGTCCACCCATCCCCTATCGAGACAAGGGAGATTATCCCAATCAAGATGCACCAATCAAAATAAACAACAATAGTAATAATATGGACCGAGTCCAAACGGAAGTCCGGTAGTGGTAATTAGCCCACTTGGCCCTGTCAAGCTGTCGTGTTTTAGTCATTTCAAATTGGCACAAGTGTCGGGGTCTATCCATCATCGTTCTCTTTATTCAAATCCAACAATCGTCGCTAAATCCAACCACTTCATTCCGGAGTCTCCTACATGTACACAGTTGTTAAAGTGGTTCCGGTATCGACAGACAGTATGCCCATATCTGACCCGGTCTCTTTAACAACCAAACGTCGTTTTACACACCGGTTGGTACTTTTACGTTTGGAAACATTTCATACTTGACATCAAATCCATTTCGAAATCATCATATTTACTCAAAAATATACTATTCCAGCTCATAATCATGTTCGTCTTTATATCTCGATTTCGATTCCAAAATCGTTTCAAATTTCAGTTTAGGTTATAACTTTGTTTAACCCAATTTAAATCCAAGATTTAAAAATATAAGCATTCCGCCCTTTACTAATTTGATTTTTTAGAAATAGTATAAAATAGTTTTAAATAATTAAAATAGTTAAAAATAGTTTAAACGGTTAAAATAGTATAATAAGAAATAGTTTAAGTGTTAAAAATGGTTTATATAGTAAAATAATTTGGAAAAATCAAATAATTTGAATATTTGAAGAATATAGATTTAAAACAGTTTATACAAAAATAATTCATTGCAAAATAGTTTCAAAGTCAAACCAATTCAATTCCCACATCTCAATTTAAGTAAATTCCAATTTCCATTCGATCGATCAAATTTCAATTTTAATTCTAGTCAATTTAGACTTCGATTCCAAATTACTTCGATTCCACTTCAATCCAATTCCAATTAATTCAATTTAATTACAATTTGAATTAATTTCAATTCAATCCTCAATTTAAATTATTTCGATTTATATCAATCCCAAGTTCGATTTCCAAAATACCGATTTAAAACATTTAATCAATTTTCCTTCAATATTCAATTAAAAATCAATTTTTCAAATATAATTCAATTCCGAGCTCAATTTTGAAATATAATTTTAATATAACTTTTACTTAGCAATAATCAAAGTTCAAATAAAAATCCAATCTTTTAAAACAATCCTATTTCCGAATTCAAATTTATTTCGATTATAACTTCAAAATCTCAAATTTATTTTTTAAAATGATTACTTCTAACCAAAATTAATTTCAACATTTCAAACTCGAATTTGTGATTAATTCAAATTCATGAAATTTGATTTTCATTCTTTAAATTCAAAACCATTAAGTGATTTCAAAACCAACACTTTAAATTATCTGATTTAACCAATCCGGTGTCCGTATATGATTTTGTAACCTATGGCCAAGTGACCGGTTATTTCAATTTAATTTCAGGGATAAATATATATCATTTCCATCCAAATCACAGTATGATAGGTATATATCATTTCAACCTATTTTTTAATTTATTCAAAATAATTCAATTTATAGTTTATATACTATAAATAATATACAGGGCGATCACAGGACATATATAAACAAATAAACATTCAAATATCGACCAATTTGCATCCATCACAATCAATCCTACAAACAAACAGTATAATTCACGACAGTTTCATAGCTACTAATATTGGGTAATTTATTGGCAGTTCAATTTCAATTTCAAATTTAACTGTCAATTTTTATCTATAATGGTTAATTCAAATGACAATTATGTTTATCAAACAATGACCAATAAATTCACATCACCTCATAAACTCAAATTTAACTAGCATAAAAATATTCTAGTATGTTGTGAGCGTTATAAAATACTCACCTCGAGTTTCAATTTTAAATTAAATCAAACAACGTTCGATTCAACCAAAAATTTGAACCAGCTCTAAACGACTTCCATCAGTTCCAAGACGTAGTGCTCGTCGCCACGATTCCAATGCATCTTGATTCGTCTCAGTCAAACCTCGCATGACCAAAATGTACATTTTATAAGTTTGAATACAATTTATAAAACAATTTTTTTATATATAAAACAACGTTCTACCCCAAAACCAACCCGACCCATCAAGAGACTTTCTTCTCCAAACAAAAGTTGCCTGTAACCCATTTTTGCTGCATGAGATATCACTGACACGGCCAAAACGTCAACGAATCCACCAACCAATACCACCTTCGAATCCCTTGCCTCGAGCTCGACCCGCCTAGCACCTCCATGGAGCGGCTGCACCCACCACGCCGAACACGACTAGATGTCCCAAACGCGACAGCTACAGGTCGCGACTTCCTTCTCTCGACCGCACCTCACGAAATTCCTACCCTAGGTGCGAAATTCGACCCTGAACCCACAAATCACCTCCAAAACTCGAATTGAGGCCTAGACTAAATGAAAACTGGAACCTTAGTTTTAGCCGATCACAAACCATGACCGTCGAGCAACCCACAACTTCACCGCACCCTACGAAACCACCACCAGATCGAAGCGAATTGCAAAATTGGATTTTAGAAACACGTTTTGTAATTTTTTACCGAGTGTACTTCAAGATATAAATTTTAGAATGAAAGCCTTTTCCTTTTCTTACTGTAACCATTGGGCTTGGATGATGTACAAAGGAAGGAGGGAAACATGTTTGAATGGGTTAACGTCAGATAATAGGTGGCTGAGAAAAGAAAGAAAATAAGTTGATTTGAATATAGTCAAATCAATAAACATATATATTTATTTAAATTTTCAAACCGTCTCGATTACGTAACTCAAAATCTCGAACCCCTATCTAGGCTTGCCACTAGACGTTTATAATGTTATACCCCTATTCCGAATGCAATGTAAAAGGTTTGGAGTCAAATTCGATCGTATGGAGAAGATAGCTTTCTGGACCCAATTATTATATTGAATTTTTGATATAAATTTAAGCGCATTTCTATCTCGTATGACCAAATGATAACTCTGAAAGCTACGAAATTTGAAATCCGATAATAATACACTATTACGGATCCAATGTAACTGGTTTCTCGAAATCTGAGATTGCGCCCATTTTAACATTTCGGTTATAATATAAAATTTCCAATTCTAATTATTCACTTTCAAATTCAATTTAAGTGTTAACAATCTTCATTATTATTTAAACAAAAATTAAATCAACTTTCGATATCAATTTTATCATATTAAATTTAGAATTCGATTATTCAAATAATTGCAATATTAAATTTAAACAAATTTTATTATTTAATAGATCACTATCTTTTGAAAGATGAGTTAATGAGCTTATAAGATTTAATTTTTAAAACGAATTCCAAATATCAAACAACTATTTCCATTTTACAGTCATTCGACTCCCGTTATTCATTTATTCAAATAATTTTCCAATATTAAATTAAAACAATTTAATTATCCTATAAATTGATATAATATAAATAAGTCATTAAGGTCCAAATAAATTTTAGTTATCAACATCAATATTATTTCTATCTAACTAATTCACAATTATTACCCAACTATTGATTGTAGACATATTCAATACATAATATTACCTTAAAATATTTGTTATTACTTAAATCTTCGAAATTAGTTTATTTCAAAATTTTATTCAAGTTCATATCCAATAACTTACATTCAAAATCATTAAATTTATATTTTTAACCATTTTTTTTATAATTACATTAAATTTAATAATTTAAAATAGCTAAAAATACGAGTCATTACACAAATTCTATTTCAAAATATCATTTAACTGAATTCAAATTTTAAGGATTTAAAATCTTTTAATTTAACCAATCTGGTATCCGTATATAATTTTCTACCCTATGGTCAAGTGATCCGGACATATATCATTACAATCCGCAATAAATATAAATTTACGGCTATATATCATTTTAACCCGCAATTCTGAATTAACATTCAAATTCATAAAATCGTTTGGGTTTATCATTTCAACCCATAACGATTTTTCCCTAATCTATAGATCGTTCGGGTATGTATCATTTCAATACATAGGTATTTTCTAACAATAAACTAAGGGAACTTGTAGGTTTATAACAATATAAAATATAACATCCAGTCATTGAATATTAACAATCAAACATCCATCACAATCATCGTTCAATCAATCAATAAATAACATCAATTAACTGATTATCATCCACAAGTATTCAATTGACAATTAAATTCAATATTAAATTAAATGCAACAAAAGTCATATTTAACTGGAATGACAATTTAAATATACCAAACATCAACCAATCAATTTCTAATCACATCATAAATTCAGTTTAACTAACATAAGATAATTTAGTAAAACACTCACATTCGATTTCAAATCAATTTGAAATCCAAATAAATGCCCAAATTTGAACAGTCTCAAAATTCATCCAAACCAGTTTCAAAATGTTCAAAATTTCGATATGACTGCAGCAGAATAAACTGCGTGTGAATCCGACCTCGTACGCAAAAGATATTAAGTTTTGAAATTATTTGATTTATTATATAACAATAAATAAAATAAGGAAATAAAACGAAGGAACACGTCACCACCTCCTATCGTTCACATGCACACAAAACAACAGGTTGACCACCAAAACCCGCTCCTTTGACCCTCGACCGTGCCACCTACGCGCCTCTACAGGCCGTGGCACCACCACCAGTCCACGTGTCTAGCCGCCACCTACACGCCGACTAGCTCCCGACCCCCTCCACTACAAGCCGCCACCATCCAGTTCTATGGTTTGCCAAACCCTAAACGGCCAGTTCCAAGCGCCTCAGCCCACTACACAACCTCCGACCACCATCAAACGATTCCACGTGCCGATCTCTCCAATACCCATAAATCATTTCTCCGATCGTTGCCCATATCAAAAAGGCCAAATTCCACGCTTCGGTTCGTTGATTCAAACTTTGATCGAGATTTCTAATTGATTGGTGCACTGTTTCGGAAAACAAACACTTGCCGCATATTCCATTCGTCGAAATCATTCCAACGATATATAATCCGATATAGTTTGAGGAGTTTTAATTTTTCGATTTAATTTTGATTTGCAATTGAATCTAGAAATTAGGGTTTCTGCCATTTGAGAAGGAGGAACAGACAGATGATATTGTATGTACTGTAATCAGAAATAGAAAGGCTGCAAGGGTTTAGAAGTATCTATTTATATAGGCAAGGCCCGATAAGAAAGAATGATCATATCGAATCGGTTTGAAATAACAATAACGACCTAAAAAGCCCGTTTTGCTTCCGAAATGAAAGTGGGTCATCCCATATATCGAAATAGATGTTTTTGATATTTTTAAATTCAATGGAATAGGTTTTAAGTCCTCATTCCATCGTATGAAGAAGTTAGCTTTTAAAATCAGCTTAATTTCAATTGAATTCAATAAATTGATTTCTACGCGTTTTGAGCCCGCACGATCAAACGACAGGTCCGATCGTTACGAAACTAGAAATTCTATAATAATTCACTGTTACGGATCCGATGAAACTGATTTCATCGAAATCCGAGACAATGAATAAAACGGCTATTTTCATATTAATTAAATAAATTATTATTAAATTAATTAAATCACCTTTTAAATTTATATTTAAAGGTCAACAATTTTTATCGTTTCTGACTACATATAAACTTATAGTCCTTTAAAATAAATTCTTCCATGTCAAATTCAATTATTAATATTGCGCTAATTATAGCGTTTCAATTTCAATTGCAATAAATTCATTAATTATTATTTAAACTCAATAAATCAATTTAACTAGATTTCAATCTTTTTATTCAATCAATCATTACTTTATCGACATAGTTAACATTGGTTTACCATTTATTACATCAACATTCTACAATTATCCTTTTAATTTACGTTAACTGCAATATTTAGATAGATTACTTGCAATTAATTTCCAGTTTATCTCAACGGGTTAAATAGTGAATTGGTAACGAAACAAGCACTGTACGTTAATGATTCAAACACATTTCCATGTTTATTGTTTACAAAAATTAAACATATAAATTCACTTACTAATTAGTTATTCTACATTAATCAGATTTCAATTAATTACATATAATTTATCTTATTAACACAACATTGAATTCATTACTTATATACAGTCTATAGCCAATTATAACGGTAAATCAATTCAATTACTTGAAATTACATTAACGTACACTATAAGAAAATCAGCCTTTGGTTGCATAAAATGGTGGCATTTTTCCCTAAATGCAACCAATAACATTTCAGCCTGTATTATAAACGCCACAAAAAGATTTCACCATCCCGCGCATACAAAATGTTTCCGCGTAAATACAATAAACATAACCAGTATGCGCTCTCTCACTTAGAAAATTTTAACCTAACCCCAAATTGCTTCAACAAAAGCAAACAAACCCTTTCTTCATCTAATACAAACAAAAGCAGCGAACAATGGCAGCAACGCTGCAATCCTTCCCCTCCTCGCTTTCACTTTCATCCTCCTTCAAATTGCTATCCCTCTCCACATCCCAAAGCCCCTCCCGAAACCCTACAAATTCCAAACCAAATCCAGCATGGAGGCCGGAATCGGCGTAATGGGGACCAAACTGGGCATGATGACCTACTTCGACCCCGATGGCACCGTCGTCCCCGTCACGGTCATTGGCTTCCGCGAGGGGAACATCGTGACTTGGGTGAAAACAACGAACACCGACGGGTACAATGCGGTTTAGGTGGGGTACAGGCGTGTAAAGGAAAGGAAGCTAACGGAGCCCGAGATGGGGCATTTGAATAAATCGGGAGTGGTGCTGCTCCGTCATTTGCAGGAGTTTAGGCTGGTGGACGTTGATAGGTTCGAGGCTGGAGAGTGGTTGGAGGTTGGGAAGTTGTTCAGTGAAGGCGATTTGGTTAATGTGGCCGGGACTACTATTGGAAAAGGGTTTCAAGGTAAGCTTTCCTTCTTTGCATTTTGCAGATTGTAGACAGTACACTGCATATACTTTTTCAAAAGTTTTGTTCATCACTTCATATTACGAAAAACAGAATTTAATAAATGAAAACTTCCAAATGTTGCTCCAACTAAAGAAATGCAAGTACTTCACTCAGTTTGCTCAGGAGTTTCAAGCCATGTATTCATTAACCATTTGAAGTTGTCAATCCAAGCTTGTCAAATTTTCACCTTGTGCTTGACAAATTGTTCATTCTAATGGGTTTTTGGGTTTGAGAAAAGAAGAGTGGGTAATAAGAAGTCTAGAACACAGTGTATTTAGCATTGTTTTTTTTCTTTTCTTTTTCAAGTACACAAAAGTTTGGGAAAATATATGAAATTGTGATGAATGTTGTGCTTAAAGGAGAGTTCAAAGATTGCTTGTTATTCATAGATTGATCTAGTTAGCAAATTGGATGCTTCCAACGAGTGAATGCATTACGCCACTTTTGTTGTCTCTCCTCATGAGAGCTAGCAGGGATTTCGGTTGTTAAATGCATCTCTAACAGCATCCAATTTATGCTACAAATCCTTTTTTTGTATATAAAAAGAAGACTGATGATCTAGAAAATTTTAACAAGAGACTACATGCATAGAATGTGGCATGTTGTGGGGTACTAGTAATGCATGCATATGTTGAACATGTATTGCGTACATAATATTTTTAGATGTATTATCCATATATTGTATTGTAAAAGTCTGTCAACATTGTAAAGTTTCCTCCAGCCAGCACTTGCTACAACCCATAAACATTACAGATTTGCACCATCATGTGTGCGTACTAGATACTTGTGCTTACATGTTATTAAGTAGAGACAGAAACTAGTTTCTCATCGATTGATAACCGGTTCAATGTGGTGCATGGCATCAGTTCATTTGGACCCAACATTCCCTGTTTCGGTGTACCCTACCAATCAGTACTTGACATGCAATCAAACTTTTTACCAATATTATAATAATAATAATCTGTAACATGGAATTGAATGGATTTTTGTGTAAAAGAAATCTGTCTTATAATTGGTTTTGGTATATAGGGACAAGACAAATTTGTGATCGGAGAGTTTGAACTTTGAACTCGTACCACGTCTATATTATTTTTGTATCTTTCATTGAGAATTGGTATTGATCATCATCATGGCAACATGTAGGTGGTATAAAAAGGCACAACTTTGCACGTGGTTTGATGACCCACGGATCAAAAAGTCACAGACAGTTTCGTTCGATCGGTGCTGGAACGACTCCTGGACGCGTGTACAAGGGCAAGAAGATGCCTGGACGAATGGGAGGCACCAAGACCAAAATCAGAAAACTGAAGATCGTGAAGATTGACAATGAATTACGGGCGATCATGATCAAAGGCGCAGTTCCTGGAAAGCCTGGTAACCTTATCAGAATTGCTCCTACCAAAATTGTTGGCAAGAACATTCCAAAGAACTAGAGGTCGGTATATGAGAGGTTGATGATACGATATACCCCTTCATGAAGTGCTTCGTGTGCTGGACTCACCGTATTTTTTTATAAATTTAATATGATTGTGATACCTAAGATTTTTATACTATCATGCACAGGTTTTTACAATATCAAAATGGAATTCGAAAACTAATACCTCCAGAAAAAAAGTTCTAAATACAATTGCCTTTTATTAGGTAAGTTTCTCAGTTCTTTAAATGTGCCTATAATTTATTTGAAAATTGAATTCTTATTGCGTGAAGTTCTTTTGACATGTAGACCTTGATGATATGATATACCCCTTCAGCTCTGGCATTTCTGCTCATTGCGCCAAGAATATTCATGGTACTTCAAATTTCTTTGCAGCTTCACAAATTTTCAGTTGACCATGTATATAATTTGTTATATGTTGCATTCTTGTATCAGATTATATGTTAGAGAAGCTTGGGATTGAAGAAAGCATAGTTCCAGAATAAACCGAGGAATCGTAGACATCTGAGAGATTGTCTTTGTCTGCCAAAATTTGGAATTCACGTCATTTGGGGAGTCATTGGAGGTGTGTCGTTGTTGCCATGCTTGCCTGGAACTCACACCATTTGAAAGAATCCACTGCCTATCATTTTAGATGCTCTCGTCAAATTTGAAGGGTTTGCTTTAGGTTTGAGGTATGTATGCCTTTCCTGAATAAATTGAATTTATACATGAAAATTGAAGTCAGATTAGAAACTCAATTCAACTCGTACATATAAATTCAAATCCATGTAAAAATTGAAGTCAAACTAGAAAATACTAGTGAGACTGGAGATATGATTATGAATTAATTTTCAAATAGGGATACGAAACTAATTGATGTTTGCACCTAGTCAGTGGAAACAATTTGTTTTAGCTTGGTTTGGTTGAATTAAAATATGAATGTTTGATTACAACAAATGTTCGTTGTGCATAAGATTTCATTCAACGGTTAAGATGTGTTTTCTTACAGCATATGTTTGAATATGTGTTTATGCAATTATAAATGTGATTTTGTGATAAAGTACTTCAGAAGAATAGAGAGATTGAAATATGAAATGAGATTTGCGCATTTAGTTGATAATCATGTTATTTTCCTATAGATCAGAGTGAGTAGGTTATGAACATTCTCTTGTTAATCAAATTCAAATAATAAAATGAAAAAAGAACATAAAAATATTGGTGTAAAAGAAAAGAAATAGCGAAAAACCTGAGCAAGTCTTCTTATAAGCAAGCTTAAAAATGAGAACAAAGATACCAATAGCAAGTACAGTCTCCGCTGCCACAAAAAAAAATCTAACCTTCTGAAAATGACAATCAAATAATTTGATGAAAAAGCCGGCTATTATTTTATACTTCAACTAAAAATTGGTTGGTTGCACGATCTAAAATTCAATTGGTTTGTTAAAATTCAGGTTTCAACAAGGATAAATCCCAATTCAAACCAGTAAATGTTTCCATAGTTTGCGAAGTGATGCTATTGTCGCACATTAATTATCTACGTCCATCTTGATTTCCTGCTTTTAATAACTGTGCAGTAGAATTAGCTTGCTTTGAATTTGTCTCAAACTATCTGTTATGTTGCTACACAAATTTATATCAAACTGATAATTGATATGTTTTTGTTTCAACATCTGTTATGTACTACAATGCCTTAAACATAACAAATTTATTAAACATAATCACAATTTAATAAATGTTTAAACATTCTTCTTCGAAATTAGCCTGCAATCAAGGCTCCTACTGACACGTTCAATTTGAAAGAAAAATGGTTTAACGGTTATCTGGAGAGGGGTAATAAAAATGAATTAGCGTGCAATAGAGTCTCATGCTGACATGTTGGATGTAAAAGAAATCCAAAGTGCCATCTCAGCAATTTGCGATTTCTGTTTTACATAATAAACAGTAGATATTTAATGATTTATGAATGCCATGTAATATGTTGTATACTATTGTAGGCACTGGACCATGGTGTTGCATTGTTGGAGGTGGACAAAGTTGTTACTGGGCATAATGCCGATGATATAGCAGAGACTGTTATATTGAATATATTACGTGGTGACATTGCAAGGCGAACTTGCACTAATAAATTGTTACCGAAATGGTGCTTGTTTACCGATATAGTGAACTATGGTGCTTTTGTTATAGGCTGGGTAGGTGTACATCTATAATTACAGGAGAAGATGGATCGATTCCAAGATGCAAGCCTTTCAAATACCCATGTGTGAAAGCGATTGTTATATATCCTTATTTAGTTCACTAATCAAAATAGTAGATAGTAACTAATTTTCTTTTACAAATAGTATTCCTTCAAGACTTTATTTTTGAATCTTTGATCCTTAACTAGACTTGGACCATGCAAGCAATTCCCCATTTATGAGAACTTGACTACGTTATATGCGGTCTACTTCCCATGAACCTTTCTTCTGATGAATGTTTGTGATCATGGACTATGCTTATCTTGTTGTCTATGCTAGGCTGACCATTGAAGAGTTAAAATTTTTGGAAGAACAGAGTGGAATTTTGTCTTGCCTCTTTACCAGGTTATTTTTTTTCCTTTAGTAAATTAATCTCAGACTCTACTAATAAGACATGTTACTCTTAGAACATTTCCTTTACCTGGCATTCAGATTGTAGATGGACCTGAACTATAAGCTAAACTGGATTCTTGAAATACAAAGCATTAACAGAGTAACATATTGGAAATTCAAAGAAACATCTATTTTGCAACATATGTTGTCAACAAGTACAGGGTATTCTAGCAAGGGCATGTTTAGGAAAATGTCAACAGACACTGGAAAGTGGAAGATATGCATTGGACAATGTCTCTTATCTACATGATCATTTATAGGACAACTTAGTGCATTCCTTTACAAACATACCTGACCATATGTACAATAAATCACTAATTACATTAGATTGCAATGTTTACATGTATCTTGTGTAGACAAACTAGTTCCGGCATCCAATTTATAGTTTTTTTGTTCATCCAGCATGATGCCTATGTTACAAACACTGTAAAGCATAACCAGCAGAGAGTATTAATGTTATAAAATTTTAATTTTAATCAAAACAAACTTTCTAACAGATGATTAAAATTTGTAATATTACAAACAATTCAGCTATATGGGTACAGATTTATAGACTTAGCTCGACATTGGTTAAACATGCATCTAACGTCTCTTAGACATACGTTTGTAAAGGATATCATCTTCCCACAGGTTTATTATATTGTACTGTCATATTGAACAGGTTTATTTTGTTATTTAACTTATGTCATTAATTTCTTAATCTACTTTTGTTCAGTATAGAGAACCTGGAGTACTTCTATGGCGTGGATTCATTGTCTAAGACTGTGCAAATCAATGCTTGGGCAACAAAGATGATAACAGAAAAGGAAGACAAATGCCAGTTCATTTGGGGACGGAGCCACAAGTGAGGTAACATACATAGATATGAATATATCATCTACTACCAAAAGTTTGTTTGCTCAAATTCATAGATGAATTTTAGCAAGCTGAAGAAAAAGCAACATGTTCTAACATTTGCGCATTTATTTGGATCATCAAACTTTTGAGCTACAGTTGAAAACAAACCAGAGCATACCATCTTCTCTGTTTTTCCAGTTATATTTTTGTGTTTTTTTTACACAAATTTCTTTTAATTGCTAATGATATCATGGAAAACAAACACTTATGAAGATTCTTAGTTGATGATCTTTTGATCATTCGGATATTCTTACGAATTTTTATTAAAATTGTGTGCATCATTAGTATATAAAATCATAAACTTCATGTTGTATCTCATCAGAATTTCATGTTCTTAGCTTAAGAACAATTTTGAGAACTTAGCTTTATAATAGCACTTTGAGGTATTACAAAATTTAACAAATAACAATAAATATAGGGTGATTTTCAAGCTGGTTTGAACTTTGCTTCTGTGATGGGGGTTCCAATCATATTCTTCTGCAGAAATAATGGTTGGGCTATTAGCACTCCTGCTGCAGAGAAATTTCGAAGTAAATGTTTACTGAACTTAAGTTATATTATTGTATATTTTCCTTCTTTACACATACCAGGAAGCTGCAAGATAACTTATAATAAATGAACTGTGCAGGTGATGGAGTGGTAGTAAAAGGCCAGGCTTATGGAATTCATAGCATACATGTAGATGGGAATGATACACTTGTACAATGTTGTAGATGTTTGATATCAGATTTGTAGTCCTACGAATTAACATAATTGTTTATCTATACGTGTGCTTTCACTTGTGCAGGCATTGGACTTTCGAAGAGAGCAAGGTTGAACTTTTGTGATGCTAGCTTTCACTTCTGCATGCAACAAAGAATTATGGATAATCAAGCGTTTTGTTAGCACCGGTTTAGTATAGCATTTTATTAGTACTAGATGTGTAAATTTGTATACGAATGGTTATTGTATGTTGGTCATTTTATAAAAAATCTACCGTATTATAATGGTTTTGGATATCTTATTTGATTATATGATTAATATTTTTTTAATTGTTCGAATATGATGATTATGTGAGTGATTGTTGATTGATATAGTGGAAATAAAATAGACCATCAACAGGAAATAATAGCATGAAAAAACGGTGCAAAATGATCAATAACTTTTAGTAGCGTTTCAAAAACGCTACGAAAATACATATAGTGGCGTTGAGTAAATGCAACCGTAAAGTGGGGGTAAAGTTGAAAATTCTATTAGTAGCGTCAAAAAACCTTTTGGTAGCGTTTTATACACGTTGCAAAAAATGAATTTAGTGACATTTCATAAACGCTGCAGCAAGAAGATTTATGGTAGCGTTGAAATAAGTGCAACTAAAAATCAGGTATTTTAAGTTGCGGGCTTTATAACAGCGTTCATCAAAACGCTGCTAAAACTTTTAGTAGCATTTTTTGAGCACTACTAAAAATCAAAATTCTTGTAGTGGTAGTTATCAATTACCTTAAATTAACATTACTAAAAATACATTCTAATTATTTTTCTAATTATTAAATCTTAAATTTTTAATTTTTCACAACATTAAATTCCAAAATTTATTTAATTATAAATTTAATTATTGAAAATTATGGGTCGTTACACTCTCCCCCATTCAAAACTTTTCGTCCTCGAAAAGGGAAAAAAAGGATTTAGAAACTAATATATTATATTCAAACAATCTATTTATAAACATTTTAAACTTATATATTTAAGTATTTAAATATAATATATCAATTTATAAACAATTAAGTCCTTCATATTTAAGTTTAATAAAAGTTTGACAACGTTTCCACTTTCAAAAAAAAATTCTAAGCCCAAAATTCATGGAAAATTTCGGCAAAATCTCCTTTGTACGGAGAGGTCCGGGAGAAATAATAATATTAATAATTACCATATATATCGTATTTCAAAAATAAAATATCCCAAACTATGAGAGCACAATATAATACCACTATAAAACCATAATCCAAAAATGTACCTATTTATCGGGCAAACAACGTTTATTTATAAAACCAAATGCGGTAGCTATTGCTTCCATAAACCTATATTTCACTTATATAATCCAAATAAGTTAATAATTATATAAAAGAGAAATTTAAGTTGTTTCAATTTATAACAAACAAATCAACACAACATAACAATAGTTACTTGCAAACAAAACGATACAACCATCACATGCAATCAAAGTAATCAACCATCCATTCATAGCAACTAAACAAATGGTTTGTTTGGGTTTAGAAGCTTTTAATCGTATAAAATTATAAATAAACTACTACGTATACCATATACTCAACAGTCTTAGGTACAATTAATAGATAAAGTAACAACCCGCATATTTATCAATTATATATTTAAATACTTTATTTAAATATTTCATCGTTCGTCGGATTTTAGTCCGAAAAGCTACTCTTTGCAAACAGTCGAATTGAGACTCGAGACCCCTTCCATTGAGTTCAAAATGCCATTTGCAACCTTTTTGAGTATAAGCTTCGATATGTTTGGAGCAAGTTGATTTTTGCTACTTTTTCACTTAGGGCTTTGGTTTGGGCTGAGCCCATTAACCCCACTTATTAACTCAGTCCCAACCCTCTCCTCTTCATTTACTTACTTTCTATTTTCCTTATACTCAAGCTTTTACATCAATGGAGAGAGGAATGGGAAATTAAAACTCAAGCCCTAGTTTTCTTTTGCAAATCATGCTCTAGCTCCAAACTAATAGAAGAAATTTTGGTAAGCCTCTCTTCTTCTTCTCCAACTCATCCTTTTATCAATTTCAGAAATTTCTAAACCTAACTTTGGAAATTTTCTTCTTTTTTAGCATGGATTCAAACTCATTTGGGTTGTGTTGAAGAGTGGTTGATTCTCCCTTTGCTTTCAAGCTTCTTCTTCATTGTTTTTGTGAAAAGGTGAGATTTTTATCTCACATCTTAGACTATAACTATCTTCGATTGTTAGGTAAAAATTCCTAACACTTATTTTTGTGGAATTGCTTTTGGTTTGGATTGATTTGGTGAATATTCCAATTTTTAGTGTTTTGAGTTCAATTCTTTAAAAATCCTAACTTGATGTTTTGATCATATTTTTGGTGATGACTCGATGAACTTATAGGACCGGGTAGCCGATAGGCGTAAACCCCTAACGTCCGTGCTTGTTCGTTTGCAAATTGAAGGTGTTTGCACCTCCTTTGAAATGGGTTTCAAATTGAAGAACATCAGGTTCGGCCGACCGAACCCCTGGGTCGGTCGACCGACCTGTAGCCCGAGACATATCTGGGCTGTTTTTCGGTCAACCGACCCAGAAAGTCTGGTTGACCGACCTGCTCCTATTTGCCAATTATGCCTATATTTCCTATTTGTTTGAATTTCCAACTTTAATCGATTCGTGTTGTTTCCCTTTTGTTGTTATCATTTATTATCGACTTTGATGACATTTTCTTCGGGAATTTTCGAAAATATCCATTTTGATGGATTTGATATCGATTTCTTTGGATTTTTATTCATGTCTTCGAATGTGAATTTTAGTGTTTGATTGTTCCTACAATCATTTTCGTGATTTGTCACTTTAAAGATATAAAGGTTTCAATACTAGTAGTAAATATCAAAACCCTTTCATTAAAACGATTTCAACACCATTTTATTACAAAGCTCCTTTCTTAAACCGTTTTCCAATCTATTAGTATATACAAACCTTTACCTCACTCGTATGAGAAATCTAATTAAACGACTTAGTAAAACAAGTGGTATGAAACGCTTGCGTTTACTTCGTCGGTTAATTCTTGGACTTGTTCGATTGAAACTCTTGTGACAATTTTCTAGTGGAGATCTACAATTTGTTCACAAATATTTAAGTTAAGCTAGTGGTTATGGGACATGATGCTAAAACTAGTGGTATGAAACGTCGATGCTTCGAATTATTTGACCTCTGGATTTCTAATGGTTGATTTCTGGAATTTATGCTTCACCAACCTTTACAAATTGGCATTGATATGTATGTCGTTATTTGTGGCTTGGTGAATTAAATTAAGAATATGACATTCTTTTTAATCTTTGAGAAGATTCTTGTGATATTGATTAATCTCTTGTTGATTTTCAATTACACACTTATCGCAGTATGACATTATGGTTATTATATGTTTTTGTCATATCTCTTATTCTATATCATTTTAGCTGATATTTATAGCTAGACTGATCCGTTTATTATTTTCCTATTAAATAATACTAGGGCCAGACTGAGATATTACAGGTACTTCTGCATGACTCCTTTCGGACCATCATCTTATCTTTTGGCTAACTACTTTAGTTTAGTAGTTTTTAGTTGTATAAATTTGTGATTTAAACTCCTTGATGTATACGTATTCTTTTGCCTAGCACTTGTATCTATTCTTTTTGATATTGTGGATCTTATTTGACTACTACTCTGATGTACACTTTCACGTGTTATATTCATATCTATTTCCGCCTTTGTGATATGAATTGTCTGTGACTGATTTGTGTTATGTTTATTTCTATATTTCTTTCCGAAGATTACATATAGCCACTGTGTAGTAGCTTTGAGTTTGCGTCGGTATGTCGGATTTCCTCTTGAGATGAAAAGTTATATTTTTATCTGGCATATCGGTACTCGCACAAAACAATTATACAGATGGTCGCTCCTCAACAGCCTTATTCTCCGCGCTAGTTGACAGCTTACACCGTAGTGTTCTTGGCTAGCGTGGGTATAGAAGTGGGGTGTCACAGCTTGGTATCAAATCCAAACTTCGGAACAGTGTAGAATAATCTAGCAAGGATCATCGTCCTAAGTCTTTCTTAGGAGTCGTGCTTTAGGATTTAATTCGAGTCTTCGTACCGATTCATCCTATTTTCTTTATGATTCCTTGTTTTATCTATCAAGATTGCATGATATATATTTTGAGAATAACTTTTCTTCTTCTTTCTTTCTTAAAGAAGAGAAATGGTTAGATCAAATCATCCCAGTGCCGGACAATCTAGTGCTACTCCCCAGGATGGAGTATTTATGTCTGCCCAGCAGCTTCTTGATCTTGTAAAGAATCAAGAGTTTATCTATGCTTTGAGTAAGAACCTCGAAATGGTTCTACCTTTGAAACTTGAAGTTTCTTTCAATCAGCTTGTGGATGTTACTCTTCTTCATGGAGAGGTTGGTAAAGGAAGTGTTTGTGATATTGAGACTTCCAAGAAGAGGCATATTAAGTTCAAGAGCCTTAATCCCAATAAGAGAGTGAAGCAAACTACTTTTGTAGCAAAGACTCCAATCCCTAATCGTGGAGGATGCTACAATTGTAATTCTAAGGAACACTATGCGAATATGTGTCCGAAACCCCTCTTTTGTCGCTATTGTAAAAATTCGGGTCATCTTTTATCTTCGTGTCCAAAGCTTCCAAGCAAGAGAGAAGGAAAGCTGCAAGCCCCTAGCAACTCTTCTCTTGGTCAAGGCATTTCTCATTCAATCCTTGATTTCGTTTGTTTTATGATTATCCTTTTCAAGTTCTTGTTGATATGAGTTCATCTCATTATTTATATCAAAAGAACTTGTTGATTCTTTTTCTTTGAACATTTTTGGGCTTAATGACTTTTTTTTGAGAATTGCGAATCCGGATGGTAGATCCACAACACTCAATTTGCTTTTTATTGATGTCGAAATTATTTTATGTGCTTTTTTCTTTCCAGGCCGATTTTTACTTAGGCTTCGGAATTGATTTTTTTTGGAAAGGATCGGATTAATTATTATGAAGCCATATCCTTTGTCCCGTGTGGACTATTCATCTTCGACATTTCAATCTGTTAAGCAGATTTTTATTTTTCCTTTGTGATTTTGATTTCAATTTGATGGCATCATTTTATTCCTTAAGACCACTTATAAGGAAAGTGTTATTTCTCTCATTCATATACTTTGAGAAATTTTCCGGTATTTTTGAATTTGTCTTAGGACTATCACCTAAGCAACCTTTTGAGTGGTATTAAAGTCCTTTTAGTTCGACTTTACCGCCAGTTTTCATTAGTTACGAGTTGCGGAAGTTAGCATTCCACTTACCACATTCCGCACTCGTTATGATTCTTGTGAATGACTTATTATGTCATTCGGTTTGTCCAGCTTATTTCATCCATTTTATGAATCGATTATTCTACGAATATCTCGATGACTCCATTCTTGTGTTTATTGATTTTGGATGAAAATGGCAATTTAAAATTTTGCAAATCTTTTTAATAAGAGTTATTTATAAGAATAATTGGGTTTTTGTTCTTAAAACAAGCAAAGAATATTTGTAAAGCTTTTAAGAAACTTGTTTATTATAAAGAAGATGATTTTGTGATTGTATTGCCCATTGAGTGTTTTAAGAGTTCTGGTCGATGCGCTTGATCAACGTTATTGATAGGAATTTCCTAAACGCTTTGATGAGACAATCAGACACGATATATTGACTTGTGAAATGTAAATTTTTCTAGAAAGATTTTTACATTGAGATAATTGTAATTTTGAAAGTTTTAGCTTTTCGGGAAAGAAGATTATTTGAAAGAATTCTTTTCCGATACTCTTATTCTTGTGTTTTCAGAGAGGAACCAAGACTTTATCTTTTGTACCTATGCTAATCGTATTGGTTTGGATGCCGTTCTCTTGCAAAAGAAAACATTCTACCACTTGTGCTTCTAGGTCATAAAAGCCTATCGGGACTAGGTATGCCACTCATGATCTAGTGCTCGCGGCTATTGTTTTCGCTTTTAGGATTTGGCATCATCATTTTTGGGGAGAAATTTGTTCTCCACTTCGATCATAAGTTTTTGGAACATTTATTTCTCATAAGGAACTCAATTTGCGTCAACCTCATTGGCTCGAGATTCCTTGTATCTTATGATCTTCTTGCTAAGTTCGTCGGGTGTTTCGATATAGTTTGTTTTATTGAGCTTTATCTCATTCCTTTTATGGACCAGCGTCCGATGTTCTTTTATAGTGTTCGGTTCATCGGATGTACCATTTTTGAACTACATCGATGTCCCGACTTTTTGGTTCATTCGACGTGCTATTGTACTACGCCATTGTTCCAAATTATTCGAGTTTCTAGTTTCTCGGACGTACCATTATTGTACTACGTCGTTGCACCGGCTCAATTTTCTGCTATTCATGATGTTTTCTCACGTCTTTCAACAATGGAAATGCTTTTGGGATTCCGATTTTTATTCTTGAGCCCGGTATTGTTGAAGAAATTGAAGTTTCACCTAATTTGGCTGATGAGCAACATACTCTCTTGTGCTCTTTAGGGTGAACTTCTTATTTCAACTTTTCTTTTGTGTTGATATGCTTTTATGGTTGTTATCTTTATTTCTTCTTAAGTATTGCGAGGACGCAGTTTCTTTAAGGAGGGGAGTCTGTAACAACCCGCATATTTATCAATTATATATTTAAATATTTTATTTAAATATTTCATCGTTCGTCGGATTTTAGTCCGAAAAGCTACTTTTTGCAAATAGTCGAATTGGGACTCGAGACCCCTTCAATTGAGTTCAAAATGCCATTTTCAACCTTTTTGAGTATAAGCTTCGATATGTTTGGAGCAAGTTGATTTTTGCTACTTTTTCACTTAGGGCTTTGGTTTGGGCTGAGCCCATTAACCCCACTTATTAACTCAGTCCCAACCCTCTCCTCTTCATTTACTTCCTTTCTATTTTCCTTATACTCAAGCTTTTACATCAATGGAGAGAGGAATGGGAAATTAAAACTCAAGCCCTAGTTTTCTTTTGCAAATCATGCTCTAGCTCCAAACTGATAGAAGAAACTTTGGTAAGCCTCTCTTCTTCTTCTCCAACTCATCCTTTTATCAATTTCAGAAATTCCTAAACCTAACTTTGGGAATGTTCTTCTTTTTGAGCATAGATTCAAGCTCATTTGGGTTGTGTTGAAGAGTGGTTGATTCTCCCTTTGCTTTCAAGCTTCTTCTTCATTGTTTTTGTGAAAAGGTGAGATTTTTATCTCACATCTTAGACTATAACTATCTTCGATTGTTAGGTATGAATTCCTAACACTTATTCTTGTGCAATTGCTTTTGGTTTGAATTGATTTGGTGAATATTCCAATTTTTAGTGTTTTGAGTTTAATTCTTTAAAAATCCTAACTTGATGTTTTGATCATCTTTTTGATGATGAATCGATGAGCTTATAGGACCGGGTAGCCGATAGGCGTAATCCCCTAGCGTCTGTGCTTGTCCGTTTGCAAATTGAAGGTGTTTGCACCTCCTTTGAAATGGGTTTCAAATTGAAGAACATCAGGTTCGGCCGACCGAATCCCTGGGCCGGTCGACCGACCTGTAGCCTGAGACATTTCTGGGTTGTTTTTCGGTCAACCGACCCAGAAAGTCCGGTTGACCGACCTGCTCCTATTTGCCAATTATGCCTATATTGCCTATTTGTTTGAATTTCCAACTTTAATCGATTCGTGTTGTTTCCCTTTTGTTGTTATCATTTATTATCGACTTTGATGACATTTTCTTCGGGAATTTTCGAAAATATCCATTTTGATGGATTTGATATCGATTTCTTTGGATTTTTATTCACGTCTTCGAATGTGAATTTTAGTGTTTGATTGTTCATACAATCATTTTCGTGATTTGTCACTTTAAAAATATAAAGGTTTCAATACTAGTAGTAAATATCAAAACGCTTTCATTAAAACGATTTCAACACCATTTTATTACAAAGCTCCTTTCTTAAACCGTTTTTCAATCTATTAGTATATACAAACCTTTACCTCACTCGTATGAGAAATCTAATTAAACGACTTAGTAAAACAAGTGGTATGAAACGCTTGCGTTTACTTCGTCGGTTAATTCTTGGACTTGTTCGATTGAAACTCTTGTGACAATTTTCTAGTGGAGATTTACAATTTGTTCGCAACTATTTAAGTTAAGCTAGTGGTTATGAGACATGATGCTAAACTCATATATTTACTAGCTTATTGTAATTGACACTTCTTGATGATCGATGATGATCATTTTATGGTTTAGACTAGCAATGCGCGATGTCTCTTGATTCGATTTATCGGACGTTACGCTGTACGACGTCGTTGTTCCGTTTTATTGTGATTTGGTTCATCAGACGTTACGCTGTACGACGTCGTTGTTCCATTTTACTGTGTGTTGGTTCATCGGACGTTACGCTGTACGACGTCGTTGTTCCTTTTTATTGTGTTTTGGTTCATCGGACGTTACGCTATACGACGTCGTTGTTCCTTTTTATTGTGCTTTGCTTCATCGGACGTTACGCTGTTCGTTGTTCCTTTTTATTGTGTTTTGGTTCATCGGACGTTAGGCTGTACGACGTCGTTGTTCCTTTTTATTTGTCTTTGGTTCATCGGACGTTACGCTATACGACGTCGTTGTTCCTTTTTATTATGTTTTGGTTCATCGGACGTTGCGCTGTACGACGTCGTTGTTCCTATTTATTGTGTTTCTAGATCATCAGACGTTATGCTGTACGACGTCGATGCTCCGAATTATTTGACCTCTGGATTTCTAATGGTTGATTTATGGAATTTATGGTTTACCAACCTTTACAAATTGGCATTGATATGTATGTCGTTATTTGTGGCTTGGTGAATTAAATTAAGAATATGGCATTCTTTTTAATCTTTGAGAAGATTCTTGTGATATTGATTAATCTCTTGTTGATTTTCAATTACATACTTATCGCAGTATGACATTATGGTTATTATATGTTTTTGTCATATTTCTTATTCTATATCATTTTAGCTGATATTTATAGCTAGACTGATCCATTTATTATTTTCTTATTAAATAATACTCGGGTCAGACTGAGATATTACGGGTGCTTCTGCATGACTCCTTTCGGACCATCATCTGATCTTTTGGCTAACTACTCTAGTTTAGTAGTTTTTGGTTGTATGCATTTGAGATTCAGACTCCTTGATGTATACGTATTCTTTTGCCTAGCACTTGTATCTATTCTTTTTGATATTGTGGATCTTATTTGACTACTACTCTTATGTACACTTTCATGTGTTATATTCATATGTATTTCCGCCTTTGTGATATGAATTGTCTGTGACTGATTTGTGTTATATTTATTTCTATATTTGTTTCCGAAGATTACATATAGCCACTGTGTAGTAGCTTTGAGTTTGTGTCGGTATGTCGGATTTCCTCTTGAGATGAAAAGTTATATTTTATCTGGCATATCGGTACTCGCACAAAGCAATTATACAGATGGTCGCTCCTTAACAGCCTTATTCTCCATGCTAGTTGACAGCATTACACCATAGTGTCCTTGGCTAGCGTGGGTATAGAGGTGGGGCGCCATAGATAATTTATACATTTTTATACAGTTAGAAGTATCATTTCCCAACCATCCCATAAGACAAAAAAAACAATAATTTCATAAACCAAACAACCAAGAATTCCAAATATTATTCAAGTCTATTCTTATTAATCTCTTTTCACATTATCTACTGTTCTTCAGTTTCTTTCATTCATACAATGCTTATTTTCATTAATTTACATTCATTACTTAAAAAAATCATTTTCCACTTATCCATTCAATGCCAATTTCCATTAAATTTCCATTCATTTACTTACATAAATTATTTTTATTCAATTATTTAGATCATCCATAATTAATTCTGGAAATATTATGTAAGCTTATTTGCAAAAAAATTCACAGTTATTATTTACTTACATAAGTTATTTCCTTTTTAACATCAATATTCATTTGTGAAGCAACTCATACTTGGATTTTTACTCCTTTGTTTTTTACTTTTATTTCTTTCATATATACGAGTACTTTGGCACGTGCGATGCACGTGCATATGAAGAATAAAGATTAATAGACATCGTTTATGATATTTTTGGATCTTACAATAATACTTTTAAGTACACATAGGGTTGTATGCTTTTACGTATGTAAAGCCGCAAATCACTTTTTTGTTGAACTGAGAGTGAGACTTAGTTGATTGCAAGGAATAATAAAATAAAACAAAGAAAGCAACCAACTAGTATATCAACATCTCAAGAAATGAAATAAACATAAAAATTTGCGCATTCCGTGGTTCAGAATCTGGAAACATTACATCATTTCTCTTCGAAAAATTAATCACTACTATATACGGACCCTTGGTGCATTAAAAGTTAAGACTACATGGCACTAATATGTAGCATTCGAATTTGGCCCTGTAAAGAGACCCATCATCTCAATTTATGCATATAAGGATTTGAAAATATTTTCTCCGTTTTAATAAGTGTCAAGATTAAATTTATTTTATCGATACACCTTTATGATTAATTATTTCTTACACAGTAAATAAGCTATTCTGTTTATAGTATTTGCACTTACATACCTTGTAGGAATGTATTTTTTTTTCAAAAATATTCATTTTTGAAAATGAAAGAGCGGTCCTGGAGGAAAGTACTTGTGAATTTATTGATAAATACCGTTCAGATGTTTTACAGTTAATGACATACACATATACATAAAAGATTTTGCTATAATAATGAACAAAAATATGAACTGCCTATTTTATTCCAAGAATGCATCAGGCATGCAAGAATCCTTATGAACTGCAAGGATTGCAAGAGACCATGTGGATTGCAACTTGCAAGGCAGTTGAGGCGAGATCACAAAATGTGCAACTGCCTAAAAAACCAACTTCAAAGCTTTGCAACTACTCGAGTATGAGTTTCAAACAATTCATCACCCTCACATGAAATAAATTCAAATACCACTTACTCAGAACCTACTTAAAAATTCAAAAAAAATCATCCGCTGAACTCATACTCAAATATTATTAAAACCTTCATTCTAAATTCACAAAATCCATTAATTTCAACGGCATCACTCTCTTTCCAGCCCGTTGCAAAAAATTGTTGATCCAAATCAACCTATTGCAAAATCCACAACCTATCTCAAAATTACCGACCCAACTCACCGACCCTGAATTTCAGATTAGGTCATCTTTCTATTGAGGAGAGCTCAATAGCCCAACCCCAAAAACAGACCAAACCTAATTGAAACGGTCCACCTTCACCAAGCCTACCCATTTGGAATCATATAACTCTAGTTTTTTAGCCTAGGATTAAGCCCATAGGAAAATTCAATCCATAATTGCAATATCCTAGCATCCTCACAATTACTCTACACAAAAGATCACATAGCCCAGCACCTTAACAACCAATATCCCTACCGAAATTTCACTCTCAGCAAGACCCATTCGATAAAAAATGCTGAATTAAGCCCATATACCAATTATAATCGACCAACATCATTTACCTAGCCTCCTATCCCTATGGCCTACAACATTTTCAAAAAAATGCTGCTGCACTTATGCGATGGATGCTAGCCATGTTTGATGCACTTTTATGCTGAAAGATGGTTTTGCAGCTGAGTGCATGTGGGCAGGGACGTAACTAGGAATTTATTTTGCGGTGGGCGACTAATAGAAGAAAATTAAATAATAATAAAACTAACCTGTTTTAATATAATTAATTCCATCGCATTCATGATAATCAAAATAATTAAGTTCGATTGATTCCATTAACATAGAGAATTTTAATACAAATCCTTAAACAAACAAAAAACATAAATTACTGCTTATCCTACTTAAGTCGTGCTCTACGAACTTCACGAAAATCAAATTGATCTACAGTCGTCTCAACATTAATTTGATGCTTCAACAAATAGTAAAATTCATTCATCAAAATTTACTGCCAGTATCTTCATAATTTGATTCACTAAAATTTACTGTCAGTAGATGGTCGCACAATTTACTGCCAGTATCAACAAAATAGCCCACTGTGCTACAAATACTTGCTGCTAGTATCAACAAAATAGTCTACCATGCTACAATTTACTGCATAATTTGAATAATTTATCGGCCAAGAACTTCATTGCTACAAATACAATGCTACTGCCACTGCCAGTACCTATTCATTGGTAGTTGTTTGCAAGTTGCAACTTCATTGATACCAGCCTATTGCTGTACTGCCTAACTAGGGTTTATGTTTACATCCAAAATTCGAATTTTGAATCTAAAATTGGGAACATCATTAACAATTCACAATGAAAACTAAGATTTATGAAATTCAAATTTAAAATTGGGAACTTACTAGGTTTTCCTAGTGACTGGAGAAGGAGGACTGAAGGCTGAAACTGGAGCCGGAGTCTGTTGGTTGCCGCTGGAGAAGGCGAGAAGGAGGAGCGACTGCGAGCGATCGTCAAATCCATAAAAGCGTGAGCTATGAGAGGTGAACAGAAGATGCGTCCCTCTTTATTTCTTTTCCTTTCTTACGCTTTATTTTATTTTATTATTTTTATTTTTGGGTGGGCGGCCGCCCACCCCATGTGCTAAATAGATCCGTCCCTGCATGTGGGAGCATGATATTGTAGCAGAATGACATATCTGAAATTTGGGTGCCGACTTTGGCTTTAGAAACTCCAAGGGTTTGCTGAAACATGGCTTTGATGAAGAAGACTTAATATGGATATATATTTCTGATTACATGATGCATTTGCAGGCTGGCATGTGTGTTGGCTGGGACTCATGTGTGTTAGCAGAAACACATGCAAAGTACATTGGTTGAGTTGTACTTGGAAACCCACGTGTGTGCCTGGAAAATATTGAGGGTCAAAAGGTTAAGAGCATGTAAGTGTGATGATCATTGATTTGAAACTGATTTGTTTGCTCTTTCTCTCCGGTATCCTTCTATTTGTTTCTCTTGTCTATATATGTATAGCATGTCGAGTAAGATGATGTTTTTTCCCCTGTTGTTCATCCATTTGCTAATGAATGAGGCAAGGGCTACAAATTGGTTGAAGATCAATAAAATGTATTTTAGGTAAGAAATGTGATAATTAAGTTGGCATTAATAGGCAGAAGTATGCAATGCGATTGATAATAAATTACTATTGCAGGTAGTGTAATCTTTTGGAGCGTTGATGGCGTATATTTATATATAGAAGAATGATATTGCAAAACTAAATATAGTGGGTAATAAATGCTGCCCATATTTTATACTTTGATTTGAGATATTCCCAAAAAAGTTGAAGTTACAAATTTTGTGTAGAATTAATGACCAACTCAACAGCAGTTACTGATTAAAAAAACATATAATGAATTACTATTACAGGGAGTGTAACTTTTTGGAGCGTTGATGGCGTATATTTATATATAGGAGAATGATATTGCAAAACTTAATATAGTAGGTAATAAATGCTACCCATATGTTATACTTTGATTGAGATATTTCCTAAAAAGTTGACGTTACAAATTTTGTGTAGAATTAATGACCAACTCAATAGCAATTACTCAGTCAAAAAACGTATAATGACAATGCAAGTTTTTGAGTGTTTAAGAAGAATAACCATAATTTTTCCATTTATTACTATATGCATAAATTTGTGCAACGTAAAGTGTTATGCTTATTTAATACAAATTTGTAACAATTGTGGAATACGAATTTAAAGGGAAAATTGTTTACTAACTACTACATATGCTAGAATCTAAAACATGCCTAAAGTAATAAACTTTGAAACTCTGAGGGCTAAATGGACTAAATCACAAAATCGCAAAGTCCTAAAATCCATAATCATTTGAGGAATCTTACCCGGATTTGAAGCAACGACATTAGCCATGACAGATCCAAAAGTGATGGATCTGCATTTTACTTCGTGGGCTCAGGATTCCCCAAAATCAAAGTCGAGAGTGGTGGCGACATAAGAAAATAAGTCGACAGTCGATTTCACCTACATCACCAATTTTCTAAATCTCAGTAAAGATTGTAGTTGATTGGCGTAGGAGTTGGTGGGGATTGATGTTTAATGCGTATGAATAAATGCATAATTAGTCTCATATCGTCAAAAGATATTAATTGTTGTTGTATATAAGCTAAAGTGTGGGGAAGGTAGTTGTTCCAATTACATCTAATTGAGTTGAGATGATGTCTAACATGGTCCATTAATGAATGACGTGCAAATTGAGAAATAGTTGAGACAATTTTAACTACTACTTCAACAACGAACGATCCAACGGTTGCCACCTACATTGCTTTATAGAGATATAAAGAGTATTTTGGGTATTTCAAAAAGACACGGTTGAATTCTATTCATTGAATTCTCATTATTAATAGTAAAGATAGTATTCACTTTTACTATTTACTTCAATTATAGTTAACTTAAGTTTTTAATCATTTGCTTACAGTATTCACCTTTTTATTAAATTTAATTAGTAGCACTTCAAATTATTAACTTAAGTTTATAACATTTTATAACATCAGAATTCTTATATATAGAAGTAATATCATTTGAACACTTTTATTACTAAAGTTTTACTTGTATAATATTTTATCACATATTTATATTTAACATTTCAACTTTTAACGTTTTGGTAAGTTATATATATATGTCTTTTAAAATGTAATTGAATGTTACCCAAGATTGTTTTATTCATTTTAGTTAACAAAATGTTCAATAGTTACATTTTCTTACTTTTTATATCTTTTTTATTTGCAATTTACAAATTTTCAATTTCTTATGTATTTCGTTTATCACTTAGCATCTAGTTTTTAGTTACACAATTTAGAAGTTTCCAATTGTTAAAATAGTGAAGATTTCATTCCATTACAATAACTGAAAACAACTAATTATCAGAAAGTTTAAGAACTAAATTCTGGATTCATTTCAGTCATTTTGAAAACAATATGTATAATTATATCCTTTATAGATCAAATCATATTTAGGAATTCAAAATTAAGATTTATTCATCAAAACAAATGTGTAATAAAACTACCATGGCAGTCTTCCCACTTTAAAACTCGAAAAAGAACGTTGATGGTGCGTGCACTCATCACCGAAATTATTTTTCAGCAACAGAGAGAGGAGTACATAACTCATTTCCTTCTAAAATTCCTTTAAAAACATTCTATTCAAATCTCATTTGAAAATATTTATATCTAAAAATACTTCCAAATACGACTACTATTATATTCCAAAATCTTTTGAGAACGAATTTCAAAACTCCGAAACTTAAATTCTAAGATTTCCAATCTATATTCAATTTATTTGTAAATCCCATTTTTGCAACAAATATTTATAAATTTCACTTCCTAACAAACAAGCATATAACATCCAACTATATCATTTACAAAGTTATGCATTTATATACAAAATATAATACTAGGTAAAATTATTTTATTTACCTATATTTCAAAACAATATCGTGTCGATGTACCCTATTAAGTGGTAAAAAATCTCTATCGATGCCATAACGTCTTATGTACTGACCAGAATTTATAAATACTAAATAGAACAAATTAACACAATATAAAACATTTTATAACACTAACAAATATGTTTTCCCATATATACAGACTCAACGACTCATCTTAGAGTATTACTACCTTATCTCTAACATACCCCACAAAGCTAAGATTATTGCTAAACCAAAGCTTTGATACGAAATGTAACGACCCTCTTTTTTGGACGGTTTAAATCGACAATAAACCACACATGTCAAACTCAAATCATTCAAAAGGGACAATTGTTACGGGATAAATAAGAAAAAGAAGAGAGAGAAATAAAACAAACATAGAATTTCACAGCGGAATGACAAAATACAATAATCAAATAACAGTTCACGAAGCTGTTTTACCAATGACATTTGATTACACTTCTACAATATAGAATCAGAGTTACATCCAACAGGAATAAATAACAATGCAGTGGAACAACATGATGCAGTGAAATAAATAAAATAAATAAAACTAGTATACAATCTTCGTCTCCCAGAGATAAATGGTCTTCGATACACTGAAAAGCTCAGACTGACCCGAGCGAATTGAAAAGACAAAATACTCCAGTCAGAACTAAAATATCTTATGTAAGTTAAATCAACAGTAACTAAATACGAGTGCAACGGCGTCAGAGATGTTTACGGGGTTTGACATCTCCTATCCAGTGTCTTACGTGCGTGCAATAACTTAAGAGATGTTCGAGATTTCCATCTCCTAAGGATCCATTAAACTATCTACATGCATAGTACAATACGCTATTATAATAGTGTCTACAGTAAAGTATAGTATTAAAATAGCGTTAAGGCGTTATCCATATCACCATTAACATATTTTATACAATGTCCTAGTCTATACAGTACTATAAACTCCACCGTAAACTGGTGAACTATCAGGAAGCACTCCATAGGTACGACACAAACCAAACTCGTAGAAGGCACGATAAGCCATGTGACAAGGCACGCGAGACAATGTCAGGGTAGAATTCTGCCGTTTGCACTTCCGGACTGGTGGTAACACATAGAAGCTACTACAGCCCACCTCGGAACACACTTCCATAATCAAAATCAAGGGATGGCCACCAAATCAATAACGAAGTCATAATATGGTATCAAAGAAATGTGTCCGATAGGAGGAGCGACCTAACTTGGCCCGGTATAGCTCATGTTTTAGCCACATTAAGCTGACTCACGGGAGTCAGAACAACGTAAATACCTCATACAGAATCGTTCGTCAAACCAACCTACTTCATTCTGGAATCTACACCACGTATACAGTTGTTAAAGTGGTTTTGGTTTTCGGTATTGGCAGAGAGTATGACAATATCTGATCCCGGCCTCTTTAACAACCAAACGTTTATTTCACACCGGATGGTTCTTTTGCATTTCCAAAACCGTTTCATAATTTATATCAACATATCATATTCAATTCAAACTATATCACCTTCGAAAGCGTATTCACTTACGAAATCATCTTATTTACTCGAATATGTCATTTCACTAGAAAATATCATTTCAAATCCTAACTTAGATTATACCATCACTTAACCATATATCCTAACTTAGATTATAACATCACTTAACCATATTCGCTTTATATCAAGGATTTAAATATAGCCAATCCAAGCTTGCACCGTTTGAAATTTACAAATATAGTTTAGATAGTCATAAATAGTTTAAAATAGTTAAAATAGTTTAAATGGTTTAAAATGGATTAAAACAGTTTAAATGGTTTAAAATAGATTAAAATAGAATAAAATAGTTTAATATAATTTAAATAATTTAAATAGATTAAAATAGCTTTAATATAGCTTTAATATAGTTTTAAATAGATTAAAATAGTTTAATATAGTTTAAATAGTTTAAAATAGATTAAAATAGTTTAATAGTTTGAAAATCTTAAAAATTGAGATTTTTAAATAATAAACCTTTAAACATTTTATATTAAAACAATTAATTTGAAATTAATATCAAAATAAGGCCATTTCCTTCATTTCAACACATCTGGACCATGTCCAGCTTTCAAATCAACTAATTAAAATTAGTCTTTCAATTCAGATTCTCATTTAAAACTATTTAATCAATATCAATTTCAAATCCATGTTTGAATTATCAATTTAAACCACTTCAAATTAAATAGATTTCAAGGTTATATTCAATATTTTCAATAATTCAATTTCGATTAATTTCATTTATGCTTCAAAATTCAACTTTGAAATTTCCATTTAATTCTTTGAACAATTCATTAAATCAATTCCAATTTCAACATTTAACACTTGGATTTTCGAAAATAATTCAGTTTATATAAATCAAATTCTATTTCAAAATATCATTTAATTGAATTCAAATTTTAAGGATTTAAAATCATTTAATCTAACCAATCCGGTATCAATTTATAATTTTCTACCCTATGGTCAAGTGATACGGACATATATCATTACAATCCACAATAATTTAAATTTACAGGTATATATCATTTCAACTCGAAATCCCGAGTTAACATTCAAATCCATAAAATCGCTTGGGTTTATCATTTCAACTCATAATGTTTTTTTCCTAATCTATAGATCGTTCGGGTATGTATCATTTTAAGCCATAGGGATTTTCTAACAATAAACTATGGGAACTTGCAAGGTTATAACAATATAAAATATAACATCCAGTCATACAATATCAACAAACAAACATCCATCACAATCACCATTAAATCAATCAATAAATAACATCACTTAACTGATTATCATCAACAGGTATTCAATTGACAATTAAATTCAATATTAAATTAAATGCAACAAAAGTCATATTTAACTAGAATGACAATTTAAACATACAAACATCAACCAATCAATTTCTAATCACATCATAAATTCAACTTAACTAACATAAGATAATTTAGTAGTTGTAAGTGGGTTAAAACACTCACCTTTGATTTCAAATCGATTTGAAATTCAAATAAAGGCCCAACTTTGAACAGTCTCAGAATTCGTCCAAACCAGCTTCAAGATATCCGAAATTTCGATACGACTGCAGCAGAACAAACCGCGCGTGAATCCGACCTCGTATGCAAAAGATATTAAGTTTTGAAGTTATTCGATTTAAAACATAACAATAAATAAAATAAAGAAATAAATAAAACGAAGGAACACGTCACCACCTCCTGTCGTTCACACGCATGCAAAATAGCAAGTTGACCACCAGAACCCGCCCCTTTGACCCTAGACCGCGCCACTTATGCGCCTCTACAGGTCGTGGCACCGCCACCAATCCACACGTCTAACCGCCACCTACACGCCGACTAGCTCCGAACTCCTCCCCTGCAAGCCGCCACCACCCAGTTCTAGGGTTTGTCGAACCCTAAACAACCAATTCCGGGCGCCCAAGCGACTACAAAACCTCCGACCGCCATCAAACAACTCCACGTGCCGATCTCTCCGATACCCATAAACCATTTCTCCAATCGTTGCCCAATCAAAAACGCGTAATTCCATGCTTAGGGTTCGTTGATTCAAACTCTGACGAGATATCTGATTGATTCGTGCACTGTTACGAAAAACAAACACTTGCCGTAGATTCCATTTGTCGAGATCTTTCCAACGATATATAATTCGATATAGTTTGAGGAGTTTTAATTTTTCGATTTGATTTTGATTTGCAATTGAATCTAAGAATTAAGGTTTCTGCCATTCGAGAAGGAGGAATAGATAGATGGAATTGTATGCACTGTAATCAGAAATAGAAAGGCTGCAAGGGTTTAGAAGAATCTATTTATATAGGCAAGGCTCGATAAGAAAGAATGATCATATCGAATCGGTTTGAAATGAAAATAATGACACGAAAAGCCCGTTTCGCTTCCGAAACGAAAGTGGGTCATCTCATTTATCGAAATAGATGTTTTCTATATTTTTAAATTCAATGGAACATATTTCAAGTCCTAATTCCATCGTATGAAGAAGTTAGCTTTTAAAATCAGCTTAATTTCAATTGAATACAATAAATTGATTTCTACGCATTTCGAGCCCGCACGATCAAACGACGGGTCTGATCGTTACGAAACTTGAAATCCTACAATAATTCACTGTTACAGAGCCAATGAAACAAGTTTCGTCGAAATCCGAGACAGTGGCCAAAATAGCTATTTTCACATTAATTAAATATGTTATTATTAACTTTATTAAACCACCTTTTAAATTTATATTTAAAGGTCAACAGTTTTTATCGTTTTTGACTACATATAAACTTATAATCCTTTAAAACAAATTCTTCCATGTCAATTTCAATTATTAATATTGCGCTAATTACAACGTTCCAATTTCAATTGCAATAAATTCATTAATTATTATTTAAAACCCAATAAATTGATTTAATTTGATTTCAATCTTTTTATTCAATCAATCATTACTTTATGAACATAGTTAACATTGGTTTATCATTTATTACATCATATTCTACAATTATCATTTTAATTTACATTAACTGCGATATTTAGGTAGATTAATTGCAATTAATTTCCAGTTTATTTCAACGGATTAAATTTTAATAATTCAAACACATTTCTTTGTTTATTGTTTATAAACAATAAACAAATAAATTCACTTACTGATTAGTTATTCTATATTAACTAGATTTCAATTAATTACATATAATTTCTCTTATTAACACAACATTGAATTCGTTGCTTATATACAGTCTATAGCCACTTATAACATTACAATCAATTCAACTACTTGAAATTACATTAATGTAGTTATCAATTACCTCAAATTAACATGACTGAAAATACAATTTAGTTAATTTTCTAATTATTAAATCTTAAATTTTTAATTTTTCACAACATTAAATTCCAAAACCTATTTAATTAATAAATTTAATTGTCGAAAATTACAGGCCGTTACAAGTTTGGATTATGGCAAGAGATGAGAAGAGGCTAAGGAACAAGACAGTCAAGTTGGTGAAAATTCAATGGAGCGATAATGAGAAGGACTGTACTTGGAAGACAGAAGACAGGACTAGAGATACTTATCCTAATCTGATCCTAATCTGCTATGAGGGTATGTTCCATATTTGCTTTATATAGACTATTGCTAGTCAGCTAGGCTAGCATAATAGTTAGGAGTCGTTATAGATAATTGCTATGCTTAGTATTTAGTCCTTACTGGATTTCGAGGACGAAATTCTTTAAAGAGGGAAACCTGTAACACCCCTAATTTTAAATACCATTGTTTAAGAGATTTAATTAGATAAATTAAATAGAATAATGTAAAATTTGAAGTGATAAGGGGATTGAGATTTGAATATTTATTAGAGGTCGTGCTCAACTAAATAAAAAATTAGTAGAATGAGTTTATGGAAATGGTTTTATAAGTTAATTAATAAGAGAATAAGGCAAGAGTATTACGGAAAATAGCCGTCCACTATAACCCTTGACCACTAAACCCTTATTCTCATTTTAATTCCATACGTTCATAATTCAAAAACATAAGAAAAGAGGGGCTCAAAGCCGGACACAACCTAGGGGAAAATGAGATTAAAAATTTACTAAAGCTTAGGAATCAAGCAAGATCAAATTTCAAGTTCCTTATCCAAAGCAAGGTGAATAATAATCAAAACCATTTTATATTTGTTTTCATGAACATTTGATTTTGGGTTTTATATTTAAATATGTTTTGATTATTTTAATGATGATATGCTTTGGTTATATACCATGTTTAATTTAAACAAGAATATTTGATAAATGTTTGATTCGATTTTAAGGGTAAAATCGTATATATTGGGTTTCGAATACCATGAGGATTTGACATGTTATGTAAAACATTATTTTGGAGATGAGTTTAAATTTTCATAATTATATAATCTAAGATAGTTTATTATGAATTTTTAAAAGAAAAAATAATTAATTGGGTTTAAAAATTTATTTCGATTATTATATAAAGGATTTGGGTTTGAAATTTATATATGGCAGATATCATATTAAAAGTGAATTTTGATAATTTTTCTTAAGTTATTTACCATGGAAATTAAATTAATTAAGTTGGAGGATTTAAATGTCTTAATTGTTTTGTAAAAAGGAAGGGTTTCCTTGTTAGTTATTTTAATCGATTAATTCAGGATGAATTCGACAGTCTTTTAGAAAAGATTTTTGGTAAATATTATGACAACCAATTATATTTTTACAAATAGGCAAGTTAGTTGAAAATCATTTATTTAAAAAGATATCAAAACAGTTTTGCACAGATTCACTACTTCGTCACTTTCGTTTGCCACCTTTTGACCTTATACCTCCGCCGCAATCAAGTCGAAACCAATACACATGGTATCAATGCGTTGGTACGTAGTGGATTGAAGAAAGACGGAAGATATAGAGCCGAAACCATGCTTTCGAATAGGTGGATGTTGTTTTAAATAGCTTTCGAATGTCTTTGTTTTGCTTTCAAAAGAGATGTCGCTTGCCCTGCTTTTAATTAATGCTTTCGAAAGGGTTGAATTACTTTTATATAGCTTTCGAAGGGATTGCCGCTTCCTTGTTTAAAGGATAGCTTTCGATTGAATTGTCGTATATTATGTTTTAAAGAGAAGCTTTCAAAAGGATAGTTTTGAACCAAGTCGAAACTTTGTCGTCGTCTTCATACCTTTTGAATAGGTTGAAAGCTTCCGATGAGTTCGAAATGCAAGCTTTTGTTTTATAAATATAACAAGTCGCTTCCCAATGCTTTCGAAAGGGATCCGGTGGCCATTTAAACTAAAGGTTTCGAATGCGATAGCTTCGAAAGGTGTTTCAAAGCTACCTTTTCAACTGTTTACTTAAAAGATTAAAGCTTTCAAGATGATGGTTCTGAAGTCATCTGTTTTTCCCGAGTAATATTTTCAAAAAGGATATTTCCGCTTATGTTCACTTTGACCCTAAAGATTAAACTCAATGGTTTCGAAAGAGTTACTTTCAAATGGTTTCGAAGCTATGCTTCTATAAGTTGAAAAGATATGCTTTAATACTTTCGGAAGGAATGTTTTGATGAATTCGAAAGGAAGGTTTTGATTCTTTCGAAAGAGATACTTTAAAGTGTTCTGAAATGCATGTGTTTAAGTGTTTTGAGAAGAAGATTTGAATATTTATGAAAGATATATTCTAAGGCTTTCGAAAGTAAAGGTCTAAGGTTTAGAAAGCCTTAGTTTTCAAAACAAAGAATCCAATCTCATTTTGAAAGGAAAACCTATGACAATATAAAAGAGCTTTGAAATGACTTTCAATTGTGGAGTTTTAAAAAGCTTTCCTTGATAAAAATAATGGATTAAAGATATTAACCATGTTTTGTATGTTATGATCAGTTATCATATGTGCTTCCATAAACATATTCACTTTATAGTTAGACCTATTATTGCATTTTGAAGAGTAACAACAGAATAACCAGCTAGGTTGATCCAGTAGTGAATATAAATTGAGTTCACTCCTGAGTGCATAGAGTTGCATCCAGAAGGTCAGGTAGATCAGAACGTAGGATGCCCAAAGACTGATCAAGAAGTTGTCAGTTTAGACATGTTCATAGATCCATGAAAGCTACGTTTGGAGAGAGTTATTGGTATGAGCCAATATGTTCGCAGTTATCCCATGAAAACTATATCTGGATAAAGTTATTGACAGAGATCAACAGATTCATAGTCAACCTATGAAAACTATGATATAAAATAACTTATTGGAGATACCAATAGGTTTAGCGAAAACCTATGAACTAATTGAATGAAGTTATTGGCAGAGGCCAACAGGTTCTTAGTGATCACTTAAAACTATGAAATCGGACAGATTGTCCATAAGAGTTTAGAAAGGTTGTTAGTCATCCCATGAAAACTAAAATGTTCTTAGTGATTCCATGAAAACTATGAAACTGGACAGACAGTCCATAAGCTTGAAACATGTTGTTAATCAACCCATTAAAACTAATAGGTTAATAGTGACCTTAGAAACTATAACTGGGAAAGATAATTAAATGAATGGGGATAGAAAATCCAAAATTTATTGCATGTTTTCATATTATCATGATATTTTAAATTACTATGTTTTAATCATTGTGGATACAGGTGCACGGTATATGGTTATTATAAATTTTTGGATAAGATACCAATGAGGGGAAAACCCGTTCCGCTAAGCGGCGTCGTCTCACTCGATATCTAAATGGTTCGAGATGGTATGTTATTATTCATATCCGGCGTTATGTCTGACTTGAAGTTTATGTTTTCTTTTAAACTCTCGGGTGTTCAATTAATTTTGAATAGTTTGAGAGTTGAGGTTTTCAGATTCTCCTTTAGATAAATAAACTTCCGGAGATGTGGAGAAGGCATGCTAGCTATTATAAGTTAATTTCTATTTGATTCCGCTGTGTTTTGGTTATAAAGGCAAAGTTGTTAATTATCTATGTTTAGACTCTGATCATCTAATGGGGCATCTTCATATATCGCTCTTGCCATATTTTGTAATAACTATATTTTTTTAAACGTGGTTCTTGAGTTTGGGATTATGTAATGAATTTGAAAAATGATTTGAAATGGAATGAGAAATTTGTTTAATGGTTTTAAACAAATTTCATATCTATGTGTTTCTGTCATATCAATGTATCTAACATTATCACATTTGGTCACCAAAATTACTAACTACGAACGACTACAGCATCCGTAACTATTAGTTTGGGACCTTCAAGTAGGGGATGTTACATATAATCTAAGTGCAAAGTTTATCTTTGAATGCTAAGAAAATAAGCGCAATGAAAGACTATCGTCACTGCGGCTGGAGCCGCTAGATTCCAATATCAAGTATTCTTGCACAAAATTAACGAACGCAAACATGAATTTATAGTTTGTGCTTGTGCATTTTCAAAATGCGCAAAACAATTTTTTATTTATTTATGTTGTGCATTTTTAAAGTGCGCAAGTATAAGACGCTGATTCAGTGAAAAAGAAGTCTATTTTTGTAATATGTTTTGAATTTGCGGAGTCCAATACCAACATTTATGGTGTATGCCCTAGTGAAAAGACTCAAAAGATTTGAATATTATTCACACAAAGGTCATTTGTACCTACCTTTGTATGCTTGACCAAAGCAAGCCCTAGGCAGTTATCATCTCTAGTGAAATATTGAAATGCTTAATTTTGGATATTCAAATGCTTAAGTTTGGATAACATATCTTCAGGAAAATACAGCCGGTTAAAAACTGAAAACGAACACTAATTAACAGGGATAAAAGCAAGTGGGAACAAGAAAAATATGATTAAAAAATTGTCTAACCTTTCACTTTCTGAGAGTTTAACCAAAAAGCCCTCGACATTTTGGTGATCCACATAAACACTCCTTAGTCTTCCGAGAACCAGCTCCAGCACTCATACCATAATCATAAGTCAACTCGGTTAATGGAGGAATATTCTTCAATGCAAAGAACATAATATGTGGATATCTTTCATCTCCATGGTTATACAATACTGGCTGCCAAAACACATTAGGGGAGCAACTATGATTCATAAATCGTGATAAATTTCCCATATTCTTAGCATTTATAATGACAGGCAGTGATACCAGGGACTCATTTGGATATTCATCACTTGGTTCTCCAATTAATTCAGGCCCGTGGTTCCATTTGAATGGTTTCTCATCAGTGCCTACTGTTTGGAATATATACTCGCCATCTTCACCACTTTCATCATCTAAATTCATCTTATTAATGACTTCACCTATATATTCACATATGAAAGTTCCTACTCTTATTGGATCCCACGATCGAAGTCCCCAACCTCTATCTTTTGTTTTGAAAACCTCAAACTGTAGTTTAATGCCATTTTGAGTAACTCTATTCCTACAATTTGAAGAACAACAACAAGAAGCACTGCATTCGTAGATCAATGGTTTTCGACTAACAAGAGAACCTGAAGAAGTATAAGGTAGAGCTCCACCGTTTTGCTTTGCACACAAGCAATCAGCATCGCCAGGGAGACAAACTCCTTGGCATCTACAAGTTTCTAAAGGTTTTGTCGAGTCAACAGACAGTAAATACTCAACTTTGTTGCTGTATTTAAAATGCCTCGGTCCCTTCTCGTCATCAACTTCATTAACTAAGCAAACATGCAGGTTTTCAATACCCGAAGACAGATCACGTAGAATAACATTGCCTCTAGTTTCGGGCTTTTCCTTCCATTGTTGTGTCATTTTCCATATTGCAAGTCCATGAGGTTGATCTGGTTGCCTCACCAGCTTGAACTTAAAAACTTTGAAACCTGCCTTACCTTTCTCAGCCCACGACATTTCAACTTTATAAAGGCCATCATAGAAGTAAATCTTCCCATTAGCAATGCTATAATCACGTGTACTACGTATAACCCTTACTGAATTGCCTCTATGCAAGCTTCTTTCCAAGGCAAGGTTACCCTTCTGAAGCTTTTGATCGCACTTAGGATCACCCCCTTGCCCAGTATATATCAATGAATCAACATTGCTATCTTCATTGTCATAAACACCTCCCAAAACGACACTAATCGCTATTGTATCGTTACCATCTTCAAAATTGTTAGTCATGCAATCTATCCCACCCATGCTCTGACCATGCACTCCAACCAAACAAAGCTCGATCCTATAATAAAACATATCTCCGATTTCAACACCAGACACATGACCTATTCTTTTCACCAAATTAGCCCTTAAATCACTACCCATCAAAGTGGCGCCTGCTTTCAAATCTGGACGCGAACATTTAACAATCTTGTTATCATCTAATTGTGAAAGCTTTCGCCTAATTGCATCAAAAGTCATTAGAACAGCCTCTACAGCTTCTTTAGGATCACGATGCAATGGTACTATGGCCAAATTGTCACGAGTCTTGGCTATCTTCTTCTTGTTTCGCCATATTTTACCATCTGTTAAAGAGCCAGACACCATGGCTGACACAGGCACCACTGCAGACCCAGAATCCGTTTCTAACTCGGGCCTGGTCTCTGAAGCTAAGGTGTGAATAGTGGGCAAAACTACTGGATTACCTCCTAAACGGGTAGGTTGCTTTATCTTCCTACCTGAAGCCGAGGTGTGAATACTAGGAAAAATTACTTCCTCGTCCTCAGAATCATCATCTTCCAAAATGTTATATGACCTAGGTTTGAATAATTGTGAAGCTAATTTGGACCGTGACGAGCGTTTAGAAGGCATTGATAAACTAGAGGAGTTAACATAAACAAATGGAGTGTTATTGGTTACGATGAATGCATTAATGTCGTTTGTTGATGGAAACATTGGTGCTAATGTTCTCAATGGTTTAGCATCTATGGCTACAGCATTACTAATTGAATTTTGAGCATTATTACTTTGACGCCGTTTCATCGTTTTAAAACTGCAAAAATAAATATAGGAATGAACAAATTTAGCTACTTTACAGGATTAAGAGATCAAATCAACCAGTTAGTGAAACAGGTAAAATCATAAGCAAAATCAAGTGGCATGAATAAGACGGAGTAAAAAATGAAGAGCAAAAACTTACCCAAATCCAGATTTTAAGCAGACGGGTCGTCTAAAGTCAAGATTACAGCTCAAACGTAAGAATCGATCTTGAATGGGAAATTATTTAGAGTGAAAAGAGAGTTTGGGTTTGCTGCTGGCGTTTTCACAGAATAGTTTGAGCAAGGCAGCTCAGTAAAACCGCAAGGACCCCGCATTTAAGTCAAACAATAGTACTAGCTATTTGTTTATTTATTTATCATTTTTTTTTTTGAAAATAATTGAAAAACAAAACATGCTTCATCTGCCGCAAATTTATACTTGATCATTTGTACCTGGTCCATTACAAACACTTAACCCTAGATCTAACCCCAGGGCCGCATTACATTCTCATATATTTGTTTCATCTTTGCTTTATATTCTCCAAAATAGCAAAAGCAAATTTCTTGTTCTTTGACAAATTTATCCAATAATACTTTGTATCTCTCTTTAGTTTTTTTTATCTTTTTCCTTTTTCGCTCGACTCTCATCTTTTTCAGACAAATCCTGATTTATAATTTTCCTCATATTCGATGCTTCAATAGCAATGTCTTTCTTTTAATTTTTGCGTTGCTCTTACTCCAATTTCTACTGATGAGATTCAATGGCTTGATTGTTTACACGTTATGTCATAAATCTTAGATCTACCAAAGAATTAGTTAGATCTAAGATATTCATTGGTATGCGGGGCTCTACGATCGATAGAGCATCATTTATCCTTACCGTTGGACCGATGCATTGTTCGCATGAAGCAACTTCATGTTCGATGAATCGGCGTGACTCTATAGTTTTTAGAGCAGCCGTAGATCTGCTTCTTGGAGTGTATGTTCTGACCAAAGCAATTACTGTTTTTGGATTTTAAAAATGATTTGGAATCTTCGACGAGGTTAAATAATCGTCTACTTCCCTTATACCACTCTTTCCATATATGATATATTGTTGAAGTGATCATAATATGACGTCATATCCCTCTCTATTGATTTGCCTCTGTAATGACTGCTGATTATGGTAACCTTAACTCCATGCTGCTATTAAGGTTGATGTCTAACTTTGCTTTTGCAATAGTTCATAAATAGTTAGCATGCTTGCACTGAAATAATAAATGTTTGATTGATTCTTTTTCTTGTTGACACAACACAATAAACATATTAGATTGTCGATTTTACCTCATTTACTAAAAAAAAATTCCACGATTGGCAACTTATGTATGATGATATAAAAAGAGCAGTATGCTAACTTTGGACAATTAATTTTGTCTCATACTATTTCAAAGCAATCTACCTCTGCTTGCTTATCTCTGAAGCATTTTCATGTTATTTTAAAGGAAAACTTTCATTTTTACTTAGCATCGACTCTCATTTGTCATGCACTGCGTTCTCATCTATTGATAGTTTCTTAATATTATTGTTGTATATACTGGTAGGTGCATGACTTTCTGGTTGTCATTGATTATTGCCGATTATATCTGCCATTATAGCTTTGACATTGCCCATGATGATTAGGTTGTTCTACCATGGGTCAAACCGTAGTCTTGTAGGTGTCCATCATTAATGTTTCTTCTGATGCGTTTCTTCGCCGTATCTCTATGCTTTAGTATATGCTTCGTTGAATTTGATTGCTCTACTTGACTCCGGTGTTCCAAAATGTTCATTTTTAACACTCTTGTTTTGATCCATCCTGCCCACATTAAATCACCACTTATTAACCTATCTAGTAGGTTTAGCTACATATTGTAGATTTGCACATTTTTTCCCCAACTCAATGAAGTTTGCACATAACCTTTCCATTTTACTAACTGTTGTTGATGGAATGTTATGTGTTTGTATCCATTATAATATTATTGCACATACCGTTGTCTTTACTAATTTAACTCCGTCTTCAATAGATGGCGATTTGCTAGACCATGTTTCAATTCTGTCTTTAATTTATCCAGAAGTATATTACATTCATTATCTTTTATTTGATTAATAAAAAGTGACGACCCCGAGTACTTTAGTAGAAGGCTTCCTTCTTTTATTTGTAAGCTTTCTAATACTTCATATTTGTTGTTACAATGCTTGTTGAAATACACTTTACTTTTGAATTCATTAACCTATAATCCTACATACTTATATAATAACTCAATAATCTCTTTAGTAGTAGTGACATTAGATTTGTTGGCCTTAATAAATAACATCAAATCACCTCATATATTAGATGTATTATACTTGGTTTAACTTTATTGTTGGACTAACATCCTTTTTGATATCTTCTACCTCCATTAAAATAGAAAATTGCTCCATTACCATTGTGAACAAGTATGATGATAAATGATCCCTTTGCCTAATTCCTCACTACTCTCAATAAAACCTACCGATTTCCCCTCGACTGCTCCTGAATGATAATAAAAAATGTTGTTGAAGTTATGCATTCATATATTAATTTAGAATTTTTTTTTGTCAAACCTCATTTCTATCATCATTTGATAAATAGATTTTTTTTATTCACCTTATATAGGAATTTTTGCAAATATATTTTTATAAACAAACTATTGCCTATTTTACAATGAAAATTTCTCACTATTTCTTGGGCAGTAATAAATTGTCATATGTAAGACTTCCTAGCACTAATGCACTTTAGTTTTTAGAAATTATGTATGGTAAAAATAAGTCTATTACTTAAAATCGTTGCAATATATATATATATATATATATATATAATTGCAAAGATTTTAAGTAATAGACTTATTTATTAAGGCCAATCACTTTTGGATCTAAAATCATATATACTATTTGGATTTTTATTTTTTGGAATTAAAGTTATAAAAGTATGATTAAACTTTTAAGTGATTCCCTTGGTATATAACTCATTCACTGCATTCATTATATTCCATTTTATTATTTCCCAACTAGTTTTATAGAATTTTGAAATTAAATCTACCTGGACTCGTGCTATTATTATCGTTTGAACTAAATATTTTTGTTTTATCTCATATTCGTTGACTATAACTAATGAAATTTATGATATTGTATTACCATTCACTTTTTTCTTTAATATAATATGAGAAATATTCACTGTTTCTTAAATATAATATAAGGAAACAAACTGTTTTCAGTGTTAGTTCTTGAGATGATGGTTTTGATGACAACAACCTTAGGACTTGTTATAAAATATAAATACTAACATTATAACTTAGATATATATGTATACAGGTACCAAGAATGAAGACTGTATAGTATAGAGATTCAAGATTGAAGACTCATGGGTATCAAGATATCAAGAGTTCAAGATTTCAATAGTACAAGATAAGTATTGAGTCTAGAATTATGTTAAAACTTCTTGAAAGCACTTACATCTTTATTCGAAATTTATTCGTAGAATGGAATCCACTTCGAGCCTGTTAAAGGGATGGAACCCACGACAATATCTAGTAAAACATATAGTGGTCCTATTTTGATATCCACTAATTTTATAAAAATGCTTAAAAAAAATATATCTCTTGTTTTTTAAAAAATGTTTTCAAAATCTTCTTTTCAAAAAGGCATCTCTCTTGGTTTTATATATTTTAGCCTCAAAAGTATCTTTATCATTTTTTATATTTTGATTTCAAAATTATCCTTGTTTTTAAAATATCTTCTGTTTTAAATATTTAGTTTTTAAATATTTATATACTCAGATTTTAAATCACTTTATAGATTAAGATTATATATATGAAAATTTACTTTTTAAACTCTTTTATACGTTTAAACTATATTCAAAAATATTTACAAAGTTTAGAAATTGTTTTGACAAATTATAGAAACCAATTTTAATAAGAAATCAAAACATCAATTTTTACCTTGAGCATGTCGACATCCCTCAACCCCCCATGTCGATATGGTGTCCGTTAAATTCAAAATTCAAATTTTCAAAAGAAGTTTCTATTCGTTGTATCCTTTCATTAATAGATATGGCTGTTGATCTCCTATAAATACTAGTAGTTCTAAATGAATTTTGAATCAGATTTCACTTGTTTTCTCTCTTTATCTTCCACATTTTTTCATTAAGAATTCTAAACTATACTCTGCCGAAATACCAAGTGAATCAAACTTGATTATCTCTTGTTTGATTCTCTGCCACTCTCTCCATAAGATCTCAGTGCTATTCAAAGTTATAGGATCTTTTGTAAATCAAACTGTTGAGTAAAAGGTGAGGTTGAGCCTTGAAATTAATTGGGTGTGATTGTAGACCTGAAAATCAATTAGGTGATCTTGTAGCCTGGTTGAATCAAGAGAGTTACCCTGAACTCAAATACAGGAGGGTGTACCTCGTAGCCTTGAAACCGAGGGCGTAATCTGGGAGATTATTTTGATAAGAAATCCATATGATTATACAGGACTGGATGTAGGGTAACTCCAAATCAGTATAAAATCCTGGTGTGTTCTTTCCTTTACCGCTTTTATTTAGTATTTGCATATGTGTCTGATTCTGTGATTATATCTGTGTTTGTGAATTGCATTTGTTGGTGATTAAATTACATAAGTTTCAAAAAGATTTAGAAAAACCATAAAACACTATTCATTCTCCTCTAGTGTTATTCCAGTCTTAAGATCCATAATCCGCATTTCTCACATTTGGTATCAGAGCATTGGTTTTCAAAGTTTTCATAATCAGAATTTTAAAAAGTTTTAAAAATGGCTACCAACACTGATTTTGTTAACACTATCACTAGTTCATTTGTAGAGGGTCAGTCTACTGCTAGACCACCACTTTTTAATGACAGTAATTATGCATATTAGGCATGTAGAATGAAAATATATTTACAGTCAATAGGATTAGACACTTGGAACATCACACAAACTGAATATTCTGAACCCACAACTAGTTTTGCACAGTGGACTGCTGAGCAAAAGACTATTGCACAGAATAATTCCAAAGCCATAAATATTTTATTTTGTTCACTTGATAGGAATGAATTCAATAGAGTATCTGTTTGTAAGTCTGCATATGATATCTGAAAAACTTTGTAAGTTACTTATAAAGGAACAAGCAAAGTCAAACAGACCAAAACCATACTCACAAATCAGTTTCAATTATTCAAAATAAATTCTAATGAGTCTGTTTCAGATATGTATAGTATATTTCAGGATATTGTGTATTCTCTAATATCATTGGGGAAAAGTTTTTCCGAAGAAGATCAAGTCAAAAAAAATCTAAATTCTCTTACCCCAGAATGAGATCAAAAAACTCTTGCAATCGAACAAGCAAATGATATCAGTACTTTAAAGATTGAAGAATTGATTGGAAATCTTATGTCGTTCGAAGTACAAATGCAAGGTAGAAGAGATAGCAAGGCATTTGAAAAAAAGTCAATTGCATTCAATGCATTAACAGATGGATCAGACTCGGGAAGTGACGATGATGAAGAAATAGCTTTCATGACTAAGAATTTCGAAAGTTTCTGAAATACAAAAAGATGAACAACTTCAAAAAGAATGGTCACAGAAATTCTGGAAATCATAATGAAGTACCAAACCATATCAAATGTTTCACCTGTGATGAACCATGCCATCTCAAAAGAGAATGTTTGCATCCTGATAAGCAAAAGTTTCCTGCAAGCAAATATTATACAAAGAAAAGGAAAAGAGCGTATACTGCTACACTAGACGACTCAGACTCAGACTCATCTTCAAGCGATGATGATCAGAAGATGGAAAATTCAAATATGTGCTTTACCGCTATTCATGATTCCAATGATCTCAAAGATACGAATCTAGAAAAAGGTACACGTTTACAATATATTGGTTGAAATTGTTTTGCTTAAAATTGTTTGATTGTTTTTGAAATTATGTGTTGTTTGAATGTTAGATTTATTATTATTATATTTATTTTTATTTTAATGTTATAATATTTTTAAAAATTACTATTATATTTAATAATTACTCGAGATAATATATAGATATTAAAAATAATATATATATATATATATTAAAGTATATAAGAAAAGATAAGTCACATGAATTCTCTAACCCATGTAGACATGGCCCTACCGATGATGTCGACATCCCTGTCAGAAATTTGAAATTCAAATTTGAATTCAAATCTTTGAACTTCCCTCCACCTTTTCACCAAATCCAATGTTCTGGAAAGATACCTCTTGACCGGAGAACATGACTTTTGAATATCTATTTATTTCCATTATCTTGTCATAACTTTTCACTTTCATTTTAAAATTCAAACTCTCTTTCACTCTTTCAATCTTTCTACTCTCTTCAAAATGACTTCTTCAAGCACTCCATCCATAATGGGGCTATCTAAAACCATTAAAGAGTATCTCTATAATGATCCGGAAGCAATTAAGGCTTATAAAAGCTATGCTAATTACGGAAAAGTTCATACGGGTAAGTTTTCTATTTTTAGCGATTTCTCGACATATGAAATCAATGCTCTTCTTAAAGAGAATCATATTCTTAGTCTTTTTGACAATTCTAAAAATGATTTTGTTTGCTACCCAAATCTTCTTAAAACGTTTTATGCAAATTTGAATAGTGGTCTTTATGAAGGAAATGAAAATGAAATTTGGAGTAGTGTTAAAGGCACTAAAATTGTTTTAAATTGTGAATTTTTGGGCAAAATTATCAATTGCAAGAATTCGGGAATGGATCTTTCTACTTTTAATATTGATGAACATGATCGTGAGACTTTTCATCACGTTTTCGAAGGAGATGGCAACTTTGAATTTAAAAATCGTAACTTTCGTCCGAAAACACGTATTTTCAATCTTCTTTTACAACATATTATCACTCCTAGATCGGGAAATTTCAATAACCCGACTCTAAAAGTTTGTAAATCTCTTTTTGCTATTTTTAGTCATTATGACATTAATTGAGCGCAAGTGATTATGGATGAACTTCGTCCTAAGAATTTGGAAATGGGTGAGAATACTTTGTATCATGGAATCTATCCCACTCGGATTTTTAATTATTTTGGTGTTGATTACAAAAGGGAAGAATTTATTTCAAGAAAAGATTTTGATCATGCCAACATTTCTCTCATGAAAATTCCTTTCATATTTCAACAATATGAATCTCTTGCCAAAATGATGAAAGATTGGCACATGAAGATATGGAGGAAGTAAATGAGGAAGAAGTAGAAGAAAAGGGGGAGAAAATGGAAATTGAAGAAGATAATGAAGAAACCTCCTTTGAAAGTATTGAATATCCTACCAATACTAATAATCCTTCTAACAAAACTCTCCTCAAAAATCAAAAGATCATAGTGGAAAATCAACGGATTCTCAAAAGATCTGTTAGTAAGAAATTGGATAAAATGTCCACTAATATAAACAAATTCTTTGCTAAAGTTGGTTGGAAACTTGGCTTATCATCATCCTCCCATCCTCTAGCACATTCTAAGAACTAGGTTGTGATGTATTAGCTTGTTTTGTGGAGCTTGTATTGTCTTTTTAATCATATTATGTAGTATCTTATGTATCACCTTATCTATTTATAATAATCATCTATCTTATATTTTTCTACATTATCGTGTCTCTGGAATAAATGTTAGTATAGTATATAAGTTTATATACATACATACTTATTAACAAAATAAATAAGACACATAGATTAACATACCCATGTTGACATACCTCTACCCCCTATGTTGATATATAACTGTCTGATTTGGTTATTTTTTAAATTTTGAAATTAAAATAACTAACCTTTTTAAATGAATTTCTGCCTATTTATACACCAATTTCTTCCAGAAATTTTTAATCTTTTCATTTCTACTTATCTCTATTTGCATCTTTTAACTACTTATCAAAAATGGCTTCCTTTTCTCAACTCTAAGTGATAATCTTGAAGAAACTCTCAATTCATTCAAGAATATACTTACTTTCATTCTCCGCAATCAAAGGGACTTAGAACTAAGTCAAATACAGACGATAAAAGAACAAGAGAAGCATTTTGATGCTCTTCGTTGGATGATTTCTGCTCTGAACAAAGATGATCTCGATGCAAATCTTGTAGGAACTTTGATTCAAGATAATGAAGATTAGGAAGATATTAAAAAGGATCCTATCTTTGAAGAAGAAGGATCGGTTGAAGTTTCTAGAAATATTTGATCTCCTTATGGTTTGAATTGCTTGTTTTTGAATTATTTGATTTGATATGATTTGCTTTGATTAAAATTGATTTGGTTTGAATGGATTGTATAACATTATATGAAACATAGTATATATTGGATTTAAACTTTCATATTTGTCATGTTTTTATTATTAACTCATGTTTAACTTATAATCTGAATATCTCTTACCATAGTCTATATCTCATCATATCATTCTATATCTCATCATATCATTCTGCATATTTTTTTCATTACCATTTTATATTACATATAATTGTGCATCCTATTTAATATCACATTTCATTGCATATCATCTCATGCTACATTGCATATGTCATACATTTCATACTGCATTACAAACTACATATTGCATACAAGTGTATTTTATTTAGGAGGAGTTTGTACTATTGTTTTATAGTTATATTAGTTTAGGATAAGTTTTTGTTGATGGCAAAGGGGGAGAAATATAAAATAGAGTAGTTAGAGTAGTTAGGCTTAGATTAAGAGGGAGTTATTAGTTTTAGGGGAGTTATTAGTTTTAGGGGGAGTTATTGAGAAGGAGAAGTATATTTTATAAACATAGGTTGTCGTCATCAAAAAGGGGGAGATTGTTAGTCCTTGAGATGATGATTTTGATGACAACAACCTTAGGACTTGTTATAAAATATAAATACTAACATTATAGTTTAGATATATATGTATATGCAGGATATAAACATGTAGGTACCTAGAATGAAGGCTGTACAGTACAAAGATTCAAGATTGAAGACTCATAAGTATCAAGATATCAAGAGTTCAAGATTTCAATAGTACAAAATAAGTATTGAGTTTAGAATTATGTTAAAACTTCTTGAAAGCACTTACATCTTTATTCGAAATTTATTCGTGGAATGGAATCCACTTCGAGCCTGTTAAAGGGATGGAACCCTAATGGGATGGAACCGACGCCAAAATCTAATGGAACATATAGTGGTCCTATTTTGATATATACTAATTTTATAAAAATGCTTTAAAAAAATATCTCTTGTTTTTTTTAAAATGTTTTCAAAACCTTCTTTTCAAAAAGACATCTCTCTTGGTTTTAAATATTTTAGCCTCAAAACTATCTTTATCATTTTTTATATTTTGATTTCAAAATTATCCTTGTTTTTAAACCATCTCCTGTTTTAAATATTTAACTTTTAAATATTTATATACTCAGATTTTAAATTACTTTATAGATTAAGATTATATATAACTAAAATTACTTTCTAAACTCTTTTATATGTTTAAACTATATTCAAATATATTTACAAAGTTTAGAAGAAATCAATTTTAGTAAGAAAATCAAAACATCAATATTTGCCTTGAGCATGTCGACATCCCTCAACCCCCCATGTCGACATGGTGTCCGTTAAATTCAAAATTTAAATTTTCAAAAGAAGTGTCTATTCGTCGTATCCTTTCACGAATAGATATGGCTGTTGATCTCCTATAAATACCAGTAGTTCTAAACGAACTTTGAATCAGATTTCACTTGTTTCTCTCCTCTTCAACCTACACATTTATTCTAAAAGAATTCTAAACTATACTCTGCCGAAATACCAAGTGAATAAAACTTGATTATCTCTTGTTTGATTCTCTGCCACTCTCTCCACAAGATCTCAGCGCTATTCAGAGTTATATAGGATCTTTTGTTCATCAAACTGTTGAGTAAAAGGTGTGGTTGAGTCTTGAAATCAATTGGGTGTGATTGTAGCCCCAGAAATTAATTAGGTGATCTTGTAGCCTGGTTAAATCAAGAGAGTTGTCCTAAACTCGAATACAAGAGGGTGTACATCATAGCCTTGAAACTGAGGGTGTAATCTGGGAGATTACTTTGATAAGAAGTCCATACGATTGTACGGGACTGGATGTAAGGTAACTCCGAACCAGTATAAAATCTTGGCGTGTTCTTTCCTTTACTACTTTTATTTAGTATGTGCGTTTGTGTATGATTCATTGAATATATCTGTGCCTGTGAATTGCATTTGTTGGTGATTAAATTACATAAGTTCAAAAAGATTTAGAAAAACCATAAACACTATTCACCCCCTCCCTTCTAGTGTTATTCCAGCCTTAAGATCCATAATACGCATTTCTCACATTCAGTTTCTTGACTAAATAACTCCTTATGATATCTCTTTAGCCACTTTACCGAATTAACTAATTGACTTGCCCACGCTATCATAAATATTATCTATATTGTTAATATATTTTTTGCTTGACATACAAGCATATAAAAAATTTATTGTCTTATCTCCCTGTGTTAGCCAATCTACTTTTGCTTTTTATTTCGAATTATTAACATTGATTTGTAATTCTCTCAATATGTTAACTTGGCTGACGAAAAACTTCAAGACTACTTCATTATCACTTAGGTTGCTACCCAATAGGTCTCGTAGTCTTTTACCTTTTTTTTAATTTTATAGATAGTATCTGTTTGTTTTGGATTCACTTTATTCCATTGTTTCAATTTGTGTTTAATATGCTTTGAAAATATACTAAATTGAAATTATTTTATTCCTTGACTTTTAAAACTTAAACACTCATTCATTATATCCTTATATGTTTTCCTTATGAGTCCATCCATTAATAAATCGGAAAGGTGAATTGGTTATTTTATTCTCTATATATTTTAAAGGGGCATTTCACTAGAAGGACAAACTTTGCAGTCCACTTAGTTTCTAGGACACACATTCACATAAATTAATTTCAAGCCCAAAATCAGCAAAATGGTTACTTTTAAGGATAAAGTCAGCAGTGCAATTACTTTCAAGGACATAATTTCATAGGTTTTTAGGCCTTATAAACTAATTATTTTGCATTTTCTCCTTATAAGTAATTATTTAAGTTATGTGTCCTAGAAACTAATTGCACTTGCTAAGAGGCCCTTGTGGCTAATTTCCACTACTTTAAATTTATTAAAATTAGGGTGTGATCCTTTGTAGTTTGTTTTACATTGTTGTACATGAAAATATTAAAAATTTATTCATAAATTCCTTATTAACCAAAAATTATCCAATTTACACTGAATATTCCTAAACTCACATGACCTGTAGGTAAATTTATTCCCGTTCAGTAATAATTCTATCAAACCTATTTCAAACATAATTTTTTTTATTTTACCATTCTTTTTGGAGAATAGGGTTTCCTCCACTTTTTTCATTGAAATTCATCTGGTGTTAAAATCTCCAATTAATATACATGAATAAGTACATTTTTTATTGATTTCTCTTAATTTTGGCCATAAGTTATCCCTTTCATATTTAAAGTTACTAACATATATACTGGTTAATTGAATAATTGATCCTCCATTATCACAAGGTGTATAATGTATAAAGTTCACCATAAAATCTACTTAATAGCAGGAGTATACAAGAAATTTAATAAGGTTGAGTTTTTAACGAAGAAACATGCCAAGCCATCATTAAGAGCATAAAAAGAATGTTTCGTAGGCATTGAGTAGGTAACAAAGGAGTTGAAGGCACCAACTACTCATGTAGTGCAAAGGCTTTCGAACCAGATGAAAACAGCTAGGTTCTTTCACCACAAATAACCTTTCGACACAGATAAACAAGCAATGATGACTTCAAACCCCTTTTCAAAGGTAATTGATAATGCTCTCCCAACTACACATCAAACCTTCTGAAGTCAAAGGTTTCGCCCCCATTATAACCTCTTCAAAAGCATGGCAAGCCTTTTGAACCGGTCAAGATCCATCCAAGACACCTTTCAATGGTGTCGAAGGGAGCTACAAAAAACACAATACTCATAAATCGACAAGGGTAAAGGAATGGTAAGACCTTTTCGACGATGTCGAAAGGAAGCATGGTTGTTAATTAGATCAAGAAATTAAGAGAGAATGAAAAAGCTGCTAGAGTACGACAAGAAGAACAAGGACTCCTTTTGACAATGTCGAAAGGAAACAGGACCACCAACAATGTTGAAAGGAAGAATAGCCTTCGACAACGTCTAAAGGAAGAATAGCCTCCAACAACATGGAAGGAAAACGTAGCATCTGACAATATCGAAAAGAAACATAGCTTCGACAACATCGAAAGGGGACACAGCTTTCGACTAGGACAGAAAGCTCAAAACAACATATAAGGAGAAGACCTTTCGATCCGATCGAAACCAAAGAAGCGAAGGGATAAACCAAGAAGCATAAGAAAATGTCTTTCGACGGCGTCGAAAGGTTTATGACCTTTCGATTAGGTCGAAAGGCTTGAAGCGGCAGATGAAAAAGGGGTCCTGTTAACCCAGTCGAAAGCAATGAGTCTTTTCGAACTAGTCGAAAGCAAAGGCATTGATGGAGGACAACCTGCATATATAAAGAAGACCCAAAGGGTCCAGTTTTAGAGGTCTTGTACTAGGAGATTGAATTCATTTATTTTCCTATACTTTCTTAGCAATAATCGTACTTAGAAGAAACCTTAAATCAAATTGGGGAGAGAGCTCGATTTCTTGTCACTCATTTTGAATAATAAATAAAGATGGAGATGGCTTATTCATGATGGATATTCAAGATGAGGAAAATCATTGAGATCATTAGCTAGACTAGTGATCAATTGCACATGATTTAACCTTTTCTCATAATCTCTTTTGGCTTATGCAATATGTAGGATCGACTTAGACATTTCCAATTGCAATACATCATCATCAAAACCTAAACTTGTCATGGAAATTAGAAGCAATGATGATGTGTTCACCATTTGAATGCATGAGTTATGGGAATATTTAAATTGATCTTACAGAAGGAAAATAGAGTAGATTGAAGACTATTAAACTAAGGCTACCATGAAAGGAGAAACTCCTTTCAACCTAGCCGAAAGGAAAAAATCCTTTCAACCTAGTCGAAAGGCATATTTCTAAAAGGAATCTTAGTCTATAAATCTGATAACCTTTCATGATGGAATTCATTCGAGGGGAATCTATTATTCTAAGCATCAAGAATCCTTTCGAAGGGATTCCATGGAAGGAATATTGACTTCAAGGGATTGAAAGCACTAAAGATATATAGATAAAGTAAGCGTTCCCCTTCGACAAGGTTGAGAGGTCTTCATTGTTACCTTTCGATGTAGTCGAAAAGGGATAAAAGATATTGAAGACTAATTGCCTTCAACTCCCTGGGGAGATAAGACTCAATAAGGTGAAGATTTTGAAGGCTATGCACTATGACTAACTCCTAGAGGAGATTCAGCCATTCCAACCTGATTGAAAGGTTGAAGTGACCTAGTCATCCCTTTCGACGAGTCGAGTGGCTTGTAATTACTACTATACCAACCTAGTCAAAAGCTTGAAGTGGCCTCCATACACCTTTCGACAAGGTCGAAGGGCTTGTCACTTCATTGTACCTTTCTACTACCTGAACAACATGGTTATGTTCAAATAAAATTATTTCATAAAAGACATTGGGGATGTTGGCAAGAAATCTTGTTAACATTTTTGGCGCTAGAAGGAGAGTTTGAACCTCCGTCCTTGTCATTTTATTTAGAATAATTATCATTTATTTCTCTTGCATAGGAAAAATATGGTCAAAGCGTTTGAGTGCACTTGAAGAGGGAGCAATACACACTACCGCCTTGGAATAAAATATAGCTCCAACTTCCAACCTGGATGAAGTCATTCTAAGGTAAAGTTCATCACCAGCACAGCAGGATGAAAATAAGGTAAAAATCAAGCGTTTAAGCAACAGTTGCTAGAAATGTATGAGTTGTTGAAGATGGGTTTGTCTCAGAAATCCTCAAGAACTCCGAGGCAGACTCAAGGAGAAGAAGTAGTATCTTCTAGGAGAAATCTGAAGACCAACTCCAAGGATGCAAAGAAAAGGTGGAGTTGACACTTTCAAATAAGAAAGAACTTCCTCAAGCAAGTGATAATCATCAAGGGAGAGTTCTCGACAAGTCATTATAGCAGTCTGGTAGCTCAACATCTCTAGAGTATTGCCTAAATCTGAAAAACTATGGCAATGTCAAAGCTTTTCGTAAAAATGCTGCATAAAAGGCTATCAAGGACGCCATGAATTCTAAAGGGAAAACCATGGACAAGAAAGTCAATGATAATGAAAGGGTGCTGCCTTTCACTACTGATATCATGGCAACAGTGATACCTCCATATGTCAAAATCCTGTATATGAAATATCATAGAAATACAGATCTTGATGATCATCTTATGGCTTTTGACAGCCAGATGGATCTGCATAATTCTTCTAGGGCAGTCAGATGCCAATTATTCCCCATTACTCTCCAATGGGAGACAACCAAGTGGTACAGACAGTGCAGGGAGAAAACTATCTACTCCTAGAAGTAGTTTATTATGAATTCTCAGCAAAATTTTGCATTTGCAAGGATCCAACTATTGATTATACGGTCCTGGAAAATATAAAGCAAAGACAAGGTGAATCTTTAGGGGACTATTTGAGAAGATTCACCACAAAATCTTTGAAAGCTAAGGACATGAATGATTGAGACAAGCTCATAGCCACTCTGGTTTAATCCAAAATACCCCTTTTTGGAAGCAATTCTTTGTCAATGGCTGCAAAGATTTGCAAGACTTCCACTTCCAAGCTGATAAGTTCATCTTGATGGACGAGCTTTACTATGCCAAGAGAAAGACAATTCCTAGAAAGGAAGGAGGAAGATTTGGCTTGGACCGTAGCCATAAAAGGGTCAGGTGGGAAAAGCCAGTTGTTAATACAGTCACTTTAAACAGGCCACCGTCGTACATATATGTTATAGCTAAGGAAAGAATCAATTTTCCGACTTCCTACAAGGCTAAGAATAATCCAGAGCAGAAGAAGGGAGGGGATTACTGTGCCTATCATAAAGCTAACAGCTATAAAACAGAAGAATGCATAGTTCTGGCCGAAATAATTCAAAAGCTGATCCTACAAGGCCACCTCAAAGAAGTTATCAAGATCAACACAAAGCTCAACGAGTTGAAAATGCTCCCCAGAAGCACCCGGGCAATGTGGTAAATGTATTGGAGGACGATGACCCCTTAAGCTTAAGCTCACCAATTAATAGAATAGATGTAATCCATGGCGGGCCACATTCGGTAGGAAATAGTAAAGGGGATCGAAGTAGATATATCAAGGAAACCATAGATGGTATTTATTTTGTTCAAGAGGAACCCCCAACTAAGAGCCCACGTCTTAATATCCAAATGCCTAATCTAGTAGTCACCTGTAAGAGCTGTGCAAAGGAGTCCATCATCCTCATAACGACCCCTTTATGTGCACAAATTGGGCAGTCAATTGTCTCTAAGATTCTAGTTGATACAGGAAGTGCAGTTAATGTCATCTTCAAACATGCTTTTGACAAGATGAATATCCCAGAGCACAAATTAGAGCTGAGCACCGAATCGATATTTGGGTTCGATAACTAGGGGTCAACTCCAATGGGGTAGATAAAGCTATCGGTACAAATGGTAGTGCCTTCAACCTACTAGACATTTGAAACTATGTTTGTGATCATTGACCAACCTTCCTACTATAACGCCTTCTTCGATAGACCACTCCTGGATGAGATTGATGCTTTTGTCTCGCTCAAGTGCCTTATGGTAAAATTCTTGACAAAGTGAGGTTGGGCAACTGAGCGAGGAGAACAATTCAACTCCCGTGTAATGTACTTTGTCGCAATTGATTAATAAAAATGGAGTATTCTGCTTACTTTGATACCTTCTACTGTTTTATAGCCTTCGGATGATGGATTTCCACATCCAACATTCGAAAAAAAGATTAATAATAAGATATCTAACAAGCGTATGTATCAAAGGTACATTTTTGCAGGAAGCAAGAGAAAGAGAATTGACACAAACTCAGTAGAAGAAGGTCCAACAGTGACAGAGTTTGACTACCTAGGCAAGATAAAGAGGATAAGGTCCATTGAGGACCTTGAGGAAACCCATATAGATTCAAAAGATGCTTCTAAAGCGGTCAAAGTGGGAAAGGATCTCGGTAGTGAGTTAAAGAAAGATTTGATTCAGTTCCTCAAAATCAACAAGGATGTGTTTGCTTGGTCACATTCTGATATGGTGGGAATTGATCCGTCTGTCATGTGTCATGCCCTTAACATCAACCCAGGAGCAACCCCCATAAGGCAGAGAAATAGACAATTAGATAAAGTTCGAACAGATGCTCTAAAGGAGGAAGTTGATTAGCTCCTTGAAAATGGATTAATCCAAGAGATATATTACCCCAAATGGTTAGCCAACCTAGTTCTAGTGAAAAAGTCAAATGGGAAATGGAGAACATGTTTCGATAACACGGACCTAAACAAAGCATGCCTGAAGAATTGTTTCCTATTGCCACGAATAGATCAGTTGGTGAATGCAACGAGTAGGCCTAAGTTACTCTCTTATGGACGCTTATTCCATGTACAATCAGATACTGATGTTCAAGCCAGATGAGGATCATACCAGCTTCATAAAAGAATGGGGAATTTATTGTTACAAGGCCATGTCGTTTGGTTTAAAGAATGAAGGGGCCACTTATCATAGATTGGTTAATCGAATGTTCAAGAAATAGATTGGTAGAAACATGGAGGCTTACATTGATGATATGCTGGTAAAATCTAGCGAACCCGAGAATCATCTTAAGGATCTACAAGAAATTTCCATGATATTGCGAAAGTATCAAATGAAGTTAAACTTGCAAAAATGCTCTTTTGGGGTCCACTCTGGAAAGTTCTTCTATTACCTGGTTAGTGCTAAAGGGATAGAGGCAAGTCCTAACCAAATTCAAGCCACAAGGGACATGGCCTAACCAAAAAATAACAAGGAAGTGATTAGTTTAAACGGAAGAGTAGCTGCCTTAAGCAGGTTTATCTCAAAAGCTACTGATAAAAGCATACATTTCTTCGATGTAATCAAGAAAATGAAAAACTTCTAAGGGGGAGAGGATTGTAGAAAAGCTTTGTTGGAATTAAAAATCCATTTGGAGAAACCACCGATACTCTCAAAACAAGAGAGCGGGGAAATATTGTATCTATACATGGCAGTATCAGAACATGCAGTCAGTTCAGTGCTTATTTGAGAAGACAATGAGGGCACAACTCCTAGTATATTACGTAAGCAGATGGTTAAAGGACGTAGAGGTTCGGTACCTAATCATAGAAAAGTTAGCTTACTGCTTGATTCTTATAGCTCGAAAGCTCAGAGCATGCTTCGAGGAACATTCGATCAGGGCATTGACCAATTTTCCTCTTAAGCAAGTTTTCAGTAAACCTGAGACTTCGGGGGGCCAGTGAAATGAGGAGTTGAGCTCAGTCAATATGATATAGAATTTCAACCACGAACTGCAATCAAAGGATGGGTACGGGCAGACTTTGTTAATGAATGCACTAGCTTTATAAAGGAACGATCGGAAAAAGAGAAAGATCGGCAACCCATGTGGCAACTATTTGTGGATGGGGCATCAAATGAGCAAGGTGCTAGTGTAGGATATGTAATCATTACCCCGGATGGATATCGTTTACACTATGCCATAAAACTAGGATTCCCTACAACCAATAATGTGGCAGAATATGAATCGATGGTAGAAGGGTTAACTTTGGCACAAGAATTGAAAATCCCATGAGAACATATTTTTAGTGATTCACGTTTAATGGTAAATCAAGTGAAGCAGATATATTAAACAAAGGACCTCAATCTATCTTTATACATGAAGAATATTTTACAAACGCTTTCTTTGTATGAGGATTTTTCGATAAATCAAGTTCCAACGAAAGAGAATACACAGGCAGACTCTTTAGCGAAATTGGCCAGCTCAAGGGGAGCCCTGGAAACACGAATTGTCCTCGTCGGATATCAGAAAAACCAAGTATCAAAAAGGAAACATCCGAAAAAGGAAAAGAGTTGCTATTTGTGACAAGATCTCAAGCTAAGCCTTAGAGGAGAGAGGAAATAGAAAGTGATAAAGAGTTAAAAGATGAAAGAATGGACCAACCCAGGTTAAATAGCACGTATGATAACATATGGAAGTCAACCATTGTTAAGTATTTAGTTAATGGGATACTGCCATCCGATAAAGGGGAAGTAAGAAAAATCAATAAACATGCTCCAACCTTTGTTATGATGGATAAAATCCTCTACAAAAAGGGGTATGCTCTACCATACCTTAGGTGTGTAAGTGTGAATGACGATATGAAATTAATGGCTAAAGCACACAAAGGGTTTCTGGCGATTATTCAAATGGAACAAAGCTTGCAAAGAAAATAATAAGGCAAGGGTATTACTGGCCCCATATGGTAAGCCAAGCCATAGATTATGTGAAAAGATGCGAGAAATACCAGAAACATTCGAAAATACCCAAGTTGTCCCAAAGTCAATTAACTCCAATCACAAGTCCATGGCCCTTTGATGTATAGGGGATAGATTTGACGGCCCATTGCCAATTTCAAAGGAAGGAGCGAAATATGCCATAGTGGCTATCAACTATTTTACCATATGGGTTAAAGCTGAACTACTTGTGAAAATCACTTCTGGGAAAGTATTGAGATTTGTTATTAAGAACATCATAATCAGGTTTGAAATTCCCTTGAAAATAATTTTCGACAATGGAACACAATTTGAAAGCGAAGAATTCTCCCGTTTCTGCCACAAAAATGGGATTGCTATGAGTTTTCGTCCATTGCACATCCAAAAGCTAACGGAGCAGTTGAGGATGCAAACAAAACCATAAAATCCATTCTGAAAAAGCGACTAAATAAGGCAAAAGGAAGTTGGGTAGAAGAGCTGCCATTAGTGCTATGGGCCTACCGAACATATTCTAAGACGGCAACAGAACATACCCCATATTATTTGACATACAGATGTGAAGCAATGTTACCAATCGAAATTGAAATATCCTCATATCGAAGGTTTGCCTAAGCGTTTGTTATGAATCAAGAATTAAAAAAGAAGAATCACTGGACTTGATACATGAGCTAAGAGATGAAGTAGCGGTAAGAACCGCCGAATATCAGAGAAGAATCTCAAAATTTTACAACTCAAGAGTAAGAGCTCGATCATTTCAAGGGGGATCTGGTACTCTGTAACGATCTCGATTTTTGAGTCAGATTTAAAATTGGTGATTAATATAAATTTTTGGTTTTAATTGGTGAATTAATTTAAAATTTTCGAATAAAATAAGATATGTATTTGTCTACTCATTTATAAATGCAAATTGATTGTATATTAATTTTTAAATTTGAAATTTGAAATTGAAAAATAAATGTTTTGAATAATATATTGGATTTGTAGAACATTATATTTAAGATTTATAAAAGTTTGTTGTCTAGTTATAATATATATCTATGTTTGAAAGTTGTAATTTGAGATTAATATAAGAATTTTCTAAAAAGTTAATTAAAATTAAATTACTCATTTTAACACTAATATTTGTTTTTAGTTATCCATTTAAGTATGATAACTCGACAAGGAAAATTAGAATGAGATTAACAAAAGGATTTAAAGACACTTTCTTTCATATTTGAAAATAAATATATTTAAAAGTAGATTTTAAAATCAAGTTGATTTGGAAATTTAATAATAAATATTTTGTAAAATTAATTGGATTTAAAAAAATTATAAGTATAAATAATGTATATATGATATTAAAAACAAGAATTAATAAAAAGGTTTTAAAATATACATGTCATTTGGAAATAATAAAAAAATGATTTATATAAAGACATTTTAACTTAAGTTTAAAATTCAAATAAGATAAATAAAAAACTTGTTTCATAAATTTAAATAAAGTAAGGTTCAAAACATGCATTACAAATAAATCTAGGTTAAAGGTTTAAAAAAAATCTATAAACTAATTTAAGATAAAGGATTTAAACATAAAATGTTTACATTTTAACATTTGTGAAATGATAATACAAGTAACTAACAAGTGTTAGCTTAACAAAGACAAATGGCAAATTTTCTCTTTCTTTTGAAATATAAACACATATTAGAAAAAAAAGAGGAAGTTATTCCAGCTCAACGCTTTTCTATCCTCACTTTCAAAATCTGAAAACAAAAGCCTGGTTACTTCATTTATCAGCTGAAATATTTACATCCTCTTCTCTACATTCTTCATCATCTATCAAAATAAAAAGAAAATAAAAGAAACTAGGAAAAAGAAAATCGAAACAAAATCAAAGATCAACTCATATTCATCAGTTCAAATCATCAAGTGTCAGATACAAATCTGAAGCAAAACACCTAATTCAACTTCAACCTAAGGCATTTCAACCTGAGCAACATTAGTTTCAACTCAATATACAGGAAACTAAATCAAACATTAAGCAATAATTAAAATCTCAAATCAGTTTTAAAATAAAAGCATATCCAGATCAAAAAATCATCCTCCAGTTTGCAAAAAAAAAAATCCTGGCTCTACTTCATACTTCCAGGTGAGCAAACTTTTAACCCTATACATATATGAATGAATCTTGATCTAAATGCTTGTTGTGTGATTGTAAAATAATGTATAGATGAAAATATATTTGTAAGTATGTGTGTATATATATATATATATATGGATGAATAAATGTATGCAAGTCTGTGTGTATATGTTATTTATCTCTGTTATGAATAGGAACAAATTTTTCTTCATATAAAAAATTCATATCTCAACATAAAAGCAGAATCATGTTACAATTCTTATAGGAAACATGTATGTATTAACTTAAGCTTGATTTTAAAATTATATCCGAAGATAATTAGGAAGAAATTAACTGTAAAATGGAATATACAGTGAAAAATTCATTTCTAAACAAAAATTCAGGTATTTTAATTTCGAGATTGGATTGCATGTATGGATTCAAACTCGAAAATTATGATTTTTGATGAAGATTTCATGATTTATAAGTTCGGAAATAAAGAGAAAATGCGAGTTGATCAGAATTGGAATTTTTATCAAATTTCGCCGAACGTCGATGATTCGAGGGTCATTCTTGGGGTTGAAGGTGGCTGAGGGTCTAGTGATCATTAAAAAAATACTAGATGGATTTATTATCGATTGAGGAGGTGATTCGATGAAGGGTTAGGGTTTAAGGTCGGTTAAGTTTCAATGGTGGTTGCGTCCTCGATGGTGATCTGGAGGCAATCGGTCAAAGGGGAAAAGGTGCGTGAATGATCAGAGAAGTTGTGGTCGGAGTCGCAAGGGCTCAAGCGATGTGACGAGGCGGAGTGAAGCGTTATTGGGTTGATCGGGTTGTTCTAGTTTTGAGATGTCATGCTCGATTTCGATTCTTCGATGAATTGGATGATCTGGGTGGTCTGGTCGTTGGTGGAGGCTGTCGTCGATTCATTGGCAATTCGAGTTTGGGTCGGAGATGGCCAGACTGTTTGTACACATGCACATGTGAAGCTGTGTATCTGGAGATGATATTAGTTTAGGAAAGAAAGGAATTCTCGAGTTCGAGCACGTGAAAGTGAGAGATCGACTCGAAGCCAAGGGAAATGAGGGAAGACTCGAAGCTGTGTTCGGGTAAATCGAGCAATGGCTTGGGTCTGAAATTTATACAAAAACAGTTTTCAACTTTAAAACCAATCAAGTTTTATTTTGAAACAATTGTGGTTAAATCCAATTCTTTTGTAATGTTAAATGTCTATCCGAGTTTTGAGTTGGTTAAAAAGGTTTTTAAATAAAATTATTTTAAAATAATTTAGTTTAAAATGTTTTTAGCATATGTACAACCCTTATTTTAAAAGTTTATTTTGAATAAACTTAATGATGTTAAGAATTTAATTAAGAAAAGATGTTTAATTGTTAATTAACTTTAAAATCTAAGTGAATTTATTTGCAATGATGATTTATTACCAAGGTTTATTAATTTAAGGTTTTTAATGATAATTAAGTAATTAATTAAAATAAATGATTTATCTTTTATTTAATTAAAGTTTAAGTAATTAGAAATTAATTAATGATAGTAATTAAAAAGATAATTACTTAAAGGATAATTACTTACTGATAGTAGTTAAAGAATAATTAACTAATTTAATTGATAATAAAAGGGTAATAAATTACTTAATGAAAGTAATTAATTAATGATTCAAGTTGATTAATCAAGTGATTAATTAAAGGATAATTAATTAAAGCTTAATTAATTAATAAAGGTGATTAAGGGATGATAATTAATCGAGGAGTAATTACTTAATGTAATTAATTAATTAAGAATTATTAAATAATTAAGGTTAATTATTAATGATTAAAGATTGATTTATTTATTAATTAAGGTTGATTAATTAATAATTAAAAATCAATTAATCTATTATTAAGGAATAATTAATAAATGATTAAAGCTTAATTAATGATTATGGTTTGTAATTAATTTATATTAATTAACCAGGATTAATAATTTATTCATAAGTAATTAATCTGATTTAATTTAATCAGATGATTAATTGATCCTACTTATGGATGTTTGGACTGTACGGAATGTTTTGAATTGTTTGATATCATTGATTTGTGATGCTTTGTAATATGAATTCTTTTGATTTGAGCTGGGATGAATGTAATTTATTTATCTATGATGAATGTAATTTATTTATCTGTGATGAATTTATATTATTTATCTGTGAATGAAGATAAGCGTTATAGGATTATACCGCTTATCGATATTGCTGTGTTTGGATTGTAATGATTGATGATGTTGCACTATTGTGTAAAACCCTTGGACTACACCGTACACACAGAAATATGGATTGCACGAGGAAATCGGATAAGTAACAGATATTTTGAATTTAAATTTTATTTTGTTTAAAAGTTGAATTTTGAATCCAAATGGTTTTGGGAATGGAATTGGGTTGAATGTGAAAAGCTTTTGGGAGTTTTGAAATTCAAACTTAGTTTGAAAATATTATTTAAATTATTCTGGAAAACAGGGTTTGAAAAGTTGTGATATAATTTATGTAATGTATATATATAGTTTTAAACCATCTTTAAAGTATTTTAAAAGTATTATTCTGGGAATTTAAAATCAACCCAAGTTTTATACTTTAAAGGCTATATTTAATCAGATTTTTCCAAAACAAAAGGTCCTTGTTTTCAAATTGCTTTCAAATAAAGAAAGAATTTCCAGTTTTCGTTGAAAGGATTTCAGTTTTGAAATGGAATTGTTTTGAAAGCTATAAATGAATCTTTGTTAAAGATCAGTGAACTTTGTTTCCAAAGTGAAGAGGATCTAAAAGGTATATCTATTGTATAAAAGATTTGAAATGGAAATAGTTTTGAAAACTTTAAATGAATCTTTGTGAAAGATTGGTGAACTTTGTGAAGTGAATATTTTTGTTTAAAGATTTGGAAATGGTAAATTTTTTAAACCATTTGAAGAAAGGTTTTTGGGCTTTAAGTTGTGTCTTAACTAAGATCCCGATATCCATATGGTTTTAAAATATTGCGCTCATTATTCGGTATAGCCGAAAAAGGACCTTGTGTCATATAACCCATTCCGAATAATGATACGACGTAAATGGATAGCATTTGAAGACTGATGGTGAAGACCGGGTATTTTCGAACGAAAGGATTACCCGTCGAATGTCTCTGCGTTGAGTCACACCGGTATAGAAATCTCCATATGTGATGGGGAGTCCGATCGGGATTGTGAATGCCCGGATTGCAAGGGCTTCTTTTGAAGTGCCTTCGATTCTGTTCGAACCCGGAACAGACTTGTATGGATGTGTGTCTGACATTACACTTTGAGATGTAAAGCTGGTTTCTATCAAATATATTTCTGTTTGGTGGCGGAGAATTTATTCTCTTAGCTTAACACCCTTCTCTGAGACTTACGAGCTCAGAGGTTATGTAGTTGATGGTTACTAGTGATACATTCCCAATTGGTAATGTGGCATACGAAGCGCTGCTGATCATTTGTTGATCGAAGCATGGTTTTTGTGTAAGGCGTAGCTTTGTGGACGAGACCGCATCGGGACCTCACAACCCGGAATGGTTGAAACAGGAAAGATGCGGCAAGGTTATTAGGGCTCGCGCCCCTAGAGTATGTCCATTTCTTCTGGAAAAAGGTGGTATCATGGTATGGAGCCCAGATATTTAACCTATGTGTTTGCTGCAAATTTATTACTTTGTGTTGTTGCTTTGTGGTTGAGGATCCTCGGATAAAGGTCGGTAACGACCGAGGATGGCATACTTGTAGGTGTTACTTCGGGCAGGGGTAACTCGACCTTGTGTTGGAAGAAAGCTGGTTAAGTTCTCGAGGCGTCCCTCTAGAGGCATACCCATGTGGCAATAGGAAGTTCCTTAGCCTGACCATTTGTTGGAAATCCAATCTCCAATATGCACCTTGTACGGTTTTAGTTATAGAACATGCCGTCTAATATGGTAGCTATAGTAAGCATACTATAATGGTACGTATGCTGGCTAAGATTAATATTGTACTTGCAAATGTTTTCCACTGTGCACTAATAGTAATATCAAAAGGATTTTTGCGTATCAAGCATGTTTGATTATCATAAGGAGAAATCTCCTCCAATTGTGCGCTTGCATTGTGTGTGTGGCGGGAGGCCATATGGTAGTTTCATTTTCCAAAAAGCATTGCGAATTTCTTTTAAATTCTTTTGTTTTTCTTTTGATAAAGATAAATTGTTTTCATTTTCTCACGCTAGTCTCATGACTGACCTAGAGTTTATTGTTCCCTATCTAAACTCTGGGTGCATATAATTTTCACACGGGCAGTCTAGAGTTAGATTTTTCAGATAGTCAGCTAGTAGATGTAGATTCAATAGTCTACAGCTTTCTGTTCGAAAATCTTGAAGTCTTTGGTGTTTGGAGCCATTTGGATTTTGGCGATCACATTTGTTTCTCTTCAATATTTGGAGTTACCTAGCTTGCTTCATTGCAACGTGATGGTGGTTCAAGCTTGTGATTTGGATATAATTGCTTTTGGATTGGAGTATTTAAAGCATTGGAGGTGGAGATGCAATATTGGATTCTCAAGCTCCCTCTCTTTCTATTGAAGTTAGTGTTGGTGTTCCTCTGTTGAATATTTTCTTTCCGCTGTTGTGTATCTCTGATAGATGTTGATATTCGATTGTATCACTATTGTATCAAATATTGTGTATCAATGATACATTATTCTTCTGTTTCCGCTGTGTTGTTGTACTTAATGTGTTATAAGCTCCATCCAAACTGGAGTTCGACGTTTGAATCTGCGGCATCGAATACAAGTGAAGTATGGATGTCGATTTTCGAACGCCGGATTGCAGGTCGTGACAAGTGGTATTAGAGCTAAAGGATGAACTTTAGCTTTTGGAGTATAACAAATTAGGTAACTCATTAGAGATAGGGTTACAATTACCCTAGAATGAGTATATCCCTAAGATATATGTCCGTATGCCTCAGTAAATTCTCTTACTATCCACTGATAGTAAGTATGAGTGCAAGAAGAGGACGAGATAGGGGACAAGGGAGTGCCACTACGAATGGTCAATACCCTGTAATAACAAGGAACAGTCTTTCTCTAACAATTTCATTTGTTCATCATCCGATTTCAAATTCTCTAATGTCTTCGTGGCAGCCCGAGGGAGAAGCTTCGGTGTGATGGTGGCCCTGCGAATCGTATAGATAAGTTTCTATTTCATATTCTCTTCATCAAATTTCTATCAGCTTTTCGTTTTTAAACTTTAATGAATTTGAGATTCTATTTAAAATGAATTGATGAATAAAATATGAAACTGAATTAAAATGCATCGATAAAACGATTTCGGTTAAAACCAAACTTGGAAATTTTTTGTTGAGGTTTCTTGTATGAATTCAAGTCCGAGGAGGGACAAGCTAGTGTGTACTTTAGAATATTCCAACCTGAATTGAATCCATTTGTTTATTCTTTGGGGTCCAAATATATCCTACGAACGGTTAGTTAGCCTTTCGAACTGACCAATGCCCATGCATATTCGTTGAGTGATGACCCGAATATTTCGTGAAGTATTGAATGAGTTCGCACTCATATTTATTGATGATATTCTGATTTGGTAAGGCAAATGCAGAATAAATGTTCAGTTTGATTTGGTGAACCAATTCTCTGTGTGTTCATCAGTACTTTGTCATCTCCTTGTCTAGCAAATTTCGAGGACGAAATTTTCTTAAGAGGGAATCTGTAACGATCCCGATTTTTGAGTCAGATTTAAAATTGGTGATTGATATAAATTTTTGGATTTAATTGGTGAATTAATTTAAAATTTCCAAATAAAGTAAGATATTTGTCTGTCTACTCATTTATAAATACAAATTGATTGTATATTAATTTTTTAATTTGAAATTTAAAAATAAATGTTTTGAATAATATATTGGATTTGAGGAACATTATATTTAAGATTTATAAAAGTTTGTTTTCTAATTATAATATATATATATATATATATATATATATATATTTGGAAGTTGTAATTTGAGATTATCATAAGAATTTTCTAAAAAATTAATTAAAGCAAAATTACTCATTTTAACGCTAATATTTGTTTTTAGTTATCCATTTAAGTATAATAACTTGAGAAGGAAATTTAGAATGAGATTAATAAAAGGATTTAAAGACACTTTCTTTCATATTTGAAAATAAATATATTTAAAAGAAGATTTGAAAATCAAGTTGATTTGGAAATTTAATAATAAAAATTTAGTAAAATTAATTGGATTTAAAAAAAATTATAAGTATAAATAATATATATATGATATTAAAAACAAGAATTAATAAACAGGTTTTAAAATATACATTTCTTTTGGAAATAATAAAAAAATGATTTATATAAATACATTTTAACTTAAGTTTAAAATTCAAATAAGATAAATAAAAAAACTTGTTTCATAAATTTAAATAAAGTAAAACATGCATTACAAATAAATCTAAGTTAAGGGTTTAAAACAAATTCTATAAACTAATTTAAGATAAAAGATTTAAACATAAAATGTTTACATTTTAAGATTTGTAAAATGACAATACAAGTAACTAACAAGTGTTAGCTTAACAAAGACAAATGGCAAATTTTCTCTTTCTTTTGAAATATAAACACATATTAGAAAAAAAAGAGGAAGTTATTTCAGCTCAACACTTTTCTATCCTCACTTTCAAAATATGTAAACAAAAGCCTGGTTACTTCATTTATCAGCTTAAATATTTACATCCTCTTCTCTACATTCTTCATCATCTGTATAAAGAAAAAGCAAACAAAAGAAACTAGGAAAAAGAAAATCTAAACAAAATCAAAGATCAACTCATATTCATCAATTCAAATCATCAAGTATCAGATACAAATCTGAAGCAAAACAACTAATTCAACTTCAACCTGAGGCATTTCAACCTGAGCAACATCAGTTTCAACTCAATATACATGCAACTAAATCAAATATCAAGCAATAATTAAAAGATCAGATCAGTTTTAAAATAAAAGCATATCCAGATCAAAAAAATCATCCTCCAGTTTCCAAAAAAATTTCCAGGCTCTGCTTCATACTTTCAGGTGAGCAAACTTTAACCCTATACATATATGAATTAATCTTGATCTAAATGCTTGTTGTGTGATTGTGAAATGTTGTATAGATGAAAATATATCTGTAAATATGTATATATATATGGGTGAATAAATGTATGCAAGTCTGTGTGTATATGTTATTTATCTCTGTTATAAACAGGAACAAATTTTGCTTCATATAAAAATTCATATCTCAACATACAAGCAGAATCATGTTACAATTCTTATAAGAAACATGTTTGTATTAACTAAAGCTTAATTTTAAAAATACATCTGAAGATTATTAGGAAGAAATTAATTGTAAAATGGAATATACAGTGAAAAAATCATTTCTAAACAAAAATTCAGGTATTTTAATTTCGAGATTGGATTGCATGTATGGATTCAAACTCGAAAATTACGATTTTTGATGAAGATTTCAAGATTTATAAGTTCGAAAATAAAGAGAAAATGCAAGTTGATCAGAATTGGAATTTTTATCAAATTCCGATGCACGTCGATGATTCAAGGGTCGTTCTTAGGGCTAAAGGTGGCCGAGGGTCTAGTGATCATCAAAAAAATACTAGATGGATTTATTATCGATCGAGGAGGTGATTCGACGAAGGGTTAGGGTTTAAGGTCAGTTAAGTTTCAATGGTGGTTGCGTCGTCGATGGTGATCTGGAGGCATTCAGTCCAAGGGGAAAAGGTGCGTGAATGATCAGGGAAGTTGTGGTCGGTGTCGCAAGGGCTCAGGCGATGTAACGAGGCGACGCGGAGCGTTATTGGGTTGATCGGGTTGTTCCAGTTTTGGGTTGTCATGCTCGATTCCGACTCTTCGGTGAATTGGATGATCTAGGTGGTCAGGTCATTGGTGGAGGTTGTCATCGATGCATTGGCGATCGGAGTTTGGGTTGGGGATGGCCAGACTGTTTGTACACGTGCACGCGTGAAGCTGTGTATCTGGAGATGATATTTGTTTTGGGAAGAAAGGAATTCTCGAGTTCGAGCACGTGAAAGTGAGAGATTGACTTGAAGCCAAGGGAAATGAGGCAAGACTCGAAGCTGTGTTTGGGTAAATCGAGTAATGGCTCGGGTCTGAAATTTTATATAAAAACAGTTTTCAACTTTAAAACCAATCAAGTTTTATTTTGAAACAATTGTGGTTAAATCCAATTCTTTTGTAATGTTAAATGTTTATCCGAGTTTTGAGTTGCTTAAAATGGTTTTTAAATAAAATTATTTTAAATTAATTTAGTTTAAAATGTTTTTAGCATATGTACAACCCTTATTGTAAAAGTTTATTTTGAATAAACTTAATGATGTTAAGAATTTAATTAAGAAAAGATGTTTAATTGTTAATTAACTTTAAAATCTAAGTGAATATATTTGCAATGATGATTTATTACCAAGGTTTATTAATTTAAGGTTTTTAATGATAATTAAGTAATTAATCAAAATAAATGATTTATCTTTTATTTAATTAAAGGTTAAGTAGTTAGAAATTAATTAATGATAGTAATTAAAAAGATAATTACTTAAAGGATAATTACTTACTGATAGTAGTTAAAGAATAATTAACTAATTAATTTTTTTAATTGATAATAAAAGGGTAATTAATTACTTAATGAAAGTAATTAATTGATGATTAAAGTTGATTAATCAAGTGATTAATTAAAGGATAATTAATTAAAACTTAATTAATTAATAAAGGTGATTAAGGGATGATAATTAATTGAGGAGTAATTACTTAATATAATTAATTAATTAAGAATTATTAAATAATTAAGGTTAATTATTAATGATTAAAGATTGATTCATTTATTAATTAAGGTTGATTAATTAATAATTAAAAATCAATTAATCTATTATTAAGGAATAAATGATTAAGGAATAAATTATTAAGGCTTTAAGTTGTGACTTAACTAAGATCCCAATATCCATATGGTTTTAAAATATTGCGCTCATTATTCAGTTTAGCCGGGAGAGGACCTTATGTCATATAACCCATTTCGAATAATGATACGACGTAAATGGATAGCATTTGAAGACCGGTGGTGAAGATCGGGTATTTTCGAGAACGAAAAGATTACCCGTCGAATGTCTCTGCACTGAGTCGTGCCGATATAAAGATACTCATATGTGATGGAGAGTCCGATCGGGATTGTGAATACCCGGATTGCAAGTGCTTTTTTGAAGTGCCTTCGATTCTGTTCGAACCCGGAATAGACTTGTATGGATGTGTGTCTGACATTACACTTTGAGATGTAAAGCCGGTTTCTATCAAATACATTTCTGATTGGTGGCGGAGAATTTATTCTCTTAGCTTAACACCTTCTTTGAGACGTATGAGCTCAGAGGTTATGTAGTTGATGGTTACTAATGGCATACTATATGAGACGCGCCTTGTATGGTTTTAGTTGTAGAACCTGCCATCTAATATGGTGGCTATTGTAGGCATACTATAATGGTACGTATGCTGGCTAAGATTAATATTATACTTGCAAATGTTTTCCACTATGCACTAATAATAATATCAAAAGTTTGTGTATCAAGCATGTTTGACTATCATAAGGAGAAATCTCCTCCAATTGTGCGCTTGCATTATGTGTGTGGCGGGAGGCCTTATGGTAGTTTCATTTTCTAAAAAGCATTGCGAATTTCTTCTAAATTCTTTTGTTTTTCTTTTGATAAAGATAAACTGTTTTCGTTTGCTCATACCAGTCCCATGACTGACCTAGAGTTTATTATTCCCCATCTAAACTCTGAGTGCCCTCAATTTTCCACACGGGCAGTCTAGAGTTAGATTTTTCAGATAGTCAACTAGTAGATGTAGATTCGATAGTCTTTAGCTTTCTGTTCGAAAATCTTGAAGTCTTTGGTGTTTGGAGCTGTTTGGATTTTGGCGATCACATTTGTTTCTCTTCAATATTCGGAGTTACCTAGCTTGCTTCATTGCAACGTGATGGTGGTTCGACCTTGTGGTTTGGATATAACTGCTTTTGGATTGGAGTCCTTAGAGCATTGGTGGTGGAGATGCAATATTGGATTCTCAAGCTCCCTCTCTTTCTATTGAAATTAGTGTTGGTGTTCCTTTGTCGAAGATTTTCTTTCCGCTGTTGTGTATCTCTGATAGATGTTGATATTCAATTGTATCACTGTTGTATCGAATATTGTGTATCAATGATATATTACTCTTCTGTTTCCGCTGTGTTGTTGTACTTAATGTGTTATAAGATCCATCTGAACTGGAGTTTAACGTTTGAATCTGTTGCATTCGAATACGAGTGAAGTATGGATGTGGATTTTCAAACATCGGATTTTGGGTCGTGACATACTCCGTAGAGTAATGGCCAATACTAAGAATCCTACAGATGGACCCCTAGGACTAAAATGGAAGGGACCATTAATCATATGCAAAGTAACCCCCCGGGAACCTACAAATTGTGTCGCCCAGATGGAAATATGGTGCCTAGAACGTGAAATGCTAAGCATATGAGGCCTTATTTTCCATAGATGGATTAATAAAGAGCTTCTTTTTATAAAGAGAAAATCTACATGGTTGGGAGTGAAATGTTCCATATATTTGGATACTACCTGAGATGATAGTCTGCCTAAGATGGTAGCCTTATTTTCCAAAGAAGGATTAATAAAGAGCTTCTTTTTATAAAGCGAAAATCTACCTGTTTGGGAGTGAATGCTCTTTATATTTGGTACTACCTAGGATGGTAGTCTACCTAAGCTTGTAGAAAAGCCTCTGTCTGTGTCGAGATGGCCAGGGCAGAGCACCTCTTGGAGGGAGGATGGAGTAAACCATTAGCTATGCCATAAGATGGCCAGGTTAAAGCACCGAACAAGCCCTTATCCACGCCATGCTATGGCCAGGGTAAGGAACCTCCTAAAGGGAGGAAGGAGTAAGCCTTTAGCCGCATCATAAGACGGCCAGGTAAAGCACCGAATAAGCCTCTGTCCATGCCGTGAAAGGGCCAGGGCAGGGCACCTCCTGGCTAGAGGTCCGGTAAGTCCTTGGTTCCAGCCTCTAAGATGAGCTAACAAAGTGCACCAGACAATAATGGACTAAGACGTCCAGGCCTCAAGAAGAGGCCCATTAAGGACTAAGACGTCCAGGTCCAAGAAGAGGCCAATCAAATAATTGACTAAGACGTCTAAACCCATGAAGAGATCCATCAAATAGAGGACTAAGATGTTTAAGCCCAAGAAGAGGCTCGTCAGATCATGAACTAAGATGTTCAAGCTCAAGAAAAAGCATATCCGATTATGGTCTAAGATGTCCTAGCTCAAGAGGCAGCCAATCAAAAATGTATACATACACACACACACACACGCACACACACACACACACACACACACATATATATATATATCCGCGTGTGTGTGTGTGTATGTATATGTATATTTTCGAACCTTGGAGGGTTCATACATGTCAAAGAAGACAAAAGTAGAAGAGAAGAACATAACTCCACTTACTGTTACCTGAATTTTGGTTTCAAGATTCTTATTTCTAAACATCAGCTATTAATACCCGAATTACGGTTTCGGGTCTTTTATATAATAATTTCATTATCTAACACTCAAATATGGGTTTCGGGACTTTCCTAACATCATCTATTAATGCTCGAATCTGGGCTCCAGGATTCTCATATATAAATTTTAGCATTTAATACTCAAATCTGGGTTTTAGAACTTTTCAATCGCCATCTTTATAAAGCATGAGTTTGGGTATGGGAACATCATCAATCACTACGATTCTTTATGCTCGAACCTGGTTTCGGGATTATTATCTGATTTTTTCTTAATGCCCTAATCTGGGTTCATGGCATCTATTATAGGGTTAATTTTCATGGATTTCTGGTTATTCAACATATACCCTAATGAATGCAAAAGATTCCATGTTATAACAATAATCTGCTTACACAATACATGCCTTGGTCTTGGTTGAAGATTCCTTTTGCAAAGAGGGTTGACTAAAAAAATGCCTTGATTTGGGAATCAAATCTTAAATTGAGAATAATACTACTAATTCCTGTTTACTTGACCACAAAAACCTGAATCTGGATTTAGAAATGCTATATATGGAGCTATTTTTGGGATAATTTTATCCAGATTCTGGATGTCACGTTATCGTTTTCCAAACTTCAAAAATTTGTACCCTAATCTAGGTAGGTTTTCATGGTTGATATAATGTGAATGAGTCTACTGGAAGCAACCAGAAATTTCAAACTGGTCTTCTTATTGTCAGAATTAAAAGTTGTTGTTTATTAATTCCAAATGATGCTTACTATGCAAATAAGGGTATTAATATGCTGGTCAACTACTAAACATAAATGTAAGTATGGTAATGACAATGGTGTTTTTAACTTTGAATTTTGCAGGAAAGACAAAATTATAAAGAGCAAGAAAGCTATGAAATCTTTGTCCTAAAGAACAAAAGCTTCTTTCATACAGAAGGGATGTTAACCATAAAATCTACTTAATAACAGGATTATGAAAGAAAGTTAATAAGGTTGAGTTTTCAATGAAGAAACATGAAAAGTCATCATGAAGAGCATAAAAAGGATGTTTCGAAGGCATTGAGCAGGTATTAAAGGAGTTGAAGGCACCAACTACTCATGCAGTGCAAAGGATTTCAACCCAAATGGAAACAAATAGGTTCTTTCACCACAACCATCCTTTCGACATAGATGAACAAGAAATGATGACTTCGAACCCCTTTCAAAGGCAATCGATAATGGTATCCCAACTGCACATCAACCTTCTAAAGTCAAAGGTTTCGCTCCTATGGTAACCTCTTCGAAAGCATGGCAAGCCTTTCGAACTGGTCAAGATCCATCTAGGGCACCTTTCGGTAGTGTCGTAGGGAGCTATGAAGAAAGAAATACTCAGAAATCAAAAAGGGAAAAGGAATGGTAAAGACCTTTTCGATGACATCGAAAGCAAGCATAGTTGTCGATCAGATCGAGAAATTAAGAGAGAATGAAGAACCTACTAGAGTATGACAAGAAGAACAAGGACTCGTTTCGACAACATCGAAACGAAACAGGGTCTCCTACAATGTCGAAAGGAAGAATAGCCTTCCACAATGTTGAAAGGAATAATAGCCTCGAAAAACACTGAAGGAAAAAATAGCCTCCAACAACATTGATGGAAAAAATAGCTTCTGACAACATCGAAAGACACGGCTTTCGACTAGGACATAACAATCAAAATAGCATATAAGGAGAAGACCTTCGACCTGATCGAAAGCAAAGAAGCGAGGGGATAAACAAAGAAGCACAAGAAAATGCCTTTTGATGACAATGAAAGGTTCATGACCTTTCGATCAAGTCAAACGGCTTGAAGCGGCATATTAAAAAGGGGTCTTCTCGACCCAGTCGAAAGCAATGAGTCTTGTCAATCCAGTTGAAAGCAAAGGCGTGGATGGAGGCCAACCTGCATATATAAATAAGACCCAAGGGGTCCAGTTTTAGATACCGAATACTAGGAGATTGAATTCATTTCTTTTCCTATACTTTCTTTGCAACAATTGTACTTAGAAGAAACCCTAAATCAAATTAGGGAGAGAGCTCAATTTCTTATAACTCATTTTGAATAATAAATAAAGATGGAGATGGCTTATTCATGATGGATATTGGCGACGAGGAATTTTTTTGAGATCATTAGCTAGACTCATGATCAATTTCATATGATTTTAACTTTTTCTCACAATCTCTTTTGGCTTATGCAATATGTAGGATCGACTTAGACATTTCCAATTGCAATACATCATCATCAGAACCTAAACTTGCCGTGGAAATTAGAAGCAACGATGAAGTGTTGACCATGTTGAATGCATGAGTTATGGGAATATCTAAATTGATCCTATAGAAGGAAAATAGAATAGATTGAAGATTGTTAAACTAGGGCTACCTCAAAAGGAGAAACTCCTTTCGACCTAGCCGAAAAGAAAACTTCCTTTCGACCTAGTCGAAAGGCATATTTCTGAAAGAAATCTTAGTCTATAAATCTGATAACCTTTCATGATGAAATTCAGTAGAGGGGAATCTGTTCTTCTAATCATCAAGAACCCTTTCGAAGGGATTCCATGGAAGGAATATTGACTTCAAGGGATTGAAAGAACTAAAGATATATAAATAAACCAAGCGTTCCCTTTCGACGAAAGGTCTTGAATGTTACCTTTTGACATGGTCGAAAGGGGGTAAAAGATGTTGATGATTAATTTCCTTCAACTCCCTGGGGAGATAAGACTCAATAAGGTGATGATTTTGATGGCTATGCACTATAACTAACTCCAATCGAAGACTAGGCCATTTCAACCTGATTGAAAGGTTGAAGTGACCTAATCATCCCTTTCGACCTTTCGATGAGGTCAAATGGCTTGGTAATTACTATTATACTAACCTGGTTGAAAGCTTGAAGTGACCACCTTACACCTTTCGATAAGGTCGAAGAGCTTTCGTTATACCATTCTACTCCCTTAACAATATGGTTATGTTTAAATAAAATTATTTTATAAAAGGCATTGGGGATGTTGATAAGAAATCTTGTTAACAACACTTTTAATACTCTATATATTTATGTCCCATAATAATAGTATTCTACCTTTACCCCCATTTTCATCGTTATTAACACTATTCCAATTATATGTAACTTTTGGAAAAAACACTTTATATTTCTATCATTTAACTTATAATGTAAGAGATAATGAGTTTCTAGTTCTCATACCCAAACCTTTAGTACTTTTACCTTTCTTCTTGAAATCAACTCCTCTAGTTCTTAGCTTTTCAGTTAAATCTTCCTATTTTGGTTTGTCAGAGATATAATTTTGCTTGAAACTATGAGGTACCTTTCTCTTGCATATATCTCTTTTCCACTGTTTGTGGTTTACAAAACAATTCTCACAGCTGCATGCATATCAGTTCTGATGCTAGCTTGGCTAACATCTCTTAATAGTGTAGCTTCCTATGTATATACTATAATATTTCTTATGCTATTATCTGATATAGTTCCTTTGTTTGGTTCACTATAATTTTGGATTGTCTATAATTGGCTTGTAATTAAACAACTGTCTGGTTCCAGGGGACACCGGACGAACTGTGTGTTTTCCCTTTATTCCCCTCTGGCACTGCTTTAATATTTTAGTTGTTTCTCTTGTGGGGATGACATAATTTTTTCAACAATGATACGAGTATCTTGATCTTTGAGTTAAGTTTCCCATCTATTATTCTGACTACTTTTGACTACAGTTGGTGGATTTTTAGTAACGACTTCTTTACCTTGATCGAATTGCATATCCATCGCCATATTATGTTAGTTTGCTAATTGCTCTGTTGGTCAGTTATGGTCTTGTTATTCATCTATAGGCATCTTATGATCTTGACTTTCTTGCTCATTTTTATTCTTAGGAACCATTGCATTATTTCTTGTTGTGTACAAAAAACATGCACATATCGCACCTAGGTGGAACCTATTCATACTTCACCATCTGCATTATGTTTTCACCATTGTATAATGTTAAGTTAGTTTCTTCTAGTAATTCCTCACTTGTAGAATGGGGGAATAATTCAATCCTGTCTTCTTTATTGTGGCTGCATCACATTTAAGTGGTTTTACTATTACACTTTCCATGGCACTGAATGCCTCTTGGTCATGAAGCTTTAGGTTCTCGTTTAATAGTTTGATCCAAATTGACATCATTGTTAGTAAATCTTTATCCCATTAAATACTACCAGACCACTTCTTATTGTAATGAGTCTCTCATCGTAAAAGAGCGCTATTTTTTTAGGATTCTTTGACAATCCAATGACTCTTAAAATTATATCAAGAAGAAATTATTTTCACCGGAACACATTAACACCCCTCCACCTCGCTGTTTCAAGCTCTTTATATGTATGATTCAATATACAAAAAATAGGTTTTTCCCCTTACAATGTAAGCCAAAATTGAAGCTTTTTGGTGTTCTTTCATTCTTCTATACCCCATTTCTTTGATCATGACAATCTTTTTGTTACTTATGTTTATAGGAAGGATATATTCGAGAATAAACTCTAAACTTTCTTGATCTTCATGATCTTCGACAATAATTTCTTTCCATGGTTTCATTCATTGGATCTTGTTTAATGAGAATATGGTTAGGTTTTTGACATTGTTGACAGCTTCTCTATTTGTGGTTACAACATTTTGGGTCTTAGGGATCTTGGACCCCTCATTCTGTCAACATGCCTCTTGATTTTTTGTTCGGAACTGCTAGCGGATCCTCTTGGCCAGAATTCGTATTCTGAAGGGTCCATAATATGGTAAATTAAATTAAACTAATAATAAGAGGAAATTATTAAAAGAGTAAATATAATAATTTAATTTTAAGAATTTTCTAAGGGAGATTTGATTAATAAAGTGTGAACACTTTAAAAGTTTAATCGAAAGGACCAAGGGTAATTAGTGCATTTAAATTTGACCTTATTAATGAAGATAAATAAATTAAGTTTTAGAGCGAGAAGGATTTGTGTCAGGGGAGATACATTGGTAAGGCTAGGCTAGAAGGGATATTAGCCTAAGCCAAAATCAGCAACCTACCTTCCTTAGCCTATCCCCTCATTCCACACTATTTTCAATTACAAAACAAATCCCTAGAACTATATGAAGATTAGCCATCCTTTTTGAGCAAGAGAAGAGGAAATTGAAAGCCATAATAATTCAAGCTTTCAACTTTAAGAAGGAAGAAGATTACAACAAGTTTTGATCATAGTGAGTAAAATTTTCCAAAACCCTCTCTAACCCTTTAGGTTTGAATTTATTGTGAATTAATGTTTTTTATGATAATAAATATGTTTGAATGATAACATTGTTTGGAATATGATTTGAAATTTGAATGAAAGGGAAATGTTCATGTTATAGGGTAAAACACAATCTACTCATATTAAAATGCTATAAAAATTTGGTATAATATTAATAATGATAAAATAAAGAATAATTTTAAATTCTTGATTTGTGCAATGTATTTGGAAATGTTATAAATTTTCTAAGTTGAGAAAATGGTTAATTTCATAAAATTATCTATTAAAAAAAGTATTTTAATCTAAAATTTTAATATGAAATAAAATATGATAAATTGGATTTCTGGTGATTCTTTTGGGATTTTCCCATTAATTTTCAATTTTACATTGACAACGAAAAGAACTACTTAATTAAAGACAACTAATTAATTAATAGGAAATGTAATTAACAAGTGCTCAAAAGAAAACTATGAAGGGATATATTTGACCTATGAGAATTTGGCACCAAATGAGATTTGGTGTAAAGTAATTGCTTAATAAGGTAACAAAACAGTTTTTAAGTTAACCATGAATGAGCTACTTCAAGCTATGATAGCTACTTAAGCTGTAAACTTGCAATAGCCTATAGGTTGTCAGCTTGCGGTAGCAATTGGAAGCCAATATGCGCTAGCTCCTTGAGCTCAACTCAGAGAAACTATCAACTTGTGATAGTTACCCATTATTCAACTTGCAATGGACTGATAGAAGCTTGACTTGCGATAGCTTGATGAAAGTCAACTTGCGATGGCTACTTGAAGCTTAAAGTGTGAGTCAATTTGCAATAGCTACTTGGGGATCGATGTGCGATAGCTAGATAAGTTATTGAATTGTGACAGCTCATAAGAGCTTAACTTACTGTAGCTAATAAAGTATCAACATGTGATGGCTAATTGAGCATCAACTAGTGATGGTTTAGGACAATCAACATGTGATGGCTATGGGATAGCTAATACACGATAGCTAGGTTTGACACGTAATGACTATAGGAGAGCCAATATGTGACAACTAAGTTCAATTTGCTATGGCTTGAGAAGCTATGATTTTCTAAGTAAAAATGATTACAGTTTGGAAGTCAATCTTCAAATGTTAATTGACTATTTCATAGGAATAAAATAATGGAATAATTTTTGATAGGGTATCACTTCATTAAAGTTAAAGAAGTTTAATCTAAAAAATGTGTAGGGTACATAGTAAATGAATGAAAGAAAATGGTTGAACCATGGTCATAAATATACACCGGGTCATAGAGTTATTAGATGACAGGGTGCCTTGACTATTAAATCTGAAGTCTAATGGTATATGTTAGGGTGCCATGGTAGGGTTCACTTCAAATAGACTTAAACTCTAAAGGGGAGTAATAGTAGGGTGCCAAAACATCGAGGCAGTGTTGTAAATAAAATTAATGTACAACCTGAATGATAAGAGGGCTATTGACGCTTAGTAAGGGCGCATGAGTTGGGATGGCTCTAGTCAGGGTGGCTCCCATGGTGGAAAGAGTGGCCATTTCATCGGGAGATGTTGTTCAAGAAAAGGTGAACAACTAAAACAAGTGATTAGGTGATGTTTGTCTAGCTAATGAATGGTTAGATGACTGGGTTCATGATTGTATATAAAATAAAAGGTATACTTAATTTGTTGATATTATAAATATGACATGGTTCATAATTTAGATGATAAGCATATTGTACACTTATGGGTGAGATATAATGCATAAGATTGCTTTTGTTGTAATGTTTGTTTACATGTTATGATGTAATTGCTATGATGATAAAGTGAGGGAAAAATTCATTGTGTTATGACGGCTTGGTCTCTCTATGATAGGTTAGGGTAAATATTTTTCTCATATTAACTTTTTCTTATCCGTGTTTTTATTATTTTCCATAAACTCATGGGTACTCATTTGTGTAGATTAAGTTTACAGTTTAGAAAAGTATCTTTTAGTAAAGATGGATAAAGAATCTGAAGGTTAAGTAGAAGGCTTACCTAGCTAATAAAAAATATTTTAAAAATTTCGGTTATGAAATTGTAACAATCCGTACTTTTACGTACCAGAGGATCATATTTTTTTTATATGAGGTTATATGAGTATATAACTTTGGAAAATGTCTACTAGCGACATTTCCTATCTTTAAATTTTTAACGGATGATTTCACCCTTAAAAACTTATATTGACTATAACTTTAGATACAAGTCGAATTAGTACTTAAGACAATTTCCATTGGAAAGATATGACGATTTCTCTTTTTGTAGATTGGTCATAATAGTATTTGGAATTTCTGGCTTGGAGATATGGTTGTTTGAAGTTTGGAAGTTTTTGGAGCAGCTTAGTGGGTAATTAGTGTGGTTTGGGGGCAAGCCCTCTAATCCATTTCAAAATTTTAAGCTATACTAGGCTGAATCATCATCCTCAAATCATTTTCATCACTTCCCAAATAGATCTAAGTTCCCATTTACCCATTCTTCACACAAATCCTTCTCTTTTCTTCTCCAAATCAAGTCTAAATCATAAATTAAGTATAGTTTAGCAAGGGTTCATTAAAGATCATCAAAATTATATTTTTAAGGAAGAAAATAAGGATTTGGCTGTTCATTCTTGGATTGGCCTCGATTTTCATACAAAACTTAGACTTTGGTGGTTTGTAGTGTGATTTACCATCTCTCGCCTTATTATGTATATTTATGTATATATGCATGTGTATATGTGTGTATATGCGTATATATGTTTTAAAATGTTTTGGATCCATTTTTGAGGTCAGAATTGTTTTTTGTTGTTGTTTTAATACCCCATCTATAGTAAAAACGTGAATAAATGAATTTTATGTGTTCTAGACATATTATTTGGACATATGATTGCCTTGATATATGTCAAGCTATATTGTAGTCACCTTGTATGATGGTAGCTATGATTGATTGTGTGATTTGCAAGTTTGAATTTTGTTTGGTGCATGTATGGTGTTTGTTTATATGCATGTATGGTCAAAAATGCCCGTTGAAGCAAACTAGAGGTAGGAATCATGAAACTGGACTTCAATGGATATTCATGAGGATGCTAGGAGTTTTATCGATGCATATGAAAGAAATACGAGTCGAAGAACGAAGCGTAGAGATGGAATCGATGTGAAATTGGGATTTGAAGATGCTACAACATTTTGGTCTAGTGATGCATATTCGGTGCTAGAGTTGCTCGAGGTCTGAGGAGGTTCGGCTTGGCTTCAATTTAGGTCAGCATGGAGGAAGACTAGACAACAAATTTTGTCTGATGATGCTATAGTTCATGGAGGACCGGACAAGATTTCCTATCCGGGATGTGCTTCAAGTTTGGTTTAGAGTGACTCAAATCGGTACACGAACAAAAAAACTTGTCTTGTGCTTTGTACTGCTTTGAGCTGGGGAGTCGGTCACTTCGGGCTGAGGGGTGTGCCGCTTCGGTCTTGGTAAGGTAACACCTGAAAAGAGAATGGAGGTTGAGGAATTTTCATCGTGGCATAGTGATAGTCTGTGAATTTCTTCGTGGCATATTTTGGGGTTCTTATAGGTAACGTGAAGTGAAGTAGGCAACTCCAAACGACTTGGAATGACCTTGGATTTCATGCAACGACTACTGAAGCAATGATGTAGCACTTTGACTCGATTACTTTAACGTTGACAACTTTGGAACCTTGATACGATGGCTCTACGATTCACGATGGGTGTCTAGAGTCATTTCGAAGATGATGGCTTATCGATGGCAGTCGTGGTGGTGGTCCACAAGGGCAACTTCAATGATGAGGGCTCATGGGTAGAGTTTGCGACTGTGTTTTACCATGGAAATAACCATGATGGAATAACAATTGAGTTCCATTATGGTGACACATGTAAAGGGATCATTGATAACTTGGATGTTTCTAGTGTGCTCAAAAAGACGGGGTATGTGGATAGCTCCCACCTGGATTTATAATTGTGTCTAGATCTTGTGATAGCAGATTACCCTGGTATTTTGTGATTGTGAGCCTGGTTCCTAACCTTACAAAGTGGCATGGATTCGAGTACCAATGAAGCCGAGATTTCGGTTGAGTCCTTGTTTTGCGATTGTGCCATACGAGTTATCATGTATCCAATGCACATGAGTAATGGTAAGGATTGTTTAATAGATGCTATGTTTGCGTTGGTTGTTTATCACTCTAGGGTATCACATGATTTTGGTATTTTTGATCGTATACCTAGGCACTAGACATTGTGCTTGGATTGTAGCCAACTTGTATGGAAATGGTAGTAGATTAGAATATATCTTATGTGCTAACTCCTTGGATGTAGGACATGTCGGTTATGGTTCTTCATGCCATATTCCCCTATTTTACTATATATGATTGTTTTAGAATTTTTAAAATGTTGTTTCACTCACACCAAACTGTCATCTAACCCTAGGTTTTATGCTTGCTTCTTATTATCTCGGGTACTTCTACTTGAGTAGATTAAGGATAACAAGTATGGATAGCACATAGAGCTGCACGGATTAGCAGGAGGTTGCACTTTCATATATATATATATATATATATATGTGTGTGTGTGTGTGTGATTGGGGCTTACTATCACTTATATTTCGCTGTGCAGTACTATGAGACTATACCAGTACTTATATTACTTTATAGGTAGGTTTGGAGTTTATTTTAGAGAATTGGAATGTATAAACTCTGCTATTTCAATTTTTGTATAATATGTGAAACTATTGCACTTTATGTTCTTCTTTTATGGTTCATTTGGTTATATCACTATCTAACATATTTTACACCTATATTATCATATTATATTTTGTCAATGCAATGTGAGATTCTATATAGGTTCTATGCTTGGATTTTTTTCTTTTTCTCCCTTGTTTATCGTCATGCATCGACCGGTACCTCCACCGCAGTTATATAGGTATATTGGGTACCAAAGGTGTAGGATGGTCATAAATAAAACCAAGAATTATAATTGGTCATGTGTTGTGTTTGCATCTTCATACATCGAATATGACACCACTCCTATTTTTTATTTTATTTATTCATACGTAGGAACGAAAAGGGTAATGCTGATGTGCGAATCATGTAAAATATTTGATGCAATAAAAATTTATGTAGCTTCTCTGTTTACTTAATGTTGTGCAAAATATTACCGAACTCACTTTTTCACTTGAAAATGATTCAAATGATGACTTTAGCATCACTAACTTCCATTTTTGAGTCTCGAAGTGGAGGATGTTACAAAGTGGTATCAGAGCTTAGGTTAAGGGAACACCTAAGTAAAATAGAGCTATGTAGAAACTAATTAATGGAAAATGAACAACTTGGGGAGGGTATATGCTATAAGTATGTATGTATGTATGTGTATGTTGTGTTGTGTATGTGTGTGTATACATATATCTATGTATGTGTATCTGTGTATTTGTTTGTAACATACTTGAATTTTGATATAGATATATAGTAGAATATATTTATCCCATTACCACTGCCTTTACTCTCTTTACTTCTATTTCTTATGAATACTAACTTATGAAGAAGGCGATAAAGGAAAAACGTAATATAGATTTAACAATAGGAAGTATAAGAGTGAATCCCAGTAGAGGAACTGATAGTATGCAAACTAATGGTTAAAGAGGGGAGGCAACCCCGAAAGTTCTTACTGAAGCCGATACTCAAGTGCATGTCACGGCCGAAGGAGGGATAGATATGAATGTTTTATTCTGCCAGTTCATCACATAGATGATGAGGCAAAAGCTAGCTAAAGATGTTGTGCTAAGATTGATGGTAGTTAAAGAAGTAAATTTTTCTAAAATGACACAAGATTGTAAGAAATGTGGAGGAAAAGTATTTATAAGGAAGGAGTCCGCTCTAAAAATGTTGTATTGGTTGAAGGTGTGCGAACGTAACTTTGGAGACTTAAGGTATGACAGTGCTCAGAAGATCCTTCTTATCAGCTTCAGGAGGACACACTAGATTAATGGGAGGTTGTAACTGCTGAAGTCTTGAAGGACAATATAACTTAGGAGCAATTTAAGGACTGATTCTAGGCTCGGTTTATCCCTAAATCTTAGAAAAGCACATTGTATAGGGAGTTTGTCAATCTGAAGTAAGGAGAGATGATTTTGGTATAGTACATCCAACACTTTAATGCTTTGTCGAAGTACGGAAGGGAGCATATTAATACTTCACCAAAGAAGACTGAGAAATTCAATGAAGGTCCGAGGAAGGGGTTGCGTCACAAGGTGATGGCGCATCCATTGTCTTCTTATAAGATTGTGGTTGACGACATGATCGCTTTTTTTAGAAAGAGAAGAGGCTGATGTTAGACCCTAGAGACTTTCAATCCATATCGAAAAGGGCAGAAAGAATAAAAAGGAGGAAAGGACATGTGAGAAATAGCTCAAAGGTCAAATTTGGCAGATGTTACTTGTTACAATTTCGAACAACGAGGGCACTATTCAACTAAGGGCACCCAGCTGGAGAATAAGGATAGGGCCAAGTGCTTAATCCGTAATATACCTAGCCATAAGAAGTGGGATTGCTTAGAAGCAAAGTAGACAAAGGTTATAATTTAGAAGGACCTTCATCTAGATCGATTATTGAGGAAAAAGGAAAGGGTATGCTCGTAGGTATGGTTTTGCTTTCCAACATGTTAGTTATGGTTTTTTTGATACTGGTGCTACTCACCCTTTCATTTTGAAAGACTTGGTTGACATAATACAACTATATACTACCTATTTGATTATGTCCTTGCATATGGTTATTCTGATCGGTGGTTATTCCACTCTGGGGTTAAGGTTCACTGACCTTGAGTTTGACTTGCGTGTTTTGGAACTGGGCTAGCTTGCAGCAGAAGTAATGTGTGGATTCTATTTTTTTACCATTTGGATCTTTGTTGGGACTATGAAGTCGAATTTATTTAGAACATTTCTAAATAATTTTTTTTAAATAAAATCATTACTTTACTTTAAATTATAATAAAGTTTTATATTATGTAATTAATATTATCTTCTATATATATGTGTACTGTATAAACATATACATGTGTGTGCATGTGTAATATAAGAACCCGTGCAAGGTATAACATACCTGTGTACAATTATTGAGACTTACACCACAACAGACATGTTAGCTCATCTAATATACATAGATTTATGTCCAAACATATGTTTATATATTTTATTTGATGTATATAAAATATTATAATATATACCATTTCAAAATTATTTTATTAATATATATGAATAGAACTTATAAAATATGCATGTTCGAGTATAAATCTATACACACACACACATTAAAATCACATAAATTATATTAAAATTTATTTATTTTATTGTAAATTCAAAATAGAAATCTAAAATAATAACATTTTTGATATATTTAGAAAAATATGTATTAATATCTTATAAAATTAATAATATATGTACATATATATACACTTAAATAAAATATATGCATAATATAATAAATATATACATGCATATTATATAGTCCGTGACAATGATAAGTTTTTTCCAATCGTTAAATAATTAGATATTTTCATATGAAAAATTAATATAAACTAATAAAAAATTATTTTTAGAATATATTTTGAAATTTAAATATTCTAGTAAAATCACAAAGATATTATGAAATTTCAATACAAACATATTATTATTAAAATTAATTTTAGTAATAATTTATTATTTTTTGCTATTAATTAAATTATTTTATTGCCAAAAACAATATTAGATGTAAATTTAATTTTGTGAAATTTAAAAAATATTTTATAATATAAATAAATATTAGTATTAGTTATTTATAGAATTAAATGATTTAAATAATATATATTAGTTATTTTAATTCTTCGAAATTGTTTTATGTATCATATTGCTTATATAAAATTTAAAACCATATTGTATGCAACATATGATTTAATATTCGAATTACAAAGCTTATATGAATTAAAAATTGAATATTATATTGATTTGAAATTAAAAAATAAGTTTTTCGAGAGCAATGTATATGCATGATAATGATAATCTTTTTATGTTTTCAAATATATAAATATGCAACCAATGTGATTATGGCAATACATTGATATAATGGAATCGTCATCTAACTATCGAAAAATTATAGATGATATAAATATTATTTACACATTCATAATCATTAATAGATCAAAAAATATACCTTATCACTAATGCCTATAAGTACAACTTGAAACGATGAGATTTACACTTTGAACTTATTTCTAATTCAGTGGAGTGCTAGTCCCTGAATCGATGATGCTCAACTATCAAATAGTATTTGCTTTACTCTGATTTGACTTTTGGAATGGAGAGATGGGAACGGCTATAATTCGACCAGAGGTGGGGGATTAGGAGGCTTCCAAAAAAGCCCTCTAATAGGTGTGGGTTGAGAAGGTTATATTGTAACGATCCCATTTTTGAATAAAATTTAAATTAGTAAGTAATGTGAATTTTAGAATAAATTTATGGAATTAATTTGAAAATTTTCAAAACAAATAAAATAAGTATTAATTTTTATGAATAAGATTTCAATTTCATTTGAGTTTAAAATTTGAAATAATAAATGTTTTTAAAATCAACTGAATTTAAATTATATATATGTGTGTGTGTGTGTGTATGAGTAGATTTGAATTTGACTTTGAATTTAAATTTTAAATAAATGATTTAGTAAAATAATTTGGATTTAAATAAATAAATAAATATATATATATATATATGTAATTTATTTAATGTGTATCAAAACATTCTCTTTTAAATATTATTTATTAATATAAAGCAAATGTCTTAATAAAATGGAAAATGTAAATTAAAAATACAATTTAAATAATGTAAAAATATTATTCTAATGAGAATTTATAAATGTTAAATAAGTAATATATATAAAGACAAGTGTTAAAAATTTAAGTAAGTGGATTAACAAGTGTAATCCATGTAGAAAGAAAATTAACAAGTGTCATCATATTATTTTTATTTTTGAGAAATTTATAAAAAGAAAATAAAGTTATATAATATCTCTAATTTACTTCTTCTCATTCTTTTATCTTCATTACCAAGTCTGTACATTTTTAAATCAGCAACAAGTAATCAAACTAGATAACTTCCTCAACATTTAAACCAAAAGCAAATTCCAGTAGATAAAAATCTGAAACAATTTTCTCAAATCTCAAATCAGAAAAGCAATTTCAACTAAAACAACTTTAACTTGTTAGGAAATCAATTCTATGGTTTCGATGATGACAACTATACAATGGAAATCGAATATGCTGTAATTGTTAGAGTAACATCACCAAAGAGATAAGAACAAGACTCGAAGAAAGTATCAAGAGGCTACAAGTCGATAAAATCAGAAGAGCACTGAAACAGACACAAGAAAAGCAACATGCGCAAGTTCAAACGTCTGGGTGCACTAGCCAGACGTCTGATTGAATTCTTTGGTTCACAAATCAGACAGAATCAGACGTCTGAAAAGCTACTATATACAAAAAAAATATAAGAGCCAGACGTCTAAGACATATTCCAGACATCTGATTTTGAACTCGGGTGTTGACATTCAAAGAACAACTGTCACAATTGAAAAGACACTTTCGTTCCTCTTCGTTGCAACTCTTCATCACCATTAGAAGCGACTATAGAACACTTATTAGTGGATGCAACTACTTAAGGAATCTCTCTACCGCTATAAATAACATCAAGAATCCAAGAGAAGATCTCACCTTACTTACTTATGCTCTTTACTCTTTTACTCTGATATATTCTTGATCTCTAGCAATCATATATTTGTATTTCACTCTTCCATATATACATAATTCTTCAATCAATATCCTATAGATATATATTGGAAGCATTTGTACTTAATAGTCAATATTCGTGTTATAGAACACACACTCGACAAGAACAAGCTTTTGTAACCAAGCCTATTCCTCCGGGCGAAGGAGGGTGTTTGGTAGTCGAATTCCGAAGAGGAGCTTCGGGACTGGGCGTAGGACGGGAGGTCCGAACCAGTATAAAATCCTGGTGTTCTTATTTTCATTTACTTTGCTATTATCATCTATTAAGTTTATATTAGATACGTCATATAGTTAGTCACTTATACTTGCATATATACATTACACGATCCATCATATAGACTTCCAATTGGTATCGGAGCAAGGTTTAATCAAAGAACAGTAATAGGTTTTTGAATCACATTAATATGGTAAGTATTTTTCAAGAAGGACAATCCACAGCACGACCCCCACTTTTTAATGGATCTAACTATGCATATTGGTCAACACGTATGAGAATTTTTATGGAAGCTAATGGTCTAGAAATTTGGTCAGCCACACAAGATAAATATGAAGCACCTACTACTGCTATGAACACATGGACCGATGCACAAAAGACCTTAGCATCAAACAATGCTAAAGCTATGAATGTTTTATTTTTCTCACTAGATAAAAATGAATTTTCACGTGTCATGTTATGCACAACTGCATTTGACATTTGGTGTACCTTACAAATTACACACGAATGTACAACAAAGGTCAAACAAACTAAGATTTCAATTTTGCAAAACCAATTCTCGTCATTCAAAATGAAGCAAAATGAAACTATTGTTGCCATTATTCTAGATTTCAAACTATCCAACACGATCTTATGGCATTAGGAGTTAAGTTTGCTGATTTTGATTTAGTTTCTCAAATACTCAACTCTTTAACATCAGATTGGAAAAGAAAAGTATTAGTTATTGAAGAAGCTAATGATCTCTCTACTCTCAAAGTTAAAGAGTTGATAGGAAATTTAATGTCCTATGAAGCAAATTTGCAGGCACGAAAAGAATTAAATTCAGAGAAGAAGAACATAGCATTCCAAGCAACAAAAAATGATGACTCTGATTTTGATGAAGATGAGATAGTCTTCATTGCCAAGAATTATAATAGATTCAAGAAATTTAGAAAGATGACCAAATTCCAAAAAGAAGGGAAATCCAACACAACAAACCAATCTCAAATCAAGTGCTATGAATGTGATCAATACAGACATATGAAGAAGGATTGCCCCAAACTCAATAATGATAAAAAAAACAAGTTTGAAAAATTCAAAAAGAAGAAGGCTTTCAAAGTAACATGGGATGACTCGGATTCTTCATCATTTGAAAGTGATAGCGATAGTGACGGAGAACAAGCTAATGTGTGTTTTATGGCACAAACTAATGAGGTATGTCCGAAACTTAGCTATGACGAATTATTAGAACTTAGTATGGAATTAGATGATAAATTTAGACAAATTAAAAAATTAAACAAAGAATATATAGTCAAAATAAATAGATTAGAACTTGAAGTAGGAATGTTAAAGATGAAAAAATTATCTTATAAGAAGAACTAAAATTATCTCAAGAAAAAATAAAAATAATTTAATAGAAAGTGAGGCCATTGCTATTGATTTTGAAAACACTAAAATAGTAAGGGATAATTTGTTAAAAGAAAGTGTCAATTTAAAAAGCAATATTGAATTATTGAAAATTGAAAATTTAGAATTAAAAGAAAAATTAGATAAAATTACAAATAATGTGTCAAAATTTAATAAAGGAAAACAAGATTTGGAAAATCTTATCAAAACTTCAAAACCATCAGGCAATAGAAATGGAATAGGATTTACAAATATTTCTAAACAAAAAGAAAATGATGCTAAACATTTTAGTTATAAAAAAACTAAATTTTACCTACGTCTCACATGAATACCAAAGGTATGAAAAATTGGATTCCTAAGACAAATAATAATTTGATTAGACAAAAACATATTAATAATTTCTTAGAGAATGTAGTCTATAATAAAAATTATATTTATAAAGGTACCAGACCATCTTGGTTATGGCTACCTTCACCTAACAATTAGGACCCTAACAAAATATATGGGTACCAATTAAAACATCTTTTATTTTACAGGTACCCAAAATAAAAATAAGGAGAAATGGATATTAGATAGCGGATGTTCCAAGCATAGGACAGGAAATTCAAAAATGTTATCAAATATAACATACATCGATGGTGGAACGATAACCTTAGGAGATAACTCAAAATGATATGTCGTAGGCGTTGGAGAAGTCATCAACTCAGGTATTTCTAACCCTCCTATTATTTCAAATGTTTTATTAGTAGAAAATATAAAACACAACCTACTAAGCATCAGTCAATTATGCGATAAAGGTTTTCAAATAAATTTCGAAAAAGATATATGTAATATTTTCAATAATTACAAACAACTTGTATTTGAAGGTTTTAGAAACAAAAATATTTATGTATTAAACACGAATATAAATAAAGATTCAAATTTAAGTTTAACCGCCAAACATGATGATCCATGGTTATGGCATAAAATATTTTGTCATATCAATTTTAAAAATATTAATAAATTGGCAAAATATAAGCTAGTTAGAGGTCTACCTAAAATAAATTACAAAGTAGAAAATTTATGTGACGAATGTTAAATTGGAAAACTAAAGAAAAGCACTTTTAAATCTAAAAATAATATTTCTACAAAACAACCATCGGAATTATTACATTTAGATTTATTTGGACCAACACAAACATGGTCTATAAATCACAACAAATATGTTTTCGTAATAGTTGATGATTTTTCAAGATATACATGGACTTTGTTTTTAAAACATAAAAGCGATACTTTTGGTATGATTAAGATATCTGCTGAAAGAATTAAAACACAAATGGAGTTGAAAATTAAAAACATTCGAAGTGATCACGGAGAAGAATTCGGAAACGATCTATTTACTAATTTTTGTAATAAGAAAGGAATAAGTCATAAATTTTCTTTTCCTCGCACACCTCAACAAAATGGTGCCGTAGAAAGAAAAAATCGAAGGTTATAAGAAAGCGCACGAACATTATTAAATAGTAGTGGTTTATGAAAACACTTTTGGGCTGAAGCTATTGTTATAGCTTGTTATGTACTGAACCGAGTAACTATATGTCCTATGACTAAACAAACTTGTTTTGAAATATTTTTTTGGAAGTAAACCTAAATTATCATATTTTAAAACTTTAGGTTCAAAATGTTTTGTATTAAATGCAAAAGATAACTTAGGAAAATTTGACCCGAAGGCCGATGAAGGTATCTTTGTTGGATATTCGGATCGTAGCAAAACATATAAATTTTTTAATAAACGAAATAACACTATTGAAGAAAGTTTACATGTTTCGTTCGACGAAAATCTTTTTAATCATCATACTAATGATGAAGAAGAAATTATTCCACTAACAAATTATATTAATAATGAAACAAATGTGCAAAATAACACTTTGATATCATCTCCTAGAATTCTTAAGAATCATCCAAGAGATAATATCATTGGAGATCTCAATTCTAGAGTAACTAGAAATCAACTAATCAAATAAGCCATATAGCATTCGTGTCAAATTTTGAGCCAAAAAATTATAAAGAAGCTTCAAGTGATAATTTTTAGATAATCGCTTTGCATGAAGAATTAAATCAATTTGAACGCAATAATGTTTGGGAATTAGTACCAAGACCTGAAGAACAATCGATTATAGGAACAAAATGGGTTTTTAAAAACAAAGCATACGAGAATGGAAATATTATTAGAAATAAAGCACGTTTAGTTTCTCAAGGCTATAATCAAGAAGAAGGTATCGATTATGACGAAACCTTTGCTCCAGTAGCTAGATTAGAGGCCATTCGTACATTACTCGCCTTTGCAACTCATCACAATTTTAAATTATTTCAAATGGATGTGAAAAGTGCCTTTTTAAATGGTTTTATTAAAGAAAATGTATATGTAGAACAACCCCCATTATTTGTTCACGAAAGATATCCCGATCATGTTTTTAAATTATACAAAGCATTATATGGATTAAAACAAGATCCACGAGCATGGTATGAACGTCTTAAAAATCATTTAACTACATTTGGTTTCCAAATAGGCAAAATAGATACAACTTTATTTATTAAAAGAGAAAATAATGATATTTTAGTGGTATAAATTTATGTTGACGATATCATTTTTGGTTTAACCAACGAAAATCTATGTAATCGATTTTCAAATATTATGTAAAATGAATTTAAATTGTCACATATGGGAGAATTAAATTTCTTCTTAGGTTTACAAATAAAACAACTTGAAAATGGAATTTTTATTTATCAAGAAAAATATTGCAACGATCTATTACGTCGTTTTGAAATGGATAAAACTTCGAGCAAACCAACACCAATGAGTACCACTATTCGCTAAGGATGATAACGGAAAATATTTTGATGAAAAATTATACCGTAGCATGATTGGCTCTTTACTTTATTTGACGGCTAGTCGACCCGATATTATGATGAGTGTATGTCTTTGTGCTCGATTTCAAGCAAAACCAAAAGAATCTCGTCTAAGAGCTGTTAAGCGTATTTTACGTTATCTATCAAGTACTAGAGATTATGGTTTGTTTTACCCTAAAGGATCATCGTTTGAACTCGTTTCATATAGCGATGCAGATTTCAGTGAATGTAGAACAGATCGTAAGAGTACTAGTGGAACTTGTCACTTTATCGGACAATCATTAGTTTCATGGTTTAGCAAAAAAAAAATTGTGTTCCTTTATTTAATTGCGAAGCCGAATATATCTACGCAGCTCTAGCGTGTGCACAAGTGATACAAATGCAACAAACACTTACGGATTTTGAAAAAATTATCAACAAATCTCCAATATATTGTGATAACAAAAGTGCCATATATTTATCAAAAAACCCTGTCAATCATTCAAGAAATAGGCATATAGATATACGACATCATTTTTTACGAGACAATATTGAAAAAGGAACTATTTCATTAGAATATGTAAATACCGAAAATCAAATAGAAGACATCTTTACAAAAGCACTAAATGAACAAACTTTTATTAAACTCCGACGAAATTTAGGGATTTGCTCACTTCATGATCTTCTCCCTTAAAAATAATCACTGCTTCATTTAGGCTATGATTAGTCATTTATTTTACTATCCACAAATTATAATTAATAATTTCTGAACCTTTAATTTTTTAGATAGTTAGTTTTTCTATAAATAAAATTTTCAATTCATATATAAACAGTTATACAAACAAGAAAAACTATATACACGCAATTCATATTCTCTTCAAGAAACAAATTATAGCCATGTCTTTCGAGAACTCTTATATATCCATCTTGACACCTATGACGGATAACCCGGCTGATACACCACAACGACTTCCTACACCTACGTCAAAGCAGGAACCGACGTATAGGTGGTCCTCATATGACAAGGGATTTACCCCCGATAGCAAGAAGACCAAAAGATCTCTGTTTGTTTCTCCTAACACAAAGAAGAAAATTGATGAAATTCATCACTATCAGAAACAACAAATAGATCTACAACGAGAACTATATTTTGAACAGAAATTTACAGCACGACGGCTAAGCTTTTTGGAGCAAGTAGCGATGAAGTTTTGTACGTCAAGGAAGAAAGATGTCCATGAACCACTTCCAAAACCTTGTTGTACTTTGAATCCCTCGTCTTCATATCGTACTCCTTAGGACCCTTCACCAAGATGATTTTCTGCCTCCCCGAGAACTCACGAACGTGGAAGTATATGGTCCCCGCTTAAACCATGGAAGGATAACAAGTCAGGAGATCACAAAACTCCATCGCCTTCTAAATAAATTATATTTGTTATTGTATGTATCTATGTTTATTTGTTATTTCACACAAATAATAATATTTTTTATTCATAAACTAGAGAATCGAAAAATAAGCAAAACCATCAAATTTTAGGCTATTTTTAGAAAAACTGCCTATTTTAGACGTCTGGATATGGACCTTAGACGTTTGACACTCTGATATACGTCTAATTTTTTGAGCAATGTGCATATGCTAGACGTCTTATATACCCCCCAGATGTCTGAAAATTTGCTCTGTCTCCTTGAAATAAAAATTAGAAAATTTCAGACGTCTGAAATTAGACTTAGACGTCTGAATTAGATCTCTGCCACAAAGTTTTTCAACATTATCCTATTTCAGACGTCTGTTTTTAAACCAGACGTCTGGTAATACTCTTTGACTATCAAGTTTTATAAATTCGACTAAACCAGACGTCTAACCCAACAACCAGATGTCTGACTTTATCTACTGTACCCAATTTAAGGCAAACCAGACGTCTGATTTCGAATCCAGACGTCTGAAATTCGATCGACACTTTAAATAATCCAGATAACGTCATTTTTTTCTTTCATATCAAAATTTTCAAACCTTCGATTCCCTTAGTGATGATTTTTCTCTCCAAAACTTCATCTTTACGCACGCAAATCACAATGCCTCCTCAAACTTAGAATCCCAAGATTTCCAAAATAAAACAAGATCAACCAACATCATCTTCAAATCCTCAAGTTTTCTCAGATGATCAAACTAAAAGATGGATGAATAGAGCACCACATTCAATCAAGAGGTATGAAGATATACAAAAGAAAACGTTTCACATAGGTCCATTCTATAATCTATTTAAATTTTCAATGTATGATTTGGATGAAATATGTGCAAATTCCGGGTTAGAAACCTTAATTTCAATCACTTCTAATGACATCCAAATCGACCAATTGGCGATATTTCTATTCTATGCGAATTTGGATAGTACTTTAATGTGGAACACTGAAGATGAAGATAACTGGCTCTTGTCTAGCGTGTATGGAAACACGATTAGACTAACTCCTGGTAAAATAGGTAGAACCCTAGGATGTTCTAACACAGGGGAAGATTTATACAACAATCCCGATATGCGCTTCAAGCCATGGAACAGTATTAATCATCAAATTTGGAAGGACGAAATGCCAAAATTTGCCTCCAAATATCTATGTCCAAAAGCTCGACTCCCAACTCGAATGATAATCAATACCATCGTTCCACGTATGGGAAGCCACGAGCAAATAACCAAGTTAGAGCATAAAGCCTTATATGTTCTATTTAGTGGAACTAGGGTGAATTGGGCCAAATTCATCTTCGACAAGCTCAAACAATTCTGGACTCGATCACGGCCATCAATTATTTACCCAACATATATTATGAGCCTTCTTCGTGTACATAACATCCCATCCTACCTATCGACCTTCGAAGAAAATATGCTTCCACCAAATTTTTCTCCCTTATGCACCTACCTGAGATTTCCCCAGAATTTATATCTTTCGAAGATTGGACGCACGATCGTCAATCTAGACATGTTGAGCCTCCACCTCAACCACACATTGAACCATCTCAAGAGGAGGAACAACTTTAAGAAGCAACTCCACCTCCTCCTGCACCATTTGATTATCCAAGACATGATGAGATTATGGAGACTCGAATGGATACAAATCCAAATGAAAATGTTCGAGATCTCACCCTTATAAATCAACATATATTATCTCAAAATCAAAAAGTTTTCGCTAAGAGGATTGACAACTTCGAAACATCATTTGCTACACGCCTAGCCACAGTTGAAGAATCTCTTTCGACTGTCTTGACGGTTCTTAAAGAAGTACTACAACGGGTTCGCGGTCCAATACCACCTTCTGAAGATTGGCCAACCCCAATACCTTCTCCTCCCGCAAAACATTCCAAACTTTCTGAGGATGAACCTCTTAAGCAAGCTTTGACATCTCCTACAAAGGCTAGCACTTTTGATAAAGAAGAAACAAAGGAAGATGATCAAGAAAAAGCTTCTATAAAGGAATCATAGATTTTGGGAATCATAGATTTTGGGAATCATAGATTTTAGGTTTTTGGGATATTAACTTTTGTAAATTTGAGAAAATATATGTAGGCAATCACTTGCGAATTATTAATGAAATTTCCTTTTTTTGTGTTTGACGATTGGTTAAATTATTTATAATTCTTTTTTATAATGCCAAAGGGGAAGAAATATAAGTATAAGTATAAAACATTAAGAATAAGCATATACTCAGGGAGAGATTTATAATTTCTATATAAGTATATTGAATAGTTATCATCATCAAAAAGGGGGAGATTGTTAGGAAATCAATTATATGGTTTCGATGACGACAACTATACAATGAAAATTGAATATGCATATATATTTCTACTCACAGGTAATTGTTAGAGTAACATCACAAAAGAGACAAGAACAAAACTCAAAGAAAGTATCAAGAGGCTACAAGTCGTTAAAATCAGAAGAGCAATGACACAGAAACAAGAAAAGCAACATGCACAAGTTCAGACGTTTGGGTGCACTAGCCAAACGTCTAATTGAATTCTCTGGTTCACAAATCAGACAGAATCAAACATCTGGTTAATGCACTCAGACGTCTGAAAAGCTACTATATACAAAAAATATATAAGAGGCAGACGTCTAAGACATATTCCAGACGTCTGATTTTGAACTCGGGTATTGACATTCAAAGAACAACTGTCACAATTGAAAAGAAGCTTTCTCTCCTCTTTGCTTCAACTCTTCATCACCATCAAAAGCGACTATAGAGCACTTATTAATGGATGCAACTACTCAAGGAATCTCTCTACCGCTATAAATAGCATCAAGAATCCAAGAAAATATCTCACCTTACTTATGCTCTTTACTCTTTTACTCTGATATATTCTTGATCACCAGCAATCGTATATTAGTATTTCACTCTTCCATGTATACATAATTCTTCAATTAATATCCTATAGATATATATATTGGAAGTATTTTTACTTAATAGTCAATATTCTGTTATAGAACACACACTCGATAAGAACAAGCTTTTGTAACCAAGCATATTCCTTCGAGTGAAGTGAGGGTGTTTGATAGTCGAATTCCAAAGAGGAGCTTCGGGACTGGACGTAGGATGGGAGGTCCGAACCAGTATAAAATCCTATTGTGCTTATTTTCATTTACTTTACTATTATCATCTATTAAGTTTATATTAGATACGTCATATAGTTAGTCACTTATACTTGCATATATACACTACATGATCCATCATATAGACTTTCACAACTCTTCAACAATCAGTTCAACATCAAAGCAAGATATCAACCTTCAACAACTTAATCAAAGCAAGGTTTTTAGCAAATTCAAAGTTTTGACTCAGCAAAGATTCAGTTTAACAAATCAAGTTTCCATCATCAAACAACAAGATCGAGCCCAGATCAAAATTCAACAACCAATATTTTTTCTCAGCATTCAGGTTTTAAAACTAGTCAGATCCTCTGCTTTCAAATTCAAAGTGAGTAAACAAATTTGTTTTCAAAAACTTTAAATATGTTTAAACCCTGATGCCTGTAGAAAACTTGTGTTTGAATAAGTAAAAATGGTTTGCATGTTGGATTTAATGCTATATGTATATATGTCTATGATTATCTCTGTATGCATGTTTGGAAATAATACTCTGCTCTGTTCCTTATTCTCAGATCTTATAAAAAAACCAAAGGCTCTCTCTCCGATTGATTTTGGGACTTCATGTTTAAATATAAATTGTTAGAAATGATATGATTTGAATTTTAAAAATGGTTTGGATAGAAATTGATGCCAGTTTTTACTATGAGGATAGTTTTATAGTAAAAACTCAAAATTGATAAAATTTGTTGTCAACAATTAAATGATTCAAGTATATAGCCTGAATCTACTATAAAAAATTTGGATTTTTAAGACGAATATCTCGAATTTTAGTCGAGTATCGAAGGTGCAGTTCAAAGTTGAATGGAAAATGATTTTTGACCATTTTCTGGCGATCGACAAGCACTTGGTTGTAGGGGTTTTCGTCGAAGCTTGGTTGTCGACTGGGAAGGTCGGGAAAAATGATGAAGAAGGTAATCGATGGTCGTGGCGTCGGAGGTGGGGTAAAATAGGGTTCAAGGGTTGAGGTTGAAATGTGGTCGACACGGTGACTATGGGTGATCGAGCTTCACCTGGGCTCGGGTGATTGTAGCGTGGAGGCTGGCGATGCTGTGGATGGAGTTTGGGAGACTCTGTTGGTCGGCGTCGATGATTCAGGGGAGATTTATGATGATGGCGAATTTCCAGTTTCAACTAGAGATGCTCGATTTTATTTTCGGCTTCGTGGCGTTGGATCGAGGGTCGAAATCGATCGTATGGTCAATAATTGATGTATGCAAGGTATCATCGATGGTCGCGGCGGCGTGGTTGAATTGTGCACGTGCACGACCTCGTTTCGTGTTTGGGTGTTTGGGTTCGTGAGCGACTCGAAGAGGGAATCAGTTTCGTGGGTTGTTAACCGAGTTCATGCTCGGGTGTTTGCGCGTGAAGGGTATCATGTAACAGATTTTAAAACTTAACTAAAATTTTAAAAAGGAGTGGAAGAAGCTGAGGAGCTCAAGTCAAGACTCGAGTCAGAGGCGGGTTAGACCCGAAGTAGAGATTTAAACATTTATTTTAAATATTTTTGAAGGTTAGTTTTAAATTTAAATTAAAAATTGGTTTGAACTATTATATGATAAATGTTTTAATATGTTTTTGATTAAAGAATTTTTATGATTTGTTAATTTAAATTTGAGAAATGATTAAGTATTTTAAAAACTTAATTTTTAAAAAGTAATTAAGTATAAGTTAAAAAGGATGAAATATTTTTAAAACATATATTAATTAAAGTTAGGTAATTAAAGTAATTGATCTATCTTGAAAGTTAATTAAGGTTTTAACGATAATTTTTTTTAAAGTAATTAAATTTAATGCATTTAAATTTTGTTACATTATTTTATAAAATTATTTATTTAGTTGAATAATGTAATTAAGAAGGATAATTAAGATAAAATGTTATTTAAACTAATCGTAAGATTTAATGTTAATTAAGGTTAATTAATTGGTAATTAATAATTAATAAAAGCAATTAAGATTTAATTAATTAACAATTAAGGATTAATTAAGGTAATTAATTAAGGAATAATTAATTAATGAAGGGGATTAAGATTTATTTAATTTATAATTAAGGATAACTAATCATTGATTAAAGATAATTAATGAAAATAATTATGTGATTAATTAATTATAATCACACGATTAGTCCATCTTAATTTCAGATGATTGCTTGCTATTGAATGCGGTGTACTAATTGATATCTCTGATATGTGATTGTGATATGAATTACTTTGTGCTGAGCTGTAATATTTGTGATTTGTTTCTGTGTGAATGTGAAAACCCATTGGCCGTAAAATGACAATTGAATTTCGATGCGACAGGGAGTCGGATTTCGTTATCCGAAACCCACATTGAACCCTGAAAGTGAATCTTTGTGATTGATACATCCACATGTTTTTAAACTGAACGCTCACTATTTGGTTTAGCGGGGAGAGGACTTTATGTCATATAACCCACGAACATCCCAATTTGGTAATGTGGCATGCTGAGTGATGCTGATTATTTGTTGATCAAAGCATGACTTTTGTGAAAAAGCATAGCTTTGTGGACGAGGCTTCGTCGAACCTCACAACCCGGTAATGGTCGAAACAAGAAGGATGCAACAAGGTTATTGGGGGTAGCATTCCTTAGGGTATGTGCATTTCCTTCTGGATAGAAGTGGTATCATGGTATTTAGACCATATACTTAACTTATGTTGATATTGCAATTATGTTGCTTTGTGGTTGTTGTTGTTGGGGCCTCGGATAAAGGTCGGTTACGACTGGAGAATGGCATACTCGTGACAGTTAGTAACCTAGTTATAGAGGTAACCCGACCTTGTGTTGGCAGAGATCCGGTTAGGTTCTCGGGACGTCCCTCCAGAGGCGTAACCATGTAGCCCAGGAAGTTCCTTAGCCTGACCATTTGTTGGGAATCCAATCACCAATACGAACCCCGTACGATTTCAATTGTATAACCTGCCATTCTTAAATGGTAGCTATAGTAGGCATAGTATAATGGTACCTATGCTGGCTAAGATTAATATTATATTTTCGAAATGTTTTTCACACTATGCACTGATAATAATAATATCAAAAGAGTTTTCTCGTATCAAGCATTTTTGACTATCATAAGGAGAAATCTCCCCCAAGTGTGCGATTGCATTGTGTTTGTACCGAGAGGCCTTATGCTAGTTTCATTTTCCAAAAGCATGAATGCTTTTCTTTTATAAATTGTTTTTTTTCAAAACAACTGTTTTTGTTTACTAATACCAGTCCCATGACTGACCCGGAGTTTATTGTTTCCTTCCTAAACTCTGGGTGCCCATAATTTCCACACGGGCAGCCTAGAAGCAGGTTATCCGTGTTTTGGAGCTGGCTTGGAATTTTTTGAAGTCTTTTTGTTTAGAAGCTATCGGATTATGGAAAGCTTTGGTTTGAATATATTTTGAGAAGCTTGGAGTTTTGAAGACCTTATCGAAGTTTAAGTATGTTGGAACCTTTTGAAGATGCTGTTGTCGTTCCGTTGTGAAGTTGTTATTATTCTGTTGTTATATCAAGTGTAGCACTCTGATGTTGATGATAATTTTTGTAATCAAATATTGTGATGATGTTGTATCTGTGTTGATTAATGTCAGTTCATTTTATTTCCGCTGTTTATATTCATCTAATGTTGTTATAAGCTCCATCCGAACTGGAGTTCGACGGTTGAATCTAAGACAGTCGAATACAAGTGAGGTATTTGATGTCGATTTTCAGTCCTTACATTTCAGGTTGTGACAAGTGGTATCAGAGCTAAAGGTTGAGTAAGAACTTTAGCTATGGAGCATAACACATTAGGTGGATCATTAGAGATAGGGTGAAGTATACCCTAGAATGAGTTTAAACCGAGAGACCGTAACCCTAAAATTTTCTTAGTCTATTTCTTTTAACCGTTGATATTCCCTAAGATATCTCGTCCCTATTGTCTAAATCAAGTTTTCTTACTATTTAAAGATGGTAAGAATGAGCGGGCGAAGGGGAGGAGCTAGGGGTCAGGGAAATATCACTACAACTGTTCAAGTCCCCACAATAGCAGAAGTAGCTTTATCTACGCAACCTCAACCGAATCTGGCTAATCTATACTCGAGACTAGGTGGCAAGCCATTCACTGGCATGGAATTTATTGTTGAAGCCCAAGCCTAGATCAGATCGTGTGAAAGAATTTTAAAGGGCTAAAGTTGGAAGACGATCAAATGCGACTAATAGCTTCTTGGTAACTCCAAGAAGAAGCCCTAGATTGGTGGGAGACAGTTACTATAGATGAACTGGTAAAAGAATTTACTTGGAGTCGATTCAAGGAGGTGTTTGAGAAGCGATATATGCCATCTGCTGGTATCTCCCGAATGTACCAGCAATTTATGGATTTGAAGCAGGGGAGTTTATTACTTGAGGAGTACTTAAATAAATTCAACGAACTATCTTGTTTCGGTCCGGAGTTGGTGAACACACCTCTAAAGAAAAATGAAAGATTCATTCGTGGGATGAATAAGAAATTCCACGAAAGGATGACAGCTCGCGTTAAAGAATATTTTTCAGATATGATCGATATGGGGTATAGATATGCTACCCTGGATATGCAAGAAGCTCCGGAGGAGAAGGGAAATACGAGCAATCCAAATTGGAAAAAAAAGAAAGTTCGGAGGCAAGAAACCATATCAAGGCAAGGAGAAGAAGAACAATCAGGGAAACCCAGCTAAATATATAACTTGTTACAATTGCCAAGAGAAGGGCCATTATTCAAACAGCTGCAAGAATCTAAAGAAGCAAGTTAAGAAAGAACAACCTACGAAGACTGGTCAGGGAGTTAGAGAATGCTATAATTGTCACAAGCCGGGACACAAAGTAAAGAATTGCCAGGCAATGAAGCAAGCACAAGTGGCGAATGTCTATGCGATAAAGGATGACCCTTCAACTTCAAAGGCGAATAAAGGAAAAGGAGTCTTAGAAGGTAATCTTACTATTTATGATAAAGTTATTAGAGTTTATTCGACACGGGAGCCACACATAGCTTTATCTTCCAACAAACCGTAGACGAATTAAAACTTAAACCAGAATTTGTCGACGAGCCCATTTGTGTAAAAAATCTAGTTGGTGGTCCTGCGAACCTTTGTCTACGTTGTCAAGAGGTTCCTATCTCGTATTCTTGCCATCGATCCCCCATTAGCCTTTTCATTCTCGACTTCAATGAATTTGAAATCTTACTCGGAATGAACTGGTTATCGAAATACAAAGCTAAATTGGAATGTAATAATCGAACGATCTCAATCAAAACAAAACTTGGAAATTTTATTGAAATCTCTTGTGAGGATCCGAGACCTAAAAGAGATAAGCTGATATATACCTTGGGATATCCCGAACCTAGTCTGGAGTCCATACCTATAGTTTGGGAATTTCCAGATGTGTTCGAAGAAGTAAAATCCTTACCTCCACATAGAGAAATTGAAATCAGAATTAACTTAGTATCCAATGCTTGTCCTGTTGTTCACGCCAGCCGCAGGATGGCACCCATAGAAAGAATTGAACTAGTCAATTAAACCCGAGATTTTTTAGAAAAAGGGTTAATTTGTCCTATGTTTCTGATTGGGGTTCAGCTGTGGTGTTCGTAGCCAAATCTGACGGATCTTTGAGAATGTGTGTGGACTACCGCGATCGCAATAAACTAACTCTTAAAAACAAATTTCCTTTGCCTAGAATCGACGACTTGTTCGATCAACTACACGGCGCCCGATTCTTTTCAAAGATGGATCTAGCTCAAGGATTCCATCAGCTACGAATTGTCGAAGACTATGTTCACTTGAATGCTTTCAGGGGTCCAGACATTTTCTACGAATGGTTAGTCATTCCTTTTAGACTAACCAATGCTCCAGCATACTTCGTAGACTTAACGACTCGTGTATTTCGAGGAGTATTGAATAAATTTGTTTTGGTGTATATTGATGATATTTTAATCTATTCTAAAACCGAAGAGGAGCATGCTGAGCATCTTAGAATTGTTTTGGAGATATTAAGGAAGAACATTCTGTTTGCAAAATTTTCTAAATGCCATTTTTGGATGAAGGAAGTCAGATTTCTTGGGCACATTGTTAATGAAGAGGGAATCTCTGTTGATCCGGGCAAGATTTCTTCTATTCTAGACTAGAAGCGACCCACTACTCCAAAATAATTTCGAAGTTTTCTAGATTTAGTGGGATATTATAGAAAGTTTGTCCAAGATTTTTCCAAGTTGCCCAGTCCATTGACTAAGCTAACGATGAAGAATGATAAATTCGATTGGACTCCGAAGTGTGATGAAGCTTTCCAGGAGTTGAAGAGGAGATTAACTACCGCTCCTATTCTCGCTATCATTAATGGGAACCAAGGTTTATTTGTCTATACCGACGCTTGTGGTGATGGTTTGGATGCGGTGCTAATGCAGAATGGGAAAGTAATTGCTTACACAAGTAGACAATTACGTTCGCATGAGAAAAACTACCCAACACACGATCTCGAACTTCTGGCAGTTATTTTTGCTTTAAAGATATGGCGTCATTATCTTCTGGGTACGAATCTCCTTCCGCTTTGCTAAAGGGAAATTTTAAATTTCAACTTAACTTAACATATACTTAATAAATCCTCCTTGTTTTAGGTGAAAATTTTGAATTATTCACTGACCACAAATCTCTGAAATATCTCTTCACCCAGAAAGATTTAAATTTGAGGCAACAAGGATGGTTAGAATTTCCAACATCATATGACCTAGATATCCTGTATACGCCCGGAAAGGCCAATGTGGTAGCCGATGCCTTGAGTAGAAAACATGCTACTATTGCTCATCTTGTTGTCACTTCTACTCTTCTTAAGAAGATCACCGGTGAATAGAAAGAAGACAAGTTTCTTTTAGAAATTTATAGGAGAATTCGTCGTGGTGAAAACTCCAGTTTTGAGGTCGATAAGAATAGAATTGTAAGACTGAAAGGTAGGTTGTGTGTCCCAGATATCCTAGAATTAAAACGTGAAGTTTTAGACGAGTGTCACAAGTCTAAACTCAGTATCCATCCAGGAGTTAATAAGATCTATAGAGATATCAAAAGAACTTTCTGGTGGAAGACAATGAAGAGGGATATATCTATATATGTGAGTCGTTGTGCTACCTGTCAACAAATCAAAAGTGATCAGATGAAAATGGCAGGTTTAGTCCAACCATTGGAGGTACCTAAGTGGAAATGGGATCAAGTGTCGATGGATTTCATCGACGGGTTGCCATACACTCGAAAGGGGAGTGAAGAAATTTGGGTTATAGTGGATCGTCTGAAAAAAATCGTCCACTTCATCCCTGTGAAATCTAACCAAACAGCAGCAAGTCTGGCAGAGCTGTATATAAAAGAAATTGTTCATCTCCACGGTATACCCAGCAGTATAGTGAGTGATCGTGATCGGATCTTCACTAGTAGATTTTGGGAGGCATTTCAAGCCGCATTGGGAACCAAACTGAACTTCAACACTGCTTATCACCCGCAATCTGATGGGCAGACTGAAAAGATAAACCAAATCTAGAAGACCTTCTGCGTGCTTGTATACTTATCTTTGGTGGTTTGGGAGGTCCATTTGCATCTGATCGAATTCTCATATAACAATAGCTATTAGGCCAGTATCGAAATGGCTCCTTTCGAAGCTTTATATGGTCATTCGTGCCGATCACCTGCGTGTTGGATCAAGTCAGGTGATAGACTCATCCTTGGACCTGATATGATTAAGGAAGCCAAGGAAAAAGTTGATTTTACTCGAAAGAAGTTAATAACTGCTCAAAGTCGTCAGAAGAGTTATTACGACCGCAAGAGAAGGGCTCTAGAGTTTCAAGTTGGAGATTCTGTGTTCCTAAAAGTGTCTCCAATGTGGGGCGTGTTGAGATTTGGAAAAACTGGTAAGCTGGCACCACGATACATTGGTCCTTTTCCTATTCTAGAGAGGATCCGTCCTTTGGCATATCGAGTGCAGCTACCCAGCTGGTTATGTGGCATATATGATTTGTTTCAAGTTTCACATCTTCGAAAATATGTGCATGATCCAGATAGTATCATTGAAGAAGCTGCTCAGCAGGATTTGGATATCACACCAAATCTGGCAGTTAAAAGAAAGCCATTGAAGATCATTGGTCACGATGAAAAGAAATTGAGGAATAAAGTTGTTAAATTGGTCAAAGTGCAATGGAGTGGTGATTCAAATGACTGTACTTGGAAAACAGAGGACAACATGCAAAAGTCCTATCCCAATTGCAGAGTGGATATTCCGTCTTAATCTAGTAAGCCATTTCTCTATCTTTTTCTGAATTCGTACATTCTTTGTTTGTCTTTCTCTTTCTTCCAAATTTCGAGGACAAAATTTTCTTAATGGGAGAATTTGTAACGATCCCATTTTTGAATAAAATTTAAATTAGTAATTAATGTAAATTTTGGAATAAATTTTTTGAATTAATTTGAAAATTTAAAAATAAAATAAATAAGTGTTAATTTGTGTGAATAAGATTTCCATTTCATTTGGGTTTAAAATTTGAAAAAATAAATGTTTTTAAAATCAATTGAATTTAAATTATATATATGTGTGTGTATGTGTATGAGTAGATTTGAATTTGACTTTGAATTTGAATTTAAATTTTAAATAAATGCTTTAGTAAAATAATTTGGATATATATATATATATGTATGCATGTATGTAATTTATTCAATGTGTACTTAATTTCAAAACATTCTCTTTTAAATAGTATTTATTAATATAAAGAAAATGTCTTTATAAAATGGAAAATGTAAATTAAAAGTACAACTTAAATAATGTAAAAATATTATTCTAATGAAAATTTACAAATGTTAAATAAGTAATATATATATATATAAAGTCAAGTGTTAAAAATTGAAGTAAGTGGATTAACAAGTGTAATCCATGTAGAAAGAAAATTAATAAATGTCATCATATTGTTTTTATTTTTGAGAAATTTATAAAAAGAAAATAAAGTTATATAACATCTCTAATTTACTTCTTCTCATTCTTTTATCTTCATTACCAAGTCTGTACATTTTTAAATCAGCAACAAGTAATCAAACTAGATAACTTCCTCAACATTTAAACCAAAAGGAAATTCCAGTAAATAAAATTTGAAACAATTTTCTCAAATCTCAAACCAGAAAAGCAATTTCAACTAAAACAACTTCAACTCTTCAACAAACAGTTCAACATCAAAGCAAGATATCAACCTTCAACAACTTAATCAAAGCAAGATTTTCAGCAAATTCAAAGTTTTGACTCAGCAAAGATTCAGTTTAACAAATCAAGTTCTCATCATCAAACAACAAGATCGAGCCCAAATCAAAATTCAACAACCAAAATCTTTTCTCAGCCTTCAGGTTTTAAAACCAGACAGATCCTCTGCTTTCAAATTCAAAGTGAGTAAACAAATTTGTTTTCAAAAACTTTAAATATGTTTAAACCCCGATGCCTGTAGAAAACTTGTGTTTGAATAGGTAAAAATGGTTTGCATGTTGGATTTAATGCTATATGTATATATGTCTGTGGTTATCTCTGTGTGCATGTCTAGAAATAATACTCCGCTCTGTTCCTTATTCTCAGATTTTATAAAAAAATTAAAGGCTGTCTCTCTGATTGATTTTAGGTCTTGATGTTTAAATATAAATTGTTAGAAATGATATGATTTGAATTTTAAAAATGCTTTGGATAGAAATTGATGTTAGTTTATACTAGGAGGATAGTTTTACAGTAAAAACTCAAAATAGCTAAAATTAGTTGTCAACAGTTAAATGATTCAAGTATATAGCCTGAATCTACTATAAAAACTAGGATTTTTAAGACGAATATCACGAATTTTAGCCGAGTATCAAAGGCGCAGTTCAAAGTAGAAGAGAAAATGGTTTTTGACCATTTTCTGGCGATCGACGAGCACTTGGTCGTAGGGGTTTTCGTCGAAGCTTGGTTGTCGACTGGGAAGGTCGGGAAAAATAATGAAGGAGGTGATCGATGGTTGTGACGTCGGAGGTGGGGTAAACTAGGGTTTAAGGGTTGAGGTTGAAATGTGGTCGGCGCGGTGACAATGGGTGATCGAGCTTCACCTGGGCTCGGGTGATTGTAGCGTGGAGGCCGGCGATGCTGTGGATGGAGTTTGGGAGACTCCAGTGGTGGGCGTCGATGGTTTAAGGGAGATATCTGGTTATTGTGAATTTCCAGTTTCAACTAGAGATGCTCGATTTTATTTTGGGCTTCATGGCGTGGGATCGAGGGTCGGAATCGATCGTATGCTCGATCGTCAATGTGTGCGAGGTATCATCGATGGTCACGACGGCGTGGTTGAACTGTGCACGTGCACGACGTCATTTCATGTTTGGGTGTTTGGGTTCGTGAGCGACTCGAATAGGGAATCGGGTTCGTGGGTTGTTTTCTCGAGTTCATGCTCGGGTGTTTGCACGTGAATAGAATCATGTAACAGATTTTAAAACATAACTAAAATTTTAAAAAGAAGTGGAAGGAGATGACGAGCTCGAGTCAAGACTCGAGTCAGAGGCGGGTTAGACTCGAAGTAGAGATTTAAACATTTATTTTAAATTTTTTTGAAAGTTAGTTTTAAATTTAACTTAAAAATTGGTTTGAACTATTATATGATAAATGTTTTAATCGATTTTTAATAAAAAAGTTTTATGATTTGTTAATTTAAATTTGTGAAATGATTAAGTATTTTTAAAACTTAATTTTTAAAAAGTAATTAAGTATAAGTTAAAAAGGATGAAATATTTTTAAAACGTGTATTAATTAAAGTTAGGTAATTAAAGTAAATGATCTATCTTGAAAGTTAATTAAGGTTTTAATGATAATTTTTTTAAAGTAATTAAATTTAATTTATTTAAATTTTGTTACATTATTTTATAAAATTATTTATATTAGTTGAACAATATAATTAAGAAGGATGATTAAGATAAAATGTAATTTAAACTAATCTTAATCTTTTAAGTTAATTTATGTGATAAGGATGATTTATTAAACAAGGTTCATAAGATAATCAAAGTAACTAGCAAAGATAAAAAGATTTATCTTTTAATTTATTAAGTAATTAATGATTTGTTAATATAATTACTTAAAGAATAACTATTTAATTAATTACTTAATATTAAAGATTAATTAAATGAACATTTAAGGTTAATTGATTGGTAATTAATAATTAAATAAAGTAATTAAGATTTAATTAATTAAAAATTAAGGATTAATTAATTAAGGAAATTAATTAAGGAATAATTAATTAATGAAGGTGATTAAGATTTAATTAACTTATAATTAAGGATAACTAATCATTGATTAAAGATAATTAATGAAAATAATTATGTGATAAATTAATTATAATCACACGATTACTTCATCTTAATTTCAGATGCTTGATTGCTATTGAATGTAGTGTACTAATTGATATATCTGATATGTGATTGTGATATGAATTACTTTGTGCTGAGCTGTGATATTTGTGATTTGTTTCTGTGTGAATGTGAAAACCCATTGGCCGTAAAATGGCAATTGAATTTCGATGCGACATGGAGTCGGATTCCAGTTGGTTATCCGAAACCCACATCGAACCCTGAAAGTGAATCTTTGTGATTGATATATCCACGTGTTTTTAAATTGAACGCTCACTATTCGGTTTAGACAGGAGAGGACTTTATGTCATATAACCCATTCCGAATAGTGATACGACTAAATGGATAACATTTGAAGACGGTGGTGAAGACCGGGTGTCTTCGAGAATGATAGGATAACCTGTCGAATGACTCTGCACTGAGTTGCTCCGGTATAGAGATCTCCATATGTGATGGGGAGTCCAATCGAGATTGTGGATGCCCGAATTGCAAGGGCTTCTTAGGAAGTGCCTTCAGCTTTGTTCGAACCCGAAACAGACTTGTATGGTTGTATGTCTAACATTACACTTTGAGATATAAAGCTGATCTCTATCAAATACATTTATGTTAGTGGCGGAGAATTTATTCTCTTAGCTTAACACCCTTCTCTAAGACATATGAGCTCAGAGGTTATGTAGTTGATGGTCATTAGTGATATACTCCAAATTTGGTAGTGTGGCATGCTGAGTGCTGCTAATCATTTGTTGATCAAAGCATGGCTTTTGTGAAAAAGCGTAGCTTTGTGGACGAGACTTCGTCGAACCTCACAACCCGGTAATGGTCGAAACAAGAAGGATGCAACAAGGTTATTGGGGGTAGCATTCCTTAGGGTATGTGCATTTCCTTCTGGATAGAAGTGGTATCATGGTATTTAGACCATATACTTAACTTATGTTGATATTGCAATTATGTTGCTTTGTGGTTGTTGTTGTTGGGGCCTCGGATAAAGGTCGGTTACGACTGGAGAATGGCATACTATGCACTAATAATAATAATATCAAAAGAGTTTTCTCGTATCAAGCATATTTGACTATCGTAAGGAGAAATATCCCCCAAGTGTGCGATTGCATTGTGTGTGTGCCGGGAGGCCTTATAGTAGTTTCATTTTCCAAAAGCGTGAACGGTTTTCTTTTATAAATTGTTTTTGTTCAAAACAACTGTTTTTGTTTACTCATACCAGTCCCATGACTGACCCGGAGTTTATTGTTCCCTTCCTAAACTCTGGGTGTCCATAATTTCCACACGGGCAGCCTAGAAGCAGGTTATCCGTGTTTTGGAGCTTGCTTGGAATCTTTTGAAGTCTTTTGGTTTAGAAGCCATCGAATTTTGGAATTCTTTGGTTTGGATATCTTTTGAGAAGTTTAGAGTCTTGAAGACCTTATCGAAGTTGAAGTATGTTGGAACCTTTTGAAGATGCTGTTGTCGTTCCGTTGTGAAGTTGTTATTATTCTGTTGTTATATCAAGTGTAGCACTCTGATATTGATGATAATTGTTGTAATCAAATATTGTGATGATGTTGTATCTGTGCTGATTAATGTCAGTTCATTTTGTTTCCGCTGTTTATATTCATCTAATGTTGTTATAAGCTCCATTCGAACTGGAGTTCGACGTTTGAGTCTCCGGCAGTCGAATACAAGTGAGGTATTTGATGTCGATTTTCAATCGCTGTATTTCGGGTCGTGACATATATGGAGGAGATATTAGAGACAAGTTATGGTCTAGAAGCTTTCTTATCTCTTACCAATTTTCTATCCCTTTATTCATCCAAATCAAGTCCAACTTGCTATTATTTTGTCGTACCCCTTTATGTCCTTATCATTGTCGAACCAACCAACCCCCAATATGGGCTTCAAACCCATTTAAAGCTTGAAAAAAATATTTTACTTTTAAATCCAATTTAATCGCGTATTGATACCATATATCAGTTAATATATTGATAACTATTACACATATATTTAATAATACTTTCTAATAAAATTTTGTAACTGATATTTCATAATATTAACTAAAATAATTAATTTATAACAATTGCGATTTAATTAATTTGTTTGGTCAAAAGAGTATTCAACGTTTTGATTGTGTAATGAACCATTAGGTGTAAACTTTGTCAGCGCTTGATATCGATCTATTCGAATATTAATGTTCACGCATCACTTAGTAAGTGACGTGACATTTTTGCCAAATTTATCGCTTGCTTAACTTAGGTAAATCCAATTTTACCTTATCAAGCATTACCTGATTGCGATAATTATTTACACCAATTCTCTTCAACAAAATTATATCACTTTGGACTCATGGAATTTGGTTATGGTCAAAATTTAAATATCGTCTATATTCAACTCTATAGTCCAAGCACAAGTCTTTAGTTCAATTATCACAATTATTATTAATCAAAATGCTCTAGCTAGGACTTTGACTTTGAACTAACTTCAGTCAACTAGGATCCTAACCTCATGTAACTAAGGAGACGAATCCTCTCTTGAATAGTGGTTCGCTTCCGATGCTTCTACACGACCCAACTACAGTCGTTCGTTGAACGTTGCCATGATTTGACTATAATCAAAGTGGAGCTTCCACATTGAAGATCAACAATATTCTTAAGTCAAGAGAACCATGTAAAAATGTCACATCATTATTTTATGTTTGACCTTAGTTATATTTTCAATAGAATACCATCAACGAGTCATTCTATAATTATTCAATAACTATCATTACGTAACCCCTTGGTGCCCCAAAAGCCATGAGTAATTAATTTTCCAATATTTGAAGAGCATTACTACTCTAGTCTCAACGAATGTATTCATATCCAGTCTTGATACATCTTGACTAAGAATATTTAAAATAGTATATTTATTTTCATTGTGATAAATTACTCACTGTTACATGACAAAACGTACCATTTATGGATTTTCTATTAAATATACTTTTAATTGAATTAATATAACATATTATATCAATTATATAACAGAAAGAAAGCGCCTTTTATTTCAAATAAGAACGGTTATTGAGATAAATATATGTAACAAATTACAAAATTGCCTCTAGGACATACATCTAACTGTATCAATATTCCATTTTCACTTAGGTTCAGTTATGGAATCTTGTTCCAATTTCTCCAATCGGTTTCCTCAAAACCAATTGGGTTAGTTTTCTCAGTGAAAGGGTATGCTATTATATTTAAGTTATCTACTCTATTAATCAACTCTCTCTGACATTGGTAAATAACCTTTGTCATGTGGAAAATTTTCCAGTACATCTCTTGAAATATAGCGAGCTCTATGTTCAGTTATGAACTATATCATAACATTGTTATCATATAATAATGTTATGGGATTTCCAACATTTGGAATCACCCTCAGCTTGGTTATAAATTTTATGCATATAAAAATACACACACACACATTGCTTTTATTGCGGCACTATTCAAGGCGATGTACTAAACCTTTTTCATTAAATCAACCGCAATATTTAATTTGGAACATTTGCAACTTAAAGATTCTTAACTTGGATTTATTTATTTATTTTTGATTTAAAGTGTATATGGTCCAAGGACCATATAGCCATACTATATATATAAAGGTACATAAGTCCATGACCCAGGGGCCACCTAACAAAACAAACATAAAGCCAACATGCCTAGTTCGATAGCATAATGAGAAACAAAATAAAGAAAACATGTATGGAAGAATAGCATAAGATCATACAATGTCCTAAAAGTATGAAATGCAAACTCAGCGATGAATGTCATGACGAAATAACAGATGAATTTCCTAAAATCTTAGGCCTGTGTCAAGAGTGCGAGGTGAAAAGATGAATTTGCGATTGCAATCCTAAGCATATAAAATTGCATCGTTATTAGCGCCGAACTCACCATCATTGCAGAGGTCCAACTCGTCGTCTGAGAGACAGTAGAAAAGCTCCCTTTCATCCTTGTCGTCATAGAAATCCATTTTGAGACTACCTTCCACGTTGAGTGGTAGTAGAGGCTGATATCCATATGCATCCAGGTCTTGGCTTCCCTACCACAAACTAAAGGAGTGAGTTTTGCAAGATAGGCTTGAATCTCCTGGGCAATGGGCTCAACACTAGGACGATCATCGATCAATTCTTAGATAAATAGCTTCTTAAGAGATGTAATTGGGGTGTCGATAATAAGATTCGGAGGTGAATCCTTGTCGTAAGCAAGTATAGGTAGGGTAGAGGGATTAGCACAAGCAGCGATTGTAACGACCCGGTATCTTCAACCATTCGCATCCGCACCTATCGGACTTGAATTGTTCAAAATACTGCATTGTAAATAAAATTTGGCAAATCTCAGAATATAAAATAAATAAAAAATCACAGAATCACTGACACAGAAATCAGAATATTCGCAGCGGAATTTAAAATAACTTAGTGGTTCATGAAGCTACTTTCACAAATTCTGAAAAAAGAAAAATTTACATAGTCTTTAAACCAAATATAGTTTGAATCAACAGTTGAACAAACAAAATTTATTTGTTTCCATTACATAAACTAAGGTAAAGAACTAAAAGGAAATTGACAGCAGCTTGGAAGGTGATCTGCAGAAGTCCTAGCTCCGATGAAGAAGTCCGAACTGAAACTCAGGCTGACCCGAGCGTAAAATAAAACATAGACAATCGAGTCAGGACATACATACTTATACAGTGTAAGCTAATTCAAGTGTACTGTAATATAAAGCAGGTAACTTAAAGGATGCTTGGGACCATCCATCCTCCAAGGATCCGTTAAACTATTTACTATGTAGTAATAATTTCGCTATTATAATAGTGTCTATATTAAAATAAACTTACTTTTAAATAGCGTTAAGGGGTTACCCATATAGCCCTTAACATGTAATAGTCTCAGTAGTCCATCCAATATCATAGTCCCTCCTGATCGGGAAGCCACCAGAGGATACCATACGGGATACGGGAGAAAACCAAACTCGTACAAGGCTCGCTATGGTAGGTGACACGGCACAACACTACAAGAAATTTGATTTTTAGTGGCGCTCAAAAAACGCTACAAAAAGTTTTGGTGGTGTTTTGATAAACGCCGCCAGAAAACATGCGACTAAAATCCATGATTTTTTGTTGTATTTATTTTAACGCCACTATAAATGAATTTTTGGCAGCGTTTTTTAAATGTTACTAAAGATCTTTTTTACAGCGTTTAAGAAACGCCACCGAAAAGGTGCCGTTTACTATCTTATTTTTTTGTTGCACTTATTATTATTTTTTGCAACGTTTTTTGAACGCCACAGAGATTATCTGAGTTACTATAATTGCTGATTCTGTAGCGCTTTTTAAAGCTACAAAAAAAAATATTTTTGGTGGCGTTTTTTCTCCGCCACCATATGTTTCGATTTTATTGCCTGCTGTTCCATGAATGGATCTGATTTTGCCTCCAATTCAAGTACTTCAAAACTTATACAATAACGTAATATATAAACACATACACATTCAAAAATAACACATTCAATGAACCACAATAACACAAACAAAAGCAATTACATAATCACCACTATATCATAACATTAGTGTCAAGACAACAGGTTAACCATACATTTACACAACCAAACTACCATAAACAGTTTCATAACAGTTTTAATCAACCAAACTACATACATGTGCTGCTACCATACCAAAAACCAGTGCCGATGCTTGAATTCTTCATAAACGTTTATCTACCTGTAAACAATAATAATCATGTTACTAAATATTTGGAGGTGAAGGTATCAAAGATAAAAAATTACTGTAGTTACAACCAACACTACATATACCAACTCAAATTGACACTGCATGTACAAACTTTAATTGCAAATACAAACATCACTGCCTTATTCACCCAACTACAGCAATCTCAACTACCACAACAACCACTGCCCATAGCCCTTCACTTCATCACAGTGCTCAAATATTACCCCTGCCTTACAACAACATCCAGTGCCATTCTACCAATCTCTGACATCTCCTACCCCTAACCAAGACCATACCAGTTCATAAAACCATCATCATCACAACTTCCTCAAACTGCCACTCCAACACCAAGTCAAAATCACTCCTTCCTCAATCACAAACAATACTCATTCATAACCGTTACAAACTGCTCCCTGTTGCAAATATCTGATTCTACTACCGACCTTGCCTTCATACCAATCTCCCCACTATTTCAATACTGTCACCACCCCACTTCCCTTACATCACTGTACTGACCATATTCACATACCCTTCATCATCTTGCAACCATCCTCTACTCTACCTCTCCACAACAGCCTCGACCTCGCTGTTATTTCAAACACCCTCTACAACTTCATTCCATCACCTATACAAAATAACAACCCCTACCGGTGACACTATAAACTTCATACACCCTTCTCAGAAATCACACCGACCATCTCTAACAAACCACTGCTCCATCCGCAAACACCCAGTATCCACCATCATTCAAACCTCCTCACAACCAAACATACAACCCCTACATCCTATCCAGAATCCTTCTCCACAATCTACTGCCTCTGTCCTATTCTACAACCACTGTTGTGCCTATCATTCACCATATTAATAGCTATCACTCACCATATTACTGTCCTCGTCAACCATTACATACAAAACTGCTTACTGCCTCTTAAACCACCCACTCATACCAAAACATATCACCATCTGCATACTCCACCTGCTGCCATACAACTTCATACAGACCAGAACAACACACTACACTTCACCTTTCTAACTTGTTCCTCCCACTGCATCCACCATATTACCACTACCCACTACTACCAACCAATATCACCCTTACTTCTAAAAACTACACATTCACTCGAACTATTCCACCTTCAAACTGCTTCAGTTCAAACAACCTCGATCATTATAGTTCTGTCTACTATAAGCATCACTTCCCTACTTCAACACAGTTTCCATCAACTGCCTTGCAACAACCCCTCCCCATTCATACTATAGAAAAAAATCCACAATATGCCAAGTTAAAATTAAAACAAGTTGACAGTCCTGCCACTGTTTGACCTAAACCGTACCCCCCTCCCCTCACTGAATTTTAGCCTAACTCCATCAACAACCTCAGCCAAACTGATAACATTCAATCACCAATTCAATCACTTTCTTGCTCTACACCAATATTTATTGAGTAATATAACTAATTTTTATAGTCGATTATCTAGGAATATTGTCAAGGTATTAGAATCAAAGTTTGAAAACATTTATGATGAATAAGTTATATACCTTTCAGTTTGTTTTCAGAATGACTTTTTCCGTTGGCCAAGCTATGGGAACGCCAAGTGCATCTTCCATGCACGTCAACGCTGATGTTGGTCTCCATAGCTCTGCATTTGCATCTCTCACAATATCAACCCAAACTTTTACAGCATTAAGTCCCAATGGATGTTAATGGACCAGTGTTATCGGATCACTTGATGCAACAGTTCCTTCAGCCACTACGTTTGTTCCACCCAAATCGATCAACTGGCATTTGCTATCTTTTGTCCACTTTGCAATTGGCTGGAAAAAAAGAGATTATTATGCAGAATATATACATACACATAATAAATAAACTTTCAAACACACGTAATTTCTTCAGTTTTGAAAATTAATATTTACATGCTCTGATTTCTTCATGACCATGGGTGTAGATTTCATGGGAGAAGTCGCATAATTTACACTGTCATTTACATTTTCTTTATCAACTTCAACTTCTGATTTCGGCCATGTTACTTTCCTACCAACTGCATCTCCAATGCACGACATATCACATGTGGGTCGCCACAAATAAGCATCTTTATTTATTACTTTGTCGACCGAAATCACAATGGCAGACGGACCGAGCGGAATACCATTAAAAACATATAGTGGCTCTCTGGAGTAGACTCTTCCTTCGGCAACTACCCCTTCACCCTCATTCCAACCATAAATCTTGCATTTGTCGTCTTGGACAGTGCTGTTACTCTAAAAATGAGAAGTGTAATTTTAACAAACAAATAAATATATAAATGGATTAATTTGGGGTACTAATATCTAAAAACTTAAACTAAAACTTTAGTATGTTTCAATGAGAAGTGTCATTCAACAGTTTAGTATGAGAAGTGTAAAATTTACCGTACTGACGTCGTTCAAATTTACTCGCAGCGCCATCTTAATGCAAGTTGATGGCCAAGCTACCACCTTATTCACAACGTCTGCTAATACTGTCATTTTAGGTGTAGGCCTCCATAAATAAGTATCTGGTTTGTCCACGATATCTACAATAACGCTCACAGCATTTGGTCTAAGATGAATGCCATTGACAACCGCAGTTGGGTCCCTAGACAACACCCTCCCATTGGCAACAACTTCACAGTTTCCATCCCAATTCAACATCGAACATACATCGTCATTGCTCTGAAATTATTCAACCAAAAATTATAGCAATCACTGGATAAAAATTTAAAATCCAAATGTTATTTCTTGATTAATATAATTATTATTTTTACCAATTCAGATGTGCTCCTTTTCGAACTTTCTACACCCTGCAGCAAAGCACTAATATCAGGATATTTTAATCTTAAAAGCACTCGATTAAATGTAATGTAGGCGTTTAATTGACTATCGAAAACTACTAAATGGACTTTGATCAGTTAATGTATTTTATAGCTATAAATGATGGGATAAAATTAATATGGCTACCAAAACCAGCAAGTGAAAAAAATTAAAATGACCATACTTAAAATGGCAGAGAACATATGATAAGTTTGTGAGAGAGAATAAATTTTTTCTTTTTAGTATTTTAAATTATATGGCGCTTTGAATTTTTATTTTACATATATAAATTACTTTTAATAGTCTACCTTCTGGTTCATCAGAACCTGCAGCATACTCTTCATTTCTGTTATTTCCTCTCGACACTACGATATTTGTTTATCTTTTGACTGGGCCACAGCTAGCTTGGTTAAAGTGCAACCCCTTCCCAATGCCCTTAACTGTCCTGGTTTATCTTGTCCGAGTACATGTACAAGAGCATCTCCACTGACATTCTGTGACGAACCGGAATGTGATAGGCTACCAAATTTTTTAATCTCCTCCTACATAAATAAATACAAATAGATAATGTACAATGGTAAAATTATCGTACTTTCGGACAATTTTTTATATACAGATAAAATAAAAAAAAACTTACAATAGCATTTCCAGCTTCCGCGGTCACCGGTTCACCATTTTTTTTTATGTGAGATTTAATCCAAACATCAGCTCTAGTTATGGACGATGGAGTTGGACTTTCTTTTTTCTAAATTTAGGAAAACAATAAATAAAAAACCGGACAGGTATAAAATAATATTAAATAAAGCTATACTTAATTAACTAACCATGTCTTCAGTCAATCTAGCCATTCCCTTACGACCAGTTGTGTGTGGAAGTTGTTTATCCCTAAGGGACGAATATTTCTCACTTCGTTTCTGTAAAATGAAATAAAACAGTGAACATAATATCAAGTGAAAAAAGTGAGCACAAGAAACAGATATGTAAAAATGAAAACTAAAATCTAAGATGCAATGCAATGTTTTTTGTTTTATTTTTGTTTTTGGGTATATGCAATGCAAGCTTGTTGAAGTATGAAATGCAACAGCAATGTAAAATAGAAAACGAAACGCAAAAGCCAGGAAATGAAATGTAATAGCAAACTAGTTGAAAATTCCAATGCAAAATGAAAACAAATCCAACAATTTTTTTAATGCAAGATAACACAATACAAAACCAAACACACATCACTAAACTGAACTAAATTCAAGTGAACAAGAAATGTGTGCAGAATGAACAAAGTTAAAATGGAAAGTGTTCTAATAAATAAAATAACGAATAGTGTGACCTTAAACTCCGGACTTATTTTCGCCTTCACAAACCTTCTCCATTCGTTCATGCTTTTGATGTTGGTAGGTTTCAATTTTAGTCTTTCCTCTTCGTTCTCCGCTTTATTTAATTTTCGAACCAATTTACTTTTTGACGATCTCCAAATTACTCCCATTTGTTGAAATACAGCTTTTCTTTGCCAATCCTCTTCCAGTTTAAATCTAATCTGCAACAATACATGAAAACATGATATTAAAATCAAACAACAGCCATATGAGCCATATGTATGCATCAAACAATTTTTTTCAGCGATAACTATAATACGTGATGTAACAATGTAGCAACTTGCAAACAGATGTATAAACAACAAAAACAATTTTTAACTCATACCTGAGTCGATTGCCACAAAACAACTTTTAACTCATCACTTAGATTCCTCCAATCATCAAGTGTGTATGGAACCAGCTCCCGCACAAGCAGTCCAAGAAAAAAGGATAAATGTACTGACCCTTTCCCTATTGGTATACCTATATCATTGAACTCAACTTCAATTCGATCCTGACTGCTTAACCGGAGTATTTTTGCTTTTGCTGGACCTCTACCGCCTCTTTTCTGGGATGTAATTCTGGATTCAACTTCACTTGCTCTCCCAATTTCTCCCTTAGCATCATCAGTTTGTTCAGGAAGGATTTCATTTTCTGAGCGAAGTCCTTCTTCATTTGGTTCGGAGGGGGTAACAGGTGGCTCTTGTTCTTTGTCTTCATTGCAAACAATGGCTTGCTTCTTAGCGTTGACTGTTGGTTCTTCATTATCGCTGCAAGCACCAGCTGGAATCTTAACTTTTTCTTTGGATTATACTTCCGCTTTGACTTATCCTTCTGAGATTCCTCATCAGCCTTTCTCTGGTTGCGAGTATGTACAAAGCTTGAATGCATCTTTTTTCTGCAAATGAAACAAAAAACAGTAACTTATTTTGAGAATACTTCATATAAAGGACAGTTAACAGTATCTATTATGTAACCTTGAATACAATAGTTATTAATACATGTATATGAACTCTATAATGTAAACTCTGTAAATAATCACATTAATACTTAATAATGGAATAATCAAAACATATAATTTCTATAAATGTATATTAATATGTTTTCTATGCTTGCATTTACAAATGAAGGCACCTAACATATAATAAAAAAAAGCACAACACACTCAACAAAATTTGCAACCTCTCACAAACACAAAACATAGCAATGCTAACTCACACAAGCACACAGTACACAACATATTCACAAACCCAACTCACCCTACAGACAGTCAGACAACCCTCACAAACACATATGTAGACTAACTACCTACTTACCTTATCAGTCTATCCTCTGGTTATCACTCACTGTCTTCTGAGTTTCGATTCTTTAATATTATTTATCTGTTAACATGGAGCAAATACTTGGTACTTTAAGCAATACCATGCTCAAGTATTTGTTTTATATAGTAGATAAATGTTATGTAAAAAAAAATAGTATTAATATGCACCTTATGTAAATGAAAATATTCCAAAGTTGAAAAACTGTATTACATAAACAGTTTTACAGTGCCTTGTGATCTGAGTCTGGGAGAGGACATGCCCAAATCATAATTTGATATCATATAACTCATAAAGCAATATGAATACACTGTTGTAGTTACATACTAAATCTATCAAAAAACAACAAAATATGCCCAACTTCCAATTATGGACCACATATGTCAAGGGAAGATTATCAAACAAACATTAGATGAATGGAATTAAATTCAACATAAACATAATATTAAATTTGATTTGACATATCAAATCCAAATAGAGTCGGACAAAAAAGAAATATATTACAAAACTAAAATAGAAGAAAAATGATTTATATGTAGAAATGATGCATGCTAGAGTAGAAATGAAGATCCTCAATCAGAAGCTGACCATACATCTTCAAATGACATATATGTAAGGTTTAATGCTAGGTTTTGATTCTTGAGTAGTAGACAGAACAAAGGTGGTAAATGTCAAAGCTGTCATGAAACAAGGAAAAGAAACTACTTGATTGTAATACATTTTTCAAATGATAGTACAACAAATTTTATAATCTACTCAAGTAGAACATATAATCTACTCAAGTATGCCTTCGCAATCCTCTCTAACATAACTAACATCTTCATCATCCATTTCTGTTATTTCGCTACCTTCCACGACTTGGATATCTTCCTCGATGCAATCGTGATGCTCTAAATCATTAAAACTTCTTGATGGTGCTTTCATCACAACATACCAATTAGAAACATCATTCTCTCTTGAATAAAATACTTGTCTTGCTTGAGATGCAAGTATGTATGGATCTCGTGAAAACGATGCTTGCTGTAAATTAACAAGAGTGAACCCATCATCATCAACTTTTACTCCATTTCCTTTATACACTCAATGACACTTAAAAACTGGAATATAAAACGTATGATAATCTAATAAAATTACATTTGTCAATATTCCATAGTAAGTGACCACATCAACCACTTGGGACATATCTTTTGCACTTGCTCTACACATAGTAGTCGCATCAAAAGTCACCCCACAATTCTGAGTTTCTCTCCCTACATCTTGTATATGAAAACGTTGCTCATTGATGATATATCCATTGTAAGACATGGCATCATCCTTCGGACCAAAAGCAATCCATCTTAACATGTCATCATGATCCTTGGAGGTAATATGTATCTACAACAAATTTTATTTAGCATGTATATTTTATAGTAAGATTAATATTCAAAAGAGAATATATTTGAAATCTAACTAACCTTTCTTTTAATCCAATCGGCAAAAATTTTTGTATGTGTTTCCCAAAGTAAGGTCGCATTTTTTGTCATGCGTGGGTCTGACTTTTCTAATTCCTCCAAATGCAAACTAGTATTGAATAATTGATTATAAGTTATATATAGCATTACGAACACATCAAAATAATTAAAAAAATATAACATACACTTACTCTATAAATGGTTCCACCACAGCCATATTCATTAACACGACTAAATGAGCACTATCTTTGTCATTAGCTGACAGTTTAACTGTCTTGGATATTGAAATCGGACGTCTCTCGAGCATTACACTGCTTTCGTAATCTTCATTTTGGGCTTCTTTCTCCTCTATATGTCCTGATTTTTTCAAAAATTCATCGAAAAACATCATGGATTCTTTTGCAAGATAGGATTCTGCAATACATCCCTCTAGTCGTGCATAGTTTCTGACATAGTCTTTAAGTGTCTTCATGTATCTTTCGAATGGGTACATCCAACGAAAATAAACCGGTCCACACGTTATTTCTTCTTTTCCAAGATGAATGGATAAATGTACCGTTATATCAAAAAAAAGACGGTGGGAAATATTTTTCAAGCTCACATAAAACTTCAATAATCTCAACATTGATTTGTTCTACCTTCTCTCTATCAAGAACACGTTGACATAATTTGTTGAAAAAAGAACATAAACGAATTATTGTTTTTCTTGCCTTCTTTGCCATTAATCCTCCCGATGCTACTGGCAATAACTGTTGCATTAATACATGGTAATCATGTGACTTCAATCCGCTAATTTTGCAATCCTGCAACGAAATTCGATTTTTCAACTTTGAACAGTAGCCATCTGGTCCTTTGAAATCGTACAATCTTTTGCAAAATATTTTTCTCTTGGATTTTGACAACATGTATGGAGCCGGTGGAAGATATGTTTTATTCCCACGAGGTTTTGCATGAAGCTCACTTCGAATTCCCCAATCCTCTAAATCCTTTCTATAATTGGTTCCATCTTTTGATTTATTACCATGCAACATCGTGCCCAATAGGCTTTCACCAATGATTTTCTCCACATGCATCACATCTATATTGTGACGTAATGGAAGCTCCTGCGAAAACCAAAACTATAACGCATTATTAGGTTTTTCTTCTATTAAAAGAATGAAAAATAAATAAACTAACCACTAACCTTCCAATAAGGCAAATCAAAGAAAATTGATTTTTTTTTCCACCTCGATAGCTCCATTTTTGTAGAATCATTAGTATTATCATCTTCATCTTCTGTATCATAAACACACTTTCTCTTCTTACTTTTCTCTTCTTTTTCTTTTCCAAAATCATTTGGATAATCCTTCAACAATGCATGAATGTTTCTCCCAGTTAGTATTCTAGGAGCACTACCTTTCTCTATGGTGTTATCAAACAATGCCTTTTGTTTCCTCCGTGAATCTGAAGTAGGTAGAAATCTTCTATGACCCATGTAGATGCTCTTTCGACTATGATTCAACTAACGAGAATGGGTATTGACACCACATAATGGGCAAGCTTTTCTCCCCTTCACACGACATTCGGCAAGATTTCCATAAGCCGAAAAATTGTTAGTCGTCCATAGCAAAATTGCATTTAGTTTAAACAAAGTTTTACTAAATGTATCATAAGCATCAACTCCATTACACCACAAATGATGCAAGTCTTCCACCAAAGGCGCCAAATATACATCAATATCATTCCCGGGTTGCTTTGGGCCTGGAATAAGTAAAGTTAACATAATATTTTCCTTCTTCATACACAACATAGGCGAGAGATTGTATGTCACAAGCATCACCGGCCAACAACTATATTCCGAACTCAACATGGAAAATGGATTGAATCCATCTGTAGCAAGACCAAGGCTAAGATTGCGTGGATCAGATGAAAAAGATTTATACTTTTCATCCACCATTTTCCATGTCGTAGAATCCACGGGATGACGCATTTTTCCATCGTTGCTTGTATTATTAAAATGCCATCTTAAATCTTCTGCCATCTTTTGAGATCTATACAGTCTTCTAAATCTCGGAATTATTGGAAAGTATCTCAATACTTTAACTGGAATACCTTGTATAACCTCTTCAGTATCTTGAATTTTCTTCCATCTTGAAGAACCACATTTTGGACAACTTTCTAAATCTTTGTATTCTTTTCTGTAAAGGCAACAATCATTCTCAAAAGCATGTATCTTTTCAAAACCCATGTCGAATGCTCTAAGAAATTTCTTTACTTCATATAAGTTTTTGGGAAGCACGTTATCTTTTGGCAGAAATAAATGTTGCACAGTTAAAAGCTTATCAAACCCACTATCAGACAAGCCAGTCTCACATTTAAGATTATACAAGATGGTGATAGCTGATAATTTTGTGTGATTTATGCAACCAGGATATAATGGATTTTCTGCATCTTCCAAGTTCTTGAGTAACTCATCCTCTTTTCTTTGAGAATTAACATTATCTTTATCATCATCAAAAAAATCTTGATTCAAAAAATCTTCATCTTCATAGTGAATCATCTTGAATAGATCATATACATCAAACGTATTTGTTTTCTTCTCTACATTTATCTCTTCACCATGGTAAACCATACACCACCCATGTATTTAGGATCCATTCCTTTTATAATTAAATGTTCAACGATGATTTGTTCATCATGAAGACTAAGATTCCGACAATCCTTGCAAGGGCATAAAAATTTTTTCTACACTTCTTGCATTCCTCTTTGCAGCATTCACAAAATTCATTGCTCCTTGTCGGTACTCTATACTAGTTCTAAGAAAAAAGTAAAACAAATGAAAAAATTGAGCTTTAATATTAGATTATATGTTATAATTCTCAAAATACATATTAAGTTAATCATGGTTTTATCACCTGCTTAAAAAAACCCAGTATTTTTCCATTTTCGACATATGAAGGCAAATAAGTTTCCAATCTTTGACGTATAAATTGGTTATCTGTTGTAATCAAAAAAATAACTAGACGTTGAAGTTATTGCCCAAAAAAACATCCAAGCATCTTATAAATAATGCACTATCTGGAACATTGGTAACACGCCCAAATTAAGGATAATAAACTACATTTTCTAACATAAACTGATTTTGAACAAATCAAATTTGGCAACCAAACTCCTAAATTATCACAAAGAAACATCTCTTGTATTAATCATATACCAATGCCACATTCAGGAATGTAATTTAGTTATTTACGAAAAACATGAAACAATGGGATTACATTTAAACTTGTTTTACCATCAAAACCGAATGCGGAACATTTAATATATTTTATTAAGGGTGTCACAGGTTTAGTAAAACGGTGTTTCGATAGCTTGCTGAAATGAAAGCCAAAATGTAGTTTAGTAATATGAAATTCACTTTTTATGTTTGTGTACCGAAAAGCAGTTGTGTTAGGTAACTTATAACAGAAAAATAAAATGATGTTTAACATTTAGCTGGACTAAAGCAGACTGCACAAATAACATAACATTTCCCTTTTTTGTGCATACTGAAAAAGATTTACTGACTGAAATGATGGATGTACCCTGCCAAAATATTTTGGATCCTTTGTGAAAAGTAATATGTAACGTTACAATAAAATTTTCATAAATATGGTTTAACATAGACACATCATCGAAGTTCTCTGCAGTAGATAAATGCAAGCTATGATGTTATGTTATTATGTTGAATGCAAGAAAAGATAAATGCAAGCTATGAATGCAAGAAATTATTTGCATGCGCATTTCTAATTCAGTGTTAAGTATTGAGTTTTTTTGGTAAAAATTCCTATATTATCAACAAGATAGCTGCTCCGGATTACAAAACAAAAAACTGCTCTTGATGAGGTTTGATAGTCCGAGTAGTGATCGAGTGATAGGAAACCTACCATAAATAAATCATGACTTAAGAGCAACATTATGATATATACATACACACGCATATATATATGTATTCTTTTTATTTTACTTAAATTCCATACCTAATTTGTTTGTGTTCAACTAATTTGTTTTCAAACTAATTAGATGTCCGGCTTCAAATCTAAGCAAAAAGATACTCTGAAACATCAAAAGTGGAAATAAGAAATTCCATGGATATAGAGTACTAACTGAACTTTCTCGATTAGAGAAGCGGAAACTTACTCTTTATAGCTCTCGGTTTAAACAATTTGGACTTTCAACTGTGGGACGCTGCCAATGCCCACCTGCTGCGAACGCTGAAAGAAGAACACCGATCCCGCGTAAATGTACTGCCATGGAACGACAATGTTTTAACAATAGGAGGGATGGATGACAAAATCGTGAATCTCAATCAAATTAGGGTTTTTGCAATTCGATTTATATAATCAATATTAAAACATACAAACAAATATATAATCATAAAATAGAGTATAAAATCTATACCGATTTAAGATTAGTGTAGAATCTCAATCAAATGACAGTAGATAGAAGGAGGAATCGATTGACTGTGGAGAGAAGAGGAGTAGCACGATGATGACGAAGGGAAAATGAAGCGATGATGAAGTGGGACGATAATTTAGGACTTGGTGAAGATGATGAAAAGGGGAAAAAAATTCTGCAAAGTAGAGAGTTTTCTAAGTAATGTGAGATGAAAAACAAGAACTGGTCACGTTTATTTTTGGCTAGGCGGAAAAAAATTTCCAAGGAGCGGGAACAAATATTTTTTAGTCACGAAACATATTTTGGGAAAAATATTTTTGGTTGCATTTATGATAAAACGCCACGGTTTTTTGCAACCGTAAATGGTTTTTCTTGTAGTACAACTAGGCAATGCCAGGGTAGATATATCAATTACGCTTCCGGACCGGTGGTAACGCATAGCTGCTACTACCGCCCACCTCGAACAACACTCCCGAATAAAAGGTGCGCACTAAACAATCGCAAAAGTAATAAAATGGCATACGAAGAAGTGCGTCCGATAAGAGGTGCTACCTCCTTAGCCCGTCAATTGCTCCTGTTTTAACCACCTTATGCCAACTCACGGGAGTCGGGTCCACGTACATACCTCAATAGAACGTCACCACCATCCTACTTCATTCTGAAATCTCCACCGCGTACACGGCTGTCAAAGTGGTTTTCGGTATCGACGGAGAACATGCCCATATCCGATCCCGGTCTCTTTAACAACCAATGTTATTATTACATGTGGTTAATAAAAATCCAAAATAGTTTTATATTCCAATCAAAATACTACCTTTTAAAACTATTTAAAAGTGAAGTTATAATTCTTACAAAATCCCATATAAATCCCAAAGGTTTAGCCTTGGTTCATTTGTATCAACTACAGCACTTGCGCAGTGCGGCAATATCCTTTACAACAGATTTAAAATTAAAATTTTAGATTTCGATATAATTTCAACAATAATTAACCTTAAATCAAACCAATTTAGCTTATATAATCATAATTTCCACATTTGAATAGTCATTTAAATTTCTCAAAAATTTAAGATTATTATAAAGTAAAATTTTCAAATATATCTAACTTCTCTATACTTTACTTATCAAGTGCAAAATTCTCTATAAATTTTACTTAATAATTAAGTTAAATTACCACTTCAAAATATAAAACTTAATTTCTAATCAATTTCTTAACTTACCTTTTCTAAACCACTTTACACTTCTAAATTTGGTTATATTTCAACTTCCATTTTTAAGTATTCACTTTATTTAATTATTTAATTCATAGACAACTTTACCCTTTATTTTTTTTTCCTTATGTTCAAATTTTCTGCCAAAACGTCATAATTTATATCTTAACTTGAATTCCATTTTACTTTACAAATCAAAATTTACAAAATAAATTTATACTTTAAATTCTGAACATTTATTTATTTACATCTTTAACTTGTATAATATCACTACACTTATAAGAATCATTTTAATCCAATTTTTAAACAAAATATTATAACATTCTAATTTAAAAATATTTAATATTTCCAATATATATATATATTTATATAACCACGGGTCTGTATAATATTTTCTAACCTATGTCAAGTGATACGGATAATATATCATTTCAATCCGTAATTTAAAAAAAATCCGGGTTCTATCATTTCAAACCCGCAATCCCAAGTTAAATAAATACTAAATAAATAAATATCGTTCAGGCCTATCATTTCATCCCGTAACGATTCTATACTACAGGGAACTTGCAGTGTGATAAACAGTAATTATATAAATAGTGTAACAGCATAAATAAAACAGTATATAATATAACTGATGATATGTAGGGTTAATAACATGATTTTTAACATCATCAATTTATATCACAGTCAAATAAATGAAATAAAATCGTGCTATAATTACACTTGTAATTAATTTACAGATATATAAGTACATTTTTCAGGTGAGAATACTCACATTTCGCTGCTGAAGATTAGACTCAACTGAGATAATCACACCTAAACAGCGTAGAAAGCACGATCAAATATTGGAAGATGAGACAAACTGATTTCGATCTTGAAACAAGATAAATAAATAAAACTAAGTACACGAATTCCAATTACGGACAAAGCAAATTTTTAAATAAAACAAAAATTGGAACGAGCTAAAATAAAATGAAAATTGACTCAAATTTGTCGACCACTCCACCGCACGACTTGACCCATTAAAACAAAAGCTCGGTCTGCCCATTTAATTTTTCCAAATCAAAATTTACAGCTATTTTTTTACGCTTTTTACAAAATATTATGAAGTGTTAATAAAAAGATGGCAAATCTTATGTGGACAACATGCAATTCACGGCAGTGATACATAAAGGTGGCGCATGCAATATTTTTTTTTCTTTTTTTTTCTCTGTTAGGAAACAAGTAAAATATCAAAATCTCCAAATCAAAACAACTTTATACTCTTCTTACATATATCATATATCCTCATACGTAATGTTTCTAAATTTTAAAACACATATGACCAACAAAAAAAGGCGTACGGTCTGGAAATACTTCTTCCCTGAGCACTCGCGTAAACAAATCAATGGAATTATCTTAAAATTTTTAGGCTGGGCTAACCTTTGGTGGCGTATGCCTTTTATATTATATTTTTTTCTTCAAACTGAAGTGCGCCTATACTCAAACAAGTATGGAGTTATACAGGTGGCGATTAGATAAATATTCAAGTGCTAGGCTAAAACTGCATCAGAGATGCTCGACAAAGCACGGTCAGATCAGAGAGGAGGGGAAGGAAGTTAGGCGTTTGTCATGCAGTGGAGCAGTTTGAACAGAACAATGAAAAAAAACAAAAGAAGGAAATAAATTTGTAGCCATTACCTGATGCTACTGATTCTTACGCACGCAAGGAAGAAGAGGAGAAACCAAATGCAGTGAATGATGGAATTTTTCTTGCACTCGATTTATATATATAACATAGGGTGCGCAAATCAAGGGAGGAATTTTTTTATTGGTAAACATTCGTACGTGTTAAATTAAGGAAGGAAATGCGTTGATTTGATTGGAGCAATATTTGTAGTGGACATAAATTTTAATCAGTGGAGATTGCGTGAATTAAGGGGAAAGAAACGACAAGCATAAATATGTTTAAACGGTAAGAATTTATTTGGCAAGCATTTGTACTCGTTTGAAATTATTAAGAAAAGAATGCGTTGATTAATAAAAAGAAACGCCAAGAATTTATTGGAGCAAATAATTGCGGTGGGTATGAATTAATCAGCGAAAGAATACAGTAAGCAATTATATTTTCTTTGAAACGGATAAGGAAATTTGGAAAAATTTTGCACGTTTAATAATTAGCAGAAAATTATGCGTTTGATATCGGTGGGAGAGGGAAAAGGGCAAGTAATAAATTTTATTTCGGTAGGCTTAGCAATTTCAGATATTTTATATGTGAACTTCAGGTTGCTAAAGTGGGAAAGCACAAATTAATGCGTGCGTAATTTAAGGCAAACACGGATTTAAAATTTTTGAACGCTAAAGGAAAAATAATTTCTTTCATTATCAAAGGGGTGCGCGGGTTAATATTTAAATAGGGAAGTTTTGCATATGTTTGCGGGAATTTAGGGGAAATAAAATAGCAAAGAATAATTTATAAATCGTCAGGGGAAATTTCGAAGATTTTATTCCATAGTTACATGCGAATCAAAGGAAAATACATGAATTTTTTTTGAACGCGTTTTATAAATAAAAACTTCCGTTGATTTGGGAACAATGGCAAGGAAAATAAGTTGATTTTCAGAACGTTAAAGTAAGTAAATGATCTCTTTATTATGAACGGGTGTGTGGTTTTGTTCAAAGAAGTAATTTTGCATTGCAAGAAATATTTAGTGTAATGCGAAAATAAAGGAGGAAGTAAATTTGCGTTTCCACGAAAATTTGCCTTGATTGAATGAGGCACGGCCAACAGTAATTAATTTTGAATGATTGAATTTGGAAGGCTATTGCTAAAACAAAGATTCCATACCACATATAAATGATTTATGAAAAAGAAACGTGTTATATAAAAAAAATTCTTATTAAAGAAACTTTCGTTGATTTATGCAAAGAAATGGCTAGGACAATTTGGGAAACATTTGTACTTGTTTAAAAATTTGGAAGTAAATGCGTTGATAAACTTTTCTTTCCTTTTTGAAAACGCAAAAATAAGATAAAGAGGGAAGGCGTTCATAAAGGAGGCAAGAATTTGATTGAAACAAAATGGGATGCAATATAATTTTGAACGTGAGTTTTGAATTCTAGAGAAGTTGCGTGATTTAAGCCAAAGAAAATATGGCTAGAAATAATGTTCATTTACCACTTAGAATTTTACGTCTACTGTTTAATTTATCCATTTATAGTTAAGGTAAAATTAAGAATGCGTACTGCAGACGCAACATTTTATGCCCAAATTTAAAATGAAAATAACATTTTTTACATTTATACGTTTAAAGAGTATCCATTAAATACATACTATTTATACCACCAAATTAATCAAAACGGGTATAAATGTGCAAATTAAAACGTGCCTTTTTATAAAGCTTATTTATACACTATATTTTTTTCCAAATTTTATTGCTTAAATAAAACATGATTTTGCTTAAAATTTAGTTATTTACCATTTCAACAAAATAAACCAAATTTCCAATTAAAGTAAATCCTTAACAAAGTCAAAATTTCAGAAATCTTATCCTTTAATTAAAAATTTGGGCAATGTTTCAATTTTAAAATTTTAGATTTTTATATAATAAACCCCCAAAGTTTTATAATTAAAAGTGAAAAATACTTGTTAAAACTTCGGGCTGTTACAGCGATAATGCGTCTCCACACCCAGAAGAGGCCAAAGTGATAGGTGATTACGGACTTGCTGGAGGCTAGGAGGATTGGGTAGCTTTGACCTGCTAATGCTTCATGGTGCGCTTGGGCAAGGAATTCATAAGGGGAAGGCTACAAGAAAGGCACCAGAGTGAGGATATTTGAGAATCTCATGGCCAAAGGAATGACAAAGGTCACAAATAAGTGGCTCCCACGGGTATTAAACGTCGATTTGGGCAAGCCTCCCCTCACCAAGAGAGACCGGGTTTTGATATGGCAGTTTCTTAGCACGGGAAATCTCAATAAGAACCTTGGCATAATGACGAAACTGCATACGCTCAATGGAACCGTCAAAACAAACAATATGGTTGGTTATCCAGTTTACCTCTTCAAGTGATTAAAAAATTGAAGGAATATTTGAGATACGCGCCCAAGCGAGAATAGATTGAACTTTTTCGCGAGCAAGATCGATAGAAGGGGACCATTGGGTAATGGTAAACACTTTACCTGCAATAGTAATAGGGTCTGATTTATAAACATAAATTCTCTCCTAAGGGGAGGATAATTCAAAAAAGTGCATTGAATTATCACATCTGGTATGTACCATACCGCGCAAATGCCACAAACCAAGGATGTGTTTTTTGATAATTGATTAATGGGGAACTTCATCCAAAAAGAAGAAAACTAAATAGTCTTTCCAAAATGCAATTATAGCATCAATAATTTCTTTAGGAAGGTGATATGTGTATCCACAAATCGATATCGTAATGCTTAAGCACAAAAGAGTCTGCATTGCTAGGGTTATTCTTAAAAAATAATGACTAAGAGCAAGCCACCTTACGCCATTCACTACCAGAACTAGAACAAGCATTGAATTTATTAAAAGAAGAATCCATAGGATTTACCTTAGAAATCCCTAATCCATGCACCAAAACTACACCATCCTTTGCAATACAGCCATCAACCACCAAATCAACACTAACTGCAGAGGCTGATTGCCCAAGGGTAGCAACCTGCTATGGACCTACAACTATATACAAGAAAGTGCCAACACCGGCAGTTGGTTGATTCCCCCATGACAGGGGCAGAAAATCTACAACGCCAAGGTCGAGGGACATAGTAGGAAGGTGTGAAGATGACAAAACATAATTGAGAGTGGAATTTGATGGTGAGGCCAATTGTGGAAACTTGGATTTATTATTAACATATTATACTCAATATCACTTATGAAAGGTTGAGTCTGAACACTCCTTCATAAGGAGTTTGTTATTTATGTAAACAATTCTCTAGTACACAAATACATGAGAACACCTCACATAACCATTTTGTGACATCGATTTGGATTTGATATTTCCTATTGTCGACGCATAAGGAATCCATCCTACATGTTATGTATTAAACATTTTAATGAATTTTCTTTGCATATCATTAGACATTCGCAATATCTTTTATACTTACTATAAAAGACATCATTTACAAATCCAACCTCGAGTATTAAAACAATTAAAGCTGATTTTAACACAAGTACATCATTAATAACCGGCAGTATGTTGTTTACTTATGGTTTAGAAATATTTATGTACCTTTTAAATTTCTTCCTTGTGTGCACACGCTTGCTCTGCATTTTGATTGACAATCAAACTATTTGATATTTCTATCAAAAAATTTGTTCAATTTTGATGCTTGTCGAATGACACTTTCATATTTGTTTATGGATCATATTAAAAAACTTACAAACTCAATATTGCTCCCACTGACTTCGAGACACTTTGGTTATTATGTAACAGCCCGGTTTTCTACGTCATACAAATGAATAAATTTAATTAAAATAAAACTATTCGAATTCGATTTTTGTAATGATTACATTTCAAACATAAATTTTAGTTAATCAACTTCTATTTAATAGAAGATTTTGATTAATAAATTTAATTAAATTAACAAATTCTTTTTGAATAATATGTTGAAATCAAATAATAAGTATCGTGATGTCCGAATTCGAGCAAGTACAAGGTTATCGTGGCGAGCTAATGTGATTGGAGGAGGAACATGAAGCCGTGAAGGGTGGAGTTTAGATGGTCGGCTTCAAGCAACAAAGGAGTGCGGCATGTTTGCGAGGGTGTTGAAGGTGAATGGCTATGAGGCGTAGTTGTGCAGGTTGGTGTTCAAGCCCTGAAGACGTCATTTTCTTTTTGTGTGAGCAATCTTTGGACGCAACTTTTCTTGTTGTGGTAGTAGAAGGGAGAGATGTTGAGGAATAGAAAGTAGAAAACAACTGTAATCTTTGATAGCAAGGATGATTAGCATGGTAAAGTAGATATCAACAATATTGTCGTGGTTCAATCATTTTTTGGGAACTTGAGCATCATTTTGGTGAGTTAATCTCACTCACAACTATGTCTTTTCATTTTAATTCGTAGTTCCCCTATATATTTACTTGATTACTTAGTTGAAGCGATGATTGGTCATTGGATGTGATTGATTGTTGTTAATGACCGATGCTTGACGTTGTTTGGATTAGATGAAATGGATAATTATTGGATGATATTGATTGTATTAGTGTTGTATGTTTTGGGTTGAGATTTGTTGTGTGTGTACCGATTAATTTTGATAAAAATATTAGTTGAACACAACACTTAAAATTGATTGAATTAGAGGAAAATGAAGTAAAAGATGTAACCTAAGACAAATAAATTATTTTGGTGAGAAACAACGAATTTTAGAAAGATGTTTTATTTTTAATATTGAGATTATTGAATTAATAGAATTTTTTAAAGAGGGATGATTTTGGAAACAATTTGATAGTTGAATAATTTTAAGGATATTGTAAATGTAAATTATAATGAACTTCAAGATTTTGATAGAGTAAGAGAATTTTGAAGATTTTTATTTTTATTTACCAATGGTTATAAAAATATTTAGAGAATATTTATAAAATGATGTATGAAATCTATATTTATAAAATGATGAATAATTTGAATTAAAAGATAGAAAGTTTATAAATGATAATTTGAAGTAACTGTTAGATGAATGCAAATTATTTTATTTATTGAATGAAAATTATCAATTATGGAGATTTAATATAATTAAAGTAAAGTGAATTTTTAGAAGAGATATATATTATTTTTGATATAGAATTTTAGATTGATGGATTAATATCTTTAAAAGAAGTGTTTGAAAATAAACGAGGATTTCAAATATTGATTTTGAAGTGGTATATTTGGGTTTACAAATATTTTGAACCGAGTATAGTTTTCGAATTTGTGGATTTAAAGAGATTTGAGAAATATAAATCTTTTTTAAGTATTACCATATTATTAAAGTGAAAATATTTTTCAGGTTTTGAAAATTTATTGACGAGTTTAAATGAAGATTTCTTTGAAACCGAATAAATAATCTGAAATATGGATTTTTGACATTATATGTGAGAATTAATTATTTTAAAAGGAGGGAAATAAATAAAAAAAATTTATTAAATTAAATTTAAGTATTTTATAAAAGGAAGAGAATGAAGTGAAATATATTTAAACAAAACCTTCGTCTCGTTAAATATTAATTGATAAATATATTGATGCGTGAATGGATAGCTGTTGATTTTTTTCTACGAATGAGATGAAGTACAATGCCAATTGGGTTGAATTATAAAATAATAAAATTGAACAATAATAAGTAGAAAAGCGATTTAAGCGAGAGTGGTTTAATGAGAAAAAGCGGAAATTTTTTTAATGTTGATTAACCGAGGGTGTTATGTAAAAAATTTATATTACACCAAGCGATATGGGTTGTCCGTTTGGGGTGTATTTATTTACTCAACACAACTATAATGTCGAGTAATTCATTGAAGGTTGAGTATTTGATATTTGGATGTCGGTGGATTATTCTATATTATATAACAATATTGATCGATATTACTTGGATTTCTGACCTGACATGTGAGATAGAATATATTATTACTTATTTTATTTTAAAGTAGGAATATGATTATCTCCGAGTATGAAGTCCCTTACAAGGATGTGATAGTCATAAGTTTTCGCTAGCCCATCCTACCTTGACCGACTATGGGGTCGCTCCCCGTTGCGATTGCGACGACATAGCCCCCTTTTCGCATAGTCGTAGTCTACTGCATAGACAAATGGTACGAATTCAGAATGAAGCGAGGAGGTTAAGATGAGAGTGAGGAATGATGTGTCGAGGAGGCAAGGAAGCGAGAAAGCGACGTGTGCTTATTATGCAGCTAAAGACCAGTGAGGACGCTCATAAAAATATTACGAGTAGGGTCTCCCTTTGCATCCGAGAAGCTATAGGGCTCAGGTGTGGACTCAGCTTCTGGCAGTAGCAATAGCAACACATATAATAACAATAGTAGTAATGTAAATTAAAATAAAGAATGATAATAAAGAACAAGATGAATAAATCTAATGCTGCTAAACAAATATAAATGAATTGATGTTTGAAGTGTGTTATGTGTGATGTGTGATTGATGTGTGCGATGTGTGGATATGTACGATTTGTGCGATGTGTGTGATGCGTGACCTATGCGATGGATGTTTGATATATGTTGTGTGATGTGTATGAAAGTGTTTTGATGTTTGATGGATGTTTTGATGTTTGATGGGTTGTGGATGTTGTTTGACATGTTGTGGATGTATTATTACTCCTTTGGTTCAATTTCTTATTACAACGTGCATACTATTCTTTGAGATATCATTTATATTCTCACCATTGAATCTGGATATAGTTTGACCCATTTATTATTTATATAATACTCGGCTTAGTCCAACACGTTTTAGGTTCAAGAACAATGTATGCAGACTTGCTTATTAAGCTTAGTTGAAGGATATAACACTAGCTGTATTGTATATTATAATATGGCTCCTGTATGTATATGATGTTGGATTTGATGCATTGGATTAATCTTGTATATAAATTAGATTTAGTTGGATATTGACTTTTTGTATCCCACTCAAACTTAAGTGACGTATTATATTTTCATCGCTGTGTTGATGACTATGTGTTATCTATTATTTATTTTATATTGTGTATTGTTCTATCCTCGGGCACCACACATGTTTATTTCTTTGTACTAGGATATTTACGCCGAGGTAGGTGACTTTAATACTATGAGACGTATTTAGTGTTAGTCTAGGGGAAAATTCACATGTGATTCACCCACATCGCCTCATCCTCCATGTTACTTGACGGTATTATTCTATAATACTTTTGAGTAATATGGATATAGGAGTGGGGTGTTACATTGTTGGTATCAGAGCAAGGTTTAAAACAATACCGAGTTTAAGAGACACAAATTTTGGCTTATATGAGACTTAGAGTCTCTGTCCCCATGGGTGTCTGGAATATTATTGTTTATGTTTAATTGATAGTAGGAGTATAAGATGATTATAGGGGTAATATGCGGACGTATTTGTATTTTTCTTATTATATACTTACAATTGTTTTTCTACCTTTTACCAAGTGTAAATCTCTATGTGAGAAATAAAGGAATAGATGGAGGTTGAAGAGGTAGAGGTGGTTGGTCTGGCTAGTAGTGTTTATGTTTAAGGTCAATGTTGGAAATTTGTGTTACTCTGAAGTAACGATAAGTTATTTGTTTAGGGAAGTTTTATAAGACCCTAATTCGAATCTCATATCGAAAATTTTATGACTTTAAAGTTGTGACGAGGTGAGATGAGTGAAAAGATCCAGTAGTGAACAGAGTGGCGCAGAAGAAATATACATATTGCTTTCCACCAAGTATTTTGATTATTTGATGTTTTGGTTGGATGGTTGATATTTGGATGGCTTTGTGTGATTACACTGATTAATGATGCTTGGTTTGTGGGATCCGTCTTGAGTATGTTATTCGTTGGAAACTATTGCTCAAGTTAGTATTCCATATGAGTTTTAATAATTTGAATATATCGGTGTCTACGGTTGTAAAGTTACCGCAAGGGATAATCAAAATAAATTTTGCATAATATAGCAATATACGTTATCTAAAATTAAATTGGGAGTAAAATGAATACAAGGCAAAAGGTTGCTTGTTTATTAATATAGTTAGATGATCAATGACGTTTGAGATTTTGTAAGTCGAGTGTTATTTATTGTACTCTTATAGATTATTTATAGACATTTTAATGCAAGCAAGCATATGGTATATGGCATGATGTTTGTAACTTGGGTGTGCTTTGTGAAGTAGTTTATGATGTGATGCAGTGCGACAAATAAAGCGATGAACGGAAAAAAGGTGTATATATATTTAGATTTTGATGTTAATAAAATATATTGGATTATTTTATGTTAAAATAAAAATAATACTATTGGAAGAGATCAGATAAAAGTTATGAAAAATGGTTTTAAAAGTGTTAGAATATGTTGAAATGAAGATGGTATATATAAGTAAAAGTGATATGATTATTATTGTGAGCAATTTGTAAATTAAAAGTATTGATTATTTTGGAAAAGAAAGAAAGAAGAGATTAATATTACTAATATAACCATAACTTATGATCGAGTGATCAGATTTTTCTGTTAATTAGATAATTACATGAGTAACAACCTTATTGTTCATCACTTTTCAAAATTTGAAGTTTGTGAAGATTTAACCATGAATTAATATGAGCAAAGCTTTGCTATCCCGAAATGTAGACTTGCTTAAAATTGAGTTGAAATTTTTCGCTCATAACTTTTGAAGCGTTAGTTCGATTTCAATGATTTTGGCCATTCTAAAAATATTAAAGCACATAAAATTTTGAAGCTTGCTAATGCTAAAGTCTATTTTATAATCAAACCAAAATTCTAGCCCGATCTTAATTTTTTGAACAGAAGTGCCGTATTCTTTTAATCAAAACTTTCAAACCATGTATTTGTTTTTGATGATCTTGTAATTATTTTAAAGCTAAAGTAATACGATAAAAGTTTTATTTGAAGTATTTTGCGAAATTTTGATGTTTCAATGGTTAAAAACGCGAGTTTTATAAATGGGCCTACATTTATGACCAGATTTTACCCGCCTTATATAAACCTCCATAACTCCTAATGCACTTGACAATTTTGTAATCCAAAAGTTGTTTTAGAAAGCTAATACATTATACAACAATTTGCACTTTGATATAATTATCTAATTTTGAGTTTCTGACTATGCGAAATTTGTCGATATATGGCTAAAGATTATGAACACTGTTATTTTGAAGTTAAATGAATTCATATTTACTGTATCTCTTTCCATATGCAATTAATATTTATATTGAGATAAGAATAGGTGTTCATGAGGCTATTTGGACTTATGAGCGACGTTGGCTCGCTTATGCATATGCTTAATAGCTAAGTGAGTTGCTTAAAAATGCTAAATAAATGTAGGTTTTTATGGTATACGAATACATGACGTGATATTATATCGTTTCCCCATGGTTTGGGATGTCCTATGTTGGGATGCCTCTTCGAAGATGTATATCATATAATTATTTTGTATTTTGATTTTTTCAGAACGTCCTCCATGCAAAAGAAGAATCTGCCAAAAATTTTCAAAAAATCCAACACATGAATTTTCACAAAATTTATCGTATGCAAATAGTAGAAAGTCGTTATTTGAATCTATTTGAAATCATAGCATACAATAAGATGGGTTGAAGTGTACCACATAGAGAATCGACAATTTGAGATATTGAAACAGCGATGGCTATGAAAAAACTCTGGATATGAGTTGTGTACATCAACTTCCCAATAGAATATTGTGAGGACACGAATTTTTAACGGGGGAAGTCTGTAAAAGCTCGGTTTTCAACGTCGTTAAATAAATAAATTAAATTAAAATAAAATTGTTCGAATTCGATTTTTGTGATGATTATATTTCAAAATAAATTTTATTCAATTAACTCCTATTTAACAGAAGATTTTGATTTAATAAGTTAAATTAACAAATTCTTTTGAATAATCTATTAAAATCAAATAAAATGTTTTAATCAATATAAACTATTTTGAGGTATAAATAAATTTTGTATGATTGGAATAGTTGAAAAATAAATTTATTTTTTGTAAAGGATGATGGATTATGAAATAAAAATATGTGAGCATCGAATTGAACAAAATCATCGGTTATCAAGATGTAGTTTGTAGAAAAAAGATGCGAATCGGTTTGGATTAGATTGAAATTCAATTATAAATAAATGTAAAGGATATTAAGTAAAAGAAAATTGTAAGCCCAAATCATTTAAGTCCAAAACCCACTTCCATTATGTCCAAGGTTCTCGAAATGTCTACTCACTTCTTCATACTACCCGATCCCTCTTTTCTGATTTTAACCCTAACTTGCCAAATTAGCACACATGCCTAAACTAAAAAAGGATCGCGCCTCATGTCGAAACTTGAAGCGACAATCGACATCAAGGGAGGTGTGTAATCACGAGGCGTGGTGGCGAGGTTATGGAGATGCGATGCGATGCTGGTAGTCGAACGCGGCCTAGCATGTGCAATAGGTAGTGCGATGTCCAAATTCAAGCACGTGCGAGGTTCTGGAGGTGAGCAAACGTGATTGGAGGAGGACCATGAAGTAGTGAAGGGTGTAGTTTGAATAGTCGGCTTCAGGCAGTGGAGGAGTGCGACGTGGTTGCGAGGGTGTTGAAGGCGGATGGCTGATGAGGCGTAGTTATGCATAATGGTGTTCAAGGCCTAAGGGCATCTCCAATCGTTGTATTACGTACTGAATTTGCGCAAAATAATTCTCCAATCGTCCAATTCAAGCTGAAGATTAAGCTTAACGTTCAGGATCCAATTCAGTATCCTGAACTGGGCTTGGGCACCCATTTTATGGGCGCCCAAGCCCTGGGTGCCAGAGCTCTGGCGCCCATAAAATGGGCGCCAGGGCTTGGGCGCCCATAAAATGAGCGCCCAAGCCCCCCCTTTTTCACCCCTACCGGCCATATTTCCCCCCTTTTCACCCCTAACGGCTACAAACGAATATATTTCAAAGTACAACGGCTATAAACGGTCATATTTCAAATTACAACGGCTATAAACGGTCATATTTCAAAGTACAACGGCTATAAACGGTCATATTTCAAATTACAACGGCTATAAACGGTCATATTTATGATTTCACTACATATATCAGAATGTTATCCATATTGTAATACACACATCTCTTCTTCTATTACAATTTTATTCTCAATTCCTTAATATTGAAAGTATGTCTCATCCGTTTCAATCATATACCGAAGCGATGAAGATGGATAGCTGAGATTTAGATTCTCAACCCTTTCAAAATGGGATTCCCCAAACCGCCCCCCCTCTATCGTTCCATTCTTTTACTCCATGGTCTGGCGATGAAGATAAGGATTTGTGTTATATTTATTGTCATTTTTCTAACGACTCGGTAAAGGGGAACGACCAAAGTGGAGAGGCGTTTTGGGCAAAAGTCATGAGTGCGTACAATAAAAAACATGTTGAAAAGACGAGGTCAATGCCTGCAATCACGGGTCGTTTTGGGAAGATTAATCGACAAACACAATTCTACGAGTCGCAGATCCACAAAATAAGAACAGCAAATCCAAGTGGAATGGGTGGCGAAGCTGAATTGGTAGCGTTTTGTAAAATCACATTTTTAATTTACATTCATTTCTAATCACTTTGTTAATATTTGATTTTGTTTTTCCGTTTCTGTAGAAGAGAATGGCGAACGATCAGTTCTTGAAATTATTTCCAAGAGAAAATGGTACAAAGAAACCCCACTACTATCAGTTTGCAAACTTCTATGACTTGCTTGTTAGTCAACAAAAATGGAACTCAAACACCGCAAAAGGCTTAAGAGATGTGCAGACGAAGTCAAAGGGGAAGAAAAAAGCAAGTAGATCTACTTACAATTCTTGCCCAGGCAATTCTTCTTATATGGCCTCAAATGAATGCCAAGATATCGAAGACGAAGAAGTAGTTCCCGCATTTGATGAGGATGCTAGATCGATAGGGCAACGAGCAGCTAAGAAGAAAATTGTTGTTCAATCTCAAATCGACTCTCGTTTAGCCCTAATGCATGAAAAACATGCGAGAGAAAATGCAGAACGTCGAAAAGGAAGCGCAGAAAAGCTTGCAGTGTTAAAAGAATTGACTGAGATTGAGAAGGGTCGTTTTTAGCTAGAGCGGCAACGCCAAGAGACCATAGTAATGGAAAAGGATGTCACCAGAATGGACCCAATTACATTGCAATATTGGATGGAGTACAAACAGCGCATTGTTGAGAGTAGATCTGGAACAAAACATATGTAGTTGACGTATTAATTTGATATTTCTAGTTATTGCAGTTTACATTTCCATGTACCTTCGGTTCATTTAGGTAATCAAGTGTTATTTTCGGTTTAACAATATTTAATGGTATATCATTTTTTCGATGCATTGTGTAGATATCAATATAGATTTACTTCATCAAACATAAATGACATCACAAACATAATAATTGAAGCATTACACACTTCGTTATAGAAATAAAAAAGGAAAACATATGTAATTAAACAAAGATCCACCATCTTCAACTACTGATTTCCATGAGAATTCCAAATATGCTCCATTAAATCCCTTTGGAGTCTATTATGAATAGCTGCATTATGATATACCTCATGATGATCGTTATGAATTGCGTACTGTTGTTTATTTCGTAACGTGGTTGTGCGAAACAATTCGGGTGGTTGTCTTGCCCCCTCATACTCGAAATCAGGATAATCCATACCGCGTTCATCTTCAATGATCATGTTATGGAGAATTATACAACAGAACATAATTGTAGCCATTTATGATCTCTTCCATAATCTACATGGATTTCTTACCGTTGCAAATCTTGCTTGAAGGACCCCAAACGCCCTTTCTACGTCCTTCCTTTGTCCTTCCTGCATCGCAACAAATTGTTTCTGTTTTGCCATCATTGGGTTTGCAAATGTCTTTACAATCGTACTCCATTTGGGATAAATTCCATCTCTTAAATAGTATCCATGGTCATATGTGTTCTGACCAAGAGTAAATGATACGGGAGTTGACTTACCTTGCGCCAAATCATTGAACAAATGAGATCGTTCGACAACGTTTAAGTCATTAAGAGACCCTGGCATTCCAAAGAAAGCATGCCAGATCCACAAATCATGAGAGGCAACTGCTTCTAAGATGATTGTTGGTTTTTTTCCTTGCCATTATATGCTCCGTGAAAAGCTTTTGGACAGTTCTTCCACTCCCAATGCATACAATCTAGACTTCCAAGCATTCCAGGCCAGCCCTTGCTTTCATGCATTTCACGCAAGTGAGTTACATCTGCCTCGTTTGGAGATCGAAGATATTCCGTCCCATAAATGTCCATAACTGACTGGCAGAAGTGATCTAGGTTTTCCAATGCCGTACTCTCTGCAATACGATATGCATCGTCAAGGGCATCAGCGGGTGTACCGTATGCTAACATTCTCAAAGCTGCAGTCATCTTTTGATGCCCACTCAAACCATGTTTTTTTGCGGCGTCCTGCTTAAAAACAAAATAATTATTATTCTGCTGAATACTTTCGAGAATTATTATGAATAATGGTCGACTCATTCTGAATCGTCGTCTGAACGTCTCTGGACCGTAAGTTGGATCACGGGCAAAGTAATCTTGCAGTAGTGTTTTGTGAAATGCTTGCTGGTTATGGTTGATATATTTCCTACCCACTACGGAACCACCATGTTTTCCAGAAGTTGATCCGTATGCTTCACGATATATCTCGATCAATTCCTCCTCCTCTTGTTGAAACGCTAACGCATACACTTCTTCTTCAGAGTCACTGTCGTATAGCAATACAGCTTTTAGTAAATTTCCAAACATTGTTTGATATTTGAGGATAGTTGTTTGATATTTTAATGTTTTGTTAGAGTAAATTGTGGTGAACAAGTATGACATCCATATGGTTATATATATATATATATATGACCAAATCTTGAGTGGAGAGAGGGTGTGTCATTGTGCGGTCAAATCACGTACTGTAGCCACGTTCGTTCGCCGGTCAAGATTCTCTGCTATGTTTAGTGGAGAGAGGGTGTGTCAGTGTGCGGTCGAATCACGTACTGTAGCCACGTTTGTTTGTCGGTCATGATTATCTGCTACGTTTAGTGGAGAGAGGGTGTGTTAGTGTGCGGTCGAATCACGTACTGTAGCCACGTTCATTTGCCGGTCAAGATTCTCTGCTATGTTTAGTGGAGAGAGAGTGTGTCATTGTGCGGTCGAATCACGTACTGTAGCCATGTTGGTTTGTACGTATGGCATATGAACAACATGAGAACCAGGATCAAGTAGTTCAACCTCCCACTGGGCAAGAAGTTGAATCGCAGCTAGTTTGTTGTCTGTGCGGGTTAGAAGTTGAAGTTGTAGTGCGTGCGGATGGAGAAAATATTGGCCGTCGAATCCAACTTTGTCAATTCTGGCCGAATGGTTGCAATTACGCGGAATGGTTGTATGATCCATTATGTCCAAGGGGCATAACCTACGCAAATGAACTAGAACATGAGATAAGACGTCTTAGACTGTCTGTACAGGAGTTGCAGTTTAATCGTCACGTCTAGTTTCTTCATATGTGCAGTCTATTATTACTGTGTCGTTTCTTATAAGTGTTCTATGTTTGAATAATTCACTAGTTAAACAAACATAAAGTATTCACATTGTACACCAACATATATAGTTCGTATTTAAACGAACATAAAGTATTCACTAGACCAGCATCACCTCCGCCTTGTGATCCGAAAGGCTCATATACAGCAAGTCTAGCCGATAGCTGATCAATCTGAGCCTCTAGCATCTGTGTATGCTGCATGTACATATCATGCATGGTGTGTGTATGTGCAAGAGTCATATCGCGAAACACACCAAACCCTACTCTGGCCTGGTCCAATCTAGCAGCATACTACATAAAGATGACAGTTGCCATAATAAAAAAACAAGCATAAAATAAAGGAAAAATGACAGTAAACAACAAACGTACCTCATACGGAGGATATAACCCGACTGAAGGCACACCAGGATAGTCGGGGTAATCTGGAAAGACTAAAGGCTGCTCAATCAAAGTACCAGTCAAGTCATACACTCTAAAAGTGGTATCAGGCTCCAACTGCATGGGAGCCTGGGAGAACTGTGACGAAATCAGGTCAAATGAAACCTGCGGTACCTGAACTCTACCGGCTGCCAGATGAGGTCCTATATGATCAGAGTTGACCCCACGAACATAATCTGGTACGATGAATCTACGGGGTGCTACTCTAGCCCAATAAGCGTCGTAATCCCCATCGATGAAAAAAGTACTACTATCCATCCATCCAGCCTGCCGTAGAGCATGTAAGTACTGATCACTGATCACCCTATGTCTACCAAACATGTCCTCGCAGGATAAAGGATCTATGGTATACGACGATCACCCGTAATCTGATAAGCACAACTCTCTTACAAATACCACATAGGCATAAATGCAGGCGTATGCAAAGCAACCCTACGTCTAGATACTGAATATGCAACCATCAAGGGATGGTCGTCCACCAGAAGACCTGCATCTGCTAGATGAGTCCAATGTGAGGCCCAATGAGTCCGAATGATGTTACCACGACTACGCATATCCAGCTGTGACCTAGCCTCCATCAAGTCATGCCGTACACCTAAGGGGACATGATGTACGTACTGCATGGTCTCCCATCGTCTCATCCTAGGGAAGTAATGCTCAGCAGCCTGACTAGCCGTGTCCTAGATGCGGGGATGCATGTTTGTCGTGTACTCGTAGTACCATAACGGCAAAATATACCAACAAGCATACATCTGCCTGGCATCGCCAAGCGCAAATGAATCTAGAGCGGTATATAGGGTGCCAAATATCGTCGTGCCCCAGTCGATAGTACGTAGCTGGTTTAATCGGGCAAGGGAAGCTAAATGGCCAAGTCTAACCGTACCTCTTTGGTTCGAAAAAAAGGTCGAACCAAACAGGTACAACAAAAATGCTCTAGTAACTGCATCCATCATATCGGCTCTAGCTATATAACTGGTGATGTAATACTGCAAGTACGTCAAATTAACAGAACCACTAGAGACGTAGGTAACATCTATCAGTGGCAAAAAACAGTATACAAATTGGGCGACTCGTATAAATCATTGAATGGAAAAGGTCGAAGACCCTGTCGTCCAATCTCAATCCCAGTGAACATGTAGAAATCAACTGGGGTGATACCAAGCTCAAAATCTGAAAAATGAAACGTATGCGTGGTGGGCCACCACCTCTCAGCTGATGCCTGGATGAGAGGTCGATCAAAGGACTGAACGGGCCTAATCGACAAAAATAGACCAAAAGGGCTAGCCTGTAGCCTCTCAATGATAGGACCGGGAAGATAGTCATAAAACTTGGTAATGCACTTAGCCCAACTACCCCGACAGTGAATGTAATGGTCCTATAGATAGTTAATGAAACAACAATTTTTGATAGCGTAAGGGTTATTTAATATGAGTATGTAATGTACAAATTAAAATAACAAGTTATAGTAAGGTTTGATTAATACCTGTATGTTCGTCAAAGCGGTTTCGGCTCTATGCCGATAACTATCTGGCAGCTCATGTAGAACACGTAGATCATCTGGTGAAACTCCAGACGGTGGCGGAACGTGTAATGGTCCAGCTTGCTCCTCTGGATGTCTCTGAACCGTTCTTCGGGCGATTTTGGTTGGACGCGGCGGCATTTTGGGTAAATTTTCTATTTTTCAAAAAAAATTCAAAACGAAAAGTGAAGAGGAATGAGGAGGGGGGCGGTGCCCATTTTATGGGCGCCTTACATCAGGCGCCCATAAAATGGGCGCCTAAGGATCAGGCGCCCATTAAATGGGCGCCTGGCCATTGGGCATCCCCACCCATTACGGGCTGAATATTCATCCCACTGAATATTCAGCCCGTAATCGATTGGAGATGCCCTAAAGATGTCATATTCTTTATGTGTGAGAAATCTTTGGATGCAACTTTGCTTGTTGGGTAGTAGAAGGAAGCGATGTTGAGGTACACCAAGTAGACAAAAATTGTAATCTTTGGTAGCAAGGATGATTGGCTTGGTGAAGTGGATGTTAACTGTATTGGCGTGGTTTGATCGCTGTTTTGGAACTTTGAGTATTGTTTTGGTGGTTAATCTCACTCATAACTATGTCTTTTCATTTTAATTGGTACGTGATCCCACCGTATATTTACTCGTTTGCTTGATTGAATTGATGATTGGTTATTAGATGTTATTGATTAGTGATTACTGTTGATAACTGATGCTTGACGTTGTTTGGACTGGATCAAATTGATAATTATTGGATGATATTGATTGGATGGGTGTTTTGAGGTATGGTTTGAGATTTTTTGTGTGTATATTGGTTAATTTTGATGACGATATTAGTTGAAAACAACATTTAAAATTGATTGAAATAGAGGTAAATGAAGCAAAAGATGCAATTTGGGACAAATAAATTATTTTGATGATAAACAACGAATTCTAGAAAGATGTTTGTTACTATTATAATTATCATCGAAGGAATTCAACATACCACCTAACCATGACGTTGCGCCAATAAGCAGCACCAAAGTAATAGTTCCGATATCAAAAATTGCTCTTTGTTCACATCGCATTCCATAATTGTTGTCAAAGACATGAACATCGGTACACTAATGGCGTCTATGATCAACATCGAAAACATAAGGATGGATTACCATCGAAGAAATAGAAAGTTATACTATGTCAATAACAAAATATATACAATGTCGTGTGTAATAAAAGTAGTGAATGAATCAAGTACAATCAACTTCGAAAGCCATCAATGAGTGTCGTAGTGACCCATAACGCATTTCATTATGCTAAGTTCTATCAGCACTGCTACTCATCTAATATAACCAAAACAAGCTCGTTGTCAATAACCATGAAAGATATCAACATTACACTAAAAGGGCGTGGAACTTCATGGTACTTCGTGAATATCACTTTATGATGATGCCAATAATCATAAATGCCAACATAAATGTTGAGTAGCTTCGCTCAACACTATCGCCAAGTGATGCAACAAACAACCAACTAAGAGTGACTTGAGGTGAATGGTCATCGACGTCGAAGACCATTGATGTGCACGTAAATGTGCATATTTTTACCACCATATTTATTCTATTTAAATTAAATAAATGATCATATTGGGTATTTTAACTTGTTTAAACCAAATTCAAATTATTTTCAAATTGTCACATATTTATCTTCATATAGGGACAAAATTGTCTTTTTTGTGCATTTATTAATTTATGAAAATTTAATTGAAAATTTCTATGTACTTTGTAGGAATTAAAATTCAAACACAAGTGGCTTCATATGTATGCACAAGGGTGAATAGAACAAATGAAGATGGAAATAATTCAAAGGCATGATAATGGAGGACCCCACCTACCCACCTTTCTTCATGTACAAATTAGAAGCTAGTCCACATGCTTATGGCCATTAAATCTTCATGCATACTTAATGGATGATTAGTGGAAGTTAATAGTTACTTGGTGACCACACTTCCTCCAAGGGCATTTTGGGTACTCCCCAAAATATGCATTAGGGTTTCTAACTTGTATAAATACCCTTTATGTTTCATGTAGCCATCTTCCTCTTAGTTAGTTAGTTTTAGTTTAGAAAATAAATCAAATCTCTCTTTCTTTCCATGGCTACTTAGCCATTTCTTCTCTTATGTAATTCTTTTCTTTTATGCAATGTTAATTATTGTTTCTTTTTAATTACATGTTCATTTCCTTTTATGCAAGTAGTGTAGATTTTCCTTTATGCAATTAGAATAGTTTTCCATTTCATTTGCTCTTTTTTTTTCTCTTCTTTTTATTCAATGTTGTCTGCTACATTTGTTCATATGATGACAAATATGAGAGGCTAAACCCCTTCAATTTAGGGGTAATGAAGCTCTCTAATTATGTAGCTTCAACTTAATTTGATGTTTATGCTCTCTTTTTATGCTTAATGAGAATGAATGAAGTGGTTTAATGATGTTGTTTAGTTTTGAATTTGATAGTCTATGTTGTTTATAACAAATAGGCTATGCTTAAACAAACAAAACACAAATTGCCTCTTCATCTACATATGATTATGGCAAAGAAGTGATTGTTGAAATTAAAATTTGATGGCTTATATTTCTAATTAATAGTTAATAGGCCATGCTTAAAATAGATTTTGCTTTCAACTTTCTTGTCATATTTTATGAGATTTAAAAGTGTATTAGTGGTTGTGTTATAGTTTGATGGTTTATATTGAGCTAATTAATAGCACAAATATACCATACTTATGATAAGCACATCAACTAATTCACTAATGACAAGAAAAGAGAGATCATAACTTCATTTTGTTGATTTATATGATTTAGAGAGTGGATTTATCTCTAAATTGTTCTCTTAACTCTCATATTTTTATCATTTTCTTTTGCTAGTTTTTGTTAGTTTCTTACATTTTTAGCTAATCACACTTTCAAGTTTGGTTAATTTGATTGAATAGAATTTTAAAATCATCAATTCCCTGTGGATCGACCCGTATTCGCCACGTGCTACATTCGCACACCGTGCGCTTGCGGTTAATTTTTATTTCAAAATTCGTTAGACGGTTTTCTAAACCGATAGAAAATCCGTCGACGAACAACCATCACTACCGAGATGGCCCTATAGTTTCACTATTATCATCATTAAGTAAGCCTAGTGCATAACATCATTGAAGTCTCCAAAGCCATTGTCAACACTATCGTCGAAGCAATTGCCGAAGTTTGTCGACGCCGAAAGCCGTGCCACTTTTCCCCTATAAATATGGACCCAGGATTACCATTTTGAGGGCGAATTCATTCGCTTTGCACTTCTTACATTTTCAATTTTGCAAACACTAAATCAATTTAGGGATTTTTTTCTAGGTGTAGCACTTGAATATTGTACACATAAGGAATTGGATATTGAACAGTTGCAGAGCCTATCGATTCGATTCGAATTAATGTCATATATATCAATTTGACTTGAGATTACGACTTGATCATTAACATGCTTATTGACTTTCATATACTATGCATAATAACTTGCATATTGACTTGGACCATTTATGGCGTTTGACATGACTTCGATGATTGTACAAAAATCATTATGGATGCATACTTTATCCTAGTGACTTTGGCTAGCTTTGATAAGGCTTCTACTTGATCGATTCTATTTTCTATAAACTTTTGGGTTAGAAATTTATTCGTTAACATTTTGACGCTTGAAGGAGGACTCGAACCTCCAATTTCGATAAAATCCCAAGTGGAACTGTAACAACCCTGTTTTGTTTACCATCGAAATAAAAATTTAAAATAGAAATTTTGATTTGAAATTTAAAAAAAAAAGCACCCTTCCTCATTATGTTTCATTTTCAGTAGTTCTGCAAAACACATTAATGGCAGCTCATTTCTTATTCATTTGAATCCTAGTTGCAAGTTGATTTGGAAGCAAATTTAAGGTGAGTGCAACTCACATTTCTAATTTAAAATCTTCGCTGCCCGTTACACTGCGTGCTAGTATATGTAGCTTTGCCTGGCCATCATTTATTTTATCAACTTCATTTTTTTTGTACAGGTTGGTATAGTATAGAAACCAAGTTCAATCCATATTTTGTTTACATTTATTTTTTGCGTGCAAAGTTGTATTGCGTGGAAAATGTAAATGAATTCCAGGCCTCGTGTATTATCTTCCGTGTGTCCATGCATATTATACACATTATGCGTGCATGTATATTTTGGTGCAAGTTGTATACTTTTGATGCGTGAAAATATTGAGTGCGTGCGTGAAATTTGAGTTTTATGCCGTGATATTTTTATTTAGACCCAAAAAGTGACAAAGTGGAAAAAAGATGATAACGTGTCCAGGCTATACAATTCAATCCACGCGTGCAGAGAAATTCATGTCCAAAGGTTTTTTATTATATTTGGCAAAAAATATAAAAAATTTGTTCATGCGTATGAAGAGTATTGTCCAGATATCATTTGCATGCATACAAATCAAGGCTTGCGTGAGTTTTGCCTGTTTGCATAACACGTTAGTAAGTCCAGGTCATTGTTTTTGTGATTATTTCGTGAGTGTAAATCGTATATTGCCCAGGTTATATTGTTACGTGCTTTGAAAATTTTCACACACCATGCCGTGTGTTGAATATGCTTGCATATTGTGGGTTGCCAGTCACTTTATCCTTGTTAGTGTGTGTTACGTGCATATTGTTGTCCAGACTATATTTTTACATTTCATGTATACAAGCACGTAACGCACGACCTAGCATTTGACTTTACATTTTTACTTGTGTGCATGTTATGCACGTTAGAAATAATTCTAGTTTATGTTTTATCTAATTCTTGTTGTGTACGAAAATATGTTGCCCAAGTTTTTTTTTCATATTGGCCTAAAAAGTGTTACGTGCATGCATCTCATTTTTATTATTGCATTAGGCATGTTTTGCAAAGTATAAATCAAGCCCAGGCTACACCTTTGATTCGTGCATATATATATATTTAGAGTTGCCTGGCCAAGCTTCATTTGCGTGCAAGTTTTTTTGTGCATGGGTGAAAAAAAAATCAGGTCCAGGTTGTTTTATATTTTTATTTTATATGTGCGTGCTTGAAGTATATTGCCCAGGCAATGCCATATTTTGATGCATATAGCAGTATAGACCAATGTTTAATTTGCTTTGAACCGGTGTTTGGTTTTGAAACGTATTTTGTTGCCGTTATTTTTATAACAAATTTTTACTTCGGTGTTATATTTTTGAAGAGTGTTATTTTGATGAGATTTTTGACGAATAAAAATTACTGTTGTATTGACTTCAGTAACCGTCAATTTAAAGTGAATTTTCAAGCGGCTATCCCGCAACGCTGATTTTACATCCGTTTTTACGGTGTTTTATGAAGCGTAATTTTCTTGTCGAAATTGCTATAAATGTTGCTGTTTTAATCACGTGTTTTTAAAATCGTTTTAAAATAAAATTGTTTTCAAAATTTTTACAGTTTACGCTTTCAAAAGAATGAGGAATCGATTTAAACGCTTCAGCAAAATTATGGACTATGAACCCTTACTTTTACTGATCCGATTAATTCCGGACTTGTCCATTTGAAAACGTAAATTTTATTTATATAAAATACACAATTTTGCACTTGCAAGGAAACGATGATGAGATTTAAACGATTTAGCAAAAGTGCGGAATATGGAACCACACTTTTACTAATTCGGTTAAATCCGGACTCGTTAATTGAAATATTTGCCGTGATGTTGTTGTTTGAAAATTTTGATGATTTTGTTGGGCTTTCGAGCCACTATGATGGACCTTCGGGTCAATTACCAGTACTAGACCTTCAGGTCATTTGTTGGACTTTCGGGTCATTTGTTGGGCGTCAAATATTATGATGATAGTATTTGGTAGGCTTCGGCCATATGAGAGCACGTGCGGCGTAGCTTAGACTCGTCATATGCTGGGATCGATCAACTTTTATGATGATTTTTCTAGTTATCTTATTTTGATTTCTAGATTTTTGTGTATTGCTGTTTTGAATTCAATTTTGAATTTGAAAGTTGATTTTGATGGAGTTTAATGAGATTTCTTCATTTAAACTATGTTGATTATATATGTTGAATTGTCTCATTCGAGATTATGATTATTTTGCTTTGATGTTGTTTAAGATGCATTCATTTCTAAGTTTAAATTAGACCGATCCGTTTATTATTTTCTTTTAAATAATACTCGGGTCAGACCGAGTTATTTCAGGATAACCGCTATCTCTGATTCAGTTGTTGTTTCATCTTTTGGGATTTCACATCATCTTTTGTCTAGACTTCGAGGTGTTACTTTTGGTGTTTTGACTTTCATCTCATGTATGTATTGATGATTATGTATATGTACATTTGGTTCATGTGAACCATCGATTGTTGTAGCATGTATTCAGACTTGTCTTCCGCTATATCTGATATTTCTGTTCTGATGTGATTATACTTATCTGTGTTATTGTTATCATGAGTTGTTCCGAATTTTTCTTAAGCCACAGTGGTTTTGTTTTAGATTTGGATTGAATATATATCGTTGGGAGTAATTTACACAACTCCTATCTATGTAATCAATACTCGTTTAAGGTACAACTTACGGATGGTCGCTTCTAACAAGCCTTATTCTTTGCAATAGCAGACATTATTCCTTATAATAACCTTTGTTATTGTGAGTATAGAGGCGGAGCGTCACAGCTTGGTATCAAAGCTGAGATTCAGAACAAATTATAATAAACACGGAACAGAAGCAGAATGGAACATGTGTTACAACTATTCGAGGGTTTTATTCGTGCCTTTCTTATCCATTCCTTCGTTGTTCTTAAACTTTTATCCTCTCTAACATGTTGGAATATGTCTAGGAATGAATTTCATATTTCCGTAGTATTCCATTTGTTAAATTCCTTTTCAATCTTGTATTGTTTTAACTAATCCTTATCTTCTCTTGTTCTCTCAGCCTATGGCTGGAAGAGGTAGATAGAAGCGTTCTTCTATAGGTCCGTCCAGTGGTTCTCATCCAGACGAAGTCTATATGTCAGCTGACCAGTTTATGGAGCTATTTTGGGGTACTCAGCCTTCTGTTGCTACTCCCGCAGCTCCTACTCATAAGTATGCCTTCGCCCGCATGTCACTATTCCCACCTTGGAGGCAAGCCTTTCAAGGGATCAGAAAGTGTATTGGAGGTTCAGACTTGGTTGCGCGCTTGTGGCCGCATATTTTCTCGGATGGATCTTTCTGATCATCATCGCGTTCTCGTGGCATCTAGCATGTTGCAAGAGCGTGCGCTTGATTGGTATGAGCTTTTGATTGCGGAAGCTGATGAGTCCTCTCTCTCGTGGATTCAGTTTAAGGAACGATTCGAACTTAAGTTCGTTCCTGAATCAGAAAAGGCCAATCTTGCTCGTAGTTTCCTTGAGTTAAAACAAAGAAAGTCCTCTGTTTCTGATTATGTTGCATCTTTCGAGGCCTTGTGTAACGATCCTGATTTAAAGACGAATTTGAATTTGTAATTAAATTTAATTTTTTGGATTAAATTGTGGATTTGTTTGAATTTTTCAAATTTAACAAGATATATATTTATTTGCTTTAAAATTTGGTAACTTGTTTAGATTTTTAAAATTTTAAATTGAGAAGTGTCAAAAGAAATGAAATATTATTAATATTAAATAAAAGAAAGATATATAGATTTAAATAGAATATCTGGTAGTTTAAGTTTTAAATAAATAATGATGAATAAAATATGTAACAAACAAGAAATTGTATTAAACAATAAAATATATGAGATGAATTAAATGTTGATAGTTAAAACTTTGAATAGAAATAAAATTTAGAATGTATGTTGTAACAAAATCATATAGTTATAAAAAGACATATGAATACATATAAGGTTGCATGAGAAGTTTATAAACCAGGAAGCAAGAAAACAAAGTCTTATGCAAGAAGGAAAAATCTGCCAAACAAAACAAAATTAGTACTTGAAAGAATCAAAGTAAGATTGCGTGTTAACAAGGATGGAAACGTGAGCATTAAATGCTTTCAAACTCAGCCCATAAACAAGTCATTCGAAATAATAAGAAGAAAAAAAATCTCTGATTAAATTATACAAATAATTACAAAGTACAAATAAAAAAAGTCTTGCTTCAGTACTCTACTAAAACCTGCACGCCTCCTTTATGTACATGAATATTTGTTCCAGTTTGTTCAAAGGAAAAAACACTACAAAGTCAGGAAGAAAAAGAAAATTTATAAACATCACTTTATATTCAAGTTTAAAAGCAATCTGCTGAAGGAAAAGAAAGAAAGAAGAAGGATCAAACTGTTTCTTCTCAAGCCTAAAAGCTCTCTGTTTCAAATATTACCTCTGTGAGTAAACCTATTTTTTTTTATTGAAATCTAAGTCTTTAGTTTATAAAAATCTTGAGCTTTGCTGCATATTTAAAATAATTTTTTCTGTATGTTTTTGTCTGTGATTACTGGAAATGTTCGTACAGTTTGTTCTTTCATAGTTTGTTCCAGAGCAAAGTAAATTGAAGGAAAATTCAAACAAACATCACACAATCCTTTTTAGCTTAGGATTTTTCAACAAAACAAGTTTGTTTCAACTTGAATCACAGTAAAAAAAAAATTGTTTTAAGCTTGAACAAGAAGGGTTGTCTGTGCAACTTGTAATTTACAGTAAAAACAAAATTCTTTGACGAATTCAACTATTTTAAATCATGGATTTGATCACATAATTTGAATAAGCATATAAAGTTATGATTTTTAAAGCAATACGATGATTTTTACTTAAGTAGTTTAAGAGCAGTTTGAATTTAAACCAAAATTACATTTTCCCTAATTTATGGTGAACGATCCATTGATAACCGTTGAAATTTGGATGGAAGCTTGTTTGAGCTTCGGTGATGATGAGAAAATTGTCGAATTTTTTTTGAATGCGTGAATTTGTTGATCGAACCCAAAGTAGGGTTTAAACTCAAAGTTGCAGTGAGTTGGAAGAATGATGATTTCATCACCATGGATGGATCGAGTTGTACGAGGTTGAGGGGGATGGTAGCGTATGACGTTGACGTGATATGGCCGAAGTCGTGGATTTTCTGGTGAACTATGTGAGGAGGACGAGGTGTTTTAGGCTGGGTGTGTTCGAGTTACAGTTCGAACGAAGGGGTGAATTTCGATCCTGAGTTTTTGTGTCGAATTGAGCCTTGATTTCGAGCATAGAAAGGATTTGTGACTTGCCGCAGATATTGGTGTTCGCCGAAGCAACGGCGACGTGCCGTGCACGTACACGATAGAGGATGGTGTCAGCGTTGGGTGAAATGGTGAATGACTCGAGTCAACACTCGAGTAAATGCACGCGTGGCTTCGATATGGAACTCGTGTACGCAAGTATATTTACCTGTTATTTAGTTAAACTTAATGTAAACTTCAACTAGAAAAAAAAGAACAGGAAGAAGGAGAGTAAGTGGCGAAGGAGAGAGACTCGAGGAATAATGGAAATAAACTCGAGTTGAACTCGAGTAAACATCTGAGTTTACTCGGGTTGCCTTAAAAATGGGTTAAGCCTAAATTATTAAAGTTTATAATGTTAAATTGAACAATGTTGACTATTTTTAAGTTGAAAATTTGTTTAAGTTATCGACTAAGTGAGTGTGTGTATATATATATATCAATGCTTTATAAAACCTTAATTAATATTTTAATTAAGTAACTAATTTAAGTTAAATATTGAAGTTAATTAACATTAAAACTTTTAATGTAACAGTAAATTGATTTTCAAAGTGTAAAGAAGATTTTTAAATGATAATTAAGGTATTGAAATGATTTGATGAATGGAATAATTAATTAATTATTCTTAAAATGAATGATTAATTAATTAAATGATTTGAAATCGATTAATGTTAATTAACCATGACTGATGACTCATCTGATTTAAATAAATCAGATAATTAATTGAGCTTATTTATGGATGACTATATTCTATTGAATGCTGTGTATTGGATTGATAACTCTGTTATGTGATTGTGATGCTTTGTAATATGAATTGCTTTATGCTGAGCTGTTATATCTGTGATGAATATACTGTTGTATGAATATGAAAATCCTTTTTTGCCCGTAAACGACATTTAAATTTTCGATGCGATAGGGAGTCGGATCCCAGTTAGTTATCCGAAACCCACATCGAATTGTAATGATGAATCTTTGTGATTGATAAATTTATTTTATCTGTGAAACTATGAATGAAGATAAGCGTTATGGATTATACCGCTTATCGATATTGGTATATCTGTGATGATTGATGTTGTGCACTATTGTGCAAAATCCCTGGACCACACTTACACACACACACACACAAATATGGATTTCACGTGGAAATTGTTAAGTCACAGATTTTTAAAAATAGTTTTAAATTTGAATTTTAAAATTTGAATTTTAAAATTCAAATGGTTTGAAAATGGAATTGGGTTAAATGTGAAAAGATTTTTGAAAAGGGGTTTTTGAGGATAAAAGTTATTTTGAATAACTTGATAAAGTTTTGGAATTTAAATAATCTGAATTAAATTTGAATTCAAGATTTGAAATTGAAATCTATGTTTGGAAATTATGGTTTAAAATGGTTATACAAGTTATAAAGGTGTTTATATGGATTTTAAACCATTTTAAAAGTATTGGTTTGAGAATTTGAATTCAACCCAAGTTTTATACTTGAAGAGTTTTAACTGGAGCAAATGTAATCGGATTTTCCCGAAACGAAAACTATTTGTTTTCGAATAATAATAGCTTTCATTTAAAGAAAAGATTTCCAAATTGTGTTGAAAGGTTTCAAGTTTGAAATGAAATTGAATTGTTTTGAAAGCTATGAAATGAGTCTTTGATTCAAAGACCGGATGAGTTAATCCAACTTGAAATGGAATTGTTTTCAAAGGTTATAAATGAATCTTTGGGAACGAATTTTGAAAGCTATAAGTTAAATTTTTATTTAAAGATTTAACGAGTTAATCCAATTGAAATTGAAATTATTTTGAAATCCACGAATGGATCTTTGTGAATGGGGTGAACTTTGTGAATTGAATCTTTTGGTCTAAAAGATCAGAAGTGTGGAAATTTGTTTAAACCATTGAAGGTTGTTGAAATGAATCTTTTTGTTTAAAAGATTGGAAATGGTAATTTGTTTTAACCATTCGAATGAAAGGTTTTGGGCTTTAAGCTGTGATTTAACGGAGACCCCAGTATCCGTATGATTTTTAAGTATTGCGCTTGTTATTCGGTTTAGCCGGGAGAGGACCTTTGTGTCATATAACCCATTCTGAATAGTGATACAACGTATATGGATAGCATTGAAGACCGGTGGTGAAGACCGGGTATTTGCGAGAGCGATAAGATGACCTACCGATTGTCTCTGCACTAAGTAGCTACGGTATAGAGATTCCCTAAGTGGTGGGAAGTCCGATCGGGATTGTGAATACCCGGATTGCAAGGGCTTCTTTGGAAGTGCCTTCGGTTCTGTTCGAACGCGGAACAGACTTGTATGGATTGTATGTCTGACATTACATTTTGAGATATAAAGCAGATTTTTTTCAAATACATTTCTGTTGGTGGTGGAGAATTTATTCTCTTAGCTTAACACCCTTCTCTGAGACGTACGAGCTCAGAGGTTATGTAGTTGAAGGTTATCAGCGATATACTCCCAATTTGGTAGTGTGGCATGCTAAGTGCTGCTGTGTGTTGATGATCATTTGTGATCAAAGCATGGCTTTGTGAAAAGCGTAGCTTTGTGGACGAGACTTCGTCGAGCCTCACAACCCAGTAATGGTCGAAACATGAATCGTGGCAGCAAGGTTTCAGGGGTAGCTCCCCTAGGGTATGACGATTCCTTCTATAAAAGGGTAGTATCATGGTATGGAGCCCAGATACTTACTCATGTGGACAGTGTAGTATCTTTATTACTGTGTGATGTTGTTGGAGGGCCCTCGGATAAAGGTCCCAAAGGACCGGGGGTGGCATATCTGAGGTTTTATTACCCGGGAAGGGGGTACCCGGCCTTGTGTAGTAGAGATCCGGGTAGGTTCTCGGGGGGCGTCCTTCCAGAGGCGTTCCATTTTATTTGGGAAGTTCTTTTGCCCGACCATTTGTTGGAAATCCAAACAAAACAATACGAGCCTTGTACGGTTTTAGTTGTAGAACCTGCCATTTAAAATGGTAGCTATAGCTGGCATAATATAATGGTACCTATACTGGCTAAGATTAATATTATATTTTCGAAAGGTTTTCTGCACTATGCACTAATAATAATACCAAATGGTTTTCGCGTATCAAGCATTTTTTATAGTCATAAGGAGAAATCTCCTCCAAGTGTGCGCTTGCATTGTGTGTGTGGCAGGAGGCCGTATGGCAGTTCCATTTTCCAAAAGGCATTGCGATTTTCAAAAGTAAATCTTTTGGTTGTTTTTAAAGGATAAACTGTTTTTGTTTACTCATACCAGTCCCATGACTGATCTGGAGTTTATTGTTCCATTCCTAAACTCTGGGTGCCCATAATATTCCCCACGAGCAGCCTAGAAACAGGTTATCCGTATTTTGGAAGCTGTCAGATTTTGGAAAGCTTTTGGATTTGGAAGTCTTTCGAACTGCTTGGAGTTTTTGGAGTTTTTGAAGGCCTTATCAAGTTGAAGTATGTTGGAACTTTTTGGAGTCTGTTGTTCCACGTGGAGTTTTCACTTTATTATTGTATCTTTTGTTGTGTATCACTCTGATATTAGTGATCGATGTTGTAATGGATATTGTATCAAGTTGTATCTGTGTTATGATCAATGATATTCATGTTGTTTCCGCTGTTTATTTACATCTAATGTTGTTATAAGCTCCGACGATATGAATTTGATGTTGTTTGTCGGACATCGAGTTCGGGTCGTCACAAGTGGTATCAGAGCTGAAGGTTGAGTAAGAACTTTAGCTACGGAGTATAACACATTAGATGGATCATTAGAGATAGGGTGAAGTATACCCTAGAATGAGTACAACCGAGAAACCGAAACTCCAAAGTTATTTAGTTTGCTTCCTTTAACTGTTATTATTCCCTAAGATATCTTGTCCGAATGTCTAAATCAAGTTTTCTTACTATTTACAGATAGTAAGGATGGGCGGAAGAAGAGGACAAGGTAGCGGTCGAGGAAATACGAGCAATCAAAATTGGAAGAAAAGAAAGTTCGGGGATAAGAAACCATATCAAGGCAAGAAAAAGAAGGATAATCAGGGAAACCCGGCGAAAGATATAACTTGTTACAATTGCCAAGAAAAGGGCACTATGCAAACAACTGTAAGAATCCGAGGAAACAAGTTAAGAAAGAACAACCTGTGGAGACTGGTCAGGGAGTTAAGAAATGCTATTACCGTCACAAGCCAGGTCATGAAGTTAAAGACTGCCCGAAAAGGAAGCAAGCTCATGTAGCAAAGATGTATGCAATCAAAGATGATCCTTCAACCTCAAAGGCTGATAAGGGAAAAGGAATTTCGGAAGGTAACCTTCTCATTTACGATAAAAAAAATTCGAATTTTGTTCGACACGGGAACTACCCATAGTTTTATTTTTCAGCAAATCGTAAATGAGTTAAATCTTGGATCTGAGATCGTTATCGGATCTATTTTTGTCTGTTTCATTGGGTTTCGATATATTCTACGAATGGTTAGTTATCCCTTCGAACTAAACGGTACCCCGATATACTTCGTAGATCAGATAACCCAATTATTTCATAGTTGATTGAGTTTGTTCTCATATCTATTGTTGATATTCTGATTTGGTAAGCCAAATGCAGAATTGATATCCAGTTTGATCTGAAAAGATATTTCTATATCTCTTATCTGTTCTTTGTTATCTCCTTGGCAAATTTCAAGGACGAAATTTCTTAAGGGGGGAATCTGTAACGATCCCGATTTAAAGACGAATTTGAATTTGTAATTAAATTTAATTTTTTGGGTAAAATTGTGGATTTGTTTGAATTTTTCAAATTTAACAAGATATATATATTTATTTGCTTTAAAATTTGGTAACTTGTTTAGATTTTTAAAAATTTAAATTGAGAAGTGTCAAAAGAAATGAAATATTATTAATATAAAATAAAAGAAAGATATATAGATTTAAATAGAATATCTGGTAGTTTAAGTTTTAAATAAATAATAATGAATAAAATATGTAACAAACAAGAAATTGTATTAAACAATAAAATATATGAGATGAATTAAATGTTGATAGTTAAAACTTTGAATAGAAATAAAATTTGGAATGTATGTTGTAACAAAATCATACAGTTATAAAAAGACATAGGAATACATATAAGGTTGCATGAGAAGTTTATAAACCAGGAAGCAAGAAAACAAAGTCTTATGCAAGAAGGAAAAATCTGCCAAACAAAACAAAATTAGTACTTGCAAGAATCAAAGTAAGATTGCATGTTAACAAGGATGGGAACATGAGAATTAAATGCTTTCAAACACAGCCCATAAACAAGTCATTCGAAATAATAAGAAGAAAAAAAAAATCTCTGATTAAAAGTATACAAATAATTAGTAAGCACAAATAAAAAAAGAAAAAGTCTTGCTTGAGTACTCTACTAAAACCTGCACACCTGCTTTATATACATGAATATATGTCCCAGTTTGTTCAAAAGCAAAAACACTACAAAGTCAGAAAGGAAAATAAAATTTATAAACATCACTTTATATTCAAGTTTAAAAGCAATCTGCTGAAGGAAAAGAAAGAAAGAAGAAGGATCAAACTGTTTCTTCTCAAACCTAAAAGCTCTCTGTTTCAAATATTACCTCTGTGAGTAAACCTATTTTTTTTTATTGAAATCTAAGTCTTTAGTTTATAAAAATCTTGAGCCGTGCTGCATATTTAAAAGAATTTGTTCTGTATGTTTTTGTCTGTGATTACTGGAAATGTTCATACAGTTTGTTCTTCGATAGTTTGTTCCAGAGCAAAGTAAATTGAAGGAAAATTCAAACAAACTTCACACAATCGTTTTTAGCTTAGGATTTTTCAACAAAACAAGTTTGTTTCAACTTGAATCACGGTAAAAAAAAATTGTTTTAAGCTTGAACAAGAAGGGTTGTCTGTGCAACTTGTAATTTACAGTAAAAACAAAATTCTTTGATGAATTCAACTATTTTAAATCATGGATTTGATCACATAATTTGAATAAGCATATCAAGTTATGATTTTTAAAGGCAATACGATGATTTTTACTTAAGTAGTTTAAGAGCAGTTTGAATTTAAACCAAAATTACATTTTCCCTAATTTACGGTGAACGATCCAATGATAACCGTTGAAATTTGGATGGAAGCTTTTTTGAGCTTCGGTGATGATGAGAAAATTGTCGAATTTTTTTTCGAATGCGTGAATTTATTGATCGAACCCAAAGTAGGGTTTAAACTCAAAGTTGCAGTGAGTTGGAAGAATGATGATTTCATCACCATGGATGGATCGAGTTGTATGAGGTTGAGGGGGATGGTAGCGTATGACGTTGACGTGTTATAGCCTAAGTCGTGGATTTTCTGGTGAACTATGCGAGGAGGACGAGGCGTTTTAAGCTGGGTGTGTTCGAGTTACAGTTCGAACGAAGGGGTGAATTTCGATTCTGAGTTTTTGTGTCGAATTGAGCCTTGATTTCGAGCATAGAAAGGATTTGTGACTCGCCGCAGATATTGGTGTTCGCCGGAACAACGGCGACGTGCCATGCACGTACACGATAGAGGATGGTGTCAGCGTTGGGTGAAATGGTGAATGACTCGAGTCAACACTCGAGGAAATGCACGCGTGGCTTTAATATGGAACTCATGTACTGTAACAACCCGCATATTTGTCGATTGTATATTTAAATATTTTATTTAAATATTTTATCGATCGTCGGATTTTGGTCCAAAAAGCTACTTTTTGCAAACAGTCGAATTGGGACTCAAGACCCCTTCCATTGAGTTCAAAATGTCGTTTGCGATCTTTTTGAGTATAATCTTTGATATGTTTGGAGTAAGTTGAATTTCGCTACTTTTTCTATTGGGTTTAGGGTTTGGGTTCAGCCCACTAGCTTAACTAATACCCCAACTCAGCCCTCTCCTCTCCATTCTCTCATTCCACTCTTCTAAACTCAAGCTCCAACTGAAAATGGTGGAAGGGAAAGGAAAATAGAAATTTCAAACCCTAGTTCTTCTTGCTAGCTCAAGTTCTTGCTCCAAACTCAAAGAGAACCCATTAGTAAGCATCTCCTTCTTCTTCTCCAACTCATTCTCCTTCCAATTTCAAAAATTTCCTAAACCTGATTTTGGGAAATATTTCTCTTTTAAGCTTAGAATCAAGCTTCTTGAGTTGGGATTGAAGGTGATTGTTCTTGCCATTGCTTTCGAGCTTCTTCTTCATTGATTTGGGTTCAAAGGTGAGATTTTTATCTCACATCTATGACTATAATTATCTTTGGTTGTTGGGTATGAATTCCTAACACTTCTTCATGTGCATTTGCTCTTGATTTGGATTGGTTTTGTGAATATTCCAATTTTTGGGTTTTTAAGTCAAATTTGTGTGAAATCCTTTTATGGATGTTTGGTCATGCTTTTGGTGATGCATCGAGGAGCATATAGGGCCGGGTTGCCGATTGGCATAAACCCTTTGAGCCAATGTTCGTCCGGTTGCATTTTGGAAGAGTTTGCTATTCATTTGGATAGACTGAGAAACAGCCCAGGCAAGATTCAGTCGACTGAAAAGTCCGTACAGTCGACTGAACCTGGAACCCGAAAGTTTCCATGCATGATTCAGTCGACTAAATCCTCTGTTCAGTCGACTGAACCTGGAAACAGAAAGTTTCCTGAACCTGGAAAATTTCCAGGCACAGGGTCAGTCGACTGAATACTCTGTTCAGTCGACTGTACCTGCTGTTTGAGTCCATGTTGCCTTTTTGGATTGAATTTCCAATTTGAATCGATTCGTGACGATCCTATTTGTTGTTATCATTTATTATGACTTTGATGACTCCTTTTTAGGAACTTTTGGAATATCCATTTTGACAGATTCGGTATCGATTTCTTTGGATTTTATTCACGTCTTCGAATGTGAATTTTAGTGATTGATTGTTCCTACAATCTTCTTTGTGATTTGTCACTTTAAAAATATAAAGGTTTCAATACTAGTAGTAAATATCAAAATTCTTTCATCAAAACGATTTCAACACTACTTTATTACAAAGCTCGTTTATAAAACCGTTTTCCAATCTACTAGTATACACAAACCTTTACCTCACTGGTATGAGAAATCTAATTAAACGACTTAGTAAAACTAGTGGTATGAAACACTTGCGTTTACTTCGTCGGTTAATTCTTGGACTTGTTCGATTGAATCTTTTGTGACAATTTTATAGTGGAGATCTACAGTTTGTTCATAAATATTTAAGTTAAGCAAGTGGTTATGGGACATGAAGCTAAACTCATATATTTACTAGCTTAGTGTAATTGACACTTCTCTTTGATCATGACGATCATTTTATGGTTTAGACTAGCAATGTGCGATGTCTCTTTGTTTATGTGGAGGACTGTTCCTCATTTTATTGAGCTTCGTCTCATTTCTTGCATGGGTCGTACCTATCTAGGTGCGTCGATGTTTGTTACACATGGGTCGTACCTTTCTAGGTGCGTCGATGTTTATTCATGCATGGGGTGTACCTTTTTAGGTGCATCGATGTTTATTTACTTCGTGGAGCAATCGGCTCAATAAGTGGGACATGGGGCGTATCTTTATAGTTGCGTCGATGTTCGTCTATGCATGGGGCGTATCTTTCTAGGTGCGTCGATGTTCGATTTTGCATGGGGTGTATCTTTTAGGTGCATCGATGTTAGACATTACATGGGGTGTATCTTTTAAGGTGCATCGATGTTTATTTATGCATGGGATGTATCTTTCTAGGTGCATCGATGTTTATTTATGCATGGGGCGTATCTTTCTAGGTGCGCCGATGCTAGAGCATGGGGCATATCTTTCTAGGTGCGTCGATGTTCGACTGTGCATGGGGCGTGTCTTTCTAGGTGCGTCGATGTCCAGTTTGTGGGATTGGGCATCCTTTTATTGTGATTTCTGGATTTCTAATTGATGAATTCTGGAATTTGTGTTTCACCAATTTTCGTGATTTCCATTGATAAGTTTTATCAATATTTGTGCATTGGTGAATTTGTGTGTCATTGACTTTTGTGATTGACAGTGATATAATCGTTAATATTTATGGTTTGGTGAACAAAATAAGGAGTATGACATTCCTTTGATTCTTGTGTAGATTTTGTGATATTGATTAATCTCTTGTTGATTTTCAATTACGTATATATATATATATATATATATATATATATATATATCACAGCTTGACATTGTGATTATTATGTGTTTAGTCATATCTCTTATTCTATATCGTTTCATCTGATATTTATAGCTAGACTGATCCGTTTATTATTTTCTTATTAAATAATACTCGGGTCAGACCGAGATGTTACAGGTGCTTCTGCTCGACTTCTCACTTGGGATTGATTTCTCTGACTTTTGGCAAACTACTTAGATTAGTAGATCATTTTGTTGTATACACTTGAGATATAGACTCATAGTTGTATTCTTTTGTATAGCACGTGTTGCTATTCTTTTGTATTATTGTGGATCTTTTTGACCACTACTCTGATATACACTTTCATGTGTTAATTATATATTCATATCTTCTTCCGTCTTTGTGATATGAATTATCTGTGACTGATTTGTGTTATGTTTATTTCTATATTTGTTTCCGAAGACCTTTATAGCCACTGTGTAGTAGCTTTGAGTTTGTGTCGGTATGTCGGATTTCCTCTTGAGATGAAAAGTTATGTTTTTATCTTGCATATCGGTACTCGCACAAAGCAATTATACAGATGGTCGCTCCTCAACAGCCTTATTCTCCATGCTAGTCGACAGCATTACTCCGTAGTGTTCTTTGCTAGCGTGGGTATAGAGGTGGGGCGTCACAGCTTGGTATCAGTGCCAAACTTCGGAACAATGTAGAATAATTTAACAAGGATCACCGTCCTAAGTCCATCTTAGGAGTCGTGCTTTAGGATTTAATTCGAGTCTTCGTACCGATTCATCCTATTTTCTTTATGATTCCTTGTTTTATCAATCAAGTTTGATTGAGATTTATTTTGAGAATAACTTTTTCCTCTTCTTTCTTTCTTTCTTAAAGAAGAGAAATGGTTAGATCTGGCCGTCCCAGCGCCGGTCAATCTAGTGCTACTCCCCAAGATGGAGTTTTGATGTCTGCCCAGCAGCTTCTTGATCTAGTAAAGAATGCTCAAGCTGCCGGACCCAATTCAGAGCCTACTCATCCTAGATCCGGTTTTGCACGCTTGTACAGAGACTACACCGATTTGAGAGGAAGACCATTCAGGGGATCCAAGAGTGTTATAGAAATTCAAGCTTGGCTCAAATCATGCGATCGCATCTTTTCTCGCATGAACCTTATTGATCTACATCGAGTCCAAGTGGCTTCTAGCATGCTCCAAGAAAGAGCGTTAGATTGGTATGAGCTCTTGACTTCGAAAATTATCGAAGCGGATCTTACTTGGGAGACATTCCGGGAATGATTCGAACTTAAGTTTGTGCCGGAAGCTGAAAAAGTAACTTTAGCCCGGCGTTTCATAGACCTTGTTCAAGGTGAATCTTCTGTGACAGACTATGTCGCATCTTTCGAATCTCTGTCCAAATACGGGGTTGAATACATCAACACCCCATTGAAGAAAAATCAGAGATTTGTCTATGGCTTGAATAAGAATCTTAAGAAGCCATTACTCCTGAAACTTGAGGTTTCATTTGATCAGCTTATTGATATCGCTCTTCATCTTGAAGAGGCCGATAATGAAGTTGATGCTGAAGTTGTGGTTGCCAAACAGAATTTCAACGACAACATGAAGAGGCCTATCAAATTCAAGGACCCCACTCCCAACAAGAAAGGGAAGCAACAAATTCCGGTAGCAAAGACTCCTACCTCTAGTCGTGGGCAATGCTACAATTGTGGTTCCATGGACCACTGTGCAGGGGAGTGTCTGAAACCTCTCTTTTGTCGCTATTGCAAAAATTCGGGTCACCATATAACTGCATGTCCCATACTTCAAAGCAAGAAGGAGGGAAAAACTTAAAGTTGTGCAAACCCCTAACAACTCTTGTTTTGGTCAAGGTATTTCTCATTTAATCCTTGATTTTGTTTGCCTTGTGATTATTCTTTTCAAGTTCTTGTTTATATGATTATTTTTATATCAAAAGAACTTGTGATTCTTTTTCTTTAAAAACATTTCTGGGCTTGATGACTTCATTGAGGATTGTGAATCCGGTTGGTGGGTTCGCAACACTCAACTGTGACGACCCGTCTTTCGTTCCACAGAAAGACGTATCATCAATAAGAAAAGAAAAGAGATAGAAATAGAAAGATAGAAAGAAAAGAACAACAATCATCAGAATCTCACAGCGGAACAGAACAAAATATAATATTACACATATCCATTACATAGTTTTACATATCCGTGTACACAAAATAATACCACTTCATTACATTAGACCATTCATAAGAGTTCTCCAACCCATACAACCCAAAATACAACATCAAAATGCTACTATAGCGAATATAGATAGATAGTACGTCTGGACTGAGGTCGAAATTATTTTATGTGATTTTTCTGTCCTAGCCGATTTTTACTTAGGATTCGGAATTTACTTTTGTAAGGATTGGCTTAATTGTGAAGCCCATATCCTATTTTCCGTATGGACTATTCATCTTCGACATTTTCTATCTGTTAAGCAGATTTCTATCTTTTCTTGTGATTCCGATTTCAAATTTTTGAAGGCATCATTTTATTCTTTAAGCCCTCAAGATGAGAAAAGTGTTATTTCTCTCATTCATGTAGTTTGAGAATTTTCTGGTAATTTTTGAGCTTGTCTTAGGATTATCACCTAAGAAATCTTTTGTGTGGTGTTAAGGTCTTTCTAGTTCGACCTTGCCACCGATTTTCATTTGGCTACGAGTTGCGTGAGTTAGCATTCCACTTACGCACTCCGCACTCGTTATGATTCTTATGAATGACTTATTATGTCATTCAGTTTGCCCATCTTGTTTCATCCATTTTATAAATCGAGTATTCTATGAATATCTCGATAACTTCATTTTTGTATTTATTGATTTTGGATGAAAATAGCAATTTACGATTTTGCAAATCTTTTTCTTAAGATTTATTTATAAGAAAAATTGGGATTTTGTTCTTAAACGAGCAAAGGATATTCTCAAAACTTTTAAAAGATATTTTTATCATATAGAAGATGATTTTGTGATTGTATTGCCCGTTGAGTGCTTTAAGAATTCTGGTCGATGCGCTTGATCAACATTATCGATAAGAATCTCCTAAACGCTTTGATGAGACAGTCATACACGATAAATTGACTTGTAAAAATGTAAAATTTTCTAGAAAGATTATTACATAAAGATAAATGTAATTTTGAAAGTTTTAACTTTTCAGGAAAGAAGGTTATTTAAAAGAAATTCTTTCTTTTCGATACTCTTATTCTTGTGATTCCCGAAGGGAACCAAGACTTTATCTTTTGTACCAATGCTTATCGTATTGGTTTGGATGCCGTTCTCTTGCAAAAGATAACGTACTATCACTTGTGCTTCTAAATCATTAAAAGCCGATTGAGACTAGGTATGTCGCTCATGATCTAGTGCTCGCGGCTATTGTTTTTACTTTTAGAGTTTGGCATCATCATTTTTGGGGAAGAAATTTGTTCCTCGATCATAAATCTTTGGAATATTTATTTTCTCATAAGGAACTTTATGTCGACTCGAGTTCCTGGCATCTTATGATCTTGATATTCTTTTTATTCCCGGAAGGGAAATTGTGTTGCCAATGCGCTTTGTCCTAAGCAACAAGCGGTTGATTCTTTGATGATGTCGGAATGGAATTATCTTTTTATCAAGTTCATCAGATGTTTTGATGTACTTCATTTTATTGAGTTTCATCTCGTTTCTTTTATGGACTCGCGTCTGATGTTCTTTTATGGTGTTCGGTTCATTGGATGTACCATTATTATACTACATCGATGTTCCGTCTTATCCGAATCAATGGATGTACCATTATTATACTACATCGATGTTCCGTCTTATCCGAATCAATGGATGTACCATTATTATACTATATCGTTGTTCCGATTTAGCGGTTCATTGGGCGTACTGTTTTTGTACTACGCTGATGTTCCAAATTATTTGAGTTTCTAGTTTCTCGGGCGTACTGTTATTATACTACGTCGTTGCACCAGCTTAATTTTCTGCTATTCTTGACGTTCTCCACGTCTTTTATCTACGGAAATGCCTTAGGGATTCCAGTTTTTATTCTTGAGCTCGGTGATATTGTGGAAATTGAAGTTTCACCAGATTTGATTTTTGAGCAATATTCTATTCGCATCCTTGCTTCGGTGGTTGAGCACCTTCGATATAAAGATATTCTTTTTGGTAGAAGTTCAATGGTTCTCAAATCCTAAGGATTGCTCCTGAGAAATCTTGAGAAATTCATCGAACGAAAACTTTCGGATTTACTCCTTCGTGCTCTTTATGGTGAACTTCTTATTTCAATTTTCTTTTGTGTTGATATGCTTTTATGGTTGTTACTCTTTATTTTCTTCTTAAGTATTGCGAGGACGCAATTTCTTTAAGGAGGGGAGTCTGTAACAACCCGCATATTTGTCGATTGTATATTTAAATATTTTATTTAAATATTTTATCGATCGTCGGATTTTGGTCCGAAAAGCTACTTTTTGCAAACAGTCGAATTGGGACTCAAGACCCCTTCCATTGAGTTCAAAATGTCGTTTGCAATCTTTTTGAGTATAATCTTTGATATGTTTGGAGTAAGTTGAATTTCGCTACTTTTTCTATTGGGTTTAGGGTTTGGGTTCAGCCCACTAGCTTAACTAATACCCCAACTCAGCCCTCTCCTCTCCATTCTCTCATTCCACTCTTCTAAACTCAAGCTCCAACTGAAAATGGTGGAAGGGAAAGGGAAATAGAAATTTCAAACCCTAGTTCTTCTTGCTAGCTCAAGTTCTTGCTCCAAACTCAAAGAGAACCCATTAGTAAGCATCTCCTTCTTCTTCTCCAACTCATTCTCCTTCCAATTTCAGAAATTTCCTAAACCTGATTTTGGAAAATATTTCTCTTTTAAGCTTAGAATCAAGCTTCTTGAGTTGGGATTGAAGGTGATTGTTCTTGCCATTGCTTTCGAGCTTCTTCTTCATTGATTTGGGTTCAAAGGTGAGATTTTTATCTCACATCTATGACTATAATTATCTTTGGTTGTTGGGTATGAATTCCTAACACTTCTTCATGTGCATTTGCTCTTGATTTGGATTGGTTTTGTGAATATTCCAATTTTTGGGTTTTTAAGTCAAATTTGTGTGAAATCCTTTTATGGATGTTTGGTCATGCTTTTGGTGATGCATCGAGGAGCATATAGGGCCGGGTTGCCGATTGACATAAACCCTTAGAGCCAATGTTCGTCCAGTTGCATTTTGGAAGAGTTTGCTATTCATTTGGATAGGTTGAGAAACAGCCCAGGCAAGATTCAGTCGACTGAAAAGTCTGTTTAGTCGACTGAACCTGGAACCCGAAAGTTTCCAGGCATGATTCAGTCGACTGAATCCTCTGTTCAGTCGACTGAACCTGGAAACAGAAAGTTTCCTGAACCTGGAAAATTTCCAGGCACAGGGTCAGTCGACTGAATACTCTGTTCAGTCGACTGAACCTGCTGTTTGAGTCCATTTTGCCTTTTTGGATTGAATTTCCAATTTGAATCGATTCGTGACGATCCTATTTGTTGTTATCATTTATTATGACTTTGATGACTCCTTTTTAGGAACTTTTGGAATATCCATTTTGACGGATTCAGTATCGATTTCTTTGGATTTTATTCACGTCTTCGAATGTGAATTTTAGTGATTGATTGTTCCTACAATCTTCCTTGTGATTTGTCACTTTAAAAATATAAAGGTTTCAATACTAGTAGTAAATATCAAAATTCTTTCATCAAAACGATTTCAACACTACTTTATTACAAAGCTCGTTTATAAAACCGTTTTCCAATCTGCTAGTATACACAAACCTTTACCTCACTCGTGTGAGAAATCTAATTAAACGACTTAGTAAAACGAGTGGTATGAAACGCTTGCGTTTACTTCGTCGGTTAATTCTTGGACTTGTTCGATTGAATCTCTTGTGACAATTTTATAGTGGAGATCTATAGTTTGTTCGTAAATATTTAAGTTAAGCAAGTGGTTATGGGACATGAAACTAAACTCATATATTTACTAGCTTAGTGTAATTGACACTTCTCTTTGATCATGACGATCATTTTATGGTTTAGACTAGCAATGTGCGATGTCTCTTTGTTTATGTGGAGGACTGTTCCTCATTTTATTGAGCTTCGTCTCATTTCTTGCATGGGTCGTACCTATCTAGGTGCGTCGATGTTTGTTACACATGGGTCGTACCTTTCTAGGTGCGTCGATGTTTATTCATGCATGGGGTGTACCTTTTTAGGTGCATCGATGTTTATTTACTTCGTGGAACAATCGGCTCAATAAGTGGGACATGGGGCGTATCTTTCTAGTTACGTCGATGTTCGTCTATGCATGGGGCGTATCTTTCTAGGTGCGTCGATGTTCGACTTTGCATGGGGTGTATCTTTTAGGTGCATCGATGTTAGACATTACATGGGGTGTATCTTTTTAGGTGCATCGATGTTTATTTATGCATGGGATGTATCTTTCTAGGTGCATCGATGTTTATTTATGCATGGGGCGTATCTTTCTAGGTGCGCCGATGCTAGAGCATGGGGCGTATCTTTCTAGGTGCGTCGATGTTCGACTGTGCATGGGGCGTGTCTTTCTAGGTGCGTTGATGTCCAGTTTGTGGGATTGGCCATCCTTTTATTGTGATTTATGGATTTCTAATTGATGAATTCTGGAATTTGTGTTTCACCAATTTTCGTGATTTCCATTGATAAGTTTTATCAATATTTGTGCATTGGTGAATTTGTGTGTCATTGACTTTTGTGATTGACAATGATATAATCGTCAATATTTATGGTTTGATGAACAAAATAAGGAGTATGACATTCCTTTGATTCTTGTGTAGATTTTGTGATATTGATTAATCTCTTGTTGATTTTCAATTACTTATATATATATATATCACAGCTTGACATTGTGATTATTATGTGTTTAGTCATATCTCTTATTCTATATCGTTTCATCTGATATTTATCGCTAGACTGATCCATTTATTATTTTCTTATTAAATAATACTCGGGTCAGACCGAGATGTTACAGGTGCTTCTGCTCGACTTCTCACTTGGGATTGATTTCTCTGACTTTTGGCAAACTACTTAGATTAGTAGTTTATTTTGTTGTATACACTTGAGATATAGACTCATAGTTGTATTCTTTTGTATAGCACGTGTTGCTATTCTTTTGTATTATTGTAGATCTTTTTGACCACTACTCTGATATACACTTTCATGTGTTAATTATATATTCATATCTTCTTCCGCCTTTGTGATATGAATTATCTGTGACTGATTTGTGTTATGTTTATTTTTATATTTGTTTCCGAAGACATTTATAGCCACTGTGTAGTAGCTTTGAGTTTGTGTCGGTATGTCAGATTTCCTCTTGAGATGAAAAGTTATATTTTTATCTGGCATATCGGTACTCGCACAAAGCAAATATACAGATGGTCGCTCCTCATCAGCCTTATTCTCCATGCTAGTCGACAGCATTACTCCGTAGTGTTCTTGGCTAGCGTGGGTATAGAGGTGGGGCGTCACAGCTTGGTATCAGAGCCAAACTTCGGAACAATGTAGAATAATTTAACAAGGATCACCGTCCTAAGTCCATCTTAGGAGTCGTGCTTTAAGATTTAATTCGAGTCTTCGTACCGATTCATCCTATTTTCTTTATGATTCCTTGTTTTATCAATCAAGTTTGATTGAGATTTATTTTGAGAATAACTTTTTCCTCTTCTTTCTTTCTTTCTTAAAGAAGAGAAATGGTTAGACCTGGCCGTCCCAGCGCCGGTCAATTTGGTGCTCATCCTATCATTCGTCCTCCCACGAGGATGTCTGCTAAGGAAAATGAGGAACTCAAGCAACAATTATCTGAGTTGGAAGCCAAGCGATTTATTCGTTCTAGCTCATCTCCTTGGGGAGCCGCCGTTGTCATCGTTAAGAAGCCTGATGGTACTCTTAGGCTTTGCATTGATTATTGCAAGCTTAACGAGCTCACTATCAAAAATAGGTATCCATTACCTAGGATTGACGACATGTTCGACCAATTAAGTGGTGCCAAGCTTTTCTCCCAACTAGATCTTGCTACCGGTTTTCATCAGTTACGAGTTGCGGAAGATAACATCCCTCTTACCGCATTCCGTACTCGTTATGGTTCCTACAAATGGCTTGTTATGCCGTTCGGTTTGACGAACGCTCCAGCGTATTTTGTGGATCTTATGAATCGGATATTCTGGGAATATCTCGATAAGTTCATTTTGGTTTTCATTGATGATATTCTTATTTATTTCAAATCTGAAGCCGATCATATTCAGCATTTGGAGATTGTTTTAAGCACTCATCGTCAGCATCAGCTTTTTGCCAAATAAGGTGAAGTTTCTCGGTCATATTGTTTCTTCCGATGGCATCTCTATCGATCCTTACAAGATCGAATCTATTCAGAATTGGAAGAGGACTGAGATTGTTACCGAGATCTATAGTTTTCTCGGATTGGCGGGTTATTATCACCGGTTTATTAAGGACTTTTCTCGTATTGCTTTACCGCTTACCACTCTTACGAGAAAATCTATTCCTTTCATTTAGTCTGATAAGTGTGAGATTTCTTTCATGAAGTTAAAAGATCTCCTTACTCATGATGCTATCTTAGTGGTTCCCGAAGGGAATCATGATCTTGTTGTTTATACCGATGCCAGTGGTTATGGACTAGGTGATGTTATCATGCAAAAAGATAGAGTAGTTGCCTATGCTTCTAGACAACTAAAGCCTAATGAGATTCGTTATGCTACCCATGATTTGGAGTTAGCCGCTATAGTCTTTTCTCTAAAGATTTGGCGACATTATTTATTGGGCGAGCGTTGTATTCTCTTCACTGATCATAAATCTCTGAAATATCTCTTCACTCAGAAGGAACTTAATATGACGCAACAGCGTTGGCTCGAATTTCCTGCTTCATATGATTTCGATATTCAGTATACCCCTGGTAAGGGTAATCGAGTTGTTGATGCGCTTAGTCGCAAGCAGCAAGTTGTTGTTTCCATGATGCTAGCAGAGTGGAATATGTTGGAAGCTTTATCTCATTATGATATTAGAGACCGTCCTTCAGTTTCTGATTCTCCCGTGTTTTTATTTAGCATGGAAGCTCGTCCTAGTTTGTCGGATCGTATTGCCAATGCCCAGAAACAAGATCCAGATCTCGCTTATCTTATTCAGAGTTGTAAATCGGAACCCCGAAGTGATAATCTAAAGGATTTCGATATTGATACTCATGGTTGTATTCGGAAGAAGGGAAGGTTGATCGTGCCTAATGTTTCTAATCTTGGAAATGACATTCTTGAGGGCTGTCATCGTTCTAAGTATACTATCCATCCAGGCAGTAGTAAGATGTATGCTGACATGAAACGCTTATACTTTTAGGAGGGTATGAAGCATGATGTTTCAAGTTATGTGAGTCGTTGCATGACTTGTCAACTTATTAAAGCAAAACACCAGCGTCCTAGTGGTCAGGCCATACTAGTGTTTGGGTGATTGTTGACAAATTGACCAAATTAGTCCATTTTATTCCTATCAAGTCCAATCGAACTGCTCCTTTGTTGGCTAAGCTTTTTATTAATGAAGTCATTCGACTTCATGGAGTTCCTAGTTCCATTGCTAGTGACAGAGATCCACCTTTTACTAGTGGTTTCTGGTAGAGCCTTTAGAAAGCTTTGGGCACTAAGCTCAATCTTAGTACAGCTTATCATCCACATTCTGATGGTCAGACTGAAAAGGTGAATCAAGTCTTGGAAGATCTCCTTCGCGCTTGTATTCTTGATTTTGGTGGTAGTTGGAAAGACCATTTATCTCTTGTTGAATTTTCTTATAACAACAGTTTCCAATCCAGTATGGCTCCTTTCGAAGCCCTTTACGGAAGGCCGTGTCGATCACCATCTTGTTGGTTGGAAACCGGGGAAAAGTTAGTTCTTGGCCCCGATTATATTCGCGAATCTTCTGAGAAGATTGATATCATTAGACAGAGAATGAAAGGGGCTCAGAATAGGCCGAAATCTTATGTCGATCATCATAGGAAACCTTTGGAATTTTCTGCTGGCGATCGCGTGTTCATTCATGTTTCTTCGATGAAGGGTATGGTGCGTTTTAGTAGCTCCGGGAAATCGGCTCCTCGATATATTGGACCATTTCCTATTACGGAACGCATTGGCCCTGTTGCTTTTCGTGTATCGCTACCTATCCAGTTTTCGGGAATTCATGACGTATTTCATGTATCCCAGCTTCGTCGATGCCTTCGAGATTCAGATTCTATTATTAATCCTCATATGTTGCAAGATCTTGAGATCTCACCCGACTTGTCTATGGTGCAAAATTCTATTCGTGTGCTAGCTTCGGAGGTTAAACGCATTCGAAATAAAGAAGTCCCTCTTGTGAAAATTCAATGGTCCGCAAACCCCAAAGATTGCACTTGTGAAACCAAAGAATTCATCGAGCATTCTTATCCCGGTTTTCTCTCCTCTTCGGGTGGGGGTGAGCATTCTTAATTCATCTTATCTATTTTAAATCTTTGTTGTGATGAATGATTTGTGTTATAGACTGCTTCTAGTATGAAAATTATGGGGACGCAATTTTTATAGTGGGGAGTTAGTAACAACCAAGTTTTGTTTACTGTCGAAATAAAAATTTAAAATAGAAATTTTAATTTGAAAAAAGAAAAGTAGCCTTCCTCATTTTGTTTCATTTTCAATAGTTCTGCAAAACATATTAATGGCAGTTCATTTCTTATTCATTTGAATCCTAGTTGCAAGTTGATTTGGAAGCAAATTTGAGGTGAGTGCAACTCACATTTCTAATTTAAAATCTTTGCTGCCCGTTACACTGCGTGCTAGTATATGTAGCTTTACCTGGCCATCATTTATTTTATCAGCTTCATTTTTTTGTATTGGTTGGTATAGTATAGAAACCAAGTTCAATCCATATTTTGTTTACATTTATCTTTTGCATGCAAAGTTGTATTGCATGGAAAATGTAAATGAATTCCAGGCCTCGTGTATTATCTTCCGTGTGTCCATGCATATTATACACATTATGCGTGCGTGTATATTTCGGTGCAAGTTGTATACTTTTGATGCGTGAAAATATTGAGTGCGTGCGTGAAATTTGAGTTTTATGCCGTGATATTTTTGTTTAGACCCAAAAAGTGACAAAGTGGAAAAAAGATGATAATGTGTCCAGGCTATACAATTCGATCCACGCATGCAGAGAAATTCATGTCCAAAGTTTCTTTATTATTTTGGAAAAAAAAATTATTCATGCGTATGAAGAGCATTGTCCAGATATCATTTGCATGCATACAAATCAAGGCATGCGTGAGTTTTGCCTGTTTTCATAACACGTTAGTAAGTCCAGATCATTGTTTTTGTGATTATTTCGTGAGTGTAAATCATATATTTCCCAGATTATATTGTTACGTGCTTTGAAAATTGTCACACACCATGCCGTGTGTTGAATATGCTTGCATATTGTGGGTTGCTAGTCACTTTATCCTTGGTAGTGTGTGTTACGTGCATATTGTTGTCCAGACTATATTTTTGCATTTCATGTGTACAAGCACGTAATGCACGACCTTGCATTTGACTTTACATTTTTACTTGTGTGCATGTTATGCACGTTAGAAATAATTCCATTTTATATTTTATCTAATTCTTGTTGTGTACGAAAATATGTTTCCCAAGTTTTTTTTCATATTGGCCTAAAAAGTGTTACATGCATGCATCTCATTTTTATTATTGCATTAGGCATGTTTTGCAAAGTATAAATCAAGCCCAGGCTACACCTTTGATTCGTGCATATATATATTTAGAGTTGCCTGGCCAAGCTTCATTTGCGTGCAAGTTTTTTTGTGCATGCGTGAAAAAAAAAAATCAAGTCCAGGTTGTTTTTATATTTTTCTTTCACACATGCGTGCTTGAAGTATATTGCCCAGGAAGTGCCATATTTTGATGCATATACAACAGTGTAGACCAATGTTTAATTTGCTTTGAACGGGTGTTTGGTTTTGAAACGTATTTTGTTGCCGTTATTTTTATAACGGACTTTTACTCCCGTGTTATATTTTTGAAGCGTGTTGTTTTGATGAGATTTTTGACGAATAAAAATTACTGTTGTTTTGACTTCAGTAACGGTCAATTTAAAGTGAATTTTCAAGCGGCTATCCCGCAACGCTGATTTTACATCTGTTTTTACGGTGTTTTGTGAAGCGCAATTTCCTTGTCGAAATTGCTATAGATGTTGCTGTTTTAATCACATGTTTTAAAAAAAAATTGAAATATAATTGTTTCCAAATTTTTTACAGTTTAAGCTTTCAAAAGAATGAGGAATCGATTTAAACGCTTCAGCAAAATAAAAGACTATGAACCCTTACTTTTACTGATCCGATTATTCCGAACTTATCCATTTGAAAACGTAAATTTTATTTATATAAAATGCATAATTTTGCACTTGCAAGGAAACGACGATGAGATTTCAGAATATGGAACCATGCTTTTACTAATTCGGTTAAATCTGGACTCGTTAATTGAAATATTTGCCGTGATGTTGTTGTTTGAAAATTTTGATGATTTTGTTGGGCATTTGAGCCACTATGATGGACCTTCGAGTCAATTACCAGTACTAGACCTTCAGGTCATTTGTTGGCCCTTTGGGTCATTTGTTGGGCGCCAAATATTATGATGACAGTACTTGGTAGGCTTCGGCCATATGCGATGCACGTGCGGCGTAGCTTAGACTCGCCATATGCTAGGATCGATCCACTTTTATGCTGATTTTTCTAGTTATCTTATTTTGATTTCTAGATTTTTGTGTATTGCTGTTTTGAATTCAATTTTGAATTTGAAAGTTGATTTTGATGGAGTTTAATGAGATTTCTTCACTTAAACTATGTTGATTATATATGTTGAATAGTCTCATTCGAGATTATGATTATTTTGCTTTGATGTTGTTTAAGATGCATTCATTTCTAAGTTTTAATTAGAGTGATCCGTTTATTATTTTCTTTTAAATAATACTCGGGTTAGACCGAGTTATTTCAGTATAACCGCTATCTCTGATTTAGTTACTGCTTCAGCTTTTGGGATTTCACATCATCTTTTGTCTAGACTTCGAGGTGTTACTTTTGGTGTTTTGACTCTCATCTTATGTATGTATTGATGATTATGTATATGTACATTTGGTTCATGTGAATCATCAATTGTTGTAGCATGTATCCAGACTTGTCTTTCGCTATATCTTATAATTCTGTTCTGATGTGATTATACTTATCTGTGTTGTTGTTATTATGAGATGTTCTGAATTTTTCTTAAGCCACCGTGGTTTCGTTTTCGTTGGGAGTAATTTACACAACTCCTATCGATGTAATCAATACTCGTCTAAGGCATAACTTACGGATGGTCGCTTCTAACAAGCCTTATTCTTCGCAATAGCAGACATTATTTCTTATAATAACCTTTGTTATTGTGAGTATAGAGGTGGGGCGTCACAGGAACAACCTTAGCTTGCATATTTAGAGCTTATAGAAATTGACCCTACCAAGCATATCCCATTCAAGGCTAACATGTGGTTGATTCCCAACACCCATTCACATGAATATATTGTTTAATATTGTATAATAATAACATAAACAATATATATAAAACACATACTTTATTAATTCATAAGTAATTACATTATTTGTCAAAATGAACTTTTAAATATCTAAAATATAAATCAGAAAATATTTCTTATTTTAAGGAACTGTATAATTTTTTAAATAATTGTTTAAAATAAACTATAAGTTGCTTTCAATAAACAAATAAAAATAAATTTACACAATAAAATCTGTTAAAACCTTTATGTCGAATAAGTTTACCTTATTTACATAATTACCGAGAATAAAGATTAAAACACTAATATTTAATTTAAATATGTATTTTGAATACAAAATATTTATAACTCAAACCATAATATAATTTCAGAACATTCAAATATAAATAAATTATGTAATTTAAAACACAAATGGACAGAGTTCTGATTGCAAATCAACATTTCCAACCAACATAATCAGCTAATATCTAATACCGCTGTAGCCAATAATCCAAACAAACAACGATGACCACAAACAATCAATTCAACCAATTTATCATCCAATTTCACAACAAGCAATCAATATCAACTAATAATCCATTAAACTAAACTAAGTAGGTAGATATATAGGTATTACGTGTAAATAACATAATGCAGACATAGTTGTGAGTGGGAAAAACTCACCGAATTGATGCGTGCAGGTAGAACTTACGATAATTCTGGTGATGCAACGTTCAAATATAGTAGAGCATCGAAAGTCAAACACTAACTAGCATCTCCAACATCTAGTAAAAGGAAACCGCATCAGCCACACCATGTTCAACTAAACATTAATCAATCACAAAACCAACATCTCGAGTTTGACAATAAGGCACTATTAACCCGCCTTTTGTCAAAGCCATAAGTAGGCGGATTCAAACTAACTAGCTTCATGATTATCGAGGCTGGAATCTGATGGATTCGGTGAAGGATGAAGTTCATTTGGATATGTCATTTGGTCAAGAAATGGAGGGTTGCATGGCTAGCTCTGGAAGATAAGTCTCGTTCGCACACCTCCCCTCGATCGGCATGAAGCCTTGCTCGGCACACCTCCCCTCGATCTGGAAGATAAGCCTTGCTTGGCACACCTCCCCTCAGTCGGCATGAAGCCTCACTCGGCACACCTCCCCTCGGTCGACATGAAGCCTCGCTCGGCACACCTCCCCTCGGTCGGCATTGTACCTCGCTCGGCATCGCACCTCGGTCGGCGTCGTACCCCGCTCGGCATCGCACCTCGGTCGGCGTCGTACCTCGCTCGGCATCGTACGTCACTCGACATTGAATGTCGCTCGGCATTGAACGTCGCTCTGCATTGAACGTCGCTCGGCATTGTGATGAGGTGGGGATGGCTCGACATTATGGCTCGGCATTATGGCTTGTCATAGTGACTCGGCATTATAGCTCGACACTGTGGCTTGGCATAGTGGCTCGACATCAACTATATGGTGACTTGGGTCGGCATCAATACATGGTCCGGTGCTAGCCTTGCTCCAAGTTCTGGACTAGTCTGCTTCGATATCCAGATAGACTCGCTTCAGATCAATACCCGGTAACTTCCATTCAGCATCCCAACTACTCAGGGTCGATCGGCATAATGAAGTAGGGTTCGGCTATGACCTTGGTGGGCCTAAACTACTCAGATGGCCCAACAACCTGGTTTTGCCTATAAATACATCATGTGGGTCTCCAGATGGGGGATCTTCTTCTTTTCTGCTCTCTATTTTTCTATTTTCTAAGGCTAAGGTTATTCTGCCATCTTGTAACTGTAATTGATTCTAACATCAATAAAAAGGACATAGGATATGGGCTTGATAACGGTTAAGCCAATCCATTCCCAAAATTATTCCAAAGCCTAAGTAACGCATGACATGCAAATCGGCTAGGTAAGAAAAATCGGAAAAAATAATCTCCACATCTTTACAAGCAAACTAAGAGTTGCGGATCCACCAACAGGATTCGCAATTTTTAAAGAAGTCATTAATGCAGTAATACTTAAGGAAAAAGTGTCTACCAATTCCTTTGATATAAAAGAATGGGATGCACCCGTATCAAAGAGAACTCTAATAGGTTGATCATGAAATAAAATAATACCATCAAGAATGGAGTGAGAAATACCTTGGCCACGAGATGTGTTGCCAGGGGCTTGAGCCACATTCAACTTTCCTTCCTTCTTGCCTTTACGTTTGAGACATTGATGTATCTAACGATCCGGGCTCTTACAATAGCGACAAGATTTGGGCTTAGAGCACTTATTCGCAAAATGATCCCCAGATCCACAGTTGAAGCAACTCACACCACTAAGAGTAGGAGACTTTGCCGCAGGGTTTGCCTGCTTACCCTTTTTGTTGTGATAAGGGCCTTTGAATTTACTAGGCCTCTTTTTGTTGTTGAAGTTTGGTTTAGCGCCAACCACTTCAACATCACTCTCTCTAGCAACCTCTTCAAGACGAAGAACGATATCGACGAGTTGATCAAATGTGACTTCTAGTTTCAGGAGTAGTGGCTTCTTAAGATTCTTATTTAAGCCATAAACGAACCTCTGGTTCTTCTTCAATGGGGTGTAGATGTATTCAACCCCATATTTGGAAAGCGACTCGAAGGCTGCGACGTAATCAGTCACAAAGGATTGACCTTGAACAAGGTCTATAAAACGTCGAGCCAAGGTTACTTTCCCAGCTTCTGGTACAAACTTTAACTCGAAGCGTCCCTGAAATTGCTCCCAGGTGAGATCCTCTTCATTAATTTCTGAAATAAGGAGTTCGTACCAGTCCAATGCTCTCTCCTGGAGCATGCTGGAAGCCACCTGAACGCGGTGGAGATCGATAAGGTTCATGCGAGAAAAGATTCGATCGCATGATTTTAACCAAGCCTGGACCTCGATGATAGTTTCTGAACCTTTGAAGGGCTTCCCACCCAAGTTGGTGTAATCGCTGCACAAGCGTGCAAATCCCGACTTTGGGTGAGTAGGTTCCGGGTTAGCTCCAGCTGCTTGAGCATTTGTTACTAAATCAAGAAGCTGTTGAGCGGTCATAAAAACTCCATCCTGGGGTAGAGCACTAGATGGTCCAGTTCGGGGACGGCCGGGTCTAGACATTCTCTTCCTTTAAGAAAGAAAGAAGAGAAGGAAGAAGGTTATTCACCAATGAATATCAAGCAATATTGATAGATAAAACAAGGAATCATAAAGGAAATAGGATGAATCGGTACGAAGACTCGAATTAATCCTATGGTATAACTCCTAAGATAAACTTAGGGCGATGATCCTTGTTAAGTTATTCTACATTGTTCCGAAGTTTGGCTCTGATACCAAGCTGTAACGCCCCACCTCTATACCCACACTAGCCAAGAACACTACGGAGTAGTGCTGTCAACTAGCACGGAGAATAAGGCTGTTGAGGAGCGACCCTCCATGTAATTTCTTATCACACGGTGGCTATAAATAATCTTCGGAACAAACATAGAAATAAGCATAACACAAATCAGTCACAAACATCCATATCACAGAGGCGGAAGAAGATATGAATATATAACTAACACATGAAAGTGTACATCAGAGTAGTGGTCAAAGAGATCCATAATAATACAAAAGAATAGCAACACGTGCTATACAAAAGAATACAACTATGAGTCTATGTCTCAAGTGTATACAACAAAAACTGCTAATCTAAATAGTTAGCCCAAAGTCAGAGTAGCGAATCCCGGGAAGAAGTCAAGCAGAAGAACCTTTAACATCTCGGTCTGACTCGAGTATTATTTAAGAAAATAATAAACGGATCAGTCTAGCTATAAATATCAGATGACATGATATAAAATAAAAGATATGGCATAACATAAAATATCCATACTGACATACTACTATAAGTATGCAAATGATGATCAACAGAAGATCAATCAATAAGAGATAAATCAATATCACAAGAATCTTCTCAAAGATCCAAAGAGGGCATCATACCCTAAACTTGTACTCATAACAAGTCAATGACATAAATTCCAGAAATCAACACAAGAAATCCAAAAATCACAAAAAAAGGGAAAGAGGCCTATCACATGACGGTCCGAAGACCATGGGGAGCTACCCCATATGTGTGAGTCGAAATCACACAGATGAGGTCTAGACTAACCAAAAATCAAAATGGTATGTGTGAGTGAAATCACACAAGTGGTGTCTAGTCTAACCTCGTAAACAAGAGACATCGCACAATTGCTAGTCTAAATCATAAGAATGATCGTCATGATCAACGACAAGTGTCAATTACACTAAGCTAGTAAATATAAAAGTTTAGCTTCATGTCCCATAACCACTTGCTTAACTTAAATATTTACGAACAAACTGTAAATCTTCACTAGAAAATTGTCACAAGAGGTTCAATCGAACAAGTCCAAGAATTAACCGATGAAGCAAACGCAAGCGTTTCATACCACTTGTTATACTAAGCTGTTTAATTAGATTTCTCATCCGAGTGAGGTAAAGGTTTGTATATATTAATATATTGGAAAACGGGTTAAGAAAAGAGCTTTGTTATTAAAAATAGAGTTGAAATCCTTTTATTGAAAGAATTTTGATATTTACTACTAGTTTTGAAACCTTTATATTTTAAAGTGACCAATCACGGAAGCGATTGTAGAAACAATCAATCACAAAGATCACATTCGGAGATGTGATAAAAATCCAAGGAAATCAGCTCAGCAAGTTCTGTTGAATGTTTTTCATATAAGATCCCCTACGGAGGGGGGTCCAGGGGGGTGGCAACCCCCCAAGGTGGGAGTGCGGGGGCAACGCCATCGCTATGGGGTTCGACCTGCCCGGTCAGGTCGCGGGGGTCCAGGGGGCAGCGCCCCCGGCGGGGTGCGGGGCAGCGCCCCATCCAAAACGGTACGACCTAATGAAGACAAAATGAGGTCTAAAGACCTAAGGGTCTAAGGGGTCAAGCGAACTATCGGGATAAGGTCCAACGACCTACGAGTTAAAGGTCCAACGACCTATAGGGTTATAAGGTCATACGACCTAACGACTCAAGGGTCTAACGACCTAACGACTCAAGGGTCTAACGCCCTAACGACTCAAGGGTCTAACGACCTAACGACTCAAGGGTCTAACGACCTACCGACTCAAGGGTCTAACGACCTAAAAGTATAAAGGTCATGCGATCTATCCGTTTAAGAGGCGAAACGACCTAACGACTCAAGGGTTTAACGACCTAAGGTATTCGCGACTTAACGGGTTATAGGCCTAACGACCTAACAGGGTTCACGACCTAAGGCTTAATTCGCAAGCGACCTGCGGCTTAAGGCTTAACTCGCGAGCGACCTACGGCTTAAGGCTTAACTCGTGAGCGACCTACGGCTTAAGGCTTAACTCGTGAGCGACCTACGGCTTAAGGCTTAACTCGTGAGCGACCTACGGCTTAAGGCTTAACTGGTGAGCGACCTACGACTTAAGGCTTAACTCGCGAGCGACCTAACTCCGAAGTGCCAATACTTCCAGAATGACCTAAAGCCCTGCGACCTACGACCCAGCGACCTTGCGACCTATCACCGAACGAGTCAAGTGGCCAGAACGAGCTAAGTGCAGGAAATTTCCAAAAATGCTAAAAATTGGAGTTTTTCGCCAATCCAATCCAAACCAAAGGCAAATGTGCATGCAAAAGTGATAGAGAATCATTCCCAACAGTCCAATAGAGTTATAGACTAGATTTGTGAGATAAAAATCTCACCTTTGCACTAAAATTTATGAAGATGAAGCTTGAAAGCAAGGAGAAGCAATCCAAAGCTTGAATCCAATATCTTCTACTTGAATTTGGAGTTGAATGTTGGATTTGCAATTGAATTTGTGCTTGGAGTTTTAATTTTCCATTCTCTTCACCATTAATGCCAAAGCTTGAGTTAGTTAGGAAATTTATGAAGAGTGAGGAGAAGGGGGTTGGAACTTGGGCTTAATAGGCTAAACTAACCCAAAGTCCAAAGCGGGAAAAGTTAGTGAAATTTCACTAACTCCAAACCTATCGATGTTTATACTTAAAAAATTGTAAACGGCATTTCGAACTCAATGGAAGTGGTCTCGAGTCCTAATTTGACCGTTTGCAAAAAGTAGCTTTTCGGACCAATATCCGATTAACGACAAAATATTTAAATAAAATATTTAAATATAAAATCGATAAATATGCGGGTTGTTACAGTCTTTGTTCTCACAGAAATTCGGTCATACATTGATCAGGCGTAGGACTGAAGATCTATAAGTACTTAGCATACCCATTTTCAACACCCAGTGAAAATACTTTAGAAAATAATTTTATTAAAATTATAGAAAACATTTTTTTTTGAAAATAGAGAGAATATCTTTGGTGAGAATGCTCTGGAAATCATCACCCCCATCCATGGTCTCAGTTACATCCTGGGTTACGTTGCCGTCGCAGCAAAAGTCCATGTAACTATAGGCACTCCGCATCCCTTGTTTACACCATGGAACCCACAACAGATCGCAGTTACATTTCAGGGTTACGTTGACATCACAGCAAAATTCCATGTAACTGTTGGCTCTCAGCAGCGCACGCGACTTTCGTTGTCAAAATGGAACTTCTCCACTCCAACATAGGTCGCAGTCTACCGATGTAAAATCAAACGTAGACTGTTAGCTCTCAGCGGCACACACGACTTTCGCTATGTTACCATAGGTCGCAGTCTACCGATATAAAATCAAACGTGGACTATTGGCTCTCAGCGAAACACATGACTTTCGCTATGGTACACACTACTCATAATCCTCAACTAGTTTTTCCGGACTCCTCACAGGATCAACTTTAGAACCCCCCCTGGGGGCTCAGGGCAGCACCACCCGGTGGCACTCTTGAGAAGTTCATTTTAAGTGAGTGCCTTTTTCTCCAGAGCCATTTTCAAAACACTTTATACTATACACATATAGTATCTTCCAAATCATACACCTAGTATGAATCCATATAAATCTCTTTTCTCAAAATCGATTATCCTAAAATCGATAATCCTCAACAAGGCTTTTCAAATTCCAAAATTGATTTTTCTCCAAAAATCAAAAAGCCTTTTCAAATCCAAAGGTTCCAAAAACCTTTTCCCAAAATCCTCATAATATCCTTTATATATATATATATATATATATATTCAGATATATATAATCTTTAAAACTTTGGATCATTTCAAACTTGTATAAAATTTCTTTTATACTTCAAACACTTTCAAAATCCTTTTCTTCCAGCAATAGATTCAACAAGGGGAGATTTATCTTATATAACAAAGATATATAACTTTTTTTATTCCAAATCAAATATTTAAATTTAATTTCTCACTTCCATTCTTTATAAAGTGAACCTTTAATCAAGGAAATATCTGATTTCCATTTTTGTAACGACCCGCTATTTTGGATCATTCAAATCGACAATAAAACCATACATGTACGACTTGAATAATTCAAAATACCGAATTATTAATTAAAATTTGGCAAAACTTAACATATACAGTAAATAAATCAATCACAAAATCATAGATACAGAGTAGTACAAAAATACGCAGCGGAATAAATGAATAGTAGTTCATGAAGCTACTATAAAAGCATCAGAGTTAGAGTTAAAGTACAATAGAATATCTCAGATGTAGTGAAGTCTCCAGTACGAGCAGATGACTTCTCTAGACCAATCAACTGGATGACCGAAAGGATAGATAGTTAGATCTTCAAGCAAAACTCCAACTTCGAAGGTGAGTCTCAAATGCTGTATCACTCAGTCTGACCCGAGCGTAAAGCAAAATACAAAACACTTGAGTCAGGATTAACATTCTTATATCTATAAATCTAACTCAAATGAAATATCAACTGAAATATAATTAACTTAAAGGACGTTTGGGATAACCATCCTCTAAGGATCCATGGAACTATCTACAATGTAGAAATATACACTATAGCACCGTGGTTATTCAAATCATTTATAATTCAAACCAAAATAAAATCTTTATTTCAAATATATCCACTTCCCGAAATAAAGTATTATATTTCCTCAAATTTCACAAATCGTTTCAAAATCAACTCAACTTTCCTACTCATATTTAATTCAATCTCAATTTATCAATTTCCATTTAATTCAGTTTCTAAATAACCAATTTAAATTATATTGATTTCAATTACAGATCTGAATCACAAATTAACCATTTACATCCCAGTATATTTCAAAGTTTTAATATTGACCTTTCAAGGTTCAATTTAACAGTTTCCTATAGATCTCGATTTAACCTCGTTATTATTTAGTCTTGAGATATTCATTTAGTAAATTCAGTATTATTTGAATAACCTTACTTTACCTTTAATTTATTTAAAACCTGAAATATTCATTAAATCACTTAAGTCAACATCCAGTTATAAAATCATATTTTTAAGTTTCACATTCAATAGTTCAAATCGATTTAACTACATAAAATTCTTAATTTAACACCATTTCAGCTAAATCCAAATTTATCTCCCCGCCTCAATTTATCCCCATTATTGCAAAAATCTATTTGAAATATAATTTACATAAATATTCAACACAATTTATGTATTAAATCGATCTTAATTAAATTAATTATTATTATGCTTATATATATCATTACCCTTTATATATAATCATTTAAGAATCAACATTTATTTAAAACCATATATTTCTTTCCAAAACAATGAATTTATTTCAAAATATTTATATATGAACCAACAGTGTCAGTATATATTTTTCATCATATAGTCATGTGCTACAGATATTTATCATTTCAATCCGTACACTAAATATATACGGGTGGATAGCATTTCAACCCGTAATCCCAAATTTAATTTAATGAAAATCGCTTGGGCCTATCATTTCAACCCATAACGAAATTCTCCTATTCTAAAGTCCGTTCGGGTATGTATCATTTCAACCCATAGTGAATTCTAAACTACAGAAAACTTGCAGAGTGATAACATATAATAATAATAATATAACATGCATATAATATCGATAACAACAGGATATGGTGTCATATCCCACAGGTGAACAGTTACAGATAATAACATATATAACAATTTAAATAAACACAGCAGCATATTTCAATTGTCGTTTCAATTGAAATTAAATTTAATAAATACAAGAACGTTAATCGTGAGTGATTGCTCACCTTTCGAAGCTAGAGGCTAGAGAAGATAGACAACACAACAAGCTACGAATTTCAAAGCAACGCTAGATTGGCACGAATTCAACAAAGCTGAGAGATAAGAATTTGGTGAAAACGAATTTGAACCATCTTGATATGACGGAAAATTATGTATAAAATTTTATTATCTATTATTAAAATTAATTTAATCATATATCTCAAATTAAAATTTGATTCAACACTTCGAACAAAGTCTCCATATATTTATATCTTTTTAAAACCAATTAATGTATACTCATATAGACATTTGCGAACAAAATTTTATATTATATATATACACACACACATATATATATAAAGTTATATAAACTTAAATATAAAATATACAAACGCGATTGTATTACAAGTTTCCAACAATATATATTTTCCGTTTTAAAATATTAGGAATACTACAAACCATAATATGCTATAACTAACATATAACTTAAAATATAATTAACAAATATATATATCTATATACACAAACGTACATTAGGTATGAATATATACATATGTATACTCAGTGACCCTATCTAACCCAACAGGTAAAATCCAAACAAATATAACTTATTTTTTAAAAAAAAACTTATAAAACTGTCTATATCATACTTAAATGAAATCAATATATATTACTGTAAATATATAGACAGTATAACATATATTCATTGTCGAACTAGATTTTTCAATTTCTACAATATAAAAAAATAGATCATATAACTATTTATATAAAATCAGTATTTACGTAATTATAATATCAATAAACCCATGCTTTATCTGTACAAATCCACTTATATTCTTATACAACATATAACTTTATATATGTGTACCTTATACCTTACAACACTTATATATTTTAAAACAAAACAGAGAATATAGTGTGTAATATATACATATTTTCTTTCATAAACATACAACAAAGTGTACATATAAGCATATAAACTAACGTACACAGATAGGTTTATAAAAAAAAAATATACTTAGGCAAAAGAAGGAGTACACGGTCTAAGTGTCTACGGAGGAGCACGAGGGGTGGAAAATCAGGAAGGAGCTGCGAAGTGATGGTTTTGAGAAGCTAACAGAGGGAAAAAAAAAAGAAGAAACATAGAAGAGAAGTAAAGGCCATAGAGAAATATAAGGAAGGAGCTCAATATTTAAAAACTGGAATAAGAAACGTAAAATTGAATGAGCGAAATGAATGTAAAAAGTATATAAGTTTGATATTCGAATGACGGTCATAAATGTGGAAATTTGGGTATAGGTAACGGCTGGCTACAATCAAATATTCACGTTTTGATGGATTGCTTTCCTTTAAGCAATAAAGACAGGGAGAGAAAGAATAGATAAAGGCAACAAATCTATCAATCAAAGAAAATGGAAATTTTTGAACTTGTACGCAAATAAATAGATATAGAACGCTATAGGTGAGTTGGCTGCACTGGGTAAAAATGCTTAATAATTTTTATGAACCAAATAGGCATGAACAGACTACAACATGCAATTAACTAACTGATTGTCTGTAACCATGCAAGCAAGAAATGAGATAATAATTAAACGTTTTTTTTATTGCCGAAGTAAAGAAGGAAAGGCAGACCAGTAGGCTAAGAATCATACCATAATTACCCTAGTGAACAGAGGAAAGAAATTTAAAACAAAAATATAGATAACGGTTGAGTTAATGGAAATGGTTACCTGCTTGAATCACGTGAATAATTAAAGCAAATGAAGTGGCTACAGGAAACGAATGATTTCTTCCTATTTTTGAATTAATGTTTACGTAGCCAAATTTTTAAGCAAAAAGGAAACGTACAACAAATAATAAATTGAAATGACCGTTGATTCAGGAACGTTATTAAAGCAATTTATTATATTGCTTGGGCTACACAGTGAAGATTTGGAAGAGACGTGTTTCACAATGCAACCGCTTTTAAGAAATAAATATATTACTTTAAAACAGAAGAACTGAACAAAAATGAACGTAAACGTATACAATTTATACGTTTTGATATTCAAAATAATTATAGGATGGCAACAGTCACCCTAAGACTTAGTTGAGAAATTAAAGCAATTAATTGCTGATTGGACAGCACGTTCCATATTTGAAACGTAAAGGGAAAAGATAACTATGGAATGGAAGGATACGTTATAAAGGCAAAATGAACCGTTTGGAAAAAAATAAAAGAAATGATGGCAAAATAAAACAGTTGTGCCTTGAATTTCCCAAAATAAATTATTTTATGATCATCAATTATTACTGACTTAAATTGAACAGAATCACGCCCTAAAATATACTTTCTTAATTTCTGATGAAAATTTATCATTTGCTACATTTTACTATACGTAATCCAAATATAAAAATTTTATTTCAAAATATTGTTATTTACAATTTCACCAAACTTCAATTAAATACGTTAGAAAAATCAATTAAAATTTATTAAAATTTTACGGGTCGTTATACTCTCCCCTACTCAAAACTTTTCGTCCCCAAAAAGGAAGGAGGTAGGAGAATAGAACAACCAGAAATAAAAGTGGATTGAAAGTCAAGTGTAAATAATTAATTTAAACTATATAAATTTTACTTGAGATATTCATTTGGAAACTTCATTTGAAATTAAGTTTTCTTTAATACTTTAATACTTTTCAAAACTCCTTTGAAAATAATTATTTACATTATTACTTATATTTACAAAGAAGCTATCGAAAATATTAAATTCAAAATTCGTGAAAATTTTAATTTATCTCCAGATACTTTTCAAATATTATCAATAAATTAATAATCATTTTCTTTAAATATGTTTTATTTAATTAATAACTTCAAAAATATTTATAACCCTAAAATTTTCTATTAAACAATGTAGTATACAAATAAGCAATATTAAAAAACGATAAAGTCAATAAGGAAAAGAAGGTAGATTCGGAAAAACAGAATATAGGTGAATAAATAAACTTAGCAGATAAGGTAGATTTAAGGAATAGTATTGGGAACGAATAATTAATCTAGAACCATAAGAATTTCAATTTCGAATATTAATACAGAACTTCTTTGTTAGAAATACTTTTATAATAAAATACTTTTATATAAAATACCTTTATATCGAAACCAATTTTCTTTTCGATAATACTTCTATAACTCGATGTTTCAACAAGTTTATCCTCGTTCTTGCAGACTCTGGCCATGCGTTAATCAGGCGCAAAGCTAGAATTCTTCAAGTACTTAGTAGACCTATTTCAACACCCAGTGAAAATACTTGAAAAACCTTTAAAACCGATATGGAAAGTACAATCCAAACGAATCACCTGGATCGCAGGATACATAACAATGGTTACGCCTGGATCCTCCAGGAAACATCCATATCCTTTAAGCATTCACTGCCTTGAGAATTACGCCATGACAAATAAATAAACATCTGGATCGTAGGATACATAAAAATGGTTACGCCTGGATCCCCCAGGAAACATCCATATCCTTTAAGCATTCACTGCCTTGCGAATTACGCCATGATAAATAAATAAACACCTGGATCGTAGGATACATAAAAAGGGTTACGCCTGGATCCCCCAGGAAACATCCATATCCTTTAAGCATTCACTGCCTTGCGAATTACGCCATGATAAATAAAAATGACCGTGGGTTACGCCACGGTTGGACACTCGAGTATCACATCCGGAAAACCAAAATAAGAGAATAATATCGATAGAATGAATCCACAATGTGGCCACGAAGCGGATATCAAGCAGAAGGCACTTTCCATGTAAGGACCCGATTCTTCGACTTTCGAAAATCGACATCAATACGTCCACTGTATCAATTGCCGAGCAATCGAATGACGGAAAACCGAACACTTAGGGTTTAAGAAGAAGAAAGAGGTAGAAGAAGAGAGAAAAGGATAGAACAGAACAGAAAGCAGCAACAGAACAATATCAGAATCTCACAATCGCAACGGAACAACATATAATAGATAAATGAATAATCTTTAAAACAAAGAACTATATCAGTTATTACATTACATCACATTACATTTCATCAACAGAGTGTACAACAACAAACAACGGAAAATAAATACTATATACAATAGATAATATGCTACGCCATCCAGCTCGCCTCCAGTATTCTGTAGCAACCCTGAATCCAGAATGACCTGATAACCTAACTCTAGACTGCCCGTGTGAAAATTGGTAGGCACCCAGAGTTTAGGAAGGAAACAATAAACTCCAGGTCAGTCATGGGACTGGTGTGAGAAATTAAAACAGTTATTTATCTTTAAAATAAAGAACAGGAAAATTTTAAAATAGATTCGCAATGATTTTTAGAAAATGAGACTACCATAAGGCCTCCCGCACACACACACAATGCAAAAGCAGAATCAGAGGAGATTTCTCCTTATGATAGTCAAAGATGCTTGATACGCATTAAAAAGAAACATTTGATATTATTACTAGTGCATAGTGTATAAAACAATTTCGAAAGTAGAATATAAATCTTAGCCAGCATAGGCATTCCGCACTTATGCCTACTATAGCTACCATGTTCAATAGCAGGTTACCGCCACATTCCATAGTAGGTTATACAACTAAAACCGTACAAGATCGTATTGTTTCTTTGGATTTCCAACAAATGGTCAGGCCAAGGAACTTCCCATTGCCACATGGAAACACCTCTGGAAAGACGCCCCGAGAACTAACGTTACGGTTAGAACTCTGCCAACACAAGGCCGGGTTACCCCTAACTGGGTAACTACTGACACGAATATGTCATTCCCCAATCGTAACCGATCTATCCGAGGATCCTCGATTTCACCAACAACCACAAAGTAATAAATTTGCAGCAATAACATAGGTTAAGTATCTGGGCTCCATACCATGATACCACCTCTATCCAGAAGGAATGACATACACTAAAGGGGCGCTACCCCCTAATAACCTTGCTGCATCCTTCCTGTTTTGACCATTTCCGGGGTTTGAGGCTCGATGTTGTCTCGTTCACAAAGCTACGCTTTATACAAAAGCGGTGCTTTAATTCACAAATGCTCAACAGCACTTCGTATGCCACATTACCAATTTGGGAATGTATCACTAGTAACCATCAACTACATTACCTCTGAGCTCGTACGTCTCAGAGAAGGGTGTTAAGCTAAGAGAATAAATTCTCCGCCACCAACAGAAATATATTTGATAGAAACCAGCTTTACATCTCAAATTGTAACGTCAGACATACAATCCATACAAGTCTGTTCCGGGCTCCAACAGAACCGAAGGCACTTCCAAAGAAGCCCTTGCAATCCAAATATTCACTAATCACGTCCGGACTTCCCATCACTAAGGATGATAAAACCTCTGTATCGGAGATCAGCCGATGCTGAGTAACTCGACGGTAATCCTTCCGTTTTCACAAATATCCGGTCTTCAACACCGGTCTTCAAATGCAATCCATAACGACGTATCACATATTCGGAATGGGTTATACGACCCAAAGGTCCTTTCCCGGCTAACCCGAATAGTGAGCGCTTATTTAAAAAAAAAATAAGTGTGACATTCAAATTCAAGCAATTCACAACAAATACCTATTTAAAGGTAAATATTGATAGTCGGTCAATAGGTATGCACAACATCACCAGATTCCAAAAAATTTCCAAATTATTTATTTTCCAAAGATATCTTTACAAGATATATAATTTTCCACACTTCAAAATTAAATCAACGTTTATTTTTTTAAACCAATTTTCCCTTTCGTTTATAAATTCCATAGTGAATTTACATTTCCAAAATATCTATGAATATACGATTTTTTTTCAATCGATTTCAAATATTCACTTTCAACTTATCTTTAAAAAGATAATTCTCAAAACGTTCATTTCATATTGGAAAACATTTCCATACTTATTTGATAGTAAGTATTCACAAATCTATTTATTTTCAACATTTGAAAATATCCAATATACTTAAATCAAAATTAAGTATATTTTTTCATTCTTTAAGGAAAACGGCCTTTTAAACACATTTATTGGAGTCAAAACGAATGTTGCGTAAAACATCGTTACGAGGACCCAAAATCACTAGTATAGGGATTCAGAATTAAGATAAATATATAAATCCTAATACTATATAAAACATTTCCTTTCGGAAACCATTTACTATAACAACAGTGTTATAGTCCACCATTTCCTTCTATTTCTCGAAAACGTCTATTTCAACAATGAATGTTGAAATCTATGTATTCGATATTTAATACATTAAAACATTTTTTAAAAACATTAACTTCATTTCATAATATCCCTTCCCCAAAAATATATCCGTTTTATCTAATAATATATTCACTGTCCAAAATCGTGAATAAAATTCCTCAACCAATTTCAACATTTCTACACATTCTTATATAAAGAATAATTCGCTATCCAAGATCGCAAATATACTTCCTTTAATAAATTTCTATATTCAATTTATCAAATTCCATTGATTTTGAATTTATAAACAATGTCTATAAATTCCATTTCTATTTATAAACTTCGATTTATAAATCTCTTTTATTAATCCAATTCAATTTATATAACTCAATTATATACCAAAAGTCCATATTATAAGTTAAATACTTATAATTCATTTATTTACAAAATCGTTCCTTTAAAACTTCACAAATTTTAAATCTTATTACTTATAAGATTCATTTAAATTTTATAACAACTTCAACTTATAAAATCTCCTTTATTAACAATTTCTATTAATATCCCATTTAAATGCCCAAAAATCCAGTTTATAAGTTAATTACTTATAAATCTTTTATTTTACAACATCTATTCATTTTATAATCTTCACAGTTATAAATCTATAATTTTCAATGAAATCCATTTCATACTTCCTTTTAACACTTAATAAACTAGTTTTATAATTCCAATATTTTTAACTTATAAATATCAATTTTAAAAATCTTTTATATTCATCCTTTATAAAAATTCCAAAATCCAAATTTATACCATTTTATAAATTACTTAAGTATTTATTTCAAAAATCTCTCTTTGGTTATATTCCACAAAAATAGTAATTTTTATAACTTTAAAATTTTAGCGTTTATTTATTTAAAATAAATCAATTCAAAAATTTAATGAAACATATACTTTCAAAAATCACTTAAAAATCCTTTTATATTGGAAATCATTATCTTAACATTTTTAAAATTTCAAAATAGGCCCAATGATGCAACACACCAAACAAATCAATCACAGCATCCAAACATCATATATCATCATATGATAAACAACAAATATCACAATATTTGTAAATAAATAATTACAGTTGAGGAATCCAGTTGGATCCCTCCAACCTATTTCCCTGCATCCACAGACATTAGCACAATACCAATTCCGCTTCGAGACGGAATATCGCGGTATATGGGATTTATAAAATATTATTCGCTATTATGCGGCGCAATAGGGTCTCATCCGCTATATAATGCGGGAAATCAATCAACTGCAATATATACATATGCCAATATATATATATATATATTGCTATATACTAATATATATATATATACTATATCACATTCAAATAGCAATCAATCAATAACTGCAAATCTAATTTTAATTTGAGTGAGAAGATCTCACCTTTTCTTTTTTTTATTTTGCAATCCGTTTCCAATCCAGTTTGTTTCCTTTGCAGTTTTGACCTTGTATAAATATTTATACAATTCATTAATATTCATACAGATCGAATAATAAATTTTTCATTTTGATAATTTCGATTTATCGGTGATTTCCTTTTAAACAAAAATTTAAATTTTTAATTAATTTCCTTTTGAAATAAACTTGTTTAACTAAGATTATATTTTTTTATTTTTTTTGACCCAATTTCTTTTAAATAAATTTATTTAACTAAACCTTTTTAATTTCAAACTAACTTTCCTTTTAATCTAAACTAAAATCTCATTTACATAAATATTTCAAACATTTTACTTATATAAATTCCTCCAATATTTAAAATCCTTTTTTTTTTATAAATTTAAAAAACTGCATATACATATAATTATCATCTTAAATTAAAACAGATTTTAAACTTAAATTAACTTGGTTTAATTAACAGTTTTACCTATATACTAACTCATTGTATATATATATATTTATTTTTACTCGTATATATAAATTAATTTAGAAATCGAATAAAATAAAAAAAATTACCTCACTGCAAAACTCCAACTCAGGCGACCACCTCCCTACCGTTCGACTTCGCCCATTCGAGTGCTCCTTCTTCCTCGCGTCGGCGACCCTGTCGCGATTCATTGCGATGCCTCCCCTCCTTTTCCCTTCGAACGATAATCCTTTCATAGATTGCGACATCGACCAAGCCTCGTGCTCAAGCCACCACGGCGTCGCGAATGCCGCCGCCCCCTGTTCGATCGCGATAGCCTCTCGAGTATCCTGCGAGCTCCCAGGCTTCGAATTGATTTAGGGCTTCTCCTTTCAAACATTTGACTCGTGGAATTTTGACCTGGTTTTTGCCATAATTTTTGTTTTGAACGAAGGTATGGGTTTTGGATTTGGTCGCGGCCATTATTATTGTTTTTAGAAGAGAAGGGGGGTCTCGATTAACTGAAGAGGAAGAAAGAAGGAATTCGATCCACTTGATTTTGAAAATGGGGCTTCGGCCATGATTTTTTTTCTTTTTCGTTTGAATGGGTTTGAAGGAGGGGGCGAGATAATTAAATTCGAACGAAACATGTCTTACACGATTTTCTTCAGTGATTGTAGGCGTAGTTTTAGGCATGAATTTAGGAACGAAAAGTAACTGATGTGACCAAAATTAAAATTTAAATTTAAATTGAATTTCGTTTTAAAATTTCAACGTGATTACTCATCATGTGCTCACGTATCAACTCTGAAAAATACGAAATTTGAAATCCGATAACAATTCAATATTACGGACCCAATGGAACTGGTTTCGTCGAATTCCGAGACTGTGTGAAAAATGACAATTTTTAAATACCAATTTAAACGGTATAGTTTCAAAACTGAACAAATAACTATATAATTCAATTCTGAAGCTTTGATTATCTTCAATATTATCAATATAAATTTTATAAGCCTTTGAAATATTTTTAATCAGCTTAAAATTGAAGATTCAAATTTTTATTCAACTTTCAATAGATTAAATTTTATAATTTAATCGCCAATTTCATTGTGGAATTGGGAATTCAAGCTAAACAGTTATTCAAATATTTAAAATTAATTAAATATTTTCAACTTAAATTGTTCAAAATTCTGGGTCGTTACAATCTTCCCCCCTTAAAAGAATTTCGTCCCGAAATTACAAGTTAGGAAAAAATGGTCCTTAACTCGTCTTCTATTTTTCACAATCCAAATAATTTTATCAACTTACTAACCTAAGTCTTTTTATTAGAGATTCATTATCATTTCAACTAGCTTTCCTACTTCAATTATAAGTTTTCAAACAACATTGTTTTCTTAACAATTCAAATTTAAATTTAAATTCAAATTTTTAACTTTCAAAATTTTCTCAAAAATTTTCTAACACCCTAAATTTTCGAAAAATTTCGCCAGCGTCTCCTTTGCGCGGCTAGCTCGGTACGACTACAAAATGGCACCTCGGCCCCTCAGAATCAAAAAGAAAAGAGAAAGCCAAGCGGCTGGAGAAGAAAATCATCAAATTTCATACTGGAATCGAAATACGTACCTTTTTGTCGAGCAATTCAATTTTTATCTTTGAAATCAAAATCCCAATTCCATTTCTTTTAATACACCTATATATCCTGCTAGCCATATTATCCAATTACAATATTCAAACCATTTTGCACATTTCCATTACAAAATATTCAATATATACTTCTTATACCATTTTTAGTTTACAATTGAAGTTATATATTCAATTTCATTCAATTTTGCATTTCAATTTCATTTGAATTTAATTCACAATTTCAATTCTATTTGAATTCAATTTATCTTCTATTCTGAATATTGAATTTTATCTTTCAATTTCAATCCATTTTTATTTAGCTCACAATTCAAGTTTTAATTTAATTAATTCAACTTCCATTTCAATATTTCAGGAATTAATAAATTATCATACTAGTATACTTGAATTCAATCTATTTTATTTTACCCAAGTTTTGATTTTATTCAACATGATTCAAATCTCATTCCATTTTTCAATTTCAATTCAATTATTTACAAATGTTACTTCATTTGTTCATTTACAAACACAATTTAATTTCAATTCAATTCTATTTTCTTACAAATTCGAAATGAATTCTAACTTTCAATTTAACTTTCGTTTAACTGCAATTGTAAATTTATTCATTCATTCACAATTTATTTTTCACCTTAATAATTTCATTCCAATCAACTTAGTTTATCAGGCTTCGAAAATACATTTTTATTCAGATACACTTCATTTAATTGATTCACTTATACTTACTTTAATTTAACTCCATCCTTTAAATTAAATTTATTCTATCAAAACTTAGTTTGTATAACTTATTAACTTATTTATTATTCTCATAAATATTTTAAATAAGATTGCAGAGTCTTTTCAACTTTTTCAAAACCATTATTGAAAATAATTCAAATTATCCTTTGAATTTCAGAACCAAACCCCAAATTTTCCAAACAACTTCCATTTAAAACAATTTGACAGCAATTCCTCTTTTGAAAACCCGAAAATGAACACCGATGATGTCGCGATCACCATCGGAATTATTTTCCAGCGACCAAAAGAGTTTAGAGCTTTTCATTCCTTCAAAACATTTTTTCTAAAAACCTTTGAAAATTATTTTCAAACCAAAAAGGAATTTAATTTGTAAAATTTCCAAATTCTTTCAAAAACATTTCCAAAAACTTCTCCGGAATTCTATTTCCAATTATAAATCACATTTATAATTTTCATTCTCAAATTTCATTTGTATATGGATTTTATTTTCTTATCTTTGAAGTTATGATTTCAATTTCTTATTCAATTTCAATGGTAATAATTTTTAATATTATTAATACTTCCTAACAACCAAGCATCCACATACTAATAATTTACAGAAAATTATTTCTTTTACATACAAAAATAGCTTTGGGTAAAATTATTTCATTTACCCGATTTTTAAAACAATATTGTGTCAGTTCATCTTGTTTAAGAGTTTAGAAACTCCTATCAACACAGTTAGCTAGACTGCACCGACCAGAATCTATAAACAATCAACCGATAAGTCAACACAATATAAAATAATTTTATATTCACTAACAAATACACACTCATATCTATTATTACATTCAAACTCATTCTAGAGTACTACTGACTCTATCTCTAATGAGTAACACCCAAAAGAGCCATGGTTGTCGCTTAACCATATGCTCTCACTACAACAGTTTATGGGTTTTATAGCGTTTGAAAAACGCTATAACAGGCTACCATAGCGTTTCAGAGAACGCTGTGGAACAACAAGCTATGGTAGGCCGGCAGCATTACATAGCAGCAAGAAAAACGCTATAATATCTTATAGCGTTTACAAAAAAGCATAGCGTTTGCAACCTACCATAGCGTTTTTTCTCTGTTATTAAACTTAAACGCTATAGGGAATATAATCCTTCATTTAACTTTCTATAGCTTTTTTGAGCACATTTTATAGCGTTTCATCAAACCATATTATAGCGTTACAATGTTTTTCGATAGCATTTGTTGTCATGTTTGTATAGCATTTTTATTTTCTACTATAGCGTTTTTGATTCTATTATAGCGTTTTTGATGCATATCTTACATCTCATATAGAGTTTCGATAGCGTTTGATGAATCAATAGCGTTTTTCAAACGCTATTCTATATAATATTAATTTTCAGCATTTGTTTCAATTTTCTTTTTAATATATTATATTATATATATATATATATATATATATATATATATATATATATATATATATATATATATGCACACATAGATTACCAATTTGAATTTACAGACATTTTCACACAATTGCATATACATTACCAATTTCAGTCTTTACATTGTTTTTGATACATTACTACAAACCCTCCTAACTTTCTACTGCATTACATATCACACTTCCTCGAACATCACACCATCACTACCACTTCTGCCCACATTTTTGTACACAACTCAAACATACATCCACTCCTCTGACTCTAGCAACCACTGCATCATCAACAGTCATAACAGACCCTCTGCCATACTTTACCACCACCTTCATCCAACACACTTACTTGCCTTAATACCTTATCACCTTCAAACACCTCCCACTTCTCCGATTACCTTCACACTGCTTCAATCTCTGTCTACATCACCACCATTCCTATGCCCTTCCTACAGCCTATTTCAAAACAAAAAACAGTACATCACCGATTGAAACATGTATAATGAACTGATTTAATGCATTAACATAAATTAAGTTACACATAAACCGTCTACTCTGCTTTATAAAGAAAATGGACATTAATTTGCTATGTTACCTCTGCAAAAAAATTCCTTAAAGCGATCAACTTTCCTGTCTCGCTCCCAACATATGTAAGCTTTTTCTTAATGAGTGCTGCAGCAGTATTCCTGTCAAAGATTCATTTGGTTATTTCAGACAAGTTAGAGTACTAACAATTAAGACTATAATCTGTTTTGTGTAGGTTATTGAAAATCAATTGATTTGGAAAACCAAAATGCCTTCACCTTTCAACTAGTTGCAGAGATAAAGCAATGCAAAGCAGCTAATTATGACATACAAACATAGATAAGTAGTAGCTATAACCAAACCAAATTAATTTTTGAAAACTAAAACCTATTTGCAGTTAGGTATACACACATGTATTCTACTAGTTTTGACCACTGATCTGAGGTTAATTGTGAACTGTTGCCTCGCCTCAGTTTTTGAACTGAAGGGGAACAGTACGGAAGCAAGCCATGCATAGGTTCTTAAATGAGGAATTGGAAACATGTATCACTTGACTAAAACTCATAAGAAATGGATGAAATAACATAATTTTATGCAAATACTTTATGGATATGCATACAAATCAAATTCTGTAAAGTTTACAATCACTTTACTATGCTGTGTTTTCAAAAATGTTATGAGCTGCAAGTTAAAAGTACCAATCAACTACTGCCAATCTACATAAAGAACATACACAAATGAAAACACTTAAGTGAATCTGTAACTTATGATACATGATATGAACAATAATTCAAATTATCAAATATGATGCAATACATGATACGAAAAATATTATGATCATTGGTTTTTTGGTGAAGTAACTTGGTTAAGGAACACGTGTAAAATCTAGCTTGTATATAACAACGCATGTATTTTCTAGTGTTTATCAAGGTATCAAACCAAACTATTTGATTACTGGAAATAGCTCAAGTTCATATTGTATAATATAGTTTTCAGTTCCAGCGCTGATAGGAATTTAATCAAACCTAAATACATTCAGTGTCGATTCCTACCTAAAAAATTCAGGCAGTGACACTAAACACCTCAGCCAAACAGCTAAAGCCAAATCAAGTTCAACTGAAGAACAAGTAACACTTTGCTTTAGAATTTGCGTTATCTGTTCACTCTCAAAAAAGTGTTGTTTCCTAATTTCTTACTACTTTGTTCACTCTTTATTTATTAAAAAAAATTCATCTAGTAACTGGATAGATAACAAAGTCAAAATCTATTATAAACCATATTATTACACCCAGTAATAGGCAAAATTAAGTTAAACCTGAAAAATGGGGTGACTAAAGTTGATACCTTTCCTGATCCCATTAACAAATTAGCAAAACTCTTGCATAACCATATTTGTTTCCATTAATATATACCAGCATTCAACAAATCAGTGATAATTACTGCAAATTTATGCAACTAATCATCAAATCGGCCAAATAAATAGAAGAAAAAGAAGTTGGGGACAAACCTGAACTGACATGCCTTCTTATTTGCTTCAAGCCGGCTTCCTATTTAGCAATTAGATCATGTAACTGATAAGAAAATTGCATCAATAACGAAACTTGATATCAATTAATCTCACAAATTAACCTTTCGAGGCATCCATTTGCTCCTCCATGTTTCTCTCACGAGCCATCTTCGTTGTCTGTGCATTGCTACCTCCCATGTTAATAGATTAGGGCTAAGATTGAAGAGATGGAATATTGCATGAACAATAAATTGATCTGGTAATTAATATTAGTACATAGAAAAGAAGATGTGTGGGGATTGCCAGGTGGTGAAATGTTCTTAACAAGTAGTGATACACAATCTTAGATAGAACTGAGATATAACTAAGCATGTTTTGGAGCAGTCTTTAGGTATTACACATGCTAAGGAACTAACACTGGGATGACACATGAAGATAATATTGGCTATAGTGCAAATATAGACTCGATATATATGGTTGAAGCATCACTGTCACTAGCATCATCAGATGGCAAGACATTAATGCACTAAGCAGTCTAAACCATGGGCCTAACAAGCTGAAACGAGGAAGGCAAAAGTGAACTATGCAAACTGAGATAGGAGAAGTCAGGCTGATGCTTCATTAGAATAGTCTGTCATGTGTATTAAAATGATTTTCTATTCTGTTCTATAGCCTAATCTTTAATCGGATTGAACAGATGAATATAACATATTACATCTTTGTGGTATGGCTTAATAATTATTATAAGTATACACCTTACTTTTCATTAACTATATTCCAAAAAAGAAAGCAAACTAACATAGATGGCCTCTTTAAGGAACTAAAGTGCATGTAACATAAAATTGTTCTTTTTAATCAGCAACTCCACCCTTTTATGATTTGGTGAAATAAAATATAAAATGAACATTTTAAAAGTGCATCATAACAACTCACCCGTTGAGCTCAATCAAGCATACATTATTTGGACATTATTAGGATAGTGCGCTTTGATAAAGTTAGATACTTGCATATATTATTAGAGCATGCATCAATTTATATGTAAATATATGAACAATAATTATATTATGTTTACCTTAATTTGTAGTCCTCTTAAAATGCATTAAACCGCCTTAATTTATTCATTGATTGTACTGAACTACTATGGATTAGAAAATTGTATTTAATTCTCTTCCTGTCTTCCTTGTATATGTGAAAAACGTTCTTAAGGCACACAAGCTTGGATAAATCAAACCTCATAATTTTTATAAAAATAATGTTTTATTTATTCTTATATGAAATAATAAACATGTAATTTTAATCCATAAACCTAGAGGAAGAACATAGTTTTCCTTTTCCACTTACGAGTTTATCTAAATCATAAAAGCATTGTTTGAATGATGCCCTTTATCTGAAGAGTTTGCATCTTGAATAACGATAGATAAACATAGTACGAGGTTTAAAAATATTCTTTTTGTCAATGCGGTATCATGTAAGTCAAAAGGACTCATGTTTCTCCGTTTGCCTAAATCCAATGTATAGAGAGTTAAAACAGTACACAAAAACAACTTGAATCATGCTTATAACAGAAAGACCTTATAACTTACATAAATATATAGTATATGATGAGCCAATGGACAATAATGTGTTTGAACTTAATGTGAGTTGGGTTCATATGATCTAAGTCGAGTTGCTTTAGAATCCTGAATATGGTGCTCAAAATGAGTAAAGTGAGGTCTCAATCATAAACCCAATCGATTACTCAGGTAATTCACTCGTTTGCCCTCACCAGTTCAACAACATCACCTGCCTCTCCTTCCAACCTTCTTCCTCTGCTAACTCAAACAAAACAGCCTCTGCCTTGCTTGCCTGCAACTACACATCAAACTTCCAGTCCATCACCTTGCTGCTCTACCTTGCATCAACTTCACGTGTTTTGCGCCAAATGCCAGTTCTTTTGAAATTTTACAGAATAGGTCAACCACTCTATTTTATTATTGTTTTTTGATCGCGTAATGTTGTCGTGTACGATCGTATTTTTATTTCGGTCGTTCGCGATCTGTACGCGAACGGAATATTGCGTAGCGTCGTACTGTAAAACGTTTTGGTTATGGTCACCCCTCTACACACCTCCGACGACCGAACCGAGACCATCGTCGTGTTCCGCTACATAATACGGCCCTGCTGTACCTTCCGTTTTGGCCGTAACGCTCCCGTTCATCATACGGTCACAGACATAACGGTGTCATTTCTGATCACCATAGGGTCCGTCAGTCAGGCGAAAGCTTGTCGATTTATTCGTCTCACTTCCCTCTACATATTTCCTTTTGGTTGCATAAACAAAATCATCGTAAATTTTGAGTTATATCTTATTCAAAATTAGTAGGCTAAAGTGTAAATACATGGACACTGTTTAAAGAGGAATCTCATTTTCATGGATATATGCAATACAAACTAGAAGAAATACGTTGAGTACAAACTACAATATTCAGCGAGGTAGGCAACAAAATATTACAATACAGAAAGGAGCAAGTTGTAGTTAATAGCATGTCAGCAAGCTCACGGTTACTAGTATGTCAATAAGCATGAAGCAAATTGTTGCAAAGGAGACACTATCAAGGAGGAAAATAATTAAATAATACACTTGGAAATATTATAAACAAAATACGAGCTTAAGTAGTTGCATACAGAATTAGTTATCCACCTATTAAACTACCTTATATTGAGATGCAAGCTCACGGTTTCATTAGATGTATGCTCGTGTTTCAAAATCAGTTATATAAATGAGCTAATTTTGCATGCAATTAGTACATAACAATTAGTCCATTTATATAAGACAAGGAACCGTATTCATAAAATTCCGAAACGAAATCAGTTATATAAATTAACTAACTATTGTAAACTAACCATCTCCAAATTTTAAACCAATTCACATTTGTGTAAACTGTATAAACTAAATTATTTGATTAAACTTTATTACTTTACAAACTTTACAAACTAAATTAAAGATTGTAAGACACTTATGAGAGGTATTAGAGGGGAACTGTATTCATAAACCAATCATTGTCAGTGCATACGAATTCATTTTTAGGAGAACTAAACCGAGCTATTTGATATTGGAGACACTACGTGATTGTAATACATTATAATGCGTTATTGTAATAAATTTTGATGAATATTTGGGAAGCTTTCTCTTGCTTAGTGTTTTCCCATTCTAAACTAACTACGCATAATAAATTTAATTAAAAATATTTTCAAACAAGATCGGAACTCAAATAGAACAGTTATTTCATAGATTAACAAACAAAATAAAAACTCACCTTGATTTTCCTGAGGAAACAAAAGCAAGGATCAAATAGGAGGAAGATGCGTACGCTTTTTGAATTTCAAGCGGAAGGTACACTAGCATGTGCTCGAGCCATTGCAAACTATAATGACAGTAAAAGATTTATTAACCACAAATAAGAGATTAGAACATTATAGCAACTCTTGCAATCTCTAGCATTAGAGTGCCCAACAAGTTAAGAATGGGTAAAAGACGGATTAATAAGCACCTCATAAGAGAAGAGGTTAAATGTAACTTACAAGCGCGCGCCATTCATAAGAAAATGCATGCTTAATTGTCTGTTTCTTGCCAAGCTGGAAGTGGAGGCTGATCCTTGTTCTTCGGTGTATAATGTCAAACTCTGCTTGTTCCCAAACATACTTTTAACTGTCGCCTGAAAAGTAGAAATATAGACGGAGTTACCTCAAAAGAGCGGTGCCACAAAAATCTTCCTGCAAATGTAGAGGCAACATGCCACCAACATACACCAAGAAGAACTTTTGCAAATAACTTATATCTCCCTTGGGCATCTACAAACACAAAAATATTCTCCATCACAATCATTTATGAACGGGAAAAAAAAGAATAAAAATGATATTAAAGTCCGAAACAATTTAGGAATCAAGCAAACTGCACAGATTTCTGGTAAAGATCGAATTTCGATAAAGCAGCTTCGTTACTGGCTTCTACTTCTTCTTCATATGATTCTTCTTCGTCTTCTTCAGAATCTTGAGTCTGATTGTATGCAGAAGAAGGCAACGAGTCTTCTTCTTGTTTGCAGCAGCAGCAAGAGAGCTGCTGCAACAGCAGCAAGAGAGCTGCTGCAACAGCAGCAAGGTCGCTGCTACAAACAATAGCTCTTTGGCTATCATATGATTTGAAAGAACTTGAGAGAGAAAATCACATGCTTGAGTGTAATAATCATGCAAAACAAGAAAAAATATTGGAATTCATGACAAGAGATAAGGAACAAAAAGAACACTTGAAAACCATTCTAGCTTCCACGTTTGAATTATCAAAATCTTTATGGGACTTCGAATGCAAATTCACACAGAAGTTGGAGGAGAATGAATCCAGGTGCTTTTCTTCAGTCTCCTATGTATTTACTATTTCTTTGTTTGAAAAAAGCACACTCTGAGTTTATTTATCAGAAAATCTTCAGGCTTTGAAAAAATATTACTGATTATTTGCATAATAATAATTTTAGCTTATGTAGATTCCCTTCATCAGTTACTGAAGCTCCCGAAAATCCTTACCATCTACAATATCATAACAAAAAATCTTAAGAGGTCAAGAGCCACATTGTTCCAGCACAAAGCATCATCATAATGACAAGAACTGCAACAGCAATCTTATGCACAGGAACCGAATATTCAGAAGTCAGGCTTTCAGCTTTTAAGTCATTTGTATCTATATCACCATCTGCATAAGCATACAGTGAAAAACATAAGCAAGGGCTGATTTCATATACAAGTTTATCATGGAGTCATATTTGCAAGTATGATTACCACTATTTGAGGAGAAAGAACTTTGATGACTGACAACTGAAGTAGCCTGTATACACCAAATGGTTAGAAACATAAATTGTCAAAAAATTGCTGAATTAAAGTAGGAAAATCTCACCATTGGTGGTTCAATCTCAACTTGCTTCTTCGGTTTTCTACGTCTCACTTTTTCAAGTTTAATCCGCCGCTCAGCTATCCCTTGAGGACTTGGGTAGTTCATTGAACTATTTGAACTTTCAGGCATTCTGTGCCGGATATTTATTTCAGTTTCATAGCTGCTAGAAGCTTTTAAGCTCTCATCGTCACTTGTAAAATGATTTGCCCACTCAATAGGTTCATGCATTTCAGACGGTACTCTTTGACTCCCTTTACTTGCTCCTTTATGAACCGGTTTGCCGTGTAAATGCCACATCTGAAATATTTTAAATCTTTTTAAAAGGAGTTTTGAATATTAATTTACAAGTAGTTTTCAAGGAATATCAAAAAGTAAAAGTGTTTTCATATATAAGTTGAAATTGCATTAAAATTTAGTTGTAGTGTTTGTTGCTTACGACTCATCAACTTATCTGTTGTAAGACATTCAGACTTAGGTTCTAATGTTATGAATTTGAATCATACGTAGCCTGATTCGAACCTTGGACATATTTAAACTTGTAGGATGTATGTATTATCTAAAGACTTGTAGTACTACTAGGAGATTAGCATCCTCTATTAAGTACCAAGCTAAAAAAAAAGTATTTTAAAACACTTCAAATTGCAAAAGTAGTTAATTGCAAACACTCTCTAACCAAACAAGCAATCTTACTCGTTTTAAGTCGTCAGAATCCCTGCTATTAGCACCAGCCATATCCGAAGTAGATAAGACACAATGTTGTTGCTCAAACATTTTTGGATTAATCGTGTAAATTTCTACTGTGGAACAAACACACACATGCTCAGTTAAAATAAACTGAATAAAATTCCTACCAATCATCAAATCAAATATAAAATAGTATGAATAAATATCAAATTAAAGTTGTGAAGTAGCATGACTTACCCGCTATTAAATACCAATCTATCAAGCAGCCAGCTAACTTACCCGCTATTATCCACCGTTTCTGCAATTAACGACCTTTTCACCGTTTTTATCGATGGAGAAGTAGGATAGAGAGTGTAAAGCTTATCATTTCTCTTAAAGTGATAGCCTGAATGAGCGTAAGTAGGATAAAAATGACCAAAAATTCAACACTTATGTACCAAGAGTTGACTGCTTTGAAGTAGCATGAAACTCAAAATTGGAAAATTAATAAATTCAACACTTATGTACCAAGAGATTGTGACTTGGTAGAGTAATTGTCGATGATGATGAGATGCTATAATTTTCAAATGCCGGGTGACTGAAAGCTAGACCCGATCTAACCAAATTACCCACAGAGATTGCCGATCATATGGTAAAGGCTAATTGAGAAAGAGAGGAGTTATAATGTGGAGATGGAGGTAGAATGATGGCGGAGATGCAGCAAGTGGAGAAGGAAATGTTTCTAGGGTTCTCTTTTGGGAAAATAGGAAAGAGGAGAAAAAGGAGGAATTTCACGGCCGCTAAAATATTTTAGAAACCCGCCTTACAAAATTTTACTTCCTGTTGCTTTTTTCACGTTCTAATTTTGTTGAATAGCGTTTGCTTAGTTTCCCCAGTTTTTTAATAAATGAAATATAGCGTTTAACTTTGAAACGCTGTTTTTTAATGTATTTTAGTGCTATCTATTGTAACTTTTCTTGTAGTGTCTGATACCACATTGTAAGGACTCGGTTCTTTGACTTTAGAAAATCGACATCAATACGTCCACTGTATCAACTGCCGAGCAATCGAATGCCGGAAAACCGAACACTTAGGGTTTAAGAAGAAGAAAGAGGTAGAAGAAGAGAGAAAAGGATAGAATAGAACAGAACAGGAAGCAACAACAGAACAATATCAGAATCTCACAATCGCAGCGGAACAACAATAATAGATAAATGAATAATCTTTAAAACAAAGAACTATATCAGTTATTACACTACATCACATTACATTTCATCAACAGAGTGTACAACAACAAACAGTGGAAAACAAATACTATATACAATAGATAATATGCTACGACATCCAGCTCGCCTCCAGATTTCTGTAGCAACCCTGAATCCAGAATGACCTGATAACCTAACTCTAGACTGCCCGTGTGGAAATTGATGGGCACCCAGAGTTTAGGATGGAAACAATAAACTCCAGGTCAGTCATGGGACTGGTGTGAGAACTTAAAATAGCTATTTATCTTCAAAATAAAGAACAGGAAAATTTTAAAATAGATTCGCAATGCTTTTTAGAAAATGAGACTACCATAAGGCCTCCCGCAGACACACACAATGCAAACGCAGAATCGGAGGAGATTTCTCCTTATGATAGTCAAAGATGTTTGATACGCATTAAAAAGAAACAATTGATATTATTACTAGTGCATAGTGTATAAAACAATTTCGAAAGTAGAATATAAATCTTAGCCAGCATAGGCATTCCGCACTTATGCCTACTATAGCTACCATGTTCAATAGCAGGTTACCGCCACATTCCATAGCAGGTTATACAACTAAAACCGTACAAGATCGAATCGTTTCTTTGGATTTCCAACAAATGGTCAGGCCAAGGAACTTCCCATTGCCACATGGAAACGCCTCTGGAAAGACGCCCCGAGAACTAACGTTACGGTTAGAACTCTGCCAACACAAGGCCGGGTTACCCCTAACTGGGTAACTACTGACACGAATATGTCATTCCTCGATCGTAACCGATCTATCCGAGGATCCTCGATTTCACCAACAACCACAAAGTAATAAATTTGCAGCAACAACATAGGTTAAGTATCCGGGATCCATACCATGATACCACCTCTATCCAGAAGGAATGACATACACTAAAGGGGCGCTACCCCCTAATAACCTTGCTGCATCCTTCCTGTTTTGACCATTTCCGGGGTGTGAGGCTCGATGAAGTCTCGTTCACAAAGCTACGCTTTATACAAAAGCGGTGCTTTAATTCACAAATGCTCAACAGCACTTCGTATGCCACATTACCAATTTGGGAATGTATCACTAGTAACCATCAACTACATAACCTCTGAGCTCGTACGTCTCAGAGAAGGGTGTTAAGCTAAGAGAATAAATTCTCCGCCACCAACATAAATATATTTGATAGAAACCAGCTTTACATCTCAAATTGTAACGTCAGACATACAATCGATACAACTCTGTTCCGGGCTCGAACAGAACCGAAGGCACTTCTAAAGAAGCCCTTGCAATCCAAATATTCACTAATCACGTCCGGACTTCCCGTCACTAAGGGTGATAAAACCTCTGTATCGGAGATCAGCCGATGCAGAGTAACTCGACGGCAATCCTTCCGTTTTCACAAATATCCGGTCTTCAACACCAGTCTTCAAATGCAATCCATAACGACGTATCACATATTCGGAATGGGTTATACGACCCAAAGGTCCTTTCCCGGCTAACCCGAATAGTGAGCGCTTATTTTAAAAAAAAATAAGTGTGGCATTTAAATTCAAGCAATTCACAACAAATACCTATTTAAAGGTAAATATCGATAGTCGGTTATTTAACTATCAATAGGTATGCACAACATCACCTGTAACATTGCGGATTTTCGTTGCCGAAAAACTGAATAGTTAGGGTTTTAAAAAGAAAAGAAAGAGAAAGAAAGAGAGAAAAGATAGAAAAATAGAGGGAAGAAAACAGAACATAGAAAATTTTAAAATAGAACGGGACAGAAGAAACAAAACAGAACAACATCAGAATCTCACAATTCGCAGCGGAACAACATATAATAATAAATGAATAATCTTTAAACAAAGAACTATATCAGTTATTACATCACTTCATATTTTATTACATCATATCATCAGAGTGTACAACAACAACAACAACAAACAGTGCAGCGGAAAAGAAATACTATATACTAGTAATACGCCATGCCATCCAGCTTGCCTCCAGCAACTCCTGAATATCCAGAATATCCTGATAAACCTTAACTCTTGACTGCCCGTGTGGAAATTGGTGGGCACCCAGAGTTTAGGAAGGAAAACAATAAACTCCGAGTCAGTCATGTGACTGGTGTGAGAACTCAAAACAGTTTATTTATCTTTAAAATCAAAATAGAGAGATATTTTTAAATTCAATTCGCAATGCTTTTAAAAATGAGACTACCATAAGGCCTCTCGCACACACACACATGCAAACGCAGAATCGGAGGAGATTTCTCCTTATGATAGCCAAAGATGCTTGATACGCATTTAAAATAACATTTGATATTATTACTAGTGCATAGTGTAGGAAATATTTCGAAAGTAGAATATAAATCTTAGCCAACATACGACCATTATCGTATGCCTACTATAGCTACCATCCAAACAGTGTTGCGACACCATAAGTGAATGATAGGTTCTACAACTAATACCGTACAAGTTTCGTATTTGGAGAATGGATTTTTCCAACAAATGGTCAGGCCAAGGAACTTCCCATTGCCACATGGAAACGCCTCTGGCTGGACGCCCCGAGAACCAAACTGTCCTCTGCCAAACAAAGCCGGGAATCCCTTTTCCCAAGGAATATTACAAACCCTCAAATATGCCACCCCCGGTCCTTTGGGACCTTTAAACGAGAGCTCTCTAACCAACATCACACCATAATAATAAGTGTTTCAACATGAGTAAGTATCTGGACTCCATACCATGATACTACCCTTTTCCAGAAGGAATGGTCACACCCTAGGGAAGCGATCCCTGAAAACTTTGCCGCACAATTCCTGTTTCGACCATTTCCGGGTTGTGAGGCTCGACGAATTCACGTCCACAAAAACATACTTTATACAAAAGTCATGCTTTGGGTCAACAAATGATCAACACAATGATCACCAAGATAGACGATCAAACAAATGATCATTTCAGCATCACTCAGCATGTCACATTACCAAATTGGGAATATATCGCTGATAACTTCAACTATATAACCTCTGAGCTCGTACGTCTCAGAGAAGGGTGTTAAGCTAAAAGAATAAATTCTCCGCCACCAACAGAAATATATTTGAAAGAAATCGGCTTTATATCTCAAATTGTAATGTCAGACATACAATCCATACAAGTCTGTTCCGGGCTCGAACAAAACCGAAGGCACTTACAAAGAAGTCCTTGCAATCCGGATATCCACAAACCTGATCGGATTTCCCATCACTTATGGAATCTCTATACCAGGAGCTACCCAGTGCAGAGACAATCGATAGGTCATCCTATCGCTCTCGCAAATACCGGTCTTCAACACCGATCTTCAAATGCAATTCACAACGACGTATCACATATTCGGAATGGGTTATACGACCCCATGGTCCTTTCCCGGTTAACCCGAATAGTGAGCGCTTATTTAAAAATAAGTGTGGCATTCAAATTCAATCAAATCACATCAAATACCCATTCAAAGGGAAATATTGATAGTCGGTTATTGAACTATCAATTGGATATGCATACATCACCAGATCCCAAATAATTTTCCAAATTATTTATTTTCCAAAATATCTTTACAAGATATATAATTTCAACACTTTAAAAATAAATCAATATTTATTTTTACACAAATTCCACTTTCACATATAAATTCAATAGTGAATTTACATTTCAAAAATATCCATGCATATGATTTCAATAATCCATTTCAATTTATCTTCAAAAAGATAAATTCTCAAAAACGTTTCATTTCACCTTGGAAAAACATTTCCATACTTATTTATAAATAAGTAATTCACAAATTCATTTATTTTCAACACTTGGAAAATATTCAATATACTTAAATCGAATTAAGTATATAATTCATTCTTTAAGGAAATCATTCTCTTAAACATATTTATTTGGGCCAAAACGAATGTTGCGTAAAACATCGTTACGACGTCCCAAAATCACTAGTATAGGGATTCGAAATTAAAATAGATATATAAATCCCAATACTATTCAAAACATTTCCTTTCGGAAATCATTTACTATAACAACAGTGTTATAGTCCACCATTTCCTTTTATTTCTCGAAAACGTCTATTTCAACAATAAATGTTGAAATCTATGGTTTCTAATCTCAACATCTTTTAAAACATCGTTAGATCGTTTTATTTCTGTTTAAAATATCACATTCTAAACATTTTCTTTAACGTATTATTCACTATTCAAAAACGTGAATATACTACGTTAACCAATTTCATCATTTCTATTCTTTTTAACTTAAAGGATTATTCACTGTCTAAAACGTGAATATAACTCCATAAATAAGTTATAAAAAATTAACTTATCAAAATAAGTCGTTTGCGAATTTATAAAACAACGTTTATAAATTCTATTTCTATTTATTTATAAAAACTTCTTTTTTATAAATTCCTTTATTAACATATTCCAGTTTATAACTAAATTATAAACTAAACGTTCATATTATAAGTTAATTACTTATAAAACGATTATTTTACAAAATCGTTCTTTTAAAGACTTTCCAAATCATAAATCTTATAACTTATAAGATCCATTTATTTAACCAATCTATTCTTCAAATAATTTCACCAAATTTATAAATCTTACTATTTATAAATTTCATTTATAACTTCACAGTTTATAATTCTATAAATTTCATTCATTTATGAAATTCATTTTCACTTCATTCAAACACTTATAAAAACTCGTTTTATAATGTCAATATTTCGATTTATAAATATCCATTTATAAATCTCTTAATATAAATCAATTTATATTATTATTTTAAAACGTCTTTAATTTCCTTTATAATTTCACCATTCTCTTGATTTATAAAATAATCAAATTTTATAAATCCTATTTTTAAACTTTTCACAATAAGTTCAAACTTCCCAATTTAAACTATTTTATAAAATCATAAATCACATATTTCTCAAAAATCAACTTTTAACTATAGTTCACAAAATCATAATTTTTATAACTTTAAAAATTATAACGTTTATTTATTTATAATGGATCAATTCCAAAAAATAAAGTATATTTTCAAAAATCACTTTAAAATCATTTTAAAATCCCAAAATCTGGGTCCAATGATGCTACACACCAAATAGTCAATCACGACAAACAACGATATCATATATCGATATGATAATCCATCAAATATCAAAATATCTGAAATCAAATAAAAACTGTTGAGGAATCCAGTTGGATCCCTCCAACCTGTTTTCCTGCATCCAAAAACATTAGCACAATACCAATTTCGCTCCAGTACGAAATTATCGCGGTATATGTTTTTAATAAATATTATCCGCTTAATAACAGCGCAATAGGGTCTCATCCGCTAAAAAATGCGAGGAATCAACAGCTGCAATATATACATATGCCAATATATATATATATTGATATTATTTATAATACCAATTTCACTGTTTATGAAATATTCGCGGTATATGTTTTTATTAAATAACATCCGCTTACTAACGGCGTATAATGTCTATTTTAACAATCAATAGATAACAATCATCATTCAAACATGCATTCAAATATTTTAAATCTAACTATTTAAAATAAAATCGAAACCGATTCGATTGAGTGAGAAGTTCTCACCTTGATTCAATTTCGTTCTAGCGATTTATTTCGAATAAAATTAAACGCGCGTTTAATTTTACCCAAAATTCTCACTAACTCCAAACGACTCCAATCCAACTCCATCGAGTAGTGCTCGTCCATACGATTCCAACGCAACTGAGTTTGCATTTTTTCGACCTCGTATGAAAAAGTTATGACAGTTTAAAGTTTGTACACGATTTTAATAATTAATTTCAACATAAATCTTTATATTTTAATACCCTAAGCTAGCATCCACCGTAGATCTCAACTCCATTCCATCACAGCCGCACGCTAACATCTCCCCCTTCTTCCATCCCTCACGCGCACGCACAGGAATAGGCCGAACAAACCCATGAAGCCATAGAACTAGGGTTTGATAATACACCACCAATACTCGATGAAACTCGATCAAACCACTTGCAATAGGAAGCTCTTGACCCCCTCTACCTTCGCCCACCACCATAGCCCACTCGGCCACCTGATGCTCCTAGGAAAACGTGCGCAGGCCGGCCACTTCATGGTCATTTTCCCGTTGATTCGTGAAGCTATTCGCGATCTTGACCGTTGATATTAAAGATCGTGTTGTGCTCTACAATTCTCTAGTTGAAACCTAAGGCTAATTGTCGATGGATTTGGAGTAATCGAGGGGGAAACGTGGGTGTTTTCTGGCCATTCATGGGGAGGGTGGCAGCTGAGCTTTTAGAATTAGGGTTTTATTTTTTTTATCAAATTTATGAAGGGTGGTGGTGTATTTATAGAGAATCGAACGACACTATTCATCTAGAAATTCCGAACTCCGATTTACGCGCCGAAACTGACGTACCTAGGGTTTATCCCGCGTTCCGGACACAATGGAACAGGTTTCGGAAGCTAATTCGGACATCTGTGCGAGTTATGGCTGCAAACGCTCAATTTAAATTAAACCGATTTAAATCGATTTCTAGGCGTTTTAATTCGTACCGGACAAACAGTAAATCCAATTGACATGAAATTTGAAAAATTACAATAATATCACATTACGGATCCGATGAAACTGGTTTCGTCGAAATCCGAGACTTTTTGAAAAATGGCTATTTTAACTCGCCAAATTTAAATTAAAAATAAATCGATGCGTTTCGAGCTGCCACGATCAAACGATAACTCCGATTGACACGAAAATTGAAATCCGGTAATAACTAACTATTACGGATCCAATGGAACTGGTTTCGTTCAATTCTAAGACTGTTCAAAAATTGGCTATTTTACAGTCGATTATTAAATATTAAAATATTCAATTTTCACAAATTAACTTCTAATTCGATTTTAAAAGTTCTAGAATATCGTTCTAACTTCAATATGATAAAATAAAATTTTACAAATCATATTTAACTCAATTTTCAATTATTTCCATAATTTAACATATTAAATTATCGATTTAATTATCCAATTAAATCCAATAATTCAAATTAAATTTATTTGACTTATAAATTTCACTCATTAATATTTAAAATTAATTAAATATTCAAATTTAAATTAATTAAAATTCTGGGTCGTTACTTCACCAGATTTCAAAAATTTTCCAAATTATTTATTTTCCAAAGATATCTTTACAAGATATATAATTTTCCACACTTCAAAAATAAATCAACATTTATTTTTTTAAACCAATTTTCCCTTTCTTTTATAAATTCCATAGTGAATTTACATTTCCAAAATATCTATGAATATATGATTTTTTTTCAATCGATTTCAAATATTCACTTTCAACTTATCTTTAAAAAGATAATTCTCAAAACGTTCATTTCATATTGGAAAACATTTCCATACTTATTTGATAGTAAGTATTCACAAATCTATTTATTTTCAACATTTGAAAATATCCAATATACCTAAATCAAAATTAAGTATATTTTTTCATTCTTTAAGGAAAACGGCCTTTTAAACACATTTATTGGAGTCAAAACGAATGTTGCGTAAAACATCGTTACGACGACCCAAAATCACTAGTATAGGGATTCAGAATTAAGATAAATATATAAATCCCAATACTATATAAAACATTTCCTTTCGGAAACCATTTACGATAACAACAGTGTTATAGTCCACCATTTCCTTATATTTCTCGAAAACGTCTATTTCAACAATGAATGTTGAAATCTATGTATTCGATATTTAATACATTAAAACATTTTTTAAAATCATTAGCTTCATTTCATAATATCCCTTCCCCAAAAATATATCTGTTTTATCTAATAATATATTCACTGTCCAAAATCGTGAATAAAATTCCTTAACCAATTTTAACATTTCTACACATTCTTAAATAAAGAATAATTCGCTATCCAAGATCGCGAATATACTTCCTTTAATAAATTTCTATATTCAATTTATCAAATTCCATTGATTTTGAATTTATAAACAATGTCTATAAATTCCATTTCTATTTATAAACTTCGATTTATAAATCTCTTTTATTAATCCAATTCAATTTATATAACTCAATTATATACCAAAAGTCCATATTATAAGTTAAATACTTATAATTCATTTATTTACAAAATCGTTCCGTTAAAACTTCACAAATTTTAAATCTTATTACTTATAAGATTCATTTAAATTTTATAACAACTTCAGCTTATAAAATCTCCTTTATTAACAATTTCTATTAATATCCCATTTAAATGCCCAAAAATCCAGTTTATAAGTTAATTACTTATAAATCTTTTATTTTACAACATCTATTCATTTTATAATCTTCACAGTTACAAATCTATAATTTTCAATGAAATCCATTTCATACTTCCTTTTAACACTTAATAAACTTGTTTTATAATTCCAATATTTTTAATTTATAAATATCAATTTTAAAAATCTTTTATATTCATCCTTTATAAAAATTCAAAAATCCAAATTTATACCATTTTATAAATTACTTAACTATTTATTTCAAAAATCTCTCTTTGGTTATATTCCACAAAAATAATAATTTTTATAACTTTAAAATTTTAACGTTTATTTATTTAAAATAAATCAATTCAAAAATTTAATGAAACATATACTTTCAAAAATCACTTAAAAATCCTTTTATATTGGAAATCATTATCTTAACATTTTTAAAATTTCAAAATAGGCCCAATGATGCAACACACCAAACAAATCAATCACAGCATCCAAACATCATATATCATCATATGATAAACAACAAATATCACAATATTTGTAAATAAATAATTACAGTTGAGGAATCCAGTTGGATCCCTCCAACCTGTTTCCCTGCATCCACAGACATTAGAACAATACCAATTCCGCTTCGAGACGGAATATCGCGGTATATGGGATTTATAAAATATTATTCGCTATTATGCGGCGCAATAGGGTCTCATCCGCTATATAATGCGGGAAATCAATCAACTGCAATATATACATATGCCAATATATATATATATATATATATATATATATTGCTATATACTAATATATATATATATATACTATATCACATCCAAATAACAATCAATCAATAACTGCAAATCCAATTTTAATTTGAGTGAGAAGATCTCACCTTTGCTTTTTTTTATTTTGCAATTCGTTTCCAATCCAGTTTGTTTTCTTTGTAGTTTTGACCTTGTATAAATATTTATACAATTCATTAATATTCATACAGATCGAATAATAAATTTTTCATTTTGATAATTTCGATTTATCGGTGATTTCCTTTTAAACAAAAATTTAAATTTTTAACTAATTTCCTTTTGAAATAAACTTATTTAACTAAGATTTTATTTTTTTATTTTTTTATTTTTTTTGACCCAATTTCTTTTAAATAAATTTATTTAACTAAACCTTTTTAATGTCAAACTAACTTTCCTTTTAATCTAAAATCTCATTTACATAAATATTTCAAACATTTTACTTATATAAATTCCTCCAATATTTAAAATCCTTTTTTTATAAATTTAAAAAACTGCATATACATATAGTTATCATCTTAAATTAAAACAGATTTGAAACTTAAATTAACTTGGTTTAATTAACAGTTTTACCTATATACTAACTCACTGTATATATATATATATATTTATTTTTACTCGTATATATAAATTAATTTAGAAATCAAATAAAATAAAAATAGTAAAAATAAATTACCTCACTGCAAAACTCAAACTCAGGCGACCACCTCCCTACCGTTCGACTTCGCCCATTCGAGTGCTCCTTCTTCCTTGCGTCGGCAACCCTGTCGCGATTCATTGCGATGCCTCCCCTCCTTTTCCCTTCGAACGATAATCCTTTCCTAGATTGTGACATCGACCAAGCCTCGTGCTCAAGCCACCACGGCGTCGCGAATGCCGCCGCCCCCTGTTCGATCGCGATAGCCTCTCGAGTATCCTGCGAGCTCCCATGCTTCGAATTGTTTAGGGCTTCTCCTTTCAAACATTTGACTCGTGGAATTTTGATCTGGTTTTTGCCTTAATTTTTGTTTTGAACGAAGGTATGGGTTTTGGAGTTGGTCGCGGCCATTCTTATTGTTCTTAGAAGAGAAGGGAGGGGGGTCTCGATTAACTGAAGAGGAAGAAAGAAGGAATTCGATCCACTTGATTTTGAAAATGGGGCTTCGGCCATGATTTTATTTTATTTTTCTTTTTCGTTTGAATGGGTTTGAAGGAGGGGGCGAGATAATTAAATTCGAACGAAACATGTCTTACATGATTTTCTTCAGTGATTGTAGGCGTAGTTTTAGGCATGAATTTAGGAACGAAAAGTAACTGATGTGACCAAAATTAAAATTAAAATTTAAATTGAATTTCGTTTTAAAATTTCAACGCGTTTACTCATCGTGTGCTCACGTATCAACTCTGAAAAATACGAAATTTGAAATCCGATAACAATTCAATATTACTGACCCAATGGAACTGGTTTCGTCGAATTCCGAGACTGTGTGAAAAATGACAAATTTTAAATATCAATTTAAATGGTATAATTTCAAAACTGAACAAATAACTGTATAATTCAATTCTGAAGCTTTGATTATCTTCAATATTATAAATATAAATTTTATAAGCCTTTGAAATATTTTTAATCAGCTTAAAATTGAAGATTCAAATTTTTATTCAACTTTCAATAGATTAAATTTTATAATTTAATCGCCAATTTCATTGTGGAATTGGGAATTCAAGCTAAACAGTTATTCAAATATTTAAAATTAATTAAATATTTTCAACTTAAATTGTTCAAAATTCTGGGTCGTTACATTCCATATCTTTACTTCGAAAATATATATCATATAGTACCTTTCCAAATACTTTCAAATATCATACTTATATAAGGTCCATTATATATGGGATTCCATTTTCAAATCGAATACTTTCCAAATCAATAGTATATCAAATCACATTTATATAAATTCGATTATATAAAATTCTCTTTCCAAATTGAGTACCTTTCAAATCAATAGATTTCAAATCAACTTCATACTTATACAAATCCATTTTATATAAGTTCGACCACTCCCAAATCAAGTACTTAATAAAATAAGGTTCTCACTTTCAAATCAATTCAATATCAATTCAGTTTCAAAAATCATATATGATTTCACCAAATTTTCTTCCAAATTAAATATCTCAATTTCAAATTCCCAAAATAATAGGTTTAGAAAATAATCCCAGTTTCCAAATTAACATAATTCAAGTCAAACAAATTCATTTCCAAAATCACCATATAAGTACTGGTTTTAATTCCAATCTAATTTCAAAACCAAATATTTTTCTCAAAATCAATTATACTCAAAATGGATTCCAAATTTAGTTTCCAAATTTATAACTATCCCTTTAAAACCTTTAAACTATTTATTTCTATTTGAAAGATCAAATTTTCCTTTTTGAAAATTATTTGTTTAACAAAATTTTCAAATTTACTTATGTCATACTCTTCATACTTTAAACATACAAACTAAACTTGTATTCTTTATCAAATATTTTACACTCTTCGAAATTTCTTAGTTTTGAAATTTTAAACCTTGATTTGGAAGTGCTCGAACCTTCAAAATAGTCGGTGAAATCAAATTTCAAATCTAAGAGTTGGAAATCAGCAACAAATCAGTAAACCAAATTTTTTGTAAATAGAGTTATGCTAAATCAAATCGAAAACTCGAGGATTGAACACCGGCATACTTTAAATCATTTCAAATATATATAAATATATCTTTCGAATATCAAATCATACTTCGGAATTTAAAATCAAGATTTTGTTTCACAAAATCACTCGCATAGCAAAGCTACCAGAGTGGCCTTTCCCCCACTCTGGAACTCGAAAATCAATGTCGATGATGCGTGCACTCATCACCAAAATTATTTTTCAGCGACATAAGTGAGTTCTGGACTTCTATTTTCTTGAAAAATTCTTTGAAATTTCTTCAAAATGATTGGAATTCATTTGAGCTCATTTGAAACATTTATTATTCGGAAAATGCTTTAAAATCGTATTATTTTATATATTTTCCAAAAATCTTTAAACCAATTTCAAAATACCGGAATTCAATTCTCGAATTTCAAATTTAACCCTTTAGTTATAAATCATTTTTATATAAATCAATTTCTTATAAAATTTCCAAAATTTCAAATATTTTTGAAACTTCAAATTCTCGTTTTTTTAAGGGTATATAATCCTTATCGAAAACAATTTTGTCTTTTATATATAGAATAAAATCATAGTTACCCAAATAAAAATTTCGGTATATAAAACAATTTTAAAATACAAACAAAACCCGATTTTCAAAGGATGATTCAAGAATGGATTTCAAAACAAAGATAGAGATTTAATTTAGAGGAACTCCAATCAATAGAATCCTTATTCGAAGATAGACTCGATCGAAGATGAGATAATTGCAAAATAGAAGATGGATATACTTCTATAAATCGCGGGCGACCTTAACCGGGTCAACCGTGACTTCAGGAATATAGTCGATGCGGAATTCCAAAACAAATCGACATTCGATCGCCAGAGATAGAATTCGGCATATCAAGATATAGCAGCATCGTAAACCGAGGATACAGAAATCTTCGGTGAATCAATGCCAATTGTAAAGGAGTTTTCACCCCTTTTCCAGTCATATCGTAGAGCTATGGGATGCTCCAGAATTTCAGAAGAATACGAATAGTGAGGGACAAGAATGAATTTCGAAACAAAGGGACGTTCCAAAATTCAAAGAAACTTCCAATCAAGAGAAAGGAATTAAAGCTCGAACGATAGTGATTCCGTAATTAATTTATAAAAATGCTAAGTTTTGTCTAGAGCCAAAGCTCTGATACCAACTGTAACGACCCGCTATTTTGGACCATTCAAATCGACAATAAAACCATACATGTCCGACTTGAATAATTCAAAATACCGAATTGTTAATTAAAATTTGGCAAAACTTAACATATACAGTAAATAAATCAATCACAGAATCACAGATGTAGAGTAGTACAAAAATACGCAGCGGAATAAATGAATAGTAGTTCATGAAGCTACTATAAAAGCATCAGAGTTAGAGATAAAGTACATTAGAATACCTCAGATGTAGTGAAGTCTCCAGTACGAGCAGATGACTTCTCTGGACCAGTCAACTGGATCACTGAAAGGATAGATAGCTGGATCTTCAAACAAAACTCCAACTTTGAAGGTGAGTCTCAAATGCTGTATCACTCAGTCTGACCCGAGCGTAAAGCAAAACACAAAACACTCGAGTCAGGATTAACATTCTTATATCTATAAATCTAACTTAAGTGAAATATCAACTGAAATATAATTAACTTAAAGGACGTTTGGGATAACCATTCTCTAAGGATCCATGGAACTATCTACACTGTAGAAATATACACTATAGCACCGTGGCCATTCAAATCATTTATAATTCAAACCAAAATAAAATCTTTATTTCAAATATGTCTACTTCCCGAAATAAAGTATTCTATTTACGCAAATTTCACAAATCATTTCAAAATCAACTCGACTTTCCTACTCAAATTTAATTCAATCTCAATTTATCAATTTCCATTTAATTCAGTTTCTAAATAACCAATTTAAATTATATTGATTTCAATTACAGATCTCAATCACAAATTAACCATTTACATCCCAGTATATTTCAAAGTTTTAATATTTGACCTTTCAAGGTTCAATTTAAAAGTTTCCTATAGATCTCGATTTAACCTCGTTATTATTTAGTCTTGAGATATTCATTTAGTAAATTCAGTATTATTTGAATAACCTTACTTTACCTTTAATTTATTTAAAACTTGAAATATTCATTAAATCACTTAAGTCAACATCCAGTTATAAAATCATATCTTTAAGTTTCACATTCAATAGTTCAAATCGATTTAACTAAATAAAATTCTTAATTTAATACCATTTCAGCTAAATCCAAATTTATCTCCCCGCCTCAATTTATCCCCATTATTGCAAAAATCTATTTGAAATATAATTTACATAAATATTCAACATAATTTATGTATTAAATCAATCTTAATTAAATTAATTGTTATTATATTTGTATATATCATTACCCTTTATATATAATCATTTAAGAATCAACATTTATTTAAAACCATATATTTCTTTCCAAAACAATGAATTTATTTCAAAATATTTATATATGAAGCAAAGGTGTCTGTATATATTTCTCATCATATAGTCAAGTGCTATGGATATTTATCATTTCAATCCGTACACAAAATATATACGGGTGGATAGCATTTCAACCCATAACCCCAAATTTAATTTAATGAAAATCGCTTGGGTCTATCATTTCAACCCATAACGAAATTCTCCTATTCTAAAGTCCGTTCGGGTATGTATCATTTCAACCCATGGTGAATTCTAAACTACAGGAAACTTGCAGAGTGATAACAGATAATAATATAACAGGCATATAATATCAATAACAACAGGATATGGTGTCATATCCCACAGGTGAACAGTTACAGATAATAGCATATATAACAATTTAAATAAATATAGCAGCATATTTCAATTGTCGTTTCAATTGAAATTAAATTTAATAAATAAAAGAACGTTAATCGTGAGTGATTGCTCACCTTTCGAAGCTAGAGGCTAGAGAAGATAGACAACACAACAAGCTACGAATTTCAAAGCAACGCTAGATTGACACGAATTCAACAAAGATGAGAGATAAGATTTTGGTGAAAACCAATTAGAACCATCTTGATATGACAGAAAATGATGTATAAAATTTTATTATTTATTATTAAAATCAATTTAATCATATATCTCAAATTAAAATTTAATTCAACACTTCGAACAAAGTCTCCATGTGTTTATATCTTTTTAAAACCAATTAATGTATACTCATATAGACATTTGCGAACAAAATTTTATATTATACGCACACACACACACGTATATATATATATATATATATATATAAAGTTATATAAACTTAAATAGGAAATATACAAACGCGATTGTATTACAAGTTTCCAACAATATATATTTTCCGTTTTAAAATATTAGGAATACTACAAACCATAATATATTATAACTAACATATAACTTAAAATATAATTAACGAATATATATATATACAAACGTACATAAGGTATAAATATATACATATGTATACTCAGTGACCCTATCTAACCCAACAGGTAAAATCCAAACTAATATAACTTATTTTTTTAAAAAAAAATTATAAACACTGTCTATATCATACTTAAACGAAATCAATATATATTACTGTAAATATATAGACAGTATAACATATATTCATTGTCGAATCAGATTTTCCAATTTCTATAATATATAAAAATAGATCATATAACTGTTTATATAAAATCAGTATTTACGTAATTATAATATCAATAAACCCATGCTTTATCTGTACAAATCCACTTATGTTCTTATACAACATATAACTTTATATATGTGTACCTTATACCCTATAACACTTATATATTTTAAAACAAAACAGAGAATATAGTGTGTAATATATACATATTTTCTTTCATAAACATGCAGCAACGTATATACATATAAGCATATAAACTAACGTACACAGTATATATTATAATATACCATAGGTTTATAAAAAAAATATACTTACGCAAAAGAAGGAGTACATGATCTAAGCGTCTACGGTGGAGCACGAGGGGTGGAAAATCAGGGAGGAGCTGCGAAGTGATGGTTTTGAGAAGCTAACAGAGGGGGAAAAAATAAGAAACAGAGAAGAGAAGTAAAGGCCACAAAGAAATATAAGGGAGGAGCTCAATATTTAAAAGCTGGAATAAGAAACGTAAAATTGAATGAGCGAAATGAATGCAAAAAGTATATAAGTTTGATATTCGAATGACGGTCATAAAAGTGGAAATTTGGGTATAGGTAACGGCTGTCTACAATCAAATATTCATGTTTTGATGGATTGCTTTCCTTTAAGCAATAAAGACAGGGAGAGAAAGAATAGATAAAGGCAACAAATCTATCAATCAAAGAAAATGGAAATTTTTGAACTTGTACGCAAATAAATAGTTATAGAACGATGTAGGTGAGTTGGCTGCTCTGGGTAAAAAAACTTAATAATTTTTATGAACCAAATAGGCATGAACAGACTACACCATGCAATTAACTAACTGATTGTCTGTAACCGTGCAAGCAAGAAATGAGATAATAATTAAAGGTTTTTTTTTGATTGCCGAAGGAAAGAAGGAAAGGCAGACCAATAGGCTGAGAATCATACCATAATTACTCTAGTGAACAGAGGAAAGAAATTTAAAACAAAAATATAGATAAAGGTTGAGTGAATGGAAACGATCACCTGCTTGAATCACGTGAATAATTAAAGAAAATGAAATGGCTATAGGAAACGAATGATTTCTTACTATTTTTGAATTAATGTTTACGTAGCCAAAGTTTTAAGCAAAAAGGAAACGTACAACAAATAATAAATTGAAATGACCGTCGATTCAGCAACGTTATTAAAGCAATTTATTATATTGCTTGGGCTGCACGGTGAAGATTTGGAAGAGACGTGTTTCACAATGCAACCGTTTTTAAGAAATAAATATATTACTTTAAAACAGAAGAACTGACCAAAAATGAACGTAAATGTATACAATTTATACGTTTCGATATTCAAAATAATTTTAGGATGGCAACAGTCACCCTAAGATTTAGTTGAGAAATTAAAGCAATTAATTGCTGATTGGACAGCATATTCCATATTTGAAACGTAAAGGAAAAAGATAAGTATGGAATGGAAGGATACGCTATAAAGGCAAAATGAACCGTTTGGAAAAAAAATAAAAGAAATGATGGCAAATAAAACAGCCGTGCCTTGAATTTCCAGAAATAAATTATTTTATGATCATCAGTTATTACTGACTTAAATTGAACAGAATCACACCCTAAAATATACTTTCTTAATTTCTGATGAAAATTTATCATTTGCTACATTTAACTATACATAATCCAAATATAAAATTTTTATTTCAAAATATAATTATTTACAATTTCACCAAACTTTAATTAAATACGTTATAAAAATCAATTAAAATTTATTAAAATTTTACGGGTCGTTACAATTTTACTTCATTGTATATTTCACAAAATATACCTTTCATTTTGAAAACCATTTCACATTTCTTATCCACAAATTCCCAGTATTAATTTCATTCAAACCCATACGATGTACACATATCATCCATACGCTATACCAATCTGATCGCTCACTCGATCACACAATTTCACTTCCGAACTAGTATCGTCCTCCCGACTTCCCAGTGCGGACTCAGATTTGGTTTCTTGATCAGAAATCGTCATTCTCCTTGCATAGCCATAACTATGATAGAGAATATCCAGAACCAATCAACAATCCATATCCAGGTTCGCCGTCGAAAATCGAGTGAAAATCCTAACTCGGATCGACATACTATCTCGAAATTCTGTGCTCGAATCTGGATCAAATCATTATGCGAATAGAATAACATACATACACCCTACGTATTTATCTTTATTGGTTATTAGCCAAATCAATTCCATTTCTATTCACATTCACTTTGATTTTCATTCACTTACTCACAATTGCTTAAATCCTCATTTGGATTATCACCTTAATTCTTATCTCAAATGGATATTTAATCATAAACAGTTTGAACTCTATGCAGCTTAAATTTAGAAAATAGCTTGAAAAGTTTTTAAAAAAAATAGACAAGTAGTTTGAAAAATAATTATTTGTTTGTAAAATATCAGTAAAATAGTTAAGTAATTGTAAAATAGTTGGAAAATAGTTAAATAGTTATAGTAATTTTAAATAATTGGAAAATAGTTGTAAAATAGTAATTAATTTGTAAAATGGTTGAAAAGCAATAATTGGTTTATAAAACAGTTGTAAAATAGTTAAATAATTCTAAAAGTAGTTATAAAATAAGTACAAAATAGTTTGGAAAAATTAATTTATATCAAAACAATTTATTTTGAAATAGTCCAAGAGTCAAACTAATTAATTCCCAACCTCCATTTTCAGTCAATTCAATTTAAATTGACTCCATTCAATTTAAATAACTTCAATTCCCATCAAAATTGATTTAACGTAAATTCAGGTTGAATTTACCCCAGTTTCTTCCCAAATCTAACTTTATTCAACTTTGATCTCAGATTCTACTAATTCAAATAAATTTCAATTCAACTAGTTCCAATTTCAATTCATTTCAACTCCAGTTTGAATTAATCCCAATTCCAAACCCCATTTCCAAATCAAGTTGAATTATTCATCATTTCCTCCTAAATTCAATTCAAATTCCATTTGAATTTAAAACTATTCAACTTTAATTACAATTCCCAAATTATTCAAATAAATTTGGACTAATTTCAAATTGAACCCACCTCAAATTTCAAATCATTTCAATTCAAATTTCCATTTGAATTTTTTTTAACTTATACATCTTTAATCACAAATCCAATTAATTCAAATCAAATTCAATTTGAACTAATTCAATTCAAATTTCAAATTTACTCCATCCCGAATTATATAAATTCGAGTTAAACTTTTAAATGTTGATTTAATCCTTTAAATCAAATCAACTTATATCTTTAAACCATTTAATTCTGAATCCAAATTCCATTTTATCTTAATAATGGATATATTACCATACCCCATTTCTTTAAACAAATCCAATTCACGGTTTAAAGATTATTAATAACAACAGGATGGTCTCATTCAAATTATTTTTAAAACATCCATCCATTTCCAATTTTCGGATCTCAAACCCAATTTGAGATCACTCAAACTCTCAATCCCAATCAACCATTTAACTTCCCAAGATAAATCCTAATTTCATCTTGAAATTTCCAAATTAGGTTGATCATTCAAACTTATTTAACTTCTTCCAAGTTAAATTCTATTTACTTAATCCGGTCAAATTTACACAATTTGAATTCCCATTCAAATTTTAAACTTCAGATTAATATCCTCCCACTTAAGTTTAAAACCTACTTCACTTCGGGTTTCACATCATATTCCAAAAAAAATTCAAAACTCAACCTTAGAGTTTACTTCCTTTACACACTTGGTTACTTTTAAATTTTAAACCAACTTTGGTTTTAAATTCAAACAAATTCCTTTAAAATTTCAAACAACCCTTGTTTGAAATAAGACCCTTATTAATTAAGTAAACTTCAAGAATTAACAAATAATTTTATTTAATTAATCAAACACTTAAACAATACTTTAACATCAAAGAATAACTAAGTATAATATTAAAACTTCATTATGTTAACTTAAACATTATGTTATTATTTATTCTTTCCGAGACAAAACTCATGATTACTCGAGCTAAACTTGAGTTCCAACCTTTCAAATTTACAAATTGCTCTCTTTAAATGGTTACTTCCTTAAAACATTTTATTGTTTATTGGAAAACAATCATCTCATTATTAAACACAATAACCATTCTATTTCTCTGGTTTGAAACCAATTCTTATTCATCTTATTTTGAAATTCTTCCCAACTTCAAGTTTTAATTTCAGTTTGAATTCATTTCAAACTTATCGTTATTTAAATTTCAATTTGGTTGTATTTCTATTACCACTTAATTTAATTCCAATAATTTAACAATCAATTACCTTAATATTTATTAGAAAGAAATATTGATATATATATATCAAAATTTATTCTTATAAAATCATTTAAAAATCCTTATATGAGAAAATAACAAGTACGCTCTCTCATATATATACACTTAACTCATTCTAGGGTACCATTGACCCTATCCTTAATGAGTAATCCCAATAGAGCCAAGGTTCTCGCTTAACCTTCAGCTTTGATACCAAATGTAACGACCCGAAATTTTTGATCTCGAAAATTCCAGATAGTAAGGAAAAGAAGAAAAGAGAAAGAAGAAGAAACAGAATTAAGTCATAGAAACTTCACATTCGCAGCGGATCAAAATATAATATCACATAAATAAACAGTTATACAAAGGAAAACAGTACTTGCCAAATTACACTTTAATATATCAGAGTTACAACATATATACAAACACAGGACAGATACAATCAATCTGTCTCAAATATACAATAATATATCAGAGCGGTAACACTCCATACGTTCCTGCCATCCAGCTCGCCTCCTGAGCTTCAGATCGTCCTTACCTGAAAATCTATAATACTCGGTCTGACCCGAGCATTACATCAAAGTAACACCCGAGTCAGGCTGGAAACCAGCGTGAGTAAACCTATATAATTTGAAATACTAAGCTACAAAACTTCAGTGAATTACCAGGGTAACTCATGCCTTCTACGAGTTTTCATCTTATTTAAAATCACTCTCATATTATAAAATGATATCTAAGAAATGTTCTTAGTTTTAAATGGTCATGATCACCCAATTTATCTCATTCCAGCCTGTTAATTTTCCATATCTATTTCATAAGGAATTCCGGTTACAAATCGAAGTAGTTTCGGAAATTGTTGATACCCAAACCCGGTCTCTTCAATTCAATGTTATCTCTAATCCATGTTGATAGGTTTAAAATCAATACAATTCAGATTCAGGATTTTGAAACACACGACAATGTATCTCACATAGATAAACCACATTATCCCTGATCCAACCCAAACCTACCATATCATAGTACATCACAATTTATCAACCTAGATATTTATCCAAACTCTTAATGCAATTCTATCTACCATAAACAAGTTTGGTAAGTTCTTAATCAATTCATTTTATTCGCAAATGAATTAATTATTAACCTTAATTTCCCAGATTACCTAAATCCTGCTTACTTGACATTAATTAATTAACACCCAATTAATTAATGAATCTTAAATTAACCCTCTTAATTAATCATCCCCAATTAATTTCCTCTAATTACATTAAGTAATTAGCCTCTAGTTAATTACATAAATTAATTAACCTTAATCCATTCAAAATAATTAACCCTAATTAATTAATTTATGTTCCTCTACTTACTTCCATAAATTATTTATTCTTTTAATTAATTACTTTACAAGTAATCTTTAATTAAGCACATTCATTAATTACCTTTAATTAATCACATTCAGTAATTAATTATTACTTGCATTAATTAACCACCCTTTAATAAATCCTTTTAATTAATTACACTAAGTGATTATTCTTTGATTACTTCCATAAGATAATTATTCTATTTAAATTTATTTATATTCAGTAATTATCCATAATTAATGAAAAAATAAGTCCTTCTTTAATTAGTCACTTAATTAAATCATTTAGATCTTATTTAATAAAGTACCTGAAATTAATTAATTTATAAAAAAATCGTTATAGAATTTTAGTTTAAGTTAAATACATACTTTAATTACATCTTTAAATTTTATTTGAAAGCATTTTGGATTTAATTAAAAATTTAACCAAATTCATAATTACTTTTAAACAAACAATCCTAAATATTTTATTTTAATATCTTTGAGAATTTGTCAACAACTAGTTTTGAATAAATTTATCTTGGTATTAAAACCCACAACTTGCTGCTCTAGAATCTGGTTGTTTAAAATCACAACAACAAAAACCCAAGCCTTATCCCGTACCTTCCCGAGCCACTAACGAAAATACCCGAGCTTTTCTCCAACTTTCTCGATCTTAATACTAAATCTGGTACGAGAGATACTTCACGTACTACTCGAAAAAAAACCCGAGCACATCCTTTCTTTTTTCCTGAAACAAACTCGAAGGAAAACTTCATAATGAAGCTGACACAACAGAGACACCATGCACGTGTACAGGAGATCGCCGGCGATCTTCCCCTTCTTCGTACCGTCAACGAATCATTGACCAACACCACCTTCATTTCCGACCATCCTACCCAAGCATCAAGCTCGAATTCAAAATTGAGCCTATATAGTCAAACTGGAACAGAAAACTTCGACCAGAAATCCTCCTGGCGCCCCCAATTCCGATCACTGGAATTCACGAATCCTTGACCACAGCCTCGCCGATGACCCCTGCTTTATTTCCCCAACAACCCATCAACTCCGATGCTACCTCATCACCGCGAATGTCACAAGAACATAGACCAACCCATAAAAACACTAAACCTTACAACTCCGACACGACACCGCCACGATCATCTTTTAACCCTTCCGCCATTTCTCTAGTGTAACTCCACCCTCGAGCTATCCCCAGCATTAAGCACATCGACCGTCCTATTGTCGATTGTTAAATTTTACCAAAAATACCATCTCCGTTCAACCCCAAAAATCCAATCAATTACACATCTAAAAATCTAGATACGATCACTAAAATTCGTCTCTTCAAAGATCGAATCCAGCTACATAATCCATACTTGAAATCTAAACATTCGATTTTCTGGTTGGAAATAGTTTTCACTATGTTTTCCAGATTTCTATAAACTTATTTGATAATTAAAGCTAAAAATATTTTTAGAAATCTCACGTAGTTGTTATTAACAATTTACTTTTAAGGATCACAACCTAAAATTAAACATATAGGGAGGAATTTAATTAATTTGTACATTGCATGTGACTATTACCATACAGAAACTTATCTATATACATTTTCACAGCATGCATATAATAAACCATATCTATATACACAGAAACCACTTTTATTTCTACTTGTAAACACTACTTCAATTATTGATCACAAGCACAATCTTTAACAGATTAAGTTTAGATTCCTTACTTGCTGTAACAATATTTAACAGAGTAATTCAACTTGTACAGGTGGATTTTGCATAATCTTCTATTGTTTAAAATCTTTACTTACTCCTAGAATTAGATGATATTTTAATTAATTTTTTTAAAATGAAATTTACTCACATTCATTAAAGCATAAAATAGTCTCAACTTAAAAGAAGTAGTTTACTCACCTTTTAAAAATATTTATTCAGTATTTTCCCTTGAATCTACTTTTATAAATAAAGTGATACACATACCATTTTTTTTTCATTCAGAAATCAAATTCTAAATTGTTTAGGTTTAAAACCTGTAAGTTTTGAACAGAGCATATCTTCCATGTTCCAGACATGCATTCCTATTTACACACATAAATATACAATAATATTTACCTTCGTGCAAGAACTTATCACAACTATACTTCAAATATATTCACAACATCCAGATATCAACATATTCTAGTTTTAAATAGGTTAATTTTACTCACCTCTCTTATGAAGAAACATAGAATAGTTTTGATTTGCTCTGTCAATCTGAAATTGCCTTTGGGTTTGAGAAGATCTGATGTTGTTGAATCTATCTTGAATCTGATGTTGATGAGTTGATTTCGAGCTTCAGGTTGAAGATTGTAAAATAATTGTAGTTTGAAAATTTTATTTCCTTTTTATTTGTTCTTTGATTTTCTTACAGGCTTTGCTTAACAGGTTTTTTTTTTTTTTGAGAAATTGGTTTACAGTGTTTTTATTTGTTTTGATTTTCTGATCTGAAACTTTTGTTTGTTTAGATTTTCAATTTCTTTTGTTTCTTATTTTTACTTATTTATTTTTTTTGAAAAAAAAACTCATGTTGTCATTTGTTACTTTAAGTTGTAGAATGCTTCCAAGTGTAATTGCATGCTTTAATTGTCTTACTTGTTTTACAAATGTAAAAATAAGAATTTTATGTCCCACTCCTTATTTAAATTTTACTTATATTTATATGCTCAACATATATATAAATATTTAGAAAAGATATTATCCTATTTTAAATCCTAATTTTAGATTTCCCTTGAAAATTGAATACAAATCAATGCTCTTAATATACTCAACATATATATACACTTATATTCTTGCATTTGAACACATTTAAAATCTTCAACATTATTAAGCTTTCACAACATCATATATTGTAACGACCCAGAAATTTCGATCCCGAAAATTTCAGATAGTTAGGAGAAAGAAGAAAGAGATAGAAGAAGAAGATCAGAAACACCAACACCTCACATTCGCAGCGGATAATATATAATAACAAATAATAATAGTTTACAAAAGAATACTACATCCGTCGATTACATTTTAAAAAATCAGAGTTACACATTTATACAGACACTGGATATACAATTATCAAGTCACAGGTATATCGAAATAAAATACAGCGGAAACACTTCATTCGTTCATGCCATCCAGCTCGCCTCCTGAGCTCCAAAACGTTCCTACCTAAAAATCTGTAATACTCGGTCTGACCCGAGCATTACATCAAAGTAACACCCGGGTCAGACTGGAACCAGCGTGAGTAAACCCATCCAACGAAGAATACAGAAGCATATAACTTATATACCCGGGTAACTTATATACCCGGGTAACTTATATTAATTTACGACTTCTCAAGTTGTTATAACATCACTTATTCCACACATCAATTTCTAAGTACCAATACTTAGATTAAAGGGTCCAAATCACTTAAATCATTCCATATGTGCTAATCGATTTTACATATCAATTTATAAAGAATCGAAGTGGATTTGGGTATTTACTAATTCCCGACGCCGGTCTCTTCGAATTCAATACCCTCTCTTCCCAAATTATTCAAATGAAACACAATTCAAACTTCAAATGTAGGGTGTCGCTCATACACATAAATCCACAAATGGTAGATAACTACATTATCTCAGTTTAAACCAACATATCATATCACGTAACATCACAAACCACATATTAGGAATAACAATTAATCAAAGGTTTACAATATCATTCTATTCATCCTTTAATTACATTTAAGTAATTAACCCTTAATTAATTTCACAAAATAATTATCCTTAACCAATACAGTAATTAATTTTGAATTACTTCATTAATTAATTACTAACCATAATTACAGATCACCCATGAATAAGAATCATTAGTAATTAACTACCCTTAATTACTTCATTGAATAAATTAATCCTTAATTTATTCTCTAATTAATCCCTTGATTAATCCCATTTAGTAATCAACTATCCTTAATACTTTATTTAAAAATTAATTACCCTTAATTAATTATCTCAATTAATTCCCTGATTAATTACATAGGAATTTAATCCAAATTACTTTCATCATCAACATCTTTAATTTCATCCAGTAATTACCGTTAATTACTCCTTTAAGTAATTACACTTCCATTAATTACATTAAGTAATTAATTTCTTAATTACTTTTATTAAGTAATTAAAATTAAACAATTTCTCAATTGATTATTATCAATTAATTAATCCAATTAATTATTAAAATTAATCACATTAATTAATTGTTAAATAATCTTAAGTTAATGACCTTCATTAACTATCCTTTAATTCTTTTTTTAGAAATTAACTCAGATTAACCATCATTAATTACAAATTAATTAATATTTAATTACCAATTAATTAATCTCTCATTTATTTATAACCCTAAATTATTAATTAATCCATTATCCATATTTACCTTAATCCTTAATCATTCAAATCTTAAGTAATTTTAATTTAATCTATTAACTTTAATTACTTAGATTATTTTGCTTAGGAAACAATATCTATTCAAAATACATTCTTAAATCTTAATAACATACCTTTGAAAATCAAAAACATTTTAGAACTTTTAAACTTTAAAACATGATTTAAAATTTCTTGCTTAAACCCGTACAAAATTCCTTGTTTCAACAGGATTTCCTGTTCATTCGAATTTTTCAACAACAAACATGTTTTATATTATATTACATTCGAATCTGAAAATGGAAATGTACACAATTCAGAGCCAAAGAACAAAACCTCTGGCCTAACTTCACCAAACTTCGAGTAAACCCAAGTAAACTTCAAGCACGACCTATTCCACAATCTTCTTCCTACTCCTGCTACTACCTTCTGCACACCCTTCAACTGTACACGTGCACATGCTCACGACGAGCCGCCGACCATCTCCGACCACTTTCCCAAATCACTTCCGTCACTTAAACCCAAACCAGCCACCCAGGATTCATTCAAGGACTCCAAATCAAAATCTCGAACTCAGATCAAAAAGAACAGAGACAACCCGACCTCCTCCTTTCACCTCGACCAACATCCACCGGCCACTGGAACTTCCTAAAACCCACCGGTGTAACCTCCATGACCTCAACCTCCTATCTCCCCATATCGCAGTCACCAATCATCCTCGTGACATCACCATTCGCCCTGCATGTGCGGCCTCCCAGTTTAACGTTTAAACCCTAAATCGATCATCTCAACGCAAGACCTCCAATGGAAAAAATTTCTAGCATTTTTCTAGTCTTCGCCAACCCCTGAAGCTCCTCCAGCATGAATTACGATAACCATTATTCTTTAGATCGTCGCAAGTCGACAAATTTCTATTTTCCCTTTCAACCCATATTTCTCCACGAAAACAAATTTAGGATTTTTGATTTGATTATCAAAAATCCTAAATTTCTAGTATCAATCAATTTATATAGTTAAATTTTTGAATTTCGATATCTGATTTTTGTGACTTAGAAGAGATTATCACTGATATCCTCTTCTACCAGTAATCTATTTGGTACTTATGCTTGGAAATATTTTTTATAAATTAAATTTAATAGATACAAACAAAATTCTCTTAAAGTTTTTAACATAAAACTATATATATAAAGAAATATGAATTTTCGAACCTGGATTAATTTGTTACAAACATAACAGAGACCAGTTTCTTCCATACACAGACATGCATAAACTTATATGCTCAGAAACTATAATATACTTCCAACAATTTACATCATGCAAAACATAGTACTTCAAATATTTATCTCAAGCAACCAGATATCACATATTAAGCTAAAAAGTGATGTTGTTTTACTCACCTGATAGAGTTTGAAGCAGAACTTTTAGAAACTAGAAAAATTTGCTAAAATGCTTGAAACAGGGATGATTAAACTTTGATTTCAGGTTGGATAAGTTGAAACCTGCTTTAAATCCTTAGAACTTGAACAGACATTGATCTGGGATGATCTTGTTTTAGCTTCATGGTTGAATTTGTTTTGATTTTTTTTAAGCTGATCTTGAATTTTTATTTCTGATCCTTTTTCAGATTTTAGTTATAGAAGAATTTGATTTTTAGAAAGGAAAGAAAGATTGAGAAAATGAGAAGAAAAAAAATGTTTTTGCTGCAAAAAACCATTCATACTCTAAAATTTAAATTCTTAAAGGAAAGTTTATAATGCCACTTGTATTCCTATACTAAAACAAGCTAACACTTGTAATTATAGAATTTACACTTGTTTAAACTAGTATGAACACTTGTAATAATAATTTTTTTAAGTTTAAATCCTTGTCTTATTCATTAATTTCCCAATTTATATGTTACAAATCATTTTTATGTTTTATCTTATATATATATGCATTATTTTTGCATATGTGCCATGTTTATATAAATTATGTAATTTTAGAAAAAGAGAATATCAATTCTTTAATTAAATCTTGTTAAATTTTATACTTAAATTGATAACAATACACAAATGCTAGTGGTAAAAAAATGTCCAATTTAGAAAATTCCTTTATATTTAAATCATTGTTTTCAAATTATTTGACATACATATACACACCTGTATACTTGTGCATGTATATACTTAGAATTCCAACATTATAAAGTTTACACAAATGAATCGCTATAAGATTTATCATTTTAATATAACAATTATTATAGTTTTCAAATTTACTTATATACATCCAAAAAAATGGAATTAGTATCTCAATGGTTCAAAATCAGTTAATTATCCAATTAACAGATATTAAAAAATCCGTGTTATCACATTTTTTCCCCCCTTTTGAAACTTTTCGTCCCCGAAAAGGAACGAAACCATAAGTTATTAAAATGCTTAAAATCAGATAAACTTTCTTTTATCATTTTAAAAACATTTTAAAACATATATAGTATTAAATAAATAGTTTTTATAAAAATACTTTTATAACTCGATGTCTCAACCAGTCTATCCTTGTTCTCATAGAAATTCGGTCATACGTTGATCAGGCGTATGACTGAAAATCTATAAGTACTTTGCAGACCCGTTTTCAACACCCTGTGAAAATATTTGAAAAATAATTTTATTGAAAATATAGAAAACAGTTTTTGAAAGTAGATGATATATCTTTGGTGAGAATGCTCTGGAAATCATCACCCCCATCCATGGTCGCAGTTACATTCCAGGGTTACATTGTCGTCGCAGCAAAAGTCCATGTAACTGCAGGCTCTCCGCGGCCTCTAGATTACGCCATGGAACCCACACAACAGATCACAGTTACATCCAAAGTTACGTTGCCATCACAGCAAAAGTCCATGTAACTACAGGCTCTCAGGGGCCTCTGATTTTCGTTGTCGAAATGAAACTTCTCCACTCCAACATAGGTCGCAGTCTACCGATGTAAAATCAAACATAGACTGTTGGCTCTCAGCGACGCACACGACTTCCGCTATTTATCACAGGTCGCAGTCTATCGATATAAAATCAAACACAGACTGTTGGCTCTCAGCGACACACACGACCTTCACTATGTTACCATAGGTCGCAGTCTACCGATATAAAATCAAACGTAGACCGTTGGCTCTCAGCAACACACACGACTTTCGCTATGGTAACCTCAACTCAAGATCCCCACGAACTAGTTTTGTCCGGACTCCTCACAGGATCAATTTTAGAACCCCGCTTGGGGCTCAAGGCAGCACCACCCGGTGGTACTCCTGAGAAGTTCATTTCATGGGAGTGCCTCTTTCCCCAGAACTATCATCAAAACACTTTATACTATACACATATAGTATCTTTCAAATCATACACCTAGTATGATCTCATACAAAGCGCTTTTATACCAAAATCAATTATCCCAAAATCGATTATTCTCAAACTAGGCTTTCCAAATTTCAATATTGATTTTACCCAAAAATCAAAAGCCTTTCCAAATCCAAAGGTTCCCAAAACCTTTTCCAAAATCCTCATAAGATCCTTTATATATATATACACACACACACAGATTTATATAATTTTTAAAACTTTGGATCATTTCAAACTTGTATAAAACCCATTTTATACTTCAAACATTTTCAAAAATCCTTTTCTTCCGGCAATAGATTCAACAAGGGGAGATTTATCTTATATGATAAAGATATATAACTTTATTTATTCAAAACCAAATATCCCAATTTGATTACTCTTTTCAATATCAACTTCATTCAAATTCGTATGATGTACACATATCATTCGTACGCTATACCAATCTGATCGCTCACTCGATCACACAATTTCATTTCCGAAATAGTGTCGTCCACCCGACTTCCTAGTGCGGACACAGATCTGGTTTCTTGATCAGAAACTGTCATTCTCCTTGCATAGTCATAACTATGATAGAGAATATCCAGAACCAATCAACAATCCATATCCAGGTTCGCCGTCGAAAATCGAGTGAAAAATCCCAACTCGGATCGACATACAATCTCGAAATTTTGTGCTCGAATTTGGATCAAATCACTATGCGAATAGAATAACATACGTACACCCTACGTATTTGTCTTATTGGTTATTAGCCAAATTAATTCCATTTCTATTCACATTCACTTTGATTTACATTCACTTACTCATAATTGCTTCAATCCATTTGGATTATCACCTCTATTCTTATCTCAGTTGGGTATTGAACCATAAACAGTTTAAACTCTGTCCGGTTTAAATTTAGAAAATAGCTTGAAAAGTTAAAAATAGATAAGTAGTTGAAAAATAATTATTAGTTTGTAAAATAGCTGTAAAATAGTTAACTATTTATAAAATCGTTGAGAAATAGTTAAATAGTTTCAGAAATTTTAGATAATTACAAAATAGTTGCAAAATAGTAATTAATTTGTCAAATAATTGAAATAATATTAATTAGTTTATAAAACAGTTACAAAATAGTTAAATAACTCCAAAAGTAGTTATAAAATAAGTATAAGATAGTTTTGGGTTTAATAAGGAAGGTTGTATATATAATAAATAACTTGGAAAAATAAGTTTGTATTAAAATAGTCCAGAGTCAAAACTGTTCGCTTCACCAACAATTCAATTTAAATTTCCACTTCCATTTAAATTGACCCAATTCCAATTTAAATAACTTCAATTTCCATTGAAATTGATTAAACCCCCAATTCAAGTTGAATTAACCACAATTTCTTTCCAAATTTAACTTTATTCAACCTTGATCTCAAATTCTAACAATTCAAATAAATTTCAATTGAACTAGTTTCAATTTCAATTCATTTCAACTCCAGTTTGAATTAATTCCAATTTCAAACTCAATTTCCAAATCAAGTTGAATTATTCTTGATTTCTTCCCAAATTCAATTTAAATTTCCATTTGAATTTAAAATTATTAAACTTTAATTACAAATTCCAAATTATTCAAATAAATCTGGACTAATTTCAAATTGAATCCACTTCAATTTCAAATTGTTTCAAATTAATCCAATTCAAATTTTCCGTTGAATTTTATACTTATACATCTTCAATCACAATTTCAATTAATTCAAATCAAATTCAATTTGAACTGATTTCAATTCAAATTCCAAATTTAAACCATCTCGAATTATATAAATTCGAGTGAATACTTCAAATGTTGATTTAATTCCTTTAAATCAATTTACCTTTAAAGTTTTTAAACAATTCAATTCACAGTTCAGACCCGACATATCATACCACAAATCAAATTAATTTTTAAACAGTTTAATTTTGAGTCAAATTCTCAAAATTCCATTCCAAATTATCTTTACTTAACTCATTACAAGGTTCAAGTAAGAGTTTCAAACAATTTTTCAAATCTTAAGTTCAAAGGAATTCCATATCTTAATTTAGGTTTAAGTTAAATTTTATTTATCTCTATAATGGATATATTACCATACTTCACTTCTCATTCATTTAAACAAATCCAATTCACTACTTAAAGATTTTTAACAATAATATGATGATATCAACTAATTTATTTTAAAACATCCATCCATTTCCAATTTCTAGATCTCGTACCCATTTTGAGATCACACAAACTCTCAATTCCAATCAACCATTTAACTTCCCAAGTTAAATCTTAATTTCATGTTGAAATTTCCAAATCAGATTGGTCATTCCAACTTATTTAACTTTTCCCCAAGTTAAGCTCAATTCACTTAATCCAGTCAATCTTACCCAATTTGAATCTTCCATTTCAAATTTTGAACTTCTCATAAATAATCTTCCCACTTATTAAGTTCAAAAACTTATCACTTTGGGTATCACATCTTATTCCAAATTCAAAACTCACCATTTAGAGTTTATTTCAAATTATCCTTGATATCATGTATATCCACACATATACATAATTACTTCTTGGCCCACCAAGCCAAATTTAAAAATTTAAACCATCCTTGGTTTTTAATTCAAAACAAATTTCTTTTAAATTTTCAAACAACTCTTGTTTGAAATAGGACCATTTCATTCAATTGCATTTAATAATATTATTTATTATTTCTTTATTACTTTGAAACAATTTCCAAATTCTGGACCAAGATTTAAAACTTCACAATTTAGATCATTTTTAATTCCAATTTATATCCCATACTTATCTAAATGGCTTACTTCCTTAAAACATTTCATTATTCAATACAACAACCATTTATGATAATAATCAAGTTTATCATATCTGGAAACCAATTTATTATTATCTTATTTTAAAACTCCTTTCCAAATTCAAGATTTTAATTTCAGTTTGAATTCATTTCAAACTTATCTTTATTCAATTTCAATTTCAGTTTGGTTGTATTTCTATTACTTCTTAATTTAATTCCAATAATTTAACAACCAATTCCCTTACTATTTGTTAGAAAGAAATATTACTTTATATATCAAAATATGTTCTTATAAAATCATTTAAAGTCTTTATATAAGAAAATAACAAGTACGCTCTCATATATATATATATATACTCAACTCATCCTAGGGTACCACTTACCCTATCCTTAATGAGAAATCCTACCAGAGCCAAGGTTCTCGCTTAACCTTCAGCTCTAATACCAAATGTAACGACCCAGAAATTTCGATCCCGAAAATTTCAGATAGTTATGAGAAAGAAGAATAAGATCAGAAACACCAACACCTCACATTCGCAGCAGATAATATATAATAACAAATAATAATAGTTTACAAAAGAATACTACATCTGTCGATTACATTTTAAATATATCAGAGTTACACATTTATACAGACACTGGATATACAATTATCAAGTCACAGGTATATCGAAATAAAATACAGCGGAAACACTTCATTCGTTCATGCCATCCAGCTCGCCTCCTGAGCTCCAAAACGTTCCTACCTAAAAATCTGTAATACTCGATCTGACCCGAGCATTACATCAAAGTAACACCCGGGTCAGGCTGGAAACCAGCGTGCGTAAACCCATCCAACGAAGAATAAAGAAGCATATAAATTATATACCCGGGTAACTTATATTAATTTACAACTTCTCAAGTTGTTATAACATCACTTATTCCATACATCAATTTCTAAGTACCAATACTTTGATTAAAGGGTCCAAATTACTTAAATCATTCCATACCCGCCAATCGATTTTACATATCAATTTATAAAGAATCGAAGTGGATTCGGGTATTTACTAATTCCCGAAGCCGATCTCTTCGAATTCAATACCCTCTCTTCCCAAATTATTCAAATGAAACACAATTCAAACTTCAAATGCAGGGTGTCGCTCATACACATTAATCCATCATTGATAGATAACTACATTATCTCAGTTTAAACCAACATATCATATCACATAACATCACAAACCACATATTAGGAATAACAATTAATCAAAGGTTTACAATATCATTCTATTCATCCTTTTAATTACATTTAAGTAATTAACCCTTAATTAATTTCACAAATTAATTATCCTTAACCAATACAGTAATTAATTTTGAATTACTTCATTAATTAATTACTAACCATAATTACAAATCACCCTTGAATAAGAACATTAGTAATTAACTACCCTTAATTACTTCATTGAATAAATTAATCCTTAATTTATTCTCTAATTAATCCCTTGATTGATCCCATTCAGTAATCAACTATCCTTAATACTTTATTTTAAAATTAATTACCCTTAATTAATTATCTCAATTAATTCCCTGATTAATTACATAGGAATTTAATCCAAATCACTTTCATCATCAACATCTTTAATTTCATCCAGTAATTACCGTTAATTACTCCTTTAAGTAATTACACTTCCATTAATTACATTAAGTAATTAATTTCTTAATTACTTTTTTTAAGTAATTAAACTTAAACAATTTCTCAATTGATTATTATCAATCAATTAATCCAATTAATTATTAAAATAAATCACATTAATTAATTTGTTAAATAATCTTAAGTTAATGACCTTCATTAACTATCCTTTAATTCTTCTTTTTTTCTTAGAAATTAACTCAGATTAATCATCATTAATTACAAATTAATTAATATTTAATTACCAATTAATTAATCTCTCATTTATTTATAACCCTAAATTATTAATTAATCCATTATCTATATTTACCTTAATCCTTAATCATTCAAATCTTAAGAATTTTAATATAATCTATTAACTTTAATTACTTAGATTATTTTGCTTAGGAAACAATATCTATTCGAAATACATTCTTAAATCTTAAGAACATACCTTTAAAAATCTAAAACATTTTAGAACTTTTAAACTTTAAATCATGATTTAAAATTTCTTGCTTTAACCCATACAAAATTCCTTGTTTCAACAGGATTTCCTGTTCATTTGAATTTTTCAACAACAAACATGTTTTATATTATATTATATTCGAATCTGAAAATGGAAATGTACACAATTCAGAGCCAAAGAACAAAACCTCCGGCCTAACTTCACAAAATTTCAACCAATCCCAAGTAAACTTCAAGCACGACCTATTCCACAATTTTCTTCCTACTCCTGCTACTACCTTCTGCACACCCTTCAATTGTACACGTGCACATGCTCACGACGAGCCGCCGACCATCTCCGACCACTTTCCCAAATCACTTCCGTCACTTATACTTAAACCGGCCACCCAGGATTCATTCAAGGACTCCAAATCAAAATCTCGAACTCAGATCAAAAAGACCAGAGACAGCCCGACCTTCTACTTTCACCTAGACAAACATCCACCGGCTACTGGAGCTTCCTAAAACCCACCGGTGTAATCTCCATGACCTCAACCTCCTATCTCCCCTATACCACAGTCGCCAATCAACCTCGTGACATCTCCATTCGCCCTGCAAGCACGACCTCCCAGTTCAACGTTTAAACCCTAAATCGATCATCTCTACGCAAGACCTTCAATAGAAAAATTATCTAGCATTTTTCTAGTCTTCTCCAACCCTTGAAGCTCCTCCAACATCAATTACGATAACCATTGTTCTTTAGATCATCGCAAATCGACAAATTTCTATTTTCCCTTTCAATCCAGATTTCTCCACGAAAACAAATTTAAAATTTTTGATTTGATTATCAAAAATCCTAAATTTCTAGTATGAATCAGTTTATATAGTTAAATTTTCGAATTTCAATATCTGATTTTTCTGACTTAGAAGAGATTATCACTGATATCCTCTTCTACCAGTAATCTATTTGGTACTTATGCTTGGAAATATTTTTTATAAATTAAATTTAATAGATACAAACAAAATTCTCTTAAAGTTTTTAACATAAAACTATATATATAAAGAAATATGAATTTTCAAACCTGGATTAATTTGTTACAAACATAACAGAGACCAGTTTCTTCCATACACAGACATGCATAAACTTATATACTCAGAAACTATAATGTACTTCCAACAATTTACATCATGCAAAACATAGTACTTCAAATATTTATCTCAAGCAACCAGATATCACAAATTAAGCTAAAAAGTGATGTTGTTTTACTCACCTGATAGAGTTTGAAGTAGAACTTTTAGAAACTGGAAAAACTTGCTAAAATGCTTGAAACATGGATGATTAAACTTTGATTTCAGGTTGGATAAGTTGAAATCTGCTTTAAATCCTTAGAACTTGAACAGGCATTGATCCGGGATGATCTTGTTTTAGCTTCATGCTTGAATTTGTTTTGATTTTTTTTTAAGCTGATCTTGAATTTTTGTTTCTGATCTTTTTTCTGATTTTAGTTATAGAAGAATTTGATTTTTAGAAAGGAAAGAAAGATTGAGAAAATGAAAAGAAAAAAAAATGTTTTTCTAGAAAAAACCATTCATACTCTAAAATTTAAATTCTTAAAGGAAAGTTTATAATGCCACTTGTATTCCTATACTAAAACAAGCTAACACTTGTAATTATAGAATTTACACTTGTTTAAACTAGTATGAACACTTGTAATAATAATTTTTTTTAAAGTTTAAATCCTTGTCTCATTCATTAATTTCCCAATTTATATGTTATAAATCATTTTTATGTTTTATCTTATATATATATATGCATTATTTTGGCATATGTGCCATGTTTATATAAATTATGTAATTTTAGAAAAAGAGAATATCAATTCTTTAATTAAATCTTGTTAAATTTTATACTTAAATTGATAACAATACACAAATGCTAGTGGTAAAAAAATGTCCAATTTAGAAAATTCCTTTATATTTAAATTAATGTTTTCAAATTATTTAACATACATATACACACCTGTATACTTGTGCATGTATATACTTAGAATTCCAACATTATAAAGTTTACATGAATGAATTGCTATAAGATTTATCATTTTAATATAACAATTATTATAGTTTTCAAATTTACTTATATACATCCAAAAAAATGGAATTAGTATCTGAATGGTTCAAAATCAGTTAATTATCCAATTAACAGATATTAAAAAAATCCGGGTTATCACATATATACATATATTAATTTACTATATGTTATATCATTTCCAGATATTTATATTTCAATATTTATCATACTTTCAAATACATTCAGATACCTTTTATTACCAGAATTTTTTCTGTTCACTAAATAAAGCCAGAACTTATCCAATTATCAGATGCCGAAATTCCGGGTTACCACAAGAAGTTTAAGGATACCACTTGTTATCTTTATAAGCAGAAGTGTCATATTGCTAAATTCTATAAAAATCTAAAGCTTCCAAGAGGCTAGCAAGACCTATCTCTCCAATGGTCCAAAAGACATTATGGTTCAACTGTCACCAGCCTAGACATATAATAAAGGACTGCCCAATCATAAAGAAGGTGTAGCAGGCTAAAGTGTATAAGGTTAAGGATGAGCCGACAACCTTAGGAGATGTGAAGGGAAAGGGCATTCTTGAAGGTACCATATCAATTAACGGTATTTTTGTTATATTTGCATATCTAATCCTATAGGAGGTGTAACCCATTTGAACCTAGTGTGTGAAGACGTGCCAATTTCGTATCTTTCCCATCATTATACTTGTCGTCTATATATATCTTAGATTTTAAGGGATTTGAGCTCATTCTTGGTATGGAATAGTTATCAATATATGGGGCTATCTTAGAATGTAGAGAGAGAACAGTAACATTAGTAACCAAATTGGGAAATATTGCTAAATACCTTTTGAGGACCCTAGTATTCATATATGTAGTTTCCTATATACTATGGAAGCATCTCAAGAAGGGTTAGGACTCATAGAGGTTGTTAAGAACTTTCCTGATGTGCTTGAAGAAGTTAGGAATTTACCCCACATAGGGAGATAGAATTTCACATTGATCTAGTTCCTAGTGCAAGACACATAATCAACCTATGAGAATAATGGCTCCAAGGGAAAGAGAGGAGTTAGTAAATCAAACCCACGACTTGTTGGAGAGGGGATTGATTAGACCCAGTCTGTCACTCTGGGGATTAGCAGTAGTCTTCACGTCTAAGTCAAATGGATCTTTAAGATTTTGTGTGAACTATAGAGTGTTGAATAAGTGATCATTAGAAATAAATATCCCTTGCCTTGTTTCGATGGCTTATTTGACCAACTTCATGGAGCTATGGTATTCTCCTAAATGGATCTAGCTACCGGATTTCACCAATTAAGGGTTGCTGAGGATAGTATACCCTTAAGCGCCATTAGGGGCCAAAATTTTTTCTTTGAATGGCTGACCAATGCACCTGCATACTTCGTGGATCTTACGAATCGTGTTTTCTAAAAGTTCTAAATAAGTTCTTGCTTATTTTTATCGATGCCATTTTAATTTACTCCAAACTGGAAGAGGAACATAGATATCACTTAGAAGTAGTTTTAGAAAACTTGAGGAGGTGTGTTTTGAAAGCAAAGTTTTCATAATGCCATTTTTGGCAATTGTAGGTAAGATATTTAAGGCATATTGTATCGGGAGATGGTATCTCAGTAGACCCAACACAGGTGGAAGAAGTAAAGGAATGAAAGCGACCTCAGACTCCTATCGAAGTTTACAGTTTCTCAGGATTTGCTGGTTACTATAGAAGATTCATTCAGGATTTCCTCTCGTTTGACTGAGCTAACGAAGAAGGGTGAAAAATTTATATGGACTCCGAAGTGTGAGGAGACATTTTTGGAATTGAAGAAGAGGTTGACCAGTGCCCCAGTCTTGGCTGTCCCAGATGGGAGTAGTGGATATACGTCTATATCGATGTGTACGGAGTGGGATTGGGTGATGTTCTAATGCAGAATGAAAGGGTGATTGCGTATGCTAGTAGATAATTAAAGCCCCATGAAAAGAATTATGCTACACATGAGTTGAAATTTTTGGTTGTGGTCTTTGCAGTGAAAATGTGGAGGAATTATTTTTTAGATAAATTCTTTCCTTCTTCATGGTTTTCTTATTTCTTCTTCCTTTAGATATTTTAGTAATAGGATTTTCTTCTTCTTCAATCAGGTGAAAAATTCGAGCTCTATACTAATCATAAGTCCTTGAAGTATCTTTTCACCGAAAAAGACCTGTATCTCGCACAACAACGATGTTAGAGTTCTTAGTAGCATACGACTTGGGAATTCTTTATATGCCGGGAAAAGATAATGTTGTCGCAAACGAATTAATCAGGAATGCAATTTTTTCTCTTTTGAAAGTTACCTCGACACTACAGCTAAGGATAATGGAGAACCAAAGAAAGGATAGTGCTCTGGAGAAGTTAATTCGTGGAGTCAAGGAAGGTCGATGTACAAATTTTGAGATGAATCGTCAAGGTGTTATAAGAATCAAGGGAAATTGTGCGTTCTCGATATAGATGGACTGAGACGAAAAGTGTTGCCGGAATTTCACAAATTTAGATTGAGTATTCACCATGGAGTCTACAAGATTTATAATGACATGATGAGAGTCTTTTGGTGGCCAGGAATGAAGAAGGATATCTCCACCTTTGTGACCAGACGTGTGAGTTGCCAACAAATTAAAGAAGATCATCAGAAAATGTCTGGATTACTTCAATCTTTAGAGATCTATAAGGGGTAACGGGAGATGATATCAATGGATTTCAAAGACGGTTTACCCAGAACTAGGAAAGGAAACGAAGAAGTGTGGATCATTGTGGACCGGTTAACAAAGTGTGTAACGACCCGGAAATTTTGATCCCGAAATTTCCAGATAGTTAGTGAAAAGAAGAAAGAGAAAGAAGAAGAATCAGAAAAATTCAAACTCAGAATCTCACATTCGCAGCGGATAAAATATAATATCACATAAATAATAGTTTTACAAAGGAAAACTCATCAGTATATTTACATCTTTATACATCAGAGTTACAATCAACACACAACACTGGACAGTTTAAGACAACATGTCCTAGTTATATAATAGCATATCACAGCGGGAAACACCATACGTTCCTTCCCTCCAGCGCGCCTCTTGAGCTCCAGAGCGTCCTTAACTGAAAATATGTAATACTCGGTCTGACCCGAGCATTACATCAAAGTAACACCCGGGTCAGGCTGGAAACCAGCGTGAGTAAACCCATTTAACATAGAATACAAAAGCACACAACTTATATAAACCCGGGGTAACTTATATCAATTTACAACTTCACAAGTTGTTATAGACATCACTTTCATCATATCAATTTCTGAATACCAAAACTTAGATCAAATTGTCCAATTCGCTTAAATCATTCCATTCCAATCTATTAATTCCACATATCAATCTATAAGAATTGAAGTGGTTTCGGACATCTGCTAATACCCGACTCCGGTCTCTTCGAATCCAATGTCATTATTAACCTAAGTTATTTAAACGAAATACAATTCAAACTTTCATATACAGGATATCACTGTTTTAACCCAACATATTATATCCCATAGCATCACACATCACATACCAGAGATATCAACTAATCTAAGGCATACATTATCATTCAATCATTCATAAGCAAGATTAATTATCCATACCATCTCTAATTAATTTAATTAACCGACATTGAATTCAATCAATTACTTTAATTTCTTTTAAATCTTGCTTATAAATTGATTGCAAACCAGTTGACTAATAATCCAATAATCATCCATGTTAATTAATCCTCCTTGATTAGTTATTCTAAAATTACATTTAAGTAATTTATCTCTAAATTAATCACATAGATTAATTATTCTTAACCATTCACATTGTTTAGTCTTTGATTAATTAATAACATTCATAAGTGATCCTAAACCACTTCTAGTAATTTCTCTTTATTAATCATCTTCAATTTAATTATCCTTAATTGATCACAACTTAAATAATTTTAAAGATAAATTCTTTATCTTTATTTAATACTTAATTAAATCATTATATTTCCATTTGAAAACATTTTGCAAATTTATTCTATAATTGAAAGATTTGGAAACCTTCAGCTTGATTTTCTTTACTTAAAACAGATCTGGTACAAGTTCATTTCAAAACTTGCATTTGATTTTACTCAAACTTTAAAAATCTGCATTTTTTTAAACAGGTACAGGTTCTTACCTCAAACCAAAAATCCCATCACAAAAACAAAAACCCGAGCAAACTCTTACAATTCCCGAGTAAATACATAAGGACCCTCACCTCCCACGTTTACTTCGAGTTCCACAACGTCCTACGCGAGAGAGAACCCGAGATCTCCCCTCATCACTTAAAACTCAAACACTTCCAGATTCAGGTGGCACAAGCGTGCACGTGCACCATTGATTGACGAGGCTCCGGCGTCCACTATCGTCATGGTCAAGTTGCTGATGATCTTCTCCTACAATCCCAAATACCCCGCCTTCAACACAAATCCAGAATCAAAACTGAACAAACTCGAACCACATGAAACAACACCCTCGCCTAAAACTCCTTCGAGACCACATCGCCGACCACCGGACGTCCTGTGAATCCTACAACATATTCTCCGGCCATCCACTCATCCATCCTCCTGGGTCCAACGCAACTCAAACAACCAAAGACGATGTCGTTTCCAGACTTGACCCATTAGGTTAAATTCCCACTTCGACCAAATTCCGATGCTACGGTGAACTACCTACCCTTCTGACATTTTTGTTGAACTCGACGAACTTCACCTTACCTCCAGTCGAAATCTTGGCCTTTCCAGTACCTCCAATCACCAGAAACACCCACAAATCTACCTTCAGGTTAACATCGAATCCAACACTCAATACAATACTACAAATTAGGATTTTTTTTTAAAAAAAATTTAGAGTTGATTCAAGTTATATAGTTGAATCAGCGAAATTTAACACTTTATTTTATCGTACTTTAAAATTGATACTGTATTTCCTTGATTCCTAGAATATTTCCAGCCCTATTATACTTGAACATATTTTTTTTATTTAAAAAAATAAACTAGATTATGTTTAAATAAACCTATCCTGTATGAAAATCAGAACCTATCAGAGGAAAGAAGGAAAGATTTGGATTTTTGATCAAAATTTTAAACTCTGAATTATAACAGAGATAATCTAGGTATTCAAACATACACACTTCAACACACATATATGTATAGAGATTACTTTATATATTCACATGAAATACAACATTCATTCTTAAAATCCCACCAGCAACAGATTTTATTTATTTAAACTTTTAAATCAAAAGTTTACTCACAGGGATTTCCAAACAAACAGAGGAGGCTGGGTTATATTGCTCACTGTTATAATATGTTTGAATAGTGCTCGTAAACTGCTGAATAATTAACAGAGGTATACATGTTTAGATATAAACAGATATGCGCATATTCTTCCGCTAATACTCATTAACATATGAATCTACCCATGCAAACATTACTCCATCTCATACTTTAAAGATTTTCTCATGTGCAATCAAAGATAAATAGTTTTGAACCTTAGAAGTTAGTTCACTCACCTGATTTTTGAAAGACAGAGCACTTTACTTTGGAAACTGGAATATGAATTAGCTTTTAAAAACTTGAGTTGCCTCTTTATTTTGAAACTGCAGTTGCATGCTAATGAAACTTGCATGCTGGCTTAGTTTGAAACCCAGGTTGAAGACATGCATGCTTTGCTTCCAGGTTGAAAAGAAAATGCTTCAAACTACTGATTTGATGATGACAGGATTTTGGTTTGAGTTTTCTTTGAAAATAAAATTGAGTTGCTGAAGCATGTTACTTGAAAACAGAGATGAAAATGCTTTACATGCTTCCGGCATTAAGAAATGCAGGCTTTCCTCTTTTTTTTTATGATTCCAGATCGAAGAAATGCAGACTTGATTTTCTTTTGAAAATGATTTGCAACTTGGTTTTTGAAAAACGCAGACATTTGATTTTGCAAATATTAATTCCAGGTTGCTTTCAAAACAGAGAAAATTGTTTGAATGAACTCTGCCTTGATTTAGAAACCGATCTACAGGTTTTTGATCTGAGGAATGATATTCAAGTTGATGTTTAATTCTCTGGTTTTACTTTGAGGAATGAATTACAGAGTTTTTTTAGAAGTTAAGAAAAGAAATGGAAAGATGAATGAAGTATGTTTATATAACCTTGGTTAAATTTTAAATATTTATTTTTGAAGGCAAATGACACTTGTTATCATAAGTTTATAAATGTTTATATGTGATCTAATAATTTTACACTTGTTATATTCCATTTTTGAAATGATGCCACATATACTTAAATGTTTTTGATATGTTTATAAATCTTTATATTATAATTTCAATTAATTAGGTATATATATATATGTTATACTTACCTATATTAATTTATGCATTTTCCTTTTTATATTAACATAAGTAAAAAAATTGTTTTTATATTTACTTATATATGTTTCATATTTATTTTTTTATACTTATAACTAATCTTATTTTTTTCCATGTATTTATACTCTTTCAATGTCATAAACCATACTTCTTAAATTAACATATGTTTTTTTTCTTTTCTTTTTTTTAATTTATAAATTATGTATTAAGTTTTTTTTTAATGTTTATTTATAAATTTACCTATATATATTTTTCATTTCGTGATGTTCTTTAAATATACGTCTATTTATTACAAAGTAACATTTTCAATATATTTATTTGAATTCCAAACCCAAACTAACATTAAATTTTAAAATCAACTCATATATAAATATAATTTTAAACAAATATATATTTAATTTTATTTGAAAATAATAAATTTTTCCTATTCCTATAATTATATTAAGGAATTGATAAATATTTATCCAAATATAAATATTTATCATCAGATTTATTTAAAGTTGAGTTTTATATTTTTATCACTAAAATAGGTATCTAAATGTATATATTTATTATCAGGTTTATTTGTTCAATTAACAAATCAGGGTTTAATAAATTTAATCCTGTTAATTACAAATTAACAGTTGTCCAAAAATCAGGGTTATCACATTCCTCCCCCCTTTGAATCTTTTCGTCCTCGAAAAGAAACGAAGCCAGAATTTAAAATTCTTGTTATTAAAAAAATTATTCTTTGAAACCCTTTTTAAAACACTTTAAAATTTACATAATATCATAAAATAGTTTTATAAAAATACTTTTTATAACTCGATGTCTCAACCAGTCCATCCTTGTTTTCACAAAAATTCGGTCATACGTTGATCAGGCGTAAGACTGAAAATCTACAAGTGCTTGGCAGACCCGTTTTCAACATCCAGTGAAAATACTTTAAAAATAATTTTATTGAAAATATAGAAAACAGTTTTTGAAAATAGAGGATATATCTTTGGTGAGAATGCTCTGGAAATCATCATCCCCATCCATGGTCACAGTTACATTTCAGGGTTACGTTGCCATCGCAGCAAAAGTCCATGTAACTGCAGGCTCTCCGCGGCCTCTCGATTACGCCATGGAACCCACAATAGATCAAAGTTACATCCAGGGTTACATTGCCGTCATAGCTAAAGCCCATGTAACTGCAGGCTCCCAGCAGCCTCTGATTTTCGTTGTCAAAATGAAACTTCTCCACTCCAACATAGGTCGCAGTCTATCGATGTAAAATCAAACGCAGACTGTTGGCTCTCAACGACGCACACGACTTCCGCTATGTTATCACAGGTCGCAGTCTACCAATATAAAATCAAACGCTGACTGTTGGCTCTCAGCGACACACACGACTTTCGCTATGGTAACCTCTACTTAAGATCGCCAGGAACTAGTTTTGTCCAGACTCCTCACTGGATCAACTTTAGAACCCCCCTTGGGGCTCAAGGCAGCACCACCCGGTGGTACTCCAGAGAAGTTCATTTCAAGGGAGCGCCTTTTTCCCCAGAGCCATCATCAAAACATTTTATACTATACACATATAGTATCTTCAAATCATACACCTAGTATGATCTCATACAAAGCTCCTTTACACAAAATCGATTATCCCAAAATCGATAATTCTAAAACTAGGCTTTCCAAATTCAATATTGATTTTACCCAAAAATCAAAAGCCTTTCCAAATCCATAGGTTCCCAAAACCTTTTTCCAAAATCCTCATATGATCCTTTATATATATAGATATATATAAAATCCTTGATAAAAATCTTTGGATCATTTTAAACTTGTATAAAATCCTTTTATACTTCAAATATTTTCAAAACAAAACCCTTTTCTTTTGGCAAAAGATTCATCAAGGGGAGTTTTATCTTATATAACCAAGATATATAACTTTATTTATCCAAAATCAAATAATCAAATTTGATTACTCCTTTCAATATCAATTTCATTCAAATCCGTACGATGTACACATATCATCCGTACGCTATACCGATCTGATCGCTCACTCGATCACACAATTTCACTTCCGAACTAGTATCGTTCACCCGACTTCCTAGTGCGGAGACAGATCTGGTTTCTTGATCAGAAACCGTCATTCTCCTTGCATAGCCTAACTATGATAGAGAGTATCTAGAACCAATCAACAATCCATATCCAGGTTCGCTGTCGAAAATCGAGCGAAAAATCCCAACTCGGATCGATATAACTATCTCGAAATTATGTGCTCGAATCTGGATCAAATCTGTAACGATCCTGACTCGACCTTCGAAAATCGGCACCGAATACGACACTCGTATTCAAATGCCGCAGATCCAAACGTCGAACCTGGTTCGCCGGAGCTTATAACACATTAAGTACAACACAGCGGAAGAAACAGAATATATCAATATACAACATTTGATACAACAAATGATATAGTGAATATACATCAGAGATATGATACAAGATAATAGCAGCGGAAAAAAAAGGTAACACAGCAGCGGAACAACAACTCTAATATGGTCTTCAAGAAAGAACTCCAGCATCGGTAATCTCCATCTCCAAAGCGCTAATCCAGAAATAGTTCGAACTCCCGATAACGATGCACTAAGCTAAGCAAGGTCAGTCGTGATCCAAAGACTGAACTAGCTCCAGATAATCTACTAAACCTGACAATCTGAAAAACCCAACTCTAGACTGCCCGTGTGGGAAAAATAGTGGGCACCCAGAGTTTAGGATAGGAACAATAAACTCCAGGTCAGTCATGGGACTGGTGTGAGCAAACAAAAGCATTTGGTTTTTGAAACAAACAAAAGAATTTAAATTTGAAATCCGCAATGCTTTTTGGAAAATGAAACTACCATAAGGCCTCCCGCCACACACACAATGCAAACGCAGAATTGGAGGAGATTTCTCCTTATGATAGTCAAATATGCTTAATACGAGAAATTTTTGGATATTATTATTATAAGTGCAAAGTGTGGAAAACCATTTCGAAAGTATAATATAAATCCTAGCCAACATACGACCAGTATCGTATGCCTACTATAGCTACCATCTAAACAGTGGGGCGCCACCATAAGTAAATGGCAGGTTCTACAACTAAAACCGTACAAGGCACGTATTGGATGAATGGATTTCCAACAAATGGTCAGGCTAAGGAACTTCCTACTGCCACATGGAATCGCCTCTGGCGGGACGTCCCGAGAACTAACGTTACGGTTAGATCTCGGCCAACACAAGGCCGGGTTACCTCTGTAACTAGGTAACTACTACACGAGCGTGCCATCCCCCGGTCCTTTGGGACCTTTATCTGAGGCGCCTCAAAGCAACAACCACACAGTAAATGAGATTGGAGCAACCACATAGGTTAAATACCAGGGCTCCATACCTGATACCACCCTTTACCAGAAGGGAATGACATACCCTAAAGGGAGCGACCCTCATAACCTTGCCGCATCTTTCCTGTTTCGACCATTTCCGGGGAGTGAGGTCCTGATGTAGTCTCATCCACAAAGCTACGCTTTGGCACAAAGCCATGCTTTGGGTCAACAGATGACCAAAGCAATGATCACAAAGATAAATGATCAAACAAATGATCATATCACAAATGATCAACCAATGATCATCACACAGCAGCACTCAGCATGCCACATTACCAAATTGGGGATATATCACTGATAAATATCAACTACATAATCTCTGGGCTCGTACGTCTCAGAGAAGGGTGTTAAGCTAAGAGAATAAATTCTCCGCCACCAAGCAGAAATGTATTTGATAGAGATCAGTTTAATATCTCAAAGTGTAATATCGGACATACAACCATACAAGTCTGTTCCGGGTTCGAACAGAACTGAAGGTACTTCCGAAGAAGTCCTTGCAAATCCGGGTATCCACAATACCGATCGGACTTCCCGTCACTAAGGGAAAACTCTATACCGGAGCAACTCAGTGCAGAGTCAATCGACAGGTTATCCTACCGTTCTCGAAGACACCCGGTCTTCAACACCGGTCTTCAATTGCAATCCATAACGTCGTATCACTATTCGGAATGGGTTATCTGACACAAGGTCCTCTCCCGGCTAAACCGAATAGCGAGCGCGATATTTAAAAACATATGGATATGGGATTTCAGTTAAGTCACAACTTTAAAAATCCAAAGCTTTTCTTCAAATGGTTTAAACAAATTACCATTTTAAATCTTTTAAATAAAAAGATTCATTTCACAAAGTTCACCTAGTTTCACAAAGATCATCCATAAATTTCAAAACAATTTCCATTTCAATTGGATTTTTTTCCTTAAATCTTTAAACTAAAGATTTAATTTATAGTTTTCAAAACACGTTTCCAAAGATTTATCTATAACTTGGGAAACTATTTCCATTTTAGACTTGAAACCCTTTTTACCCAAATTAGAGATTCATTTCTTATGTGAAAGCTTCTATTATTTGAAAACAATAGTTTTCGTTTCAGAAAAAATTCAATTATATTTATACAAGTTAAAATCTTTGGTTTTAGAATTTAAATTCCCAATCAACGCTTTTAAAATGGTTTAAAAACCCATTTATAAGTTAAATAACCCTTTTGAACCATAGTTTCCAAGCCATAGAATTCAATTCCAAATATTGAATTCAAATTTAAATCAAATTATTTAAATTTCAAAACTCAATCAAGTTAATCAAAATAACTTTTATTTTTGAAAATTCATTTTCAAAGTTCCAATTCTAATTCCAAAACTATTTTGGATTAAATCTTTAAAACAATTTCAAAAAAACTGTGACTTAACCCATTTCCATGTGCAATCCATATTTGTGTGTGTATAATGTGGTCTAGGGGTTCAACACAATAGTGCACAACATCATCATCACAGATTCAATCATATCGATAAGCGGTATAACTCATAACGCTTATCTTTATCCACAGATTCATGGATAAAATAAATTTATCAATCACAAAGGTTCACTATTACAATTCGATGTGGGTTTCGGATAACCAACTGGAATCCGACTCCCTGTCGCATCGAATCTCAAATGTCGTTTTATGGATCAAGGGTTTGTATATTCATAAAACAATATATACATCACAGTTGTAACAGCTTAGCACAAACATTACATAGCATCACCTCACATAACAAATACGTCAAACCATCACATAGTATCTAATAACAATCAAACCTCTATAAGTAAGATCAGTTAATTGTTTGATTCAAACCAATTTTAATTGCTTAGGAATAATTACTGATCCTGGTTAATTTATCATTAATAAATTACAAATCATTTTGATTAACTTTTCTTTAATCATTTATTAATTAACCATTTATGATAATTTAATTAACCCTTAACTATAATTTATTAACCTTTAATTATTAGATAATTAACCTTAATTATTTAGTTCACCATTCAATAAATTATCTTTAATTAATTAATCACCCTAAATTAATTAATTACCGTTAAATTAGTTATCCTTATTTAATTACAACAATTGATTAACCTTAAGTTAATCACAAGATAAATTAATTTTTAATTAATAACATCCCTTAATTACTTTCCTAAATTATTAACCTTTAATTAATAATTTTTTTATCACTTTAATTAATTAATCTCGAATCTTAATTAAATAAATGTAAGCCTTAATTACTTATTTAATTAATCCAAATCAAAAATTAATTGAAAAATAAATTTCTCATTTTAATTAACTTAATAATTTAATGAATTTCAATTCATTAATTCCTAATTAAATTTCAAGGGAAGCATTATTCTTATTAATGATTAAATTTATCATAAACAAAGTATTTTAACTATTTTCTTTCAAATTTATTTGCAAATTTCATTTTAAATTTAAAATTTAAAATGAGCACAAATTAAAGTTAAAAACAATTCAAAACACATTTTGAAAATTTATGTTAAGGAAATACTTATTTTATAAAAGAAGTTTTAAAGGAATTTAAACCAAATTCATTTTCTTAATTCAAATCAATTTAAAAAAAATACACTTTTATATTCAAAGTTATTTAAATCATTTTTTAAATTTAAACTCTCTTTAATTTCCAAAACTGGAATTTAGACTAAATCTTGATTCCAGATTTAATTTTTGATTTAAGAGAAAACTTTCTTGCATTTTAAAACTTTAACATTCAAACCATTTTCCCATTTTAAAGTAGCTAAAACAAATTAAATTCGAAAACTTTATTTTAATTTTAAAACTGAGATTCAAGCTAACATGGAACCAGATTTAAAACTTGGTTTTAAACTTGTTTGAAACTTTACCTTTTATTTTAAACTTCAGGTTTAGATTTTTAAAACAAACACTACAGGTTTTGTTTTAAAATCTGTAACAAAATTTCATCCCGAGGCTAACCTATTTTGCTTCGAGGAAAGCATCACCTTACTTCGAGTCACTCACGATATTGACTCGAGAAAAACTCGAGTATATTTGCCCTCTGCCTCAAACCAAAACACTGACACAACCCACTACCACGTGCACATGTACCAATGCTTCGACGAACTCCAGCTGACCTCGCCGTCTCCAACATGTCGACGTTGATCACCTCGACCCAAACGACCACCCATCACCATTGTTTACCACTGAAATTGAAATCGAGCTTGCTGATCACCATCTGGAACCAACAGTTCAGCTGAAAACCACACCGTGACGACGTCTCCGATCATCTGAAACTGCGCAACTCCGGCCATGCCCTCGTTAATGACCACACTTCCACCACCTCAAATCTTAAAGCACTCGATCACTTGGGAAAAAAGAAAAAGAATAAAATGTTCAACCCAGTAAAACTAGGGTTGCCGACCCAAATTTCCTTCGCCCCCCACCAACATGATTTGATAAATTATCTTGCTATTTTTCCCTAAGCCTACGATCATCCAGCGAGCTTCAGATTCAATCACGAGGTGAATCGACAACGCGATCACCAGAATTTGATAAAAAAACCAAAACTGTTCAACTTTGAATTTCTCAACAGATACGATATTTAAAATCTTGATTTTAGTTTTAAAAATCTATTTTTTGATTAAGTAATCATTTTGTAATCCTGAATCAATAATTTAAAAAGTTTGAATTTTTGACTTAGATTGATTTTGCTCTGTTGTTCTTGATTCCTAGAGACAAATCCAATTTATTTTAACTTGAATTTTCTTTTAAACTTTACTTTATCATATAAAAAACTTTATTTAAATCCTAAGTCTTAACAGCCATCAGATCAAGAGACAATGTATTTTGATCAGGACTTGGGTTTGAACTGGAAACAAATGTCTAAGGTAAAACAGAAGAACAAGAAAACCACATATTCAAGCAAATAAAATCAACACAGGCAAAACCATTCATTCACATGCAAAACCAAAGTGTAAATGGGTTTAGAGTTGCTCACTTGGAGTTTAGAAAGAACAGAGAAGGGCGGAGGTAAAGAACAGAAATCTAAGAATGATGACCTTTTTCTTTTGCTCTTGGACTTTTATTTTTTGTTTTCTTTAATTCCTGGAGTTTAGATCTGCAAATCTATTAATACCGATCTTTGCTTAATTTCCTATTGTATTTACTAACTTTCTTTAACAATGACAAACACTTTTGATTTTTACTTACAGTTTAAATTCTTTTATTTTTTTGTTGAACAGAGAGCTTTCTTTTCTGGAACTTGAAACTGGAAATAGATTAAGGTCTTGATCTTGATTACTTTGCTTGAGTTTGTTTTAGAAAACACTGCACTGTTTCTTGCTAACCAAAGCCTGAAGCTCTATCAACCTGAAAGATGGAATTATAGCTTGAACTTGTTTTTGCTTCTGATGCTGTTGTTTAAGATTTGAAGCCTGATCTTCTATTTCATTTGCGTTGCTCTAGATCAGATTGTTGCCTGATCCAAATGCATGCTTTTCATTTCCAGATTTGTGAAGCTGCTTGATTTCTTTTTTTCTTTGAAACTTTACTTTGATTGCTGTTTGTTTGCCTGAACTTGCATGTTTCCCCAGGCTTTGAAATTGCTTCCAGGCTAAAGCTTCCAGATTTTCATTTGCATTGAGTTTTTCTTTGTTTCAGGTTTCATTTCCTTTGTTTCATATTCTCTGGTTTGTTTGACTCAGTTTTCAAACTTTGCTATTTGAATTTCGAACTGTAGGCTTGATGAATATTAACTGAAACAGGTTCAGCTTTATGATATTGTGATGCCCAAACCCTTTTGTTCTATTTTTTTTTTCTTGCTTGTGTGTTGGAGTTTGCAATGCAAGATCTTGTTACTGATTTGGCCAGATTTGGTGAGAGTAAATATAATTACTTATGGGGAGATGTAAAGTTTTTTGTAATTTTAAATTTTATCATTTTAAAAAAAAAATGATGCCATTTTGTATATATGTAGATATGTGAGATCTTTATATCTTTAAAACATGTTATATTTGTTTGTATACCTATATACAATGTGTTTTAAGTCCTTATTTTATCAAATCTAATTATTAAGTATATAATGGAATTATTTTTCTTTTAAACTGTATTTGTAAATTTTTTATCTATATCATTTTTTATAATATTACTTTCAAACCAATATTATTTTTAAGCTTAGTTCATTATATTCTTTGAATTAAAACTAGTATACCTTTTAAATAAATAATTATCTATATATATATATATATTATTTTAAACTTTTTATTTCTTGTTTATTATTTTCTGCTTATATTAATTTAAAGAAAGAAAAATGAATTTTAAACTAATTATGCTTTTAATAAATAAACCCATATAAAATAGTATTTAGTTTTAAACAATTGTTTTGAAAATCATTTATATCTAATTCAAAATAAAATTTTCAAAATAAATATTACCAATTTCTACTAGTACAAAATTATGTGGTTTTCAAATCCAAATTTATAAATATATACATTTTGAATTTTCCAAATCAAAATCTTATTTACAATTTTAACTTTCAATCTATATATATATATATATATATATATATATATATATATATTCATTCAAATTATAATGCATATTTATCTCTAATATGATTATCCTTAAATCCAATTTTTATTATAAAATACTTATCCTTAAATTCCAACAAAATTTCTATTTATAATCTAAAATTTTAAGTTTATTTTGGAAATATCAAATTAATTCACAATTAAATTCACAGTTTAAATTCAAAATTAAATTAATTATTGAATTATTTTGGCTAATATTTCAGGAATGTTACAAAATCACTATGCGAATAGAGTAACATACGTACACCCTACGTATTTATCTTTATTGGTTATTAGACAAATCAAATCCATTTCTATTCACATTCACTTTGATTTTCATTCACTTACTCCCAATTGCTTCAATCCATTTGGATTGTCACTTCTATTCTTATCTCGATTGGGTATTTAACCAATAACAGTTTGAACTCTGACCAGTTTATTTAGAAAATAGCTTGAAAAATTTAAAAATAGATAAGTAGTTGGAAAATAATTACTAGTTTGTAAAATAGTTAGAAAATAGTTAAATTAATTATAGAAATCTTAGATAATTGCAAAAGAATAGTAAGATAGTAATTAGTTTTGTAAAATAGTTGGAATATTGTAATTAGTTTATAAAACAGTTGGAAAATTGTTAAACAGTTTCAAAAATAATTGTATAACAAATATAAGATAGTTTGACTTTTAAAAGAAAGGTTGAATATATAATGAATAGCTTGGAAAAATAGGTTTATATTAAAACAATTTATATTAAAAATAGTCTAGAGTCAAAACTGCTCACTTCTCAATCCCTATTCTCATCAATTCAATTTAAATTTCCACCTCCATTTAAATTGACCCAATTCCAATTTTAAATAACTTCAATTTCCATTGAAATTGATTCAACCCCAATTCAAGTTGAATTAACCTTAGTTTCTTTCCAAATTTAACTTTGTTCAAGCTTGATCCAAATTCTACTAATTCAAATAAATTTCAATTGAACTAGTTCCGAATTTCAATTCATTTCAATTCCAGTTCGAATTAATCCCAATTTCAAACTCCATTTCCAAATCAAGTTGAATTATTCTTGATTTTCTTCCGAATTCAATTCAAATTCCATTTGAATTTTTAACTTATCCAACTTTAATTACAATTCCCAAATTATTTAAAATCAAAATTCAATTTGAACTAATTTCAAAATCAATCTTACTTTAAATCATTTCGAATTATATAAATTCGAGTTAAATCCACTAAGGTTGGTTTAACCCTTTAAACCAAGTTAACCGTTATTAAAAGCTTTTAAACAATTTAATTTCTGAGCTCAAATTCCAGAATTTTCATTTTAAATTATCTTTACTCACTCATTTCAAAGTTTACATAAGAGTTCAAAATAATTTCTATCTTAAAAATTCAACTTATCACCCAATTTTATCTTCTAGTTTGAAATCAATTCTTAAACCAGTTTAATTTACAAATTCAATCATTCAGATGTTCAATTCAAAGTAATTCCATATCCTTAATTTCAAATTAAAGTTAGATTTTCCTTTATCTCAATAATGGATGTATCCCCACACTTCATTTCTTATTTATTTAAACAAATTCAATTTCAGCTTAAAGATTATTAATAATAAAGGGATGGTATCATTCAATTTATTTTCAAAACATCCATCCATTTTCAATTTCCAGATCTCAAACCCATTTTGAGATCACCCAAACTTCCTAATCCAAATCAACTATTTAACTTCCCAAGTTAAATCTTAATTTCATCTTGAAATTCCCAAATCAGGTTGACCATTCCGACTTATTTTACTTTTCCCCAAGTTAAACTCAATTTACTTAATCCAGTCAACCTTACCCAATTTGAACTTCCATTTCAAATTTTAAACTTCTCATAAATAATCGTCCCACTTAAATTTAAAACCTACTTCACTTTGGGTTTCACTTCACATTCCAAAGAAAATTCAAAACTCAATCTTAGAGTTTATTTCCTTTACACACCTGGTCGCCTTTAAAATTTAAGCCATCTTTTGTTTTAAATTCAAACAAATTCCTTTAAAATTCCAAACAATCCTTGTTTGAAATTGAACCCTTTCATTCATATATATTAAATAACATCTCTTATTGTAAAATAAGATAATATTCAAAATAGTTTTGAATAATATTATTTCCTTTAACACTTTGAAAACAATTTCAAATGTTCAGATTTAGAATTCAGAAATTCACAGTTGGAAACCCACTTTAATTTACATCCTTTCAAATTTACAAGTTTATTCTTCTTTTTAAATGTTTACTTCCTTAAAACATTTATTTTTGCTTAATCATTAACAAACATTTCATCATTTTAGGATAATAACCAAGGTTATGATCTCTAACCATCCATTATCATCTTATTCTAAAATACTTCTCCAATTCAAGATTTCAAATTTTAGTTTGAATCCAATCCAAACTTATCTTTATTTAATTTTAGTTTGGTTGTATTATATTACTTCTTAATTTAATTCCAATATTCAACATCCAATTACCTTAATATTTATTAGAAATATATATTGCTTTATATATCAAAATATATTCTTATATAAAATCATTTAAAATCTTTATATAAGAAAATAACAAGTACGCTCTCTCATATATACACTCAACTCATCCTAGGGTACCACTTACCCTATCCTTAATGAGTAATCCCACTAGAGCCAAGGTTCTCGCTTAACCTTATGCTCTGATACCAAACGTAACGACCCGGAAATTTCGATCCCGAAATTTCCAGATAGTTAGTGAAAAGAAGAAAGGGAAAGAAGAAGAAACAGAAGAACTCGAACTCAGAATCTCACATTCGCAGCGGATAAAATATAATATCACATAAATAATAGTTTTACAATGGAAAACTGATCAGTATATTTACATTTTTATACAACAGAGTTACAATCAATACACAACACTGGACAGTTTAAGACAACATGTCCTAGTCATATAATAGCATATCACAGTGGGAAACACCATACGTTCCTGCCCTCCAGCTCGCTTCTTGAGCTCCAGAACGTCCTTACCTGAAAATCTGTAATACTCGGTCTAACCCGAGCATTACATCAAAGTAACACCCGGGTCAGGCTGAAAACCAGCGTGAGTAAACCCATTTAACATAGAATACAAAAGCATACAACTTATATAAATCCGGGGTAACTTATATCAATTTACAACTTCACAAGTTGTTATAGACATCACTTTCATCATATCAATTTCTGAATACCAAAACTTAGATCAAATTGTCCAATTCACTTAAATCATTCCATTCCAATCTATTAATTCCACATATAAATCTATAAGAATCGAAGTGGTTTCGGACATCTGCTAATACCCGACTCCGGTCTCTTCGAATCCAATGTCATTATTAACCCAAGTTATTTAAATGAAATACAATTCAAACTTTCATATACAGGATATCACTGTTTTAACCCAACATATTATATCGCATAGCATCACACATCACATACCAGAGATATCAACCAATCTAAGGCATACATTATCATTCAATCATTCATAAGCAAGATTAATTATCCATACCATCTTTAATTAATTTAATTAACCGACATTGAATTCAATCAATTACTTTAATTTCTTTTAAATCTTGCATATAAATTGATTGCAAACCAGTTAACTAATCATCCAATAATCATCCATGTTAATTAATCCTCCTTGATTAGTTATTCTTAAATTACATTTAAGTAATTTATCTCTAAATTAATCACATAGATTAATTATTCTTAACCATTCACATTGATTAGTTTTTGATTAATTAATAACATTCATAAGTGATCCTAAACCACTTCTAGTAATTTCTCTTTATTAATCATCTTCAATTTAATTATCCTTAATTGATCACAACTTAAATAATTTTAAAGATAAATTCTTTATCTTTATTTAATACTTAATTAAATCATTATATTTCCATTTGAAAACATTTTGCAAATTTATTCTATAATTGAAAGATTTGGAAACCTTCAGCTTGATTTTCTTTACTTAAAACAGATCTGGTACAAGTTCATTTCAAAACTTGCATTTGATTTTACTCAAACTTTAAAAATCTGCATTTTTTTAAACAGGTACAGGTTCTTACCTCAAACCAAAAATCCCATCACAAAAACAAAAACTCGAGCAAACTCTCACAATTCCCGAGTAAATACATGAGGACCCTCACCTCCCACGTTTACTTCGAGTTCCACAACATCCTACGCGAGAGAGAACCCGAGATCTCCCCTCATCACTTAAAACTCAAACACTTCCAGATTCAGGTGGCACACGCATGCACATGCACTGTTGATTGACGAAGCTCCGACGTCCACTATCGTCATGGTCAAGTAGCTGATGATCTTCTCCTACAATCCCAAATACCCCGCCTTCAACACAAATCCAGAATCAAAATTGAACAAACTCGAACCACCTGAAACAACACCCTCGCCTAAAACTCCTACGAGACCACATCGCCGAGCACCGGACGTCCTATGAATCCTACAACATATTCTCCGGTCATCCACTCATCCATCCTCCTGGGTCCGACGCAACTCGAACAACCAAAGACGATGTCGTTTCCAGACTTGACCCATTAGGTTAAATTCCCACTTCGACCAAATTCCGATGCTACGGTGAACTACCTACCCTTCTTACATTTTTGTTGAACTCGACGAACTTCACCTTACCTCCAGTCGAAATCTTGGCCTTTCCAGTACCTCCAATCACCAGAAACACCCACAAATCTACCTTCCGGTTAACACGAATCCAACACTCAATACAATACTACAAATTAGGATTTTTTTTAAAAAAAAATTTAGAGTTGATTCAAGTTATATAGTTGAATCAGCGAAATTTAACACTTTATTTTATCGTACTTTAAAATTGATACTGTATTTCCTTGATTCCTAGAATATTTCCAGCCCTATTATACTTGAACATATTTTTTTTATTTAAAAAAATAAACTAGATTATGTTTAAATAAACCTATCCTGTATGAAAATCAGAACCTATCAGAGGAAAGAAGGAAAGATTTGGATTTTTGATCAAAATTTTAAACTCTGAATTATAACAGAGATAATCCAGGTATTCAAACATACACACTTCAACACACATATATGTATAGAGATTACTTTATATATTCACATGAAATACAACATTCATTCTTAAAATCCCACCAGCAACAGATTTTATTTATTTAAACTTTTAAATCAAAAGTTTACTCACAGGGATTTCCAAACAAACAGAGGAGGCTGGGTTATATTGCTCACTGTTATAATATGTTTGAATAGTGCTCGTAAACTGCTGAATAATTAACAGAGGTATACATGTTTAGATATAAACAGATATGCGCATATTCTTCCGCTAATACTCATTAACATATGAATCTACCTATGCAAACATTACTCCATCTCATACTTTAAAGATTTTCTCATTTGCAATCAAAGATAAATAGTTTTGAACCTTAGAAGTTAGTTCACTCACCTGATTTTTGAAAGACAGAGCACTTTACTTTGGAAACAGGAATATGAATTAGCTTTTAGAAACTTGAGTTGCCTCTTTATTTTGAAACTGCAGTTGCATGCTAATGAAACTTGCATGCTGGCTTAGTTTGAAACCCAGGTTGAAGACATGCATGCTTTGCTTCCAGGTTGAAAAGAAAATGCTTCAAACTACTGATTTGATGATGACAGGATTTTGGTTTGAGTTTTCTTTGAAAATAAAATTGAGTTGCTGAAGCATGTTACTTGAAAACAGAGATGAAAATGCTTTACATGCTTCCGGCATTAAGAAATGCAGGCTTTCCTCTCTTTTTTTTATGATTCCAGATCGAAGAAATGCAGACTTGATTTTCTTATGAAAATGATTTGCAACTTGGTTTTTGAAAAACGCAGACATTTGATTTTGCAAATATTAATTCCAGGTTGCTTTCAAAACAGAGAAAATTGTTTGAATGAACTCTGCCTTGATTTAGAAACTGATCTATAGGTTTTTGATCTGAGGAATGATATTCAAGTTGATGTTTAATTCTCTAGTTTTACTTTGAGGAATGAATTACAGAGTTTTTTTAGAAGTTAAGAAAAGAAATGGAAAGATGAATGAAGTATGTTTATATAACCTTGGTTAAATTTTAAATATTTATTGTTGAAGGCAAATGACACATGTTATCATAAGTTTACAAATGTTTATATGTGATCTAATAATTTTACACTTGTTATATTCCATTTTTGAAATGATGCCACATATACTTAAATGTTTTTGATATGTTTATAAATCTTTATATTATAATTTCAATTAATTAGGTATATATATATATATATATGTTATACTTACGTATATTAATTTATGCATTTTCCTTTTAATATTAACATAAGTAAATTTTTTTTTATATTTACTTATATATGTTTCATATTTATTTTTTTATACTTATAACTAATCTTATTTTTTTCCATGTATTTATACTCTTTCAATGTCATAAACCATATTTCTTAAATTAACATATGTTTTTTTTCTTTTCTTTTTTTAAATTTATAAATTATGTATTAAGTTTTTTTTAATGTTTATTTATAAATTTACCTATATATATTTTTCATTTCGTGATGTTCTTTAAATATACGTCTATTTATTACAAAGTAACATTTTCAATATATTTATTTGAATTCCAAACCCAAACTAACATTAAATTTTAAAATCAACTCATATATAAATATAATTTTAAACAAATATATATTTAATTTTATTTGAAAATAATAATTTTTTCCTATTCCTATAATTATATTAAGGAATTGATAAATATTTATCCAGATATAAATATTTATCATCAGATTTATTTAAAGTTGAATTTTATATTTTTATCACTAAAATAGGTATCTAAATGTATATATTTATTATCAGGTTTATTTGTTCAATTAACAAATCAGGGTTTAATAAATTTAATCCTGTTAATTACAAATTAACAGTTGTCTAAAAATCCAGGTTATCACAAAGTGTGCACATTTTATCTCGGTCAAGCCAACTAGAACGACAACTTCATTGACAGAAATCTATATAAGGGAAATAGTTTGTCTTTGTGGAGTTCCAATAAGCATAGTAAGTAGTCGAGATCCTATCTTTATGAGCCAATTCTGAGGAGCTCTGTAAACAGCTTTAGGAACAAAGTTAAGTCTAAGTACTGCTTACCATCCTCGAACCGATGGCCAGACTGAAAGAGTTAATCGCATTTTGGAAGATATGTTGAGAGCCTGTATTCTTGATTTCGGAGGATCATAGAAGGAACATATTAACTTGGTTAATTTCACTTATAACAATAGCTATCAAGCTAGCATTGGAATGGCACCTTATGAAGCTATATACAGGAGACCATGCAAATCGCCTGTGTGTTGGATAAAATCTGGAGATTGTTTAGTGCTTGGTACAAATATGATCCAAGAGGCGACGTAGAAAGTTGAAATGGTTGGATGAAGGATGAAGGAAGCTCAGGATCGACAAAACAGTTATGATGCCAAGAGAAAGAAGGATTTGGAATTCAAAGTTGGTGATGTTGTGTACGTAAGGATAACTCCCACCAAAGGAGTCGTTCGATTTGGAAAAGCTAGCATCGAGATACATTGACCATTCAAGATAATGGTAAGGATTGGACCACTAGCTTACAGAGTTGAGTTGTCCGAAAAGTTGTTAGGAGTTCACAATGTGTTATATGTGTCCCATTTGAGGAAAAGTGTGCATGATCCATTTTCAGTGGTGGAAACGTCATTTTAGGATGACTTGGAAATATAACTGAACCTGACGATAGTTAGGCATCCAATCAGTATTGTGGATCAAGATGAGAAGAAATTGTGCAACAAAGTGATACGATTGGTTAAGGTTCAACGGAGCGATGATCCCAACGATTGCACTTGGGAAACTGTGGATTACGTAAAGGGAGCTTATCCTGGATGGATGTTTGGATAGTTGTTGTCTACGTGTCATGGATTACTGCATTTTTGGATGCTTGTATACCTTTTGTACAAATTTTCTGTTATAAATATATGATTCCTTTTGTGCTAACTTTCATTAGAAATTTCTTGGACAAAATTCTTATAAGCGGGGTAGAATGTAACGGCCCAGGGTTTGGTTGCTTTAACTAGGCAATTATATATATATTTTATATAGTCAATGAATAGATTTTTATTAATAAATAAATTCATTTTAATTAATTAATAATGAGGGAAAAATCATTTTCAAATTTTTTTTACCTAATTAAACAGTTCGTAGAAAAATAGAAAATGTGACTGAAGAACGTTTTTCGAAATTTCGACCTTTCAACATCAGAAAGTTATCGGGAATGTTGTTCGTCTTTGTGCACCATATGTACACATATATAGTAGATACTTAGCTTAATAATAATACACTCATGAATGGATTGCTTTATGTCAATTATGATTAACAGGTGATATGACAGTTCATAGCTTTAAAAATAATAAAGCATTATATTTAAATATATATTATTAAGTGTTGTCATATCTTAATATTCCCATAATTAAACATCATTAATCATCATGAGCTTAAGGATTTTACTAGAGAAAGAGTGGGGATGTGACAAGAGAGCGCGGTAGGAAGGTGATGTGACTTTTCAAATATGATGACATATTATGCTATGTCATTAAAGGATAATTTAGTAATTTCCTCCATCTCTTTTTGCCTATAAATATACATCCACACACAAATTATCATTTGCTATGGCTCCCATAGTTTGCAAAAGTTAGAAAAAAAATGAAGTTTTCCACTTCAAAACACATTTTCCATAGCTAAAACTCTTCTCTACCACCTTACACACCAGTCTCCGTAAAGCAACTACCCACATTCCCACCCTACACTCCAGGTAGAGCCAATAGACCATCAAGCCATGCCATTAGTAGCCAAAAATCCAAGATAGCAATTTCCTTTTCGAGCTCTAGGGTCATTAGCAAGGTCTAGTGAAAGTTAGAGGTGAATCCGTGGAATTTCGGTGAGTAAACTACCTTATTTGGAAAAAGATTTTTTACTTTATTATTAACTCATTATTATATTTATAATATAGCGTAGAAGTTGAATGGTAACCAGGTGGTTTGATTGTGATTTGGATGGTTATAGCTTGATTTGGTTATGGAAATCGATATTGTATTATAAAGTTAGTAAGCATGTACATATGGATGTATACTTGCAACCGATGACGAGGATGGTTGGTGTTATAATGAGTTGATCGTAAAACATGAGCTATGGCATGAGTTTTGGTAAACAAAATTAGCTACTTTGTGTAGTTGCAATGGATTTGAGATTCGGTTGGAATTAAAGTTGTTTTTTGAAGTTTAAAGTTTTAAAACGGATTAAAGTTTGTAGCTTTAGTTTCAAAAGTTTTTTCTTTTAAATTTTATAAAGTATGTTTCAAACCATGAAAAAAGCAAGGGGTTGTGAAGTAGTTCCTAAGAATATGTTAGGGCGAACTACGCCCATAACGAAAGTGACTATGGATGCAATTCAACGAAATTTATCGATTTTAGTTTCAAATAGTTTTAACTTGAAATTGTTTTGTAAAAGTTTTCAAAACAAACTTAATTAGTAATAAAAATTAATTAATCTTTGTAATATAGTTAATTAGTTAAATAAAAAACCAATTGGCCTTAATTAGTAATTAAGAACGTAATTAGTAATTAATCAACACTTAAGTTAAGTTAATGACTATTGTTTGATTAATTAAGTTTTAATTGGTACTTGAAATGGTCAAGAAATAGTTAATAATTATTTAATTAAGTTAGTTAGTTAATTAATTATTATTTAATTAAGTGATTATTTAATTAATTAGGGTTTAACCAATAATGATTTGATTTAACCTTAATCAAGATAGATTACGAAGTTAATTATGGCAAACTAAGTTCATTAAGCCTAATTAGAGTTTAATTATGATTAATCGTGATTTAATTTGGATTAACTAAGATTTAATCAGGGTTTAAACCGATTTATTTATTTATTTAAGGTGATTTTAAATTAAACCGAATGTGTTTTAAACCAATATTCTTCTCGAGGTGAATTGATTCCAAATCAAATGATCTCTTTTCTAGACCATCAAGTAGCCGATTGAATTAAAGCAGTGATTGAAAATGTTGACTCGTTTATGGAAAGTAAGTGACTTATGTTTATCATGAGCGTTGGATATCGATATTGTGATAAACATAAGGAGGTTAATTTCAGTAGGCGGGTCATGGTAACTTAAGCATGGAATGTATTTCAATATATTATTCTCCCACCTGATAGTGAAGTTGTTCACTATAAATAACTTGACCCTTTTAAATTCTCAAATGTTAGTTTGAAGATACTAGGATCGGATGACAAGCTGTTATCCGAAAACCACTTCAAACCAATGCAAATGTTTGAATTGGAAGTATTGAACTCATGGTCAATATTCAAGACTTGACGTGCAAGGGCTATTTTCTTCTAACCATGAGGGTGATTCCAAAACGGGTATAGTAGTACTTACAGTTTGTTAATCTCCTGAACGATTTGTATGGATGAATGTTGACATTGTGTCAACAATGGAAGGCAATGTTAGCATTCCATGAGGGAAGTGCTATTGAAAAGTAAAATGTGGCCTTAAGCCTCATCAACTGGGAATGAATAAAATAGGGGATATGCAGTAGGGCCATATAGGTCGCACTCATTAGAGTATCCCATCTAGAACGTGTCCTTATTCTCATAAATAAGTCCCAGAATGGTTGCTGATCCCAACCAAGGGGATGATCGTACTCGTTATTATCCACTAAGCGGCAGGCCAGTCCTATGTTAGCACGATCATCTGGTATGACCTTAGTACATTTTCTAGAGGTGTACTTTGATAGGCGGTACCTCAGTAGCCTGATCATTAGTTGGAATCCATTCTCCAATACAAGCTTTACGGTTCTGATTGCAAACCTAATATGTTGGGATGTGAGATGCAAGCATTTTAGCTATGTTCTCTATTTACTTTATACCCTTAGACATTATAATAATATCATCGATTTTATATAGAAGGTGTTTAAGTCATCATAAGGTAAAACCCATCCGTGTTTATGTGCAGCGAGGTTTTACGAGATACTCTTGTTTCCAAAAGAGTTTTCAAATCAATATTCTATTGTTTGAATTTACTCACACAAACCCATGTCTGACCCGAAGTTTATTTTCTTTTCCCGAAACTATTAGGTACTCAGTTTTTATGAGTAGTCAAGTGATCCAAGTTTCTCTCGAAAGCATGATGGAGGAGATGGAGGAGGTGGCTTCATGGATAGTTATTAATATTATTAAGTATTCTGATGTGTGTGTACGTATGACCTATGTCTTTTATGGACAAGCAGTTGTAATTGTCCTAGTCTAGAACTTGTATCATTGAACTCTGATGTAATATTTTGGCTTGACTATGTAATATACTACATTATCTATTATATGTTGTTCCGTGCGTGGTAAGATTCTGTGTTTTATTAGTCTTTCTCTTATTTTTCTTATTTCTTCAACCCATAATGACTCATCTTTCGAATGTAGGAAAAGCGGTTGTTACACATATGATTCATAATCATATAATAAAAATTATTTCTCAAAACTATGGCTTAGTTTATAATTCCAAAATAATGGTAAATAATATTGGATACATCCGAATTTTGTAACGCATCCCTTTTGTTATGAAAAAAATACCACATTATAATTCTGTTTCATAATGAATGTTCACATTAAAATATAACCATGTCTATATTTTAGTCGACATAAAAAATTAGTCACTACTGCATAAATAATGTTTTGTATGTTTTACGAAATAATTTTTCGCAACTTGGTGCAATTAATAAATGTTATCCGGCATGCTCCTACTATTTCTTCCATTACTTTAATAGCATATCGGGTATGAAGGCCCATCATCCACTTAATATAGACTATTTATTTCATATACTACAACCCGTTTACAGTGGAGAGTTCTTTGATCAAATATCTTAAATCGGAAAAATAAAAATAATAGAAAAGAATTTTCTATACGAAATACATTTCAGAATAGAAATCACATTTCTTTTCCAATGTTGAGTATCAATCATTGTTATTACAATTCTTGTTTTCGATGTTTTTTATTATGTAAGTAGAAGTGACCATTCACTCTCTTCATCCCAAATTTATCTTAAATAACATCTGCTCTTGTACATCCATTTTCTTTCTAAATAGTCGAACCATTTAATAGAAATCTCTTATACAATATCATAATGAATTCTTTGCTGAAATGCATTTGATTATACTCTAACACTTAAGACATCAATATAATGTACCTTATGTGAACAGATCAAACTGACATTTCTGCGATTGATTTCTTAGATTTATGTTGTAATTTTGGTCTTGTGTTACATTTAACATTATATGATCTTTTATCATAATCAATCAAATTGAATACATGACCTCACACTATGGTTTATTTTCTTATTTTGGATGAACTAGTTTCATCAAAATATTGTACACTACAAATTGTGACCATTCACCATATAACATTTACATGTGATTATATATGGATCAAATATCCATAGTATTGTGTTTCTTTTGAGTGGAAACTCATAGAATGCAATACATGGTCTCGAACAAATAAACACGTAAGCATTCAAATCACGAAAGTATTTAGTAGTTGTGAAATTAGGCGCTTGCATGGGTGTTGAAACGTTAACATGTAATAAGCATTTATTAGTAAGCATATGTTATATTTTTATTTGTTAATCTTCAATTAAGGTCAGTTGTATATATATTAATTGATAAAAGCTTTATCAATCATATTAAATGCACAAACTTATCAACATGTATTATTATAATATTATATATCATATATTCTTATAATGTTAGAAAGGATAAATGTTATCATTTCATTTTTCTAATAAAGCTCCCACTAGTCTTCACCAAACCCTAAGTCGAAATGTAGAAGTCCTTGACTTCACTGGTGGGTGTTAGGACTCGTACGTCTTGGAATTCTTACCTTGATTTTGCTCAATAAGTCAGCTCCACGGACAATGGATAACTCCTCATCGGTTGTATCATATACAACTCCTAACCTATGTTACCTTATTCTGATTTCACTTTGACCTCGGGTTTTCTCAACAAATCGTACTCGTACCTTCCATATCACGATGACCTGAGTATAATCTATGTACCTTTAGTTTGCTCAATAAATACATATAGTTCTCTTACCTCGTCTATTTAATATATATTAATAATACTACACATAACATCTTTAGCTTGTGTTTGCTCAACAACTAAGAAGTATGCAAGTAATCTATTAATATATATGGTAGAGGACAACATTATAGTAAAGATTCATAATCTTCAATATGTTATATTGAGTTATATTAAATTACAGAATAATGTATTTCTTTTGAAATACCCTCATCAATCAAGTGTCGGACACATTCGAAAATAACGGTATATGTACATTTACATATGTATTTATTCCTTAAGCCTGTTTGAGTTTCTTTGGTGTTCCACCTTTAGTTTATACATTCATATTATGTAAGTTCTATTATTATATAACTTGTATATTTCTAGTTAATTATATGATACTCTAATGTGTAATATTATATTAATTAAACCATATTCAATTAATTTTATATTAATTAATATAAAGTCATATTGAATATTTATTATATACTACTATAACCTCTATAGTGTAACAAATATATCACATATATGTGCATATTATTTAATTAATTGACCTTTTAATTAATTTATTTAATTAAACAATTTTGATTAAAATATACTAACTTTAAAAAATCATTTTATATACATTCTTGTATATTTATTATATCTGAAACATTTTCAAACATCATAACATATATCAATATATATAATAAATGTATATATTTTCCAGTAATTAAATTAATTAATTAATTTATATTTATTATTAATTTTATTAATAAAATTAAATTTTCGAAATTAATTCATATTATTTCCCAAAACTTTTGAAGTTTTTATTATATTATGATTTATTATATATGAATATCTTTTTTTTTGCAAGGCAAGCTGGTTTTGTAGCGGACCGTCCACTTTTTATTACGAACGTAATAAAAACTTTAGAAACAGGAGTTAGGTAAAACACCTTAATTGATAAGAAAGGAAAATATAGCACTGGAGTATGACTAACATGACACAACTACAAAAAACGCCTAGACTACGGCTCCTCCGTAGAGGCAGAAGCACCATCTTCCACAACCACATGGGAAGTAACTAAAGGGACATTCCCAAATAGACCAGCAAAGGGGCGGAAAAGCATAGAAAGACGTGGATCATAAACCAGAGCATCATATGAGTAATGAAAGAACGATCCTAAGAAGAATCCGCAAGCAAGAAAGAATTTAAATCCGCATAAGGACCATCCAAATCAAGGACTAAGGAGTCACCAGAAGGTCTGTAATAAAGGCATCTAAGATCCAAATGATCATCTGAAACAAATCGAAAGTAGGAGTCATCCAAGGGGTTCAATCTCATATCAGAAATGTGATCAACCCAACATCTCTCTGACTCATCCCAAACAACTGGCAAACGTGGCATAACAGGAACCAGAATAGGAACCGTAGAATCATCAGTAGGAGCCACAGAAGAAGGAAGGGAAACAGGCTATGCAATACATGGAGCCGTATCCGGGATAGATAAAGGAGCCACAGGAGGGGGAGCAACCTAAGAAGAAACCTTAGGAACCCATTTCCTAAGAGGAGGCCGAGGAAGAGGGATCTTAGGAGCAGTCGCGGTAACAACAGAATGCGAGCAGGCGATAGCCAGGTGGCCGAAGGAGTGACAGAAGGTACAAATTTCTGGAACCCAACCATAGCAAACACGGACTTCCATAATGTGCCCAACAACTAGCTGAACAAGTATAGAGGAAGGAAGGGGCTTAGAAGGGGAAAGCTTAATCAGAGCCTTAGCGAACATCAATTTTTCTCACGCAACCGTATTAGAGTCAAAACATTTCAATTTACCTACATTACAAGCTAGCCAATTCAAACCAAGTAAAGGTTGAAGAGCAGAGGGAATATGGGAAAAGTAAACCCAAACAGGGATGGTGAGGACTTGCTCACGAGCATAAGCAACAGTCGGAGTCCAATGAGTAATAATAAAAGGTTGCCCACCAAAAAAAGAAGGCTCGGCCTCAAGAACACAACATCGATCATCGGCGGAGGAGAACAGAAGGAAATACATGGAGTCAACCAGCATAATGCGAAGGTCACCATGAAGCCTCCAAGCCCTACGACAAACCGTAGGTGCATCGTGAAGGCGGTGAGAAGGGTCTAGAAAGAATCCAACCAAGTAATAAGACTAATAATCCAAACCAGCTTGCATAACAATAGGAGGAGGGATCATCACTCCATCAACCTCAACAATTTCAAATTCAATCGGGTCATAATCACCCGCATTACGGGGCAATGAAGTAAAAGGGAAGACCATGATTTCGTACAAGCTATGGAAGGAGCATCAGGACCAGAAGGCTTCTCAACAAAATATTTAACAGCAGCGACAGCTTGGATTGAATCAACAGAACTCGTTTCAACGAGCATGGGTGCACAAATCTCGTCGGCATTTATACAAACACCATGGGGGCATCGTGCAAAACTCGAACAACCAGTGGCACCAACAAGCTTCGCTCGGTCAGACAATCCACACCCCACCCCAACAACACAAGAAACATCAATATCGATCACACTCGGCTGCAAACCACCATTATGAGATTGACAAAAATTACCAGGCAAGGGAGTCGAATTCACTGATCATGGGCTAGAGCAAACATCAGCTGTGTGGAATGAAGGAAGAGCGGGTAGGGGAGGAAATTCATCAACAGATAGAATGGGTAGCACTTGGCTCGGCTGCGTAGGAGGCACGACCTTGAAAAATTTCCCAGATCGGGTGGAAGAAGGCGAAGAGGACAGCGGATTTGGGAGGAGGGGAAGGGGAAGCGATGCAGGCATGAAGACGGCGGGGAGGAGGATGGAAGCGAAACGGAGGCTAAAAAGTAAAAAAGAACGGAGCTTAAAATCGAATGGCCAGGAGCCTCCATTTATCAGTCGCCATTTATATCTTATTTTAAGTTTAACCTTTAAATTTATAATCCTATATTTTTATTTTTCAAACAACTTGAAATTTAACCAAGACCTAATTCAAATTAACCCATTGCTACTAGGGACAACCTTTGGATTCACATATCAGTTCGCGCCAAGCTGGTGGCTAGGTAGGGCAGAGTACTTAATTACCCAAACCCAATCCTTTGACACTACTTTTCTAGACACCCTACTACTTGGGTTGTAAGCCTACTTAATTAGTCTTAACATGACAGATTTAGACCGCATAGGCTATCAGGCTCTGATACCATTGTTTGAACTGATCTATCCCATATCGAAAGTAATTAGTGAATTTCATTTTTTTAAAACTATTTTGGATCTTTGCTGAGCCTATGAAGTCTAATTTTTTTGAACATTTTTAAATACCTTTAAATAAAATCATTATTTTATTTGAATTTATAAGAAAGTTTTATACTATGTAATTAATATTATATTACATATATATGTATATCATATATACATACATGCATATGCATATGCAAAATAGTAATCCATGTATGGTACAACATGCCTATGTAAAATTGTTAGGATTTACACTCTAACAACATGTTAGCTCATCTAATATACAAATATATTATCCAAACGTATGTTTATACATTTATTTCATGTATACACAATATTGCAATATATATGCATATTTATATTTTGTTTTAAAATTATTTTATTAATACACACACATTTATATATATGAAACTTATAAAATATACATATGTATGTATGTATAATAAAATCATACAAATTATATTATAATTTGTTTATTTCTTTTATTGGAAGTTCAAAATTAAAACTCTGTAATAATTATAATTTTCTTTATTTACAAAATATATTTGTATTAGTATCTTATAATAATAATATATGTATATAAATATACATAAATAAAAGGGTTTTTTAGGCTCAAGGAAAAAGTTGGAGAAAAATTTAGTTTTAAGGACAAAATATTTGATTTTTAGGCTTAAGGACGTTTTTTAGTGTAAATCACAGAATGATAGTAACTATCATTTTCAATTTACATTAGAAAATGTTCTTCAGACTAAAAAGAAAACTTGCTGTCACTGAGATTAAATTTATTTCCAGCTTCTTCTTTGTGTCTATTTTCCTGCAAATAAAATACATGCATAAAACAATACACACAGATGAATATTATATAGCCCATGACAATGATATGTTTCTTTAATTTTAATTTTTATATAAATAAATATATATTTTTTTGTATCAAAATTAATATAAATTGAAAAAACCTATTTTTCACAAAATATTTTGATATTTCAATATTCCGGTAAAATCTTAGAGATGTTAAGATTTAAATAAATATATATATATATTATATAAATAATTTTTAGAAATAATTTATTAATTTCATCTATTAATTACATTATTTAAATATGTACAAATTTAATTTTTTATTATTAAAAATAATATTAGTTGTAAATTGAATTTTTTGAAATTTAAAACATATTTATAACCTAAATATATATTAATACTATTTACATATAGAATTAAATAATCTATATAATATTTAAATAATAAAAATTATTAGTACTTTGTTAAAAATGTTTTTTGTATGATATTACTTATCTAAAATTTTAAGCCATATTTATGCAATATATGATTTAATATTTGAATTATAGAGCTCATATAAATAAACTAACTGATATTAAACTAATTTTGAATTAAAAATATTTTTTTAAAGTCAATATATACCTGATAATGGTAGTATTTTTCAAATATATAAACTGACAACCAATTTGATTATGATAATACATTAATATAATAGAATCATCACCTAACTAACAAAACATTATACATCATATAAATATAATCTACATATTAAGAATCGTTAATTGGTTAGAAAATTTACCTATCACCAATGCCTATAAGTACACCTTAAAACAATGGCTTCTACTCCTTAAACTTGTTTCCAATCCAATAGAGTGCTAGTCCCTGAATCGATGACCACGAGCTATTGAATAATATCTGTTTTATTTTGATTTGACTTTTGAAATGGAGAAAGTGAAGGATAGAATTCGACAAGAGGTAGGCGATTAGAAGCCTTCCAAAAAGTCCTCTAATAAGTGTAAGTTGAAGTGCTTATATAAAGGAGAGATTAAAGGCAAGTTAGGATCTAAATCCATTTTTATTTCTTACCAATTCTCTATCCCTTATCTATTCAAACCAAGTCCAACTTCCCATCAAATTGCTACACCCTTTATGCTCTCATCATTGCAAGCCAACTAGTCCTCAATATTGGCTTCAAACCCATTTAAAGCATGAATAAAATATTTTGCATTTAAATCCAATCTAAACGTATATCGATTAATATATTTATAACTGTTATAAACATATTTAATAATATTTGTTCATAAGATCAAAATAAAATTTTATAACAAATATTTCATAAATATTAACTAATTTAGTTAATTTATAACAATTATAAATTATCTTTTGGTCAAAGGAGTATTTAACGTTTTAGTAGCGTTATTAGTTAGGTGTAAATTTGATCAGCGATTAATGCTAGACTATACGAATATCAACGTTCACACATCACTTAGCACGTGGTATGACGTTTTGACCAAATTTATCGTTTACTTGTGTTGGTAAAATCCAATTTTACTTTATTCAGCGTTATCTGATTGTGACACTGATTCTCTTCGTCAAAACTATATCACTTTGGACTTATTGAATTTTGTCTTAGTTAAAATTCCAATCATCCATATTCAACTCTGTAGTCCAAACACAAAGTCCTTGGTTCAATTATTACAGTTATTATTAATCAGTTTTGTCCAGAGACTTTGACATAATTCCAGTTGATTGTGGTACTAATGTCATACAACTAAGAAGATGAATCCTTCCTAGAATAGTGTTTAGCTTCAAACGCTTCTACTCGACCCAACTATAGTCGTTCGACGAACAGTGTGCCATGATTTAACTATATTCAAAGTGGTGTTTTCATATTGATGAATAACATCATTCTTAAGTCAAGAGGACTGTGTAAAAATTTCACATCGATATTTTTTTGACCTTAGTTATATTAACCAACATAAAACTATCGAGTTAGTCATTGCATAGTAATTCAATAACTATCAATACGCAACCTCTTGGTGCCTCCAGAAGCCATGAGTAATTCACTTTCCAATATTTGGAGAGCGTTACATACTCTAGTCTTAACGGATGTATTAATATCTGGTCTCGATACATCTTAACCACGAATATTTAAAATGGTATATTTATTTTTATTATGATATTTGCTCACAATTACAACACTTTGTAACTACTATCACAGAATGTACCATTTATGAATTTCATATTAAATAAACTTTTAGTTAAATTAATCAATCAATATAACACATTATATCTATTATATTATAGAAAAAACATCTTTTATTTCGAATAAGATTGCTTTCCAGTACGATATATGTATCAAATTACATAGTTGCCCCTATGATAGACCCCTAACTCTATCAATGTAGACATTTATTTATTTGTGGCACATGCCTGTTTGATTCGTAGGGTATAGGGTAGTTTTTGATATAGTTAAGGGAATCCATATAGGCAATTATATAATTTTCTACATATATCTAACTCATTACCAATCTTGTCCAAAATAAAAGGTGTTTTCTTTCTATTATATACTTGATATACAATTTTTATATTTATTATGTATTTAATTAAAAGTATATTTAACAGAAAATCCATAAATTACATGTTTTATGATAGTAATTACAACGTATTGTAATCACGAGTGAGTTATCACGATAAAATAAACATACTATTTTAAAAGTTCCTAATCAAGATTTATTGAGACTGGATATTGATATATCTATTAAGATCAGAGTTTTAACGCCCTCTAAATGTTGGGCATTTTAGTAATTAGTGTCGTTGGGGCTCCAATGGGTTATCATATTGATATTATTGGATAACTGTGGAATGATTCACTCGATAGTTTTCTATTTGTTAATGTAACTAAGGTTAAATAGTGAATACCAATGTGATAATTTTACATAATTCCCTCAACTTAAGGATACAGTTGAGCTTTAATATAGAAACCCCACTTTGATTATAGTTAAATCATGGCAAGATGTCCATCAAATGACTATAGTTAGGGCATGTAGAAGCATTGGAAGTGAAACACTATTCTAGTGAGAATATATCTCCTCTGTTATATGTGGTTAATATCACAGGGTCAACTTAAGTCAAAGTCTTTGGCCAGAGTAGTTTATTTAATAATAATTGTTATTATCGAACCAAGGATTTTATGCTCGGACTTACAAAGTTGAAAGTGAACAATAATGGAATTTTGACCAGAACCAAATTCCAATGTGATATAGTTTTTACGAAGACAATTGTCAAAATAACCATTACTACCAGCTATTGCTTATAGTAAGTAAAATTGGATTTTACCAAAAGATGTGTAAGCGATAAATTCACCTAAATTATTACACTACTAGTTAAGGTGATGTATGAACATTAATATTTGAATCGTTTGATATTAATTGCTAATGAAATTTACATCCTTGAGTCATACAACCAAAATAATGAATATTCTTAATGAACCACAATTTAATTGATTTATAACCATTGTAAATTAATTAAATCAATTAATATTTAAGATATATTAATTATTAAAGTTCATTTAATTTATCTAAATACCATTAGTGTTTAATATCCTACATACATAAAAGTTATAAACGTACGTATCGATATATGATATCAGTAGAGCATTTATATTGGATCTAAATAGAATAAACATCAAATGTGTTTTAAACCAATTAAATTAATTAATCTTTGTGAAATATTAATCAATATTGAATATTTTTATGTTTGGATGTCATTACTATGGAATTAAATGCGTATATAAAAGTGATAAATGCATGCAATGATATACGACACCGATAGAACATTTAAATTGGATTTAAATGGACTTAACGCTAATGGTATATTGGAAATTTTGAGGGGCCATGTGGACCATCTATAGCCAGCCATACATGTATAGAGATTGGATTTAATGAGTTAATTAAGAATTAAATAGAGAAATTTTTAAAGAAACGAATTGAAATGTTTCAACATATCCTTTAAAATAGATTCTCCTTTATTCATTTCGTTAGACAGTCCCTAACATTTTATTTCCTCCTGCCCTCTTCCTCTATTTTTGATCTAAATTACCATGGTCTCTAACTGAAAAAATTCTCAAAAAAATTCAAAAATAACAAATATATTCAAGCTGATTCTTATCTCTAGATCCTTGCAAAATCCCGAGGTCAATTCAATCAAATAAGAGTTTTATTCCTCATTCAATGCGCAAATCATTGGCTTGGTAAATCTAATTTTAATTTGTTTATGTATAACTTAGATAGCTTAAATTTTATTTTGTTTACATATAATTTCATAATGTTCATATATTTCTATTCTTCTTTTATTATATTTATTTATTTGTACATATTTTGATATGTTTTGGATATTCAGTTCATTCTGTTGAACCATCTTTATCCTCTTTGTGCTAATATGACTAAAATTCCCTTATTTGTATTCTTTTTTATTCACATATCACCTATGATAATAATTTTGGACTTATATGTTTGTTTGAATGTTTATATTATGTATTTTACTTGGATCTGCATCTCATTTTCATGAATATATACGAGCCTATGTTATCTAATTCTTTCATATAGAAATTGGTGTTTGAATAAAGTTTCGAATTAATTTTGTTTACATAAAATTTAGTTTCATATTATAATATTGGAAATTGAAGGTTCCTTTTCAAGTTGTTTTGAAATAATTTTGTTTTTTTTTACGTAAAAATTTAAGTGGACTTTTATGGAAAAAAACCCTATTTTGTTTACATGCCTTTGTATCCCTATTTAGTTAAGGTTGGATTTTATTTTATTGAACTTACATTTAATATGGTGTATACTATATTTGTATGTTTTTAACTTAAAGTTCATAAAATAGATCCTCGTGTGAAATCATTAATTTAATTTTTAAACTCTTATTAAATTAGACCTTGCTATAAGTTTTGATTTCGAAGTGTAATAAAATAATCAATCTTAATTTCAATATATACAATACCATATATATATATATATATATATATGATACCATATATGTATGTATACATAATCATCATATACTATATATATGTAGTTATTTTGTCAAAAACTTGGACAATAAAAGCAGTGTAAATTGTGGTATATGCCTCAATTAATCTAATTAAAAAGAGAGACAGTTGAAAGGTTTATCTCTCTACCTTTGTAGTCTTATCTTCCTTTAGTTAATTATATGTATATATGTTAAGAGAAAAAAACAGAAGGTTTCCTTCTCTAAAATTTATACGTTTATTCATACGTATATTCTCCACTTATATGCAACATTTACACTATACATCAATGAACGTATTTGATACACTTATTATAATACATAAAAAATTTAAATTTAAATTTAAACATCCTTTAATCAAACTAAATAAAATATGATTTTATTTCAAATTTCATTAGACTGGATCTAACAACCTTTAAGACTTCATAGGCCCAATGTATCTTGTAACGACCCGGAATGTGGGATATTTAAAATTGGAATATTTAATTTATTTTAAATATTTAAAAGTTAATTTTTAACTTGATTTCAAATCAAACAATTTGTGGGATAATTTAATTACTGAATTTAATAATTGGAAAATGGGTATAATATTGAATTTGGAGTTTTAAGCCTGTTAAAAATATTTTAAAGGCTTATAAAATTATATTGATAATGCTGAAGATAATAAAAGCTTTAAAATTGAGTTTAAGGTGATTTGTTCAGTTTCGAAAATATATCGTTTAAATTGATATTTAAAAATGCCTTCCGTGGCACAATCTCGGATTTCAACAAAACTAGTTCCATTGGATCCGTAGCAGTGTATTATTATTAGATTTCAAATTTCGTAACGTTTAACTGTATGGAATATAAACGCGCTGAAATTTATATCGAAAGTTAAATATAATAATTGGGTCCAATAAGCTATCTTCTCCATAAGACGGAACTAGGACTCGAAACTTTTTCCATTGCATTCGGAATAGGGGTATAACATTATAAACGCCTAGCGGCATGCCTCGATAGGAGGTTAAGATTTTTAGTTACGATTTCGAGATGATTTAAAATTAAATTATATATATATATGTTGATTTGAAATTTAAATAGCACATCAGTACGGTCCTTTCAATTCATCATCATTGTACACAACCAAACTCTACACACAACCCTCCATTCAAATCATGTTCCCTCCTCTTTCTTTTAAACAGTTCAGCCGATTTTCAAAGGGAAAAAATGATGAAAGAAAAAAAATGAAAATCGAGAAATTCAAAATAAAAATAACGGAAGGTCGCCGTTTATTTTCTTTCCTCTTCTTCCTAAATCTCGTATTCCCACCTCCTCTATTCGAAAATCGAATGCGCAAAGAAAAGGAGGAGCAACGCTAGAGGAATTCGATTCGTCTCGAATCGCCTGGAGGACTCACGGTGACGGGAGCGGTGCACAGGGTCACGAGGGTGGAGGTTCGCGTTAAATACTCAGGAGGCAGTGTCGTGAAGGATTGGGTAGGCGGCTCATCTTGGGAAGGAGGGTGCGAAGTCGCGGTTAGTTATGCGACTAAAGAGGTGTCGTAACCTTATGGGTGGGCGCGCAGTGGATGCGTGAGGAGGGGATGGAAGATGGTGGTGAACGGCGAGTGTAGTGGAGATGTGATCGACGAAGTCAGAATCTCGTATAGAGCTTTTAGCAGAAGTTCTTTGATTTTGATTTTCGCAAACGAGTTTTAAGGTAATTTTTTTTTTAAACATTTTAATTTGAATGTTACTTAAGTTTAAAACCGTTAATTTAATTTGTTGATTTTTTAATTTTATTAATCTGAAAGTTTAACAGTAAAGTAATTTAAAGTTTATTAAGCCAATAAATTAAATTTTAAAGTGAGAATGTAAATGGTAGTTAAATCATGTCAAATGCTAATAAAATTCGAAAATTTCATTTATACGAGGTCCTTGATCAATGAAACCAGCCGGGGTTGGTTCATTGCGGGGAATCGATGCAAAGCGATAAAAATCAAGGTGAGTTAATCTCACTCAAATTTGGAATTTCTGCAATTAATTTTAAGTGCTTAAAATTAATTTTTAGTTGATTTGTTAAATCTGATAATTATTATCAGTCTGGATGTGATATTATATATAATAGTGTATATATATTAGAGTGATTGATATTCCCGTGTTATATAGCGGATGAGACCTTATACGCCCCGCATAATAGCGAATGACCCTATATAGCACGATATCCCCCTCGAAGTGGGATTGATATTTTTATATTGTGCTAACATCTATGGATGTAGGGAAACAGGTTGGAGGGATCCAACTGGATTCCTCAAAAATATTGAATTTATTTCCATATTCAGTAATATGATATATTGGATATCTGTGTGGATTATAGCGTGTTTTGAATCTATTTGGATGCAATGGTATTGCTGGATATATTTTGGTATTTTAAAGTATCAAAAATATGAATATTGAATTTTTAAAGGAAAATGAAAAAAAGAATTCAAAGTAAAAATATTTATAGTAAAGATGGATAAATTAAAAGTAATAGATTTGAAAAAAATAGTAGTTGGTTTTTAAAATTCTGTTAATAATTTCGGAGTATGGAAAAAATAGGGATTTTTGAATAAATGTGAGTTAAAGGGTTTTAAGAATAAAACTTAAGCAATTTGTTTAAGTATAAAAGTATTTTTTAAGTCCAAGATTTAAAATAGATTTGAGAAAAATAAAGAGGAAATTTGAAAAATAAAATACGAAGTCAATGTTTTAGATTTAAATGAGGTTTTTAAATCATAAAAAGGAAGTGAGATCTGGAATTCGGGGATTTTGGAATGTATTGCGAAATTTATCTAAAATGGAGTTTAATTTTGAAGATCGATTTAAAAATCGTTTAGGTGTGGTGGAACAATGTTGAAACAGGAAATGAGATTATGGAAACTAGAAACAAAGTTTATAATATAAAGTAAAGTAAATTATCAGTGGATAATTTGGAATTATAAATTCACGGTGGGAATTTATAAGGAGATGGGTAAACCGTTTTTAAAAATAAATAGTAGTTTTATTTAAAAAAATGTGAAAACGGAATTTACGATATTGGACGTAAATTAAGCTGGGAATAAATCGAGAGGGATTTATAAATAATTGGACTGGCTCTATTGGAGTTGAATTATATTTTCCGAAAAAGGTTAAGTTTATTTTAAAAGGAAGATTTTAAGTATTAATAAGAAAATTAAAGGTGTTTAAAGGAATGTTTTAGAAATTTTTTTATTATTTATTGTTCAAATTTTTTAAAGTGAATGTTAATAAAGTTAGTTATAGTAGTTAATTATTATTAAAGGTTAAATCGGTATTTTTATTTTAAAAAAGATAATTATTCAATATTTGTATTTTATATAATAGCTTTTATTTAAAAGTTGTTTTGTCTAAAGTGAAATGGAAATTATTATAGAAAATTCGTAAGTATTATTTTGGAAGTTATTAGATAAAGTTTTGGGAAAAGTATTGGTATACTCGCGTGGCGTAAATTGGAGGCAGTGAGTGCCTGAACCTATATCTTGAATTTCTCTATGATAGAGACGTAACCATAGAGCTATGATCCATGGTTTGATACCATAAAGGTACTTTCCAAATGATTTTAAGGGTTTTCCAAATACCTTTGAAAAATAAAGCTTTGGTGAATTTGCTTAACTCGATAAGATAAGTCTATATTTTGGATGAAGTGATTTAATTTATTAAAATTAAAAAGAGACTTGGATTTTTCAGTGGAAAATGAAGTGTTTGGTTGAATTTATTATTTATTTGATAGTTAGATAACCGATTATCAAAAATGGACCAAATATAACTTTGGAAATATCTAGAAGAACTGAAGAAGTACGGGAATTATGTGGTACAATTACCGTTCGAGGTGCTATACTGTACGTGTAAACTCGTTCGTTCTTCTAGGACGTTTATGAGGAAATCCGTCTACTAACGGTTAGGAGGCGATCTCCGATCTTATCTTCATCTGTGTATTTCCTAAAGAACGGGGTTGAGTTTATAGGGAAATATCGAACGTTGTTTCGAAGAGACCGAGATCGGATTTGTGATCCAAAAACCACTTCGATCCAACGAGTACATTTTCGGAAAGAAGACAAGAACTTGGAGTCGAAGATGGAGCAGTGAAGTGCAAGGGCTAATCGCTACTAGTCCTCAGGGTGATTTCAAAATGGATATAGTAGGAGTAGTGCCTTCGGTACCGTTCGGACTGGGAACGGACTTGTATGGATGAATGCTATCAGTACATTGTCATTGGAGGACAATAAGCATTCTAAGTGAATATTTCTAAAAGATAACGCTTAGCCTAGAGCGTCATTAACCAGGAATGATTAAAAATCAGGGGAGATGCAACAAGGCTGAGTGGGTTTCAACCAAGTAGGGTAAGGTTACCCCTATCTAGAGTCCCTTTTATTCGGTTATGGCGGTTGCAATTTCCAACCGTGGAATATTCTTATTCGGGCTATCCAGTTTATAGGGTAGTCGGTTTTGTGTAGCAGAGGGGATCCCGGAGTGGTCCTTGGTACGGTGTTTCTAGACAGGTACCGTGACAGGTGGTACCCCAGTGCATAGTCATTAGTTGGAATCCATTCTCCAATATGTATCTTTACGGTTTTGATTGTAGAGCCTAGTATTAATGGAATTTAATTAATGTAACAATTTCATCTATTTGAGTAAGTATTTGTACTTATACACTAATATAATATTAGAGGATTTTGATATGAAATATTTTGGTTATCGTAAGGTAAAAACCCAGCATATTTATTTATAGCGTGGTCTAACGAGATACCTTTGATTTTCAAAGGACTTTGGAACTTTAATAATTCAAATTGAGTGCGTTTACTCATGCTGGTTTTCCAGACTGACTCGGGTGTTATTTTATTATAATGCTCGAGTCAGACCGAGTATTTAAAAATATAGGTTAGGATGCTATGGAGCTCAGGAGATGAGCTGGATGGCGAAGACGTATTTCACATATCTGATTTATATCCTCTATGTATGGTGTGCTGTATATTCAGCATTTGTAAGGACAAATTATTATAACTGTCCAGTATTGTGTTATTGATTTGTGTTGTACTATGATGTATAAAATAGTTATAGTTCTTTTGTATAAAGATCAGTTGTTATCTATTATATATTGTTCTCTGAGATTGTGAGATTCTGTGTTGTTATTTCTATTTTCTTCATCTACCTCTTTCTTCTTTTCCCTAATGATCGGGTATTTCTGGCATTCGATTGGTCGGCATGTAATATAGTGGACATATTGACGCCGATTTTAGAGCGTCGAAAATTCGGTTCTTTACACTTGGTACCAGAGTAGAAGGTTAAGTGAGAACCTTGGCTCTGGCAGGGATTATTCATTACAGATAGGGTCGGTAGCACCCTAGAATTAGTTTAAGTGCAATAATAGATATGAGCGCGTACTTTTTAGTGAGTATAAAATTGTTTTATATTGTGTTGATTGATTTGTTGAGTGACTTATGGATTCTGGTCAATACGAGTAATCAACTTTATTGATAGGGATCTCTAAACACTCGAACAGAACAATTTGACACATTATTGTTTAAAATAGGGTAAATGAAATAATTTTACCCAAATTATATTTTTTATATAAAAGAAATAATTTTGTAAAATATTATAATTAAATTTGGTTTGCTTGGTTGTTAGAAAATGATAATATTAAATTATTATCATTGTTGTATTGGAAATCGAATAAAAGATGATATTATAACCAAAGGTTAAGAAATAAATTTATATAACAAAATGTTATTTGTAATGTGAGTTATAAATGTGATTTATAATTTGAAATAGGATAAAATTCCAGAGTAATATTTGAATATAGATTGAAAGGATTTGAAATTCGAAAAGTTGGGGAATTTAATTCCCTTTGAGTTTGAAAATGATTTTCAAAGGCTTTGGAGGAATAATGGTGATATTATTTGGAAATATTTTTGAATTGGATATGAAATCGGGTGAGATTTGGAATTAAAAATATTTGAAAATGTTTTTGAAAGATAAAAGCACTGAACTTTCTTCGATCGCTGGAAAATAATTTCGGTGATGAATGCAGCATCATCGATGTTCATTCTCGAGTTTCCAAGAGAGGAATGGCTACCTGGATGTTTTGAATTGGGAGTTGTTTGTGAAACTGGTTTAGATTTTGAATTGCAAAGGAATAATTTGGTATATCAAGGATTTTGGATGTATGTGATTTAAAAAAAAGTTTGAAACATTTAGAACAAAATTGTTAAACTCCAAAGTTTGGTTTAAAATGTATATGGAATATAAATAAGTTTGAAGACTTATAAGATTTGAAATTTGAATTGAAGTGGAAATTAATTCGAATTAAGTAAATTTGAGAAATTAATCCTAAGTAGGCCAACTGGGAATAATTATTGACATTGAAATTTATTAAGTGGGAAAATAAATTAGCGAGTGAACCAACTGATTTGATTTGTAAGTAAATAGAATTGAAATTGAAAATTGAAATAATGTTTAATTTGAATTATAAAAGAAAATTTAGTTTGAGTTGGATTAAATAAAACCAAAGTTGGGAATAAGATTTGATTAGTGAATTAAATATGGTTTGAGAGATGGTTAGTAAAAATTCAATATTTTGTTTGATTGGAAATAAACTATAAAATGGAAGGTAAATTGAATTCGAATGGAATTGAAAATTTAATCTGAATAGAAACGGATATTAACCAAACTGATGAGGTGGAAATAAATCTAAGAGATTATATAAAATGTTATAGTAGACTTAAGAAAAGTTAATGGTAAATTCATCGGTAAGATTGGTGTTGGAAAAATATACTGAGTAAGTATTTGAATGAAGATTTATTAAAAGTTGGAAAAAGAATTATTGTGAATAAGTGGATGAAGATTTAAATGAGTGAGAATAAAAGAATTGGATATAGCTAATAATCAATTGGAAATTAATACATAAGTTGTACATATATTATTTTATTCGCATAATGATTTGATCCAGATTCGAACAAAAAATTTCGAGGTAGTTATATCCATCCGAGTCGGGATTTTTCACTCGATTTTCGATGGCAAACCTGGATATGGATTGGTGATTGACACTGGAAATTATCTATCATAGTATACGGCTATGCTAGGAGAATGACAGTTTCTGATCAAAGAACCAGATTCGAGTCCGCACTAGAGAATCATGTGAACGATACTAGTTCGGAAGCAAAATTATGTGATCGAGTGAGCGATCGGATTTAATATTGCATACGGATGATATATGTACATCGTACGGGCTTAAGTAAAGCAAATATTGAAAATTTTGGAAAGGGATAAGTAAAATAATTTTGAATTGTACGATTTAACATTATTGGTGATAAGATGCAGGTATTTAATAGCAAAGGGAAATTGATGTTTTCGATTTCAGAATAAAATTTGATAGCCTGACGAAAAGGTATGTGTTTAAATTACCATATGAAATTTGATGGATTTCTAATATAGCCACTTGGCTTTTGTTTTCTTTTGAAACTTGGGGGCCATAAAGGAAATTTTGTAGTTGTTCCGAGCTAGCCGCGCAAAGGTGACGCTGGCTAAATTTTTCGAAAATTTAAGGAGTTAGAATTTTTTGAAGAAATTTGTGATAATTTAAATTTGGTTTTAAATTATAATTTGAAATATTAAGGGAATAATATTAGTTGGCATCCATGGATGAAGTTGGAAATTAGTGAAAGTGATAATGTGGTATCAATAAAAATTGTTTTCAGAAAGTTGATAAACTATTTGGTTTCGGAAGAATAGTTAGCGGGCTTAGACCATTCTTCTTATCTGGCAATTTCGAGGACGAAATTCTTATAACGGGCAAGGAATGTAACGAACCGGAATTTTGAATATTGGAAATTGGAATATTTAATTGATTTTAAATATTTAAAAGTTAATTCTTAACTTGAATTTCAAATATAAACATTTATGGGATAATTTAATTACTGAATTTAATAATTGGAAATTGGGTATAATATTGAATCTGGAGTTTTAAGCCCGCTAAAAATATTTTAAAGGCTTATAAAATTTATATTGATATTACTGAAGATAATAAAAGCTTTAGAATTAAGTTTGAAGGTGATTTGTTCAGTTTAAAATATATCGTTTAAATTGATATTTAAAAATAGCCTTCTGAGGCACAATCTCGAATTTCGACAAAACTAGTTCCATTGGATCAGTAATAGTGTATTATTATCGGATTTCAAATTCCGTAACGTTTGGGGTTATCTTTTGGCCGCACGGAATATAAACACACTGAAATTTATATCGAAAGTTCAATATAGTAATTGGATCCAAAAAACTATCTTCTCCATACGATCGAATTAGGACTCGAAACCTTTTCCCTTGCGTTCGGAATAGGGTATAACAATATCAATGCCTAGCGACACGCCTCGATAGGAGGTCAAGATTTTAAGTTACGATTTCGAGACGATTTAAATTTAAATTATACATACATATATATATATATATATATATATCAATATACATATACATACATACATACATACATATATATATATATGTATGTATATGGATTTGAAAAGAAAATAGCACATCAGCACGTTCCTTTCAATTCATCATCACTGTACACAACCAAACTCTACACACAACCCTCCCTTAAAATCACGTTCCCTCCTCTTTCTTTCGAACAGTCAATCGATTTTCAAAGGGAAAAAAATGATGAAAAGAAAAAAAAAATGAAAACTGAGAAATTCAAAATAAAAATATGAGAAGGTCGTCGTTTATTTTCTTTCCTCGTCTTTCCAAATCTCGTATTCCCTCCTCCTCTGTTCGATTCGAAAATCGAACGTGCAAAAAAAAGGAGGAGCAGCGCTAGAGGAATTCGATTTGTCTCAAATCGCTTAGAGGACTCGCGGTGACCGGAGGGGTGCGTGGGGTCACGAGGGTGGAGGTTCGCGTGAAATACTCAGGAGGCGGTGTCATGAAGGATTAGGTAGGCGACTCGTCTTGGGAAGGACGGTGCAAAGTCGTGGTCAGTTGTACGACAGAAGAGGTGTCGTGACCTTATGGGTTGGCATGCAGTTGAAGCAGTGGTGAGGAGGGGACGGAAGATGGTTGTGAACAGTGAGTGCAGTGGAGATGTGCCTGACGAAGTTAGAATCTCGTATAGAGCTTTGAGCAAAAGTTCATTAATTTTGATTTTCGTGAAGGAGTTTTAAGGTAATTTTTTTTAAATTTTAAATTTAATGTTACTTATGTTTAAGACCCTTAATTTAATTTGTTTTTTTTTATTTCATTTATCTAAAAGTTTAACAGTAAAGTAATTTAAAGTTTATTAAGCCAATAAATTAAATTTTAAAGTGAGAATGTAAATGGTAGTTAAATCATGTCAAATGCTAATAAAATTCAAAAATTTCATTTATACAAGGTCCTTGATGAATGAAACTAGCCGGGGTTAGTTCGTTGGTGGGAATCGACGTAAAGCAATAAAAATCAAGGTGAGTTAATCTCACTCAAATTTGGATTTCCGCAATTAATTTTTTGTTGATTGATTGAATCTGATAATTATTATCAGTCTAGATGTGATATTATATATAATAGTGTGTGTGTATATATATATTAAAGTGATTGATATTTCCGCATTATATAACGGATGAGATCCTACACGCCCCACATAATAGCGGATGACCCTATATACCGTGATATCCACCTCGAAGTGGGATTGGTATTTTTATATTGTGCTGACATATGTGGATGTATGGAAACAGGTTGGAGGGATCTAACTGGATTCCTCAAAAATGTTGAATTTATTTCCATATTCAGTAACATGATATATTGGATAATCTGAGGCAGATTATAGCGTGTTTTGAATTTATTTGGATGTTATGGTATTGTTGGATATATTTTGGTATTTTAAAGTATCAGAAATATGAATATTGAATTTTTAAAGGAAAATGAAAAGAAGAATTTAAAGTAAAAATATTTATAGTAAAGATGGATAAATTAAAAATAATAGATTTGAAAAAAATAAATAGCTGGTTTTTAAAATCCTGTTAATAATTCTGGAGTATGGAAAATATAGGGATTTTTGAATAAATGTAAGTTAAAGGGTTTTAAAAATAAAACATAAGCGATTTGTTTAAGTATAAAAGTATTTACTTTTCTGTCCGAGATTTAAAATAGATTTGATAAAAATAAAGAGGGAATTTGAAAAATATAATATGGAGTTAATGTTTTAGATTTAAATAAGGTTTTTAAATCATAAAATGGAAGTGAGATCTAGAATTAAGGGATTTTGGAATGTATTGGAAAATTTATCTAAAATGGAGTTAAAGATTGAAGATCGTATTAAAAATCGTTTAGGTGTGGTGAAACAGTGTTGAGACGGGAAATGAGATTATGGAAACTAGAAAGGAAGTTTATAATATAAAGTGAAGTAAATTATCAGTGGATAATTTGGAATCATAAATTCACGATGGGAATTTATAAGGAGGTGGATAAATCATTTTTAAAAATAAATTGTAGTTTTATTTTTTTTAAATGTGAAAAGGGAATTTACGAAATTGGATGTAAATTAAGTTGGGAATAAATCGAGAGGGATTTATAAATAATTGGACTGGCTATGTTGGAGTTGAATTATATTTTTCGGAAAAGGTTAAGTTTATTTTAAAAGTAAGATTTTAAGTATTAATTAGAAAATTAAAGGTGTTTAATGGAATGTTTTAGAAAAAAATTATTATTTATTTTTTAAATTTTGAAAGTGAAAGTTAATTAAGTTAGTTATAGTAGTTAATTATCATTAAAGGTTAAATCAGTATTTTTATTTTAAAAAGGATAGTTATTCAATATTTGCATTTTATACAATAGCTTTTATCTAAAATTAGTTTTGTCTAAAGTAACTTGGAAAATAATTATAGAAAATTTGTAAGTATTATTTTGGAAGTTATTAAATAAAGTTTTGGGAAAAGTATTGGTAACTCACGTGGCGTAAATCGGAGGCAGTGAGTGCTTCCAGCTAGGTCTTGAATTTCTCTTTGATAGAGACGTAACCATTGAGCTATGATCCATGGTTCGCTATCGCAATGGTACTTTCCAAAATGATTTTAAGGGTTTTCCAAATATCTTTGAAAAATATAGCTTTGGTAAATTTGCTTAACTCGATAAGATAAATCTATATTTTGGATAAAGAGATTTAACTTATTGAAATTAAATTAAAAAGAGATTTGGATTTTTCGGTGGAAAATGAAATGTTTGGTTGAATTGATTGTTTATTTGATAGTTAGATAACCATCTATCAAAAATTGACCCATATATAACTTTGGAAATATCTAGTAGAGGTACGGGAATAATATGGTACAGTTACTGTTCGAGGTGCTTCAATGTACGTGTAAACTCATCCGTTCTTCTAAGACGTTTATAAGGAAACCTATCCACTAACAGTTAGGAGGTGATCTTCGATCTTATCTTCGTCTGTGTATTTCCTAAAGAAACGGGGTTGAGTTTACTGGGAAATATCAAACGTTGTTTTGAAGAGACCGGGATCAGATTTGTGATCCGGAAATGCAAGGAACCGATTCTTCGACTTTCGAAAATCGACATTAATATGTCCACTGTATCAACTGCCGAACAATCGAATGCCGGAAAACCGAACCCTTAGTGTTAAAGAAGAAGGAAAAAAAATAGAAGAAGAAGAAGATAGAAGAAGAAAACAGAAATAATATCAGAATCTCACAATCGCAGCGGAACAACATATAATAGATAAATGAATATCTTTTAAAAAAAGAACTATATCAGTTATTATATTACATCACATTACATTACATTATCAGAGTTTACAACAACAGATAGCGGAAAAGAAATGCTATATACTAGTTGATACGCCAAGCCATCCAGCTTGCCTCTAGATCTCTACAGCAACTCCTGAATTCTAGAATATCCTGATAACCTGACTCTAGATTGCCCGTGTGGAAATTGGTGGGCACCCAGAGTTTAGAAAGAGAATAATAAACTCCAAGTCAGTCATGTGACTGGTGTGAGAACTTAAAACAGTTTATCTTTAAAAATAAACAGAGAAATATTTTTAAATAGATTCACAATGCTTTTAGAATATGTAACTACCATAAGGCCTCCCCCACACACACACAATGCAAACGCAGGATCGAAGGAGATTTCTCCTTATGATAGTTAAATATGCTTGATACGCAAATTTCTTTGATATTATTACTATAAGTGCAAAGTGCAGAAAAATGTTTCGAAAGTATAATATAAATCTTAGCCAACATACGACCAGTATCGTATGCCTACTATAGCTATCATCTAAACAGTGGGGCGCCACCATAAGTAAATGGCAGGTTCTACAACTAAAACCGTACAGTGCTCGTATTGTTTCGGTTGGATTTCCAACTGATGGTCAGACCAAGGAACTTCCCATTGCCACATGGGTACGCCTCTGGAAGGACGCCCCGAGAACCTAACCGGATCTCTGCCAACACAAGGCCGGGTTACCCCTAGCTGGGTAACTACTGACACGTGTATGACATCCCCCGATCGTAACCGACCTATATCCCAAGATTCACCAACAACCACAAAGTAACAAAATTGCAGCAACAACATAGGTTAAGTATCTGGGCTCCATACCATGATACCACCTCTATCCAGAAGGAATGACATACACTAAGGGGGCGCTATCCCCTAATAACCTTGCTGCATCTTTCCTGTTTGACCATTACCGGGGTGTGAGGTTCGACGAAGTCTCGTCCACAAAGCTACGCTTTATACAAAAGCTGTGCTTTGATCAACAAATGATCAGCAGCACTTCGTATGCTACATTACCAATTTGGGAATGTATCACTACTAACCATCAACTACATAACCTCTGAGCTCGTACGTCTCAAAGAAGGGTGTTAAGCTAAGAGAATAAATTCTCCGCCACCAACAGAAATGTATTTGATAGAAACTAGCTTTACATCTCAAATTGTAACGTCAGACACACATCCATACAAGTCTGTTCCAGGATCGAACGGAACCAAAGGCACTTCCAAAGAAGACCTTGAAATCCGGATATTCACTAATCACGTCCGGACTTCCCATCACAAAGGGTGATAAAATCTCTATATCGGAGATCAGCCGATGCAGAGACATTCGACGGTAATCCTTCCGTTTTCAAAAATATCCGGTCTTCAATACCGGTCTTCAAATGCCATCCATTACAATGTATCACTATTCGGAATGGGATTTATGACCCAAAGGTCCTCTCCCGGCTAAACCGAATAACGAGCGCTTATTTTAAAATAAGTGTAGCATTCAATTCACGCAAATCACAACAAATACCCATTTAAAGGTAAATATTGATAGTCGGTTATTTAACTATCAATAGATATGCACAACATCACCAGATACCAAATAATTTTCCAAATTATTTATTTTCCAAAAATATCTTTACAAGATATATTTTTCCACACTTCAACCGTTTGAAAACAAATTTCAAATCACTTTTCAATTTATCTTTAAAAGATATAATCTCAAAACGTTTCTCTTCATATTGGAAAAAAAACATTTCCATACTTATGTAATAATAAGTAATTCACAAATCTATTTATTTTCAACATTTGGAAAATATTCAATATACTTAAATCACAATTAAGTATATATTTAATTCTTTAAGGAAAACATTCTCTTAACACATTTATTTGAGTCAAAACGAATGTTGCGTAAAACATCGTTACGACAATCCAAAATCACTAGTATAGGGATTCGAAATTAAGATAGATATATAAATCCCAATACTATATAAAACATTTCCTTTCGAAAATCATTTACTATAACAACAGTGTTATAGTCCACCATTTCCTTTTATTTCTCGAAAACGTCTATTTCAACAATGAATGAAATCTATGGTTTCGATACTTTTTTTTAGCAATGGCTAGCGGGGTTAACAGGGCCCCTACTTTATTTTATTGCAACAACACAATAAAAACAGAAGCTTGTTCAAAGAAATGAACCAAGCAAAAGACAAACACACTGGGTAAACAAGGTAAGTAAAGAAGAAAAAACAAACACACCAAGCAAAACTTAGAGAAGAAGTAAACACACTGACAACCAACTAACTCCACACATCTCTGAATCCAGCTGGAATTGCTGGTAAGATCAACATGGCCTGATAGATATCCTTCTTCAAAACTATCCATAACACATTTTCATCCCTCCTCTTGTTTTCAAAACAAATCAAGTTCCTCTCCAACCACACAGTTGACATGTACTTTTTCAGACAGATAATAATGCATCTTAATACATTTTAAACCATCTTTAAAACGTTTTAATTCTATTTAAAATATCACTTCCCCAAAACATTTCTTTAATATATTATGCACTGTCCAAAGACGTGAATATACTTCGTTAACCAAATTCAACATTTCTACACATTTTATTTAAAGAATTATCCATTGTCCAAAATCGTGGATATATCTCCTTTAATAAGCTATAATAATTAACTTATCAAAATAAGTCGATTTCGGATTTATAAAACAATGTTTATAAATTCCATTTATATTTAATAACAACTTAAACCTATAAAATCACTTTATTAACAAATTCTATCCATATCTCATTTACATGCCAAAATCCAAATTATAAGCAAATTACTTACAATTCTCTATTTGCAAATTCATTCATTTTATAACTTCACAAATCGTAGATTCTATTCTTTTATAAAATCCATTTGTAACATCCTTTTAAAACATTTTCAAAACTCCTTTATAATTTCATCACTTTGATTTATAAAAATCCAATTTTATAAATATTATATATAAAGCTTTTATGATAAATTCAAAAATCTCAATTTAAACTATTTTATAAAATCATTAACTCCATATTTTCAAAAATCAATTTTCAACTATATTTCTCAAAAATTGTAATTTTTATAACATTAAAATTATAACGTTTATTTATTTAAAATGAATCAATTCAAAATTTTAATAAAACGTATACTTTCAAAAATCACTTTAAAATCCTTTTAAATTTGAAAATCATCACTTTCACACTTTTAATTTTCCAAAATTGGCCTAACGCTACAACAGCACTAAATATAACAATCACGACATCCAAAACATCATATATCATATGATAACAGAATATATCACAATATCTGTAAATTAATCAATACGGGTGAGGAATCCAGTTGGATCCCTCCAACCTGTTTCCCCTGCATCCATAGATGTTAGCACAATACTAATCCTATTTCAATACGGAATATCGTGGTATATGAGATTTATAAAATATTATCCGCTATTATGCAGTGCAATAGGGTCTCATCCGCTATATAATGCGGGAAATCAACTCCAAGAACATATATAATACCAATTCCATTTCACGGTGAAATATCGCGGTATATGTGTTTAAAAAATAACCTTCGCTTAATATACGGCGTATAGGGTCTATTTCTATACAACAGATAGTAATTAATCATCCAAGCATACAATCAACAAATTTTAAATCTAACTATTTAAAATTTAAATCGAAACAGATTCGATTGAGTGAGAAGTTCTCACCTTGCTTCCAATAATAGTTGCAGTGTTCTATTTCGAATAAAATTAAACGCGCGTTTAGTTTTACCCAGAATTTTCACTAGCTCCAATCAACCCCAATCCAGCTCCATCGCGTAGTGTTCGACAATATGATTCCAATGCAAGTCATTTCGTAAAATTTCGACCTCGTACCAAAAAGTTATGTTTCAAAGTTTATACGATTTTAAATATATAATAATTTACAACTTTTATTATTACTATTATTATAACCTTCAATCACGGCCGTTCGTTTTTTTCTCACGAGATCAAGGCCGTAGCCTCCTTCTTCTTCATTCCAGGATAATACGTGCGTGAAGAACCCAATAGCCGCCACGTAAGCCTAATACTCGCGCCTTCATCGACGACCTCTAAAACGATCAAGCTCCTCCATTTCGTGCGCCATCACGAGCTTCACCCACGGCCAGAAAATGTTGAAGCTCGATCACCATTTCATCTCGTATTTCGTGTGCGAACTCGGAGGTTTTGAACATAATTTGTCGTCAATCCCGTTCGTGTTTTTCGGTCACAGCCATTGGATAGAGAGATCTTGATGCTCTCTACAAGTTTCATTTAGGATGTTTCGCGAATTGATTTGTGGATTTGAAGATATTTGAGGAAGGAGAAGACGTATTTTCGGCCATTGAACTATCTTCTGGCGGCTAAGGTTAGAATTAGGGTTTTTGATGCAAACTGTGAAATATGGAGGCCTTTATAGAAAATATCGAAAAACTTTTCATCCCGAAATTTTCCGAACTCCAAATGAAGCGTGCCGCCTGGCTTTTATATTTTTTACCCCCATTCCGAACACAATGGAATATATATCGGGAGCCAATTCGATCATATTTGGAAGAAAAGTTTTCGAATCGAATTATTTAAATTTAAAATTCACTCAAACCAATTTCTACGCGTTTTAGCTTGTCTCGGACAAACCGTAAGTCCGATTGATACGAAATTTGAAACCATACAATAATATAACATTACGGATCCGATGAAACTGGTATCATCGAAATCTGAGACTATTTGAAAAATGGCTATTTTAACTCGTCAATTAAATATTAAAATATTCAATTTCTGCAATTTAACTTTAATTCAATTTTAAGAGTTCTATAACATCATTCTAACTCCAATATGATTAAATACAACTTTATAAATCCATTTTAATCACATTAAACCCAATTTCCAATTATTTCTGTAATTTCAAATATTAAATTATCGATTAAATTATACCATTAAATCCTCATGTTCAAAATTTAAATTCACTTAGCTTATAAAATTCATTCGTGAATATTTAAAATTAATTAAATATACGAATTTCAAATGACAGAAATTCTGGGTCGTTACAAACTTCCCCCTTAAAAGAATTTCGTCCTCGAAATTACCAAGTAAGAAAAAGTTACGGAATCCATTAACTTTCCAAAAACAAATCGTTCCAACTTGATTTCAGGTCCATTTTAATTTCTTAACTTTTCCAAAATCCATAGTTAAACTTCTTACAATAACTTTACTAAGTTTTTAAATCATACTTAGTTATCTTTTCAAAAATTTCCAATTTTCTCAGAAATATTTTAACGCCTTAAATTTTCAGAAAAATTCGCCATAGTCTCCTTTGCGCGTCTCGATCCGAAAAAAATGGCAATATATATATATGTATATATATATATCTCACAAATATATATCTCATCAAGTAATAAGGCATCCCGCAGGGAAAAAAGTGTAAAAGTACGATATGTAATCCGAGATATGTACCTTATATATTATTAGCGAGCATATACGGCTAATATAGCGTGAAAGCGAGCTCCAAATGCGAAGCAAGCTCAATCCGCACCTACTAAACACTCAACAAACAATGAGAAACATGTATATATGCAAGTAATATCAATATACAACATATACCAACAACTATATATGCCAATATAGCAAATGCAACAAAAGCAACAAATCCAACCATCAACCAACTAGCATTCAACTAACATCCATAATCAAATCAATACACTTTCACTTCTCATTGATATTCAATGAATTGGTTTTCCAATTTAAATCACATTTGATTCATTAACATTGGACTTTGCTAACATTCATTTGTTCATTTTCAATTAGTTTATATTCACTCATTCATTTTCAAGTTGGTTCGCTTCCAAATCAAATTCAATTCTATTTAAGATTCACTTAACTTCCAATTTGATTTCAATTACTTTAGCTTTCAATTTCATTTATTCAATTTCATAAGGATTTCTATTCAATCAACTAACATCATCTAAAAAACAATGTATATCCAACATTACCAAATTTCTTTACTTTGCTTACATTCATTCAATTTGGTTCACTTTTAATTGACTTTAATTCAATTATTCAATCCTCGATTTCGTTAGCTTTTAAATGAATTAACAACTACATCCACTATTCCATATCAATTCCTTTACATTAGATAGATTAATATTCAATTCATTAATTCAATTCAATTGCTAATTCATTTTAACCACAAAAGTTGAATTTCATTACATAACTCAAGTTCACATTAATTCACTTTATTATTTTATTTCGATACCAAAATCAACTTCATTCAACATCACTTAAGTTATATTCCATTTAAACATCATTTGTTCAACTTAACTTAAATTTCCACTTATAAATCCAATTCAGATTCCAATTCTAAAGTAAATTCTATTTAACTTTAACAAAGCTAAATTTATTATCTCATATTATAAGTTCAAAACTCGTTTCCCTTATATTCAACAATTACAACTTGGATTTTAATTTCAAATTTGATTATCACAACCAAACTTCAATTTTTCGTCAATTACTATGGTAACAAATCCATCACACAGAAACTTAAAAATGATACTGATGATGCTGCAGTCATCACCTTTACTATTTCCCAGCAATAGTAGTGAATTCAGTGGGTTATATACTTTCAAAAAAAATTCTTTTTATTTATAAATCACGTTTACAAATCTTTTACTTATATAATTTCACTATTTTATCTTTACTTATATAAGATCATTTCACAATTGTAAATCATATTAATTATAATTCCATACTTATAATTCTTCGCTTATACAATTATTCTTTTAATTTACATATATATGTTCTTACATTTTCAACAACCAAACAATCAATATATATACACTTTAATAATTCTGAAAAATTATTCCCTTATATATAAAATATAATTTTGGGTAAAATTATTTCATTTACCCAATTTAAAATGATACTATGTCGGTTTATCTCGTTTAAGAGTTTAGAAATCCCTATCGATACGGTTGTACTTCCCGCACCGACCAGAATTCACAAACAGCTCAACGGATAAGCAAACACAATATAAAACCTTTTTATGTTCACTAACACATACACGCTCATATCTATGATTACACTCACACTCATTCTAGAGTACTACTGACTCCATCTCTAATGAGTAACACCCAACAGAGCCAAGGTTGTCGCTTAACCATATGCTCTGATACCACTTAGTAAGGAACCGATTCTTCGACTTCCGAAAATCGACATTAATACGTCCACTGTATCAACTGCCGAACAATCGAATGTCGGAAAACTGAACCCTTAGGGTTAAAGAAGAAGGAAAAAAATAGAAGAAGATATAAGAAGAAAACAGAAACAATATCAGAATCTCACAATCACAGCGGAATAACATATAATAGATAAATGAATATCTTTAAAATAAAGAACTATATCAGTTATTATATTACATCACATTACATTATCAGAGTTTACAACAACAAACAGTGGAAAAGAAATACTATATACTAGTTGATACGTCAAGCCATCCAGCGTGCCTCCAGATCTCTACAGCAATCCTGAATTCCAGAATATCTTGATAACCTGACACTAGACTGCCCGTGTGGAAATTGGTGGGCACTTAGAATTTAGAAAGTGAATAATAAACTCCAAGTCAGTCATGTGACTCGTGTGAGAACTTAAAACAGTTTATCTTTAAAAACAAATAAAGAAATGTTTTTAAATAGATTTGCAATGCCTTTAGAAAATGTAACTACCATAAGGCCCCCCGCACACACACACAATGCAAATGCAGAATCGGAGGAGATTTCTCCTTATGATAGTTAAAAATGCTTGATACGCAAATTTCTTTGATATTATTACTATAAGTGCAAAGTGTAGAAAAACATTTCGAAAGTATAATATAAATCTTAGCCAACATACGACCAGTATCGTATGCCTACTACAGCTACCATCTAAACAGTGGGGAGCCAACATAAGTAAATGGCAGGTTCAAAAACTAAAACTGTACAGTGCTCATATTGTTTCTTTGGATTTCCGACTAATGTTCAGGACAAGAAACTTCCCATTGCCACATGGGTACGCCTCTGGAAGGAAGCCCCGAGAACCTTACCGGATCTTTGCCAACACAAGGCCGGGTTACCCCTAGCAGGGTAACTACTGGCACAAGTATGCCATCCCCCGATCGTAACCGACCTATATCTCGGGATTCACCAACAACCACAAAGTAATAAAATTGCGGCAACAACATATGTTAAGTATCTAGGCTCCATACCATGATACCACCTCTATCCAGAAGGAATGACATACACTAAGGGGGCGCTATCCCCTAATAACCTTGTTGTATCTTTCCTGTTTTGACCATTACTGGGGTGTGAGGTTCGATGAAATCTCGTCCACAAAGCTATGCTTTATACAAAAGTTGTGCTTTGATCAACAAATGATCAGCAGCAATTCGAATGCCACATTACCAACTTGGGAATGTATCACTAGTAACAATCAACTACATAACCTCTGAGCTCGTACGTCTCAGAGAAGGTGTTAAGCTAAGAGAATAAATTCTCCGCCACCAACAGAAATGTATTTGATAGAAACTAGCTTTACATCTCAAATTGTAACGTCAGACACACATCCATACAAGTCTGTTCCAGGATCGAACGGAACCGAAGGCACTTCCAAAGAAGCCATTGAAATCTGGATATTCACTAATCACATCCGGACTTCCCATCGCAAAAGGTGATAAAATCTCTATATCGGAGATCAGGCGATGTAGAGATATACGACGGTAATCCTTCCGTTTTCAAAAATATCCGTTCTTCAACACCGGTCGTCAAATGCTATCCATTACGACGTATCACTATTCGGAATGGGATTATGACCCAAAGGTCCTCTCTCGGCTAAACCGAATAACGAGCACTTATTTTAAAATAAGTGTAGCATTCAATTCACGCAAATCACAACAAATACCCATTTAAAGGTAAATATTGATAGTCAGTTATTTAACTATCAATAGATATGCACAACATCACTAGATACCAAATAATTTCCCAAATTATTTATTTTCCAGAAATATCTTTACAAGATATATTTTTCCACACTTCAACCATTTGAAAACAAATTTTAAATCACTTTTCAATTTATCTTTAAAAGATATAATCTCAAAACGTTTCACTTTATATTGGAAAAAAACATTTCTATACTTATATAATAATAAGTAATTCACAAATCTATTTATTTTCAACATTTGGAAAATATTCAATATACTTAAATCACAATTAAGTATATATTTCATTCTTTAAGGAAAACGTTCTTTTAACACAGTGTTATAGTCCACCATTTCCTTTTATTTCTCAAAAACGTCTATTTCAACAATGAATGTTGATATCTATGGTTTCAATACTTAATACATTTTAAACCATCTTTAAAACGTTTTAATTCTATTTAAAATATCACTTCCCCAAAACATTTATTTAATATATTATTCACTGTTCAAAATCGTGAATATACTTCATTAACCAAATTCAACATTTCTACACATTTTATTTAAAGGATTATCCACTGTCCAAAATCGTGGATATATCTCCTTTAATAAGCTATAATAATTAACTTATGAAAATAAGTCGATTTCGGATTTATAAAACAATGTTTATAAATCCCATTTATATTTTATAACAACTTAAACTTATAAAATCACTTTATTAACAAATTCTATCCATATCCCATTTACACGCCAAAATCCAAATTATAAGCAAATTACTTATAATTCTCTATTTACAAATTCATTCATTTTATAACTTCACAAATTGTAGATTCTATTATTTTGTAAAATCAATTTATAACATCCTTTTAAAACATTTTCAAAACTCCTTTATAATTTCATCACTTTGATTTATAAAAATCCAATTTTATAAATCTTATAAATAAAGCTTTTATGATAAATTCAAAAATCTCAATTTAAACTATTTTATAAAATCATTAACTCCATATTTTCAAAAATCAATTTTCAACTATATTTCTCAAAAATTGTAATTTTTATAACATTAAAATTATAATGTTTATTTATTTAAAATGAATCAATTCAAAATTTTAATAAAACGTATACTTCCAAAATCAATTTAAAATCCTTTTAAATTCGAAAATCATCACTTTAACACTTTTATTTTTCCAAAATTGGCCCAATGCTGCAACTGCACTAAATATAAAAATCACGACATCCAAAACATCATATATCATATGATAACAGAATATATCACAATATATGTAAATTAATCAATACGGGTGAGGAATCCAGTTGGATCCGTCCAACCTGTTTCCCCTGCATCCACAGATGTTAGCACAATACCAATCCCTTTTCAATACGGAATATCATGGTATATGGGATTTATAAAATATTATCTGCTATTATGCGGCGTAATAGGGTCTCATCCGCTATATAATGCGGGAAATCAACTCCTAGTACATATATAATACCAATTCCACTTCACGGTGAAATATCGCGGTATATGTGTTGAATAAATAACCTCCGCTTAATATACGGCGTATAGGGTCTATTTCAATACAACAGATAGTAATTAATCATCCAAGCATACAATCAACAAATTTTAAATCTAACTATTTAAAATTTAAATCGAAACAGATTCGATTGAGTGAGAAGTTCTCACCTTGCTTCCAATAATAGTTGCAGTGTTCTATTTCGAATAAAATTAAACGCGCATTTAATTTTATCCAGAATTTTCATTACCTCTAATCAACTCCAATCCTGCTCCATCGCGTAGTGTTCAACAATACGACCCCAACGCAAGTCGTTTCGTAAAATTTCGACCTCGTACCAAAAATTATGTTTCAAAGTTTATACGATTTTAAATATATAATAATTTACAACTTTTATTATTATTATTATAACCTTCAATCACGGCCGTTTGTTTTTTTCTCACGAGATCAAGGCCGTAGCCTCCTTCTTCTTTGTTCCAGGATAATACGCACGTGAAGAACCCAATAGCCGCCACATAACCCTAATACTCGCTCCTCCATCGACGACCTCTACAACGATCAAGCTCCTCTATTTCGTGTTCCATCACGAGCTTCAACCACGACCAGAAAATGTTGAAGCTCGGTCGCCATTTCATCTCGTATTTCGTGTGCGAACTCGGAGGTTTTGAACACAATTTGTCGTCAATCCCTTTCATGTTTTTCGATCACAGCCGTTGGATAGAGAGATCTTGATGCTCTCTACAAGTTTCATTTAGGTTGTTTCGCGGATTGATTTATGGATTTGAAGATATTTGAGGAAGGAGAAGAGTATTTTCGGCCATTGAACTATCTTCTGGCGGCTAGGGTTAGAATTAGGGTTTTTGATACAAATTGTGAAATATGGAGGCCTTTTATAAAAAATATCGAAACACTATTCATCCCGAAATTTTTCGAACTTCAAACGAAGCGTGCCGCCTGGCGTTTATAATGTTTTACCTCCATTTCGAACACAATGGATTATATATCAGGAGCCAATTCGATCATATTTGGAAGATAAGTTTTCGAATTGAATTATTTAAATTTAAAATTCACTCAAACCGATTTCTACGCGTTTTAGCTTGCCCTGGACAAACCGTAGTCCGATTGACACGAAATTTGAAACCATATAATAGTATAACATTACGGATCCGATGAAACTAGTTTCGTCGAAATCCGAGACTGTTTGAAAAATGGCTATTTTAACTCGTCAATTAAATATTAAAATATTCAATTTCTGCAATTTAACTTTTAATTCAATTTTAAAAGTTCTATAACATCATTCTAACTCCAATATGATTAAATACAACTTTATAAATCAATTTTAATCACATAAACCCAATTTCCAATTATTTCTGCAATTTCAAATATTAAATTATCGATTAAATTATACCATTAAATCCTCATATTCAAAATTTAAATTCACTTAGCCTATAAAATTCATTCGTGAATGTTTAAAATTAATTAAATATACATATTTCAAATGACATAAATTCTGGATCGTTACAGAAAACCACTTTGATCTAACGAGTATGCTTTCGGTATGAAGACAAGAACTTGGAGTCGAAGATGAAGCAGTGAAGTGCAAGGGCTAATCGTCACTAATCCTGAGGGTGATTCCAAAATAGATGTAGTAGGAGTAGTGCCTTCGGTTCCGTTTGGACCGGGAACAGACTTATATGGATGAATGCTATCAGTACATTGTCATTGGAGGACAATGAGCATTCTAAGTGAATATTTCTAAAAAGGTAACACTTAGCCTCGAGCCTCATCAACATGGAATGACTAAAAATCAGGGGAGATGCAGCGAGGCTAAGTGGGTCGCACCTAACTAGGGTAAGGTTATCCTTATCTAGAGTCCCTTTTATTCGTTTATGGCGGTTTCTGATCCCTACCGCGGGGTAATCTTATTCGGGCTATCCAGTTCAAGTGGTAGTCCGGTCTTGTGTAGCGGGGAATCCCAGAGTGGTTCTTGGTACGGTGTTTCTAGACAGATACCGTGACAGGTGGTACCTCAATGCATAGTCATTAGTTGGAATCCATTCTCTAATACATATCTTTACGGTTTTGATTGTAAAGCCTAGTATTGCTGGAATTTTATTAATGTAACAATTTCAGCTATTTGAATAAGTATTTGTACTTAGACACTATTGTAATATCAGAGTATTTTGATATGAAATGTTTTGGTTATCATTAGGTAAAAACCCGGCATGTTTATTTGTGGCGTGGTCTTACGAGATACCTTTGATTTTCAAAGGATTTTGGATCTTTAATATTTCAAATTGAGTGTGTTTACTCATGATGATTTTCCAGACTGACTCGGGTGTTATTTTATTATAATGCTCGGGTCAGATCGAGTATTTACAGATACAAGATAGGATGCTATGCAGCTCGGGAGACGAGCTGGATGGCGAGACGTAATTCACGTATCTTATTTATATTCCACTGTGTATGGTGTGCTGTATATTCAGCATTTGTAAGGACAAGTTATTATAACTATCCAGTATTATGTTATTGATTTATGTTGTACTCTGATGTATAAAACAGTTATAGTTCTTTTGTATAAAGATCAGTTGTTATCTATTATATATTGTTCCGCTGCGACTATGAGATTCTGTGTTGTTATTTCTATTTTCTTCTTCTACATCTTTCTTCTTTTCCCGAATGATCAGGTATTTCCGACATTCAATTGGTCGGCATGTAATACATTGGACGTATTGATGTCGAATTTCGAGCATCGAAAATCCGGTTCGTTACATATCTGAAGTAGGAAACTTTTTTGAAATTTACCTATTTTACCTGCTTCTGACTGGCTCGGTTCCAACAATGGTGTCAGAGCCAAATAGTCTACACGGTCTAAATTATTCATATTAGGGCTAACCAATTAAGCTTACTAAGTTTGTTATGGTGTCTAAAAAAGCAGTGTCTAGGCTTGGGTTTAGTAATTAATTATCCTCCCTCTCAGGCTACCGGCCAAGCTCGAATAGTGAAGTGAACCCCAAAGGTTGCCTCTAATAGAAAAGGCCTAATATGCATATGGGCTTAGAATATTTTTCAAAATTATTTCAAAAATTAAACATGAAAATTTAAATATTAAATTTAAAATAAGAAATACATTATAAATGTCATAATGTGATTCAAAATAGTTTTGAAATCAAAATAAATTTATAAATTTAAAAGTTTAATTTAAATAAGAATTACATAATAAATTTTATAATATGATTTTCAAAGTTGGCTTGAAAACAATGTATATTGTAAATGTTATAACATAGTTCTCAAAAGTTCTTTGAAACATAATAAACATATTTCAAAATTTTAATATTTACTAATAAGATTAGTAAAATTAAATAGCTAATTAATTAAAGTATATACATGGTATATGTTATATTATGTTGAATTTTTTAGGATGCTGCAAGTATATATGTATGTAAATAAAAAATTGGAAATTAATATTTAATTAAAATTTCTAATTATATAAGTTAATTGAAAGTTAATTAACAAATAATACATACATATATATTATATATATGTCCATTTGTGTGTTAGCCATAAGTTTTATGGTATACATATTCAATTAAAACGTTTAATGGAATAGCACAAAATTAATTAAAATGTTAATTAACTAAATTATTAAATAAGAGTTAGTTAATGCAATGTATGTAAGACAATTATATAAGTTAATTAAATTACAAAAGTTATATAACAATTAAACTGACATAATATAAATGTATAAAATCAAGTGAGATGAAAAAATAAACCTAAATAGACTTAAGGGATAAATACATGCATATAGTACGTATACTACGATTTTTGATGTGTCCAACACTTAAATCATGAGAGTATTTCATGATAAATACATTATTCCATAAGTCAATATCACTCAATATAATATATTAAAGACTCTGAATCTTTAATATAAAGTTGTCATCCACCATTTATATATTAACAGATTGTTTTCATACTCTCTAGTTGTTGATATTCCTCAAGCTAGAGATGTTATGTGTAGCACCCACTTGTGGAATTAAATGGTTCCTATGTTTTTCTAGAGTTTTGTTAAACATATGAAATCTAGTTACAGCCTTATTAGAAAAACTAACTGGTGACATTTAACCTTTCTAATATTGCAAAAATATTAGCTATACAAAGTTATAATAGTCTACATTGCTAAATTTGTACAACTAATATAATTGATAAAATGTTTTTCAATTAAGATATACAAATGAACTTAATTAAAGATTGACAATATAAAGTATACTTACTAATATTTTTTTATTATACGTTATTGTTTCAATACCCATGCAAGCGCCTAATTTTATAACTGATATATAAATTCATAATTGGTCACTTATATGTTTATTTTCCAAGATTATGTGTTGTCCTTTATGAGTATTAAACTCTAAATGTGGTACTTATATATGGATATTTGATCCATATACGACCATTATTAATGTTATATGATGAAAGATCATAATTTGTAATGTACAAAACTGTAACGACCCGCTATTTTGGACCATTCAAATCGACAATAAAACCATACATGTCTGACTTGAATAATTCAAAATACCGAATTGTTAATTTAATTTGGCAAACTCAGCATAAACAGTAAATAAATAAACACAGATCACAGACACAGAATAATAAAAATGCAGCGGAATAGATAAAGAATAGTAGTTCATGAAGCTACTATATACATCGGAGTTTAGAATAAAATACATCAGAATATCCCAAATGCAGTGAAGTCTCCAGTACGAGCAGATGACTTCTCTGAACCAATCAACTGGATGACTGAAGAGACAGATAGCTGGATCTCCAAGCAAAGCTCTAACTACGAAGGTGAGTCTCAAATGCTGTATCACTCGGTCTGACCCGAGCATAAAGCAAAACACAAAACACTCGAGTCAGGATTAACATTCTTATATCTATGAATCTAACTCAAGTGAAATATCAACTGAAATACAAGTAACTTAAAGGATGTTTGGGATAACCATCCTCTAAGGGTCCATGGAACTATCTACAGGGTAGAAATATACACTATAACACCGTGGTCCTTTCAACATAATTAATACTTCAAAACCAAATATCATTTTCACTTCAAATATCTCTATATTTCCCAAAATAGTATTTATATATATTAAATAATTTATACAGTAAAGTATTTCAATCCCCTCATCTTAACAAATCTTTTCAACATCAACCTGACCTTCCCATTTAAATTAAATTCAATCTCAATTTATCAATATAAATTCAACTCAATTCCCAAAATAACCACTTCAATTTTATCGATCTTAAATTCGGATTTGTAATCACAAAATACCCCTTTATAATTCAATATATCTCAAAACTTTAAGTATTCAACGTTTCAACTAAATTTTTATTCAATCTAGTTTCCTAAATAATAAATTCAAATTTGGTTCAACCTAAATTTTCACTTTAATTCAATTTAGTTTCTAAATAACAAATTCAACTATATTGATTTCAAATACAGATCTGAATCTCAAAATAAACCATTTAAATTCCAATATAGTTTAAGGCTTTAATATTTAAATGTTCAATATAACAGTTTCATATAGATCTCGATTTTACCTCATTATGATTTAGTCTTGAAATACTCCCTCACTAGATTCAATATCATTTAAGTAACCTTAAATTACTTTTTACTCAATATTTTCTTTAATTCATTTAAACATGAAATATTCATTAAATCACTTAAATCAAAAATCCAGTTACGAAATCATACCCTTAAATTTCCCATTCAATAATTTCAAATCGATTTAATTAAATAAATCCTTATTTAAATACCATTTTTAATAAACCCAAATTTATCTCCCAATCTTAATTTTTCAAATTTTATAATGGTAAATTTTTGAAATATAAATCTTAAATAATACTTAAACATATTATATGGATCAAATCAATCTCAATAATATTATTATTAAATCTATATATCAAATTTCCATTTATATATAATATTTTAAGAACCAATATTTATTAAATCCCATATATTTCCTTTCACACTGTAGAATTTTATTTTCAAAATATTTATATGGACCAACGGTGTCTGTATATATTTCGTATCATATAGTCTAGTGCTACGGATATTTATCATTTCAATTCGTACACTAGATATATACGGGTGCATATCATTTCAACCTGTAATCCCAAATTCAATTAAATGAAAATCGCTTGGGTTTATCATTTCAACCCATAACGATTTCCTCATATTCTAAAGTCCGTTCGGGTATGTATCATTTCAACCCATAGTGATTTCTATACTAACAGGACACTTTAGAGTGATAACAGATATGAAAATAATAATAACACATGCATATATCATCAAAATAAATATAAACAATAGGATATGGTGTCATATCCCATAAGTGAACAGTTACAGATAATAACATATATAACAATTTAAATAACTACAGCCTCATATTTCAATTGTCATTTCAATTGAAATCAAATTTAATAAATAAAAGAACGTTAATCGTGAGTGATTGCTCACTTTTTGAGGCTAGAGAATACGACATGGATACGCACACTGATACGGACACTGAAATTTGAATTATAAATCCGAGCATGAATTTCAAAGCAAAGTAGGATTGGCACGAATTGGACGAACGAGGCTGATAATCAAGAATTTATGAATTGAATCAGATTCAGTCTGATATATATACAGAAATTTTTGCTATTTTAATAAAAATCAAAATTGCATCCCAAAGAAAAATTTAAAGTCGAATCATATATATATATATACATACATACATACACACACACACACACACATATATATATAATTTACCTTTCTTTTTTTCATACATAAACCAATAGTTTTTAACATTTGAAATAAAACATATATGTTAAATAAAAATCCATATAATTTTTCCAAACCATTTTAATTTTTACACATAGATCAAAATTTCTACTTACAAATCTAAGACCCAAACCACCCCATACGACCTATGTGTATAATATCATTTAGATTTATATTTTAAAATAAGATTAATATATAAAACTTCAACAAATTACACTGTTCAAATCTCATTTATAAACTACTATATACATATGGTACAAAATCCATTTCACAATACAATTATAAATTTTAAACACTTTACCTATATATATAAACTAATATATAACCACCCATACATAAACAATAAAGCCTATACACAGACTTATATAAAAAAAATTTAGACAATGAATGTACGAATTATTTGTATAACTTATATTATAACTTATTTTATAAATATATATAATACTGTAACCTGTGCAGACCGAAAGTATAAGTTAGAATGTAAATTAAAAATATATATATATATATATATATATATATTGTGAAAGCAACTGGTCTACACTACAACGCATATACACCCTTAACTTTTATGCAAACATGCATGCCAACTGAAATGAAAACTTATATATTTAGAAAACTAACTCCATACATAAGTGTATGCAAAGTATATAGATATATATATATAAGGCCATAAAGATATATCTATAATTATTATAACTTTATATAAATATATGTCATATATGAACTTAGGAAAATAAACAACAAAAAATCCTATACAACTTCCATAATAATAAGATGTAAATTGACCTTCAAATAAAATTTATAAACCTGTTTATTATAAAACTACATATATATAATAACGGATTTTCAAACTTATAAAATAAATCATACAATATGGTTTGTAAAATATACATACATGGACACAAAGTTAAACAAAAATGAATATAAATCTACTTGCCAAATATGCAGACTCCATTTGCAGATCCAACACAACTCACACATATTAAATATGCATACACTTCTAGAAACAAAACAAACTTTTCAAAAAAAATGGAAACCACGTTTGGTATATATATGTATTCAAATCCAACAACTTTATATAAACCACTATATGCATGCATCTTATATTTTTATACCACTATCAATATATCATAACTATACTCCATATAAACAAATATGCGTACCAACTTTGAATGCTAGAATATGCATCAACAGCACGAACAGGGGTCATGTATTGATAAAATCATCCATATCATAGCTAAATATAAAAATATATATAATATATATATAAATAACATTTGCAAATATAAACTTAACTTACCTATGCATGGTTATGTGAACAGTAGAGGAAACAGGGGAGGGTCGCTGCGTCTTCGATGGATATTTCGCATGGGGAAGAGTGGGTTTGGTGGAGGAGCGGAGTTTGGAAAAGGTGAAGGAGAGGCCGAAATTTATAGTGTCAGGCAAGTTTATATAGAAGAGGAAGAAACAATAGAGAGGGAAAGAAGAGAAATCTGGGAAGAAGCAATAAAAAAGGGAAGAAAATACGAACAGAAGTAAATGGAAACGACTAAATAAAAGTAACCAAAGAAATAGCACAATCACGTGCTATGATTCAGTTGAGGATTTAAGGCAAAATATTCACGTTGGTTCAAGAAAATAATCAAAGAAAATAAATGGTAGCACGTTTCAAATTTAAACGGAAGGAAAGAGAAAAGTCACAATTCCGGAAAAATATCAAAGTAACAGCTACACATTGATTCAAGAGCTATTAAAGCAATTTTTAAATTGTGAAGGCAATGTTACTGTGCATTATATTTTTAAAATAAGAATGCTGAACGAAAATCAACAGTCAAATATGGTGCGGTGTAAATGGCAAGAGTCACTTTGATTACTGAATAAAAATAAAAATAAAACGAATAACCATTTATTTATTTATTTAGACGGTGGAAAAATGAAGAAATAAAAGGTCAGTGAAAGTAGGAATGAATATATTAGAAAAGTAACGATTCTAGTAGCAACGGTCATCTTAGATTAAGTTGAAAATTTTATAATAATTTATTACCGTGGCTATGGTTCAATTTTTTTTGAAAGCAAGGAAACCAAAAGATCATAATTAAAGGTAAGCTCTAAATTTTTAATGAATACAAAACGTATCTAAGTTTATACGTTTATAACTTTCCAGCTGTAGTGTATATATATAATGAATGGTCATAATGAAAGAAGTGGAAACAGGGAGCGTAGGAAAGGAAAGGTTAGAAAAATAAATTTTTCACCCTTAAATTCCGGAGATTAATAAGGTAACATACCTCTTTAATGAAAAGTACAGCAACGGTCACAAGCTAAAATTTAGCTGAAAGTTTAAAGAAATGAGGGAAAGATGGTTTTTTTTTTTAAATTAATCACTTCCCAGAATTAATATGTCAATGAAAAAAGAAAAGGAGATGAATCAGGAAAACGTATTATAACTTATATATAACTATTAAACGGATAGATGGAAGAAAAGGTGAGCAGGTGAGCAAAAGTAGAAACTTATTTATAAGCGAAATGGAATGTGAGCTGTTGCCTGGGAAGAAAATGGAACAGTTTAAAAATTAAAGGCAATGGAGTGCTGAAATTAAATGAGTATAAAACGTGTAAAAGTTATATACTGAAACGGCTATAAATTTCAAAATATTATTATTTAAAATTTCTCAAAAATCAAATTAAATACGCTAAATAAAACTATTAAAAATTAACAAAATTTTACGGGTCGTTACACTCTCCCCCACTCAAAACTTTTCGCCCCCGAAAAGGAAGAAGGTAGGAGAATAGAAACAACTAGAAAAATAAATAGATTGAAAGACAAGGATAAACAATTAATTAAGACCATATAAATTTTACTTGAAATATTCATTTGAAAACTTCATTTGAAATTAAATTTTTCTTTAATACTTAATTTTTTTTAAAACCCATTGGAATTAAATATGTTAAATAACACTTAATAAATATATGAAACAGGTAAATAGGCACAAGGAAGAAGTTACAAAAAAAATTAGACTCAGGGACAACAAGTTTATTTTTTAGTCTGAAGGACACTTTTTAGTGTAAACTGAAAATGATAGTTACAACTATCATTCTGTGATTTACACTAAAAAGAGTCCTTCAGCCTAAAAAGCAAACTTCTTGTCCCTGAAACTAAATTTTTCTTGAACTTTTTCCTTGAGCCTAAAAACCTCTATATGAAAACTATTTGAAAACAATTTATTTACATGATTAGTTATATTTACAAGGAATTTATTTGAAAACATTAAATCCATAATTTATAACTTACCAATTTTCTCTTAAAATACTTTTCAAATATTCTCACTAATCATTTACTTTAAATATGTTTATTCTAAATAAATAACTTCTAAAATATTTATAATACTAAAATTTTCTATTAAACCAGGTAGTATATAATTAAATAATATTTTAAAGGATATATTCAAAAGGAAAGGAAGGTAGATTCAAAAGATAGTATCGGGCACGAATCGTAAATTTCAAACTATAAGAATTTAAATTTTAAAAACTAATATAGAAATTTCTTGTTGGAAATATTTTTATAATACAATACCTTTATAATAAAATACTTTTATATCAAAAAAAAAATTTCCTTTCTAAAATACTTTTATAACTCAATGTTTCAACAGGTTTATCCTCGTTCTTGCAGACTCTGGCCATGCGTTGATCAGGCGCAAAGCTAGAATTCTTCAAGTACTCAGTAGACCCGTTTCAACACCCAGTGAATATACTTGAAAAACCTTTTAAAAACAGATATGGAAAGTACAATCCAAACAAATAACCAAACCAAAACCTTTGTCCAACCATGGTTCGCAGATACACAATAGTTACGCCTGGGTCCCCCAGGAAACAATCTGTATCCGTAAGCTTTCTCAGCCCTGCGAGTTACGCCATGCTGACTAGTAGGGTGCAGAATACACAATGGTTATGCCTGGGTCCCCCAGGAAACAATCCGTACCCCTAAGCCATCTCAGCCAGGCAGTTTCGCTACTAATCGCGACCTACACAGATTGCAGGATACACAATGGTTACGCCTGGGTCCCCAGGAAACAATCCGTACCCCTAGGCCAGACTCAGCCAGGCAGTTGCGCTATGCAGTCGCGAGAGAAAAAAACCATGGGTTACGCAACGGTGGGAACACTCGAGTATCACATCCGGAAAACCAAAAATCAGAGAGAACAATATCGATAGAATGAATCTGCAATGTGGCCACAAAGCGGATATCAAGCAGAAGGCACTTTCCATATCATTACTTCGAAAATATATATCATATAGTACCTTTTCAAATCACTTTCGAATATCATACTTGTTTAAAATCCATTATATATAGGATTCCATTTCCAAATCGAATACTTTCCAAATCAATAGTATATCAAATCATACTTATATAGACTTCGATTTTATAAAATTTCTCTTTCCAAATTGAGTACCCTTTTAAATCAATAGATTTCAAATCAACTTCATATTTATATGAATCCATTTTATATAAGTTTGTCCACTCCCAAATCAAGTATTTAGTAAATCAAGGTTCTCAAATTTTTCTCGTTTCAATAACATATCAGTTTCAAGATCATGTATGATTTCACCAAATTTTCTTCCAAATTAAATATATTTTAGTTTCAAAGTTTCCTACACAATAGGTTTAGAAAATAATCCAAATTTCCAAATCACAAAAGTCAAGTCAAACAAATTCATTTCCAACATCACCATATAAGTACTGGTTTTAATTCCAAATCTAATTTCAATAGATAGGATTATACCAAATCAAATCCGAAACTCGAGGACTGAACACCGGTCTCACTTTAAATTTTTTCAAATATATACCTATCTCTTTTGAAAATATCAAATTATACTTCGGAAGTTGAAATCAAAAACGGCTTTACAAAATCACTCGCATAGCGAAGCTATTAAAGTGGCCTCTCCCCCACTCTGAAACTCGAAAATCAATGTCGATGATGCGTGCACTCATCACCAAAATTATTTCCCAGCGACAAAATGAGTTCTGGACTTCTATTTTCTTGAAAACTTCTTTGAAATTTCTTCAAAATTATTGGAATTCATTTGAACTCATTTGAAACATTTCTTATTCGAAAAATACTTTTAAATCGTATTATTTTTATATATTTTCCAAAATCTTAAAACCAATTTCAAAATACCGGAATTCAATTCTCGAATTTCAAATTTTACCTTTCAGTTATAAATCATTTTTATATAAATCAATTTCTTATAAATTTCCAATTTCAAATCCTTTCAAAACTTTTATATGTAGAATAACATTTCACTTTTATATATATAATAAAATCATAGTTATCCAAATAATAATTTCGATATATAAAATAATTTCAAACATAACCCGATTCTCAAAGGATGATTCAAGAATGGATTTCAAAGCAAAGATAGAGATTTAAATTAGAGGAACTCTAATCAATAGAATCCTAATTCTAAGATAGATTCGATTGAAGATGAGATAATTAAATTACAAAATAGAAGATGGATATACTTCTATAAATTGCGACGACCTTAATCAGGTCAACCGTGACTTCAGAAATATAATCGATTCGGAATTCTAAAAGAAATCGAGATTCGATCGCCAGAGATAGAATTCGCCATATCAAGATATAGCAGCATTGTAAACCGAGGATACAGAAATCTTCGGTGAATCAATGCCAATTGTAAAGGAGTTTTCACCCCCTTTATAAAACATTCAGTGGAGTTATGGGATACTCTAGAATCAAACGAATATAAATAGAAAGAGACAAGGATGAATTTCAAAACCGAAAGACATTCCAAAATTCAAAGGAAATCGAGTCAAAAAGGAAGAGATTCAACTTGAACGAAGGAGATTCTGTAAATAAATTTACCATATATGCTAAGTTTTGCCTGGAGCCATAGCTCTGATACCACCTGTAACGACCCGCTATTTTGGACCATTCAAAACGATAATAAAACCACACATGTCTGACTTGAATAATTCAAAATACCGAATTGTTAATTTAATTTGGCAAACTCAGCATAAACAGTAAATAAATAAACAGAAATCACAAACACAGAGTAATAAAAATGCAGCGGAATAGATAAAGAATAGTAGTTCATGAAGCTACTATATACATCAGAGTTTAGAATAAAATACATCAGAATATCCCAGATGCAGTGAAGTCTCCAATACGAGCAGATGACTTCTCTGAACCAATCAACTGGATGACTGAAGGGATAGATAGTTGGATCTCCAAGCAAAGCTCCAACTTCGAAGGTGAGTCTCAAATGCTGTATCACTCGGTCTGAACCGAGCGTAAAGCAAAACACAAAACACTCGAGTCAGGATTAACATTCTAATATCTATGAATCTAACTCAAGTGAAATGTCAACTGAAATACAAGTAACTTAAAGGATGTTTGGGATAACCATCCTCAAAGGGTCCATGGAACTATCTACAGGGTAGAAATATACACTATAACACGGTGGTCCTTTCAACTTAATTTATACTTCAAAACCAAATATCATTTTCACTTCAAATATCTCTATATTTCCTAAAATAGTATTTATATATATTAAATAATTTATACATTAAAGTATTTCAGTCCCCTCATCTTAAAAAATCATTTCAACATCAACCCGACCTTCCCATTTAAATTAAATTCAATCTCAATTTATCAATATAAATTCAACTCAATTCCGAAAATAACCACTTCAATTTTATCGATCTTAAATTCTGATTTGTAATCACAACATACCCCTTTATAATTCAAAATATCTCAAAACTTTAAGTATTCAACGATTCAACTAAATTTTTATTCAATCTAGTTTCCTAAATAATAAATTCAAATTTGGTTCAAACTAAATTTTCACTTTAATTCGATTTAGTTTCTAAATAACAAATTCAACTATATTGATTTCAAATACAGATCCGAATCTCAAAATGAACCATTTAAATTCCAATATAGCTCAAGGCTTTAATATTAAAATGTTCAATATAACAGTTTCAAATAGAACTCGATTTTACCTTATTATGATTTAGTCTTGAAATACTCCCTCATTAGATTCAATATAATTTAAGTAACATTAAATTACTTTTTTACTCAATATTTTCTTTAATTCATTTAAACGTGAAATATTCATTAAATCACTTAAATCAAAAATCCAGTTACCAAATTATACCCTTAAATTTCCCATTCAATAATTTCAAATCTATTTAATTAAATAAATCCTTATTTAAATACCATTTTTAAAAAACCAAATTTATCTCCCAATCTTAATTATTCAAATTTTATAATGGTAAATTTTTGAAATATAAATCTTAAATAATACTTAAACATATTATATGGATTAAATCATTCTCAATAATATTATTATTAAATCTATATATCAAATTTCCATTTATATATAATATTTTAAGAACCAATATTTATTAAATCCCATATATTTCCTTTCACACTGTAGAATTTTATTTTCAAAATATTTATATGGACCAACGGTGTCTGTATATATTTCGTATCATATAGTCTAGTGCTACGAATATTTATCATTTCAATCCGTACACTAGATATATACGGGTGCATATCATTTCAACCTGTAATCCCAAATTCAATTAAATGAAAATCGCTTGGGTTTATCATTTCAACCCATAACGATTTCCTCCTATTCTAAAGTACGTTCGGGTATGTATCATTTCAACCCATAGTGATTTCTACTAACAGGACACTTGTAGAGTGATAACAAATATGAAAATAATAATAACACATGCATATATCATCAAAATAAATATAAACAATAGGATATGGTGTCATATCCCATAAGTGAACAGTTACAGATAATAACATACATAACAATTTAAATAAATACAGCCTCATATTTCAATTGTCATTTCAATTGAAATCAAATTTAATAAATAAACGAACGTTAATCGTGAGTGATTGCTCACCTTTCGAGGCTAGAGAATACGACATGGATACACACACTGATACGGACACTGAAATTTGAATTATAAATCCGAGCATGAATTTCAAAGCAAAGTAGGATTGGCACGAATTGGACGAACGAGGCTGATAATCAAGAATTTATGAATTGAATCAGAATCGGTCTGATATATATACAGAAATTTTTGCTATTTTAATAAAAATCAAAATTGCATCCCTAAGAAATATTTAAAGTCGAATAACATATATATATATATATATATATATATATAATTTACCTTTTTTCATACATAAACCAATAGTTTTTAACATTTGAAATAAAACATATATGTTAAATAAAAATCCTTATAATTTTTCCAAACCATTTTAATTTTTACACATAGATCAAAATTTCTACTTACAAATCTAAGACCCAAACCACCCCATACGACCTATGTATATAATATCAATAAGATTTATATTTTAAAATAAGATTAATATATAAAACTTCAACAAATTACACTGTTCAAATCTCATTTATAAACTACTATATACATATGGTACAAAATCCATTTCACAATACAATTATAAATTTTAAACACTTTACCTATATATATAAACTAATATATAACCACTCATACATAAATAGTAAAGCCTATACACAAACTTATATAAAAAAATTTAGACAACGGATGTTCGAATTACTTGTATAACTTATATTATAACTTATTTTAGAAATATATATAATACTGTAACCTGTGCAGACCGAAAGTATAAGTTAGAATGTAAACTTTAAAATATATAATTTTTTTTGCGAAAGCAACTGGTCTACACTAAAACGCATATACACCCTTAACTTTTATGCAAACATGCATGCCAACTGAAATGAAAACTTATATATTTAGAAAACTAACTCCATACATAAGTGTATGCAAAGTATATAGATATATATAAGGCCACAAAGATATATCTATAATTATTATAACTTTATATAAATATATGTCATATACGAACTTAGGAAAATAAACAACTTCAAAAAATCCTATACAACTTCCATGATAATAAGATGTAAATTGACCTTCAAATAAAAGTTATAAACCTGTTTATTATAAAACTACATATATATATATATATATATATATATATATATAAAGCCGGATTTTCAAACTTATAAAATAATTTATATAATATGGTTTGTAAAATATACATACATGGACTCAAAGTTAAACAAAAATGAATATAAATCTACTTGCCAAATATGCAGACTCCATTTGCAGATCCAACACAACTCACACATATTAAATATGCATACACTTCTAGAAACAAAACAAACATTTCAAAAAAAAATGGAAACCACGTTTGGTATATATATGTATTCAAATCCAACAACTTTATATAAACCACTATATGTATGCATCTTATATTTTTATACCACTATCAATATATCATAACTATACTCCATATAAACAAATATGCGTACCAACTTTGAATGCTAGAATATGCATCAACAGCACGTACAGTGGACGTGTATTGATAAAACCATCCATATCATAGCTAAATATAAAACTATATATAATATATATATAAATAACACTTGCAAATATAAACTTAACTTACCTATGCCTGGTTATGCGAACAGTAGAGGAAACAGGGGAGGGTCACTGCGTCTTCTATGGATATTTCACAAGGGGAAGTGTGGGTTTGGTGGAGGAGCGGAGTTTGGAAAAGGTGAAGGAGAGGCTGAAATTTGTAGTGCCAGGCAAGTTTATATAGAAGAGGAAGAAACAATAGAGAGGGAAAGAAGAGAAATGTGGGAAGAAGCAATAAAAAAGGGAAGAAAATACGAACAGAAGTAAATGGAAACGACTAAATAAAAGTAACCAAAGAAATAGCACAATCACGTGCTATGATTCATTTGAGGATTTAAGGCAAAATATTCACGTTGATTCAGGAAAATAATCAAAGCAAATAAATGGTAGCACGTTTCAAATTTGAACGGAAGGAAAGAGAAAAATCACAATTCCGGAAAAATATCAAAGTAACAGCTACACATTGATTCAAGAGCTATTAAAGCAATTTTTAAATTGTGAAGGCAACGTTACTCTGCGTTATATTTTTAAAATAAGAATGCTGAACGAAAATCAACAGTCAAATATGGTGCAGTGTAAATGGCAAGAGTCACGCTGATTACTGAATAAAAATAAAACGAATAACCATTTATTTTATTTTTTAGGCGGTGGAAAAATGAAGAAATAAAAGGTGAGTGAAAGTAGGAATGAATATATTAGAAAAGTAACGATTCTAGTAGCAACGGTCATCTTAGATTAAGTTGAAAATTTTATAATAATTTATTACCGTGGCTATGGTTGAAATTTTTTGAAAGGAAGGAAACCAAAAGGTCACAATTAAAGGTAAGCTTTAAATTTTTAATAAATACAAAACGTATCTAAGTTTATACGTTTATAATTTTCCAGCTGTAGTGTGTATATATATATTGAATGGTCATAATGAAAGAAGTGGAAACAGGGAGCGTAGGAAAGGAAAGGTTAGAAAAATAAAATTTTCACCCTTAAATTTCGGAGATTAATAATGTAACGCACCTCTTTAATGAAATGTACAGCAACGGTCACAAGCTAAAATTTAGCTGAAAGTTTAAAGAAATGAGGGGAAGATGGTTTTTTTAAAATTAATCACTTCCCAGAATTAATATGTCAATGAAAAAAGGAAAGGAGATGAATTGGAGAAACGTATTATAATTTATATATAACTATTAAACGGATAGATGGAAGAAAAGGTGAGCAGGTGAGTAAAAGTGGAAACTGATTTATAAGCGAAATGGAATGTGAGCTGTTGCCTGGGAAGAAAATGGAACGGTTTAAAAATTAAAGGCAATGGACTGCTGAAATTAAATGAGTATAAAACGTGTAAAAGTTATATACTGAAATGGCTATAAATTTCAAAATATTATTATTTAAAATTTCTCAAAAATCAAATTAAATACGCTAAATAAAACCATTAAAAATTAACAAAATTTTACGGGTCGTTACAAAAACCATGGTGAATTTGGTTCAATCGAAATAAGCTAGTAAACCATAATGTGAGATCGTATATTTAATTTGATTGACTTCAGCAATGATCTTGTTGTGTTAAATGGAATACTAGACTGAAAGCTATAAGATATATACATGAATTCGATCATTGAAATGTTATTTTGATCAACTTACCATGTTTGATATCCTTAAAAGTTGAAGATGATCAGTTATACCTTTTGAAAAGGTTCGTTACGATATTGTAATAAGGGTTTCTTATTAAATGGTTCAAATATTGAAGAAGGAAAAAATGTAGGAGGGTGGATTCAACTTTAGGCACAATTGAGATGAAAAGAGTGAATAAACATCAAAAAAACATATTGTAAAATAATAATTAATGCTTAACATTTGAATAAGAAATACGATTTATGTTCTAAAATCTTTTTTTCATATAGAAAATTATTTTATATAAAATCTATTCCTTTGAGTTCAAGATATTTAATCTGGAAACTCTCAACTGTAAAAGGGTTAAAGCAGATGGAACAAATAGCAAACATTAAATGATTTAATGGACCTCTGTATTTCATATGCTGTTATAGTAATGGCCGAAATAATGGGAGAATACTATATAACACTCATCAAGTTACAATATTTTTTTGGTAAATCATACCAAACATCATTTATAAACTAATAACCGTTATTTATTATTGACTGCAAAATAGACATTGTTTTATTTCAATATGAATATTATGAATACTCATTATAAAATAAAACTACAATATTGGTATTTGTTTCATAATAAAGGTGATGAATTGGAAAATACATAAGTATCTCAAATTATTTTTAATTATTTTGGAATAGTAGACTAAGCCATAATTTTAAGAAATAATTATTTGATTATACGATTATGAATCATATGGTGCCAATGAATTATATCCTAGAAAACTAAGACCAACGCACCCACTCAGTGGGATTTTCATAAGAGTTGATGAACTCTTCGGGTTGATACATATAGATTTATGCAATTGAAACTCTGCTAATGTTGAAATGGTTACACATACTTCATTATATTCACTTATGAATTATCACAAACATGAACAAGTGTTATGATACGCATGTAATATGTCAATGTAAGTTCATATAATATAAAACGAAAGTAAATGAAATTACATGTAGTAGAAATGATTCGATTTGATCGAATAAGTGAGTGTATTGGGAAGATTTATGAAAGTGCCTAATGAATTGAATAAAGATTCGGTCCTAAAAGTCACTACTCCCTACGATACATAACGATGATTCAATAAGGAGTAATCAAACTTTATTGGACAAAGCATGATTATTGATGAGTGAAGTTTAGCTAATTTCATTCTACAAGGTCGTGTACTTAATATTTGTACACAAGGTTAAAATTAATTTCATCTGAAGAATTATATATAGAATCATACAATTGTGGGTTCCTGTGAAACCCCAACCTATCGTAGGCCAAAGATTTGGCAGGCTGTGCAAGTTGAAAGACTACGCATAATAATTATATGTGAGGGTTCTTATATGAATTACCTTAAAAGAGTTTGGAAACGATCATCATTAGGTAACCAATTTATGTTTTGAACATCATTATTGTAAACTAAAACCAAGTTCGTTTTACCTAACGTAATTCAATTTTTTTTGTGAATACCCATTTCGTTGCATCGAGAAACAATTATTGTCTCAAGAAATACCACCCTAATAGTGAAGGAATTTATTTTATAAATTACTAGAGTGGGCCCGTGCTTCGCAGATGGACTGTTTGTGTTATTGTATACGTTGATATTTTGTTTAAGCGCAAATATGTAAACGAAAAGCAAGGGAATTTTTGGAATTTCAAAAGACACCGAGTAAATTAGTTCAATGAATTTTGTTTATTAGTAGTAGAGATTGGTAGTAAAATGGATTTGGATATGATACAAGAATAAAATTTATTATGTATGATGAATGAAGTTAACCAAACCTAAATGAATACACCACATTAGAATGCCTAATAAGCATTCTCACATATTGAGAAACTTTGAGTTTCTTATCAATGTCGAGAATAGATAACCTCAGTTGTCAATTAAACCATTAAGAGAATTGACTATGTGGTATGGTATAATGCATAATTCCAAAAAAAATTGTATACATTATCAGATTATGATTTTGATAGCTGTACCTGAAGGGATAAGATCCATTGACTACAATTTTTTTTTTCTAGAGAAAGACTAATGTAATTGGAATATAGTGAGTAATATTAATAGGATAACATCGTGAATTTCAATTGTTGAAATTAATGTAATAGTTTCACCATTCGATTGTTTAAACTGGACCAGCTCGCAATGGAAGTTATGGGTGAATTTCAAAAAATTTACCCTATTGGATCTTTATTGGGCCTATGAAGTCTAACTAAATTACAAAATTTCATTTAAATAAAATCATTTATTTTATTTAAATTCAAATATAATAAGATATTAAATTAATTTATTTGATTTAGTTTATACATAAATGTATCATATACATATATGTGCGAGTGCATGTGTAACATAATAATCCGTGAAAGGTATAATATTCCCATATGTAGATGTTGGGATTTTCACCGCAATAGACATATTAGCTCATTTTGTATGTCATGTATGTTGTCCAAATATGTGCATGTATATGTGTTACAATACGCGTACACACACATGTATGTATAAATATATTATATATAATATATGAACATAAAAAATTTGTATATAGATAAATATACATATAGAAAGAGAGAAAACAATTATTTAAAATTCAAAATTAACTTAGTTTTGCAAACATAATAATTTTAGTATTTTAATTTGTATATATTATGAATAAAATAATGTTTTCACAAATAAATAAATAATATAAATAATCTATTGATGAAAATTCAAATTTTATAATTTTTTAAAATCTAGGATCACAAAATAGAGCTTACAAAAAATCTAGAGACTTTTCAAAGTTGAAATATTATTTTTATAAAAACAATTTCATTGATTTTGGCAATAATTATTTAATATAAAATAATATATTATTAAAAAATTCAAATTTTAAAGTTTCAGAAATTTTAAGATCATGAATGAAGGGTTATGAAAATTTTTGAAGAATTTTTCAATTAAATTATTATTTTTAATAAATCATAAATATTTTTCTAAAATAATATTAATTATTAAAAATAATAAACTTTATTGAAAAATTACTATATTTTTCTATATGTTTATGAAATGATATAATATTTTTTTAAAATATAAAATTTATCTTTTAACGTAATAGTTATTTTATATATAATAAACAATTCAAAATCCAAAAATGTTAATTTAAAAATATGAATATATGTATAATACTTAATTTTTTAATTTTTAAATTCATATTATATACAAATAAGTGTACTAAAATTTTAAATTATATATATATATATATATATCTTATATGTGTTATTATTAGAGAGAAATATACACTAAAAGACATATATAATTTATTAATATGTATATATAAAACAATTATTAATGACAAAAATTGATCTTTTTATAGTAAAAAAACATTTGTTTATATACAAATCAAATAGTATAACAAATAAATTATGCATGTAACCAAACTGATTTGTGACAACTACATCTACTTACGAAATCTCACCTAACTAAACATATAGCAGCAATATGTTTAAACAGATATTAAATTACCCATTATAGGATCATAAAATATAATTTAATTACTGTAATATAAATTAAAATTACAAATTTAATGATTCCTTTGAATCCAAGTTGAAACAATGACTTCCCTTCCTTTTACTGTTCTTGATTCGTCAGATTGCAAATCCGGAATCACCGATCTCCAACTATCGAATGGTATTATTTTAATTTGAAATAGAATTGAGAATTTTGAAGTGGATTGAGAACTATATTTTAACCAGCAATGTATTAGGTAACGGCGGCCAAAAATGGTTTTTTTTTAAATTATATATATATATATATATATATATATATATATATATATATATATATATATATATATAGATATGGTTGTATTAGAGAGAAATAAGGAAAACCTTTTTACCCATTCTCACTTGATCTCAACCCATTATCTTCATGCCAATTCCCTATGTTTTATCCACTCTTAGGCCTTCCCAAAATCGAAATTTTGCAGCCCTAATGATGGGCCTTGAACCCATCAAGCCCAAGCCAAAATATTATGCATTTAAATCTAATTTAATCGCTTGTCGATGTTGTATATCGATCGATATACTTATAACTGTTATAAATATATACAACATTACTTATTTCTCTAATCATATTAAAATTTTATAATTAATATTTCATAAATATTAATTAATTTATAACAATTGTAAACTAACTAAATCGTTTGGTCTTAAGGGAATTCATCATTACGGCTGTGTAACTCTTGGGTGTAAATTTGGTCAGCGATTAACATCGAATTATTCTAATATTAACGTTTACACGTCACTTAGCAGGTGGTGTGACATTATGGCCAAATTTATTGCTTACTCATTTTCGGTAAAATCAAATTTTAGTTTAATAAGCGTTACCTGGTTGTGATATTCGTTTACACCAATTCTCTTCGTCAAAACTATATCACTTTGGACTTATGGAGTTCGGTAATTGTCAAAATTCCAACCTCATCCACATTCAACTTTATAGTCCAAATATAAAGTTCTTGGTTCAATAATAACAATTATTATTAACTGAAATGCTCTGGCCAAAGACTTTGACCTTAAGTCGGCTTGAGTTGACTGTGATACTAATCACATATAACCGAGGAGACGAATCCTCTCTTGAATAGTGCTTCACTTCCAATACTTCCACTCGACCCAACTATAGTCAATCGATGGACGCCATGCCATGATTTAGCTATAATCAAAGCAGAGCTTTCATATTGAAGATCCACAGTATTCTCAAGTCGAGAGGACTTTGTAAATCAGTCACATCGATATTTTTTTGTTTGACCTTAATTATATTAACCAACAGAAAACTATCGAGTGAGTCATTCCATAGTTATCCAATAACTATTTGTACGTAACGCCTAGTGCCCCAACAGTCATGAGTAATACACTTCCCAACATTCGGAGAGCATCACGTACTCCAGTCTCAATGGATATATCGATATCCAATCTCGATGCATCTTGGCTAGGAACATTTAAAATGTTACATTTGTTTCATTGTGATAAATTACTCACCGTTACAACACTTTGTAACTACTATCACAAAATATACCATTTATGGATTTTTATATTAAATATAATTTTAATTAAGTTAATTAATTAATTAATATAGTCACATTATATCAAGTATATAATAGGATGAAAATACCTTTTATTTCTAACATGATTGGTCAACGAGTTAGATACTTGTAACAAATTACATAATTGCCCCTAGGGCATACCCCTAACTCTATCAATCTCCCACTTTCACTAGGGGTCAATTATAGAATCTAATTCGAACTTCTCCAATCAGTTTTCTCAAAACCAATTAGGTCAGTCCCTTTGTGAATGGGTATGTTATTATGTTTTAATTATCCACTTTGTCGATTAATTGTCTTTGACATTGATAAACTGCCTTTGTCATGCAGAACGATTCGAAGTATGTCTTTCGATTTCTAGTGAGTTTTAAATTCTATCATGACCAATTTCATGCATTGTTATCTTATATCAATATTATGGGATTCTCAACAATTTGAATTGCCTTTGGCTCGGTTATAAATTTGTGCATTTATATCTATATACATTGGTTTATTATAGCGCTATTCAAGTTAATGTTCTCAATATTTCGTTGAATCGACCACAATTACTTTTATTTTGAAACATTTCAAATTAAAGATTTTAACTTGAATTTTATCGTTGACATGTTATACTCAATATCACTTATAAAAGTTTGTGTCCAAACATTCAATCATAACGAATTCATTGTTTCTATGCATAATTCCTAGCATTTCATAAATCGCGAGAATACCTCAAATAACCATTTAGTGACACCAATTTGGATTTTATATTTGCTCCATGTATCAAATACATAAACAAAACACAATATCATACACAACACAACCTATACGATAATTTCTACTGCTAATGCATAAGGAATCCAACTTACATGTTCTCTTTTTAATAGGATGCTCTTGTATATCATTTTGGGACAATCCTTATATCTTTTATACTCACAATAAAAAGACATAATTTACAATCCAAAATTGAATATTAAACAACTAAAGTTGATTAAAATACAAGCATAATGTTAAAATCAACAACGTGTTGTTTACTTATAGTTTAGAAATATCAATGTACCTTTTAACGTTCTTTCTTATGAACACACGCTTCCTTTGGACTTTGATTGAAAATCAAACTATTTGATATTTCTATCAAAATACTTATTCAATCTTGATGCTTATAAAATGATACATTTGTATTGTTTCTTGGATCTTATTCAAAGATTCACAAACCCAACATCGCTCCTACTGACTTTGAGGCATTGTTGGTTAATATGGGTAAACGACTTACTCTAAATCATTATTTAAACTTTTCTATTTCAATATATAAGTACCAAACACTAATCTTACCGAGCGATAATTTTATGAGTAAATCTGAATTAACTTGAGCACGTTGAATACCAATCTGTTATGCTAATTTCAATAATTGAAATTTTCGATATTATTCTTATCAATATTGCCCATTTAATTCCAACCACATTAGTCTTTCCATTAAAGACACAATCTCAACCGAAGGATCACATCTCTTTGGTTACGGCCACCAAAATCATATTTTGAAAGCATACTTGGAATTCTTTCAGATTTGCGCATCATACCATATAGAGTCAACAATCTTAACAGTTTAATTGAACAACCGAGGGTAATGTATATTTTCGACATTAATAAGAAACTCATAGATTCTCTTCGATGTATAAGAATACTTATTAGACATTTTAATGCTATGTGTTCATTTAGGTCAGTAAATTTCACTTCATCTCATATAATCATTTCTATCTATGGATCAGATTCAAATCCATTTAACTGTCAAAAATTTCTCAAAGAAATTCCTTCATAATGAAGTTGATATATCTTGAAACAACAATTGTTTCCTAGTGCAAATAGAATAAGGATTCATAAACGCTTTATGAACTTTTTTATTTATAAAACTGATTTTAGTTTATAAAAATTGTGTTCAAACATAAATATGTCATTTGATGATAGACCTTTCCAAAAACCTTTTGGAGATTCATATAAGATCCCTTATGAATAATTATTACGTGCAATCTTTCGACTTGCACAACCTGCCCACTCCTTGGCCTAGGATATGTTAGGATTCCTTACAAACCCTTACTTTGTATGATTTTGTAAATTGCTGTTTAGATGAAATAATATCAACCTTGTGTATTAATGTTAAGTACACGACCTTATAGAAAAAACTCAACTTCACTCACAATTAATCATAAATTGTCCAATAAGATTACTCCTTATCGATGCATCATTATGTATCACATGGAGGAGTGACTTTTGAGAATGAATCTATATTTATTTTTAGGTACATTTGGAAATCTTTCCAATATGCTCACTTCTTCGACCAGATCAAATCATTTTATCCCATTGCATGTTATTTTATTTACATTTCTTTAATATTCTATGATTTTATCATAAACTTACTACATGTGTGTCTAATACACATGTTCATGTCGGTAATAAATCATCGATGAATATAACAAAGTATGTGGAACCCTTTTGGTATTAATAGACTTATGATTGCATACATTAATATGTATTAATTCAAAGAGTTCATCAAATCTTATGATGCTCCCACTGAATGGGTACATAGCCACTAATTGTTTGAGATACAATTAACCTATATCATATGATTCATAATCATATAGTAATTTTTTTTCTCAAAACTACGGCTTAGTATATAAGTCCAAAAAAATGTAAATAATATTAGATATATATGTATTTTTGTTGCATCAGTTTTACTATGAATTTTTTTTCATAATATAGTTCTATTTCATAATGAATATTTATAATACTCGTATTGAAATATAGTTATATCTATTTTCAGTCAATACCAAAAATAAACATTATTTCACAAATAATGTTCGGTACATTTTACGAAAATAATTTTCGTAATTTGATGCAATCATTAGGTGCTATACAGTATGCTCCCACTATTTCCGCCATTACTATAATAGCGTACTAAATTTGGAGGTCTAGCATTCACTTAATATTGTTAATATTGTTTACTTATTTCATATGCTGCAACTAGTTTACAATGGAGAGTTCTTTGATCAAATATTTTAAAATCAAAGAAATAAATGTTATAGAAAATAATTTTCTATATGAAAATACATTTCGGATTAAAAATCATGTTTCATATTCCAATATTAAGTATCAATTATTATTACAATTCTTGTTTCCACTGTTTCTCTATGAAGCAGAAGTGATTATTCATTCTCTTCATTCCAACTTTACCTTAAATTACATCTATTCTTATACATTCTTTTTTCTTTCAAATGGTCGAACTATTCAAAAGAAAACTTTACTACAATATCATAACAAACCTTTTACAAAAGCGCATTCGATTATTCTTAACATTTAAGACATCAAATATGCTGCACTTTATGTAAATCGATCAAGATGACTTTTCAACAATCGAGTTCTTAGGTGCATTCGTAGTTTATGGTCTTGTGTTACATTAACATAATATGATACTTTTGAAATCATTCAAGTTGAATACACGATCTTAAAATACTGTTTATTAGCTTACTTCGAATGAATTAACTTCACCGAAATAGTACCCCACAAACTATGATTGTTCACCATATAACATTTATATGTGAAAGTACATGGATCAAATATCCATAATCTTGAATTGCATTTAGAGTTCAAATACTCATAAAATGGAATACACGGTCTAAACTAAATAAACATATAAGTTACCAACTTATGAATGTATTAAGTAGTTGAAATTAGGCACTTGCGTGGGTATAGAAACATTATATAACATGCAATTAGAATTATTAGTAAGTATGTATTATATTTCTAGTTTTCAACTTTCAATTTAGTTTGTTTATATATGTTAATTGACAAATGTTTTATCAATCATATTAAATGCACAAATTTATCATTGTAGATAATTATAACATTATATAGTATATGTTCTTACGGTATTAGAAAGACTAAATGTTACCATTTCATTTTTCTAATAAGGCTCTCCCTAGTCTTTTATGTTTCTCCAAACCCTAAGATGAAACATAGAAGCTTTACAACTTCACTGGTGGGTGTTAGGACTCGTTTTTTGGGTATTTTGACCTTGAGTTTTCTCAACAAATCAAAGCCCCACAAATGATGGATAACCCCTTATCGGTTGTATCAAATACAACTTCTAGCCCATTTTTCCTTGTTCTAATCTCATTTCGATCTTGAGTTTGCTCAACAAATCAAAATAGATTATTCACTATTACCTACCATATCGTGATGGCCTAAGTATAATATATGTATCTTGAGTTTGCTCAACACATATAGTTATCTTACATTGCCTGTTCAATATATTAATAGTACTACGCATAGCATCCCTGGCTTGAGTTTGCTCAACAACTAAGGCGCATGTAAGTAATTTATTAATATATATGATGGAGAACAACATTATATTGAAGATTCATAATCTTCAATATATTTAGTGATATCGACTTGTAGAATAATATATTTCTTATGAAATACCCCAGCGATTCAAGTGTCAAACACATCGGAAATCATGGTATATGTGCATGTAATGACCCATCATTTTAAACGGTTTAAATCGATGATAAACCACATATGGCAGACTCAAACCATTCAAAAAGGAGGAATGTTATGGGGTAAATAATAAAAAGAAGAGAAAGAAATAAAACAAACATAGAATCTTATAGTGGAATGACAAAATATAATAATCAAATAACGGTTCATGAAGTTGTTTAACAAATATTTGATTACACCTTTACAATACAGATCAGAGTACATACAGCAGGAGTAAATAAATGAATTCAGCGGAAGAACATGATGCATAGGAATAAATATAATAAATAATAATAGTACTAAATCTTCGTCTTCGTCCTCTAGAAAAACAATCTTTGATACACTGAAAAGCTTGGACTGACCCGAGCGAATTGAAAATGCAAAACACTCAAGTATGAACTAAAAGATCTTATGTGAGTTAAATCAACAGTAAATAAATATGATTGTAATGGTGTCGGACATGTTTATGGGGTTTGACATCTCCTATCCAGTGTCAACATGAGTGCAATAACTTAAGAGATGTCCAGATTTCCATTTCCTAAGGATCCGTTAAACTATCTACATGCATAGTAAAATACGCTATTATAATAGTGCCCACAGTAAAGTATAAAAATAGCGTTAAGGCTTACCCATATCCCCCTTAACACATTTTATATATTTCCATAGTCTATATAAATACTATAAGCTCCTCCATAAAATGGAGGTTTACTCAATGAGCACTCCATAGGTAAGGTACAACCAAACTCGTAATGGGTGCGATAAGGCATGTGACAAGACACACGAGGCAATGCCCAGTGTAGGATACTACCGTTTTATGGATCCGGACTAGTGGTAACGGCTAGCAGCTACTAACGCCCACCTTGGAACATACTCCCATAATCAAATCGAGGATGACAACCAAATCAATCACAAAGTCATAATATGGTATCGAAGAAGCATGTCCGATCGGAGGTGCGACCTCACTTAGCCCGGCATGGCTCCTTTTTTAGTCACATCAAGCAGACTCGCGGGAGTTAGGGCTACATTAATACCTCATCTAGAATCGTTCGCCAAACCATCCTACTTCATTCTGGAATCTCCACCATGTACACAGTTGTTAAAGTGGTTTTTAGTATTGGCAGAGAGTATGACAATATCTGATCCCGGTCTCTTTAACAACCAAACATTTATTTCACATTGGATTGTTCTTTTAAATTTTCAAAACCCGTTTCATAATTGATATCAACATATCGTATTCAATTCAAACCATATCACTTTTGATATCATAATTACTTTCGAAACCACATCGACCAAATAGGTTAAACTCCTATTTCAAAATCATCATATTTACTCAAATATGTCATTTAAATCCTAACTTAGGTTATAACATCATTTAACCATATTCGCTTTTAAATCAAGGATTTAAATATAAAGACTTCCACTTTACAAAGTCTGAAATTCAGTAAATGGTTTAGATAGTTCTAAATAGTTTAGCATAGTTTAAAATAATTTTTTAAATAGATTAAAATACTTTAAAATAGTTTAAAATAGATTAAAAACAGTTTTAAATAGATTTAATAGATTTAAAATAGATTAAATAGATTTAAAATAGATTAAATAAATTTAAAATAGATTAAAATGGTTAATTTGATTATGATAGTTTAAAATAGTTTAAATAGATTAAAATCGTTTAATAGTTTGAAAATCTTAAAAATCAAGATTTTAAACATGATATATTTTCAAACAGTTTATATTAAAATAATAAATTTGAAATAATATCAAATCAACCTATTTCTTTCATTTCAATACATCTGGACCATGTCCAGCTTTCAAATCCACAAACTATATTTTTCCTTTCAATTCAGATTCTCATTTAAAACCATTAATCAATATCAATCCATGTTCGAACTATAAATTTAAACTATTCGAATTAAGCAGATTTTAAAATTTAAATATTCAAATATTTTAATAATAAATTTCATTTATACTTCAAATCTAACTTTAAAATTTTAATTTAAACCAATTCTAATTTCAACATTTAAAACTCATATTTTCTAAATAATTCAGTTTATATAAATGTAATTTCCTTCAAAGTATCATTTTACTAAATTCAATGTTTAAGGACTAAAAATCACTTAATTTAACAATGGTGTCCGTATATAATTTTAACCCTAGATTAAGTGACACGGATGTATATCATTTCAACCCGCAATAAATTTAAGTTTTACGGGTATATATCATTTCAATGCACAATCCCAAAAAATAAAGTTCAAAATCCATAAAATCGCTGGGGTTTATCATTTCAACCCATATTGATTTTTCCCTAATCTATAGATCGTTCAGGTACGTATCATTTCAACCCATAGTGATTTTTTTAGTAATAACTAAGGGAACTTGCAGTGTTGTAACAATATGAATATAACATCCAGTCATCCAATATCGACAATTAACCATCCATCATAATCATCATTCAAACCAATCAATAATAATAACAAGTGACTGATTATCAATAACAGGTATTAAATGGAAATTTAAAATCTAATATTAAATTAAATGGTGATTAAATTCAATAAAAGTTATATTTAATCGGAATGATAATTCAAAGATATCATACAATCAATTTCTAATCACATCATAAATTCAATTTAACTAACATAAGATAATTTATAGTTGTGAGTGGGTTAAAACACTCACAATTGATTTGTCATCGATTTAAATCCAAAAATAACCTAAAATATGAATAGTCTTAGAATTCATCCTGACTAGTTTCGTAATATCCGAAATTTCGATACGATCGCAGCGAAGAAAACCACACATGAATCCAAGCTCTTATGAAAAAGATATGCTAGTTAAAAGTCATACGATTTATAATATTATAAAATAAATAAATAATAAAAAAGAAAAGTATGTTAGCACGTCAGCTCAACCACTGTTCACCCTGGAACCCTAATCCTTGCGTTCGAACAGCTGCTACACGCACGACTGCTAGCCAAAAATCTCCAAACGCCTCCACTTCCTTCGCTTCTGACTTGATCTAAGTACACCAACGCCATGCCTAGGCCTAGCCGACCATAGCATGGCCACACGCACCCCTCCAAGCCACCCTATCAACTATGGCCGTGCCCCTTTCTATTGACAATTTTTGGCCATCTGAGCATGCTGACGATGAATGAATACATGATCCATGACCTACTCAATACCACCTTCCTAATGGCACCTTCCTATCGTCGATCGGATGAAAATCCACCGTTGGATCGTGAAAACCTAATTCCAAAGGCCGAGGTTGATCCTCAATTTCTGGACAAACGATGATCCAAATTAAAAAATGAATTGCTACAGTGGATTGTGCTCGTTGAGAGTTTTCCAACGATATATAAAATGACATAGTTTTGAGGAGTCTGATTTTTGAAATTGGATTTGAAATTGAATAAGGGTTTTGATTTGTAGCCATTGAAAGAAGAAGTTGTTGGTTGAATAGACAGATACGTACAATAATAAGAAATAAAAAGACTACTGGGATTGAGAAAAATCTATTTATATGGACAAGACCCAATAAGAAAGAATGAACATATTGCATGAAGAAGTTAGCTTTTAAAATTAGCTTATTTCAAATTGAATTCAATAAATTGATTTCTATGTGTTTCGAGCCCGCACGATCAAACGACAAGTCCGATCGCTACGAAACTTGAATCCTACAATAATTCACTGTTATCGTCGAAATCCGAGACAATGACAAAATGACTATTTTCGCGTTATTTAAATATATTATTATTAAATTGATTTTATCACTTTTCAAATTCAAATTTAATAATTAACAATTTTTTTATAATTTTTGATTACCTACAAACTTATAATCTTTTAAAATAATTTTCCATGTCAAATCCAATGTTAAATATTGCATTAATTACTGTAACGATCCGCATTTTTTCGAAAACTAAAATATTAAATTTAATAAGGTTTTGTAATTTAATATTGAAAGAAAATAAAATTTATGATGTAGGAATGAGAAACTAACTAGAATGAAGTTTGATAATGTAAATCTAATGTAATAGATGACTAATTGAATGAAACCTCAAGTAATTGGAATAATCGTAAAGTTACATTGGTTAGAAAATGTAAATAAGAAGATAAAATCAATGTGGTATGTGATGGTGAATTGTGCGTAATAAATTGAAATCGACTAATAAAGAATGATTAATCAGTATGTGAATTGATTAGTTTGATTTGTAAATAATAAGCTTGTGAATGTGTTTGAATTAGTAATGTATAGTAATTGCTTTAATTATCTTTTGGTTATCTAATCCGGTAAATTAAAGTGGAAATCAATAAAAATTAAATACAATTGAAATATTGACATTGATCTAATTTACTATTGCAATGAATATGAATTAATATGATAATTGTAGAGTATTAATATAATAAAATATAAACCAATGTTAATTATAGCCATTAGATAATGGTTGATGGAATAAAAAAATTGAAATAAAATTTTAATCAATTTATTTGAAATTAAATATATAATTAATTGGACTTTTATTGCAATTGAAATTGAACACCGTAAATGGGTGCAACATTCAATATTTAATTTGACTTAGAAATTTACTTTAAAGGATTATAAATCATCAAGTGATTAAAAATGATAAAAGTATTAGTTGTTGAATTTGAATTGAAAAGTGATTTAATCAATTTAATAATAATTTATTTATTTAACGTGAAAATAGTCATTTTGGCCACTGTTTGAGATTTTGATGAAACCAGTGTCATCAGATCCATAACGATGAATTATTATAGGACTTCAAGTTTCGTAGCGATCTGACCTGTCGTTTGATCATACGGGCTTGAAATGTGCAAAAATCAATTTAATCGAAATCAATTTGAAATAATCTGATTTTAAAGCCAATTTCTATATACGAAGGAATTAGGATGTAGAACCTGTTCTATTGAATTTAAAAATACTGAAAACATGTATTTTGATATATAGGATGATCCACTTTCATTTCAGAAGCGAAACGGGCTTTTTGGGTCGTTATTGTCGTTCGAACCAATTCGATACGTGTTCATTTTTCTTATCGGGCTTTGTTCGTATAAATAGTTTTGTTCTAACCCTAGAAATCTTTTTATTTCTCATTTCTATATGTACTGGAAGTTTTTCCTCTCTTTTCAATGGCTCAAAACCCTAAATTCCCAATTCAATTTCAAATCGAAATTCAATTTCAAAATTCAAACTCCTCCAAACCATGACATATTATATACCGATTCGAAGCCCTCGACGAGCGTAATCCACTAGTGCAATTCATTTTTGCAATCGAATCACCATTTGTCCAAAAATCAGTGATTTAGTTTCGACCATCAATTTGCTAGGGTTTCGATCCAACGGTGGATCTTCGCCCGATCGACGATCGGGAAGCGGTGTTGGAAAGAGGACGATGTGTAGGCCTCGGCCATGGTGTTCGTTTGTGCTAAAGATCATGGATTTCACCAGAAATTGCCAATAACTGAGTGGAGGCAGCGATGGTCTTGGGGGGCCGGAGGTGGCCACTTGGCCAGGGGAAATGCGGCTCAGGGAGGGGTCGTAGTGATGGGTCTTGATCGAGGTGGTCGTTGTCGTTGGCGATCGTACGGGTGGTCATAGATAGGAAGTAGTGGCGGTTTCGTTCGTTCAAATGCTATGGTCAGGGTGGACGAAGGTTTCGTGAACGAACTGCTGTGCACGTGGAAGGTAACGTATGGCTTATTATAATTATTTTATTTACTTATTTTATTTTATATCGTATGACTTCTAATAGTTATAACTTTTACGTACGGGCTCTAATTCACGCGCGGTTTGTTCCGCTGGGAACGTAACGAAATTTATGGACATTCTGGAACTGGTTGGACAAATTTTGAGACTGTTGAAATTTGGATCTTATTTTGGATTTCAAATCGAAAGTGGGAGTAACGACCTGGAATTTTGGGTCGCTAGATTTGAACATTTAATTCATTTTAAATGTTGAATATGTATTATAATTTGATTTTGAAATAAAAAGATTGTGGTTAAATTAATAAAATTAGTTAAAATTTCAAATATGTCAATCTAATTGAATTTGAATAATAATAATAATAATTAACTATTTGAAATTGAGATAGTTTGTGAATATGATATAATTAGATATGTAAATGGTTTCCAAGATTTATTTAAAATATATAGTTGGGTTAGAATTATAAGTGTTGGACTGTTGGATGGAATTAAAAGTCGATAAGTTGAATTTGGGATTTTATATTAATTTAATAATGAAATTTAATCATATAATACTGTGAATAGTCAGATTTTGATTTAAACTGAATCAAAATGATTTCTAATGAATATAAATTCTATATGATTTATAATAGAGTTAGTAAAGTTTTAAAGGTGAAATTTTAGATGATTTCGATGATTTTGGAAATCGCTTGAATTAATCGACGAGTTAAAATAGCCTTCCGGGGCACAGTCTCGGAATTCGACGAAACCATTTCTATCGGATCCGTAATAGTTAGCTATTATAGGATTTCAATTTTTGTAGCAATCGGAGTTGTCGTTTGACCCTGGCAGCTCAAAATGCATAGAACTATTTTAATCGATTTAATTTAAAATTGATCGTTTATTTCTGTAACTCGCGTATACGACCAAATTAGCTTCCGAAACACGTTCCATTATGTTCAGAATGTGGGTAAAATATTGTAATCGCCTGTCGGCACGCGTCGTTTGGAGATCGTTTGAAAAAGTTCCTTTAAAATGGATTTAATATTAAAATATTATTTATATACGTATATATATACACGTTTTTGGTCGAAACCCTCGTTCCTCCTCTTGGCCGCCGTTCGTTTATATTCAATGGCCGAAAACAATTCTCCTCCCTCTTTTTTTTTCTTGAAATCTACTCAATTATGGAAAAATCTTCTAACTATGAAGATGAAGAGCTCATCGAGTTCTTCTAGTTGAATGGCTACGATCGAGTATTGAGCTTTGGATGGCCAGAAAATCATGGTGGAAGGAGGGACATTCGCGCACGTGTTTTGAGATGGTGGAGCTGCCAAGTTTCATCGGATTTTGGGTGGAGGTGGAGTTGACGTTGGGCTTCGTAGTGGTGGCCTCCGATTGAGGTGAATGGCTCCACGGTGGTCGCGATTTTGAATCCTAGGCCACGTTTGATGGGTTCGGCTTCTCTGGAACGTGCGTGTTGAGAAGATGAAAGCTACGGCCTTGATATTGCTTTCCAGATCTAGCGGCCACGATCTTGGTTTGTAAGATAAAAGAAATTTGTTTTTAAATTGGTAATTGAACTTTATAAATTCATATCTTGTGCATACGTTATCAGATTTCGACAAAACTGGCGATGCCGGAATCGCAGCGACAAGTACTACACAGTGGAGCAATTCTGGAATCATTCTGAGCTAGTAAAAATTTAGGTTAAATCGAACGCCGTTCGATTTAATTTAAAATTTGAACGTCCGTCAAAAATTCAAGGCGAGTTAATCTCACTCACATTTGGATACCAGTTAATTTAAATAGCTAATATTTAAATGTTTGATTGGTTGTTTAGCTAAATATGATAATTATTATTAGATTGAATCGATATTTATTGGTTATGCTAATATCTGTGGATGCAGGGAAATAGGTTGGAGGGATCCAACTGGATTCCTCACAAATAGAAATTTTACTTATATTCTATGATATATCTCACTGATATCCTGTGATAAATTGATTTAGATCTTGTTATGATGTGTTCTATATATATACTGTGATATATTAATTTGAAAATTAAATTGTGTTGTGCTATGATTGGGTGAGTACAATCTAGGAATTTAAATATAAATAAAATAAATTGGGTTTAAAAGGAAATAAAAGAAATTCTTAAGTAAAGAATATAAAAAGAATTAAATTCAAGAAATTGGTTGAAAATTTGAAGTGTTTGAAATTTTGATTTAAAGGAAAGGTGAATTGTTTTAAAATAATAGCGAGATTTATTTTTAAAGGATGGGAAGTGTATTTTTTTCCTGGAAACTAAGCATGTTTTAAAGAAAGATTTTCGAACTATAAACTGGAAAGTTTTGTAAAGGTGTTTTTAGAATATTTTAGAAAATTATTATTATTTTAATTGTTTTTTTAGTGGAAGTAAATATTGTTTAAGTAATTATGGTATTTAATTATTTAAAAGGTAATTTAAAATTATGTTTCTAAAGGGAATTAAATATGAACATTTGATAATAATCTCATATAAAAAGAAAATTTTTGATTAAATTACTTAAGGAACTTGTATAGATTTTCAAAAGTACAATTTGAATAAAGAATTTAGTAATCATGTTTTAAATACTTTAAGTACATTTTGAAAGTGATTTCCAGGAAATAGCAATGTGATTAAAAATAAAAGAAGTTTATTTTTAAAGTATGGAAAGGAATTTACGGGATAAACGTAAAATTGAATTGGGGTAAATCGTGTAGGATTTATAAAAAGAATTCTTTAGTTTATTCTGAAATGGAGATGTATTTCCCTGAAAAGCCAATTACGTTTTAAATCAGATTTCTAAGTAAAAGTTAAAGGTTTTAAATTTGATTTTAAAATAATGTTTTTAAGAAAATTCTTAATTAAGTTGTAAAAATTTTAAAGGTGAATATTTAATAAATTAGAATAGAGGTAATTATTTTAAAGGGGTTAATTGGTATATGCTTTAAAGAATATCATTAATATTTATATTCTATAAACGAGATTTATTGTAAAGATAGTTGGATTAAAGTTTATTTAGGGTTTCTTAACTTTATTTTAAAATTTAGTATGACTTAACTTTATTTTGAAGAAAATAGTTTATATTTTATAAAGCAGTTTTATTTGAAATATTTTTAAATGTACATATATTTTAAATAAAGTATTTAAGTAATTTAAATGTTTTAATGTATTTCCAAGAATAAAGAATTTAAAATTATTTTAAATCTAAATATTTGGTACTTGGATGTTTTCAGAGGAAGTAAAGATTTGGGAATTTATTTCATGAGAAGAGTTGGATTTCAAAACTGTTTTCAAAGGATTTGAAAATGGAAATATATCTTGAAAAGATATTTTGAGATTAATAAATAAATTGGGAAATTATTTATTGCGCGATTGATGTTTGTGAATGTTGATTGATACTTAAATCACCGACTATCAATATTGGCAACGTTGATCATTTCGAAGAGACCGGGATCAGGATTAATTTCTCGAAAACCACTTCGATCCGATTTGTACGTTTTCGTGGGAAAAACGAGTTCGGAGTCGAAGATGGAGCAGTGAAGTGCAAGGGCTAGTCGCGACTAATCCTGAGGATATTTCCAAAATGGATGTAGTAGGAGTAGTGCCTTCAGTTCCGTTCGAACCCTGGACGGACTTGTATGGATGAATGCTTTCGGAATATCGTTAGGTGGACGATGGGCATTCTAAGTGAAACGTTCAAAAAGGTAACGCTTAGCCTCAAGCCTCATTAACTGGGAATGATTGAAAATCAGGGGTTATGCAGCAAGGCTAGGTGGGTAACACCCATTTCAGGGTAAGGTCATCTCTGTGTAGATGTCCTTTTTTATTCGGCTTAGTGGTGCGGTTGCTGATCCCAACCGTTGGGTGATCTTACTCGGGATATCCTGTAAAGGGTAGTCCCGATCTTGTGTTGCAGGGGATCGAGAGTGGTCCTCAGCACTGTGAACTAGGCCACGTACTGTGACAGGTGGTACCACAGTGCCTAGTCATTAGTTGGAAATCCATTCTCCCTACGCGCCTTTTACGAGTTTTGTTTGTATTACCCCCGATTGTGGATAGTAGCTGGAATTTAATGAATGTAACAATTCCGGCTATTGTAATAAGTATTTGTATATAGACCCTATTATAATATCAGAGGATTTTTTAAAAAGTGTTTTAGCTATTGTAAGGTAAAAACCCGAAATGTTTATTTGTGGCATGGTCATACGAGATGCTTTTGTTTTCAATAGGATTTTTGAAACTTTAATAATCAATTTGGGTGTAAATTTATCAGCTGGTATTCCAGACTGACTCGGGTGTTATTTCATTATAATGCTCGGGTCAGACCGAGTATTATAGATTTCAGGATTGGATGCTATGGAGCTTAGGAGAGGAGCTGGAGACTGGGACGTATTATCTGCACTTGTATATATCCGCTGTTGTTTATTGTTGATGTTGTCGGGCTGGTAATTGTTTGTTGTGATACTCTGATGATATATTGTATAAAACGGATATAATTTTCATTTTTTGTAAAGATCTGATATTATATATTATATTTGATCCGCTACGATTGAGAGATTCTGTTATTGTTTAGTTCCTTCTTTCTTCTATCTTCTATCTTCTTTCTTTTGCCTTAACAATCTCTTTTTCGGCACTTGATCGTCGGCATATTATACCGTGGAGTATTTTATGTTGATTTTCGAGGGTCGAGAAGGGCGGGTCGTCACATTTGGTATCAGAGCATAGGTTAGCGATAACCTAGGCTTTGGTGGGGAAATTACTCATTAAACAGAGTCAATAGTACTCTATAATGAGTTGAGTGTATTAATAGCTATGAGCGCGTACTTGTTAGTGGATTTAAAAATTGTTTTTATGCTGTGTTGACTTATCGGTTGAGTGTTTATGAATTCTGGTCGGTGGGGGAAGTACAACCATATCGATAGGGGTTTCTAAACTCTTAAACAAGATAAACCGACATAGTATTGGTTTAAAGTGGGTAAATGAAATAATTTTACTCAAATTATATTTTGATATAAAAAGAAATTATTTTCTGAAATTATTATATATATTTGGATGTTTGGTTGTTGATATTATAATCAAATATAAGAGCCTACAAATAAAATTCTATAAGTATGATTTATCCAAAAGAAATATAACTAAAATTTGATTCAAACCAGAATTTAAGTCCCGGAAATTTTGAAAAGTGTTTTAAAATGAATTTAAACAAAAAGTTTAGGAATTTAAAATTGTGGGAATGTTTGAAATGTTTTCTAAAGTATTGAAGAGAATAATAGAGTATTGTTTTGGGGAATATTTTTCAATGGAAATTGTTTTGAAAGGAACTTGTGGTAGTAAGGAAGCACTGAACTCACTTCAATCGCTGGGAAATAATCCTGATGATGATGGCCACATCATCAGAATTCATTTTCGTGTTTCTAAAGTAATGGATTGCTTCCGTGTTGGTTGGTTATGATAGTTGTTCGGACTTGTTGGATATACAAGTTGTTTTAGAAATTTCAAAAGAGAAATTTGTTTGGTAAAACCAAGTATTTTGAAATTCGGAGATTTGAATTGATATACCAGTGGGTATGTGTTGATTATTATTTTAAAATAGTTTTGAAATAAAACGGGGTAATTGAATTTTGGGAAATTCTATTTAAATAATGTGTAAAGTTAAAGTGAATTTATTAAGTGAAGTTGATATTAATAAGAAGAAAATGAAAATTTTAATCCTGGAATTAAAAGTTAAATTGAGTATGTAGAAGTGAATAGAAAATTTGAATTTAACTTGGGATAAGTTAAATAAATTAGACTTAGAATTAAATTGATTTGGATTAAATTGAAATGTAAAATGACTTTATAATTGTGGGTCATTGTGTAATGAATTGTACCCATAAGCTATTAAGTGATATACTTATAGTCTGAAATTGTGGATTTAAAATTGTGCAAAGAATTAAATTGAAAGAAAATTTGTATCCTCAAGAATTCAGCGATTTATATATAATTTGGAATTGTGATTATAAGATGTAAATGGATTAAAATGAGCAATATAAGCTTTTAAATAAATGAGTTGGTGAACTTAAGATTAGGAAATGGAAATTGTAAAACCAAAATAAGATGGTTGGTACTTTATGGGAAATTCAAAATTTAAATCCTAAATGAAATGTGAATTGAAATAAGGTGAAGGAAATATAAAAGATAAAGGGTGAATGGACTTAAGTTAGTAAATAAGTTTTAAAACTTATATATTGGAAAGTAAAATTTAAATTGAATGGAGAAATAAAATTGGATCGAATTGGATTTAACTTCGACTAAATGGAATTGAGATGGATTTAGATTTAATTAAAATCAAAATTCAGTTGTGTTATAAATGATATTGAATAAAATTCAATTCTTATTTAAAATAGTAAAGGGAATGGTAAGAATTTAAGTTGGCTAAATAAATTTAGTTGAACTTGAATTAAAATTGGAGAAGAATTGAATTGAAAGAAAATTTAATTTAGTTAAAATGATATTGAATGAAGTAAATGCTCACTCAACTAAATTCAAAAAGGATTGTTTAGAAATGAATTTAGTGTGAGCTAAATTAAATGGAAATTGTATTGGATTGAATAAAATTAAAAAAAATCAATTTAAAATGGATATGGTCCAAAATGCAAGTAAAATTCAGTTTGGGTATAAGATAATTAAAAATGGTCATATTATTAATAAAATTCAGAATATATCGAGTAAATGAATTAAAATTTAAAGTGGATTGAATAAATAAACAAATTGAATTGGAATTTGATTGGATGAGAATCAAATTAAAATAAAATAAAATTGATATAAGAAGAAATGAAAATATTGTGAAATTGGAAGAACTTAAGCAAATTGGAAAATAATTGTGGTCGAGCTTTATAAGGGGTCTTGAATGAAGTTTGTTTAGATAATAAAATTTTAATGCAAGTGAAATAGTTTTAATTTCTTATCGTGATGAAATAAGTATGTATGACTTGTAAATAATGCAGAATGGAAAGATATTAATATAAACTTAAGTTAGATAATAAATTTGAAATGTGAGAAAAGGGATTTGATTTGATAATCGTAATGAAGTAAGAATATTTGGGTTGTGAATAATTCCGAATGGAGTAAGATTAATATAAATTTAAGCTGGAATAAATTTTAAATGGGTATAAGCTTAAGTGATGGTTATTTGCACGAATGATATCAAAATATGCATAGAAATTTGTCTTTGGACATAAAAGAAAGTAAACGAATTAAAGGAAGCAAATAAAATTGGTTTTGACTCAGTTGGAATAAGTGTAATATAATTAAGTGGTTTTGTATATAAATGCAAGTGGATCATAAAAGAAATGCAAATATATCAAATTTAAAATGAAAATTTGATTGAGAATCAATTTGGAATTGAATTAAAGTAAATATAAATTGTATGTAGAAAACTTGAATGTAAATCATTCGAATGGAATAAAATGAAGTTTGGATTTGTAAAGAGGATTAAAATGGTGTTGGAACTTGTGGATTTCTTATAAAGGAAGTTGACATGTAGGATATAATTTGTTTGTTTGGATATGTAATTGATATGTTTGGCTTAGATTAATAAATGGAATGTTGTTAAAAATTTCACATTATTGAAACCTTATGTGTTTGTTTAAGTAAGTGCAGGTACGGGAGGCAATCGATAGAGTTGGAGCGCGTATATGCAATATAATTAGCCGCTTGCTTTTAAAATGCTAATCTAAGATACGCCTACGCAATAAAATTGGGAAAATGATATATATATATATATTTTGTTTTTCGACTATGTGGGTCGATGTATATATTTATGTCTATTGTGATATTGCAAAAGCTCCTCCATACAAGGGAGACTCTGCCAAAATTTTCCGGAAATTTCGGGAGTTAGAAAATTTTTGAAATATTTTGAAACGTTTCGTTAACGACAAATTGATTTCAAATTAAAATTAAAATAAAAGGATTTTTGAATAGGAATCGAAACTAGCAGTTTTGTTTTGAAACTAAAGAGTTTAGGCAAAGTGAATTTGAGATTTTCACTAAGTGGGTTTTGCTATTGGGTTTGGAACATTCTTCTACCTTAGCAAATTTCGGAACGAAATTTTTATAAGGAGGGAGGAATGTAACGACCCGGAATTTTGGGTCGCTAGATTTGAACATTTAATTTATTTTAAATGTTGAATATGTATTATAATTTGAGTTTGAAATAAAAAGATTTTGGTTAAATTAATAAAATTAGTTAAAATTCCAAATATGGTAATCCAATTGAATTTGAATAATAATAATAGTAATAATAATAATTAACTATTTGAAACTGAGATAGTTTGTGAATCTGATATAATTAGATATGTAAATGGTTTCCAAGATTTATTTAAAATATATAGTTGGGTTAGAATTATTAGTGTTGGACTGTTGGATGGAATTAAAAGTCGATAAGTTGAATTTGGAATTTTAAATTAATTTAATAATGGAATTTGATCATATAATAATGTGAATAATCAGATTATGATTTAAACTGAATCGGAATGATTTCTAATGTGGATATAAATTCTATATGATTTATAATAGAGTTAGTAAAGTTTTAAAGGTGAAATTTTAGATGATTTCGATGATTTGGAAAATCACTTGAATTAATCGACGAGTTAAAATAGCCTTCCAGGGCATAGCCTTGGAATTCGACGAAACTTGTTCCGTTGGATCCGTAACAATCGGTTATTATCGGATTTCAATTTTCGTAGCAATCGCAGTTGTCGTTTGACCCTGGCAGCTCAAAACGCATAGAAACTATTTTAATCGATTTAATTTAAAATTGATCGTTTATTTCCGTAACTCGTGCATACGACCAAATTAGCTTCCGAAACACATTCCATTATGTTCAGAATGTGGGTAAAACTTATAATCGTCTGTCGGCACGCGTCGTTTGGAGATCGTGTGAAAAAGTTGCTTTAAAATGGATTAAAAATATTATTTATATATGTATATATATACACATTTTTGGTCGAAACCCTCGTTCTTCCTCTTGGTCGCCATTTGTTTATATTCAATGGCCGAAAACAATTCTCCTCCCTCTCTTTTTTTCTCGAAATCTACTCAATTATGGCAAAATCTTCTAACTATGAAGATGAAGAACTCATCGAGTTCTTCTAGTTGAATGGCTACGATCGAATATTGAGCTTTGGATGGCCAGAAAATTATGGTGGAAGGAGGGACGTTCATGCACGTGTTTCGTGATGGTGGAGCTGCCGAGTTTCACCAAATTTTGGGTGGAGGGGGAGTTTACGTTGGGCTTCGTAGTGGTGGCCTCCGATCGAGGTGAATGGCTCCACGGTGGTCGTGATTTTGAACCCTACCGTGTTTGATGGGTTCAGGTTCTCTGGAACGTGCATGTTGAGAAGATGAAGGCTACGCCTTGATTTTTCTTTCCAGATCTAGCGGCCACGATTTTGATCTGTAAGATAAAAGAAATTTGTTTTTAAATTGGTAATTGAACTTTATAAATTCATATCTTGTGCATACATTATCAGATTTCGACGAAATTGGTGACGACGGAATCGCAGCGACGAGTACTACGCAGTGGAGTAATTCTAAAATCATTCTGAGCAAGTAAAAGTTTAGGTTAAATCGAACGCCGTTCGATTTAATTTAAAATTTGAACGCTCGTCGAAAATTCAAGGTGAGTTAATCTCACTCACATCTCGATACCAGTTAATTTAAATAGCTAATATTTAAATATTTGATTGATTGTTTAGCTAAATATGATAATTATTATCAGATTGAATCGATATTTATTGGTTGTGCTAATATCTGTGGATGCAGGGAAACAATTTGGAGGGATCCAACTGGATTCCTCACAAATAGAAATTTTATTTATATTCTGTAATATATCTCGTTGATATCCTGTGATAAATTGATTTCGATCTTGTTATAGTGATATTTATTTTTAAAGGATGGGAAGTATAACGATCCTGACTCGACCTTCGAAAATCGGCACCGAATATGTCACCTATATTCAAATGTCGCAGATCCAAATGTCGAATCTGGTTCTCCGGAGCTTATAACACAATTAAGTAAGCAATACAGCGGAAGAAAAGAATAATACATTGATATACAACATTGATACAATATCTGATACAACAGATGATACAATAGATATTAATATAAATCAGAGATATGATACAAGAAATAGCAGCGGAAAAGAAAATAGCTATAACCAGCAGCGGAAAAAATAACTCAAGATAGTCTTCAAGTAAGAACTCCAACAGCAGCTCGAACCAACATCACGATTCACTAAGACAAGCAAGACTGGTGTGCATCCAAAGACTAAAACTAGCTACAGATAATCTACCAAACCTAACTATCTGGAAAAAAGCCAACTCTAGACTGCTCGTGTGGAAAATAGTGAGCACCCAGAGTTTAGGAAAAGAATAATAAACTCTGGATCAGTCATGGGACTGGTGTGAGTAACAAAAATAGTTTATCTATAAAAACAAACAGCAAGATAATTTTAAAGTCAATTTGTAATGCTTTTAGAAAATGAAACTACCATAAGACCTCCCGCCACACACACAATGCAAACGCAGACTTGGAGAAGATTTCTTCTTATGATAGTCAAACATGCTTGATACGAGAAAATTTCTTGATATTATTACTAAAAGTGCAAAGTTTGGAAAACCATTTCGAAAGTATAATATACATCTTAGCCAGCATAGACATTTCGAACTATGCCTACTACAGCTACCATCCAAACAGTGGGGCGCCGCCATAAGTAGATGGCAGGTAATACAACTAAAACCGTACAAGGCACGTATTGTTTTGATTGGATTTCCAACAAATGGTCAGCCTAAGGAACTTCCTACTGCCACATGGGATCGCCTCTGGCGGGACGTCCTGAGAACCTACACGGATCTCTGCCGAGACAAGGCCGGGTTACCTCTGTAACTAGGTAACTACTACTCGAGCAAGCCATCCCCCGGTCCTTTGGGACCTTTATCCGAGGTAAGTCTAATCCAACAACATCACATGGTAATAAATGTATGGTGTCCACATAAGTAAGTATTTGGGCTCCATACCATGATACCACCCTTTTCCAGAAGGGAATGACACACCCTAAAGGGAGCGACCCTCATAACCTTGCCGCATCTTTCCTGTTTCGACCATTTCCGGGGTGTGAGGTCTGACGAAGTCTCGTCCACAAAGCTAGGCACAAAGCCATGCTTTGATCAACAAATGATCAACAAATTATCAGCATACAGCAGCACTCAGCATGCCACATTACCAAATTGGGAATATATAGCTGATAACCTTCAACTACATAACCTCTGAGCTCGTACGTCTCAGAGAAGGGTGTTAAGCTAAGAGAATAAATTCTCTGCACCAACAGAAATGTATTTGAAAGAAATCTGCTTTATATCTCAAAATGTAATGTCAGACATGTAACCATACAAGTCTGTTCCGGGTTCAAAGAACCGAAGGCACTTCAAAAGAAGCCCTTGCAATCCGGTATCCACAATCCCGATCGGACTTCCCATCACTTAGGAAATCTCAATACCGGGGATCAGCTAGTGCAGAGACAATCGATAGGTTATCCTATCGTTCTTACAAATACCCGGTCTTCAACACCGGTCTTCAAATGCTATCCATAACATCATATTATTATTCGGAATGGGTTATATGAAACAAAGGTCCTCTTCCGGCTAATCCGAATAATGAACGCGATATTTTAAAAACATATGGATATTGGGATTTCAATTAAGTCACAACTTATTACCCAAAAACCTTTCCTTTAAATGGTTAAACAAATTACCATATAAAATCTTTAAACGAAAAGATTTATTTCACAAAGTTCACCCAGTTCACAAAGATCCATTCATAGATTTCCCAAATCAATTTTCGTTTCAATTGGATTAACCCATTAAATATTTAAATTAAAGATTTAACTTATAGCTTTCAAAACACGTTTCCAAAGATTCATTCATAACTTGGAAAACCATTTCTAATTCAGATCTTTTATATATAAAAGATACACCGTTAAAAGTATTCTTTGTTTTCAAAACAAAGTTCAACGACTTTTCAGAAAGATTAATCCATAGCTTTCAACACAATTTAATTTTTAAATTGTAATCCTTGTAACACAAATTGGAAATCCTTTTCCTTAAATGAAAGCTATTATTACTTGAAACAAATAGTTCTCGTTTTGGAAAACACTGCTTACAATTTGCACAAGTTAAAGCTATTCAAGTATAAAACTTTGATGTAAATTTAAATTTCCAAAATCATGCCTTTAAATGGTTAAAAACCCATATAACACTTTTATAACTTGTATAATATTTTGACCAAGTCATTGAATTCAATTCCAATTATTGAATTCAAATTTAAATCAAATTATTTAAATTTCAAGTGTTATTAAGTTATTGAAAACAACTTTTATTTTTTTGAAACTCATTTCAAAAGTTCTCAATTACAATCCCAAAACTATTTTTGGACTCAAGAATTAAATCTTTAAGATTGATAAAAATCTGTGACTTAACCGATTTCCTCGTGAAATCCATATTCGTGTGTGTATGTGTAGCCCAAGGGTTTAACACAATAGTGCAACATCATTCAATCATCACAGATTAAAACACAGAAATATAGTTGATAAGCGGTATAACAATAATGCTCATCCTTCATTCACAGTTCACAGATATATATATAGCAGATAAAATTACATTCATCCCAGATAAATAAACTACATTACAGATCACACACAAATCAGTATATATCACAAAATATCATAGATCAGGGATATCAGACAAATTAATTATTCAGTCAAGTTCAAACATTCACAAGTAAAATTCATTAGTTGATTGATAAATTTGAATCAACTGTATTAATTATAAATTTGGGTTAATTATCATAAGTTAATTACAATTTATTTAGAATAAAATCCCCTTTTATCATTTATGAGTTCATTTTTAATTATGGACTAATCAATCTTAATTAATGAATCAATTTAACCTTTAATTATTTAATTTATCTTAATTAATTGCAATTATTAATTAGTTCTTTAATTAATAAATTAAACTAACCCCTTAACAAGTAATTATACCCAAATTACTGATTATCATTTAATTAATTACATCCGATAATTATCAATTAATTACTTTTCTAAGTAATTATAATTTCTAAAATTTTCAGGTGGTTATTCTAAATTAATTAACTTAAGTGATGAATCTGAACTAATCCAATTAACTCACTTAATTATATTTAATAATTAATTCTTTAATTACTGTCATTAAGTAATTACACTCAACAATTCCATAAATAATTATTATTAAATTAATCAATCTAATTTATTGTTTTCAAATTCCCTTTTCAATTCCATTTTAAATTCAAGATTGAAATGGATTCTTATTTATTTTTAAATAAGTTTAAAATAGAACTTTCTAACATTTTAAAATTTATATGTTAAAAAAAACAATTTATTTTAAAGGAAATTCTTAAAGAGTTAAAAATCAATTTTCCTTTCCTCTTTTTCACTTTAGTATATTCAATTTATTTTAAACACTTAAGTTATAAACTAAAATTTATTTTAAAATTTAAAATCCGATTTAAAATTTATTTCAGGTTTAAACCTTTACATCTTCAACTTGTTTAAATTTCCATTTATAATTTCTAAATTCACTTTAAATTTCAAAAAAATTTCAATACACTTAATTATATTTCCAAGTCATTTGAAACAAATTGAATTTCAAAATCCTAGAACAAAGCTTGACTCGAAATCCTCTCCTTTTACTTCGAGTCGATCGCCGCAGCACTTCGAGCAACGACTCGAGTTACTCGAGTAAAACGCATGCATCACTCTTGTTCTTCCCAGACGACAACAACACTCAGGCAAATGCTAAGGCCCGTGCACGTGCACACCGTCATTGACCGGCTTCTGGCACCCCCACGGCGTCGAGCACATCGCCGATCGACTCCAGAACGAGCTCCGACCAACTGAAATCCCCCCATCATCTCGAAAACGAATTTGAGAATACTCTCGAAACCTAGAAACAACACAGCGAACACCCCCCTTCGAACCTGTCAAAGCCTTGCCCTCGCCACCTCGACCACCGGAGTTCGTGCAACTCCAGCCATAGCCTTGGCTACCACCCTTCTACAAATCCCCAAAGGCACGTTGAACTCGATCGACTATGGATGACGAACAAAGCAAATTGCGAGACTACCACAAAACTAGGTTTAAAATTTTTAAACGATCGCCGCCGCCACCACGATCATCTGCCGACCATTCCAATATTTTTCCCAGCATCACTGCTTACTCCTCCACCCCCAGACACGAACCCAACCACCCCATCCAAGTAGATCACCAGAATTCGCCCCAAAACCTTTCCCAGTTCATCTCTGAACTACTACTAGTATTATTAACTAAAAGTTCCTATTTTACTTTTAAAAATTCTATTTTGAAGTATGAATTTAGGTTATATAAGTAAATCAAAGTTTCGTGACACTTGAAATTGTCAGAATTTGAAGTTAGCTCTGTATAATCCCATTTTTATTAACGTATACACTTTTATTTTACTTGAAACAATTTTTAAATAATAACCAATACTTAAACAAACATGTTTGCTTTTGAAACCAAGGCCTATCAAAAATCAAGTAGTTTGATATTTGAATTTGTCGATCAAACCATATGCTCTTAAGCAAGAAAAAAAAGGAGTTTCAACATATACAGGCATACCCATCTGCATATATATATATATATATATATATATATATATATATATATATATACGTATGTATATATATATATATAGACAGAGAACAATTTACGTATATATATACACGTACTAAGCAACTTCAAACTCAAACATATTAATCATCAAATATAGATTTACTTAGTTGGATTTTAGTTTAGTTACTCACCTGGCATTTAGAAGGACAGAGGATAAGAACTTGTTTGCAACTGCAGATTGATTTTTCCTTGAATCATGTTTTATTGTTGAATGTTGTTTTTTGAGTTTTATAGATGATGATGTTTACTTCAAATTTTTTTCTCAACTTTTAATGATCGAACTGAGAAAAGAAGAAGTTGATATATGTAAAGGAAGCTTGCAAGGGATGTTATTTGTACAGGGTGACATTTGTTTATACAAAGCAGGTACAAGGCTTTCTTTATTTAACTAAAGATTTTTCTTTGTTTGGAGGATGAAATGAAGTAGCTTACTTCGGCTGAGATGATCTTGTACATGCTGAGAAGATGTATTTTGTACTTGGGGAGATGTGGTATTAAATGTAATGAGGTATATTGCATTTATTAGCTTGTACAATAGATATTCACTTTACTTTGTTTATATTTATTTCTTGCCTTCTTCAACTCGGCTGATAGATGATATAGTGATGGTTTGCATACTTTATTTTGTACAAACATATTTTATTTTACTTGCTTTGTTTTCTTTTACAAGTGTACATACTTGTATGTATTTTTGTTTTGTAATACTTCCTATATATGTTTACTTTGTTCTTGCATAATTTATTTACAACTTTGTTTCATATTTAAGTGTTGTTTCTTTTCTTTTCTTATGGCTTAATAATATAAATAAATTTCTATTTTAATTATGTGTTAAAATTTTAACTAAGTGTATTTATTTATTTCTAACCTCAGTAGTTAGTTTGACTTACATATTAATATTTAACTTATATACATACATTTATATTGATAGAATAAATTTTATCTTAAACATTAGTGTCTATATTGCATACAAAAATAAATCATACTTATAATATATTTTTTTCCAAAATAAAATCTTTAAATTCAATGCATTTTTTATTCATTTTGAATACATTTGAATTTCCAAATCAAAATTTTATTTATAATCCAATTAATTCACGATTTTTATTTAAAAATTAAGTTAATTAACAATTTAAACTTAATTAAAATCCGGGATCGTTACAGGAAGTGTATTTTTTTCCTGGAAACGAAGCATGTTTTAAAGAAAGATTTTCGAAGTATAAACTGGAAAGTTTTGTAAAGGTGTTTTTGGAATATTTTAAAAAATTATTATTATTTTAACTGTTTTTTTTAGTGGAAGTATATATTTGTTTAAGTAATTATGGAATTTAATTATTTAAAAGGTAATTTAGAATTATGTTTCTAAAGGGAATTAAATATGAACATTTGATAATAATCTCATATAAAAAGAAATTTTTTTATTAAATTACTTAAGGAACTTTTATAGATTTTCAAAAGTACAATTTGAATAAAGAATTTAGTAATCATATTTTAAATACTTTAAGTACATTTTGAAAGTGATTCCTAGGAAATAACAATGTGATTAAAAATAAAAGGAGTTTATTTTTAAATTATGGAAAGGAATTTACGGGATAAACGTAAAATTGAATTGGGGTAAATCGTGTAGGATTTATAAAAAGAATTATTTAGTTTATTCTGAAATGGAGGTGTATTTCCCTGAAAAGCCAAGTATGTTTTAAATCAGATTTCTAAGTAAAAGTTAAAGGTTTTAAATTTGATTTTAAAGGAATGTTTTTAAGAAAATTCTTAATTAAGTTGTAAAAATTTTAAAGGTGAATATTTAATAAATTAGAATAGAGGTAATTATTTTAAAGGGGTTAATTGGTATATGCTTTAAAGAATATCATTAATATTTATATCCTATAAATGAGATTTATTGTAAAGTTAGTTGGATTAAAGTTTATTTAAGGTTTCTTAACTTTATTTTAAAATTTAGTATGACTTAACTTTATTTTGAAGAAAATAGTTTATATTTTATAAAGCAGTTTTATTTGAAATATTTTTAAAAGTACATATATTTTAAATAAAGTATTTAAGTAATTTAAATGTTTTAATGTATTTCCAAGATTAAAGAATTTAAAATTATTTTAAATCTAAATATTTGGTACTTGGATGTTTTCAAAGGAAGTAAAGATTTGGGAATTTATTTCATGAGAAGAGTTGGGTTTGAAAACTGTTTTCAAAGGATTTGAAAATGGAAATATATCTTAAAAAGATATTTTGTGATTAATAAATAATTTGGGAAATTATTTATTGTGTGATGGATGTTTGTGAATGTTGATTGATAGTTAAATAACCGACTATCAATATTGGCCAATGCGTTGATCGTTTCGAAGAGACCGGGATCGGGATTAATTTCTCGAAAACCACTTCGATCCGATTTGTATGTTTTCGTGGGAAAACGAGTTTGGAGTCGAAGATGGAGCAGTGAAGTGCAAGGGCTAGTCGCGACTAATCCTGAGGATATTTCCAAAATGGATATAGTAGGAGTAGTGCCTTCGGTTCTGTTCGAACCCGGGATGGACTTGTATGGATGAATGCTTTCGGAACATCGTCAGGTGGACGATGGGCATTCTAAGTGAAACGTTCAAAAAGGTAGCGCTTAGCCTCAAGCCTCATTAGTCGGTAATGACTGAAAATCAGGGGTTATGTAGCAAGGCTAGGTGGGTAGCACTCATTTCAGGGTAAGGTCGTCCCTGTCTAGATGTCCCTTTTTATTCGGCTTAGTGGTGCGGCTGCTGATCCCAACCGTGGGGTGATCTTACTTGAGATTATCCAGTAAGGGGTAGTCCCGGTCTTGTGTTGCAGGGGATCGGGAGTGGTCCTTGGTACGGTGATCTAGGCCACGTACTATGATAGGTGGTACCCCAGTGCCTAGTCATTAGTTGGAAATCCATTCTCCCTACGCGCCTTTTACGAGTTTTGTTTGTATTACCCACGATTGTGGCTAATAGCTAGAATTTAATGAATGTAACAATTTCGGCTATTTTAATAAGTATTTGTATATAGACCCTATTATAATATCAGATGATTTTTATAAAAAGTATTTTAGCTATCGTAAGGTAAAAACCCGACATGTTTATTTGTGGCGTAGTCTTACGAGATGCTTTTGTTTTCAAAAGGATTTTTGAAACTTTAATAATCATTTTGGGTGTAACTTTATCAGCTGGTATTCTAGACTGACTCGGGTGTTATTTCATTATAATGCTCGGGTCAGACCGAGTATTATAGATTTCAGGATTGGATGCTATGGAGCTCAGGAGAGTAGCTGGAGACCGAGACGTATTAAGCGCACTTTTATATATCCGCTGTTGTTTATTGTTGATGTTGTCGGGCTGGTAACTGTTTGTTGTGATACTTTGATGATATATTGTATAAAATAGATATAGTTTTCATTTTGTGTAAAGATTTGATATTATATATTATATTTGATCCGCTTCGATTGAGAGATTCTGTTATTGTTTAGTTCTTTCTTTCTTCTATCTTCTTTCTTTTTCCTCAACAATCTGTCTTTTCCAGCACTTGATCGTCGGCATATTATACTGTGGAGTATTTTGTGTCGATTTTCGAGGGTCGAGAAGGGCGGGTCGTCACAGTGGGTGTTTTAACCAACTCACAACCACTAAATTATCTTATGTTAGCTAATTTAAATTTATGATGTGATTAGAAATTGAACGATTGAAGTTTGGTATATTTAAATTGTCATTCCGGTTAAATATGGCTTTTATTGCACTTAATCATCATTTAATTTAATATTGAATTTAATTGTAAGTCGAACACATGTTGATGATAATCTGTTGATTGATGTTATTTATTTTAAATCACTTCTATCTATTTTAAATCTGTTTAATCTATTTTAATCTATTTTAAACCTATTTAAACTATTTAAAATCTATTTAAACTATCTTAAATCTATTAAACTATGTTAAACCTGTTTAAAAGCTATTTTAAACTATTTAAACTGTTTTAAACTATCTAAACTATTTCTAAATTTCAGACATGCAAAGTTGAAGTGTTTATATTTAAATCCTTGATTTAAAAGTGAATACGGTTAAATGACGTTATAACCAAAGTTGGGATTTAAAATGATATTTTTTAATGAAATGACATATTTGATTGAATATGATGAATTTGAAATGAGATTTAACCTATCTTATTGATATGCTTTCGAAAGTGAATATGATTTCAAAGTGATGTGTTTATCGTAGTGATTTGTTTGAATTGAATATGATATTTTGATATCAATTATGAAACGGTTTTGGAAATTTAAAAGAACCATCCGGTGTGAAGTAAGCGTTTGGTTGTTAAAGAGACTGGGATCAGATATTGTCACACTCCCTACCAATATGAAAAACCACTTTAACAACTGTGTACGTGGTTGAGATTCCAAAATGAAGTAGGATATTTGGCGAACAATTCTGCATGAGGTATTTACGCAGCCCTGACTTCCGTGAGTCAGCTTGATGTGGCAAAAACAGAGCTTTACCGGGCCAAGTGAGGTCGTTCCTCCTATCGGGCACATTTCTTCGATACCATACTATTACTTTGTGATTGATTTGGTGGCCACCCCTCGATTTTGATTATGTGAGCATGTTCCAATGTAGGCAGAAGTAGCTGCTATGCGTTACCACCAGTCCAAGAGTGTAAATGGTAGAATCCTACCCTGGCATTGCCTCGCATGCCATGTCACATGCCTTATCGTGCCTTCTACGAGTTTGTTTCATGTCATACATATAGAGTGCTCCCTGATAGCCCACCAGTTTATGGTGGAGTTTACAGTACTGTATTGACTACGACATTATATAAAATGTGTTAAGGGGGATATGGGTAACGCCTTAATGCTATTTTAATAATTTACTTTACCGTATACACTATTATAATAGCATATTGTACTATGTATGTAGATAGTTTAACGGATCCTTAGAAGATGGAAATCCCGAACATCTCTTAAGTTATTGCACGCACGTTAGACACTAGATAAGAAATGTCAAACCCCGTAAACATCTCTGACACTGATACACTAATATTTATTCACTGTTGATTTAACTTACATAAGATCTTTTAGTTCTGACTCGATGTTTGTCTTTTCAATTTGCTCGGGTCAACCTCAGCTTTTCAGTGTATCGAAGACTGCTTTTGGGGGATGAAGACGAAGATTAGTACTATTACTATTTATTATATTATTTTCAGTGCATAATGTTGTTCCTCTGCATTATTTTATTCATCTCTGCTGTATGTAACTCTGATCTGTATTGTAAAAGTGTAATCAGATGTTATTTGTAAAACAACTTCATGAACTGTTTATTTGACTATCATATTGTCATTCCGCTATGAGATTCTATGTTTTGTTTTTCCTTTCTTTTCTCTTCTTTTCTTATTTATCCTATAACAATCCTCTTTTTTGAATGGTTTGAGTTTGACATGTGTGTCTACTTATGCACTTGGCGGGTGCAGCATGATAGAGGGTTCTTGCTTCTAGGTTTGGTAGTGAACGGATGACTCTTACTCCTACGTGTCTAGTGTGGTTGGTGCAGTCGAGAGGCAGGCCGTAAAACTAGAACACGGGTAATATTGTATGCTACGATGGGGGTTACCCCACTGGCAAGTGTCCCGTTACATTTAGTATTATAGCTTTGGTTTAGTGACAACCTTAGCTTTTTGGGGTCTAACTCATTAGATATAGGGTAATAATACCCTAGAATGAGTTTGTCTGAGTGTATATATATGAGAGAGCATATTTGTTAGTGTTATAAAAAAAAATTATATCGTATTAATTTGTTCTGTTTACTATTTATAAATTCTAGTCAGTACATAGGACGTTATGGTACCGATAGGGATTTCTAAACAATTAATAGGATAGACCGACACAATATTGTTTTGAAATACAGGAAAATAGGCACAAGGACAAACTTAGAAAAAAATTTAGGCTCAAAGACAATGTGATAACCCAGATTTTGAAATATCTGTAAATTGATATTTAACTGGGTCAATTAATAGAAATGCTGATTTATAGATTAAACAAATAAATCTGATCATATCTAAATAAATATTTATGTGATAATCTCCTAATATAATTACTTAAAATTTGACAAATTCTTCTTTAAAAAAAACAAATAATAATGGTTGTTTATATATATATATATATATATATATATATGGATATAAGAAGATTTTAAATAGAAATTTTTTTATTTTCAAAACAAATTGAAGTTGTGTTTATTTAAGTAAATATATTTGTGTGAGTTGATTTCAAATTGGATTTTAAATTTTACTAGAATTTGAATTTGAAATTCAAAGGATAGATATATATCTTAAATATATTTTGGATTTGAAATATATTATATATGATTTTATTTAGAATATAGTTTGCTTTCTTTAAAAGGATTTTTTTAGAAAAGTATTTATTAATTAAGAAATTTAAATATAAAAGCTTTATAATCATTTCAAAACTAATAAACACATGCATAATTACAAGTGTAAATTTATAAAATCTTGGTAATAACTTGTGTAAGTTTATAAACAATTGCAAATGACAAATGTTAATAAATTTAACATGTGTCACATATTTCCTTTAAATTTTAAAATAAAATAAAAATAAAGAAATATATCAGTCTATGTATCTCTATACTCTCCTCTTTTCTTATTTTCTTTTATCAATTTCAAATTCAAAAAAAATAAGAAACCAGAAAATTTAAATCTCTAAACAACCTCAGCCTGATTCGAAGCTAGAAATTTTTTTGGATCAGCTCAAAGCTTCAGATTCAACTTAGTAATCAATGCAAAGATCAACATCAAATTTCAAAATCAGATCAATTTTCCAGCTTTCAAAATCAAATTCAATTTCCAGGTTTTAGGGCTCTATTCTTCTTCAACAGGTGAGAAACAATTATTTTCAAATTTGAAATGAAATGTATGCTCTGTTGACAATGAAGATTTTGATCATTCCCACTTCAAAAATTTAAATCTCTTAATCTAGTTATAACTGATAATGATGTAAACTAGGAAGATATTCATTAACCAGTATAGTTTAAGTTAAAATTTGTTTGTGAATGTATCTTGCTGTGTAGCTAATAATTGATGGTTTTACAGTAAATAACATACTTTAGCGAAAAATCATTATTTTGAATTAAGGATTCAAACGTGCAATTAGAATTCTCGTGTAGAATTATGAATTTTGGAAGTAAAATTATGATTTTTAATGATCTATATCTTGAGAAATTGATAGATGACCATATTTCGTTCAAAAATTAATTTCTGTCGACTCGATCATCGTGAGGAGGCGCGGCCAGGTTTGGGTGGGGCAGGTAGACCTAAGGCAGATGACGATCGTGGCAGAATCTCTGGTTTGAGCTTAGATCGGGGGAAACAAGTGGTTTTAGGGTTTTTGGGGGTTTCGTTTTCACTCTGGTGCATGGTGATTTTAGGGAACGAATAGGCAACCGGAAGTCGAGGGCTTGCCACGGTGATAGTTTCATGGGTGGGCTTTTGATTGAGGTAGGCGGTGTGGGATGAAGTGGTCGATCGACACTGAGGCAATTCGATTTGAGTGGGTAGGTCGATTTTCTGGGTTTTGGAGGGTTGATAGTTGATCGATTTTTTGATCAGAGAGCTGTGGGGGCATCGACAATGTGGTTTTTGGGGTCGAGAGTTGAAGAGTGATTTGGTGGTGGTGTCGTGACAACGGTTTGGTCGAAGGTGGGGATGTGCATGTGCACATCCTGCACGGAGGTTGACTGATCGTGATGTTTCGACAGAGGGGGTCGAGATTCGATCTGAGTTATGTTTCATTCGTGGAATTTCGGTGTTCAACCGAGAGATTGTTTGAGTTGATCAGAGATAGATTCTCCTCCGGTGGGTATTATCGATTTCGGATATCTCTGGATGTTTCTCTGAAGATAGGAAGTATTGAGAGGAGAAGGAAGAAGTTTGGGATGTTGGGCTTCGGCCCAACTAGATTGCATTGTCGTTTATTTTAGGTATCAGGTTTGTGATTATTTTGGGCTTTGGGTTTTGTGAAATTTTAAATAGGATTCTAAATTGTTTATTCTTTGGTTTTTTGGGGTTTCGGCCCAATAGCTTTGGTTGAGAAAAAATATATAAATGAAATGCAAGTTTTAACTTATTAACAGAAACTAATTATAAGGTAAATGCTTGTGTAAAGTTCATAAAATGTATTTGTCATTTCAAGTTTACAACAAGCATGTTGATTTAAAGTAAAACTTTTTAAAAACCAATTTCCATAAATATAAAGATTTATTTGATGTTATATTGAAAAAGGAAATTAAATTTGTTTTACTATAAGTCTAATTGATTTGAGTTATTTTAAATAAGTCATTTTATCGTTAAGTAATCAAGCTTTTAAAAATAGTTTATTTATAAACCCTTGAGTTTTGAATAAGTGATGTATAATTGAAATAATTAAAGGAAAATAAATGTTTATACTTTGAAATGAATTCGAGTTCTTAAGTGATATTATATTTATAATAATTATTTAATTTCACATAAAATAAAGTGTTATGGAATGGGTGGTTCGTATCGGTGGATGCTATGTGATTAGGTAATTAATAAAGGAAATGTTTTATCTTAAACATTAATTAGGGTTTGATAATTTAATAAGGTAGTTAAAGAATCATTAATTAATTTAATTTGTTAGTAATTGGAAATTTAGGATTAATTAATTAGGAATTAATTTGTTAAAAGCTAATTACTTAATGTAGGTAATTAAAGGATTAATCTGTTGAGGGTTAATTAATTTAATTAGAAATTAAAGGTTAAATTAATTAATGATCAACGTAAATTAGTTAAGGATAAATAACTAATGGGATAATTACTTGATGGAAGTAATTAAAGGTATATTACTTAAGGGTAGTAATTAAGGATTAATTACTTAGTGTAATTAATTAAAGGATTGATTAATTAAGGAAATTAATTAAGGGTTAGTAAATAAATGAAGGATAATTAATCAATGTAAGAGATTGTAGGATAATTAATTCGAGAAATTAATTAAGGATAAATGTATTTAATGTGAATGAGTGAAGGTTAATTAATTTATGTTATTAATTAAATGCTAATTACTTAATGTAATTAAAGAGGATAATTTAGGGATGATAAATTAATGGTTGTAATTAAATAAATTTATTTAATTGAAATGGTGTGAATAATTTATCTTGCTTATGAATAATTGAATGGCATTGTATGCCTTGGACTACTTGATATCTTTGATAAGTGATTTGTGATGTTATGTGATATGATATGATTGGATTGAACTGAGATAATATGGTTTGTCTATCTGTGATGAATGGCTATGTATATGTAATTCTGGATATAAATGAATTTTTTTAAACTTAAACAGCTTTGTTTTTAAGATGATATTGGATTCGAAGAGACCAGGGTCGGGTATCAGTACATACCCGAAACCACTTCGATTTGTAATCTACAATAATTCTTATAGATTGATATGTGAAATTAATAGGCTGGAATGGGATAATTTTAGTAAATTGGACAATTGAAACTATGTAGTGTTACTTAGATATTGATGTGTGAATTAAGTGTTGACTACAACAAGTTACGAACTGGTAGTGAAGTATGAGTTACCTAGATTTTAAATAAATTTTAAGCATTAGTATTTCATGTTAGATGAGTTTACTCACGATGGTTCTAGCCTGACCCGGGTGTTACTTTGATGTAATGCTCGGGTTAGACTGAATATTACAGATTTTCAGGTAAGGACGTTCTGGAGCTCATGAGGCGAGCTGGATGGCAGGAACGTATAGTGCGTATTCCGCTGTGATATATTGTAGTTTATCTGGGACATGTTGATTTTAACTGTCCAGTATTTGTGTAAATGTTGTAACTTTGATGTATAGATATAAATTAACTGATACAGTTTTTTTTTGTATAACTGTTATTTTATTTGATATTATATTTTGATCCCTGCGAATGTGAGAATCTGTGATTTGTTTATGTTCCTTCTTTCTATCTCTTTTCTTCTTTTTCCTATGTAACGACCCAGAATTTCTATTAATTAAAATTTGTATATTTAATTGAATTTAAATATTAACAAGTAAGATTTATAAGTCGAATGAATTTTATTTCGAATATCTGGATTTAATTGCATAATTAAATCGATAATTTTATATTGGAAATTTCAGAAATAATTGAAAATTGGGTTTTAAATGATTAAAAATGATTTGGAAAATTTTATTTAATCATATTGGAGTTATAATGATGTTATAGAACTTTTAAAATCAAATTTAAAGTTAATTTGTGAAAATCGAATATTTTAATATTTAATTATCGACTGAAAAAATAGCCAATTTTCGAACAGTCTCAGAATTGAACGAAACAAGTTCCATTGGATCTGTAATAGTTTGTTATTATCGGATTTCAATTTTCGTGTCAATCGGAGTTTTCGTTTGACCGTGGCAGCTCGAAACGCATCGAAATTGTTTTAATATTAATTTGGCGATTTAAAATTGTCATTTTTCAAACAATCTCGGATTTCGACGAAACCAATTTCGCCGGATCCGTAATGTGATATTATTGTAAGGTTTCAAATTTCAAGTCAATCGGATTTACCGTTTGTCCGGGGCAAGCTAAAACGCCTAGAAATTTGATTAACCAATTTAATTTAAATTTGATCGTTTATTGCCGTAACTCGCACATATTTTCAAATTAGCTTCTCAAACCTATTCCATTGTGTCCGGAACGCGGGGTAAACCCTAGGAACGTTGATCACCGCGCGAGATTTGGAGTTTGGAAAATCGGATGAATAGTAAATTGGAAATATTTTCTATAAAAAGGACCCCTTATTCACAAATCCATCAAAACCCTAACCAAGATAAACGCAGCCGCCACCAACACTGTACATGGCCAGAATTTGTCGACTTTCTTCCCTCAAAATCTTCCAATCCATTCAGCTATTCGAAAAATCCCCAACTACAATATTGAATAGGAAGATGAGATCTCCAGATCCATACGGTGATGATGATCATCAGAGCATCGTGGAGGATAAAAATTGGTCGCGTTCGTTAGTGGTTCGCGCGCGATTTCCGAGGAATAGGGGAGGCCGTATACTTGCGGTCGGCTGGAGGATGTGGAGTTTGTGATGCTCTTCGAAGTGGTGGTTGTTGATCAAGGTGTAAGCGATCGTAGAGGCCGCGATTTCTAACCCTAGATGGCGGCTAGTGGGTTCAATGCACGCATGTGTTACTGGGGAGGAAGAAGATGGGGAGTGCGGCCACGATCTGATGGCAACAAAATGGACGGCCGTGATTGAATTTTAGGTTAAAATTAAAATAAGATTGTTAATTTATTATATTAAAATTGTATAAAACTTTAAAATGCAATATCTCTTTCATATGAGGTCGAAAAATTACGAAACGAATTGCGTTGGCTTCGTTTTGACGAACACTACACGATGGAGCTAGATTGGAGTAGTTTGGAGCTAGCGAAATTTTCGGATAAAATTAAACGTCTGTTTAATTTTATTCGAAATAAAACGCTACGAATTGCTATCGGAAAAATCAAGGTGAGAACTTCTCACTCAATCGAACTGTTTTGATGTTAATTTTAAATAGTTAGATTTAAAATTGTTGATTGTATGCCTGGATGATAAATTTTATCTGTTGTTGATTGATAAAATAGACATTATACACCGTTAGTAAGGGGGGTTATTTATTAAAAACATATACCGCGAATATTTCACCGTATAGTGAAATTGGTATTATTTATGTACTTGGAGTTGATTTTCCCACATTATGTAGCGGATGAGACCCTATTGCGCCGTATAATAACGGATAATAATTTATAAATCCCATATACCGCGATAATTCCGTACTGGAACGGAATTGGTATTGTGCTAATGTCTGTGGATGCAGGGAAACAGGTTGGAGGGATCCAACTGGATTCCTCACCAGTATTTATTTGATTACAGATATTGTGATATTTGTTGATTATCATATCGATATATGATATTTGGATATCGTGATTGACTATTTGGTGTGTTGCATCATCAGACCCATTTTTGGAGTTTTAAATATGTTAAAGTAACGATTTTGATATTAAAAGGATTTTTAAAGTGATTTTTGAAAGTATACGTTTTATTAAATTTTCGAATTGATTCATTTTAAATAATTAAAACATTATAAATTTTTACGTTATAAAAATTAGGATTTTTGTGAAATATAACCAAAGCATGATTTTTGAAATAAATAGCTGATAAATTTATAAAATGGTATAAATTGGGATTTTTGAATTATTATAACCAGTTTATATAAAAGATTTATAAAATGGATATTTATAAATTAAAATATTGGAAAAAAAATGAGTTTTTATAAGTGTTGGAATGAAGTGTAAATGAATTTCATAAGTGAATGAAATTTATAGAGTTATAAATGGTGAAATTATAAATGGAATTTTATAAGTAGTAGATTTATAAATTTTGTAAAGTTATTAAAAGAATTGATTTGGGTAAATAAATAAATCTTATAAGTTATAAGATTTATAATTTGGGAAGTTTTAAAAGAATGATTTTGTAAATAAATGAATTATAAGTATTTAACTTATAATATGGACTTTTGGTATATAATTGAGTTATATAAATTGAACTGGATTAATAAAGGAGATTTATAAATCGAACTTTTATAAATAGGAATGGAATTTATGAACATTGTTTATATATTCGAAATCAATGGAATTTGATAAATTGAATATAGAAATTTATTAAAGGAAGTATATTCGCGATTTTGGATAGCGAATTATTCTCTATATAAAATGTGTAGAAATGTTGAAATTGGTTAAGGAGTTATATTCGTGATTTTGGACAGCGAATTATCCTTTAAGTTAAATGTAGTACGAATAAGAGTTTGGTTGGGAATTTTATTCACGATTTTGGACAGTGAATATATTATTAGATAAAACGGATATGATTTGGAGAAGTGAAATTTTAAAATGAAGTTAATTGTTTTAAAATATGTTTTAAAATGTATTAACTATCGAAACCATAGATTTCAACATTCATTGTTGAAATAGACGTTTTCGAGAAATAGAAGGAAATGGTAGACTATAACACTGTTGTTATAGTAGATGATTTCCGAAAGGAAATGTTTTATATAGTATTGGGATTTATATATCTATCCTAATTTCGAATCCCTATACTAGTGATTTTGGGTCGTTGTAACGATGTTTTACGTAACATTCGTTTTGGCCCAAACAAATGTGTTTTAAGAGAATGTTTTCCTTAAAAATGAAATATATACTTAATCTCGATTTTAAGTATATTGAATATTTTCCAAGTGTTGAAAATACATGGATTTGTGAATTACTTATTATTAATAAGTATGTAAATGTTTTCCAATATGAAGTGAATATTTTGAGATTTTATCTTTTAAAGATAAATTGAAAATGAATATTAGAAACCGATTTGGAAATCATATATTCATAGATATTTTGGAATTGTAAATTCACTATGGAATTTATAAAAGAAAGGGGAATTTGTTTAAAAATAAACGTTGATTTATTTTTGAAGTGTGGGAATAAATTTACGGATTTGGAACGTAAATATAAAGTAAATCGGTAAGGATTTATTTAATTGGTTTAAATGAACAATTTTGAAATTAAAGTATTTCCGCGTAAGGAAAATGATTGAAATTTGTTTTCAAAAGTGATAAAGGTGAAAAGTGATTTGAAAATTTGTTTTCAAATGGTTAAAGTGTGGAAATTATATATCTAGTAAAGATATTTTGGAAAGTAAATAATTTGGGAAATTATTTGGAATCTGGTGATGTTGAGCATACCTATTCATAGTTAAATAACCCGACTATCAATATTTACCTTTAAATAGGTATTTGTTGTGATTGCTTGAAATTGAATGCTACACTTATTTTTGAATAAGCGCTCACTATTCGGGTTAGCCGGGAAAGGACCTTGGGGTCGTATAACCCATTCCGAATATGTGATACGTCGTTATGAATTGCATTTGAAGACCGGTGTTGAAGACCGGATATTTGTGAAAACGGAAGGATTACCGTCGAATGACTCTGCATCGGCTGATCTCCGATATAGAGGTTTTATCACCCTTGGTGACGGGAAGTCCGGACGTGATTAGTGAATATCCGGATTGCAAGGACTTCTTTGGAAGTGCCTTCGGTTCCGTTCGATCCCGAAACGGACTTGTATGGATTGTGTGTCTGACGTTACAATTTGAGATGTAAAGTTGGTTTCTATCAAATATATTTCTGTTGGTGGCGGAGAATTTATTCTCTTAGCTTAACACCCTTCTCTGAGACATACGAGCTCAGAGGTTATGTAGTTGATGGTTACTAGTGATACATTCCCAAATTGGTAATGTGGCATAAGAAGTGCTGTTGAGCATTTGTGAATTAAAGCACAACTTTTGTATAAAGCGTAGCTTTGTGAACGAGACTTCGTCGGACCTCACACCTCGGAAATGGTCAAAACAGGAAGGATGCAGCAAGGTTATTAGGGGGTAGCGCCCCTTTAGTGTATGTCATTCCTTCTGGATAGAGGTGGTATCATGGTATGGAGCCCAGATATTTAACCTATGTTGTTGCTGCAAATTTATTACTTTGTGGTTGTTGGAATCGAGGATCCTCGGATAGATCGGTTACGATCGGGGAATGACATATTCGTGTCAGTAGTTACCCAGTTAGGGTATCCCGGCCTTGTGTTGGCAGAGATCCGGTTAGGTTCTCGGGGCGTCTTTCCAGAGGCGTTTCCATGTGGCAATGGGAAGTTCCATGGCCTGACCATTTGTTGGAAATCCAAAGAAACAATACGAACCTTTACGATTGCAAATTGTAGAACCTGCCTCCTCAGGAGGTAGCTATAGCAGGCATAATATAATGGTACCTATGCTGGCTAAGATTTATATTCTATTTTCGAAATGTTTTCTACACTATGCACTAATAATAATGTCAAAAATGATTTGATTTTGCGTTGTGAGCATCTTTGACTAACATAAGAAGAAATCTCCTCCAAGTCTGCGTTTGCATTGTGTGTGTGGTAGGAAGTCTTATGGTAGTTTCATTTTCAAAAAGCATTGCGAATTGACTTCAAAAAAAAAATTCTGTTGTTGTTTTTAAAGATAACTGTTTTAAGTTCTCACACCAGTCCCATGACTGACCTGGATTTTATTGTTTCCCTTCCTAAACTCTGGGTGCCCACCAATTTCCACAGGGCAGCAAAGAGTCAGGTTTATCTGGATATTCTGAAATTCAGGAGCAAGCTGGATGACATGGCGTATCAAACTAGTATATAGTATTTATTTTCCGCTGTTCGTTGTTGTACACTCTGATGATATCATGTAATGTAATACGATGTAATGTAATAACTGATATAGCTCTTTGTTTAAAGATTATTCATTTATCTATTATATGTTGTTCCGCTGCGATTGTGAGATTCTGATATTGTTCTGTTATTTCTTTCTGTTCTGTTCTCTTCTTTTCTTCTCTTCTTCTACCTCTTTCTTCTTCTTTAACCATAATATTTCGGTTTTCCAGCATTTGATTGCTCGGCAGTTGATACAGTGGACATATTGATGTCGGTTTTCGAGCATCGAAAAATCGCAAACGTTACATTTGGTATCAGAGCATATGGTTAAGCGACAACCATGGCTCTGTTGGGTGTTACTCATCAGATATAGAGTTAGTAGTACTCTAGAATGAGTGTGAGTGTAATAATAGATATGAGTGCGTATTTATTAGTGAATATAAATTGTTTTATATTGTGTTTGCTTATCCGTTGAGCTGTTTGTGAATTCTGGTCGGTAGATGGGACGCCATATTATCGATAGGGGTTTCTAAACTCTTAAATGAGGCAAGTCGACATAGTATCATTTTGAATTGGATAAATGAAATAATTTTACCTTGATTATATTTTATATAAAAGAAATAATTTTTCAGAATTATTAAGTGTATATGAATTGATTGTTTGGTTGTTGAAAATGTAAGTTATATGCAAGTATACAAAAGTTGTTTGAATAAGTTAAATTAAAACAACAATTGTAAAAGAATGAATTGTATAAGCAATTGAATTATTAAGTATGGAACTATAATTAATGTGATTTACAATTGTGAAATAATCTTATATATATAAGAATAAGATTTATAAATGTGATTTATAAATAAAAAGGAAGATTTTGAAAGAATATTAAGCACTGAATTCACTACTGTTGCTAGAAAATAATAAGGGTGATGACTGCAGCATCATCAGTATCATTTTCGAGTCTCTATGTGATGGATTTGCTACCATAGTAAATTAAAAATTTAAGTTTGGTTATGATAAACAAATTTGAAATAAAAAAAATCCAAGTGGTAATTGTTGAATATAAGTTGTATAACTTATAAAATGAAAAAAATGTAAGTGAAACAAATTGTTAAAAATAGTTAAACAATTTTGTTAAGCAAGATAAAATATGAATTTGAATAAGTGAATAAATTTGACTTTGATAAAAGTTCAATAAAAATTTATTTCAGAATTGGAACCTGAATTGGATTTATAAGTGGAATTTTAAGTTAAGATAAACGAATGATGTTGAAATGGAATATAAATTAAGTGAAGTTGAATAAAGTAGATTTTGGTGTCAAAGTAAATTAATAAGTGAATTAATGAAATGAAGTCATTAAGAATATGGACTTGAGTTATATAAATGAAATTCTACCTTATATTGTTAAAGGAATTAGCAATTGAATTAAGAAACGGATTGAATATTAATCAATCTAATATGAATGGATGGAATGATAATCCATTGAATGTAAATAATTGATATGAAACAATGGATATATGTGTTAGTTCATTAAAAGCTAATGGAATAATTGAATGGAAGTCAATTAAATATCAACCAATTGAAACTAAAAGTGTTGAACCAAATTGAATGTACGTTGGTTGTTATTTGATTGTTAATTGATTGTATATAAATTCATTAAGTGTTAATGAAAATAAATTAGCGAAATTGAAAGCTAAAGTCATTGAATTCAAATTGGAAGAAAATGAATTTGAATAGAATTGAATTTGATTTTGAAGTGAACTAACTTGAATGTAAATTAGTAAATATAGACTAATTGAATATGAATAAATGAATGTTGATAAAATCCATTGTAAATGAATCAAATGTGATTTAAATTAGAAAACCAATTCGTTGAATATTAATAAGAATATGAATGAATATTGACTTGTTATGGATTTGTTACTTTGATCTCATTTTGCTATGTTGGCACATGTAGTTTTTATGTTGCATTTTCTATATTGACATATATAGTTGTTGGTATATGATGTATATTGATATTATTTTCATATATACATGTTTCTCATGTTGTTGTTGAGTGTTTAGTAGGTGCGGATTGTGCTTGCTTCGCATTTGGAGCTCGCTTTCGCGCTATATTAGCCGTATATGCTCGCTAAATATAAATAAGGTACATATCTCGGATTAAATATCGTACTTATACACTTTTTTCCCAACGGGATGCCTCATCACTTGATGAGATGTATATTTGTGATATATATACTGTCATTTTATTTTCGGATCGAGCCGCGCAAAGGAGACTCTGGCGAATTTTTTCGAAAATTTAAGGCGTTAGAAAATTCTTGAGAAAATTGGGAAAATTTGTGAAAACTATAATTTTGGTTTTGGAATTGGAAGTTAAACGATATAGTTTGGTTTTGAAAGATAACTAAGTATGATTTGAAAACTTAGTAAGTTATTGTAAGAAGTTTAACTATGGATTTTGAAAAATTAATGGATTCTGTAACTTTTTCTTACTTGGCAATTTCGAGGACGAAATTCTTTTAAGGGGGGAAGTTTGTAACGACCCAGAATTTCTATTAATTAAAATTTTTATATTTAATTGAATTTAAATATTAACAAGTAAGATTTATAAGGCGAATAAATTTTGTTTCGAATATCTGGATTTAGTTCCATAATTAAATCGATAATTTTATATTGGAAATTTCAGAAATAATTGAAAATTGGGTTTAAAATGATTAAAAATGATTTGGAAAATTTTATTTAATCATATTGGAGTTATAGTGATGTTATAGAACTTTTAAAATCAAATTTAAAGTTAATTTGTGAAAATCGAATATTTTAATATTTAATTATCGACTGAAAAAATAGCCAATTTTCGAACAGTCTCAGAATTGGACGAAACTTGTTCCATTGGATCCGTAATAGTTTGTTATTATCGGATTTCAATTTTCGTGTCAATCGGAGTTTCCGTTTGACCGTGGCAGCTCGAAACGCATCGAAATTGTTTTAAGATTAATTTGGCGAGTTAAAATAGTCATTTTTCAAACAGTCTCGGATTTCGACGAAACTAGTTTCACTGGATCCGTAATGCGATACTATTGTAAGGTTTTAAATTTCAAGTCAATCGGATTTACCGTTTGTCCAGGGCAAGCTAAAACGCCTAGAAATTTGATTAACCGATTTAATTTAAATTTGATCGTTTATTGCCGTAACTCGCACATATGTTCGAATTAGCTTCCGAAACCTATTCCATTATGTCCAGAACGCGGGGTAAACCCTAGGAACGACGGTCACCGCGCGAGATTTGGAGTTTGAAAAATCGGATGAATAGTAAATTGGAAATATTTTCTATAAAAAGGACCACTTATTCACAAATCCATCAAAACCCTAACCAAGATAAATGCAATCGCTATCAACACTGTACACGGCCAGAATTTGTCGACTTTCTTCCCTCAAAATCTTCCAATCCGTTCAGCTATTCGAAAAATCCCCAACTACAATATTGAAGAGGAAGATGAGATCTCCACATCCATACGGTGATGATGATCATCAGAGCATCGTGGAGGATAAAAATTGGTCGCGTTCGTTAGTGGTTCGCGCGCGATTTTCGATGCGTAGGGGAGGCCGTATACGTGCGGTCGGCTGGAGGAGGTGGAGTTTGTGATGCTCTTCGAAGTGGTGGTTGTTGATCAAGGTGTAAGCGATCGTAAAGGCCGCGATTTCTAACCCTAGATGGCGGCTAGTGGGTTTGATGCACGCGTGTGTTACTGGGGAGGAAGAAGATGGGGAGTGCGGCCACGATCTGATGGCAACAAAATGGACGGCCGTGATTGAATTTTAGGTTAAAATTAAAATAAGATTGTTAATTTATTTATATTAAAATTGTATAAATCTTTAAAATACAATATCTCTTTCATATGAGGTCGAAAAATTACGAAACGAATTGCGTTGGCTTCGTTTTGATGAACACTACGCGATGGAGCTGGATTGGAGTCGTTTGGAGCTAGCGAAAATTTCGGGTAAAATTAAACGTCCGTTTAATTTTATTCGAAATAAAACGCTACGAATTGCTATCGGAAAAATCAAGGTGAGAACTTCTCAATCAATCGAACTGTTTTGATGTTAATTTTAAATAGTTAGATTTAAAATTGTTGATTGTATGCCTGGATGATAAATTTTATCTGTAGTTGATTGAAAAAATAGACATTATACGCCGTTAGTAAGCGGGGGTTATTTATTAAAAACATATACCGCGAATATTTCACCGTATAGTGAAATTGGTATTATTTATGTACTTGGAGTTGATTTTCCCGCATTATATAGCGGACGAGACCCTATTGCGCCGTATAATAACGGATAATAATTTATAAATCCCATATACCGCGATAATTCCGTACTGGAACGGAATTGGTATTGTGCTAATGTCTGTGGATGCAGGGAAACAGGTTGGAGGGATCCAACTGGATTCTCACCAGTATTTATTTGATTACAGATATTGTGATATTTGTTGATTATCATATCGATATATGATATTTGGATGTCGTGATTGACTATTTGGTGTGTTGCATCATCAGACCCATTTTTGGAGTTTTAAAAATGTTAAAGTAACGATTTTGATTTTAAAAGGATTTTTAAAGTGATTTTTGAAAGTATACGTTTTATTAAATTTTCGAATTGATTCATTTTAAATAATTAAAACGTTATAAATTTTTATGTTATAAAAATTAGGATTTTTGTGAAATATAACCAAAGCATGATTTTTGAAATAAATAGTTGATAAATTTATAAAATGGTTTAAATTGGGATTTTTTGAATTATTATAACCGGTTTATATAAAAGATTTATAAAATGGATATTTATAAATTAAAATATTGGAAAAAAATTGAGTTTTTATAAGTGTTGGAATGAAGTGTAAATGAATTTCATAAGTGAATGAAATTTATAGAATTATAAATGGTGAAGTTATAAATGGAATTTTATAAGTAGTAGATTTATAAATTTTGTAAAGTTATTAAAAGAATTGATTTGGGAAAATAAATAAATCTTATAAGTTATAAGATTTATAATTTGGGAAGTTTTAAAAGAACGATTTTGTAAATAAATGAATTATAAGTATTTAACTTATAATATGGACTTTTGGTATATAATTGAGTTATATAAATTGAACTGGATTAATAAAGGAGATTTATAAATCGAACTTTTATAAATAGGAATGGAATTTATAAAAATTGTTTATATATTCGAAATCAATGGAATTTGATAAACTGAATATAGAAATTTATTAAAGGAAGTATATTCGTGATTTTGGATAGCGAATTATTCTCTATATAAAATGTGTAGAAATGTTGAAATTGGTTAAGGAGTTATATTCATGATTTTGGACAGCGAATTATCCTTTAAGTTAAATGTAGTACGAATAAGAGTTTGGTTGGGAATTTTATTCACGATTTTGGACAGTGAATATATTATTAGATAAAACGGATATGATTTGGAGAAGTGAAATTTTAAAATGAAGTTAATTGTTTTAAAATATGTTTTAAAATGTATTAACTATCGAAACCATAGATTTCAACATTCATTGTTGAAATAGACGTTTTCGAGAAATAGAAGTAAATGGTAGACTATAACACTGTTGTTATAGTAGATGATTTCCGAAAGGAAATGTTTTATATAGTATTGGGATTTATATATCTATCCTAATTTCGAATCCCTATACTAGTGATTTTGGGTCGTTGTAACGATATTTTACGTAACATTCGTTTTGGCCCAAACAAATGTATTTTAGGAGAATGTTTTCCTTAAAAATGAAATATATACTTAATCTCGATTTAAGTATATTGAATATTTTCCAAGTGTTGAAAATACATGGATTTGTGAATTACTTATTATTAATAAGTATGGAAATGTTTTCCAATATGAAGTGAATGTTTTGAGATTTTAACTTTTAAAGATAAACTGAAAATGAATATTAGAAATCGATTTGGAAATCATATATTCATAGATATTTTGGAATTGTAAATTCACTATGGAATTTATAAAAGAAAGGGGAATTTTTTTAAAAATAAACGTTGATTTATTTTTGAAGTGTGGGAATAAATTTACGGATTTGGAACGTAAATATAAAGTAAATCGGTAAGGATTTATTTAATTGGTTTAAATGAACCATTTTGAAATTAAAGTATTTTCGCGTAAGGAAAATGATTGAAATTTGTTTTCAAAAGTGATAAAGGTGAAAAGTGATTTGAAAATTTGTTTTCAAATGGTTAAAGTGTGGAAATTATATATCTAGTAAAGATATTTTGGAAAGTAAATAATTTAGGAAATTATTTGGAATCTGGTGATGTTGAGCATACCTATTGATAGTTAAATAACCCGACTATCAATATTTACCTTTAAATATGTATTTGTTGTGATTGCTTGAAATTGAATGCTACACTTATTTTTGAATAAGCGCTCACTATTCGGGTTAGCCGGGAAAGGACCTTGGGGTCGTATAACCCATTCCGAATATGTGATACGTCGTTATGAATTGCATTTGAAGATCGGTGTTGAAGACCGGATATTTGTGAAAACGGAAGGATTACCTTCGAATGACTCTGCATCGGCTGATCTCCGATATAGAGGTTTTATCACCCTTAGTGACGGGAAGTCCGGACGTGATTAGTGAATATCCGGATTGCAAGGACTTCTTTGGAAGTGCCTTCGGTTCCGTTCGATCCCGGAACGGACTTGTATGGATTGTGTGTCTGACGTTACAATTTGAGATGTAAAGCTGGTTTCTATCAAATATATTTCTGTTAGTGGCGGAGAATTTATTCTTTTAGCTTAACACCCTTCTCTGAGACATACGAGCTCAGAGGTTATGTAGTTGATGGTTACTAGTGATACATTCCCAAATTGGTAATGTGGCATACGAAGTGCTGTTGAGCATTTGTGAATTAAAGCACAGCTTTTGTATAAAGCGTAGCTTTGTGAACGAGACTTCGTCGGACCTCACACCCCGGAAAAAGTCAAAACAGGAAGGATGCAGCAAGGTTATTAGGGGGTAGCGCCCCTTTAGTATATGTCATTCCTTCTGGATAGAGGTGGTATCATGGTATGGAGCCCAGATATTTAACCTATGTTGTTGCTGCAAATTTATTACTTTGTGGTTGTTGGAATCGAGGATCCTTGGATAGATCGGTTACGATCGGGGAATGACATATTCGTGTCAGTAGTTACCCAGTTAGGGGTAACCCGGCCTTGTGTTGGCAGAGATCCGGTTAGGTTCTTGGGGCGTCTTTCCAGAGGCGTTTCCATGTGGTAATGGGAAGTTTCTTGGCCTGACCATTTGTTGGAAATCCAAAGAAACAATACGAACCTTTACGATTGCAAATTGTAGAACCTGCCTCCTCAGGAGGTAGCTATAGCGGGCATAATATAATGGTACCTATGCTGGCTAAGATTTATATTCTATTTTCGAAATGTTTTCTACACTATGCACTAATAATAATATCAAAAATGATTTGATTTTGCGTTGTGAGCATCTTTGACTAACATAAGAAGAAATCTCCTCCAAGTCTGCGTTTGCATTGTGTGTGTGGTAGGAAGTCTTATGGTAGTTTCATTTTCAAAAAGCATTGCGAATTGACTTCAAAAAAAAATTTCTGTTGTTGTTTTTAAAGATAATTGTTTTAAGTTCTCACACCAATCCCATGACTGACCTGGAGTTTATTGTTTCCCTTCCTAAACTCTGGGTGCCCACCAATTTCCACACGGGCAGCAAAGAGTCAGGTTTATCTGGATATTCTGGAATTCAGGAGCAAGCTGGATGGCATGGCGTATCAAACTAGTATATAGTATTTATTTTCCGCTGTTTGTTGTTGTACACTCTGATGATATCATGTAATGTAATATGATGTAATGTAATAACTGATATAGTTCTTTGTTTAAAGATTTTTCATTTATCTATTATATGTTGTTCCGCTGCGATTGTGAGATTCTGATATTGTTCTGTTATTTCTTTCTGTTCTGTTCTCTTCTTTTCTTCTCTTCCTCTACCTCTTTCTTCTTCTTTAACCATAACATTTCGGTTTTCCGGCATTTGATTCCTCTCCAGTTGATACAGTAGACGTATTGATGTCGGTTTCTGAGCGTCGAAAAATCGCAAACGTTACATCCTAACTATTTGAAATTTTCTGGATCGGAAATTTCGAGTCGTTACATTTCGTATCAGAGCAAGGTTTAGCGAGAACCTTGGATCTAGTGGGTGTACTCATTAAGGATGGGGTCAGTGTTACCCTAGGATGAATTGAGTGCGCGCGCGTGTGTGTGTGTGTATGAGAGCGTACTTGTTATTTTCTTATATAAAGGTTTTAAAACTGGTTTTAATGAATGATTTTTATATAAGTTTATCTTTTGATATATAAAGAAATAATTTTTCTAATTATTATATATATATATATATATATATATATTAAAGAAATTGTTTGTTGATTATTGGAATTAAATAAATAATGAGAATTAAGTAATACAATCAAATTGAAATTGAATAAAGATAAGTTTGGAATGAATCCAAACTCAAACTAAATTCCTGAATTTGTATAAGAGATTTTAGAATAAGATAATAGTGAAATGGGTATCCATGTATGATAATATTGGTTATTATCATAAATGATTGCTGTATTTAATAATGATATGTGTGTTAATGAGTAAGTAAAATGAAATGTTTTAGGGAAGTAAAACATTTAGGTAAGTATGACTTATAAATTAGAACTGAAGATGATCTAAATTGGGAAGTTTTAAATCTAGGTCCAGAAATTTGAAAATTGTTTCAAAAGTGATAATAAATAATATTATTTAAATGTATTTGAATGAAAGGGTCCTATTTTAAACAAGAGTTGTTTGAAAATTTAAAGGAATTTGTTTTGAATTAAAAACCAAATGTGGTTTAAAATTTAAGGATAACTTGGTGTGTAAAGGAAATAAATAGGTATAAATGAGGGATATACATAATATCAAAAATGATTTAAAATTAACTCTAAAGTGTTGAGTTTTGATTTTCCCTGAAGTGTGATAACCCAAAGTGATATATGTTTTGAACTTATAAGTAGGAAAGAATATTGATGAGGAGTTTTTTTTTTTTTTTTTGAAATTTGAAGTGGGAATTCAAATTTGTGTAAGGGTAACATGACTTAATTAAATTTAACTTAGAGGAAGTTAAATAAATTTAGAATGAATAGCCTGAATTGGAAATTTCAAGATGAAATTGGGATTTAACTTAGGGAAGCTAAATGGGTTAATGTGAAAGGAAGTTATATAAGATCTCAAAAGAGTTTGAGATCTGGAAATTGGACATGGATGGATGTTTTAAAATAATTTGGATAATGTTATCCTATTGTTATTAATAATCTTTAAACTGTGAATTGGATTTGTTTAAATGAATGAAGAAATTGAGTGTGATAATATATCCATTATTGAGATAAAAGGGAAATTAAACTTTAATTGAGATTAAGGATGTGGAATTACTTTAAACTTAAGATTTGAATGTTAAGAATTGAATTTGCAAATTAAAATTGTTTAAGAATCGGTTTCAAAGTTCAAAGATAAAATAGGGTAATAAATTGAATTTCAAAGATAAAATTTCAAAGGCTGTGTTTCAAAATTGAAATTTGGGGATAAATTGAATTTCAAAGATTGAGTTGTTTAAAAAGGATTTGAATTATTATTTGAACTTTGAAATAGGTTAAGTGAAGATAATTTAAAAATGGAATTTGGATTCAGAATTAAATGGTTCAAAGATATAAGTTGATTTGATTTAAAGGATTAAATCAACATTTAAAATTTAACTCAAATGTATATAATTCGAGATGGTTTAAAGTTAAGAGTTAGATTGAATTATTTCAAATTGAATTTGATTTGAATTAATTAGGATTGTGATTGAAGATGGACAAGTTTAAAATTCAAATGGGAAAATTTGAATTGGATTAATTTGAAATAAAATTGAAGTTGAATGAGTTCAAATTCAAAAGGGAATTTGATTTGAATTTGGAAAGAATCGAGGTTAATTCAACTTGAATTAAGATTAATTCAAACTAGAGTTGAAATGAATTGAAATTGAAAACTGGTTCAATTTGAAAATTATTTGAATTAAGTTAAATTTGGAGTGGGAATTGAAGTTGTTTAAATTGATTTGAGACTGAATCAAATTAATGGGATGGGAAATAAATTAGAAATGGAGATTGGGAAGTTGTACAGTTTGGCTCTGAACTATTTTCGTAATAAGTTATTTTAATATAAACCGTTTTAAATATGTTTTCCTAACTATTTACTATACAACTTTTCTTTTTAAAGCCAAACTATTTTATACTTATTTTACAATTATTTTTGGAACTATTTAACTATTTTACAACTGTTTTATAAACTAATTACTATTTTTCAACTACTTTATAACTAATTACTATTTTACAACTATTTTGCAATTATTTAAAATTTCTATAACTATTTGACTATTTTTCAACTATTTTACAATTACTTAACTGTTTTACAACTATTTTGCAAACTAATAATTATTTTCAACTACTTATCTATTTTTAACTTTTCAAGCTATTTTCTAAATTTAAGTTGGTCAGTTTACAAACTGTTTATGATTAAATATCCATTTAAGATAAGAATTAAAGGGATAATCCAAATGGGATTGAAGCAATTATGAATAAGTGAACAGAAATCAAAGTGAATGTGAATAGAAAAGGGAACTGATTTGGTTAATAATCACTGAAGGTGAATACGTTGAATGTAGGTATATTGTTCTATTCACATAATGATTTGATCCAGATTCGAGCATAGAATTTCGAGATAGTATATCGATCTGAGTTAGGATTTTTCACTCGATTTTTGACGGCAAACCCTGGATAAGGATTTTTGATTGGTTATGGATATTCTCTATCATAGTTATGGGTATGCATGGAGAATGATGGTTTCTGATCAAGAAACCAGATCTGTGTCCGCACTAGGAAGTCGGGTGGACGATACTAGTTTGGAAGAAAAATTGTATGATCGAGTGAGCGATCAGATTGATATTGCTTACGGATGATATGAGTACATCGTACAGGATGAATGAAATTGATATAGAAAAATTGTGAATGAGAACTGTAAAATGATTTTTGAAATGGAAAAGGCTATTTTGATAAAGAAATGATGAAATAGAATGGGAGTTGGATATTTCTATGACTAAAAACTCATTTTTTATAAAAGATGAGTAATATGGTGAATAACTTTTTAAAGAGTAGTCAAATTTGAATATTTAATTTGGAATAAATTAAAGCCATATATATATGTTAAATTGATAACCCTCTTGTTGAATTTATAAATAGAAGAAAAGAGTTTTGAATATATTTGAAGTATAAAAAGTGAGTTACAAGTTTGAAGTGATCCAAAGATTTTTAAAGTTATATATATATATATATATATATATATTTATTTATATGAGAATGATTTTGGAAAAAAGGTTTTTAGAACCTATGGATTTTGGAAAGGCTTTTGATTTCTAGGGAAAATCAATTTTGGAAATTTGGAAAGCCTAGTTTGAGAATTATCGATTTTGGGATAATCGATTTTGAGAAAAGGAGATTTATATGGAATTCATACTAGATGTATGATTTGGAGGACACTATATGTGTATTGTATAAAGTGTTTTGGAAATGTCTCTGGAGAAAGAGGCGCTCCCTTGAATAAACTTCTTAGGAGTACCATAGGTTGGTACTGCCTTGAGCTCCAAGGGGAAGACTCTAAAGTGGATCCTGTGAGGAAGTCCGGATAAACAGAAGTTCTTGAGGATTATTGGGTGCGATGATGCCTACAGTGGCATTTGGGTTATGCTGTGACGACAGTGTAACTCGATGTCACTGTGGTCTACTGTGGACCATGGCGTAAATCGTGTGGAGGTGAGTGTCAACGGTCTACGCTTGATTTTGCCGGGAAGGCAACGTAACATCGGTAGATCGCGATCTATGGTCGGGTGGAGTGGAGAAGTTTCATTCTTTTGGCAGCGAAATTTGAGGGCGCCGATGCCTACAGTTATATAGGCTTTTGCTGTGATAGCAACGTAATCCCAGATGTAGCTGCGATCCGTAGCGAGTTCCATGGCGTAATCGAGGGGTGCGGAGTGCCTACAGTTATCTATGGATTTTGCCGGGATGGCAACGTAACCATCGAGTTAACTGCGACCATGGATAGGGGTGATAATTTCCATAGCATTCTCACCATAGATATTTCCTCTATTTTCAAAATAAATGGTTTCTATATTTTCAATAAAATTATTTTCCAAAGTATTTTCACTGGGTGATGAAAACGGGTTTACCAAGTATTTATAGATTTTCAGTCTTACGTCTGATCAACGTATGGCCGAATTTATGTGAGAACGAGAATGGACTTGTTGAGACATCAAGTTATAAAAGTATTATTATTAAACTATTTTTGTAATATTATATAGATTTTAGAGTGTTATAAAAGTGATCAAAGAATGATTTATCTGATTTTAGGTATTGAATAAACTCTGGCTTCGTTCCTTTTCGACAACGAAAAGATTCAAATAGGGGAGGAATATGATAACCCGGATTTTGAAATATCTGTAAATTGATATTTAATTAGGTCAATTAATAGATATGCTGATTTATAGATTGAACAAATAAATCTGATCATATCTGGATATATATTTATATGATAATCTCCTAATATAATTACTTAAAATTTGACGAATTCTTCTTTAAAAAAACAAATAATAATGGTTGTTTATATATATATATATATATATATATATATATATATATATGGATATAAGAAGATATTAAATAGAAAAAATTTTATTTTCAAAACAAATTGAAGTTTTGTTTGTTTAAGTAAATATATTTGGGTGAGTTGATTTCAAATTGGATTTTAAATTGTACTGGAATTTAAATTTGAAATTCAAAGGATAGATACATATCTTAAATATATTTTGGATTTGAAATATATTATATATGATTTTATTTAGAATATAGTTTGCATTCTTTAAAAGGATTTTTTTAGAAAAGTATTTATTAATTAAGAAATTTAAATATAAAAGCTTTATAACCATTTAAAAACTAATAAACACATGTATAATTACAAGTGTAAATTTATAAAATCTTGTTAATAACATGTGTAAGTTTATAAACAATTGCAAATGACAAATGTTAATAAATTTAACAAGTGTCACATATGTCCTTTAAATTTTAATTAGTAAAATAAAAAGAAAATAAAGAAATATATCGGTCTATGTATCTCTGTACTCTCCTCTTTTCTCATTTTCTTTTATCACTTTCAAATTCAAAAAAAAGAAACCAGAAAATTTAAATCTCTAAACAACCTCAGCCTGATTCGAAGCTAGAAATTTTTTTGGGTCAGCTCAAAGCTTCAGATTCAACTCGGTAATCAATGCAAAGATCAACATCAAATTTCAAAACCAGATCAGTTTTCCAGCTTTCAAAATCAAATTCAATTTCTAGGTTTTAGGCCTCTGTTCTTCAACAGGTGAGAAATAATTATTTTCAAATTTGGAATGTAATGTATGCTCTGTAGACAGTGAAGATTTTGATCATTCCCACTTTAAAATTTTAAATCTCTTAATCTTGTTTATAACTGATGATGATGTAAACTAGGAAAACATTCATTTACCAGTATAGTTTAAGTTAAAATTAGTTTGTGAATGTATCTTGCTGTGTAGCTAATAACTGATGGGTTTTACAGTAAATAGCATACTTTAGCGAAAAATCATTATTTCTGAATTAAGGATCCAAACATGCAATTAGAATTCTCGTGCAGAATTATGAATTTTGGAAGTAAAATTATGATTTTTAATGATCTATATGTTGAGAAATTGTTAGATGACCAGATTTTGTTCAAAAATTAATTTCTATCGACTCGGTCGTCGTGAGGAGGCACGGCCAGGTCTAGGTGGGGAAGGTTTTAGAGTTTTTGGTGTTTTCGTTTTGATTCTGGCACGCGGTGATTTTGGGGAACGAGTAGGCAATCGAAAGTCGAGGGGCTTGGCACGGTGATAGTTGCATGGATGGGTTTTTGATTGAGGTAGGTGGTGTGGGATGAAGTGGTCGATTGACGCTGAGGCAGGTCGATTTGAGTAGGTAGGTCGATTTTCTGGGTTCTGAAGTGGTTATAACTAATCGATTTTTCGATCGGAGTGCTGTGGGGGCATCGACGATGTGGTTTTTTGGGTCGAGAGTTGAAGAGTGATTTGGCGGTGGTGTCACGATGATGGTTTGATCGGAGGTGGGGATGTGCAATTCACAGCATGCATGGAGGTTGACTGATCGTGATGTTTCGACAAAGGGGGTCGAGATTCGATCTAAGTTATGTTTCGTTCGTGACATTTCAGTGTTCGACTGAGAGGTTGTTTGAGTTGATCGGAGATAGATTCTGGTCCGGTGGGTATTATCGATTTCGGATATCTCTGGATGTTCGTCTGAAGATAGGAAGTATCGAGAGGAGAAGGAAGATGTTTGGGATGTTGGGCTTCGGCCCAACTGGATTGCATTTTCATTTATTTTAGGTATCGGGTTTGTGATTATTTTAGGCTTTGAGTTTTGTGAAATTTTAAATAGCATTTTAAATTTTTTAGTCTTTTGATTTTTTGGGTTTCGGCCCAATAGCTTTGCTTGAGAAAAAAATATAAATGAAATGCAGGTTCTAAATTATTAATAGAAACTAGTTATAAGGTAAATGCTTGTGTAAAGTTTATAAAATGTATTTGTCATTCCAAGTTTACAACAATCATGTTGATTTAAAGTAAAACTTTTTAAAAACCGATTTCCATAAATATAAAGATTTATTTGATGTTATATTGACAAAGGAATTTAAATTTGTTTTACTATAAGTCTAATTGATTTGAGTTATTTTAAATAAGTTATTTTATCGTTACGTAATCAAGCTTTTAAAAATAGTTTTTTTTATAAACCCTTGAGTTTTGAATAAGTGAAGTATAATTGAAATAATTAAAGGAAAATAAATTTTTATACTTTGAAATGAATTCGAGTTCTTAAGTGACATTATATTTATAATAATTATTTAATTTCACATAAAATAAAGTGTTATGGAATGGATGGTTCATACCGACGGATGCTATGTGATAAGGTAATTAATAAAGGAAATGTTTTATCTTAAACATTAATCAGGGTTTGATTAATTAATGTGGTAGTTAAAGAATCATTAAATTTGTTAGTAATTGGAAATTTAGGATTAATTAATTAGGAATTAATTACTTAAAAAGCTAATTACTTAATGTTGGTAATTAAAGGATTAATTTGTTGAGGGTTGATTAATTTAATTAGAAATTAAAGGTTAAATTAATTAATTATCAAGGTTGATTAATTAAGGGTAATTAACCAATGGGATAATTACTTGATGGAAGTAATTAAAGGTATATTACTTAAGGGTAGTAATTAAGGATTAATTACTTAGTGTAATTAATTAAAGGATTGATTAATTAATGAAATTAATTAAGGGTTAGTAAATAAATGAAGGATAATTAATCAGAGTAAGTTATTATAGTATAATTAATTCGAGAAATTATTTAAGGATAAATGTAATTAATGTGAATGGGTGAAGGTTAATTAATTTGTGTTATTAATTAAATGCTAATTACTTAATGTAATTAAAGAGGATAATTTAGGGATGATAAACTAATGGTTGTAATTAATTAAATTTATTTAATTGAAATGGTGTGATTAGTTTATCTTGCTTATGAATGATTGAATGACATTGTATGCCTTGGACTACTTGATATCTTTGATAAGTGATTTGTGATGCTATGTGATATGATATGATTGGATTGAACTGAGATAATATGGTTTGTTTATCTGTGATGAATGGCTATGTATATGTAATTCTGGATATAAATGAAATTATTTAAACTTAAACAGCTTTGTTTTTAAGATGATATTGGATTCGAAGAGACCAGGGTCGTGTATCAGTACATACCCGAAACCACTTCGATTTGTAATCTACAATAATTCCTATAGATTGATATGTGAAATCAATAGGCTGGAATGAGATAATTTTAGTAAACTAGACCATTGAAACTATGTAGTGGTACTTAGATATTGATGTGTGAATTAAGTGTTGACTACAACAAGTTATGAACTTGTAGTGAAGTATGAGTTACCTAGATTTTAAATAAATTTTAAGCATTAGTATTTCCATGTTAGATGGGTTTACTCACGCTAGCTTCCAGCCTGACCCGGGTGTTACCTTGATGTAATGCTTGGGTGAGACCGAGTATTACAGATTTTCAGGTAAGGACGTCCTGGAGCTCAGGAGATAAGCTGGATGGTAGGAACATGTAGAGTGTATTTCGCTGTGATATATTGTAGTTTATTTGAGACATGTTGATTTTAACTGTCCAGTGTTAGTGTAAATGTTGTAACTCTGATGTATAGATATAAATTAACTGATACAGTTTTTCCTTGTATAATTGTTATTTTATTTGATATTATATTTTGATCCGCTGCGAATGTGAGAATCCATGATTTGTTTTTGTTCCTTCTTATATCTATTTTCTTCTTTTTCCTAACTATCTGAAATTTTATGGATCGGAAATTTTGGGTCGTTACAGACAAGTAGTTTATTTTTTATGCTAAAGGACAATGCTTGTTATAACAAGCATTTTGTATAGTGTAAAACTAAATATAGTGCTAGATACAACTAGCATTTTGTATAGTGTAAAAGTTGAATATAACGCTAATTATAACTAGCTTTTGTCCTTCAGCCTAAAAATGAAACTTAGTGTCCTTCAGCCTAATTTTTTTTCAAAGTTTGTCCTTTTTCCTAATTCCCTCTTCGAAATATAAGTAAATGAAATAATTTTGCCTAGTCTTATATTTTGTATATAAAAGAATAATCTTTGTAAATGTATATATTTGTAAGTGATATGTTTGGTTGTTTATTAGGAAGTAAAATTTTATAAACATTGATTGGAAATTAAGAATTATTGTGACGCCCCACCTCTATGCTCGCAATAACAAAAAGTATTAAAAGAAATACTGTCTGTTATCACGAAGAATAAGGCTGGATAGGAGCGACCATTCGTAGTTAGGCCTTACACTAGTATTAGTTACCTCGATAGGATGGTATTTTTTTTTTCATCTCATATTTATTTACTCCCATCGGCATACCCAATTATAGTATAAAACGAACTACGATGGTTCATAATAGTTTAGGACAATATATATAATAATAACACAGATAATGTAAATGCAGAACACAGATATAACAGAAAGTCTCATATATATATAACTGATGTCAGTTGATATACATGTGATACAATACATATGATACAACTACAACTGTCGACTCTGAAAGTTACATATACAAGTACATCATCGTGAATAATATACATGAATATACAACATCCTATACAAATATACTGACTACTAAACATGACGACGACTACTCCAAAAGATATAAAAAGACTTCATAGCTCTAGCAGCAACCCAAAGCTAAAAATCTACAACCTGTAAATACTCGGTCTGACCCGAGTATTAAATTCAAAAGAAAATATTACACGGGTCAGTCTAATTCAAACTCAGTTATTAGTGCATACAGCAATAATAATCAAATACTGAATAGATGACAGTCACAAAAATCTCGTATATCCAATCCTTTAATAACAAATTGGATAACGATAAATATAACACTTAACAGTGTTAAACAACAATTCAGCAAATTCAAAGTATCAACGAAGATAGGTAAAAGAGTTATTAATGAAGGTAATTTTGAAAACATCAGAATTGCCTAAACGACAATTAACAACAAAATCTAATTATTTAAATAAATAGTTAGAAACCCAGAATCTAATTATCAAATAGATAATTAGATAACAACAAAATGATCAAATGAAACTAAATCAATTTAAACAATTGAAATATCACTTAAAACATCCATTCTAATTGGCTGCAGTACACGCTAACGTGTACTGCCTCGCCAATATGGCATATGAAATACGCAAAAGATCAATGGATCAAAAGTAATTGAAATATCAATAAAAGCAATACCGTGTGGCTGCAGTTCACGCTTGCGTGCACTGCCTTGCCACTACAGTGATGATGTACCCAATGAATACCGTGTGGGTGCAGTTCACGCTTGCGTGCACTGCCTTTCCACTACAGTGATGATGTACCCAATGAAGATTCACAAACGAGCACAAGGTCAAACCCGAAGTACCGGATTCAATTCAAGTGAATTTGAAAACAACAAAATGCAAAGGTCAAGTCACTGCAATCATGACTCGACTCAATGCAACAACCAAAGTCAAGGCAACTGGGAAAGACTTTAAGATCACATGACAACAGTGCAAAACAGCACCCAAAATGAAGTACCAGGATGCAATCCATGTGACAAAAGAAAATGCGCAGCAAGCATACACTTGCACGCAATCAATCAGTCAATGTTTCAGGTACAAGGGTAACCAAAGTCAGAGTGAACTTGAGCAAAGAAGGGGCATGAAAACATGGTGATTCATAGACCAGTTTTGAATACAAGTTCAAAACCAGAGACAAGCAACAAATGAGTGGTCAGTTACAAGAAAATGGTCAAAGACCAGTTCACAAGTATGAAGGCATAAACCCACACAAGCATAGTCTGCATATGCACATGAAGGTCAATGAAGGTTCAACAAATGTACACAATCAAAAGAAATAAAGCAAGACCACAAGCCAAAGCCAGCAGCAACTAGAGATTGCAACATAAATGAAAATGTACATGGGTGCAACAGGGAATGTACACATGAATACTTCAGCCCTGACATCAAATTCAGCAACTAGTAGAACAAATGAAGATGCTAAATAAACTGCATCAGAGAAATGGCATGAACACTGCATGCTACAGGCTAGCCCAAGTGCATATGGAGATGCAAAGTAAAATGCATCAGGGAAATAATATAAACACTGCATGTTATAAGATGACCAGAAACAGTGCAACAAGACCAACTCCAGAGTACATCAGTGTGCAAAGAACTCGAGCACAAGATACAGAAACCAACAGATTACTGCAAAATTGGAAATCACTCAAGAAAATTGCAACTGAAAGACTACCACTTCAACAACATAGAAACATATATATGAGCTCGAAGCAGTGACAGTACCCAATGTGCAAAATGTATACAAAGACTCCAAGCCTTCATGCAACATGAACAAATGAACAGAGGAAGCAATAATGCTCGGGGTTGAACACAGATAATCAGAGCAACAGTTTTAAAAATAATCAAGATACAAGCCGAGAAAATAGCTTGTACCAGGAATTACAAAGTGAACAAGTCAGGTACGAAGCCACCCAAAAATCAACATCGCCAAGCCGTATTTCAAATCAAAGTCAAAATCGTGGTGACCACGAAAAGAATTCAAAGCCATGTTTTTAATCAAAATTGAACAAGTCAAAAACATCTCATACGTTCAAGCATTATCAAGCGGCCAACAAAAATCAGTGACGAATTCAACATAGAATATACGAACGCAAATAAAGGAAATCGAAATCCATATATAAACCCACAAAAATCATCAAGCCATGGTTAAACAGAATCGAACCATGCCAGAAACATCATACGAGAATGAACTAGATGTGAGGGTCACTCACCTTTGTCCAGCACGCGCAAATCCACGGCCGAAATGAGCAACGAGGAACGATTGATCCAAGCTACTCTCGAAAATCCACTTAATCGATCAACCAAAAAGGGCGCAGCCACAAAAAGCCCTAATTTTGAAAAGGGGAACGAACAAGAGACAAGGACGCCATTTATTTTCTTATTTGTTCGAAGCCCTAGTTTTTTTTTTTTTTTTGAAAATGAGGAACGAACTAAAAACAACGAAGCCGCCTCCATTTCTATTCGTATATTTGGTACTAGGGTTAATGAATGGAGGAGCGGACGAAGAAGCAAGAGCCGCCATTTTTACTCCCGTATGCTTTTGATTAGGTTTAGGGCTTGTGAATAGTGACTAAAGAGGGAAACGAACGGTTATACCCTTAGATAATTATCACTACCCAAACAAAGAAACATGACCCGAGATTCAAATTTACAAAGCTCAACCCTTAACCAAATTTTCAAAAGAATTTCAACTGATTAAAAACTCAAAATTAGCAATTAGAAACAATATTAATCGTCTAATGACGATGATAAAATAATTGCGAAATTCCGGGTCGTTACAGACTCCCCTCCTTATAAAAATTGCGTCCCCGCAATTTTCATAATTAAGGTCGTCAATAACAATTATTTTTCTAACATAAACTGGTTAAGCTAGAAAAATAAAAGTCTAATTATCAATTAGATAATTAGAATACAGTAATCACAAAACAGTAATATCTAATTATCAACTAAGATAATTATAAAGCACAAATCACAATTCGCAAAACTGCAATTAAACTAGTTACCAAAATGGTAATCAGAAAACAACAAACGTCTAATTATCAAAAACGATAATCAGAATTTTCAAATCAGCAAATATTCAATTATCTCAAGCGATAATCAAATTTCAAATCAACAAATATTTGATTATCTCAGGCGATAATCAAATTTCAAATCAACAAATATTTGATTATCTCAGGCGATAATCAAATTTCAAACCAACAAATATTTGATTATCTTAGGGGATAATCAAATTTCAAATCAACAAATTTTTGATTATCTCAGGCGATAATCAAATTTCAAATCAAAAAATCAACAATCAACAAATATCTAATTACCAAAAACGATAGTCAGAAACAACAAGTATTCGATTATCAAAAACGATGATCAAAATAAACAAATATCCGATTATCAAAAACGATAATCAGAAAACAACAAATATTCGATTATCAAAAATGATAATCAAATCAACAAATATCTGATTATCAAAAACGATAATCAGAAACAACAAGTATTCGATTATCAAAAACGATAATCAAATAAACAAATATCCGATTATTAAAAACGATAATCAGAACACAACAATTATTCGATTATCAAAAACGATAATCAAATCAACAAATATCTGATTATCAAAAACGATAATCAGAAAACAACAAATATTCGATTATCAAAAATGATAATCAAATCAACAAATATCTGAACATCAAAACGATAATCAGAAACAACAACTATTCGATTATCAAAAACGATAATCAAAATAAACAAATATCCGATTATCAAAAACGATAATCAGAAAACAACAATTATTCGATTATCGAAAACGATAATCAAATCAACAAATATCTGATTATCAAAAACGATAATCAAAATAAACAAATATCCGATTATCAAAACAATAATCAGAAAACAACAAATATTCGATTATCAAAAACGATAATCAAATCAACAAATATCTGATTATCAAAAACGATAATCAGAAACAAGTATTCGATTATCAAAAACGATAATCAAATAAACAAATATCCGATTATTAAAAACGATAATCAGAAAACAACAATTATTCGATTATCAAAAATGATAATCAAATCAACAAATATCTAAACATCAAAACGATAATCAGAAACAACAAGTATTCGATTATCAAAAACGATAATCAAAATAAACAAATATCCGATTATCAAAAACGATAATCAGAAAACAACAATTATTCGATTATCAAAAATGATAATCAAATCAACAAATATCTGATTATCAAAAACGATAATCAGATCAACAAATATCTGATTATCAAAAACGATAATCAGAACTCATATCAACAAATATCCAATTACTTGCGGATAATTGGAAACAACAAATATCTAGAAATCAATTAAGATAATCTAGAAAATCAACATAAAAGGTGGATCGATCCCAACAAATGGCGAGTTTTAGCTACGCCGCACGTGCATCAACAAATGGCCGAAGCCTACCAAGTACCCAACATAATTTTGGCGCCCAACAAATGACCCGAAGGTCCAACAAATGACCCGAAGGTTTGGTACTGGTATTGACCCGAAGGTCCAACAAATGTTCAATTAACGAGTCCGGAATTAACCGAAAAAGCAAACGCACATGTACCATACCACGTATTTTACTAAATCGTTTGATTCTCTTCATCGTTTCCTTGAACATGTAAAATCATCAAAATCATCAAACATCAAATGTTTCAATTAACGAGTCCGGAATTAACCGAAATAGTAAAAGTGTGGTTTCATACTCCGTACTTTTGCTAAATCGTTTAATTCTCTTCATCGTTTCCTTGAAAGTGCAAATCGTGTATTCCCAAATTAACATTTCACATTCTCAAACGGACAAGTCCGGAATTAAGCGAATCAGTAAAAGAAAGGGGTCATAGTCCTTAATTTTGCTGAAACGTTTAAAATCGCTTCCTCATTCTTTTGAAAACGCAAATGCAAAACTTCTGAAAACAATTTCATTTATTTCATAAACGTAATAATTTACATACTCAAACGAACAAGTCCAGAATTAAGCGAATCAGTAAAAGAAAGGGTTCATAGTCCTCGATTTTGCTGAAACGTTTAAATCGCTTCCTCATTCTTTTGAAAACGAAAATGCAAAACTTCTGAAAACAATTTCATATAATTTACATTCTCAAACGAACAAGTCCGGAATTAAGCGAATCGGTAAAGGAAAGGGTTCATAGTCCTCGATTTTGCTGAAACGTTTAAATCGCTTCCTCATTCTTTTGAAAACGTAAACTGAAAAAAAAAATTGAAAACAATTTTTTTATTTTAAAACGCTTTTTATAATCATGTGATTAAATCAGCAACATAAGTAGCAACTTCAACAAAGAAATGGTACTTCTCAAAACAACATAAAACTAATCTCAAAATCTGCATTGCGGGATAACCGCTTGAAAATCCACTTTAAAATTTGACGGTTACTGAAGTCAAAGCGACAGTAAATTTTAAACGTCAAAATCTCATCAAAATAATTCGCATCAAAATAAAATACCACTGAATTTTCATTCATTAAAAATGTCAACAAAACACCGTGCTTCAAAATATAGCATTGGTGTAAAAATCCTATTATATAAAAATAACAGCAACAAAATACGTCTCATAACCAAGCATCGGTTCAACGTAAAATTTATGCAGTAACGTGCAACTTGAATTTGCACGTATACTACAAATGAACAAGGATATTATTCAAAAATATATCTTCAATGAAGATATTTTAAAACAGCAAAAATATAATCAGATATGATTAGCATCAAAGGAAACCAGCAAAAATTTCAACAAAACCACATAGCTGCAATCGCTTCGAATCCTCAAATCGAATTCGAAATTTTTAAAGAAAACAAAATAAACACAGCTACGTAAACAACAAATGAAATTTATTTCAATTTCATATTTTGATTTTTAAATCAAAATAATTATCATCTGTACTCAGCAAAGCAGTCACACTGTTTTCGCTGCGCACTCTGATAAACAAAGCACAAATCAATCAATCATCAAAAATCAAATCAATTTTTATTTTTAAATAAAGCTATTTATAAATTTCATCAAAATTTCAAAACTTTAGTTTTGACTCAAAGCACATATAAAACATCGACAAATAGTTGTAACACATGTTCCATCTAAGTTATGTTTTATATTATGTCCATAAACCCCAAGCTCTGATACCAACTGTGACGCCCCACCTCTATGCTCGCAATAACAAAGAGTATTAAAAGAAATACCGTCTGTTATCGCGAAGAATAAGGCTGGACAGGAGCGACCATCCGTAGTTAGGCCTTACACTAGTATTAGTTGCCTCGATAGGAGTGGTATATTTTTTTTTTTCATCTCATATTTATTTACTCCCATCGACATACCCAATTATAGTATAAAACGAACTACGATGGTTCATAATAGTTTAGGACAATATATACAATAATAACACAGATAATGTAAATGCGGAACACAGATATAACAGAAAGTCTCATATATATATAACTGATGTCAGTTGAAATACATGTGATACAATACATATGATACAAATACAACTGTCGACTCTGAAAGTTACATATACAAGTACATCATCGTGAATAATATACATGAATATACAACATCCTATACAAATATACTGACTACTAAACATGACGACGACTACTCCAAAAGATATGAAAAGGCTTCATAGCTCTAGCAGCAACCCAAAGCTAAAAATCTACAACCTGTAAATACTCGGTCTGACCCGAGTATTAAATTCAAAAGAAAATAATACACGGGTCAGTCTAATTCAAACTCAGTTATTAGTACATAGCAGCAATAATAATCAAATACTGAATAGATGACAGTCACAAAAATCTCGTATATCCAATCCTTTAATAAGAAATTGGATAACGATAAATATAACACTTAACAGTGTTAAACAACAATTCAGCAAATTCAAAGTATCAACGAAGATAGGTAAAAGAGTTATTAATGAAGGTAATTTAGAAAACATCAGAATTGCCTAAACGACAATTAACAACAAAATCTAATTATTTAAATAAATAGTTAGAAACTCATAATCTAATTATCAAATAGATAATTAGATAACAACAAAATGATCAAATGAAACTAAATCAATTTAAACAATTGAAATATCACTTAAAACATCCATTCTAATTGGCTGCAGTACACGCTAACGTGTAGTGCCTCGCCAATACGGCATATGAAATACGCAAAAGATCAATGGATCAAAAGTAATTGAAATATCAATAAAAGCAATACCGTGTGGCTGCAGTTCACGCTTGCGTGCACTGCCTTGCCACTACAGTGATGATGTACCCAATGAATACCGTGTGGCTGCAGTTCACGCTTGCGTGCACTGCCTTGCCACTACAGTGATAATGTACCCAATAAAGATTCACAAAAGAGCACAAGGTCAAACCCGAAGTACCAGATTCAACTCAAGTGAATTTGAAAACAACAAAATGCAAAGGTCAAGTCACTGCAATCATGACTCGACTCAATGCAACAACCAAAGTCAAGGCAACTGGGAAAGACTTTAAGATCACATGACAACAGTGCAAAACAGCACCTAAAATGAAGTACCAGGATGCAATCCATGTGACAAAAGAAAATGCGCAGCAAGCATACACTTGCACGCAATCAATCAGTCAATGTTTCAGGTACAAGGGTAACCAAAGTCAGAGTGAACTTGAGCAAAGAAGGGGCATGAAAACATGGTGATTCATAGACCAGTTTTGAATACAAGTTCAAAACCAGAGACAGGAAACAAATGAGTGGTCAGTTACAAGAAAATGGTCAAAGACCAGTTCACAAGTATGAAGGCATAAACCCACACAAGCATAGTCTGCATATGCACATGAAGGTTCAACAAATGTACACAATCAAAAGAAATAAAGCAAGACCACAAGCCAAAGCCAGCAGCAACTAGAGATTGCAACATAAATGAAAATGCACATGGGTGCAACAGGAATGTACACATGAATACTTCAGCCTCGACATCAAATTCAGCAACTAGTAGAACAAATGAAGATGCTAAATAAACTGCATCAGAGAAATGGCATGAACACTGCGCGCTACAGGCTAGCCCGAGTGCATATGGAGATGCGAAGTAAAATGTATCAGGGAAATAATATAAACACTGCATGTTATAAGATGACCAGAAACAGTGCAACAAGACCAACTCCAGAGTGCATCAGTGTGCAAAGAACTCGAGCACAAGATACAGAAACCGACAGATTACTGCAAAATTGGAAATCACTCAAGAAAATTTCAACCGAAAGGCTACCACTTCAACAACATAGAAACATATATATGAGCTCGAAGCAGTGACAGTACCCAATGTGCAAAATGTATACAAAGACTCCAAGCCTTCATGCAACATGAACAAATGAACAGAGGAAGCAATAATGCTCGGGGTTGAACACAGATAATCAGAGCAACAGTTTTAAAAATAATCAAGATACAAGCCGAGAAAATAGCTTGTACCAGGAATTACAAAGTGAACAAGTCAGGTACGAAGCCACCCAAAAATCAACATCGCCAAGCCGTATTTCAAATCAAAGTCAAAATCGTGGTGACCACGAAAAGAATTCAAAGCCGTGTTTAATCAAAATTGAACAAGTCAAAAACATCTCATACGTTCAAGCATTATCAAGCGGCCAGCAAAAATCAGTGACGAATTCAACATAGAATATACGAACGCAAATAAAGGAAATCGAAATCCATATATAAACCCACAAAAATCATCAAGCCATGGTTAAACAAAATCGAACCATGCCAGAAACATCATACGAGAATGAACTAGATGTGAGGGTCACTCACCTTTGTCCAGCGCGCGCAAATCCACGACCGAAATGAGCAACGAGGAACGATCGATCCAAGCTACTCTCGAAAATCCACTTAATCGATCAACCAAAAAGGGTGCAGCCACAAAAAGCCCTAATTTTGAAAAGGGGAACGAACGAGAGACAAGGACGCCGTTTATTTTCTTATTTGTTCGAAGCCCTAGTTTTTTTTTTTTTTTGAAAATGAGGAACGAACTAAAAACAACGAAGCCGCCTCCATTTCTATTCGTATATTTGGTACTAGGGTTAATGAATGGAGGAGCGGACGAAGAAGCAAGAGCCGCCATTTTTACTCCCGTATGCTTTTGATTAGGTTTAGGGCTTGTGAATAGTGATTGAAAAGGGAAACGAACTGTAACAACCCGCATATTTATCGAGTTTATATTTATATATTTTATTTAAATATTAAATCGTTAATCGGATTTTGGTCCGAAAAGCTACTTTTTGCAAACGGTCAAATTTGGACTCGAGACCACTTCCATTGAGTTTGAAATGTCGTTTACAACTTTTTTAAGTATAAACTTCGATAGGTTTGGAGTTAGTGAAATTTCACTAACTTTTCCCGCTTTGGACTTTGGGTTAGTTTAGCCTATTAAGCCCAAGTTCCAACCCTCTTCTCCTCACTCTTCATAAATTTCCTAACTAACTCAAGCTTGGGCATTAATGGTGAAGAGAATGGGAAATTAAAACTCCAAGCACAAATTCAATTGCAAATCCAACATTCAACTCCAAATTCAAATAGAAGATATTGGATTCAAGCTTTGGATTGCTTCTCCTTGCTTTCAAGCTTCATCTTCATAAATTTTAGTGCAAAGGTGAGATTTTTATCTCACAAATCTAGTCTATATCTATCTTGGACTGTTGGGAATGATTCCCTATCACTTTAGGATGCATATTTGCTTTTGGTTTGGATTGGATTGGCGAAAAACTCTGATTTTTGGTGTTTGGGTGAAATTTCTGCATTTAGGTCGTTCTGGCCGTTTTTAGCTCGCTCGGAGTTAGGTCGTGTGGACCTTAGGTCGTAGGTCGCGTACGAGTTAACCCCTAGGTCATTCTGGCCATTTACGTGTTTTCGGAGTTAGGTCGCTCAGGACCTTAGGTCGTAGGTCGTAGGGCCGTTAGGTCGCTCTGCTTTGGCTCTGGCCATTTTTGCTCACTCGCAGTTAGGTCGCTCACGACCTAGGACTTAGGTCGCTCGCGAGTTAGTACCATAGGTCGCTGGGCCATCTAAATGCTTGTTCGGTGTTAGGTCATAGGTCGTGTGGACCTTAGGTCATAGGTCGCTCGGTCTCTCTCACTTCGCTAGGTCGCTAGCTCGTAGCTCGCGTTTGAGCTTAGGTCGTAGGTCGTGGGTAGGTGGGTCGTAGGTCGCTCGCCTATATCCTCTGGCCATTTCGTCCCTAGGTCGCTTGACCTCTAGGTCGCGGGTACCATTAGGTCGCTCGGCCTTGTTTAGTGCTAGGTCGCTGGACCATTTAGGTCGTTCGACTCTTAGGTCGTAACACATTAGGTCGCACGCCTTTCACACCATTAAGTCGCGAGTTTAATTAGGTCGCTCGGCCTTAAAACGTTAGGTCGCTTGACCTGTGCTATTGTTAGGTCGCTTGGCCATTTCAGTTAGGTCGCATGACCATAGGGTTGCTCCAGTTAGGTCGCTTGACTCCTTAGACCCCTAGGTCGCAATCATTAGGTCACACCATTTATTTTCTTATTTGTTCGAAGCCCTAGTTGTTTTTTTTTTGAAAATGAGGAACGAACTAAAAACAACTAAGCCGCCTCCATCTCTATTCGTATATTTGGTACTAGGGTTAATGAATGGAGGAGCGGACGAAGAAGCAAGAGCCGCCATTTTTACTCCCGTATGCTTTTGATTAGGTTTAGGGCTTGTGAATAGTGATTGAAGAGGGAAACGAACGGTTATACCCTTAGATAATTATCACTACCCAAACAAAGAAACATGACCCGAGATTCAAATTTACAAAGCTCAACCCTTAACCAAATTTTCAAAAGAATTTCAACTGATTAAAAACTCAAAATTAGCAGTTAGAAACAATATTAATCGTCTAATGACGATGATAAAATAATTGCGAAATTCTGGGTCGTTACAATTATAAATAAAGTAAATATAAACTGAAATTTGAGGACTGAAGTCCGGGATTTGGAATCTATTTTCAAAGGACTTTTGAATATAGTAATATTATTATTTGGAACTATTTTTCGATATAAATATTTCAATATTATTTGAAAGAACTATTTTCAAGGAATTTTGTAAGGAAATAAGTTTTGTACTCCCTTCTTTTGTCGTTGGAAAATGATTTCGGTGTTGAGTGCACGCATCATCGACGTTCATTTTCGAGTTTCAAAGTTGGAGAACCACTGTAGTAGTTTTACTACATATTTGTTTGATAAATAAATCTTGATTTTGAATTCTTATATATGATTTGAAATATAAAGGACATAAATATATATATTATATTAAAATGATTTGAAAGGAAACCCGGTATTTAGTTCTTAAGTTCTGAAAATCAAAAATTTCAATTATTGTAATAAAATGAAATCTTTTCTATCTTAATAATTGGAATTTTTAAATGTGAAATTAAGAAATTTGATGTTAAGTGATTAATGAAATATATAAGAAATTGAAAATATGTATCTGGTAGATATGAAAATTTAGAAGATGTAATTACTGAACATTTTGATAGTTAAACAAATAAGATAAACTTGGGTAACATTCTAAAAGACACACACACACACACACACACACATATATAAATTACCAAAATATTATAAGTTGAAATGTTAATAAGAATATGTAATAGAATATTATACAAGTAAAACTCTAGTAACGATAATGTTCAATAAATTTTTTCTATAAATAAGAATCCAGATGTTATAAAATGTTGTAAACTTAAGTAAATAATTTGAAATGTTACTAATTAAATTTATAGAAAGAGTGAATACTATATTAATTGAATAATTATAACTTTAGAAAATGCTGAAATGATTAGAAATAGATTTAACATTCAACTATGCTATATACGAAGGAAATGAATATGGAAGAAAAAAGTTGAAATTCTAAGTATGATTTGATTCACAAATGAATATTGATATAAAAAGGAAATCAAAGTAAATGATAACTGTGAATTAAATTTTGCAAAGAGGCTTACATAATATTTTAGTAACCGATTATGGACGATCTAAATGATTAAAATGGAAACAATTTATGTAAGTAATGAATGTAAAGTAATGAAAAAATGGCATTGTATGAGTGAATGAGAAATGAAATTTTGTATGTAATGAATGTAAATTAATGGAGAAATTACATTGTATGAATGGATGAAAATAAATGAACGGTAAATGATATGAAAAGAAATTAACAAGTATGAACTTAAATAATACCTGAAATTATTGTTGTTTTGGCTTATAGGACGTTTGGGAGGTGATACTTTAAATTGTTTAGGATGTATGAATAATCTATTAAGTTTTATTTAAGACTGTTGAGTGTATGGTATACTTAGTAGCTTATTTATCATTTTATACAAGTAAAATTTTCAAAACCTGAACAAACCACTTGTTTGATTGTTATGGATGGATGGTTGATTTCTCTGATTGTATGTGATGGGTGTATTGTCTGTTTGCAAGTGAATATGGTTACGTTGTGTTGTTTTGTTTGTTATTAATTGAAACAACTTAAATATTTCTCTTTTACTTAATTATTAACCTCTTTGGATTATATAAGTGAAATACATGTTATGGAAGCAATAACTACTTCTTTTGGTTTCATAAATAAGTGTTGTTTGCCCAACAAATAGGTAAGTTTTCAAATTATGGTTTTTTAGCGATATTATATTGTCTTTCCATGGTTTGGGATATACTATTTTGAATATGTGATATATATTGTTATTATTGATATTATTATCTCTCCCAGCCCTCTCCGTACAAAGAAGACTCTACCGAAATTTTCCGTGAATTTTGGGACTTATAATGTTTTTGTGGAAATAGAAATGCTTTCAAATTTTTATTAACTTGAATATGAAAGGATTTAATTGTTTTTAATTGATATATTTTATTTAAATTATTTAATATGTAAATTAATTTCTTACAAATGTATACTTTGAATAAAATAAATTAATTTCCTAATTCCTTCTTTCCCTTTTCGAGGACGAAAAGTTTTGAGTGAGGGAGAGTGTAACGACCCGCATTTTTCCGATAAGTAAAATATTGAATTTAATAAGATTTTGTAATAATATTGAAAGAAAATAAAATTTATGATGTAGGAATGAGAAACTAACTATAATGAAGTTTAATAATGTAAAATTAATGTAATAGATGACTAATTGAATGAAACCTTAAGTAATTGTAATAATTTTAAAGCTACATTGGTTAGAAATTGTAAATAAGAAGATAAAATCAATGTGGTATGTAATGGTGAATTATACGTTATAAATTGAAATTGATTAATATAGAATGATTAATCAGCATGTGAATTGATTAGTTTGATTTGTAAATAATAAGCTAGGAAATGTGTTTGAATTAGTAATGTATAGTAATTGCTTCAATTATCTTTTGGTTATCTAATCCGGTAAATTAAAGTGGAAATCGATAAAAATTAAATACAATTGAAAATTTGAAATTAATCTAATTTAATATTGCAGTGAATATGAATTAATATGATAATTGTAGAGTATTAATGTAATCAAGTGTAACCGAATGTTAATTATAGCAATTAGATAATGATTAATGGAATAAAAAGATTGAAATCAAATTTCAATCAATTTATTTTAAATTAAATATATAATTAATTGGACTTTTATTATAATTGAAACTGAACGCCGTAAATGGGTGCAACACTCAATATTGAATTTGACTTGGAAATTTACTTTAAAGGATTATAAATCATCAAGTGATTAAAAATGATAAAAATTGTTAGTTATTGAATTTGAGTTGAAAAGTGATTTAATTAATTTAGTAATAATTTATTTATTTAATGTGAAAATAGCCATTTTGGCCATTGTCTCGAATTTTTACGAAACTAGTTTCATCGGATCCGTAATGCTGAATTATTGTAGGATTTCAAGTGTCGTAGCAATCACACTTGTCGTTTGATCGTGCAGGCTTGAAATGTGCAGAAATCAATTTGAGATAAGCTGATTTTAAACCAACTTCTATATATGATGGAATTAGGACTTAAAACATGTTCGATTGAATTTAAAAATATTGAAAACATCTATTTTGATATATATAATGACCCACTTTCGTTTCAGAAGCGAAACGTGCATTTTGGGTCATTATTGTCGTTCATACCAGTTCGACACGTGCTTGGCATTGTCTCATGTGCCTTGTCACATGCCTTATCATGCTTCTACGAGTTTGTTTTGTGTCACACCTATGGTGTGCTCCTTAATAGCCCACCAATTTATGGTGGAGTATAAAGTACTGTATGGACTACGGCATTATATAAAATATGTTAAGAGGGATATGAGTAATGCCTTAACGTTATTTTAATACTTCACTTTACCGTAGGCCCTATTATAATAGCGTATTTGTAAAGACTCGGGTTTTTCTGGCGTTAATTGTGAATATTTGAATGGTTTTAAATATTAAATTTGAATTATAGATTGATTTTTGAGTGTGAAAGATTGGTTTTTACTTAATAATATAGATTCAGAATTTAAATATAGCAATTTATTTAATAATTTAATTGTTGAAATTTATAATTGAATATTGGTTAAAATAATGAATCAGGAGTTTTAAGCTTGATAAAAATAATTTAAAGGCTTGTAAAATTTATGTTAATAATAATGAAGACAATGCAACTTTTAAAATTGAATTTGTAAGTAATCTGTTCAATTTTGAAAATATATCGTTTAAATTGACATTTAAAAATAGCCTTTCAAGGCACAGTTTCAAAATTCGACGAAACCAGTTTCATTGGATCCATAATATTGAATTATTATTGAATTTTAAGTTTTGTAACTTTTCGAGTTATCGTTTAGCCGTACGAAATGCAAACGCGCTGATATTTATATCTAAAATTCAATATAATAAAAGAGTCCAAAAGCTATCTTCTCCATACGATCGAATTGGGACTCGAAACTTTTTCTATTGCGTTCGGAATAGGGGTATAACATTATGAATGCCTAGCGGCATGCCTCGATAGGAGGTCAAAATTTTAAGCTACGAAATCAGGACGTTTCTAAAATTGGATATATATTTATATATTTGACTTGACCCTTGGTTTACATCAGCTGTTTCCTACTCACCTCAAATTACTGTAGCTAACCTTTCCTAACACGCCAAAATCACATCCATCTCTTCATCTCAGTTCAAAATAATTTCAGCCCACCTTTTTCTTTATATAGATCGCGTTCCTTCCCTTACAAATTTCGGCCTCGAAATGAACAAAAAAATATACTCATCCGAAAGAATAAATGATAATTTGCTTCACTTTCATTTCCCCCATTCAAAGAATAAAAATATGCAGATATACTCGTTAGAAATCAAAATCAATGGAAAAAAAAGCGACTTTGTCGCGATCGAATTCAATTCAAAGTTCTAGGCCGCGTTGAAGAATCGCAATGGCACGCGTGAGTTAGAGGGCTGGGTAGGGAGCGGCTGTAGGAAAGGCGATGTCGTTGTCGAGTGGCACGCAAAGGCTAGGGTTGGAGAGCAATGAGAGGGGAACGCGGGCACAGGCGGTAGCTTAGAGCTCGGCGATGAGGTCAAACGCTCGGATCCTTGGCGTGCAAATTGGGTAGTGACGATGCTAGAAGGGAGGAGGCAAATGGCGGTGCCGCAATTCGAGTGACGATTAGGGTTCAGCGGTAACAGTAGCGAAGAGAGGTTGGTCGAGCGAACGATAGTGAAGTATATATGTAGTTTTTTCAATTTAAAATTTATATATATATATGTATATATATACAGAGAAGAATATAAAAATAAATATAAATACGCATACATATTTCAATTTAAATATATATAGGCAAACAGTAAATATATACAGATAATATTTTAGAAAAAAATAGGAATTTTAAAATGTTTGAAGAATTCATATAAAAATTATATTTTTATGAAATCTATATAGATTATTTTTATAAGTATATATGTGGTTTCAAAAATAAAATAAATATACATATACACATTTTAAATCTACTAGTTTATTTTAAAATAATGTATTATGGTGATTAATTTGTTTAATTAAATTATTTAATTATTTTAGTTACTAAGAAATTATTAAAAAAAAATTAATTAAATTATTAGTTAATTAAGTTTATTAAATGGTAATTGATTGATCGGGTATTTCAAATATTAATAAACCGTACAATATTTATACAAGGTCAAAAATCGTGAAACCAAGTCAACATTGAAGTGGATTGCAATTGAAAAAATGTGAGATTTTCTCACTCATTTAGATTACCCTATTTAAATTTAAATGTTAAATTTAAATTATTGGATGCCTGTCTTAATTTATAAATTTATAATTTGTCTGTTGGATGTTATATATATATATATATATATATTAGTATATATATTAGTATTGGAGTGACATTCTCGCATATTATAGTGGATGAGACCCTATACGCCTCGCATAATAGCGGATTACCCTATATATCACGATATCCCCCTCGAAATGGGATTGGTATTTTATTTGTTGATTAACTTATGTGGATGCATGGAAAAACAGGTTGGAGGGATCCAACGGGATTCCTCAAAAATATTTATTGTTTTCATATATATATATATATATTGATATATGATATGATGGATAAATTGATTTAGAACATGTGTGAATTGAATTATTAAATCTTAAATAGCATGTGAATCAAAATGGGTATGTTTAAATACCATAAATAATTAATTTGAAGGAATTTAAAAAGAAAATTTTGAATAAAAGATATTTATACTGAAAATTGGATTTATTCCAAAGGAAGCTAAGTGGAATAAAGATATATGAATTAACTTGGAAATACTTAACCATTTGTGAATTTTTTAAGTAAAGATTTGAAATTAAATTATATGTATTAAGGGCTTGAAGACATACGGGAATCGATAAATAGATTTGAAATAAAATGGAAATTTATTAAGGGATAAAATTATAAAACGAAATTACAAAATAGAATTTGTTTTTTATAAATAGATGGAGAACTCAAAGGAGTTGATAAATTTATAAACAGGGTAAAATAGATAAGATATCAGTGGATATGTTAAATATAAGTTATGGTGTGAGCTTATATCAAGTTATGGGAATGTTTTGAAAGGAAATAGTGGGGTATAGTCCGAATGTGAGAAATGGCGATAAAAGTAGATATGGTTGATGTGATACGAATCAAGAGGAATTTATGAACTGAATTGGTTAATGTTGGATTATTTAAAAAAAAGAATTTGTCGAGTAAAGTAAAATTTGTTTTTAATGGATTTTTAAATTTTACTATGCTATATATTTCAAAAACTATTATTTTGATTTAAAACATTCCGAAGTTTGTTATTATAATACTTAATATTCATTGAAATAAATTCTAATTTTTTAAACAGCTTTGTAAATTAATTAGTAACAGGATATGAATTTTTAATGCTTTTAAGATGTTATTTTAGTTTTACCTAAAATATATTTTGGAAATCAACCACTATTCTTGTCCTAGAGGTATATATATATATATATTTTGAATGTTTTAAATTCATTTATAAATCCTCTCGAGATGGGAAGCGAAGTTTATTTAATCGAATACGATTTTAGAAGAAGATCTTATAATGGTATTATGGAAATTTAAAAAAAAATCTAAAGCATAAGATAAGTGAACTTCAGAAGGTGAAATAAAATTCACAAGGGGAATAGAAGTGAAACTGGAATTTCAAATAAGCACAAATGGCTTTGGAAATATTATAGGAAATCGACTAAGAAATTCTGAGATTTATAGAATTCATGCGAAACGAGTTGGGAATTTTCAAATAAAGTTGTAAATAATTTTTGAGAAAAGAAATAGGAGATAAATGAATATTTTTCAAGTGTTGAATATCAAATGAGGTGGGAAAATTATTCTAAGGATCGGGCAAGGGTTGAAATTTGTTTCGTAAGTAAAAAAGGGGTTTGAAAACTATTTTCAAAGTGTTGAAGTATGGAAATAATATCTTGTGTAGATATTTTGAAATAATTAATTTAGAAAATTATTTAAGGCCTGATGGTTGCTTGTGGATGTTATATGATCGTTAAATAAACGACTATCAATATTGGCCAATGCGCTGATCGTTTCGAAGAGATCGGGATCAGATTTAACAATCCAAAAACCACTTTGATCCAATTTGAATGTAACGAATGAATACTGTGAAGATGATGAAGACGGTGATTCGGTTTATCCATACCTTGGACAACTTGTATGGACGAATGCTATCAGACCATCGTTATTGGAGGACGATGAGCATTCTAAAGGAATGTGTTCTAAAAAGGTAATCGCAGCCTCAAGCCTCATCAACCAGGAATGGCTAAAACATGGGAGGTGTATCAAGGCTAAGTGGGTAGCACCCAATTAGGGTAAGATTTCCCCTGTCTAGAGTCCCTTTATTTCGGCTGTATGGGCGACTGCTGGCTCCAACCGTAGTTTGATCTTATTCAGTCTATCCAGGTTAAGGGTATGTCGGTCTTGTGTTGCAGGAGATCGGGAGTGGTCCTCGGTATGCTGATCTAGACCAGGTACTGTGATGGGCGGTACCCCAGTAGCCCTGCCATTGTACGGAATCCATTCTCCAATAAGCACTGTACAGTTTTTATTGTGCCCAACTATGCTGTAACGTGAGATGCAAGCATTTCAACTATATTCTATTTACTCTCTATAGACACTATTAAAATATCAGACGGATTTGATAAAAATGTTTTGGTTATCGCAAGGTAAAAACCCTGCATGTTTATTTGTGGCGTAGTCTTACGAGATATCTTTGTTTCTAAAGGGTTTTTGAAAATATAATAATAATTCAAATTGATTGTGTTTTCTCACGCTGGTTTTCCAGACTGACTCAGGTGTTATTTTATTATAATGCTCGGGTCAGACCGAGCATTACAGATTCAGGATAGGATGATATGGAGCTCAGCAGACGAGCTGGATGACGCGGCGTATTTCTGTAGATTTGTATTTTCGCTGTGTAAGGACAGGTTATTAAACTGTCCAGATTTGATGTAATGATTGTGTACTCTGATGATTATAAGAATTAAACAGTTACAGACTCTTTTGTATAAAAATCTGTTGTTATATATTATATTATGTTCTACTGTGATTGTGAGATTCTTTGTTGTTATTTTCTCTTCTTCTACCTTTATCTTCTTCACCCCTAACTATCTGGTATTTTCGGCACTTGAATATTCGGCATTCGATACAGTGGACGTATTGATGTCGATTTTCGAGTCGAAAATCCCCGTCTGTTACATTTGGTATCAGAGCTGAAGGTTAAGTGAGAACCTTGTCTCTGGTGGGGATACTCGTTAGAGATGGAGTTAGTAGTACTCTAAAATGAGTTTGAGTGTATTAATAAATATAAGCGCGTATTTTTTAGTGAATATAAAATGGTTTTATATTGTGTCGGTTGATTTATTAATTGGCTTATAAACCTCTGTCAGAACTGTAACGAATGCGATTTTTCGACGCTCGAAAACCAACATCAATACGTCCACTGTATCAACTGCCGAGCAATCGAAGGCCGGAAAACCAAACCGTTATGGTTGAAGAAGAGAGAAAAAGATAGAAGAAGAGAGAAAAAGATAAAACAGAACAGAAAGAAACAACAGAACAATATCAGAATCTCACAATCGCAGCGGAACAACATATAATAAATAAATGAATAATCTTTAAAACAAAAGAACTATATCAGTTATTACATTACATCACATTACATTACATTACATTATCGGAGTTTACAACAACAAACGGCGAAAAAGAAATACTATATACTTGTTTGATACGCCATGCCTCCAGCTTGCCTCCAGATCTCTACAGCAACTCCCGAACTCCAGAATGACATGATAACCTGACTGTAGACTGCCCTTGTGGAAATTGGTGGGCACTCAGAGTTTAGGAAGGAAAACAATAAACTCCAGGTTAGTCATAGGACTGGTGTGAGAACTTAAACAGTTTATCTTTAAAAGACAACAGAGGAATATTTTAAAATAGATTCGCAATGCTTTTTTGAAAAATGAGACTACCATAAGGCCTCCCGCACACACACACAATGCAAACGCAGAATCGGAGGAGATTTCTCCTTATGATAGTCAAAGATGCTTGATACGCATTAAAAAAAACATTTGATATTATTACTAATGCGTAGTGTAGAAAACATTTCGAAAGTATAATATAAATCTTAGCCAACATACGACCATTATCGTATGCCTATTATAGCTACCATGTTCAATAGCAGGTTACCGCCACATTCCATGGCAGGTAATACAACTAAAACCGTACAAGGATCGTATTGTTTCTTTGGATTTCCAACAAATGGTCAGGCCAAGGAACTTCCCATTGCCACATGGGTACGCCTCTGGAAAGACGCCCCGAGAACCTAACCGGATCTCTGACAACACAAGGCCGGTTTACCCCTAACTGGGTAACTACTGACACGAATATGTCATCCCCCGGTCGTAACCGACCTTCACCCGAGGATCCTCGATTCCAACAACCACAAAATAATAAATTTGCAGCAACAACATAGGTTAAGTATCTGGGCTCCATACCATGATACCACCTCTATCCAGAAGGAATGACATACACTAAAGGGGCGCTACCTCCTAATAACCTTGCTGCATCCTTCCTATTTTGACCGTTTCCGGGTTGTGCGGTCCGACGAAGTTTCGTCCACAAAGCTACGCTTTATACAAAAGCTGTGCTTTGATTCAACAAATGCTCAACAGCACTTTGTATGCCACATTACCAATTTGGGAATGTATCACTAGTAACCATCAACTACATAACCTCTAAGGGTGTTAAGCTAAGATAATAAATTCTCCGCCACCAATGGAAATATATTTAATAGAAACCAGCTTTACAACTCAAATTGTAACTTCAGACACACATCCATACAAGTCCGTTCCGCAATCGAACGGAACCGAAGGCACTTCCAAAGAAGCCCTTGCAATCCGGATATTCACTAATCACGACCGGACTTCCCATCACAAAGGGTAATAAATTTCTATATCGGAGATCAGCCGATGCAGAAACATTCGACGGAAATCCTTCCATTTTCACAAATATCCGGTCTTCAACACCGGTCTTCAAATGCTATCCATTTCGACATATCACATATTCGGAATGGGTTATACGACCCAAAGGTCCTTTCCCGGCTAACCCGAATAGTGAGCGATTATTTTGAAAATAAGTGTGGCATTCAAATTCAAGCAAATCACAACAAATACCCATTTAAAGGTAAATATTGATAGTCGGTTATTTAACTATCAATAGATATGCACAACATCACCAGATTCCAAATAATTTTCCAAATTATTTATTTTCCAAAAATATCTTTACAAGATATATAATTTCCACACTTCAAAAATAAATCAACATTTATTTTTAAACAAATTTCTTTTTCTTTTATAAATTCCATAATGAATTTACATTTCCAAAATATCTATGGATATACGATTTTCAAATCGATTTATAATATTCATTTTCAATTTATCTTTAAAAAGATAAATTCTCAAAACGTTTCATTTCATATTGGGAAAACATTTCCATACTTATTTAATAATAAGTAATTCACAAATCTATTTATTTTTAACATTTGGAAATATTCGATATACTTAAATCATAGTTAAGTATATATTTCATTCTTTAAGGAAAACATTCTCTTAAACACATTTATTTGGGTCAAAACGAATGTTGCGTAAAACATCGTTACGACAACCCAAAATCACTAGTATAGGGATTCAAAATTAAGATAGATATATAAATCCCAATACCATATAAAACATTTCCTTTCGGAAATTATTTACTATAACAACAGTGTTATAGTCCACCATTTCCTTCTATTTCTCGAAAACGTCTATTTCAACAATGAATGTTGAAATCTATGTATTCGATACTTATCGCATTTTTAAAACAACTTTAAATCATTTTAATTCTATTTAGAATATCACTTTCCCAAAACATATCCATTTTATTTAATAATATATTCACTGTCCAAAATTGTGAATAAAAATCGTTTACCAAATTAAATATTCTACGCATTTAATTTAGAATTATCCACTTTCCAAAATCGTGAATATATTTCGTTAACCCAATTTAACGTTTCTACACATTTTATATAAAGGATTATCCACTGTCCAAAATCGTGGATATAATTCCCAACCAACCTCTTATTATTACAACATTTAACTTAAAGAATAATTCGCTGTCCAAAATCACGAATATATCTCCTTTAATAAACTTCTATGTTTAATTTATCAAATTCAGTTGATTTCAGATTTATAAAACAACGTTTATAAATTCCATTTCTATTTATAAAAACTTCGATTTATAAATCTCCTTTATTAACCAATTCAATTTATAACTCAATTTTAGACCAAAAATCTAATTTATAAGTTAATTACTTATAATCTTTTATTTTACGAAAATCTATTCATTTTAAAATTTCACAATTTATAAATATATAAATTTCATTCACTTATGAAATCCATTTTTATTTCATTTTAACACTTATAAAAAATTCGTTTAATAATTCCAATATTTTTAATTTATAAAATATCAATTTTATAAATCTTTTATATAAAATGTTTATAATAATTCAAAAATCCCAACTTAAATAAACTAATCCTTTTAATAATTTACAAATCGTTATTTAAAGCTTATATAACTCCAAAATCATACTTAAGTATCATTTTCAAAAAATCATAACTTTTATAACAATAAAATTATAACGTTTATTTATTTTAACAATTCAAAATTTAATAAACGTATACTTTCAAAATCACTTTAAAATCCAAAATCGTTGCTTTAATATTTTTAAAACTCCAAAAATAGGCCAATGCTGCAACAGCAACAATATATCAATCACGACAATCAAAACATCATATATCAATATGATAATCAACAAATATAACAATATTCGTAAATAAATCAATACGGTCGAGGAATCCAGTTGGATCCCTCCAACCTGTTTCCCTGCATCCATAGACGTTAGCATAATACCAATTCCGTTCCAATATGGAATATCGCGGTATATAGGATTTTATAAAATATTATCCGCTATTATACGGCGCAATAGGGTCTCATCCGCTATATAATGCGGGAAATCAATTCCAAGTACATAAATAATACTAATTTCACTTTACGGTGAAATATTCGCGGTATATGTTTTTAATAAATAATCTCCACTTAATATACGGCATATAATGTCTATTTCAGTCAATAACAGATAATAATTTATCATCCAGGCATACAATCAACAATTTTAAATCTAACTATTTAAAATTAAATCGAAACAGTTTGATTGAGTGAGAAGTTCTCGCCTTGATTTCAATTCAGTTTCAGCGTTTTATTTCGAATAAAATTAAACAAGCGTTTAATTTTATCCAAAAATTTCACTAACTCCATTCAACTCCAATCCAGCTCCATCGCATAGTGCTCGCGAATACGATTGCAATGCAATTCATTTCGTGCGAAACGAACCTCGTATGAAAAAGATATCGATTTTTAAAGTTTACACAAATTATATTATAATTAAATTTACAACTTTCTTTTAATTTTTAATCTCACAGCATTTGGACCGTTCATCCTTTCTTCCACCACATCAGGGTCGTGAATATAATCATCTCCTCCATCAGGTAATCGAACGCAAGCTAACCCATCTAGCCGCCACTTTGCCCTAATCAACACAACACTATCTCTCGACTTCACGACGATCGGGCTACGCCGTTTCGAAGCCCACCCCTTGCTCCACCTTCGGTCCAATTACTATGGAACTCGGTCAACCCTAGGCTCGGCAAAACGAAGATGAACGGCCACGAACGTGGCACCAAAATGCCTCCATACGACGACGATAGCGAAAATCCACCGTTGGATTCGAAGATCTCGACGTGCTCTTCAACATTGTAGTTGAAGATTTCTCGTAATTGTTAATGGATTTGAAGATAATTGAGGGAGAAGTGAAAGAATTTTCGGCCATAGAATTTGAAGTGGCGGCTCCTGTAGAAACCCTAGGGTTGATTATTTTCTTTTTGCAAAATGAAAGTAAGGGGTGCTTTTATAGAAAATTGCTTAAAACACTATTCATCTGAAATTTTCCGAACTCCAAACGAAGCATGCCGGTTGGCGTTTCTAGGGTTTACCCCGCGTTCCGAATGCAATGGAATGTGTTTCGAAGGCTAATTCCATCGTTTGTGCGAATTACGGAAATAAACGATCAAATTCAAATTAAACCGATTAAACGAATTTCTATGCATTTTGGCTTGCCCGGACAAACGGTAAATCCGATTGACACGAAATTTGAAATCTTACAATAATATAACATTATGGATCCGATGCAACTGGTTTCGTCGAAATCCGAGCCTGTTTGAAAAATGGCTATTTTAACTCGTCAATTTAAATATTAAAATATTCAATTTTCACAAATTAACTTTTAATTCGATTTTAAAAGTTCTATAACATAATTATAACTCCAATATGATAAAATAAAATTTTACAAATCAATTTTAACCATATTAAACCCAATTTTCAATTATTTCTGTAATTTCAACTATTAAATTATCGATTTAATTATTTAATTAAACTAGATATTCAAAACAAAATTCATTCGACTGTTTAATTTCACTTGTTAATATTTAAAATCAATTAAATATACAAATTTTAATTAATAGAAATTCTGGGTCCTTACAAACTTCCCCCCTTAAAAGAATTTCGTCCTCGAAATTACGAAGTAAGAAAAAGTTACAGAATCCATTAACTTTCCAAAACCATTTGTTCAAATTAAATTTCAAATTCATTTAAGTGTTTAACTTTCTCAAAATCTATAGTTAAACTCCTTACAATATCTTTACTAAGTCTTCAAATCATACTTAGTTATCTTTTCAAAATTTACCAATTTTCTCAAAAATATTCTAACGTCTTAAATTTTCGGAAAAATTCGCCAGAGTCTATTTTGCGCAGCTCGAGCCGAAAAAAATGACAGTATATATATCACAAATATACATCTCATCAAGTGATGAGGCATCCCGTAGGGAAAAAAGTGTAAATGTACGGTATGTAATCCGAGATATGTACCTTATATATTATTAGCGAGCGTATACGGCTAATATAGTGCGAAAGCGAGCTCCAAATGCAAAGCAAGCACAATCCGCACCTACTAAACACTCAACAAACAATGAGAAACATGACTATATGAAAATAATATCAATATACATCATAGAGAAACATAACAACTACATGTGCCAACATAGCAAATGCAACAGAACAACAAATGCAACCACCAAACAACTATAAATTCACTTCTCATTAATATTCATTGAATTGGTTTTCCAATTTAGATCACATATTATTCATTAACATTGGATGTTTTTACTAACATTCATTTATTCGTATTCAATTAGTTTACATCCACTAATTCATATTCAAGTTGGTTTACTTACAAATCAAATTCAATTCTATTGCTTTCCATTTCATTAATTCAATTTCGTTTGGATTTCTATACAATCAACTAACAATCATATAACAACCAAATCATAACCAACATAACCAAATTATTCACTTTACATTCAATTTGTTTTAACACATTTAATTCCAATTGGTTGATATTAAATTGACTTCCATTTAATTATTCAATTTCTCAACTTCATTATCTTCTAATGAATTAACACTTACATTTATTATCTCGTATCAATTTTATTTACATTCAATTGATTTACATTCAATCCATTTATTAATTCAATTGCTAATTCCTTTAACAATATAAGGTTGAATTTCATTTATATAACTCAAATTCATATTCTTAATGACTTCATTTCATTAATTCACTTATTAATTTACTTCGACATCAAAATCAACTTTATTCAACTTCACTTAAATTATATTCCATTTCAAATATCATTTGGTTAACTTATTAATATCAACATCACTTAATAGGTTCAATAGTTGGTTCATTTTAACTTTTCACATTATCTATATAGAGTTTCCAGAATTCAATTACCCGGTTTTACTCCAAAACCATTTTGAAATTATAATCAACTCAAACCTAATTTCTTATGGAAGCAATCCATCACTTTAGAAACTCGAAAATGAATTCTAATGATGTGGACATCATCATCGGGATTATTTTCCAACGACCGAAGTGAGTTAAGTGCTTCCTCACTTCCACGAATTCATTTTAAATCAATTCTTATCCAAAAATATTTCCTAAAAAAATATTCAATCGTTTCTCAAACACTTTGGTAAACATTCCAACCTTCCCAAGAGTTTTAAATCCCCAAACCTTTGTTTTTATTACATTTAAAATACTTTTCAAATTTCCTGGGATTTAAATTCTGGTTTAAATCAAATTTAGTTATTCTTCCTTTGGATAAATCATACTTATAGAATTTTATTTGGCTATAAACCCTTTCAAACTCGAGGTTCTTATATTTGATTATTTCATTAACAACCAAACATCCAAAGATATATAATATATTCAGAAAATTATTCTTTCTATATCAAAATATTATTTTCGGGCAAAATTATTTCATTTACCCGCTTTAAAACAATATCGTGCTGAATTGTTCTGTACAAGTGTTTAGAGATCCCTATCAACAATGTTAATTGCTCGTATTGACCAGAATCCATATACCACTCAACAAACCAATCATCACAATATAAAACAATTTAATACCCACTAACAAATACGCGCTCGTATCTATTATTACACTCACACTCATTCTAGAGTACTACTGACTCCATCTCTAATGAGTAATTCCCAACAGAGCCATGGTTGTCGCTTAACCATATGCTCTGATACCAAATGTAACGAATGCGATTTTTCGACGCTCGTAAACCGACATCAATACGTCCACTGTATCAACTGCCGAGCAATCGAAGGCCCGAAAACCGAACCGTTATGGTTAAAGAAGAAGAAAACGATAGAAGAAGAGAGAAAAAGATAGAACAGAACAGAAAGAAACAACAGAACAATATCAGAATCTCACAATCGCAGTGGAACAACATATAATAGGTAAATAAATAATCTTTAAAACAAAAGAACTATATCAGTTATTACATTACATCACATTACATTACATTATCGGAGTTTACAACAACAAACAGCGGAAAAGAAATACTATATACTAGTTTGATACGCCATGCCTCCAGCTTGCCTCCAGATCTCTACAGCAACTCCCGAATTCCAGAATGACCTGATAACCTGACTTTAGACTGCCCGTGTGGAAATTGGTGGGCACCCAGAGTTTAGGAAGGAAAATAATAAACTCTAGGTCAGTCATAGGACTGGTGTGAGAACTTAAAACGGTTTATCTTTAAAAGACAACAGAGGAATATTTTAAAATAGATTCGCAATGCTTTTTTGGAAAATGAGACTGCCATAAGGCCTCCCGCACACACACGCAATGCAAACGCAGAATCGGAGGAGATTTCTCCTTATGATAGTCAAAGATGCTTGATACGCAATAAAAAGAAACATTTGATATTGCGTAGTGTAGAAAACATTTCAAAAGTATAATATAAATCTTAGCCAATATACGACCATTATTGTATGCCTACTATAGCTACCATGTTCAATAGCAGGTTACCGCCACATTCCATGGCAGGTAATACAACTAAAACCATACAAGGATCGTATTGTTTCTTTGGATTTCCAACAAATGGTCAAGCCAAGGAACTTCCCATTGCCACATGGGTATGCCTCTGGAAAGACGCCACGAGAACCTAACCGGATCTCTGCCAATACAAGGCCGAGTTACCCCTAACTGGGTAACTACTGACACGAATATGCCATCCCCCGGTCGTAACCGACCTTCATCCGAGGATCCTCGATTCCAACAACCACAAAATAATAAATTTGCAGCAACAACATAGGTTAAGTATCTGAGCTCCATACCATGATACCACCTCTATCCAGAAGGAATGACATACACTAAAGGGGCGCTACCTCCTAATAACCTTGCTGCATCCTTCCTGTTTTGACCATTTCCGGGGTGTGCGGTCCGACGAAGTTTCGTCCACAAAGCTACGCTTTATACAAAAGCTGTGCTTTGATTCAACAAATGCTCAACAGCACTTTGTATGCCACATTACCAATTTGGGAATGTATCACTAGTAACCATCAACTACATAACCTCTAAGGGTGTTAAGCTAAGAGAATAAATTCTCCACCACCAACGAAAATATATTTGATAGAAACCAGCTTTACATCTCAAATTGTAACGTCAGACACACATCCATACAAGTCTGTTCCGGGATCGAACGGAACCGAATGCACTTCCAAAGAAGCCCTTGCAATCCGAATATTCACTAATCATGACTGGACTTCCCATCACAAAGGGTAATAAATTTCTATATCGGAGATCAGCCGATGCAGAAACATTCGACGGAAATCCTTCCGTTTTCACAAATATCAGGTCTTCAACACCGGCCTTCAAATGCTATCCATTTCGACATATCACATATTCAGAATGGGTTATACGACCCAAAGGTCCTTTCCCGGCTAACTCGAATAGTGAGCGCTTATTTTGAAAATAAGTGTGGCATTCAAATTCAAGCAAATCACAACAAATGCCTATTTAAAGGTAAATATAGATAGTCGGTTATTTAACTATCAATATGTATGCACAACATCACCAGATTCCAAATAATTTTCCAAATTATTTATTTTCCAAAAATATCTTTACAAGATATATAATTTCCACACTTCAAAAAAATCAACGTTTATTTTTAAACAAATTTCCCTTTCTTTTATAAATTCCATAATGAGATTACATTTTCAAAATATCTATGGATATACGATTTTCAAATCAATTTCTAATATTCATTTTCGATTTATCTTTAAAAAGATAAATTCTCAAAACGTTTCATTTCATATTAGGAAAACATTTCCATACTTATTTAATAATATGTAATTCACAAATCTATTTATTTTCAACATTTGGAAATATTCGATATACTTAAATCACAGTTAAGTATATATTTCATTCTTTAAGGAAAACATTCTCTTAAACACATTTATTTGAGTCAAAACGAATGATGCGTAAAACATCGTTACGACCACCCAAAATCGTTAGTATAGGGATTCGAAATTAAGATAGATATATAAATCCCAATACTATAAAAAACATTTCCTTTCGGAAATTATTTACTATAACAATAGTGTTATAGTCCACCATTTCCTTCTATTTCTCGAAAACGTCTATTTCAACAATGAATGTTGAAATCTATGTATTCGATACTTATCACATTTTAAAAACATCTTTAAATCATTTTAATTCTATTTAGAATATCACTTTCCCAAAACATATCCATTTTATTTAATAATATATTCACTGTCCAAAATCGTGAATAAAAATCGTTTACCAAATTAAATATTCTACGCATTTAATTTAGAATTATCCACTGTCCAAATCGTGAATATATTTCATTAACCCAATTTAACGTTTCTACACATTTTATTTAAAGGTTTATCCACTGTCCAAAATCGTGGATATAATTCCCAACCAACCTCTTATTATTACAACATTTAACTTAAAGAATAATTCGCTGTCCAAAATCACAAATATATCTCCTTTTATATGTTTAATTTATCAAATTCAATTGATTTCGGATTTATAAAACAACGTTTATAAATTCCATTTCTATTTATAAAAACTTCAATTTATAAATCTCCTTTATTAACCAATTCAATTTATAACTCAATTTTATACCAAAAATCTAATTTATAAGTTAATTACTCATAATCTTTTATTTCACGAAAATCTATTCATTTTAAAATTTCACAATTTATAAATCTATAAATTTCATTCACTTATGAAATCCATTTTTATTTCATTTTAACACTTATAAAAAAACTCGTTTTATAATTCCAATATTTTTAATTTATAAAATATCAATTTTATAAATCTTTTATATAAAACGTTTATAATAATTCAAAAATCCCAATTTAAATAAACTAATTCTTTTAATAATTTACAAATTGTTATTTAAAGCTTATATAACTCCAAAATCATACTTAAGTATCATTTTCCAAAAATCATAACTTTTATAACAATAAAATTATAACGTTTATTTATTTTAACAATTCAAAATTTAATAAACGTATACTTTCAAAAATCACTTTAAAATCCTTTAAAATTCAAAATAGTTACTTTAATATTTTTAAAACTCCAAAAATAGGCCAATGCTGCAACAACAACAATATCGACAATCAAAACATCATATATCAATATGATAATCAACAAATATCACAATATTTGTAAATAAATCAATACGGTTGAGAAATCCAGTTGGATCCCTCCAACCGGTTTCCCTGCATCTACAGACGTTAGCACAATACCAATTCCGTTCCAATACGGAATATCGTGGTACATAGGATTTTATAAAATATTGTCCGCTATTATACGGCGCAATAGGGTCTCATCCGCTATATAATGCGGAAAATCAACTCCAAGTACATAAATAATACCAATTCACTTTACGGTGAAATATTCACGGTATATGTTTTTAATAAATAACCTCCGCTTAATATACGGCGTTTAATGTCTATTTCAATCAATAACATATAATAATTTATCATTCAGGCATACAATCAATAATTTTAAATCTAACTATTTAAAAATTAAATCGAAACAGTTCGATTGAGTGAGAAGTTCTCACCTTGATTTCAATTCAGTTTCAGCGTTTTATTTCGAATAAAATTAAACAAGCGTTTAATTTTATCCAAAAATTTCACTAACTCCATTCAACTCCAATCCAGCTCCATCGCGTACTGCTCGCGAATACGATTGCAACGCAATTCGTTTCGTGCGAAACGGACCTCGTATGAAAAAGATATCGATTTTTAAAGTTTACACAAATTATAATATAATTAAATTTACCACTTTCTTTTAATTTTTAATCTCACAGCATCTGGGCCGTTCATCCTTTCTTCCACCACATCAGGGTCGTGAATATCATCATCTCCTCCATCAGGTAATCGAACGTAAGCTAACCCATCTAGCCGCCACTTTGCCCTAATCAACACAACACCATCTCTCGACTTCACGACGATCGGGCTACGCCGTTCCGAAGCTCACCCCTCGCTCCACCTTCGGTCCAATTACTATGGAACTCGGTCTACCATAGGCTCAGCAAAACGAAGATGAACGGCCATGAACGCGGCACCAAAACGCCTCCATACGACGACGATAGCGAAAATTCACCATTGGATTCGAAGATCTCGACGTGCTCTTCAACATTGTAGTTGAAGATTTCTCGTAATTGTTAATGGATTTCAAGATAATTGAGGGAGAAGTGAAAGAATTTTTGACTATAGAATTTGAAGTGGCGGCTGCTGTAGAAAGCCTAGGGTTGATTATTTTCTTTTGCGAAATGAAAGTAAGGGGTGCTTTTATAAAAAATTGCTCAAAACATTATTCATCCGAAATTTTTTGAACTCCAAATGAAGCGTGCCGGTTGGCGTTTCTAGGGTTTACCCCATGTTTCGAACACAATGGAATGTGTTTCGGAGACTAATTCCATCGTATGTGCGAATTACGGAAATAAACGATCAAATTCAAATTAAACCGATTATACGAATTTCTATGCGTTTTGGCTTGCCCCGGACAAACGGTAAATCCGATTGACACGAAATTTGAAATCTTACAATAATATAACATTTTGGATCCGACGCAACTGGTTTCGTCGAAATCCGAGACTGTTTGAAAAATGGCTATTTTAACTCGTCAATTTAAATATTAAAATATTCAGTTTTCACAAATTAACTTTTAATTCGATTTTAAAAGTTCTATAACATCATTATAACTCCAATACGATAAAATAAAATTTTACACATCAATTTTAACCATATTAAACCCAATTTTCAATTATTTCTGTAATTTCAACTATTAAATTATCGATTTAATTATCCAATTAAACTAGATATTCAAAATAAAATTCATTCAACTGTTTAATTTCACTTGTTAATATTTAAAATCAATTAAATATACAAATTTTAATTAATAGAAATTTTGGGTCGTTACAGGAACAGTCCGTACAACTGTATCGAGAGGGTTTCTAAACACTTGAATTGAACAATTCGACATAATATGTTTTGAAGCAGGTAAATAAAATAATTTTACCCAAAAATATATTTTGATACAAAAGAAGCATTTTCTGAAATTATCATATACGGTATAAGTGTTAGATGATAATGTTACAACCAAAATGAGATTATAAAATTGGAATAATTTATATGACCAAATAGAAATTTGTATAAGCACAAATTATACAAATGGATTATAATTAAAATTGGAATTTAAACGGAAGCTGGAGATTTTAACCCCGGAATGTTGGAGAAATAATAAATTTATCATGGGTGGTGCGAAAATAATAATAAGAGTATTATTTGAGAATATTTTCGAGAGAAAATTGAATTGTTCAGGTTGGTTCGGAAAACAAGTTTATTTTAAAGAAATTCTAAGGGGAATTGTTTTGGAACCAAGTGAATTCTAAAAATTCCAATTGAATGGTTTATTGAAAAATAAAAATTTAACTTATGCAAGTTAAACAAATTAAATTATTGAAAGAAAATGGTATGGATTTAAGCTAGTTAAATAAAATTTAGTTGAACTTGAATTAAATTGAATTGAGCTGTGGATGATGTCGTAATGAAATTAAATTCTTACTTAATTAAATTCAAATGAATTCTGTGAATTAAGGAGAATGGTATGAAGTTGAATTTAGTGTAGAATAAGATAAATAAAAATTTAATTGGAATAAATAAACTTCGATATCTTATAAAAGAATTGAAAATCCATTAGGAAAAAACTTTCTTGGCTAAATGTATAATCCTGACTTAAATTGAAAGAAATAGCCATGTGGCTTATAAAAGTTAAAAATTGAAATAGAAAACCCAAAATAAAATTGTTTGATATTTCGGTGAATAAGATAAAAGTCCAAACTTGAATTATAACATAGACTGAACTCAAGTAAATTAGTTGAAGTAATTTGAGATAAAAATCAAATATTGAGTTATAAATTAGAAGCGAACTAATTAGCTAAATAAATTAGTGATTAAATATGCTAATGGAATTTAACTCGGTTAAATTAAATTGGATTGATTGTTAAAAGATGAATTTTTAAATGAAACTAGAGATACAAATAAAAATTGAATTATGAGTGGAATTTTAAAATGAAACCCGAGTCCATAAATAAAGTTCGACTTAGATTGTGAGTGAATAAAATCTAGTTGGAGATAGGTCGAATAGAATAGAATTGGATTGAAAAGAAATGGTTTGGATTATAAATAAAATTCAATTTAAGTAAAAATAAATTGAATATGATGTGGAGTTGTTTAAGTTAATTGGAGCTTGGAATTTTAAAAGGAAGTGAATAGAATGGATGAACTAATTGGGTTAATCAGTAAATGGAATGGATTTGATTGAAATAGAATAAAGTTAGTTTGAAAGGGAGTGTTTGCCAACGGAATTGAACTTAAGTGGTTGATTGACATAACTTGAAGAAAATAAATAACTTAAATTTATATTTTGGTTGAAAGCATGGCGTAAATAAACTTGCGAAGTGGTTATTCAAAACAATAGAATGGAATGATTCCAAGACTAAATGAAAATGGTTTTGGATAAAACGAATACGAATATAAAATGTAATGCAAATGGATTGAGAATAAATTTAAAATGGAATGGAATTAAATATAAATTGAGTTGGAATCAATTTAATAGATCTATAAGCTTAAGTGATTTTTTATTTGAATGAATATCGTCGAATTGCATAGGAAAATTGGTCATTCGACGCAGAGTTAAATAAAAATTCCATGAATTAATAGAAGCAAATAAAAATTGATTTTGAAATCAATTGGAATGAATATGAGCTCGTTAGGTTTAAAAGTGAATTAAATGTAAGCAAGTGGGTTGTAGACCCTTCAGATTGAATGAAAATGATATGTGATTTGTTTGGAAGCAATTAAAATTATTGTCAGAATCTTATAATTGCTTATAAATATTGTTTTGTATGCATTACTTGTGTAATCCATGTGTTTTAGCTATTTAATATAAGTGAAATGTTATTTGAACTTCACATATTTGGTACTTACGTGTTTAAATTGAGTAAGTACAGGTAACTTGAGGCCGATTAGTTGGATTTTGGTCGCGCTAATTTCTAAATAAATAAGCCGCTTGCTTAAAATGTTAAATAAAGGTATGCCTACGCAATAAAACAAAGAAAATTATAAAATATTGTTTTATTTTTGTTTTTCCAACCGTGTGGGTCGATGTATATATATTTATCTCTCTTGTCATATTGCAAAAGCTCTTCCCTACAAGAGAGACTCTGTCAAAAAATTGCGGAAATTTTGAGAGTTGGAAAATTATTGAAAATTTTTGGAAAATATTTTGTTCGGATTGTTTTCAATTTGGAATTGAAATAAAGGTTTCTGGAATTTAAATTGAAAACTAATTATTCTGGAAGAAACAAAAGATTAGAAAAGTGAATATCGAATTTTCACTAAGTAGGTCTTGGAAGTTAATGGTTTGGGCATTCTTCTGCCTTAGCAATTTTAGGGACGAAATTCTTTTAAGGAGGAGGAATGTAACGACCCGAGTTTTTATGGCGTTAATTGTCAATATTTGAATGGTTTTAAATATTAAAATTGAATTAAAGATTGATTTTTGAATGTGAAAGATTGGTTTTTCTTTAATAAAATAGATTCAGAATTTAAATATAGCAATTTATTTAATAATTTAATTGTTGAAGTTTATAATTGAATATTGGTTAAAATAGTGAATCTGGAGTTTTAAGCTTGATAAAAATAAGTTAAAGGCTTGTAAAATTTATATTAATAATACTGAAGGCAATGCAACTTTTAAGATTGAATTTGAAAGTGATCAGTTCAATTTTAAAAATATATCGTTCAAATTGGCATTTAAAAATAGCCTTTCGAGACACAGTCTCGGAATTCGACGATATTAGTTTTATTGGATCCGTAATATTGTATTAGTGTCGAATATCAAATTTCGTAGCTTTTGGAGTTATCGTTTAGCCGTACGAGATGTAAACGCGCTGATATTTATATCGAAAATTCAATACAATAATTGAGTCCAAAAGTTATCTTCTTCATACGATCGAATTAGGACTCAAAATCTTTTCCATTGCGTTTGGAATAGGGGTATAAAATTACGAACGCCTAGCGGCACGCCTAGCGGCACGCCTCGATAGGAGGTCAAGATTTTAAGCTACGAAATCAGGACGTTTCTAAATTTGGAAATATATATATATATACATATACATACATATATATATATATGTATGTATGTATGTATGTATATGTATATATATATGTATGTATATGTATATATATATATTTGACTTGACCCTTGATTCACATCAGCTGTTTCCTACTCACCTCAGATTACTATAGCTAACCTTTCCTAACACGCCAAAATCACATCCATCCCTTCATCTCAATTCAAAATCATTTCAGGCCGCCTTTTTTTTATATAGATCGTGTTCCTTCCAATACAAATTTTAGGCTCGAACGGAACAAAAAAATATACTCATTCGAAAGAATAAATGATAATTTGCTTCACATTTATTCCCCTCATTCAAAGAATTAAAATCTGGAGATATACTCGTTCAAAATCAAAATCAACGAAATAAAAATGCGACTTTGTCGCAATCGAATTCAATTCAAAGTTCTAGGCCGCATTGAAGAATCGCGATGGCGCACGTGAGTTAGAGGGCTGGGTACGGAGCGGCTGCAGGGAAGACGACATCGTTGTCGAGTGGCACGCGAAGGCTAGGGTTGGAGAGCGATGGGAGGGGAACGTGGGCAGAGGCGATAGCTTAGAGCTCGGCGATGAGGTCAAACGCTCGGATCCTTGGCGCGCAAATTGGGTAGCAACGATGCTAGAGGGGAGGAGGAAAATGGCGACGCCCTAATTCGAGTGACGATTAGGGTTCAGCAGGAATAGTAGCAACGAGAGGTTGGTCGAGCAGACAATGGTGAGGTACTTATGCAGTTTTTTCAATTTAAAATATGTATGTGTGTGTGTATGTATATGTATATATATGAATATATATACAGAGAAGAATATAAAAATAAATATAAATACCCATACATATTTCAATTTAAATATATATAGGCAGGCAGTAAATAAATATATATATATATATATATAAGATTTTGGAAAAAAATTGGAATTTTAAAATGTTTGAAGAATTTATATATAAATTAGATTTTTATGAAATCTATATAGATTATTTTTATAAGTATATATGTAGTTTCAAAAATAAAATAAATATACATATACGCATTTTAAATCTACTAGTTTATTTTAAAATAATGTATTATGGTGATTAATTTGTTTAATTAACTTATTTAATTATTTTACTTATTAAGAAATTATTAAAGGAAAAATAGTTTAATTAAATTATTAGTTAATTAAGTTTATTAAATGGTAATTGATTGTTCGGGTATTTCAAATATTAATAAACCGTATAATGTTTATACAAGGTCAAAAATCATAAAACCAAGTCAAGATTGAAGTTGATTGCAAACGATAAAAGGTGAGATTTTCTCACTCATTTGGATTACCCCATTTAAATTTAAATGTTAAATTTAAATTATTGGATGCCTGTCTTGATTTATAAATTTATAATTTGTCTGTTGGATGTTATATATATATATAGTAGTATATATATTAGTATTGGAGTGACATTCCCGCATACTATAGCGGATGAGACCCTATACGCCTCGCATAATAGCGGATGACCCTATATACCGCGATATCCCCCTCGAAGTGGGATTGGTATTTTATTTGTTGACTAACATCTATGGATGTAGTGAAAAATAGATTGGAGGGATCCAACATGATTTCTCAAAAATATTTATTGTTTTCATATATATATATATATATATATATATATATATATGATGGATAAATTGATTTAGATCGTGTGTGAATTGAATTATTAAATCTTAAATAACATGGGAATTAAAATGGGTATTTTTAAATACCATTAATAATTAGTTTGAAGGAATTTAAAAAGAAAATTTTGAGTAGAAGATATTTATGTTGAAAATTGGATTTATTCTAAAGGAAGCTAAGTGGAATAAAGATATATGACTTAATTTGGAAATACATAACCGTTTGTGAATTGTTTTAAGTAAATATTTGAAATAAATTGTATGTATTAAGGGCTTGAAGAGATATGGGAATCGATAAATAGATTTGAAATAAAATGGAATTTTACTAAGGGATAAAATTAGAAAATAAAATTATAAATAGATTTTGTTTTTTATAAATAGACGGAGAACTCAAGGGAATTGATAAATATATAAACAGGGTTTAATAGATAAGATATCAGTGGATATGTTAATTATAAGTTATGGTGTGAGCTTACATCGAGTTATGGGAATCGTTTTGAAAGGAAAGAGTGGGATGTAGTCCGAATGTGAGAAATGGTGGTAAAAGTAGATATGGCCGATGTGATACGAATCAAGAGTAATTTATAAACTGAAATTGTGATGCCCCACCTCTATACCCACGCTAGCCAAGAACACTACGGTGTAATGCTGTCAACTAGCACGGAGAATAAGGCTGTTGAGGAGCGACCATCCGTGTAATTGCTTTGCGCGAGCACCGATATGTCAGATAGTATAACATGCATTTTATTTCAAGAGGAAATCCGACATATCGATACAAACTCAAAGCTACTATACAGTGGCTATAATAATCTTTGGAAACAAATATAGAAATAAGCATAACACAAATCAGTCACAGATAATTCATATCACAAAGGCGGAAGAAGATATGAATGTATAACTAACACATGAAAGTGTATATCAGAGTGGTGGTCAAAAAGATCCATAATAATACAAAAGAATAGCAACACGTGCTATACAAAAGAATACAACTATGAGTCTATATCTCAAGTGTATACAACAAAATAAACTACTAATCTAAGTAGTTAGCCAAAAGTTCATATGATAATCCCAGAGGAGAAGTCAAGCAGAAGCACCTGTAACATCTCGGTCTGACCCGAGTATTATTTAAGAAGAAAATAATAAACGGATCAGTCTAGCTATAAATATCAGAAGAAATGATATAGAATAAGAGATATGACTAAACGTATAATAATCACAATGCCAAGCTGTGATAAATAACTAATTGAAAAATCAATAAGAGATTAATCAATATCGCAAAGATCTTCTCAAAGATAAAAAGGAATGTCATACTCCTAATTTCATTCACCAAGCCACAATAAATGACATATATATCAATGCCAATCGTAAAAGTTGGTGAAACATAAATTCCAGAATTCAACACACGAAATCCAGAAATCACAAGAAAAGGATGGCCAATCCCAGAAAAATGAGCTAGAGCTCCTCCAGACAGGGTATAGTCCCCCATTGCAGACTTTGAGCCGAAGCTCCTCCTGGTGAGTCAAAAACTCCTCTTGACAGGGTATAGTCCCCCATTGCGGACTTTGAGCCGAAGCTCCTCCTGGTGAGTCGAAACTCCTCCTGACAGGGTATAGTCCCCCATTGCGGACATTGAGCCGAAGCTCCTCCTGGTGAACCGAAGTTCCTCATGACAGGGTATAGTCCCCCATTGCAGACATTGAGCCGAAGCTCCTCCTGGTGAGTCGAAACTCCTCCCATTGCGGACATTGAGCCGAAGCTCCTCCTGGTGAGCCGAAGCTCAATAAAAACGACGTACAGTCCTCCACGTGGACAAAGAGACATCGCACAATGCTAGTCTAAACCATAAAATGATCGTCATGATCACCGAGAAGTGTCAATTACAGTAAGCTAGTAAATATATGAGTTTAGCTTCATGTCCCATAACCACTTGCTTAACTTAAATATTTACGAACAAACTGTAGATCTCCACTAGAAAATTGTCACAAGAGATTCAATCGAACAAGTCCAAGAATTAACCGACGAAGTAAACGATAGCGTTTCATACCACTTGTTTACTAAGTCGTTTAATTAGATTTCTCATACGAGTGAGGTAAAGGTTTGTATATACTAATAGATTGGAAATCGATTTTAGAAAACGAGCTTTGTTATAAAATAGTGTTGAAATCATTTGAAGAAAGAGTTTTGATATTTACTACTAGTATAGAAAACCTTTATATTTTTAAAGTGACAAATCACAAATAAGATTGTAGTAACAATCAATCACTAAAATTCACATTTGAAGACGTGAATAGTATCCAAAGAAATCGATACCGAATCCATCGAAATGGATATTCCAAGAATTCCCGAAGAAAATAAGTCATCAAAGCCCATAACAAATGATAACAACAAATAGGGAAATAACACAAATCGATTAAAGTTGGAAATTCAGACAACTAGGCAAAATAGGCATAGTTGGCAAATAGCAGCAGGTCGGTCGACCGGACTCCTTGAGTCGGTTGACCGAACCAGCGGTTGGAAGTGCTCGGGCACCAGGTCGGTCGACCGGCCCAGGGGTTCGGTCGGCCGAAGCCTGTAACCCGCACTTCCAAAACAGAGGCAGGAAGTGCCTGGGCTACAGGTCGGTCGGCCGGCCCAGGGGCTCGGTCGGCCGAACCTGTATACTTGCACTTCCTATCCTATTTCAAAAGAGGTGCAATCTCGACCAAATTGCATTCGCTCGAGCAATGGCGCTAAGGGTTTATGCCAATCGACTACCCGGCCCTATAAGCTCTTCGATGCATCACCAAAACACATTCAAACATCAAAGTTAGGGTTTTTAAAGATTTGAACCCAAAACACTAAAAATTGGAATATTCACCAAATCAATCCAAACAAAAGCAAATGCACATGAATAAGTGTTAGGAATTCATACCTAACAATCGAAGATAGTTATAGACTAAGATGTGAGATAAAAATCTCACCTTTGAACCCAAATCAATGAAGGAGAAGCTTTAAAAACAAGCTAAGATTAATTCCTCTTCAATAACAACTCAAGAAGCTTCAATCTAAGCTTAAAAGAGAAACATTTCCTAAATTAGGTTTAGAAATTTTCTGAAATTGAATGGAGATAGAGTTAGAGAAGAAGAAGGAGATGCTTACTAATGGGTTCTCTTTGATTTTTGAGCAAGAACTTGAGCTAGCAAGAGGAACTAGGGCTTGGAGTTTCTAATTCTCATTCTCTTCCACCATTTTTGCTTAAGCTTGAGTGTTAGGAATATGAAATGAAGAAATGAAGAGTTGGAGTGGGTTGGGGCTGAGTTAGTAAGTGATTAATGGGTTCAGTCCAAACCAAAGCCCTAAGTGAAAAGTGGCAAAAATCAACTTTCTCCAAACATATCGAAGCTTATACTTAAAAAGGTCGCAAACGGCATTTTGAACTCAATGGAGGGGGTCCCAAGTCCTAATTCGATCGTATGCAAAAAGTAGCTTTTCGGACCAAAATCCGACGAATGATAAAATATTTAAATATACAATTGATAAATATGCGGGTTGTTACAGACTCCCCTCCTTAAAGATATTGCGTCCTCGCAATACTTAAGAAGAAAATAAGAAGTAACAACCATAGAAGCATATCAACACAAAAGAAAATTTGAAATAGGAAGTTCACCATAAGAAGCATGAAAGAGTAAGCCTGAACGGGTTCGCACGGTGAATTCTCTGGATTCCAAGAGCAATCCTTAGGATTTGAGAACCATTGAACTCTCACAAAAAGAACATCTTTATATCGAAGGCGCTCAACCTCCGAAGCAATGATGCGAAAAGAATGTTCCTCAAAAGTCAAATTTGGTGGAACTTCAATCCCCTCAATAACACCGGGCTCAAGAATAAAAACCGAAAACATAAAAGTATTTCCATAGTTAAAAGACGTGGAAAACGCCAAGAATAGCCGAAAATTGAGCCAGTGTAACGGCATAGTACAAAAACGGTACGCCCGAGAAATGAGGAACTCGAATAATTTGGAACACCGACGTAGTACAAAAACGGTACGTCCAATGAACCGATAAACTGGCACAACGATGTAGTATAATAATGGTACATCCATTGATCCAGATAAGACGGAACATCGATGTAGTATAATAACAGTACATCCGATGAACCGAACACCATAAAAGAACATCGGACGCTAGTCTATAAAAGAAATGAGAGAAAGCTCAATAAAACGAAGTATATCAAAACGTCCGATGAACTTAATAAAAAGATAATTCCATTCAGACAACATCAAAGAATCAATCACTTGTTGCTTACGACTAAGCGCATTGGCAACATGATTTCCCTTCCAGGAATAAAAAGAATATCAAGATCATAAGATGCCAGGAACTCGAGTCAACATGAAGTTCCTTAAGAGAATATAAATATTCCAAAGATTTATGATCGAGGTAGAGAACAAATTTCTCATCCAAATATGATGATGCCAAATTCCAAAAGTAAAAACAATAGCCGAGAGCACCAGATCATGAGTGGCATATCTAGTCTCTATAAGCTATAATGATTTAGAAGCACAAGTGATAGCACGTTCTCCTTTGCAAGAGAACGGCATCCAAACCAATACGACTAGTATCGGTACAAATAGCAAAGTCTTGGTTCCCCTTCAGGAATCACAAGAATAAGAGTATCGAAAGGAAGAATTCTTTTAAATAATCCTCTTTCCTGAAAAACTAAAACTTTCAAAATTACAATCTTATTTGTGATTTGTCACTTTAAAAATATAAAGGTTTTCTATACTAGTAGTAAATATCAAAACACTTTCTTCAAATGATTTCAATACTATTTTATTACAAAGCTTGTTTTCTCAAACCGATTTCCAATCTATTATTATATACAAACCTTTACCTCACTCGTATGAGAAATCTAATTAAACGACTTAGTAAAACAAGTGGTATGAAACGCTTGCGTTTACTTCGTCGGATAATTCTTGGACTTGTTCGATTGAATCTCTTGTGACAATTTTCTAGTGGAGATCTACATTTTGTTCGTAAATATTTAAGTTAAGCTAGTGGTTATGGGACATGAAGCTAAGCTCATATATTTACTAGCTTACTGTAATTGACACTTCTCAGTGATCATGACGATCATTTTATGGTTTAGACTAGCATTGTGCGATGTCTCTTTGTCCACGTGGAGGACTGTACGTCGTTTTTATTGAGCTTCGGCTCACCAGGAGGAGCTTCGGCTCAATGTCCGGAATGGGGGACTATACCCTGTCAGGAGGAGTTTCGACTCACCAGGAGGAGCTTCAGCTCAATGTCCGCAATGGGGGACTATACCCTGTCATGAGGAACTTCGGTTCACCAGGAGGAGCTTCAGCTCAAAGTCCGCAATGGGGAACTATACCCTGTCAGGAGGAGTTTTTAACTCACCAGGAAGAGCTTGGGCTCAAAGTCCGCAATGGGGGACTATACCCTGTCTGGAGGAGCTCCGGCTCATTTTTCTGGGATTGGCCATCCTTTTCTTGTGATTTCTGGATTTCGTGTGTTGAATTCTGGAATTTATGTTTCACCAACTTTTACGATTGGCATTGATATATATATGTCATTTATTGTGGCTTGGTGAATGAAATTAGGAGTATGACATTCCTTTTTATCTTTGAGAAGATCTTTGCGATATTGATTAATCTCTTATTGATTTTTCAATTAGTTATTTATCACAGCTTGGCATTGTGATTATTATACGTTTAGTCATATCTCTTATTCTATATCATTTCTTCTGATATTTATAGCTAGACTGATCCGTTTATTATTTTCTTCTTAAATAATACTCGGGTCAGACCGAGATGTTACAGGTGCTTCTGCTTGACTTCTCCTCTGGGGTTATCATATGAACTTTTGGCCAACTACTTAGATTAGTAGTTTATTTTGTTGTATACACTTGAGATATAGACTCATAGTTGTATTCTTTTGTATAGCAGGTGTTGCTATTCTTTTGTATTATTGTGGATCTTTTTGACCACCACTCTGATATACACTTTCATGTGTTAGTTATACATTCATATCTTCTTCCGCCTTTGTGATATGAATTATCTGTGACTGATTTGTGTTATGCTTATTTCTATATTTGTTTCCAAAGATTATTATAGCCACTGTGTAGTAGCTTTGAGTTTGTATTAGTATGTCGGATTTCCTCTTGAAATAAAATGCATGTTATACTATCTGACATATCGGTGCTCGCGCAAAGCAATTACACGGATGGTCGCTCCTCAACAGCCTTATTCTCCGTGCTAGTTGACAGCATTACACCGTAGTGTTCTTGGCTAGCGTGGGCATAGAGGTAGGGCGTCACAGAAATGGTAAACGTTGGATTATTTAAAAAAAGAATTTGTGGGGTAAAGTAAAATTTATTTTAAATGGAATTTTAAAATTTACTATGCTATATAATTTAAAAACTATCATTTGGATTTAAAACATTCCGAAGTTAGTTATTATAATACTTAATATTTATTGAAATAAATTCTAATTTTTATAAACCAGCTTTGTAAATTAATTAGTAACTGGATATGAATTTTTAATGCTTTTAAGATATTGATATTTTAGTTTTACCTAAACAATATTTTTTAAATCAAACATTATTCTTATCCTATAGGTGTATATATATATTTTGAATGTTTTAAGTTTATTTATAAATCCTCTCGAGATGAGAAGCGAAGTTTATTTAATCGAATAAGATTTTAAAAGAAGATCTTATAGTGGTATTATGGAAATTTAAATAAAATTCTAAAGCATAAGATAAGTGAACTTCAGAAGGTGAAATAAAATTCACAAGGGGAGTAGAAGTGAAACTGGAATTTTAAATAAGCATAAATGGCTTTGGAAATATTATAGGAAATCGACTACGAAATTCTAGGATTTATAGAATTCGTGTGAAACGAGTTGGGAGTTTACAAATAAAGTTGTAAATGATTTTTGAGAAAAGAAATAGGAGATAAATGAATATTTTCCAAGTGTTGAATATCAAATGAAGTGGGAAAAATATTCTAAGGATCGGGCAAGGGTAGAAATTTGTCCTATAAGGAAAAAAAGGGGTTTGAAAACTATTTTCAAAGTGTTGAAGTATGGAAATAATATCTTGTGTAGATATTTTGAAATAAATAATTTGGAAAATTATTTAAGGCCTGATGGTTGCTTGTGGATGTTATATGATAATTCAATAACTTGCTGATCGTTTCGAAGAGATCAGGAACGGATTTAATTATCTAAAAAGCACTTCGATCTGGTTTGAATGTGACGAATGAATACCGTAAAGATGATGAAGACGGTGATTCAGTTTGTTCAGAAACAGGATAACTTGTATGGACGAATGCTATCAGACCATCGTCATTGGAGGACGATCAACATTCTAAGAGAAAGTATTCTAAAAAGATAATCGTAGCCTCAAGCCTCGTCAACTGGGATTGGCTAAAATAGGGGACGTGCAGCAAGGCTAAGTGGGTAGCTTTGACGCCTCACCTCTATACTCACACTAGCTAAGGACACTACGGAGAAATGCCGTCGACTAGTACGAAGAATAAGGCTGTTGAGGAGCAACCATCTGTATAATTGCTTTGTGCGAGTACCGATATGTCAGATTAAATATCACTTTCATTTCAAGAGGAAATCTGACATACCGATACAAACTCAATTCTACTACACAGTGGCTATGTGGTCTTTGGAAACAAATATAAAATAAGCATAACACAAAATCAGTCACATATATTCATATCACTAAGGCGGAAACAGATATGAATACAACATATAAGAGTGTACGTCAAAGTAGTGATCATATAAGATCCACAACATCACGAAATAATAGGTACAAGTGCTAGACAAAAGAATATATATACATCAAGGAGTCTCTATCTCGAATGTAAAAAAGAAAAAACCACTATTGTAGGATCTAGATTAACCCTAGAGGGGGGTGAATAGGGTTATAGAAAATTTTCTCGATTTAAACGTAAAACAAACTGTAGAAATAAATAAGCTGAAAAGTAAATCACACACAAAATTTACCCAGCTTCGGCAACCCCTGCCTACTGCTGCATTCCCAGATTTCTATTAGAATTAAACAGTATCCCGCTTACAAACACTCTACTAGACTCGCAAACCTTTGCTCCCGCTCACAAACACTCTACTAGACTCGCACACCCTGCTCCGCCTATAGAGTTTCGCTTACTCGCAAACTCTGCTCCCGCCTATAGAGTTTTGCAAACTCGCACACCCTGCTCACTGAACTAATTCTATCTAGACAATCTGACACTACCAAAACCCTAGGTGGTGATTTACAAATTCTTTGACTCGAAAGGTAAAATATAAAAGACAAAAATTTAAAGACAACAAAATCATAAATAACCCTAAACCCTAATTTAATTAATAAACTAAAAGCCTTTTAAAAATATGACCGGCCCAAAGTAAAAAAAGGAGATTTTTACTCCCTTTTCTTTTAACTCTTCGGCTCGTTCCTTTTTCCTGTGCTCTTGATAATGGCGGCCGTTGTTCCTCCTGATTAAAATTAAGGCTTTCGTCCTTGTGCTCTTTGTTCCAAATTAGGGCTTTTGCGAAGCTCCGATACTAATTCGATCGTCGTTGATTGTGCGCGATTTAGCCTGGCTCGATTGATTTCGTGTTGCTTTCTTCGGTTGCTTCGATGAGTTCGATTATTGCTTTGGTAATAATTTTGCTCTGATGCTTGTATTCGAACTCATGTTTTTATGCCGATGATGATTTTTGGGTTTTTATATAGGTCGAATTCCTATATTTGCGTTCGTATAAAATTGTTTGAATTTGTCAATTTATTTTCTCTGGCCGCTTGATTATGCTTGGATGCTCGTGATTATTTCTGACTTGTTCGTAATCGTATATTCTTCGATTGCTTGATATTCACGGCATTGATCGACTCCTTGGTCATCACGTTGTTGACTACGGCTTTGATTTCCTTTTTCTGTTGACTTGTTTGATTAAAACATACGGCTTTGACTTGGTCGTCTCCTTGATTGCTACTGCTTCGTCTCTGGCCATCTTTGATTTTAGCCTTCATTAGCTCTGATTTTTGCCTTGCCTTTCTTGTTGACTTCGGCATGACCGCGGTTTTGATTTTGTGACCTCTGTATACTACGGCTTGCTTTTGGTGCATTATGTTGCAGCCTGTACTTGTTGTTATTTGCATCTGGTCTCTGTGCATTTCTCTGCATTCATTTGAGTTATTGATATTCACATTGTTTATGTCTGCATCTTGCTTGAGTTTCACTGCCATACTTGGTCGTGCTGTAGTCTTCAAGCATATTGCTATGATTGTAGTGCTTGCATACCCATTACTCTGGCTTCACTATTGCACTCGAGTTTTGTTCATCCAATTCGTTGATACTTGTAACTTTCTGCACATATGAACTTGCATTCATGTATACTGATGTTGTGCACTGATTTGAGCTTCACTGAACTTTGGCCTTGAGCATTGCTGTGTCATTGAGCATTTGGTTTTGTTTGCATTGTTGGTCTTCGACTTTGGCACAGATCCATGATTTCGACTTGGACTTTGCATTGAGTACATATGATGACATTTTGGTTTACCACATGCTGCTTGCTTTAGTCTCGGCCTGAACCTTTGCATTTTATACATACGTATATGCTCACTGTCTTTGTACCTGTGCATATATATTTACTGTTCGAGTTCATTGTTCAGTTGATTCATTGATGCATTGCCTTTGTGGTCTTCACTTTTGCATAGTTTTCATTTGCTTCGAGACAGTGATCATTTGTGGCATAGTTTACCATGTTGTTGCATTCTCTTGAGTCTGTTGTGTTGCTTCGACTGCTTCATTGACATTTGGTCGACACTTGTAGTTGTACTTGCTTTGATGCTGGTTTGAGGCTGTGTCATGTTTGAACATAGCATTCATGTGTATTTTTGATTTGCACCTGAGTTGAATCCAGTTTTAAAACTCGGGTTTGACCTTGTGCTGAGAGTTGTGACTTTTATGTTATTGCACGTGAGTTGAACCTGGCTTTTAATTTGGGTTTGACCTGTGCTCACCTGTCCCTGTAGCATTATCAAGTGTATATCGATGTGCACGGCCTTGTGGCATATACAGTGATACACTGTGTACGTCACACTGTTCGTGTGTGATGAATTCAAATGTGAACGATGACGAACAACCCAAATAACTGAGGCAAATCGTATTTTCAAAAATCATATTTCATTTTATATTGCAAAAATATTTTTTTTAAAATTTTACTGCGTTAGTGATTATTTTTGCAGATTGCTCAGATGCTGGATTCAAACTGGAATGCAGTTGAAGACAAAATACGAGTGTGAGTGATATGTAGTGAGGTTATTAATGTAAATATAAAATCGTGATGTATTCAAAATTGTATATGTATAGTGAGAGCATGAATTTGTACTATTCAAGATTGTAATAAATATTTGTTTGAATAAAATTTCTGTTTGAATTCAAATTCTGTGTTATTTATTTTATCCAACAAATATTTATTTAATCTATGAAAAATAGAATAGTACATTAACAAATACATTTAAATGAATATATATATATGTTTATTATCACCAAACAAAAACATATAAGCGCATATTCAACATTCTCCCCCTTTTGATGATAACAAACATATAATTAAGATTTTGACTGTTTTAAATGTATTTGATCAATGATATACTCTAATTGCTCCCCCTATTTAAATGCTTCCTCTCTACATGATGCTCCCCCTACATATATGCATAGAAATATATAAATATATAAAAATGAGCCTATATGCAAATGGAAAATTATTTGACCTTTGCTTGATTCTATTTGACAAAATCTTAACTTTTCTCTCCCCCTTTTGTTATCAGCAAAAGAGTAATAGTGTTAGAGAAAAATAGAGATATAGTGATCAATATTAATCCAACATTAAACTCAAATTGAATATAAATATTAAACTTCAATAAAAATCAAACAAAAATCATAACTACCCTTGTTAGGTGCATATTCCACTTTTAGAAATAATGGAAGTGATGTTCTCATATAAAATCATACAATTGTATCAACTTGTGGTACATTTATATCAGGAATTTGAATATCTACTAATCATGCATAACCGTTGGGACTTTTAAATGAGATTAGTAGTATTCCAATTTAATTTTAAAAATGAAATCAAGTATCTTCTAACCACGCATGACCGTGAGGACTTTTAAATGGGATTAGAATCAACTTGTCTATTTAATCAATTAATTTTGATATGCGTTCCATACATGCATAACCGTAAGGACTTTTAAATGAGCATGGAAGCACATAATCAAAAATCCAAGTAATTCACCCATGCATAACCGTGAGGACTTTTAAATGAGAGTGAATACTTTGGATATTTATTTATTTTTACAAAAAGATATGAAATGAAAAAAAAATGATCCCTGATTATAGTACCACATATCGACCAACTATATTTAAGATTTGATAAACAATGGTCGATAGAAATATGATATTTATAGAAATGGTCATGGAATCTTTACCCAACAAAAATTTTATAACTCTTGTTTAAATTCCTAAAGAAATTTTCCAAATATACTCTCTTGAGTAATGTATGTTAATTATCAACACTTATCATCTTTTCAATCACTATTTATCTTTTCGATAATCAGCATGGAGTCAGATTAGTCAAAATTTGTCATTTAAAATCAAATAAAAATGACTAATCTGAAAATATGGTCAAAAATGATTTTCAAGAAGGGGTTATATGAAAAAAAAATTCTGCTATTTGAAAAATTATTTCAAGTGACATATATGCAGATATTTTCTTTGAAAAACGATGCAGCAAATGAATGTTTCAAAAATTAATCACGTTACACTGATAATTTTTCTATCAACTATATTACCAGTGTAATCTGCATCTGAATTTCTTTTTCACTCCAAAATATCACTAACTAAATTTGATAAACCAAGACCATGAAAATATGCATAAGAAACTCAAACTCAATTTTTAACAGCATTTCAAATGACCTTCTCTTGAATTTGGATTGAAGCCATGTAAATAATCAGAAAACCGTGAATATAGAGCCAGCGTGTTGAACAAGTCAGAATTAAAAATTATCATTTCTATAACATCTCAATATTGGCTGATTTCATTCAGAATACGATGCAGATTATCACAGAATTATACCTTCACCTGTTTTACCTTTACGATAATTTTTCGTCGTTGTCCATTGTGATTCTGTCACCTTTGTACTAGGCTAAGGAACTTTGCTTTGTCGCCCGTTGTGTTTCTGGAACAGCCAAAATCCAGAGAACACTGTTGTTGTTTCTTAGCCTGCCACCACACCTACACGGGAAAAGATTTATGTGACCTATTTGTTTTTATAGGTCCATGGTTGTTAGTGGCAGAAAATTTTGAAAAACAATTTTGTGGAGACCCAAAACTATTTATAATTGTTCCCTTTGGCACCCAAATTTGTTTAACTTTGAGAGATTTTATATTAGTGCCTTTTGGAACCCAAATTGGTATAGTTTTCACGTGTTTGGGTCTATACCAACAATTATTTTGATTGTGTCCAAATTTTCTACAAATTGTGCACATTGAATTGACTTGATTAAATTTTGTGTTCTTGTTCCTATGACTACAGTTATCAACACGATGTCCAATTATTTCACATCTAGCAAAGATACTCCTACCTTTTGCATTATCATCAACTTGTGTTTTCCCAAAACCTAGTCCTTTTATGTTGTTAGCAAAGAGTTGATTTCCCAATAACATGTTAAATGATTTTTCTCCTCTTGAAAAGTTATTCAGAGAGTTCTCAAGATTTTGGACTTTGGTTTTTAATGTTGTGTTTTCAATTACAAGTGAGGTGCATCTATTTATAAAATCCTTTTTCCTAGTGTCAATGCTTTCCTTAAGACTCAAGTTTTCTTTTTCAAGATTCTCAAAGCTATTCTTAAATCTTGATAATTCAGAATCTAAAGTTTTACATTTTTTACAGTCTAGATTTTGAATATTTTCGAGTTCAGTTTTTAACCTAAAATTTTCACGAGCAAATTCTCTCCTATCAGATTTCAGTTTTTCAATTTTAGATTCAAGAGTATCCACTACCATAGTAAGATCAAGGCACATAAAACAAGATCTCTATAGGAATACTCACCTGCCTCACTAGATTCCTCAAAGCTTGCTTCTGAATCTGATTTTGCCACAAGACACAAGTTAGCCTCTTTTGAGCTGCTATTCGAAACTTCCTCTCCTTCTTCATCATCCCAAGTCGCTGCAAAAGCCTTCTTTTTCTTTTTCTTTCCTTTGTTGTATTTGAGAAGTGGGCATTCTGGTTTGAAGTGGCCAGGCTAGTTGCAGTTATAACACGTCAGTTCATTATCGGAATTTTCAGAATCTTTTGACCTATTGCCCTTTGTTTTCTTCTTGCGTGGCTTGAATCTTGACCATTTTCTAAGATTATTGACAACCATTGCAAGTTCTTCAATTGGATCTTCACCTTCTTCATCGCTTTCTTCTTTGCTCTTTAAGGCAATTGTCTTCTTCTTTGGTTCGGAGTTGTTGCGTTCTTCCTTTTCTTTTAGCTCAAGCTCATATGTCATCAAGTTTCCAATCAACTCCTTCATGCTTAGCTTACTCAGATCTTTCGATTCTTGTATTGCCGTGGCTTTTGCCTCAAAGTTCATTGGTAAAACTCGTAGCACCTTCTCACAAGCTCTACCTCAGTGAATACTTTCCCAAGTGCTCTAGCGTTGTATACCAAGGTTGAAAAGCGTCCAAACATATCCTTTATGCTCTCGCCTTTGTCTATCACAAAGTTTTCGTATTCATTGCTGAATAGGGCTAGACGAGACTCCTTGACTTGAGAAGTTCCTTCGTGTGTCACCTCTAAAGTGTGCCAAATTTCCTGTGCTGTTGTACAATGAGAAATTCTATTAAATTCATTTTTATCAAGAGCACAGATCAAAGCGTTCATTGCTTTGGCATTTGTAGTTTCTTATTTCTTATCGTTAGCATCCCACCTATCTTTAGGTTTAGGAATCTCAGTATCACCAACAGTTATAGTGGGAGGTTTATAGCCAGTTTCAATAATATCCCAAATATCATAATCAACAGAACTAAGATAAATACCCATCCTAACTTTCCAATAAGCATAGTCGTTCCCATTAAACATGGGTGGCCTAGCAATAGATTGCCCCTCAGAAAAAGCATTATTCGGTGAATTCATGACTCTAGAGTTAAAGAAAAATACCTTGCTTTGATACCACTTATAGGATCTAGATTAACCCTAGAGGGGGGTGAATAGGGTTATAGCAAATTTTCTCAATTTAAATGTAAAAACAAACTGCAAAAATAAATATGCTAAAAAGTAAATCACACACAAAATTTACCCAGCTTCGGCAACCCCTGCCTACTGCTGCATTCCCAGATTTCTATTAGAATTAAACAGTATCCCGCTTACAAACACTCTATTAGACTCGCAAACCTTTGCTCCCGCTCACAAACACTCTACTAGACTCGCAAACTTTTTCTCCCGCTCACAAACACTCTACTAGACTCGCACACCCTGCTCCGCCTATAGAGTTTCGCTTACTCGCAAACTCTGCTCCCGCCTATAGAGTTTTGCAAACTCGCACACCCTTCTCACTGAACTAATTCTAACTAGACAATCTGACACTACCTAAACCCTAGGTGGTGATTTACAAATTCTTTGACTCGAAAGGTAAAATATAAAAGACAAAAATTTAAAGACAACAAAATAATAAATAACCCTAAACCCTAATTTAATTAATAAACTAAAAGCCTTTTAAAAATATGACCGGCCCAAAGTAAAAAAAGGAGTTTTTTATTCCCTTTTCTTTTAACTCTTCGGCTCGTTCCTTTTTCCTGTGCTCTTGATAATGGCGGCCGTTGTTCCTCCTGATTAAAATTAGGGCTTTCGTCCTTGTGCTCTTTGTTCCAAATTAGGGCTTTTGCGAAGCTCCGATACTAATTCGATCGTTGTTGCTTGTGCGCGATTTAGTCTGGCTCTATCGATTTCGTGTTGCTTTCTTCGGTTGCTTCGATGAGTTCGATTATTGCTTCGGTAAGAATTTTGCTCTGATGCTTGTATTCGAACTCATGTTTTTATGCCGATGATGATTTGTGGGTTTTTATATAGGTCGAATTCCTATATTTGCGTTCGTATAAAATTGTTTGAATTTGTCAATTTATTTTCTCTGGCCGCTTGATTATGCTTGGATGCTCGTGATTATTTCTGACTTGTTCGTAATCGTATATTCTTCGATTGCTTGATATTCACGGCATTGATCGACTCCTTGGTCATCACGTTGTTGACTACGGCTTTAATTTCCTTTTTCTGTTGACTTGTTTGATTAAAACATATGGCTTTGACTTGGTCGGCTCCTTGATTGCTACTGCTTCGTCTATGGCCATCTTTGATTTTAGCCTTCATTAGCTCTGATTTTTGCCTTGCCTTTCTTGTTGACTTCGGCATGACCACGATTTTGATTTTGTGACCTCTGTATACTACGGCTTGCTTTTGGTGCATTATGTTGCGGCCTGTACTTGTTGTTATTTGCATCTGGTCTCTGTGCATTTCTCTGCATTCATTTGAGTTATTGATATTCACATTGTTTATGTCTGCATCTTGCTTGAGTTTCACTGCCATACTTGGTGGTGCTGTAGTCTTCAAGCATATTGCTATGATTGTAGTGCTTGCATACCCATTACTTCTGGCTTCACTATTGCACTCGAGTTTTGTTCATCCAATTCGTTGATACTTGTAACTTTCTGCACATATGAACTTGCATTCATGTATACTGATGTTGTGCACTGATTTGAGCTTCACTGAACTTTGGCCTTGAGCATTGCTGTGTCATTGAGCATTTGGTTTTGTTTGCATTGTTGGTCTTCGACTTTGGCACAGATCCATGATTTCGACTTGGACTTTGCATTGAGTACATATGATGACATTTTGGTTTACCACATGCTGCTTGCTTTAGTCTCGGCCTGAACCTTTGCATTTTATACATACGTATATGCTCACTGTCTTTGTACCTGTGCATATATATTTACTGTTCGAGTTCATTGTTCAGTTGATTCATTGATGCATTGCCTTTGTGGTCTTCACTTTTGCATAGTTTTCATTTGCTTCGAGACAGTGATCATTTGTGGCATAGTTTACCATGTTGTTGCATTCTCTTGAGTCTGTTGTGTTGCTTCGACTGCTTCATTGACATTTGGTCGACACTTGTAGTTGTACTTGCTTTGATGCTGGTTTGAGGCTGTGTCATGTTTGAACATAGCATTCATGTGTACTTTTGATTTGCACCTGAGTTGAATCCAGTTTTAAAACTCGGGTTTGACCTTGTGCTGAGAGTTGTGACTTTTATGTTATTGCACGTGAGTTGAACCTGGTTTTTCATTTGGGTTTGACCTGTGCTCACCTGTCCCTGTAGCATTATCAAGTGTATATCGATGTGCACGGTCTTGTGGCATATACAGTGATACACTGTGTACGTCACACTGTTCGTGTGTGATGAATTCAAATGTGAACGATGACGAACAACCCAAATAACTGAGGCAAATCGTATTTTCAAAAATCATATTTCATTTTATATTGCAAAAATATTTTTTTTTTAATTTTACTGCGTTAGTGATTATTTTTGCAGATTGCTCAGATGCTGGATTCAAAATGGAATGCAGTTGAAGACAAAATACGAGTGTGAGTGATATGTAATGAGGTTATTAATGTAAATATAAAATCGTGATGTATTCAAAATTGTATATGTATAGTGAGAGCATGAATTTGTACTATTCAAGATTGTAATAAATATTTGTTTGAATAAAATTTCTGTTTGAATTCAAATTCTGTGTTATTTATTTTATTCAAAAAATATTTATTTAATCTATGAAAAATAGAATAGTACATTAACAAATACATTTAAATGAATATATATATATATATGTTTATTATCATCAAACAAAAACATATAAGCGCATATTCAACAACTATGCTAAGTAGTTAGCCAAAAGTCAGATGACATACCCACATAAGAAGTCAAGTAGAAGCACCTGAAATAAATCGGTCTGACCTGAGTATTATTTAAGAAGAAAATAATAAACGGATCAGTCTAGCAATAAATATCATATAAAATGAGATAGGATAAGAGATATGACAAAAATATATGATAACTATAATGCCATACTACGACAAGTATACATTAAATAACAACAAAAATCATACTATATCTCAAATTTTCTCAAACACCAAAAAGAACGTCATATTCTTTATTTTATTCACCAAACCACAAATATTGAAAAAACATATCAATGCCTTTCGCAAAAATTGGTGAAACATAAATTCCAGAAATCATCACGTAGAAATCCAGAAATCACAAAGGGGGAGGTCTATCACAAACGGGAGCATGAAAACTCACCAACACGTGCATCACAAATGGAACGCTATTCCATGGTCGTCAACCATCAATTTGAGCCGAGGCTCCACAAATAGCCCGAAGACCATGGGTCTCTTCCCAACCAATTTTGAATCGAAACTCCACAAACGAGGTTTAGTCCCCCACACAAACAAAGAGACAACGCACATCGCCAATCTAAATCAAAAAATGATCATCATTGATTGATAAGCGTATATTACATTAAGCTAGTAAATAAATGAGTTTAGCTTTATGTCCCATAACCCCTAGCTTAACTTAAGTATTTACGAACAAATTGTAGATTTCCACTCGAAAATTGTCATAAGGTTTCAATCGAATAAGTCTAAGAATTAACTGACGAAGAAAATGCAAGTGTTTCATACCACTTGTTTTGCTAAGCTGTTTAATTGGATTTCTCGAACGAATGAGGTAAAGGTTTGCATATACTAATAGATTGAAAATCATTTTTGTGAAAGAGTTTGGATATTTACTACTAGTATAGAAACCTTTGTATTTTAAAGTGACAAATCGCAGAAAATGATTGTAAAAACAACCGATCGCTAAAAATTCACATTCGACGACATGAATTAAAACCCCAAAAATCGATATCAAATCCAATCAAATGGATATTCCCAAAATCTAGAAAAGAAGTCATCAAAGTAGATAATAAATGACAACAACCAATCGGATCAACAAAAATCGATAAAAATTGAAAATCCACTCAATAACAGCCAAAATAGGCAAAATTGATAGTTCCAGACATCTGGTAGCTTTATCCAGACGTCTGGCCCTAAGTTTTGGAAGTATACATGTTTTTCTCCTTTCTCTTTTTAATTCCAGAACCCTTCCAGACGTCTGAATTTTGTTCCAGAGGTCTGGATTTTGTCTTTGCCCATTTTTTCTGCATGTTTTATTTTTTTGTCTTTTCCAGGGACCCTTTCCAGACGTCTGGATTTTGTTCTAGACGTCTGGATTTTTCTGCTAGACAAAAATCAGCCTAGCCGAAAGTGGGCGAAAAATCCAAACCAAAAGCGATCGAACGAGCGAGGGATGCGAGGGATTTATGCCAATCGACAACCCAACCCTATACGCTCTTCGATACACCACCAAAAATAAGTCCAAACACCCAAGATAGGGTCTTTAAAGATTTTGACTTCAAAATACCAAAATTGGAAAACTCACCTATCAATTCAAATCAAAAGCAATTGAACATGAAATAGATTTTAGGAATTCATACCAAACAACAATGAAAGCTATAAACATAGATGTGAGTTCAAAAACTCACATTTAAACCCAAAAACAAGGAACAAGGAGCTCTAAAATAAGGCAAGATCAATTACTCCTCTACTTAACTTCATAAATCCTCAACCTATGATCAAATGCAAATATTGCCTAAATTAGGTTATAGGATTTTCTAGAAATTGGAGAGAGATTGGGGTGGAGAAGAAGAAGAGGATGCTTACCCAAGCTTCTCTTTGATTTTGGAGAATCTTGAATTTCCTAGTAATCTATGGTTTAGGAATTTTAATTTCCTCTTCTTTTCCCTATTTTCCTTTAGCTTGAGAGTGTAAGGAAAATAGAATGAATGAAAGAAGAGGGGGTGGGGTTAGGGTATTTTGTTGGGTTAGTGGGCTGAAACCCAAACCCAAACTCCAATATATCGATGTTTATACCCAAAAAGGTCGCAAATGCCGTTTTGAACTCAATGGAAGTGGTCCCGGGTCCTAATTCGACTGTTTACAAAAAGTAGCATTTGGGATTTTAATCCGACTTACGATGCTATATTTAAATAATCATTCAAAAATATATAATCGTAAATATGCGAGTTGTTATAGTAGCACCCAATTAGGGCGGTTGCTGGCTCCAATCGCGGGGCGATCTTATTCGGTCTATCCAGGTTAAGGGTAGGCTGGCCTTGTGTTGCAGGGGATCGGGAGTCGTCCTTGGTACACTGATCTAGACCAGGTACCATGACGGACGGTACCCTAGTAGCCCTACCATTATATGGAATCGATTCTCCAATAAGCATCGTACGGTTTTGATTGTGCCCAACCATGCTGGAACGTGAGATTCAAGCATGTCAGCTATATTCTATTTACTTTCTATAGACACTGTTATAATATCAAACAGATTTGATAAAAATATTTTGGTTATCGTAAGGTAAAAACCCGACATGTTTATTTGTAACGTGGTCTTACGGGATACCTTTGTTTCCAAAGGGTTTTTGAAAATATAATAATAATACAAATTGAGTGTGTTTTCTCATGCTGGTTTTCCAGACTGACCCGAGTGCTATTTTATTATAATGCTTGGGTCAGACTGAACACTACAGATTCATGATAGGATGCTATGGAGCTCAGGAGACGAGTTAGATGACGAGGCATATTTCCGTAGATTTGTATTTCCGCTGTGTAAGGACAGGTTACTAAACCGTCCAGATTTGATGTACTGATTGTCTACTCTGATGATTGTAAAAAACAATTATAGATTCTTTTATATAAAAATATGTTGTTATATATTATATTTTGTTCCGCTGTGATTGTGAGATTCTATGTTGTTGTTACCTTCTTCATTCTTAATGCTTTGGTATTTCCGGCACTTGAATATTCGGCATTAAATACAGTGGACATATTGATGTCAATTTCCAAGAGTCAAAAATCCCCGGCCATTACAGTATTGTACTATGTATGTAGATTGTTTAACGGATCCTTAGCAGATGGAAATCCCGAACATCTCTTAAGTTATTGCACACATGTTAGACACTGAATAGGAGATGTCAAACCCCGTAAACATCTCTGACTCTGTTACACTCATATTTATTCACTGTTGATTTAAATTACATAAGATCTTTTAGTTCTGACTCGAGTGTATTTTCTTTTCAATTAGCTTGGGGTAATCTTCAGTGTATCGCTGACTGCTTTTGGACGATGAAGACGATGATTTTGTGCTATTATCATTTTTTATATTATTTCCACTGCATTATGTTATTCCGCTGCATTATTTTAATCATTTCTGTTGTATGTAACTCTGATCTGTATTGTAAAAGTATAATAAAATGTTATTTGTAAAACAGGTTTGTGAACTATTTATTTGACTATTATATTGTCATTCCACTGTGAGATTCTGTATTTTGTTTTTCCTTCTTTTCTCTTCTTTTCTTATTTACCCCATAACAATCCTTCTTTTCGAATGGTTTGAGTTTGACATGTGTAGTTTATTGTCGATTTAAACCATCCAAAAGGGTGGGTCGTTACAACTACAACGTTCTTTTTTTAACTGTAATAAAAATCAAATTAATTATATTTTAATTCATATAAATTCTTTTATTTTTATTTATACCTTATTATTCACTCAACTATCATCTTACGGACATAATTAAAATTACTTTATGTTTCATTACATAAATATTCTACAGTTATCATCTTAATTCACATTAACTGCAATATTTAATTAAATTAATTACAACGGATTTACAATTTAATTTCAATGGATTAAATAAATAGGTGACAAATGACAGTTGTTAACTTTTACTTAATTTAATCACATTTATAAGTTTATTATCTACAAACAAATGTCATAACTACTTACACAACATTGATTTTATCCAACTACAATTAATTACATATTATTTCACCAATTAGTATAATATTTAATTTATTTTCTTATTTACAATCTCTAACCAATTGTAACCTTTCAACCATTTCAATCAATTGGAATTACATTGAAAGTAGTTATCAATTACCTTACATTACACTATTACATTTCATTCTAGTTGTTTTTCTCATAAATAAATCACCAATTTTAATTTCTTCAAATATTAACACCAACATCTTATTAAAATAAATATTTTTAATTATTGAAAATTACGGGTCGTTACAGTACATTTACATATGTATTTATTTGTCAAGTCTATTTGGGTTTCTTTAATGTTTCACATTTAGTTTATACACATATCATATACGTTTTGTTGTTATATAAATTTTATATTTCATATTACTTATATGATAGTCTTACGTATAATATATCATTAATTCTAATTTTAATCAATTAACTCTTTAATTAATTTTAAATTAGTATTCCAATACAACTTTTATATTGGACATATCTACTATAATATTTATAGTGTATACTACAACCTTTATAGTGTAACACACATTTATCATATATATGTGTATTTTATTTAATTAATTAACCTTTAATTAACACTAGAACAAAATACGCATGTTGCTTCGCCTCATTTGCATCGGTTGTTACCACAACCATTGCAAATAGAAGTACTTGCATCGATTACGTTTTCACAACCGATGCATTTGATATGTAGAAAGCAGTATATAGTAAAAAAATACAATTTGCATCGGTTATCATCGACAACCGAAGAAAATATACCGATGCAAATAGTGTTGGTTGCATCAGTTTTATTTACAACCGGTGCAAAAATACTATTCCCACATTGAAAATTGTGATGAAAAGTTAGCGGTAAATGATTTCGTCTCACTCTCATTTTCACCGCGAACCTCTTCTTTTCGTCCTTCACTCGAAAACCCTAAATCCCTCTCCCCCTTTTCATCTTTCCCTTTCAATCCATTCAAATCAAAGCGGAAAAATGGGTTTGGGTTTGTTGTTTTTGGGTCTGGTGGTAAGTCGGCTGGTGGTAAGTCGGTTTGATAGAGTTGCCTTTATTTGAGATCAATGAACATCTCCAATAGAAATTATAGATCAAATCAAAGCAGAAAAATGGGTTTGAAGGTAAATCCTCTATATTTATTTGAGATAATTCCTTGATTATTCATTTCACGTTTAATGTTTTTGTCAATAGAACTCAATACTATTTGATATTAAATCGTTTCATTTATGTGGGTCAATTAACTTAGATTACAGATCCATGGACAGATAATTAGAGAACTATTGATTATATATTGGCAGTGAATCTGTTAGTCTTATTTTTAATGGTAAAATAAAAGGTGTTTCCAACTTCGATAAATCGTCATGATCCAAGATCCGGGTTCACAGATGATTACATCTAATAAATGGTACGATTACAACTTGTTGCGTTAAAAAGTCTTATTGCTGATTATTTTAGGAAGTATAATTAGTTTTAAGCAGTTTATTTGCAACTGGATGTATTGAATTATAAACTTCAATAAGTATTGAAAAAATATTTACAAATAATTAAAATCAAAACTAAGTACTTTATGAATACAAACCAATTATCTTAAATGAATTGCTTAGTCTCGAGTGGAGTTATGACTTAGGCAATTACAGTCTAAGTTGTGGTGCGATCAAGTAGATCTACGTCAAAGGATTTATGAATTATGACTTAGGCAAGCACAATCTAAGCTATGGTGCGATCAATTAGATCTTCATCAAAGGATTTGATTTCGGGTTTTGGTTAAAGGTCATGTCAATTAGATCTAACCATATATTTAATCTCTTTGTCAACTAGTAACACATAATAGTATTTGTTTATGATATTGATATGAATCATGGAAGCCACAAAACCATCCATTCAATGAGAAAAAAAGAACAAGAAAGAAGATCGAATATTAGCATCTACATCACATTGAGATGAAGGTCGAGATTAAAATAAAAACTCCACTTTAACAGCTATTAAGATACATGGCACTCTCAAATGATGGAGGTATGATATGGACATCTACATGGTATATTTACTTAGGTATTAGATGAATGTTACACTTATTAAGTATTTCTAACAAGAGGTTCAATGACTCAAGAGTCTGGATGGCATTTTTAGTGGAAAAGGATTGTAACCGTGTCATTATACTTGCATACTTATATACTTACTCGTATACTTCAATGTCATTACTTGTTAAATCTATGCAATAATTGCCTTCTTTTTATCATCTGTGTGTAAAATTAGAAGCTTGTTGCACCATAATTATGTAATCAATGAAGTCAAATTCTTCTTATCATCGATTATCCCATGTACAAATGCCAAGTAAACATAATGCACTACACAGGTTTATTCATATTTCATGAAAGTAAAATGGTTAGCTTATATAGTCCTTGCTTCCTCATGCTTTGATAGTCCATAAGCATAACATCAGTAATTTGATATGAAAAAATAACATGCAGGAAAACTTTGAAGAATACGAAGAAAAAGCAAAGACTCTGCCCTCTAGCACAACAAATGCGAACAAATTGATCCTCTATGGACTTTACAAGCAAGCTACAGTTGGTCCAGTCAACACCGGTATGTCTCTAGAAGTTGTCTTATTGATGTTGGAACACGAATTTATTTGCTTGTCTAGTCAACTTTCAACCCTATTTTTATTTCCTGATGATACCCCTGCATATTACTTTTTCTGTTTGCTCGTTAGTTGTTACAGACCATGTCATGTCCACACATTATCATAGATTCTTTTGCTTATGCAGTCCTAGTTTTCCCGAACATGCTTTCTTTTTCTCATATAAAATGCAGCTTGAGGAAAAGATGAGGCTACTTCTTGATAAAAACCGAAAGCGGCAAAGGTATTTGGCTGAAAGAGGCGCCGAGCAGAACAAAATCGGTGATGTTCAGAAGTTGATCAAGAAGCTATCTACCAAGATTAGAATAGCAATTCAAGTCATTGATTCAATATCAAACACAATAAATAAGATAAGAGATGATGAGTTGTGACCTCAGATTGGCGAGCTAATTAAAGGGTAAATCAAATTAATTTATTTATCACAACTTGAATTATATGATAAACATTTTGGTTAGCAGTCAGTCCTGGTGCTCATATTGTTCTGTCCCTTGGAACCAACATAAAGCGGTTTTTAGGTCTATTATGAATAACCTCCATGTATGTTTTGCAAATACTTCTCTGCAAATTAGTATTCAATTTCTTTTTTAAACCAATAAATCAAGAATTAAGGCTTTGCATGCCACTCTTTAATGGAGTTTCAGGCCTCCTTGATATGACTATTGTTTATAGTCTTCACCTGTATCATCGGTACCACTCACATATTATTACCTATTTTACTTATTGCTTGAACAAGTAAGCTATCATACATAACTTATACCAGCCATGGTTTAAGACTTAGTTTTGGTCTATTGAGCTTTTAGAATTTTTATTCTTTTCGCTTATTACCTATTTTACTTATTGCAGTTGGTTTCAGCTCTTGGAAACGCTTCCGCTTCAAAATGTGAGAATAAAAGCATACATTATTCAGTTTTTTTTGAAATATTTTATTTAATTAAAAACCTTTGCTAAGTTTCAATATGCAAACATGGATATAGATAAAATGGATTTGCCCCACTGCTCCGTCTGGACCAGTTGCTTTTTTTGGTGGATTCCCTTGCACTGCTTGTGAGTACACTAAATCCTAATAACAAACTTTATGCATTTTCTATGAAGCATCACAAACATGAACTTACTTGGCTTTTCTTTTAATCCTTAATCTTTTGTCAGGGTTTGATGTTAAAGAACTTTCAGAAGAGGGTCCTGATGATGTGGAAGGAATGGATGCTTCAGCTGCATATATTGCAAATCTCTTGTCGACTGAACCATCCGATAGTATGTTTTTTATTCATTTATTTATTTTGTAATTTTTTATGATACAAAACAATATGTTGTCGATAAATATACGATCTTATATATCATTGTAAAGCATGTATAACTTCAACTATCCTGAATTTGTTTGCTCTGCAAGTGGCATATTTGTTGAATGAATTAATCTAACTAATTAGCAATATCACAGTTAAGCTTGGGATAGGTGGTTTCAGCATGGGTGCAGCAATGGCTTTGTATTCAGCAACTTGCTTTGTGCATGGAAAATTCAGTAATGGCAGCGTGTATCCAGTTAATCTAAGCATAGTTGTTGGTCTCAGTGGTTGGCTTCCATGTTCAAGATTTGTATCAATATTATGATTCCATCCTTTTGGTTTTATATTCATAAATTTGTTTCCATCTTTTTCTTTTATTCTTTTTAAAGTTGCTTAATACTGCACCGTAGGAGTTTGAAAAGTATGATAGAATGCTCACAAGACAGCGCAAGGCGAGCTGCTGCTTTGCCTATTTTGATGTGCCATGGAGAAGGTGTGTACTACTTTACGAGTTCATATATAGTTGTTTGGATAAGGAAATAATGGTTTTGTTACTTACAATGTCAGCTGAATGAATTTCATTTAGGTGATGATGTTGTTGCACATCAACATGGGGAAAAATCGGGTGATGTTTTGAGTTCAAATGGTTTCCAGAGTCTCACTTTCAAATCCTATAATGGGTAAGTAATTATTTACTACTTTATCACAATTTTGTAGATCAAAGACTATTTATTTTCTTTATTTAAAGAATATATACTGGTTTATACAACTTAGGTCACTATACTGTTCCTGAAGAGATGGATGATGTTTGCAAGTGGTTGAATACATTTTGGTGGTGGAAAGCAACAAGCAATGGTACATTCAGTCCTAAATCTATCTGGGATGTGGGATTACATCAGGTCAAGGGGTGAAAATGGGAAAGGTACGTCGTCTTGCCTTATTGTTCTATTGAGTTTATTCCCTGTTGCACTATTGTCGGTTAGGTTATTCTGGTTTTGCTCTACTGTTTTACTATTACAATAGCATCTTGAGAATAGTTGTCTTCATCCATGTTAATTTCTGAATCTTAATCTGTTGTAGGTGTAGCGGTTTTGCGGGGGAGAAGTATCATCAATGGGCAAGTATTCTGGATCGTCATAGACATGGGGGCTGCTGCTGCCTGGCTCTGGTTGCTACTGGCAGACTGCAGTTGAATGCGGTGAACTAAGCAACAGGTCCTTTGTGCTTTCCTCTGTTATACTATTAGTAAGTGTTAAGTTTGTAAGGCCAGCCTTGTTTTTGTTTGTTAACAGTGTGTATAACTCTGGCCTGTTATAATCTGAACCGTGTTGTTGGAATTTTTGTTCTGTTTGTTTATAGCTGACACTATCATTTCATCTATTTGTACTTCAATTGCACCAGAAATTTCAACCACCTACATTGAATTTTTAGCATTATCTTCAGTCGTTTTTTGTTTTGGAACCCACGTTTTTTGTGCTAATTAAAGATCTGAATTAAGACTGTACCATTTAATGATTGTACTAAAGATCTGAATTATGCTGCTAAAATGAATGTATGAACCATTATTTTGTATAGATTATTAACACTATAATTTATATATGTTTATTTTGGCATTATGTTATTCAGTTTGTATTTGCCATCAAATTTAATTTTGAATGATTCTAATATTGCATGCAATAATTATTTGTTATAATCAATAATATGTGTGTGTGTGTCTATATATATATATATATATATATATACACATTGTCTATTTGAGTACTGTAATAATGATTTCTGAGAATGGCTTTTTTGCATCAGGTATAAATAGCTGATGAAATAGAGGGACTAGTTTGCACCGGTTGTTATAAAAAACCGATGCAACAGAGAAGTCTTTTAAATCCAAAGACTCTTATGTTGCATCGGTTTCTGTGACGCCCCACCTCTATACCCACGCTAGCCAAGAACACCACGGTGCAGTGCTGTCAACTAGCACGGAGAATAAGGCTGTTGAGGAGCGGCCATCAATAGTTTGGCCTTACACTAGTATTGGTTATCTCGATAGGAGTGGTATATATATATATATATATATATATTCTTTCATTTTTCATCTCTGATTCATTTTCTCTCATCGACATACCTCAATTCCAGTATAAAACGAACTACGATGGTTCGTAATAGTTTAGAACAGTAAATATAAAATATTACACAGATAATATAATGCGGAACACGAATAAAACAGAAAGTCTCATATATATACAATAACTGATGTCAGTTACAATACATTTGATACAATACATATGACATGGTACATATGATACAACTACAACAGTCGACTCAGGAAGTTACATATACAAGTACATTAACGTATATAATATACATGAATACATATCTTCCTATACAATTTTTCAGACTACTACAAATGACGACGACTACTCCAAAAGATATGAAAGAACTTCATAGCTCTAGCAGCAACCCAAAGCAGAATATCTACAACTTGAAATACTCGGTCTGACTCGAGTATTAGATTCAAAAGAAAATAATACTCGGGTCAGTCTAATTCAAACTCAGTTATTAGTGCACAGAAGCAATAATAATTAAATAATGAATAGACGACAGTAATTAAACCAAATCAGGATGCAATTCAGAATATAGAATTGAAATGAACAAAACAGTTCAAACCATTGAAATATCAATTAAAATATTAATTCAAGTAGGGCTGCAGTACACGCACGCGTGCACTGCCTCGCCACTACCGCATGTGGAATACGCAAAAGATCCATAAATCAAACAAATAGAATATCATACACGTCATACCGTGTGACTGCATTACACGCTTGCGTGCACTGCCTTGCCACTATAGTGCTGTCGTACCTAAAAACTCAATACCGTGTGGCTGCAGTTCACGCTTGCGTGCACTGCCTTGCCACTATAGTGCTGTCGTACACAATGAAAATTCACAAACGAGCACAAGGTCAAACTCGAAAACCGAGTTCATCACAAGTGTAATGCTAACACAAAGTGAATAGTGCTTAAACAAGAACCAGAACACAAATCCAGACCAGGCAATAAAAGAAGTACAACTGAAATGCACATAACACATGTGCCAGATACAAGTGCTCGTACACATAAATACTCAAAGTCAAGACTACAGGAGCCAGAACCAGAGAACAAAGCTGCAGTAGTATGCAAGTGAAACACAACTCAAAGGTGAAACAGGTATGCTACTGTAAATAACAGTGCGAGCTCCAAAAACATGAAGATTACACTGCACTAGGTCGAGAAACAAACACATGCAACAACAACAAGTGATGTACATATGAATGCACTATGAAAGTTTACATTCGAGTACAGGGTCAAACCCAAGTCTTTGAGACTGGATTCAACACAGGGCAGTTAACATGTCAAAAACAGTTGCAACATGGATATCACAAGAAATGAAACACCAATCAGTAGCATGCTAATGAAGACTGCATCAAAATGCAAGCACAAAAGTGCACAGCAGCCATTAACTGCAACAAGTTGATATGCAAACTACAACAAGTTGATATGCAAACTAAGAAATGCTTAGTGTACAGCATACACATGAACTAAGCACAACAGACAAATGACTGCTACAACTCAAATGATACAATGAAACATTTACAACATAGCAGCAGTGTGCAAATGCTTAAACTCAGAGGCAACAAAGGTCAGGGACCAAGTGCAACAGATACAAGGAACCAAATGCTCGTACTTCATGAAATACATGGAGACAAAGCAACTGTCACAAGACCACACAGCAGTATACATGAATACAATATGCACAAGCGAAGAACCAAAGTCAGTGGCAAACTACACAACTACAAGTACAGAGAGACTACAATATCAAGGGCAAGTGCACAACTAGACCAAAGTACAACATCACACAATCAAACTACAATAGGCCAGAGGTGAAAACAATACAATACTGAAGTGATGAAGTGCATATAAACAACTGAAACACAAATGAATGCAAATACATGAACTCGACAGGCACATATGAATGCAAAGTACACACGTGCAACAGTTCATGTATGAATCAGTGACCAACCACAAGACCACCAGGCAATTAACCGGAGGCAACCACAAGTACAGGTTAAACCAACAAAGAAATGCACAAACATGACCAGTTACAAGCTGCAAATACCAGTGATACGAGTGCATCAGTGAATAATACAACATAGTAAAGGAACAGTGATACAATGTCAATGCCAGAGACAAAGCTCGCAAGGATGAAAATAGTGATGGTCGACGTAATGCAGAGTCGTGGAGTGGATATGATTCACGAAATCAAAACAGTGCTGTGATGTTCAAGACGCAAATCACAAAGTCAGAAATCAAGCGTTCGTATCTTTGAAAAAGTCACAAATAAAAGAAGAAAGATCTCTGCCGTATAAACCAGAGTTGAACAAGTCAATCAAGAGTTCACCGTGGCAGCAATCACAATTGACCAAGTTAATAATCAAAACCGTGTTATTCAAGTAATATGAACAAGTCAGAATAAATCTCAAACATTCAAGCATCATCAAGTGGTCGAGATGACGAAATTGACAAATTCAAATAACTATGAATTTGAATTAGATGTGAGTAGGAATTACTCACCTTGTCGACGAATTGAAGCATCACAGAGACGAGCAAAGCCAAGAACGAACGAACGAGTACAAAGCACACGAAAAAGGCGCAGCTTCAATACCCTAAATTTGGATCAAGAGCCGAAGCCCTAATTTGGAGTAGAAGAGCCGAAGCCCTAATTTCAGAAACAGGACGAAGCCGCCATTATTCTCACAAGCAAAGGAACGGGCCAAGCATAAGAAGAAGGGAACGGGTTATATACTTGGTAAATTTTCATGGCCACTATAAACATGGGCCACTATTTAATGCTAAAGCCCAAAATTCCTTTTTAACAATTTATAAAAGAATTTTAATTAAAATTTTAAAACTTCAATTGGCAATTTGCAACAGTATTTATCGTTTAAATTGTCGATTATTAATTTAGGCGAAGTTCCGGGTTGTTACAGACTCTCCTCCTTAAAGAAATTGCGTCCTCGCAATCATAAGAATAAATGGACAAAAGATAACAACCATAAGAGAATATCATCACAAGATGGAGAAATTTGAAATAGGAAGTTCACCATAAAGAGCATGAAAGAGTAAGCTTGAACGTGTTTGCTCGATGAATTCTCTGGATTCCAAAGTGAAATCCAGAGGATTTGAGAACCACTGAGCTTTCACGAGAAAAACATCTTTATTTCGAGGGTGCTGAACCTCCAAAGCAATGATGTGAATAGAAGGTTGCTCAAGAATAAGGATCGGGAACCCCTAAGGCATCTCCGTAATTGGAAGACGTAGAAAACGTCATGAATAGCAGAAAATTGAGCCGGTACACCGGCGTAGTACAATGTAAACACCAAAGAAATCTTTTAATTTCATAAAAGAAATTCACAAATTCTCTACAAAATTTAATTATCAAATAGATAGTCATAATACAGAAATCACAAAACAGCAGTATCTAATCACCGATTCGATAATTAGAAAACAGCAAATATTCGATTATCAAAACGATAATCAAATCTTAAATCACAAATATTTAATTATCACAAACGATAATTAAATCTCAAATATCTAATTATCACAAGCGATAATCAGGAACAATAAATATCTGATTATCAAAAACGATAATCAGAAATCACAAACATTCGATTATCAAAACGATAATCAGAAATCACAAATTATTCAATTAACGAGTCCGGAATTAACCGAAATAGCAAACGCACATGACCCATAACCACGAGTTTTACTAAATCGTTTAATTCACTTCATCGTTTTCTTGAAAGTGCATAATGGTGTATTTTAAAAAATAACATTTCACATTCTCAAACGGACAAGTCCGGAATTAAGCGAATTAGTAAAAGAAAGGGGTCATAGTCCTCGATTTTTCTGAAACGTTTAAATCGCTTCCTCATTCTTTTGAAAGTGTAAATTGTAAAACTTCTGAAAACAATTTTCATTTATTTTATATAAAAAATATAATAATTTACATTCTCAAACGAACAAGTCCGGAATTAAGCGAATCAGCAAAAGAAAGGGGTCATAGTCCTCGATTTTACTGAAACGTTTAATTCGCTTCCTCATTCTTTTGAAAGCGCAAATCGTAAAATTTTTGAAAACAATTTTGATTTATATTTTGAAACAATTTTTAAAATACGTGATTAAAGCAGCAACATCCGTAGCAACTTCGACATACGTCAAAATTTCATCGAAATAATTGGCATCAAAATATAATACCAATGAATTTTCATTCATCAAAAATGTCACAAGAATCTTCTCAAAGACAGGAAAGGGTATCATACCCTAAACTTGTATTCGTAACAAGTCAATAACACACGAATTCACCAATGCACAAAAATTGATAAAACTTATCAATAGAAATCACGAAAATTGGTGAAGCACAAATTCCAGAAGACTACACAAGAAATCCAGAAATCACAAGATGAGAGTATGAAAACTCGAACGGAGTATGAAAACTCGAATGGGAGTATGAAAACTCGAACCGGAGTATGAAAACTCGAACGGGAGTATGAAAACTCGAACGGAGTATGAAAACTCGAAGGAGAGTATGAAAACTCACCTACACGCGAGCATAAAAACTCATCAGCACATGTAACGCAAAGCGAGAACGGGAGCACGAAAACTCACCTACATGCTAGCATGAAAACTCACCAACACGTGCAATGTAAAGCGAGAACGGGAGCACGGAATCTCACCTACACGTGAGCATGAAAATCACCAACACGTGCAACGCAAAGCGAGAACGGGAGCACGGAATCTCACCTACACGTGAGCATGAAAGTCACCAACACGTGCAACGCAAAGCAAGAACGGGAGCACAGAATCTCACCTACACGTGAGCATGAAAATCACCAACACGTGCAACGCATAACGAGACGCTATCTCATGGTTGCAAGCCATTAATTTTGACACACGAATGGCCCGAAGACCGTGGGGCGCTACCCCACATGTGTGAGACGGAATCACACAGATTGAGGTCTAGCCTAACCAAAAAGCAAACAAAGAGACATCGCACTATTGCTAGTCTAAATTATAAAATGATCGTCATGATCAATGAGAAGTGTCAATTACACTAAGCTAGTAAATATAATAGTTTAGCTTCATGTCTCATAACCACTAGCTTAACTTAAATATTTACGAACAAACTGTAGATCTTCACTAGAAAAATTTCACAAGTGATTCAATCGAACAAGTCCAAAAATTAAGCGACGAAGTAAACGCAAGCGTTTCATACCACTTGTTTTGCTAAGCCGTTTAATTAGATTTCTCATACGAGTGAAATAAAGGTTTGTATATACTAATAGATTGGAAAACGGTTTAGGAAAAGAGTTTGATATTGAAAATAGAGTTAAAAACATTTTGATAAAAGAGTTTTGATATTTACTACTGGTATTGAAACATTTATATTTTTAAAGTGACAAATCACAAAAATGATTGTAGGAACAATCAATCACAAGAATTCACATGCAAATATGTGAATAGAATCCAAAGAAATCGATACTGTATCCATCAAAAGGTATGTTCACAAAAATTCCGAAGAAAATGTTATCAAAGTTGCTAATAAATGATAGCAACAAATCGGAGAATTAACAAGAATCGATTAAATTTGGAAACCAAATCAATTCACTAAAATTCACATTCGAAGACGTGAATAAAATCCAAAGAATTCGATTCTAAATCCATCAAAGTAGGAATACCCAAAAATTCCATAAATAGAAGTTATCAAAGTCAACAAATGAGATAACAACTGATCGGAAAAGAAGAATCGATTAACAATTGAAAAACAAAGCAGAACGAACATAAATGCATAAATGACTTCAAAAAAAATGAAAATCAAGTCAATGCCGAAGTCAACAAGTAATGGCCATAATAGAGTACAAAACGATTCAACATCATCATCAAAGGACACATCGGCAAACAAAGTCAGAGTCTTGGAAATCAAGAATTTAGCTATTTCTCAAAAACAAAGTGACCGAAGTCGAATGGAAATCAAGCCGAGGAAAACACAAAATATCAAGTTCAAAATCGCTGAGATTCAAACAAAATCAACATCGGCTAAATCAATTCAAAGCCGAAAACACAAGAACAAAATCCTCATCATCAAAAATCCAACCTGAGTTCGTAAAGAAAATGGAGGCAAAAGCCAAAATTCTTTCACGAAATCAAAATCAAATGCACATGAATAAGCGTTAGGAATTCATACCTAACAATCAAAAGACAATCATATGCAAATATGAGAGATAAAACGTCGACAAATAGTTGTAACACATGTACTATCTAAGTTATGTTTTATATTTGTTCTAAACCCCAGGCTTTGATACCAAGCTGTGACGCCCCACCTCTATACCCACGCTAGCCAAGAACACCACGGTGCAGTGCTGTCAACTAGCACGGAGAATAAGGCTGTTGAGGAGCGGCCATCAATAGTTTGGCCTTACACTAGTATTGGTTATCTCGATAGGAGTGGTATATATATATATATTCTTTCGTTTTTCATCTCTGATTCATTTTCTCTCATCGACATACCCCAATTCCAGTATAAAACGAACTACGATGGTTCGTAATAGTTTAGAACAGTAAATATAAAATATTACACAGATAATATAATGCGGAACACGAATAAAACAGAAAGTCTCATATATATACAATAACTGATGTCAGTTACAATACATTTGATACAATACATATGACATGGTACATATGATACAACTACAACAGTCGACTCAGGAAGTTACATATACAAGTACATTAACGTATATAATATACATGAATACATATCTTCCTATACAATTTTTCAGACTACTACAAATGACGACGACTACTCCAAAAGATATGAAAGAACTTCATAGCTCTAGCAGCAACCCAAAGCAGAATATCTACAACTTGAAATACTCGGTCTGACTCGAGTATTAGATTCAAAAGAAAATAATACTCGGGTCAGTCTAATTCAAACTCAGTTATTAGTGCACAGAAGCAATAATAATTAAATAATGAATAGACGACAGTAATTAAACCAAATCAGGATGCAATTCAGAATATAGAATTGAAATGAACAAAACAGTTCAAACCATTGAAATATCAATTAAAATATTAATTCAAGTAGGGCTGCAGTACACGCACGCGTGCACTGCCTCGCCACTACCGCATGTGGAATACGCAAAAGATCCATAAATCAAACAAATAGAATATCATACACGTCATACCGTGTGACTGCATTACACGCTTGCGTGCACTGCCTTGCCACTATAGTGCTGTCGTACCTAAAAACCCAATACCGTGTGGCTGCAGTTCACGCTTGCGTGCACTGCCTTGCCACTATAGTGCTGTCGTACACAATGAAAATTCACAAACGAGCACAAGGTCAAACTCGAAAACCGAGTTCATCACAAGTGTAATGCTAACACAAAGTGAACAGTGCTTAAACAAGAACCAGAACACAAATCCAGACCAGGCAATAAAAGAAGTACAACTAAAATGCACATAACACATGTGCCAGATATAAGTGCTCGTACACATAAATACTCAAAGTCAAGACTACAGGAGCCAGAACCAGAGAACAAAGCTGCAGTAGTATGCAAGTGAAACACAACTCAAAGGTGAAACAGGTATGCTACTGTAAATAACAGTGCAAGCTCCAAAAACATGAAGATTACACTGCACTAGGTCGAGAAACAAACACATGCAACAACAACAAGTGATGTACATATGAATGCACTATGAAAGTTTACATTCGAGTACAGGGTCAAACCCAAGTCTTTGAGACTGGATTCAACACAGGGCAGTTAACATGTCAAAAACAGTTGCAACATGGATATCACAAGAAATGAAACACCAATCAGTAGCATGCTAATGAAGACTGCATCAAAATGCAAGCACAAAAGTGCACAGCAACCATTAACTGCAACAAGTTGATATGCAAACTACAACAAGTTGATATGCAAACTAAGAAATGCTTAGTGTACAGCATACACATGAACTAAGCACAACAGACAAATGACTGCTACAACTCAAATGATACAATGAAACATTTACAACATAGCAGCAGTGTGCAAATGCTTAAACTCAGAGGCAACAAAGGTCAGGGACCAAGTGCAACAGATACAAGGAACCAAATGCTCGTACTTCATGAAATACATGGAGACAAAGCAACTGTCACAAGACCACACAGCAGTATACATGAATACAATATGCACAAGCGAAGAACCAAAGTCAGTGGCAAACTACACAACTACAAGTACAGAGAGACTACAATATCAAGGGCAAGTGCACAACTAGACCAAAGTACAACATCACACAATCAAACTACAACAGGCCAGAGGTGAAAACAATACAATACTGAAGTGATGAAGTGCATATAAACAACTGAAACACAAATGAATGCAAATACATGAACTCGACAGGCACATATGAATGCAAAGTACACACGTGCAACAGTTCATGTATGAATCAGTGACCAACCACAAGACCACCAGACAATTAACCGGAGGCAACCACAAGTACAGGTTAAACCAACAAAGAAATGCACAAACATGACCAGTTACAAGCTGCAAATACCAGTGATACGAGTGCATCAGTGAATAATACAATATAGTAAAGGAACAGTGATACAATGTCAATGTCAATGCCAGAGACAAAGCTCGCAAGGATGAAAATAGTGATGGTCGACGTAATGCAGAGTCGTGGAGTGGATATGATTCACGAAATCAAAACAGTGCTGTGATGTTCAAGACGCAAATCACAAAGTCAGAAATCAAGCGTTCGTATCTTTGAAAAAGTCACAAATAAAAGAAGAAAGATCTCTGCCGTATAAACCAGAGTTGAACAAGTCAATCAAGAGTTCACCGTGGCAGCAATCATAATTGACCAAGTTAATAATCAAAACCGTGTTACTCAAGTAATATGAACAAGTCAGAATAAATCTCAAACATTCAAGCATCATCAAGTGGCCGAGATGACGAAATTGACAAATTCAAATAACTATGAATTTGAATTAGATGTGAGTAGGAATTACTCACCTTGTCGACGAATTGAAGCATCACAGAGACGAGCAAAGCCAAGAACGAACGAACGAGAACAAAGCACACGAAAAAGGCGCAGCTTCAATACCCTTAATTTGGATCAAGAGCCGAAGCCCTAATTTGGAGTAGAAGAGCCGAAGCCCTAATTTCAGAAACAGGACGAAGCCGCCATTATTCTCACAAGCAAAGGAACGGGCCAAGCATAAGAAGAAGGGAACGGGTTATATACTTTGTAAATTTTCACGGCCACTATAAACATGGGCCACTATTTAATGCTAAAGCCCAAAATTCCTTTTTAACAATTTATAAAAGAATTTTAATTAAAATTTTAAAACTTCAATTGGCAATTTGCAACAGTATTTATCGTTTAAATTGTCGATTATTAATTTAGGCGAAGTTCCGGGTTGTTACAGTTTCCAACAACAACCTATGCAACAAGTTACTTTTTTGCATTCGTTTTCAGTACAACCGATGCAACATGAGGGTTGTGCCCAAACAACCAATCGTATTTTGCATCAATTGTTAGTAACAACCGATGCAAAAAGGACCATTTTGCATCGGCTTTAGAACTGATGCAAAACTGTTAGGCCTGTTACATCGGTTGCATATGCATCGGATGTTGAACTGATGCAAAAGGGGGGGTAAACAACCGATGCAAATGGCATTTTTTGTGGTAGTGTAATTTATTCAACTAAACAATTTTTATTAAAACTTATTGATTTCAAAATTTATTTTGTATACATACATGTATACTTATGTTATCTTAAACATTTTAAAATAACATAACATATATCTACATATGTAACACATGCGTATATGCATTAACTAATTGAAATATTAATTTAATTTATTTTATTAATCCTATTAATAAATTTAAATTTTGAAATTATTATATAAATATTTTCAAACATTTTGATAATATCGTTATCCTTTCAAACATTTTGAAAACTTATGTAGTATTATAATTTTTATAATAAACATGTTTTATTTTAAATTTAAGTATTAAATTTAAAATCTTTTACATTGGTTTTCAAAACGATTTTGAAAATTAGCCCAACGTCCAAATTAAGTTGGGCCTTTTGTACTAGGGGAAACCTTTGGGCTCACTTCACCTTTCGAGCCGGGCTGATAACCAGGTAGGACAGGGTACTTGATCACTCAATTCCAATCCTAGACACTACCTTTCTAGACACCGTACTAAGTGAGAAAGCTTAATTAGTTAGCTTAATATGACTAATTTGGACCGTATTGACTATTGGGCTCCGATACAATTGTGGGAACTGGACCAGTCTACAGCGGAAGTTATGGTTGAATTTCAAATTTTTTACCCAATTGGATCTTTATTGGGCCTATGAAGTCTAACTGAATTAGAACATTTCAAAATTTCATTTTAAAAAAATCATTTATTTTATTTAAATTCAAATATATTAAGATATGAATTAATTTTATTTGATTTAGTTTACACATAAATGTATCATATACATATGTGTGAGTGCATGTGTAACATAATAATCCATGAAAAGTATAATATGCCCACATGTAGATGTTGGGATTTACATCGCAACAGACATATTAGCTCATTTTGTATATCATGTATGTTGTCTAAATATGCGCATGTATGTGTGTTACAATACAAACACACATGTATGTATAAATATATTATATATAATATATGAACACAAAAAATTTATATATATATATATAGAAAGAGAGAGAACAATTATTAAAAATTATTTATAATTCAAAATTAATTTAGTTTTGCAAACATAATAATTTCAGTGTTTTAATTTGTATATATTATGAATAAAATAATGCTTTCATCCATAAATAATTAACATTAAATAATCTATTGATGAAAATTCAAATTTTACAATTTTCGAAAATCAAGGATCATAAAATAGAGCTTACAAAAAATATGGAGATTTTTCAAAAGTTGAAATATTATTTTTTATAAACAATTACATTCATTTCGACAATAAGTATTTAATTTAAAATAACATATTATTAAAAAATTCAAATTTTAAAATTTCAAAAAAATTTAGGATCATGAACGAAAGTTTACAAAAAATTTTGAATAAATTTTCAATTAAAATATTATTTTTAATAAATCATAAAAAGTTTTTCTAAAATAATATTAATTATTAAAAATAATAAATTATATTGAAAAATTGCTAAATTTTTCAATATGTTTCTGAAATGATGTAATATTTTAAGAAAATATAAAATTGAATTTTTAATGTAATAATTATTTTATATATAGTAAACAATTGAAAATTCAATAAATGTTAAGTAAAATTTAAAAATATGAATATATGTATGATAATTATTTTTTTAATTTGTAAATTCATATTATATATGAATAAGTGTACTAAGTGTACTAAAATTTTAAATTATATATATATATATATATCTTATATATGCATATATGCTATTATAAGAGAGAAGTGTATACTAAAATATATATATATAAATTTATTAATAAATATATATATATATATAACAATTATTAATGAAAAAAATTGATTTTGTACGGTGAACAACATTTGTCTATACACAAATCAAAAAGTATAACAAACCAATTATGCACATGACCAAACTGATTTGTGACAACTATCTCTATTTATGAAATCTCGCCTAACTAAACATATAGTAGCAATATGTTTAAATAAATATGAAAATTGCTCATTATAGTATCATAGAATATAATTAAATTATTGTAATATGGATTAAAATTACCTATTTAATGATGCCTTTGAATCCACGTTGAAGCAATGAATTTCCTTCCTTTTACTGCTCTTGATTCGTCAGATTGAAAGTCCGGAATCACCGACCTCTAACTATTGAATAATATTATTTTAATTTGAAATAGATTTTGGAATTTTGGAGTGGATTGAGAACTATGTTTTAACCAGCAATGTAGAAGGTAATGGCGGCCAAAAAAGTTTTTTTAATTATTTTTAGAGATAGATAAATACATACATACATACATACATACATACATATATAGGGTTGTATTAGAGAGAAACGAGGAAAACCTTTTTACTCATTCTCACTTGATCTCAACACATTATCTCCAAGCCAATTCCCTATGTTTAGCCACCCCTAGACCTTTCCAAAACCTAAATTTTACAGCCCTAATGATGGGACTTAAACCCATCTAAGCCTAAGCCAAAATACTATGCGTTCAAATCTAATTTAATCGCTTGTTGATATTATATATCGATCGATATATTCATAACTGTTATAAATATATATGACATTATTTATTTCTCAAATCATATTCAAATTTCATAATTAATATTTCATAAATATTAATTAATTTATAACAATTATAAAATAATTAAATCATTTTGTCTTAAGGGAATTCATCATTTCGGCTTTGTAACTCTTGGGTGTAAATTTGGTCAGCGATTAACATAAAATTATTCTAATATTAAAGTTTACATGTCACTTAGAAGGTGGTCTGACATTATGGCCAAATTTGTCGCTTACTCATTTTCGATAAAATCCAATTTTAGTTTAATATGTGTTGCTCGGTTGTGACATTTATTTACACCAATTCTCTTCATCAAAACTATATCACTTTGGACATAGGGAATTTGGTAATGGTTAAAATTCCACCCTCGTCCATATTCAACTTTATAGTCTAAATACAAAGTCATTGGTTTGATAATAATTATTATTATTATTAACTTAAATGCTCTGGCCAGAGACTTTGACTTTGAGTCGACTTGAGTTGACTGTGATACTAATCGCATATAACTGAGGAGACGAATCCTCTCTTGATTAATGCTTCACTTCCAATACTTCCACTCGACCCAACTATAGTCACTCAATGGACGCCATGCATGATTTGGCTATAATTAAAGCAGAGCTTTCATACTGAAGGTCTATAGTATTCTTAAGTCGAGAGAACTATGTAAATCAGTCACATGGATATTTTCTGTTTGACCTTAGTTATATTAACCAACATAAGACTATCGAGTGAGTCATTCCATAGTTATCCAACAACTATTAGTACGTAACCTCTAGGTGCCCCAGCAGTCATGGCTAATACATTACCCAACAATTGAAGAGCGTTACGTACTCCAGTCTCAACGGATACTTCGATATCCAGTCTCGATGTATCTTGACTAGGAACATTTATATCTATTTCATTGTGATATATTACTCACGGTTACAACACTTTGTAACTACTATCACAAAATATACCATTTATGGATTTTCAATTAAACGTACTTTTAATTAAGTTAATTAATTAATATTATCACATTATATCAAGTTTATAATAGGAAAAACATACCTTTTATTTCGAACAAGATTGGTTAACGAGTTAGATATATGTAACAGATTACATAATTGCCTTTAGGGCATACCCCTAACTCATATCATTGATGTACTCAAGTTAATTTGGATATTACTCATAAATTATCGCCTGGCATGACTTTGTGTTTTTGTACATTAAAGCCGAAATAAAAATTCTAAATAATTATTTAGAATATACCATTTGCACATAACAGCCAAAATATTTTGAAGTCAGTGGGAGAGATATTGAGCTTATGTGTTTTCAGATTTGATCCGAGAATAGATGCGAAAGATCGTTTAACAAGCATCCAAGTTGAACACATGTTTTGATAGAAATATCAAATTGTTTAATTTTCAGTCAAAATGTAGTGGAAATATGTATCTATAAGAAAGAACATCAAATGGTATGTATATATTTCTTAATTATAAATAAACAATATACTATTGGTTGCTAAAGACATACTTATATTAAAACTAGTTCTAGTTTGGTTGTTTAATAATATTGGGTTACTAAATTATATCATTTATAATAAGTATACAAGATGTTGGAAATGCCTAAAACGATATGCAAAGACACCTGTTAAATGTTTAATATAGAGCATGTAAGATGGATTGCTTATGCATTGGTAATGGGAATTATCATACATGATATATTATCCACATTATCACACCTTTCTTATGTACGATACATAGAACAAGCATCAAATCCGAATTAAGATTACAATATATTTCGAGTGTTCTCAAGTATTTATGAAATACAAGAGAATTGTTTATAGAAACAATGAACTCCTTATAAAGAAATGCATGGACTCGAACTCCATTAGTGATATCGAATATAGTGTAATAACCTTGAATTTTATATGTCTGTGGACTATTTAGTAAATTCTAACTATTAAAATATTGGTTTTAATAGTTAAATAACTCGAATTTAGATACAGGGATTGTTTAAAAAATTTATATCGTGAACTAAATATTTGAATAGTGATTTAAAATCAGGATTTTGAATTAAATATTTGTCAAATAGCTTTAATAATCTTATTTAACTCATTTTAATTTATAAATAATATAAGTGAATTCAATTTTTAAATTTAATCACAACGATAAATATTTGGATAAATATCAATAATATGATCGAAATAATAAAACAGAATTTAATGTGTGAATTTGTCATTTCAGGGTACTATCTTGGATTGTGATGAAACTAGTGCCATTGGATCTAGAATTATAAATTGTTGTACACTGATAAGTTTAGTAGCGATTGAACATACCATGTGATTGTGCGAGCTCAAAACGCGTAGCGATTAATTTTAGAGAAATGAAAATATTATATTTTTGTGACGACCCGGAATTTCTAACAATTTAAATTGGAATATTTAATTGATTGTAAATATTTAAAAAGTTAATCTTTCAATTGAATTCAAATATTATTATTAATAGCAATTAAGTTATTAGATTTAATAAACTAAAATTGGATAAATTATTGAATCTTCAGTTTTAAGCTTGTTAAAAATAATTTGAAGACCTGTAAAATTTATATTGATAGTTCTGATGATAATAAAAGCTTTTAAATTGAAATTGGAAGTGATTCGTTCAGTTTTAAAATTTATCGTTTAAATTGAAAATAAAAATAGCCTTCCGAGGCACAATCTCGGAATTCAATGAAACCAGTTCCATTGGATCCGTAATAGTTAGTTATTATCGGATTTCAATTTTCGTAGCAATCGGAGTGGTCATTTGACCCTGGCAGCTCAGAATGCATAGAAACTATTTTAATCGATTTAATTTAAAACTGATCGTTTATTTCCGTAACTCGCACATATGATCGAATTAGGCTCCGAAACATGTTCCATTGTGTTCGAAATGCGGGTAAAACCTTATAAACGCCTAGCGTCATGCCTTGATAGGATATTGAGATTTCTTGGCTTCGTTTTCGAGACGATTTACAATATAAGCAAGACAAATGTGTTAGGTAAAGTCAACTATTTTTTTATTATTCCTTCTCCAGTACGCCGGCTTATACTAGTTCTAACACGCTACCAGTCCATCAGTCCTTTAAATCGCGATATCTTCTCCTTCCTTTCTTTTCAAGCTGGAATCGCGTATTAAAAAAAATCACTCGAACGAAAAAAAATCAGTTCGTTCCTAAAAATAAAAAGGAAATCATTCAAATCGTGGGTTCTCCTTCCCCTTCCTCCCTCAAATTCGAGATGAACGAAATCGACTCAAATAAAAAAATGAAAACGAGAGAAAATCAACTCGAACTGTTTCTCAATTTCAATCGGCTTCATGGGTTTATGCGTGGAAAGGGTTGGTGATTTTGGCGAATGCTTGGGACTTGAGTTCGATGGGTGGGCGACGTCAGTCGCGAGGAATGGTGGCTCGAGTTCATGAGCGAGTTGCCGGCGAACGAATTTGTAAAGGAGGGAAGCTCGCGAGAGCGAAGTCGCAAGGTTCGAATGGACTTTGATAGCAAATTTTGGAAGGGCCGAGATGGGGGCTGCGATCTTGGATTCGGCGATGGCTGGCGACGCTACACATATGCACGTTGGAGGCCAGGCGGCGCTGGGGAGGAAGTTCGATCGGTGAAGGACGCGGCTAGAGGTCGAAGCTAGTTTGTGGTGAGCAGTTTCTCGTTTTCCTTTTTGTTTTGTTTTGAAATTTGAAAGAGGTACTCTGAAAAATTATTTTTATTACTATTTAGATAATAATAATAATAATAATAATAAAATTTTGGTTATAAACTGGTAATAACAGGAAGAAAATTTATTTCAGCAAAGTAACACTTTACTTTAGCTATTTATTGTAGAGAAAAACAAAATAATAATAATGATATATATATAGGGGCATTTCACTAGAAGGATAAATTTTGCAGTTCAATTAGTTTCTAGGACACACATTCACATAAATTAATTTCAAGGCCAAAGTCGGCAGAATAATTACTTTTAAGGACAAAGTCAGCAGTCCAATTACTTTCAAGGACATAATTTCATAGCATTTTAGGCACTAGAAACTAATTATTTTACATTTTGTCCTTAAAAGTAATTATTTCAATTGTGTGTCCTAGAAAATAATTGCACTAGCTAAAGAGGCCCTTGCAGCTAATTTCCATATATATATATATATATATATATATATATATATATATATATATATATATATATATATATGAAACAGTTAACTTATAGGTTGATTAGTATATTTATTTGAGAAATGAGGATGTTTATATATACCATGTCATGGAATGTTAATTAAATTAATTAAATGGTAATGGGTTGTTTGGTTATTTCAAATTTTAATAATAAAAAGTGTAATATTTTTACAAGGTCTGAAACGTGAAGAAACAAGTCGAGATTGGATTAGATAGCATATTCAAAATCAAAGGTGAGTTAATCTCACTTATCTGGGTTAATTTAAATTTAAATGGTTAAATTTAAATATGGGGCATTTCACTAGAAGGACAAACTTTGTTGTCCAATTAGTTTCTTGGACACACATCCATAGAAATTTTTTTCAAGGCCAAAGTTAGCAGAATAATTATTTTAAGGACAAAGTCAGCAGTCCAATTACTTTCAAGGACATAATTTTATAGGTTTTATGGCCTTAGAAACTAATTATTTTGCGTTTTGTCCTTAAAAGTAATTATTTTAGTTGTGTGTCGCAGAAACCAATTGAACTTGCTAAAGAGGCCCTTGTGGCCAATTTCCACTTTAAATAATTGGTTGAATGATTAAATTGTTTGATGTGCTATATAATATATAGTAGTATATAGAATTTATGGAGCGATTGATATTTTGTGATGAATATTATTGGTAATTGGAATATTGGATGTTGTGGTTTGCTTGAATATTTCGGTACCCTGAGTTATCGAAATATATAAAATTGGATTTTGAAAGAAATATAAGGGTGAATTTTAAAAGTGAAATAATTATAGAATAAATATAAGAATGAATTGGAAAGAAATAAAAGCGATATTTAAAAACTGAAGTTAAATTGTAAAGTAGAGACTTAAAACAAGTTTTAAATCAGAGTTAAATCTGGAATTCAAGAGTGAATCCGGGTTTTCAAACAAATAAGTTTTTAAATTTAATTATTTTAACAACTTGAATGTTAAAGAGCATTTGTAAATTGATTCGAATTTAAAAATGAATTTGGTTTTAAATTCCTTTAAACTTCTATTTTAAAATGGGTAATTAATTTATTTAGTAAATAAAAAGATAGTTAATTACATGTTGAGATTAATCGAGAATGATTAATATTGTGGTTTAATTAACGTAATTAATTTAGATTAGGATAAATTAAAATACAATTAGAAATCATTAATTTATATAATTAGTGATGTAACTAAAGATTGATTAATTAAGATTAGTTAATCAATAATAAGTGACTTATGAGAAATTAATTAATATAAGTAATAAAGGATTAATGTAATTAAAATAGTTAATTAATTCATGAAGTAATTAAGATTACTTATTGATTTTGGTTAAGAATAATTAATATTGTGAAATTAATTAAAGTTAATTACTTGAATGTAATTGAAGGATAATTAATCCAGGGTGATTAATTAAGATGAATAATGAAGGGATGATTGATTAATTGATTTGAAATTAATTACTGTAAAATGAAGAAATCTAAGTGATTGAGGTTAGTAATTCAATCAGAATTAATTAAATTAATTTTGTATGTGATTAAGCTTTGCTTATGGATGATTGAATGGTATTGGATGCCTTGAATGAGACTCAAAGAGATCGGGGTCGGGTATTGGAAAATAACCGAAACCACTTTGAATTTTTATAGATTGATATATGAAACCAATAGGCTGGAATGAAATGATTTAAGTGAATTGGACTCTTTAATCTAAATTTTGGTACTTAGAAAATTGATATGTGAAATAAGTGATGTCTATAACGAATTGTGAATTTGTAAATTAATACGAGTTACCCCGGGTTTTATATAAGTCGTTTGCTTTGGTATTCCATGTTAGTTGGTTTTACTCACGCTGGTTTCTAGCCTGACCCGGGTGTTACTTTGATGTAATGCTCGGGGTCAGACTGAGTATTACAGATTTTTAGGTAAGGTCGTTCTGGAGCTCATGAGGCGAGCTGGACGGCAGGAACGTATGAAGTATTTCCGCTGTAATATATTTCTGATTATCTGAGACTTGTTGATTTGTATATGTCTAGTGTTTGAGTATATGTGCAACTCTGATGTATTAAAATGTAATCGACAGAATATTATTCTTTTGTAAACTGTTATTATTTGATATTATATTTTGATCTGCTGTGAATTTGAGATGTTGGTGTTTCTGATCTTCTATTTCTTCTATCTCTTTCTTCTTTTTTCCTAACTATCTGAAATTTTCGGGATCGAAAATTTCGGGTCGTTACAGTTGGTATCAGAGCTGAAAGGTTAAGCGAGAACCTTGGCTCTGGTGGGGATTACTCCGTAAACAGAGTCCATAGTACTCTAGGATGAGTTGAGTGTGTGTATGTATATATATATGTGTGTGTGTGTGTGTGTGTGTGAGAGCGTACTTGTTATTTTCTTATATAAAGGTTTTAAATGATTTTATATAAAATTATCTTTTGATATATAAAGAAATATTTCCTTCTAATAAATATTAAGGTGATTGGTTGTTAAATTATTGGAATTAAATTAAGAAGTAATATAGAATACAACCAAACTGAAATATTAAATTGGAATTAAATTAAGTGGTAATAGAAATACAGCCAAATTAAAATTAAATGAAGACAAGTTTGAAATGGATTCAGAATTAAATGGTATAAGGAGATAAGTTGACTTGAATTAAAGGATTAAGTCAACATTTAAAAATTTAACTCGAATTTATATAATTGGGGATGGTTTAAATTTGAAATTTGAATTAAAATCATTCAAATTAAATCTGATTTGAATTAATTGGATTTGAGATTGAAGATGTAGAAGTTTAAAATTTTAAATGTAAAATTTGGATTGGATTAAATTGAAATGATATTGAAATTGAAGTGGGTTCAATTGATATTAGTCCAAATTGATTGGAATAGTTTAAAATTATAATTAAAGTTGAGTAGGTTTAAAGTCAAATGGAATTTGGTTTGAAAGTAGAAACAAATCAAGATTGATTCAACTTGAATTGGGGTTAAATCAACTTCAATGGAAGTTGAAGATTATTTAAATTGGAATTGAGTCAATTTAAATGGAAGTGGAAATTTAAATTGAATTGATGGGGAAGGAATAGTTTTGACTCTGGACTATTTTCAATATAAATTGTTTTAATATAAACTTGTTTTTCCAAGCTATTTAATATATACAACCTTTCTTTCTTAAAGCCAAATTATTTTATATTTGTTTTACAATTATTTTTGGAACTATTAACCATTTTTCAACTGTTTTATAAACTAATTATTATTTTACAACTATTTTGCAATTATCTAAAATTTCTGAAACTATTTAACTATTTTCCAACTATTTTACAATTAGTTAACTATTTTACAGCTATATTTCAAACTAATAATTATATTTCAACAACATCTATTTCTAAAATTTTCAAGCTATTTTCTAAATATAAACTGGTCGGAGTTCAAACTTTTATTGATTAAATACCCAACTGAGATAAGAATTGAAGTGATAATCCAAATAAGGATTAAGGTAAATGTGAATAAGTGAATAAAATCGAAGTGAGGATAAATAGAAAGGAAATTGATTTGGCTAATAATCAATGAAGTTAAATACATAGGATATACGTATATTTTGTGAGAAATGCGGATTACGGATCTTAAGGCTAGGATTAACGCTAGAGGGGGGGTGAATAGTGTTAATAAAGAATTACTAAATCTTTTTGAGTTTATGTTAATTTAGACACCGATGTATGCAATATACAGACACACATATGATCACAGAAACAAACAGATGCAGAAATAAAATAAAAGCAGTAAAGGAAAGAACACACCGGATTTTATACTGGTTTGGAGTTACCCTACATCCAGTCCCGTAACAGAAGTACGGATTTCCTTTCAACAGCAATCGTACAATTACACCCTTAGTTTCAAGGCTACGAGGTACACCCTCCAGAATTCCTATCCTCTGGGTAGAGATACTTGATTTCCGGGCCACAAGTTTACCCAATTGATTTACCAAGGCTACAATCACACCTTTTCTCTCTTGATTGATTTCCAAGGCCACAATCACACCTTTTCTCGCTTTATAGATTACAAAGAAGTCTATAACTCTGAATAGCACTGAGAATCTTGTAGAGATAGTGATAGAGAATCAAACTAGAAGTAATCAAGCTCGATTCAATGTTGATTTCGGTAGAGTAATAGTAAGAATATGTATTAAGAAATGTGGAAGAAGAAGAGGAGTGAAAAACCAGAAAATTTGATATAAAATTCGTTGAAACTAACCCCTATTTATAGAAGAACAACAGCCATGTCCATTCGTGAAGAGTCATGACGAATGGACACTTCTTTTGAAATTTGAATTTTGAAACCAACTGACACCATGTCGACATGAGGTACTTGGAAACGTCGACATCCCAAAGGATTTTTTGGTGTTTTGATTTTCTTTTAAAATTACTTTTGTTTTATTTAAACTATTTTAAACTTTACGAATATACTTGACTGTAGTTAAAATTCATAAGTAAATATAGAGAATAATATATATAGTTTTTAACTATAATTTTATATTTAAATCTAAGTATAAATATTTAAAAGTTAAATATATTATATTCAAAGGTAGTTTAAAATCAGGAGTAATTTGGCTTTGAAATTAAAGATAATTTTGAGGCTAAAATTATTTAAAATCAGGATAAAGAGTTTTGAATCTTTTTAAAAGGAAAGTTTTGAAATTATTTTGAAAACAAGATAACTTCGTAAAATCATTTGAATTAAAATTAGTGGATACAAAACAATTTTCCACTAGATTTTCGTAGGTTCCATCCTACTTAGGGTTCCATCCTTTTAACGGGCTCGAAGTGGATTCCATTCCACGAATAAATGGGATTTTAAGATGACAGTGCTTTTCTACGAGTTTTAACAAAAATTCCTAGTAAAAATACTTATGCTTGAAATCTTGAACTCTTGATAATCTTGATACTCATGAGTCTTCTATCTCGATATCTTAAATCTCTATATTGTACAGTCTTCAATCTTGGTACATGCATAGTTAAATCCTGCATATACATATATATATATCTAAACTTATAATGTCAGTATTTATATTTTATAATCTATTCTAAGGTTGTTGTCATCAAAACCATTATCTCATGGACTAACAATCTTCCCCTTTTTGACGATGACAGCCTTTGTTTATAAAATATTATTTCTATTCTAATATCTCCCCCTAAAACTAATAACTCCCACTTAATTAATGCCAAACTACCCTATTTTATATTTCTTCCCCTTTTTCATCAACAAAAAAACTCACTCCCCCTCATTCTTGGACTTCAGTACCTTTTTCTGAGTCCGTTTCTTTGAATTCGTCGGAGTCATGAACAGCTGTGAAACACAAATTCAAATTATCTGTCTTCTGATAATCATCACTTGAGGACGAGTCTGAGTCATCATCTGAAGTGCATCCTTCATAGATTCCTCCATTTTTGTTATACGAGCGAGAGTAGTATGTTGAAATGGACTAGAAGTACGAGAGGGGAATGAAAAGGTTGATTTTATGTTTGATTTGAAGATGAGGCCATTATTTTATTTATTTCAGAAGATAGATTAAAGAGAAAACAGAGAGAATGAACAAAAAAATCGAAATTGAGAAGAATATATAACTATTTTTTTTGAATTTTGGTGGGAAAATTTTAAAAAATTAAAAACGTTATATGTCGACATGTCTATATAGGGGATGTCGACACGGTCTTTTATATTTTAACTCTTTGAATTATTTTGATATTAATTATTAATTATACTTGTTATTTATATTTTATATTTCACTTATAGTACAAATACCTAATTCTCTTCTTAATTTAGTAAATATTGATTCATTTAAGGGTTTTGTTAAGATATCAACAATTTGATTATCAGAATTGATGTAATCGAGAGTAACTACTTCCTTACTTATATTATCTCTGAGAAAATAATGTCTGATATCAATATGTTTAGTTCGAGCATGTTGAGTGGTATTTTTGGGTAAATTTATTGCACTAGTATTATCACAATAAATTGGCGATTTCGAAATATTTAAACCATAATCTTTTAAAGTTTGTTGCATATATATTACTTGAGAACAAGCCAAAGCAGCAGAAATATACTCTGCTTCGATTGTTGATAAAGAAACTGTGTTTTTCTTTTTACTATACCAGGAAACCAGAGAATGTCCTAAAAAATGACAAGTTCCACTTGTACTTTTTCGGTCTGATTTACAACCAGCATAATCAGTATTACAGTAAGATATTAAGTCAAAAGAATCATTTTTAGGGTAAAATAAACCATAGTCAGATGTGTGTTTAACATATCTTATGATACGTTTTACGGCTTTTAAGTGGGTCTCTTTAGGTTGGGATTGATATCTGGCACAGAGACAGACACTATGCATGATATTAGGTCTACTAGCAGTAATATAGAGTAGTGAGTCAATCATTCCTCTATATAATTTTTGATCTACATCTTTCGAGAGATCTTTACTTGGGTACTCGTTGGTTGCCATGAGAGTGGGTTTTCCACTCGCAGTAGTCAAACCAAATTTACTAATCAGGTCTTTAGCATATTTTTCTTAACTAATAAAGATACCATTATCTAATTGTTTTATTTGTAATCCTAAAAAGAAATTTAATTCAACCATATGACTCATCTCAAATTCTTTTGTCATTATTTCAGAAAACTCTTTATTCATTTCAAAATTAGTTGAACCAAAAATGATATCATCAACGTAAACTTGTACTAGTTGAATATCTTTTTTGTTTCTTTTAATAAAAAGAGTATTATCTACTTTACCAATTACAAAATTAGATTGCAATAAATAAGATCTCAGTCTATCATACCAGGCTCTAGGAGCTTGTTTTAGACCATATAATGCTTTCTTAAGTTTGTAAACATGATTTGGTAATTTATCATTTTCAAAAAGTGGTGGTTGTTCAACCTATACTTCTTCTTTTACAAAATCCATTTAATAAGGCACTTTTAACATCCATTTGAAATAATTTGAAATTATTATGATTTGCGAAAGCAAGTAGAATCCTAATGGCTTCTAATCTTGCTACGGGAGCAAAGGTTTCATCAAAATCTATTCCTTCTTCTTGACAATAACCTTGAGCGACTAATCGAGCTTTATTTCTAACTACCTCTCCTTGTTCATTCATTTTATTTTTATAAACCCATTTAGTTCCAATTATAGTTTTATTTTTTGGTCTAGGAATAAGTTTCCAAACATCATTTCTAGTAAATTGATTTAATTCTTCCTGCATAGCCAAAATCCATGAATCAGCGGTTGATGCTTCTTTTGGATTTTTGGGTTCAATAGTTGATATAAAAGCTACATTACTCATTTGACTTAGTTGATTTCTAGTTTTAACAACAGATTGCATATCTCCCAGTATATTTTCTATAGGATGATCTTGTAAAAGTTTAGTCCTTTTATTAGGATGATAAATTTCATTATTAGTTTCAATTGATTCTTGATTTTGAGTGATTAAATCCTCTTCATCATTTGTATCTTCAAAAATTTTGAAATTTTCATCAAATGAAACATGCATTGTTTCTTCAACGGAATTAGTTTTTAAATTAAATTCTTTGTACGCATTACTTCTTTTAGAATATCCGATAAAGATATCTTTATCGGATTTAGGATCAAATTTATCTGTATTATCTTTTGTATTTAAAATAAAGCGTTTACTTCTAAAAATTCTGAAATAAGATACCTTAGGTTTCTTTGAATAAAGAAGTTCAAAAAATATCTTATCAGTTAAAGGTCTAATTAAAATTCTATTTAAAATATAACAGGCGGTAGCAACTGCTTCTGCCCAAAAATTCTTTGGTAAATTACTATCTGTAAGCATAGTTCTCGCACACTCTTGAATCGTTCTATTTTTACGTTCTACTACACCGTTTTGTTGTAGAGTTCTCGGAAATGAAAAATTGTGGGTAATTCCCTTTTTATTGCAGAATTCCTCAAACTTTTCATTTTCAAATTCACCACCGTGATCACTTCGAATAGTTATAATTTTTAGAGAAAATTATTTTGAATTCTTTTTGAAAATGTCTTAAAACATTCAAAAGTATCACTTTTATGTTTCAAAAATATTGTCCATGTAAATCTAGAATAATCATCTACAATTACAAAAACATATTTACCATGATTTATTGAAAGAATTTGAGATGGACCAAATAAATCAAGATGAAGTAATTCAAGAGGTTTTGAAGTTGAAATCATATCTTTTAACTTAAAGGTACTTTTTCTAAGTTTTTCTAATTGAGAAGCATCACATAAACTATCTACTTTAAAATTCATTTTAGGAAGACCTCTTACTAGATCATGTTTTGACAGTCAAGATAAGAGTTTGAAATTCAAATGTCTAAATCTCTTATGCCAAATCCAAGGGTCACTTGTATTTGCCAACAGGCACAGGTTATCATTTGAAACTTTCATACTAAGAATATAAATATTCTTTTTCCTGACTCCCTAAAATATAATGGTTGAATTATTATCTTCTATATGACACTTATCTTTTTCAAATTTAATTTTATACCCTTTATCACATAGTTCACTTATACTTAGCAGATTATGTTTCATATTCTTAACTAGATAAACATTAGTAGTAGTAGGAGTTTCAGAATTACCGACTTTATCGATGCCAATCACATATCCTTTTGAATTGTCTCCAAAGTTAACCAGTCATCCGTCTTTGTACATTATATCATTCAGTATATCTGGATTGCAAGTCATGTGTCTAGAATATCCACTATCAAGTATCCATTTGTTCTTTCTAATCTGCACAATTTTTCCGTTGTGAATTGATTCCTCAACACCCATAAAGCATGATTCCTGCACATCAAACAATCTTGGTAGACAACTTGAATTTGAATATTGATTATATGCAGACTGAAGAAACAATAATGATTTGAATACTTCTAAATTAGTATTAACAAACATAGCCATTTTAAAAAAAAAATCAAAAATCAGATTATGAAACTTTGAAAACCTTGCTCTGATACCAATTGTGAGAAATGCAGATTACGGATCTTAAGGCTAGGATTAACACTAGAGGAGGGTGAATAGTGTTAATAAAGAATTACTAAATCTTTTTGAGTTTATGTTAATTTATACACCGATGTATGTAATATACAGACGCAGATATAATCACAGAAACAAACACAGATGCAGAAATAAAATAAAAGCAGTAAAGGAAAGAACACACCGGATTTTATACTGGTTCGGAGTTACCCTACATCCAGTCCCGTAATACAAGTACAGATTTCCTTTCAACAGCAATCATATAATTACACCCTCGGTTTCAAGGCTACGAGGTACACCCTCCAAAATTTCTATCCTCTGGGTAGAGATACTTGATTTCGTGCCACAAGTTTACCCAATTGATTTACCAAGGCTACAATCACACTTTTTCTTTCTTGATTGATTTCCAAGGCTACAATCACACCTTTTCTCGCTTAATAGATTACAAAGAAGTCTATAACTCTGAATAGCACTGAGAACCTTGTAGAGATAGTGATAGAGAATTAAACTAGAAGTAATCGAGTTCGATTCAATGTTGATTTCGGCAGAGTAATGGTAAGAATATGTATTAAGAAATGTGGAAGAAGAAGAGGAGTGAAAAACCAGAAAATCTGATATAAAATTCGTTGAAACTAACCCCTATTTATAGAAGAACAACAGCCATGTCCATTCATGAAGAGTTATGACGAATAGACACTTCTTTTGAAATTTGAATTTTGAAACCAACTGACAGCATATCGACATGGGGTACTTGGGAATGTCGACATCCCAAAGGATTTTTTGATGTTTTGATTTTCTTTGAAAATAACTTTTATTTTATATTAAAACTATTTTAAACTTTACAAATATACTTGACTATAGTTAAAATTCATAAGTAAATATAGAGAATAATATATATAGTTTTAACTATAATTTTATATTTAAATCTAAGTATAAAAGTTAAATATATTATATTAAAAGATAGTTTAAAATCAGGAGTAATTTGACTTTGAAATTAAAGATAATTTTGAGGCTAAAATTATTTATAATCAGGGTAGAGAGTTTTGAATCTTTTTAAAAGGAAAGATTTGAAATCATTTTGAAAACAAGATAATTTTGTAAAATCATTTGAATTAAATTAGTGGATACAAAACAATGTTCCTCTAGATTTTCGTAGGTTCCATCCTGCTTAGGGTTCCATCCCTTTTACGGGCTCGAAGTGGATTCCATTTCACGAATAAATTGGATTTTAAGATGCCAGTGCTTTTCTACGCATTTTAACAAAAATTCCTAATAAAAATACTTATGCTTGAAATTTTGAACTCTTGATAATCTTGATACTCATGAATCTTCTATCTCGATATCTTGAATTTCTATAATGTACAATCTTCATTCTTGATACCTACATGGTTAAATCCTGCATATACATATATATCTAAACTTATAATGTCAGTATTTATATTTTATGATTTATTCTAAGGTTGTTGTTATCAAAACCATTATCTCACGGACTAACATATTATTCTATTCACATAGTGATTTGATCCAGATTGGAACACAGAATTTCGAGATAGTTATATCGATCCGAGTTAGGATTTTTCACTCGATTTTCAACGGCAAGCCTGGATATGGATTGTTGATTGGTTCTGGATATTCTCTATCATAGTTATGGATATGCAAGGAGAATGACGGTTTCTAATCAAGAAACCAGATCTGCGTCTGCACTAGGAAGTCGGGTGAACGATACTAGTTCGGAAGTGAAATTGCGTGATCGAGCGAGCGATCAGATTGGAATAGCGTACGGATGATATGGGTACATCGTATGGATTTGAATGAAATTGATATTGAAAAGAGTAATCAAATTGGAATATTTGATTTTGAATAAACAAAGTTATATATCTTTGTTATATATAAGATAAACCTCCCCTGGTTGTATCCATTGACGGAAGAAAAGGATTTTTAAAGTGTTTGAAGTATAATTTTTTTTTTATATATTTCTATATATATAAAGGATCTTATGAGGATTTTGGAAAAAGGTTTTGGGAACCTTTGGATTTGGAAAGGCTTTTGATTTTTGGGTAAAATCGATATTGGAATTTGGAAAGCCTGGTTTGAGAATTATCGATTTTGGGATAATCGATTTTGTGTAAAGGAGCTTTGAATGAGATCATACTAGGTGTATGATTTGAAAGATACTATATGTGTATAGTATAAAGTGTTTTGATAATGGCTCTGGGGAAAAAGGCGCTCCCTTGAAATGAACTTCTCAGGAGTGTCACAAGGTAGTGCTGCCTTGAACCATATGGGCGGTTCTAAAGTTGATCCTGTGAGGAGTCCGGACAAAACTAGTTCCTGGGGATTATGAGTAGTGTGTAGCATATGTCGTGGGGTGCTGATGCCTACAGAGGCATTTGGGTTATGTTGTGACGACAGTGTAACTCAATGTCACTGTGATATACTACATACCATAGCGAAAGTCGTGTGTGCCGCTGAGAGCCAACAGTCTGCGTTTGATTTTACATCGGTAGACTGCGACCTATGGTAACATAGCGAAAGTCGTGTATGCCACTGAGAGCCAACAGTCTGCATTTGATTTTACATCGGTAGACCACGACCTATGTAGGAGTGGAGAAGTTTCATTTTGACAGCGAAAATCGAGGGCGCTGATGCCTACAGTTACATGGAATTTTGTTGTGATGGCAACGTAACCCTGGAATGTAAATGCGATCTGTTGTGGGATCCATGGCGTAATCGAAGGGCGTGGAGTGCCTACAGTTACATGGACTTTTGCTGCGATGGCAACGTAATCCAGGATGTAACTGCGACCATGGATGGGGGTGATGATTTCTAGAGAATTCTCACCAAGATATTTCCTCTATTTTCAAAAACTGTTTTCTATATTTTCAATAAAATTATTTTCACAAGTATTTTCACTGGGTGTTGAAATGGGTTTACCAAGTACTTATAGATTTTCAATCCTACGCCTGATCAACGTATGACCGAATTTCTGTGAGAACAAGGTTGGACTGGTTGAAACATCGAGTTATAAGAAGTATTTTTATAAAAAATTATTTTAATAATATTATGTGAATTTGAAGGTATTTCCAAAATTTTAGAATAAAAATGTTAGAATTTTAGAAAATGAAAGAAAATCCAAACTGGAATTAAAAAAATTGAACTAAGGAAAATTTAATGGAGTGATTTTTGTAATAAAATCGAATATTGAATTAAAGGTTGGAAGTAAGCTAATTAGCTAAATAAATTATTTGATAGAGTATATTAATAAAATTTAACTTGGTTAAATAATAAATGGATTATAAGTTAATAATGGGGTTTAGAAATGAATTCGAATTATAAATAGAATTCGACTTGGATTTGATAATGAATTAAAATAAGTGGAGATGTTGTTAAAATAAAATGGAATTGAATTATAATAGACATGGTTTAGTTGCAAACAAAACCCAAGTGAGTAGAAATAAATTGAGAATGGCTTTGTATTAATAAAATAAATTCGAAAATGAATTAAGTAGATGAATTAAAAATTTAAAATGGGGTGAATTAATGGGTTAATTGAATTAAATAATAAATGGATGAAGTCTGATTGAATAAAGATTAAATCAAAATTTTAGCTGGAATTGGGTTATCGGAGTGAACTTAAGTTATGAGGCATATTAATTTGAAGTAAAATTACTTAAGTCAATAAAATCTTGGTTTCGAGTAAGAATGGAGGACCATTAAATAAAAGTTTGGGTTGAATTTATTTGGAAAATGATATTAATATAAGCATCGAATGTTGTCAAGCTCAATGAAATAGTTTTAAAATGAAACCAATGCGGAAATTAAATGAAATGCAAATGTATGGTTGGTGAATAAATTAGAAATGAAATGGAATTAAATAACGAATGAGTTGAAATTAATTTGAAGTAGTAAACTAAAATGGATACTCTATTAATCGAATATCGTCGAATTTGCATAAAAATAGTTGTCGTTTGACGTAAACAAAGGTAAAGAAATTCTATGAATTAATAGAAGCAAATTAAATTGATTTTTAAATCATTTGAAGTGAATATGAGCTTGTTTGGATTAAAATTAAATTGAGTGTAAGAAATTGAGTTGTAAACCATTAAAATTGAATGAAATGGCATATGAATTGGTTGAAAGCAATTGAATTAGCTTTAAATCATATAAATCGCTCATGGAAAGCGTTTCATGCTTGTTGCTTATGAAATGCATGTGTTTAGCTATGGAAAGTAAGTGAAATGCTAATAAATTTTCTATATATGGCACTTACATATTTAAATTGAGTAAGTACATGTACCTGAAGGCCGTTTTGGCTGGATTTGGTTGCGCTAATTGCTCAAATAATAAGCCGCTTGCTTAAAATGATAAATAAAGGTACGCCTACGCAATAAAAATAGGAAATATGAACTGTTTTTGTTTTTCCGACCGTGTGGGTCGATGTATATATATATTTATATCTCTTGTCAAATTGCAAAAGCTCCTCGGTACAAAGGAGACTCTGCCAAAATTTTCCGAAAATTTTGAAAGTTAGAAATTTTTGAAATTTTTTGGAAAAATTTTTGTTGGCGACAAACGATTTCAAATTAGAAATTGAAATAAATTAGTGGAAGAAACTAATTTAAATAATGATATGAATCAGTTATAAATGAAAGATAAAATTCAATATTCAGAGTTGAAGATAAATTGAATTCATATGGAAATGGGAAAACTAATTTGAATAGAAGTAGATATGAAACCGATGTAAGGAAATGTATAAAATGAGCTAAAAAGTTACGATTTGATATTATTGCTAAGTAAGAAATGCAGGTATTATAAAGGGAAAGGAAAATTGGTTTTGATTTCAGGAGATAATTTGAATTGCCCGACTAAAAGATATGTGTTTAAATTTCTGTATGAAATTTGATTGGGTTTTTGATCTAGCCACTTGGCCTTTTGTTTTATTTTGGAATTTGGAGGCCCGTAGAGGAATTTTGTAGCTGTACCGAGCTAGCCGCGCAAAGGAGACACTGGCAAAAAATTTCGAAAATTTAGGGAGTTGGAAAATTTTTGATAATTCAAAATTTGGTTTTAAATTAAAATTTGAATGATTGAGCAAAAGGGTATTGTTTTAAAACTGTGGGAGAGTTTGGGAAGTTAGTAAGAATAATAAGGGTCTTTTATAAAAGATAGTTGGTAGGATGTTGAACTGTTGGTTTTGGGGGGAAAAGTAAACGGGTATTGGACCATTCTTCCTAACTAGTAATTTCGGAGACGAAATTCTTTTAAGGGGGAGGAATGTGACGACCCGGTATTTCTAACAATTTAAATTGGAATATTTAATTGATTGTAAATATTTAAAAAGTTAATTTTTAAATTGAATTCAAATATTATTATTAATAACAATTAAGTTATTAGATTTAATAAACTGAAATTGGGTAAATTATTGAATCTTCAGTTTTAAGCTTGTTAAAAATAATTTGAAAGCCTGTAAAATTTATATTGATAGTTCTGATGATAATAAAAGCTTTTAAATTGAAATTGGAAGTGATTCGTTCGGTTTTAAAAATTTATCGTTTAAATGGAAATTAAAAATAGCCTTCCGAGGCACAGTCTTGGAATTCAACGAAACCAGTTCCATTGGATCCATTATAGTTAGTTATTATTGAATTTCAATTTTCATAGCAATCGGAGTAGTCATTTGACCCTGGCAGCTCAGAATGCATAGAAACTATTTTAATCGATTTAATTTAAAATTGATCGTTTATTTCCGTAACTCACGCATATGATCGAATTAGGCTCCGAAACACGTTCCATTATGTTCGAAATGCGGGTAAAACCTTATAAACGCCTAGCGGCATGCCTTGATAGGAGATTGAGATTTCTTGGCTTCGTTTTCGAGACGATTTATAATATAAGCAAGACAAATGTGTTAGGTACAGTCAACTATTTTTTATTATTCCTTCTCCAGTACGCCAGCTTATACTCGTTCTAACATGCTACCAGTCCATCAGTCCTTTAAATCGCGATGTCTTCTCCTTCTTTTCTTTTCAAGCTGGAATCGCATATTAAAAAAATCACTCGAACGAAACAAAATCAGTTCGTTCCTAAAAATAAAAAGGAAATCATTCAAATCGTGGGTTCTCCTTCCCCTTCCTCCCACAAATTCGAGATGAACCAAATCGGCTCAAATAAAAAAAAGAAACGAGAGAAAATCAACTCGAACTGTTGCTCAATTTCAATCGGCTTTAAGGGTTTACGTGTGGAAAGGGTTGGTGATTTTGGCGAATGCTTAAGACTTGAGTTCGATGGGTAGGCGACGTCAGTCGCAAGGAATGGTGACTCGAGTTCATGAGCGAGTTGATGGCGAACGAATTTGTAAAGGAAGGAAGCTCGCGAGGCGAGAGCGAAGTCGCGAGCTTCGAATGGACTTTGATGGCAAATTTTGGAAGGGCCGAGATGGCGGCTGCGATCTTGGGTTCGGCGATAGCTGGTGACGCCGCACATATGCACGTAAGAGGCTAGGCGGCATTGGGGAGGAAGTTCGATCGGTGAAAGGACGCGGCAAGAGGTCGCAGCTTGTTTGTGGCGAGCAGTTTCTCGTTTCCTTTTTGTTTTGTTTTGAAATTTGAAAGAGGTACTCTGAAAAATTATTTTTATTACTATTTAAATAATAATAATAATAAAATTTGGTTATAAACTGGTAATAACAGGAAGAAAATTTATTTCAGCAAAGTAACACTTTACTTTAGCTATTTATTGTAGAGAAAAATAAAATAATAATAATGATGTATATATGTATATATATATGAAACAGTTAACTTATAGGTTGATTAGTATATCTACTTGAGAAATGAGGATGTATATATATAACATGCCATGGAGATAATTAAATTAATTAAATGGTAATGGGTTGTTCGGTTATTTCAAATTTTAATAATAAAACGTGTAATGTTTTTACAAGGTCTGAAACGTGAAGAAACAAGTCGAGATTGGATTAGATTGCATATTCAAAATCAAAGGTGAGTTAATCTCACTTAACTGGGTTAATTTAAATTTAAATGTTTAAATTTAAATAATTTGTCGAATGATTGAATTGTTTTGATGTGCTATATTATATATAGTAGTGTATAGAATTTATGGAGTGATTGATATTCTGTGATGAATATTATTGGTAATTGGAATATTGGATGGTGCGGTTTGCTTGAATATTTCGGTACCCTGAGTTATCGAAATATATAAAATTGGATTCTGAAAGAAATATAAGGGTGAATTTTGAAAGTGAAATAATTATAGAATAAAAACAAGAATGAATTGGAAAGAAATAAAAGCGATATTTAAAAACTGAAGTTAAATTGTAAAGTAGAGACTTAAAACAAGTTTTAAATCAGAGTTAAATCTGGAATTCAAAAGTGAATCTGGGTTTTCAAACAAATAAGTTTTTAAATTTAATTATTTTAACAACTTGAATGTTAAAGTGGATTTGTGAATTGATTTGAATTTAAAAATGAAATTGGTTTTAAATTCCTTTAAACTTCTATTTTATAATGGGTAATTAATTTATTTAATGAAGTAAATAAAAAGATAGTTAATTACCGGTTGAGATTAATCGAGAATGATTAATATTATGGTTTAATTAATGTAATTAATTTAGATTAGGATAAATTAAATTACAATTAGAAATCATTAATTTATATAATTAATGATGTAATTAAAGATTGATTAATTAAGATTAATTAATCAATAATAAGTGACTTATGAGAAATTAATTAATATAAGAAATAAAGGATTAATGTAATTAAAATAGTTAATTAATTCATGAAGTAATTAAGATTACTTATTGATTTTGGTTAAGAATAATTAATATTGTTAAATTGATTAAAGTTAATTACTTGAATGTAAATGAAGGATAATTAATCCACGATGATTAATTAAGATGAATAATGAAGGGATGATTGATTAATTGATTTGAAATTAATCAATGTTAAATGAAGAAATCTAAGTGATTGAGGTTAGTAATTCAATCAGGATTAATTAAATTAATTTTGTATGTGATTAAGTTTTGCTTATGGATGATTTAATGGTATTGGATGCCTTGAATGAGATTCGAAGAGATCGGGGTCGGATATTGGAAAATACCCGAAGCCACTTTGAATTTTTATAGATTGATATATGAAATCAATAGGCTGGAATAAAATGATTTAAGTGAGTTGGACTATTTAATCTAAATTTTGGTACTTAGAAAATTGATATGTGAAATAAGTGATGTCTATAATGAATTGTGAACTTGTAAATTAATACGAGTAACCCCAAGTTTTATATAAGTTGTTTGCTTTGGTATTCCATGTTAGTTGGGTTTACTCACGCTGGTTTCCAGCCTGACCCGGATGTTACTTTGATGTAATGCTCGGGTCAGACCGAGTATTACAAATTTTCAGGTAAGGACGTTCTGGAGCTCATGAGGCGAGCTGGATGGCAGGAACGTATGGAGTATTTCCGCTGTAATATATTTTTGATTATCTAAGACATGTTGATTTGTATATGTCCAGTGTTTGAGTATATGTGTAACTCTGATGTATTAAAATGTAATCGACAGAATATTATTCTTTTGTAAACTGTTATTATTTGATATTATATTTTGATCCACTGCGAATGTGAGATGTTGGTGTTTCTGATCTTCTATTTCTTCTATCTCTTTCTTCTTTTTTCCTAACTATCTGGAATTTTCGGGATCGAAAATTTTGGGTCATTACAATTTTGATTTTTGAAACTAACTACTCTATGTGATATAATTAGGTTTTGAAAATAGTTCCCTTGAATCCGGAATAGGGGTATTTGGTTAGGAACGCTACAAGCATGCCTTGATTTGAGTTTGTAAATTTACGGATGTGAATAGTATTGGTCAGAAGTCCTACATATATGACCCCAAACCAATTATTCCTCCCAAAACCATAACTCTAAATCCTGGTCACCATTTTAATTCCTCTCATCCAATGATTCACGTTGATCGAAGCGACTCAAGGCAGTTTTGATCTTGGGTCCCAACATGGATGTTGGTCATGGGGAGGAAGGGATGAAGACGGACGATAGGATCAATGGTCAGTGATGATAATTTGTCTGAATTTGATTTCAATGGCGAGGCATCTTTTGGTTTGAGAGGATAGCTAGGGACGACATTGGGAAGCAGCACCGGTAGAAGCATCGTGGTTTGGGGGTGTTGTGGGTGTAGTGCAGCGATTAATGATGCTCTAGGGTGGCGAGGTTGATCAAAAAATCACAATATCGGGTTTCAAGAAGTGCGGCTAAAGATTCTAAATGAGATGTTTAAGGTTAATTAAAGATTAAGAGTTGTAATTAGTAAATAATTACATTATTTACTTACTAAATCGCGTAAACTAAATATCTATTTCATATTAGGTCTAATTCGAACGCGGTCAATCATGTTAGGCTTGTATCAATGTTATCTATGTTACAGAATTGGATTGGCTTAGCTTGGAGCTTATAGGGATTTCAGCTAAAAATCGAACAATGTTCTATTTTAGAGGAACAAGAGTGCTTCGGCGGTAACTGGAATTGCAGCGAGTTAAACTCACTTTTTTGGTTAATCAGTAAGATATATAGTAGGTAAAATTTTCTGTTTATGTTTGGATGAAATTATTGGTTGTTTTGTTAAATATTTGCTTTTACAAGCGACTTTTAATTAAATTTGAAATACATGAAATTTGTAGAGGAATCCGGATTTCTCACCGTAGTAATTTAAATTTCTAGCTATATATTCTTACTGATTTTATTTTAGTTATAATACCATTATATAGATTGTTAATTGTTGAATCTTTATTGTTTAGCACTATTAGTTATAACATTGTGATATGTTGAAAATTTAACCCTTGTAGTGATAAAAACCAATAACAACATTGGTTAAGTGCTTTAGGGCTATTGGCCTCAATTTAGAATTTTGAAATACTGCTAACTGCCCTTTTGGCATGAAATGAGTTTTTGATTCGGAGAATGATTTCAAATCTAATCTTCAGGTTTTTCAAAATATTTTTATTTAATCAGATATTGCACTTCTTTATTTTACCCTAGCCTTTTTATTTGCTTTTTCTAAAACATTATGAAATGTATTAAAGTTATCTAAATGTCAGTTATTAACTATTGTTTAATAATGCTTAAAAGTTGATTGTTTCTATTCATCATTATTTTTAAAGTTATTTATTAATATCTTAATATTGTGAAATTTTATTTATTTAAATAATTTATATTTTTTGAAGGTAATAGTTATTATTTATTAATAATATTTTGAAGTTAATTATTTGTTATAATAAGGTTTTTTGAAGATTATGATTAGTTATGATATTAATAACGTTTGAAGTTATTAATTATTTTATTAACAATATTTGAAGTTATTTATTATTACACTGATTATGTTTAAAAAAAATTATTTCATTAATGATGTTATAAAGGAAATTGATTGTGTTATTAATGTTATTGAAAAGTTAATTTATTATTTATTTATAATGTTTAAAATTAATTAATTTATCTAATAAATTGTATCTATAAATAATAAATTAATGTATAAAGGAATTTCATTTAATAAAAGAGATTTATTTAAGAGTTTATATTCGAAAATGGGGTTTAGATTTATAAGAATTTTTAAAGGGGTTTATAAAAGATTTTTTAAAGGGGTTTTAGAAGGGGTTGTATAAAAGGATCTTTATACAGGAGTTTTATAAAAGAATAAAGTTTGATATATGATTTTATAGATTTATAAAAATGAGTTTTATAAATAGTTTTAAAGATTTGCAATTGTGATTTATAAATGTTTTTTAGAAATTTATATAAAAAAGCATTTTATAAGTTGTTTTAGAGGTTTATAAGGGAATTTTATAAGTTGATAGGAGATTTTGAAATTTGGAAATAAGTTATAGATGATTTAGAGTATATGTAAAAGAATTTTGTAAATGGCTTTGGATATTTATAAAAGTGTTTATAAATAAACTTGGAGATTTATCAATTAATGGATTTGGAATTTTAGCAAAGGAGATGTTTATAATTGAAAGAGATTTATTAAAAGTATTTATTGAAGAAATGTATAAAAGAAATTGATATTGGTTTTCCCTAAATCTGACCTGCTTAATTTTGGTAGCATCGACATTGGTTTCATGCTTAACATCGAAGGAATGGTGTTTGGGCTTCCCTTATCTCCGTTTCTTTTAAAATAATATATATTTAATCCTTTGATATGATTTTGAAATAAGAAATCTTTCATAATGTTTTGTGTATATACTTATACCGCTGAAATTAGTATATGGACATTTTTTTTCAAGTATTTAAAAGAGTATAAAGGGTTTGTGAATATATGTTTGCAAAAGTAATTTGATACAAGTATTTACAAAGTGATTTTAATTAATGAAAGGATTAATTAAAGAGGCTAATATGTGCTTTGTGCTTCACCGGCTTTATTTTCATTTATAAATTAAATCTCTGGTTGAATTTTTTGTTATTTGATAGTCAAATAACCGACTATCAAATGCTGGCCTGTTTTAAACTACCGTTATCGGTTTGGAGAGATCAGGATTATAAATATTAGCCAAAAAACACTTCGAACCGGCATAAATGTGTCGAATTGGAATATCTTAAAGATAACCGAAGATGGAGCTCTCTGGAGGGCAAGGGCTACTTGCTACTAATCCTAAGGGTGATTACAAAATGGATGTGGTAGAAGTGGTGCCTTCAGTTTAGTTTAGACGAGAATGAACTTGTATGGATGGATGTTGACATTGCATTTCTACCTAAAGGGTAGTGTTAGCATTGCAAGTGGGATTGCTATATAAAAGGTAAAACTTAACTTCATCAATTGGGATTGACTAAAATTAAAGGAGATGCAGCAGGGCCAAGTGAGTCGCACCCACCAGAGTATCGTCGCCACCTTCTTATATATATATATATATATATATATATATATATATATATATATATATGTATATATGGATTTGGTTGTGCATGAGAGCTCTCAAAAAGGTTTCAAAAGCAACCACGGTGATGAAATATTTGGAATTATCTAGTAAGCGGTAGATCGATCCTGTGTTGGCAGGGAGTCCATGTGTGGCTCTCGGTACATTTTTCTAAGGTGTATTATGGTAGGTGGTACCCCTGTATCTTGTCATTGTATGGAATCCGTTTTCCAATACGTGTGTAACAGCGGGGATTCGACCCTCGAAATTTGACACTAATACGTCCATTGTATTGTGTACCAAGCAAACGAATTCCGAAAAACCCGATTGTTAGGAAAAAAGAAGAAGGAAGAAGATATGTGGAAAACTAAATAACAAGAATTTCATAGCAGAACTAATAATCTATAATATGAAACAAATCTTTGCACAAAAATCTGTAATGTATGTATGTACAAACATTAATCATAGTGTACTAACTTATTTTAGCATGGATAGTTATAGCAGCCCATCCTTACATTTACGGATAAATACAACGATGAATACAAAGGATCATCGGCCCTTATAAAGGAACATAATAGGGTCTCATCCGCTACCTGAGCGGGTATACATCCAAACCAACAATATAAAATAGTAAATCATCCAAACATTCAATCACAATCAATAATAAAATACCCACACATCTAATGAATATTTTTATTGACTATATAATATTTCTAATTAACTAAAAAAGGCGAGATTAACTCACCATTTGTAACGACCCATAATTTCGCTACTTCGAAAATAAGGTATTTTATTTATTTTAAATTTAAAAAGATTTAGAACTCAAGTAAATATGTTATAAACAATGAATAAGTAAGGATAAATTATTTATCTTATGATTAATAATGGAAAATAAAATTTTGGATTTTTACCACGAATCAACAAAAGTTAAATTTTGTTAATAATGTATAAATGCTTAAAATAAATAGTTTTAAATATTTATTTAGAAAGTCAAACTATATTAAAATCACTTGATAAAGATAATAGAAGTATAATATAGTCTGGAAAAATATATTTATTATTATTTTATAAAAATATTCTAAATTTGTCACATTTTGACATTGCAACGCCAAAATTCAATAAATTGATATTAACCCTAATGATATGGATTTTTAACCTAAATAGACTTGTTTAATTTGTTAGACGTAGTAGGAAGTTCATTTCTAAGTTGGTTTACATTAACAAGTAATTAAACAAAAACATCAAATTTGACTGTAAAATTTGTTGACAAAAAACACTGTTTTTGACAAAACAAGTTGCTGTTAAGTTGTTGCAACATGATATGTTTCCTAACATATATACACACTTAACAAACTATGTTACATATATATTTATCATAGTAAAGACAAAAGAGTTCAATTTGGTTTAAATAAAGTTTACAAAACATGATTTGACTAATTTAAATTTAACTTTATAAAACAACATCACTACTTACATCTCTTATCACCACTTTTTAAATCATATTTTGTTATGTTCTAATAATCATGATTATCCCATTTATATGTTATGTTAATTATCACCGTTAGAGATGGAAGTTTGGCTAAAATGGATATTTGAATACGTTGGTTGAATAGTTAAGTTATGGTAATATACTTATTGATAATCAATATGCTATGAGAATGGATGTTATGCTATTGATGAATATTGAAAGTGATTATGCTCATTTGTGATTAAGTAACCCCCTTTGTTAAAAATGACCAATTTTATTAATATGGTATGTGTTGGAATTGTTAAGCCTCTTTTGAATAGTAAAATCAAATTTGAAATTGAAATTGAGATGAATTGTGCAATTGAAATCGATATGGAAATTGAAATTGAAAGATTTTGCAATTGAGATGAATACTAAAATTGAAATCGATTTGAAAATTGAAATTGAAATTAGATTTGAAATCTAAGTTTTATTTAAGTTTAATTTGAAGTTAGAAATTGGTTTTAAAATTTTAATATTAAAGTATTGGGCATATAAAAATGTTATAATATGTGAATAGTGAAAATGCACTTTAAATACTTTAATAAGTGAAAATATTGATTTAAAATGATTTGTAATGTTTTTATAAGTAAGTAGTTCAATTCGGAGAATTTTTTAAGTTTAGAAAAATAAGTCAAAACTAGGCACGTCGCGCAATGATGGTTCGCGATTCCGCGTCAAAAAGTTTAAATAAATATGCAGAATGAAATATAGTTCGGATTTCTTCGAAACAAAAAAATATCCGAACTATTATACCATAGTTTTTAATTGAAGGAAGAAAATCAAGATTTCATCTTGTATATTTTAAATTATGTCCAAAACAATTTTTCAAAAAATCACGCTTTTGTAGTAAAGTGACTAAGGTTAGAAATTGATATTTTTAATATTTAAAAACATAAAATAAATTCTAAAAATATTTTAAAATATTTTAAAAGTTATCTATGTGAAAAAAATGGAATTTTGAATGATAGAAAAGTAAATTTGGTCAATATAGCTTTAAAACACCATTTGCAATGCTTTATGCACCGCTTCTGTCCTAGTTTTCTATAACTTTAAAAATATGATTCGAAACTTGGCGATTATTTTCCAAATCATTCTAAAATATTTTAAATGAATAATAAAGGAATTTTAATATGATTTAATCAATAATTGAGTATACGGAAATGACAAGTACATTTGTCCCGCTTGAGAGAGCTAAACAATAAAACAAGATGTGTAACGAAGGTTGAGGATGGAGCAACCAGTGCCCTGAACTTACCCGACCTTCTCTTTACCTTTTAGACGAAGGGTGGAACAGATTAAGGGAAAGCCCGAATGCTCTAAAAAGATCACACTAAGTTTTCTCATAATAAGAGAGAACTTATATTTTCTAGAAATTAAGCAAGTTAAGTATAGAAGATTTTGATTTATAAATTACAACTTGGATTGCATAGAAATGTTCTTGTTATGCATGGTATTAAATTTCAAAGAGGAACTCATCTTATTCGTGCAATTTAAAAGGTGAATTCACCATTATTCCGCCCATAGCACTTGTTGAATATGAAAATTGATATTGAGTAAAAGTAGAAATTTTTCCATGATCCTGTTTAATTAATAATTTTTTCTAAGATTGATTTTTGGGTTTACATTAAACCATGTCTTCATTACATTGTTTTTGACCTGCTTAAAAGTTGAATTATTTTGCTCGAATGTTAAGTAAGAACATTGTAAATATTTTCTTAAGAGAAAGTGCATTAACTTAGAATTACTCTAGGATTAAAAATGGATTTTTGTAAACTAACCAAGAGGAATGAATAGAAAAGTGGCTTAATAAATTTCATGTACTCATATTCAATGTTTGTCGATAGTTGGATTTCAAAGGAACCGAAGTTGAATTTCGGTGATTCCTATTTAAAGACCACTTCAAACCAATCTACCTGTTCGAAGTAAATGATCAGAAGTTGAAGATATTGAGACAAATAGTGATAAAGGACTGCTTGCTGATTTGATTAAGGATAACTCCCAGAATACTTATAGTAGCGATGGTGTCTTTGTTACGAAAAATATCAGAAACACACGGACTATTTGCTACCAATCTTACGATATGGTAGGAGAGTGCATTTGGTTTGTCCTTTTCTTGGACAAATTATATGGACGAGTGATTGATCTTGCATTTTAAATCACAATGAGTGGTCTCTATATAATATATATCAGTTGGTGGCGGAGAAGACACCTTCTCTTAGCTTAACACCTTTTCTCGAGACATTCGTGCTTAAGAAATTATAGAAATCAGTCATGTGACTATGGAATGGTAATGTGTCATTCAAAGTGGTAAGAGATGTGCTATGTATGAAGGTAATAGTTACCTCAAGCCTCATCAACTAGGAAATGATGAAATAGGGTTAGATGCGGTAAGGCTATGTGGTTCGCAACCATTAGGATATGATCATTCCCTTCTAGATATATTTCTTCCCACTACAACATTCGGGATGTAAATTAATGTGGATGTATGTGAAGAGAGCTCTTGGATAAAGGTGGATAACGACCAAAGGATGACATATTCGGTACTATCTAGTTACGGAGGTATGCCGGTCTTATGTTGGCAGGGGAGCAGATGTTCTGTGGTCCTCGGGACATCCATTTAGATGTGTACCCATCGGAAGGTAGTCCCTTCACTTGGTCATTTGTATGGAAACATATTCACCAATAAGTGTCTGCCATTTTATTTGTAGAACCCGCCTTTATGGTTAGTACACTGGAATTTAATAATGGTAACAATTTCGGCTAAGATTAATAAGTTTACATGCAAATGTTTTCAAAGATATGTCATTAGAAATAATATAAAATTTTTTGATATATAAAAGCGATTTTGCTATCACAAGGTAAAAACTCGTCCATGTTTATGTGTGGATGTGGTCTTATGAGATACTCTTTCTTTTTAAAGGATTTTATTCAAGTGCTGATATATGACATTGTCGTTTATTATTGAGTTTTATCACACTGGTTTACCAAGCCTGATCTGGGTATTTTCAATGCTTGGGTCTGATTCGAGATGTTTCAGGTTTATTTGATGATGAATGAAGTTTTCCAAAGGAGAGCTAGAGATATTCACCTACGTATGGGCGTACTCTATCCACTTTTCTTATTCTACATTGGTTGATGATTGTCAACAATTGTAAGGACATATGTTTATAACTGTCCAAGCTATTTTAAATTGGACTTTGATATATGTATTTTAAAAGTTTTCCACTGTAAAGAAATTTATTCAATATTATATGTTATTCCATTTGAATGAGATTTTGTTCTGTTCTTATTTTTCTTTCTACTCTTCATGTTCCGTCTTTCCATACAATTTGAGTTGGACATGTGTGGTTTATTGTCGACGACTCAAAAGGTACATAGAAACGAGACATGACATTCAGTATCAGATTTTTTGGTTGAGCGAACACCGAAGCCTGATAGGGGAAAGTCTCATCAGAAATAGGATTAGTAATATCCTAGGTTGAGTAACTCATTAGGGATAGGTTAGTTAATGAGCGCATATTTGTTAATTTTATAAAAATGGGTTTGTTTTAAAAAGATTGTAAATGAAACAATTTTACCTAAGTTTATATTTTATATAAAAAGAAATATTTTTATATAGTTGGAAATAAATGACTGTTTGGAATATAGGTTAATAAAATATGAACATCTGGTGATTAGAATTGAAAAATCTGACTATGATATGTTCCATAAAAAAGAGTTAAGGAATAATTGGAATCCAGATTAGTAAATATAAATGTAATCATTTTGTGATTAGATTTTCAAAAACTTATAGAAGAGTATTTTAATGAAAAGATTAAAAGTTGATAAGTTAGAAAAAAGTCTTTAAAAGAAAATTTGGAATAATATGGTTAGTAGGTTGATTATTGTATGCAAATATTTAAATAACAAACACCATGTGAATTAATGTTCACAATTTGATTGTAAGGTATTCGACAAATTAAGGTTAGGAGTTGTAATTAGAGAAAAATGTAGGATCGATTTCACCCTAGAGGGGGGTGAATAGGGTGATAGTATAAATTATAAAAATTAATTGCGGAAGCTTATAAAATAAGTTCAACACAGATCACAGAATAGTAGCAGCACAGATAAAAGCAGAATAATAAATGCAGAAATAGAACGACACAGAATTTACCCAGCTTCGGCAAAAACCTGCCTACGTGCTGCCCCCAAGGTTTCTACTAGAAATTAGATAGTCACACGCTTACACACGTAAACTCGCGACACCCGCTACTGACTAACCTAACTCTACGCTCAAAACCCTGCCACAACTCAGCCACTGAGTTGCGAATTCTCAAGCTACGCCACGTAGCTTGTCCCCTAGTCACACGACTAGAAAATTAAACGGTTTGAAAAGAGATTTAAAATTAAAAACAAATTTAAAACAAATAATAAGATAAAACCCTTATTTTAAAACTAAAGCCCTTATTTTAAAAACCCTAAAAATTAATTTGCCGGCCCCCTTTTTAATTTCACTTGACCGTCTCCTTTATTTCTTCGTTCGTAATGGCGGCCGTTCCTCTTGCAAATTTAGGGCTTCGTCCCTGATCCAAATTAGGGTTTGATGAAGCTGCCGACTTTATGTTTGATCAATCGCGCAAGTAGCTTTGATCTTCTCTCGTTGCTCTCTTCGGCTGCTTCGTTTGATTGGTTTATGAAATTAGGGTTCGGCTTCGGTTGCTTCGAGATAATTGAATTCGCCTTTTCTTCTGGTATGTTATTTGTATCTTTTTGCTTTCAGGTTTGATTGCTTGAGTTTGATTGCTTTTTCATTCATGCCGATGATGATAATTTGGTATTGGTATTTATATGAATTCGAATATACTAATTAATTTGATACTTTCCTGAAATTCACTTCCTTGATGCACACGACTTTCCTGATATTTTTGCGACTTGTTACTCACGGCCTTGATGTTGATGCGTTCGATACTTACTTGATTCATACGGAAACAACTTTCCCCTTTTACTTCCTGACTTTTTCAAAAATGTGCACCTGACTTTTGACTTCGGTTTGATGCAGTATTTTACTTCATAACTGCCACGGCTTTTGGCTTTGAATCATTTCGTCTCTGGCCATTTCAAAGATACACACTTTTTTCATTTTTATACTACGTTGATAATTTGTGTCTGCATTGTGTACTTTGGTTTCATGATACATTGTTTCTTGGCATTGACCACTATCTTCATTGCATGTCACTGGATGTTGCTGCAATCTTCACTTCTGGTTGGCCACTGTTGCATTACTGTATCTTGTGGCACGTTGATGCATTTGCATGTACTCTGTCATTGCTATATTGAGATCACTGTAATGGTATTCATGTATCTGCTATTGCACTTTGCATATGAACTTGATATTGCAGTCTTCATTAGCTTGTGTGCTTCCAGTGTTGCCACTGTGTTTCATTTGCATAGCTGAACTTGTGTTGTCTTTGATGTTCTTCTCATTGCATATGAAATTGGTCTACTTGATGCTGTAGCTTTCAAGTATTTTTACATGTGCATCACTTGACTTCATTCCACCGTGCATTTCTCTGGTTTCTGTAGTTGTAACTGGTTGTTCGAACTTGTTTATGTGATTCCATGTATCACTACACTTTTATTCATGATTTGGTCCACTGTATCATGCTTGGCTTTGGTTCTGCACCATGTTGTATGCAGTGTTGCATTGACATGTTGTAGCTGTACTGTCTTGAGCTCGAGTATTTGCTGTTGCATACATGAGTTTGATACTGTTGGTCGACTATCTCCTTGAGTTGCTGTACTTCATGTTGTATTCATCCCTGTTGCACTCTTTGATGATTCATTGGTGAATATGTTGCATTGAGCTCGACATTGTTGTTTACTTGCTTTGATGCATTTGCATGCTGCCATACTTGTTCACTCGTATCATGCTTGGCTGTTTGCATTCGCAGTTGTATTTGCTCAGCACTGTGTCTTGTTCACCATGTTGCAACTGGACTTGTTGCTGGACTTGTTGTGGCTCTATATCTTGTGCAATAGCTTGCTTTCACTGTTCCATGTGTATTTGCTTGAGTCGCTTGTACACTTGTCCTCTGCACATGTTGTATGTATTGGTTGACTGTGCACACGAGTTGGCGAGGCAGTGCACACGTGTATAAATGTACACGTGTGTATTGCAGCCACTCATGATTACCTGTCCCTGTAGAGTTATCAAGTGTATATATCTATGTGCACGACTTTGTGGCATGTAGAGTTCGTGTGTGATGAATTCAAATGTGAATGATGACGAACAACCCAAATAACTGAGGCAGATAAAATTTTCAAAAACCATATTTTATTTTATATTACAAAAATATTTCTTTTTCAATTTTACTGCGTTAGTGAATATTTTTGCAGATTGCTCAGATGCTGGATTCTAACTGGGATGAAGTTGAAGATAAATACGAGTGTGAGTGATATGTAGTGAGGTGAACTGTAAATATGAAATGTGATGTAATTGTAATCAAAGTTGTATAGATATAGTGTGAGCTTGAATTTGTACTATTCAAAATTGTAATAAATATTTGTTTGAATAAAATATTCGTTTGAATTCAAATTCTGTGTTATTTAATTTTATTCAGCAAATATTTATTTAACCTGTGAAAAATAAAATAGTATACATTAACAAATACATTTAAATGAATGTATATATGTTTATTATCATCAAACAAAAATCATATAAGCGCATATTCAACAATCTCTGATACCAAGAGCAATGAGAGAAGATCAAAGCTACTTGCGCGATTGATCAAACATAAAGTCGGCAGCTTCATCAAACCCTAATTTGGATCAGGGACGAAGCCCTAAATTTGCAAGAGGAACGGCCGCCATTACGAACGAAGAAATAAAGGAGACGGTCAAGTGAAATTAAAAAGGGGGTCGGCAAATTAATTTTTAGGGTTTTTAAAATAAGGGCTTTAGTTTTAAAATAAGGGTTTTATCTTATTATTTATTTTAAATTTGTTTTTAATTTTAAATCTCTTTTCAAACCGTTTAATTTTCTAGTCGTGTGACTAGGGGACAAGCTACGTGGCATAGCTTGAGAATTCGCAACTCAGTGGCTGAGTTGTGGCAGGGTTTTGAGCGTAGAGTTAGGTTAGTCAGTAGCGGGTGTCGCGAGTTTACGTGTGTAAGCGTGTGACTATCTAATTTCTAGTAGAAACCTTGGGGGCAGCACGTAGGCAGGTTTTTGCCGAAGCTGGGTAAATTCTGTGTCGTTCTATTTCTGCATTTATTATTCTGCTTTTATCTGTGCTGCTACTATTCTATGATCTGTGTTGAACTTATTTTATAAGCTTCCGCAATTAATTTTTATAATTTATACTATCACCCTATTCACCCCCCCCCCTTTAGGGTGAAATCGATCCTACAAGTGGTATCAGAGCTAGGAATTGAAGTCAATTTCTGTTTTAAAAATTCAGTTTTTAAAAAATCATTTTAAAAGTTTGAATTTTTAAAATGGCTTCTTTTAATAATGCTTTTGCTGAAAGTCAGTCCATAGTTAGACCACCAATGTTCAATGGTGAATATGCTTATTGGAAAAATAGAATGAAAATTTTTCTGAAAACCATTGATGCTTGGAACATTGTTGAGACAGGTTATAGAGCACCAACTATAATTGTAGATAATCAAGAAATAGATAAACCGATGGATCAATGGACAGAACTAGAAAATAAATTACAACATGCTAATGCTAGAGCTATGAATTCTATTATCTGTTCATTGGATCAATTTGAATTTAATCGTGTCTCACATTGTCTAACTGCGCAGGAAATATGGCACACACTAGAAGTGACTCACGAAGGAACATCTCAAGTCAAAGAATCTCGCCTTGCAATGCTAAGCAGCGAATACGAGAACTTCACAATGGCGAAGGAAGAAAATGTCAAAGAGATGCATGGGCGACTTTCCAATATCGTATACAAATCAAAAGCTCTTGGAAAATCATATACAGAGTTGGAGATAGTCCGAAAAATCCTCAGAATCCTTCCATGAAGTTTCGAAGCCAAAGTGACTACCATTCAAGAATCAAAAGATTTGAAACAAATGAAAGTCGAAGAACTCATCGGAAATCTCACCGCCTATGAGCTAGAAATGAAATTCAAGGAAGAACGTGAAGGAGGTGATACTCGAAAGAAATCAATAGCTCTTAAAGGAACAACAGAAAGTGATAGTGATGATAATGATGATGGAGCGGCAGAATTGGAGCTGATAATAAAGAAAGTCAAAAGGTGGAATTACAAATACGGAAATTCAGCTCTAAATCGAAGATTGAAAAGCAGAATAAATAAAATATTAGACAATCCAGAAGAACCAAAGATCATCTGTCATAGGTGCAACCAACCCGGACACATCAAGCCCAATTGTCCTCAAAATCGACGCGACTTCGAAAAGAAATCAAAAAGGAGAAGTTTTGCTGCCACGTGGAATACAAGTGATGAAGATAATCAAAGTGCTAACAGTGAGGATGAAAAAGCAAACTTGTGTCTTCATGGTGAAATAACTGACAGTGATGATGACGAGCCAAGTGAGGTATCAAAACTTTCTCATTCAGAATTACTTATATATTTCCACGAAGTGAATGGATGTTTTGAACGACTTAGGGAGAAGTATGCCAAACTTGAATCACAAAAAGATACTTTGATAGATTTAAATAAACAACTTGACTAATTAGTTAAAAACTATCAAAGCAGAATCCCTAAGTGTGATAAGTGTCCAATATTCGAAAAGGAAATTGAAAAATCAGAAATCAATATAAAATCACTTGAAAATGAAATTCTGATTTTAAAAGAGAATGAAAATACTAGGAGAGAGAATTCTATTAAAAAGTGCACACAATTGTTAAACGAAAATGAATCTCTCAAAACACAAGTCCAACAATTGTCGACGACCTTAGATAAATTTTCAAAAGGTGAAAAATCGTTGAATATGCTATTAGGAAAGCAAACTGGTAATACGATTAGACAAGGACTGGGATATAGTCAATCTAAAAATGTTGAAAGCGATATTAATCAAGAAAATTCCATGTGCACAATTTGTAGAAAATATGGACACAATCACAATAATTGTTGGTATAGATCTAAATATGTGAAAACTATACCGATTTGGGTTCCAAAAGGCACAAATATAAAATCTCTCAAAGTTAAACAAATTTGGGTGCCGAAGGGAACAATTATAAATAGTTTTGGGTCTCCGCAAAATTATTTTTCTAAATATTCTGCCACTAACAACCATGGACCTATAAAAACAAATAGGTCACATAAAACTTTTCTCGTGTAGGAGTGGTGGCAGGCTAAGGAACAACAACAGTGTTATCTGGATTTTGGCTGTTCCAGAAACACGACTGGCGACAAAACAAAGTTCCTTAGCCTCGTATAAAGGTGACAGAATCACAATGGACAACAACGAAAAATATCGTAAAGGTAAAAACAGGTAAAGGTATATTTATTTGAACGATATATTAAATGTGATAATCTGCACCATATTCTGAATTAAAATCAGCCAATATTGAGATGATGGAAAAATGATGATTTTGATTCTGACTTGTTCAACATAGTTGGCCGATTATATTTATGCCAAAACATTATAAAATTCTCAAAATTTTTGATTATATTAGGATGGATCAAAAATAGTGTTTTGTTGGATATTAATACATTTGGTTATAATTTGGCTAAACTCTATGTTCATGGTTCTTTAATTATTTATACGCCTTCATTTCAAATTCAAGAGAATGTCATTCGAAAAGTTGATTAATTTTGTTTTTGAGATATTCTGTTGCATACTTCATGGTCTGGTCAATCAAATTCAGTTAGTGATATTTTTGGAGTAAAAGAGAAATTCAGATGCAGATTACACTGGTAATATAGTTGATAGAAAAATTACTAGTGGAACGTGGTTAATTTTTGAAACATTCATTTGCTGCATCGTTTTTCAAAGAAAATATCTGCATATTTTTCACTTGAAATAATTTTTCAAATAACAATTTTTTTTCATATAACCCCTTTGAGAAAATCATGTTTGACTATGTTTTCAGATTAGTCATTTTTATTTGATTTTAAATGACAAATTTTTGACTAATCTGATCCCCTACTAATTATCGAAAAGATAAATAGTGATTGAAAAGGTGATAAGTGTTGATATTTAACATGCATTACTCAAGAGAGTATATTTGGAAAATTTCTTTAGGAATTCAAACAAGAGTTATAAAACTTTTTGTTGGATAAAGATTCCATGACCATTTCTATATCTATCATATTTCTATCGACCATTGTTTATCAAAACTTAAATATAGTTGGTCGATATGTGGTACTATAATCAGGAATCATTTGTTTTTCATCTCATATTTTTTTTGTAAAATTAAATAAATATCCAAAGTATTCACTCTCATTCAAAAGTCCTCACGGTTATGCATGGGTGAATTACTTGGATTTTTGATTATGTGCTTCCATGCTCATTTAAAAGTCCTTACGGTTATGCATGTATGGAACGCATATCAAAATTAATTAATTAAATAGACAAGTTGATTCTAATCCCATTTAAAAGTCCTCACGGTCATGCGTGGTTAGAAGATACTTGATTTCATTTTTAAAAATTAAATTGGAATACTACTAATCTCATTTAAAAGTCCTAACGGTTATGCATGATTAGTAGATATTCAAATTCCTGATATAAATGTACCACAAGTTGATACAATTGTATGATTTTATATGAGAATATCATTTTCATCATTCTAAAAGTGGAATATGCGCCTAACAGGGGTAGTTATGATTTTCAATTTGAGTTTAATGATGGATTAATATCGATCACTCTATCTCTATTTTCTCTAACATTATCATTCTTTTGCTGATAACAAAAGGGGAGAGAAAAGTTAAGATTTTGTCAAATAGAATCAAGCAAAAGTCAAATAATTATCCATTTGCATATATATGTATTTGTATATTTCTATTTGTATGCATATATGTAGGGGGAGCATCATGTAGAAAGGAAGCATTTAAATAGGGGGAGCAATTATGATATATCTCTAGAGCAAATACATTGAACACATTCAAAATCTTAAATATATGTTTGTTATCATCAAACAAAAATCATATAAGCGCATATTCAACAAAAAAGAAGCTCTTAATTTCCAGAAGGAAATGCACATTTAGTAAATTTCTTATCAACATAAAAGGATTTTAAACACTTTGATTGGGGTAAAAATCAATGTTAATTTAGCAATGTACTCTTAAGGTATAAAGAAATACTATCCTAATATAGAATTTTGGATTAGTTATACATTTAGGCAATGTTATAATTAAAAAGGAAGTTAGTATGAAAGATAATCATGGAACTAAGAATAAATGATTGGTTTATGTAAGTGTATTCATAAGTTAAAATATACCTACGTAATAATAAAATAACATAAGAAGGGAAGTAAACCAAGTAAGAGTGAAAAAAACAGATCAATATAAAACAAACTTAGTGACTAATTTTGAATTTTCTATTTATAGAAAGTAACAAAGGTAGAGAGACAAGCCTTAAGGGAAATTTTTTGGAAGGCATTGGCCAAGTACAGGGATTTAGAGGTACTAGACACAACTATTACTAGTGATGAGGAGGATCTCAGACAGGCGAGCCTTCAGGGACAATAGTGGGATCGTTTGAGGATCCTATCAAAATTCCAGATGACGAGGAGACGATAGTCATCTCTGATGACGATGATATGTTGGATGTAGTAGCAGACATGGCTGGGGTTGATGATGATGACACTTTCGAGCTTGTGGAGGACAGAGACATTATGGAAGATAGAGCCAGGCTGACGATGAGATGTACGATTTGTATTTATGGTTTTCTGATCCTTTAAGTTAGGAGGATCAAGAGCAGGAGCCGATGGAGGATAAGCCTGCTGAGGTAGAGCCTATATGAGAGGAGCCGGTTGAGATAGAGCCCGTATTAGAGGAAGAGGAGGAACCTATGGTGGTAGAGATATCAAAGGAGGATTCTGGAGTTTGGTTGTATGAGAGTTCAACAGATAGTAAGGTGGATATTATCTAGGAGATGGGATCACCCTTCCTAGAGATTGAGTAACCTATTCCCAAGATGGTTGAGGATTTATGAGTAAAGGAGATCGAGGTAGGACTTGATGACTATGTTCCAGGTCAGCACATGCCTTGGGTTCCAAAGGGACCACAGTGGAACCCACCGGATTGGGATGTAGCACCTGAGTTTGATGAGGATGCTGAGGAGACAGAGGATGATGCACCGATTGCAGTTCTACCCAACGAGATTGATCTTGAGGCAGCATCAGATGGAGGATGTGATGAGTGATGATGTTAAGGATGATTGCTGATATTTTGTTGTGTATATAGTACGATATTTTGGGTTTGTCCACATAGTAGTTGGATAGTTATCTTAAGTGCATAGTAGGCACTAAGATATGGGGTTAGACTTATGCTACTGTATGTATATATAGACCTCAAGTATGTAGTACATGCTCAGATCGGGGGATGGGATATACAGTATGTATCTGTTTATGTTGATATAGTATCAAAATGATTGTTTTCCTTCACTTCATATGCATTTTCTCTAAAGTGATCTGTTTGATAAATCTGGCTTTTATTTCGAGGATGAAATACTTTTAAGTAGGGAGAATGTAACGATTCGTAATTTTGCTACTTCGAAAATGAGGTATTTTATTTATTTTATATTTAAAAAGGTTTATAAATCAATTAAATATGTTATAAACAATGTATAAGTAAGGAGGAATTATTTATCTTATGATTAATGATGGAAAATAAAGAATTTGGATTCTTATCAAAAGTTAAGTTTTGTTAATGATGAATAAATGCTTAAGTAAATAGTTTTTAGTAATTATTTAAAAACTCAAACTATATTAAAATCACTTAATAAAGATAATAAAAGTATAATATAGGTTTGAAAAATATATTTATAATCGTTTTTCAAAAATATTCTAAATTTATCACATTTTGTCAATGTAACACCAAAATTAAATAAATTGATATTAACCCTAATGAAATGATTTTTTAACCTAACTAGACTTGCTTTAATTTTTTAGATGTATAGGAAGTTCAATTTCTAAGTTGGTTTACATTAATGAGTATTTAAACAAAAACGTCAAATTTTGACAGTAAATTTTTTCGCAAGAAGTACCTTTTTTGAGAAAAACAAGATGTTGTTAAGTTGTTGCAACATGATATATTTCCTAACATATATATATACTTAACAAACTATGTTACATGTACATTTACCATAATAAAGACAAAAGAATTCAACTGGTTTAAATAAAATTTAAAAAACTTGATTTGACTGATTTAAATCAAATTTAGATTTAAATTTAATTTAACTTTATAAAACAACATCATACTTACATCTCTTATCTCATTAATGAGATGGTATGCATATGCATGGAAATAGAGCAAAGATTTATGTTTTAATATTAGTAAGCATAGAAATGGTGACACCTCCTATTACTTAAACCTATACCCTTCCTTAAAATCATTTCCAAACATTAATGCACTTCCTAATGTATCAACATGTGGCATACAAATCAAGTCCATGCTAAAGTATTCCATTTAAAAAAGCAAAGTTAATAAAATAAGAAGAGTAATGATTTCCATTCTTAACATCACATTAATTAGCCATCCATTCTCTCTATCATGCCTAAGTAAGAGTGTATATTTTATTACGAGTATAAAGAGGGTAGGATGATTATTAACTACTTAAGCTCCAACTATAAATACAAGGCCAAACTCACTTCATTTCTTCACTTCATATTCTACCTCCCCTTCTCTCCTTCTTCATTTCCTTTCTCCATCCTAGCCGGGCCCTACATCCCTCCACCCAAGCTCCACATCGGCTGAACACCCTTTCCCCAAGCAGTACCCCCTCCCACACCCGATGCTGGCCTTTAAAATCCCTCCACTCGTGACCTACATGCCTCCCCAAGCCCACCTAAGCCTACACCCCCTCTTAAAGCTCACACAGCCTCCTCCTTAGGCCACACAACCCCACCCGAGCCTACATCCCCTCCATACCCACACACGACCATAAAAAAGAAAGAGAAAGAAAAAGAAAGAAAAAAAAGGAAAGAAAGGAATACATGTTAGTTCGTTAGTTGTAAGCACGCCAGTTCACATAAAGATTTATGGAGTGGAAATGAAGGCAAGAAATTCTCACCACTTTTTAAATCATATTTTGTTACGTTATAATAATCATGATTATCTCGTTTATATGTTATGTTAATTATCATCATTTGATAATATGGACGTTTGGATGAAATGAATGTTTGAATAAGTTGGTTGAATAGTTAAGTTGTGGTAATATACTTACTTATTGATAATCAATATGCTATGAGAATGGATGTTATGTTATTGATGAATATTGAAAGTGATTACGCTCATTTGTAATTAAGTAATCCCCTTTGTTAAATATGACCAATTTTATTAATATGGTACGTGTTGGAATTAGTAAGCCTCTTTTGAATAGTAAAATCAAATTTGAAGTTAATATTGATTTTGAAATGGAGATGAATAGTAAAATTGAAATCGATTTGGAAATTGAAATGGAAATTGATTTTGAAATTGAGATGAATAGTGAAATTGAAACTGAAATCGATTTGGAAATTGAAGTTAGAATTGAAATTAGATTTGAAACCTAAGTTTTAATTAAGTTTAATTTGAACTTAGAAATTGAAATTGAACAGAAATTGGTTTTAAAATTAAATATTAGAATATTGAGAATGTAATAATGTTATAATATGAGAATAGTGAAAATATACTTTAAATACTTTAATAAGTAAAAATATTGATTTAAAATGATTAATAATGTTTTTATATGTAATTAAGTTTGATTTGAAGAATTTATTTCAAGTTTATAAAAATAAGTCAAAACTAGGCACGTCGCGCAACTATGGTTCCTATTTCCGCACCGGAAAGTTTAAATGAAAGCACAGCATGAAATATAGCTCGGATTTCTTTGAAACAAGAAATGTCCGGACTATTATACCCATTATTTTTAAGTGAAGAAAGAAAATACAGATTTTATCTTGTATACTTTGAAATATTCCCAATACAATTATCCAGAAAAATCGCGTTTTGGCAGTAAAGTGACCGAAGTTAGAAATTGATATTTTTAATATTTTAAAAATAAGAAATAAATTATAAAAATCTTTTAAAAGTAATCTAAGTAGTAAAAATGGAATTTTAAATGATAGAAAATTCAATTTTCTCATTATAGCTTTAAAACACCATTTGCAATGCTTTTGCGGTAGTTTTCTATAACTTTGAAAAAATGATTTTAAACTTAGCGATTCTTTTCTGAATCGTTCAAAAATGTTTATAAATGGGTAATAATGGAATTTCAAGATGGTTTAAACAATTATTGAGTATGAGAAAACGACAGTACATTTGTTCCGCCTATGAGAGCTAAACGATAAAAACAAGGTGTTTAACTATGGTTAGGGACATAGCAACCAGTGCTCTGAACTTACCTGGCCTTCACTTTATCTTTTAGACATGGGGTGGAACAGATTGAAGGGAAAGCCTAGATGCTCTAAAAAGATCATATTAAGTTTTCTAATAATAAAAGAGAATCTATATTTTCCAAAAATTAAGCAAGTTAAATACAGAAGATTTTGATTTATAAATTACAATTTGGATTGCGTAGAAATTATCTTGTTATACCTGGTATTAAAGTTTTGAAGAGGAACACATCCTATTCGTTGATTTTAAATGGTGGTTTCACCATTATTCCATCCATAGCACTTATTGAATACAGTTATTGATATTGAGTAAAAGTAGAATAATTTCCATGATCCTATTTACTCAAAAATGTTTTCTAAGATTGATTTTTGGGTTTACAGTAAACAATGTCTTAAATAACATTGTTTTTGACCTGCTTGAAAGTTAAAGAATTTTAATCGAATGTTATGTACGAAAATTGGAAATATTTTCCTAAGAGAAAGTGAATTAACTTAGAATTACTCTAAGATTAAAAATGGATTTTTGTAACTAACCAAGAGGAATGAATAGAAAAGAGGGATAATAAATCATGTGTACTCATATTCAATGTTTGTCGGTAACTGGATTTCGAAGGAACCAGGGTCGGATTTGGGCGATCCCTATCCGAAGACCACTTCGAACCAATCTACGTATTCGAAGTAAAAGATTATAAATTGAAGATATTGAGATGAATAGTGAAAAAGGACTGCTCGTTTATTTGATTAGCGATGACTCCTGGAATACTTGTAGTAATGGTGGTCTCTTTATTATGAAAAATCTAAAAAACACAAGGACTATTCGCTACCAATCTTATGATGTGGTAGGAGAGTGTCTTTGGTTTGTCCTGTTCCTGGACAACTTATATGGACGAGTGTTTCACCTTGCATTTTAAATCACAGTGAGTGGTCTTTATATAACGTATCAATCAGTGGCAAAGAAGACACCTTCTCTTAGCTTAACACCCTTCCCGAAAACATTCGTGCTCAGGAAGTTATGCGCTTGTAGAAATCAGTCGTGTGACTACGGAATAGAAATGTGGCATTCAAACTGGAAAGAGATGCGCTATGTGTAAAGGTAATCGTTACCTCGAGCCTCATCAACCTGAAAATGTCAAAATAGGGTTAGATGCAGCAAGGCTATGTGATTCGCAACCATTAGGGTATGATCATTCCCTTCTAGATATATTTCATCCCGCTATAACGTTCGGGATGTTAATTAATGTGGATGTATGCGAAGAGAGCTCTTGGATAAAGGTTGGTAACGACCAGGGGATGACATATTCGGTACTATCAAGTTACAGAGATAGGCCAGTCTTGTGTAGGTAGGGGAGCAGATGTTCTATGGTCCTAGGGACATCCATCAAGAGGTGTACCCATCAGAAGATAGTCCCTTCACCCGGTCATTTGTATGGAAACCCATTCTCCATATTTTTGATTTGAGAGCGTTCGAAGAACAAGAAGGTTTTTTGTGCCATTTTTTTTGTAGAACCCGCATTTGCGGTTAGTATGTTGGAATTTAATAATGGTAAAAATTTCGGCTAAGATTAATAAGTTTACGTGCAAATGTTTTCAAAAATATTTCGTTAGAAATAATATCAAATGTTTTGATATATAAAGCGATTTAGTTATCATAAGGTAAAAATCCGTCCATGTTTATGTGTGGACATAGTCTTATGAGATACTCTTTCTTTTCAAAGGATTTTATTCAAGTGCTGATATATGGCACTATCATTTATTATTGTGTTTTTCTCATGTTGAAGCCTGATCCAGGTATTTTCAATACTCGAGTCAGAACCGAGTTGTTTCAGGTTTAGTTGATGCGATCGAAGTTTTCCAGAGGAGAGCTGGAGATATTCACCTACATATAGGAGTGTTCTATTATCTTCTTTGCTTATTCTGCATTGGTTGATGACTGTCAACAATTGTAAGGACATATGTTTATAACTGTCCAAGCTAAATTAGTTTAGACTATGATATATGTACTTTAAAAGTTTTCTGCTGTAAAGATATTTGTTCAATATTATATGTTATTCCCTTCGAGTGAGATTCTGTTCTGTTCTTATTTTTCTACTACCCTTTGTGTTCAGTCTTTCCATTCAATTTGAGTTGGACATGTGTGGTCTATTGTCAACTCAAAGGGTACGGAGAACGGGCCATGACACCATTATTCCAATTGTCGCCGCGACATTCTGGTTTCATCTGAAATCGAACGGCATTCGATTTCAGCACAAAATTCTATTAGCTACAATCTCTGCCAAACCAATTCCATAACGTAGTATTTGTTGATACGAGAACACTGCGACTTGTCATGCTCGATTCCAATCTCGCTTGAATTTTTTATAGCATTTATAAGAATTTGAGACTAAATAATATAATAATATAATCACTCATTGCAGAATTAGTTTAACTAATTACCTACTTATAAATCAATAAATTTTCCTTCCCCCAGACCTCTTCTTCCCTATTCGATAACCCAACCCAGGTGGCTTCAAACTTCGCCCTCTACCATTGCCAGAAGTCAAATCACACCGCCGTGACTCCAAGGGAGTTTGAAAAACCTTCCATATACCTGCTGACACCACTGTGGCCCCCTGCCTCGCTGCCTCCATCGTGAATTTCCCCGAAATGCTGATGCTGTTCACCAAAATTTTGCAGTCGCCTTGGACCACCTGACACCACCGCCTTCAGACAAGAGTTCCCCTAGACTGCCATGCTTCCCTCGTTGCCACCCACACCACCAACGACTCGCCGTCGTTGACGAACTCAAACCTAAGACTTCCACTCGTCCTTCATGAATTTCCAATGTCTGGCATCATTATAGCCCAATACGACCATAACAAGTTCCTTTTGATGCTACAAACATGTCCCTAGTTGGAAGCCTTGCCTGTAATGGCCTAGATTGGCGTTGTTGATTGCGAACCGTTCGATTAGGCCGTGTGATAATTTGAATTTCTTTTGTTTTGAACTTTTATAATAAAAACATGGTTACTAAAGGAGAAAAAAAGGTATGGTATGAACAGTAAATGGTATAGACTAGGTACTGGATTGGTATGGCCTGAAGGGATGGGTATAAAATTATATATATATATGTATGTATGTATGTATGTATGTATGTATGTATGTATGTATGTATGTATTATTTTGATTATAAAATATCGAGCTCTTAAACACTCGAAAATTTCAAACTCCTATCGAGACGTGCCGCCTACGTTTATAGGAAATACTCTTATATTGAACACAATGGAACTGGTCTCGAAGCCTAATTCGATAGTGTGCAGAGGATAGCTTTTCAAATCCAATTATATTATATAAATTTCTAAAATTAATTTATAAGCATTTCGAACTCGCATGTGCCAACGATATGTCCGATCACTGTGAAATTCGTTAACATACAATAGTGCACTATTATGGATCTAATGGAAATGGTTACGTCGAAATCCGAGACAGTTTCCCGGAAGGCTATTTCCACATGTTAATTAAATTGAATTAAGATGAAACCAAATTAATCACCTTTAAATCTAAATTGCATGTTTATTATCTTTATTCTTATCCAAACGGAATTTAAATCAATTTTTGAAATCAAATCTATTCACCTTAAACCCGTGACTTAATTATTTAAGCAATTCCAAATATTAAATTCGACGACTTGATTATCAAATAAATAGCCATATTTGAAATTTAAGTAATTTAACTTATTAAATTAACTTTTCAATATTTAATATCAACTAATATTCCAAATTCAAATGACTAAAATTGTGGGTCGTTACATTCTCCTCCCCCCCTAAAAGAATTTCGTCCCCAAAATTAGCGAGTAAGAAAATTGCCCAAATCCATTTACTTTTCAATATCAATTGAATTAAATTACTAAATTACTTTAAGCCTTTATAATTCATTCACAATTATTAACTAATACTATCCCAAGTTATAACATAAACAACAAATTTCAGTTATCAAGTTTAAGGAAATTTTCACGGCATCTCCTCTGCACGGCTAGATCAGAACAAATACAATTCATCACTATGGACCCAATTAGCCAAAATAAAAACAAAAGCCAAGTGGCTCAATAATTAAACCATCAAACGAGCAATAATTTAAACGTGTACCTTCTTTTATCGAGTAACCAGGTTGTACTTATGAAACCAAAGGCATCAACTAGCTTTTGCTTTTATATACCTGTATCTTATTTACTAATGATATCCAATTATATGATTCATAATCATATTGCTTTGCATTTTCAATTGTCAACATTTGCTTTACTAAAGCCTGTACAAGTTACATATACCATCCATACATAATATCAAATCTGATAGATCGCTCAACCACACAATCTCACTTTTGAATTAGTATCGTCAACACGACTGCTCTAGTATGGATTCAGATCTGGTTCCCCAATTGGAAACCATTATTCTAATTTCATAGTCATACACTATGATAGAGAATATCGGAATCAATCAAAAATCCATACCCAGTGTTCGCCATCAAGAATCAAATGAAAAATTCTAACTCGGACCGATGTAAATCATATCGAAATCATGTACTCGAATCTGGATCAACCAGTTATGCAAATAAATAATATAAGTACAACTTCCGTATTTATTTCAATTTGTTCTTCTTATATCCCATTCTTTTTTATTCAATTCCTTTATTTACATTCATTTCTTCATAATCATCATTCACATTGCTTTATTCTCATTCATTTATTACTTAGTATATTGTTCCAATACTAATATCACTTAAGAACCATTCCATCAATTTTCATGTTTAACAACATTTTACTCCATACTAAATTCATTTTTGAATCATTTCATAAAATTTTACTTAAGTTTATAAACATTTTACATAACACTTCTCATATTAATTGTCATTTCACAACTTAAGTCCATATCCATTTTAATCAAATTTAATTTCATTTAACTGAATTCATTATTCAATTTCGATATTCACTTTTATCAACCAACATTCTAAACCATATACAATTTACTAATTTATTTAATTAGTTCATCCATTAATTCATTTCAAATCACAATCCCATTCCCAAAAATCACTTTATTTACCTTTACTTACATCGAATTCTTTTAAAATATTATTTTATTTAACTTAAGTTAAATTTTATTCCATAGTTTAGTTTAAATTTACTTTTCTTAACATTCATATCCGAAAAAATTAAAATTTGCTTTGACTTACTAATTATCAAAATTTATAAGTTATAAAACTTATTTTCTCATATTTTCGTAAAACATTTAAATGAAAATTTCAGAGGTTAAGCATCCTGTTCTCATTTCAAATTATTTTGAAACAATAATACAAATAATTCCTTTTGGACTTGAATTTTAATATCAAAACTAGTTTTACCAAACCAAAATTTCTATGGTAGCAATTCCTCTCTTGGAAACCCAAAAATGAACGTCGATGATGCTGCAGTCGTCATCAAAATTATTTTACAATGACCAAAGTGAGTTCAGTACTTTCTATCTCTTTTAAATTCCATTTAAAATATTTCCACTCAAAAATATTTTCCAAATAATATTATATTATCATTCAAAACTTTGAAAAACAATTTTCAAAATCAACAGAATGTAAAATTTCAAATTCTCGGCTTTAAATCCTTTTTATTTATAAACCATATTTATGTAATTTCACATTGGTTATATAAAATAATTTCTTAATTTTCAATCTTTGTTTATATTGTAGTGATGATCAATAAATTTTATTAGAACGCCAACCACAAGCAACAAATGATAATAATCAAATATTATCATTCATTAACAACCAAGCACATCATATATACTATGATAATTTTAAAAAATATATTTGTTTATATATAAAATAATCAAGGTAAAATTATTTCTTTTACCCAACTCTAAATAATACTATGTCAAGTTGATCTGTTCAAGTGTTTAAAGATCTGTATCAATAATGTTAATTACTTGTATTGCCCAGAATCCATAAGCCACTCAACATATCAACCAACATAATATAAAACATTTTTGTATCAGTAACAAATATGTGCTCATATATACACATTCAGACTTATTCTAGGGTGTCGTTGACCCTATCTCTAGTGAGTACCCTACCAAAGCCAAGTTTCTCTTTTAACCTTTAGGTCTGATACCAAGTGTAATAGCTAGGAATTTTGACCCTCGAAAATCGACACTAATACTTCCAATGTATTGCGTGCATAGTAATCGAATGCCGAAGCGATAAGTAACGTTTAGGTGGAGCCGACTATACCATATGGGTTTGCCAACCCAACTGGCCATGTCTCATATCTGGTTTTATTTATTACTGCTAATGAGGCTACATCCGGTGTTCAAGCACATGCACCGCCACCTAAATAGATCATGGAATCCCACGTGGATTCCCATACCCTAATGGGTGTCGGAACCACACATGAATTCCAACATCTCACTATATCACAAAACTCCTCCATAGAACCATATATGGCTTCGGAGTGGTTATGATTTCTGGGTCATCTCTTATGAGTACAATCTTCCACTTCCTTGGCACTCCAAAATCCAATCGTCGATTTTCCAAAATGTTCAATACCAATTCTTTAGGAAGTAATCAGAAAATACACAAGAGTGAAGATCATCCCCTAACTATTTAAGTGGACGGATCTCCTCGTAAGTTATCCTAAAAGGACACACGAGTTTATGCATACAGTATAGCACCGCCGACGGTAATTGTACCATATAATTTATGTGTTTCTCCTAGATATTTCTAGAGTTAAAATCCTTTGGTGTTAAGTAGGGAATATTTCTATACCACCAAAATTAAGAATGATTACATATTTAGGCCAAGATTTTGATAGTTGGTTATTTAATTATCAAACAAACAAACATTTAAACACATATTTCATTCCCATGGAAATCATTAAGCCTTTTAGATTAATCTTTTCATTAATTAAAAACACTTTATAATACCTGTACATATACACACCTTTATAAACATATATACCCATAAATCCCTGTATTGCAAATACTTAGAAAATATCCATATACTATCTCAATGGTATAAGTAAATTCACCAAACGCTAAGGAAGATTTCCTTTTTACCCAATTCTAAAATCATTTATAAACTCCATTATAATTTCTAAAACCATTTATAAATTATTTCTCAAGTCATTTATAAACCCTTTATAAAACCATGCATTTATTCATAAACTCTTATAAATCTATAAATCCATTTATAAAAATCCCATTTTAAATATCTAAACCATTTACAAAGCCCTCTTATTACATTGTACATAATTCATTTTAAGTCTCCAAAATGCTTTATAAAACTCCTCTTATAATTCCATAAGCTAATTTCTAAAATTCATTTATAAATATCTATCTATCTACAAGCTTCTTATAAAACCATTTATTATCCCAAAACACTCTTTAACAAAACAAGTCCCTCACTAAACACTTTTCACATAGCAAGTTACCTTTTAAAAACAACATTATAAAATTCAAGTTTGTTTATAAAACTCTATTTATAAATCTCGAAAATATTTATAAATAAATTCCAATCATTTACTTAACACTACAGTAATAATAATAAGTTACAGTAAGCATTTTTAATAATTATTAACATTGTGGTCATCTTAAAAATAATAATTATCAATTCAGAACATTATAAATAGAACAATAGTATTTACTCTTTAGGTCTACTATAAATAATAATAATTTACTTCCAAAATATTACTAATAATCATTATTATTAATTTCATACCTTCTTAATTATTCGAATAATCAACTTTTTATTTTCAAAATAGTTAAAAATTGATAAACATCTTTAAACCACATTAAATATGAATAAATAACTTCAAAACAATATTTATATAAATAAGTAGCTTTAAAATGATAACAATACAAATAAGTAATCTTTAAACAATATATTATAATAATAAATTAACTATTAATATAAATTAAAGTATATTTGAATATAAACTTTTCGAATTTACAAAGAGGCTTAGCAATCACTATGGTACTTAAATAAGCTACCATTTTATTTTAATCAACTAATTTGGTTAATTACTGTTATTAACATCAATCTTGGTTTAACTCATCACTTAAAAAACATTGTTAATAAACTTCTACCCTATGGGGTTTATGTTGAACATGCACCATGTCAAATTCAATTAGGCCAACAAATCAGGTGTTGGTATCCAATAACCATATAACTAGAATATTATTGAAATCAATTAAACAATAGTGAGGAATCCCGCTGGATCCTTCCAATCCGTCCCTTTACATCACAATTCATATATATCAACACACACACACACACACAAATATATATATATATATATATATATATATATATATATATATATATATATATATATATATATATATGTAAATAAAATCAACAATGGCCAGGAATCCTGTTGGATTCCTCAAACCTGTTCCTTTGCATTACATATAATATATAACAAAATAATGTAAATCAACCGCTTCGAGGCAGGATTGTATACAAAGAGTCTTTTGCTCTTGCATGGGAATGTAATAGGGTCTCATCCACTCCATGGGTAGGAATATATGAATATATCCAAACCAACAATATAAAATAGTAAATCATCCAAACAGTCAATCACAATCAACAATAAAATATCCACACATCCAATAAATATTTTTTTGACTATATAATATTTTCGATTAACTAAAAAAGGTAAGATTAACTCACTATTATTCCATATGTTGACTAGGCATTCTGGTTTCGTTTGAAATCGAACGGGGTTCGATTTTAGCATAAAACTTCACTAGCTCTGTAACATCCCGCCTTTTTGCACACTTTAAACCGACACACGTGCCAATTCAAAGCATACGCAAGGGCGGATTGTTATGGGGTAAATAAGAAAACAGAGAAGAATAAAAACAAAAACAGAATCTCACAGCGGAAGGATAAAATATAATAACAAATATACAGTTCATAAACAGTTTACAAAAGCTTGATTCTTCTTTTACAATAAATATCAGAGTTACACATACCAATACAAGCAATGCAGCGGAATAGAAAGAGTGTGGTGTAATACTATATATAAAATAATACTGATTCTTCGTCTTCGTCCTCCAAAGCTAAAACCTGCTATCCTGAAATGCTCGGACTGACCCGAGCGAATTTGAATAGACAAAAACACCCGAGTCAGACTAGAATAACTTATGTGAGTTAAATAAACAGAATATAAATATGAGTACAGTAACTCAAGAGATGTTCGGGATTTACATCTCCTAAGGATCCGTTAAACTATTTACTATGTAGTATATTGCGCTATTATAATAGTGTCTATTTATAAAATAAACTTACTTTTAAATAGCGTTAAGGCTTTACATTTTCCACCTTAACACGTAATAGTCCCAGTAGTCCGTCCAATATCATAGCCCCTCCTGATCGGGAAGCCACTAGAGGATACCACACGGGCTACGGGAGAAAACCAAACTCGTACAAGGCGCGATATGGTAGGTGACACGGCACAACTAGGCAATGCCAGGGTAGATATACCAATTGCTATCCAGGCTGGTGGAAACGCGTAGCCGCAGTTACCGCCCACCTCGGACTAACTCCCCAAAATCAAAATATAGAAGCGGCCACTGAATCAAATCCAAGTCAAATTATAATATCGAAGAGGAGCGTCCGATCAGAGGAATGACCTCATTGGCCTGAGAATCGCTCCTGTTTTAGCCACCTTATGCCAACTCACGGGAGTTGGGTCCACGTATTTACCTTACAGGAAACGTCGCCACCACCTACTTCATTCTGGAATCTCCACCGCGTACACGGTTAGTCAAAGTGGTTTTCGGTATCGACAGAGAGTATGTCCATATCCGATCCCGGTCTCTTTGCCAACCAATCGTTATTATAACACCGCGGTCATTTAAAAATAGTTTATACTTTTAAAACCAGAATATAACCCATTTCAAACCGTAATATTACGATATCATTTCTTCTTTTAAAACCCAAAACAATATGATATCGTTTATCCCAAATAAAATTATTCCTTTCCAAAAATTTATGTCACTTTTTATTATTTAATATCCCATGTAACCAATATTCTGTTTGTAACTTTCAACATAATTCTTCGAAAATCCATAGCATTTTAAAACCATTATTTTCAAAACTAAATGGTTTGGATATTCAACGGTATGCGAATTAAAAAAAGTTTAACTTTACTGTTGCTTTATAAAGAAATAAATTACATGGCTTTCCAAATATTTCTTCTTTTAAAGTTAAACCAAAATCCAAAATATTACTTCAAGTCGCAAAACCATTTCAATTTTATATATATTTATATCCATTTTGGAGCATTAATATTTCAACTAAAGTTGGATTTTTATCCTTTCAAAATCAATATTCTATTAATTAATCTTGACCATTCACATAAAATCCATAATTAATAAGACTTCAAATTTCTAGTAAAATATATATATATATATATATATATATATTTCCAAATTCAATTTTTACTAGAATATTCATTTCTATTTATTTTGGGAAAATCCAATTACAAATATCATATCTTAAAATTTCCAACTTAACATTAAAACATAGGATATAAGTTATAAATCTCCATTTTCTAAATTTTCTTCCATTTTTAAATAAAGGAGTTTGTGCACCTTTTAATTTCAAAATTCTTAACTTTACATGTATATGAATACGGAAGAAAATATTTATACAGTATAAAATTTTAGATTATTATAAACCGTATTCCATCCAAACCATAGTAATCACATTTAAAATAGTTATATATATACTGCGGTGCCTGTATATAATTTTCTATCCTATGGTCAAGTGATACGGATATTTATCATTTCAATCCGCAATTTAAAAATAAACTGCGGTTGTATATCATTTCAAACCGCAATCCCGAAAGGAATGAAATATGCATGATAATTTGAAATTTAATGATATGCAATAAACATTCATTCATCAACACATCCATCATCCAATCGCAACCATCAACCAATATCAATCAATAACAATATATGTTTGGTAATATACAACAGGTAATGATTGGCAGTTTTATTTCAAATTATATTTATCAACTATTAATCTAACAATTTATATTCAGTGATAATTGACATAACTGTTAACTAGCATTTCATATGCAACCAAAAATTTCTAACAGCCAATTAACACGCAATAAATTAATTAAATTAACAGTTACATTCAATAAAATGCAATTCAACAGATATGAATGAAATAACATGCCAAATACTCATAAATAAATTTCTATTCATTTCTAAAATTTATTTAACAAACATAAAAGCTTCTAGTAGTTGCGAGTGGGTTAAAACACTCACCTTTTGAATTTAAATCGAATTTAAATTCAATTTAAACTCAAAATTTCGCCCGTCTCAGAATTCGTCCAAACCAGCGTCATCGAGTCCGGAATTAAATTACGATCCTAACAAAAAAAATTTCGTGTGAATCCGACTTCGTATGAGAAAGTTATGGCGAAAAATGGTGATTGAAAACAATTTAAAATAAAATACAAAATGGAACACAATCACCTCCATTGCCACGTCAACACAACAAATCAACGCACGCACAGTACCTACCTCCTCACGCGTTCAAAGCAGCAGCCGCCTAAAGCATGAAACCCTATTGAATTTTTGCCGCAAATCTGACCGTTGAACTGCCAAACAAATTACATAGATGCGCTCCCCATCGTCCTCTCTCCAATACCCAGAAACCGTTTTCCGATCCGACGAAGTTTTGCGCGACGATGATGAACGGTTTTGGGGCTGTTTGAATTTATTCTGGATGAACGACAGCTCCAATTGAAAAACGAATTTCACCAGTATTTTACGCGTATCGAATACTTCAACATATATTTTTTCTGGAATTTTCTGAAATTTTTGAGTTTTGACTTTTGATTTTTGAACTGTGGATAGATCTGGAATTGGATCTGAGATGTATACATTTGGGGAAGAGAAAGGAGTGAAGAAATAAACTTACAGCAAAAGAATAGAGACTAGGGTTTATAGCTGTATATTTATAGATAGGCTAGAGGTAGGGTAGCTAGACTGGATACGCGAACGTGCGTGACAAACCATGGTCCAAAAAGCCCGCTATGCCTCCGGAGCCAAATTTGTTAAAACTATATATCCAAATAGGTGTTTTAAAATATTCTGAACGCAATGGAAAAAGTTTCGCGACCAAATTCGATCGTATGAAGAAGTTATGCCAAAAAAACAAAAATTTCACATTGATTTCAAAATGCGTAAATTTCAAGGCGTTTCGAGTCCGTACGATCAAACGACCAGTCCGATCGCTACGAAACTTGAAACATTATTATAATTCACCGTTACAGATCCGATGAAACTGGTTTCGTCGAAATCCGAGTCCGTGACAAAAATGGCTATTTTTAATATTTATTAAATAAATTAAAATTAATCATAAAATCCAAATTTTCTTTCAACTTTAAATATTGGCCAAATTTCATTACTTATATAATCCAATCAATTCCAAATAATTTAGCAAGCTTGGATGTGAATTAAAATTTATAAGTATATAAATTTCGCAGTGTTAACCTCTGCGTTTTCTTATTATTTGGGAATTATAAATTTTATTCGCAAAACCCAATTATGAAATCATATACTTATACTCTCATCTTAAATCTAATTAAATAAATAACTTGATTTCTACTATCCAACTCAAAATATCTCAATTATTCTCCAACTACATAGTTAACGTTTCTTTTATATATCACTGTGGTAATATTTCAAAATGTTCATCTTTTGTTTGCATAAATTACTGTATTTAGATAAAATTGTAATTTTTGGTAGCTTATCACATAAATAAACTTAAAACCTCAACTAATACATTCCACCTTTTTTTCATATTATTCATTTATTTGGTTACTGCATTGAAATCTATTTATTAACCAATACTAACGTTATTATCATAAAATTTGATTCCCCATTTCACCCATACGTTACAACATTAATCAACTTGCTTAACGTTTTATATGATTTCTATCCTTTACTTCATAAATTAACTCATTCCACCTAAACCCTTATCTACAAAATATTTCAACATCAAATTTACAAGCCTATACTTAATTATTATCCAACAATACGTTTTACGTTACTATAATGTTCATTCTTCCGTTCCTACGTTTCTATAAATTTATTCATTTATAATTTATTTAACGCAACACTTAATCTACACCTATTGCGATGTTTCAAATTTACTCGAATGAACAATTTCTTTACTCAAAATAGTTGTTGTAAACTCTTAATTCCACATTTATGAGTGTATTATTATTTTCACTCAAATATTATACATATATATAGAGTATTGGGTTTTTATTTAATCATCATTTATCATATATATTAATTAATTAAATTCAATACTTAAGTCTGACTAAATTTATTCCCCAAATACACATTTACATTTCTCAACCAATAAATATAACCAATCAAATTCTCATTTTATTGAACCTTGGTCAATTTCACACGTTAATTTTACTTACAGTCTCAATTAATTAATTTACCTCGGTTTCATTACCTTATTACCTTATATGCATAATTGACATTGTTATATCTTCCATTACATCAATACTTTACCATAATTAAATTCCAAATTATTAATAACCCTTATTTTTCTTAACTATTTATTAATTCCAATCCAATTGAATTCAACACTATAAATTTGATTAATTTATTATATTCACTTCCTTTCTATTATTCAAAGTTATTGTTGTAAATACGACGAATACTAACATTAGTTTAAGATTTCACTCAATGTTTACAAATTCCATTTCAATTTAATAACGTAATATTTTACGTTCAATTCTATTTTATTTGTCGTAAATACCACTTGTTGAATTAAATACTCAAATCATAAATAAATCTTGCTTCTAAAGTTATACCAACAATGGTCCAGTTAAATTTGAATTAGCTTTACCTTTATTTTATGGAATTAACTTATTGCAATAAATCCAAATTAATAAATACGCCTTGATTCCTATATTAACTTCTTTGGTTTCAATTAACCTTTTATGGTGAGTATGAATTCCAATGTATAATTGAAACCCTTATATCCATTTTATTTCACTATTCCATTTTTATTATTAAATCCATTATAGCCAAATGCATGAAATTAACATACATAAATATATTTTATAAGTCTGCACTTAATTATTACTTTACAATATGTTTTTACGTTACTATAAATTTATACACTCTTCCGTTTCTACATTAATAATTATTACGGTAACGTTTCTCTTAATTAAAACTTTCTCCATAATTGAATGAACTTTATATTTAATACATACTACAGAATTACAATCACCTATGTTCTATCCAACATACATTAAAAGTTCACTACCATAAATTTACCATACATTTATCCAATGGTTACATCCTCAAATTAACAATTTAATCCCATTATACAATTGCAATTCACATTATTTATTGTTACATTAATACTATTTCGAATTTTAATCTTTTAGTATTAATTTAACAATCGTATTAAATTAAGAGGTTATGATGATTTTCACTATATATATATACACTACATTTAAAACCCAACGGTCGTTTCAACTCCTTTGTATTGTATTATATTGGTTATCCATCACTGCCTTTTATTTTACTACCTAGATTCACGTATAGTTACAATATTACCAATATATATATATATATATATATATATATATATATATAAACACATAGGAAATCTAAATTCTTGTCATAAATTCTTAAATTTATATTATATTAATGAAACCCCCTTTTGTTAATTTTTTTTTTTTTTTTTTTTTTTAACATCTTCAATTACAACATTTATTGGTTCCTTAAAATAAATCCTTTAACCAAATGCGACAAATTTCACTACCCAAATCTATTGTCATAAAATCTTGTTGTTACATTAAATTCCAATTACTATAAAAAATCACTACGTTTTCTCAAATAAATATCTAAACTTTTGTTTTATTCTCAATTAGATTAGAAATTATATTTAGTTAATCCAATTAATATTATCCAAATTTACGGGTCGTTACAATCTCCCCCACTCAAAACTTTTCGTCCTCGAAAAGGAAAAGAAGGGAGGAGGAAGAATAACAGTACATCTTATTTCAATATTAACTTATATTTTTCTGGATTAATTTCCTTAATGAAATATACTTGTTTTCTAATCATCATATCCTTTAATACTTGAATTATTAAAGTTGGAAAAATATTTTAACAAAATTTCTAAGTCCAAAATTTTCGGAAAATTTTGGCAGAGTCTCCTTTGTACGGAGGGACTCTGGAGAAAATATAATATCCAAATATACAAATATATTACATATATATCCAAAATAAATATCCCAATACGGGAAAATATATAAAAAGCGCTTTAAACGTAATCCGAAACGTACCTATTTGTCGGGCAATATACGCTTTATTATTTTGGAACCAAAAGCAGTAGCAGTTGCTTCCATCACCTGTATTCACTTATATAATCTAAAAAGTTAAATATTTATTTTACAGTGAAATGTTAGGGTAGATTCAATCATTCATATCCAAATCAAATGCAACAACCATACATTTTAACAAACAGCATACACCACAAACAACAATCATTCAATCAACAACCATTTGTTGTTCGGGTTCAAATTCTGAAATTTTTACGGAGTGAGAAATAACTATCAAGTGCATCCGTTACTCAACAGTCTTAGATGGAATAGAGATAGATTATTGTTCCTCCAACAACTCCAAAATTCCTTACCCAACAACATACATCAACCAAACAATTCAAATCAACACCACAATAGCTTATTATATATTTATTTCATAATTCAGTGGTTTGATTTTCTTTCCTTCATTTATGGAGGAATTTCTTTTTTTTTTTCTTACAAGTTTTATTTTCCAATTATCCCAAAATTCATTATATTTGTATTTCCTTTTTATTACTTAAGTTTATAAAACAATTCTCATTAATAACAACAAATATTTTGAATATCTTCCTTTCCTTACTCTTCACTTGTAAGATTTCCCTTAAATTCTTATTTTTTTTTTTTTTTTATCCATTAACCATGGATTACGGTCATTTAAATTCTTCCAACTTTCCATTATATTAGAATAGGGAAAATTAAAACATACTTAAGTCAATAATCATACAATCAATTCTTATTTTGAGTTTCATTTTATATACTTAGGTTCATATCATCTATTAATAATTCTTAACCCTTTTTCAGTAAAATTTCAATTATAACCTAAGTTTATACCATTAAATTCTTATTATAACAGTAATTTATTGAATACTTCATTTTTCCTAAATTCCTACTTGTAAAATATTCAATTCCGGTTTCTCATTTAACACTTCAACTGTATATTTGGGTAAGTTATTTATGTTAAGGAAATTGCCATTGAACTTATACAAGTTTAATCTCCATTCTTTTAATTAAATTTAATGTTTATTCATATTACCCTTTGTCTCATATGTACGCAAATTCCTCTTTATAGCTTTGCAGTTATTCTCTTATTTCAATTAGAGGTTTCAATTCATTTATTACTTAACTTTTATTTCACTAACAAATTTTAAACAATTAATTAACGGAAAAATTTAGAATTAAATGCCGGGTTAAATTTCAATTTATTTCAAATAATAGATAATTAATTTCTTGCAACTTTTATATCTCTAATTATATTTAGAACAATAAAAGAAATTTTTTTAGAAATTTCAAAATAAATCTGCAGTAGAATTTACTACAGTGGCCTTTCCCCTTCGAAACTCGAAAATGAAAGTCGATGATGCGGCCGTCATCACCGAATTTATTTTTCAGCGACAGAGAGGAAAGTACAAAATTTAATTCTTTTCCAAAATCTTCTTTAAAACAGTTCTTCCAATTCATACGAAATATTTATATAAGAAAATACTTATAAACCGAACCATTATTTTTCATAAATTCTTTGAAAACATATTTGGAAAAATCCCGGACTTAAGTTCTAAAATCTCCAATTTGATTTATCATAATTTCAACTTAGCTTCAATTATTATAGATATTTTTATTTTCTAACACCCAATCTATAGCAACCAAATATATATATATATATCTTTATAAAACTATTTTTATATATAGAAAGTATAATAGGCAAAATTATTTCATTCACCTATATTAAAACAAATATTATGTCGGTCTGTCCTATTAAGTGTTTAGAAATCCCTATTGATGACATAGCGTCCCATGCATCAACCAGAATTCATAAATACAAAGCGGAACAGATTAACACAATATCAAAACCTTTTTATTAATACTAACAAATACGCTCTCTCATATATATACACTCAACGACTCCCATAGGATATTTCTACCCTATTAACAAAGAGTCAAACCCCACAAAGCCAAGGTTTATCGCTAAACCAAAGCTCTGATACCAACTGTAACATCCCGCCTTTTTGCACACTTTAAACCGACACACGTGCCAATTCAAAGCATACGCAAGGGCGGATTGTTATGGGGTAAATAAGAAAAACAGAGAAGAATAAAAACAAAAACAGAATCTCACAGCGGAAGGATAAAATATAATAACAAATATACAGTTCATAAACAGTTTACAAAAGCTTGATTCTTCTTTTACAATAAATATCAGAGTTACACATACCAATACAAGCAATGCAGCGGAATAGAAAGAGTGTGGTGTAATACTATATATAAAATAATACTGATTCTTCGTCTTCGTCCTCCAAAGCTAAAACCTGCTATCCTGAAATGCTCGGACTGACCCGAGCGAATTTGAATAGACAAAAACACCCGAGTCAGACTAGAATAACTTATGTGAGTTAAATAAACAGAATATAAATATGAGTACAGTAACTCAAGAGATGTTCGGGATTTACATCTCCTAAGGATCCGTTAAACTATTTACTATGTAGTATATTGCGCTATTATAATAGTGTCTATTTATAAAATAAACTTACTTTTAAATAGCGTTAAGGCTTTACATTTTCCACCTTAACACGTAATAGTCCCAGTAGTCCGTCCAATATCATAGCCCCTCCTGATCGGGAAGCCACTAGAGGATACCACACGGGCAACGGGAGAAAACCAAACTCGTACAAGGCGCGATATGGTAGGTGACACGGCACAACTAGGCAATGCCAGGGTAGATATACCAATTGCTATCCAGGCTGGTGGAAACGCGTAGCCGCAGTTACCGCCCACCTCGGACTAACTCCCCAAAATCAAAATATAGAAGCGGCCACTGAATCAAATCCAAGTCAAATTATAATATCGAAGAGGAGCGTCCGATCAGAGGAATGACCTCATTGGCCTGAGAATCGCTCCTGTTTTAGCCACCTTATGCCAACTCACGGGAGTTGGGTCCACGTATTTACCTTACAAGAAACGTCGCCACCACCTACTTCATTCTGGAATCTCCACCGCGTACACGGTTAGTCAAAGTGGTTTTCGGTATCGACAGAGAGTATGTCCATATCCGATCCCGGTCTCTTTGCCAACCAATCGTTATTATAACACCGCGGTCATTTAAAAATAGTTTATACTTTTAAAACCAGAATATAACCCATTTCAAACCGTAATATTACGATATCATTTCTTCTTTTAAAACCCAAAACAATATGATATCGTTTATCCCAAATAAAATTATTCCTTTCCAAAAATTTATGTCACTTTTTATTATTTAATATCCCATGTAACCAATATTCTGTTTGTAACTTTCAACATAATTCTTCGAAAATCCATAGCATTTTAAAACCATTATTTTCAAAACTAAATGGTTTGGATATTCAACGGTATGCGAATTAAAAAAAGTTTAACTTTACTGTTGCTTTATAAAGAAATAAATTACATGGCTTTCCAAATATTTCTTCTTTTAAAGTTAAACCAAAATCCAAAATATTACTTCAAGTCGCAAAACCATTTCAATTTTATATATATTTATATCCATTTTGGAGCATTAATATTTCAACTAAAGTTGGATTTTTATCCTTTCAAAATCAATATTCTATTAATTAATCTTGACCATTCACATAAAATCCATAATTAATAAGACTTCAAATTTCTAGTAAAATATATATATATATATATATTTCCAAATTCAATTTTTACTAGAATATTCATTTCTATTTATTTTGGGAAAATCCAATTACAAATATCATATCTTAAAATTTCCAACTTAACATTAAAACATAGGATATAAGTTATAAATCTCCATTTTCTAAATTTTCTTCCATTTTTAAATAAAGGAGTTTGTGCACCTTTTAATTTCAAAATTCTTAACTTTACATGTATATGAATACGGAAGAAAATATTTATACAGTATAAAATTTTAGATTATTATAAACCGTATTCCATCCAAACCATAGTAATCACATTTAAAATAGTTATATATATACCGCGGTGCCTGTATATAATTTTCTATCCTATGGTCAAGTGATACGGATATTTATCATTTCAATCCGCAATTTAAAAATAAACTGCGGTTGTATATCATTTCAAACCGCAATCCCGAAAGGAATGAAATATGCATGATAATTTGAAATTTAATGATATGCAATAAACATTCATTCATCAACACATCCATCATCCAATCGCAACCATCAACCAATATCAATCAATAACAATATATGTTTGGTAATATACAACAGGTAATAATTGGCAGTTTTATTTCAAATTATATTTATCAACTATTAATCTAACAATTTATATTCAGTGATAATTGACATAACTGTTAACTAGCATTTCATATGCAACCAAAAATTTCTAACAGCCAATTAACACGCAATAAATTAATTAAATTAACAGTTACATTCAATAAAATGCAATTCAACAGATATGAATGAAATAACATGCCAAATACTCATAAATAAATTTCTATTCATTTCTAAAATTTATTTAACAAACATAAAAGCTTCTAGTAGTTGCGAGTGGGTTAAAACACTCACCTTTTGAATTTAAATCGAATTTAAATTCAATTTAAACTCAAAATTTCGCCCGTCTCAGAATTCGTCCAAACCAGCGTCATCGAGTTCGGAATTAAATTACGATCCTAACAAAAAAAATTTCGTGTGAATCCGACTTCGTATGAGAAAGTTATGGCGAAAAATGGTGATTGAAAACAATTTAAAATGAAATACAAAATGGAACACAATCACCTCCATTGCCACGTCAACACAACAAATCAACGCACGCACAGTACCTACCTCCTCACGCGTTCAAAGCAGCAGCCGCCTAAAGCATGAAACTCTATTGAATTTTTGCCGCAAATCTGACCGTTGAACTGCCAAACAAATTACATAGATGCGCTCCCCATCGTCCTCTCTCCAATACCCAGAAACCGTTTTCCGATCCGACGAAGTTTTGCGCGACGATGATGAACGGTTTTGGGGCTGTTTGAATTTATTCTGGATGAACGACAGCTCCAATTGAAAAACGAATTTCACCAGTATTTTACGCGTATCGAATACTTCAACATATATTTTTTCTGGAATTTTCTGAAATTTTTGAGTTTTGACTTTTGATTTTTGAACTGTGGATAGATCTGGAATTGGATCTGAGATGTATACATTTGGGGAAGAGAAAGGAGTGAAGAAATAAACTTACAGCAAAAGAATAGAGACTAGGGTTTATAGCTGTATATTTATAGATAGGCTAGAGGTAGGGTAGCTAGACTGGATACGCGAACGTGCGTGACAAACCATGGTCCAAAAAGCCCGCTATGCCTCCGGAGCCAAATTTGTTAAAACTATATATCCAAATAGGTGTTTTAAAATATTCTGAACGCAATGGAAAAAGTTTCGCGACCAAATTCGATCGTATGAAGAAGTTATGCTAAAAAAACAAAAATTTCACATTGATTTCAAAATGCGTAAATTTCAAGGCGTTTCGAGTCCGTACGATCAAACGACCAGTCCGATCGCTACGAAACTTGAAACATTATTATAATTCACCGTTACGGATCCGATGAAACTGGTTTCGTCGAAATCCGAGTCCGTGACAAAAATGGCTATTTTTAATATTTATTAAATAAATTAAAATTAATCATAAAATCCAAATTTTCTTTCAACTTTAAATATTGGCCAAATTTCATTACTTATATAATCCAATCAATTCCAAATAATTTAGCAAGCTTGGATGTGAATTAAAATTTATAAGTATATAAATTTCGCAGTGTTAACCTCTGCGTTTTCTTATTATTTGGGAATTATAAATTTTATTCGCAAAACCCAATTATGAAATCATATATTTATACTCTCATCTTAAATCTAATTAAATAAATAACTTGATTTCTACTATCCAACTCAAAATATCTCAATTATTCTCCAACTACATAGTTAACGTTTCTTTTATATATCACTGTGGTAATATTTCAAAATGTTCATCTTTTGTTTGCATAAATTACTGTATTTAGATAAAATTGTAATTTTTGGTAGCTTATCACATAAATAAACTTAAAACCTCAACTAATACATTCCACCTTTTTTTCATCTTATTCATTTATTTGGTTACTGCATTGAAATCTATTTATTAACCAATACTAACGTTATTATCATAAAATTTGATTCCCCATTTCACCCATACGTTACAACATTAATCAACTTGCTTAACGTTTTATATGATTTCTATCCTTTACTTCATAAATTAACTCATTCCACCTAAACCCTTATCTACAAAATATTTCAACATCAAATTTACAAGCCTATACTTAATTATTATCCAACAATACGTTTTACGTTACTATAATGTTCATTCTTCCGTTCCTACGTTTCTATAAATTTATTCATTTATAATTTATTTAACGCAACACTTAATCTACACCTATTGCGATGTTTCAAATTTACTCGAATGAACAATTTCTTTACTCAAAATAGTTGTTGTAAACTCTTAATTCCACATTTATGAGTGTATTATTATTTTCACTCAAATATTATACATATATATAGAGTATTGGGTTTTTATTTAATCATCATTTATCATATATATTAATTAATTAAATTCAATACTTAAGTCTGACTAAATTTATTCCCCAAATACACATTTACATTTCTCAACCAATAAATATAACCAATCAAATTCTCATTTTATTGAACCTTGGTCAATTTCACACGTTAATTTTACTTACAGTCTCAATTAATTAATTTACCTCGGTTTCATTACCTTATTACCTTATATGCATAATTGACATTGTTATATCTTCCATTACATCAATACTTTACCATAATTAAATTCCAAATTATTAATAACCCTTATTTTTCTTAACTATTTATTAATTCCAATCCAATTGAATTCAACACTATAAATTTGATTAATTTATTATATTCACTTCCTTTCTATTATTCAAAGTTATTGTTGTAAATACGACGAATACTAACATTAGTTTAAGATTTCACTCAATGTTTACAAATTCCATTTCAATTTAATAACGTAATATTTTAGGTTCAATTCTATTTTATTTGTCGTAAATACCACTTGTTGAATTAAATACTCAAATCATAAATAAATCTTGCTTCTAAAGTTATACCAACAATGGTCCAGTTAAATTTGAATTAGCTTTACCTTTATTTTATGGAATTAACTTATTGCAATAAATCCAAATTAATAAATACGCCTTGATTCCTATGTTAACTTCTTTGGTTTCAATTAACCTTTTATGGTGAGTATGAATTCCAATGTATAATTGAAACCCTTATATCCATTTTATTTCACTATTCCATTTTTATTATTAAATCCATTATAGCCAAATGCATGAAATTAACATACATAAATATATTTTATAAGTCTGCACTTAATTATTACTTTACAATATGTTTTTACGTTACTATAAATTTATACACTCTTCCGTTTCTACATTAATAATTATTACGGTAACGTTTCTCTTAATTAAAACTTTCTCCATAATTGAATGAACTTTATATTTAATACATACTACAGAATTACAATCACCTATGTTCTATCCAACATACATTAAAAGTTCACTACCATAAATTTACCATACATTTATCCAATGGTTACATCCTCAAATTAACAATTTAATCCCATTATACAATTGCAATTCACATTATTTATTGTTACATTAATACTATTTCGAATTTTAATCTTTTAGTATTAATTTAACAATCGTATTAAATTAAGAGGTTATGATGATTTTCACTATATATATATACACTACATTTAAAACCCAACGGTCGTTTCAACTCCTTTGTATTGTATTATATTGGTTATCCATCACTGCCTTTTATTTTACTACCTAGATTCACGTATAGTTACAATATTACCAATATATATATATATATATATATATAAACACATAGGAAATCTAAATTCTTGTCATAAATTCTTAAATTTATATTATATTAATGAAACCCCCTTTTGTTAATATTTTTTTTTTTTTTTTTTAACATCTTCAATTACAACATTTATTGGTTCCTTAAAATAAATCCTTTAACCAAATGCGACAAATTTCACTACCCAAATCTATTGTCATAAAATCTTGTTGTTACATTAAATTCCAATTACTATAACAAATCACTACGTTTTCTCAAATAAATATCTAAACTTTTGTTTTATTCTCAATTAGATTAGAAATTATATTAAGTTAATCCAATTAATATTATCCAAATTTACGGGTCGTTACACTCCAATCTCTGCCAAACTAATTCCATGATGTAGTATTTATTGACAAGAGTACAAGCGACTCATCGTGCTCGATTTCGACCTCGTACGAATTTTATATAGCATGTATAAGAATTTGGAATTAAATAATATAATAGTATGATCACTAATTACAAAATTCGTTTAACAAATCACCCACTTTAAAATTAATAAACTTCCCCTCACCCCCAAACAACTTCTACCCCTTTCGATAACCCAACCCAGGCCGCGTCATACTTTACCCTTCACCGCCGCCAGAAGCCAAACCACATTGCCACGACTCCGCTGGAGTTTGACTAACCACCTACATGCCTGCTAATGCCACCGTGGCCCCCTATCTTGCCGTCTCCATCGTGACTTTCCGCAAAATGCTGATGTTGTTCGTCGAAATTTTGCAGCCACCTTGGACCACCTGACACCACTGCCTTTACACTGGAGCTCCCCCAAACCACCACGCTTCCCTCGCTGCCACCCACACCACCCCACGATTCACTATCGTTGAGGAACCTGAACCAAAACTCGTCCTCCATGAATTTCCAACACCTCCATCACTTCAGCCTAATCCAACCATACAACAAGTTCCCCTTCGATGCTACAAATAAATCTCTATTGGGATGCCTTGCCTAAAATGGCCTAGATTGGCGCCGCTTATTGTGGACCGTTCAATGAGGCCGTATAATGATTTGAATTTTTTTTGAACCTTTCTAATGAAAACCCAGATATTAATGGAAAAAAGTAGTTTGGTATGAACAGTTGGTGGCATGAGCTGAAGGGATGGAAAATAACATATATATTATTTTAGATAGAAATTATCTAGCTTTCAAACACCCAAAAATTTCGAACTCCTAACGTGATGTGTCGCCTGACGTTCTATATGAAATACCCCTATTCCGAACATAATAGAACTAGTCTCAAGACCTAATTCGATAATGCGCAAAAGATAGTTTTTCAAACCCCAATTATATTATATCAATTCCTACAATTATAAAATATGCATTTCGAACTCGCATGACCCAACGATACGTCCGATCACCGTGAAATTCGTTAACATACAATAAGACACTATTACGGATCCAACATAACTAATTTCGTCAAAATCTGAGATAGTGCCCAGAAGGCTATTTCCACATGTTAATTAAAATGAATTATTAGCAAACCAAATTAGTCACCTTTAAGTCTAAATTACAAGTTTATTATCTTCATTCTTATCCAAGTAAAATTTAAATCAAATTTTGAACCCAGGATTTAATTATTTAAGCAATTTCAAATATTAAATTAAATAATTTAATTATCAAATAAATTGCCATATTTGAAATTCAAGTTATTTAACTTATAAATTAACTTTTCAATATCTAAAATCAACTGAATATTCCACACATGACTAAAATTCTAGGTCGTTACAACATGGCTTTATGAACTTATTGTATACCTATTATGCTGGAATTTAATTAATGTAATAATTTCGGCTATATTCAATATTTAATTTGAACACTAGACACTATGACAATATAAGAAGATTTCCTATGAAATGTTATGGTTATCATAAGGTAAAAACTTATTTGTGTTTATGTGCGACATGTTCTTATGAAATACTTTTATATTTTGGAATTCTTTATAAACATTAAATTTAACTGGAGTGTGTTTTCTCATGCTGATTTACCAGATTGATCTGGGTGATATCTATTATAATGCTTGGGTTAAACCGAGCATATTTATAGATTTAGTTCGGATACTTGGAGCTCAAGAGACAAGCTGGATGCCCAAGATGTATCTACGTATTTCTTTATTTTCCTCCACATTGGTTGTTGTGTTTATCAGCAATTTACGAGGACAAATTATTATAACCATCCAGACTGATCATTTGTTTAGTGTACTCTGATTGATGTTGGTATATTATAGTTTTCTATGGTGTAAATGTCTGTTATGTATTATATAATACTCATTACAATGTGAGATCTTGTTCTGCCTGTTCTTTCTTTTTCTCCTAATAATTCGTCTTTTTGACACTTGGATGCTCGCCATGTGAACAACGAGCTTGCATTAGTGTCAACTTCTAAAGGTCGAAAATGGTGGGTCGTTACATGTGGTATCAGATCTTAGGTTAAGTAAACGCCTAGGTTTTTGTGGGTTTAACTCATTTGAGATAGGGTAAGTGAGACCCAAGGATGAGATTGAGTGTGTATGTGAGCATATTTGTTAGTGCTATGAAAATGTTTTATATTATATTGATTTATCGATCAAGCAGTTATGATTTCTGGTCGGTACAGAAGGAACAATTCTATCGAAAAGGATTTCTAAACACTAGAGCTAGGCAAATAGACATAGTATTGTTTGAAATGGGTAAACGAAATAATTTTACCTAAATTATATTTTATATATTAAAGAATATTTTTTTCAAAAGTTATTATAGCTATATACATATGGTGTGTTTGATTATTGGATAATGATAATATTCAATTTTATTATCATTTATTGTTGATTGGTTAGTCTCAGATAGTTTATGAGCATTTATTGTTAATTAATATTAATACAAACACCTTATGAAATTCAGTTTCGCGGCTTGACTATAAGGTGTTCGATGATTTTATTGAGTTGAATTTTAATTATAATAAAAGTTATTGACTAAATCTATACAAAGAGGAAAAATTATGAAATGAACGTATTTAAGAATTAAAATCATATAAGCAGTATTTATAAGTATAGTTATAAATAAGGATTTAAAACCGAGAATTTGAGTACATAAATCCCGAGATTTTGAATTGTTTTTCAAAGTTTTGTGACAAATAACAATAGTGTTATTTGGAAGTATGTTTGGAAAATAAATATTTTTAAAGGGTTTCTGAAAAAGACAAAAAGTAGTGAACTCACTTCAGTCGTTGGAAAATAGTTCTGGTGATGAATGTAGAATTATCGACGTTCATTTTTTAAGTTTCTACGTGATGAATTACTACCATGGAAGTTTTGCTTTGGTAAAAAAACCTTTAGTTTAAATTAAAAAGTAAGGTGGATATACAAAAAGGAGTTATGTATATAATTATTATTTCAAAATGATTTAAGATAAAAACCAGGGGTTTAAATTATGAAGTTCTCGATTAAGTCATGTAATGGCTGCATTTACCTAATGCATTAGAGTAGTTGGTTTTGCACCTTATTTTGAAATGTTGTTTGGGAAATTTTCATTTATTAAAAATGAAACTGAATTTCCAATGATTTTAAATATTCGGGACTTCCAAATTTAATATAAAAATTGAACCTAGGTGTTTTATGAAAATATAAGAAAATAAGTTTTGAAACCTATAAATTTGAAGAGATAGTAATTTAAAAATAATGTTTAAATTTGTTGAATATTCCAAGTAAGTAAAATAATTCTAAATATTTTATTTATACCCTTAGGAAGTAGAAGCATATTTTTCAAATATGAATTTAAATTATAGAATTTGAATAAATAAAGAAATGTGTCTTAAGTAAAACAATGATTCCTTAAAAAGGTAATTACAATCTTGGAAAACGTTTTATTAATGAAGACAAGTTTTTATAAAGTGTTTGTAGGCTTAAAATAATATAGTATGAAATGACTTAGAAAATGAATTCTAGTATTAATTAAAAATATGGACTTAAATTTTAAAGTGGGTAATAAACATAAGCGTGCTTTATAAAATGTTTATAATAAAATTAAGTATGAAAGGGATTTAAGGATGATGGTGTGGTTTTTTGAAATGTGTATAAACTTCGATTTTAAAGTGATTGATTTACATAAGTGGTATTATAAGACGTTTATGAACTTAAGTAAGGGTTCTATAAAATATTTCATGAATAATTTTAATATTAAGGAAATAATATTGGAAAATTGAGTGTGGTTTAAAATTGAATGTGAATAAAAAAGAATTTGGCATAGTTTAGGAACTAATGGGATAAATATGTAACTTGTACATAGATCATTCTATTCGCATAACCGATTTGATTCAGAATCGAGTACATGATTTCAGGTGAAGTACGCCAGTCTGAGTTAGGATTTTTAATTCGATTTTTGATGACGAACAGTTGATACGAATTTTTGATTTGATGCTAAAGTTCTTTATCGTATAAGGATATGTAAGGAGAAAAAGTTTCTAATCAAGGAAGCGGATCAGAGTCTACACTAGAGTGGTCAAGTGAGCGATACTAGTTCGAAAGTGAAACTGTGTGATCTAACGAACGATAAGATTTGATATTTCATATGGATGGTATATGTACAGTGCACAGGCTTAATATGCTTTTGATATTTCAAATGAAAATTATACAGTTGGATATATTTATAATGAGATGCAGGTACATGGAAGCAAATGCTAGTTTACTGCTTTTTCTTTCCTAAATAAAGTTTAGTTTCCCGACTAATATGTGGATGTTTATTTATGGTTTTGTTTGACGATTTCATGCTTGAGAAATGGAAGACCACTTGGGCTTTTATTTTCTTTTGTTGGTTTGGGCCCGTAATGGCAATTTGTAGTTTGTCCAGTCGAGTCGCGCAAAGGAAACGCTGCCGAAATTTTCCATAATATAGGACTTAGACAATTTGATGACAAGTTTCAGCTAATTGATTTTGAAAAGTTAAAGGGTTTAGAGGCATTTTTCTTACTTTAGGAATTTCAGGGGCGAAATTCTTTTAAGGGGGAAGAATATAATGACCTTGAATTTTAGTTGTTTGATAGTGGAATATTTAGTACATTTTAACTATTACAATATTGGTATAAAAGTTAAATAACTTGAATTCAAATATAGAGATTGATTAAAAAAATTGAATCGTGAACTTAATAGTTGAATAATGATTTAAAATTGGGATATTGAATTAAATATTTATTCAATGAATTTAATAATCTTACTTAACCCCTTTAAATTAATAAATAATATAGGTGAATTCAATTCGTAAATTTAATTATAAAGATAAATAGTACAGAAAAATATCAATTATGTGATCGAAATTATAAAATGATATTTAATGTGTGAAATTATAATTTCTGGGCTTTGTTTCGGATTTTGACGAAACTAGAGCCATTAGATCCAAAAAAATAAACTATCGTTCGCTGACGAGATTGGTGGCAATTAGATATACTATGTGGTCGTGCGAGCTTAAAACGCATAACAGTTAATTTTTTAGAATTGAAAATATTATAATTGTATTTTAAAAGAAAAATATTGTACATGATAGAATTAGGTTTCAAAAATAGTTCCATTAAGTTTATAATAGGGGTATTTAGTTAGGAACGCCAGTGAGCACTCCTCTATTTGAGTTCGTAAAATTTCGAGCATGAACAGTGTTAAGAAGTCCTATGTATAGATCCAAACCCATTCATTCTTCCCAAAACCAAACTCTATACCCTAGCCGCTATTTTAATTACTCTCATACAACGATCCACGTTGATCAAAGTCACTCGAGGCAGTTTTGGGCTTGGGTCTCAACATGGAAGTTAGTCATAGGGAGAAGGGATGAAGATGGACGATGGGATCGACCTCTATTGACCGAAGTTCGATCAAATTTGATTTCAATGGTGAACTAGCTTTTGGTGCATAGGGGGAGATAGGGATGACATTGAGAGGCGGCAACGGTGGCATTGGAAGCACCGTGGTCTGAGGGTGTCATGGGTGTAGTACAGAGATTGGTGATGCACTGTAGCAGTGGGGATGATTAGAAAAGCACGATGTCGAGTTCCATGGAGTGCGGTTAGGGTTTTAAATGAGACGATTAAGGTTAATTCGGGATTAAGAGTTGTAATTAGTCATTAGTTATACTATTTAATTAGTAAAGCTTGTAAATTAAATATCTATTTCAAATTAGGTCCAAATCGAACGCCATCAGTCGCGTTAGGCTCGTATCAATATTATCTATGTTACGGAATTGGATTGGCTTAGATCGAAGCTTGTAGGAATTTTTTCTCAAAAATCGAACGTTGTTCTACTTTAGACGGATCCAAAATGCTTCGGTGATAACTGGAATTTTGGTGTGTTAAACTCACCTTTTTGGTTAATCGGTAAGATATATAGTTGAAAAAATTGACTGTTTTTGTTTGGTTAAAATTATTGGTTGTTTGGTTAGATATTCTATTTTACATGCAATTGTTAATTAAAATTGAAATAAAGGAAATTTTTTGAGGAATCTGGATTTCTCACCGTAGTAATTAAAATTTCCGTTTATATGTTTTTGTTTATTTTATTTCAGTTATAACACTGTTATATAGATTGTTAACTGTTAAATCTTGATTGTTTAGCATTATTAGTTATGACATTGCGATAAGTTGAAAACTTAACCCTAGTAGTGGTAAAAATCAATAACAACATTGGTAAATTGCTTGGTGGCTATTGGCCTCAATTTAGTATTTTGAAATATTATTAACTGTCGTTTGGCTTGAAATGGGTTTTTGATTCGAAGAATGATTTCAAATCTAATCTTTGGGTTTTCATGAATATTTTTGTAAGCAGATTTCGAAGTTCTCTATTTTACCCCCAACCTTTTTATTTGCTTTTTCTAAACACTTTAGAAATGTTTTAAAGTTGTTTAACTATCATTTAATATTTCTTTAAAGTTGTTTAACTATTGTTTAATAATGTTTAAAAGTTGTTTGTTTCTATTCAACATTGTTTTTAAAGTTATTTATTAATATCATAATATTATGAAACGTTATTTATTTAAATAAGTGATATTATTTGAAGATAATAACATATTTTGAAAGTTAATTATTTAATATAATAAGATTTTTGAAGATTAATTATTAGTTATGATATTAATAATGTTTGAAATTACCAATTATTATACTAATAATATTTTGAAGTTGTTTATTATTACATTAATAATGTTGTGAAGCAAATTAATTATTTCATAATGACGTTCTAAAGGAAATTGACTGTGTTATTAATGTTATTGAAATTTAATTTATTATTTATTTATAATGTATAAAGTTAATTAATTTATCTAATAAATTTTATTAATAAATTAATTGATAAGGGAATTTCATTTAATAATAGAGATTTACTTAGGGGTTTATAATTGAAAATGTGATTTGGCTTTATAAGAATTTTCAAAGTGCTTTATATAGGATTTTTATAAAGGGATTTTATAATGGATTTGTATAAAGGATCTTTATAAAGGAGTTTTATTAAAGAATTAAGTTTTATAATGATTTTATAGATTTATAAAAAGGAGTTTTATAAATAGTTTTATAGACTTGTAAAAGAGATTTATAAATGGCTTTATAAATTTATAAAAAAATTATTAATTGTTTAGCGATTTACAAGGGAGTATTATAACTTGAAAGGAGATCTTGAAATTTGAAAAGAATTTTTATAAATGATTATGGATATCTGCAAAAGAATTTTATAAATGGCTTTGGATAACTACCCTAAAACCCATAAAAATAAATAGAAAAAATAAACTACCCTAAAAAGGTAGAAAGAAAACTAAAAAACATGAAAAGAAGTAAACAAAACAAATGATGGTCACATAAAGTTGAGGCTATCCAAGGAGTGGGGACGTGACGAAAGAAAACCTCGTCCAGTCCCCAAGATGAAGTGGATAGTATAAATAACTGTCAAGGCTATCCAAAGAAGCTGTAGAAGGCCATGTAGCATGTCGAAATCCAAAGAAGTTGTGGGACGTCCGAGTCTAACGGCCTATATCAACAGCCAAAGTTGGTAAAAAAATCAACAGACATCATAGGACTTAACTAGTATAAAGGTCTATTAGATACATATGTATGCAAGAGGATAAAAAGCAAGACTTATGAGAAATAGAAACCTAAGTAAAACATGCATAATGAGGGGGCATGAAGTTCGTTACCATTAAATAACATTAGACTAACAGGATAGTTAGTTATATAGTAAGAGTGGATGGTCAGAATGGCTATATGCGTTACCATCTACCATAATGGCACTTACAGCACTATTATTTCCATTATTAGCAACAACTTTCTCTCGTAAGGCATCAATATGGGAATATACCTATTTAAGGAACTCCTTAAAGCTGACAGTGCTAGCTACTACAGGTATTATTTGAGATGCAATGGAAACAAAATAAAGTGGTTTTGTATATCAGGTTATCCATAGCCGAAGCAATATTATTATTGTTAAAAAATCGCTAAAAAAATTTCAAACTAAATACAGGTTGTGATAGTGAAAGTAGTGTTCAAAAGGAGTCGTTGCATAGAAGTAAGATGAAATCTTAGTTTAGATCAATAAGATTCACAATTATGAATGTTATAAGTAATGGTAAAACTGAAAATTCCTAGAATGCATAGAAGTATAGAGTAATTAAACTAACAATTATAGTATAGGCGTGTGGTTGTTTCTAAATTAGCACTGTAGAAGTGCATTTTTATCAATATGTGCATTATTCTTTTTAACTATTTAGAAGTATTAAGCTTGTCATCTAATATTAACCACATATGTAACTTAGATTTAGGAGGGACATTCGCTTTCCACAATATTTTAAAATGGTTAGAGTTAACTCTGGAGAAATTTATAAATTTATAAAATGAATTAGATGTAAAACTATTAGAGTTATCCCAACACCATATTTTAATATCGATGTTATATCTATATTGTATAAATCTAATCTAGCATATAGAAAAGCAAATTGGAAGAAAGTAGTTCCTTCTAATGTCCTATTAAATTTGAACTCCCAAGGAAAGCTCAAATTAGGTTTATAGACCTTTGAGAATAATATATTTTAAAATTGCAAATATCGTAGAGATCTGAAAATTCTACTTTAACATGAATAACAGAGATCCAGCATTCATGCCAAAAGGATGTGTTATTCTCCGAGTGGACAATGTTAGCCCTAGTTTGAAAATATTCAAGCTTTTTAGAATGGATTTCCAAAGTGTGACAAATTACTATGGCTGCTAGAAGTTATTTGGTGTAAGTTATGAGAGCCACCGTAAAATCGATTAGAAATTATTTCTTTCCAAATCAAGCCGTCGTTGTTAGTATTGAACTTCCACAATCGTTTCCCTAATATAGAAACATTAATGTTATAAAGATTAATTATTCCTAACTCTCCCTCTCTTTAGGTTTACAAACTGAATCCCAACTGACTAGACACTTTAAACTAATATTAAAGTTATCTCAGCCTAAAAGAAAATCTCTTCTAATCTTATCTATTTTGTCTACTGCCTATTTTGGAAAGAGGTAGAATGATATCCAATAAACATGGGATGTCAATAAAACAAAGTTGATTAGGACAACCCAACCTACTCTTGATAAAAAATGTACTATTCTATCTAGATAATCTTTTGCTAATTTTATCAAAGATAGATGACCGGTCTCATGCATGAGTTTGGTTGGTCTTATTAAAACCCTAAGTAATCAATGGGAAAGTTCATAGTGTTGGCAACCTAACTTTCTGCATTTCCTATATCATTTAGTACCAAAACTAAGCTTTCACCAAAATTTATTTTTATACTAGATAGCAGCTCAAAGCTATACAATATAAATTTAAGAGCTATAATATGACAACGCAAATGCAAAGTAAAGAGCATGATATCATTTGCATACTAAAGGACGGAGAGGCCATAACTCATGACCTTATTTCCAACCTTATCTTATATTCCATTGGTAGTAGCTTGTTTGATAATCCTTGCAAAAAGATTGGTCGCTGGGTTGAATGGTAGGTGTGACAATGGATCTCCTTGCCTAACCCAACGTTTTGATTGTATTTTATTGCCTAAGACACCATTTACCATGATGCTATAATTACTTGTTTTAAGAAGAGTCATAATCCATCCTACCCATTTTTCACTAAATCCTCTAGCAATTAATAATTATTTGAGGAAAGTCCAATCCAGGGGGCCAAATGCTTCAGAGAAATCTAGTTTTAAGAGTGCACAGGTCACATTCCTTTTATAACAATAATTGATGAATTCTTGAACAGCCGCAAACCCATCTGTGACATTTCTGCCTTTGATAAAATAAGTTTTCTTACAATCTATTAAATCATTCATTTTAGAGCTGAGCCTATTAGTTATAACCTTTAAGATAATTTTAAAGGAGCAATTTAGAAGGGAAATAGGTCTAAAATCATTAAATTCATTTGCACCGACTTTCTTGTGTAGTAGAATTACGTTAGCAAAGTTAAACCTTCCTAATTGCAATGTGTCATCATAGAATTCGTTAAACAGTTCAATTAGATGTGATTCAATCATAGGCCAAAATGTTTTGTAAAAATAAAATCGAGAACCGTCAGGACCGGGTGCCTTATCGAAGGCATATCAATAATAGCTCTTAAAAATTTCCTCCTCTCTGAAAGGGGAGTCCAAACCATCTAAATTAATCCTAGAAACTATGGGATATAGCCCTTCCCAATTAGCTCTAATCCTATGGCTTATCCTAGTTTAAGAGATATCTTTATATTAGTTAGTAAATGCCTTGGTTAATTCATTTTGATAAAAAATTTCAACATAATTAATAATAACAAAGTTAACAGTGTTACATCATTTTCTACCATTAGCAACGTTATGAAAAAATTTGGCGTTCAGTCGTCCATCTATTGGATTCTAGTCCTTTGTTTCCACATAACTTCTTCTTGAGTTAAAGTTTTATTTAAATCATTCTCTAAGTTTAAAAGGATATTCTTTTCCGATATGGTTAGGGGTCTAGATTCTTCAATTTTATTTAACTTCAGAATCCCCAACATTAAATTCTCATTTTTGAGTCTAATATTCCCAAAAGTATCCTTACTCCATTTTTAAGAAAGTTCTTAAAAATCTAAGTTAGCTTACCAATATTGTAACATCCCCTATCTAGATGTTCAAAGCTAAGCGCTACAGATGCTTTAGTCATCTATAATATTAACCTTCGACGACTAAATACGGCTATATTAATGGTATCTACAATATGAGAAGCACTTGAATAAGAAACAAATCACATATTTTAAAAAAGCATTTTCCATTACATTTCAAAGCATATGTTCCATATTCAGATTACACAATCCCAAAACGTTTCCCAGGCATTAATAAAATATGTTTATTACAAAATACGCCAAGAGTGACATATAGAGATGCCTCCTTTGATGATCAGAGCAATACTGTCATAATTGACTTAATACACGCAATGGAATAAAACAACAAAACAAGGACTGCAACTCCTAAATAGCTATTCGTTATCCTCATGCTCGCCTCTGGTAACTTTATTCGTCATCCTATAAAACTGAAAGCGCCTCAACCCTCAGCCTACTCAAATCAATTTTGAGCACCCGAGAGTTTAAGGGGAAAACATAAACTTCGAGTCAGACATGAATCCTGGTGCGAATAATACTATACATCTATGTTATAAATGTTAAGTGAGACCACACTGCTTAGCGGAAAGGGTTTCCCCTCACTAACATTCTTTTAAAATATATCTTTCTTATGCAAACCTTTTCCTACAACCAAAACTGGTTAAAACATGTAAAGCATCATTATGTAAACATGCATACTGGGTAATAAAGGAACTACTTGTTCAAACACTTTGGTTTTGTTTGGCTAACTATTAACCTTTAGCTGACTAGGGACTACTAGACAATATAAACAAAATTTATCTAACATTTGTTATACACACTTTCTCTAGATGTCTGTCCCTAACTATCTTTTAAATACTTCTCTTCTGGACATTCTATCCCTAACTTAACATCTCCAGGGTCACCTGATCCTAATGGTTTTACGGGCTCACTAATAACCTATCTATATACAAATATATATTCTCTTCTATGTGTAATCATAATTTTAGTCTTATCTATGACAAAACCTTGCATACTGGAATTTTGGACAAAATTAGCTATGGCCAATAGCTAATGTATAGGGCACGACCTTATACCAATCCCACCTAGTATTCTAATATTCGAGTCATTTTACTTAGGGATCCCTTCCCATAATTTTCCTTGAAAGCATTTTCAATAAAACTTTAAATCAAACCTACTGAAGGAAAATACATATGTACTTTATGCTTTACTCAAAATCACCTTGCCATGTTATGTATATATATAGTTTACTCAAACCTTAGTTGACTAAAACATTTTGACACTTGAAAGTATCCCGTTTTCAACTCCATTGAAAGTACCCATTTCCAAACCATTGAAAGCACCTCTTTCGAAACCAAGTAAAATCGTTCATTTATCTAGACTGAAAGGCCAAAACCTTCATTTCGAAACTATTCTCAAAACCCTTTAGAAGCCTTTGAAAACCTTCCTTTCGAAAGCTTTAAAACCTTAGACATCATTTCTTAAAATAATTCAAAACATTGCCTTTAGAAACCCTTGGAAAAACCTTTCCTTTCAACCCTTTCGAAACCATCAAAAAAAATACCTTTTGACTCCTTCGAAAATCTTGGGAAATCACCATTTTTCAAACCATTTTAAAAACTTTCGAAAGCATCAAAACTTTATAAACTCAAACCTTTCGAAAGCACTTGGGTTCAGTTTAAAACAAGTGGAAAAACACCTTTCGAAACCATTAAATCAACTTCTTTGAAACCATTGGTTTATACTTCAATAGAACAAAAGGGTCTATAAAATCAAATAAGTCGAAAGCCTACCTTTCGAAAGCATCCCCAAGTAAAGAAGTGATGGTGTAGAAACTACCCTTCCAAAAGCATTGGAGAAAGCGGCTAATTTTAGAAGTTAAGTATACATTTCAAAACCATTGACTTCAAAAGGTAGAAAGGCGGCAGCTAGGGGTTTCGACCCCTTCGAATGCATTACTTAAAATAAAAGAGCACAACCATTCAAAACCTTTTCTTCAAAAACATTTGACTCAATCGAAAGCCAACAGAGTCGAAAGTTATCTTTTTGAAAGCAAAGCAGACGCTACTTTAATTTAAAAAAAGGCATACTTCAACCCCTTTGAAACCCAACGTTTCGACTACGTACCTTCTGCCTTTATCCAATATACTACGTATTAAGAAACTTAATACCATGTGCAATAGTTTCGAAAGCATGGTGGCGAAACGTCCTAGTCGGATCGCCTAGTGCCAAAAGTAGCGGACGTGCTAAAAACATGTTATTTTTGTCTTTAACTTAAAAGAAAAACACTTTTCTACTAACCTGCTATTGTTTGTCAACTTTTTCATTGGTTGCTAGATATCCTTTCCAAGAGTTCTGCCACTATTTCAGAAATAAAAAATAATTTAATTTTACAAAATGCGCCTTCTCCTCAAATAAATATATAACACATTTAAGTCTCATACATAAAATAATTTTATATGTTCATCAAAACACTTAGGAAAATTCTATAAAAATTCCAGAAAAATCTAATTTAATATGTTTTCGAACATATATAAATTTTAGACCCAAATAATTTATTATTTAGTTGTAAATAATTTAAAACCCAAATAACCAATTTTTTCACTAGAAAATTAATATAAAATTCACATTAATTCATAAAATTATGAAAATTGAAACCCATCTCTAAAATATAATTTCTGATCTACATTTAAATCCACAAGGCATTTGGATGTCATGTAGTAGGGTTTTCATACTAAAAAATATCATAAAAATCAATACGAACATGCATAGTCGTCAACAAGCATATATAAACTTTTAATCTTTCAAAACATGGCATGAACATGCAAAAGCGCTTTGGATTATCCTTAAAACCGAAAACCATAAGAAAAGTGAGATGTACTCATTATTCACCTTAACTTTGTGATTAAAGATGTGAGATTTGAATGAATTTGACGTTGATTCAGCTTCCCCTTTATCTTCCTTTCTCTTGCTCTAGAAAATGGTGGATGGCCTCTCTTTTAGTTTTAATTTTTATAAATGAAATGAAGTGATACTCACGGCTAACGGTTTAGGGTATTAGAGAGCCATTTTTTCTATTTTACCCCTCCCTTATAACACTTATATTCCTAACACATTTTGTTCATGCTATCTTATTTTTGATTTACATATTAACATGGCACGGATATCCTTAGTTATAACTAAATATCAATCCATTAATCATCTTAAATTACTATATTTGATTTAACCAATTAAATATCCTAATAATGTTACAAAAACTACGGGGTCATTACAGACCCCCGTCCTTAAAGAATTTCGTCCCCGAAATTACGATAAGGTACACGCAATTCAATTAATATAGTAAAACATACCATCAAAAAAATTAGGATAAATATCTCAGATCCTTCTCTCAGTCTCCAAAGTACAGTCTCTCTCATTGGCGCTTTATAGAACTTTTACTAGTTTGACTATCTTGTTCCTCAACCTCTTCTCATCTCTCCCGACTAATCAAATCGGCTTTCTAACTATAGTCAAGTCTAGCTCCACTACTAGATCTTCTAACGTGGTTGGTGCTATAGTAGTCTTCGGGTCTCTAGTACACTTCCTTAGATGTGAAACATAGAAAACATCGTGGACTCTTGCCAAACTACTCGATAACTCTAGTTTGTATGCGAGTTTCCCGAGTCCTCTCAACAATACGAAAAGGTCCAACGAATCTCGGTGCCAACTTTTCTGATTTTCCAAATCTAATCACACCCTTCATCGGCGAAACCTTAATAAACACATGATCTCTAATAGATAAATTCCAAGTTTTTCCTCCTTCTATCTGCATAACTTCACTGCCTAGACTCAGCCTCCTTCATTATAGCTCGAATCAACTCAATCTTCTCTACGACATGTCTCACTAAATCCAAACCAAGAACCAATTTATCTCCGGTCTCCAACCAAAAATAGGAGATTTGCATGACCTTCCATGCGAAGCTTCAAATGGTGTCATTCCAATACTAGTCTGATAACTATTTTTATACGAGAACTCGACTAAGTTTAGATGGTCTACCCATGATCCCCCAAAGTGTAACACACAAGCTCTTAACAAATTTTTCAAGACTTTGTTAACTCTTTCAGTTTGCCCATCAGTCTGTGGATGGTAAGAGGTACTCATCTGAAGCTTGGTTCCTAAAATATCCTGTAGACTCCTCCAGAACTCACTAGTGAACAAGGAATCTCTATCACTAACTATGCTACTAGTAATTCTATGCAGTCTAACCACATTCTCTATAAACAACTTCTCCAAAACAGATGTCATCCTAGTTGACTTAACTGGAATGAAATGGGCACTCTTGGTCATTCTGTCCACTATGACCCATATACTTTCATTTCCTCTTCTAGATCTTGGCACCCCATCAATAAAATCCATAGAAATAGAATCCCATTCCAAACCGAAATATCCAATGGCTAAAGCAATTCACTTGGCTTCTTATGTTCAGCCTTTACATGTTGGCAATTCAAGCACTGCTTTACCCATAAGCCAATATCCCTCTTCATCCTTCCCAGAAGAAACTCCTCTTCATATCCTGATACATCTTAGTTCCTTATGGAAGAATAGTGAACTTCGAACAATGCCTCCAAAACATCCTTCTTTACGTCTCCTATATTCGTAACACTCAACCTCCATTTCATTCTCAACCATCCATTATGGTCAAGACTAAAATCCTTTAGGTCATCTCTCTCTGTTCCTTCCTTTAACTTCCTGACTAGTTCTACCAAAACTAGATCCTCCATCTGTTTAGAAGCAATCTTCTCAATCATTACCGACCGAACTTCTAAACAAGACAACATAACACTTTCTCCACTAGGCCCAGCCTCAGTTCTATGCTGCACTCCACAAGCCGATAATGCTTCCAAATTCTTCCACTTAGAAACCATTTCCAATACTGCATTCTGATGTTTTCTGCTAAATCTTCTCCAAGTGTGTACTCAATTCCAAAATCATAAGCAGCAATAAACTCTAACCACCTCTATTGTCTCATGTTCAGCTTCTTCTTTGAGAAGAAATACTTCAATGACTTATGATCCATATAAAGCTCAAACCTCTCTCTCAAAAGGTAATTTCTCCACACATTCAAAGCAAAAATAACTTCAGCTAAATAAAAATCATGCGTTGGATACATAACTTCATGCGGTCTAAGCTGTCTAGAAGCATAGGCAATCACTTTACCTCTCTGCATTAACATAGCTCCCAATCCCGTTCCACACACATCAGTGTAAACTACCAAATCTTGATTCCCTTCCAGAACAACCAATACAGGTGCATGGGTCAGTAAGTCTTTCAAGCTATGAAATGCTTCCTTACACTTATCGGTCCACACAAACTTCACATCCTTTCGCGTTAGCTTGGTCATCGGCTCTGCAATCTATGAAAAATCCTTTATAAACCTCCGATAATATCCAGCCAATCCAAGAAAACTCTTTATCTGGTCATTGTTTTGGGTCTCTTCCAATTATTTACCGCTTTGATTTTAGTCGGATTTACTAACAACCGTTTTTTTTGGGACTAAGTGACTAAGAAACTTCACTTCCTCCTTCTAGAAGTGACACTTTGAAACCTTTGCTTTCAACTGATGCTGCCACAGCGTCTCAATCACCACTCTAAGATGAACTTCATGCTCCTTCTCATCCTTAGAGTATATCTGAATATCATTTATGGAACCAGTACAAACCTATCCAAGTGCTCTTGGAAAATTGGGTTCCCAAATCCACAAAGAATGTCGGCGCATTAATTACTCTGAACGGCATAACAAACCATTCGTATGATCCATATCTCATCGTAAACGCAGTCAGAGGTATACTATCCTCTGCTACTCTAAGCTGATGAAAACCTTTTGCTAAATCCAACTGAGAAAATACCTTGGCTCCACTCAACTGGTCGAACAAATCCTCAATTCTCAGCAATGGATATTGATTCTTTATTGTCCTCTCATTCAACTTACGACAAATCGATACATAGCCTTAACGATCCCGGCTTCTTAGCAAGTACTACCGGTGCTCTCCAAGGTGAACTACTTGGTCTGAAAAAACTCTCGCCATCCAAATCCATCACTGTACCTTAAAATCTTTCATTTCTGTAGGTGTCATCCTACTTGGTGGCCTACTCACTAGCTCAGCTCCAGGCACCAAATCAATTCGAAACTCTATAGCTCGTTTTGGTAGCAATCCGACTACCGGCTCGAAGACATATACTAATTCTCTAACCAAGAAAACTCATTTTAACTTGTTTTCCAACTCCACAACACCCAATAAAGCGTTCACCTTGCAACTAGGGTTTTCTATGGTATAAACTACCCGATCGGTACAATCAGGGTACCTAAGCAATATTTTCCTATCGTAGAAAAATATCCTAGCATCATACTTTTTAACCAACCCATATCCAATGTAATTTCGAACCCTACAAAGTCAAACACATGCAAACAGAAAACAAATGTATGACCTAAAACTCAAACTCTAGGTGGTCACATTTCATCCCAAGCATCGCATACCCTCCTATCAAATTTGCAACCCTTGAGGAAGTAACTAAATATGATTCTAGGTTAAACTTATCTAACAAACATCGAGATATAAAATAATACGATGCACCAGTATCAAACAGAACACTAACAGACATACCGTGAATCTGTAGCGTGCCTTCGAAAACTACCTTTCCCTCCTCCTGCACTACTGGCCTCGAAGCAGCGGGCTTCAATGCATACACTTGGCCCTTTCCATCCTTTGCGGGCTCCTTGCATTGATTCTTATAGCGGTCGATCTGATCACAATTGAAGCATTTGATGTTCTTCTATCCAATAACCTTTTTTTCCTTTTCTTTTCCAGTACGACACTCGTGAGCATAATGTCCTTACTTGTCGCACTTGAAACGGACCACCTCAGACTTCCCCTTCTTCACTGCTCCTCCCTTTTGAGCATTCTTTTTTGTGGAAAAACTTCCTTTTTTGGGCTTGTCTAACCTGGACCACCTTCTTCTTTTCTTAATAAGCAAGCATCTCTTTACTACCATACCACAAGGATCTCTAATGTGCGGTAAGGTAGCCCTCGCCAACTCTGGCTTCAAAGCTCTAATAAAATTCTCATTCCTTTTCATCACTATGTCAATAGTGGCATAACCATATATGGCTAACTCTTTAGACCTATCAGGATACTCCAGAACGGACATCTACCCTTGTTCTAGCTTAGCAAACTTCCGAACCAAAACACACTACGTCATCACTGACATGAACCGTTATTGAAACCACCTCTTAATCTCTGCTCACATCATAGTCTCCTCATCTACACCAGTAATAACAGTATTTCACCAAAACAATGTTGCTCTTTGAAGCTTCCTTGAAGCATGTCTCTTTTTTTGCTCATCGTTTATCCTCAAGTCAGCAAAAATCTTTTTGTAGTGTAGCATCTAGTTTTCCACCTCGATAGCATCCTTTGTTCCAGTAAACGGCTTTCTCTAAGCCTAGCATAATCTCCGCTCAAGTTACCATAATCGTTGACTATCGGAGCTTCCTAAACTCCTCCTCCAACAACTCTAACTGCAATTCCAGCTTGCATTATATTTGCAAAAAACTGATACATGGCTCCCATACCCACTTGTGGAACCCCAGCACCCACATTCTTAACCTGATCCTGACCTTGATTCCTTTTAGTATTCGGTCGGGATTTTGCATTTATGGTGGTGTTGTCCTCTCCTAGGTTAACTCTACCTCTTCTTGTGTCCATATCTGTATTCAAGTCTCGTGAGATATAAAAGAATAGCCTAAGCGATAGGAGAATAAAGATATAGCCTATACTTATGTATAGCAAATAGAAGTATGTCACTCTAGCATTGTCCCATACCTCAATCTTAACTCTAATTTATAAGGATTATGTTTTCAAAAATCATTTTTAGCTAAAGTATTTCATAAACCTATGCTCTGATATCAAGTTGTAAAATCCCTATTTAGAGGTTCAAAGCTAAGCGCTACAGATGTTGCAGTCATCTATAGTATCAACTTTCGACGAATAAATACGGCTATGTTAATGGTATCTATAATATCAGAAGCACTTGAATATGAAACGAATCACGGATTTTAAAACAGCATTTTCCATTACATTTTAAAACATATGTTCCACATTCAGATTACACAATCCCAAAATGTTTCCAGGCATTGATAAAATATGCTTATTACAAAATACGCTAAGAGCGACATATGAATATGCCTCCTTGGATTATAAGAGTAATATTATCAAAATTGACTTAATACACATGGCGGAATAAAAAACAACAAAACAAGAACTGCAACTTCTAAATAGCTATCTGTGATCCTCCTGCTCGCCTCTGGTAGTTTTATTCGCCATCCTACTAAAAACCTGTAAGAACCTCAACCCTCGGCCTACTCAAATCAATTTTGAGTACCCGAGAGTTTAAGTGGAAAACATAAACTTCGAGTCAGATATAAAGCCTAGTGTGAATAATACTATATATCTTGGTTATTACTGTAAAGTGAGACCACGCCGCTTAGCTGAACGGGTTTCCCCTCACTAACATTCTTTTAAAATATATTTCTCTTTTGAAAACCTTTTCCTGCAACCAAAACTGGTTAAAACCAGTAAAGCATAATTATGTAAACATACATATCTAGTAATAAAGAAACTATCTGTTCAAACACTTTAATTTTGTTTGGCTAATTATTAACCTTTGGCTGACTCAGGCCTAGCAGAGAATATAAACAAAATATATCTAACATCTGTTAGACACTCTTCCTCTGGACGGTTCGTTCCTATCTGTTAGTTAAATACTTCTCTTCTAGTGGTCTGTCCCTAACTTAACATCTCCCAGGGTCATCTGATCTTAATGGTTTTGCGGGCTCACCAATAACCTATTTATATACAAATATATATTACCTTCTGTGTGTAATCATAATTTAAGTCTTACCTGTGACAAAGCCTTACACGCTGAAATTTTGAACAAAATTAGCTGGGGCCAGTGGCTAATGTATAGGGCGCGACCCTATACTAGTCTCATCTGGTAATATCTGAGTCATTTTACCTAGAGATCCCTTTCCATAATTTTCCTTGAAAACCTTTTCAAAATGATTTGAAACATTTAAATCAAACTCACTCAAGGAAAATACATATATACTTTATGATTTACTCAAAATCACCTTTCCATGTTACACACACACACACACACACTTTACTCAAATCTTAGTTGATGAAAGCATTTTAACACTTGATAGTACCCCTTTCGATTCCATTGAAAGTACCCCTTTCAAAACTATTGAAAGCACCTCTTTCGAAACCAAGTAAAACCCTTTATTTTTCTAGGCCGAAAGGCCAAAACCTTCCTTTTGAGACCATTCTCAGAACCCTTTCGAAGTCTTTGAAAACCTTCCTTTCGAAAGCTTTAAAACCTTAGATATCATATCTTAAAACACTTTCCTTGGAAAAACCTTTCCTTTCAACCCTTTCGAAACCATCAGAAAACACTACCTTTCGACTCCTTTGAAACCCTGGGGAAACCACCCCTTTGAAACCATTTTAAAACCTTTCGAAAGCATCAAAACTTTATAAATTCAAACCTTTAGAAAGCACTTGGGTTCAATTTAAAACAAGTGGACAAACACCATTCAAAACCATTAAATCGCCTTCATCGAAACCATTGGGTTATACTTCAATATAACAAAAGGCTCTATAAAATCATTTAAATCGAAAGCCTGCCTTTTGAAAGCCACCTTAAGTAAGGAAGTGATGGTGTCAAAACCACCCTTCCGAAAGCATTGGAGAAGTGGATAATTTTAAAAGTTAAGTATACCTTTCGCAACCATTGACTTCGAAAGGTGAAAAAGGCGACAGCTAGGGGTTTTGACCCCTTCAAATGCATTACTTAAAAAAAAGAGCGCAACCCATTCGAAACCTTTTTTTTAAAAACATTTGACTCGGTCGAAAGCCAATCGAGTTAAAAGTTATGCTTTCGAAAGCAAAGCAGGTGCTACTTTGATTTTAAAACAAATACATACTCCAACCACTTGGAAATCCAACGTTTCGACTACATACTTTCGCCTCTATCCAATATACTACATACCAAGTAACTCGATACCATGCGCATTGGTTTCGAAAGCATAGTGGCGAAACGTCCTAGTCGAAACCCCTGGTGCCGAAAGTAGCAAAATATGCTAAAAACATGTTATTTTTATTTTTAACTTAAAAGGGAAACACTTTTCAACCAACCTGTTATTGTTTGTCAAATTTTCATTGGTTGCTAAATATCATTTACAAAAGTGCTGCCAAAATTTCAAAATAAACAATAATTTTATTTTACAAAACACTCCTTCTCCTTAAATAAATATATAAAACATTTAAGTCTCACAGCTTAAATAATTTTATATATTCATCAAAACACCTATGAAAATTCTATAAAAATTCCAAAAATCTAATTTAATATGTTTTCTAACATATATAAATTCCAGACCCAAATAATTTATTATTTAACCTTAATTAATTTCAAACCCAAATAATCATTTTCTTCACTGGAAAATTAACATAAAATCCATATTAATTCAGAAAATTATGAAAATTGAAATTCATCTCTAAAATATAATTTCCGATCAATATTTAAAATCGCAGTGCATTTGGATGTCACTTAATATGGTTTTCATATCAAAACATAATACAAAAGTTAATAAGAACATGCATAAATCTTAATCAAGCATATATAAACTTTTAATCTTTCAAAACATGGAATAAACATGCAAAAACACTTCGGATTATCCTTTAAACCAAAAATCATAAGAAAAGTGAGATATAGTAATTATTCACCTTAACTTTGTGTTTAAAGATGTGAGATTTGAATGAATTTGACATTGATTAAGCTTCCCCTTTATCTTTCTTTCTCTTGCTCTAGAAAATGGAGGCTGACCTCTCTTTTAGTTTTAATTTTTCCTAATGAAATGAAGTGATACTCAAGGCTAAGGGTTTAGGGTATTAGAGAGCCCTTTTTCTATCTTATCCCTCCCTTATAACGCTTATTTTCCTTACACATTTTGTTCATGCTATGTCTTGATTTACAAATTAACATAGCATGACTACCCTTAATTATAATCAAATCTCAATCCATTAATCATTTTACATTATTTTATTTTATTTAACCAATTAAATATCCTAATAATATTACTAAAAATATGGGGTCGTTACAAATATCTTTGCAGTATTGCTCGAAAATCTAGCATTACAAAAACACAAGAAAAGTCATTTATTTATGATAGTATTCATCAAGTTATTATCTAACGCCACATTTTTTCAAATCTAAATTTTTTTCGATAACCATTAAGGTTGTCTCAGGAAAGAATAATGGAACAGTGGTTGAAAAAATACTTGGCTGATGTACAACCTTATAGACAAGGAACTTGTCTTCAGTTCCATCATTAATGAAGAATTTATATAAGAGCGTCATAGAAGGAACTCCCCTAGAATTCGACCAGGTGAAGTGGCGATTATTTAGTGGTAACTTAAATCAAGTTACCGTCTATGATAAACTGGTCGAACTCTTCTATGGTGGAAAATTCCCCCACTCTAACAGCTTGTTTTCCCAAATACTTACCCAAGACCAATAGATCGAGGGCGATTGCTACGAAATCGAGATATTCGTGCCAAAGGGCCCTACGCTTGACCTTTGAGTAAGGCCTATAAACATTAGTGACATTAGGATTGAATTGTCGGTAAATTCTAAAAAGATAATGTAAGATAAGGCGCAGTGAGTGAACATTAATATTATGTTGAAAGAGTTGAACGCAACAATCACGCCGATCCACTAGTAAATCCACCGAGCTGAATCTAATAGAAAGACAAATCCAATTACTAAAGCGGAAAAGCTCGTGACTCCTATAAAGATGATAATTAAAAATGTTACATTTATCTAAGACATCGAGACCCCTAGCATTCCAGCTAATGTATCTCATGGTCTAAAAGATCGAGCCCTAAAATTCCCTACTCCTAATGTACTCCGCGTCAATCTCACTGTCACCAAAGCAAAGACCAACACTAGAAGCTAAGTGATGCATAGCCTGAGTAGATTACATACTCAGGGTGCAAGGATTATATGTGCTATCGAAAAGAGGGCCATACATGAGCTTGGCCCAACGGTGTTGCCCCAGCACTAAAGGCAGAGGAGATATCCTCGAGAACAAAAGGATATCTAGAACCCCTCGACTTCGCACTTCTCCTAACAATGCCACTGGAGACCACCTTGTCCTTGTCTCTTCGGGTTCTTCTAGAGGAATCAACAACTCCAGCAGTAGAGATCAATTGATCCAAAGGCGACTCGAAGGAACGTGGCCCTGAGTGTCCCGCGCTTGGATGGCTTGAAACCATAACTAAATCATCTCTTATCTTTCATACATCCGACCCATATAAAAAAGACACCAGTGCCATGCAAACCGACTCCGAGCTATCGACTCCATCACATGTTTTCACATCCCCTTCATTAATTTTGCTCACATTGGCTTCAGATACATTTGTTCTAAAACTGCTAGCATTATCAACAGCTATAGAGGCATGTTCATCAAAAGCTACATTGGTTTTAAACACGTTTAGATCCGCTATATCCCCTTCTACAACAATGTTTGGTGCACTAAAATCTATAGTGGCATGTTCATCCCATGTACTGACTATTGGAGCATGCACATGCTATATAGTATCCTTGCAAATATCCCCCATATTAATAATTTTTACATCACACGCGTGGGAATTTACATCTTCAGCAATAGTTAGGTTGTCACACACACTAGCCTCGTTAACTTCTCCATTCTCCTGTAAATCAGCAATTACCCTTCCAACTTCAACCGCAAGAATATCCCCTCCATTGCCATTAGAACTAAAACCTCCTTCGCCTATTGCAACGTGCCTATCATCATACCTAACATAAAACGACACACCCTCCCCCTCACCTACATTTACCTTTGGAGTACTCTAACATCGACGATCAAGCTTACCCTCTCCCACATCTATATCTTCAATCTCTACAACAAAACCGCCACCCTCACCATGCATAGTCACACACTCACCTGCCCCATCACCGAGTATAGTTACATACTCACTTGCCCTATAACCAAGCATAGTCACACACTCACCTATACCATCACTGAGCATAGACACACTGATATACTCACCTGCCCCATCACCAAGCACAGTCAAACACTTATGAAGCACAGTCACACGCTCACCAAGCACAATCACACACTCACCACCAATCTCAATTACACACTCATCTGCCAGCAACGCCATCAGCCTTCCCGTGCCCACTCACACGTTCACCAACAGCTACAATGCAAGGATAATCATGATATCTTTCTTACTATGAATTAAACCGCTCTCCTTCGTCTTCACACACACCCTTTACATCCAGTGTCACACTCCTCTGCCAATTCATCGAGCATTGAATACTTATTTAAAGTCACAAAGCATTCAAGAGTTTCTATTTCATGCGCTGAAATTGGTGCATTAGGGATATCATTGTCGATAGGCTTAGTCAATGATGGTTGAGCCAATCTACAAACCGAGTGGTCAAAATAGAGTGAGTCTATGTGCAGTGGTGGAGATGCAGACCCAGATATCTTACTTGACATTTTAACAAACATAGTGTCTGCATCATCTACCAGATCAGACTGAACCTCATTGCTGGCCGTTGGGGAGTCTCACTGGTCACCATAAGGTGTTGCATTTTTCATTTCAACCATCGGCTGCTCTACTTCGTTCTTATTCCAGCATAAAGTGCTGAAGTGACGGAACAATTCATCCAACAAATTAATGTCATCATTTATATACATCTGAAACATATCGAGGAGCGTCATTTTTAATTTCAAGTATTTAGTGTAAATTCGAAGCCATGGACTTTCTTCGAGATATCAGGTGGCCTTGGAACCTTAAAGTACCTTGCTGTTCCAACTGTGCAAGTTATGCGTTTGTGACCCGATTTCCCACACCCAAAGCATCTAATCGGCTATGTGCATTCTCTGGCGAAGTGGGACGCGCCTCCACATCTGAAGTAGATTTGGTGCGTGTCTTTATCATTTTGATTTAGCCAACGGATATGGAAATTATGTTGTCCATGTGTTCTGGGTGAAGTTGGAGGAATGCACGAATGTAGAACATCGGCATATGAAGTATGAGTAAAATGTTTGCAGCAAAGTTGGAGTGGAGTTGGGAGATGAACGAAGAAAAGTGAAATGCCAGTTGTGGGAAGCCATGAAAGTCAGTATGAAGCTCTAGTATAAGAAAGGGTGAAATATGAAGAATTGTGTGAAATCATTATTTAGTTTCAAACTCTTATTAAATTAGCTCCTTTTACAAGTTTTAATTTCAAAGTGTATAAAATAACCAATTTTAACTTCAATGTATATGTATGATAACATTTATGTATGTGTGTATAATCATTAGTTCTACATATATATATATTTTATTAATCAAAATTTTTGACAAAAAACAAATGTAAATTTAGGAATAAATGTCATTTGATATGCCAATTAATATAATTAAAGAGAGAGAATTAAAAGATTTCTCCCTATGCATTTATAGCCACATATTTTCTGAATTAATTATATACTAGTGTGTAACACATGTGTTGCACACGGTAATGTTGTTAAAAAAATAGTATTTACATTTTAATTATTTGCTAAAATTATTTTTGATTATGCAATATATATAACAAATTTATAATGATACATTAATCATAACTAAAATGACTTGCAATGCTCAGATATAAAGTTGAGCGTTCCTTACTCGCTAACCATGTATCTTTGTAAAAATTAATATTTTAGTTCAAAGAATTATAAATTAAAATTATTAATATTATATATATGTAAATAATTTATGCTATGTGATATTTTTTATATGCATGGATTAATAAGTAACTTCATTAATTTGTTAATATGATTGTTGTATATATATTGAATTATCATTTTTTTTAAACAAGTATATATGCACGCCCAAGTGGGCCTACATTTAATCGCAATCTGCATGCATTTATGATTGCACCCCTTGAAGTGGATTTGACTAATTCACTACTCATAAATCAAAACAAATAAATAGCAAATTTGATTCATTATAAATCCATTTCGGTACTAAAAATATAAAAAATAATAAATATACTGAGAAATATAATTTTAAGCAGCCAATATTGATTTTTACTTACATATTAATTTTTTTTACCTAGATAATATGATAAATGATGATCATTTTATGTACTAAAATACATTAAAAAAATTACTATAATGTTGATAAACGCCGATCAGGTAATTATCGGATGCGGATATGGCCGAATCTATTTTTCGGATATCGAATACTTTTTCATATTTCATATACGGATACAGATGGATTTCGAATTTTTTGGATACTCATTGACACCCTCTTTAACCATGCAAATCAATGGTACTGCTTTAATGTGCATCTAATCATACGTATATATGCACGTCCAGATAGGCCGGCATATAATCATAATGTGCATGCATCAATTCAACAATACGTTCAAATCATGTATAATTTTTTGTTTATAGATGTAGTCTGCATTTCCTTGATTCATGTCGTAGTGCCGATAAAATACGAAGTGAGATTCATTGCCTAAAAATGACGAGTCACAAATATAGGAAATAAAATCAAAAGATATAAGCACTCCATAAAAATATATATGATACAATCAGAATCAAAATATATACGGTTCAACCACAGTTGAATGTTTGAAGCTGTAACGATCGCTCTGCATTCGATTTGGATAATGTGCAATTATCATAAAATTGAATAGAAAGATCCTACCTACAACACAGTAGGTGACATTTAGTTTTTATTTTTAGAAAACAATAATTGTTGATGAAAATGATACGTACATATCATATAAATTATGGATAGTAATACAATATATGTAATCAAACACGACAATAATCTAACATCACACATCAAAACAAACGTGTATATAAATCTTTTCAGCACAAATATTTTAACACCATTAACTTCATATCCAATAGGAGAATATCGTAATGTCATGGTAAATAGCAACAATAAAATAGTACAAAAAGCTTCTCTCTCAATATGTGACTATGAAATGTCCTTACTTCACCATCAATTGAAAATGCTTTTATCCATGTTAGCTCTCCTACAGCATATGTAGACATAGAAAGATAGATAGAAGGAAAACATTAATACTGCATTATTCCCTACTCCAAGCATTGTAAGTTCAATTTGATTGGTGTAGTCATTCGTTAGCCTTTCTAATCAAAGACCAAGATTCCCATGTAAATCTTTTTCCTTAATAAAACCTTCCAAATTACTGGAATTTTGCTGCATTTGTCTTTACAGAAATGGTTCAATAGCACAGAAAATATATATTAGCAACAAAATATCATAATAAATTAAATCCACATACAAATACCAACCAAAAATGTTATGGGCTTCAAAATGTTCACTTGTTTGATATATTGAGTCCATTGCTCAAATTTAAAGAAAACTGAAATATGTTATCTTTTAAAGAGAAGCCACATAAGATTTACTTGGTTTCGAAAAGGGTACTTTCAAAGGTTTAAATGTTTTCATCAACAAAGATTTGGGTAAAGTATATATATAACATGGCAAGGTGATTTTGAGTATAACATAGAGTACATACATTTTCCTTGTTTATGTTGATTGAAAGGTTTTATATCAATTTGAGATGAAAAGGTTTTCAATGAAAATTTAAGGGAAGATTGCCCTAAGTAAAATAACTCAGATATTAGAATACCAGATGAGACTGGTATATGATCGTTCCTTATACAATAACTATTAATTTTATCTAACTTAGTCCAAAATTCCAGTCTGTAGTGCTTTGTCACAAGTAAGACTAAAATTATGATTGCATATAGATGGAAATATATATTTGTATGCAGATATGTTATTGGTGAGCCTGCAAAACCATTAGGATCAGGCGATCCTGGGGGATGTTAAGTTTGGGACAGACCGTCTAAAAGATGAGTATTTAACAAATAAGTGAAGGACAGACCATCCAGAAGAGGAGTGTGTAATAGGTGTTAGATTATTTTGTTTATACTGTCTGGTTGGCCCAAGTCAGCCAAAGGTTAGTAATTAGCCAATCAAAACTACCGTATTCAAATAGATAGTTCATTTATTACATGATATGTATGTTTACTTGATAATGCTTTACAGTTTTAATCTGTTTTTGTTATAGGATTATGATTTGAAAAAGATATGTTTTAGAAGGATATTAGTGGGAGGAAACCCGTTTCACTAACTGGCATGGTCTCACTTAATATCAAATAACCAAGATTTATAGTATTATTTATTCCAGACTTTATGTCTGACTCGAAGTTTATGTTTTTCCTCAAACTCTCGGGTGCTCAGAATCAATTTGAGTAGATTGAAGGTTAATGATTTTCAGGTTTTTAATAGGTTGGAGAAAAAAGCTTCCGGAGACGAGCAGGTCACTGAATGATAGCAATTTAAGAGTTGCTTTTTTATTTTGTTTGATTTCACTTGTTGTATTACTTCAGTTTTGGGAATATGAAACATGTTTTGGGAAATGCAATAAGAAATATTATTTTAGTGAAATCTGTAGTTTCTTTTTCATATTTAGGCTCTTCTGGTATTATGGATACCACTAACATTATCGTATTTGGTCACCGAAAATCAATACAATTCATGACTACAACATTTGTAGCTTTGGGTGCAACATCCCGGTATTTCATGCCATTCACATCCGCACATGTCGAACTTGAATTGCTCGAAATTTCAGATTATTAATTTATATTTGGCAAAACTCAGCATATACAATAAGTAAATCAATCACAGAATCACAGACACAGAGTAATATAACAATAAGCAGCGAAAACAAATGAATAGTAGTAAATGAAGCCACTATATATATAGCAGAGTTAAAACAAGATACAAAAGAAGTTTCGAATACATAGAAGTCTCAATACAATATTCCAATAACAAAATCTGAATATATCACTGGAGTCAACTGAATAACTGAAAGCTGAATAAATATAGATGGATCTCCAAGCGAAGCTCTAATTCCAAAGGTGAGTCTCAAATGCTGTGACACTCGGTCTGACCCGAGCATAAAGCAAACACAAAACCCTTGAGTCAGGATTTACATTCTTATATCAATAAATTCAACTCAAGTGAAATACCAACTGAAATACAAGTAACTTAAAGAATGTTTGGGATATCCATCTTCTAAGGATCCACGGAACTATCTACTATGTAGTAATATACGCAATTATAATAATGTCTATAGTAAGATAAACTATTAAAAAAGCGTTAAGGCGTTACTCATTTCCCCCTTAACACATTTTTATATATTCCCATAGTATATACCGTACCGTAAACTCTACCAAACCAGTGGGCTATCAGAGGGCACTCCATAGATATGGTACAAAACAAACTCGAAGTGGTCTCGATATGGTAGGTGACACGGCACAGCTAGGAAATGCCAGGGTAGATATACCAATTACACTTTCGGGCTGTTCGTAACGCATAGCCGCAGCTACCGCCCAACTCGTCCAATACTCTCAAAAATCCGAGGGTGCACCCAATCAATCACAGAGTAATAGAATGGTATCGAAGAAGTGTGTCCGATCGGAGGAGCTACCTCACTTGGCCCGTCAATTGCTCCTATTTTAGCCACCTTAAGCTAACTCACGGGAGTCAGGTCCACGTATATACCTCATATAGGATCGTCACCAACCATCCTACTTCATTATGGAATCTCCACCATGTACACAGTTATTAAAACGGTTTTCTGTATTGGTAGAGAGTATGACAATAACTGATCCAGGTCTCTTTAACAACCAAATGTTATTATAACACTATGGTCATTTCCTTTCAAAAAGTTTATACTTCATATCAAAATATCATATCATTTCAAAACCATTTAAATCTGATATCATTGCGCACTTAAAATAATATTCATTTCTAAAAAATCCTAACATTTTCCAAATGTATAACACTTTTGAAATCAAAGTCTTTAAAATTATAACACTTCGAAAATCATAAATTTTTTGAAATTATAACTTTGAAATTCATTAGACCTTGAAAATCATAACTCTTTGAAATAATAATACTTTGAAAATCATAACTCTCCAACTTAACAGTTTAGATATAAAATAGTATATATAATAAAAATAGTTATCAGTTAAAATAGTTTATATGTTAAAATAATTAGTATATATTAAAATAGTTTTTATATCAAAAATTGTTTATATAATAAAATAATTAGTATATTAAAATGGTTATAAGTTAGAATAGTTTATACTAAAATAATTAGTATATATTAAAATAGTTTTATATTAAAAATAGTTTACATATAATAAAAATACTTTATGTAATAAAAATAGTTCCCCAAATTTCACAATCGATTCAAATCAACTCGAATTCCAAAATTCCATTTAAATCAAATCTCATTTCATCCATTTCAATCCAATTCAAGTTTCAATAAACCATTTTATACCGATTCCAAATACAGATATAAACTATAATTTAAACCATTTCAATTTCAATAGATTTCAAAGCTTAAATTCATTTATATTTCAAATTCAACTTTGTCGTTATTTAATATTTAAATATTCACTTAGTCAATCCAATATCATTTAAATAAAACCATAAAATATAATTTAAATAAATAAATATTCTCTTCAATTTATTTACTTGAAATATTCATTTAATCACTTTAAATCAAAATCAAGTTATAAAATCATATCTTTAAAATTTGAAATTCAATAGGTTTCAAATTGATTTTCACTAAATATAATTATTAAAAGAATACGATTTCAAATCAATTTAAATTTATCCCTAACCTTAATTCATTAAAATAAAAAAAATATTTTTAAAATATAATTTTAAATAAATGCTTAAACATATTAAATACAGCCAAATCAAACGTTATTAAATTAAATCTTATTATAAAATTTATTTTATATTAAAACTTATTATATATATTTTTAAAATAGTAAAATTATAAGTAAAATCTTAAAAATTTATAATTTCAAAAATAACTTATAATTTTAAAATTTCCAAACATAAAATTTTAAAAATCAAGAATTTAAACCTTCATAAAAATAACATTCATATATATATTATTTTTAAAAATCATTATTTATTAAAAACTTATATTTCCTTTCAAAACCTTGGAAATCATTTCAAATTATATATATAGACCAACGGTGTCTGTATATAATTTTCTATCATATGGTCAAGTGATACAGATATTTATCATTTCAATCCGCAATTTAAATATCTATGGGTATATATCAATTCAACCCGCAATCTCAAATTCAAAGTCAATGAAAATCGCTTGGGTTTATCATTTCAACCTATAATGATTTTCTCATATTCTACAAGATCGTTCGGGTATGTATCATTTTAACCCATAGGGCTAAATTAATAGGGAACTTGCAGAGTGAGAACAATTATGAATATAACATAACGTATCAATAGTAGGCATATATCATTATTAATATATTAAATCATAATATAAATAACAGATCATGGTGTCAGATGTCACGGGTGAATAGCATATCATATATAGCAATTAAATAACCAGCAACAGCATATTTCAATTATCATTTCAAGTGAAATAAAATTTAATAAATATAAAAATATTAATCGTGAGTGATTACTCACCTTTTGAGGGTAGAGAGACAAGAAGATGAGACGAACGCAGATACACACACGGGACAGTGACAAGCAAGGAATTGCTGCGACAAATTCGATATTGAAATGTAAGTCAAGATGGCACGAGATCGATGAAACAAGATATTATTACATATATGTAAATTTTCTAAACATCAGTTTAAAACATATAGTTAAAATAATATATATATATATAAATACATATATATATATATATATATATATATTTCTTTTCAAATCAATATTTAATCCCAACACATACAATATCTATATGTAATTGAAAACCAAATTCAAATATACATAAACAAATGTATATACACATATATACAAACTTACATACATGTTATAATTTAATATCAATAGTGTTTAACGTACTTTTTAAAAAACAATACTACTATAACAAATATACACTACAAACCTATATAAAAACAACAAAATGATATAGAACTTATATAAATTCATATATATATATATATAAGCAAATAGATCTTTAATAAACTTATAGAAACATATATGTACTCAAATCAACATATTATATATAACAAATACAAATATATATGAAGACTTTGAACAAATATGCAACCATACTTATACCTTGTTATATGAGATCTAGCTATTAAACTAATTTTTTATGCAAAACAATGTATATATACAAATCAGACCGCAACCCAATATATGCAGACTAATATAAATATGAAGACACAATATATGATTATAGCTAAATGTGTATATGCAGGCTACACTGATATATTATGCATATAAACTAGTACATATATAAATAACAGATCCTAATTATTATACTATATATATAAAATCAGATCATAACATATATATTTATTTTTCTTTTATAAAACAAGAAGAAAGCTTGTATAACTTAACGAAACATATATATAATCATAAAAATCTATATTGATATAATCAAAACACATGAATACACACACACATACACATATATATGAATATACATATACATATATATACACCTTATGAACAGATCAAGATAACTAAGCTTTAAACATATTATGATATACAACTACAAATACTAATATATATATATATATATAAACTATAACCACTATATATATACACACACACACACACCTCGGTAAAAGTATGCAAGCTGTCATGGTGCTTGGAAAGAGAAAGAGGGGTAGTGGTGGTGAAGGCTCGGCCATGCGAAGGAGAGAGATGGCTGCGAAGATGGCTATACGCGGGCTGAGAGGCCGAAGTATGGCTACAATGCATGGCTTCAAAGGCAATGGACAGAGTTACGTGTGAGGTTGGGGCCGAGCATGGTTGTTGCACGTGGCTATTGGGGAGAGAGGAAGCTTCGGTTGTGTGAGTGTCTTGCGTGAGGCCGGGGAAACAAGCAGGGGCGATTTGGCGGGCTTGGGCTCGGCAGTGGTTCGAGGCTGAGGCGGTGGTAGGTGATTATTGGAGGTGGAAGCTTGGATCATTTGCCGCCTTGGAGAGGTGGGGTTTTTGGAGAGGGAAGTGGTGAGGGGAAAAAGGTTTCAGGTGAGAAGCAAAGCAAGGAGATGAGGCGGCTATAGGAATAAAAGAAGGGAAGCAAACGGGTTTATCTTTGCAAAGATGATGAACAGAACAAGTGGTTTGAAAGCTAAAGAGGCAAGCAACATTCTCTGGCAACACATAACTTAAAATATTTCAAAACATAGGAATATTGAAAATCACGTACGTGAATTCAGAAAGTAATAAAAGAAAATAACTTTTTGATTTTCAACACATGGACAGTTGAAAGTAGAAGGGACACAGGAAAGCCAAAAGCTCGAAATGGGTACCGATACGGAAATTATAATGTATATTTTGTTCTCTCGGACTTCGAAATTGACAATTGAATATACTGCGTAGATCAACATGATAAGACGATCAAAATGGTATACAGATATCAGTGGTACGATCATCCTACCAAAAGTCGATGTCCAGTACCGAAAATGCGGCTAAAACGCCGGAACTAAGATAAACGGAGCAATGGCAGTCTGAATTTGATGAAACGAAATATGACGTCTCACTCAGAAGATGAGTTACAAATTTATTATGTAAAAGTTTGAGAAATATTTTATTATCATCTAATGTTAACAGATTTAAATTTAAATAAAAATACACAATAAAATAAACTTCCATATTTTTGGATGAAAATTTACCATTCGCTATGTTTAAGTAGACGTATTGCAAATATCAAATTTTTATTTCAAAATTTTTATTTAAAATTTCAAAAAATTCCTTTAATTACATTATTAAAACCATTAAATTTTACGGGTCGTTATACTCTTCCCCACTCAAAACTTTTCGTCCTCGAAAAGGAAAGAGGTAGGAGAATAGAAATAACTAGAAAGAAAGATAGATTTGAAATACAAAATACAACAATTAATTCAAAACCAAATAAATTTTATTTATTTTTAAATTTGTTTATATTCAACTAATTGGTTTATATTCAAGGTATTTTCATTCGGTTGATTTGATTTCAATTTTATTAACATCCGTTAAAAAGTTTCTTCCAAAACAAATTTATTTCATTTAATTTATTTATTTAATCCCTTAGATTTTACTTAAGTTAATTTCATTTATAATTCGATCTTAACAATTCCTAAATTCATATTTATTTATTCATCATCCATTATTCAATTTATCTCAATTAACATTTTCTAAAATCATAAATTAAGTGTATAAACATTTATTATAATCATATTTTATTCAACAAATTAATTCTTCGTTCTTCCCAAATTATTATTCAACTTATTTCTCTTAATATATCTTATCACATAGATTAAGTATATTGACACTTATTATAACCACTCAAATTTATTTCTGTATTCCTTTAACATCATTTTATATTGTATTATTCAATTACATAGTCAACTTCTGAATAATTTAGGTAAATTATATATCTTGGAATTAAAATTAAGTATTATACAAGTAAATTTTCCTAATTCAATTATTTCAAGTTTAACAAATTTATTCTAAAAATTTAAGAGTTAAATTTCCGATTTCAATTCAAGCTATTAGAGATAAATGTATTCATATATATATATATATATATATATATATATATATATATATATATTATATATCAAAGAAAATCTATAATCATATACCTATATATGTTATACATCAAGTCATACCTAAGAAATTCAAATCTAATTTATTTCCCAAAACAAAAGTGTAGCAAAGCTACTAAGGTCTCTCCACTCTGAAACTCGAAAATGAATGTTGATGATGCTGCAGTCATCATCGAAATTATTTCCAACGACAAATGAAGAGAGTACTGATTCAAAACTTTTAAATTTCTTTGGAAACAATTTATATTCGAAAATACTTTTATATAATATACCCTAAAGTTTTAAACCAAATTTTCCAAAATACAGAAAATTGAATTCTCTAATTCTTAATTTAAATTCATTTAAATTCCAAATCAATTTATAAACCATGCCTATAATTTCATTTATTTATATGTTGGAATAGTCAATGGTTTACAAAACAATAAATGAAAATCAAATATTATCATTTTAAACAACCAATTTATTTAACTATTTAATTTTAGAAAATATACTTATATATAGTATAATTAGAACATTTATTCCATTTACCAAATTTGAAAATAATATTGTGTCAGTTTGCTCTGTTCAAGTGTTTTGGAATTTCTATCGATAGCGTTGATAAGACGAATCGATTGAAACCCTAAAATCCAAACTTAACAACTCAAACAACACACTATAAGATATTTTAGTATATACTCCCTCACTCGATGATTCGAGGATGGATTTCAGAACAAGGATAGAGATCCAAATTAGAGGAACCCTAATCAAAAGAATTCTAACTGGAAGATAAGCTTGAAACTAAGATAAGATGGTTAAATAGAAAAATAGGAAGATGGATATACTAATATTAATCGCGGGCGACCTTAACCGGGTCAACCGTGATTTCAAAAATAAGATAGATGTAGAATTCTAAGGCAAATCGACATTCGATCGCAAGAGATAGAATTCTGGCATAGCAAGAGATAGCAGCACCTAAACTAAGGATATAGAAATCTACGGTGAATCAATGCATGTTGTAAAGGAGTTTCACCCCTTTACAAATCATACAGTGGAGCTATGGGATGCTCCAGAATCAACAAAATACGAATAGGGAGAGACAAGAATGAATTTTAGAACTAAGGGGAGAGTTCCAAAATCAAAAGGAAATCGGAATCAAAGAGGAAGAGATTCAAGCTCGAACGAAAGTGATTCTATAATTTAATTTACTATATATGTTAAGTTTTCCTAAAACCAGAGCTCTGATACCACATGTAACATCCCGGTATTTCATGCCATTCACATCCGCACACGTCAGACTTGAATTGCTCGAAATATCATATTGTTGATTTATATTTGGCAAAACTAAGCATATACGGTAAATAAATCAATCACGGAATCACAGACACAGAGTAATATAACAGTAAGCAGCAGAAACAAATGAATAGTAGTTCATGAAGCCACTATATATATATAACAGAGTTAAAACAAGATACAACAGAAGTCTCCAATACATAGAAGTCTCAATACAATAGTCAAATAACAAAATCTGAATATGTCACTTGAGTCAACTGAATAACTAAAAGCTTAATAGATATAGATGGATCTCCTAGTGAAGCTCCAACTCCAAAGGTATGTCTCAAATGTTGTGACACTCAGTCTGACCCGAGCATAAAGCAAAACAAAAAACACTCGAGCCAAGATTTACATTCTTATATAAATAAATCCAACTCAAGTGAAATACCAACTGAAATACAAGTAACTTAAAGGATGTTTGGAATATCCATCCTCTAAGTATCCATGGAACTATCTACTATATATTAATATACACTATTATAATAATGTCTATAGCAAGATAAACTATTAAAATAGCGTTAAGGCATTACCCATATCCCTCTTAACACATTTTTATATATTCCCATAGTCTATATTATACCGCAAACTCCACCAAACCAGTGGGCTATCAGAGGGCACTCCGTAGGTATGGTACAAAACAAACCCGTAGTGGTCTCGATATGATAGGTGGCACGGCATAACTAGGCAATGCCAGGGTAGATATACCAATTACACTTTCGGGTTGTTGGTAATGCATAGCCGCAGCTACCGCCCAACTCGTCCAACCCTCCCAAAAATCCGAGGGTGCACCCAATCAATCACAAAGTAATAGAATGGTATCGAAGAAGTGTGTCCGATTGGAGGAGCTACCACATTTGCCAGGTCAATTACTCCTGTTTTAGCCACCTTAAGCTAATTCACGGAAGTCGGGTCCACGTATATACCGCATATAGGATCGTCACCAACCATCCTACTTAATTCTGGAATCTCCACCACGTACACAGTTGTTAAAGTGGTTTTCGGTATTGGCAGAGAGTGTGGCAATAACTGATCCCGGTATCTTTAACAAATAAACGTTATTATAACATAATGGTCATTTCATTTCAAAAAGTTTATACTTCATATCAAAATATCATATCATTTCAAAACCATATATATCCGATATCATTACTCACTTAAAATAATATTCATTTCCAAATGATCCTAACATTTTCCAAATGTATAACACTTTCGAAATCATAAGTCTTTAAAATCATAACACTTTGAAAATCATAACACTTTTGAAATTATAACTTTGAAATTCATAATATCTTGAAAATCATAACTCTTTGAAATCATAATACTTTTAAAATCATAGCCCTCCTACTTAATAGTTTAGATATAAAATAGTATATATAATAAAAATTGTTATAAGTATAAATATTTTATATGTTAAAATAGTCAGTATATATTAAAATAGTTTTTATATTAAAAATAGTTTATATAATAAAATAATTAGTATATTAAAATAGTTATAAGTTAAAATAGTTTATATTAAAATAATTAGTATATATTAAAATAGTTTTATATTAAAAATAGTTTACATATAATAAAAAAACTTTATGTAATAAAAATAGTTTCCTCAAATTTCACAATCGATTCAAATCAACTCGAATTGCAAAATTCCATTTAAATCAAATCTCATTTATATAATAAAATAATTAGTACATTAAACTGTTATAATTTAAAATAGTTTATATTAAAATAATTAGTATATATTAAAATAGTTTTATATTAAAAATAGTTTACATATAATAAAAATGCTTTATGTAATAAAAATAGTTTCCTCAAATTTCATAATCGATTCAAATCAACTCGAATTCCAAAATTCCATTTAAATCAAATCTCAGTTCATCCATTTCAATCCAACTCAAGTTTCAATAAACCATTTTATATCGATTTCAAATACAGATATAAACTACAATTTAAACCATTTCAATTTCAGTAGATTTTAAATGTTAAATTCATTTATATTTCAAATTCAACTTTACCGTTATTTAATATTGAAATATTCACTTTGTCGATCCAATATCAATTAAATAAAACCTTAAATTACAATTTAAATAAACTAAATATTCCCTTCAATTTATTTACTTGAAATATTTATTTAATCACTTTAAATCAAAATCAAGTTATAAAATCTTATCTTTAAAATCTCCAATTTCATAGGTTTCAAATTGATTTTAACTAAATATACTTCTTAAAAGAATACGATTTCAAATCAATTTAAATTTATCCCCAACCTTAATTTAATAAAAAAAATATACTTTTAAAATATAATTTTAAATAAATACTTAAACATATTATATACAACTAAATCAAACTTTATTAAATTAAATCTTATTATTAAATTTATTTTATATTATAACTTATTATATATTTTTAAAATAGTAAAATTCTAAGTAAAATCTTAAAAATTTATAGTTTTAAAACTAACTTATTACTTTAAAATTTCCAAACATAAAATTTTAAAAATCAAAATTTTAAACCTTTATAAAAATAACACTTATATATATATAATATTTTTAAAAATCAGTATTTATTAAAAACATATATTTCCTTTCAAAACCCTTGAAAATCATTTTAAATTATATATATAGACCAATGGTTTCTGTATATAATTTTCTATCCTATGGTCAAGTGATACGAATATTTATCATTTCAATCCGCAATTTAGATATCTACGGGTATATATCATTTCAACCCATAGTCCCAAATTCAAAGTCAATGAAAATCGCTTGGGTTTATCATTTCAACCCATAACGATTTTCTCCTATTCTACAAGATCTTTCGGGTGTGTATCATTCCAACCCATAAGGAATTCTAAATTAACAGGGAACTTGTAGAGTGAGAACAGTTATGAATATGAAATAACATATCAATAACAGGCATATATCATCAGTAATATATTAAATCAAAATATAGAAAACAGATCATGGTGCCAAATGTCACGGGTGAATAGCATATCATATATAGCAATTAAATAACTAGCAACAACATATTTCAATTGTCGTTTCAAGTGAAATAAAAGTTTGTAAATATAAGAATGTTAATCATGGGTCATTGCTCGCCTTTCGAGGCTAGAGAGATAAGAAGATGACACAGACACAGATACGCACACTGGACAGCGACAAGCAAGGAATTGCCGCGACAAATTCGATATTGAAATGTAAGTCAAGATGGCACGAGATCGATGAAACAAGATATTATTACATATATGTAAATTTTCTAAAAATCAATTTAAAACGTATAGTTAAAATAATATATATATATTTATTCAAATCAATATTTAATGCCAACACATACAATATCTATATATAATTGAAAACCAAATTCACTTATATATAAACAAATGTATATACACATATATACAAACTTACATACATGTTATAATTTAATATCAATAGTGTTTAATATACTTTTTTAAAAACAATACTACTATAAGAAATATACACTACAAACCTATATATAAACAACAAAATGGTATAGAACTTATATAAATTCATATATATAAAAGCAAACAGATATTTAAGAAACTTATAGAAACATATATGTACTCAAAATATATAACAAATACAAATATATATATATATAGGCTTTGAACAAATATGCAACCATACTTATACCCAATTATATGAGATCCAACTATTAAACAAATTTTATATGCAAAACAATGTATATATACAAATTAGACCGCAACCCAATATATGCTGACTAATATAAATATGAAGACACAATATATGATTATTGCTAAATGTGTATATGCAGACTACACTGACATACTATGCATATAAACTAGTACATATATAAACAATAGATCCTAATTATTATACTATATATATAAAATCAGATCATAACATATATATTTATTTTTCTTTTATAAAACAAGAAGAAAGCTTGTATTACTTAGTGAAACATATATATAATCATAAAAATCTATGGTGATATAACCAAAACACATGAACACACACACATATATATATAAATATATATATACCTTATGAACAGATCAACAAAACTAAGCTTTAAACATATTATAATATATAACTACAAATCATAGTATGTATAAAACTATAAACACTAAATATATACCTCAGTAAAAGTATGCAAGCTGTCATGGTGATTGGAAAGAGAAAGAGGGGCAGTGGTGGTCAAGGCTCGGCCATGCGAAGGAGAGAGATGGCTGCGAAGATGGCAATGCGCAGGCTGAGAGGTCGAAGTATGGCTACAAGGTAGCGACTGCAAAGGCAATGGACAGAGTTGCGTTTGAGGTTGGGGCCGAGCATGGTTGTTGCATGTGGCTATTGGGGAAAGAGGAAGCTTCGGTTGTGTGAGTGTCTTGCGTGAGGCTGGGGAAACAAGCAGGGGCGGTGGGGCTGGCTTGGGCTTGGCAATGGTTCAAGGATGAGGCTGTGGTAGGTGATTATTGGAGGTGGAAGCTTGGATCAATTGCCACCTTATAGAGGTGGGGTGTTTGGAGAGGGAAGTGATGAGGGGAAAAAGGTTTCAGGTGAGAAGCAAGGCAAGAAGAAGAGGCGGCTATAGGAATAAAAGAAGGGAAGCGAACATGTTTAGCTTTGCAAAGATGATGTACAAAACAGGTGGTTTGAAAGCTAAAGAGGCAAGCAACACTCTCTGGCAACACATAACCTAAAATATTTCAAAACATAGGCATATTGAAAGTCATATACATGAATTCTAGAAGTAATAAAAGAAAATGACTTTTTGATTTTCAACACGTGGACAACTGAAAGTTGAAAGGACACTGGAAAGCCAAAAGCTCGAAATGGGTATCGATACGAAAATTATTCCGTAGATTTCATTGTATCCCGGACTTTAAAATTCACAATTGAATATACTACGAAGATCAACACGACAAGATGATCAAAATGGTACACTATCAGTGGTATGATCATCCTATCAAAAGTCGATGTACGGTACCAAAAATGCGGCTAAAACTCCAGAATTAAGATAAACAGAGCAATAGCAGTCCGAATTTGATGAAATAAAATATAACATCTCACTCAGAAGATGATTTACGGATTTATTATGTAAAAGTATTCAGGTTTGAGTAATATTTTGTCATCATCTAATATTAACTGATTTAAATTTAAATAAAATTACACAATAAAATAAACTTTCATATTTTCTGATGAAAAATTACTATTTGCTATGTTTAAGTAGACGTATTCCAAATATCAAAATTTTATTTCAAAATTTTATTATTTAAAATTTCACAAAATTCAGTTAATTACGTTATTAAAACTATTAAATTTTACGGGTCGTTACATCGGACCTCTAAATAGGGGATGTTACAACTTGGTATCAGAGAATAGGTTTATGAAAAGCTTTAAACTAAAAAATAGTTTTTGAAAACATAATCCTAAAGGATTAGAGTAAGATCGGGGTATGGGATAATGCTATAGTAACATGCTTGTATTTGCTATATATAAGCAATGCTATATCTCCAGTTTCCTATCTCTCTTAGGCTATTCTGCTGTACCTCACGAGGCTTAAATACGGATATGGATGATAGAAGAAAAATTAACCTAGGAGGGGACAAAACCGCCATATATGAAAACACTCAACCAAATACGAGAAGGAACCAAGGTCAGGCTTAAGCCGAAAATGTTGGTGCTAGAGTCGCACAAGTGGATATAGGAGTTATGTATAATTTTTTCATGAATATGATGCAAGCTGGAATTGCTGCAGGAGTGATTAGAGGAAATGATGGAGTAGGAGTTCAGGAATCTCTGGTGGTGAACCATTGTGCTAATTTGGGTAAAGATTATGCTAGGCTTGGAGGGAAGCCATTTATTGGAACTGAAGATGCTATTAAGGTGAAGAACTGGTTGTTGCACCATGGAAGGGTATTTGCTGACTTAAGGCTCAATAATAAGCAAAAGAGGAGGCTTGCTTCAAGACAGCTTCAGGGAGCAGCTTTATTCCGGTGGAATAGTGTGATGGCTGGTGTGGAAGAGGAAACGATGACATGAGCAGAATTTCAGAGGAGAATCCAGGAGAGGTTCATGCCAGTGATGATGTTGTCTGTCTTGATCAGAAAGTTTGCTGAGTTAGAGCAAGGAGAAATGTCTGATTTGGAGTATGTTACAAGATTTGAAGAGTTGGTAAGGTATGGGTATGCCACTGTGGATACTGCGATGAAAAAAAATGAGAAGTTCATAAGGGGGTTGAAACCTGAGTTGGCCAGGGCAACATTGCCTCATATTAGGGATCCTTATGATGTTGTAGTTGAGATGGCTTTAACACATGAGGAGATACTTGCTTCTTTAGAGAAGAGTAAAGCTAAGGAGGTCTAAGTAGTGCAGAGTCAAAGGAGAAAGTTCTTTCATAAGAAGGGTGCTCAGAAGGGTGGAGCAACGAAGAAAGGAAAGTCTGAGGTTGTTTTCTTTAAGTGCGATGAGAAGGGGCATTTTTTGCTAATGAGTGTCATACTGGAAAGGTAAAGGAAGTGATCGAGAAGAAGAATATTAGATGCTTCAACTACGATTAGATTGACCACAATAAGAATCAATGCAAGGATCCCGCTAAGGATGGAAAGGGAAAAGCATTTGCATTGGAGCATGCTACTTCGAAGCCAACGGCACGGGAGAAAGGGGAGGCAATGTTGGGAGGTACGTTTCAGATTCATTGTATGGCTGTTAGAGTTCTCTTTGATATTGTTGCATCGCATTCTTTTATATCTCACTGTTTGGTAGATAAGCTTGACCTAGAACCCACATACTTAGTTACTTCCTTAAGGGTTGCAAATGCGATAGGAGGGTATGCGACACTTGGGATGAGTATGACTACCTAGAGTTTGATTTGTTAGATCATACCTTTGTTTGCAGTTTGCATGTGTTTGACTTTATAGGGTTCAGAATTGTTTTAGGTATGGATTGGTTAAGTAAGTGTGATGCTAGAATATTTTTCCATGAAGGGAGATATAGCTTAGACACCTTGGCTGTGGTGACCAGATTGTATATACCGTAGAAAACCCTAGCTGTGTGGTAAATGCCTTGTTGGCTATAGTGGAGTTAGAAGATGAGTTGATTCACATTTTCATGGTTAGAGAATTCGCAGATATTTTCAAGCCGGTAGTAGGATTGCCACTGAAATGAGCCACTGAGTTTCAGATAGATTTGGTGCCTTGAGCAGAGGCGGTGAGTAAACCACCAAGTAGGATGACACCTACAGAGATGAGAGGGCTGAAGGTGCAGTTGGAGGATTTGGAAGGCAAGAATTTTATTAGACCTAGTAGTTCACCTTGGGGGGCAGCCGTAGTGTTTGCCAAGAAGCTAGAGGGATTGTTTAGGTTATGTATCAGTTATTAAGTTGAATAAGAAGACAATAGAGAATCAATATCTATTGCCTAGAATTGACGATTTATGCAACCACTTGAGTGGAGCTAAGGTATTTTCTCATATGGATTTAGCAATAGGTTTCCATCAGCTTAGAGAAGCAGAAGACAGTGTACCTTTGGGGGCGTTTAGAACTAGATATGGATCATACAAATGGTTAGTTATGCCGTTTGGAATAACTAATGCGCCGACATTCTTTGTGGATTTAATGAACAGAGTCTTCCGAGAGCACTTGGATAGGTTCGTGTTGGTTTTCATAGATGATACATTGATATACTCTAAGGATGAGAAAGAGCATGAAGTTCATCTTAGAGTTGTTCTTGAGAGGTTGATGCAGAATCTACTAAAGGCGAAGTTTTCAAAGTGTCATTTCTGGAAGAAGGAAATGAAGTTTCTTGGTCACGTAGTCTCAGAGAAAGGGTTGTCTATAGATCCGACTAAAAATGAAGCGGTGAATAATTGGCAATGACCCAAGACAGTGACTGAGATAAAGAGTTTTCTAGGATGGGCTGGATATTATTGGAGTCTTATTAAGGATTTCTCAAGGATAACAGTGCCGATGACTAAGCTAACGTGAAGAATTAGATGTTTGTGTGGACCGATAAGTGTGAGAAAGCATTTCAAAGCTTGAAAAACTTATTGACCCATGCACTCGTGTTAGGTTTTCCGAAGTGTAATCGGGATTTGGAGTTTATATATATGCATGTGGAACTGGATTAGGAGCTATGTTGATGTAGGGAGGTAAAAATTGCTTTTAGACAGCTTAGACTGCATGATGTTAGATATCCAATGCATGATTTGGAATTAGCCGTGGTGATTTTTGCATTGAAGATGTGGAGACATTACCTTTTGGGAGAGTGGTTTGAGTTATATACGGATCATAAGTCGTTGAAGTATTTGTTCTCTCAGAAGTATTCATTCAAGCACTCCTGGAGCATTGCTTAAGCTTGACTTTTCCAAAGCCTTTGACTCGGTTAGCTGGTCCTTTTTGCTTGACCTCATGAAACACAGGGGTTTCTCAGATTCTTGGTGCAATTGGATAAAGAGTATTCTTAACTCAAGTTTTTCATTGATCTCCATTAATGGTTCATTGGGTGGGCATATCAAGTCGGCTCGCGGATTAAGGCAGGGTGACCCCCTATCACCTCTTCTCTTTGTTCTTGTTTCGGATGTTTTCAATGGATGGTTAAGCTTGCAATCTCCAACAACCTGTTAAAGGGCATCCATCTCCCCAACTCGCATTTCTCGATCTCCAATCTACAATTCGCGGACGATACCATTTTGATGATCTCCCCTGAACAGCTCATTTTCACTGCCTTAAGGTCCTCCTTTATTCCTTTGAACTTATCTCTGGTCTATCCATCAATTTTGGCAAAAGCTCACTTATCATGCTTGGTAACTCTGATCACCTCAGCCCACCATTAGCTTCTCTACTCAACTGTTCACTGGGTCACTTTCCCATCTCATATCTCGGCATCCCCTTGCACCCAACCAAACTTGCCCGGTCTAATTGGCTCCCTATCATCTCTAAGATTGAATCATGCCTTACATCCTGGAAAGCTAACTCGCTTTCTTCTGTTGGCCATCTTGTTCTTGTAAATCTGTCCTCTCTGCCCTGCCGACTTACTGAATGTCGTTCCATAAATTGCCAAAATGGGCTATTCTCAAAATTGATGCCATCAGGCGGTCTTTTATTTGGAATGGTAACCAATCAAGATGCTTAATCAATTGGAAATCGATCTGTTTACATCAGGATCATGGGGGTCTCGACATTACCAACCTCGCCTCCTTCAACACAGCTCTCTTGTCCAAATGGCTCTGGCGAGTAATCACTCTTGGGACATAACTCTGGAAGAATTGGATTCTTCAGCTCCACTATCAGGCCGACCCCCATCAGGTCCTTCACTCCACCTCCCTTCTTAGACTCTCTCCCTTCTGGGCTGGAGTGGTTCGTACCATCCCCCGTGTCAAAAATCTTTTCCATGTCACTCTTGGTAATGGTGATAATTGCCTTTTCTGGTTGGACACTTGGTGTGGTCAATCCCCCCTAGCCCGATCCTACCCTAACCTCTATTCTCTTACCTCACATAACTTCTCATCTGTTCGCATAATCTCGGCCATGGGTCCAAATTGCCTTTGCCCCCCTTCCCTCTTCGACCTAAACACTCTGACCGAGTTTGTCTTAGTCTCTGCCCTACTTCCCTCAGTACACCTTTCTGCCTCTTCAGATTTGTACACATGGGATCTAGCTCCTCCACATGGCTTCTCGGTCTCCTCCTGCTACGCTTTTCTCAAACACCCCGGTAGATCATATTCATTTGCAAGAATTTGGAAATGTAAGCTCCCCCCACGCATTATATTCTTCCAATGGTGCCTTGTTCATGCCCGTATCAACACCAGAGACAAGGCTTAGGCGCTTGAATGTCTCGGTTGAATCCTTCTGTGTCCTGTGTTCCGTGCATGATGAGTCAATCACCCATCTTTTTTTCGACTATGACTTCTCCTATCACATTTGGGCCACTACTAGCGCTTCGCTTCTTGGTCATATCCCTGTTGTTCGCTCATTTTTTGAGTATTGGCAGTATAGCCCTTCGGACAAGTATCTTGATTCCTTCATTGCTATCTTCAGCTGGTGCTTATGGAAAGAGAGAAACGCACGCAGTTTCAATAAATCTATGAGCACTATTGATGAGATATGTAATCGAATTGCTTATATATATTCTCTCTGGATAGGTTCTTCACGCAGGCTACCCTCCACTCGACTGCTTCCACCCAAAGATAATGCGTGGGCTGACTGACTCATTACTTGTGTAGTAGGTTGACAGGTCTTTTCTTATTGTAAGTCTTGGAAATTATTGACTGGGTTGTGTAAATAGTTTATGGTGGGTTTCAGAACTCTTTCTGGGCCATCGACCAGGCATGTTGGTCGAACTATATTACTATATTAGCCTTATTTTAATGGCTGTGTAGCCCCGCGCTGCGCACCCGTTTCTGTCAAAAAAAACAAAGATAGTTAGAGTTCATTACTCTTATAATTTTGGAATTGAGTACACACCAGGGAAAGGTAACAAGGTTGCAGATAAGCTTAGCCGAAAACATCAGAATGCAGTGTTGGAAATGATAGTGGAATGAAAGATTTGGAAGAATTGTCGACTTGCAGAATGCAGTGGAGATCTGAAGTTACGTCTAGTGGAGGATCTGTTGTGTTGTCTTGTTTAGAAGTTCGATCATTAATGATCAAAAATATTTATTTTAAACAGGAGGAGGATCCAGTATTGGTTGAACGGATCAAGAAGTTAAAGGAAGAAACGGAGAGCGATTACTTGAAAGATTTCATTCTTGACCAGAATGGGTAGTTGAGAAAGAAATGGATATTATGTGTTTCGAGTGTGGGAGACATTAGGAAAGAAGTTTTGGAGGAATGCCATAATTTGAAGTTCACTATTCATCCAAGAGGAACAAAGATGTATCAGGACATGAAGATAATTTTTTTCTAGGAAGGTACGAAGAGGGATGTAGGCTTATGGGTGAAGCAGTGTTCGAACTGCCAACGGGTTAAGGTCGAACATCAAAAGCCGAGTGGGTTGCTTCAGCCATTAGATATTTTGGTATGAAAGAGGGATTTTATTTATATGGATTTTATAGATGAGTTGCCAAGATCTAATAGAGGAAATCAAAGTATATGGGTCATAGTAGACAGGTTGACCAAGAGTGCCCATTTCATTCCAGTTAAGTCAACTAGGACGACACCTGTTTTGGCTAAGCTATTTATGAAGAATATATTTAGACTTCATGGAATTTCTAGTAGAATAGTAAGCAATAGAGATTCCTTGTTTACTAATGAGTTCTGGAAGAGTCTACAAGATATTTTAGAAATTAAGCTCAAGATGAGTACTGCTTATCATCTACAGACCGATGGGTAAACGAAAAGAGTTAACAAAGTCTTAAAGGATTTGTTACGAGTTTGTGTATTAGATTTTGGAGGATCATGGGAAGACAATCTATGCTTAGTCAAGTTTTCGTATAACAACAGTTATCAGACTAGTATAGAGATGACAACATTTGAAGCTTTGTGTGGAAGGTTGTGCAAATCTCCAGTTTGTTGGTTAGAGACCGAGGATAGGTTGGCTCTTGGTCTGAATTTAGTTAGAGAAGTTGCAAAGAAGATTGAGTTAATTCGGGATAGGATAAAGGAAGCTTAGTCCAGGCAGAAAAGTTATACATATAGAAGAAGGAAAGATTTAGAGTTCTATGTTGGAGATCATGTATTTATTAAGGTATCACCGATGATGGGTGTGATTACATTCGGGAAATCAGGGAAGTTGGCATCGAGATTCGTAGGACCTTTCCTATCGTAGAGAGGATCGAGATGCTCACATATAGAGTTGATTACTAAATAGTTTTGCTGGAGTTCACGATGATTTTCATGTTGCTCATCTATAGAAGTGTGTTAGAGATTCGGTGTCCACTATAGCACCGACTGTGTTAGATGATTTAATAGTAGAACCAGACTTGACTATAGTTAGAAAACCGATTCGTGTTGTTGCGAAAGATGAGAGAAGGAAAAGGAATAAGACAGTTAGACTAGTGAAAGTCCAGTGGAGCGACGATCAGAGAGACAGTACCTGAGAGAATGTGAGCGGGATTAGAGATGCTTGTCCTGATTTGTTTGATGGTATGTTTTATCTTTATATTTGATTTGATGTTTACCTTATCGTGATTTTGAGGACGAAATTCTTTTAGAAAGGGAGTTTGTAGCACCCCATATTTTTTGTAACACTTTTAAGGATATTTAATTAGCTAAATTAAATAAAATAATGCAATGAGTAGGGGATTAAGATTTGTGATTAATAAGGGCATCTGTGCCATGTTAATGAGTAAATCAAAATATTATAACATGAAATAAAATAGACAAGGGGTATAGGCAAGGGCAAAGTTTGAATAAGAATATTATTATACCCTGAACCCATAGGAATTCATTCATACATTCATTTGCAATATCAAATTAAAGCAGAGGCCGGCTACCATTAGCTAGAAATAGGAAGATAAACAAAAAAAAGCTAAAGGAAGAAGATTAATCAACTTATCCATTCAAATCTCAAATTCCTTAATCTCAAAACTAAGGTGAATAATGACTTCAACTCATTTTCCTAAATGTTTTCGGTTTTAAGATGAATCCGGATTGTTTTGCATTATTATGTCATATTTTTTAAGGATTAAATGTTTACAATTGCTTTTAGATGATTTATGGTTGTGCATATAGATTTTATAATATGTTTTGATATAAAATCCCTACTAAATGACATTCAAATGCTTTGTGATTTTAGATTTAGATCAGAAATGATATTTTAGAGATGAGTTTCAATTTTTATAATTTTTTGAATTATTGTGTATTTTATATTAATTTTCTAAGTGTAGAAAATGATTATTTGGATTTTAAATTATTTACGGCTAAATAATTAATACTTTGGTTCTGAAACTAATATATGTTAGAAAACATATTAAAAGTGATTTTTTGGAATTTTTGTAGAATTTTCCTAAGTGTTTTAATAAATATATAAAATTATTGAAGTTATGAGACTTAAATGTTTTATATATTTATAAAAGGAGAAGGGGTATAATAAAATAAATTGTTTATTTTTGAAATCTTGGTAGCACTTTTAGAATAGATAATTAGCAACCAATAAGAATTTGACAAATATAGCAGGTTAGTTGAAAAGTATTTTCTTTTAAGTTAAAAACAAGTTTTACTTGCTTTTGGCATGTCTCGCCTCTTAAGGCACAGGGGTTCCGACCAAGTATTGCCACCGCCATTGCTATCGAAGCCAATGCACATAGTATCAATAACTTGGTACATAGTGAATTGGAAAAAAGAAAAAGTAACTTGGTCGAGACCATAGGTTTCGATAGGGTCAAAACGTGTCTTTGTTTTTAAAGAAAAACACACCTGCTTTTCTTTCGAAGGGTTTGCTTTCGACTTAGTCGGCTTTCAACATAATCAAATTATTTTACAGGAATGGTTTTTAATGGGTTGCGCATTTTGTTTTAAATAATGCTTTCAAAGGGGTCGAAACCCCTAGCTGCCACCTTTCTTACCTTTCGAAGTCAATGGTTTCGGAAGGTATACTTTGTTTTAAAATTTGGTCACTTCTCCAATGCTTTCTGAAGGTTAGTTTTGACACCATCACTTTTTTGCTTAGGAATTTCTTTCGAAAGGAATGCTTTCGACCTAAATGGTTTTAATGACCTTTTTTCTCCATTGAAGGTAGTACCCAAATGGTTTCGAAGAAGATGGCTCTAATTGGTTTCGAAAGGTGTTTCCACTTGGTTTAAATTGAACCCAAATGCTATCGAAAGGTTTGATGTTTATAAAGGAGTTTATGCTTTTGAAAGGTTTCTATGATGGCTTCGAAGGGATAGTTCCCCAAGGATTTCGAAAGGTTTTAAATGATGGTTTAAAGGAAGGATTTTCTAATGTTTTGAAAGGCAATGTTTAAATGTTTTAAAGATAGGACGTCTAAGGATTTAAAGCTTTCGAAGGGAATGTTTTTCAAGGGTTTTGAAAGGAAGACTAAGAATGGTTTCGAAAGAAATGTTTTGGCCTTTCAGCCTAGATTATTAAGGATTTTACTTGGTTTCGAAATGGGTAGTTTCATTGGATTTGAAAGATGACTTTCAAAGGTTAAATGTTTTCATCAACAAAGATTTGGGTATAGTATATATATAACATGGCAAGGTGGTTTTGAGTATAGCGTAAAGTATATGTATTTTCCTTTTTTAAGTTTGATTTAAAGGTTTCAAATCAATTTTAGGTGAAAAGATTTTCAAGGAAAATTTACGGGAACATTACCTTAAGTAAAATGACCCAGATATTAGAATACCCTATAGGGCTGGTATAGGGTCGCACCCTATACATTAGAAATTAGCCCTAACTAGTTTAGTCCAAAATTTCAGTGTGTAGGTCTTTGTCACGGGTAAGACTAAAATTATGATTATAAACAGAAGGAAATATTTATTTGTATGCATATAGGTTATTGGTGAGCCCGCAAAACCATTAGGTTCAGGCGACCCTAAGAGATGTTAAGTTTAAGGACAGACCATCCAGAAGAGGAGTATTTAACAGATAAGTTAAGGACAGACCATCCAAAAGAGGAGTGTCTAACAGATGTTTGCTTATTTTTTTATATTGTCTACTAGGCCCGAATCAGCCAAAGGTTATAAGTTAGACAAACAAAACTACTGTGTTCGGACAGATAGTTTATTTATTACATGATATGTATGTTTACATGATAATGCTTTACAGTTTTAACCGGTTTTGGTTCTAGGATTATTATTTACAAAAGATATGTATTAAAAGGATATTTGTGTGGAGATACCTGTTTCGCTAAGCAGCATGCTCTCACTTAATATCAAATAACTGAGATGTACAGTATTAATCACACCAGGCTTTATGTCCGAGTCAAAGTTTATGTATTTCCCTTAAACTCTCGAGTGCTCAAAATTAATTTGAGTAGATTGAGGGTTAAGGACTTTAAGGTTTTAGTAGGTTGGTGAATAAAGCTTCCAGAGACGAGCAAGTGGTTGACGGATAATTATTTAGTAGTTGTTGTATTATTTTGTTTGATTCTGCTATGTTGTCTTAAGTTAGTTATGAATATATAGTACTCTATTCAACCAATAAGGCATCATCATATGTCACTCTTGGCATATTTCGTAATAATTATATTTGATCTTTACCTGTGAAACAATTATGGGGTTATGTAATGGAATATGAAACATGTTTCAGGAAATGTAATCAGAAATATATTTTTTGTGAAATTTGCAATTTTGTTTCATATTCGTGTGTTTCCGATATTATGGATACCACTAACATTACCGTATTTAGTCCAAAATTAATACAATGGATGGCTACTGCACGCGCGTAGCTTCGGGCCTCCATATAGGGGATGATATAGGAAGGGTCTAGAGAGACCACTATCGATCTAGGACTTAGGATATGACACCACTTAATGTTTAGAGACACTAAACCGAAGTATAGGAAATAACGCCGCTTCGCTGGAGAGCAAAAAAATCGGCTTACTCGGTCATCGAGTATGGAATGTGCTCGGCAAGGACCCAAAGAGGCCACAAATTTGTATATCAGCTTTGAACAGCTATGGATTTGGACTTTGACCCGAAGCGGTCATGGACTTGGATATGAGCTCCGAGAGGCCCCCGGATTTAGCTAATGACCCAATGAGGTTGAGGATTTGGATAAAATAATCCAAAGAGGTCGCGGATTTGGAATTGGATATCAACTCCGAGTGGTCATGGATTTCACCAACGATTCGGAGATATCATGGATATGGAATGGCAGTGGATTCAGAATGGATAATATGGCTATCGATGGATTATGGACTCTAGATTTTTATGGCAATTCAAAACAAACCTTCCTATTTTTAAGGGGGAAAGTGGTAACCCGCCTTTTGGCAAGGCAGTGCACAAGCGGATTTAACCTAATGGACTTCATGGTCATCAATGTAAAAAGCCGGAGAGATGTTTAACATGATTGGAGATCTATTATATTTGAAACTATGGACTATAGTTGAATGGATTCAGATGAACAACACTCAAAAAATAGATAAGTATGGAATTATCACTCTCCTTAGGAGAAGGATCAGATTGGAATATTTACTTTAAAAATGAGATCAGAATAGAAGAATCAAAGTAGAGGGATTGGATTGAGTAGGATGCACACAACGCAGCTCGATGATGAACGCTCCAAAACTCAACAGCCGAAATGAGAATTGAAGTGAAACTTTGGGAACAGAAAGAATGGACCTTAGGGACTCTTCCCTAGGGATCGCACATCAAATGGAGGAGTTTGGATTGAGCTGACTTGCACAGAAAGGCCCCTATTGTTTAGTAATTCGACGCCCCATCTTTTTATTGTTGTCAACTAATCTTTTCCATGTTCGATTTTCATCTATGTTAGAACATTTCTGTGAATGCTATTCCGATCTAAGTGGTCCTATTCCGTGTCCCGTGCTAGGAAGCATTACTCCTTTTTTCATTCCAAATTCAAGAATACGACCGATACGATTGATTGGTCTGTCCTAACAATAAAGAAAAGAACTCTTGCTTTTTTTATTCTTCAATTTCATAGTTAATCTTGTATTTAGATCTTGTTTCCTCTTCCCTATGAAGGGTCAACCCTCTACACTATGAGGGATCGACCATATTCAAGTTCATAACAAAGATCAGTCAATAACTCAAAATCTACAAATCCAATCAACATGATATTTAAAGGGGCAGTGAATTACAACATGGGGTACCCATCAAAGGGATCTCACCCCATGAATCCTCCAAAATAGGGATCAGTCCTGATTCCTGTTCTGGGCTACGGTGGGCTCCAAACTTACTGGGCAGGCTCGTCTTGGCTTCAGGTTCCAGATCTGGGTTTTGAGCGAGATATTTTCATGTCTTCTCCTACAAATGAAGCGGACATGACATCAGCAAAAGGATTTTCTTTCCGCTTCATTCCATCTTCTACCGAGACTATACTCTGCCATTATTATTCTAGGATTTCACAAATTGTTTGTAATCGCAGCATAAACGAATAAAAGGAAAATCTTTGGAGTGGATGTAGGCCGAGTTAGCCGAACCACTATAAATCTATGTCTCTCTTTTCTTGCTTTCTGTTTTAATTTTATTATTCTTCAATTTATATTCTTTACATTATAGTATCTAAGATCTATTACTGGATATTGGTGCTTTCACATAACTGAGTGTTGATGGTCATTTATGATGTCAACGCCAGTGGTAATTTTTTACGCCGAAGTTTTGTAGACATTATCTTTTGGAAAAATAGTTTCGAGTTGATATGGACCATAAGTCACTTAAGCATTTATTTTCTTAAATGAATATGTGGCGGCAGAGGTGGTTGGAATCCTTGGTGGTAGATGACTTTGGGATATAATATATGTCAGGAAAGGGAAACAAAGTTGCTGATGTTTTAAGTAGAAAGCAACAAAATGGAGTGTTGGCCATGATAGAGGAATATAAGGCATTTGAGACATTGGTCCTGTGTGAAGTGCACTATAGGATGAATGTGGGGTTGAGTAAAGATCCGAGCATGTTAGAAAGTTTGAAGGAACATCCAGCACTTCTAGATAATATTGTCGTAGGTAAAAGTAGGAACCAATAATAGCCGAAAGGATTAGATGACTAGAGATGAGAGTGGATTTTGAGGATCCGAAAGGATTCAAGATAGACTCGAAGGGATCGCTTATAAAGAAGGAAGACTATGTACTTCGGATGCGGGAGACCTTCAGAAAGAAGCCTTGGGGGAAAGTAATCGATCTCAGTTTACTATTTATCCTAAAGCATGAAGATGTATCGTGACATTAAGAGAGTCTTCTTCTAGGAAGGGATGTAGAGATACATAGGATAATGTGTAAAGAGGTTTTTCACATATAAGAAAGTGAAGGTTCAATATCAAAAATAAAGCGGTTTACTTCAACCCTTGGAAGAATGACTTGGAAGTGGAATTCATGTCTATGGATTTTGTGGATGGTTTGCCTAGGTTGAGGATGGGAAATGATATTATTTGAGAAATAGTCGATAGATTGACTAAGAGTGTCCATTTATCCCGGTGAAGTCGATAATAACGACAACTAGCTTAAAAATGCCATTTATAAAGAATGTGATGAGACTGCATGAGTATTAAGTGGTGCCATGAATGATAAAGTCTTATTGTTCACTTGTGAGTTTAGAGGAGTTTGGTACAAGGTTGAACCTATTTGGATAATTTAATATGCCTTAAAGGGAGTGAATATGGTATTTAAAAATTTCACGGATAACAGAGAAACTAAAGTGCGGAAATTTAAATGCAAAAAATAAAGAACATACAGATATGCCCAGCTTTGACCACTAATCCATTAATGTCTATTGCTGCCCCCAATGTTACCAATAGAGGTATATACTCGATGCTTATAACACATGTAAACTCGCACTCTCTACAAAGTCGAATATACTAACCCTATACTTAGTAACACTGTCTGAACACAATACCCTAAGATCAGAATCCTTGGATTACGCTACGCAACTCACCTAAAAAAAAATCTAGAGTTCAAAAATAAAAATAAAAAACACAATAACATAACAAAAGATAAACTTTAATAATAAAAAAGGTAAAACACTCCCCTATTCTATCTCACGCGACCTATCCACTTAATTCGCTCCTTTTTTGTTAATTTCCTCTTCAGTAAAAAATCAACTTCTTTCACCAATCGACTTATCCCTCAATTTTTTTTCTTCAGCTACACAAGAAAACCTCGATGCCGCAAAATCTATCTTGGACGCAAATCCAAAATCGCCACAAGAGAGTTCCTCTTTGTCATTTCTAAGTAGGTGCAGCCTCCATTGTCGAAAATTGTGTTTTATTTCAGATTCGAGATTGGTTGAATACTGCGTTGCTATCGTTAAGTTTGATCCACTGCCCGAAGTCAAGATCTGTTGTACAGTGGTGAACCGTTGGTATTGGTTTGGAGTCTGATGCTATTCACTTGAGAGTATATGAGACGTGTGTGATTCACTTGGGAGTTTTCAACATAAAATTCTATGAACTCTAAGTCGTTGGTGATTGCATGGCTGATATGTAAGATAAAATGATAATTGTGTTGTTGAATTGAAGAAGAAGAAGAATACTGTTTTATTGTAGTAAGATTTAGTACATTATCTCAACTCTTACACTGCTAATACATTACATTCTTATTTATATCATAAATAAATACTGTGAGCTACGGGTTGGCCCAATTGCTTTATATAACATACCAGATTCATATAACCCTATTTTGTTATGTTATCCTATACATGACTGATTTCTCTCGTAACACCCCCCCCCCCCCCCCCCCCCAAAACCCATATGCGACTAGGGATTGCACGAGAAAGAATGCAAATTATCAGCCTCCATAAAATAATTTTTTTGAAAAATTTCTCTCAAATCAAAGATATTTCTAGTTTGAGACTGATTTCAGAGTTTCTCCATCCTTTAGAAAGCTTTCAGTTGAAATTTGAGGAGCAAATTTTAAGAAATAGCAGAGGCATAGATATTTCTGCATTAAGTCGAGGTCATTGATGGTGATCTCTTTCACTAATAGACTCAAATAGATTTTGGCAAGTAGATTGGGGCTTGAGACCTCTGATTGACATCAGCAACATCCACTTTCAGCTTATTTTAAAAAAAATTGAAGTTCTACCTAGATAATGGCTTGGTAAGCACATCAGCCCTTTGGTACGTAGAAGGTACGTAATTTACGTTGAGTTTATTCTTCATGACTTGTTCTCTCACAAAGTAAAGGTCAAGTTCCATGTGTTTGGTTCATGAATGCAACACTGGATTAACAGTAAGTGATATAGCACTAATATTATCACACCACATAGTTGCCTTGCTATAGCTGTTAATTTGTAGCTGTTCTAATAAAGATTGTATCCACATGATTTCTACTATTGTACTGGCTATGCTTCTGTACTCGGCTTTAGTGCTTGTAACAACCCGTAATTTTAACTATTTTAAATTTTTAAATGTAATGTGATTATTGGATAAAAACGGATAGAAATAAAAATTTACTGACTTATTATTGTAGCTTATTGAATAATAAAATTTTGAGATAAACAATTCCGAAGATTTTGGTAATAACATGTATTGTAATGAATTCTATGTATTGAATGTGTTTGTTATACACAACAGGAATTGAATAACATATATTGATTTATTTAGATAGAAATGAAATATTCGTTGATAACTGAAATTCAATTGAAATGAATGGTTATTAATGTAATTTGTTGAATAATTTAATTGTTTAAAATTTAATATTGCAATTATTTAAATAACTGAATTCTGAATTTTTATGAATGAAAATGATTTTAAAGTTGATTTAAATTTTTATTTAAATGGGAATGAAAATCATAAAACTTTAAAATTGAATTTATAGTGATTAAATTTATTTTTGAAATTTCTTATTTTAATTGACATGTAAAATAGCCATTTTTGGCCACTATCTTGGGTTTCGATGAAATCAGTTTCATCGTGAATTATTATAGGATTTCAAATTTCGTATCGATCGGACTTATCGTTTGGTCATGCGAGCTTGAAAAGCGCGTAATTTATTTTTAGAATTTAATTGAAATTAATTGATTTGTAAAATCCATCTTCTGCATACAATCGAATTAGGCCTCGAGACTAGTTCCATTGTCTTTGAAATATTGGGTAAAACATTAAGAATGCTAGACGGCATGTCTTGTTTGGAGCTCGAGAAATTTCGGATGTCGTAAGCTAGATATTTTCTAATATAATAATATATATTTTCTATCTTCCACTATACGCTCAGCCTCCACTATCTTTTGTCTACACGTACTTTTCTTTTTTCCCCCTCTTCTAAAAATCGTGCAGCAACTAAGAATAAACAACGATCGAACAAAAAAAAGAATACAACAAATCGATTGAGCACATGTGATTGGGAAGAGGTAGTGAGCGACTGGATAGCACGCGACGTTGTGGAGCGAGTGTTAGGGTTTGGATTTTGATGGCCTTGTGGAGCATGTTCGTACAAGTGCGTGGGGATGCAGTGTAGGCGACGGCGGCTCAGCAACGAGGGGTGGGCGACTGGAGATCTCCGGTGGTGGCGCGTGAAGGAGTCGTAGGCGCGAGGTGGTTTCGCGATCTGATATGTGTGAGCATGAACATGATTTCTAATCATGTGATTAGGTTAGGTATTAGTGATAAATTTTTTTTTATTAATATTCAAAATGTTTATTAATTGATATCTACTTCGTACAAGGTTCGATTCAAGTGTCGTCTATCGCGTTGAGTTCGTATCGACATTATCTTCGCGATGGAGTTGGATTTTTCGCTATTCGCTTCAATGAAATTTCGAACATATTTCTAAGGTGTGTGATTTAATCGCTCACAATTAACTAAATTATTTTTATGTTAGTTAAATTTAAAATTATAAAGTGATTTAAATTTATTGATTGTTGTTTGATACTTTTAATTGACATTTAGACTGACATCTGAATTAACTGATAGAAACTTAAAATGAATTGGAATTAAACTGTTAGTAAAATTCCCGATTATCGATAATTGTTGTGAGCTATTGACTGTATGGATGATGGATTGTAATGAATGCCAATTGGTTGAGATTTTGAATGACTGAATGTTTATTTATTTTATATACCCTATTGCCACCCTGTGAATTAATTGACAGTATACAAACTGTTATTTAGATTATTTCGAGTAAATTAAGAAATAGGTTTAAATGATATATACCTATGACATCGTGATTTGGATTGAAATGATATATATCCATCCTTAGAATTAAATTAAAATAACTATTCACTTGGCCATAGGATAGAATTATATACAGACACCGGATCTGTTAAAATAATGATTTTAAAATTTTCGATTTGAATTTTTTTAAATGATTTTGATTTAAAGAAATAAAAATCGAATTTATGGAAATTGAATTTATTTCGAAATTAAGCTCAAAATGTTGGAATTAGAATTGTTAAACGAATTGTTTAAAATGAAAGTTGAGATTTGGAAGTTATAATTGAATTATGATTTGAATTCCGGAAATTGATTTGTTTCAAAAAGATTTGAACTTTCATTTGAACTTTGAATGGATGCTAAGTAAAAGTAATATAATTGGATATACAAATTTGGACTCGAGAATGGAATTTATTTTAAGGTTTGAATCTAAATTCAAAGATTGAAGTTCATTTTGAATTCGATGACTTAAATCGTTTTTTCGAAGATCGAGCTCGAAATTGATATAAATCGAAATGGTTTAAATTTGAGAATTGAGTTGAAATCTAACCATTGAATTGGATAGTTGAAATTGAAATTAATTTGGAATTGAAGATAAATTGAGATTGAATTGAAATTTACTCAAGTTAGAATTGAAACTGAAATCAATTGGAGTTCAAAGCGAAATTGAATCGATTCAAAATTGAAATCGAATTATTTGAATTGAAATTGGAATCGAAGTGAAATTGGACTTGAAATCAAAATTGAGTCGATTGAATCGAAATAGAAATTGATTGGAATTGAAAATTTTGAAATTGAACCAGTTTGACTTTGAAACTATTTTCAAATAAATTATTTTAGTACAAACTTTTTAAAATTTATATTCTTAAATATTCAAATTATTTTGATTTTCCAAACTATTTTACTATATAGACCATTTTCAATATTCAAAATATTTTCTATTAAACCATTCTAACTATTTTGAAACTATTTAAGCTATTTTCTAAAATTTCAAACCGGTCATGGTTGGAATGTTTATATTTAAATCATGGATTTAAATACGATTGGGTTAAATTGAAGTTATAACCCAAATGGGGATTCGAAGCAATTTTGAACTAGAACTGAGAAATTAAGGCAAAATTAATTATAAATTGAAATCGTATATGTCAAGTAAATATGATGATTTCGAAATGAATTTGAATTTGAAGCGAATATGATACTTTGATATCAAGTACGAATGGCTTTCGAAAGGTAAAAGAACAAACTGGTGTGTTAAACGATGTTTGGTTGTTAAAGAGACTGGTGCCTCTTACTGGCATTCTCTGCCAAGTATTGGAACCACTTTAACAACTGTGTACGCGGTAGATGATCCAGAATGAAGTGGTTGGACTTGGTGAACGTTTACTGGAATGAAGTAAGAGAAAGATGATGGATAGCCTTGACATTTGTGTCAAAATTAAAATGACTAAAATAGGAGCCTATATCTGGCCAATGAGTATAGCTACCTCTAGCGACGTTGATGCCTCGTATTACTATTGTGATTTTTGACTCGATGGGTGTGCCTTTCTGTTTGGATTGATGGTCGCGATCTGCCATGTATGGGTTATGACCAGCCAGAAAGGATAAGCTGGTAGAATCCTACCTTAGGCATTGCCTCACGTGCCTTGTCATTTTTATCCTTATGCAAGCCCATTACGACTTTGGTTTAGTATTCTACCTATAGAGGACTCACTGTACTGGTTGTGTTGCATGACTTGTAAAGGCTACATGCTATAAAAGTGTGTTAAGGTGGATCAATGTAAAGCCTTAACACTATTTTGATATTTATTTTGTTGATAGACATTACCTATTACAGCGTATACTATTATATATAAATAATTTAACGGATCCTTAGAAGAAGAAAAATCCCATAGAATCTCTTAAGTTATTGCATGCGCATTATAAACTGGATAGGAGATGTAAAATCTCGTAAATATCTCTGGCGCTGTTACACTCATATTTCGTGATTTCAATTTGACTCACATAAGAATATTTAGTCCTAACTAGAGTGTTTTGTCTTTTCAATACGCTGGGGTCAGTCCTGAGTTTTTTTAGCGCCTTGACGGTTATTATTCTTTGAGGACGAAGACGAAGATTTGGTATATTACTACTACTATTATTCCTGCATTATGTTGCCTGCTGCATTATTTTATTTGTCCCTTTTGTATATATTACTTTGATAAATGTTGTATAAATTATAATCAAATGTAAAGTAAACAACCTCATGAACTGTTTATTTGATTATTATATTTCATTTGTTCTGCTGCGAGATTTTGTGTTTGTTTTTCTTCTTCTTCTATTATTTTTCTTAATTAATCTCATTGATTATCTATATTCTGGACTATTTAAGTTGGACATGTGTGGATTATTGTCGATTCAAACCTTTCAAAATGTGGGTTGTCACAGTTGGTGTCAGAGCTTTGGTTTAGCGATAATCTTAGCCTTGTGGGGTTTGACTCATTAGAGATAGGGTAATAATATCCTAGAATGAGCCGTTTGAGTGTATACATATGAGAGAGCGTACTTATTAGTGTTATAACATGTTTTATATTGTGTTTACTTATTCGTTGAGTCTTTATGAATTTCGGGCGGTGCGTGGGACGCCATGCTATTGATAGAAATTTTCTAAATACTCAAACGAGGCAAGTCGACGTAAAACTATTTAAAATCGAATTAATGAAATAATTTTACCTACATTATATTATATATATTTATAATAATTATTAATAAATATTGTTGTTAGGAGATGATAATATTTAGTTATCATCGATTATTGGTTGAATTAAAATAACATGAATACTTTGTGAATTTTATTTTACGAAGCATTTGATGATTAAATTGAATTGAAATCTAATTAAAATAAAAATTGTTTGCAATTAAAAAGATGTAAATCAATGAAATGTTTTCATTATAAGAAATGGAATTGTATAAGCTATATTGTAAATAGAACGATTTAAAAATTGAGAATTTTAGAAGTTAAAACCCTTTGTGTTTCAAAATTTGTTTTCAAAACCTTTAACATTAATAATCATATTATTTGAAAGTGTTTTGGCTAGAAATATATTTTGAAAAGATTTTTGAAAAGAAATAAAGCATTAAACTAGCTTTGATCGCTCGGAAATAATTCTGGGGATGACTGCAGCATCGTCGGTGTTCATTTTTGGGTGTCTAAGTGAGAATCGCTATCAAAAGAATTTATTTTCGATTAAAACAAGTTTTTATTGTGAAAAAAATATTCCAAGTATGATTTGATAAATATAAGAAAATAGTTTTGACCCTATAAAATTTAAATAGTTTTGATGAGAAATAAGTGTATAACCTATAGATTTGAACAGGAAAGTACTGTTGAATATTTTTGGTTAAGAAAACAAAAGAAGATTTGAATTAAAGATATGAAAAGAAAGAATTAATCCAATAAATGTTAATTCAATGGAGTTAGTGAAATGAAGTAAATAAAAATGAAGTCTAACTCAAAAAGCTTAAATAAATTGAATGTATATGAAATGAATTAGATAAAATAATGAAATGAAATTTTAAGTAAATTAGTTTGGGTAAATTTTAGACTTGAGAAATATTAAGCTAAAAAAATTTGAATTTTGTTGAATATGAACGATAAGGAAGGAAAAGAATCTTTAACTTATATAAAGTCGAATAAATCGAGTAATGGATTAAATTGAAATAAAGTTTACTTAATATTAAATAAAATTGAGTTGGATATCGAATGAAGCTAAATAAGTTGGTAAAGTGAATTCATTCCGCATACGCTACAAATGAATTAATAAAATTGAATACGAACTTGAATTTTAAAATGAAATGTAATTTAAGTTGTGAAAGAAATTAAATAAAAATAAATGGGTGTAAGAAACTTTATATGATTAATTTAATTTGATTTAAATTGAGCGAAAATAAGCAAAAAATATCAAAGCCCGATATACCAAAATGAGAAAAACTTTAACTGAGACATATAACACAACATTACAGAAAAGAGGCCATATGAAGAGACAAAAAAGAAGGACAAATGATTTTCAGAAGATACAAATATTTGTTCTGATTACACAATAGCATTAGTAGCACTGGCAATCCTAGGCCACAAATCAGCACATTCCTTTCCAATTTATCCCGCAATAGCAGGTCTTATATATCCAGGCTATGTTCATTTAGTTCTAAGTCTTTCCAACATGGCAGTAGAAAGTAACTGAAAAAAAATACAAAACAAAATCAATGGCAATACCTTTCATTTCACCTTTAGAATTAATAATCACCCCAGCATTATCTACAAAAGAGAAAACATAAAACAAAACGTTTAAGGTGAGCTAATTCTAACACTACGCATATACATCGCAAAAAAAAGTGCAATAGTAAAATGTACCATGAGACAGGTAGCATAATGCAAAATAAACGCAATATGTTGTTTAATACTGGCACAGACAGCTGTATGCTACTCACTGAAGTAGTGTCCATTGTTTTGATCATACCACTGCCGAAGAAGCAACAACCCTGTGACGCCCCACCTCTATACTCGCACTAGGCAAGGACACTACGGAGTAATGTCGTCAACTAGCACGAAGAATAAGGCAGTTGAGGAGCGACCATCTGTGTAATTGCTTTGTGCGAGTATCGATAGGTCAGATAGTATGGCACACATTTCATTTCAAGAGAAAATCCGATAGATTAAATAAAAACTCAAATCAAACACAGACTCAAATCTACTACATAGTGGCTTTGTGAGATTTGGAAACAAATATAAAATAAACATAACATAAATCGGTCATAGATATTTATATCACAAAGGCAAAAACAGATCTGAACATAACACATAAAAGTATACATCAAAGTAGTGGTCATATAAGATCTACTACATTACAAAAGAATAGGTACAAGTGCTAGACAAAAGAATATGTATACATCAAGGAGTCTCTATTGCGAATGTATAACAACAAAAACTACTAAACTAAAGTAGTTAGCCAAAAATCAGATCACGGTCCCGGATAAGGAGCCAAGTAGAAGCACCTGAAATACCTCGGTCTAACCCAAGCATTATTTAAGAAGAAAATAATAAACGGATTAGTCAAGCTATAAATATCAAATAAAATGAGATAGGATAAGAGATATGACAAAAATATATGGTAACAATAATGTCATGATGTGACAAGTATACATCAAATAACAACAAAAATCATACAATATCTCAAATTGTTTCAAACATAAAAAAGAATGTCATATTCTTTAGCTTATTCACCAACCCCAAATATTGACAAACATATCAATGCCAATCGCAAAAATTGGTGAAACACAAATTCTAGAAATCATCAATTAGAAATCCAGAAATCACAAAGAAGGAGGCCTATCAAAAATGGGAGTATGAAAACTCATAAACACGTGTATCACAAACGTGACGCTATCCCATGGTCGCTAACCACAGAGCCAGCGCAACGACGTAGTATAATAATGGTACGCCCGAGGAACTTGAAACTCAAATAACTTGGAACAGCAACGTAGTACAAAGGTACGACCGATGAACAAGATAAGCCGGAACAACGACGTAGTACAACGGTACATCCGATGAACCGAACTCCATAAAGAACATGGGTCTCTAGCCCATAAAATATAAGTCCAAACTCTAAAGAACGGTCAAAAACCATAGGTCGTTAGCCCAGAAAAATGAGACGAAGCTACATAAAATCGAGGTATAGTCCCCCACGTGGACAAAGAGAGACGAAGCTCAACATAACGATGTACTGTCCCCCACGCGGACAAAGAGACATCGTATATCGCTAGTCTAAACCATAAAATGATCTTCATAGATCAATAAAAAGTATGAATTACACTAAGCTAGTAAATAAATGAGTTTAGCTTCATGTCCCATAACCACTGGCTTAATTTAAGTATTTACGAACAAATTGTAGATTTCCACTTGAAAATTGTCATAAGATTTCAATCGAACAAGTCCAAGAATTAACCGACGAAGTAAACGCAAGCGTTTCATACCACTTGTTTTACTAAGTCATTTAATTAGATTTCTCATACGAGTGAGGTAAAGGTTTGTGTATACTAATAGATTGGAAAGCGGATTTAAAAACGAGCTTTGTATTAAAAGTAACGTTGAAATCATTTTTGTGAAAGAGTTTTAGTATTTACTATTAGTATTGAAACCTTTGTATATTAAAAGTGACAAATCACAGAAATGATCGTAAAAATAATCAATCACCAAAAATTCACATACATAAATGTGAATAAAATCCATAGAAATTGATACCAAATCCATCAAAATGGATATTCCAAAAATCCAGAAAAAGAAGTCATTAAAGTCGATAATAAGTGACAACAACCAATTAGATCAACCAACACTACAAGAAAAACCATTTACGGTTGCAAAAAACCGTGGCGTTTTATCATAAATGCAACCGAAAATATTTTTCCCAAAATATGTTTCGTGACTAAAATTTTTTTGTTCCCGCTCCTTAGAAATATTTTTCCGCCTAGCCAAAAATAAACGTGACCAGTTCTTGTTTTTCATCTCACGTATACTTAGAAAACTCACTTCTGCAGAAATTTTTTTTTCCCCTCTTCATCATCTTCACCAAGTCCTAAATTATCGTCCTCTTCATCATCGCTTCATTTTCCCTTCGTCATCATCGCGCTACTCCTCTCCTCTCCACAGTCAATCGATTCCTCTTTCTATCTACTGCCTTTTGATTGACATTCTACACAAATCTTAAATCGGTATGGATTTTACACTCTATTTTATGATTATATATTTGTTTGTATGTTTCAATATTGATTATATAAATCGAATGCAAAAACCCTAATTTGATTGAGATTCACGATTTTGCCATCCATCCCTCCTATTGTTAAAACATTGTCGTTCCATTGCAGTACATTTATGCGGGATCGGTGTTCTTCTTTCGGCGTTCGCAGCAGGAGGGCATTGGCAATATACTGGCGAGAGCTATAAAGAGTAAGTTTCCGCTTCTCTAATCGAGAAAGTTCAGGTAGTACTCTATATCCATGGAATTTCTTATTTCCACTTTTGATGTTTCAGAGTATCTTTTTGCTCAGATTTGAAGCCGTACATCTAATTAGTTTGAAAACAAATTAGTTGAACACAAACAAATTAGGTATGAAATTTAAGTAAAATAAAAAGAATACGGGAATTGAACAGAAAAAATATTGATATTAAAATAATGGTAATCTACTGTTCAAAATGTATAAGTGTAACATTAATGAGTACAAATACCTGTGGAATTTTTAGTCTATATATAAATTTAGAGAATTTATCAATTTTTTATTTAAAAAAAAAACAAAAGCATTCTTCTATTTTTTACCAGGTCATGACATACAATATCTTACACATGAAACAGAACTTGGTCAAAGAAAAAGCATAAACACTAAAACAAAACTAAATACTTAACGCTGAATTAGAAATGTGCATGCAAATAATTTTTAGAATTTTGGTGTTTAAATAACTCATCTTTTGCATACCACTTGCGCATAGGTGATTCAACCAGCATTTGCACTTACTAATACAAATAAGCATAAGTTCTTCTGTTTCATTTAGATTTATTTGGGGTTATGGTTGCATTGATATATCTGTTTGCTTATAGTATCATGATCATAAGATCTAATTATTTTTATGTATTTCACTATAAATGAGTCTTTGATAACATTATTTTAAAAATATTTGAGAAAAAAGGTAGGAAAACATCCCAACCCATAAATAATCATTACCACTTATAGTACATCAAAAGTAAACTTCATAGTTAGTTGCTAAATTATCTTTGATGACGTTATTTCAAATTTGATTGGTGCAAATATTGTATTTCCCTTTCTTTTCATCTCTTTTGCTAAGTTATCTTTTTCAGTTTATTACCATCTTTTGCGTTCCATTTTTTGTTGGAGAATTGTAAAAGGTATATGTTCTATCTGTACTGCTTTTCTTCCTTCTAGAAATCACTAAAGTTATGTGTTATAACTTATTGAACAATTATGAGTATTTGTTAATAACTGATTGATGCTCTAGCTGCGCAAATAACTTCAATATAGTGAAAATTGCTACTATTGTCTAGCATCCCTAGTAATAGAACATGAGAATATTTGTATGGCTGAGTCAGTAACTTCATGAGAATGTTATGTTATTTGTGCAGTCTGCTTTAGTCTAGCTAAATGTTAAACATCATTTTATTTTTCTATTATAAGTTACCTAACACAACTGCTTTTCAGTACACAAACATAAAAAGTGAATTTCATATTACTAAACTACATTTTGGCTTTCATTTCAGCAAGCTATAGAAACACTGTTTTACTAAAACTTGTGACACCCTTAATAAATATTAAATGTCCCGCATTCGGTATTGATCGTAAAACAAGCTTAAATGTTATCCTATTGTTTCATGTTTTTCTTCAATAACTAAATTTCATTCCTGAACGTGGCATTGGTATATGATTAATACAAGAGATGTTTCTTTGTGATAATTTAGGAGTTTGGTTGCCAAATTTGATTTGTTCAAAATCAGTTTATGTTAGAAAATGTAGTTTATTATCCTTACTATGGGCGTGTTACCAATGTTCCAGATAGTGCATTATTTATAAGATGCTTGGATGTTTTTTTGGGTAATAACTTCAACGTCTAGTTATTTTTTTGATTACAACAGATAACCGATTTATACATCAAAGATTGGAAACTTATTTGCCTTCATATGTCGAAAATGGAAAAAGATTGGGTTTTTTTAAGCAGGTGATAAAATCATGATTAACTTAATATGTATTTTGAGAATTATAACATATAATCTAATATTAAAGCTCAATTTTTTTATTTGTTTTACTTTTTGCATAGAACTAGTATAGAGTACCGACAAGGAGCAATGAATTTTGTGAATGCTGCAGAGAGGAATGCAAGAAGTGTAGAAAAAAATTTATGCCCTTGCAAGGATTTTTGGAATCTTAGTCGTTGTGATGAACAAATCATCGTTGAACATTTAATTATGAAAGGAATGGATCCTAAATACATGGGTGGTGTATGGTTTGACCATGGTGAAGAGATAAATGTAGAGAAGAAAACAAATACGTTTGATGTATATGATATATTCAAGATGATTCACTATGAAGATGAAATTTTTTTGAATCAAGATTTTTTTGATGATGATAAAGATAATGTTAATTCTCAAAGAAAAGAGGATGAGTTACTCAAGAACTTGGAAGATGCAGAAACTCCATTATATCCTGGTTGCATAAATCACACAAAATTATCTGCTATCACCGTCTTGTATAATCTTAAATGTGAGACTGGCTTGTCTGATAGTGGGTTTGATAAGCTTTTAACCGTTCAACATTTATTTCTGCCGAAGGATAACGTGCTTCCCAAAAACTTATATGAAGTAAAGAAATTTCTTAGAGCATTTGACATGGGTTTTGAAAAGATACATGCTTGTGAGAATGACTGTTACCTTTATAGAAAAGAATACAAAGATTTAGAAAGTTGTACAAAATGTGGTTCTTCAAGATGGAAGAAAAATCAAGATACCGAAGAGTTTATACAAGGTATTCCAGTTAAAGTATTGAGATACTTTCCAATAATTCCGAGATTTAGAAGACTGTATAGATCTTAAAAATGGCAGAAGATTTAAGATGGCATTTTAATAATACAAGCAACGATGGAAAAATGCGTCATCCCGTGGATTCCACGACATGGAAAATGATGGATGAAAAGTATAAATCTTTTTCATCTGATCCACGTAATCTTAGGCTTGGTCTTGCTACAGATGGATTCAATCTATTTTCCATGTTGAGTTCGAAATATAGTTGCTGGCCGGTGATGCTTGTGACATACAATCTCTCGCCTATGTTGTGTATGAAGAAGGAAAATATTATGTTAACTTTACTTATTCTAGGCCCAAAGCAACCCGGGAATGATATTGATGTATATTTGGCGCCTTTGGTGGAAGACTTGCATCATTTGTGGTGTAATGGAGTTGATGCTTATGATGCATTTAGTAAAACTTTGTTTAAACTGAATGCAATTTTGCTATGGACGATTAATGATTTTCCGACTTATGGAAATCTTGTTGGATGTCGTGTGAAGGGGGGAAAAGCTTTCCCATTATGCGGTGTCAATACCCATTCTCGTTGGTTGAATCATAGTCGAAAGAGCATCTACATGGGTCATAGAAGATTTCTCCCTGCTTCTGATTCACGGAGGAAACAAAATGCATTGTTTGATAACACCATAGAGAAAGGTAGTGCTCCTAGACTACTAACTGGGAGAAACATTCATGCATTGTCGAAGGATTATCCAAATGATTTTGGAAAAGAAAACGAAGATAAAAGTAAGAAGAGAAAGTGTGTTTATGATACAGAAGATGAAGATGATAATACTAATGATTCTACAAAAATGGAGCTATCGAGGTGGAAAAAAAGATCAATTTTCTTTGATTTGCCTTATTGGAAGGTTAGTGGTTAGTTTATTTATTTTTCATTGTTTTAATAGAAGAAAAACCCAATAATGCGTTATAGTTTTGGTTTCCCCAGGAGCTTCCGTTACGTCACAATATAGATGTGATGCATGTGGAGAAAAACATTGGTGAAAGCCTATTGGGCACAATGTTGCATGGTAATAAATCAAAAGATGGAACCAACTGTAGAAAGGATTTAGAGGAGTGGGGAATTCGAAGTGAGCTTCATGCACAACCTCATGGGAATAAAACATATCTTCCACCGGCTCCATACATGTTGTCAAAATCCGAGAGAAAAATATTTTGCAAAAGATTATACGATTTCAAAGGACCAGATGGCTACTGTTCAAATTTGAAAAATCAGATTTCGTTGCAGGATTGAAAAATTAGCGGATTGAAGTCACATGATTACCATGTATTAATGCAACAGTTATTGCCAGTAGCATTGAGAGGATCAATGGCAAAGAAAGCAAGAAAAACAATAATTCGCTTATGTTCTTTTTTCAACAAATTATGTCAACGTGTTATTGATAGAGAGAAGATAGAACAAATCAATGTTGAGATTATTGAAGTTTTATGTAAGCTTGAAAAATATTTCCCACCATCTTTTTTTGATATAATGGTACATTTATCCATTCATCTTGGAAAAGAAGCAATAATGTGTGGACCGGTTCATTTTCATTGGATGTACCCATTCGAAAGATACATGAAGACACTTAAAGACTATGTCAGAAACTATGCACGACCAGAGGGATGTATTGCAGAATCCTATCTTGCAAAAGAATCCATGATGTTTTTCGATGGATTTTTGAAAAAATCAGGACATATAGAGGAGAAAGAAGCTCGAAATGAAGATTATGAAAGCAGTGTAATACTCGAGGGATGTCCGATTTCAATATCCAAGACGGTTAAATTGTCAGTTAATGACAAAGAAAATGCTCATTTAGCCGTGTTAATGAATATGGCTGTGGTGGAACCATTTACAGAGTAAGTGTATGTTATATTGTTTTAATTATTATGATGTGTTCGTAATGCTATATATAACTTATAATCAATTATTCAATACTAGTTTGCATTTGGAGGAATTAGAAAAGTCAAACCCACGCATGACAAAAAATGTGACCTTACTTTGGGAAACACATACAAAAAAATTTGCCGATTGGATTAAAAGAAAGGTTAGTTAGATTTCAAATATATTCTCTTTTGACTATTAATCTTACTATAAAATATACATGCTAAATAAAATTTGTTGCAGATACCTATTACCTCCAAGGATCATGATGACATGTTAAGATGGATTGTTTTTGGTCCGAAGGATGATGCCATGTCTTACAATGGATATATCATCAATGAGCAACGTTTTCATATACAAGATGTAGGGAGAGAAACTCAGAATTGTGGGGTGACTTTTGATGCGACTACTATGGGTAGAGCAAGTGCAAAAGATATGTTCCAAGTGGTTAATGTGGTCACTTACTATGGAATATTGACATATATAATTTTATTAGATTATCATACGTTTTATATTCCAGTTTTTAAGTGTCGTTGGGCTTATAAAGGAAATGGAGTAAAAGTTGATGATGATGGGTTCACTCTTGTTAATTTACAGCAAGCATCGTTTTCACGAGATCCATACATACTTGCATCTCAAGCAAGACAAGTATTTTATTCAAGAGAGAATGATTTTTCTAATTGGTATGTTGTAATGAAAGCACCATCAAGAAGTTTTAATGATTTAGAGGATCACGATTGTATCGAGGAAGATATCCAAGTCGTGGAAGGTAGCGAAATAACCGAAATGGATGATGAAGATGTTAGTTATGTTAGAGAGGATTGCGAAGGCATACTTGAGTAGATTATATATTCTACTTGAGTAGATTATAAAATTTGTTATACTATCATTTGAAAAATGTATTACAATCAAGTAGTTTCTTTTCCTTACATATATGTCATTTGAAGATGTATGGTCAGCTTCTGATTGAGGATCTTCATTTCTACTCTAGCATGCATCTTTTCTACATATAACTCTTTTTTTTTCTATTTTAATTTTGTAATATATTTCTTTATTGTCTGACTCTATTTGGATTTGATATGTCAAATCAAATTTAATATTATGTTTACGTTGAATTTAATTCCATTCAGCTAATGTTTGTTTGATAATCTTCCCTTGACATATGTGGTCCATAATTGGAAGTTGGGCATATTTTGTTGTTTTTTGGTAGATTAGTATGTAACTACAACAGTGTATTCATATTGCTTTATGAGTTATATGATATCAAATTATGATTTGGGCATGTGCTCTCCCAGACTCAGATCACAAGGTACTGTAAAACTGTTCATGTAATACAATTTTTGAACTTTGGAATATTTTCATTTACATAAGGTGCATATTAATACTATCTTTTTTTACACAACATTTATCTACTATATAAAACAAATACTTGAGCATGGTATTGCTTAAAGTACCAAGTATTTGCTCCATATTAACAGATAAATAATATTAAAGAATCGGAACTCAGAAAACAGTGAGTGATAACCAGAGGATAGTGACTGATAAGGTAAGTGGGTAGTTAGTCTACATATGTGTTTGTGTGTATTGTGTTTGTGAGGGTTGTCTGACTGTCTGTAGGGTGAGTTGGGTTTGTGAATATGTTGTGTACTGTGTGCTTGTGTGAGTTGTGTGTGAGTTAGCATTGCTATGTTTTGTGTTTGTGAGAGGTTGCAAATTTATAGAGTTTACATTACAGAGTTCATATACATGTATTAATAACTATTGTATTCAAGGTTACATAATAGATACTATTAACTGTCCTTTATATGAAGTATTCTCAAAATAAGTTACTGTTTTTTGTTTCATTTGCAGAAAAAAGATGCATTCAAGCTTTGTACGTACTTGCAACCAGAGAAAGGCTGATGAGGAATCTTAGAAGGATAAGTCAAAGCGAAAGTATAATCCAAAGAAAAAGGTTAAGATTCTAGCTGGTGCTTGCACCGACAGTTAAGAACCAACAGTCGACGCTAAGAAGCAAGCCAATGTTTGCAATGAAGACAAAGAACAAGAGCCACCTGTTACCCCCTCCGACCCAAATGAAGAAGGACTTCGCTCAAAAAATGAAATCCTTCCTGAACAAACTGATGATGCTGAGGGAGAAATTGGGAGAGCAAGTGAAGCTGAATCCATAATTACATCTCGGAAAAGAGGTGGTAGAGGTCCAGCAAAAGCAAAAAGACTCCCGTTAAGCAGTCAGGATCGAATTGAAGTTGAGTTCAATGATATAGGTATACCAATAGGGAAAGGGTCAGTACATTTATCCTCTTTTCTTGGACCTCTTGTGCGGGAGCTGGTTCTATACACACTTGATGATTGGAGGAATCTAAGTGATGAGTTAAAAGTTGTTTTGTGGCAATCGATTTAGTTATGAGTTAAAAATTGTTTTTGTTGTTTATACATCTGTTTGCAAGTTGCTACATTGCTACATCGTTACATCACGTATTATAGTTATAGCTAAAAAAATTGTTTGATGCATACATATGGCTGTTGTCTGATTTTAATATCATGTTTTCATGTATTGTTACAGATTAGATTTAAACTGGAAGAGGATTGGCAAAGAAAAGCTGTATTTCAACAAATGTGAGTAATTTGGAGATCGTCAAAAAGTAAATTGGTTCGAAAATTAAATAAAGCGGAGAATGAAGAGGAAAGACTAAAACTGAAACCTACCAACATCAAAAGCATGAACGAATGGAGAAGATTTGTGAAGGCGAAAACAAGTCCGGAGTTTAAGGTAACACTATTCACTATTTTATTTGCTAGAACACTTTAAAAGTTAATGATTGGGATCCAATAACACATATGGTTATTTGCACAGCAGAGTTGATTATCATTTTCAAAAGAACAATTTTATTATCCAATAACACATGGTTTTGTTTTAGTCTCAAAAAAAAAGAAAACATTTTGCATTTCATTTGTTTTGCATTTATGTTCACTGTGCATTTTTGTTCTTTGTTCTTGTGTGCATGTCAACTCAACACTTTCCATTGGAATTTTCAACTAGTTTGCCATTACATTTCATTTCCTGGCTTTTGCGTTTCGTTTTCTATTTTACATTGATGTTGCATTTCATACTTCAACAAGCTTGCATTGCATATACCCAAAAAAAAAAAAAACATTGCATTGCATCTTAGATTTTAGTTTTCATTTTTACAAATCTGTTTCTTGTAATCACTGTTTTCACTTGATATTATGTTCACTGTTTTATTTCATTTGTCTTTTAGTTTCTGATACATTGAATTTTCCTCTACTACAAGCAACTGTTTTCAAGTTTTTGTTCTCTATTTACAAAACAAAATATCCATGTTTCTTCTTTACATTGCCTTTATCAAACACTTCTCAAACAACTTCTCTCTGTCACTCTTCACTTCCTCAACCAAGCTGCCATTATCCTATAACAATATATCAACTTCTCTCTGTCACTCTTCACTTTCTCAAACAACATTGCTGCCATTATCCTATAACAATATATCAACAATATATCTTTCTATTTTACAGAAACGAAGTGAGAAATATTCGGCCTTTAGGGATAAACAACTTCCACACACAACTGGTCGTAAGGGAATGGCTAGATTGACCGAAGACATGGTTAGTTAATTAAGTATAGATTTATTTAATATTATTTTATACCTGTCCGGTTTTTTATTTAATGTTATCCTAAATTTAGAAAAAAGAAAGTCCAAGTCCATCGTCCATAACTAGAGCTGATGTTTGGATTAAATCTCACATAAAAAAAATGGTGAACCTGTGACGGCGGAAGCTGGAAATGCTATTGTAAGTTTTTTTTATCTGTATATAAAAATTGTCCAAAAGTACGATAATTTTACCATTGTACACTATCTATTTGTATTTATTTATGTAGGAGGAGATTAAAAAATCTAGTATCCTATCACATTCCGGTTCGTCACAGAATGTCAGTGGAGATGCTCTTGTACATGTACTCGGACAAGATAAACCAGGACGGTTAAGGGCATTGGGAAGGGGTTGCACTTTAACCAAGCTAGCCGTGGCCCAGTCCAAAGATAAACAAGTATCGCAGTGTCGAGAGGAAATAGCAGAAATGAAGAGTATGCTGCAGGTTCTGATGAACCAGAAGGTAAACTATTAAAAGTAATTTATATATGTAAAATAAAAAATTCAAAGCGCCATATAATTTAAAATACTAAAAAGAACAAATTTATTCTCTCTCACAAACTTATTATATGTTCTCTGCCATTTTAAGTATGGTCATTTTAATTTTAGCAACTCAATTTTATTTTTTTCACTTGCTAGTTTCGGTAGCCATATTAATTTCATCCCATCATCTATAGCTGTAAAATACATTAACTGATCAAAGTCCATTTAGTAGTTTTCGACAGTCAATTAAACGCCTACATTACATTTAATTGAGTGCTTTTAATATTAAAATATCCTGATATTAGAGCTTTGCTGCAGGGTGTAGAAAGTCCGAAAACGAGCACATCTGAATTGGTAAAAATAATAATTATATTACTCAAGAAGTTACATTTAGATTTTAAATTTTGATCCAGTGATTGCTATAATTTTTGGTTGAATAATTGCAGAGCAATGACGATGTATGTTCGATGTTTAATTAGGATGGAAACTGTGAAGTTGTTGCCAATGGGAGGGTGTTGTCCAGGGACCCAACTGCGGTTGTCAATGGCATTCATCTTCGACCAAATGCTGTGAGTGTTATTGTAGATATCGTGGACAAACCAGATACTTATTTATAGAGGCCTACACCAAAAATGACAGTATTAGCAGACGCTGTGAATAAGGTAGTAGCTTGGCCATCAACTTGCATTAAGATGACACTGCGAGTAAATTTGAACGACGTTAGTACGGTAAATTTTACACTTCTCATACTAAACTGTTGAATTACACTTCTCATTGAAACATACTAAAGTTTTAGTTTTAGTTTTTAGATATTAGTACCCCAAATTGATCCATGTGTATATTTATTTGTTTGTTAAAATATTAATAAAAATTTGAATAATTTTTTTATATTAGTAGCACTGTCCACAATATTATGGTTGGAATTACACTTCTCATTTTATAACCTGTGAATGAATTGCTAAGTATTTTGCTAAGTAGAAATTTATTTGTTTGTTAAAATAAACCATCTTTATATTTATTTGTTTGTTAAAGTTACACTTCTCATTTTTAGAGTAACAGCACTGTCCAAGACGACAAATGCAAGGTTTATGGTTGGAATGAGGGTGAAGGGGTAGTTGCCGAAGGAAGAGTCTACTTCAGAGTGCCACAATATGTTGTTAGTGGAATTCCGCTCGGTCCGTCTGCCGTTGTGATTTCGGTCGATAAAGTAATAAGTAAAGATGCTTATTTGTGGCGACCCACATATGATATGTCGTGCATTGGAGATGCAATTGGTAGGAATGTAGCATGGCCAAAATCAAAAGTTGAAGTTGATAAAGAAAATGTAAATGACAGTGTAAATTATGCGACTTCTCCCATGAAATCTACACCCGTGGTCATGAAGAAATCAGAGCATGTAAGTATTAATTTTCAAAATTGAAGAAATTATCTGTGTATAAAAGTTTATTTATTATGTGTATGTATATATCCTGCATAATAATCTCGTTTTTCCAGCCAATTGCAAAGTGGACAAAAGATAGCAAATGCCGGTTGATCGATTTGGGTGGAACAAACGTAGTGGCTGAAGGAACTGTTGCATCAACTGATCCGATAACGCTGGTCCACTGTCGTCCACGGGACTTAATGCTGTAAAAGTTTGGGTTGATATTGTGAGAGATGCAAATGCAGAGCTATGGAGACCAACATCGGCGTTGACGTGCATGGAAGATGCACTTGGCGTTCTCATAGCTTGGCCATCGGAAAAAGTCATTCTGAAAACAAACTGAAAGGTATATAACTTATTCATCATAAATGTTTTCAAACTTTGATTCTAATATCCTGACAGTTGATGGAAACTGTGTTGAAGTAGGGAAGTGATGCTTGTAGTAGACAGAACTATAATGACCGAGGTTGTTTGAACTGAAGCAGTTTGAAGGTAGAACAGTTCAAGTGAAGGTGAAGTTTTTAGAAGTAAGGGTGATATTGGTGGTAGGTTGTTTAAGGGATAGGGAGGGTTGTATTGTTTGTGATTGAGGAAGGAATGATGTTGACTTGGTGTTGGAGTTGCAGTTTGAGGAAGTTGTGATGATGGTTGTTATCAGGTTTGGGTGAGGTTATAGGGAGGAGGAAGTGTTGGCAGTGATGATCCAGAAGTCGGGGAACTGTCGGGGATGTTAGCAGTTTTGTTTGAAGTATTATAGTCTAAGGACTTCTATATTTGTCCATTTTTGATCTTTGATACCTTCACCTTACAAATATTTAGTAACATGATTATTATTGTTTACAGGTAGATAAACGTTTGTGAAGAATTCAAGCGGCAGCATTGGTTTTTGGTATGGTAGCAGCACATGTATGTAGTTAGGTTGAAACTGTTATGAAACTATTTTGAAACTGTTGGGTTGATTAAAACTGTTATGAAACTGTTGGGTTGATTAAAACTGTTATGAAACTGTTATGAAACTAGTATGTATGGTAGCAGCACTACTTTAGCTGCATGTACTATTATGAAACTGTTTATGGTGGTTTGGTTGTGTAAATGTATGGTTATCCTTTTGTCTTGACACTAATGTTATGATATAGTGGTGATTATGTAATTGCTTTTGTTTGTGTTATTGTGGTTCATTGAATGTGTTATTTTTGAATGTGTATGTGTTTATATATTACGTTATTGTATAAGTTTTGAAGTACTGGAATTGGAGGCGAAATCAGATGTAGTCGTGGAACAACAGGCAATAAAATCGAAACATACGGTGGTGGAGAAAAAATGCCACCAAAAATATTTTTTTTTAGCGTTTAAAAAGCGCTACAAAATTAGCGATTATAGTAACTCATATAATCTTCGTGGCGTTCAAAAAACGCTGCAAAAAATAATAATAAGTGCAACAAAAAATAAGATAGTAAACAACACCTTTTCGGTGGCGTTTCTAAAACGCTGTAAAAAGATCTTTAGTAACGTTTAAAAAACACTGCCAAAAATAAATTTATAGTGGCGTTGCAAATAAATGCAGCAAAAAATCATGGATTTTTAGTCGCATGTTTTCTAGCGGATTTTATCAAAACGCCACCAAAACTTTTTGTAGCGTTTTTTGAGCGCCGCTAGAAATCAAATTTCTTGTAGTGCAAAAATCGATAAAAAAGGGAAAACCATCAAAAACAGGTAAGTTGGCTGAAATTAGCAGCTCTAGACGTCTGGTGGTTCTCCCAGACCTCTGAGTTGAAAGACTGTAAATTTTACTCTAGATCGCCTAAACGTTTGGGAAGTATGCTCAGACGTTTGAGCTGAGTATCTGGAATTATATTCCCGTAGCTCCAGACGTCTGAGCTGAAGCTCAGGGCAAAAATCCGCCTTGGCTAATAATGACCAATTCATCTCAAAAGCGATCGAACAAGCACGATGGCTAAGGATTTATGCCAAGCGACAACACAGCCCTATAGGCTCCTTAATACACTCTAAACAACATGTTCAAAACATCCAATATATGATTTTCATAGATTTTGACTTCAAAATTCCAAAAATTGAAAAATTCATCAAATCAATTCAAATCAAAAGTAAGTGGTCATACAATAAATGTTAGGAATTCATACCTAACAACAATAAAGACTATAGACATAGATAGGAGTTCAAGAACTCACCTTTAAACCAAAACACAGCAAATGAGAAGCTCTAAAACAAAGGAAAGATCAACCACTCTTCAACTTCAACTCTAGATGCTCCAATCTATGATCAAATGAAAATATTTTCTAAGTTTAGGATTTAGGAATTTCTGAAAATTGGAGAGAGATTGAGGTGGAGAAGAAGAATGCTTACCTAAGCTTCTCTTTGATTTTGGAGCTTGAATTTAAATTTCCTAGCAAAACTAGGGTTTAGGAATTCTAATTTCTTTTCTCTTCCTCCATTTTTACTTTAGCTTGAAGCGTTATGAAAAATAAAATGAATGAAGAGGAGAGGGGGCGGAGTTAGGGTGTTATGTTGGATTAATGGGCTGAAACCCAAATCCAAAGCCCAATAGAAAAATAGCAAAATACAACTCAACTCCAAATATATCGATGTTTATATTCAGAAAGGTTGCAAATGCCATTTTGAACTCAATGGAAGCAGTCTCGGGTCCTAATTCGACTGTTTACAAAAAGTAGCATTTCGGACTTTAATCCGACTAGCGATACTATATTTAAATTAAATATTTAAATATATAGTCGTAAAATATGCGGGTTGTTACAGACTCCCCTCCTTAAAGAAATTGCGTCCTCATAATATTTAACAAGAAAATAAAGAGTAAGAACCATAAAAGCATGTCAACACAATAGAAAATTTGAAATAAGAAGTTCACCTCAACAAGCTCGAGAGAGTAAGTCCGTATGTCTTCGCTCGATGAATTCTCTGGATTCTCAAGAACAATCCTTAGAATTTTAGGACCATTGAACTTTTCACAAGTGGGACGTCTTTATAACAAAGACGTTTAATCTCCGTAGCAATGATACGAATAGGATGTTGCTCATAAGTCAAATTAGGTGAAACTTCAATTTCTTCAATAACACTGGGCTCAAGAATAGAATCGGAATCCTTAAGGCATTTTCGTAGTTGAAAGACATGGAATACGTCATGAAGAGCGGAAAATTGAGCCGGTAATAAAAGGCGATAAGCCATTGAACCAATGCGTTCGGTGATGGTAAATGGACCAATATATCGAGGTGCTAATTCTCCCGATCGATTGAAACACACAACACCCTTTATAGGCGAAACACGAATATACACCAAATCTCCCACAGAAAATTCTAAATTCCTTCTTCGGTTATCAGTATAGGATTTTTGTCTACTTTGAGCTTCTTTCATCCTATGATGAATAAGGTCAATCTTTTCTATGGAATCATGAATAAAATCTGGACCCAAAACCAGCTTCTCATCGGCCTCAAGCCAACAAGAAGGAGATCGGCATGGCCTTTCATAGAGCGCCTCAAAAGTTTCCAAACCAATACTAGATTGGAACCTGTTATTATAAGAAAACTCGGCAAGATAAATATGATCTTCCCAACTTCCATAAAATTAAGAACACATGCACGAAGAAGATCTTCAAGAGTTTGCTTCACATGCTCGGTTTGTCCATCGGAATGAGGATGATAAGCGGTGCTAAAATTAAGCTTCTTTCCCAAAGCTTTTTGAAGACTCTTTCAAAATCAACTAGTAAACAATGGATCATGATCGCTAACAATAGAAGTAGGAACTCCATGTAATTTAACAATTTCTCTAACATAGAGTTTGGCCAAGAGAGGTACGGTCTGATTAGACCGAACGAGAATAAAATGGGAGGATTTTGTAAGTCTATCAACAATCACCCACAAACTGTCATGACCCAAAAAAGAACGGAGAAGATCGTCAATAAAGTCCATGGAGACTTGATCCCACTTCCAAACAGGAATATCTGGAGGTTGCAATAACCCACTAGGCCTTTGATGCTCGGCCTTTATGAGTTGGCAAGTCATGCAACGCTTAACGAAGTTAGCAATATCAGATTTCATTCCATCCCAATAATAAAGTCACTTCATATTCGTGTACATTTTACTACTACCGTGATGAATGGTAAATTTAGAACGATGAGAATCTTCTAAAATGTCTTTAAGAAGATCACTAATATTTGGCACGATAAGTCTATCAAATTTTCGAATGCCGCCACGAGCATCGATTTCAAAGTCTTTCAAACCATCAACATTACTATCCTGACAACTTTGGCTAAGATGAGCCAATTTGGGATTATGCTTTTGAGCATCAAGAATGCAATCTAAAAGAAATGGATGAGCCTCAAGGCTACATAAAACAAGAGATGAACATGAATTGGATTCATGATCTCGAATCACACAAGTCAATAAGGTCTTGAGATCATTCCATTTGGATATCATCATAGAAACAACCGCTTGTTGCTTACGACTAAGGGCATCGACAATACGATTTCCCTTTCCGGGAGTATAAAGAATATCAAGATCATAAGATGCAAGGAATTCGGGCCAACGTTGTAGAAGCAAATTAAGTTCCTTTTGAGAAAATAAATACTTCAAAGATTTAGGATCGGTGTAGAGAACAAATTTCTCTCCCAAAAGATAATGATGCCAAATCCTAAGGGCGTAAACAATAGCCGCGAGCTCTAAATCATGAGTGGCATATCTAGTCTCGGCAGGCTTTAATTGCCTAAAAGCATAAGCGATAACAAGTTCCCGTTGCATGAGAACGGCACCCAAACCAATATGATTAGCATCGATATAAACAATAAAGTCTTGGTTCCCTTCGGGAATTACAAGAATAGAAGCATTGGAAAGGAGTTCTTTTAATTTTTGAAAAGCAGCTTCACATTTGTCCGACCAAATGTACTTAACTCCCTTCTTTGTCAAATTAATAAGAGGTACGGAAATTTTAGAAAAGTCTTTTATGAACCGACGGTAATAACCCGCCAATCCAAGAAAGCTATGAATTTCCATCACACTCTCTGGTTTCTTCCAATTTTGAATCACCTCAATCTTTGAAGGGTCCATGGAAATTCCAGATTCAGAAATAGTATGTCCGAGAAATTTCACACGAGATTGCCAAAAGTGACACTTAGAAAATTTTGCTTTCAATTGATTATTCCTAGGAGTATCCAACACAATCTGAAGATGTTTTTCATGCTCTTCCTCGGTTTTATAATAAATAAGAATATCATCTTTAAAGATGAGAACAAATCGATCGAGGAAGTCTTTGAAAACTCGGTTCATAAGGTCAACGAAATAAGCTGGAGCATTCGTTATAACAAATGGCATAACAAGCCATTCATAAGATTTATAACGAGTACAGAACGACGTCAAAGGAATGCTATCCTCTGCAATACGAAGCTGATGAAAACCAGTTGCTAAGTCTAACTGTGAAAAGACTCTAGCACCGCTAAGTTGATCGAATGGATCATCAATCCAAGGTAAAGGATATTTATTCTTGATGGTGAGATTATTAAGCTTGCGGTATTCAATGCAAAATCATATTTCTTCACAAAAATAGATGAAGCTCCCCAAGGAGAGGAACTAGAATGAATAAATCGTTTCGCTTCCAATTCGGATAATTGTTTATGCATCTCCTCATTTTCCTTGTTGGACCTACGATAAGGAGGACAAGTGATAGGTAGAGATCCAGGGATTAAATTAATTCTGAACTCAATTGCTCGCTTAGGGGGTAATCCTAAAATAGGCTCAAATATGTCGGAAAATTCACAAACAACGTGAATGAGGGAAATAACATCTTCCTCATCATCATTATTGTCATCATGAGGATTTAGAGAATATAAGGATGCTACCAAATTGGAATCTGAATCTTTAAGAACGATAGAAATCTGCTTAATAAATTGAGGATGTCGAAGATGAATAGTCCTCTCGGGACATAGGATATATGCTTCATAACGGTTAAGCCAGTCCATTCCCAAAATCATTCCGAAGCCTAAATAATGCATAACATGCAAATCGGCATGGAAAGCATAATCATATAAAATAATCTCGGCATCTTTACAAAGTAAATTGAGTGTTGCGGATCCACCAACCGGATTCGCAATTCTCGAAGAAGTCATCAAGCACATAACATTTAAAGACAAAGTATCAATAAGTTCTTTTAATATAAAAGAGTGAGATGCACCCATATTAAAAAGAACTCGAATAGGATGATCACGAAACATAATAATGCCATCAAGGATAAAATGATAAATACTTTGACCAAGAGAAGTGTTATTATGCTCTTATACAACATTTAGTTTTTCCTCCTTCTTGCCTTGAAGTTTGGGACATGAAGATAAAAGATGACCCAAACTTTTGCAATAACGACAATAAAGAGGTTTCAGGCACCTATTTGCGTAATGGTCCTTAGCACCACAATTGTAGCATTCTCCACGATTAGGGGTAGGAGTCTTTGCCACCAAAGTTGCTTGCTTCCCTTTCTTATTGGTATTAGGGACTTTGAACTTAATAGGCATTTTCTTGTTGTTGAGTTCTGTTTGGCACCCACAACTTCAACATCACTTTCTTTATCGGTCTCTTCAAGTCGAAGAGCGATATCAACAAGCTGATCGAAAGAAACTTCCAGTTGCAAAAGTAAAGGCTTTTTGAGGTTCTTATTCAACCCATAAATAAACCTCTTGTTTTATTCATTGGGGTATTAATATACTCGACCCCATATTTAGAGAGAGATTCAAAAGATGCGACGTAATCTGTCACAGACGATTCACCTTGAACAAGGTCAATAAAGTGTCGAGCTAAGGTTACTTTTTCAGCTTCCGACACAAACTTTAATTCGAATCTTTCTCGGAATTTCTCCCAAGTAAGATCCGCTTCGATAATCTCAGAAACCAAAAGCTCATACCAATCTAATGCTCTTTCTTGGAGCATGCTAGAAGCCACTTGGACTCGATGGAGATCAACAAAATTCATGCGAGAAAATATGCGGTCGCATGATCTAAGCCAAGCTTGGATTTATATAACGCTTTCGGAACCCTTGAATGGCTTTCCACCTAAATTGGTATAATCATTGCATAAGCGTGCAAAACCGGATTTAGGGTGAGTAGGGTCTGGAATGGATCCGACAGCTTGAGCATTTTGTATGAGATCTAAAAGCTGTTGGGCAGACATAAATACTCCAGCTTGAGGAGTAGCACTGGATTGACCGGCGCTGGGATGGCCTGGCCTATCCATTTTTCTTCTTTAAGAAAGAAAGAAAGAAGAAGAAAAATGTTATTCTCAGAATGAATATCAAATAATCATGATTGATAAAACAAGGCATCATAAAAGGAAATAGGATAGAACGGGTCCAATGACTCTAATTATATCCTAAGGCACGATCCCTAAGAGAGACTTAGGACAATGATCCTTGCTATAATATTCTATATTGTTCTGAAGTTTGGCTTTGATACCAAGCTGTGACGCCCCACCTCTATACTTGCACTAGCCAAGAACACTACGGAGTAATATCGTCAAATAGCACGAAGAATAAGGCTGTTGAGGAGCGACCATCTGTGTAATTGCTTTGTGCGAGTATCGATATGTCAGATAGTATGGCATGCATTTCATTTCAAGAGAAAATCCGACAGATCAAATACAAACTCAAGTCAAATACAAACTCAAAGCTACTACACAGTGGCTGTGTGAGCTTCAGAAATAAATATAAAATAAGCATAACATAAATCAGTCACATATATTCATATCACAAAGGCGGAAATAGATATGAACATAACACATAAAAGTGTATAGGTACAAGTGCTAGACAAAAGAATATGTATACATCAAGGAGTCTCTATCGCAAATGTATAACAATAAAAACTACTAAACTAAAGTAGTTAGCCAAAAGTCAGATTACGGTCCCGGATAAGGAGTCAAGTAGAAGCACCTGAAATACCTCAGTCTGACCCGGGAATTATTTAAGAAGAAAATAATAAACGGACCAGTCTAGCTATAAATATCATATAAAATGAGGTAGGATAAGATATATGACAAAAATGTATGATAACAATAATGCCATGCCGTGACAAGTATACATCAAATAACAACAAAAATCATACAATATCTCAAATTGTTTCAAACACTAAAAAGAATGTCATATTCTTTAGCTTATTCACCAAACCCCAAATATTGACAAACATATCAATGCCAATCGCAAAAATGGGTGAAACGCAAATTCTAAAAATCATCAATTAGAAATCCAGAAATCACAAAGGGGAGGCCTATCAAAAACAGAAGTATGAAAATTCACCAACACGTGTATCACAAATGGGATGCTATCCCATGGTCGCTAACCATAGAGCCGGTGCAACGACGTAGTACAATAACGGTACACCCGAGGAACCTGAAACTCAAATAATTTGGAACAACAACGTTGTATAACAGTACGCCCGATGAACCTGATAAGCTGGAACAACGACGTAGTACAATGGTACGCCCAATGAACCGAACTCCATAAAAGAACACGGGTCGCTAGCCCATAAAAAATGAGTCGAAACTCCAAAGAACGGTCAAAGACCATGGGTCATTAGCCCATAAAAATGAGACGAAACTCCATAAAATCGAGGTATAGTCTCCCATGTGGACAAAGAGAGATGAAGCTCAACATAATGGGGTATTGTACCCCATGTGGACAAAGAGACATCGCATATCGCTAGTCTAAACCATAAAATGATCGTCATAGATCAATAAAAGTGTGAATTACATTAAGCTAGTAAATAAATGAGTTTAACTTCATATCCCATAACCACTGGCTTAACTTAAGTATTTACGAACAAATTGTAGATTTCCACTCGAAAATTGTCACAAGATTTCAATCGAACAAGTCCAAGAATTAACCGATGAAGTAAACGCAAGCGTTGCATACCACTTGTTTTACTAAGTCGTTTAATTAGATTTTTCATACGAGTGAGATAAAGGTTTGTATATACTAATAGATTGGAAAGAGAATTTAAAAACGAGCTTTGTATTAAAAGTAACGTTGAAATCATTTTTGTGAAAGAGTTTTAGTATTTACTACTAGTATTGAAACCTTTGCATTTTAAAAGTGACGAATCACAAAAATGATTGTAAAAACAATCAATCACTAAAAATTCACATACGTAAATGTGAATAAAATCCATAGAAATCGATGCTAAATCCATCAAAATGATTATTCCCAAAAATCCAGAAAAAGAAGTCGTCAAAGTCGATAATAAGTAACAACAACTAACTGGTTCAACCAAAAATCGATAAAAAATGGAAAACCATTAAAAACAGGTAAGTTGGCTGAAATTAGCAGCTCCAGACGTCTAGTGATTCTCCTAGACGTCTAAGCTGAAAGACTGAAAATTTTATTCCCAGTTGCCCAGACGCCTGAAAAGTAAGCTCAGACGTCTGAGCTGAGTATTTGGAATTATATTCCCGTAGCTCAGACGTCTGACCTTAATACCAGATGTTTGAGCTGAAGCTCAGGGCAAATCTGCCTTGGCCAATAATGGCCAATTCATCTCAAAAGCGATTGAACGAGCACGATGGCTAAGTATTTATGCCAAGCGACAACCCAGCCCTATAGGCTCCTCAATACACTCCAAACAACATGTCAAAACATCCAATATATGATTTTCATAGATTTTGACTTCAAAATACAAAAAATTGGAAAATTCATCAAACCAATTCAAATCAAAAGCAAGTGGTCATACAATAAATGTTAAGAATTCATACCTAACAACAATGAAGACTTAGACATAGATGTTAGTTCAAGAATTCACCGTTAAACCAAAACACAACAAATGAGAAGCTCAAAAACAAAGGAAAGATCAACAATCTTCAACTTCAACTCTAGAAGCTCCAATCTATGATCAAATGCAAATATTTCCTAAGTTAGAATTTAGGAATTTTTGAAAATTTGGGGGAGATTGTGGTGGAGAAGAAGAAGAGGATGCTTACCTAAGATTCACTTTGATTTTGGAGCTTGAATTTGAATTTCCTAGCAAAACTAGGGTTTAGAAATTCTAATTTCTTTTCTCTTCCCTCATTTTTACTTTAGCTTGAAGTGTTAGGAAAAATAGAATGAATGAAGATGAGAAGGGGGGGTGGAGTTAGGGTGTAATGTTGGGTTATGGGCTGAAACCCAAATCCAAAGCCCAATAGAAAAATAGCAAAATTCAACTTAACTCCAAACATATCGATGTTTATACTCAAAAAGGTTGCAAATGCCATTTTGAACTCAATGGAAGTAGTTTCGAATCCTAATTCGACTGTTTACAAAAAGTAGCATTTTGGACTTTAATCTGACTAACGATGCTATATTTAAATTAAATATTTACATATACAATCGTAAAATATGCGGGTTGTTACAAACCCTATGAAAATAACACAACAAAGCTGCAACTTCATGAAATGAATAAGCTAATTTAACGGTCAAATAATTCTATTGCAATACTAAAAGTAGTTAATTATAAATAAGCCAATTATTGTGCTTTGTATATAAATTGAAAGATTCCGAAATGCACTAGCAAAATTTATTAATATGAATGAAATCGACAGTGATAAAAAGAAAATTTATTAATATGAATTTGAATTATAAAATAACATTTACTTAAGTTAATGAATTTGAATAAACGAAATAAACCAATGAAGTGAATCAAGTATTAATATTGAACTTAAGTTATGAAAAAAGAAAAATAAATAAACATGGGTTCTGTTTATAAAATGTTATAATAAATTTAATTGGTTCATCAAAGGGTTTATAAATTGTGTTTGTATTAAAAAGAATATACGAAGTGATAATAAAATATTATTTAATTTAAAAAGGTTAAATGAAATGATTTATAAAATGCATTATAAATAAATTTATATGAAATGTGTTAAACAAAAAGATAAAATAATTAAAATTTGAATAAATTGAATGTAAACGAAATAGATTTGAATAAATTGGAAGTAAACCAATTGAATGTTCATAAAAATTGAATGTTAACAAGAAAGGAAGTGTATAAATTAAATACTGACATTGGAAATGTAAATTTTAAAGGATTTTTATTATTTTTGAATTAATGTGATAAAAGTATGGTTTATACTCTGTAACATCTTACCACCATTAAAAAAACTCTTACTATATTAAGAACTTGATTGTTAATCTTTTCCCAATGAATTTTATAGAACTTAACATTATAGTAATCTAATTCTGGGTTTTTATCATCACTGGCAATTGAAGTAATGTGCTCTATTTCCTCCTTCTCTAATGAAGCCATTTTTTTCTGCTATTGGATTTAATTCAGTCTTACACGTTATATTAGGTAAATTTATCTCTGATTAGTTTGAATTATATAGATTTGTAAAATACTTCAATGCTTCCTCAGCTATGCTACTATATTCATTAGTTGATTTACGTGCATAGACAAAAGCATTATAAATATTTTTTTGAGAGAATAAAAACATTATTAATATTGTTTATGTGCTTCCTCGTATTCATCTTTGCATTGAAAAGTTTTGTGCAGCCATCTCCTCGTGTTAACCAGCCTACCTTAGCCTTTTGTTTTAAATTAGTTTTATTAATATATAGTTATTATTTTGATTAGAAAAAAATTCCACAATTTTTCCTTTTTCCTATTAAGTCTTATAAAGGTTTTCCCTCTTTTCTTAAGTTTTTTATACTTACTTTAATTTGGCTTTTATCTCTATTTCATTTTTTAAGATTAAATTTAGTATTTTTTTTTAAAACATACTAAATTGAAATTGACTTGTACCATATAACATGAAAATTTTAAACAATTATCTATTGCTTCTTTATATTGATTGTCAAATACTCATTCATTTTTATATCTAAATGGTATACTAATTTTATCGTTTTATTTTCCTTATATAATATAATTATTTAATTAATAAGGGGGTATGATCACTAGTATTTTGTTCTAAAGTACTACGCATAAAATTTGGAAATATTCTAGAAATTCTCTATTTATTAATATTCTATCCAATTTACAGTGAATATTTTTCTCAATTCCTGATCTCAAAGTATATTTATTACCATTTATTATTAGTTCTATTAAACCGATCTTTAGTAAGAATCTATTTATTCTATCTAGCTTATTTTATGGAATAGTATCATCCCCAAACTTCTTAAATGACTTTATTACAGTATTAAAATATCACAATATTAACCATGATACTTTATAAATATTATTCATATTTTTAAGTCTCCACCATAGTTCATTTCTTTTATTTTCAAAATTACTTCCATATATACTGGTAACCCCCTATTTCGCTAAAAGTCCAGTCTATATATTTCAAATCTTTATTTATATTATTATCAATCCAAATATTAAAATCTCATATTACTAAAATTCCACCCTTACCCCCACAATCATTATTATTTACAAATTTCCAATTACTTGGTAGTTTTTGTACAAAACTTTACTGTATTTGCATCGTTCATCAATGCAATAATTGTTGGTTTATCTCCTTTTAACATATGTAATATGTCGGTTTGTTTAGATAGAGAATTCATTCCCCTCACATTCCATGCAACAATAGACATATATATATAATAGAAATTTAAAAAGAATTTCTGGTCTTCATACCTGACACAGATGCATTCATTCTCCTCCTCTTACATGTTGTACCCTTTGCTTTAAGCTTTGTGGTCATTTCACCGCATTTTGGGTTTTCTAAAACATACTTCTGCCTATTGCTTTCTCTTTTTGTCTAGCTTTAACCCCTTTGTTTGTGCTATGTAGTTGAGATTTATCATTTTTCTTAGATGTGCAGGGTAATGCTGAGTTGATGCCACCCTTATCCTCAGTTTCTGCAGCACAATCTAGTTGAGGAGTTAACTCCATTGCTTCGTTTACATCATCATCATCATCATCATTATTATTATTGCATATCTTTACTCATTTTTGTATTATTATCCGATGTAATTAAATAGGGGACTCGAACTGAGGGGATTCCAATCTCTAATACTTGCTTATTCTTTTAACACCCCCTCCCCCCCGCTATGCTCTGCATTCTTACTAAAGTATTGTTTTCTTGATTGATTTATGTATCTTGCAAATCTCAACTATGATTTGATCTTCTTGATCAGTGAATTGTTATGGTTCGCTGAGTTCTTGATCGATAATGATGCCTTCTTAGTTGAATTGTAATATTGAATCAGGGCTTCATCTATCTTTCCATTATCTTGAGTTGGTCGAAGATTTTTATTTGGCTTTTCGCCAATATTATTTTTGTTACTATGGGAAGTATCTTAATTTTCTTGGTTACGTGCCTTTGGTACCCATACTTTCTTTGGGTTACACTGCTCTTTTGTATGCCCAAAGCATTTACAAACAACACATTTTTGAGGAACCACTCATATTCAACTTTCTATACAAGATTTTCATTATTATAAAGTATTAAGCATATTTCTTCTGGTAATTCGTCTTCTACAGACACTTCAACCAAAAGGCGAGCATAATTCAATTTCGTCTTTGTTGTTGCGCCTACATCCATTGTCACGCGTTTTCCAACAATACAGGCCATGACGCTAAACATTAATGGTCCCGTAGCTTTAGATTTACACTGGGTAAACGAGTTTATTTTGGCATTGAGGTGAGCAAATCTCTGTCCAATTTGAAACAGTTAGACCACCTCATCATGATGATGAGTTTGCCATCATTAAAATATGGGTCGTTTCTAATGATATTATCGCAATGTTTAAAGTCTTTAAACTTTACAAAGAAGAAAATATTTTCTCTTGAATATATATATATATATATATATATATATATATCAAATTCCAATGCTGGTTTCCACACTATCTGAGTGTAAGGTTTGAAGTACAAGAAGTATGTTTTGGCAACTATCACATACACCAGAACGGAATTGTTTGAGCATTCTTTCAGTCTTTTACAAACAACCTCCTTTATTGCAACATATTTCTTGTTAATATTTATTGGTGGTATGAATTCAAGATTGCAATCTTCTCCAACTGGTATGTTCAGTGAGATGGTAGCTGGTCTCCCATTGGCGTCCATATATGTTGTTGCCACATTATTGGGAGGATGAGGGGTTATTTGATCCCCTTTCTTCTCAATGTTACTCTTGCTAATAGGAGTCCATGGTAACGTCTGAACATTTTTTCTTGGATTATCTTCTTTTGGTGGCTTTGTTTTGAACCAGTTGAAACCTTTCCTCGTCAAATGAATATATCCTCAAATGGCTTTATGATGTGAGGAATTTGAAATGGATCAGATTGTCTTTCTAATGCCGATGTTTCGAGAATTTTTGAAGAATTTCTTAAAGAATTTTGACTTTTTTGTTGAAGCCTAGTTCTTTTTATTTTTTAGGGTTTTTAGCCTTTGGGAAAAAGTTCGAGAAAGGTTTAGTTTTAGGGACAAGAAATTTGTTTTTCAAACCGACCGTTAGGGAGGTTTGCTTACTTCCACTGGCCAAAATCAATTTCTCTGAAGCCAAAATAATACTCCTCCTGTTTCTGTTTTGTTTTCTGTATCCTACTCCTCCGCCAAAATTTCTCCTCTTCGCTCCTGTTGCTTCTTGCGTTCCCTAAATTTTCTCCCTCGCTGCTTCTTCCCCGATTTCTTGCAGTCGTGCCTCTACTTCATTTTGCTTGTTTCGACGCTTCTTCCCTAATTTTTACGATTGTTCCTCCGCTTCATTTTCATCCAGTTCCATCTTTATCCTCATACAGATTTTGTTCTAAAAGTTCAGCGCCGTTTCCATTTTCATCCTCGCACCTAAATTTTGTTCTAAAAAATAATAAAAGAGTTTTTGCTGAGTTGCCCAAAACCCTAGAATTCTCATGTATTCATAATCAATTCTCAATCTTTGAATCTTTCAAAACTCTGGATGAAAAGTACTAAAAAAACGAACCAGGTAAAATCTTTCATTTTTTCTTGCTCACAAATCTAATGGCAAATATTTTTAATTTGCTTGGTCCTCTCTATTTTGATGTCTATATTGTATTCTAGTGACTAATTTGTTGGATTACTAATGTGATCAATTAATTATTTGTGTACAGCTGCAATAAAGGTCCGGTAATTCAAAATTTGGCTGATCAATTGATTTATTATTCCTCGGTTGTTTTAGTTAATTTAGTCAATGCACCATCTTTAACTTTTTGGGAAAAACTCTAATAACTCTAATTGATGTGAACAAAAATTGTCATAATTGCTAGTGAGAACTTTCAGACTATTGGTGTTTTTTGGTCAACGTACCCTCTTAAAGGTGCTGGAGATTAATAGTGGACCATTATGATATATTATATCAATTTATCCTACATGCTTGTGTCATCCCTAATAGGATTAACATAAAATCAAGGTAATTTTTGTTACATAATTTTTATATCTTGGCTATGACGTTTGACTATATGATATTCTGTTTGCTATAAGTTGATGAACTAATCACTAGTTTATCTCTGTGTATTTTTACTTCGTTAAGTAACCGTTGAATATTTACGCTTCATTTTGTGTGTGGTTAAATCATGAACCTAAAATTTATATAGAACCCAATCTATTTCGTAACAGATGAAATGGATATCATGTGTATTCAACAACCTTGGTTATATATCATGTGTATTCAACAACCTTGGTTATATATCATGTGTATTCAACAAAATTGTTTTACTATTTTTGATCAAGAATTTCAAATGATTTTCTGCTTACCTTGATTAGTGTGAAGGACATGATGATGATATCTAATGTATGCTAATCAATACTGTAATCCTCCAAATAATTTATTGGAATTTGTTGGATATTGCTATATTCATGTGGTAATTATTATTGCATGGTCCGTACTATTTGATTATCTCAGTGACCTTTTTGAATAGGAGAAATCCACTTTGGTGCAATACATATTCTACTTTCTTGCTTTTGTGTCCATGTCTTTTTTTCACATAAGAATCACCTTCTGTTCTACTCAGGGAAACAAGCTTCATAGTGCTGGAAAGTTTAGTGAGGCTGCTCATAAATACCTTCGTGTACGTTCTCATATCTTAATCAAACTCGCCACCAATTCTATTTTAGTTATGCTATATCACCATAGAATGCTTTTCTAGTCCCCTGACTATTTTATATTATCAGGCCAAGAACAACCTGCAAAGTGTACCCTTAACGAAAGGTGGAACGTTGCAGTTGCAGTGTTCACTTAATCTCATGTCCTGCTACCTGAAAACTGCACAATACAGAGACTGCATAAAGGAAGGCTCAGAAGTATGACTAGAACAACATACTGTCCAGACTACAATTTTGTTTTGCATTTTCTATAATTATATTGTTTTCATTGTTAAATGTTTGTTGCTTCATGTATTTGACTTTCCACTGGAATGTGGGTATGCTACAGTGCTACATTGACAGTGGCACCTTCGTTACCGCTGAGGATTTTTTTATTCTTTGTTTTTTTTGCATTATGTAACTTATATGAACCACTTGACATGTGTTTGGTGATCTTATAATCGTTTTAGTCAAAAAGATATATGAATTTTAAAATTATACCCCTAGTTCATTACCAGTCCGAGTCTTGCATGTTATTTAGCAACATACGTGGTTAGAAAGATAGTCTTATTAACTAGGCAATGTTAATAAAATTTAATTATTATATTATACTATAGGGCCTACCGTTTAAGTACAAAATAAAATAGAATCGATGACATGGTAGATCTTGGCTGTTGGATTCTATTGTGTACGTATTTGAATTTAAAACCAGATGATAATTCAATGGTTGAGATTTATTGTATCGCCGGTTTATCACCAATTTATCTTCCAATAAAAATTTCATTATACCATATATGTATTTACGTATGTCTTATACATTTATATATCATTCTCATAGTTTAATTGCTAATCTCTGTTATAGATTTTCTTTGATGTTCTTATTTTTAGTTTTTAATATTGTAAATAATTCTGAAGGGAATGCATTATCATTATTTCAAACTAAATTTTTAGAATACATTTTTTTCTTTCGAATGAACAATCTAACGGTTAGAAGTTTGTTTTTTAGACTAAATGACACTTTGTAGTCTAAATCATAGAATGCTGGTTGTAACTATCATTTTATATTTATACTAAAAAGTGTCATTCAGACCAATACACAAACTTGTTGTTCTTTAAAATAATTTTTTTTGCAACCTATGTGCCTATATTTCTGTTATTATTTTATTCACCTTGTTATTTAACTGCTATCCTAAGACTTATTTTATCAAATGTATGTAAAAAGAAAAGATAATTATTTTTATTAAATAATAAAAATAAAATGTGGTCCTAAATTAAGGTGCTTCATTTTATCGGCCGACTGCCGAAACAAAATGTCACCTTACAAATCAGGTATCTACATCACTTGACAGCCGCAGGAATATTCTAGAGTTGCCAAAACCACAATAAAATATCAAACAAATATTATTTTCGTCTGCCACCCAAAATCTCACCCTCTCCCTCTATTTCTTCTTCAAAGTGCCTTGTTATTATTTTCCCATAAGAAACTTCGGTTTACTGATGGCAGAGCTCATCAAATTGGCCTCAGCCGTTTTTCCTTCTGGAGATTTCCATCATGATCAAAACATAATTAAGCCACACATCAAGGTGGGATTTTTTTTTTCCTTTGATGTTTTCATCGTTTTTATTTTAGATTTTAAAGAAATTGTTATGCGATTGTTTTATCATTTGGTTTAGGCGCAGTTGATGTTGTTACCGCAAATTGTTATGAGATTAGAAGATAAATTCTTGGATTGTGCTTGTTTTGATGGGTTAATATTGGAGATTTGTTTGACGACTAATATTAATTTGTTTATGTTGTGCAAATCATTGAAACCTTTTGTATTAGAAAGGTATATTCATTAGGTAGATTAGTGGATTTTGACTTTGGGGTTTGTGATATACGATGTCATGGAATTATTCAATGGATGATTTTGATGGTTTCCTGGTAGCACCAAAACCAATGCTACAATTTCTCTCATACACACACTGAGTGACACACACACAGAGTTACAGAGTGTGTTTAGGGGAGATCTTTACATTCAAATTTCTTGCTCGAATTAACAGCTTTCGCATCAAAGCAATCACACAGTCAAAATTGTTACAATGAGAAAAATATGGAAGGAAGTCAGGTGGTCAAATTTAAGATTTTGGCTCTGTTTGTTTAGGTGAAAAAAAGGGCTGAATGCTGATTAGATCAGCAAGGTATAAACAGTTCGTTTTGGAAAAGTGATTTTGATTAATCACTTTCATTATACAAAACGGTTTAGCCATAGTTCTATGCTTTTTTGAAATGATTATTGCTTATTGTAGTATTTTTCCATTAATACCCAAAATTCACAATTTTTCCATTTGTTATTTATTGTTCTTGTCTATTGCATTCAATATTGTTTGATATTATCCAACAATTTGAATGATTCAAACTTAGCTTCAATTTTTGGTCTGTTGCAATCTTTTTTACATTTATGGCAAATCTTTTTCCATTTGAAGTTTAGCACAATTTTTGTTGTTTACCATTACTGAAAATGATAGGCACACGAGCTAAAATATTTTATGATGTATACGAAAAACTGTTGAACATACTTTGAAGTTAAAATATGCCAACATATCAATCTTATTCATAAAAATGAAAATTAGACAAGTATAGGTTTTATTACGTAATTTTTGAGTCAAGCGAAAATACAATGGGTATCAAATGCAGATTAAAATAAAAGGATGTTTTTTACGCCTTTCGTAAGTTTCAACATACACGTCTGTCTCTTGTCAAAAACATGTTTCACGAAAAACCCATGTCATTATTTTTGGCAAAAATATGCATTTTAAACTTACATATTTGTAGTCTACTACAAATATTTTTAGTTCCAAGTCCAAATATTTACACTCACAGTGCAAATATTTATTTTACAAAAATGTGTAGTTAGAACTATAAATATTTGTCGTCTACACTACAAATATAAGCAGTTAGAACTTCAAATATTCCCTAAAAATATTAACAGGGATGTTTCATGAAGCTTGTTTTTGAGAAAGGTTTTCGAATAGTAAATTTGAAAACAAGGAGCGGATTATAATTTCCACTAAAATAAATACCAATAAATAATTTCAACAAGCTGAGAAAAAAATCAGGTGATGTCTTTTTCCGAGTTCAACGAAAAATAAAGTAAAATGCGTAGTGCAAATTATGAATTTTTCTATAACAAACAATTTAGACAAGCTGAACAAAACTATGTGATAATCTCAATAGCTGCTCATTTGGACAAGTTCAGCACGTTAATTTATTAAATAATTTTAATCAAATCGAAAGTTTCAACTAGTTATAAATACATATTTTTTTTCTCGAACAAAGCTTTTATGATATAAATTTAAATGATTATAATGTTTATTTTCTCTTTGTTTTGTGAATTAAGTGGTATAAAAAATAAACACATAAGTCAGAGTTTTGACATTATAGGTTAGGGATGGCGATGTGGCGGGTTTTTTCATGCCTCATACCTGACCCGAGTCTTTTAAACCCTGCTCTAGATCCGTCCCGTGGACCCGATGTAGCTTTATATTTTTTCTCCAACCCGAGACCCGTACGGATCAGGGTAAGACCCGACCCGTCTCGAAACTCGGTGCGTCTTTGTTTGTTTTTTTCAAAAGTTGATTCTAATTTTTGTATACACTAATACTTTTATGTTTAAGAAATATATTAAAAAATTATATTGATTGTAGATGACAATGACTATAAAATTAAAAGAAAAAAATTAAAGTGTTCAGTTAGAATTCAAACAATATACATTTTTGTTTATACAATTAGCAATAATGTAACTTAGTATTCCAAAATAATAGAACTTATTGTATAAAACATTGTGATATCTTCATTATAGAAATTTTTGTTAAATAGATTAATAAATTATAATTAATTGATATTATGAGCTTCAATAATACATGTCGAGTTGGGCGGGTTTGCCAAGCCCAACCCGACTCGAGACTCGGAGTTTTTGCGAGCGGTTCATGGGTCTACCCGTCCCGATGACCCAATGAAGCAGGTTTTGATGGGTCAAAATAGAGACGGGTCTATCTGGTTTGGATCCTAAACCAACCACATTGTCATCCCTATAGGTTATTATATAAAATAAAATGGTTAAGTGTAATTTGTATGAAAATCGAATCAAAGGATACTCAGCTTAATATTGAGTTTAATATTGTCAAAATAGTAATTATATATATTATATATATATATATATATACACTAATAAAACAAATTTATAATAGGAATGCAAACAAACAACATTTCAAGTATTCGGCACTCAGCATTCAGGAAATAATGTTTAGCATTTAGTGATCAATATTAGGTATTCAATATTTTAAACAAATGCAACATTAATCCTAACCTTCAAATTTAATTTAAGATTGATCATATAGATCATTTTCCACACACATATACATAAATATACGCGCATACAAACACAGTTACAATAGTTGCCTCTTCAATCTTTTGAACTTTACATCTTGAAATCAAACAAAAATTTCTCTACGCGTTTTTGCATCCCTCATTATCATGTTCACAAATTTTGGTTAGATGGATAATCCTAACATATTCAAAACAAAATTTCAAATCGATGGTTGAAACAAATGTTGCAGCGGTAGATATTGATATAACGTTTCAAACGTGTTATAAGTTCCAAATTGATCTCATTTTTGTTAATATGATGTCTCCTTAATGTTTCATTTGCTTTTGAATAGTGTAGCTGTAGAAACTTTATGGTTTAGAATGGAGTGTAGCAAAAGATAAGTGCAGTAGATCGTTATATACACACACATTTATAATATGTGTGTGTAGTTCAACTACACGCCACTTTTGTACGTACCATCTACAATCATATAATTCTTAGATTAACACAATTCGAATTTGAACTAAATTTGTAGATTAGTTCTTACATGAGTCCAAACATATTAAAAAATGTTTAAATAATTTTGATAATCTTTAGATATTCGAAATAATTTTTCGATTCGATGATTAAAATAGATGTTTTAAAAGTTAATATTGACTCGACATTTCAGAAAATGTTGAAACTTTTGAAATTATCTCTTTTTTGGATATGATGTTCATAGTGTAGATTAAACGCTCTCAAAGTTTCATTTAATTTCAAATTGTATAGCTCTAAAATTGCTAGGGTTGTAGGGAAAGTTTAGTGTAGTGGATCATTACCATTACACGCATGTAGGGATGATTAAATGGTTTGTTTGATTTTGTTTGAAACTGACAAAATAAAACCATATTACCCGTTCAACAACCAAAAACTAAACCAAACAAGTATTTTTCAAAATTGAAACCAACCAAACAAAACAATTGGTTGAGTCTTATATTGAAATATGTGATGATGCTTTAATATATAGAAACTAATTACTTCACTTCTAAAAATATTAACATGAATTGAATGAAAAATTATTTTGTTAAGATGATAAAATAAACAATAATAATATTGGCATCGGTGATTATGATCATTTACAATGATTTAAGTTTTATATTTGGCTTGATTGGTCGTTTCGGTATTCAAATACTTAAAACCAAAATCGAATGGTACATCGAATAAATACAAAAATAGAAGCTAAACTAAGCCAAATGACAAACTAAACTGAAACAAATCAGCCAATCTTATTTTGTTCGGTCAGTTTATTTGGTTCAAACCGATCAATGTTCACCCCTACGCACATGCACAAACACGTGCATACATACACGTATACATATATATTAACGCTCTCTCGTTAAAACTATAAGTTATAGTCAAATGTTAAAACATCTGTATTTAACGGTTGAATTGACATATTAAGCTCATCGTGTTAAAAACTTTATTCAAATGAGCCCAATTTCTATGAAAATAACGTATGATGTAAACAAATGCATACCTTTTAGCAATTGGAACAATGCAGGACATGACAAAATGTAATAAGGGTGTTAAAGGAATCAGGTCCAACTTGGCCCAAAGGCCACTAAGGTGGTGCCCTTGGGCTTCTAAATTCAAGAGGTCTCATTTTGTTAGGAACCTATATTGTAAATTTTTATTTAAGTAATCTATGGTAATGTCTCTTGGTTTGTTTGTACAATGCCTAGGTTTTACTTTTAACAATCACGCTAATTTTATCCTTTTATGTTTTGGTTCCACTTTTAGTGATTTTTGAAAAATATAATTTTGAGCCTCTAAATTTTAGGTTGCACATGAAAGTGCTGCTCCAAAATAAGAGTGCAATGGTATATGTGTGTGTGGGTTCAGTGACATCCAACATTGGTAGCATCACTTTAGTCTTTAGCATGCTTGTCCCTTTTTCTAAAACTTTGTTGTTTACATCCATCGTGTTTATCTTTTTTGAATTTCTTACATTTTTACTTCTTCCGTTTCAAATTTTTAAGCGACCTCCAAGACGTGTATTGCAAACTGTTATGAGTTATGGACATATACCCTAAGAGCACATGTTAAGGTTGGTAAAATTAATCAAATACCATCTTGAATTTCACCAAGTTTTTGGGAATATGTACGTATTTTATAGAAGAAAATTGGGAGGAATTTAAAACTTACTTTTTTATAATTATAAGGATATATACCAAAATTTCTCTATTCAAAATGCTTCAAAACTAAGAGATGATTAATCTATATCGCGAATATCACATCTACGAAAATTGAAACCGTTTTACAATTTCTATCATTTTCAAAACCATAGGTCAATGAATCATTAAATCATATTGAAATGAACATAATTTTTTGTGAAGATGATCTTAGGCATGATATGAATCTATCCACAAAATTTTAATTCATTTGAGATTGTGTAGCACAAAGCATGTAGATGTGCTCAAGGGATGTCACAAAGGGATGCCATTCAACATTTCTCATGTATACCTATATCTATGTATATAGGTTTGATCTTTGGAGAGTACATATTTGCTTTTGACTCACCGTTTGGGATGTGAACAAGTGCTCTATAACCAATCACATTCAAGTAATGATAGAATATGTAGTACATGTTTTTCAATCCATAATCTTTTCAATGTATCATCAACAATAAGTTGATTAAATGTACTGAAGGCATCGATGCTTTCTACCGAAAGTTTGGAGTGACATATCTTAGTTCTGATCCTTTCAACAACCGTTATGTTCATTCTCTCATTCTTTCTGCTAATCCATTGTATTGATGTAGGCTTTGAAAATAATCTTTGATGCCTGATTTGCAATAGTTTTTAAAGTCATCCATGTACTATCCGCCATTGTGTGTTTGGATGCACCGTAATGTCTTTTCCAAGGTTTAAACTTCCGGTTTTCTGTTCCGTTCCGTTCATTTGAAATTTCAGAAATTTCGGCTCCGTTTCTGAAATTTTGGAAGTTCCCTTTCAATTCCATTTCGGAATTTCTACTTATTGAAGCATTTTTAAAATGTAAATACACTAATAGGTAATATCATTTGTATTTATAGTTGTAATAATCTAATAATTATATTTTGAAACATTGAGTATAATGTAAGCTGACGAACCCAATTCAAAAGGAAATAAAATCAAAGAATGATATATTTCAGTCCAATTTAAAGAAAGCCCAACAAACCAGGTTAAGTGAAAATCCCTTACTACAAAATACTCTCCCGTGCTAATTAATAAAGAAAGGCCTAAGATAGAAACAAAAATGATTCGTTCTCCTTCGTAGAAAACCCTAGCTCGTCTCCTTTTTCATAAATCAGATCTGCCGCCTTGTTGAGTCGTCAACGTTACATGCCACCTTATCTTGTCGAGTCGTCGACGTTGCTGCCTCAGTCGTCGACCTTACTGCCTCAGTTATCTACCTTGCTGCCTCAATTATGGTCGATGATGTTGTTCTTTCTTTCTTCATATCCATTTTCTTTGTACTCTGCTACATCATTGATGTTAAACTTTGTAGGTACATGTAAATAGATCTATGTTTTGGTTTTGTAGCCGAAATTGGGATTTTGGATCAATTGTGACGCCGGATCTAGGCTGAAATGGTCGGAATTCGACGTGCCGGTCGGAATTTTGAACATTAGTCTTTTCATCACGTTCAGCCTTTCTCTTAAACTATTGAATACATCAAAAATATGGTCTTTGGGTTCGGATTTTGCACCACCAAGAGTAAGGCGGGCAAGCATATGAATAAACCAAGGTTCAAGATCTCAGTTTCGATCCTTTGTAATTTTAGGAATTTCAATCAAATTCATAAATTTTTGAAATTTTGGTGCAAGTTTCAATTTCGGATTTCATATTTATTTTCATATAATTGCACTTATATTTGTTTAATTAATTGAAATTAGATGGGTAATTTATCTTTAATTGGAAAAATAGGATATAAATGAACAATTGATTAATTATAGATATTTATAGTGCTAACAAATATTTATTCATTATTTCATACTTAACTTTTTAATGACTCTTCATATATTTTGTGATTTTGCATGCATCCGAAGTTGAAATTTTAGATTTTGAATATTATATATTCGAAACTCAACCTAATTCTTTTTTAGAGTTTCTTCTATAAAACTTGAATTTCAATTGTTTTTTTTAATTATTGAACTGGAATTTCGGTTTGATTTCATTTCGATCTCTACTGACATCAAAACTGAACGATCAGAATCTCGGTGTTTCTTTGAAAACCTCAATGGAATCAACAATATAATGAAATAAGGCTTTACGTTGCATTTAAATCAAGCAATCAATACACGGTTAAGAATTGTATCTTTATGTTTTAAACCAGTTAATACCTCTCTTCTGGTTAAAGTTGATCGATCTCCTCTTACTCATATGACCTGATCGTTTGTGCCATGGTATCATGTTTGATTTTAATTGGTCGACGGTAGCATCAGCATGTTTGTCGCGTTATATAGTATGTGTTATTTTCCTCTTGCTAGCATGAATGGATTTTGTTGTGCTTCTACTTTCCACCAGCATACAAATTTGTGTAACAATTATCTTTCAAGCCAATAAAGCTTAGCTAAATATGCATATTGAGAACATGTCTTGCATTTTTCGTATCAATGGACAGTTACAATTGGTTTCAAGAATGATTCTGCCTCATTCCATGATTTTGATACTTTGCCCTTTTTCATGCTCCATTTTTAAAGTCTCCATATGTGAAGGATGCGTCCAATTTTTTTTGTAAGGTAACATGAAACTATGCTTGCATAAACTATCTATAATCCAACACAAATCTTGAGAGGTTAGAGTACTATATCATCACAAGTTACCTCATCACCTTGGATAGTCATGACGGTAGTATCTTTTGTTGCATGCTTATCATTTGACTTGTTTCTTTGTTATATTTTGAGTTCTCTATGGTTTCTTTTCATATTCCCCTTAGACTATAATGATAACATTTTACCTCCATCTTTAATTAAGAAAATCTTTTGAAATCAACTTTCGATTTGCCTCATGTGTTGGCACGACTATGTGATTTTGAAAGCTTCTGCCATGATTTTATGTGATAGACATCTTTGATTATTTTAATATTTCTCTTTCCTTCTTGTTATTTCATTTAATGCGATATTTCACTAATGTCAATGGCATAATATCTCGAGGAGCTGAATTGGTTAATGAAATTACAAGTGTGTTTTGAGAATTCGACAAGGAGCTAAGTAGTAATAGCGCTAATAACTCATCTTCAACCACCAATTCGTGGTAGAAATTTAATTAAGTATTTTCTGAAAACCGTTTAAATATTCTGAAACCTTTTGACCGTTTTCATACTTCAAATTCATCAAACGTAGGAGCTTTATTCTGAACAGTATCTCGCTCGTGCATTGTCACTACTTCAAAATTCAAAAACATTGATTCTTTCAAAACATGGTGAGACAGACTATGATCAATCCAAGGACAAATCTCTTTGCTAGCTTTTTGATTAAAGTAATACGATCTTTTTAAGTTTTTCCTTCTGGCTTCAATTCTCTGTTGAAGCAAGACGTGTACAGATCTTTATAAAAGTTTAGGAATTATAGATGTATATTTGAGACTAAAACACTATTCATTTGATAACTGAAATAGCAATAGCTTAGTCCCATGATTTTTAACATCCCAAGAATGTTCAATTATTTCAATTGCAAATTTGTTGTTATTTTTTTAATATCAGCAGTAGGCTGAAAAGATAAAAACAGGATAGTGTGGCACAGTTGAAATATTCTCAAGTAATCGAAAGCCCAAATTATATTTTTTCACTCATCAAACTATATCTGTGCAGTAGGGAGACTTTGTTAGCACATTAACAACCATGAGAAAATACTAAAACATAGACTTAGATGAGCTAGGTGTTTTTGTATTGTCTTGGTCAGGTTATATGCTCATTTTTAAACATTTTTTTGTCAAATTGGATTGGCATTATATATCTAATTGTTATGCAGTTCGATAATTTAAAATTTGAATTTCTTGTTGCAGGATTTTCATGCTTTCAACCCTAATAATGGGAAACGGCAAAATGTGGATATCTCTTCCTATAAGCAGAAAGAGAACCCTCAATTTGAACACCCGTGGAAAATTCCAAACCTTTTACCTGATAATCAGATTCATGGTACAATGCCAGTTGTAAATAAGCCTGTGCTTCAAGGTTTGTTTTTCCTCCATTTAATATCCCACTTTAATACATGGAAAGTTATGATTGTGAGGTTTTCAGAACGGGGTTTAAATCACAAATCATAAAGTTCAAATAACTGAATCCAAATTGTAAATCATGAATTCAAGGAATTTATATTTTTATCATGTATGTGTACTTGTATGTGTAATTTTTTGCTCTATAAAGATTATTAAATGACATTTGAATAGGTAACAGCATCAATTCTTCTTCTACAGTAATGAATAATATAAGAATTGTTTGATGCTTTATTTTCTACATTTACACGTAAAACTAGTCAACTTTTTTTTATAGACAATAATAAACTTTGAATTGTAAATTCAAGTAAATTTATTGATATTTTCAATTTTAACATGAATTGAACGATTTTCCTCCGTTATGGTTTGAATTTAGTTTAATTGGAAATTGAGAATCAAATCGTAATGGGAGAGGTTTGAGTTGAAACTTGAAAGGTGGTTTAAAGTGTAAGATTGTATTATTTTTTATTTGTTTGTTTCTTTTTTACAGCAATGGTTATGATAGCCGATGAGAATAGAAATACTTGATTAGTTTGTTAACTTTGACATTTAAACCTTTGGTTTATCAATTAATCTGTGGTGTTCCCCTTGTTTTTAAACAGATATTGGTGCTGATTCAATGCTTTTCAGCCTTGATGTTGCAGAACAATGTGCAAGACATGAAAAGATCACAAAATTTCTCAAGAATGGCTCAAATGTCATGGAAGGTGATGGCCTAAACAAATCATTAATATCCGACCTTATGGGATTTAAGGCTGTCGATGTTCCAAGTGACAATGAATTATCGACTATCCATGAAACCGAATTAGAAGACATGCAAAAAGTCATATATCCACAAAATAAGATATATTTGCCTCAACCTCTTTTGGATTTTGTAGAGAATTTATCCAATAATTCATTGATTACGGTACAGCTGGATGGTCGAGTTTTGTTTACAGACGGTAGAAGTGAATTCGAGATGAGAAACTTGTTTTCCATTTTTCAAGAGTTTGGTTTATCCAGTAACATGTCAAATGGAAGTAGAAAAGCAATGGTGGTTCCATACTTTACTCGGTATGCTAATCTAAATCTTTGCTTAACAAGATTACTCTGTTATGTAAACAAGTATTGGCCCAAAATCTTCTTTACCCAATATGTGAATGTATTTTGAATAGGAAACGTGGAGGTCATGCTAAGGTTAACAACCAAACATCGACTATGAACCCTTCAAAAAGGTATGCATCTACTTTATATTATCTATTTACATTGGATTTGTAGCTTTCTTATTAAATATTAAATACCATAAATTGTTCCTGTATACATGGTTTTCTTGTACAAATTTAAACTTGGTATGATTATAGAGTCACTTTCTGTTTCGAAATTATTAATAAGCAATCTTCTGTAACATGTTACAACAATCCTATTTTATATTTATTGGGTGACATATAAAATGCACAATTTGTAAAACAGTTATTGAAACGAGCTCTTTGTCATGTGCTGTGCATATGCGTGTAAAAATATCTTAGGAGATATGATATGTTGTCAAATTACAAAAAATATATTTTGTATACGGTTTCGATCAACATAGATTGGAATATATAAAGAAAAAAGAATATGAATATCGTTGTTTGAGCTAATACTCGTATTTATGACATTATATGTATGTGTGTGTAGTTTCTAATTGAAAATAAATGTTAATTTATAGCGTTACTTGGAATTCGAACTCGTGACCTTAGTTACATGTACAAACCTTTTGACAAGCATGAGAATCAGAATATTATAACTCTATTGACAAAGATTGCTAATGATTTTACAAATATGCTATGTTTAGAATATTCATGATTAGCTCATAGAAAAACATTGCACCTTTAGAGAACTGATGGTATTTGATTTTGCTAGCTCTTAGCACATAGTTAATTTGTTTATGGTGAGGCACGTGCAGACACGCTCTCTCGCTATTTATGTTTATGTGTAATAAATGTGCGCGCGCGCATGCGCACATATGTATATACAAATAGATATACGTGTATACATACATTTATGTTATGTATGTGTATCTCTTGTTATCTCTGATTATGTATGTATGTACATGCATATGTTATCTAAATCATCTTCTCTGCTCTTACCCATTTCAGTGCTGAAAAGACCAAAACAAAGCCACAGCAGAGGAACAAACAGGTCAAAAGCACAAGCAAAGAAAGAAGGGAGAAAACACACCTATACTGGTGCGACTGTCTTCTAAACCTATACGTGGACAAAACAGCAAACAAGGCAGCCATAAACGACGTGAAGGAGACGAGCTCGGAGATAATACAAGTGGTGAGCCGAACGTCTGCCGTAACGGTTGCGATCGGATTCGTGGTCATCTTCAACATAGCATTGAAAACGGTCTACAACGGAGCCGTGCTCTTCTCCCCTGCAAATGTGTTCACTGCATGTTTTGGAATGGGCTTCTTTTGGCTGTCGTCTGCGATGAATAAACTGACGTACAGTGTGTATGGTTTGAGTAGGATGTCGAGCAGCAGGGTGAAGAAGAAGCCGGACGAAGAGAGGATGATTGTGGAGAAGATTAAGAAGAGCGTTAATGATGTGATGTTTAGGTTTGCTGTGTTGGCCATGGTTGGTTTGTTGAAGTTTTAGGGGAAGATATGTAGATGCAGCAACGGTTTTGATCCTTTTTTGCTTTTCTTTTTTGGACATTAACTGTGCAGTAAATAAATAATAAGGGAAGTTACGAGTGTGTGAAGTCAAAATGTATTATAGCAATTGCAGCTTTAGAACCTGGCGTTTATAAAGATAAGGTTATATTACATTGTTATATAAAGATAGAACTTATAGAACACAAGTGCAAAATTTTTGTGGCATGTTTACATTTTCTTTGGACTATTTTTTCATGAATATGGTCTGTTTATGTATGTGTGTGAACAAATATTTGAGAATCATGGCCCTGAGAATGTTGTTGCATAGAAGGCACAAGACTTCTTACGGTGTATGAACATTGGGAAACAAAGTCAGAGTCGGGAATAAGGACATTTTAGTGTATCACTGAAATGCATTAAGGTTAAAACGCAATCGGAGTCTGGTATGTAAACTATAAGATCATTTTTAACAGTAGTTCACTTGCATATTTGATTGTATAATGGGGTGAACTGATTTTAGCAAAATGTTGGTTTTGTGATAACTCATTTCCGTGCAGCCTTTGAGAATAACCAAACCTACCTGTGACATATGGAAAGACAAATTTTGTACATATCCACGTTATTTTATGAAACTGGTGATGTTTAAATAATTAAATAGATTAGCTTTTAGTGGGAATTATTTTAACTCCCTTGTATTTTTTTACCTTTCCAGATATAAAATAGTATTCATTTGCTTAGCTGTCTGTTTTTAAGATCTTTTTTGTCATATTTTCATCTTTTTTTCCCTTTATTAACAGCTTATTTAAACTGGTGATGTTTAAATGACTTCTACGACTGTATGACGATAGAAATGCACGAATTTGGATCAAAACATTGCCCTACGTAGTACGGATTCCAACCTAGTTGGTTACTGTAAGAGTGACTGAAGTCGAATAATGTGAAAGTTTACACAAAAGCTGAAAGTTTACACAAACGTGTTAGCGTGCGTCTTTTTACACGTACATGAATAATATAGAAGAGACCATAATATAATGGCTTTTCCATAGCGTTTGTTCGTGTATTTGTATAATGCTCAATTGAATTCAATGAGCGTGCATTGCTCAATTAAAGGTGTAAACCTAAAATTAACATTGTCCAATGCTTTGAAATAGGCAATTTTATTCGAAACTGAAACTTGGTCAGTTGCCCGTCTATTTTTACAAAAAATCGAAAGGCGAAAATATCATTTCATCAATTTTGCCTAAATTTATGTTTTTTTTGTATAAAAAAAATAAATTTTGTCCACTACGCATTGGATCTGCATATTTAGGAATGACAATTGTTGGGTAGAAATATTAAATTATAATAACTTTAAAAGGAAATTTTACTTTTAGAAAAAATTAAAAAGAACAAATAAACCTGTTAATAGATATTTGAAAAATACAAACTCTACTGGCATCTATATTCGAAAAACATACAAATATCTATTATTCGAAAAAACGAATACAAATCCAATACGAATGTATCAACATTTGAAAATTTTCCATTCAGCGTCTCTAGTTTATATCATGTATAGTCTAAATATACCAAGTGATATACATTTCTTATGCTATTAACACAGTGGTTTAATCTTATCTGTACGTAGCATAAAATCACTTTTTATTATATATTTTTTATTCTTTTATAATTTATAATTGTCACGACTTAAAAAGTTTTATAAAGCAACCAATAGGAGAATATCCAATATATGTCCATATTCACAGATGTAAATATTTGATATTCAATAATGATTTTGAACATATATCACACATTCGAAAGTATCCATTAACAAACAATTAAACGAATCTCAATGCTTAGTCTCCAATAAGTAATAATGTTAACCATAAGAAGGCAAAATCAACTTCATAGGTATTCCCAGTGGCAAAACCGAAAAACTTTGCCGAGGGTCATCTTTTGGAAGTTTATTTAAAAACTTTAGGCCGGGTAGTTATCAAAAGAGATAATTAGGAAAAAGGATAAATTTTGATAAAAAAATTAGTCCTAAGAACACCAAGATTCATTTTTTGGCTGAAGGACAAACTTTGAAAAAAATTAGGCCGAAGGACAATGCTAGCTCTAACTAGCATTATATTCAGTTTTTACACTATACAAAATGCTAGTTCTAACTAGCATTTAATTCAGTTTTTACACTATACAAAATGCTAGTTCTACCTAGCATTGTTTTTCAGCCTAATTATTTTCAAAGTTTGTCCTTCAGCCTAAAATTAAAACTTGTCGTCCTTTAGCCTAAATTTTTTTCAAAGTTTGTCCTTCGGCCTATTTTCCACTTATCAAAATTATACTTTAAAATTTCAACTCAAGAAATGAAATCATCATGAAGAACTGGATAGTAACAGATTTTATGCCGTTAAAAGCTTGCATACATGTACAAAATAAGAAAAAGGAAGCTTGCTTGTTTTATATACAATAAAGAAATGGACCTTAACGTAAAATGAGTTGAAACCAAATCATGTGGTTACACTTGACAAAGAAAAATAGTTACACGAGCAGTTCTTTTCTTCTCTCCCTTCTTCCTCTTGCTACTTTTAGCCGTACATTTTCATTCATTTTTCTAAGCAGGAAGTATAAAATTTATAGGAAGGTCATTTGCCTAACCCAGCTATAAGGGGGCTCCGCCCCTGGGTAGTCCCGACGGGAAGAAAGACTCTTCACTATCAAGCAATACTTACAATGGTCGAACAATAAGTTTTGATTATCACACCCTCAACGACAACATCTATGATAGTTACATCGGCGGTGGAACTAGGCAATTGTGGTTTAAAATTGCAATAGCCCAAGTGCACAGCATATATACGATCAAACTTGGAATAAAACAACAAAGTCGCCTACTTTCCCGTATGTGCATGTGTGTGTGTATACGGCTACAAACGTACAATATATAAACAATCAAATTTGGAATAAAACAGAAAAGTCACATACTTTTCCGGAATATACAAAATTTTACAAAGGTGGATTTTGATGTGCGCGCGCACACATGTGTGGCAACAAGTGTGCGATATATAAACTATCAAATTTGGGATAAAACAACAAAGTCGCATACTTTTCCAGAATTTAGAATTTACAAACAAAGGTTGGTTCTCCATGTGTGTGCGCGCACACGTGCATGCACGCATGCACACACATATACATGGCTAATTCTAGTGAAGCACACCCCGATTTCAACCCTGCATGCGACCAATAGTTTTAAGGATAAATACATCATCAATCTCATCTGCTCAAACAGCATTTACAGATATCCATCCACAAATCAAATTGGCATCATCACCAAGAAAATAAAATAAAAGCTGCACAAAGCCTTCAACCAAAATATGAATGACATCTTCATTGTTACAATATATACCCATCCTTAGTATATACTATAATAAGCAAAGGGGTCCGAATTGTTTGTTAATGACGGAATGTTCTTACAACTTGGTCGATTCTTCTGCGGCAGAGTGGACAACTCGTCAACTGAGGTGTACATGACGTGCAACAGCACATATGCCCGCACCTGAAATTTATGTTATATACTTCAGTGCTCTACTAGCAAGCTTAGAGAATCTCCAACAGTTGAATAAGATTACAATAACGTAATTGTAACACATCCATAATCGGATATTTTTCCCCAACAAAGGTTATAAAAAAAATTAGCTGGATGTTTGTTCAATAGACTCCCAAATTATGAACATCTATTGAACATACGTCTAATTGCTTGAGATTCCTAGCATCTAGGCGTGTGTTGAAAGCAATTTGGGGATTGGCTATAGATATGTAACAAAAACATGGTTGATTTTTGTAATTATCACACACCCCATAATTGATCGTTGATAGCAATTTTGGGGTTTTAATTATAGAATTGTAATCTGTGTACGCGCTGTTGGAGATAAGTCTTAGGAAGTTATCAAGATCATGATACTTGAATGAATGGAGAATATTTTACGGAAAAAAAAAACGAAAAGAGTATGCTTACGGGACAAACACTGCATTGTAGTCTTCCTCAAGACAGATAACACATAGATCAGGCATGCGTTGCTCCATTTTCAAATTGTCTGATCCTTCATCTGTGTTCCCATTAGACTCACCTATCGATAAAGGTTCACACATAGATTCAAAAAGTGGATTGTTAGGTAGACCATGAAAATCTGAATTCATACCGACAACAGCATATTTCGCAAAAATAGCTTGCAAGTAAAACAGCTTATAAGTTTGGCAACGACTTAAATTTTTTTATATTAAAGTAACAGATAAGTTATTAAATCATAAAAGTAAGAAAAATTCACCTATGACCCCGAATCTAAAAAATGAACTTGTATATTAAAGTGACAAATAAGTTAAATCATAAAAGTAAGAAAAATTAGCCTATGACCCCGAATCTAAAAAATGAACTTGTATATTAAAGTGACAAATAAGTTAAATCGTAAAAGTAAGAAAAGTTAGCATATGACCCCGAATCTAAAAAATGAACTTGTATACACGAGCGATTATAATTTTTGCTATTCACGGAAAGTTACTTAAACTTAGGGTAAAGGCTTATTTAAACTTAAAAAATTCAAAACTACTTTGAAAAGGTTTTAAAACAAAAGTTGTTGCCAAAGGGGCTCCTAAAGGGGGAAGTACCTCCATTATTTTTTCCTCGTCTCTTTGCAGCAGCAGCATCTAGAACTCTGCATGTCAGGGAAAAAATAGTATTACTTAAATACGGGATACAGAAGGCGAGGCAAAATGCTGAAAAAGAAATCTAAGAATAATGCTGCCAATAAAAATTAGCTAACAATGGTTTCAGAGAGAGAGAGAGACTCCAAATTCGATCATAAATGTGACAAATTGGTAACAAAAAAATTCTATGTATATCTAGTATGGCAGGTAGCGGAATATTTGGACACAGTAAATTATGGCTTTAATGAACAATATTTCGACAAACTCCAGACCTGAAACACTTTCTACGCACTAACAATCATCTGGTAGATAGTCAAGTTTTTGGTTTTTACATGATCATACTGATAAAGAATTGAAGGTAACATATAACATGGATATCAAATGTGATTTCACCTTTTCTGCAAATCTATTCGACGATTTCTTTCCATGATATACTGGATTGTATGCTTTACTAGAAGATAGACCCCATAAGCAGTGAATCCCATGGAAGCATATTTGTACCATCTGCTACATATATGTATGCTTGTAGCTTTCAAAAGAGAAGTTTGTGCAAGTTGAAAATATATAATATAGAGAAAATAACCTGGCCCATTTTCCAAGGTTCGCAATTAAATCATCTATATTCTTCGGAGTTACATAAAATGGCCCTTTATGGGGTTTCTGAATCCGAAGTGTTCCAATATCATCTTTTACAGCCTGTTTATGAATTGCACGAGAGCTACATTAAAGTTACATTATTAGACTGCAGTAGCATAATACTGTTTTACAACGTTTTATTTACTCCTTGCCACCAGTGATGCAATGAAATTTCATTCAGAATCAATGGAAAATAGCTTTGTCGGAAGCTATTACATGTTTTTTAACAAGGTTGGTATCTTGATTCATAAAGTTTGCAAAAATACATAAATAAATAAATTTACACCTGATTGTGTTGACGAATTAAGGAAAACATTTGAAGAAATCAAAGTAGTAGTCTTTTACATTAAAGGCACCATGGACAAATTTTTTGTGTAGAAAAGAACTGTAAAAGGAAGTAGCCTGCGGTTGGATTGGATTTGTCCAGCAATTTCATTTATGAAGTTCATGCTAAAGGAAATAACCACCTATTTGAAGTGGAAAAACAATCCAAACTCAGGTTATAGCAAAAGCAAGATGTTGAAACAATTACCTCGCCAACCACGGTCAAAGAAGTACCAGTAGGAAGTACTTTTTCAGTTCTCTTCACTCCAAGCATCTGAGACATGTTTCAATATGACTTGCATATTCAGCTTTAAAGCACTGACATTGAAATATCAATATTCTAGTTTACAAGACTTACCTTTAAACCTTGAAGGTAATCCAATGTTCCACGGACAAGAGATCTGCCTGACTCCTCAAATACTTCGCTTGCAACAGTTAGCACCATTCCTGAAGCACCTCGTGCTCCCAAAACATACACACGTTCAGTTCCATCATCCTGCGTAAACAAGGTCATGAAAAAGATGCAGAATCAAGCATATGTGAAAAACTGAACTTAGATGGTAGCAAAAATAGAGGGACCGATAAATGCATTATCATTTACTTCTCCCTTTCCTTATCCTGTCTCTTCACCACTAAATATTTAGTGCAAGAATGTGAGTGGTGAGTCTAGGAGAAGAGAGAAAACTGAGTGCATTTATCTTTCCAAAAATCAGTCATAATCAAATCATATAAATTTTTAATCCGGGTGAAACCAAGCGCACGAGGCTCCCGCACGATAGCGGGCTCTGGGGAGGTCGATAATGTATGCAGCATTTTCATCGCATTGCGGAGAGGCTGTTTTTTGGACTTGAGCCTGGACGCTCGGATTACCATGCGGGTGACCTAACCGCTGGGCCAAGGCTCCACCTCATATAAATTCTTTAACCACTTTGTAAAAAAGGGCAGCATTCATATGAATAATGGAGCTCAAGAGGCTCACTCAGAAGCAGAAACATTTTAGGATCTAAATTCGCAAAGTTTCATCCTTCAGTTCACAAATTTGCATAGGGAAGCCTAAAGCTGGATGTGACAAAATTTTGTTGAATAATGCCTCTATTAAGGTTTTCATAGTAATTGAGTCTGGATAATAAATATGGTTCGCAACAATGGTAGCCTAAGTGCTACATGGTCTGAATTTTTAATAAGTGGCTATAATATTACATCAAAGGTATCAGGTAGATGTAATTTTGTTGTGTGCAGCCGACTAAAAGCATTTGATGTTATTTAAAGATGAATTATGCCACTTAAAATTGACATATTTAAAAAAAATACTATGAGAATATGAATTGTTTACCAAGTACCAAGGAACCTCTTTACTCATAGAAAGCATCATTGCAGAATCCTGTATCCATGATCCTGCATCATTGTGCTTCAAAAAATGTTGCTCCGCCTGATTAACATCGCTATGAAAATAAGTAAATAGGAAATGGAACTTGATAAAAATATGTGTAAGTATAATGTAAAATACGTATGAGTATAATGTACAACACTTACTGTTTCTTCAACTATCACACCCCTTAAGCCACTATGTTCGCACTTGATTGGTGTCTCTGAACCAACTTTTCCGGATATAGTAACAACCAACGGCAATACTTTACGTGCAGTATCTAACATAATTGCTGTGTACGATGAAAAAAAAAGTTACTCGACTAATATACTCTACTTGTTTGACTTTTATATCGTAGTTTTAAGCAAGGTTCAAAATTCCGGTTTCCATTTCCGTTCAGTTCATTCAAAATTTTGTCGAAATTCATAAATTTCACTTACACTTGTTTTTCGGATTTGTGTTCTTTTAGACATACGTTACTAGATAGCACATGTTTGTATTTACAAAAATTAAATATAAATTATACATGGAAAGGTTAATTGGTTTTTACTGTTTTTTCATGTTATTTCTGCCAATTTGGGTCGAAACCAACAAGAATATCATGCTTTTTTAAAAGCTATTTTATCATTTTTGTCAAATTTTTTGTTGTTTAGTTGTCTTTTTAATTCTTTTACATGTCCGTTGCATTTTTCCCCTTTTTTGTTATTTTTTCCTAATTTTTCAGCACTTAGAGAATCAAATCCGGAATTTGAATCGGAACCTGAATTCGGATCGGATCCCATCCTAGTTATGATAGGAACTGGAATAGATTTACCGGAATGTCCGAAAATCTGACAAAAGTTTGACCATGGTTTTAAGAGGAAAAATGGCTTGATTACATAGACAACATTCATTGTATATACAAATCAGCTATATCACTCAGTGCTAGGTTGGATTTGTTGGGGATAGTTTGTATTAATTTTATATATGTATATATATATATATATATATGTATGTATGTATGTATGTATATGTATGTATATGTATATGTATGTATATGTATGTATATGTATATGTATGTATATATATGTATGTATATATGTATATATATGTATATGTATATATGTATATATATGTATGTATATATATATAATAACATCTTATGCATTGAATAATGATATTTGGCAACTGAACAAGCTTGGAGCTGCAACTGTGCTTAACACTACGTATAAGGTTTTGGCAAATGCACATCAATAGCACAAAAGATTACTGGCGTACATGTTTACGTGAAGAGGATAGGTGAAGCAAGAATAAAATATGGGACTGTCAGACCAACATTTTTGATATTGTGTGGCAGTAAAGTTCTTGGATAGTAAAAAACACCCATAGTGCCATTTTTGTGCATGCAGATAACTAGGGAATAATAAGCTTTTGGGCCAAACAATAAATGTAGCATTCATATAGACAGTCTGTTTAATATGCAAAGTTGATCCATGGACAATTAACAACTTATAATTCAAATATAACTTTGTTGCATTCACATGGGAGGCTTGAAAACATAACTTGTAAGTAGCAGCAAGATACTATTCCATATAAGCAAACTAACTGAAGTCATACATATTATTACAAAACAACGATACATGCTATTACAAAACGACTAATTTTTTTGCTTGGGTTGCTTTTTATGCATCAGTTCGACAACTATTGTAGGAGAGGAATATGTATCTCCACGATAAAAAGATCTTCGGGATACATTAATTAAGCTAATTTGAAGATGTTAAAATCAGGACATCAGTCTTACAACAAAATTATTAATGAAAAAAATAAAATAAATAAACATTATGTGTTGAGAGCTCCATGAAGTGGAAAAGATTCTTGTTTAGTGGGTGCAAAAATAGAATGAAGTACAGTTACCGTAAAGGATGGGGATATTTTGACATGAAAATCGAGCCATAATCAATTCATGTATCTCATAGGTATCCAGGACTCAGGAGCTGTTTTTGTTTGGCATCGTATATCTTATGCACATGTAACTGGCTATTTAAAAACGTCTCCATCTTTTTCTGAAGAAATTTATTAGATATTCAATTAATTGCAGATTCCACGCTTTAAGTCTTAACTACATAAGACAGACAACAATTACCCCTATCAGTATCATCTGCTCGAAAAACTACTGAATTGTACAAATAAATGTCATTCTCAACCACACGTAAAATAATTTCCTGTAACCTAAATAGGAGAAGTACTGATTACAACTCGATATATTCATGCAAAGGCAGCGATTTAAATATAAATACATAAGCAAATTACCTAAATCCTTCAAATGATCAACTCTGGTTACTGATTTGAGAGCCTCTGCATCTCTTCAATACAACAAAGAACCAAAACGGAACCCAATAGGTAACAATCAAGAAAACTCAACAAAATTACAAGGATGTTTAAACGAAATTACCTGCCCTTATTTCTACCGAGTAGATAAAGAGCAACCGCGCTCAAGCTGCAGCCAACTCCACCCCACGGAATCATTTTCAACTAATAGAAGAGAAAATTAGGGTTTTTGAAGAGAGAGTTTGGGGAATGGAAATTTTAGTAGGAACTGGAGAGACATGAGAAGAAAAAGAAGAGAAGAACGATGAGGTTTAGGAGAAATTAATTTATTTATTGAAACGAATCGAGCTGTGGATGCAACGAAAGAAAGCGTGAATCGAGTGGAGAAGGACGGTGAGAATGAGATGCTAAGCCGTTAACGGAGGAGAAAATTCACGTGATAACATGGTCACGGATTGGTTGAAGGTTGGAATAAGACCATCTAAAGCCGATGCTGAACGTCCTCTCCTTTAAAACTAGTTAATTAATAGTAGGCACGTCAACTAAAACTGAACTTAATTCAAAGTCCGTTATTGTTTAAAAAAAAAATATGCTTTCTACTCTACGTCCCTGTGTTTGTTTTACGCTTATTATTATTTTTTTCCCAAATTATCCGTGCTTCAAAATCGAGTCGTGGTTCCGCTTTTTCTTTAGCTTCTTTTGATCTACTATTTGATTTTATTTTTTTGCCATTCATTATGGGTTCATCATTTTGCAGGTAAATGCTTGATTTAATTTTCGGTCGCCTTTGTATTACTGTTTTTTCAATAACTTAGCAATATTTTTTGTATAATTATGCATAGCAAGTCTAAGTTATATTAAGTAATTCAATAATATGATATTATTGTTCAAAGAAATTTTATTTTTAATCCGATATGTAAATGCAGAGTTGTATGCAGTTAAGTAAAATAACTGCAGACTCTACTGCAATTATTGTACGTAATTGCGTTCATGTCTGTATTAATCAAAATCTTTAGTTATCTAAAAATAAATGTGTATTTTTCAACAATTATCGAGAATTATTGTAGAATTTTATGTGTGTTGATAATAAGAATTTAGTATGATCTTTTTAGTTTTTAACTGCATATGTAAAATGCAATTAGAATTTGCATTCAACAACTGTATTTATTAACTGCATATTAAGTATGCAGTTAAAAAACACATTTAACAGCCGCAATTTTTAACCGCATATGATATATGCAGTTAAAAGTAATACAATTCATAACTTTATATTAGATATGTATGCAAGTATAATAAGAATCTTATGAATTTTTAACTACATAAGTGAAATGCACTTCAAAATTTGCATGATTCAAATATATGTTTTAACTGCATACGTTATATGAAGTTAAAAATTGCATTTAGTATGTGCTATTTTTCACTGCATAACAGAGATGCAGTTAAAAATGGTGCAATTTATAACTGCATAAGTGAAATGCGGTTAAAAATGCAGTTGTTCATAAATAATTGCAAACATATATGCAACTATTCATAATAATTGCATATATGTCTGCAAGTATAATATAAATCTTACGGCTTTTTAACTGCTTAAGTGAAATGCACTTAAAATTTGCAACATTTAATTGTACGTTTTAACTGCATATCTCATATGCAGTTAAGATTTGCATATAACAGCTGTAATTTTAAGATGCATATCAGACATGCATTTAAAAATGATGCAATTTATAACTTCATGTTGTATATAAAGTACCATGTGATAACAGCAGCGAGAGGTCACAAGTTTGCGTAGCGTGATTGGAATATTTATTGACATGTGATATGTTGTCCTAGTGACATGTTGTATATAAAGTATCATTTCAAAAAAAAATGCATTTAAAAATGCAATTATTAATAGTAATTGCAAAAATGTACGCAATTATTCATAATAATTGCATACATGTCTGCAAATTTTCAATAAAATTGCAAATAACTAAAAATAATCAACATATAGATAAGAAAATATTTGTAAATTTTATCAATTTTAGTTATTAAAATATAATAAAAATTGAAATGATGAAATTTCTTAATAGATAATCTTCGATTTTCTGATTTGTGTTGTTTTCATCTTCTGAATCTCGACTTTCTTCAGTTTTGGACTCGATTCGGACATCGATTTTTGAAGTAGCAATTAATTCCGATTTATAATTCAGGTGATTGAGGTTTTCTTTTTTAAAGATGTTTCTTGATGAAAAGAATTTGAAGAGTTCTGAGTTTTGTTTGGAGAAGACGTAAAGGGTATTTAGGAATCTTTTTGTCGCATTTAAAAATAAGGATGAAAAACTTATAATTAAAATGGAGGGATGTTTTGTGCATTTTCAAACCTATTAAGAATGTATGTCAAATGTTCCATACTTTAGAACTACTTAGTGATACAAACCATTCAAAATCCTCCAGAGCCAAAAGCATTAAATATCCATTCAAAAATATATGAATAAACAATCATCGCTTTTAAGTAATCATAATCTCGGACTCGAAAGGATTGTGATAATCTTTTGCAGTTTGATTAGGTCGCTAGCACCTCTCTTGCAGTTTGACCAAGTCACTGACACCGACTCACGGTTTAGTCAGGTCGCTAACACCTCACTCGTAGTATCGTTAAATGACAAGGTCGCTGAAGTAGTCGTAAAGTCTCTGAAGAAATAATCATCACTAATGAAATAATAATGGTAGTCCATATCAGTGTAATACATCGACACGAAATCTACTGAAAGAGATCCGCTACATGGGAAATAAGTCTATCAAAAGAGATTGCAAATTAGGAACAACTGTCCAAAGAAGAGAGCAGTCGTGTTCATAATTTGTCGTATGCAAATTTACCTACCGAAAGAGGTAAACATCTTCTACTATGTACTAAAATAAACCGATGGGTTGTAGTCATCCGATATATAGACTACGATGCATATAAACATCTACATACCAAAAGAGGCATTCGTGTTACGTCGTAACAAATTTACCGAAAGAGACATGCCTACCAAATCATAAAATGTATAGACTCTCGGATCGATAATAAAAGTAGTCATCTTTCCTCGGAGATTTATCGGCCTGAAATCCAAACAACCAAAGATAATACCACAAGTGTAGATCACTTTCACTTTACTAATCGCTTGAATTTAAATAACTGTCACATACTAAATAGTAAAATTCAGTTATATACTATAAAGTAGTAAAATCCACTCGAACTCTATTTAACAAGGTACAATAATAATAAGCGAAAAATTGTAAAGAAAGTCTCATACTAATCCAACAATTCAATAGTTTATTAAAATTCCTTCTCTCATAGAAATGCACGAAATTCAGATAGAAATCTCTTTAAAATTCCAATTCAAAATATAAGAAAAAAAAGTTTAAAAATAGATTGTTTTACCTTTGGAAATAATAATATAAAATTTTATTTCTAAAATGAATTTTAGGATAAAATTTGTTTTATTGTTTCCTGGAGATTTGACCAGGCAACTTAGTACTCGGCATACCAAGGGCGTTCGGCCTTCAAGTGGTTTAGCACCATTGTACGGCCAAAGATAACATTCGGCACAATTGCTCCACTCGGCATTCAGTACGTTCGGCCATATCATTCGGCCTCCCTGGCACGTTCGACATCCCAAAGGATACTCGGCCTCGCAAGCACGTTCGGCCAAAGTGAACGTTCGGCCAAAGTAAACGTTCGGCCTACAAGGAATACTCGGCATAGAGTATGTTCGGCATCTCTGAACGTTCGGCCTGGCAAACCAACATTTTATACTGCTCGGCATCGCATCGTTCGAACAAAAGCACGTTTGGCCTCCCAAGAATGTTCGGTAATCAAAGGTGGTTCGGCCTTCTCACCAGCACGTCCGGCCTTGATTATCGCTCGGCCTATTCCTCCCACACAACAAAGAAGTCGTTCGGCATGGAAAGGAGGGTTCGACTTTTAACCGTTCGATCTGTTCGGTTCGGCGCACAGGGCACGTCCTACCTGGACCGAGTTATCCAGCTACCTGGCCCACCAGAGAAGTCCAAACCACCTTCGTCTATAAATAGAGGGGCAGGGGCTCAGAAAAAAGGATTAGATTGGAGAGAACACTGAGGAGATTCTTCCATTTTCAAGACTCCTTCCAGATTTATTTCTTTTACTTTGCAATTGTATTCTAGTAACTAAAAACGGATTGTATCTGTAATCACCCATCAAGGAAATCAATGAAAATCAACTTCAAAGAGGATGTAGGCAGTTACGCTGAACCACTATAAATTTGGTATTCTTGTTCTCTGCATTTAAATTACACTCTATTCTTTGTTTTAATTTACTTTCTTCATTAATCACTCTACACAATCTTTCTAAGGGTGTTAGTGACCAATTTTGGTGCTAACATTTTGGTGCTTTCACTGAGAATCGAATTCTCAGGCTATTAGGATCTATTTTGTAGCTACTGGATTGCATAAGTCCCCCGAAGGAGATCCATAATCATCCGTAGGCATTTGTTGATTCAACTCAGAGTTACTACCAATAACTCTACCATGGGAAGACCACAGACAAGATCAACCTCTCAAAATGCAGATGCCCACGCAACTGCTAGTGTGCAACAACTCGGGCCTAGCAACCAGCATGCTGCTCAAGGTGTAGGACCCTCCAACCGAAACTGAGCAGAAGTTGTTTCCCGAGCGGAATTCAATGACTTGATAAGAGAACTTAAGGAGAGTAGAAAGCAGCTTGCTGAGCAAATGCAAGTCAATGCTGACCTCATAACTCAGCTTACTCAGCAGCAGCATCAGAATGCTGGAGGTAGCCCTGTCACTTACTCTGAAGATGATAGTTCGACTTTAGCTGATGAACCACCTAAGCGTAGACGCCGCAAGGATGAAAATGCACAAGTAGGTGCCACTGATCGATCTACTAGAAATCAAGCCAGTGGAACAGAACCCCACTTTCCTTCTTCTATACAAACCCCGGACTTGACAGCTATGATCAGGCAGTTGATGAGAGAGAATCAAGGCTTGACTAATGAAGATTGGGGAGTGTCGAAAAGCCATACTCCCTTCACGGACCCCATTCTATAGGCTGAATATCCGAGAAAGTTCAGCATGCCCACCATTCCAGCCTATGAAGGGAAAACTGACCCTAGACAGCATGTAATGAGGTATGGATGGATGCTGGATTCAGCAAGAGCCAATGATGCAACCAAGTGCAGGTGCTTCCCGGTTACTCTATCCGGAATTGCCACCATGTGGTTTACTCGACTTCCCCCATGATCAATATCCAGCTTCGACGAATTAGCAATGAAATTCATAGAACAATTCAAGATACACACCACCCGTCCAAAGGACGTGATGTCCTTATCAAGTGTGACCCAAGCTCCAGGAGAATCACTGAAAGCATACTTGCAGAGGTTTCATGTTGCTGCTACCGAAGTGAGCAATCCTAACGACCACGCAATTTTGATGGCAGTGATGCATGGAGTGGATCCCGATTCTGAATTCGGAGATTGGTTGGCGGGAAATCCCCCAGCCACATTGGAGCGTTTTTATTCGAAAGCCCATCAGTTCATAAGGAGAGAAGAAGCTCGGTGGACAAGGAAAGACAAGGCACAAGGGCCCGTTCAGGAATCTGTAAAGAGCAACGTCGCCGTGAAGACAACTGGCAATAACTCTGGAAAGACTCAAGCCAGCGTCCAGAACAAGCCCGGGCAGTCTAAAGAATCCGGAGGTGGAAATCCCGGTAAGAAGAAGGAAACGGGGAGATGGAAGTCAAGAATCCCAACCTACAACGAATACACTCCACTGAATGCATCTCTTGAGAACATCTACTTGTCAACCTGCAACACTTTTCAATACAGAAAACCGCGCCCAAAGGAATCAACAGAGGAGCAGAAGCGGACTGGAAAGTATTGCCGCTTTCACGAGTCTTATGGGCACAACACAGAGGAGTGTAGACATCTTCATGACGCTATTGAGAAATTGATTATGCAGAAGAAACTACAGAAATTTGTCAAAGACCCACTGGACGGAAGGCAAGAAACATCGGACCCTGGGCGAGGGCCAGCCCCACACCAACCAGAACAACCTACTCGGACTGTGGGTAGATTGGTCATTAACACGATTGCTGGCGGACCTCACCCTGCGGATAAGAATTGGTGGGAGATGGAACGATATGCTAACTCTCTGAGACATGCGGATTATGAGTGTTGTTCGAATGTGGAGGATGGAACTCCCGCAAAGCAGCAGCGCACGATGAATGATGACATCGTGTTCAGGAGCAGAGATGTGAATAAGATAGAGGCCCCTACTATCGACCCAATGGTCATATCCGTGGCCATCGGGCTGACATTTGTAAAGAGAATTCTAATTGATTGCGGAAGTTCCGTTAACATAATCTTCCGGAAGGCATATGACCAAATGAAACTGGAAACCGGGGATTTGAAACCATCCAAAGCCATTATCCATGGCCTTAACGGCGCGGCAACTGACGCCATGGGATATGTGGAATTACCCGTCGAACTGGGGCAAGGTGAACGCAGGAGAGTGCGAATCCTACCATTCATAGTGCTGTATGTCGATTCCCCATACAATGTGTTCCTAGGACGTCCAGCCCTGGCGGAATTCAGGGCATCCATGTCCCCATGGTGTTTGACGTTAAAATTTCCCACAAACAAAGGAGTAGGAGTAGTGCATGGTGATCAGGCAACCGGTCGTGCATGCTATGTGGCTGAGCTCAGAGAGGCGCAACGTAGGGAGAAAGGAAAGGTTGCAGATGGCTTGGTCTGCATCCAAAACTCTGATGATTGACAACTAGCGCCCGAGCCCTGGCTCGGGCGACAATCTCGGATCCATAGAGACAGATCCGAGAGATGATGATGGGGAATCCAGGGAAACAAATGCAGCACCGGCCGAACTGACCATTGACATCTCATTAGCTGCAACGACCCATCACGAGTTCTTAAAATAGGATCACAGCTAGACCCCGTAGCAGCTGAAAACCTCATTGATTTCCTCTGAGCGAACCTTGATGTTTTTGCTTGGACACATTCTGGTATGTGCGGAATTTCACCTGCAAATGCGAGTCATATGTTGAACATAAACCCAAAACATGTCCCTGTAAAACAGAAAAGGAGGGGCATGGATCCAGAGAGGTCCGCAGCCTCAAAGAGGAGGTGGACAAAATGAAAACCAACGGGTTCGTCCGCGACGCCCTCTACCCTGAATGGGTATCTAACCCGGTGTTAGTAAAGAAAGCAAATGGAAAATGGAGAACTTGTGTCGATTACTCTGATTTAAATAAAGCATGCCCGAAGGATAGCTTTCCATTACCAAGGATTGACCAACTGGTCGATTCAACGGCCGGACACGAGTTACTATCATTTATGGACGCATACTCTGGTTACAATCAAATTCCGATGCACATCCCGGACTAAGAACTCACCAGCTTTGTCACAACGTCGGGTTGTATTGCTACATAGTAATGCCCTTCAGATTAAAAAAATGCAGGAGCACCTTATCAACGTCTGGTAAATCGAATGTTCAAAGATCAGATTGGGAAAACAATGGAAGTCTATGTGGATTACATGCTTGTGAAGTCGCGACAGTCAAATGACCACATCCGAGACTTAGCAGAGATGTTTGATATACTCAGGCACTACGGGATGAAGATCAATCCTCTGAAGTGCTCATTCGGCGTGGCTTCAGGAAAGTTCTTGGGTTTCATTGTGAACGCGCAAGGGATTGAGGCTAACCCGGAGAAGATCCAGGCTATCCGAGATATACGGGTACCCAAAACCATAAAGCAGGTGCAAATCCTGAATGGAAAAGTGGCTGCGCTAAGTTGATTCATATCCAGAGCTACAGATAAGTGTATTCCCTTCTTCGACGTTATAAAGAAAGGAAAGAGAAACTTCGAATGGACGTCCGATTGTGAGGAAGCATTTCGGGCTCTAGTAAGGCACTTAGAAAGTCCCCCGGTACTATCGAAACCAATAGACCACGAGACGTTGTACGTGTACTTGGCTATCTCTCAGCATGCCATCAGCACAGCCTTGGTCCGCGAGGAAGACCGAGTTCAAAAGCCAGTTTACTATGTTGGTAAACGCTTGACGGGGGCGGAAAGGAATTATCCAAAGATTGAGAAACTCGCCTATTGCGTCACGCAAGCTTTGCCCTTACTTTCAATAACATTCAATCGGTGTGTACACTGACCAACCCCTGCGACAAGTACTCCAATGACCGGAAACTTCCGGAAGGATGTTAAAATGGAATATTGAGTTGAGCTAGTTTGACATTGCCTACCTGCCACGAAGGGCCATACAAGGGCAAGCACTAGCTGAATTCATCGCTGAATTTACTTTGCCAGATGAACCGAGCAGCCACAGGGACATACCACCTGTTCGATGGAAGATGTACACCGATGGGGCATCTAACGACCATCGCTCGGGGGCAGGCATAGTCATCGTAACTCCGAAAGACCGATCAATCTGCTACGCTTTGAAGCTTGAGTTTGCAACAATAAATAACGAAGCCGAATATGAAGCATTGATTGCTGGCTTAAGACTCATTATCGAACTGGGAGTGAAGTCGATTGAAATCTTCTACGATTCACAGCTGGTAGTATACCAGGTGCGGGAGACTATCAAGCAAAGGGACAGAGACTGGCTCCTTACCTCGCTCGGGCTCGAGAGTTACTGGCAAGACTCGAATATTACGCCATCTCCCATGTCCCGCGCGAACAGAATAGAGCAGCTGATTCGTTAGCAAAATTCGCAAGCACTGGCGATGCACAGCAAATGGGGTTGTTCCCTGTTGAGACCCTGCTTGCTCCAAGTATAGACACGATGGAGATAAATTTCGTATTGGAAACCAAACTCGAAAAGGAATCGTGGTTGACCCCGATCAAACAGTACTTGCTACAAGGGGATTTGCCTGAAAAAAGGAGCGAAAGACGCCAAGTCCTTCGTAAGGCTGCGCGTTATGTAATACAGGACGGGATAATGTATCGGAGGGGATTCTCGACCCCCTTACTCTGGTGCGTGGCCCATGACGAGATAAAACGGGTACTGAAAGAAGTCCGTGAGGGAGAGTGTAGTGATCATACCGGAGGGTAAACATTGACAAAGAAAATCCTCCGTTATGGATATTTTTGGCCAACCGTGAATCGTGACGCTGCAGATTATGTGAGGAAATGTGACAAATGCCAGATATACGCGAAAATTCCAAGAGCTCCGCCGACGGAACTCACACAAATGGTTAGTCCCTGGCCATTTGCGATGTGGGGAATTGACCTGATTGGTTCTTTACCCATAGCCAAAGGAGGCGCGAAATATGCAATAGTGGCAGTCGATTACTTCACCAAATGGGCAGAGGCAGAGCTTATGGCCACGATCACCACCAAGAAAGTCATTAATTTCGTTGTACGAAATATCATATGCCGTTTTGGCCTTCCACGGACCATCATAACAGACAATGGAACTCAATTCGAAAGCAAGGAGTTCAAAGAATTTTGTCAGAAATGTGGCATCAAGAAAAGGTTTGCAGCAGTTGCACACCCAAAGGCGAATGGACAGGTGGAAGCCATAAACAAAATAATCAAGTCCATATTAAAGAAGCGTTTGGAAAAGGCTAGAGGCAAGTGGGTAGATGAACTCCCAACGGCGCTTTGGGCTTATAGAACTACCCACAAGACCGCGACTGGCCACACTCCATTCGCATTGGCATATGGCACGGAAGCTATCATACCCATGGAACTTGAGGTTTCATCACATCAGGTAACTTATTACGACCCTGCAACGAACCAGGATCTCTTACTGGAATCGTTGGACTTTATCGATGAAAAACGCGAAGAAGCTGATTTGAGAGCGGCCTCATATAAACACCGAGTCGCTAGATATTATAATAGAAAAGTCCAACCAAGAACCTTTGATGTGGGAGATCTCATTTTGAAATGAGTCTTTCCAACTCCATCTCACATGAATCCTGCATGGGAAGGCCCATACGTCATCGAACGGAAGCTTGGAGATGGAACTTTCAAGCTATCGACCGTCGATGGTGCGACACTCCCTCGAGCATGGAACAACGAGCACTTGCGGCGTTATTACACCTAATCTGTTCCCTTCATGCAGTAATTGCATCTATTTCCAGTATATTTTGTTCCTAGTTCTTGGCATGTAATAAAACAGTCTAGTGCTTTCATTAATAAAGGATTGAAGCCATCTTTTTCACGAATGATTAATGTCTCTACGTATGATAATCCTGTGACAAGCAATTACGATTATATTATTCTGGCTGGCGCATGAACGCTCAAAGCAGTTAAAAAATCTCCAAGTCCCCGGAGTGCGGACTGGAGTACTCGAAGTCCCCGGAGTGTGGACTCGAGTATAAATGAATAAAAATCTCCAAGTCCCCGAAGAACGGATTGGAATACTCGAAGTCCTCGGAGTGCGGACTCGAGTATAAACGAATAAAAATCTCCAAGTCCTCGGAGTGCAGACTGGAGTACTCCAAGTCCCCGGAGTGCGGACTCGAGTATAAACGAATAAAAGTCTCCAAGTCCCCGGAGTGCTGACTGAAGTACTCGAAGTCCCCGGAGTGCGGACTCGAGTATAAACGAATAAAAATCTCCAAGTACCCGGAGTGCAGACTGGAGTACTCTAAGTCCCCGGAGTGCGGACTCGGGTATAAACGAATAAAAATCTCCAAGTCCCCCTAGTGCGGACGGGAGTGCTCGAAGTCCCCGGAGTGCGGACTCGAGTATAAACGAATAAAAATCTCCAAGTCCCCGGAGTGCGGACCGGAGTACTCTAAGTCCCCGGAGTGCGGACTCGAGTATAAACGAATAAAAATCTCCAAGTCCCCGGAGTGCCGACTGGAGTACTCGAAGTCCCCAGAGTGCGGACTCGAGTATAAACGAATAAAAATCTCTAAGTCCCCGAAGTGCGGACTGGAGTACTCTAAGTCCCTGGAGTGCGGACTCGGATATAAACGAATAAAAATCTTCCCCGGAGTGCGGACGGGAGTGCTCGAAGTCCCCAGAGTGCGTACTCGAGTATAAACGAATAAAAATCTCTAAGTCCCCGGAGTGCGGACTGGAATACTCGAAGTCCCCGGAGTGCGGACTCAAGTAGAAACGAATAAAAATCTCCAAGTCCCCGGAGTGCGGACTGGAGTACTCGAAGTCCCCGGAGTGCGGACTCGAGTATAAACGAATAAAAAACTCCAAGTCCCCGGAGCGCGGACTGGAGTACTCGAAGTCCCCGGAGTGCGGACTCGAGCATAAGCGAATAAAAAACTCTATGTCTCCGGAGTGCGGACTAGAGTACTCTAAGTCCCCGGATCACAGACTCAAGTATAAACGACTTAAAAATCTTCAAGTCCTCGGAGTGCGAACTGGGATACTCTAAGTCCCAGAAGCGCGAACTCGAGTATGAACAGCAAAAATTCTCCAAGTCCCCGGAATGCGGACTGGAATATATCACAGTCACAAGGAAAACTGAATAATAAGAATCTTTTGAAAAGGGAACTAAACTTTATTCAGGAAAAGTTTTCTGCTACAAGCAATCCAAAATTCAGAGCCAACGTTCTATCTACAAAAATTACAAAAATTATTACGTGACTTAAACCGACTCTCGTTGAACGAAGGCAATAGTCATTTCTTGTGCCTCTTCAGCTTCTTCCCAGACGACTCTTCCCCAGAGCGTTTACCCTTGGAACCTTTCCTTGATGGAGGATTAACCACTGAAGAAGTAGGGGGAACATCCAAGGGCTTGGACCTGCCGGGAAGGATGACCTTCAATGGCTTGTTCAAGGGATCATCTTGGTCCACTTCACGCAGCACAATCTTGACCGTGACTGTATCTCTTTTCTCTTTCTCGAGCCGCTCCTTCATGCTTAATTCAGATGTATGCTCAGAGGCGCCTGTGACTTCTACTTCATAACTCCTAGAGGAGGAATCGAATTTGCCTTCGTCAAGCGCCCCGATCACTTGAGCATCTGGCCCGGGAACCTCACCAGCATGAGCACCACCACCGGACTGTTCCACCTCCTTGGCGACATCGCTCCTTGGAGTGGGATCGGGGTCAGAACGATCTGCACAAAACCAGAAAAGACGAGCATTAGAATGCAATAGTACTTCACAAAGAATGACGACTTTCAAAATCTCAAAGTGGAAAGTTATCTACCAGGCCCTGGCAAACTCTCTGGCGTCAAAGGAGTTTCTCCCTCCGGGATAGGAGACAAAACATGAATGCCCAGCCCGGGGGCTTCCGGATCATAGCCAGTATGCTGTTCAAAGGGATCAAGTGTCGGCCGACCGGCCGGCTGGGAAGGCATATGAACAGGAGACTCGGCCCCGGATAGGCCGGCAACAACTTCTTTCCCTTTCCTCAAGGGGGAGCCTTTGCAGTAAAGAGCCTTGGCCGCCGATAGGTCCGAAGGCTCATTTCCCTTCAGAAATTCCTTTATTAAATCCTCCTCGTCAACCACCTCGACACCACGCTCAGCCTTTCTGATCTGAATTAAAGTTTCCCACGCCTCGAACAACGATTCAAGATAGCCATCGCCCAAAAAAGTTAGGTCACGGTGCATGACCACGCGGGCGTTGAAATCAGCAATGAGCAGGTCGAACGCAGTTTTGATCTCCTCTCTACCTTCCTCCCTGGCAGCCTCCAGGCGGGAATCAATATCCGTCAACGCTGTCCTCTTGCCCTCCTCACGGGCCTCGCTCTTTAACATCTCAACCCTGGAGAGCTCGCCCTCGAGTTGTTCTTTTAAAAGTCGGGTGGCGACGATCTCGTCACAGTATCGCTGTGACTCTTCCTGGGCAGCTGTTTTCTCCTCCCTCTCTCTGTGGAGAAGCTCTTTAAGTTCCTTGACCCGAGCGCTGAGCGCATCCCTCTCCTTTTGAAAGGAGTCCTTCTCCAAGGCCAAAGCCCCACATCGTTGGACCGCCTCGTCAAGCTCTTTTTTGTGAGTTGATTCCAAGCGAGTGACGGCCTCAGCAGTATCCCTGGCACTCCGGTGAGCGACCTCGAGTTCAGATTTATAAGTGGCGATTTCTTCGTCCTGGGCCTTAATGATGTTTTTATCGTGGGTAGCCTCAAGTTTCAAGCGGTCCATTTCATGCTGGCGCTCCACAGAGACTTCAGAGAGTTTCTCAGCTAGATGGACGAACGCGTCATGTTGAACATAGACGTCGTTGGTGCAGGCAATAGAGTTTTTCTTAACATCTCCAGGTATAGGATGAATCGCCGGAAGAAACTTCAACCCATCGAAGCAGATCTTGGGAAATGTAGCCTTGAGCTCGCTCAATCTCTCTGATACTGTGGGATCCGGTGTAGGAGCAGGAGGAGACGGCTTTGCAAGTTCGCTCCTTCTATGAGAATCTCGGGATTGTCGAGTGGAAGAAGAATCAGAACATTGATCTCGAGGGATATCAGACTGCAACCCCTTGTAACTAGGCTGATCCTGACTTTGCCCCGAATGAGAAGGAGGATGTCGGTGATGCTTGGGCTGGTAATACGGTTTCTTCTGAGATGATGAGTCCCGAGAATGACGGTCCCCACCACCATCACCATCTCTATCTCGACGTCTCTCGGGACCCGAGTCCCGTCCGGACGGATGAAAAATAGAAGAGACATGTAGGCGATCGAATCCATGCGAGCGTCCCATGTCACCTGCACGAAATTCAAATAACAGCGAATTAGCAAGGGGAGTTATATAAAAAAAATCTAAGTAAGACTTGAGGTGCAAGTGTTTGTGTGTGTCCTAGTGTTTCCCCCAGACGGACCAGTAGCCTTGCTAATAGGGGTTTTCTCTCCCTGACTTTAGGAAGGAATGCCCACATTGCCTCTGACGGGCGAATGGAATTTGAATGCCTCCGGATCGCTAAAGTCATAGTTAAGCAGATCATCGAGGATGGAGAGATTCGACATGCCCTTAAAAGAACTTTCCACTCGCTGTGAAGAAGCCTCTTTCTCTGCCGGGATGAGCGTAACTTTGGAAGTTCCGCCAACCTTCTCCTTCTTTATCCTATACATCAACTTCTTTTTTCCCTTCAAAGGGGAAGATGATGTCTCAATATCGTGCACCTCGACCAGTGGATCCGGAGTGGGACCCACATTCACACCTTGTTTTTCAGGGGGCTCACCGTCTTTGATCTCCCCCTCCTCCTGTGCACCGGGGGTGTGGCGTGATGACGATCCAGCCAACTTTTTCCCTTTACCAGATTTGGGCTTAGGAGCGGAGACGCCCTCGGGAAGACTCACCCGACGACCTTCGGCTAACAGCCCGAACCTCGACAATGACTCATTCGAGATGAGAGTTTGAATGTCTCGTTTTTCGGCAGGAAGAGCCCTGATAATTTCGACAGCCTTAGAGTGACCACGGTCCTCAGGATTGGGACTGACATCTGGAAAGATAAGACAAGAGTTAGGAAAAGCATAGCATCGATAAAAACATGTGCACCATTCAAAGAAGAAGACTTACTTCCTTCAACCCATCTCCTCACAAAGCCGGGAGGGCAGCGCACATAGAACCATTCCTGTTTGTACAGGGAAAACTTGCTCCATGCTCCGGTTAGAATTTGGCACTTGTGATATGGCTCGAGGAACATGAAAGAGGGGCTATCCTTCCGCTTCTTGATCATGTAAATATATCTGATGTCGTTGGGAGTTGGAGGCCTAGAGAAAGCGGCCATGAAGAGGAGGTAAGTCCCATATATGAACGCATGTCCGTTGGGGTGTAGCTGCGACGGGGCGACGTCTATATGTTGCAACATATCCCGAAGGAACAAATTGAACGGAGGCACGCTGCCCACCCAGCACATAAATTTATTGCAGGCGGTGTATCTGACTGGGGGCAGGTGTGGGCGATCACGACCCGAACGGAACCAACACGTCGGCGAAAGGGATTCCGTGAATCGAACATATTAGCCGGAGTGCGGCTTTGTTAATCCTCGAAGCCTGTGAATCAATCGGATTGTCCAGGAGGATCGTTGACTCCAGAGTATCTGGAGCAAAATCATGAGCGGGGGAGGTCGACGGATTAGAAGTGTCTGCGCCCCCTTGTTTGGAAGATGGCCCGGGCCTGTCTGAGATGGTGGCGAAGCTGGATCTTTTAGACATCTTCAATAAATAGCGGAGCTGGCAAAACACCTGTGTGAACTATACTTGAAAAATGATCGATGTCAGAATTAATAACACAAATAATCTCCCCACATGGTGTGTGAACTAGTGCAATCAATCGTGTATAAGCATTGAAAATTTGAAAGTCGTAAGGTAACTAATATGAAACTAAGATTATAACCCTCGCCTTCGGAGACCGTCATCGTTGACCGTCTCCAAAAGCCCGCCATACGGCAATTACAGTTTCAAGTCCAGGGAGCGTTAGAGGAAGTTGTCTGATTACGTCAAGTAAAGTTTGGATTTATGGCTACTGGAAGTAGGAGGTTATTAGTTCAAATCGGTTCGATATGCTAGCATGTTAGGGTCATTGCCCTTGTTTTGCGACCGTTCGACATGCTTTGTTCGGCACGTTTGTTCGGCACGTTTGTTCGGCATTTAAGTGTGGTTCAGTTAGGCATTGTTCGACACGTTTGTTCGGCATTTAAGTGTGGTTCATTTTGGCATTGTTCGGCATGTTTGTTTGGCATTTAAGTGTGGTTCGGCTATGCACTGTTCGGCGTGTTTGGTTCGACATTTATGCATCGTTCGGTGTAAGGTTGCTCGGCCTTAATATGGCTCGGCATTGATGTTTGTTCGGCTATGCTATTGTTCGGCAAAGTTATTGCTCGGCCTACAACTTTCGTTCGGCCTAACTACAGTTCGTACTGGGTAGCGCTCGGCAGGGTATCGTTCGACCAAAATGCCATTCAGCCGAAACAACACTCAGCCTCCCCATCGACTCACGCTAACTCCCTAACCTTCCATCCCATCGTTCGGCCAATTATGTGCCATGCCGAACCTAAGTTAGGCCGAGCTTCGACGCTCGGCACGGCCTTCAAATTTTCCTTTCCTCCACCTTTTCTCTTTCCCAAAACTCGCTTGATACAAGGGTGCCATGCCGAACCACAGCATCTCCCCCAAACGACTAGACAAACCCTACAAGTGATCATCCCTAACAACTTCTCCCTACCTCACCTCGCTCGGCCTTGGAGATATCCTAATCGGAGTTTGGGTCCTCCGCCCACGTAGCCCGTTCGACCACGATTCTGACCTAAGCCGATTGATCAAAACTTATCAGGGAAAGTAGTTGGATAAAGGGATTTTACCTAGTTCGTGGATCGAGCTTTAGAAACTGTTGAGAAGTCCTTAGAATTTGATGACAGGGGTATTTTGAAAGTTAGAAATTGCAGAAGTGAAAGTAAAGAAAAAGGAGGAAGAAGGAGAGGTCGGGTTTTATAAGGAAGGAGAGGAAGTTGAAGAGACTGTGACCGGTTCTATCGGTCAAAGCGATACCGTTCGGCTAACATGGATCGTTCGACTAACATGGATCATTCGGCAGACGTGGATCGTTCGGAATCTACGCCACGTTCGGCCAGGAGAGTCATGCGTCCCCCAAGAGTGATGACCAAGGTTCGAAGCGAAGCATGGAAGGCGAGTAATCCAAAGCGTATCACGTTCGGTCACGTAACACACTTTAGGGGGCAAGTGTTTCCTGGAGATTTGACCAGGCAACTTAGTACTCGGCATACCAAGGGCGTTCGGCCTTCAAGTGGTTCAGCACCATTGTTCGGCCAAAGATAACGTTCGGCACAATTGCTCCACTCGGCATTCAGTACGTTCGCCATATCATTCGGCCTCCCTGGCACGTTCGGCATCCCAAAGGATACTCGGCCTCGCAAGCACGTTCGGCCAAAGGGAACGTTCGGCCAAAGTGAACGTTCGACCAAAGTAAACGTTCGGCATCCCAAAGGATACTCGGCCTCGCAAGCACGTTCGGCCAAAGTGAACGTTCGGCCAAAGTGAACGTTCGGCCTACAAGGAACACTCGGCGTAGAGTATGTTCGGCATCTCTGAACGTTCGGCTTGGCAAACCAACATTTTATACTACTCGGCATCGCATCGTTCGGACAAAAGCGCGTTTGGCCTCCCAAGAATGTTCGGTAATCAAAGGTGGTTTGGCCTTCTCCCCAACACGTCCGACCTCGATTATCGCTCGGCCTATTTATCCCACACAACAAAGAAGTCGTTCGGCATGGAAAGGAGGGTTGGCTTTTAACCGTTCGGTCTGTTCGGTTCGGCGCACTGGGCACGTCCTACCTGGATCGAGTTATCCAGCTACCTGGCCCACCAGAGAAGTCCAACCCACCTTCGTCTATAAATAGAGGGGCAGGGGCATAGAAAAAAGGATCAGATTGGAGAGAACACTGGGGAGATTCTGCCATTTTCAAGAATCATTCCAGACTTATTTCTTTTACTTTGCAATTGTATTCTAGTAACTAAAAACGGATTGTATCTGTAATCACCCATCAAGGAAATCAATGGAAATCAACTTCAAAGTGGATGTAGGCAGTTACGCCGAACCACTATAAATTTGGTGTTCTTGTTCTCTGCATTTAAATTTCCACTCTATTCTTTGTTTTAATGTACTTTCTTCATTAATCTCTCTACACAATCTTTCTAAGGGTGTTAGTGACCAATTTTGGTGCTAACATTTATAAACCAAAAAATTTTCTTAATAAAATAATTAAAACTCTACTTATAAATTCATGAATATATAAATGTATAAAATTTTAAAAATAGACCTTCACTAAATTATGATATAGCATAATATTCAAATTCAATCCATAAAAAGGAGTTTTCAACTTCATATTCATTTTCGAATACTTTTATTTTTAAATTTATATAATATTATGGGTTCGAAAAGAGGGCTGTTACATGTAGTGTCTAATGTTGGGTTTGGGTTATTAAGTTATTTTGCTCTACCTAGCTATTGTCATAACCTAAAAGATGAAGTAAGCCAAATGTTATCTTTGATATAAAAGTCCGAACCGATTTTAGGCATTGGGCTAACTTTCAAAATCCATGTTGAATAAATAATATTTTAAATTAAAAAGTTAAGTTTATATATAAATAAAAATTTATAAATGTTAATAGTTTCAAAATTTGTTTTTGAAAATTATTACAATTATTTTCAAAATTTTCTTTTAATTAACTGGATTAATTAAATAAATAATAAAAAACTTATTAACTAAATTAAAAACATATATAATGATATATTTACATTTATCTTAAAATATTTAAGGTGAATGATAATTAAAATTTGAAACTAATATTATATTAATTAAATTTTTTTAATTAATTAAAATTAATTAAATATTGACTAGTAAATAATATATATACACAATGATATTATTATATATAATTACTATAAATGTTGTAGCCTATTTTCATCTTTTAATTGTTAATGATGAATAAATTGAAATCCAACAATTTAAATTTAAGTTACATTAAGTTGATTAAAGTGTTAATCAAATAATTAATTAAATGTTATTTAATTCATAAAATTAAAATGAACTTAAATATGATTTAATTAAATAGAGTGGAACAGTAAGAAACCTAATTTAGATTTAAGTAAAAAGTACATGCATATAGTACGTATATCATGATTTCAGATGCATTTGAAACTTGAGTCATGAGGGTATTTCATTAGAAATACTTTATTGCATAAATCAATATCACTCAAATAAAAATATTAAAGATTATTAATCTCTAATATAAATGTTGTCCTATACATTTATATATATATCGAATACACGATATATATTTATACCAAAGGTGGTTTAAAATTTAAAGCCAAAGGTGGTTTAAAATTTAAAGCCAAAGGTGGTTTATATATCTAATATAAAGGAATTTGTTTGAATTTAAAGCCAAAGGTGGTTTAAAATTTAAAAGTAACCAGGTGTATAAGAGAAATAATATATATAAGGAGTATACATAATATCAAAGATGGTTTGATATTTTTCTTGGAATGTGATGTGTAAACCAAAGTGAAGTAGGTTTTAAACTTAAGTGGGAAGAATATTAATCTGAAGTTTAAAATTTGAATGGGAATTCAAATTTTGTAAATTTGAATGGATTAAGTAATAAATTTTGAATGATCAACCTGATTTGAAAATTTCAAGATGAAATTAAGATTTAACTTGGGGAGTTGAATGGTTGATTTGAATTAGGAAATTTGAGTGATCTCAAAATGGGTTTGAGATCCGAAAATTAGTAATGGATAGATGTTTAAAAGTAATTTGAATGATACCATTCCGTTGTTATTAATAATATTTGAACTGTAAATTGGATTTGTTTAAAAGAATGAAGAATTGAGGTATGGTAATATACCCAATATTAAGATAAAATGGAATCATTTTGGGACTTAAAAATTTGAATGTTTAAAATAAAAGTTCGAAGGTTTGGTTTCAAAATTGAAATTCGATGATAAATTGAATTTCAAAGATTTAATTGTTTAAAAAGGATTTGAATTATTATTTGAACTTTGAAATAAGTTTAAAATGGAATTTTGGATTCAGAATTAAATGGTTTAAAGTTATAAGTTGATTTGATTTAAAGGATTAAATCAATATTTAAAAATTTAACTCGAATTTATATAATCCAGGATGGTTTAAATTTGGAATTTGAATTGAATTTGATTTGAATTAATTGAAATTGTGATTGAAGATGTATAAGTATAAAATTCAAATGGAAAATTTGAATTGGATTAATTTGAAATGATTTGAAATGGAAGTGGGTTCAATTTGAAATTAGTCCGATTTGATTTGAGTAATTTTGAATTGTAATTAAAGATGAAAAGTTTTAAATTCAAATGGAATTTGAATTGAATTTGGGAGGAAATCAAGAATAATTCAACTTGATTTGGAAATGGAGTTCGAAATTGGTATTAATTCAAACTGGAGTTGAAATGAATTGAAATTTGAACTAGTTCAATTGAAATTTATTTGAATTAGTAGAATTTGAGACCAAAGTTGAATAAAGTTAAATTTGGAAGAAACTAAGGTTAATTCAACCTGAATTGGGGTTGAATCAATTTTAATGGAAGATTGAAGTTATTTAAATTGGAATTGGGCCAATTTAAATGGAAGTGGAAATTTAAATTGAATTGATGAGAATGGAGATTGGGAAGTGAGCAGTTTTGACTCTGGACTATTTTTAATATAAATTGTTTAATATAAACCTATTTTTCCAAGCTATTCATTATATATACAACCTTTCTTTTAAAAGCCAAACTATCTTATACTTGTTTTACAATTATTTTTGAAACTGTTTAACGATTTTCCAACTGTTTTATAAACTAATTACTATATTCCAACTATTTTACAAAACTAATTATTATCTTACTATTATTTTGCAATTTTCTAAAATATCTATAATTATTTTAACTATTTTCTAACTATTTTACACCTATTTTACAAACTTGTAATTATTTTCCAACTACTTATCTATTTTTGAAATTTTCAAGCTATTTTCTAAATAAACTGTTCAGAGTTCAAATGTTATTGGTTAAATACCCAATCGAGATAAGAATAGAGGTGATAATCCAAATGGACCGAAGCAATTGTGAGTAAGTGAATGAAAATCAAAGTGAATGTGAATAGAAATGGAATTGATTTGGCTAATAACCAATAAGGATAAATACATAGGGTGTACGTATATTATTCTATTCGCATAATGATTTGATCCAAATTCGAGCACAGAATTTCGAGATAGTTATATCGATCCGAGTGGGATTTTTCACTCGATTTTCGACGGCGAACCTGGATATGGATTGTTGATTGGTTCTAGATATTCTCTATCATAGTTATGACTATGCAAGGAGAATGACGGTTTCTGATCAAGAAACCAGATCTGAGTCCGCACTAGGAGGTCGGGTGGACGATACTAGTTCGGAAATGAAATTGTGTGATCGAGTAAGCAATCAGATTGGTATAGCGTACAAATGATATGAGTACATCGTACGAATTTGAATGAAATTGATATTGGGAATTTATGGACGAGTAATGTGAAATGGTTTTTGAAATGAAAGGTATATTTTATGAAATATATGATGAAATAAAAATAGAAATTGGATATTTCTATGGTAGAAATTTACTTTTTGGAAGTAAGTAATAAGGTTAATGACTTTATAGAGTAATCAAATTTAAATATTTGATTTGGAATAAACAAAGCTATATATCTTTGTTATATAAGATAAATCTTCCCTTGTTGAATCTATTGCCAGAAGAAAAGGATTTTGAAGGTGTTTTGTACTATAAAAGGAGTTTTATACAAGTTTGAAATGCTCCAAAGTTTTAAAAATTTGATATATCTGTATATATATAAAGGATCTTATGAGGATTTTAGAAAAGTTTTTGGGAACCTTTGGATTTGGAAAGGCTTTTGATTTTTGGGTAAAATCAATATGAGAATTTGAAAAGCCTAGTTTGAGAATTATCGATTTTGGAATAATCGATTTTGTGTAAAGGAGCTTTGTATGAGATCTTACTAGGTGTATGATTTGTAGATACTATATGTATAGTACAAAATGTTTTGATGATGGCTCTGGGGAAAAAGACGCTCCCTTGAAATGAATTTCTCAGGAGTGCCACTAGGTGGTGTTGCCTTGAGCCCCAAGAGGGGGTTCTAAAGTTGATCCTGTGAGGAGTCTGGACAAAACTAGTTCCTGGGGATTATGAGTAGAGTATACCATAACAGAAGTCGTGTGCGCCGCTGAGAGCCAACAGTCTGCATTTGGTTTTATATCGGTAGATTACGACCTATGGTAACATAGTGAAAGTCGTGTGTGCCGCTGAGAGCCAACAATCTGCGTTTGGTTTTATATCGGTAGACTGCAACTGTAACAACCCGCATATTTTATGATTGAGTATTTAAATATTTTATCGTTAGTCGGATTATAGTCCGAAAAGTTACTTTTTTCATACGGTTGAATTAGGACTTGAGACCACTTCCATTGAGTTCAAAATGCCGTTTGAGATCTTTTTGAGTATAAACATTGATATGTTTGGAGCTAGCCAAAAATTTGACCATTTTCAATTTAGGTTTGGGTTTGGGTTCAGCCCAATGTTCTAACTTAATACCCCAAAACCGAAACCCCTCTTCATTCACTCCCTCTTCCTCTACTTTTCAGTTCTAAAGAGATTAATGGTGAGTGGAATGGGAAATTAAAACTCCAAACCCTAGTTTCCATTTACAAATCAAGTTCTAGCTCCAAATCGATAGAAGAAGCTTTGGTAAGCCTCCTCTTCTTCTTCTCCAACTCATTCTCTTATCAATTTCAGAAATTTCTAAACCTAACTTTGGGAATGTTCTTCTTTTAAAGCTTAGAATCAAGCTTCTTGAGTTGGGATTGAAGAGTAGTTGATCCTCCTTTGTTTTCAAGCTTCTCAATCTTGTGCTTTTGGGTTCAAAGGTGAGATTTTTATCTCACATCTATGACTATAAGTATCTTTGGTTGTTGGGTATGAATTCCTAACACTTCTTCATGTGCATTTGCTCTTGATTTGGATTTGTTTTGTGAATATTCCAATTTTTGAGTTTTTAAATCAAATATGTGTGAAAACCCTTTTATGGATGTTTGATCATGCTTTGGATGATGCATCGAGGAGCATATAGGGTCGGGTTGCCGATTGGCATAAACCCTTAGAGCCAATGTTCGTCCGGTTGTATTTTGGAAGAGTTTGCTCTTTATTTAGATAGGCTGAAAAACAACCCATGCATGGTTCAGTCGACTGAAATCTCTGTTCAGTCGACTGAACCTGGAACCTGAAAGTTTCCAGGCATGATTCAGTCGACTGAAATCTCTGTTCAGTCGACTGAACCTGGAAACAAAAAGTTTCATGAACCTGCAAAGTTTCCATGTACAGGGTCAGTCGACTGAAAACTCTGTTCAGTCGACTGAACCTGCTATTTCAGCCCACTTTGCCTTTTGGGATTGAATTTCCAATTTGAATCGATCCGTGATGATCATATTTGTTGTTATCATTTATTACGACATTGATGACTCTTTTTTTTAGGATTTTTGAATATCCATTTTGATGGATTCTTTATCGGTTTCTTTAGATTTGATTCACGTCTCCGTATGTGGATTTTAATTATTGATTGTTTCTACAATCATTTTTATAGTTTGTCACTTTAAAAATATAAAGGTTTTCAATGCTAGTAGTAAATATCAAAAATCTTTCATCAAAATGATTTCAAAACTATTTTATTACAAAGCTCGTTTCTTAACCCGTTTTTCCAATCTATTAGCATATACAAACCTTTACCTCATTTGTATGAGAAATCTAATTAAACGGCTTAGTAAAACAAGTGGTATGAAACACTTGCGTTTACTTCATCGGTTAATTCTTGGACTTGTTCGATTGAATCTCTTGTGACAATTTTCTAGTGGAGATCTACAATTTGTTCGTAAATATTTAAGTTAAGCTAGTGGTTATGGGACATGAAGCTAAGCTCGTATATTTACTAGCTTACTATAATTGACACTTCTTGATGATCATGATGATCATTTTTGTGATTTAGACTAGCATTGTGCGATGTCTCTTTGTCTGTGAGGTAGACTAGGCCCTGTTTCAGTGTGATTTCGACTCACACATGTAGGGTAGCGCCCCATGGTCTTCGGGCCGTTCGTGTGTCAAAAATTAATGGCTAGCTACCATGAGATAGCGTCTTATTCGTGTGATACATATGTTGGTGAGTATTCATGCTCCCGTTCGTGTGATAGGCCTTCCCCCCCTTTTTTATGATTTCTGGATTTCGTGTGTTGATTTATGGAAATTTTATGCTTCACCAATTTTAGTGATTTTCATTGATATGATTTATCAATTTTTGTGCATTGGTGAATTCGTGTGTCATTGACCTGTTGTGAATACAAGTTTTGGGTATGAAACCCTTTTTGGATCTTTGAGAAGATTTTTGTGATATTGATTAATCTCATGTTGATTTTTAATTACATACTTATAGTAGTATTCCATTATGGTTATCATATGTTTATGCCATATCTCTTATTCTATATCATCTCATCTGATATTTATAGCTAGACTGATCCGTTTATTATTTTCTTATTAAATAATACTCGGGTCAGACCGAGATGTTACAGGTGCTTCTGCTTGACTTCACTTCTAGGATTATCTCATTGACTTTTGGCTAACTACTTAGATTAGTAGTTTTTGGGCATATACATTTGAGATATAGACTCTATGATGTATACTTATTCTTTTGTATAGAACATGTTGCTATTCTTTTGGGTTATTGTGGATCTTTCTGACTACTACTCTGATGTACACTTTCATGTGTTATATGTATTCATATTTATTTCCGCCTTTGTGATATGAATTATCTGTGACTGATTTGTGTTATGCTTATTTCTATATTTGCTTCCGAAGACATTATAGCCACTGTGTAGTAGCTTTGAGTTTGTGTCGATATGTTGGATTTCCTCTTGAAAAGAATGCAAGTTATATTTTATCTGGCATATCGGTACTCGCACAAAGCAATTATACAGATGGTCGCTCCTCAACAGCCTTATTCTCTGTGCTAGTTGACGGCATTACACCGTAGTGTCCTTGGCTAGCGTGGGTATAGAGGTGGGGCGTCACAGCGACCTATGTAGGAGTGGAGAAGTTTCATTTCGACAACAAAAATCAGAGGCCGCAAAGAGCCTGCAGTTACATGGACTTTTGCTATGATGGCAACGTAACCTTGGAATATAACTGCGATCTATCGTGAGTTCCATGGCGTAATCGAGAGGCCGCGGAGAGCCTACAGTTACATGGACTTTTGCTGTGATGGCAACGTATCCCTGGAATGTAACTGCGACCATGGATGGGGGTGATGATTTCCAGAGCATTCTCACCAAAAATATATCCTTTATTTTCAAAAACTGTTTTCTATATTTTCAATAAAATTGTTTTCCCAAGTATTTTCATTGGATTTTGAAACGGGTCTGCCAAGTACTTATAGATTTTCAGTCTTACGCCTGATCAACGTATGACCGAATTTCTATGAGAACGAGGATGGACTTGTTGAAAACATCGAGTTATATAAGTATTTTTATAAAAACTATTTTTGTAATATTATATAGGTTTAAAATGTTTTAAAAATGATTAAAGGTGATTTAATAAATGTTAAGTATTTTAATAAATTCTGGCTTCGTTCCTTTTCGAGGACGAAAAGATTCGAAAGGGGGAGGAATGTGATAACCCGAATTTCTGGGCATCTGCTAATTTGAAATTAGCAGGATTAGATTTGTTAAAATACCCATTTTTAATTTGAACAAATGAAATTCTATATCTGGAAAGTGTATAATGATGGATTTGAACTATAATAAATGCTAAATTTTAAACATTTGGATAGATTTGTATTTGATAATCTCCTGATAATTATTAAATTTGACTATATTAGTTTAATGTTTTTCTTTTATAAATACTTAATTTGAAAGAAAAAAAATCTTTTCAAAAGATAATAATATTTAATTTGCAAACCTTATCTTTCAAGCAAATAATAATGTGATGAATTCTTTTATACATTACTTAAAATGAGCTAAATCATTTTTTTCAAACAAATTTAAATATGGATTGTTTAAATATATATATATGAGTAAATTTTAAATAGAATTTGAATTTGAATTCGAAATTCAAAGAATAAGCATCTTAAAATAAATTAGATTTAAAAGTATATATATATGATTTTGTACAAATTTGTTTTATATTATTCTCTTTAAAGGATTACATTTATATAATTAAAGAAAGTATTTACTAAATAGAAAATTTAATATAAAAGTTTTACGAAAAACATTTAAAGATATAAATAAAGAATATATATATAACTAGTATATTGTACAACTATTTGTAAGCGTATGATTGAAATTTTATATGATTTACTTTTAAAAATTTTATATAGGTAAACAAGAGATAAAGTTAATTATAAACACATAAGACATTAATAAAAGTAAATTGAAAATTTATAATATGAATATATAAGGTTAAAATATACATGTATAAAGGTATTATATAGATATAAGGAATTAACAAATACATAAAACATGTTAAGTACATTATAATTACAAATGTAAATAATCTATAAAACAATAATGACAAATGTAAATTTTATGATTACAAGTGTTAGTTGATTTATTAAAAGAAATACAAGTGGCAACCAAGTTTTTATTCCTTCATCTCCAAAATTAGAAATCGGAGAAGGAAGAAAAAAAGAGGAATCTAGAAAATCAATTTCCTGAAGCTAATAGAGGATCAACTTAGCTTTTAATAAAATTCATATTCAAATTCAAAATAAAAAACAATTCAAGTAGCAAGTCGATTTCCAGTTCAAACCAAAGCAGAACTGCAGAATTCAACAATTCCATATTCAAGCAACAAGACTTTTTTTAAGTGTGATTCCCAGATTTATTTCAAAAGAGCTTCTCTGCTTTTAAACTGTGAGTAAATCTTCACCCTTTAATGCTAGATTCTGATGTATAATCTCGTGTAGTATTGTGTGAGTAAAGGTTTGCATGGATAATTCTTATGTTGATAGAGATATGGGCATATTTGTTTATATGAACATACAGTAAAGCCTCTGTTAAACTACAGGTTCAAGCTCAAAAATCCATGAAAATCAAATTCTCTTCGTATACTCAATTTCAAGTTATGATCTTAAAAAAAAATAGTGCTTGTAATAACTTAAGAATATTTTTAAAAAATAATTGTGAGTGTTGATAACAAACAGTTATCTGGAAATTTGAAATTACAGTAGGATTTTCATATATATCAAATTCTCGACCCTAACAAATTGTTGTTTTAGGAATGTAATGTGTTTTGCCATAAAAAACTAGGAATTTTAAAAGTGAAACCTTGATTTTTAGACTTGTAATTGGTGAGTTATTGTGAGGTTATTAGTTTTGGGTCAACTGTAAATTGCCGTCGATCGAAGATGATATGTGACTCGTGGTTCATGTCAGAGGTGGTTCGTGGAACGAAGATGTTGGGAAAAATAATCATTGATTTTATGGAATGCCGTGGTGGTGCGGCGAGGCAATTCTAGGGTTTAAGGTGGAGTATTGAACGGGGTTGGTTGCTGGTCATTTTTGGCATCGTCGTCGCATCGAGTGGGGTCGGAGTTGTGGAGAGAGGAGCGTGGAACTCAGGTGATGGTTATGGCACAAGATGGTGAATTCCGGTGGGCGGTGATGGGAGGATGTGAGGTTTGGACGATCGTGTTTCTGCTTGTTCTGGGCGCAAGTGGTTCGATTTTTGATTTTCTCGAGGTAGCGTGATTCTGTGGGTCGCTTGTAGTCATGTGATCGACGTCGACTTGGAGGATGACCAGTGGGTTGGTCGAAGGGCGAGGATACGGCGTGCACGTATACGTGCACGTTGATGGTTGAGTCGATCTGGTTTTTTTTTATGTTTAGGAAGATAATGATTGCTCGAGTATATATCGGGACACTTAAGGAACGACTCGAAGAAGGCAGTGTTCGAGAGTTACTCGGGATTCTGCTAGTTTGACTCGAGGGAATATTGGGGTTCGACCCGGTTTTTGATTGTTGTTGTTTGCAAGTTTTTAAAGCTTATCTAAATTATGTAAAATTCAAGGGAGATGTAAATCAACTTTTAAAACTTAATATTAGCAAGATTTAGAACGAGTTTCCAAAGTTGAAAATGTTTTCAAATTGTTGTTATTAGATAAATTCAAAATGGGTTAAATCTTATATGTTATCAAAAATAAATTAAATGATGAAATTTAATAAAGTAATTAATTATTTAATTTATTAAGAGATGGTAAATTGATTAATGTAATCAGTTAAATCAATAGTTAATGTAAGATAATTAATTTGTGTAATCAATTTAAAGAATTGATTTATTAATGTGATTAATTACTCAAGATAATCAATTTAAAGGATGGTCAATTGAATTAAAATTAATTACTTAATGAAATTAATTAGTGACAACTATGGAAGTAATTACTTAATATCATTAATAAAGGAAGATAATTAATAGGTAATTACTAAGTATGATTTATTTAATGAGAATTACTTAAGGGAAGTAATTAAGGATTAATCACTTAGTGTAATCATTAAAGGATTGATTAACTAAAGAAATGAATTAAGGGTTAGTCAATTATTAAGTGTGATTAACTAAAGGATAATTGATCAATTATAAGGTAATTAATTTGAGTAATTAATCTAATTAATATGGATGGGTAAAGGTTAATTTTTGTAAATTAATTAAGAGCTAACTACTTATTGTAATTAAAGGGTAATTAATCAAGGATGATTAATTAAAATGGATAATTAAAAAGATCTTTAATTTGTTGATTTGAAAATAATTAATGATGAAGTAAAGGTAATCTAAGTGATTTAAGGTTAGTAATTAATTTAATTAAAGATAAGTTAATTGATTTTGGAAATGATCCATCTTGCTTATGAATGATGATTAAATGCCTCGAATTGATTGATATCTCTGATATGAAATGTTGGTGATGTGGTATGTTTGGATGGACAATGACAATGTGGTTATCTATCGATGATGATTTCTAGGAAGAAAAATGACATCTTGTATTCAAGATTGAATTGTATTTCACTTGAATAACTTGGGTTAAGATGTTTTGAATTCGAAGAGACCAGAGTCGGGTATTAGTAAATACCCGACCACTTCGATTTTTATTTGATACGTGGAATCAATGGACTGAAATAGAATGATTTACGCGAATTGGACATTTAATTTAAGTTGGTACTTAGAAATTGATGTGTGGTGTAAGTGTTGTCTACAACGACTTGTGAAGATGTAAATTGATATAAGTTACCCCGGGTTTGATATAAATTGTATGTTTTTGTATTTCTTGTTAGTTGGGTTTACTCACGCTGGTTTCCAGCCTGACCCGGGTGATACTTTGGTGTAATGCTCGGGTCAGACCGAGTATTATAGATTTTCAGGTAAGGACATTTACAGATTTTCAGGTAAGGACATTCTGGAGCTCAGGAGGCGAGCTAGATGGCAGGAACGTATGGAGTATATACCGCTGTTTATATTGTAGTTGTCTTAGACATGTTGTTTTAAAATTGTCCAGTGTTGTGAAATGGATTGTAACTCTGATGTATAAAAATATAAATGTACTGATACAGTTCTTCTTTGTAAACTATTGTTTATGTGATATTATATTTTGATCCGCTGCGAATGTGAGGTTTCCATGACTTGTTTCTGTTTCTTCTTCTTTTCTTTCTTCTTTTCTCTAACTATCTGGAATTTTCGGGATCGAGAATTCCGGGTCGTTACAAAAATCTACCCGGACAGTAGCAAGTTTAGCTAATTTATATGTCAAAGAAATTATCCATCTCCATTGTATACCCTACAGTATAGTGAGTGATCGTGACCCGATCTTCACTAGTAGATTTTGAGAGGCGTTTCAAGCCGCATTGGAAACCAAACTGAAGTTCAACACTGCTTATCACCCTCAGTCTGATGGGCAGACTGAAAGGATTAATCGAATATTAGAAGACCATTTGCACGCTTGTATTGTCGACTTTGGTGGTTCTTGGGAGGACTATTTACATCTGGTTGAGTTCTCATATAATAACAACTATCAGTCCAGTATTGAAATGGCTCCTTTTGAAGCTCTATATGGTCATCCATGTCGATCACCTACATGCTGGATTGAGTCAGGTGATAGGCTCGTCCTTGGATCAGATATGATTAAGGAAGCCACTGGAAAAGTTGATTTTATTCGAAAGAAATTGAAAACTGCTCAAAGTCGTCAAAAGAGTTATTATGACCACAGAAGAAGAGATTTCGAATTCTAGGTTGGAGATTCTGTTTTCCTCAAAGTTTCTCTGATGTGGGTTGTGTTGAGATTTGATAAAACTGGAAAACTGGCGCCATGCCATATTGTTCCTTTTCCTATATTGGAAAGGATCGGTCTTTTAGCTTATCGAGTGCAACTACCCAGCTGGTTATCTGGCATACACGATGTATTTCATGTTTCACATCTTTGAAAGTATGTGCACGATCCAGACAGTATTATCGAAGAGCCAGCTCAGCAGGATTTGGTAATCACACCAAATCTGGCAGTTAAAAGAGAGCCATTGAAAATAATTGATCGTGATAAAAAGCAATTAAGGAACAAAATTGTGAAACTAGTCAAAGTGCACTGGAGTGGTGATCCAAAGGACTGTACTTGGGAAACAGAGGATAGCATGCAGAAGTTTCATCCCAATTGCAGAGTGGATATCTTGGCTTAATCCGGCAAGCCATTATTTATCTTTTTCTGCATTCATATATTCTTTGTTTGTCTTTCTCTCTCATTCAAATTTCACGGACGAAATTTTCTTAAGGGGGGAATCTGTAACATCCCCAAAATTTTAACAATTTAAAAATTAGTAATTAATATGGATTTTGGAATAAATCGTGGAACTAATTTGAATATTTCAAAATAAATAAAATAAATGTTGAATTATATATATATAAGATTGTGAAATTGCATTTGAATTTAAGAATTCAAAAATATAAATATTTAAAACTATTTGAATTTAAATTATAAAAGGATATATATGGGTAAATTTGAATTTGAATTTAGAATTTAAATAGATGTCTTAGAAAAATAATTTGCATTTAAAATAATAAATATGTAATTTATTTAATATGAAATTAGTTTGAACATATTTCTTCTTTATATTTGTATATACAAATAAAGAGGGAATGTAGTTTTTCAAATAAGAAAAAAAGATACAAAATCTTATTTAAACATGTGATTATTACAAGTGTTACAAATGTAGGAAGAAATTCAACAAGTGTGATTCATGAAACAACGGAATGAACAAGTGTAATAATCTCATAATTAAAATTAACAAATTTCATATTCTTGTTTTTATCTTTGAAGATTTAATGAAAATAAGAAGACAAGATTATAAAAACAACATCCCCTTCTTCCTTATCTCTTTTATTCATTCTCAAAGCCTGTAAGGATTTTAAAAACCTGAACAAAGAAAAGAAAAAGAGAAACCAAAAAACAAATCATCCAAAACACAAAAATATTTCAAACTAGAAAATCATCCAAAACAAAAAAAAATCCAGTAAAAAAAAAATCTGAAAACAATCTTCTCAAGATTTCAGACCAGAAAAAAAATTGCAAACAAAGCTAGATCAACCCAGAAATCAAGCAAAAACAAGAGCATGGCAGGATTCAAACTTCAACAATTAAAGAGGATTCAACTCTGTAACCAAGCAAGTTAATCCATCAGGAGCTAAGCAAATTAACATCAACTATAAGCAGATAAAAAAATAAAATCAAATTCAAAGGTCAAAACCATACTCAAGTTCCATCTCTCTGTTTCAGGTTGACAGGTGAGTAAACTTTTTGATCTGGATTCCGGCTTGTTGTTTGAAAAATCATGTTGAAGTATGATCGAAAATTTTTGTGTGCATGTATATTTATACATGACATAAGCCCTGTTCCAGGTTCAGAAATTCAAAATCCTATACAAAATCCAACTTCTCTTTCTCTGATCGTCATTAGGCCTTAGGATCTAAACAAGAGTGATTTGTTTAAACATGCTTTAAGTTCTAAAAATTAATTTAAGAAAAAAGAAATTAAGGTTTTCTCTGAAAATGGAAAATACAGGAAAAGTTAAAATGGGTAAAAATTCAAACATCATGGATTATAATTTCAGGTATACTATCTGAAAGGGTTTCGAAAACAAAGATTTTTAAAAGTAAAATCATTTTTTAAGTACAAATTCACTATTTTATTTGAGGATGATCGAAATTGGGGGAATCATCATATTCCAGTCATCGGCGTGATGAGGATGGTCAAAGTTGTGGCTGGAGATGGCTGAGGTGTTGGGGGTTCTAGGAAAAATACTTGAATAATTTTAATTTGTTTGTGATGGCCGTACGACGTTCATCTAGGGTTTGAAACCGTATCTACTTGTAATTGGAAATGGTATTGCTGCGTCATCGTTAGGCGATCAGAATCGATCACACCAGTGCCAATCGAGGCATCGGACATTAGTGAAGCTTCGGTTGAATCTACGTGGCGTCTGACGGCCAGAGGTGGAAGAATGACGGGTTGTGTAATGATCATTTTTGGTTCCAGTCTGGATTAAGAAGCTCGATCGCAAGTTCGTCAATATCTTGGGTTTCTGGGTGCTCTGGCGGCTGGTAGAGGCTATCGTCGACTTGTCGAAGGTCACAGCACTGATCAAGGTTCGTTGGAGATGTTGTGCACGTGCACAATGAATTTGGGCGTGTCAGTAACATTGAATTCGAGAAGAAGGAAGGAATCTCGAAGCAGCCTACGGGGAAGCAAGTCACTGGCTCGAGTTTTGACTCGAAGCATTTTTTTGGTTGCATGGGTTAAGTACTTAGACAAAAATTTTAAGTTTGAAAAAAAGATACATGGGTTGATTTTGGAAAAACTCGAAGCAAGCATGAATTGGTTTCGGGTATCACTCGAAGTAGCTCTCGGGTAATAGCATTTCTAGTTTTTAACTTTAATAATCTAAGTCAAATTGATTTCTAAATTTATTCTTTTCTAATGGATGATTGTTGTTAAGTTGAATATGAAGTTCAAGGTTTTGAAAGAAATTATTTCTAAATTAATTAAGTTTAAAGATGTTTTAAACTTATATTTTTAAATAGAGTTATTTTTTAAATTAAAACTTAACAAAATAATTAAGAAGTAAATCAAATGTTTAAATTCTTAATTTAAAAGTCAGTTAATTTATATTGTTAACGATGATTAATAATTAATGATTTATAATTACTTAATAATTAAAGAATAATTAATTAAAGGGTAATTAATTATTAATTTGAGTTAATTAATTTATAATCAAAAAGATTAATTAATTAAGGAATAATTAATTAACAAAGGTAATTAAGATTTAATTAATTAATAATTAATAATTTAATTAACTAATAATTAATATTTAATTAATTAATAACTAAGGATTAATTAATTTAAAATTAAGGATAATTCATCATTAATTAAAGGTAATTAATGAAAAATATTTATGTGATTAATTGATTATAATCACACCGTCAATTCATCTCATTGTTAGATGATTGATTTTTATTGAAATACCTTGAACTAATTGATACCCCTGTTTGTGATTGTAATACTTTGTGATATAATTGCTTTGTGCTGAACTGTGATATTTGTGATTTGTTTCCGTGTGAATGTGAAAACCCATTGGCCCGTAAAACGGCAATTGAATCTCGATGCAACAGAGAGTCGGATTCCAGTTGGTTATCCGAAACCCACATCGAATATTGATGATGAATCTTTGTGATTGATATATCCACATGTTTTTAAATTAAGTGCTCACTATTCGGTTCAGCCGGGAGAGGACCTTTGTGTCATATAACCCATTCCAAATAGTGATACGAAGAAATGTGAAGCATTTGAAGGCGGTGGCGAAGACCGGGTGCCTTCGAGAACGATAGAATACCCTGTTGAATGACTCTACACTGAGTTGCTCTGGTATAGAGATCTCCATATGTGATGGGGAGTCCGATCGGGATTGTGGATGCTCGGATTGCAAGGACTTCTTTGGAAGTGCCTTCGGTTCTGTTCTAACCCGGAACAGACTTGTATGGTTGTTTGTATGACATTACACTTTGAGATATAAAGCTGATTTCTTTCAAATACATTTCTGTTGGTGGCGGAGAATTTATTCTCTTATCTTAACACCCTTCTCTAAGATGTACGAGCTCAGAGGTTATGTAGTTGAAGGTTATTAGTGATATACTCCCAACTTGGCAGTGTGGCATGCTGAGTGCTGCTAATCATTTGTCGATTGAAGCATGAACTTTGTGAAAAGCGTAGCTTTGTGCATGAGACTTCGTCGAACCTCACAACCCGGTAATGGTCGAAACAGGAATGTTGCGGCAAGTTTTTTAGGGGTCGCACCCTTAGGGTATGTCCATTTTCTTCTTGATAAGAAGTGGTATCATGGTATGGAGCCCAGAGACTTATTTGTGTGGTTGTTGCTATTCGTTGGTGAATCTCGGGATAAAGGTCGGTAACGACCAGGGATGGCTTACTTGTAGGTGTTACCTAGTTACAAAGGTAACCCGGCCTTGTGTTGGTAGAGAACCAGTTTGGTTCTTGGGGGTGCCCCTCCAGAGGCATCCCATTTTAAGGAAGTTCCTTACCCTGACCATTTGTTGGAAATCCAATCACCAATACGAACCCTGTACAGTTTTAGTTGTAGAACCTGCCATCTAATATGGTAGCTATAGTAGGCATACTATAATGA